>OY292337.1:5570291-8490291 GCA_958496145.1 Heliothis peltigera
TGGCAGCATCACAGTTGAGTGATACAATTCTCTACATAAAAACTTAGCTAACAGAAGCGTTCCTCAAGGTGCCATCGTATGCCCAATGTTAATAAAAACTTTATAAAGGCACATTATATAGGTACACTCCTCTATGATCAGTCTGTGTATGTAGTTGAAATTATACATATAATAAGAAAAATCGATTTCAATTCCGTCAATACAGTTAGTACCTATCTAATTATTTTATAACATATTTGCGGTACATGTTACAACTTCTGCATTGTCATGTCAATGTTCGGAACTGATACATGTCATAATGCCAGTCTCATTCGCTAACGTAATAATCTCATTTACTTGGCAACGTTTAGAGGAGTTTCTTTTATTTCTTTGGATTCACCGTTTTTGGTCGGTGCACTATTCATTTCCTTGAGATCGCCATTTGTTTTATCTTCCTTCATTTCTTTATCCTCGGGAGCAAAGTTCCAGGATTGAATGTTTCCAGTTCCAAAGAAAATGAAAAACAACGCTGAGATGATATACACTGACGCACCCACGAAGAAAACTGGTCGCCAACTTTCGAAACTGTTCTGTAATTGAAAAGATTCCTATTAATGGCTGGATATAAATGTAAATATATCAATCCAAACGTATATTTTGCTTCTTTTTGTTTTATTATAGATGACATGAAATAGGGTGAAGGCTGACTTAAATATAAAATTAATTCTATTCAAACATTTTTATCTTTTAAATGGGGTTATTCAAAAAATATAGTCCATAATCGGTTTACTTCAATAAAATCAACACAGGTTCGACACTTACCCCAGAACTAGTAAAGTATGCCGTTATCATGGGAGTGAAAAAACCAGCCGTACTGCCAACACAATTAGCAATTCCATACAAAGTTCCTGCGTAGTTCGGTGCCAAATCCTGATGATTCTGTAGGTTAGTTAACGTTGCTGCTCCATTGAATCCCATCGACATCGTAATAAGGGTTACTGATAAAGCCGTAGAGCATCCAGCATACACCAATAACACTAACAAGACTCCGGGTAGGATATGGGAGAAGAGGCAGAAGAACTTTCTTATAATGGTTGTAGACATCAGTTTTCTCGCTAATATGAAGTCTCCGACTACTCCAAATATCGTTGCAAAGAACAATCTTGCTAAATATGGAAGAGCAGAAATTACTCCAGCAGCTGATAATTCAAATCCTAACACGCTTGAAACGAACTTAGGTCCGACAGTCATTATAAAGTACAAGCCCCAAAGGTTGCCGTAGTGTAGAATAACCATAGCCAAGAACGGGAATGATGTCGCAATACTCTTGAACGGTGGCAATCCCTGAAAAGGAAAATGGATATAAATTGTAGACAAATATCAATATAATCGTCAAGTAACAGAATGATTCAGTTTCAATTAGCATATCCAGGTTAAACCTGCTTTACAAACATTTAAGTTAACACAATACCATAAACATATATGTGCATGATGTAATGGGGTTTTCGTTTCATGTATGATAATAATACTTACATTACATTATTTAACTACATACATATAACAAAGCAAGAATATTGACATAAAGTTTACTCGACTGAATATACACACTTATACATTTTTCACTTTATCGCGAAGCTAACCTTAGCGTACAAACGCCACTGTAAATATTAGCTCACCTTTGATTTCTTGACCTTGTCTCCTAATGCGTCTAATATATAATTCTTTTCTGCTTCGGTAATCCTAGGATGTTCCGCTGGAGTATCAGCTACGAGATACCACCAGAAAAAACACCAAACTAGTGTTAGGGCAGCTGGTACGTAAAAAGCAGATGCCCATCCAAATTTTTCCATAAGCGGTCCAGTAAGAGACCACGTGATGACAGTGCCTAGAGTACCTCCCATCATAGCACTAACAAATTTTCCTTTTTCTGCTGGTGGGGCCCATCGCGCCACAAGCACGTGTAGCGCAGGATATATAAAGCCCTGAAAAGTGAAATTTGATTAAGTCATCATTATTACATAATATAAAACAAAGTTTCTCGCTGTCTGCTGTCCCAGTCTATACAGTAATACCTCGCTTAACGCGACCTCGCTTAGCGCGATTTCGTTATAACGCGATTTTTTAAATTCGCGCTAATTTACCTCGCTTTACGCGAATGTCCTGATTGGTCCTATGGCACGAGTGGCGCGATCGCGTGAACTAGTAATTATGCGTGGTTTTGTGAGATGTTTAAGTACCTACATTGTTGAAAAAACGTTATTCTTTCGAAAATTCGAAAAAATATCTTTTGAAAATTCGAAAAAATATCTTTTGATAATTTTGGAATAAAATTTATTTTCTTGGAATGAAAATGTTGTCGCGGGCTTTTAAAAAAGAACGAAAAAGTTTAAGTTTTAAAAGTTAAAGGTTTTAAAAGAAATGGATAAAAGTGGTAAAGAAACAAAAAACAAAACTTTAGATCAGTATTTCTTTGAAAAATATTTTTTTTTTTCGTAACTAAGTATTAGAGTAACTTTGTAATATGTAGGTACATACATTTGTCTTGTTATTCTATCAACCTCGTTATACGCGTATTTCGATTAACGCGAATTTGTCTGGTACGCATCACTCGCGTTAAGCGAGGTATTACTGTATTTAGATATGTATTTGAAATTACGCAACAGATTTTGATGTTTTTATACATAAATTGATTACAGAGATAATTAAATACTAAATATTTTATACTATTTCTTTTTTATTCCAATATTTCAATCGCCATCTCAATCTATAAACAGAAACCCATCACAAACAATTTACGTAGTTACCCAACAAAATTGCGTAGTTTTGAAGATTTAAGCAGTTAAGCATACATAGGGAGCGACAGACAGAGAAGCGACTTTGTAATAAGCGTGTATAAAAAAAAATCCACACATTCTCTCAATGGATATCGGGATAAAGTAACGTAAATATAATTGTTCTTTGAGTTGAACTTACCCCAGCACAGCCTAAGAAAAATCTGATAACTACTAGAGCTATGTAGTCTAAGTTGGCAGCTAATGGACTCAATGCTGTCAGTATGGCACTGGCAAAAGAAGTGACGAGGACCACATAGCGCGGGCCCCAGCGCTCGGCAGCCATGCCACCGACCAATGACGTCACTGGATAGCACCAGAAATACGAGCCAAGGATGAGCGCCTGTTGCTCTCCAGACCAGTTGAACGATGCTCCACCGGGAACCTGCTATCAGACCAAAATAGAACTGTTAATTCATGAAAGAATTAGAAATTTTAGACCAATGCATTAATATTCAACGTTTATGAATTTAAAGATTTTAGGATACATATAAATATATTGTATGTGTACCTTCACGGGGGAAGCATGGACATTAATTCCGTCGACGTGGCGAAGAGTTTCATTTGTCAACACGTCATTCGTTGGTTCACACTGAGACCGTGATCTAAGAAAATTAAAAACACATTATAAACAGGTAAATATTTTTTTAGTACATTTTTCGATTTCCAGAAACTTTTAACAAAAAAAAAATCTGCTGGAAAGCAAAAAATAAATTTACTATTAGACACAGTGCTCAGTCGTCACCGAGTTCTAGAGCGAGAGAAAGATTTTTTTGTCGGTATATTTTTCCTTTTCAGTGACATGGTCGGTACACATTCATGATCTCCTTTCCATCATCATAAGGTTTGATACGAGCACGCAAAGACTTCATTCACCCATATTAATCTTACCGCCAATACAAATAAAAGAAACCTACAGTCTCATCATGTCCATCATCAGGTCAACTTCAAATTACAATATTTGAAAGTTGTTGTCAATTTTTCTAGGTCTCATCATTAGATCTTGAATGGGACTATTTAGAACGCAGCATCGAGAAAACCGCTAGCGTGATAAGGCCCTTAAACTACGCAACTATAAATACTTTTAAATTTCAGTACAAATACTTACGTAGAATTATGTGAAGCCTGCGGGACCATTGCAATGAGATTGAGACTCATGTTTACTCGAAGCATGTACACCACCCAGCAACTTGTGAACAGCATCACCCACAAATTGAAGCGGACGGGAATCACATCTGGAAAATAAAAAATAGTTAGCTAATAGTTTCATCAAATCGACTGACTCTACAGTATAAAGCAATATTTAAGGCTTTATCCACTGCTCGTATTTTTCAAACAACCGTTCAAAATATGCAAATATGTGCAAATGCTTGCAATCCTAAATCGCTAAGTAAGTAGTACTACAAAAAGATCTATTTTACCCCTCATTGCCAAGGGTGGCGACACATGGCATTAATACGTAGGCACGATGGTCGTAAAGGCGAGATTCCACCTGTGTGACGCCCACAAATATTTCTACTGGTCTACTTGCTCTAGCAAACTCTCTCTTTAGTAGTTACTAAAAAAATCCTTCTAAACATTTCTAAAATTTCCTCAGAAATTGCAACCTTTGTACACGAACACAGCCTAGCAATGGACTAGCGCCGATGCCTACACATGATTTGGTCGCGAACAATTTTTGTGGAATCTCGAAGATAGGTAAGGACACATGCGAACTGCTCGGTGCAGTAATGGAATACAGGAAGACAGAAACACTTACCTAATGATATTGTCGGTTTATATGTTACTTTAATATCTTGTATCTGCATTTTTTTGTAATAAAACGCACGAATGAAAATTAAAAAAACAAATATCTACAACCACCTAATGAAATAAAAGTTCTGTAAAGTAAACTTGTCAATAGTCAAAATGATAGACTTGACTGTCAACTATAGTATGAAATAGAGCAAAGAGTAATAGATATAGTATAAAGGAGTAACACAGCATAGAGGATAGAATAGGTAATCAGTAAGTCATTAATTCTGACATCGTAATACCCCGTGGTAATACCCCCATACCACTTGGAGGCGTTCAGTTGAGAAGTAGGCTTGCTCAACTGATCTAGGCTGGACATACATCGAATATGCTGCTCAAGATCGAAAAGAGTGGTAAAAATCTTCTGCGAGCCCTATATCCCTGATGAGGGATAACAGGATTTCATCATCATCATCAATACCCTAAGGGCGGTTACACTTACACGCCGTATGCTGAACAGCGAAATGTGTAAACGTTCTTACACATCCCTACCTCCATAAATATATGTATTGATGTGCTTCAGGAAAACATACAGCATTATTAATGAAGAAGCAGTGTGCATACTTAGCCATTACCTTCGGTCCAACTTACAACCTCCTTTGAACGTGGTAGTTCGAAATAATAAGACAAGATGGCGCCACTAGTGCACCAGCAAGAACGTGGAATACCGAACGTCATTTTCAAAATTCATAGCGTTGTGTACTTTCGCCGCATTCGGTCGAAATATTTTTGTTTTATTCAAATTTGACAGATAAATCATATTCGCGTGTTTCAAGATTTTTTTTTTCGTAAATAATACGGTTTATTATACACGCCAACAATCCATTTTAATTAGTAATGAATCCCGTGGCGAATGACCCCGACGAGGCCATCAATGCCAATCAATCGGCCGCGTCAAATTCGCCGAATATCGAGAGGGAAATGCAAGGTGATAGGGAAGATACCTCAGTCAACAGCAGTTCGTCGGACAGTGATACGGAGGCAGAGGTACCCCCACGCAAGAAAAGTAAGCGGGATTCACAGGTAACGGTCGATCCTCGTGTCGACGCGTTATACAACCAGGTCAGTTTCCTTACAAACTTTATAATGCATCAAAACTGTGCATCCAACGTGAACGTAAACACTACTGGTGTAAACGATTTACAAGAAAATTGTGCCTCAAATTTTTTGATTAACCCATTGTCAGAAGTACCAAAGACAATAGATTTGGGTACGTGCAAAACAAGTTTCGATGACAAAAAAGTTCTCAAGCCAGCTGACACAAAACGGTTGGATCAGTTAATCAACCTTCAACACTTTAACACGTCTACATGGCAACATATACGTTATAAGAAGGCGTTATCGGATATGCTTGCATCTCCAGGTTTTTGTAACTTGAAAATTAATGATGAAATGTGCTGTTTGAATAAAGGGAAGGATTTCTTAGCCTCAACAGAGGAGGTTATGGCCGCAATTACTAATGCTTTGTTACAGCAAAGGGAATTATTGCAGTCGGGTTTACAGACAATAATTAATTGGTCACATAATAATCCTACGGAATTGAAAGCGGATATCCTTTTTAATAAATTTTCTGAAACTTTTGGTAACGAATCATTGTTCTATAAATTGCATGAACAAATGTTACAAATTATATGTGGTAAAAGGGCCGAGTGTATAGAAACTAGGCGTAAACGATTAATTTCGGAGATCCCAGACAAAAACGTTCAGGCCACGCTTAGCAATATACCACCTAGTGAGGAGTTTTTATTTGACAAAACAAAGCTATTGTCGCTTATTCAATCCCTCGGCGGGCCTCATTATTGGTTATTATCACCACAAACATCAAAGGTTAGGGATTACAAACCCAAATACAATGAACCAACCCCATCTACGTCCAAATTTAAAAGTCAATCACAAAATATTAAAAGTAATTTTCGGGACACCTATAAAAAACTTCAACCAAAACAGATGTATAAAAGAAAAAATGACACCAAGAATTCATTTCGGAATAACAAAGAATCAAAAAAGTGACTATCACACACACTTCAGAGGAGGATGCTTAAAACTGTTCAAAAATCGATGGCAAGCCGTCGAGTCGAACAAGTTTATAATGTCCGCGATCACGGGTTTTCGCATTCCTCTATTCAAGAAACCTCCTCTTTTATTGACGACAAAACGTATCATAACTCAATACGAAACCAAAACTTCCGCGGCTATGACTCGTATCATAGAAGTTCTGCAGGCGCAGGATCTTCGAGAACTAAACAATTTTGTAAAAACAAGACGATTCCATCTAATTTCTCACACCTCGATACCAGACTTTCTTCAGCCGGGAGACTGGATGGTAAAAATAAATTTAACGCAAGTATACTTTCATCTGCCGACAGAAAGATCTCATCGTCCTTTCTGAAGGATCAGTTACAGAGGTCGGTTATACGAGATGACATGTTTGCCTTTCGGTTTGGCTTCGGCGCCGCACCTTTTTTCTGCCATAACATGCTAGGTCGCGGAGACCTTGCGTGCAAAGGGATGTCGAGTTCTAGTCTACCTAGACGATTTCCTTCTGGTGAATCAGAACCAATCCAAGTTATGTCTTCAGGCTGCGGAAGCCGTGAGACACTTGGAATACCTGGGCTGGCGCATCAATTATCAAAAATCGGTTTTAACACCGACTCAAGACTTAGAATACCTTGGCATTCGTTGGCAAACGAACAAAAATATGATGTCGTTACCAATAAAAAAGATAAAGAGTCTCAACGACGATTTAGACCAACTATTTGCGAGGGATTACATCAGCCTACGAGAGATGCAGAGGTTGTTGGGGCAACTGAACTTTGCCAATTTCGTAGTTCCTCGAGGAAGACTGCACTGGCGGAAAATGCAGGTCTTCCTACGGAAATTCAACAAGAAACGGCCGCGTCAGAGACAGGCAGTTTCACGAACTGTGTATCACGAGATGACGTGCTGGCGCGGAGCCACGTCTCACGCATCGCCAATACACAAACCACCAGCAACCCATTTCCTAGCGACGGACGCATCAAAATGGGGCTGGGGCGCCCATCTAGACGGGAGGTTAATGTCAGGTACATGGGCAGATCACCAACAAAAGTGGCACAGCAACAAAAAAGAGCTGTTTGCTGTGATAGCAGCAATCGAGATAACCTTATCAGCCCATTATCTACCAGGCAGGTACAACACAATAGTGGACAGGCTATCAAGGGGAAAATCACTCGCAGAATGGCACCTCCTTCCCAAAGTTCTGACACATCTGAACACTGCAAAAGGAATTTATCTGGTAGTAGCCCCAGAGTGGTTTCGAATTTTCTGACCCCAAGACCTGAAATCCAGAGCACTAGACCACCCTCACAAAATTCAAAACCATCCGATGGCTCTCTTAGATGCCCCTACATTACAGCCCCCACCACTGATACAGGCTTTGGCCCTGAGCGTTTGGAAGATTGGGGGTGGGGTACCCATATAGAAAAGTGGTCTACGCAGGAGAAAGAACTACTAATGAAGAGCTGGCGTAGTTCTACTTTGGCAACCTACTTACCAGCAATCAGAAGGTGGCGGACATGGTGCGCGAATTCTCAGGTCGACCCTAAATGTCCTCAACCATCTGACATCGCTAAATTCCTAATTTACCTTTTTCTTCAGGAGAACTTAGCGTACAAAACTATACTGGTATATAAATCAGCAGTTTTAACTTTCTGCGGACCCCAATTAGAATGCCAACCTTTCTTAAATTTTATTATCAAACATACCCTTAAAGCGATAGGAGTAGCTAAACCTAAATCAATTACACCCTTAGTTACTTGGGATCCGCGTATCGTAATCCAATGGCTCTCTGAAAATCCGCCAAAGAATACAGTTTTTGATTTATCTCGTAGGACAGCCACTATACTATTACTAGCTTCGGGACGCAGAGTCCATGATTTAACCTTGCTTAAAATTACAAGTGAACATTTTGTTGATGACGGTAACAATATATACTTAATACCTACATTTGGATCAAAAACTGACACACACAATCATCGTCAATCCGCGTGGAAACTTTCTAAACACCATGATGAAAATATATGTCCTGTTAATTTAATTAGACTTCTAATAGAGAAAAACAGACCAAGGAGATCCGAAGTCAGTAACCTAAACAATCTTTTCATTACTATATTTAATAAACCAAGGGCTGCTTCACGAACCGTCATTGGAAATTGGGTTCGGACGGTACTCAAAGATAGCGGAATTCAAGCCCCCCCGGGAAGCTGTAGGTCAGCAGTAGCTTCTCTGGGATGGTTGACTAACGAGCCAATCGATACTATACTGTCACGAGGTAATTGGAAATCATCCAACACCTTCTTTAATCATTACTGTCGCGAAATAGAACTTCCTAAGGGTAGTCTGAGTTCTTTCTTTAATACGTTTACTGCGTCTTAATCGATTTATTATTATTTTTATTTACTCAAGTTTAAGTTACAACTTTCGTTACTCTTTTTCTTTTTAATTTTCATACTCCTAAAGACTTATAGAAAAAAAAGAGAGTTCTTTATGTTTAAGAAATAAGAATTTAATTAATTTAATTTGTTTTGTTTACTTAGTACACAGATGTTACTTAGTTATTAACTGTATTTTGTATCTTTAAATATAAATATATATTCAGATACTGTTTATAAGTCTGCATTTTTTATTTCAGACTTCATTAATCATCATAGCGTTGTGTAAAACTTTCACCAGCAGATAACAAACACGTCTTCATTAATAATGCTGTATGTTTTCCTGAAGCACATCAATATAACGGTTTTACATAAAAATAAAACCGATATTATGTGCTGAGAGGGAAAACATACAGCATTAACGGAAGTTCTTCCTGGTGAAGACTATGAATTTTGAAAATGACGTTCGGTATTCCACGTTCTTGCTGGTGCACTAGTGGCGCCATCTTGTCTTATTATTTCGAACTACCACGTTCAAAGGAGGTTGTAAGTTGGACCGAAGGTAATGGCTAAGTATGCACACTGCTTCTTCATTAATAATGCTGTATGTTTTCCCTCTCAGCACATAATATCGGTTTTATTTTTATGTAAAACCGTTATATTAATGCTATAATGTACAGCCGCCAGCACATCAAGCTACTACGTTCTGTAAAATTTCAACTTTATCGCCGAAGCATATAGTTCAAAGTTGATTGGGAAAATTTTTCAGTTTCGACTAGCTTGATACTTGATTTGTACGTCCAGAAGTGTCTCCTTGCCCCATACTATAGGTGACTCATTAATGATACAAAGAACCATAATATCATATGTAGATATCCAATCTAGTACAACATCGATTGACTTGATCGACATTATTCGAAAGAGTTTACACAACGGATTGTAGAAGGAACAGAGATGAGTTTTAGTCACTAAAAGTTGGACACCCTCCCACTGCAGCCACAGTTGGAGGGGTCAGTTGATGACTTCACAACTAAATTATAAAAAAAATTGTAGGTACCGTCCCAGGCGGCCTAGTGAAAACTATTGCTCACATCAAGCTACCAGAAACTGACTTTTTCCAAACAACTTTGAACCTTCAGCGATAAAGTTGAAAATCTATTAAGGAAGACACGTAGTAGTTTTGACGTGCTGGCGTCTATACGTAGGTACTAAATAGGCATACCTTATTTATACCTGAGTACTAACGTCAGCTCAAACCAGGAAATCAAATTGACAGTATATTATAACAACCAGACGTGAGCAGTTCAGTGTCCCATGAAACATAAGATAGGACACATTATGTGGCTCGTCCAACCGTGCCTGGTTAATAGGTGACTGGCTACTTAGCGTTTAGCACCTAATGATAGATAAATTGTTCCTGGTAGAGATGACGAACTATTCTAATATTCATCATGTGAGCATGTGATATGATTTTTTCAGAAAATACTGATAAATAATCTGTCCAAGAAATGTCAATTTAGAAGCAAGTGGCAAAATTAATACAGCATTAACCTTACAAATATTTTTGAAATTCATAAGATCGTAGATTGCTTTTATACAGTTATGCGTAAAAGATGCGCATCCCTGGTACACAACAGTATCCTAAAAATGATCTCCAGTCGTTTGGACTGCATAATCATAAATCGTTATTGCCAAATTTCTGCGGGCCCAACACCTACTGCATAACAATAATTAAAAAAAAAACTGTTTTTATATTTATATTTTTATACACATTTGAGTTTTTATTGCTTGACTGAATAAATTATTATTATATTATAAGTATTTACTGTCTCAAAATTGTACAAAAAAGTATAGCATTGAGGCAACCCCAGTAAGTAATTAACTAATACTTGAGTTTTCAGTTATTTTTCTTACAAATGATTACCCAGAACTGTATAAACAAATGTACACTTATATTTGAACGCTGACAAAGGCAGAATATTTTCGTCATAATACATAATTGTTGTAATAAGTTTGTAAAAAAAAAAACTGACAAATAAGTACATTTATTAACATTTATGAGTATTTAATGATGTTTGTCACTCTTTCATGTAAAAACTGCTGAACTAATTTTGATGACTGATGTGATATGTCTAACCAAGGGGTATTGGGTTGCCCGGGTAACTGGGTTGAGGAGATCAGATAGGCAGTCGCTTCTTGTAAAACACTGGCACTCAGCTAAATCCGGTTAGACTGGTAGCCGACCCCAACATAGTTGGGAAAAGACTCGGGAGATGATGACTGATATAATATGGTAACTTGGCACTTGGCAGTCATAAAGTTTACACATCAAAATAACTTATAACAAGCTACTTTTTAACCAGGTGCAGGAATTAGTTCCTTCAGAAAGCAGGTGAAACAGTTGACGAAAGCTAGTGTTAAAATAAAGAACAAATTAACAGAGCTATTTAGCCTCAACGGTAATTGAACTTGCTTGGAACAATGTCTGCGGTTTATTTATTGTTATTTTAATTTTAGGTTAAAATGTGCCTCTGTTGCAATGAAGTTAATTTTTACATCTTCATTTATTTTTTTCGTAATAATAGAATTAAGGGCAAAGGACTATGCTTTCAAAAGTCACGAATAATTAATTATTAATTCAAAAATTAATCATCAAGGAGTTTCATCATGAATAATCATAAATATTCTAGTTTCTTATATGTACATAAGTGGTATGTGGATCGATGGGTCCCATATCTATAGGTACCAGTTTTTGTCCGGGTGTGTAAAAACGAACCCTATTACTAAGACTTCGCGTATTTTTGTTGCCGTTATAGCAACAAAATACCTATAGACAATAATTGAACAAATATTTTCGGGGGCTTCTTCTCGGAGGTTTTTTGTTAGTTTTTCCTGAATACTGATAAAGGGGAAATTTAGACACAAGAGACACACAAAGAGTATAATAATGTACAGTAGTTAGTAGTACCAGAGTTTTCCAATGACCACACGACACTAGTAGGTATATTTGTGCAATAATACATCACACTTCAATAAGAAATACCCAATCGCCAATGCAAATATTCTCACCAGATGTGACAAAAGCAAGTCATTATAAACAATTAATTATTGTCAAAACACAAGACAAGAACAAACGTCTTCATTTAAAAATAATAAACTAAGAGAAAATAACTGAAAATGTTATCCAAACAGATTTACGGAAGTCCCGCCAAGGACGTTTGTGTGAACTGTAAAATGAAAACAGTACCGATATACACGTAGGTAACTCAATGTCAATGGCGTTTCACAGTACGACCTCGATTACACATGCCTATGGTTGTTATATATTTCAATTGAGTACTAACATACAAAAGTATTGTTATTCCATTGTAATGAAAACGTCATGGAATCAATCAGGATATTTTACAGATAAATGTTGAAAAACCAAAGATTGAAGCTGCAATTTTTCTTATACATAATGCAATCGCTAGAAAATATAATTTCTTCCTTACTGTCCTTACTAATATTATAAATGCGAGAGTAGCTCTGTCTGTCACGCTTTCAGGCCAACACTACTGACCCGATTAAAAAAACATTTGTCAGACATAGAGTCTGAGAAAGGACATTAGACTATTTTCTATCCGCATAGGGGAAGCAGTTTCCTCGGGCGGCGGCGGGTGGCACTGCGGGGAACAGCTTGAATAAAATCAGTTCCACAGGTTACGGATAACCACTATCTACCAGATAAATTCAAATATGGAACAGAATTTGTATAAAATTATCTACCAGATAAACTATCTGGAACTTATCATCAACCGGTGAAACTGGCCTTAAGTGTTACAGATGAATAAGAAAAATGTCCTAAAGACTAGGTCCCAAAAAAAATTAACATAGTTAAATTGTTAGTATATTAAACCTGAACGAGTTATATCGGTTGATTACGAATTGATAAATAACTGTTCATTGGAATGTTTTTGTGGGGTCATTGGTCATTCATAAGTCTGCCGTAAATGATCGCATACTCAATTAAATGTTCGTCTGAGAACTCAGAAGTTGGTCAAAAATGTCCAATATAATAATATGTAAAATATAAAAAAGTACCAACATCGTATTACACAATATTTAAAATGCAATTTTCTTGTTGTTTGTTTTCTTAAAAATAGATACCGACAATAACAAGAGCCAAGACATATTTGATAATTAGTTAAGTACCTACATGTACATGATGGCATCCAGGCCGATTGTCGGCTACGGCGGCCGTTCTCTTTTATGGAGATCAGCCAGCTGCGCAGGACATATTATAGTGCACAAGCATTCGCGCAGATACAGGTGCACTCTCTATTCCCTCACTCTCATAGTCCGATGGGACGGCAATCCGACACGACCGGAAAGAGATCAGGCGCGGGACCGACATTTACGTGCTCTCCGATGCACATGTACATAAAGGGGAAGTAGCCTGACCAGCACCTACACTCAAAAATATAAGTCATGTTTATTGTTGAAAGACGAAGAAATACCGGTTGTATTTGCAAATACAGGTTCCTCTTACTATGACTAAAAACAAAATTTGTTAAATAGCTTTCTATGACTCATTTTATAATTAATTGATACTAATAACCATATTAACCGATTTGAATTGATACTATAACCATATTAACCGATTTGTATTTACCTATCAGATTTAAATTTGACAAAGTATATATTATATAACCTACATTTAATACCGTAGTAAATATGGAGAATGGTGATCGATACGATGTTGACAAATAAAGGGACCGACAAATCTACTAAGACTAGGACTAGACCCTGTTGCCGATGCTAGTGTTAGTTGCCTATGTTCTAATTTTTTTTCGTAATTATCCGTTATCGACTTTTTTTGGATGATTGATTTCGAAACTTCTTGGACAGTTTAATTGTTTTTTACTTTTTTTTACATATTGACATTTAATAAAATTCAAAGGAAACTGCAGGAAACTGTTGCAACCAGCATTGAAAGCTAGAGTGTTATTTTTACTAAGTAGACCTCATACACTTATGAACTACATGAACTTCGATTTTTGAATATTTTGAGCAATTTTGCATGTTAGGTAATTTCAATGGCATAAAATGGTCGTGAAAGTATGTGCATTGGTATGCGAAATAATAACTGTTTTAGGTACAATAAAATAACAACAAATCAATCGTTTTTAAACGCAGCGAGATAAAAATCCTATAAAATCACGTTCAAGCGGCTCCGCTGAGCGGTCCGTACGCTCGCTCTTAGCGAAAATTCTTTATCGTCAGCGTCCTTTCGATATAGTCAACATCGGCGAGTATTTGATAACACAGAGACTGCCCGTCCAACCAATCTGACTGTTGACATAACTAGCATGTCGCTCGATACGAATGAATCGCTCCGATTTCACAAACACCATTCTTATATATGTCTTTCGAATTTCCACAATTTTATCATAAATATACATTGTCATGTAAGAGCTCTTCCTGTGTACAGCATACGTGTAGCATGTGACGTGCGAGTTAATGACATGATGAGACCTAGTAGACAGCAAATTAATGGCGTAGTAACAAACCTTGTAGCAACACGGAACGAACCTTCTAAACTAGTAGTAAAATCAAAATATTATGACTCGAGATAACATCGTATAATGTAAGTATGATGACTATGGAATATGAAATCATATAACAAAGTTGATTCTTAAAATTACAATCGTTACTTTAAGTAGAGTATTCTAGAATAACGCTATTTATCAACGAATAGGTGAAAGCCGTCTCACTACATTGCTTAGTTTGTTCCAGAATGAGTAGTTACTAAGACAGTTATTGCACTCTTGTGTCAATGTATGCTGACTACCAATGCAATAGTTTCACTATCATGTCTTTCCATTAGTAGGTATTTGTTCAGAATTGAAAGATAAGTGCCGATAACAAAGGCTTTTGGATGGATGAGCAAATTGAAAAGGAAATTACGTTGTGCGGTATTTCAAATTAGAAATTATATATCTGTTATGATATTCTCTGATAGTTTGTATTGCCAGAGCTTTATTGTTATCAGATACGGAAAATGAATAATGATTTCCTAATTCAAAATATTAATAGTCTAAGAACTTGATTCACGAAGAAAACACGAGTGTGGTGTGAGATTGTTTTTGTTACGTAGGTACACATGTAATATAGCGTGGTTTCTTGGGACTTAAAGGAGCAGTACCTACCTACGATTACTGGACACTGTACATCAATACAATCGGCATGTTATTGATCGATTTTTGTTTTATATATCCTACCAATCATACTTCATACACACATACGGTGTGTTAGGCTTTCTATCCTGCTTTACACAGCTTCTTCCTGTACTGTTGCACACCAAGGGTTTAATTT
Organism: Heliothis peltigera; assembly: GCA_958496145.1. Classification (NCBI taxonomy): domain Eukaryota; kingdom Metazoa; phylum Arthropoda; class Insecta; order Lepidoptera; family Noctuidae; genus Heliothis; species Heliothis peltigera. The sequence goes on from OY292337.1 coordinate 5,585,659, forward strand.
TTTTTTAATTAGATACATACAACGATTTTCCATGACTTTTGCTGTAGGGAATTTTATATTAGCATTCTGTCAAAGTATTTCCTTTCGTGACCAGAGTACAAGGTACATATATTTTCGTCTTGAGATTTTAATTCGAAAAATCCCAACAAATATTTATTTAAGAAGGCTTAAAAATATTTGCTTAAGTTTATGTTGGGTTTGCCCACATAACTTAAACGTTGGTCGCACAGATGATAATGAAAATTCACGAAATGTCCTTGATTTTATTTTTGAGGCCAATCATTTTGCTATTTCGCCATATTTGTGGGAGATTGCGGAAACAAAATTTAAAATTACTAGCTTCCGTCAGCGGTTCCGCGTCCCGTGGAACCTATTCGGCGCACCCGGATAAAATGTACCCGGACAAAAATCATAAATTAGAGTTATTTAAACTTAAGTTAGTCACACATAGAGGTGGTTCGAAAAAAATCTTAGCAATGCATATATCTAACACTAGCTGCCGCCAGCGCAATCACCCTCGTCCGATGGAATCTAGACCATACATCCAGATAAAAAGCCATTAAGTACTCGAAAAATGGGCTATCTACTACGGGAAGAATTTTTGAATTCGCTCCTGTAGTTCCTTACAAACAAACTCTCAAACATTAATAAGTATAGATGATATAGATATGCAGTAACTAATTATCGATTTATCATAGTTTTTCTCTTCACATGTCAACAGCACGTGAGACGGGTAGATAGTAATGCCTAATTAGCCGCTTAATATACATCGCAGTAGGTATCTGCATATTTAATGTATAACTGCTTGACCTCCAGTTTAAATCAGGGTTTTAAGTCTAGTTAATAGTAACGAGCTTTTTAGAGGACGAATCAAAGGAAGATTCCATTGTAACTGATATATAAGGATTAGTCTTAGATGTTGTTTCCCACGCTTTTACGTATGACCCTAAGGACTTGCTTGAAATAGACTAAAAAGACCTCATTTCGATAATTTTTTTTTTTTTGAATGCGCATCTCGCATTTCAGCCTAAGGAGGCTGTTTACTGCTTAACCGGACAAACCCTGTGGATGCCTAGAATTTAAGGCCTCCAGCCAGGGGCATAAAAAAAATGTTTTTAATCTTTTTGCCTTTTGCCAAATAAATATAATTGTTCATAAAGCCTTTAAATGCCCCCAGACCTAATCCGTTATCGTTTGATCTGACATTTATTTTACAACGATTACTAGAACCTAAGTCTAAATCGGTTTTCGAAAGATGAAGCGTTTTTATATCGTCCACGCGGTTTAAAAAGTGCAAACTGGAATGCTTCACCCAAAAGCCAATGACCTACCGTATGTGACAATATTTTATCTTAACCAATACCGCAGACCAACTACGTATACTCCGTTATGCTAATAGGGTGGTTAGATGCCCGTGTTTGATTTTGAACTTCGTATAATTTATAAAGGATCAATAAAAAGACAACAGCATCATAAATGGGGCAACAGTTACGAATTTTGCAATTCGTTTGATGACAGCTCGCTATCTCTGTTGCACATGCATTGCTACTAGCGGTGACGTCATACTTTACTACGTCCTTTTTTGTCATTTGTCGGATTCTCCTTCTATTGTTAAACGTGTATATATCTGGGAGCACAGCAGTGCCCCAGCCAAGTTTCAAGATAAGTGGGCACGGCTGTTTATGTATTTCTCTACGGATTCTATAATTCTTTCTTTTTTTGGTTTCGTTTAACGTCACTTTTTGATTTAAATAATTGAAACATACAAGCGTGCTAACAAATATTTCTTTCGTAAGAATATTTTCTTGAAATAAAATATAGTAAAAAATACTATTTTTGAGCAAAAGAGTTGAGAAAAACAATCTAATCTTTAAATAAAACCAATTTAATGAAATAACATTCATCGTTACGCCCATTGATCCTTCAAAGAAGACAACTCCTAGACTAAACAATGGCTTTTTTTTTTTTTTTTTTTTCGTGGGAAATCATCAAATGACCCCTCCCGCTGAGGGTGCAGCTGGAGGGAGTGTCAGACTTTTACTGACTAAAACCCACTATGTTCCTTCTGGGGGTCCCTGTGTGCCAGGGCCGCGGTATCTCTCACGAACAACCCGCAGCCCAAGCAGACCCTGGCCCTAAAGGGGCCCCTCCCATGTTGCTGACAACTCTTCGAGGAGCGCGTGGAACAGAACGCGCCGCCGACACGGGCCTGTCGTCCCTAAAGACGTATGGACGATGAGCTACCCACACTCACCGCCCACAAGCCCGCGCAGACTAAACAAAGACTAAACAATGGCTCACGCTAAAAACGTGCATAAGACACTACACGTGATACTTTTTGTCACTCAGCCGTGAGCAATCTGTGACAAGCATATAAAATGCCAAAATTTTTGAAGGCTTCGCACCAAAGAGTATACAAATACTATGCTTCGCAAACCCACTAGACGAACTGAACAAACAATGTATTCATTTTTAGCAAAATATTGACTGGCCATTATTTGTTTTGTAATTTTATACATCATAAAATAAACTTTAATAACCATACCCGTTTCAAACAACCCAACTTATTAATAACTTCTTGCAGCCATAACTGTTTGAATTTTTTTATTGTTTGAATTGAAGCAAGAACTCGGCGAAATTTATTTAAGGTGTTCTACCATTTAAGGTGAAATTGTTATTGTAATTAATACAGTGTTATGAAGCATTCTCATCTGTAATCATATGTTATAATTTACATAGCTGTAAGTGAAGCTACGTACCCTATTTAAAGTACATGCGATAAAAATAGGTTTTTATTCGCGTCATTACTTGAGAATAGAAAACAAGCCTAAGGAAACAGGATCGACATATTTCAGATGGCGCCTCTACGAGACTAGTTATAGTATAAACAACATGTGCAAAGCTATGTTTGTACCATAATACTGATGCTGTGAGATATAAATAGAAGATAGTTCTCACGTTATTACCATGTAAGTAGGTACCCTAGACTGACCACCTTCGTTTGCCTACTCATAAAAACGTATTACATGTTTTGGGTTACATAAAAACCGCGGATTGCAAAATATTACCGGGTTTACCTAAATATTATTTCTTATATTTAATATAAATCGACACGGTAACTGTTATTTTAACAACGGTACTTCAGGTATCTTGATTAACGTGACTGCAAACATAGCTGTGACTTAGATTACGTAGAACGCACAATACATATTTATTTATGCTGGCATCTTAACAAATTGACGGCTAACGGCGACAACAGTATTTTTTTTTTTTTTTTTTTTTTTTTATTCTTTATTGAGGGAAAGGGGATTTGATCAGACATGATCATGCCATCCCCATTAGGCTTACAAAATTAAATTGAATGTTTCTATGTAATATGTATATAATCACAAACTTATACCTAAGATCTTCTTTTCAAAGCATACTGAACTAATTTATAAAGCCTTTTAGCTTGTCCTGATAATGGGTACGCTAAAATACTGTTACACATGCCGCACTCGCGTAAGTTGACCTTACACTCACTCTCAAATGCATACCTTTCTGGTTCGTTCCGCACACATTCCACCATAATATGGTAGACGTCTTCGACTTGATCACACTCAGTACACTTGTTAGATAGTACTTTGCCCATAAGGAAAGCAAAACTATTTAGTGGAATATGTCCGGAACGGAGCCGTAACGCAGTTACTATAATATTTCTCGGTAGATCAGAATCCACAAACCATGGTGAGCGAGATAATCCAGGCTGAATTGTTCTGTACCAGATTCCCTTTGTGAGCGATCGGTTGTCAAAATATTCTTTCCATACCTCTTTACTTTTTTGCCTAACTGTTTGCACTAGTTCCGTGTAATAAGGTACATATGGTATATTCACGCCATCTGATAAAGCTTCATTCGCCAGACGATCTGCCATCTCATTTCCGAATAATCCGATGTGGGATGGAACCCATTGAATAATTATTTCGAAATTATTCATGTCTAATTCAAGGAGTGATTTTAAAATGCTATAAGCTATCGGTGTGCCTCGACAATTCGAGGTGCATCGAGCTAAATGTTGAATTGCACTTTTGGAATCAGTTAAAACTACAAATTTACCCGCTTGAAAGGAACTTATATAAGACAATGCCTCTGAGATAGCATGTAATTCTATTGTCATTATGGAAATATTAGCATCAATACAAAATTTTACTGCCGTATCCGACTGTGGATCGAAAATTGCTAATCCACCCACATCCTTAATTTTTGAGCCGTCCGTATAAATCGAATAATAATTATAGTATCTTTCCTTAATGTAATTACAACAGATACCCTCCAAGGTATGTGGATTATACTTACTTTTTGGCATATTCACGGTGTCTATATTTCCCTTGACTATATTATCTAGATTAATACTACTCACCCAGGTGTTTAATTTAAACATCTCTAATTGATTGCTAACATGAATAGACCTTTCTTTTAAATTATTGTGAGCTAACAACAATAGTGGCTTGCTTTTATGTCTCCAATAAGGATTTTCAATCAATAAATTTAATTCATCTAATATCTGTATAAGTTGCAAGTTACTAAATGATTTCGCTTTTAACCAGTATTTACCGGCAAGGTAGTGGCGTCGTACACATAATGGCGGTAGGTGTAGTTCTGACTCCATGACGTGGATCGGAGTAGTTTTTATAAATCCACCCACCGTACGTAAACATTGATTTTGCAATTTATCTAATTTTTCTAAATGTGTTTTACAACTATTGCCAAACAAAAAACTGCCGTAATCTAACCCACTGCGAATGCAGGATATATATAATCTTCGTATATTTGACACCTGAATGCCCCAACCCGGTCCAGTTAAAACTTTAAAAATATTGACTAGTTTTAATGTTTTTTCTCGTAATTCATTTATTTGTTTACCCCACCGTAATTTCGTATCGAGCCAAAGTCCCAAATACTTAACATTATTTACCGTTTCTAATGGAGTGTTTTTTATGACAAGGTTTACCTGATTGCGCGTTGAACTATTTTTATTATTAAAGATACATATCTTACTCTTTTGTGGTGATATTTCTAATCCGGCTTGAGACAACAAGTGAGTTAATTTGTTCAATGCGAGTTGTAGTCTACGTATAGCTTCATCTAGTTTATTACAAGTTACATACACTACGAAATCGTCTGCGTATTGACTGATACAAACTTCATTTATAGATTTACAAATATCATGCGTCACAATATTGAAAAGAATCGGCGAAAGAGGGTCGCCTTGAGCCAAACCATAAAATGTTTTTCTACTAATATGACCGTCGTGATCAACGCTAATTGATAAATTCCGCTCCTTTAAAAAATTCCATACGTATGTACATATTCTCTGGCCTAGACCCAACTTATCCATTGTAGTCAAAAGCCGTTCTAGATTTACATTATTATATGCGTTATCGATATCTATAAAGCATGCAACAGTGGATTGTTTTTTCGACAGTCCTATTTGTATATTACATATTAATGAAGATAAATTGTCTAAGGTGGATCGGCATTTTCTGAAACCGGTTGTGTTATCAGACAGTAAGTGATTTTTTTCGATAAACCATTCCACTCGGTTAATTATTATGTTATGAAATACCTTACATAGGCATGATATCATAGATATGGGCCGTAATGCCGAGCTTGAATTTAAATCGCGTCCAGGCTTCGGAATTGGAACTATTCGAATATTACGCCATTGTTCAGGTACAAATCCAGTACTAAGGAAACTATTATAAAAGGACACCAAGATTATTTTAGCTTTCCAAGGTAAATTCTTCAGCATCGAATATGAAATATTGTCACAACCGGGAGAAGTGTCCTTACACCTAATACTTTTATCCAACTCGCTGATGGAAATAGTCTTCTCCAGGCCAGAATTGTTAGAGAAGAATAGGGGCGTTCTTGAACTTACATAGTCTGGTGCCAATTGTTGTAGCAATTCATACGATCTCTCTTTACTTATAAAATATCTGGGCACACTACATCCTTTAAACCATTTCAATTTTCTCCAGAAGTCACTTTGGGACAATGAGCTGTCTATGGATGAACAGAAATCTTGCCATGACTTATTTTTAGCTTTCCGCATACAACGTTGTACCTCGCGAATCTTCTCTTGTAATTTACTTAGGTTACAGGCAGTTGGATTACGTCTAAACTGTGATAATGCCAGGCGCCTTTGTGCTACTAGTTTTGACAACGACATTTCCCAGTATGGTTTAGGCGTGAAGTTGGATTCGGGATTTGTGTTTATCTTAATAAATGGGATATGAATCTCTGCGGCCATATTTATATAATCACAAAATGTATCATATGACTTCTGCAAATCATCTGAAATGTGAAAATTGTCAAAAATCGTTGCTAGAAAATTCCGATACTGGGACCAATCCGCATTTTTATAATTTCGTCGTAAGATGGGATGATAAATAGTGGATAAATGCATTGACATTAGAATAATTATGTGATCACTTCCTAATGTTTCGTTGAGAGTGGTCCAGTTCAGCTTATAAGCTATGTCTAGGGAAGCCAGTGATACATCAGGTGAAGAAGAGATTAGCTGGTTATTTACTAATTTAATACGGGTTGGCGTGTTATTGTTTAAGGTGACTAGGGAACAATCACTTACCGCATCATAAATTTGCAAACCTCTTGGATCTGTCTTACAAGACCAATTTGTATGGTGTCCATTAAAATCACCTAAGATCAACCACTTGTTGTCGAACAGCGAGAAAATATGATCCCAATCCCGTCGCTCAGTGCGTATTGACGGGGCGCAATATACAGATACAATATGTTGGACATCGTCACAGTTGTAGACCCTGACCCCAACCATTTCAATTCCTGGATTAGCAGTGTTGAGAGTTACTGGACTAGATTTTATTGACTTGTGTACCAGAATTGCAACTCCACCATAGCCGTCATCGCGATCTTTGCGGTAAATGGTGTAATCTTTGACCTTTGCACATGTTTCACTGTCTAACCAAGTTTCGCTAAGTGCGGCAATGTGAACCTTATGCTGACAAAGAAGTTGTTCTAGCGTTAGTAACTTAGGCCTAAGACTTTGACAATTCCATTGAATTATATTTAACTTAACAACCTTATTTTTCACTATTGTTATAAAAATAGTCCAAAATTGTCTTAAACAATGACCAATCTGAAATATAATCCACCACTATTAGTATGAACCACTCAAGACAGCACCTAGTTACTTCATGAAATTTCCATTCAATCGTTTGTCCTCTCAAAAAAATTATTTCCTTCAATCTACTCAGTAATTCTTCAAAATTAACTGACTTTTTTATTTTATGTTTCTGAGAAGGATTTTTTGTGTTTCATCTTGGCCGGCCATCGATATAGGGCTATTTGAAGTTATGTGGTCAAGTTTGCTTGCATTAATCACTCGGCTTTGTTTCGTAGATTTGACCGGTGAGACTTTCCGGGTTGTAGCTGGCACTGAAGTCTTTGCCTGGACAATTTCTGCAAATGTCGGAATATGAGCAGGGGACTCGCTGCAAAAGTAATCCATCTCCATCTTCGTATTCTCAATAATGTGTGTACTGGGGTAAGACTGTATATTTTCAGCGTTGTTATTGTCGACATTTGTTGGAGACGGGGGAACGTAAACTGATAGTGCCTTTCTATATGTGCAGTTAAACTCATTCATAATCTCCCTAAGCTTTTTTTCTTTTAGGAATACTGGGCAAGAATTTTTAGCCAATGCCATATGTTTACCGCTGCAGTTGACGCACCTATAGTTTTCAGTTTCACAATTCACGTGTGGTCCACCACATTTCGGGCATATTACTTTACTAGATGGGCATTTTTTGTGTAAGTGACCATACTTCCAGCATTTTGAACACTGCGACACAGGGAACAGGTATGGTGTAACCTTGATACGTAAACCTTCTACGTATACATAAGTTGGTATAAAGGAGCCTTTGAAACAAACCTGAACAGCTTCACTCGGCTGCCAGCCTATGCCTTCCGGGTTACGACGCTTTAGCCGATATACAGATATTATTTCAGCCGGTTTCTGACAGGATATAACTTTCAGTATGTCTTCCTCAGATAGATCAAGATCCACATCCCTAATAACACCATAGGACGAGCTTCTTTCCATAGCTCTTTGTATTTTCCAGTTCCTTTCCGAGAACGCTTGACATTTCTCAATTTTATCTGCGCTTAACTCGTTGTCGACCTCGATACGAACTTTATATGGATTTATATATTTAACTCGATCTATATCCACTAAACCACTCATTTTAAATAATTTGGCTAACGCAAACTGTTTAGGCATTATTTCCTGACTTGATAAGTATATCTCGATTTTCTCCTTCTGCATTTTTGGTTTTTTCTCCTTCCTATTTACTATATTCCACTCTTCCTCTTCATCGCCTCTCTCCCTCTTTTCTGATCTCAACGTCTTTTCTTCTACTTCTGCTTGTACTATTATCTCTTCATGGTGAAATTCCTCTTCTGAGTCTGACATCTGTCTCTCTCGATTGCTAATATTGTTATCCATACTTATATTGTTATCATTCTCCGCCTGGTTAATGCTTTTGTCCATACAAAACAATCGCGATCAGTGCCTTCGTAATCGTTAGGCCGGCGGCCGCGGCCCGCAAGTACATATGTACTGCCGGGTGCCGGAACCGATGCAATTTCAACGCGAGCGATGCACCACAATTAGAAAAAATAACTCGCTAATGAGATGCGCACGTTCACCTCGCGCGTTGTGCGAACAGAAACTGACAACAGTATTTTTCCTATACATTTTTTTCTTTTTTATTTTATATTGGCATTCCATTAATAATAAAAACTAGGTTACAATTAATTATATTGACATAAAAGATGCGCCACTCATATGTTTTTGCTCTAAAGCAACTTTTATTCTAAAAGCTCTTACGTTTGTTTTTTGCTTATAAACAACGTTGAAGCTATCTGAATCAATTGAAGAATCCATCTAACAACATATCATTGATGTTTTTCCCCGGAAATTCCCGCTTGTACTTAGTTTCTTGTCGACATTATCCTACACGGATAAAAACGTGACCACATTAAATGAAGCAAAGCCTAACTCCGTAAACACTACATTAAAATGGAAATATCAATGTCTTCAAGATAATCTTATTTATGGCATCCAGGCCGATTGTCGGCTTCGGCGGCCGTTCTCTTTTATGGAGATTAGCCAGCTGCACAGGACATAGTGCACAAGCATTCGCGCAGACACAGGTGCACTCTCTATTCCCTCACTCTCATAGTCCGATGGGACGGCAATCCGACACGACCGGAAAGAGATCAGGCACAGGACCGGCATTTACGTGCTCTCCGATGAACGGGTGAATCAATCACCAACTTCCAGACTGCTTTATGAAAGTTTCTCAAAACCCACAAAGCGAATTCGGCCCGACCCGGGCATCGAACCCGAGACCCCGTGCACAGCAGTCGTGCCTTGCGACCACTAGACTAACGAGGCACACAATCTTATTTATATGCCTTTAATTAAGTAATTATACTTCATTTATCACAAAAATAATCATTAATATTTCTCATCTGTCATGCGTGATTATCGTCTTTATGTGGCATAAGCAATTAGCATCCCCGTGAAGTGTTTGTATGTACTTATTGATGCCAAAAACAATTTGTATGAAGTAGGTAATTAGACATGCGTACTTTTATGTAGCCACAGTACTATGGCATGTCTTTTGTAATGACCGTCAGGTGAAAATGTTTTAACATTGTACACCTGTTAAGACAATAGTGGTATGTTAAAATTTTAATAACAAAGTCATTTTACGTCAGTGCATGTAAAACACCCCTTACATAGGTATATGTATTCAAACTCAAACTCCAAATAATTTATTCAAACTTGGCTCTAAAACAGCACTTTTTGAACGTCAAAAATTACAAAAGACAGCCCCCAAAACGCCCACCCTTCACCACTTCCTATGTGTTTTTGCTGGGAAGAAGTGGCGCAACAAACTCCCCATTTATAATTATGCATTTTTTAAAGTACAGAAGCTATGATTGTTAGTTTCTTTTATTTTCTTATATTATACTGCTTTTCACTACTGCTAAAGTCGAGAGAGAAACTGCGTGAATCGGAGTTTGCAAATAATACACTAAGGGCCAATTCTACAGGTTACGGATAGCCACTACCTACCAGATAAATTCAAAAATGGAACAGAATTTGTATGAAATTATCTGCCAGATAAACTATCTGGAACTTATCAGCAACCGGTGGCCCTAATACTACGAAATCTTATACCGTAGACCAATGCCCATGATAAGGTGATTAAGCCATCACTTAAAGAGTTAGCAACACCAATATTTCATAGTCATTATAATGTAATTTAACCAGTTAAGTACTACATTAACTCAGATAAATAAGTAGGTCTAACACGTTACGTTTCCGCAGCTTCAGGACGCATTCCTTAGCTAACTTTGAACTTTTAATCACAATAGTTAATTGGTTATTTGTTTTCATCATTCATCATTCATCATCAGCCTATCGCAGTCCACTGCCGAACATAGGTTATTTGTTTAAGAAACTCCTTTTTTGTGCCTCGCCATTGCATCAAAATTGTTTTCTTGGAAGCAATGAATTAAGGAACAAGAATGACGTTCGTGCAACTCAGTCACCACGCAAAACAGTCAGGAAACTGTGACGAACATTATGTGAACATCATTATTATAGAAAATAGTTGTTGGGTTTAACCATTAGCTTCTAGCCGACGAACTAAGATTACAGACTACTGTGAAACAAATTGTGATTTCCGAGTCTTTTGAAAAATTCTGAGGAATGATTATTATCTTAAGATTTTTTTACAAGTAGGATGTTTCAAATTAAGAGGCACGAGGTTTTCAGAAGCTAGACTACAAAGGTTTTGTAAGACTAAATATCTATAGTGAGGCCCCATTTGCAGGAAATGCCTTAACTTTACTGTCCATTTATCATTCACTAACAACTTAATTAAACTAGCCATCAACATAGCATCTTAGTCAGGAGACTAAGAAAGAGAGACGTTTTAAATAAATATTTTTCACCATGAAAGTCAACTAATCTCTTGCTAAAAAAACTATTCAAACATGTGTATGAAAACAAACCTATAATACCTACATCAATAAATGATGAACAGAATATAACTACGTACCAGCTTTATTTACATCCCAAACCAATAAAGCCATTGATTAATTTTACAATTTCACTTTTCTTACTACCTATCCATAAAATTAATTGAAAGTACCTTGGTACTTGGACGGAAAATGTTTTGTATGTTTACATAATATTAAAAAATGACGATTTTCCGGATTAATATATAATACCTATATATTTTTTCTAACAAGTAGCTTTCTTCTATTCATAAGTATAATAAAAATAAAATAAGAGTGGGTACTTACCGAAAAACTTGATAAATATCACTGCCATTTTGCTAAAATATTTATTACGTCAAAATGATAAAAATCTAAAAACTAAAACACAAAATAACCGTCACTCTAAAATACGACCATGTTGTCAATCGGAAGGCACATGACAGGCGGGTAGCGGACAGATCGCGGCGACAGCGGGCTGCGGAGTAACCAGCCAAGTGCAGGCTCCAAGAGGCAAGCGGTCAGTACGAGCCGGCACCACGGAGGCACGGACGTTGTTTCATCAACAACCAAAGAGGCTTCGAGTCGTACTATAGCAACACTTCCGCTGACATGTCATCCAAATACATGATGATGTTTTTAGAGGAAACTGGAGGCTGATTACAAACTCACAGTTGTTTATATTTTTATGCCGGTACGGTAGCAGCCGCAAGCGCTACCACTGTATCAAATATTTAGTTGATTCGATTCCCAGGTCGGTCAAAACAAGACGTTTTATTTGCATTGAAAAAAAAGCAATATGTATGTATTTTGACCTGACTTTTTTCTTAAAATCCTACTAACGAAATACATTAAATGATATTTAAGTATCCAGAAATCAAAATGAATTTTGTCGTTTTGTCAATTTCCAAAAGATTTTATTTGCTCCTTTTCGTTTCTTATCGCATTATCGAACAATTCTTAAAGTAGGAGTTATCTATCATCTTCCTTTATGAGATTAGTAAACAAGACAGATTAGCATCCGTAATTTAACTTACAAATAAACCATCACCTGTATTCACCAATTTACATTCCATTATACATTGCATACAATCAAATCCGTGAATATTGTTTTGAGATTGACTCTTTTCTTAATATATATATTACATATATTTACTACCCACCAATATATACAATACATATATTTACTACCCACCAATGTTTATTCTTCCGCTCATGTTTGAAAATAGCAATTAATTTTTTAATGCCGGTCCTCGCAACTTAATTTTTGACAAACTCAAGGTTGAGGTTCTCAATTCGAACGTTAGAATTTTTTTTTTATGTTCAGTTACGCGAATCTCCCTCATTTACCAGCCAATTAAAAAAGGTTTTATGCTTGAAAAGGTACTTCGCAAACAGTCCAATTTTCATCAGATCTACACCAAGATGGTTTTTGATTGCCATTATGAGTGATGATGGACAGAAAGTAAAGTTCAGGGAACTCTTTAACTGTTAATGGCAACTTAGTGCATTTATGAGAACTTCCCAGAAATCTAAGTTATGACACGAATCGTTTAAAAAGAAGGTGATACACGATCATAGACCTTGACACTGAAAAGCCAAAAAAGAAACTCTAGTATTCATGTCTCCAGTAAAAATATTAACTATATGAGGACCTACACTAAGAGGAGCATAAAAAAAATATTTCATTACTTTTAAACCGCTTTATAAGTTGGCATCTCGACGTTACAGCTGTGATTACTTCGCCACTTACTTTAATTCTGTGTAAAAAGTTTATAATCCCTATATTTAACTTCAGGATCTGAGATCTCTTAAAAGTCCAAAACACATATATATGGAGGCCAACTCCTGAAAAAAAAAACTACTATTGTGACTGCATAATATACCTACATAGATTTATTTCATCATCGTGAAACAACCGAAGTCAACCGTTCAGAGAACCGAAGTAGCGGCAGCGTCTTAGCACAACAAATGATGCGGTACCGCGGTACCTATGTCTCGACCTTATACTCGTAAATATCAAATTCAACATTAGTATCATCATTATCAATACATACAGAAAAACCTGATAAAATACAAACAGATAGAGGTCACGTTGTCAACAACACTTAAATTTTAATAGTCCTTAATTTGAATAAAAACATTTGAAAATTGTCACAATCGAGATCAGAACCTCCTTTTTTAAGTTAGGTAAAACTAGGCGAGTTCTAAACGTTTTGCTATAACAACAATTATTATTCTTGTTATGACGGTCATAGTCATAAAGCCATACCACCACAATAAAAAAAATGTATTAATACGTTGCACACAATGTAAAATAACGTGTTTTCGATGCATGTAGAAAAGTATACTGTATACCTAATATTTTATAAAAATCATATATGAAAAACATCCAAATAATATGTACAGACGCCAGCACATCAGGCTAACCGAAACTGTAAAATTTTCCCATTCATTTTTGAACCATAATGGTTAGCGATAAAGTTGAAAATCCATTAAGGAAATTTGACAGATTGTCGTAGCCTGATGTGCTGGCGTCTGTACCTTTAGACTATCTGCTTCCTAAGGACTCCTCAATTATCTGATAGACCTAGTTACATAGTCACATAACAGACAAAAAAGTCGAATAAGTAGTAGTTTTTCTCAGTAATACCTTGGCAAAAACTTATGACACTTATGCTTAGGTTTTTAACCATCGTATTTTCACAAATGAACATGAAGAACTTCTTAGTAGCAAATAATTAATAACAGGTTTTGGGTTCAGTGAAAAAAATCATGGTAGGTATGTGTAAAAAATGTGAACATCATAATCCCAAGCCTTTTTCCCAACTATGTTGGGGTCGGCTTCCAGTCTAACCGGATTCAGCTGAGTACCAGTGTTTTACAAGGAGCGACTGCCTATCTGACCTCCTCAACCCAATACCCCTTGGTTAGACTGGCGTCAGACCTACTTGAAAAATGTAAACCTACTCGTATTATATAAAAGCGGAAATCACTGACCTGTCCATAAGGAAAGCTCCTACGGACTCTCAATACTACGGACGATATATGTACAAATGTATCTTGGCGAATCTGTAATTGGAACTTTGGAATTTTGATTGCGCACTTTTTTTTCACAAGTTTTTTGTGTGCGGCCAAATGACGGACTTCAGACTCGCCGAAATAATTAAACGAGCTTAGACTATTTGTATTACAACATCCATTAGTATACATATATAAAATAAACTCAGTCCCCCTTATTATAAAACGTGGTCTTAAAATAGTACCGCCTTTACTGCTAGCTTTAAGCTATCCTCTTGAACAAAATTACCTAATGGTCTAACAAAAGCCGGTAATTTGTAAGACCACGTTTTATGATATAAGGGGGAGAGAATGATAGACTGTTTATTTGTCTCTATACCTACCGAAGTAAAAAAATCGTAGGGGCCTATTGGTTGAAGCACCAGCCTCTCAAGTATGATTGCGGATATCGTGTGTGTGTGAAGATTCGATCCCAGGTAAGGCAAGTGTTTACCAATGCAACTTTTCTAAGTTGTATGTAACTTTTTAAGTATAACTTGGACACCAATTACTGATTAAAGGTGAAGGAAAACATTTCGAGGATACAAAAGAAAAACGGTAGTCATAACGTGATTTAAATGACATTCCTTTACATGTTTTTCATTGCGTAGATAGGTATACTATTGTAGAAATACATCTTGATTAACCCGGTCGTTGTTCTCATTATATGAAGCTAATTTTGAAATGGACTAGCCAAATAATATTTTTTTTTACTTTCTATGCTTGTAGGCCTTCTTACTGTTTTATTCAGTTAAGGTGTTGTTCCTGCGAGAGTCATAATTTATTTTAACAACAAAAACATTTCAAACATTCTAAATTATTGTAACTCAAACTGGTTATACTTTGAACGATACTATAATAATACTACTACCTTGAACGATAGTTCTTTATTTAAGATTCAAACCAACAAATACCTGAAATACCTGCTAACTCTCTTATCTAATAACTTGTTAACTCGTTATTGACCAATGTACGCGTTGTTAGTCCTACTTTTTTTATCATTTATTTATTTTTAAACACATTGATTATATTTTTAAATATTAATATAAAAAAAAAAAAACATTTAAAAATATAAAAAACAGTTAGTCACCGATATCGGGAACAGGGTCCAAGCTACCGGTGGTTAGGGTCCCAGAGACAGAAAATAAAATAAAATAAAATAAATAAAATAATAAAATAAAAAAACAAAAAAAGTCCTACTACTATTATAAAGGCGAAAGTTTGTATGTATGGATGGATGGATGTATGGATGTATGGATGTTTGTTACTCTTTCACGTAAAAACTACTGAATGGATTTGAATGAAACTTTACCACAATATAGCTTATACATCAGAATAACATATAGGCTACTTTTTATCCGGGTATGGAAAGTACTTCCCTCAGAAAGCGGGTGAAACCGCTGGCGGAAGCTAGTTTTCTATATTCGCTCATTAAGTATAACCAATTGTAAGTAAATCAATTCAAACCCGTAACACTCTTTTCTGGTAGGTGCGTATTGATTAGTAGTTAAAGTTTGAATGTGTTGCTGGAGAGTTTATTGCGACACTTCTTCTTCCCAGCGAAAATACATAGGAAGTTTTTTTACGTTCGAAAAGTATGTGTCGAAAAGCCTAGTTTGAACAAAATGATTTTTGATTTTGATTTTTGAAACAGGCTTTTACCTTTAAAACAGCACCCAACAGAGATCAATCATGACGTCGTCGGGCAATTGCTGATTCGTCTCTAAAGAAGGAACTTAGTGGGTTTTAGTCAGTAGTAGTCAGTAGAGTCTGACACTCCCTCCAGCTGCACCCTCAGCGGGAGGGGTCATAACAACGAAACAAAAGATAATACATTACCTATCCACAGAATTTCTGGAATTATAATTTATTTTTGTTATTAAGAAATAGGAGCCCTTGGCTTTGTTATTCTTAATTCATTTATGATGCAGATCTGCAATCCTAATGGACTAAGACACCCGAGGACAAAAGTTGTTACAAAGGTATTTATATCAATTTAAGCGTAACAATTTTGACCTTAATTATTTTATAATCATAATGTATTAAGTATTAATATTTTGTTCTTTTAATTTGTTAAAATTTTTATACAGAATCTTTCGAATTAAAAAAGTCAAATAATGACATCAAAATATCATGTGAGGTATAGGATATATCATTAGCAGGATTGATAATATCACGTCGCATATCTGATGTATACGTAAAGTATTTGAAAATACTTTATCGGTATTTAAATTTTCCGCTCTCGAGGAGCCATTGATTGACAGCGCCTGCGCCACGCGGTAGAATATGGAACTAATGAACATATATTGAAAAATACAGTTTTGTTTATTTTATTAATTATTTATTTTATTTACCTATTGAAGTTAACAAAAAGATACACTCGTACCGGGTGCAATAGACTCTATTTACGACACTGCATATACTTAAATCATAAAATATTCATAAAAAAATAGTCTTGACTTGTACCAAATTTGGTAGAAAATCGTTTTCCACACTGTACACATTTAGATACCGGCTGTCAATTTTCTGTCGTTACTGTCAGTTTGACGCGCTAAATCTGAAAGATTCAAGAGAAGCAAAGTCCAAAGTCAAGTTTTTGTTTATCATATCTTATTTTTAGGTCAAACTCCAATGTGTTCAGATATCTGATTATTTAGACAAACAGTTGGCAAAATAATCTTTTAGAGTTGTAAAATAAGTGATGAGTGTTTTTATTGGATGGTAGGTTAAATCGAGATATTATATAATGCAAGTTTTTTTTATTCATTTTGGATTGTGTTTTTATTAAACTTTGTACCTAGATAACTTTATTGCACTTAAGATTCAACTATCTAACCAGAACTTTTTAATCTGGTTTCTGATCGAAACTCGGAAGGTTACTTTTTGTTTAAGATAATAATTAATTAAATTTTATAAAATGTTATTAGGTAGAGTTAGCCAGCTGCTAATAAGACGTTCCATTCATATATCGCCGAAATTAAATCAAGCCATGGGTATCGACGGGAATACTATTTTAGCAGAGAGTTTGAAGAAGCAGGTTTGTTATTGTTATAAACATTTTAAAACTTATTTTAATTGGGTGTTTGAGAAAGATAAATATGTTTTTAACTTTTCAATATATTTTTTTACATAAAACTACAAATTAAAATATTCCTTCTAGGATAGTAATTGAGAGTAACTTTGTAAATATGTTAATTCCATATAAGGCATTGACCTGCTTTAATCATGTTAATGAAGTATGTAAGTAATTAAACTTTTTTTTTCTTCTAGGGTGTTGAGTATGTGTTCGGCATAGTGGGTATCCCTGTGATTGAGACTGCTCTGGCATTCCAAATGGCTGGCCTGAAGTATGTAGGCATGCGCAATGAGCAGGCCGCTTGCTACGCTGCACAAGCTGTCGGCTACCTTACAGGTAAATCTACTGATTAAATAAACTATAGGTACCGGTCCATTCAAACTTGTGTGACACTTTCCTCGAAAGATCATGTCAGACACAAGCCTTCATGGCTCATACATCAGCATATAGTTTATTTTTACCTCTGAGTTTGTATCGGCGTTTCTTCTAAAGGTAGTCAGTCAGGAAGTGCCGACCTCATCTAGTTTAAAAAAATTATTGATGTTTAAAAGTGTTGATTTCAAAGTATTTGCAAAATAAATATCATTTATAGGTCTCCATCTGATACAGAAAGGTTTAATTTGATAACTTTGCAATACCTTAAGTTTTGACCTGTTTAGTGAATAGCATATATGACTAAGAGCCAGTTTCACAGGTTGCTGATAAGTTTCAGATAGTTTATCTGGAAGATAAGTTCATACAAATTCTGTTCCATTTTTTAATTTATCTGGTAGATAGTGGGTATCCGTAATCTGTGAAACTGGCCCTAAACTTTTTTGTCTTGCCAAGGATCACATGAAATATGCAGAGCTGAATGTTCAACCTTTGCTAGTGTGAGAGACATTTGAATAAAAAGTTCAGTAATAAAGTCTTTGTAAAAGTAGTTGATCATTTTGTCATAACAAATATATTTCAAATTAAATATGGAACTGTCACAAAAATTAAATAATTTGTGATTTTTTTAACTGTCTATGAACATAGAATTTTTCATTTGTTTTCTGTCATACAAATCCTGTCCAGTCCTGTCCTGACTGACCAGCATTTTAATAAACTTGTCAATCATAAAAAACAAACTAAACTTTAGTTAGACAATCAATTTTTTATTTACGATCTTAGACTTTTTAAGTTAAGCATTTTTTTTATCGATGTCATACAATGCCAGAGTTTGCCCCCATATAATGTGTTTATTGACAAATAAAGAAATATCCATTATCGAGTACTAAATGTGACCTGAGTCTATCAACCATTAATTTATACTTGACTTATGCAAATTCTACAAAACTTTATTTCATTTTTCATGACTTTTATTCAGGACAGTGAGAATCAGCGAACTTCTTTACCTACCTAATTATTTGTGTCTTACAAATATTCATGAATTTTAAATGCTAAAACCGACAATAGTGTTGGTGTGTAATCTTTATCTAGAAACAATAGGATAATCGCATTTTTACTGATATGAAGTAACAATTGAACATGCTTTACTTGATAACTGAGATAAATAATAATAAATGTAAGTACTGTTGCCAAAATAAATATCTTAAATTTTTTTTGGTATCTAATTTGTAAAATGTAAAAATGAATACCTATTTCCCTTGGTCATGCCATCACGTGTGACCAGCTTGACTGTTTTTTTTTTTTTTTTGTAATTGTAGGACAATGTCTGTTGGGTCAGCGAGTAGTAATAAAATATCTAAGATATAATTTATTTATCTATGTATATGTTAGTTTAGTTTGACATTGTGGGGTGGCCACATACAAACTAACAATAGAAAGACAATTATCAGTGTTTTTGTAGATGTCTGAACAAAATTATGCTTTCAAATTACAGGTAAGCCTGGAGTATGCCTTGCCGTATCTGGCCCTGGTCTGCTGCACTGTATTGGAGGGATGGCCAATGCTCAAGTGAACTGCTGGCCGCTTTTGGTCATTGCTGGCTCTTGCCCTCAAGATCATGAAGGTATTGGAGGCTTCCAGGAATGGCCTCAGGTATAACACCTCAATTATTTGTTAACTTAA
Organism: Heliothis peltigera; assembly: GCA_958496145.1. Lineage (NCBI taxonomy): Eukaryota > Metazoa > Arthropoda > Insecta > Lepidoptera > Noctuidae > Heliothis > Heliothis peltigera. The sequence continues at coordinate 5,604,947 of OY292337.1, forward strand.
CTTTTGTCTTAATGATTACATAGACAAATAATAGCAAAATAGTCTTCTTTTGTGTTCCAAAAACACAGACATTGTAACTAAGTCAACTGTAAAAAAGCGTATTGTACAGTTACAATATTTTACTAAAAACTACTGATTTGAGAAATATAATTATAGGTACACTTCTATTTGTTGCTGCTGCTAAATTGGTTTAATTAGTCAGAAGTTTTGGTAGAATAGACGTTTTATAAAATATAAATGATCTCTGAAAGAAATTACGTACGTTTTTTGTAGACAGTTGTATTCAAATTATGTGATTCAATCAATTATTATTATTAACAACTATTATTCTTCAACATAATATTTATGTAACCTTTGCTACAAACAATTGCAATTTTGTTTAGTACGCGCGCACTGTAATAAATACTTACCTACGTAGAATTTGTAAATTTAATGCCTGTTTTTTTATACTGTTTCCCAACAAACTAGCGTTTTTAATTACGACCTTGAATACAGATAATGTATGTAAATCTTATATCACGTTAATATAAGATAAGCCGAAATATAAGTAACAATAGTTTGATCACCCACCAACAAATAATATCCATGCCAAAACTCCGTAGGTATCGTATCTTTTAATCAGAACGTGATTAGTTGCTATAGCCATAGATAGATACATAATCTGCTTAGTAAAATTATTCTTCTTTGAGGACAATAAATACTAATACGAGTATATTTAATAAAAAAAATATGTATGCGAGTATCTAGGATTTGCACCATGTGATGCACTTTTTTTCGTGGTAAATCATCAGAGCAGATTGGAGAAATGGCAACAGACACTGGAGAATGTTGGCTTGAAGATCAGCAGAACCAAGACCGAATACATGTTCTGCGATTTCGGTGGTCTCTCCAGTACTGAAGCCATAGCGCTTGATAGCGCGCCTCTCCCAGTCTGCTCCGACTTTCGGTATCTCGGCTCAATCATCCAAGGCAATGGCGAAATAGATCGGACAGTTAAGCACAGAATTAACGCAGGGTGGATGAAATGGCGGCAGGTAACGGGAACAACTTGCGACCCACGTATTCCCCTTAAACTTAAGGGGAAGATCTATAAGACTATGGTCAGACCTGCTGTCCTGTATGGTTCAGAGTGCTAGCCCACAAAAGAGTTGAATGAAAGACAACTGCATGCAGCAGAGATGAGAATGTTAAGAGGAATGTGTGGGGTAACGCGAATGAATAGAGTAAGAAATGAGTATATAAGAGGAAGTTTAAAAGTGGCACCGGTAACCGAAAAACTACGTGGAAACCGGCTAGCATGGTATGGGCATGTAATGCGGAGGAATGAGGATCATGTTGTGAGGAAGGTCTTGAGCATGAATGTGGATGGACATAGAGGAAGGGGACGACCAAAGAAACGATGGATGGATTGTGTGAAGGTTGATATGGCTAGAAAGAATGTAACTTGTGAGATGACGGCAGATAGAAGAGCGTGGAAGACAAAAACATGCTGCGCCGACCCCAAATAAAACTTGGGATAAGGGCAGGAGGATGATGATGAAATCATCAAATGACTCCAGCTGCACCCTCAGCAGGAGACCCCTCCGGTGTAGCTGGAGAGAGCGAACAGACAAATTAAAACGATCATTAAGACTCCAGAGAAATCCAAATTCGTATTGAGTGCTTTCACAGAGAGGTGTAAAGGAGCGCTCGCCTCTCAAGGTATATCTTTCCAAGTCTATCTTGGACACCAATGATCGCTTAAAAGGTGAAGGAAAACATCAAACTCATCACAAATCATCACAAACATTTCCAAGAACCGACAAGGACTCGAAGAAATAATAGCAGAACAAGGTTCCATCACCATAGCCTTTTCCAGTGATTCCACAACGTCTTGAGGGAACTACGTACTTAATGCACTAGGATCAAAATAGTTCAGGAATATTTTTAGGGTACCCAAATTCCATCTCTTGACTTACACGTTTTATCGTGAAAGTGAACGAATTTTAGGTTTCTTGTCGTTAAGGTATTGCCAATTTTCGCCTTTCTGTTGTTTTTGTATTTAAAGCAGGACGCTACGTTTTCGAAATTTGTACGTGTTCATAGACTCCTATGGCTGACCGTACCTTCATAACAAATGTATTGTGGTTGTCTCCAGGTGGAATCCAGTCGTCTGTACTGTAAATACGCAGCACGGCCGCCGTCCCCCCGCCTCATACCGTTGCACGTTGAGAAGGCGGTGCGCCTCGCCGCGTCCGGACGCCCCGGAGTCTCCTACCTGGATATGCCGGGAACACTCCTTATGGTACGTATAACCTAACGAGACGAGCATTTGATGAATGGTAGTAAAAACTATTGCTTTTAGCGAAGGGAACTTTAAAATCTCTTAAGAAGGTGTAGACTCTTCCGACACATGAGTCAGTCGCGTGTTACATATGTAATTTTCGGAAGTTCGGAAGGGAATCTTCCAACTGTATAAAATTTCCTTAGCCTAGTTGGGGGTAATGCAGGCAGTTTTCCATTGCAGGTGCCATTATTTCCCCACTGCTGGGCAAAGTTCTGAACACTATTCTTGCGCAATACCATAAGTTTAAGTAAGATGTTAGATGCACAGCCGCCATCACAACAAGCTACCCGAAACTATCAAATTTTCCCAATCACCTTTGAAGAAATATGCTTCCACGATAAACTTTGGAAATGGAACTATGGAAATTTGACAGATTATAGTAGCTTGATGTTCCGGATACTTGCCGATACGGTTATGATCCGTTTTCGATTCGAGTGCTGCCTTTCATTTGCATAGCTATTAAAATAGTGTCCTTTTACTTATTTCTCCATCAGGCCGAAGCTGACGAAGATAAAGTACCAATGGACTTCTACAACGCTGAGCCCGTGTCTCTAGCACATCCGAACCCCGCCCTAGTGGCTCAAGCTGCGGAATTGTTGGCGAAGGCCGAACGACCTCTTGTTATAGTGGGCAAAGGCGCCGCGCACGCGAGGGCTGAGGAGGCTATTACTAAACTTGTGGAAAACACTAAACTGCCCTTCTTACCTACACCTATGGGTATGTGTGGAGATTCAAATTTGGTTAAAATAATTGAAAGTGTTCTTTTGAAAAATCTAATTCGGACTGCACCAGTGCCATAGAACTGTATTTTTCGCTGATCTGTTTAGTAACTGGGGTAACTATCATCCAAATAACTTTACTAAAGAAGAAAACAGGATAAACGCAATAACATATTTAAAATTTTCCATCTTGTGATCTATTTTCATAATTAAAGCATTAAGTACATCATCTATCTTAAGCCATTAGTCTAGTGTATCTCATTAATATATAATTTTATTTAAAGTTATCATTAATCTAAAAATGTAATTTATACTTTGTGTATTTCTATCGTATCGAAACGTGTCTACAAACCATTGCGCTGGGGAGTTTGTTCCACCACTTTTTCTTCCTGACTAGGTCTATTATTACATTTAATAGCCACCAAAACATCCAAAAATGTTGATTTCACTTGTACTGAATTTATTTTTAGTATCAACCATAGGAAGAGATGATAAACTATATTTATCGTTGTATCTGAAACTTAGGCAAGGGCGTAGTACCAGATGAGTCGGAGTACTGCGTGTCGACTGCGCGTACGCAGGCGCTGCTCAAAGCTGACGTCATCCTACTGCTGGGCGCTAGGCTCAACTGGATGCTGCACTTCGGACAACAGCCGCGATTCGCGCCTGATGTTAAAGTTATACAGGTAAAAATTATATTCATCAAAATATTTCTGATAGTTGGGACCCTTGCCTTGCCTGCTTTACAATAATTTAAATCGCAATTGAAATGAGGTTGAGGATAACAGGAGGTATCGTGTACAGCTGCCAGCACATCAAGCTACTGCAATCTGTAAAATTTCCTTAATACCAGATTTTAAACTTTATCACTGAAGCATATAGTTCAAAGTTAATTGGGAAAATTTTACAATTCGGTAGCTTGATGTGCTGGAGTCTGTTCTCATTCAGTAAGTCCTGTCCCCAGTGGGTCATTTGCTTAAATTATTTTCCAACTTATGTAATGTCCTACTTTTAAATTAGGTCGAATTGGGTAATGCTCTGGATAAAAGTTGATTACCCTTTCATGACTGACTACTATAGTAACGTAACATACTCGTGGATAGGTATACATTATGTAGATACATATCCCGTAAACGCTGCGTATGAGTTTTGCAAAAATACAAGAGACACCTTGATCAAAATCTAGTCCCAAAACAGCCAAATGATTTCTTTTACTTCCAGGTGGATATTACTCCTGAGGAGTTCCACAACAGCATTAAGTCTGAAGTGGCCGTCCACTCGGATATCAAGCCGTTCACCGAGGCACTCGTTCAAAAACTGGGAGAGAAGAAATTCAACTTGCAACCCACTAGTAACAGCTGGTGGCAATCATTGAAGCAGAAACAAAAAACTAACACTGAATTTGTTAAGGTTTGTAAAAGTTTCAATTTGTTATAATATTTATGGACATGGCCTTGAACATCCTTGGCAGTCGTTACTGGTAGTCAGAAGTTAGTACGTCTGACGCTAATCTAACCAAGGGGTATTTATTGGGTTGCCCAGGTAACTGGGTTGAGGAGATCAGATAGGCAGTCGCTCCTTGTAAAACACTGGTACTCAGCTGAATCCGGTTAGACTGGAAGCCGACCCCAACATAGTTGAGAAAAGGCTCGGGAGTTATTGACATTGCCAATAATTTTATGTATTTTGTGGCATCTTCGTCGTCATCATAATCATTATAGAACTTTGTACAAGAACCTGGATAGATATTAGCATTCGCACAGTTCAAATACTAGGTAGATTGACTGATTGAAAATTACACAGCAAAAGATGACTCAATAAACATTGCAGCTGAATTTATCAAACAGTATCTGTGAATAGAAATAATTCGATAACAAATAACATTTTATTCACCACTGCAAAAGCTTGTATTAGATTAAAATGGTTAGGTAATTAATATTTTTCTAGAATAACTAATTAGTAAGAGAGTTAGGTACAACACACACCTTTCTTCAATAAATAATGTCGAGTCTTAATTAATCTCATGGAAAACAGCGGTTTTCACCACAATTTATCGCCTTTTTTAATACTTACCGAGGTCTCGCGGGATTAAAAATAACAATCTCGTTAGATCTCACATTGACGATCTCGACTCATATGCATTCTCCATTCATAGCTATTCTCTCATTTTTCTCCTTACTGACTAGTCAGAATATGCCTTTACCTATTATTTCTGCCAACCAGGCACAAGCCAGCAACACAGCACAGCCGCTGAATTACTTCGCCGTATTCAAGACGGTGCAGGAAAACATTCCCAAGGACTCAATCATAGTGAGCGAAGGAGCCAACACTATGGACATCGGTCGCGGTTTGCTGCTCAACAATAAGCCACGACACAGGCTCGATGCTGGCACTTTTGGTACTATGGGAGTAAGTTTTTAATTAATCTTTATTTTAATCTTCAAAAAACCTCTAAGTAACATTGCTTTATTTGTTTTTACTCAATAACACTGCCTTATTTCGGTGACACGAGTTTGAACCCGCGACCTGAAATAACGACTTCAGCTAGTATAAAATATGGCCTGTTTGCTAGTACGTACCTACTAATTGTAAAATATTTTTTGAAATTGGCCCAGTAGCTTTTGACTCACACAAGACTTCCTCTTTAAAAAAACAAGTATTTATACATATTTTTACAAGGACGTATCCTCATATTGAGCTTTTTTTTAATTCAAAGGTTGGTCCCGGTTTTGCGGTAGCTGCAGCAATGTGGTGCCGCGACTACGCGCCAGGCAAACGCGTCATCTGCGTCGAAGGAGACTCAGCCTTCGGATTCTCAGGTATGTTATCATTACAAGCCGCGCATACAATACAATGATTAAAAACTTGTTCCATATCTTAACACTAACAATTGTCCAAGAATGACAATAATTACATTTTACAATATAAATTATTATGATTCTCCAAGCTGTTCATGAATCATACATAATGCAAATAAAATTATGCTTGTATTCACGTTCTTATTATATTTCGTAGGTATGGAGATTGAAACTATGTTCCGATACAAACTGCCCGTGATTATTGTTATCGTAAACAATAACGGTATATACAGCGGCTTCCCTAAAGATGTTATGGAAGATATTCAGTCCGGTGGTGACATTGCTCAGTGGTAAGTTTCATTAAACAACTCCCTTTCAGATTTCCCTCAAGTAAGGGCATGATAACATGATGTATTCTTCTATCTTCAGCACTCCACCAACTGCTCTCAGCTGCGAAGTACGATATGAAAAGATGATGGAAATCTTTGGTGAGACTGGACACCTCTGCCGCACTGTCGAGGAGATTCAGGCTGCCCTCAAAAAAGCAGTTCAAGTAACAGACAAGCCCAGTATCATAAATATACTTATTGACCCACAATCCAACAGGAAACCACAGACATTCAACTGGCTAACTGAATCCAAACTGTGATATGGTTGTTTTATATTTTTATAACATTTGTACTGAAAGTAACACAGGGTGGTGGGGCCAGTCTCCCAACTGGCTTTGAAGAATCACATTCTTATTGCATTTCTTGTCATGTATTAACATAAGCCTAAAAGGCATATTATATAAGAAGATTATTGTCTATAGGTACTTGAAGTAATGAAATATAATAAATAACAAAACAAACACGGACTTTGATATTGTCTGTAATTGAGTCATACTTATTTATGGTCACATTGTTGTAATTTGTATATAATGAACTTAAAAATATATATAAATTTACATTATAAACTAAATCCCTGTATTTTCATTTAACTCCTGGAGGCAAATGAATCTGCTGTCTTGGTTGTCCAGAGCAACATAAGATGAGCAGTAGTTGTATAAGTAAATACTTCACATTTTGCTGAGGCAACCAATCAAAAAGTTCTCTATCACAGTTTGTGCTGAAACAAACATGCATTATTATATACATAAATTATTTAACAAACTCATTGGTAAAACTGTTTGAAAAAGATAATTACCCAGTTTGCAATTATTGGTAGTGGTCAGTGTGTAAGCATCTTGGTCATAATCATTGGTTAGAGTGAGATCAGCCCCTCGGACGAGAAGCTCATTACAAGTATATGGGAAGTCTGCCGCTGCTGCATACATCAATGCTGTGCTACCAGACTGGAACACATCAGAAAAGAAAAAATATAAACAATGCTTTTTATTTCTAAGTTTATTAAAATTATATCTTAAATAGTAACACTTACATCATCTTGTATGTCAGCATCAGCTCCTTCATTGAGAAGAAACTTCACAACCTCATGGTGTCCCCCCGCAGCTGCCAGGTGTAGTGCCGTCTCCCCTTCCGGACCCCGCATGTTAACATTGGCACCACACCTATAATAACAATGGATATGAATCAACTGGTTTATTACATGTAGATCCTTTTGAATTGTTTTTACAGTGTAATAAATGTAATTAAGCTTATACACATCCTGAAACTTAATAATTTTAACTAAAAATCAATCTAGCTGCAGACAAAGAACAAAGGATCCCTGCCCAGTACTCACCACACTAAGTCTTGGCAGCTGTTTAACTGCCCATAACTGGCTGCCCAGTGCAGGGCAGTAAGTCCATGCTCATCCGTGATGTCAACATACTGCTCCAGTTTCACGTCGTCACGGGTTATTTCGCCGCGGCCAGCCTTAGCGTGTAAGCTACAATCTGGCTGGGGTAACTCCGGGACTCGCGCCTGCGTATTGCCTGCAAAAGCGACCTTGAACGTCTTACTTACCTACTTCAAACCACAAAGAAATTCCTAGAAATCAATAGATCTAGTTCATGTGCTACGAATTTAGAACATATTTGAAGATGTTACCTCTCTGTAAATTAGTTAACGCAGTGCATTGGACAGATTTGTACGGCGTAAATGCACTTTTCCTTACGCCGTTTAAATTGGGCGCCCATCGTTGATATCCTCCGCTGCCACTTTTACTACTATCCTGGCTTCCTGAATCGTATTCAAGCTTGTAGGTCTCCAAATTTTCTTGTTTTTCTTGCTTAATATCAATATTCTTGCCTTCATGCTTGACAGAAACAGCCTCTTCCATTTTTTAGATTGTTGTTTTGTTGTCCTTTTTAGAGAACAAAAACACGAAATAATTGACAGACAAAGGTATATTTGTTCTGTGGACAAGGAGAACGGGTCTAGAACTGAATGAATGAATGAATGAAGTGAAATCAAGATTTTTAGAGGTATTCCTAAGTATTCTAAGGTGTTAGTGTTATTATGTTGCCACCTTGCTTTTACTGGTATTCTCTCAGGGTATTCTATTGAGCGTATTGTGGTCTTTTGTTTAATTTAATTTTGGTATTAAAATGATTATAAAAATATTAATATAGTTGTCATTCCTCGTCTTGAGTAAATTAAAAAATGTAACTATATGTAGAAGGTTTAGTAAGTTTTGTTACTTTTAAAAAATCCATAGACAAGAAAGTATTTTATATTAGTTTTTGTCTATTTCCCGCTGTCATAATATTTGCGTTAAGATTTTTTTAAACTTTTAAAAACATTTGCAACGACTTATATCAGTTGTGATTTTGTCTAAATGTTTTAAGAAAGATTTTGATTGATCGTACAAAAATGTCAGCATTAGGAAATATGGTTCAATCAACACAACAGTTGCAACAAGATTTACAAAATGAATTAACCACTTCTAATCAGCTCTTAAGACTAATGTGAGTATAGTATTTTTTTTTTACTATTTGTGGTTTGTAAATCCAACATTTACCATATGCGTTAGTTTGTAAAAGTGAATTTTGTGGCAACTAAAAAGTTATAAAGAGATTGGAAGTGAGAAGTTAAATTTATTTATGATAAGCGATTTCCTTTGGAATCTTTGCATTTCCTTATAACATTGTTGGTTTACAGATCAATAGAACTACAACAAATTAAATACTTAACTAGCCCAGGTGGAGAATTTGAATCCAATCTCACAAAGGTAACAAGAGTCTTAACATTTATTTATAATGTTTTTGTATTTTAAATCAATCACAAAGCATTTACGTTGTTCATCTCATTTTACAGAATTCATCATTAGTCAAGACTTTGGCTAATATGCAGCAGGTTGATATAGAAAAATTGCCCACTTTTACAAGAAAACAGTTAGATATGAGTACCCATTTGACACAAAATGTATCATACGAAGAACACAACACTTTCAGAAATGAGTCTGAGATGGATGACAGCCAATGAATCTAGCATATAAGGTCTTCAAGACAACAAAGTTGTTGGGCTAGGCTTGCAACAGTGAAACTGGTGTCTGTCTGACGTCATGTGAGAATTAGCTCCAGAGTCTACGACCCACTCATTTGCGCCGACTTTGGCCGATAAAGCAGTTATCAGCCCGACTTTTCCTTTGATGTCCTTATGAGTTGTAGTACTGTTGTTTTCTTTCTTCTCCTTGCACTGCCACTTGTAATGTCCTTTCTTACACAAATGACATTTCACCACCTTCTTGGTGTTATCATTCCTTGACATCAGTGCACAGTTGTCTTCCGTTGTGTTCTTCCTCATACTTTCCTTAAGTAACGCAGCTGTAACAATGTCCGTAGAAATCTTGATATTCGAATGCTCTAATGTCATCACGAGGGAGTTGTACGCTTCCGTCAAACTAGCTAGCATTATAATCCCGACGAACTCATCATCAAGACCAGATTTGATGCTCAGTAAAGCTTGACTCGTAGTTTGTATATCATTTAGCTACTCCTCAATGTTAAATGAAGTTAACTTAACATTGAAAAGCTTCCTCAGCAGATATAGCCGCCACAGCAGTCCACTGTCAGCATAAGCTCGCTTCAGCGCTAACCACGTATCTCTCGCCGTCTTGACATTCATAATCATAGGGTAAATTTTACTTGTGCACATGAGACATATCTTACTCCCAGCTTTAGCATCCTTTTTCTGGGCCTCCACTGAGTCAGTGTTGAACTTGTCATCGATGCACTCCCATAGATCAGAAACATTTCCATTGCAAAGGCCCAGGTACCATAATTGTCCTGGCCCGAAAGTTTCTCAAAATTCAAAACAGTTGAAGTTTGCATTTTCACGGCTTGAGATGAAAGTTATGAGAATATTCTTCAAAGAAATAGGCAATATATATTCACTGGGCCCATAACCCGGGCTAGGCTTGCAACAGTGAAATTATAAATGCGTGTGAATATTGTTTTATTGCCTAAATAAGAATAAACATGAAGTAAGAAGAAGATCAATTTTCTGCGGTTTATTAAGTATTTGGTCATTTAAACACCACAATTTGCTATTGTATTATATCATGCTAGCATAGTGTTTTAAAACTCAATCCTTTGTATGAGAAGAGGCGTGTGAGCCCAGCAAGGCCTCTTATTTGACACTGAATCAAAGTCCAGAACAAAGTTGCTCGATCACATTGGGGTTTGGAGATCTATACCACTTTCAAAGTGCTAAAATTTTTAATGATAATTTTAAGGGCAACATATTTTTGGTCTTTTGTGACTAAACCAATATTTGGTACTACTTTACCCAATTCAAACACATTTTAATTTATATTACTAAAATTTCCATTCTTATAACAGTAGATATGTTTTTTTTTTGGGTTGCCCGGGTAACTGGGTTGAAGAGGTCAGGTAGGCAGTCACTCCTTGTAAAACACTGGTACTCGGCTAAATCCGGTTAGACTCGAAGCCGACCCCAACATAGTTGGAAAAAGGCTCAGGAGATGATGATGATAATAGTATGGTTTTAGCTTTCGGCATGTCTATTATCATATTAACGTAAAATTATATAATTATGTTGAGAAGGAAATTCATGATGATAAAAATTGTTAACCAGTGTTGTTTTAAAGTCAAATGTTTGATACTAAATTTTCCCTTTGAATACATGTGCAAATGTTAAACATGACTAAATTCCTGTTGACCGGTCCTATAGTATAATCTTATAGGCATGAAAAGTGTATTTTAGTATCCAATAATGATTACCTGTATAGCTTAAGTTATTCCATATTTATAGGGAAATAAGAATAAAAACACTTATATAGTATAATATTGTTTTATTTCTTTTGTGACTTATTTAATAGTTCATCATTATTAACTAGTATAAAATATTTTTTAACAGAATAACATTTACAAGGCAGTTTATATTTTGAGCTTCATTTAATTTAGGCCAGTGTAAATAAATGTAATTTGATTTTATTTTTCAAGCAAACTGTAATGACAGATATCAGTATACTACATAATTTAACATTGATATAAAACGTAGATTAATTTAATTAACTAGTAACGTTAGTTATAGATCTGGGCTAAGTATAATAATTAATAACTAATAGAAAACAAATAGTAACTCCGATAATTGCATGCATCCTTCAGATTCCTCATTCATTTCAATTCCATTCTCAAATTTCTGTGAAATATAGGTACTTTTATTTACATGATGTAGCTCCCCCCAATGGGGCAACTAACCTGGAACTTGTGAGAGAAATATAAACGCAATTTATAAAATCCATAATATTCCCTCCTCAGTAAAGCCATGGTAACAGCTTAAGACTAGATAAAACTACGAAGTATCATAATGCATTATTGAAATAAAGCTGCTTTTTCTTTAAACCTTTGCCTCCTCATAGCCTTTTCTTCAGCTTCCCTTCGCTTCTCTTCCTGTTCTTGTATAATTTCGTTGTGGAATTTGTTGCTCTTCGCAAGCTCCTCAATCTTAGCTTCGAAAAAAGTTTTCGCTCCATTTACGCCAACTTGGTCCACATTGATTTCTGTGAGCCGTGCGAACGCGTCAAGACCGGAATCAGTCTCCAGTTCACCTGCACGGGCTTTCCTGCAAAACATAGTACGAAATGGAATTAGCGTGAGAATGAAAAAAAAACGAAACATGAACTCGATAGTTTCGCACGAAATAGACACCTAGGCGCCAACAAAATTGATAAACATTTTAGGGTATTGCAGAATTACAGTGCTTTCACACAACGCATTTTCTTCGCTTGAGTTTATGAGCCGTAGGTACGTACGAGCGTTGTTACTCGGAAAAACCGCTAGTGTATAGGATACTTCAGCTAAATCACTAGTGTGTAAGCTGTACGCTGTTACAGTAGGTACGTAGTGTCGAAAGTTTTTAAGATCGGATAGGCATCTCTAGGTTAAACGAAAGAAAAATTTGTGCAAAGGAGTCAAACACGTGTTTGCGGCGATCTGATAGCAATTCCTTAGCGGAACGAAGAAAAGCTAGAAGTAATTCTTGTTCGTGTATCTACAGTCTACAAACATAGGTACATATAACAACCAGAATCTCAACGTAAACAAGTTGTTACATTCCCGATTGGCTCGCAATTTACATAATACAAACAGGATGGCATGGAGGCTCAATTAAAAATAGTAGTAAATTGAAATAATATCGAGCCAATGTGTTTTCCTATAATGTTTCCAACCTAATTGTCAACCGAAAACCATTGTTGTTGCTATATACCCTTGCTCCAAACCATTATCCGGGAAGTATCGATTCGCTACCTAGCAAATTAACGCATTTAAATGCCACATTTTAGACCATAGTAATAAGGCGTGCGAAATAAATGCCTAACTGACCGCACTTTTTCTGAATGGCAGGACAAATTATACATTTTAGATTGATCTATCGGACGAGCGTATTTCCCTAACGACATAGCCGATAGTAGAGGAATGTCTACATAATGTGGTACCTACACTATTTACATAAGTAAACTTGGTTTCCAAGCAGAAAACTTACCTGTAAATGAGTAAAAATTCCCGGAAACTTATTCTGTTGTCTCCGTCTTCATCAACCTCTGATATCATGGCTTTGAGTCCAAGATGAGTCTGTGGTGCACCCAATCGCTCCATCATTCGTTTCACCTCAGTTAAGTCTAGGTAACCATCGCGACCTTCATCGAACCTAAAACAATGGAAACATGGATTAAGTCTTTTGCAAACCTAGAAGCAGGTCAGATGCTTATTCATATTTTTTTTAACTCAACGCATTTTTACGTCTGATAGGTAATAGGTTTACCCTCAGTAGTCAGTAATAATTCTACCGCATTGAAATGCAGAATGTTTTGGTCCGCGACCCTCAAAGAGCAGTCAGCAAACTCTGCAGGGCCATTTAGGGCCGAAGCGAAGTCTGCTGCGGCTGGAGGATTGTTCGAATGTGTTTACGCGGCCTTGGTACACAAATGGCTCCAGAAGGAATAAAGATGGGTTCTAGTCAGTTAACGACTGTCAGAACACTCCCATTGCAAAACGGGGTCATCTGATGATTCCCTATATAAAAAAAGGTGACAAGTACCTACCTAAGTACGTAAACAAACGACTATGGTACAACTAACTATCAAACGTATTTTCTAGACTTGTGTAGCGCAATCATATACCTACCAATGCCGATTATACACAACATATTGTTTACAATAGGAGGCGACTAAACTTTTTAATAAGGACAGCGCTTCGTCTATTAGAAAGAAGAAACACATTCTATGTCACAGAATGGTACGAATGACCGTTACGTTATTCAGTGTCATGTACGGGGAATGCTAATTTATATACGTTTAAATATGCCACTTTCGCTCAGCTCCACTTGTATGAAATGAAGAATGGAAATGATTTAGACGTTTATTTACGTAAATCCTGAAAACGTTTATCACAGTCAACTAGCGACCCGCCCCGGCTTTGCACGAGTTTGTTTGAACGCGCTAATCTTACGAACTACTGGGCCGGATAAACAGGGAAGTTGGTTTTACTTATCTGGTAGTGATGAAATCTACATAGTTCGTTACTATTTCATCTGCATACGAATGAAAGTTAAAATATGCAATAAGTGATGAACTTTGTGACGACCAGTTATGTCACCGTTATAAAATTTCTACTTAACATTAATTTGTATTCAGTATGACATGATACGAATAAGGTGACATAATGGCTACTGCTGGCAGCGATCACGTTAGTAATTAATTACTTAATTTAATTTTCTGTCATGTCGGGTACTTTCGTAGTAGCTTCATATTAGGTTCTAGTACCCGCGTGTGTAGTGACTGGCGTAGTGTTTCGTCATGCAATCATGACTAAGGAGTTGTTTATATGGGGATCACGTACACCCGTTTCACGTATTTCACCTAGTTACATTCATTGAGCGAAATATTGTTGTTGAAAGTGTAAAACAAAGTAGTGTTAAGTAAGTTATAGTGCACGAGCATTTGCGCAGACACAGGTGCACTATTCCCTCGCTCTCATAGTCCGATGGAACGGCAATCCGACACGACCACTTGAAGATGAGGCGCAGAACCGACATTTACGTGCTCTCCGATGCACGGGTGTATCAATCACCAACTACCTGACTTCGAGCTGCGAAATCGCTATGAAAACCCACCCATAAAGCGATTTCGGCCCGACCCGGGAATCGAACCCGAGACCCCGTGTACAGCAGTCAGGCTATCTAGACCAACAAGGCAGATATGATCATCTGCATTGCCTTTTCTCAAGTATGTTGGGGTCGGCTTCCACCCTAATCGTATGCAGCTGAGTACAAGTGTTTTACAGGGAGCGACTGTCAGATATTTTTGCTGACCGTACACAGATGACATGTCTTCACTACTTTGTAGGTACTGTCTGTGGTTTTAACATTATCTAAATTATAATTTAAGACACCGATGGCACGGTTTCCTCTTCCCACGTGGTAGATATTTATCAATCTACCTACATCTAAGGTAAACCTTGTCCGTTATGGTAACTTGGACTTTATAGTTCATCATTGCATATTAGTATAGCTATATACCTACATATAAAGTCATTTCTTGGGTGTGGTTGTGACGATATATACTTAATTGTTATTTCATATTTACATTGATGGTTTATTACGATTCAGTTATCAGATAAAACCCAATCTACCTACTACCAAGAAACTGAACTAATGAGATAAGTATTACACACCCAATAAATTGATTTAGGTATTATCAGGATGATTATCAGAGATTTTATGATATACCAACAAGAAGGCATTCCTATTTCCTAGCTGTTTTTTATTCATTTTGTATGTTTGACGTAGATACGACAAAAATGTTTAATTAGCTAAGTGCGCTTTGACCTGTCGGCCTAATGTGTAAACCGTAAAATAATGCTAATTTCCTATCTATAACAAGTCGTATTATACCTTATATACGTACGTATAACTACTGTGCAATAGAGTGGTACAATCAAGGCCATGTGTCCCCTTATTTCATTAGCAAACAACTGCGATACATGGGTACCTACAGATACTTGTTGATATAACGGGAAGCATAAAACTATGATTTATGATATCCTTTCGAGGTACCTACCTATCTACAAGATTGTACCTAGGTATTTACAGAAGTAGACATTAACAAACGTTTGTGTTTGTTTTTTATTAAATAAATTTGACGATAATTTCCGATAGTAGGACTATCTTTAAGATAAAGGTTTAATTTTCAATGTAGGTACACCTACTTAGTAGTGTGTTTTATTGCCATTGTATTTAATTAAAATATATTTACTCGGTTTGAAAATGTTAACCGCTCTGTATCGTATTGAATGTTTGAGAACCGCAGTATTCAAAATCAGAATTACGAATTTTTAACGAAACCCAAGGGCTTAGCACCAGTCGAAAAGTGCTAGAGTGGAGACCACGGACCAGCAAGCGCAGCGTAGGACGTCCACCAACGAGATGGACAGACGACCTTATAAAGGTCGCCGGAAGACGCTGGATGCAGGTCGCTTCCAACCGGTGTATGTGAAGATCTAAAGGGGAGGCCTATGTTCAGCAGTGGACGTCTTATGGCTGAGATGATGATGATGATGATGTAGGGCTTAGCAGTGCTTTGCTTAAGTATTCCATTTTAATCCAACCTCTAAAAACACTATAAAATTAAAATTAGAATTCTTTTAGCATCGCTCTAGATATTGTAGTTATAGCCATTCAAAAAAAAAATTCAAATCCTTCGATAAAATGATTCGACTTCCCAAATTCATTAATTCTCACTCCGAATGAATTTCATGAATTTGGAAAGTCGGTTAATAAATAGTAAAATCAGCGACATGTTAGCTATTATTTATTGACACTTTAATATCGTTAAGACAGCTTCCAAATCGACCGCCCTTCACCAACCAAAGAGTATCTGAGGGCACGGGAGTGCCCCAGCCAAGTCTCAAGCAGAGCGGGCACTGCCGTACCATCTTTTCTCGAAGCGATTCGCGGCTATTTCTCCCCCCTATATCTTCGATGCGCAAAAAGCTAGAGCGTTGGGTTTCTGGTGACCGAGAGAAAGCGTTACAACAAGCTTATCCTCAAAATTTCATGATAATTGAATAAATAGTTTACGAGTTACGGTCAATCAAAGTTACACTATTCTGTCACTCACTGACTCACTGACCGATCATCAAAATTCTAAGGTACTTCTAGTGGACTTAGAACCTTGAAATTTAGCACCAGTGCAGGTCGTCAGCCACATATAAAGGAAAAATTATGAAAACGTCATAAAATAAAAAAATATAGAAAACAATTTTATATTTGCGGTTTTGCTAGAGTATTTTGTATCAATTTCGAGTGCATTGTTAACTTTGTTCTTTGTTTACGTAATATCTACAAAAAATATTGAATTTGTTTATTTCATTATTAGAGAGATTTTTTATGTATTAAATACAATACATAGAGCTCGATACATAAACTAAAAATTCAAGTTCAATGCAATGCGACAAATAATGCATGCTCGATAGATGGCGTTGTACCTTTCTAAATCGCGCTATGGTTTCGTTACATAGCTTATTATTAGTAGTACTTAAAATGTTTCTTATGATTTCAATGATAGCGCCCTCTATATAAGAAATAACCAATCTGAAACTAAAATGAATTGCAACAACATTGTGGTAGGTACATATCTATGTAATTGTTTAAAGTTTGTTTATATGTATATTATTATGACCAGTTAATAGATGCAATCGTAAAGAAACCTACAAAAATTTATGAGATCCTAGTTGTCCTCTTCACCTTATTTTGTAATGATAAAGCAATATTTAGAGACTGTATCAATAGTTTTACTTACATTATAATAATAGTGACTTGGCAATGAGCACAATAAGATACAAACATAAAAACATATTAGACGAGTTGAAAGTAATTATTAAGCTTAAACTTTAATATCACAGAATTCATGTTCTAGTTTATTCAATAAATGTCGTCCCAACCATACAACATATCAGTTCGTCAGTAGACAGTAATATTTGCATATAATTCCACGGAGCAAACAGCTTTTAACCTGTGCTCATTGCCAAGTCCCTATTATTATAATGTAAGTAAAACTATTGATACAGTCTCTAAATATTGATTTATCATTACAAAATAAGGTGAAGAGGACTTGGCTACGATGCGATCTCAAAACTTTTTACGGTGAAAAGATTGCATAGAGACTTGGCTTTTTTACATTGAATGTTTTTAGTGGGATACAATATACTACGTAAGATCACCAACTCCCATATATTTTTCTCGTGTTTTTGAAAGGAATGTCACAACCATAGACTTAAAAATGTCCTAATATCTATGGGCGCTACAAACTCTCCAGGTAATACAATATTTATGTTCCACTACATTATAAACTACAGTTTATAGATAGGTTATATAGGTATATACATGTCTGCAAAAGTATCTACAAAATATTTAAGGTGTGTGCAGGTACAGTCGTGGTTATGAATATGCCATGGCAACGTGTAGCCGATTCTTATTGTCTTGGATGTTACGTCGTTTCAAGGTAAGAGAGGCCGCTCTAAAAGTCTAGACTAGACTCATAAATCGGATATTTTATTGAGACTACCTACTTCCACTTACATAGAAATATCATGCATAAGAATTATTAATTTTAACTCCTAGGCTAGTGTATGCGGTGGGTGAATTAGAAACGCTAAGCATATGTATGCACTTTTACAAGGATCGCAGCTTTAAATCTCGCATCACAACAATCCTTTTTTCTTAACCTTAATTACAGACACAGCGAGCACATGAAGCTACCTGAAACTATAACATTTTCCCCAAAAACTCTGTTTCAGCGGTACGGTTGAAAATCTATTAAAAAAAAATTGACAGATTGTTGTAACTTGATATGCTGGCGTTTGTACTTAAGTACGTGCATATAAATAGGATCAAAAATTTAGAAAGGTTAGGCAACATAAAATATAATCGAATTGTTCAGATTTAGCTTTGATTCACAAAATTACGCATTAGGGCCACTGACATCTACTTACTCCAGTGTTTCACATAGACTTACACATCTGTTGAAAGCCGATGCCTGCATTCATGATCTTGTTAAACTAGTTTGCCATGTCACCAGAAGATACAAGCATTTAGATTCATATCTACAACACTACTTTTATACTGTTGATAGACCTAGACGTCCAGATTTTACTTAGCCACGACACTAATTTAAGACACTTCCGCACTTTTTTTTTGCAATATCTGACTTAGGAAGGCCGCTACACAGCAGGGTATAACTTCATTTCGTGTATAACACTACATATCGCACGAAATGAGACACTAAGCAAAAATTTATAATATCTAGGTACTATAGATATGTCGGAAAAAATGATCTCGAATATTCCACTTTATACCTAACTTTGCCCAGCCTCATACCGAGTTCTCGCTGCGGGGGACAATTTGAGTCATGTGTTTTTACGACCGACATAAAAGCTCAAACAATAATTATTGTTTCGAATATTTTTCGCACAATTATCGCATTGACGTAAATGTGGTGACTTAAGTATTAAAGGCATAAATTAAATTTATTATTTTGTTAATTACCCAACTCCCAATCCCTCATTTACCCTCCGTAAATGAAAAAAAAAATGCTTGCTTAAAAAGTTTTACTTACATGCAGTTCGATTTTTAGTTTTAAAATGAGAAAAGCCTGTAGGTTCTTACAATAAAGATAAAAAAAACAATGCAGTTCAATCATGATAGTTTCAGTTCAATAAAACGGTGTTGTGACGATCCAGACCAGAACTAAAAATACTTAGGTTCGTGTTATATTGTTATACTAGCGAACCGCCCCGGCTACGTACGGGTAACAATTTTATAATAAAACCTTCCATATGAATCTTTCTTCCTGTAGGTGCAATAACCACAAGATAAAACTAATGAAGTGTTTTTTAACTTTATCGCGAACAGACAGACAGGATTGCTGACTGGTCACGGATAGCCAGTTCAAAATAATGTTTACGCAGATAGGTAACCATTCAAGTAGCACCATAGTCGCCCTGCGAAAAATAATTCCCAAAAAGAAGATTTTCAGTTCGACCATATTTATTGTAAAATCTCCTGAACAAATTTAAAAGATCACTCCGAATAATTCAAAAAGTGATTTATTTGGAAAAAAGTTTAATACTAAGATACAAATAATGAGCTCTAGTAGCAGGCACCATAGTCGCCCTACGAAAAATAATTCCCAAAAAAAACGATTTTCTGTTCGACCTTATTTATTGTATTCGTAAAATCTCTTGAACAAATTTAAAAGACCACTCCGAATAATTCAAAAATTTGGAAGAAGGTTTGATACTAAGATACAAATAATGAGCTCTAAATTCGACTAATTAACATTTCAAACAGCCCTGAATGACGATATGACTTCTCAACGCAACAATTTTGATGTATTGTTCCCGTGTAAATATTTAAGAATATAGTCGCACATTGTATCAATAATAGTAGCACACTTCGCGATAAAATAAACAGTGCGCTGATTGAGTGTGACTAGTATTTATTTACCTTAGTGTTTGTTGGAATCTATACGTGTATTATCTTCGCCTATTTAAAACACAATTATCGTTTTATCGTTCATGACATGACCCAATAAAACATCATGTCTTGGAACTATCCTATAAACACCCACGGAAATGAGGCCAGTTATAATAAAATGCCATTATAGTGGCCTACTAAGCAGCAGACGCTTTTAATGAATTCTGAAACCTCTGAGCCACTATCTATCCATTAAATTTATTAGCCATCATACTAGTATTCAAATGAATTGTGTAGGACCTAATTAATTCGAGCCTTGTATGGCGCGCTCTCATAATAGAATGAACTAAGTACCTCAATTGTATGGTGTTCCATAATAGTAATCAATACTCTTTCATTGTATTAGATGGAATATACAATGTTTCGTAAGCCGATTTTACGCGGATAAAAGGTAGCTACTCATTGTTGACCTACCTATTTTGTCTCACCCTCCGTCTCATAGGTACTTATATCCAGAGCACTTTGTTTTTTCTTCGGATCCCTACTTCAAGTTATGAAATGAGGTCATTTTTATTTAGTACTAAAATCGGCAACGGCTCCATGTCTCTTTTGATACTTAGACACTCAATATTATTACAGCGAACACTCGCTAGCTAACAATTCTCTAATTCTCTTCATTAATGTCATGTGACACACTTTTTCATCTGGACTGTTAAGAAATTGTGGTCCGCAGACAATTTTTTGCCATTCAATGTCGTCATTCATCATAATTATTACCCACCTAGAGGCAATTGAATCGGATAATTTCTTAGAAATACTACATAGTTATGTAGGTACTTGTTCAGGCTTTATTTTCTGTGTCAGGTCAGAACTGCATAAGATGAATGATTGCAGTTGTTACATGACCACTAGCGTCAATTAAACCTCGGTTACGTAAACTCATTTCAATTTTGGCAAAGTTTCAGCAAACAGGAATACAGAAATGTTTGGTATAGGTTAGGTTTCTACGCCTGTTAGTCATTAAATGTTTTAGGTACCTATTTGTATTTAAAGGAATCACATATCAATGGAATATGTAATGCCCACAATTGTTTAAGAATTAAAGAAGGAAACTATATGTAGTTTAGATGCCGTTTTACCCAATGAACAAGATAATTAAAATTTTATCGCAGGCTATATAAGTTTCCTAACACCTTCCTACTAACTCATTGTGTCCGTAATGTTAGTTAACAGTTAACATTTTGGGCACGTCATTAATTTGAATGGAATTCGATCTTTAAGCGCCAATTTATTCTGGCAGTAAGCACAAATTGTCTGGTACAGGTCTCAGTTGCATAGAACTGCAACCGCAAAATATAGCGTTGTTGCAACACGAATAGAATGTAAATTGTCTGTGAAACGAAACTCTGTCTCAATCTGCACCATGTGGTCGTGTGATTGTTATTGTTTCTTAGCAGTTTTTAGGAAGAATACGTGTACAAGTACTAGGCAGTAGCTAGGCGCAGCGCGAGCGCAGTAGTGTTTATACTGCGAAACGTAAACAAACATTTGAGTCATGGAAGGAACTAAACATTAGTACATATATGTATAAGTAGTAGGTGTTTTAAAAAAAAAGGGAAATACAGGACCTTTTTACTAAGATTTCGCTCTGTAGACACAGTTCAAATGTTCGCAGATGATGAATTATCGTCGCCACTATAGAAACAAATACTCAATACTCTTCAAACTTCAAATATTTATTGCGATCAAGAGTGATACGTGAGTGTTATAAAATGTATTATAAAAAATATAATCAATTCTTTATTAACATTCCATATGTTATAAAGGTGGCACATTTTAAGATAGGAACAATATGGACCCGGTTGGGCTATTGAAAACTAGAACTAACTAAATATTTCAGAGGCTTCCAAACAACTAAAGCGGCCGGTTATATTGTTTTTGTTACTGCATACTTCGATAAATTACCACTCAAATAAATTAAAACCACCAAGCAGGAGCAAACAAAATGAATTTAATGTTCATATCAAGAAGCATAAATACATACTAATTTCATTAAAATTTGCAAAGAAAGTATAATTCAGTCTTCTGCGTGGACTACACCAAGATATTACTTACTTAATTGATACTTTTAAAATTCAAATTCCAAACAAGTGTGTTTAATTTGCCTTACTGTGACTCATGTATTGTAAAAGTGATATTTATTGCGGTATCGTGTTACTATTTCAATATATCCTGTAACAAAAGCATTATTGTTCGTCGTCCAAATATTGTAATGTTCACAAATTGCTGTTTCATAAATCAACTTTGTTTATCGTATGGATCCTATCATAAACCCAATACAGAGCCTATAAAGACTCAAAACTTGGTGGCCTAGTGGTTAAAGCACCAGCCTGTCAAGTATGAGTGTGTGGGTTCGATTCCAGGTCAGGCAAGTGCCAATGCAACTTTTCTAAGTTGTATGTACTTTCTAAGTATATCTTGGACACCAATAACTGATTAAAGGTGAATGAAAACATCTCGAGGAAACCTGAACTATACAGCTTGATATCACCAAAGCAAGTTATCTAAGTTGTATGTACTTTCTAAGTATATCTTGGACACCAATGATTGTGTTTCGGATGGCACGGTATACTGTAGGTCCCGGCTGTCATTGAACATCCTTGGCAGTCGTTACGGGTAATCAGAAGCCAGTAAGTCTCACGCCAGTCTAACCAAAGAGTATTGGGTTGCCCGGGTAACTGGATTGAGGTCTGATAGACAGTCGCTCCTTGTAAAACACTCAGCTGAATCCGGTTAGACTGGAAGCCGACCCCAACATAGTAGGAAAAGGCTCGGGAGATGGAACGTTCCTAGGTATACCCGTGAAAACATAAAATTTAAGGGTGTCATATTAAGTGATGCCATATCACATTGAAATTTCATGGCATGTTTGTGTTTACAAAAAATTTGAAATGCTTTTTCTGTCAATTGTTATTAGAACTTCTTTTTTTTATAACTGCTACAGGCGCATACCGGCGCATAACTTGGCAAGGATTTTGACTTTTTAATAAGTATAAGTTCGCACATCGGGCGTTAAGTTACACAAAATAGTGGTTCTTTTACGTGTTTTCCGTTAATCTATGGTTATTGCCAGGTTTTATTTGTAACCATGTCTGTTTCGAAGTAATATGTTTTGTTTTCTTTAACGATTTTGCCAACTTATGTGCCTTTGACTACACCAGATCGATTTTCGCAATATGAATTAGGTACACATATTTCTTAGCATTTATTTTATACGTAACAGTCTAAGCAGGTGCACTTCGTTATAACATGGTTATAACTGAACGCGTCATCAGCAAGGAAACCAACCATTAAGTACAAGTGCAGTTAAGTCATCGGACATGTCCATTATGTTCAGTGATTGTAGTGTATGTCAGCACAGCTGTTTACTCGCTACTGTGATTCATTGCGGTAATGACCTATTACGCTTTGCTGATTAACATGCTTACGGAAACAGAGGGTAAGGTTAAAAGAACTTCATAAAACAATGACTCATACGTTGGTTGAGTCTGTCGCGAACGTCGCACTTTATCAACTTGGTTCTCGTCTCATTTCCTCCCGAATGCATTCTGATCAATTTTAATAATCTTACCAGCAATCCCGCGTCTCCAACAAAAATAGCATTGAGAAATAATTTAAGGAATTTATGGTTCAGCTAAAATTAGGACCTGCCCGTGACGCGACGTGACTTTAAAAATCACAAATTCACTTCAGAATCCAAATAACACATGAATGCGATATTTAGCAGTTTCTGCACGTGGTCAATGCGAGTTAGTCAATCAATGATTCATTGTTGTCGCAAAGTTTAACACCTTCGATTTTACTAAAAAACATGAGTAATAATCATTATGTGTTATTACTAAGCTTCTTCCGTTATTATTCATCTTCCGAATGTATTAAATGTTACCTACTTCCTTACTTCAGTAACAGTACTTCACTTTCCTAAATGATAAAAAAAAACTTTAAAAAGTATTTATTAGAAATTAATTTAAATAGTAATCATATGCGTAATCTGCGCCTTAACACAATAATCTTAGTGTTATTGTTGTTATTGCTATACGTAGTTTGTTTTAAAAATAACGATCAGGAATAGTTATTGTTTTAATAACAAACAGAGTAGTCACTGCAAGGAGTTTGTATGCATTGTTTACAATGTTTGTTTAGCGATAGTAAAGTGAGACTCAGATAAGTGGACATGCGGGTTGTTCCTCTGTGTGGCCCGCTTCGAACCTCGTTGATTGTGCGCCTTTTACTGACTTCCGTCCTGTTCCCTTTTGTAATAAAATACAAAAAGTTTGATGCATAATGAGGTCTTCCTATCCCTGATTTGCTTGAAGTTGACGCGTATTTAATAAATCACAGAAAAAAAAGATATTGGCACTTGCATGATAAAACCACAATAAAACTCTAGTAGTATATCGAATAAAATGTCCAAATTATACTCGTATTTTGCGAAAACGTCAAACGAGAGGAGAATGTAATGAAGAGAGGTAAATGTATTTTTCGTTTTTGCATCTCTTTCATTCACTGCATTCTCAGCAACTTATCAGAATTTTTAGATTGTGATTCAGTTAGCAACTTAACGACTTCTGTTTTCTAAATCGGCAACAACAAAACAATAACAGGTATTGTATAAACCAATACCTATTATTCAAACAATTTACCCATATTGATTGAAATGCTGCATGCTTCTAGGTCAATAGACTACTCCGCCACGAACCTAAAAGTTGATTACAATATCATTCACCTCTTGCTAAGCTCACGAGTACTAAATTGGTACTCAAATTACCACACTAACAGTTGAATTATTTGTATACAGGGTGGTTAAGAAAATATATTTTCCCGTGATGAATCCAAGCTTAAGTTACATTACTTATTGCCGAAGTTTTTTAAGAAGGATTTTATGCGAAACGTGTGAACAGTCTGCTATGTAACCTCATTAGTTCATTACCTAGTTGAATGAAAGTCGCGTTATGATGTAAATTATAATTCTCGTAAACATGGCGTGTCTCTATTCATTTTTGTCTCCCACGACGACGTTGCTGCGTCATTTCACCTAATAAATTAGTCTTTTGACTTACGTTTTAATATGAACTCTGTTTATGTAATAATCTGTTATTGTACTTTCGCTTCGACTTCTTATTGTTATAATAATACGGTGGTAATTGCCTTTATGTCAATTATGTTAACGACATAATTTATCTTTTCAAAGGGTTTTTGTTAAGGTATTTAAGTACGTACTTATTAAACTTAATGAGAGTTTTTTTTAATGAAGATATACAAGAATTTGAATAGAAATATTATTTGTAATAGAAACTTTGTATATGAAGCGTTAATGGAAGAAGATAAAATAGAAAGCAACAAGATCATCTACATCTCGCTGATGAGTTTTTCTAATCATATGACAGTAATAGTAGTAGTTGTTGATACTAATGATAATGAAGCTTGCGTTCGTAAACATTATAGTAAGTATTCTTTAGTTAAATATACAACACAAGAAGTACTAGGTAAACCATACTAATACAATTTGAATATTATTGTGTTTAGATATTATTAAAGTTGACGAAGTTGTTTTGAAATATGATACACAATAAAATAACTTGTAATGTAGGTATTATGAAGCGATTGTACGTAAAGGTCAAAGACGATAGCGCAGAATCAGTTCGCCATTTGTAAGGTTAATACACTATTGGCCTTTCTTCAATTTATTATGAACTAATTAAATTTTTGTATGTAGGTACCTACTATCTAGATCCATTTATTTTTTATCTAGACACAATACTACGAAATGATAAGTTAAATATTGTCGTGTTAACCCTATACCTTCATAGATCGTAGTACCCAAACAAGTTTGCTGAAGTTGTGCCTACCTACCTCATGTTTAATCAAGATATCTTCTTATCTTACAACATTAAAAGGTAAAAGTCCAAGAATCAGACTTCAGACGCTTAACAACTTATAGGTAATCGATGTTTTTGCTCAATTTATATCAACGCTTTCTTATTTAGACCCATATCATAAAGTCATGACATAAACTAGATAGTTATTAACATCCCAATATTGTCTTCCACCAGATAATATCATAGCAATGTTATTTACACATAATTATAGCAATAAAGGTCAGGTGACGCCGGTGTTACTCGGCTTTCTGCGAAGATGCGGCTTTGCCGTCCCGATCTCCCAGAATCGAGTTTGATAAAATAAAAAGCCCACTTACTTGTTGAAGGTCTGTTCGTATTGTTTTATTTCCTTCCTGGAGAACTCATGAAATTCCGTATAAACGTTCACGAATTTATATTTCGGCTTAACCTCCAAACCCTCTTCGAGTTTATCATTGATCTCTTGCCTCCTCGACAGTATGCCACTGAGCTCTTCGGTAGCAGACATTGTGATTTTCGCGCCAAAGAAAAGGTTTTAAAAATGTTGTTTTTTAAACAGGTAAACGAACGTCAGGCCGCGAGAGGCTGCCTGCGGCTACGACCTTACAAACACTAGTGGCTCGGGCCGGCGCGCAGCCAGTCAGTGCCTCGCACTCGCTCCCTCGTACTGTAATCACGTCGCGGGGGACGGACGGATCGACGCACGTATGTGCCGCGCACCGCTCCATGATCTGCCTAATCTTGCCGCAATCGTTCTAACCCCGCCAAGGAGACACTATGCTAATTTGCACTTACTGCCTTTTTCACGACCATCAATGTCATCGAGCGTGCTAATTCAATTTTAGAAACATAAATAAATGTTTTGTTTTACAACTGACTTACCGATAGCTACTGGATCATTTTGTAGACTGAGCTCCATACTGACAGGTTTTTTATTTGACTGAATTTCAGATTAACTAGGTTTAAGGCCAGATGTTTGTGACTCATGTGGTACAGAACTTAAAACACTCGGTGTCTGTAAGATTCTGACTTGTTTTCCTTATCTGTAAGATTTGTATTTGTTTAATGAGACACGTTCCTGCTTAAGTAAATTCACAGATTAGATTTTTGAGGTCTTCCAAAGTTTGACAACATCTCTAAGCTACTCCACACACTCCACAGCTCACTTATCTTTTAATCATACGAGAACTTGCCTTAATCTTTCCCTTAATAGATCTTATAAATGACAGTTGTAAGTCCGCACTACCTACATCTGAGAGTACACTTCATAGAATTGTCCATGCCTTCAATATTACGTTAACATGTTTTTCATGTAGGAAGGTACCTAGTCATCAAGATTGTGTGATTGTGATGTTAGATACGGTTATGTCTGGTTCTTGAGTCGCTGTGACGTGATCGCACTAGTCTTCAACTTTTAAATTTTCCCATCGATGTAAAAAACAATCACATATTTGATCGATATCTTTTTCATTTGAAGTTAGTACCTAATATTGAGTCTGAATGACGTCGCACGGCGATATTATCTGCGTGATGACCGTTGTGTTATTTTTAATGTTATTTAATTTCTACATTTTCCTAAAGGGTTGCAATGAAGTATTTGTAGGTAGGTACTGTGAAAATACTTTCGTGGGTATTCTAAATCGAATATTCTAATCTTCTTTATAGTTATAGATTTCAACATATTCCATGTAGGAACATCTAGGTTCTGGTCCATAATTTCCATTAACATTAGATTCCAATTACCATCCTCCTGGCATGTCTTTAACTGAGGTAATGAGGATTTTCATTGATGCTGTTTAAATTAAGTAGGTGGTATCTGAGCTATATATGTAAGTACCTAGGTGCAATAGCGCCCATTGTGGCGTAGGCACATAATAACATAAACAATCATTTTGGCCCAGCGTCATTCTGACAGCAACACTCTTGCATCAGCTTCATAAATATTATTGATCCTGTTCTGTTTTTGAATACAGTGTATCAAACATTACAGTATATGAGTGTCACTAGATTGCATTAGATCATAACGCATTGAATAGGTAATGTGGAAGGTGAAAGGTTTTCATAGCACAGAACTTCTAGAATAAGTATTGCCAACAAAACTAAAGAAACAACACCTCCATTGGAATAAGATTAACAGACTATTCAAAATAAATATTTTGTGCATAGATTTACAATAAAGATTAGTGGTTAAGTGCGAACAAGGTGTAAACAAGAAACTGAAAATGGATTCCTTACCACCCAGGGACTACTTCAATGAATATATGAAAACGAGAGGAATACGTACGTTAATTCATTTTCACAGGTTTGAAATGTCTTTGAATTTTTTCTTACCTTTCAACCTATAATATAATTAGTCGCACCTCGTTGGTCTAGTAGTCGCGCTATGCGACTATACTGTGGGTTCGATTCGTGGGTCTATCCGAAATCGCTTTGTTTGTATAAGAACCTTTCACAAAGCAGTCCGGAGTCCAAAAGTTGGGTATCGATACAGCCGTAGATGTCGATCCTGTTCCTGATATCTCTCTTCACGTCTCGGACTGAGGATCCTTTAGACTTTAGACGGTTATAATACTTGACCAATAAAATATAGATACCTACTGATGTAGGTAAGTACCTAATAGGTACATATTACAGATACTTGACTGATAAAAGATTTTTATCTTAGGATAGGCACTTGACATATGACTGCGCCATTACGGACGTTACTGACCTTCAGTTATAAAATAA
Source organism: Heliothis peltigera (assembly GCA_958496145.1). Classification (NCBI taxonomy): domain Eukaryota; kingdom Metazoa; phylum Arthropoda; class Insecta; order Lepidoptera; family Noctuidae; genus Heliothis; species Heliothis peltigera. The sequence goes on from OY292337.1 coordinate 5,633,357, forward strand.
ACGATTTTAGTGTCCACAATTTAAAAACAAAAAATCTGACTGAATACGCTATCTACATCCTGCACTCTGGAATTATGTAGATATATCACACGTTCGGAGAGTTCCAGTTGATGCGGACTGCTTTAGAAAAACATCAACATTTTATTATGAATTGAAATTAGATTATAGTGAAAATTTATACGTTACTAAGAATGTCCGCATTTAGATCAAACAGAGCGTTATGGAAACTCCAAAATAGTTGCCATGATTATGAAATGAAGATCAACGCATCGCGGCCGCCAGCTAATTTTAGCAGGTTTGTTTCAAAATACCATTAGCGGGAGCTGTCATTATTGTGTTATTTTATAGCTTTTCCTTACTCTAAAAATAAAAGCTGTAACAATGGACCATAAATTTAAAGTGTTATTTCCCTAATTTGTAATTACAAGTCTTCGTCATAATTTCAAAATGATACATAGAAAGTTGACGCTTAAATTTTCTTTTGGGAATTGAATTGTGTCACAACTACGCCTATAACAAAAGTATATAAAGGGAATATTGCATGATTAACTTAAAACACTCAAATGAATTAAAATTCACAATTTTGTTTATTGATATTAGCGTAACCGGGCGTAATTCCCATACGTTAGTTAATAGGTAAGGTACTAGGTAAGTAGGTACAAGTTCAACCTATCTCTCAGGGGAAATAAATACTTGGTTATGTTATTATGATGTAAGGTCAAAGCTAGGTACTAAGAAGTAGACCCATTTACCTGTTTTCATTTAGATACTAAAATCAAGGATTTCATTAATCTCTCGACGTTAGTTGTAAAAGGTACGACTTTATTTTTGGTAGCCCCCAAAATACAATTTATACACTAAAGTAATTTGCGAAAATGACCCATTTTGTAATTCCAAAAAAATCCCCAGTGGCTTGAGGGAGGGCCATTCTGCAATATTTTATAATATTTACTAATGCTTGAATTGCAGTGGTAATTATAAAGGCACATATTGACTAAGGTAGTGCCTAACTAGCTTGTTTGTGCCTCGTTACGATTTGAATATTCATAAACAAATAATGTAACAAATGTAACATATTAGTCAGCATTCTACAAATTTTAATTTAGTAATTGGCTCACCTGTATCCCTTGGGTTAACATTAACGGCTATGACGACTCTCCTACCAAGCCCAAATAAATAGCATGTTTTGTTTTGAGCCCATTCGAAGTAGTCTTCGCCTAGCATCATGAGGAGGCACTCGAGGTACACAATACAACACTTTCAATAACAAAAATCTAATACGACACTACTATTGTCAATAATGACTAACTTACATATTGTTCTAGGACGGAAAGTTTCGGGAAGGCCCCCGATGTGATTGAAAAGGAGACTCAACCAGAAAAACCCAAGAGAGGAAGGCGAAGCATTATTAAAGATTACTTGGTGGATTACACAGCTAACTCCAATCTTCATGGACTGAGATACATCGGAGAGAAAGAAAGAACATACGTGGAAAAGTAAGTTTACGTTAAAGGTACTGCCTTTAAGGTACTGTATTACCGGATTATTTTATTCTTATTTTATTTCAGAGTATTTTGGCTATTTATGTTTACATGCTCAGTGATACTTTGTGCTGGATTAATTAGAAAAGTCTATATAAAGTGGAATGAAAGTCCAGTTATTGTAAGCTTTGCTGAAAACCCGACTCCAGTTTGGCAGGTAATTTCAAATCTGTTTTTCCTCATGGTTATTATTGATTAGTTAAAGTTATCCTTCACGTTTGACATGATATACCTTGTTCACAAATGTTGATCTTTGTAATGATCCCCTATAGATTTTTTGGCTCCAATTTTTCACAAATATTACTCGTCTACCTATATTATCTATTAATTAATCACCGTGTTCTTTTATATATGTATCTTGTACCTATTGTATTTGATCATAGATTATACAAGTATAATATCTTTGTTTTAGATTCCCTATCCAGCGGTGACAGTCTGTTTTGAAACTAAAGCAATGCAAAGGAAATTTAATTTTACAGATTATTATCATTTATATTTACAAGACCGTGATAATCTTACGTTGGAGGAGTAAGTAAAATAAATAACTAAGTACTTATGTCGTGCAAAGAGTCGTCCTATGTGTAATTATGATTCAAACTACGAGAATAGCAAATTTTGAAAAATAGAAGCTGTTCGAACTGTCAACTGTTTTTATTTTTAAAGCTTTATTTGAGTGGACCCAATTTGTTTTCAGACAGCATTTATTTGAAGACGTGTCGATGGTCTGCGACGATCATCTTGCTCCCTCCAATGGCCGCAAATATTCAAATGGAGCAGAAACAGTAGAGAACATTAAAGAGGTCCGTATTTGAAATACACGTAACGATTTTCAGGTGCCCAATTAACTTTATTGGAATTTTCCAGGTATCGCCAAATCTGACAGAAGTTTTCTTCGGGTGTAAATGGAAAGATATACCGAGCGTAAATTGTTCTGACTTATTCTCTCCCATATTGACAGAAGAAGGGCTTTGTTACACATTCAATACCTTGGGCGCTGAAGAAATGTTTAGAGTAGAGAAGTGAGCTTAACATTTTTTTTAAAATTTAAATAGGAGTTCTTTTATGTTTTAATATGCTTATAATTTTGTAGCTTACATAAACAATATCCGTATCTGGAACATGACAAGGTAGCAGAGTCCTGGAGTTTGGAGGAAGGATACTCGGCTGATACACCAATAGAGACCTATCCCCATAGAGGCGCCGTAAGTGTAAACTTGTACACCATCATTGTCGTTGTCATAACCATACCACATGCACTGACTAAAACATTAGCATCAATCTAGCTGTACCACTGGGTGGGATATGTATTGTTTATCCAAAACGTTCCAATATGCTTGAACTACACGCGGTAGATGACCAGGCATCCGCAAAAAATCCTCCTTTATTATTCCAAAATTTGGTCTTTTTAACTAAAAAAGTACAGACATCTTGAAAAGATATTCAATAAATTATTGCGGAAAAAAAATTGAGGAAATTACCAGATTTATTTGCACTTAGTAAGTAGGTAATTCCCTAGAACGTCAGAGAGCGAGGTGCCTAGTCTTACGTTATGATTAGTCATTAACAATAATATAAATTCTTACAGGGATATGGTGTTAAATCAGGCCTAACCTTCTTACTGAAGGCCAATAAAATCGATTTGGATTATCTTTGCAGAGGCCCAGTACAAGGCTTCAAGGTAAACATTGTTACATCTAAACCCATTCCGAGTTTCCACAACACATAATGGTATGATAAAACACATTTCCTCTCATGTCCGTCCGTAGATACTGTTGCACAATCCGGCAGAGTTGCCGAGGCTTTCACAACAGTATTTCCGATCGCCTCTATCGCAAGAGGTAGTCGTTGCGGTGAAACCTAAAATGATGACCACTTCCTCAGGCCTTAAACCTTACGAGCCTACCAGGTGAGTTCAACAAGTTTTAAAGAAAATCTTGTTTCTTTGAAACAACGAAACGCAAGGACGATGAAAATTATCGAGTAGCAGGATAACTTACAACACACACAACCTTGAAATTTCTTCTTCAAAACGTGATATACATAGGTATAGTTCCTACATTGCGTGTTCGGTCAGAAGAGGTCCAAACGAAAAGGGCCAAACACACGCAAATTACATTAACATTGAACATTGGTCCTTCAAGCTGGTTATTTGTGTCATTTTTTTTGAAATCTCAATCTTTGCGATTCATTTGAATAACATTAGTATAAAAACCACTATGACTACACTAGCCCAGTTTCGGTGTAGGTAGGTACTTGTGCTGTAGGTACGTGTAAGAATTAAAAATTGCCTCTATATTATTTCACTGTTGAGTTTCATCAGAATCTAGCATATAGTTTTGACGTGAAAGACAAAAACATCGAAATATATACCCGCTCTTACAAACTTTCGCGTTCTTATAATATTAAGTACCTCGGATTAATAGCATATAACAAAAAGCTACGAAAACGCTGTTTATCAGATTCTTTACCATTTATTTTACTAGAAAGAAATGAAGGTTACCTACCTAATTAACACAGTAACAATAACTTATATTAATTAAGTACTTACCAACAAACCCAACAGTGGCAAGGAAGGTAAAACTAACTTTTATCATCCAATATTAATCACCTAACAATATTAGGTAATTAATTAAGAATATGTGTTTAAATAACCAATTAGAAGCTATCATAAAATTGCAGTACAACAATGAATTTCTTTTATCGGTTCACAGGCGACAATGCTATTTTCCAACGGAGCGCTATCTCCAATATTTCAAGGTGTACACTCAGTCAAATTGCGAGATGGAGTGTTTATCGAACTTCACTTACACTCGATGTGGATGCGTGCATTTTGGAATGCCTTGTGAGTGCCCTTTTGACTTCAGATCATTTTTGCAGATTATTGTCCTCGTGCTCAGATGGATATATTCGCACTTAAGACAGCTTTAAGCTGATAATTTTGTATAGGTACATTAACATGACCTACATTTTTATATTCACACCTAAACACATCGTGCTAAGTACTTTATAGAACGGGGCTACGTAATGTTTGGTAACACCGCGTAAAAATGCACTTTGCGTTCCAGATGGGCCGAATATGGAAGTCTGTAATGCAGCCAGCCGAGAATGTATTAAAGCAGCCCAGAGTAAGTCGGTTATCGAAGACAGATTAACAACATACCAAATATTACAAGTTGTGCAGACTCATGTGCAATAAAAACTATTCAATAAAACATTAGAACGTAGAAGTTACATAAAATTATTTTTACAAAATGGCTTTCGTTTACCTTATTAGCAGCTTTATCTATTGACTTTCACAAGATATTTAAATTTAGAATACTCTACCAATTCTACCATTTAAGTATTTTTTACTCTATTTAAGTAAACTTTTTTCAGTGGAACTGGTGACGATTGAAATCCAATCTGGACTCGATAGTCGGAAACAAAATGATTCTGATACACTTGGCGAGGCCCGAGCGGTATCTTCTAGGTGTCGATGTCTACCAGCATGCACATCCATAGAGTATGAGGCAGAAACATCGCAGGCCGACTATGATTGGGCCGCTTTATTTAGAGCATTTAGATATTATAACGTATCTGAGGAACTGGTGAAGTAAGTAGCTTTATTGACATTTCCACAATTTGATCTAGGCTTTTATGTCACCTACTTATAAGTACGTATATTTTAACGTGTTTACTTAGCATCCACTTTATCATCATCGAATTTGGACATCAACCATCTCAGTGAATAACAACATAAGTCGATACTTACCTAAAGGACTATTTTCTAGCGGTATCGGGATTCAATTTTGTAGTCCGCACTACAAGGAAAAAGCGGCTTTAAACTTTCGTCAGACACCTACCCACGTAGGTAAGGTGACCCCGACGTCAAATGGATGACGTAATTTTTCTAAAATAAATAATTATGCATTTATGCAGTTATTATGCATGTTCTCTCACCTGATTAATACATTTCGTTTTGAATTATAAAATAGGTTTATGTAATCTGTTTACTTGCATTAATTTTATACATTTTATAAATATGAGTGATTCGAAAGTCGAAAACAGCTGAAACAATTTAGATAAAATTCTTTAGGGAGTTAGAAATTACGGCCCTTAGAAGAATCGTTTAAAATACTGTATTAAGGCTTTAGGCCTTACCATTGCGTCGTAATAAGTATACCAAAGCACAATTTTAAATCTACTGTTATTAAATAAAAAGGCTAATCTAATCCCTGGTAACGTAGGTACCTACACGAATGACGAGTAGAGGATGTTTCACAATATCGACCTATCTGTAAAACCGCCAGACATTATCCTGCCCGTATCGTGAAAGGAAATAAGCCTTTTGATGGAAACTCAAATGCATAAAATGACCTCTGTTTTTGCACATTCAAACTTTTTCGTTCATATTTTTTTATTAGCTGCTTTGTAAATGCTACGGCTGGAGCGGGAAATCCAAAAGTTTTTTCAATGTTTTTGTAAGTATGAGATATGAGGCGTGATTTTTTTATCATTCACTAGCGACCCGCCCTGGCTTCGCACGGGTGCAATGCTGATACTAAAATTATACATATAAACCTTCCTCTTGAATCACTCTATCTATTAAAAAAAACCGCATCAAAATCCGTTGCGTAGTTTCAAAGATTTAAGCATACAAAGGGACATAGGGACAGAGAAAGCGACTTTGTTTTATACTATGTAGTGATACTACATATTCATCAATGTATATTTTAAGGCTTCCTTTCAATTCAAAGGTTTCTCGAAATATTATTACGAGTATATTATGTTTCAATAAAAAAGTTTTTAGTTGTTTTGAAAAGATCATACCTCAGTCATATCTAATGTTAACTTAGCAGCCTAGTAAATTTATACCAAAAAAACGTATTAAAAGCAATGCTGTACACACCTTCGTTTTCCTATTTTATACTTTCCTTGAAAGTCTCATATGATCTAGTTAAAATATCAAACTCCAGTCCGAATTTCAACCTTAGTTAAAATTTATAAGATAGCTACTGAAAGTAACAAGGTAAACGGCCGCTCGCAAAAAAAATCAAAAACGGAGATTTTTTTGTCTTTCCTGTCACGATTAGGTGCCAAAAAAAATTTAAATTTTCGCCCCGTACCTACCTAATTCATATTTCAAATTATAATTTTGCGTTCCACACACGGCTGATTCGAAGTTAAACGACCTCTCGGTCAATACCTTCTCACTATGTTGTTTCAAACAAAACCAACAACATTATTGCCCAACGTCTTTCTGTTAATTCCAATAAAAGGAAATTGATAACACATAAACTTAATACATATTCATTTACTTAAATCGACACGTTGTTCAATTAATCACTAGAAAAGTGCATTGCTATAATGTATACATTTTCTAATTTTATAAAGCTGAAGCTTGTTTGCTTTAAAGCGCTAATCTCAGAAAATACTCGACCGTTTGGAAACATTAGTTTAGTTTAAAATAACCCACTGATCGACGAAGGGTATAGTGGTGTGAAGTATTTTTCAAGGTACGCAAGTGAAACCGCTAGCGGAAGACAGTTTTAACAAAAGAACCGCACGCTCATACTTGAGAGGCTGGTGCTTTATGTGATGGTGCTGATACATTCTTGTTTTTTTTTCAGTGTGACCTATTCCCGCGTCATGGTGTTCTTCAAGGAAGCGCAGTTCATCACGTCTCGTCGTTCAGAATTGTACGGGCAAACTGACTTCCTCGCCAACTGCGGTGGTCTGTTGGGACTGTTCATGGGCTTCTCTATTCTAAGTGTCGCAGAAATAATATATTTCTTAACGTTAAGGTAATTAACAAGAATATTTAGGATATTTGCAGTACCAATATAAAAAATATCTCATCTCCGTCGGCTAGTTTACCAATTAAAAAAACAATATGCGCCAAAAAGTAGTCTGAAAACCAACGAAACTAACGCATGTCCTTTTATGCCAGAAAGTTGTCATATGTACGGTCAGCAACAACAGTCCATTTATAAAATCAAAATTACAAAAAATATGGTAGGAATTATATAATATTAAAACCTTCCTTAACAGGTTTTAATTAAACTTCAAGACTAAAGATCGAAATAACCTGGACATCAGAGAATTAAAAAAAAAACCTGAACTCACCTTATGCATTTGAGTTTTAGCATACCGGTACTTTTTACGAGTAAGTCATTTTATGTTAATAGACTTTGGTTGCTGACTGTACGTAACTAGAAAAAGACATCGGCGTGGTGTCTCTTCCCTCCCATACTCAGGTACTTATTGTAGATAACGAAGACTGACATGCCAAGAACGCGCAATCATTAAATTCCAACAGCTTCGCGCGCCAGTTCCGTTTGTTTGCCAAGGCCGATTAACTTACTACATATCGTTGGAAGCTGTATAAAAGTCTAGGGCACAATCTATAAGAGTCAAAGTAGCAAAGAGGTTCGCAGTAACATAATAATGTAGACAGGATTAATCCCAAATTTTAAAATATTAAGGGTCATTTTCACAGGTTGCTGATAAGTTCCAGATAGTTTATCTGACAGATAAATTCATACAAATTCTGTTCCATTGTTTAATTTATCTGGTAGATAGTGGCTATCCGTAACCTGTGAAACGGCCCTAAAAATCGTTACTTTGGTAACTTGGTCTCCACTTTCATCTAACCAATAGAAATATAAGAATGTTTAAAGACTTTCTTCTATGGTCTAACCCAAATTCATAAATATTCTGTCTCTTGTTTACAGATTATGCTGTGTCCTTTGGCGTCGGCGTAACAAGAAGCGACGTATTGATTTCACGAAAAATGACACAGTTCCCGGACCGAGCCCCAATAAAGTGATTCATCCATATAGTGAATAATGGCACTAAAGAAAACCACGAAAACTTGTTCACCGATTCTAATTATTACATAACTTTTAATAACTCATAATCATTTACTTACAAAAGGTGCAATTTTTATCATAATTCAAGCACAAAAGTACAATTTCCTCTTCATGTCACAGATTTTTAATGTTAACTGCTGGATAGCTATCGTCGTACCGAAATTTGAGAATCTTTTTCTTGTTTTTTATGTATTGATGGCTTATAAAGAATATATTTACCAATCGTTGTTTCATTTTTTAAATACATTTCAATCATACGGTACTTGGGCCGCTAAGTTTTTTCTTTGGAGCATATCCAATTCTTTGGTGAATTTCCTCGAGCGTTTTAAGTGTATCTAAGGGTTTTGGGGTGTCTTCTTGCATTTCGGAAGCTGTAGAGGAATTGTTTCCTTGTTCTCTGCGAAATGCTTCGTATTCTTGCAAATCATCCAATTTTAAAGTAATTTCTGTTAGAGGTCTTCGGATCATTGTTGCAACTGTAAAAAAAATATATATAAATTTTAAACTTGGGGCTTTGAGATTGTTCGCAAAAGTTACCGCGGGCACACAAACACATGCAAAGGGAACAAAAGTGGGTTTTGGTCAGTAAGTATCTAACACTCCCTCCAGGTGCACCCACAGCGGGAGGGGAGTTTGTCATTTGGTTTACCACTAAAATTTGAACGCTTCTTACCTCTTCTTACGTTTCTATGAATGTCAGATTTATAGATAATGCATGAACGCATCCAACCTTTTTTGGGAAGGTTGGCAGAACTGTGTCGCCGCAATAGTGATGTGGTTTAATTTTAATAATACCAGATAAAAAATAACACACAGGTATTAGTACGAGATCCCACTGCAAAATCGTGCACCGATCGAGTTTTGGAATAAAACCATTTTATTACACATCTTTACGATTAGGAGAATATATACGTACCGGGTTGCCTATAAAAATTTGGCCGCAACTATGTTTAATTAAGTAATCATTAATTGATATTGGTACAAATTTTCCCCCCACTTGTTTTTTCAATAAAATTTCGTCCACTACACGGCAACATCTATAAGGACCCCAAAAAATCAGGGTTGCCACCGCGCACTTGGCCGCAACTCTGCGCAGCCGGGTTAACAAGGGTACGACTGGGTACATTTAAATACACCCATAACGTACACTTATAAATTATATATCAAATAAAAGCTATTTTTTTTCTGTTTATTGTGATATAGGGTTGCCTAATAAAATCTGGCCGCAAATAAGGGTTGCCAGCTGTTAAAGATAGTAAAAAAGTAGGACAGTTTGAAGCCTTTGCGCATGCGTGGGATGCTAGTGTTATCTTAGTATCTCATTGACTATATACAATATTTAATTGTTGTTGTTTTTTCTATACTGTGGCCCTAATTTGCTATATTGACGGCTTATGTTGTACGTTATGGTTACAACAGACTAGCACATGTAGGTGGGCACTTCCTTATCTCCTATTAGCATCATATAATTGGAGGCTGAAGTGTTGATTAGTTTTAGTTTTATTTATTGCACATTATTATAAAATATATTTAATGCTTGGGTTGTAAAGGTATGTAGGTGTTAAGGTTGAGTATTAGCCCGCGTGTGGTACATAAGTATTTAAATTTATTTGCATTGATATATATATTTTTAATTACTTGCATCATACAAATTGTGTATGAAGAAAATATTGTTTAATAAAAGTTCTTCAAACCAACAGACTTCTTCCCAGCAAAAACAAATGGGAAGTGGTGAAGTGTGGGCGTTTTGGGGGCTGTCTTTTGTAATTTTTGACGTTCAAAAAGTGCTGTTTTACAGCCAAGTTTGAATAAATGATTTTGAGTTTTGAGTAGGAACGACCTTAAATAAGAAATACTTCGAAAGTATTTTTTTTTTTAATGTTAATTTTTAAGTATAAACTACGAGTATAAATAATACGTTTACCAATTATATACAAAAATATAACACATTTAAAAATTACAAAAGAAAATCGATATTGATGAAAAATAAAACTAAGGGTACCTACTCAATGTGTAAAACAAAATAATTTTGTACAAGTGCTGTTAAAATTTAAACACGTTTTTATAGTAAATTAAACTCAACAGTAAAAAAAAAAACTAATTTGAACAGAAAATATTTGTTTGAATTATAATAGTGCTTTGTTTTGTTCCACATTTCTCGTACATTGAGCACCGTACAGTACAGTAAAGTTTACTATAAAAGCGTGTTTATAGTATTATTTTTGCTATATTTTTTACTTTCCTATAGCTGGCAATCGATATCCTCATCTGAGTGGTGATGATGCGCCCTAGCTCTCTTTCACTCTAATCTGAATATTTACTATCTTTAACAGCTGGCAACCCTTATTTGCGGCCAGATTTTATTAGGCAACCCTATATCACAATAAACAGAAAAAAAATAGCTTTTATTTGATATATAATTTATAAGTGTACGTTATGGGTGTATTTAAATGTACCCAGTCGTACCCTTGTTAACCCGGCTGCGCAGAGTTGCGGCCAAGTGCGCGGTGGCAACCCTGATTTTTCGGGGTCCTTATAGATGTTGCCGTGTAGTGGACGAAATTTTATTGAAAAAACAAGTGGGGGGAAAATTTGTACCAATATCAATTAATGATTACTTAATTAAACATAGTTGCGGCCAAATTTTTATAGGCAACCCGGTACGTATATATTCTCCTAATCGTAAAGATGTGTAATAAAATGGTTTTATTCCAAAACTCGATCGGTGCACGATTTTGCAGTGGGATCTTAGACTATATATTCTAGAAGAGTGTTATTTTTATGCTCTAAGATAGTCTACAAATAGAATTAAAGGTGCAACATGTATGCATGCATAAATGTATAATGTATGAACAATACTATGACCTCAAGCTCAGAAAAAAGCAACATTCGCAAAATTCGACGTATTTGTTGTGATTCAGGCAAAATTAACTAGTTATTAATATAAAAATTACCAGTTTATATCAAACTGGTGGCCTAATATTCTTTATTAGATGTAGTAAAGAATATAAAAAAGAAATATATGTATACTTGGATACGAAAGTGCACTTTAATTAAGTCTGGCTAAACGGAAAATCAAAAAAGATTTGATTGCTAAACATTACATTTTATCGAAATCTGGCTAAACAGATTAACAAGTAAATAAGGAGTATTAAAACATATTTTGCTATTCATAATTCCTGTTGTTTACTATTACTAAACCAAGTGTTTTAATTAAACCACTTTTTCGACACGAGTATTACATCGTAATATCGATAATAGATGTTCCAACAGTATCCGACCTGTGAACATCACTAGTTTGAACTATTTTATTTGCTCGACGTGACGTTGTTATACGAACACGTCAATATCGCATAGCATTAATCGCGAATCCTTCGTTTTGTGATTTAATTTCTTGAAGATCTAATTATTATCACGTTCAAATATATAGTTAACGTTATTAAAACTCACCAAAATGCTGTATCTTGAGGATTATTTAGAAAGTAAGATGTTCTTTGTTCTTCCAAGATGACGCAATTCCGTGGTCAATGTTGGCAGTATTGGGGCGTGCCCTGTTGAAACTTGCGCGAAAGTTCAAAAAGAAGTGTTGTTGTTTGATAAGTACAACTAGCTGACTAGACAACTTTTAACCCGTTTTTTTAATAATATAATTTTTCATCACATCCATTTATCCGTTCTAAGAGTTATCCATTGCACTACTAAACAACACAAATAAAAAGTTTACGTATTTTCCTAGAATAGAATAGAATATAAACATTTATTTGCTATAAACATGTGTATACACACGCATGCATGTAGGATTTTTATATTAATTGTAGTTTTTTTATTTCAGTGATTGAGCATCTCCCTCAAGAGCTGAGAGACAGATTTACTGAAATGCGAGAAATGGACTTATCAGTTCAAAGTAACTATAATCCAAACTTTATCTTGCAATTTTAATTCAAAATATGTATAATACATTTGATTCTAATCAATACAACTTTGCCACAGATAATATGGATACATTAGAGAAAAGAGTTCGTACTCTTTTTGGTGGATGTAGACGAGGGGAGATGAATACTGACCAGGCTAACACAGAATTTTCTGACATAAAGAGAGGATACAATAAGACTCTTGAGGAAGCTGATGAAAAAATGGCTCTAGCTAATCAGATGTATGACTTGGTTGATAGATACTTGCGTAGACTTGGTAAGTTAATAGAATAATATTTTTTAAATCATCAACTAAATAACCAAGAAGATCAGACAATCTAATAAAGGTCGTCCGAAGACACTGGATGCAGGTCGCTTCCAACCGGTTTATGTGGAGATCCAAAGGGGAGGCCTATGTTCAACAGTGAACGTCCTATGGCTGAGATGATGATGATGATGATAAGATAATTGAGAACCTTCACCTTATTTCAGTGGTGTAGCTAGCATGGGTGGTACCTGGCGCGGGTATAGTAGGTGCAGGGGTAACATCCAGAGGCACCGTAGAGACATGGTGGTGTTCCACAGAGTCGGTTCTGAGGATGCACCTGTGGAACATCAGCTCTATTATATTCCAGGGTCTGTGCCAATGTGGACTATTCTCACCGTCCCCCTTGGCTATGCAACTGCCTTTTATGCAAACTCCAGTATATTTATTAGAAATCTCATTAATTTTGTTTTATATTATGTAAAATAAATATGTTTTAAGTATTATTTTACGATCAAGGGCTGCCTTAACTGATCTTTATATTGTTTTAAAACATTCTCAGATACGGAGCTTCATAAGTTTAAATGTGAATTGGAGGCCGATAACAAGGGAATCACAGAATTGTTGGAGAAAAGGTCACTAGAACTTGATGTGAACACCAATCACACAAACACACCTAACAATAATCATTATAAGGAAAACAGGTTGGTTTTTATTACACTTTATTAGCCCATAACTAAGTAGCAACATCTAAATTCTAATGCATGGCTAATGTTACTGAGAATGTTTAGTAGAAATGGATGAAAAATAAGCATCTGCTTTATTAGAAGTATTTGCAGTAAATCTGCTGAGACTGAATTCTGACCACCATAGAACTAGTGAGTCGCTAATCATAGTTGTAACAATGGGGAAAATATATTCTCTACTAGCTGACCCTGCGGTTCCACCCTACGTTCTACCCTCCGTACGAAGGAACTACTTCCTGTACCTGGATAAAAGGTAGCCTAAGTCCTTTCGCAGGCTCTTAACAGTGTCTACCAAATTTTATTTAAATATGTCCAGCCGTTGCTTGAAAGGGTAACAAAAACATCCATAGTCGCAAACTTTCCAATTTATAGTATAAGTAGGAGAAAAAGCCTACTTCAACTATATCCTTGATATATTTTATCCTGAAGGTACCGCATCCGGGCTGAAAAGCGACGCGACAGCTGGGGTAACCGCGAGTCTCGGGGCCATGCCTCTGGGAATCTTTCCAGAACTGATTCTGCTATACAGGTAAATACTAAAACATCAGTCTTTAGGACTTAAAGAATGCTACCCTGTGAGAACAGATTGATTGATTGATGAGATGAAATTGTACAGGATGATGATGATGATAATGTATGGTGACGATGAAGACAGTAGTTCCAGTATTTCCTAAATCTTATCTGAATATTCTTATTCTCAGGCAGCATTGGGACGAGACTCATACTCCTTGGGCCATGCTGGCAGTGCCATAGCTGCCGCTGCAAGCCAGGCCATCGCAGCAACACAGCAGGTACACTTACATATTTTAGGCTGAACTTAAATTTTTATCATATCTTCCAGACATTTAGATTAATTATTATTGTTAAGTAATAAATGAGAATAATGGCTTGTTTCATACCAGTGATTGTAATGCCAGTTTCTGGGGAGATTGTTGCGCCACTTCTTCTTCCCAGCAAAAACACATAGGAAGTGATGAAGGGTGGGCGTTTTGGGGGCAGTCTTTTGTAATTTTTGACGTTCAAAAAGTGCTGTTTTGCAGCCAAGTTTGAATAAATGATTTTGAGTTTGAGTTTTCAGCACCTTCGAATAAGTTCCAGTTGGTTTATTTAGTAGATAATTTCATACAAATTCTGTTCCAATTTTTAATTTGTTAGCTAGATAGTGGCTAGAAACTGGCCCTTAGTATTATATAACAATGAATGTAGCAGTACAGTAGGTACCAATTAAATAGCATTCAGCCAGGGTCTAATTAAGTTTTTTGGGGAAATTTATGAAATAATCTACTGTTCAATGATCACTACAATCTAGCAAACGGGACAAGTTTATTTAAACTATTATTTGCTTTATTGTACAGATGCAGCATGGTCGTCGCACGGCCTCGCTGAAAGCTTCATACGAAGCTGTGGCTGGTGGTGAACTTGCTCACCATGCGCTGCAAACACATCACACACATCATGACCATGGTATAGTATATACAGTATCAGAATATTCCACTTTATTTGTATACATGGGACATTCTCTGGATTTACTTACTATAAGAAAATCCTTTTTAAATGGACATTCAACTGTACATATTATGTTTTTTTTACTAATATCTCTTTTTCTTTAACAGGGCATGGAGGAATGTCATCTAGCCATAGTCAGAGCACCACTGTTCACGGCCATCATACTACTTCTCATGGACACAATAATTCCTCGTCTTCTACTAAGAGGAACAAACAGAAGTAAGTAACATTACCATAGATCTAAAATTTATCATGCCAAATATGAGTATCAGGTCTCAACATATTTTTTTTTCGTGGGGTAATCCTCATGGTCTATCCTTAGCCTGGGGAGAGGCGGAGGGGTGTGCCGGACTCTTACCGGCTAAAACCACCTCGGTGTATCCTCGCACATGCGCGCAGGGCCGCGAAAGTCCAGATTCTTCCACAGCCCCGCACAGGTTTCTACATCTAAGCCAACTAATTTGATTTTAATATTGTTGTTTTGCAGGAAAAGCAACAGCTACAGCTCATCTGGCGTGTCTGCTCACACTCAGCAAGCTGTGGCGTCAGCAGCCAGCCGCTCATCTTCACCTACTGTGGTGTAAGTTGCTTGTACTTCTTGTACTGTTGATATTTCCATCACCAACTGTATGTGTGAACTACTAGTATTGTCTTTATACTTTAACATTAATGAGACTATAATATATGAAAAGGTCGCCGGAAGACGCTGGACGCAGGTCGCTTCCAACCAGTATATGTATGTGGAGATCTAAAGGGGAGGCCTATGTTCAGCACACAGCCCTAGGAAATTGTTTTAACTTATAATTGCTTGGAGGCAGTGGAAGGACTTTATACAAATACAACCATGACCATATTTTACCAGGATGTCAGATATGTACGAATTTAGTGAACAATAAGTGTCTCTTATGATTTCAGAGCCATGAACAATGTCGTGAACACTGTTGCTATTGAGGAGCCCATGGAAGAGGAATGGACATACGATCCCAACGAGCCTCGCTACTGCATCTGCAACCAGGTGTCTTACGGAGACATGGTTGCCTGTGACAACCAGGATGTAAGAGAAACGCTCATGCATATTATTATATATTTTTAGTACATTGATATCAATTCGACATGTTAATATTATGTTTTTTTTTTGTTTTATGAATATTAAATTAATAGAATTTTTGTATTCATTTCAGTGCCCTTACGAGTGGTTCCACTACCCATGCGTTGGCATCTCTGCACCACCGAAAGGCAAATGGTACTGCCCGCAGTGCCAGAGCAATATGCGTCGCAACCGCGCCCACCGAAAGAACTGAATTGTTACGACGATGTTTCTGCTTTACGCTTAATCTCATACCGTCATTATGCCATTAATCTACCTGTATACCTTATTAAATAAATAATTCCACATGTAATTCAGTTTTTTTCCTCCTGTTTATTAAGTACCCATCTATGTTCGAGCTGTGTGTGGGACACCGCCTTAATAGCACGCAGCCTGTGCGCTAGTCCATAAAGTTTCTCTGTCTGTCTGTCATGCTTTTACGTCAAAACTACTGAAACCGATTTAAATAAAATGTGTTAGAAGCATATAGTTTACGAGTCTGAGAAAGGACAGGCTACTATTTATCAGGGTATCGAAAGTAGTTCCCTCGGGCGGCGATTAAAAATATCTGTCTAACTGTGGTCTAAATAGAGTTATTTCTTTAATTTTCAGAAAATTTAATAAATATTGGGTGTAATATTGTTGTCAATGTATAATTTAATATTGGGTGTCTTTGTTTGCGTAAGGTACTAAATTGAGCTGTTAACAATCTTTATGGTTCAATTATTTTTTTATTTACACGAATTACACACTTATTACCTACTAAACTAAATAAGAGAGTTATTATTATTCTATAGTCAGATAACAAAGTTATCGGGTCCTAGATAATAATGTTTCTGACTAAATTATAAGCTAAAAATATCCCAACTAAGAAAATTAAAAAAAAAATCGTGTTTCATTCTAAGATTACATTAATCTGAGTTTTTAGTTTTCTTTCTGCATCACTGGGTTGTAATGTTAACCCTAAAAAAATCAATGCAAATTCTAGAAACGTAAGGAAACGCAAGAACTTCATTCATATTCTAGAATGAACTTTTAACCATCAAAATTCGTTCTTCATTCATTCGTTCCGTTGTCAGCGGTTGTCTGTGAGTGTTGGATTCCCTCAAGAAATTCAGGATTTCGACTTCTTTTTGTGGTATATTTGCTTCAAAATTACAACTTTGAAAACTTTCTGCCGATAACACAATAATGTCTGAAGCTAAAATTAAAGATGTGTGTACTTTTTTATTGTGACCTTAGAAGTATTCCGTTTTCCGTGATTTAACCTGCATCATCGTATTATTTATTTATTTGTAGCTACGCAGTGACATCGACGAGCTAAATGAGTTATTAAAACAAGCAAAAAGGAAGAGGGCTCAAGATTTATTGTCGTTAGAGATCAGGAAATTGGAAACGGAATGGATAAACTTGAAGGAAGCGAGCGCTCAGTCCGCGAGCGCAGGAGCCTCGCCGGCGCCGTCCACCGCAGCCGCTCAGAGCAAGAGATACCAAATAAAATTGAACGGATACGGTAAATATATTTTTTGAGGAATATGAAATAGTGCAAGTCATTCCATCTCCGGAGAATACAATGTGTCTTATAGACGTGAATTCTTTGTGTTCAAGTAATTTTCCAAGTCTTACTTATTATCATTTTCAGGTTGGGATCAATCGGATAAATACATCAAAGTTTTTGTAACACTGAAAAATGTCCAATCTGTGCCTAAGGAACAAGTGTACTGTAAGCTTACTGACAAGTCTATGGAGTTACATGTTGAAAATCTGGAGAACAAGGATTACCTTCTTGTCATCAACAAACTATTGGAACCTATCAATGTTGAAGAGAGTCATTGGAAGCAGAAAACAGGTAATTTGAATTATTAACCTAATCAACCTACCTGAATTCCTTATCTAGATACATAGCAGTGTGTCAAGCCAAGTTCAAACAAAGGAATTGGCTAGCCAGCGCCAAGTGTGACATTAAACAGACCACTTTATGCCACTTTTGATTGTATCATTATACAATTCTCTTTCTAGAAGCAGGCTTCTCAAAATTCCACATAAAAAATCTCAAATCCGTTATGCATTAACATGTCATTAATATTGTATGAAACTATTTGTGAATGTGAACTTTATTTTCAGATATGGTAGTGATATTTCTGGCCAAGTCTCGTCCCAATATCAAATGGTCGCACATGACCGAACTCGAGAAGAAGTTTGAAGACCAACGCAACAGTAAGCTGAAGCCAGCAGCTCCCGAGATGGATAAATCAGATCCACAGGAGTCTATTATGAGCCTTATGAAAAATATGTAAGTCCCGTTTATCATTTGAAGTATTTTTTTTTAAGATTTTGAATACTATTTTAGTTGTTGATTGCATAGTGTGCTGTTAGAGGAATATTAAAAGTATGAAGTACAAACTTCTCTCCTATGTCTAAATTAGGACCACAAACCTTATGTATTATATTGTTGTGATTAAATGTAAACTGACAGTTACTGTACCGTTCCGTTGTCTTGTCTTAATAATAGAATTTATGAACCATATTTGAATTTCAAGTGCTTTCTTGATTGTTTTTATGATCAATATCAGTATAAAATGCCATTTGTAAGACTATGTCTAATGTGCTATGTTCATTTGGCATAATTTGCATGATAAGGCTGATAAGCATTCAATGACTCTTAGGGCCAGTCTCAATGTCCGAATAGCCACTATCTACTGAATAAATTCAAAAATGGAACAGAATTTGTATGAAATTATCTACCAAATAATGTAACTGGAACTTATTCATAGGCCTTAGTACAATTTTGTGAATTAACCTCAATATCCTTATTTCCAGGTACGAAACTGGGGATGATGACATGAAGAGAATGATTTCAAAAGCCTGGTATGAAGGTCAACACAAGAAGAAAACAGACACCGTAGATCTGTAGAAAATAGATTATTATGTGATGTAATATTAAGGATAATAAATCTGATTTTTAATATCTTTGGGTTCTAATTAGAACAACCTTGATTAAAGGTGCTTTGATTATTGATAAAGATAATTCTTACTTAGGCACTTCAAAGTATGTAATAATAATTAGATGTAAACAAAACCAGAATTAGCCTTCTCCTTATCTCAAGTAACTTATATGTGTTAAGGGTGATAAATAAGTTCACACAAGTCTATAACGCACAATAATTATTTATTTTTACTAAGAGTACATTAGAATAGACATCATTAATAACATGAGATTTTCCTACAAGTAATATAATATAGTTGAGAAGTCCATAGCATTTGTTGTTTAGTCCACCTTGATGGGGTTATAATGAGATGACATTGGCAACCAGTGTAGTTTCCTGAAAAAAACAAAAGAAGACGGTAAATAAAATAATTTTAAGATTATTGACGTTGCAATAATGTGGTGGAGATGAACGTGAAGTACTTACGTCTTGCGTGGCTTTTCACTGTGATTCGGTTTCAGCATTTGTAGAAAGAGAGCACATAAGTAGGCGGCCTGCAATGTGTACAGAGCATACTTCCAGTTAGCGATATCGAAACCGTTATCAGTTTCCAGTTTTTCAACCATCACAGCATTTGTCCTCTCATAAGCTACAGTCATCTTAACATTTCGGGACCGAGAGTCAATTGATTCGCGTTCCCTTTTTTCGATGTTGTTAGTACGTTCCGTTCGGCTTCGGGATACTTCGGTTCGACGTTCAGAATCGTCAGATCGGATCATTCTATCTTCGTCTCTAACATCTCTGAAGTGCCGGCGGTCAACTGAACGAGTTCTTCGCTCCAACATCGAATTGTCTCTTTCTTTAGCAACTCTGTCAGTTGATCTTGATTCTACTCGACTCATCTTAGTTAAAAGATTATCACGAATCTGGTTAGATAGCCTTTCATTGTTAGAAACATCTCGTCGGTTCTGCGTGTCACTATCAATGCGTCTCTCATCCCGAGTAGTGACTCGATTCATTCTCGATTCGCGGATAGTTCGTCGGTCTAATTCTCTACCTTCTCGAGTCATAGTATCGCGGTTCTGCCTTTCCCTCATTTGTTCCCGGGATTCCCTCGAAACCCTTTCGTTGTTCCTCATTCCCTGTCGACTGCTAGTATCTCTTTCATCTGAGGTGAAAACAATTCTAGAATCGCGGGAATTTCGCCGTTCGATATGCGTTCTCTCACGAGATAATCTGTAGTCGGGACTTACCCTATTCTCCGATTGCAACCTAGCTTCGTTTCGGATTGCTCGTTGATTTTCAGTGTCTCTTTCTCGTCGATTTACAATGTCATTCACCTTTCTAAATTCTTGGGTCCTTCGGTCCATCTGGGACCTCTCGCGAGAGATTATTTGTTCGCGATGTTGTCTAATCTCATTCCTTTTATCACTGAATCTCCTCTCGTCGTTCCGTATTTCTCCACGGATGTCAGTGTTTTCTCGAATGTTTCTATTCTCCATTTGAATCATTTCCCTGGAATTTCTTGAATCGGTATTTAATATATTTGCCTCGCGAGTGTTCCTCATCAAATTGTTAGACCTAATTTCTCTTCTGCTATCCACACGACGACCATTTCGGGTTTCTAAATTGTTCATTAACCTGTATTCTCTGATATCTAATCGTTGTGCCTGTACTCTATCAAGAGCCATGTTGTTATAATGATCCTTTTCATCTTCAGTGTTTCGAGAGTCCCTCTCGTTATACCTGAAATGTTGTAGATCATCTACGCGTCTGTCTCTGAAATTGGTGTTCCTGGTTTTGCGTATATTACTCAGATCCATAAGGATTCTCTCGCGAGAATGTCTTTGTTCTAGGTTTTGTCTGATTTCATCCCGAACATATCTTATTTCCCTACGAGCATCAACTCCTCTCCTATTCAGGGTATTAATAATTCTAGATTCATGTACATTACCTCGAACATTCCTTTCATTTTGAATGTTCAGAATTCGAGATTCACGCGTATCACGTCGAGCTACCTGCATTCGCTCAGATTCTCGTCTTTCAGCATTTTCTTTATTTTGGTCGCGACGTTCGCTGAAGTTCTCGTCCGCACGCAGATAGCTAATGCGTCGTCTGTCTTGGGTTTCCTCACGACCATTATGTCGGACGCGCATATCGCGAATTCGCTCTAATAGAATATTTTCTGACAGCGACCTCCTCTGGTCGGTATTCCGCTGCTCGCGTCGGTATGAATCATTTTCTATATTATAACGCTCTGTTTCCGGGCGAGTTGAAGATACGCGTCGTACTGCACTTCTTTCCCTAGTGAATCGTCGAATATTCATGTTGTCAGGTACTTCCAAAATTGTATCGTCTAGTTTTGACTGGATGACATGACGTTCATCTCGAGTCAGTGAGATCCTACGATTTCCAGATCTGAATTGCGTTTCACGTCGAGCTTCGAGTAAGAGTTTAGGCAGACGTTCATGAGCAAACCGTTCTGTTCTGTAGTCATCTCTAAATGAGCTGTCGCGAGAGGATTCAGTGACATCACGACGTTCTACAGCATTCCTGGAGGCACGATCGACAACCCTGCGGGTGAATGCTTGAAGTTTTAGATCTCGGCTGTAATGAGCAGATTCGTCCCTTTGATGCGCATCCAGCAAACGGTCACGACTTAAGGAGTGCTCAGATCGTTCAAGACGGTATTCAACTCGCGTAGATCTGGCTGTCGATGAAGGGTCTTGTCTTGTAGCCCTTTCCCGGTCTTCTATCAGCCTTTTCTCTGTGAAACGACGATATTGACGAATTTCATCCCGATCGCTTAAGCCTCGCAGTGCAGATGTGGTTTCGCTGAGCCGGTATGTTCCACGAAGCGAGGACCGCGTGTCTCGAAGCGGAGCAGATGACGGACGATCGCAACACTGCTGCCTGCCATCAATGAGATTGCGATCGGTGAAAGATGCAATCGGTTGAACTACAGCGACTATCGCAAGTAGTAGTAAACGCCAGATATTCATAGTAACTGTGTGCTGTTTGGAGTGGTTTTCTTCCTTTCGCGATGAATCTGTTGGAAGTGTACCGATGGCGGTCGCTTCCGAACTGAATTTTGAAGCGCTAGTGCTGGCTTTTATACAGCTTTCGAGACAGTGTCGATTCAATGCTTATTAGGCGCTAGAACGCATTCAATTTTCAGCTTCCCACACGCCAAACGAAACTGGATGGATCAAAGAATCTAGATCCTTCGGTGATACTAAACCTGCCAAGTAGTCAGAACTGAGCAGAGAGAGTTTTGAATTACACTATGAAAAAAAATTTAGGTATTTAAGTCGATCGGGCTATCTTTAGTCAATACTCTAATATAGAGTGTAGCTTATTGCTTATGCGAATTAAAAACGGATGCGCAGGGTTCCGACGCGACGCGTCTTCACGAAGCTGCCTCGCACGGCTATGCTCCACACTGGGTTGAACGAGCATCGACCCCTGAGTTCAACGTGAATATAAGATTAATTAAGACTCAGTTCGTACGCGGCCAATTGCATGTTTCTGATAGATGTAAAAGTTACTGTCAAACAGAAGCTTGAACTTCTGATTTAACGTTTTACACTTCTCTTTTAATAAACATTGAACGGAATACCGTTCAATGTTTTTTTGTTGCAAAATATTGCATGATTAGGCAATCTAATTTAGGATGATATTATAATGGCGAGATTTGCCCGAAATTGTTCGCGCATATTGTAGAAAATGTTCGCACGCAATTTGTTAGGTACTGTTAGCTGGAGCAAGAAGACCAGAAGAAACGTGGGTGACCTTTCGCTTTTAGGCTAAATATATGGGTACCTACCTATCACTATCTAGGAATCTAAACACGTCAAGTCCGTTTGGTACTAGGTACTTAGGCATTGAAATTGTATAGGTATGAATAACAGAATACCATTCATATTATGCAAAGGAAGTAGAATGTGTATAATATATTTCTTAGACCTAAAACGGATTTAAAAAATTAAATATATAACACCAAAAGGATCAAGTTGCTTCCAGTGTTCTATGGAGCTGGTATTATCGCAGGACACAGCTGCACAAGAAAATTTGTCCCCGCGCGTAAAATAATTATCTGATTGAACCCATTGGAGCAATAAATAGAATCCATAAATTGATTTCCTATGACGTCAATACCGAATACGTTATTTTTTAAAGACCTTTTAGTTATAAATAAACTTAATATTTTATACAGAAGCTTAATAAACAATCTTTATAGAATCTCTCTTCTAGAAGTCGATGGCAAAATAAATATAAATCTCGGGACACCGACTTCTAAAGCGTTGAATTACAGTCAAGTCCCAAATAAGGAGAAAGCTGTGGACATGTATGAAGAAGGTCTGTCCAGCACTGCCCGTGTTAGCATTTGTCCTGAGCCAGTCATTTTAGCAGTGAGTCAGTGACTACTTTCGGGTAGGGTGACCTACTAGGGCCTTCAAAACTTAGGCGGAGCCACGCGCGCCGACTCGGGGCGCATATCGGACTATGTTTTGATCGTTGCTTCTTGACCCTGTATCTACGTACTTATTATCTGCTAGAAGCATGGGAGTCACTTTGCTTCAAAAGGGCGATATCCGAACCAAGGAAGTCAGGTCAACTTATACCAGAGCCAAGTAGACGCAATCGATCTGAACGTTTAGTCTTAGCTACATAATGTATTTGAGTTGGCCTTAGTGGAGTGACGGACGATCCTCAGACTGTCTACCAGTTGTTCTTAGCTTACATACATAGGCTTTGAAAACAGTATGAACGCTATTGGTGACGCACTCGTCAGAATAACGATACCTACCTATCTAGTTGCAACTAATTTCTCATAATGTTCTGAATGACAAAACGTTCGGCGAGAAATTATATATTTAGTTTATGGTTATCTTGTAAAATGGCTGCACCAATTTTGATAGCTTAGGAAAGATTAATCGTTTTCAGCAGTTACTAATGTCCCATAATAGTTTTGTATATCAATTGCACCCATATTGCTTGCCACCAGTTAGCAAATGGGAATTTTATTAAAAGCGTGAAGTAACTCCTTCGGACGCTCTGGTAATATCGCAAGCGGTATCTAGTACGGAAGAAAGCTGAAGAACAGTAGTTTGGTTGAACACACCTATCTCAGAAATCAAAGCTTTTGCTACACTCCAACCCAGAAACCACTTGTCATTTATACGAATAGTTGTTTAAATATTACATCGCTCGTTTATCGAGGTTTGGATGAGCAGTACTCTAGGTCCAAATATAAATTACAATAAAATACAGTTTTGGGCAACCAAAGGTTTTTATTATATTTATTATTTCTTAATCCTAATTGTATCCATAGGATTGGATGACTGCGGTGAACGGCGCTGTCGTCTTCGCCACCTTCTCGCCGGATTCCTTCGTGATCCTCTGTAAAGATATAAACAGGTTACATATCTGTCTGGAATACTTTTTGAATAGGAATAATTCAGAATTGATTCAGTCAAGTGTTATTTTCATTTGTTATCAAATAATGTAGGTAAGAATGTAATCATCATTAAAAGTATGCCCCATAATGCCAGATAACTAATGTTGACAGCATATGAAGAGATCATAATTAGGGAAATATAAGCCCATTTAATGCAGTACAAACCTTCAGCTTCTTCTCATAGGCCATCAATTTGACAGACTTGACCTTCCTCTTGTTCTCAAGCTTGCGGACAACGTCACGGTATTTCCAGCCAACTTCGTGGGACAGGCGGCCAACGTGACAGTACTAGAAAGCATTCAATAAAAATAAATCAATTTAAAGTCCATATGTTTTTAGAGATTTTGAGATAGGAAATAGAGTAAATCTCAGAAAATAATAAAGCTGCAACATGATTATTCAGTCGCAAATTACCCAAATGAAACATCATTGTAAAAGTAACAAAGAAGAATCCTAAACATGGATTACAAATACACCTATGTAAAATTGAATTTTGACCAGTTCAAAATTTTCAAAACAGTTTAAAGCAAAATTTTTCAAAAGAGCACAAGATTGGTTTTGAAATTGTATATAGTCAAAAATCAAACTGATCTTTTATCTTTTGGTGATATAAGTCGAGGAGACCTAAACAGAGTTCTAGATATTATATTTATAGTAGTTCATGTAACAATGAGTTTAAAATGATAAAGGCAACATACCTTGCGGCCAGGTTTCAGGCAGAAGACTCTGAGAGCTGCAGGTACAACCACGCGGCGGCGGTTGTCGTAGGGCGGTGGGCAACCGTCGTACGCACGGAGCCTTCTCAGCGCGCTCTTTCCACGCTCAGTCTTGTGTGGAATCATGCCTGGAACACAAACATGATTTGTAAACATTGCAAATGTGTATAAAACTATTAGCATTTGTAATAGAAGGCTTCATAAAATAATATTCTTATCATAAACATCAAATAATGTAGGTAAAATGAATAATAATCATTAGAAAGGTCTATCTCACCAATGTTTGAAAAACTTAATGCTATATAGTTTCTTCAATATCTTTAATTTACTCAAATTGAAACAGCAAAAACAGGCAAAAAATTATCCTGCTGGTTGTATGGTGAGAGGTAAGATAAATAACTAACCTCTGACAGTCTTCCACAGGATCTTGGAGGGTGCTCTAAAGTGGAAAGGTCCACGAGCGGGGTTCACATTGCACCTCTTACGAAGGAATGACATGAACTTCAATTTGTTCCTGTAATTAACACAATTTGTAAGAATACATTCACTTTGGAACTAAGCTATTGCTATCTGGGTAGTAGTATCAGAGAACTTATGAGTAACAACATCTATTTCTCAATATTCAGTCGCAAATTACCCAAGTAAGACATCATTTTAAATCTCATGTTTTCAAACACGTAATTTACCGTATAAACGTGGTATTTTTAAATCAATCTTGGTAAAATAGTGCCAGTGTGCTTTGACTAAACACATTTGTGCTATTGACAATATGACCAGAATGGCGGGGAAAATTGTCGATATAATTTTTAAAGATTCTCATGAAAAGTTAAACAAAAGAACAGATAAGGGAATACTTCTTACCTGAAGAAGTTACCAGAGATGTTGATCTGCTCACATCGCACGACCACGACTTTGTTACCTTCCAGCAGGACCTTAGCAATGACTGCGGCCAGGCGGCCGAGCAGATGGCCACGGCCATCGATCACTATGGCCTGGAACACAAGTATCCACACTGGTTATTAACTGCCGCTGACGTACAGTATAACCTCAAAAATTATGTACACTATTTGTAATTTAGACGGCTTTGGAACTTAATTTCAGCAATTGAGAACTCGGATTTTTTAGCAAAAGAATAAATACGAACAGTTTTACATAATTTTGTCCAACAACAAATGCTAAACACGAGAAAGCACGTGTGAATCGTGTGTGCATGGGCAGTGCATGTTGTTACTTTTCGTAACACAGTAGAAACTGATAAAATTAAAGAATACAGTGCGCATTGCCTCTTGGAATTAATAATTTGGTCCACTTGAACGTATTTAACTTGATTTTCATATTTTTTCTTCTCACCTTATTGCTAAAGCCCGTCATTTTCACGACAACAAAACGGAAAAGGATAACTTTTTAAAACAATATGGCTACCGGACGTTCAGCAAAGATGATTGTGTTGCCATTGTGAAAAATTAAATTGGCAGAGTTAGTCGATTAATTAAATGCTTAGATTCACTACTTGTCTAATTTATTAATATATTTTTAAACATCTAGACAGACTTACAAAAAATTAGTGTCCAAAGACATTAGGAACAGTGTTCAAAGTACCGGGCTAGGTAAGCTGCGCTACCGCCAAAGACAGAAACCTCCTCAAAATACGCTCCGCTTCAAAGAGTACCATAAGAATCACTCCCTTGACCCAGCCGCATAATGAGAAACCCTTAAGATGTTGATAGAATGTCTTGGCCATTACACATTAGCCGTAACGACAATCGGCATAATGATAGCCGTATCGACTTTCCACATGGTGAAAATCTGGTTCGCTGAGATACTTCATTTATTTCTCTTTCTCGGCTTAACAGCAAAAGTATGAAAGGAAGGCAGTACACTTCAGATTTATTAATTGATAGTTCATACTTAGTCTAGTAGTAGTTAATACATTAATTTTTTGGACATTCCATGTATGAATAAATGCGGATCGAATCTTGGACTTGGAAAGTTCTACGTTTCTTTTTTCTTCAAACTACAACATTCCTAATTCTCTGTTCCGTGGTAGAATTGAACATGGATATTTTATCTGCCACTTGAAATGTCAAATTATGACATCGGTGACATTGTTTTGGTCATAATCCAAGAATATCCCCAAGTTATAAATATTACGTGTACTCAAGGCACTGGGTAAAATAAAATACTGAATGCTTTACCTGGAAATGTTAATTCTTCCTAGAAGCCCATCAACACATTGTTAAAACATGGAGATTCCATATAGAAAGATTGCAATTTACGTATTAACATTCGTAGCCTATGCTTATACTGGCATGGGCTCGAGTATGTTACGAAACTTAAAAGATGCAGTTTTATCGGCTGAGTCTGTGTTTGGGGATATGTTTAAAAATGCCATAACAGTCGCCGAGAAGTTTAGATCCCTACATGAAGTCTTTGACGCGGCTGTGGAAGAGAATTGCATGTTCAGTTGCCCTGAAGGTATTGCACCACCATTCAATAAGCCATTTTCACTTTACGACATATCCTTTACTTACGCTCACATTGTATTTCAGGATCAAAACCAGTTCGCAACAGAAACCATGTTCCCACATCTGATGGCTGTGGTTCTCTCGGCTTCGAAGTTGCTTCAGAGTACTTGCCGCTTGAAGAAATGACTAAATGTTGTGATTCCCACGATATCTGCTATGATACTTGTAACAGTGGCAAAGAGGCTTGTGATCTTGACTTCAAAAGGTGCCTTTACAATTATTGTGATAGTTACAAGTCACTAAATGTAGCAGGAGATACAATTACTAAAGGTATGAACCTGAATGATTACACCCTTTTAATTTATATGTATATGCCTTTCACAAAAAAATCATCAGGCAAATGCTCACATAGTTCACGAACAAACCCTTTCTACTGTAAATCACAGTGGAAAGGGATAGATATGGGTTATGGTTGATAGACTTCATTGAATTGCACAATTACTTTTTCATTGTCTGAAATATTAAGACAAGATTTGTCTGACAAGAACTGTACAGCTAGTAAAGATAACAAAATATTGATTATCTCTTGAATTAATTATTCTGCATTGCCTTGAGTCACTTTTTATTATCATATAAGTTAAAACATGCATGCTAGCAATATAATTAAATGTATGTAAGGTACTGTAAAATTAATTTTTATTGCAGGTTGCAAAGCGGCAGCAAAATTGCTATTCACTGGCACTCTTACACTTGGTTGTAAGTCTTATTTGGATGCACAGAAAAATGCATGCTACTGTCCACCAGTAAAAAATAATAAATATAAAAAATACCCAGGAAGTGGAGATTTATAATCAGGGCCTTTTTTTTGCTGTTTGATTGTCCTTAGTTTACCAAAGAATTTTGTGGGTAAAACCAGTTTTTGTGATACTTATTTATTTAAATAATTTTATTAATTTTCGATGAACAATGTTACATAGTTCTCACCAAACTCAATGGCAGTTCTCAACTATATATTCCGAGCATCTGGGCACATCTCCACCACTGAAACCTGAAAATTGTTTCTGAACCATGGCTCCCACCATGTTCCATAATAATGAGGTGTCGAGAGCTATCTTAATAATAATGTTGAATTGGATAATTTTTAAGATGAATAATTCCAAAAGTTGTTAAGCAACAATGTTAATCTTTTTTTTTAGATTTTTAGACAGATGTTAAAAATTAGTCATTTTTATGAAGTAGGTAAAATTAGTTTTTAGTGTATGTCAAAGTGGTTTGCCATGAACTTTGTTCATACCTTTTTTATATGAAAAAATAAATATTGGTTTGTTTATATCAGTTTATTATTTTAGCGATAAAAATTACATCTTATTTGTTGGAATTATACCTTAATATTAAATAATTTATTTACTAAATTTAGATTATGGGGCTTCTTACAAATCTCATGCAAGCACTGGAAGGATGAGCTAGCCATCACATATCTGGTGATTGCTATAATTTACCTCCTTAAGGGAGGTCAGGCCTTCATAGATACACACACTACTAAATGGACGCGTAATCAAATACATATTTTATAATTCAATATGTTGAGCGTATAAAAATAATTCATTACAATGTAAATAAATGCTTGTAAAAATATTTTATAGTGGATTAATAATTTTATTGTTTGATCTTACTGATTTTACCTTAGCATCAAAACATAAATCTGAGCGATTGCTTGTTGCACGTCTGATGTGACAGATTTAATTCTATGTTAGGAGTTCTTTGATTTCATCTTTTTCTGCAGCATCAATGTATGGTGTTCCGTCTGGGGTTTTTCCATTTTTAGATGCACCCTGTAAGGTTATGAAATTATTTGTTGATGATACTTAAATTATTCAAGGACATTCTGATTAGAAAGAACACAGCAGTATACATGAGTCATGAGTCAGAATGTTATCTGTCTTTATTGCTAGAACAATTTCAGGTGAACATCTACAATGATATTCAAATAAAAAACTATTGTAACTGTAATTTGATTTCAAGTGTTTAATGCATGAAATTATATTTTTTTTGCCACAGCTATGAAATTGCAAGTCATGCATATTCATGATGCAAATAAAAAAAGCACCATTCACAGTTCCTACTTACATTTTTGAGTAATGTCTTGACACAGTCTGTATGACCTTCCCAAATAGCTGCTAACAGTACAGAGATACCATGTTTGTCCAACATCTGGAATTCAAAAATGGAATCATAATAAATACTTTTCTAGAATGATTGGATGTGTTTTAGAATAAACCCACTTACATTAGGGTCTGCTCCCTTGTCCAGCAGGTAGTTAAGAACAGCTGTTTGACCATAATCTGCAGCATAGTGAAGAGGTACTCTCCCATCAATTAAAGCATTGACATCAATTTTCTGAAACATTGAATTTTTCTCATTTAAATTGTGAAGGTAAGTATCCTTTATTGGAGGCAATAGTTATAAATGTGTATTTCTATGATAATAGTTGCTTTGTATAAGTTTCTGCCCGCATTGACGTCAAACAAGTAGCTATTACCGATGATTATTAAAAAGAAACTATCTAAATATTAATTGAAGTTCTAATTCATACACAGTGTAAACGATAAATACATCAGAGAGGAAATTGTATGCAGTTTTGGTTACATGCAGCCCTTTTCCATAATATTGAAATTAATGAGAAACATTGCTTTCTCTTGCCAACAACTGATTCTTAAAGTCGGAAAAGAATTGGCTTAGTGGAAATTGGAGACACACTTACCTTGTTTTCTACTATGTCTTTTACTTGGTCGATATCACCGTTCTTAATTCCCCAAACTAATTCACTCATTGTTGCGTACTTTCTAAATCTTTGTGTAAGCAAAATTGTCTAGATTTATTCCGGAATCGAAACAACAATGGATGGCGTTCTCTGACACGCATGACATGTGTCAAAGTTAAGGACTAAGGATGTTCATCATCTGTGACAAATTAAAGAAACACACAAGAAAGGAAATGGGCTATATAAATAACAAAGGATTATAATGAAAAATTTGGATATGAGATAATAATATAATGAAGTAATCCTAAAAGACGCTGCTAATCGTTGCAGGCAATTGAAGTGGTAGGAACTAAAAAAAGTTTTTCAATCAGTGACATGTGTGTTTCAACTACTACAAAAGAATTATTATATCTCCTCAGTAATAACAAATTATTTGGTTTCTTTTCCAGGGTTAACCCTTGGTTAACGTATAATTATTGCAACACTAGCAATGGCAAATTGAAATAAGTCAATGTCAATGTTGTCAATATAAAGTTCAATGAACTACGAGTCGTTATAATAATAACGTACTATAACCATTTGAATTTTTAAAATACTCTTGGGTAATTGAGTTTATTATGGTTTTTTGATAACACGTAAATTATGGAGGAAAGTTTTAGTGATTTGGCTGCAATACCAGAAGATGCTCGTGCTGCTACGAAACATATCTTGGTAAATATAGTATATTGTTGGCGTATAATCATACATTCATGTTTTGTGAATGATCTTTATATTTTGAGACCTTAAACCCAATTTCAGAGCCTGATACTCGACAAAATTCAACCCCTAACACTGCGTTTACGTCATAAACTCTCGTTATTTGAAGAAAATGAAGAGAATATATCAAAAGTTCGTGAAATCTACACATTATGTTCAAGTCAGATAAATAAATGTTTAATCAATTTATTTGATGTCTTTAAAGTGGAATTTCACCACGAAACGATATTGCAGGTATTGATCCTTAAATTTAAATATTTAATTACATCATAATTTGAATGAAAGCCGGAAGACGCTGGATGCAGGTCGCTTCCAACAGGTATGTGTGGAGATCTAAAGGGGAGGCCTATGTTCAGCAGTGGACATCTTATGACTGAGATGATGATGATGATGATCATAATTTGTGTATTTTTAATAATAAATTACATAGCTAACTACTTCATGAATTTTCTTGTGTCTGTCTTTCAGGAAAGCCGACAGTGCTCCCTTGAAAGACTATCATGGTGCATAAATAAGTTGATGTCAATAGAAAATTACCTAGAGAAGTCATCAGTCTCTTCTCAGATCAGTGACAGCACAAATGACTCCTTCAACATTACTAATAATATGTATTTTGTCAACTGGATTGACCATACATTTGAAGTTCTCGTCAAACTTGGTGATGCTATCTATAAGACAGATTACAAAGAGTTTGAGGAACTGTATGATCAGTGGAAGGAACATGTAAGTGGAACTTGATTCTAGGATTCTATGATAATAGCTGCCATAAGTAAATTCCTGAAGGTTTCAATATGTAATACTTTAGTTATAGATAACTAGTTTGGTTACTGTAGATTAACCCACATCCAGGGGGAACCTCTACTCTCACACAACCTTTATAAGTCCTGAATACAAACCATAATATCTATAATAGTTAGAGTAGCTATTAATCATGAATGTTTCGCAATAATAAAATTTCCTTTAAATAATGAGATCAATGAAAGGTGAGAATAGCATCAGGTATTATATTTTATTTGCAGATGGTTGAATGTGTGACTGAGCTGCATGTGTCAATTGATGAACTCCTACTCTCAGCAATGACTCTGTGTCGGTACTGCTTAGCTGATGATCAACATATTGTGAAGGCACGCTGCCAAG
The DNA here is from genome assembly GCA_958496145.1 of Heliothis peltigera. Classification (NCBI taxonomy): domain Eukaryota; kingdom Metazoa; phylum Arthropoda; class Insecta; order Lepidoptera; family Noctuidae; genus Heliothis; species Heliothis peltigera. Next base: position 5,665,487 of record OY292337.1, read on the forward strand.
TGGTATGTATTTTATACAGTTCTTAATTTGAATCACCAACAAATGTTTATGATCATATAACATGACATATACACAATACTGGCTGCAAAATCTACAATGTACTAAGTAACATAATATGCATCTCCCTTTTTTCAGGTTCTGAGAGAAACAAAAGCATTGCTTAGCGAACTAATACAGGGTGACCTCAGCTCAGCCATAAAAGCCGCACCAGAAACATTAAAATTACCGATAATGCCATCAAATGCCAATGTCCTGATTGACGTGCTGAAAGATGTCCTATATGCTTTAGAGACAAATACAAATACTGCTTTGTTAGCCTTAGTTGCACACTGTTTTACATACAACAAGTCTCCTGTTGCAATATTGAAGGACCATTTCAATAATGATGCTAAAGGAACCTGCACATGCTTGGTCAAGAGTGAGAGTGAAGTCACAGAAAATTGTGCCTTTGTCAAGGATTTCGACTTGTATAATGAGAGATTGCTGCAGATTGGAAACTTTGCCGTTTCATGCTCTTCTGATCAAAATAGTAAGTTCCTTTTCTGAAACTATCTACAGTTGGTGCAGTTGATCTTGTTCTAAAGAACTCCACTCCACTAGTGATCCTAATCATTTCACAATTTGACCCTCGCCCTCCTGGCAAAGTTAACACAGTTTGTCAAGGATTCTTTTTCATCATCTCCATCTGCCTGGCCTTTCCCGACTGTGTTGGGGCTGGCTTCCAGTCTAACCAGATGCAGCTGAGTATCCATGCTTTATGTTTTTTTTATTTCTCAGTGTGTGAGTCTGAATGTCTTTTATCATAATTTCAGGGTTCCTATCACTGCGCAGTGGCTTGGCCAGTTTAGAAGCCCTGGATCCACATTTGGTGCCAGCTTTAATGATGTCGCCAGAAAGCCACCATGCAACATTGCTGATCAACTCCTGGTTGCATGAAGTTCAAGAAATTCGAGACAATGTGTTCTTGATCATTGATCCGAGTGCTTTTGCTGAGGTATTTATAACAAAAGATGATAATAATGGTTTCCAGATTGACATATTACAGCACAAACATTCACTCTCATATTTCATTATTCGTCCTATCTGACTGACGGCAATCCAACACGAAGAAAGAGAAATCGCAAGCAGGACTGACATTTACGTACTGTCAAATGCAGGGATGTATCACCACGAACTTTCAAACCCTAGGCAGGTTTATGAAAGTTACTTAGAACGCGCAACCACATTGCTACCCAACCCGGGAATCGATCAACGAGGCAACGACCGACAAAAAATATTATAGAACCACCACCACCCTTTAATTTTTCGATAAACAACGTGACCGCTTTTTTTCAGAAATCAAAACAAATGATGCACCAGAAACTGATAGTAATATTAAAAGACAACTCTTACAACAATGTGGATGTATGTGCAGTAATCAATATGGGATGTATGGTGTATGACTTCTTCAATGTGTATGACAAATGTGAACCGGATGCTCTTGGACATCATGACAAACTGTTATTATTGTTGGCTGACTTAGATAAAGGTAATAGTTAAACTATAAAAACCCTCAAATTGTTTCATTTCACCGTAATAATGCTCATTTTTGCAATGTTACAGTTCAAAAAGAATGTAAAATCGTAAGCAACTTGCTTAGCTCGAACGACGACTTTGTTTATGAAGTAAAAATGCCCAAAAATAACAAAGAAGTATCCTTAGACCAACTTATAAAACGGTTGAAACTTCTATACACGCTGGTGACTAGAATCCATGGTTTACATCACCCTAAGGATAATGACGACCAGTGGCTTGAGTGCGAAGGTGAAGAGGAACCGCAAATGGTTTACAAGAACGCTACACACACAGTTCTAAAGAATTGTGATACGTACGTTCATTCGCCTCGGAAGCCACTGAATAACATGTCTAGAAGCGCATTTGGCAGGACCAATGTACGCTCTTCCACAAGGAATTTCCCTTTATCAAAATTAACGAAGCGGCTTAAAGGCAAAATGGGCAACGAGCTTAGTTTCTCCGTCCAACTGGATCAATTATTCAATGCTGAAGGTCTTGCTAAGGATGTAGATAACGAAACTGATTTTGTAAATAAGCAACTGGACAAAGTAAGAGATACATCATTCTCAGTGCTTTACAACTTTTCGCCGATAAGAAATCGGCCGTCGTTGCGGAAGGCGGTATTGAACAGACAATGTAAGATACCTGCTTATAGAGATATCGAAGTCAATGGCGATAACAATAAGACTTATGATAAAGAAGACCTCTTAGATGAAACAACAAGCTTACAAATCACAGGTAAAATTATATATGAACATTTAAGAAATGATAATGCTAAATTGAGGGAAGGAACTTTTTAACTTTTATTTTGTTACAGATATTTTGAATCAAATGAACGATATGACGAACATGCTATCGAATTCGAAGCTCACTCAACCTATATCGACGAACAATGTTCTTGCCAGTAGAAATAAAACTATGAGCGACAAAGAAACAAAAAATGTACTAACGATTGACGTAAACAACCAAAATGCTACAATGACTAAGCACGTTTGGAATATTCCAGTGAATGCTAGCATTGTGAACATGCCTTTAGAAGACAGCGCTTCGAACCTGACTCAGCCGTCTAATGTAGACACTTTGGAAAGACTCCACGATCTGAACTATGTGGAAAGCAAACTGAACAGTTTGAAGTCACAGTTGGAAACTAGTTTGTAATTTATTAACGTTTAAAAGCTGTCTTAATGAAGTCTATTGTAATAGTAGCCGTCCGTCCAATATTTTGTATTCAATGTTAAGCATAACAGATTGTATCAAGAGTATAATTATAATAAAGGTTATAATAATGAGCTTCTTTACATTTTATTAAAGCATTCGCTATCTACCTTGTGTATGCATAATTTTTGCATAAAATATAAAGATTTTCAATAAGAATTTTCCATGATATCAACTCGAGTTCTATGAGGTTTCGCCGATAACCCGTTATGATTAATCTGACTGCTTGCTCACAGTTTTGAAATAGTTCCCTGAATCTGCTATGATATGACTAGTGAACCACTAATTAATGACGACCCTCCTACCTATACTATGTAAAGACAAAAATCAATACAGAGAAAATGAGTGAAATCAGGTCCAATTTTGAGGATTTTTCTGGTGTCTTAAAAGAAACCGAAAATCCGAGGTATCTGACAATACTGATCATTAATTTTAAATATTTTCTGAAACATGTAAAGTTAGTACTGAGAAAATAAAAGGAGTTAGCTATGATTTTACCTAATTTTAAACTCTATAAACCATACAGCTAACGTTCAAACATATGATATCCTTTTATTTAAATACTAGCTGTGGCCCACGACGTCGTCCGCGTGATAATAATGTAGCCTATATGTTGACCCGACCTCTTAGCTATATTCATGCGTTTGAAGCAAATCCATGCAATACTTTTTGAGATTATCCCGGACATATACATACAGACAAAAATTCTAAAAACAATATTTTTGGATTCGATATCAATATTGTAGATCACACCCCAATTTATTCTTTTAAAAAAATCTTCAATGTACAGTTTTGACTTTTCTACGATTTTATTATACCTATGTATAGATAGATAACTTTTACGTAACGGCTTCGTACATTAGTCTTATCCCTTACCGAAGAAAGAGCGTGGCTGATTTGCATATTCACTTTTTATGGTAATTGTTTTATAATTATTCAGCTTTTTGCACTGTTATTAGTCGAGTGTAACGGCAGGAAAGTGGTGAATGCATGTGCGTGGGTTTTTTGTATTTCATTGTCAATTAGCCGGCAGATGTCACCCCTCCCCCTTGTTAGCCAATTAATCAGTTAATCTGAGTTATTAATTAATTTTTTATTACTCAATTAGAAGCCTGTACATCGTCCTAGTAATCAACTATATCTCACAGATTAGGTAATCTAATTTCTGCAAGATTTTTCTACGGCCCATTAATTACAATACGATCGATCTAAATCTAAATTTTTTGGTGGTATCTTAGATTCTTCTAACATGCACTATCAGTAAATAGGTATAACGAATCACGAATATCTTCGGCGTGCATATTGGTACATTAACATAATTAATGCCACAGTATATAAGCGCGATCTATTTTCCGTGCCTCACAAACTACTTGCCTCGGAGTTCGCGACAAACGTTCTTTTGGGATTTTATTGTAAACAATATATGTAGATAATAATATGGCTTTGACTGTTATTTTTGGATTTTTAGTGAGTACCTATCTACTACTTGTAGTTAGCAATACCTACATTTCATAGGTTGAAGTTGTAATTTACAATAACTATGTAATTTCAGGTGAACTTGATCCTTATCCAAGGGAGGCCTGAAGTCGGTAAGTTCATATATATTTTGTTTCATTTTCGACCTATGCTATTTATTACCTCTAGCATTGAAGCTATTCCATATGCACCTACTTATCTTTATAATTTTTCATTTATGTTTTAGGCCAGGTGCCCATTTTCCGACCCGATAATTACACCCACTTCGACGTGTACGCCAGCGCACTCAGTAAAGCGCATTACAACCCTTGGGCTTGCGATTACAGGAGTGAGGTAGTTATATTTATTGTTGTTGGTAGCTTTCTCAAACGTGGGTTGCTCCGAAATGTTGTGTCTTCTTTGATCGATTGAAGCCCCTTGATTCCATACATCACCCGTAACTCGATGTAAAAACCTTTAACGTCTTAAAGCAATTATTTTTTCAGATTATTTTTATATCGAACAATTTTTATACAAATAAACTATATAGAATTTAAACTGAAACGTAGAGTTTAGTTGCTTTTTAAAGAGTTTTTTAAAGGTTTCCCCAAAGGTTATTCCTAGGTCCTTTCTTAACTAGACAAAATCTTTTTGAATTACCTACTTATATCTCTTTTTATTTGCATCTCCCATGTGTAAAGTCTTTTTATGTATTTTGTAGTGTGTTTAATGATAGGTATACATAATATTTATTACGATTTACAGCCTGGATACAGATGCCTCAGCTGCAGTAGCGCGCTCCACTGCTATCCTGGTAACTTCGCGCTTTTAGTTCAGTGCGCCGGGCTTTTCCCATTCTGCCGCAACGGTTACTGTTCGAGATTCAAAACTGAAGGATGCATTGAAGAAGCTGATCCTAATACCGCACATAGCCACAGCAGCACGATGCCGCCTTACGTCCAAGTGTTTAACAAGGTCAATAAGACCACCGCCGCTCCTGAAATAAGCCATCAAGCAGCTCAAACTGCAGTGAATAAACCCGACCAACAAGTAGCTACGAATACAGTTGCCACTGAACTGAACAAGCCGAACAAAGTGATTGCCGCAAGCGTGTCGTCGGCAAGCGAAACATCGAACTTTAATAAAAAACCCAAACGATATATTCCATATTCATCAGACAGCGGTGAAGTAAACTGACTATGAATTGATTTATCGATATCGAATTGTGTATTTTAGAGTAGACTTATTTATTTTTTAATTTAATAAACCATAATTTAATTTACTTAATATATAAAGTAATTAGATTTTATTTATTTCTAATTATTTCTCGCCGATTTTCGACATGATCTCTATTCCGAAGATGATGCTAATTTTCACTACGTAAATACATATATATAGCATCTATCTCTATACTAGATCCGGCCCGCGGTTTCACCCGAGCGCCGAAGAACAACTTCCATCACCCGAATAAAGAGTATTCTGTGTCCGGGTAACCACCTGTCTCCATGCTCAGTTTGGCAAGGACGCGGCAGACAAAAAAAAATTAAGATCGCTGTATAAAATAAAATTAGTAGCTAAAAAACTTCTGCCATAGTTTCCTCCAGGGATTATTTAAATCATACAGCGTCAGTAATGGGATATCGTAGGTCCCGAAGCAACCAATCAGTGTTTGATTTGTATCCTCTAACGGATCGCTTTGGGAATGCTTCCGATACTCGGGGTTCTGAGTACTGAGGCAATAGGTCATGTGTGACGTCGTCTTTGCGATCGGCGAAGATGATCTTGAGTGTCTTATTCCTTGATTTATTGGGATGTTAAAGTTACATTTAGTTTGATATACTAGTTTACGTCAGCGATTTCACCCGCTACCTGAGGAAACTTTCCGCACTCGTATAAAACAAAGCAGTCATGTAGGTGCCTATCCCGTACTACTAAAGTCAACTCTCCGGGATATGTCAGAAGAGATGGCTAATTACATTTTTTAAACTACATTTAGTCAATCTTTTTTGTTTATAAAAATCTGTAACTCATCCTCATTTTTCAAGAAACGGTAATTGATATTAATAAAATATAACAAAAATACTTTCATTTTCACGTATTTGAAAAAACTACTGCCATCTCTAACGGGTTTACTCTACTCGTGGTTAGTATGTACAGTACAGTCCTAGCTGGCTTTAACCAAAATTATTTTTCTGGCTTCATAAACTGAAAGTTTTGTTTTCCACGTGACTTTCAACGTGCGATAATTGTTTTCCTCATCCTAAAACAGTTTGTATTGTGAAATCGTCTATGTTATTTACGCAAGGTAAAGTGTAGCTAAGTTGCCTTGTTTTTTGAGAAAGTGTAATCGAGTTTGCTGGTATTTTAAGATCCAAGTTATTCATTGCCTAGTGTAAAGTGTGCTGGAGCTGGAGAAAGGATTGGTCTAGGAGTAGATATTAGCAGTACTTATGAGCAGTACTTTTCTGTTTAATGTGATTATGTGTAACTAATAATTTCTGATATCACAAGTACGAAAGTGAGTTTGTTTGTTACGCTTTCATGACAAAATGGCTGAAGCTGGCGCGGGAAGTACCTACCTAGTTAATGAAATAAATAGTAATAGTGCAGGCAAAACTATGTGAAAGTGCTGTGTATATCACCCTACATGGTATTCACAAATACCTAGTTAAGAGAAAGTCAATGTAAGTAGTTCTCTACTATAGTACCTACCGTCACAGGCAATTTGCTACTAAGTGCTCTCGCACTATACTGGGTACCTCACGTTTTATCTACGTTAGGGGAGCGATCGATAAACGACCGAAAATTCAGACAATAGGGTCTACCAGAACGTATCGTACTGGTACGGCTTAATTAGCGCTCATTGTAGCTACCTATAAAAAAATAATTTAACACGTGTTCATTTATAGTAATATACACAGAAAGAAAAGACATGCTTAATTTACCTACCTATATGAAGTCTGAAGTTTTTTCTGGATATAACCAGCGTCTTTTAAATTATATTACATAGAAATAATAAGTAGCTTCGTTGGTGGAAACTTCGAAGAAATATCGTAGATTTTAACGGCGATAATATCAGAGGCTAAGACATATTGCATAGTCATTGAGTCTTCGCTTTTCTCCCAGGCTTGTAGGCGTTATAGCACATACCTATTACTAAATAGTTACAACGGTTTATAGACACGCATTTATAGTTAAACCATAGGATTATAAGTTAAAGGTCATGACTTTGATGCCCACACACACATGTGGCATTTGGTCGAAATGGTATCAATAGTAACCGATAATATAGCAATAACATTAAACCTCTTTCATCTGTAACGAAAGACAATTTTCTAATCGAAAATCTCCAGTAATAATGTCTAGGTGTAGTTTTTAAAGTAATGCATTGTTGATCATGGCGGCTGTTCTCTCTAAGGAAATCAGCCAGATGCACAGGACATTTTGTTATAGTGCATAAGCATTTACGCAGACATAGGTGCACTCTCTGTTCCTTTACTTTAGGTCGGGTCACCAATTCAAAGGGACCGGATAGAGATCAGGCGCAGGACTGACATTTAAGTGCTCTCAGATGCACGGGTGTACCTATCAATCACCAACTTCCAGACTCCGGGCTGTTTATGTGACAGTTTCTTAACACCTACAAAGCACAAAGCAATTTCGGCCCGACACGGGAATCGAACCCGAGACCCCGAGCTCAGCAGTCGCGTCATGCGACTTTTGAACCAACGAGGCAATTTTTGAAGTATTTAGGATACCTTTTATTATAGTGTCTCGTTATAGGGACCCAAACTCATTATCTCACCGGTGTCGGCAGGACCTGTTATCCATTAGCCTATTGTTAGAGGCTAATCCAATTTCCTGTGAATAGACATTTAATTAAAACATAACCCTATGGCCTTCCAGTTGACTAATTAAAGTGCATGTCGTACAGTATCGAAGTAAGCTCCTCCCTCTTGTAACACGCATGCGCAGGCCATATGTAGTTTTCTATAAAAGCTCAGCTAATGCCCACCAACAATCATTCCCGCCAAGAGCTCCCTCTGAATAACTAAAACTAACAGAGAAGTGTTTTTATCAAAGTTGTCATAAAGTTTGAATGAAGTGAGCTGTTCCTGAAAAGGACGCCTCCAAAGGTAAGTAAATTCAAATAAAGCTCCAAAAAGTTTCTTTATAGGTTTATGATTCTTTTTCGCGATACTTTTACAAAAGTTTTTTCTTAGAATCAATAAGCAAATGAGATAAAATTCGGATAAAATTGATCTGGAGATTTTAACATGACGTCACCAGAAAAAGGCTGTCAGCATCAATTAAGTTAGTTTTTTGTTGCTAATTGACCTAAAGTACTCTTTTGGTTTAGTACCTACTGATATACATCAGTATAACGTTCGATACGCTCATTAACAAGACGAGGTAGCGCAAATCACTAATTATCCTCTTAATAAAAAAATAATAAATAAAAATAAAATAATGTATAAAACACATAAATATAATAAAATATATAAAAGTAGAAGAAAATTAAAAAAGTGGAAATCGAGACAACACACATTTAATAGGCCTCGATATATTTTCGAAACTATAGTCTCCTCCTAAAACGATAAGCTTAAATTAACAGTCGCGGATTTCTTTCTGAATAATCAAATTATTAGTCTGTTCAATTGACTTCTTTTTTTAATTTTTAAATAATTCGTAAACATTAGTGTTTTTATTTTATTTTGGTATTTCTATTAAATAAAATACACAATTAAAAAAAGTTGTGTTTAAAAGCTATATCTAAAGGTAATTATTATAAGTCATCTGACCTAAACACAAAATTGCCAATAACGTATAATTTATCGCACACTAGTAGGCTGAATAATGTAAAACGTGTTTAAAACGTACTTTATTTAATTTTTTAACACTGAAATAAAAGGAATTATTATTCGTTGATGATCACAACAAGCGATAGATTTGTTCACAAGGAATGTTATTGTGAATTACTTACAGGATTGGAAATCTATTTTTTTTTAAATGCTGTTAATTTTCAAACAAAATCTTATAACGTCATGAACTTTTATACCATATTTTTTATTTCGTATTACCGAATTCTTTTTTCCGAATCGTATTTCCAATTACCAAGGAGTTAATTTAAAAATTCATAGAGTAAACATTTTCATTTTATTTCCTTAACGAAGATAGACCTTAGATAATCTATAAGCTTTGAAATGATGAAGAAACCTTTTGCTGGCTTAGGCAGTGTTCCGAGAGCTATCACAAATCACAAAGAGCCTCGACGCCTAGGTCGTCACTTTACTTAAAGAGAACTTCTTCCGTTTTTAGGCGCTTTGTTGGCATTTCTATCATTCCGCTCCGACCATATTGAAAAGGGAGGAAGAATTTTAATAAGAAACCCTCTTAAAGGTTGGATTTTCAAAAATGTATAATGTTATTAATTTTGCCTAATCGTATTTTCTCTGGTTCCTTTTTCTATTTTGATTCATATTTATTATATTTTAAATTGGCCTGTTAAAGAAATAGGTAAATAAATGTCGTATAATGCTCGGAAGTTTAGAACCTTGAGCATGACGCCATATTATACTTAAAAACGCTTATGTATTTCAAAATTTTGTGAAATCCCAATAATAAGTAAAAACATATAGTCTCCATTTATCTCTGATGTTAAGATCAGATTACATAGACTTTAACGAGGACTTATAATGGCCTGAAATTGGAAACTTCTAAACAATGTTTTCCTTCACTGTCAGTCAATGTCAGCCATCTTAGATAAAATACGTAGATAATTGGGATGTGGACTAGGTCATAAATAAAATACTTTATCATATTCAATTAGGAAAACATCTTAAAATAATGAGTTTCATTTATCGTTTTGAAAAAAAATGTTTACATTTTTTTATTAATGATATAACCGAAATAAGTATGCGGCTTGATGTAAAAAATCTGTGACGTGTGAATACAAATCTTAGTATTTTCATACAAATTGAATACAAATTAACCATTTTTGACAGTTAAATAAATGTAATGAATTATACTAGTTGTTATCTACCGTATTACTTTGAAACCTGACCAACAGTGCTAAATTATTATGTCATCCATCAATTAATGGCCGATCGGTGACAGGACTATTGTCCAATGATTGATCCGTAGTATCTCGATTATCGTACCGTTTATTAAGCCGAGACGAGGTTCATAAGCTCATAATCTCATCCGCTAAATGAAGGGCCTAATTCATTTGGATTTTCCTCGCTAATTATCCGTGATACCGCTTATCTAGATATAGTGAGAAATGTCGTGTCCCGAGCATTGAAAAAAATACATTTATAGAAGAAACAGGAGAATTAGTGGATTACTATTCGCAAAAATAAAAAAATAAGGGTAAACATTTTACCTGACTGCCTAGAGTTGCTAATTGGAAATGTTAATGAATATACGAATGTTGTATCTATAGTTACTATACCAAAACCCAGTGAGTTAGTTGCAATCAGAAATTCTAAAACATTTTAATAATACTTTCACTGTCGTCAGTCTCGTCAAAGGACAAAGGACAAGCAAGATATGATTATAATTTTGATCCTAAATCAATTGACTCTGTCATAGAGGATTGAGGCATGAGGCTGTTGTCACGATCGATACTAACAATATCTCTCGGGAGGTTTATACAGGATCATAGATCCATTCATATAATCCCTAACCTTCCAACCTAATAATAAAATTCGAAATAGATTTCCCTAAAGATTCGCTTCTTTTTGACAAATAATTTTCGTGGATTGTGTTCTTTTAAGATGATAATATGGATGAAACTTGTCAGTATTACATCTAATAACTACATAGTATAAAATAAAGTCGCTATCTCTGTCCCTATGTCCCTTTCTATGCTTAAATCTTTGAAACTACGCAACGGATTTTGATGCGGTTTTTTTTAATAGATAGAGTGATTCAAGAGAAAGGTTTATATGTATATTTTTTCTGTAGAGTATTTAGTATCAGCATTGCACCCGTGCGAAGCCGGGGCGGGTCACTAGTATATAATATAACATAACCATAAATATAATCTACTTTTTATCCTAGTGGGAAGTAGTTCCCTAGGGCAAAAGGTGAAACCGTAGGCAAAAGCTACTCAATATAATCTGCCTAGCCTTTTCCCAAGCTGCATTGCGTCGGCTTCCACTCTTAACCGATACAATTGAGTAACAGTGTTTTACATGAAGCTTACATAGCCGCACAGCTCGTCCCCCTTTTTGAGTAGCTAGCAGAAGCTCTAACATTCAGCTCAAAAATAAACGTAATTATGAATCACTTAGGAATACGTGTAACACGTACGCGTACGCGTTACGGCCTGCATGTAGAAGTAACACATCCATCATTGTTTACGTGCCTAAAATGATAACGGGTGGAGTAAGTTCTGTGCATACAAATACACCATATTCGATATCTCTTCGCAGTAGCAGCTCAGGTGCTTCATAACAGACTTCCGCGTAATTGAATCTGCCAACTTCATATCCATTCCGGTGGCAGACTATTATCCGAGTTTCCCTCCCTAACGACGTTTTATTCGAGACCTGACATTGTCAAGTGATTTAGCTTCAAGTTTGGATCCAGTGACAAGAATCCATTTATAACACAACTTACTTTCATTAAGCAGTTCTTTGAAACATCTGTTTCTAGAGATGAGACTTCAGTAACAAGATCATAAAATAGTTTTAAACCTACCTACCTGAACGGTTTAGTTATAATTAATGTGATTCCATCCCTCAGTAATTACCAACCTAGTCTTTACTAATCTAAATCTGTCTCTACTTTAACTTAAAACTTTTGATGTTAATTCAAGAGTTGGTATACAATTTTACGATCGATATATATTTTTTTCATTCGGATCTCTCTTTCGTTGTGATTAGATGCACGACCCACGGACGAGCTGCGCAAAGCATCGTGGCTACCTTCTGCTGTTTGCTACTTTGGCAGTGGCATTCTCTACTTATATTGGACAGGTAACCAGGATACAAATATACATACAAGGATAAAAAATACTAATAGAACAACATGTATATAGACATTTATAAAGTACATTTGTACCATACAATTATTATTATTCTTAGGTGGAGAGTTTACCAGCAGACACAATAAGCCAATGGCCTACATTCGCAAGACGAAATATTGCGGCATTAGCTAGAGATGGTTATCTGAGAAATTCTGCTTCTAAGCAAGGATATAAAAGAGGCATATCTACGCTTGCCAAAAATGGCTTACTGCCTACATACAGGTCACCTTACGTCGAAGCTGATAAACAGGATCAAAATCAAGATGAGTCACAAGAAAAGAGAAATATGGCATCTATAGCACGGCTTCGTAGTTACGCTGCTATGAAAAGGAACATTCAAGCTCTCGCCAGAGACGGTTATCGCGTCGGCAGAGGACAATACAATCCCTCTAACGATAAACGTAATATTGCCGCTTTGGCGCGTAATGGGTTGCTTCACAAAAAAGATGAAGCTAATGAAGAAGAATACTATTTCCCTTTTTATCAAAACCCAATCGCACCACTCACTGAAATTGATCATCCTTTAGATGTCAATGAAATGTATGACTTTCAACAATCTGTTAATCCAGATATGTTCCCTTCTATGTCTCAAATGTACAAGCGCAGTCCTTTTGAACCATACTATGAATACTATAGCCAAAAAGATAACGACAATCCGTATTTCAAGAGGAGTTTCGCAGGCAGTCCCGTTCATGGACTTTACAGACCTAATTACAATGAGCCAAGTCCCAGGACAAAAAGATACGTGATGCCGTATCCCGAGCTCTTGGAAGGAGACGAAGCGGTCGAGCAAAATGATATTGATGGAGAAAAGCGTTCTGTAGGTGAGTGAAATGTGAGAAGATGAATGCGTATTATTTTGGTTTGTTTACCTACTTGAAAACATTCTTGTGAAATATTTTTGGAACTCAAACTAGCATTCAAGGGTAAGTTTGGGTTAATAGCCTGGCTTATTTACTTCTGTTCCAGATGATGATGATGATGATGTCCGTGAAAATTTTGAAAAGCGACATATCGGCTCTCTTGCTCGATTAGGTTTATTGCCTTCATTTAGGTACTCAGGAGGACGTTACAGTAGATCTGGGCGAGCCAGATTGTTGTTACCTAGCCAGGAGTTATACAGGTCTCGTAATATTCGAATATCTTTGTGTGTAGAATACAAAGATTCGTTTTATGCTTTAGTGTATAGGGGATGGCGTAGGCGTAGACGAAAGATCTAGAAGGCATGATTAATTAGGTTTGAATGTTAGAGCTGTTTAATTCGTCAATGTTTAGAGCGAGATTCAATTGAATCATCGTGAAGTCCAGAATGTAGTAGAACGCTTCAGATTAGGTTGTGCAGGTTCAATGTTTGAAATAAAACGATGATATCTTCGTGTCGCATGACTGTTCAGTGTTTAGTCGTAAGATCTACGTGACGAACTCTGTACATGGTGGCATGGATGTAATAAACTGATTGGATTAAAAGTACATCTTAGAATAAATGTTATTCAATGTTTGTAAGAACTTGATGTCTTGAATAATATAAGAAAGCCTTTTTTTAACTAGATGCTTTGTTTTACAGGAAGCATTCCTCTGACGAGAATTTCGGAATTAGGTGAGTCCTTCGAATATTTTTATATTTTTTCAACAATTGAATTATTTTCATTATGTGATGTCAATCATTGGTCAACATATTCCATATTTCAGGTAAGATATGTCGAACAATTGAATGTAGTGATTCTTATGCATTTGTTTTATCTGTTGACAGGGAATATCTCTCTAGTCCCGAAGCTGACGCACCAGTCGATACAGACGACTCCGACGTACCGCCGGCGTCAGTACCTGCTCACTCGCACCCGACCGGTCGGATCCTCCACCGACCGCTAAACAACGACCTCCCACACTCCAGCCCTCTGCCGCTTCCACCGATTGCACCAACCAATTATGGAGATCGATTCGCCAAGAACCGCTGGCAATCTTACACCAAAGAAACACCAAAGTTCTACTATTTCAGATCATTAAAAGTTCCATATCACACGTCAGGAAAGCGTTACTTGTTGCTTCCAGCAGTCGACAACATCTTGCTCCGAAAAGGGTACCGCAACAGCAGTCTACCAAGTCGACGTAAGAACCAGTAGCTATGCCAGTGCCCGCTAGGTGGTGCCACGCTTTATAGCTCAGGCTACCCTAGCGTATGAACTTTGAGGTGCATCAAATGTGCCGGTTTCTCTTTACATGTTTTCATTCAATTTCAATACTATATTGATGATGTTTTTAAAATAAAAAAAATATTTAATTTGATAATGATGTTATATCTCTGCATTGTATGTATCCTACAATATCAATTGGTTATTGGGATCGGGTGAAACATGAATTTGGTTCATTTTCATGTCGTTGTCAAGACGTAGGGAACTCGGATTTACGATATAAATTAGACAATAATTTTGAACACTATAAAACATTTGTTCGTATCTCGTATATGTTAAATGTTGTGATTATTAGTTTAATGAAATAGGTAATAAGTTATTTTTAAGGGATCTCATTTATACAAAACGACTTTGGCCAGCTTAAGACAGAACGTAACTTGATCGTAGATTAATTTAAGATGTCAATCGCAAATATATTAAAGTTTACTAGTATAATGAATTGTGTTAACTAATAATATCAATATACTGAAAATAAAAATAATCTTGTAAGTAAGAAAATAAATGTGAAAGAGGAAATATTTAAGTATAAAATATATATTTTGGAGGAGATAATAATGATTTGTGGTGGCTTATAAATATCGAAAAAAAAAATTGGATTTAAGAAATGATGTCACCTTTGGTAATATTTACTTTAAATAATGTCAAAGTATCTCTCTATTGACTACAAAATACTAGCTGTGTTTGACAAATAAAATAAAAATATTTTCAAGAATTGTTAGAACGTTATTTACTATCAAGCTTAAGCTTTAAAACGAAGGATCAATGTTTCGAATATTTAAGTATAAACTAATAACATATTTGCCGAAATATGTTGGAAAAAGTAAAAAAATGAATATCGACAATAAACGAATATCGTGCGACCATAATTATGATAATAATTTTTAAAATATATCTGTAGCTAGTAGAATTTATTCTTCACTTTTATGATAATATATCTGATATCAATGAAAATATTTTTAAAACAAATATTGTAACTGATGATACTCATTGAATTTAGTATTGTGTTACTGTAAATAAACAAAACCGTGCCATATTCTTGTTTTATTCAATAATTTTAAGAATAGAACCTTGATTTACGCATTTCATTCGGAAAAGATATAGATGGTCAGTGTAGTATAAATTGGAAAATATGAAGGAAATAAAAATAACCGCTTAAATGATTCAAATTCAATTTTTATTGGATATAAGCACGAAAAATAATATCATATATCATATATAATATATAAAAGGCATTTCCATTTGCATTTTGCTTTGTGATCGCATTCATTGTGGTTTCCTGAAAGATAAAACAAAAATCTTTTAATCAAATATGAATATTATCTATGCAAAGATTTGGGGAACGGTTTTTACTAGGCCAAATGCAATTGATTTTTTTTTTAATGGCTTCTTACCAAGAACTTCTCAAGCTTATTGGCCCTTGGTAGTAGAAGTGCTGGTGCTTGAAGACGATGAGCTTGATGAGCTCGATGAGCTGGAAGAGCTGGATGAGGAACTCGAGGAACTAGAGTCCGTAGAAGTAGATTCAGTAGTCGAAGATGTAGACGACGAAGTGGTAGTAGGTGTGCAGAGTGGGCCCTTAGTGGCAGAGCAGAAGCCGTTCCTGCAGTAGGGGAGCATGCCACTGCAAGTTGTGGTGGTACCGATGTTGAAGGGGTAGCAGCGACGGGCTGTGTTGCAAGAGGTGCATCTGAAGCCACCCTGGAATTAAAGATGGATATGTTTTTAAAATTGAAAATTAAATGTGAGAGAAAACTTTACAGTAACTTACTAATGTAGATATTTTAGGAAGGCTAGTTGGTTATCATAATAGGGTTAATGATAATATCAATTACACTGTACATTTCGACGAAGACGGTCTACAACCATTAGGTGTACCATCTCAAGGTCCATCATCTCCCGAGCCTTTTCCCAACTATGTTAGGGTCGGCTTTCAGTCTAACCGGATTCAGCTGAGTACCAGTGTTTTACAAGGAGCGACTGCCTATCTGACCTCCTCAACCCAGTTACCCGGGCAACCCGATACCTCTTGGTTAGACTGGCGTCTGACTAACTAACGTTTCAGGTGGTAACCATCTCAAGGTATATTTCATTTAACCCGACGTGAGCAAACAGTATACTCGACAAAAAAAAAACATATGCATAATAATGCAAATAGGTATTATACCTCAGTTGCGTAGTTGCACCTTACAACACGACGGAAGAAAAGTTGGTCCTGGCGAGCGTGCTCTGCATCAGGGGACTCAGCAGACCTCTTCTGACGAGATTCACCTTCTCCGAATCCAGGAATTTGGGGCCAGCCGAATTTGGGGAGTTTGAAGGCGAAGTGGTCGAAAGATCCAGAAGCTGCAGAGGGGAATGGTGGTGGTTCGCTGCTACCGTGAGAGGGTGCTACGGTTGTATCATTGGAGCTATCCGGTCCATTCGAACTTGGCTCTTGTGCCAAGATTATGGTTGAAGGGACCTGTTAGGAAAAAAGAGAACATAATTATTTTCAATTCAAATAACTTACAAATTTTCATAATATTGATGAAACCTTACCAGAAGAGCCAGGAAAAGGATATTTTTGAAAGAAGCCATTTTGGTTTTCTTAGTTCCTCGTGTTCTCCAGATGAAGAAGTTGTTTGATGTGATGGATTTCTGGGCTTATATACAATTGATACATAAAGACTATGCTAATCATTACAGTAGTTTCGATAGGGTTGTCGAAGATTAGTAATTTACTTTTCAATAGATAATGATAAATGAAAAAAGAAAATTTAAATGAAGTCTTAAGAACAGCAAAATAACCTTGATAATTTTATAATTTTTTTATTATATATTATTGAAAACAAATAAATAAAGATGAAAATAAAATTATTTTCTGTACAACAAAGTTATCTAGCTATATATCTGTTTATAAAAATTGTGTGGTTATTATAGTGCAGCCCTGACGTCCATCTCCACATAAACCGAAAGCAAACAATGTAACGACGGCTTCCTGTACACAATCACAGCACAACTATAGTCTCAACATGAAAGCCTTTTATTTCTATTGCAAACGTCAGTACCTCGCCCCAATACAATGACGTACATAAGAATACGCGAGTAAATAAACCATGCTTCTATTATGTATGTATTATTGTTGAAATCGTGACATATAATTTATAGAAAACAAGCGTGATCAACGTGAAAGATTTGTACACAAACCGCGATAAGATAGCTGTTGGCATACTTACGAGATAACGTTCATGTTTTTCAGTTACTCCGAAGATGCGAGTGGAGAGTCATTTATTTCAGTAATGAATATTTAATTTGGATGGAGACTAATAAAGTGTTTTGCCTGATTATAATGACGTTTCATTTTTTATTTTGTTTCTTTGGTACGTTCCATCGAAATTAACATTGCTTGATAAATATCTTTTGGGTATTTCATAAAATGATATCTAACCAAGAGTAATTTTACTGTCACGGGAAAGCAAGGATTGAAATGTTGGTAATAGTTACATTTAAAAAAATCTAATTCTCGTAAAGCAGATTAGAAGCTTGTCCATGTAGAATCTCTTCTAGCATATAAAAAAAAAATACCGATTGTTTATAAAAAGCACATTATGTATTGACTTATTGACGACTTGAAAAATAATGTTTGAGATATTTTTTGTAACATGAGCATGATTCCAGATCAAAGACAAGGTCAAAGAAATTTGACAGATTGTAGTAGCTTGATGTGCTGGCGTCTGTACCTAAAGTTAAAGTATGTTTATAAATTACGTAGATTATAAGCGTAAATTTCAAACCCACGTTCTCAGGTTTGCTCAACTACGCAACTGCGAGTAGTTCATTGTTTTGCTCTTGTAACTGCATTGAAACTCCTACGTGTCGCTGCCGTCTACTAACAAAGTTTTATCAACTCGAGCGAGTTTTGTGAAATACGTACTAACTGGTTGAGTGTTTGAAGAAGTTAAATTGATTAAAAGTTACAGCTTCCCATTGCAGCAAATTTATTGAATTTAACTCGTTTGGTAGATTAAGGCCGTATAATTATGACGACAGTTGCTTGCTCTTTTCGAACAGATGACAGAAAGTTCTTAGACTAACAATAAATAGAACGGTGTGTTTAAATACATAGATCATTTACCATTGATATCTATAGTTTGAGATCACTAAGCAATGGAAGAAACATTTTTAAGTCATTATAGTTTAAATAAATATAAGTTCCTTTAGTGCATAACTAGACACAGGAACCATTTTTTTTGTCAAATGACCCCTCCTTCTGAGTCCCTCCCTCAGTGTCAGACTCTTACTGACCAAAACGTACTGTGTTAGGCAAGTGCTGCGGTAACTCTTTCAGAAAACCCGCAGCCTGTACAGACCTTCGCCTTCCTCTGTCGCTGACACCTCTTCGAGGAAATCGCAACCATCAATCGGGTATAAGTATGATAGAGAATTCCTTGTAAACTATTGTTACTAAGACATTTTCTCAATAACCCTAATACTAACAATGTAATTTAATACAGAAGCTGTATTTCAATAGTAGCTATAGACAATAAGCCCCATTTATTTGACGTGGGTTGAAACATATTACGAAGCCACTCTTTACATAGTCTAGAGGAATTTTCATTAAATACGACGTTTTTATTGAGTAGACATTCTGTAACTCTCGATGTTAATTAAGTATCATTCTGCGAAGCTAAATTACTAATGTTTTTCATTACTTTGGATCTCATTTGAAAAGCATTACGGTCACTTCAATCTTAACACAGATTTAATTTCGTTTCATTTACATAGGTACAATTGCTTTCTTCTCTTTACATGTAGTATGTATTTTTGAATAAAAAGTTGTGATTTACGTATACTAAAGATTCTAGCACTGTAACTTGTTTATTCTATTAGTATTAAATTAAATTCTTCTTAGAGATGTGCTCGAATTGACATGTCATTTAAAATAGGTTTTAAAATAATTGATCACATTTCAGAATTTGCAAATTTTTCTTTAAGTGAAAATATTATAGAATACGCTAATTGGGTCCAAGCTACTATTATACAAGATGTGTAAGTCAAAACTAAAGATAGGTACAAAACAAATTATATTGCTATTCAAAAACTTTTATTGTGAAAACCACATTTGAAACAAATTACAGAAAAGAAAATATATTTCAAATGTTAAACGGTAACTTGCGTTTAGGCAGCAGCGCATTCAATGCTGGGAACATGAGAACAAATGCCATTATTGCAGTGAGGCTTAAAAGGATTGCTGCAAGCCTTCAGCAGTCCTCCAATTTGCTTGCAAATCAACCTCGTGTTGCAATCGTGGCAAGAAATCCTCTTGCCAAGGGTGAAGTCGCAGGTAGTCCAGTTAGCGGCCGACACTTGGGATATGTCAAAGGAGTCGTCATCTTCTTCAACTTGTCTTCGAGAACGTCCCTGGTTCTGGTGGGGTCCTCCTTGCTGCGTTGGTGAACCTCCTTGATTGGTATGGGGTCCACCTTGAGGCGCTTGAGCGAGAGTCACAGCTAGGACGCACTGCAATAAATAAAATAGATTTCATTAATAGATAGATTTGATTCTTTTGTTTGATTCGGACACGAATTGGTTTACTTTATACTTTAATTTATACAGGGATTGTGGGTTATATGATATGGATCTTATGTGAAATATTTGAAATCAAGATTTTAAAGCCACTCTGATGTTTTCCAAACAGTAGCCGATTACTCATTGTCCCAAATAATAAGTAATTTGAATACATACCAGCGCCGCAAAGATGATAACTTTTTGAATGTGAGCCATTGTTGTTTCTATGATTCCTCGCTTCCTATTTGGTTCATCTATTGCTCCCAATACCTTTTATAGGGCGTACTTATCTAATGCTTATCAGATGTTCTTTCTTCAAACACATAGGAAAATCACAATTTCTCCGGTGGGTTTTCCTCTTGTTTGAACTCTATAAACAATTTCTGTTGTTGTTTTGATGCGGGAAATTTCTATAAGCAGGTACTTATGGAGAACAATGCAAAACTAATTTAATATGGATTTACATACATACGCGTAGATTAGTTCTTGCTCTATAAATAAATCACTTGTTGTGCAGGGTTATTGTTGATTCATAATTAGTGGGTATGTATTGTTAGTTTGTAAGAGCTGATAAACAATTCTGAAGCTAAATTTCGATAACTAACATTTTGAAACTACGTAATTCCTTTTTAATTGTTGGCATGGGTTTCAACTACTGATTCGAGCCGTTTATACACATTTGTCGAGCTGGCAAAATGCGAAAGTTCACTAAATCTACAACTGGCAATTGTTTACATTGAAGAGGACGTTTAAAAAATCATGGCCGATATTTCTAACGGATCTGTTGACACAGCAGAGCGTTCCGCCCAGTAAAATAAATTCCCAGTGTATTTTTTTCGTGACTGATGGTAGACGGATGGTGATTAGAGAAATACTTGGCGGTTTTATAAAGTTTGTTTGTATGGTATAGGTAGCCTGAAAGGACCGTTTGATACTAACAATAAATAATTATTGTAGTATTACAAAAAGGTTATGAAACATGGGAAAAATATTGAGTCAAGATACAGCCAGGGTATATATGTATATCTTATAGACTACATGTTTCTTGTAGTTCATTCTCAAACTCAAACTCGTTTATTCAACTTAGGCTTATAAATTAGCACTTTTAGAACTTCAAAACAAAAGACAGTCCCCAAAACGCCCACCCTTTACGACTTGATACCTTGATAAAAAAAGTAACTTATATTCTAAAGTAGTATTTTCGTGAAAGCGTCGCCTTTGCATATAATTATGATTGTAGTTGGCACTGAAACAAACATTACTTAGCATCAGGATTCCAAGTTTAATTTTAAAAACGGAATAAAAAGTGCACTGTAATTGGTTTATCTGGAAATTATGACATCACAGATATAAAGACAATATGCATCAACATCTCTGGGTTTTATGACGATATAAATGAAAATTTTCATCTGTCACATTTCGAATTTCCGTTTGGGAATTTACGTTTAGTCACAAATAACCTTATATTCCCTTGAAACGTCTTGTTTATCATATCAAAATTTTATCGCAATATATAAAAGAAACTGTCAATCTATGTTTCAAGATACATTGATGACTTATTTCCTATTGGCGGTTTCAGTCACCTGCCTGCCTTGCCTTTTCCCAAGCCGTATGCAGCTGAGTACCTGTGTTTTAGGCAACTCGATACTCTTTGGTAAGACTGGTTGTCAGACTTTCTGGCTTCTAACTACCCGTTACGACTGCCAAAGATGTACAAATGACAGCCGGGCCCACTAAATTGTAATGTGCCTTCCGAAATAAGGAAGCACTCGTCATGTCAAGATGGTCAGTGGTCACTTATTCACGCACCAACCGCTCCAAGTGATGCTTAACCTTATGCTCGATCGAACGGTGCGGCTGTTACTTAGCCATGAGCTCCTCCAGTTTTAATCAATGCTAGTGTGATTAAACAAGATTGTTGTAAGTCAAATCAATCTTGAATCATTGAGAATTATCATGTACCTAACCTATCACAATAATATCTACTATCTCCGAGCGGTGTCTCTATCTAATGAAATGTTAACAGTTGGCATTTACGATTTATGGGGTTCCGTATTAAATAATAAATATGGTAATAATGGTTTTGTCTCTATAATGATGATCTAAATTCATCAACCTGAAATCTCAATGTATAAAATGATGTTTGACGGCTTACGAGTATTTCCCACGAATTCATACGTCATAAAATATTTTACATAAGAATAATTTATTGTTTAGACATAACATACAATGCTTTGATTCCTCAAATTCACGCTAGGATTCAGTGCGTCGTGAGTTCACATTCACATTATAATATTACATATTCACAAATGCGTGATTTGTCCCTCCTCGATGTAGCAACTGTGAGAGATCAAATCACTCAGCCAGTTCATCATTTCTACCTCTACATCTGGTTTTTACTACATTTCATAATTTGATCTAGCCTAAATGTTAGTTCTGTTTTCTCTTTCATTGGTGCCAGTGGTAGCAAAAATTCTGATCAAAATAGTTTCATTGGTTACCAGAGTCGTGTGAATAAGGTTGTAAATTTAATTTATTGTAAGATATTTTTTGTTTATTTTTGTTAAGCAAAAAACGATGGATAATGTCTAGTAGGACTTCACTATAGTAGTATTCTCCTACTTAAGGATAATTTTATTATATCATCATCTCCCGAGCCTGTTTCCCAACTACGTTAGGGTCGCCTTCCAGTCTCACCGGATTTAGCTGAGTACCAGTATTTTATAAGGAGCGACTGCTTATCTGACCTCCTCAACCCAGTTATCCGGGCAATCCAATACCCCTTGGTTAGACCCGCGTCAGACTTACTGGCTTCTGACTACCTGTACCGACTGCCAAGGATGTTCAATGACAGCCGGAACCTACAGTTTGACGTGCCATCCGAAAAGAATAATGACATATTTTGACGAATTGAATACTTTGGCATTTATTATTATAGATGACTCCTTTTTCAATTATTTTTGTTTACAACACTGGTAGCTTATAAAGTAGCACCAGTATCATTTGCAAAAAACAGATTAAGAAACAAAAGAATAAAATAATGTCGTATGAGTATTTCAAATCAGTCATTTATTCATAAAAATCTTGAATTCATAGAATCAATCACTTAAGAACATTCAGTACTAGGTGTGGGCGAGCACAGTCCATTATTGCAGTAAGGTGCACCCACAGCCGGGCAGTGGAGGAGCAGACCCCCAACTTTCTTGCAGATCAGTCTTGTATTGCAATCGTGACAGCGCATCCTTGGCCTTAAGTTGTAGTCACAGGCGATCCACGTGACGTCAGAATCGTCGTGGTCATTGTGGTCATGACGCTTGTGGGGCAACTCCAGTGATCCTCCCATGTGTAAGTGTAGTCCTCCTTCAGAAGCCTCGGTGAACGACACCGCTAGGAAGCACTGTAGACAAAAAAAATGGTGTTAAAATACAGAATGGAATGAAAGCGAAATATGGTACTGGGAATAAAGCAAAACTTCTGCTTTCCACTGAAATTCGATACGAGTTTGTCAAATTGGGGATGAAACAGCCAATACAGTCTATCCTCAAATTTAAAAATTCACTCTTCCAGCCATGTAATCTTTTCACTTTAACTACTTAACACTTATAAAATCTTCAAAACTTTGTCGTTTAAGTGAAACAATATTTCCTGTACGTACCAGAGCCACAATGATTAGGAGGTCTTGGAAACGGGCCATGGTTGTTTGTGTACTAACTAAACATTTCACTGGTCGCACCCTTATATACCACACCAGCTTATCTTGGGCTTATCATAATCTTTGTAACTCAATCTCTTTTGTCTCTCAATACAATTTGTTTGAAGTGGGGAACACGATAAGCAATTGTTAGGGAAATTTTGGTGAGTAATTCTCATATTATGCACATTGCTACCTGCGCTTTGACTTAAGTCGCGTGGTCTTTAATCCTAGTCAGAGAAATTATCTGTTTCTTGGAATTTTGTATAGATTACCTTTAGGTTGAATAGTTAATGCTCTATAACTGAGTACAAGCAGGTAGAAGATCTTATGTCCTTAATACAAATTTAAGGAAACGAAAGCTTCGTTAATAAATAAGTTTGAACTACGATTTACAAAAGTTTCGTCAAAAATACCAGATGGGTATTTAGTTTACCTATGTATTTGTGTGTAGATAGGCTTTTCACGAACTTAATGAAAGAATAGGTAAATTTTAAAAACATTTTTATTCGGATTGGATTTATTAAAAAGAATAAATATAAATAAATATTCGAAGGCTTTTTACAATTCAATATTGGAAAAATTTTCACGGTTTGAATTATAGTTACACGATTATTTTAGACTGCAATGCCAATGGCAACAATTTTATGACCAAAATCATATGTACAGTGTTATGAGTCGTTGTGAGTATTTTGGGAGTTTTAGACGGCGCCGGCGGCACGGGGAGCAGCGGCTGGCACTCCGCAGCCTTCAGCGGGTGTGGCGGAGCACTCTCCCAAGTTGCAGTACGGCAGGGTAGGGTCAGTGCAGGCACGTTGCAGGCCACCGACTTTAGTGCAAACCAGCCTGGTCGAGCAGTCTACACAAGAGCTGCCAATTGTGGTACAAGGGGTCCACTGGGGGAACCAGGGGGCTCCTGCTAGCCATGGGGGAATCCAAGGGTTAGCGGCACCGGCACCCCAGCCCGCTCCTCCTCCGGCTCCCCAGCCTCCACCACCACCCCAGGCAGCTACTCCTGCACCGGGTTGGGCCGGCACTGCTGATACCATGGCGACCTGGAAAAATATAAAAAAAAACTTTTAGCACAAGTTAATTTACAGGACAACTGCATAATACTATGAGATAATCCATTTGATTTATCACGGGTTATCTTGATTTCTAACAAGGGTTATTCCCAAGATAAGCCACTTTCTCAAGATGAGTCAATCCGGATAGAGATTAGATGAATATTAACTTACCAGCGCACAAATAACAAGAACGATTTTAGCGGACATTATTGAAGTATTAATATTCGTTTTATTCGAGTTCGTAATACTGGAAGATTCACTTCGTTTCTATCGTTATTGTGTTGGAGTATCACCTTTTATACGAGTAGTGTTTGTCTATTGGATTACATGTTACCACCAGTAGTGTATACTATATACACAAAGGTTTTCCCAAATGGAAAGAGCAGGTAGTCATAAAGCAGATAAGAGAGTCAACAGCACATGTTTGTCTGAACAGCAGTAAGTAGGTGTAATAACATGTAATGATAGTTTAATATTTTAAGAAGAAAGTTGTTTGCTGACGGGTATGGGTTTTCTCTGATAAACAATACTAACCTATGGGATTTTCGATAAGGTCGGAAAGGAGATGTTCTATAAGGATGTATAGAAAACATTACCACTGGAGGAGAAATATTTTTTAAAGAATCTAGAAATTTATTTCGTCTTTAGTATCTTGTACTGAGATGCTTAAGCATTATTAAAAAAAAAAAAACTTAATCTTCTATTCTTCTAGACTGTAGTTACAGTCGTGCAATAAATTCGACTTCCTACTTATATTATGATTGCGCAAGTTTGTAAGGATATAGCGATGAATGTTCGTTAATATTTCATCCAATAACTACCTCATAGATTTTGATGAATCTTTTCAGAATAAAATAAATGCTGCAGTATAATACATATTTTACTTTTTATCTATGTGCGGAATGTAGATTTCTAGGAACGCGCGTGAAAACGTAGGTGGTACCTACCGTGTAATAAAGTCGTACCTAACTGAAATAATATTCTGTGTCTTAAATATAATACGTGCCCATAATATGTATTATGCGTATTACCTTATAATGGAACTTAGGTGGCAGATTGTTTAGTAATTTGCATTCATAGCAGTAATTTTAATTATTTCCAGTTTATAGATTTATCAACAGTTTCATTAAACTGCAACCTTTAATAGATTATGATATATGATATTTATTCTAGAAATAAAATCTTACATTTTTTAAAATATGTATTTTTTTTCATGATAAAATTATAATGGAAAACATGCTTTTGCATTTATTCTAGAAATAAAATCTTACAAAGAAAGGTCATGGAAATATCAAATAACTCACAATCAACTTATATTATTGTATATTATATTTCGTACTTATTTTAGAGTGTATCGATAAAGACTGTATCGGTTGAGATACAATTCGGTACACATCAAGCATGAACTCGATTATGACAAGCTTTCTGCAACGGCCTTCTCGTCATATATTGCTGAAAATATCCGATAATGCTATCAATAAAAAAGCTTTCATACTCAGTATTAATTAGGGCCTTAAAAGTTTGTGGTCGTGACTCTGTCAAGTTATTACGTGAGTGACATATCAGTATGAACCGAACCGAAGCCAAGTTTAAATCGCATGAGCGCACATATTGCTCCACTTCAAAATCGATTTTGTGACTTAGTGCTTTGTTAAAATGGTTCATACATACTTGAGGTCAGGCTAGCCTTTGAGTCCAAATAGCAGGGTTGTCTACTTGAGCTCATTTTAAGTCATACGGTAATTGAAATATTCAGAGCTTAGCTCTTCAATATTTGTATCAAACATATTTTCTTTCAAATCTATTCCAGTTTATTATTTTTATTAAGCTTCGAAAGAAACTCGTAATAACAACGTCCTCTACTCTAATACACAGGTAAATAATGATTAGAGATAAGTCCTAAATATTAGGTAACCACGAAATCCCAATGTTGTTTTCAAAAAAAGTTAACTTTACGCTATTTCCCAACAATCGATGCGTTCTACAAATATTAGGTGAGATAAGACATTCTACAGATTAACAAAACAAATACTTAAAATGTACGCAATCCACTCGTAATATCAAACTGGGTAGCGACAGCGAAAGTCAGCCAGTTGGTTCATAAGTCAACTGAAAAACCTATATTTGTCAGTGGAAAATAACTAAGATTACATATAATCACATTTATATGGTGTAGCTGACATGTTTTGTTGAAACTGTCTCTGTCGCAACAGCTTTATCAAATAGTTGTATTCACATGATCAACTCGCTGATTCATTTTGGCATTACTCAGAATTTTGTGGAGTATTTCTCTAGCTTTTCAATAAGGTTAGATTAAAATTCGATGTAATTTGATTTCGAATTTTAACTAGTTTTAAAGCAAGCATAAGACGATATCAGGATTAAAATGAGAAATAAATTTCAATACATCGAAGAAAAACACGTGTCGTTGGCCAGTATAAATCTATTTCAGCTACATCCAATTTAATTAAAAAATATTTATATCAAAAACTGCCTGAATTCGTATTTTAGTATTTATTTTTGTCTATTACAAAGCACTTCCATGATTGCTTTTTAATTCGAACTGCGCAAAAATTTTCATTATTTCGTTCGCGCTATTTCGTTCAACTTTCATGTAGTAGATTTCCATATAAAAATTATAATTTTGACAGACATTGGCTAAATATGTTTGGTAATCGACGTTATATTAAGCACGTATCAAACGTCTGTTTAACTTTGTTGTAGTAACATCGTAAGGGTTTATTAAATTGGTGAACGGCATATTGGCATGTTCGTGTTTCTCTTCCATTTTGTACACCCGGTCGCTTCTTTACGAAATATAAAATATCGAAGCTTCTGAATAATAATAATATATTTTCTTTTTTTAATGTGCACATCAAGCTACTACAAGTTAGGTCATTTGGTAAAAATAAACATATGATGTACGTACACACGACAACTCTCTCAGACACACAAAAAAGCGACTATGCTTTTATTCTTCAGAGTTTCCTTATTTCAAAGGAATCATTTTTGTACTTTAATTTGGAACATTCCATTCTTTTTATGGAATCACAGGAGCACGAGTGAAAAGGGGCTACTAGAGGTCAAGTCGTTTATACTATCGATGAACTTACATGCTATTGTCGCGGTCCTCTATGAGTTCATCAATATACGAGTACTCACCTAATGGGCTGCATTTTCCTTACAGGCAGTCTTTAAAAACTCTAAGAATTTAATCAATATTGTAGAATATTAACAATACCAGGTAGGTGGCAGCCTACTTAACTGGTCTCCCTACAAGAAGTTCTTAGTTCTTAAAGAAGAAAGGTATAAAATAATAACCTAAGGGCCAATTTCACAGGTTGCTGATAAGTTTCAGATAGTTTATCTGGCGGATTAATTTCATACAAAATCTGATCCATTTTTGAATTTCTCTGGTAGATAGTGGCTATCCGTAACCTGTGAAACGAAAAGTTTGTTACAAAATTCAATTTAATGTCACTAATCCTCTATTTAAAAATATAACTTATTTAAAAAAAAGCTGTTCGAAATCCTGGCCGAATATTCATTATTATTTCTAAAAATATAAAATGAAATATCATTCAATGGAATAGCCAAAATCTCTCTCTGCTTTGTATGCTAGGCACGTGTAGTGTAATGCAGTTTTACACAACACGAACTGAAATACAATTTTGATAGCAGTACACTGGAAATAGAGCAGCTCATTCAATTGGTTCGTTAGGACATCGTATGTCGGGGATTTCCAGGACTTTTTCACAGCTAATCAAATTTTGTAACCGGAATTTTATTTAGTATATGTATTACACGAGCCAGGTTTTGGTTTCATCGGTTTTTGGAAGACAGAAAATGAAAGATAATTAAGCAAAGAGTGATGGGCTACGATTGCAGGAAAAATATGTATTTAAAAGGTATATAGTATTGACTGTATGAGGTATCTATGTGTCAGCTTTGAAGACATAATGGTGGCATTTATATTATTTATAAGTATATATAGTTCATCAGTTGTGTTAGCACACATAACACAAGCCAATCCATAACTTGACTTGTGTTTAACCTACCGTGTATAAAGAAGTGCACAAATACATATTTTTTTCGCCACCAATTGCAGTACAATTAATTTGCATTTGCAAGAGTCCCAAGAATGACTGCAGACACTAAGATAAAAGTGCATTTCATTTAAATCGGTTTAGCCGTTTAGCTTGAAAGCTAAAGATACAAACGAAAAAAAAAACTTTTACATTTGGAAAAAGTGATGATTCGATTCGATCGATATATGTACGAGTATGATCAAAATCTGGAGCGGATAAATCTTATCTTATGTGTAGCGATGTTTGATAGGATCCAATCACTTAGTAACAGCGCTATTACAATGGGATTTATAGGAACGGCATACTGCAGGGCATTGGAGGAGCATTTCAAACGATCTGATAATACTTTGAAGGATTTGTAGATTAGTAAGTGGTTTTCCAAATTGCTTTCTAGCTATTCACTATTCTAGATGTTTCTATAGTGTAGTATATTCCTTCATGTATGTTCATAAATTCACATCGACAAACCTCTTTGGATTTATGCGTTATACTTTTAAAATTACAATTTGGAATAGGAATACTTTCGGAATGTGGCGTGGAAAATGGCGTGAGTTTGAATAAAAACAAATAATTCAAATTAAGAACGTCACAACAGAATGCCGTATTTCATGATAGGCACTTTAAGAACACAATAATTTACATAAGCATCATACTGTTTTCGTAAAATAAATACAGTGTGATAATAGTGTATATTTAGCCAAAGCATATTCGTGTTGCTTTGTTTGCTAAGACATAATGAGACTGCATGTACTCGTGGAAAAATGGTGAAAGGAAATCAAGTGTGCGTGGAAGCTGAAGAAACGAGTTCTGAACATTAATCATATTATTTTTGTAATAAAGATTAATACCAACATTTGGAAACTCAAATGGCTTTGTTACGACTGTTGCGGGAAAATATTTGCTACATACATTTTGATTCCGATATTTATAGAAAATAGTCTGCCGGGGCTACTGGGTGGTTTGATAGCAGCTATCCTGGAACATGAAGGATTCCATATCCAGGAATTTGGGAGAGTTTTAATCAGTAAGAGTGACATTCCTTCCTGCTCAGCATACAGCAGAGGATCATTTAATCACTTTCAGAGGCACCTAACTAGACGTACGAGAAAAATATAGCTATATAAATATGATGTATAACTATCATGATGCTATTTCTATTCTTGAGGTCACTGCAGTCCATGAATGGACATTTTTATTATAATAAATATTTTTGTTTCTACCATTTTTATTGAGTGTTATATATCAAAGATTGTGGAAAAAATATTAAGTATTTGCAGCAAGCGTTTTGAGGCCTCATGTATATAATATATAATAATTTGTGACATTATGACCCAATGCGCTTTTAGCTATTGATTATTGCATGCAGTACAGTGCAGGACAGTAGTTGTAGTACCTAGTAGTGAGATATGAATTACAAAAATGAATTCTCTCTAAAAGGAACTCTGAAATCCAAATTTATTTGTCAACGATCTAAACACGTGTTAAAAACGCGTGTTTGTATGTGCTGATAGATTACTTACGTAGTACCTTTTAGAATGTAGTAAAACTAATTATTCACTAAATATATTAGTAATTTTGCACTAGCTTCTGTCAGTGGTTTCACCCGCTTCCTCAGGGATCTTCTTCCCGCAACAATATAAAAAGTAGTCTTTATGTTATTCTAATGTATAAGCTACATTAATGCCAAGTTTTATAAAAAAAAAAACGAAAGAGTAACAAACATACTGACAAACTTTCGAGTTTATAATTTTAGTAGGATTTTAAAGCATACTTTTATATCTAGATGAATAATAATGCATTCCTCGATATATGTATTTCAATGATCGTCAACACTAGTTGCCTTCATAATAAAATTCCTTTGTCGAGAACTTATCTTGTAGATTTTACGAGAATTTCATTCATTCAATATCAGCTGACATTTTAGGATGACCACCCAAAAATTAAAGGCAAATCTCATACTACGGTGGAATGGCACTTGCATTGGAACAGTCCTATACGGTTGCAGTTGTTTAGCGCCTTCTCAGTTTTAAACAGCACAGAAAGATCAATTCTAGCGTTAGGAATATAATATTTTTTGTCGTAGGAGCTTCTGCAGATCTTAGTGAAACAAATATATATACGGAAAGACTAGCTTCTGACAATGGTTTCATGATTTTTTGAAGGAACTACCTACTTTTCGCACCCGGATGAAAAATAACCTATATGCTATTCTGATGTATAGGCTATATTACTACCAAGTTGCATCAAAATCCTTTCAGCCGTGATAAAGTAACAAACAGACATATTCACAAACTTACGCCTTTATTGTATTAAGTGTGATGATAAACTTAGAAATAACTTAAGCCAATTTCAAATAAAGAGCACGTTTCAATTCAATAATGTTAACCATTTAAATTACCTATTGAGATTTAATAAATATTTATCTATTGTACTGGAGGGTCATCCGCAAGAGTTACCGTGGCCCTGGTGCAGAGGGACTTCCAGAAGAAACATAGTAGGTTTTAGTCAGTAGGAGTCGGACTCTCCCTCCAGCTGCACCCTCAGCGGGAGGGGACATTTGATGATTTCACACGAAACACAAAGGGTCAACATGAGATAAATTAGATTCATCTTCCGAGCCTTTTCCCAACTAGTATGTTGGGGTCAGCTTCCAGTCTAACCGCATTCAGCTGAGTACCAGTGTTTCACAAGGAGCGACTGCCTATCTGACCTCCTCAACCCAGTTACCCGGGCAACCCAATACCCCTTGGTTAGACTGGCATTAGACTTACTTTCTTCTGACTACCCTTAACGACTGCCAAGGATGTTCAATGACAGCCATTGCTATGTGCATATAGATGTGATGTAAACAAAAAACGTTAGTTAAGTTTCCAATAGAAACATGAAATTCCTTTAGCAGGCTTTGAATCGTCTGTGATCTGTAATTTCTCTGTGATGAAATGACAGATGAGTCTGTGTACGTCATATTTATTTATGTATTGACATAATAATACTGCTTATTACGCCATTGAATCTCTGTTTTCCCGTTGTTATTGTAAAATGCACTTAGTAGATTAAAATTATTGCACGGTAACAAATGATATATTATCGTCTGGTTTTTTTAAGTTCTGTAGACAGAGAATAGAGTTTTATTGTTATCTTATATATAATGTGCAAGATATCATGCCACTTTTTATTGGTATTGTAGAGTTTGTATTTACACAGCTTTTTTGGAAGCCAACCATGAAAACAGTAAATTTATCTTTCACAAATACATGGACTAATATGAATTAGAAAATGATTAAACGCAACGCTATTGACAAATTAAATTGTTTTTTTTTTTATACGTATCTACGTACGCTTTAAAAATGTTTTTAATAAGAAATATTAAAATCGAATGATATTGTTATTCCGTTCAGTTCATCTAATTGATGATGGCATCCAGGCCGATTGTCGGCTACGGCGGCCGTTTTCTTTTATGGAGATCAGCCAGCTGCGCAGGACATATTATAGTGCACAAGCATTCGCACAGACACAGGTGCACTCTCTATTCCCTCACTCTCATAGTCCGATGGGACGGCAATCCGACACGACCGGAGAAAGATCAGGCACAGGACCGACATTTACGTGCTCTTCGATGCACGGGTGAATCAATCACCAACTTCCAGACTCCAGGATGCTTTATGAAAGTTTATCATAACCCACAAAGCGATTTCGGCCTGACCCGGGAATCGAACCCGAGACCCCGTGCACAGCAGTCGCGCCTTGCGACCACTAGACCAACGAGGCAGTCATCTAATTACGCATGCCTTATAGTAAATTACCGCATATACTCATGTGTATAGCATATATCTTATACACGGTGTCATTCTTTTGTCTTTGATTTGCATTGAAACGTTGCGTCAAAACATTGATACCGATACAAGCGAAGTTGAGCAAGGAATTCTACACTACTTTTTTGAATTTTAATACTCAATTTCCGAGAGTCATTTGGTATACAATAGGCGAGGCATGCAAACAATGTAATCTCTGAGATAAGTTCGAAGACATAAGTAAATGCACGTGAGCTCGTCTCGTTACGCAATTTTTGTCCTAACTGACCCTGACAATGAGGGTTTCGAATTTTTAACAAAATTTTGGGCTAGAATCCAAACATATTTGAATATAGAAAACATATTTTGAGCATGAACGTGGATAGATACGAGGAAGGGTACGACCAAAGAAACGATGGATGAATTGTGTGAAAGTTGATATGCCTAAAAATTACCTATGTTGCGCCGACCAAAATTTTTGGTAAGGGAAGGAGGATGATCATGATATATTTCGAATACTTTAATAAGTTCTTAAGCTCTGAAACGTTGCCGTACTTTAAGGGTTGGCGCAGAAGTGGCGTGCTGCGTAGATATTATTAGACGAGCTATTGAATTTATATCTAATATTATTAACTAAAGCGTCTTTTTCAGTTTTCTAAACTTTACTTTTTTTTGCTCAGTAAAACAGACGTGAATGAGAGGTGCTGAGAATTATGTGGGGATCTTTATAATAATATAATATTTTAGGCTATATCCAGGATCTTTATATTTTGATCAAGTAGGTACTTCTTAAATAATTAACGTTAATTCTATTCATTATATTCTAAACAGATACATTGTTGTGTTGAAATGTTTTTTACAATGACACTGACATTGTTTGAAACAGTGTTTACCATTGTCTATAACAAAACATCGCTAACCATAACAAGCAAATAGACTGTCATGCTAAAAACTTCATACATTTTTAACTATACACATAATAAGTAAATAAGTTTTTTTTTGCTTAGCACACATCTGGCCTGATCTGCCCCTCCTTAGTACTTCTCCCATTCCTCCGGGGGATCAATATCAATACTAGGCTCAGTGTGGACGTCCTGTCAACATGGGCCACTTAGCACCAATCCCATCCTCAAACCATCCTTCGGTTCCCGATCTCCGAATATCTCGGAATAGGAGTTGCCGAGCTCCCAGTCAACTTAGATAAACACCTTAGATAAGCCCTTGCACTTGTTATATTTTAGACAATGGCTAAAGAGTGTTTTGCTCTACGCATTGCCAATGTGCAATATGTTTAGGAATCGAACTTTTTTGTCACAAAAAAATAGTTAAGCAGATGTTAACTATTTTATACGTGATAACAGTGATATTTTTTTCTAAATGTCTTGTAAAGCTGTAGTGATAGCGTAGCTAACAAACCTTTGTACGTAGGTAGATGTAGTTCGTAATCACAAAATATAATCTCAGGAGGAAGCTAAAGGTATTTACCTTCGCTTAATCTCAGTAAAGAAGGCGGCTTTCCTGCAGGGGACATCAGAAGCCTATAGCAACGATTTAGCATTGGGATTTTGTAAGTGGAAAACCCAGTAAGTAATAGTAATCTGAAGAATAAATACATTATGTCGGCTGTATAATGATGATAAATATTATTTTGCCGGAGTATATATTATAGTAAGTATTATATTGCAAAATATTTAGAACGTAAACTTCAATAATATTTGTAAGTTTCATACTCCCAATAATAATTAACAAATGAAAATCTTTTGCTATAATTCTGTAAAGAGAAACGTCAGCGAATGTCCTATAAGTATGTTTGACATTCTTGATTATTTGTAAGCCTATTTCCGTTCTGATTGCTACGTTTATTATATCAAACATCCGGTTGTTTGTTTACAACATTTAACTAAGACTTTCTTTACAGCATTGGTTAGATTAGACAATCTTAAATCATTAAATTACAAGTGCTGTTGGTTCTGAGTCAGACTTTGCGAAAACATTATGTTTGCCCAAGTCTTAACTACGTACCAGTTATATCAGCAGGAGCCATTATCTCACGTTATCTTCGCTAATTACTCTGCCAAGTATAAAAGGAGACAACTAAAAACTTCTAAACAAATTTTAACGAACGAGCTCATACGAAACACAAGTACACATACATTGAAGTGTGAAACGAACGAATTTCGCGTTAAATGAAAGTTAATAATAACACAAAAATAAACAACAACACCTGTTCAAAATGAGGATCATTTATTTACTTCTCCTTGTAAGTATTCGATTGAGATTTTATTTAACGGCCTTTTACTTACATTAAGTTATTTTTGTCTAGGTATAATCTATACTAGACTAATATTATAAATATTTGTTTGTTTGCTTGAACTTGCTAATCTTAGGAATTACTGAACCGATTTGAAAAAATATTAAAATTTTTGATAGGCCATTTGTCGAGGAAGGCTTTTTAACCGTGCGCGCGTAGTAGTTCCCAATGGACGCGGGTGAAAGCCGCCTTCTAATATAACATGTTTGAACTTTTTACAATTTTTTCGAGTAAAATTTGAGTTGAGAGAACTTTTAACGCAATTATTAGCGCGGATAAGAAGACCACGCCTAATATCTGATGTTAACGTTAATTAAAGCATATTTTTTTTTATTACCCATCAATTGAAGATATTATTAATAAACGTGTCAAAAGTTTGCCACAATGAGTGATTTGTCGAATCATATGTTTACTTAGATGTTTAATTTTCTTTTTCATTATTTTCAGGTTGCCTTGTTTTGTATGGTGAGCGCGAAATATCTGCCAGATGAAAATGCTTCGAGCGTTTTGCTACGGAAGCAAAGATCTACATCAGATGAATCAAATATTTCTACAGAAGAAACTGAAGAAGATAGTACCAATGAGAACGATGACGATTCACAGGAGCGCAAACAAGTCGAAGAGCAGTTAAAACTTCAAGAGAAAAGAGATAAAGCAGAACGAAAACGATTAGAAAAAGAACGGAAACAGCAAGAAAAAATAGAAGAGCAACAACGTAAGCTGCAGGAAAAATTGGCAAAAGAAGAGCTTAAGCGGCAGGAAGAAGAAATAAAAAGACAAGAAAAATTGGCTAAAGAAGAGCTTAAAAGAAAAGAACAGGAACTAAAGAGACAAGAAAAATTGGCAAAAGAAGAGCGTAAGCGACAGGAACAAGAAATAAAAAGACAGGAAAAATTGGCGAAAGAAGAGTTGAAGCGTCAGGAAAAAGAACGGAAGCTGCAAGAAGAACAAGCAGAAGAAGAACGCGAACGTGAAGAAAAACTCCAAGAACAGCTTGAGGATATTCAGAAGAAAA
This sequence comes from Heliothis peltigera, assembly GCA_958496145.1. Lineage (NCBI taxonomy): Eukaryota > Metazoa > Arthropoda > Insecta > Lepidoptera > Noctuidae > Heliothis > Heliothis peltigera. The sequence continues at coordinate 5,701,445 of OY292337.1, forward strand.
CTTTGGAAGATACTAAACCAGTAATTGACAATTCGTTGGAGTCCACAGAAGAAAATGACCAGATGGATTTGGAAGACATTTGGAAAAATTATGTGTATTCCAAGTATAGTTTATCTGCTAACAGTAGCGAATTAGAAAAAGATGCTGCAATTAACAGATATATTGTAGACGAACTGGGTGTTAATGTTAATAGTACTAAAGCCGAATACCGCCAAGCTGTCCTACAACTAGTACAAAATAGATTATTAAATGAGTCGGCTTCACAAGACGGTTTTCATAATTACCTGGTAAGTCACGTAAATGCTGTATATATCCAACGGTTAAGTGCAGAACTAGAAACCAAAATAGCTGAGTTAGATAATGACACCGCATTGCTGCAAAATGTTAGTTTACCTTGGGTGACTCAGGCGAAGCAGTCTATAGAACAAAAGAAAACAATTCTTCAATCTGTTGTTCAATTTTTATCAAATGTTTTACCTAGTTGGATAACTGGAGGGCAAACCTCTTCACCCAGTGCTAACATTCCAAACACAGGCTCATCGTCTGCTGCTGTTTCTGGTTCATCTCCCACTTCCACTGCTGTCGTACAAGGATCTGCTTCCAATAATGATGTATCTGGGAATGCTGTAGATACAAGTGCTTCTACCGGTAATAGTATCTCAGTTCCTGCTTCCTCGAATGCAGGTGTGTCTGTTGATGTGTCATCTGACTCCACTACCACTGGTGTCTCAGTAGACCCATTGTCTATCGCAAATGCTATTGAAGCTGGCGTTTCAATAGCTGGTTCATCTGGATCCACCGCCTCTGACGTCTCTGGCGTCTCAGTAGATGCTCAGTCCGCCTCAGCTTCCATTGACGCCAACAATGCAGTTTCCGTTTCATCTGGACCTGTCACCACTGACGTTAGTGCTTCAGTAGATGCCCAGTCAGTCACAGCTTCCTCCGCCGCTGATGGTAGTGCGTTAGTAGATGCCCAGTCAGCTTCCTCCAACAGCGTTTCTGGCAACGCAGTGTCCGTTTCATCTGGACCCGCCACTGCTGATGTTAGTGTTTCAGTAGATGCCCAGTCCGTTTCAATCTCAACTGATGTAAGTAGTTCAGTAGCTGGTTCATCTGGATCTGCCAACGCTGACGGTAGCTCCCCAGTTGGTGCCTTATCCACCTCCGTCACAACTGACGTGAGCAGTTCAGTAGCTGGTTCATCTGGACCCACCGTTTCTGACGCTAGCGCCTCAGTAGATGCTCAGTCAACTTCAGCTTCCGCTGATGCCAACAATTCAGTGTCTGTTTCATCTGAACCTGCCCCTGCAGACGCATCAAACTCCGTTGCTGTAGCATCTGAACCCGCCGCTGCTGACGGATCAAATTCAGTAGTTGTTGTATCTGAACCTGCCGCTGCTGATGCATCAAACTCAGTAGTTGTTGTATCTGAATCTGCCCCTGCTGACGCATCAAACTCGGTAGTTGTTGTATCTAAACCTGCGGCTGCTGACGCATCCAACCCAGTAGTTGTTGTATCCGAACCTGCCGCTGCTGACGCATCAAACTCCGTTGTTGTAGCATCTGAACCCGCCGCTGCTGACGGATCAAATTCGGTAGTTGTTGTATCTGAACCTGCCCCTGCTGATACATCTAACTCGGTAGTTGTTGTATCCGAACCTGCCGCTGCTGACGCATCAAACTCGGTAGTTGTTGTATCTGAACCTGCCCCTGCTGACGCATCAAACTCGGTAGTTGTTGTATCTGAACCTGCCGCTGCTGACGCATCAAACTCGGTAGTTGTTGTATCTGAACCTGCCGCTGCTGAGGCATCAAACTCGGTAGTTGTTGTATCTGAAGCTGCCCCTGCTGACGCATCAAACTCGGTAGTTGTTGTATCTGAACCTGCCCCTGCTGACGCATCAAACTCGGTAGTTGTTGTATCTGAACCTGCCGCTGCTGACGCATCAAACTCAGTAGTTGTTGTATCTGAACCTGCCCCTGCTGACGCATCAAACTCGGTAGTTGTTGTATCTGAACCTGCCGCTGCTGACGGCTCGAACACAGTAGATGTTGCCTCTTCACCCACCTCTGCCGATGCTAGTGCTTCAGTAGACGCTCAGTCTGCCCCAGCCTCCGCTGATGCTGCTAACTCCGTAGTTGTTGCACCTGAATCCACCCCTGCTGATGCATCGAGCTCTGTTGTTGTCGCCTCCAAACCCACCGCTGCTGATGCATCGAGCTCTGTAGTTGTTGCATCTGAGCCTGCCGCTGCTGATGCATCGAACACAGTAGGTGTTGCCTCTGCACCCGTCTCTGCTGATGCTAGTGCTTCTGTAGACGCTCAGTCTGCCCCGGCCTCCACTGATGCTGCCAACTCCGTAGTTGTTGCATCTGCACCCACCCCTGCTGATGCATCGAGCTCTGTGGTTGTCGCCTCCAAACCCACCGCTGGTGATGCATCGAGCTCTGTAGTTGTTGCATCTGAACCCGCTGCTGCTGGCACTTCGAGCTCAGTAGTTGTCGCCACTGAACCCGCCGCTGCTGATGCATCGAGCTCTGTAGTCGTTGCATCTGAACCCGCAGCTACCGACGCTTCGAGCTCAGTAGTTGTCGCCACTGAACCCGCCGCTGCTGATGCATCGAGCTCTGTAGTCGTTGCATCTGAACCCGCAGCTACCGACGCTTCGAGCTCAGTAGTTGTCGCCTCTGAACCCGCCGCTGCTGATGCATCGAGCTCTGCAGTCGTTGTATCTGAACCCGCCGCTACCGACGCTTCGAGCTCAGTAGTTGTCGCCTCTGAACCCGCCGCTGCTGATGCATCGAGCTTGGTAGTTGTTGCATCTGAACCTTCCGTTGCTGAAGCATCAAACACAGTAGATGTTCCCTCTGCACCCGCCTCTGCCGATGCTAGTGCTTCAGTAGACGCTCAGTCTGCCCCAGCCTCCACTGATGCTGCCAACTCAGTAGTTGTCTCTTCTGAACCCGCTTCTGTTGATGCATCTAACTCGGTAGTTGTTGCATCTGAACCCGCCGCTACTGATGCATCAAACTCGGTAGTTTCTGCATCTCAACCTGCCGCTGCTGACGCATCGAACACAGTAGGCATTCCCTCTGCATCCGCCTCTGCCGATGCTAGTGCTTCAGTAGACACTCAGTCTGCCCCAGCATCCGCTGATGCTGCCAACTCAGTAGTTGTCTCTTCTGAACCCGCTTCTGTTGATGCATCAAACTCGGTAAATGTTGCATCTGAACCCGCCGCTACCGACGCTTCGAGCTCAGTAGTTGTCGCCTCTGAACCCGCCGCTGCTGATGCATCAAACTCGGTAGTTGCTGCATCTCAACCTGCCGCTGCTGACGCATCGAACACAGTAGGCATTCCCTCTGCATCCGCCTCTGCCGATGCTAGTGCTTCAGTAGACACTCAGTCTGCCCCAGCATCCGCTGATGCTGCCAACTCAGTAGTTGTCTCTTCTGAACCCGCTTCTGTTGATGCATCAAACTCGGTAGTTGTTGCATCTGAACCCGCCGCTACCGACGCTTCGAGCCCAGTAGTTGTTGTATCTGAACCCGCCCCTGTTGAATCTTCGAGCTCTGTAGTTGTCGCCTCTGAACCCACCGCTGCTGACGCATCGAGCTCTGTAGTTGTTGCATCTGAACCCGCCGCTACCGACGCTTCGAGCTCAGTAGTTGTCGCCTCTGAACCCGCCGCTGCTGATGCATCGAGCTCTGCAGTCGTTGCATCTGAACCCGCAGCTACCGATGCTTCGAGCTCAGTAGTTGTTGCATCTGAACCCGCCGCTACCGACGCTTCGAGCTCAGTAGTTGTCGCCTCTGAACCCGCCGCTGCTGATGCATCGAGCTCTGTAGTCGTTGTATCTGAACCCGCAGCTACCGACGCTTCGAGCTCAGTAGTTGTTGCATCTGAACCCGCCGCTACCGACGCTTCGAGCTCAGTAGTTGTCGCCTCTGAACCCGCCGCTGCTGATGCATCGAGCTCTGTAGTCGTCGCCTCTGAACCCGCCGCTGCTGATGCATCGAGCTCTGTAGTTGTTGCATCTGAACCCGCCGCTACCGACGCTTCGAGCTCAGTAGTTGTCGCCTCTGAACCCGCCGCTGCTGATGCATCGAGCTCTGTAGTCGTTGTATCTGAACCCGCCGCTACCGACGCTTCGAGCTCAGTAGTTGTCGCCTCTGAACCCGCCGCTGCTGATGCATCGAGCTCTGTAGTCGTTGCATCTGAACCCGCAGCTACCGACGCTTCGAGCTCAGTAGTTGTCGCCTCTGAACCCGCCGCTGCTGATGCATCGAGCTCGGTAGTTGTTGCATCTGAACCCGCCGCTTCTGACGCCTCGAGCTCAGTAGTTGTTGTATCTGAACCCGCCACTGCTGACGCTTCGAGCACTGTAGTTGTCGCCCCTGAACCCGCCGCTGCTGATGCATCGAGCACTGTAGTTGTTGCATCTGAGCCTGCTGCTGCTGACGTTTCGAACTCAGTAGTTGTTGCATCTGAACCCGCCGCTACTGACGCTTCGAGCTCAGTAGTAGTTGGATCTGAACCCGCCCCTGTTGATGCTTCCGGCTCAGTAATTGTCGCCTCTGAACCCGTCGCTGCTGATGCATCAAACTCGGTAGTTGTTGCATCTGAACCCGCCGCTGCTGATGCATCGAGCACTGTAGTTGTTGCATCTGGACCTGCTGCTGCTGACGTTTCGAACTCAGTAGTTGTTGCATCTGAACCCACCGCTACTGACGCTGCGAGCTCAGTAGTTGTTGTATCTGAACCCGCCCCTGTTGATGCTTCGAGCTCAGTAGTTGTCGCCTCTGAACCCGTCGCTGCTGATGCATCGAGCTCTGTAGTAGTTGCACCTGAACCCGCCGCTACTGATGTTTCGAGCTCTGTAGTTATCGCCTCTGAACCCACTGCTGCTGATGCATCGAGCTCTGTAATCGTTGCATCTGAATCCACCGCTGTTGACGCTTCGAGCTCAGTAGTTGTTGCATCTGAACCCGCCCCTGCTGACGCTTCAGGCTCAGCAGTTGTTGCATCTGAACCCGCCTCTGCTGACACTTCAAGCTCAGTAGTGGTTGCATCTGAACCCGCCCTTTCTGTTGCTAGCACATCAGTAGACGCTGTATCCAACTTAGCGCCTGTTGATGCAAACGCTTCCTTAGATATTCCTCTTGAACCCGTTCCCGTTAATGCTATTGATGCTGTAGCAACTGACGCCTCGACCACTGGCGTATCAGTAGATGCTTCATCTGTCACGGTACCCATTGACGCTAATGTTTCAGTGCCTGTTCCTTCTGAACCCATTTCCTCTGACGTTGTTGGCCCAGTAGATACATCTGCTGTAGGTGTTTCGACTGATTCTGTTGCTGCTGTAGAAACCGTAACTGATGCTGCTCCCATCGATGTTGCTGGGGCACCTGTCACTGAATCAGCTATTGATGGCATAAATACAGTTACTCCTCAAGTTGCACAGGAGAATACAGACACGCCGGCTGTACCTATAACTTTTGAAGCCGGCGCATCATTATTGGAAGTAACAACACAGTAATAAGGAATTGTATTATATTTGTATAATATTATAATAAGAATCGAATTTCATGTATATTTAATTAAATAAGGCCTGGCATTTGACTTTATGTTTTATTTATTTATATTTGAATAAAAGAATTGAATAAAATGTAACCCTTTATTATCTAATGACTCTCTTAGTAACAATTTACAAATGTTTGGTTTTACAATAGGTATTCATTAAATGGAATGCAAAATAGAGGTATTTTCTTGCAAATTTACCTTATTAATTAAACACTACACTAAAAATTATAATTTAAATAAAGTTAAAATAATATTTACTAAAACCATTTTTTTAAATAGCTATGTCAAATCCAGTACTTGTTAGCTGTATTAGGTGGATTTGGATAGTTGTGTTGTGACAAGGGATCAGAGACATTCGGGAAAGAGTATGGATCGTTCATGTATTTATATTCACTAGACAGTCCTGCAAGGCTCATGTTCAAGGAATTGTGTGAGGGGCTCCAGTTGGAAGGAGCAGAAGGATCCACAGATACTTTGGAGTAATCGGCAGGAACTTTTGGATATTCATTATTTGGTAACGTTTTGTTGTACTCGTCTCCAGGAGGTTTTTCAAAAGCGTCTTCCCTGGGCTCAATCACTTCGTCACTGGTTACTTTATCTTCTACTTCAACCTCTTTTGGCAAATAATTTATAGGTTTGTTATAAATGTCGCTACTAGGATATCGAGCGTAATCGTTTCTTGGTATGCCACTATCCAATAATTGGCTGTGGGGTGGAGCGTTGCTCCCAGGTACTAAGTGGCCAAAAGTGGATCCAGAGGTACTAGGAAATGCTGCATTTTGGAATGCTTGGTTTAAATGCTGAGACTGTGCCATAAGTTGGTTGTAATTAGCATATTTTTGGTGGTGCCAAGCATCAGGGTGTTGTGGGTGGTGTTGAGATAAAGACGGTATTTCTCCGGCAGGATATGGACATGGTATTTGAGGCATGGGTATCGCTGAATAACCACCGATTCCTGGACTCGGATTCGAGCCAGTGTGCTTTCGCAGACGAGCACGCCGGTTGGAAAACCAAACCTGAAACAAAGAAGAGAAATAAAGTTTTGTTTTTATATGGGTATCAAAGTTTTCGTGATTGAAATCATTTCGTAGATTCTTTACAAAATAACAAGGACTGATGCCTGGTGTAATAACAAAAATTAAATGTTATCATGACAGGTTTGTTTTGTGCGAATAATATTTGTGATGATGAAGGAAGGGAAAACAGAACGCGGCGTGTAAACACTATGAAAGTGACAGTGGTTGCTTTTATGAATGTTGATGATAGATAAAAACAATGTGTTCTTGGGAAATAACTTATTACAGACATTTATGTAATTATCTACATTTACTGCAATCTTATCATTTAATACTGTGAATACTATAGGCCTTTTAAACAACGTAGTAATGGCGCAGTGACACTATTGCTTTACTTTGCAGTCATATAACCTGGAAACAAAAAGCTGAAGAGATAAAAAAAAACAAGTGCCCCTCTATATTTTCTCTATAACCTGCCCTTAATACTTCAATGGTTCAGTAAAATGCATTAGTTGTAGCTTATCACAGTTTGGTGGTTTTCGTAGCATTCCCTTTTAAAGTCGGAGGATAACATTTATTTTATTTTATAGACGGTGGTTACACAGAAACATCTTCACCTAAGATTTATATTTCAGAATTAGGGCTTGTTTCACCACCTACGAATAAGTTCCAGTTAGTTTATTTGGTAGATAATTTCATACAAACTCTGTTCGAATTTTTTTTTACGTTCTGTTTTCATACTAAATAGACTTGCATTATGAGTACTAATTATTGGCTGCAGAGCCAGAATTAAAGGATATTTCATTCAATATTTTATAAACACAATATTTTAACGAGTACGATGACACTGACTACCAAAAGAAAGAAGAAAGAAAGGAAAACCATTTATTCAGCACATTAACGACACAAAATTTAATTACCAGTTAGAATTTAGAAACTTAAGGATAAGATTCTAATAAGAAACACTTGATTGCCATGTCAATATACATATGTAATACTAACAAGTACCTAATATGTATCAACCTATGTATATTGGATTGGATAGCTTTACTTTAGACCAATCTGAATATCATTTGGGTGAATATCGTATTTAAATCCCCATTAGGGAAATTGGTATCAGCATTGAAAAAAAAAAGGTTTTCATATTTATGTGGAGTAACTGATTCGTTTTAGTAGTTGGCTCTTCATCTTGTAACAAAGCTGGCAAAATTGTAACGAGGTAATTCTTCTTTCAAGCAATCCTACTATAATGTTAATCAATGCTTTTCCGCCGTCCCACGTTTCTCAGCCGCTCTAGTTAACCGTATCTTCACGATTGACATAAAAACAACAGGACGAATTTTCATGCAGTTTTTACCAATAGTCAGAGTGATTGAGGGTAAGAAACATAATAAATATAAACATACTTGTATTCTCGCTTCAGTAAGTCCAGTTTGTAAGGCCAGTTCCTCTCTTGTATACACGTCAGGGTACTGCGTCCTATGGAAGGCTCTCTCTAAAGCGTCCAGCTGTTCTCCAGTGAACGTGGTGCGGGACCGGCGCTGCTTCCTCTTCAGAGTCAATCCTGGCTCGGAGTCTATGTCGGAAGAGTCAGAACCACGGCCTGGAAAAATTTAAATAAATTTTAGGAAAATTAAATGTTAGGAAAATGAAAATGTTAGGAATTGAATTTTGAACGAATAATTATTTGAATTAGATATTAAACTTATTAGAAATATTTTGTTAATATGATATATTGTGATATGTTAATATGAATAATATATTGTGATTATTTTGTTACAAGTTATTTATACTCTCATTCAATAAATACATATGTAATAATGTATTCGATGTAATTTTCGCAAAGAAAAGATAATGAAATCAAACATGAAACAAATTGGAATTGCCATTAATAGACAAACGTTATTGAATATCTAAATGTGTTCATAACTGTAATCAAGATTACCAATGACTGGCTTTTGTCTATAAGAATTCCAGATGATTAAATAGAACAAGATAAACTGTCGCCTTCCTGAGGCGATCCTATAATTTATTTGACGCTATATTACAGCAATTTGTCTTCATCTCTTTTTTTGAGACACGCGTTATTTATTAACGGAGTATTTTTTGTGTAAACCCACATCATGTTTTAATTCGCCTAAATCAAGAACGGCGGGGCTTGCGGGTCGATCTCATTTATAAATCGGTAGCGGTATCCTACGGAAACTTATTAAAAAACACCCGCAACAATACACGGCTTTGGCCTTAAAACTGATTTTAAAAAATGCGGCTTATATTAATAGCCTTTTGAAAGAAGTCAAAATTGAATGAGATGAAAAAATAGGGGCTCAGCGTGGCGCGGAATAAGGAACACCCAGCGCGGCGGCTCCTTTGTCGGCGTCTTTGCTGTTCGGGTGACATTTTGGCACCATTCAATATTTTGGTGTCGCGAGCTGGATTTATGACATGTAAGGCGAAAGCACGGGTTTAATACGACACCCACAGAATTAAATTGGTAGGTGCGCAAACATGCAAGCTAACAAGCAATTTGTGTAGGCTGTACGGAGCAAGCAGGTTTACTGAAGTCTTAAGTTAAATCTTTATGATTGCCATTGAGTTATATTAGATGATTACTTATTACACCTGCTACCCTTAGCAAAACAAAGAAAAAAGTGTCATAACTCATTTAAAGTTTATAATTTGTGTATGAACGTAAAAAAATATTTTCAGTACTTCATCTAATCAAAATTGTTTAAGTTTGAAAACATTTCAAGCTTCGAGAAAATTATTTTATTGCAAATGTTTTATAAGCTACTTTTTGGTCCACATGAATTATTTTATTTTACTAATTTGTTTTCTCATAATGATGCATCGATATAATTAAACGCACGAGGCAACATATCTAAAGCACAAAGGCTGCGACAAATAAAAAACAACGTATTGTAATAAAATGATTTACATTGCTCAAATTCTCCGGCTGGCCGAGACAGGGACAGATTTATTTAGTCTTTTTTGTTACGTCCTGATCATAACGTATGAGGCTAAATACAAATCAAAAACACCAAAGTATCCACAGCGATTTAAAACTTTATGTTAAGGTCGTAAAGTCCACTCCAGTTGTTTTCATTGTCGAGAAGCACTAAAGCAAAACTATGAGGGATTTTATGTTCAAAGAAAGGCGAGAGGTTTATGGATGAGTGGTACGTGGGAGAGGGCGAGAGAAACTTTGGCGATTGCCGAAATGTGACCCCGTGAAGAGGCGCGCGCGCGGCTCCGCTCAAAAGTCATAATTTGGGAGTTGAAAGAGCGGCGGCGAGGGTTTAACACCTTCATAATCTGGGTTCATTAAAATGGTCGGGTCGGCCTTTGTTTCAGCGGGTTGTTTCGATGTTAACAGATGGTCGGATTAGCACGTCTGCGTGTTGTGGGCGGCGTTGCTTGTTTCTTACCGCACGCTCAGAAGCTTCTTGCTTTTAATACTTTATTGCCAAACCTTTTTTTGACTATTAATACATGTGACGACTTTTATGTTAAAATATTCGAGAACCGTTGGCATTTAACGGATTAGATAAGTTACTTTTGTGTGACAGAAGTGTTCATAGTAATTTTAATTACACGCTGTCGCGTCTGTAATGAAATGTCGCTAATTAAATATTAAGAGCACTTTCAGTCGGTAAGGCATGAACTATTTATTTATTTCATTTATTAGCAATAACATTTAGAAAACAAAGAATTTTAAATCATAACCACAGTGAGGATCGTATTGCTGACAGGAATATATTAACGATTATTATTTAATTAGATTTTCCTTCAACGCTTCTGAGTAAAATTGAATAGAATAATGGATGAGTAGTTTAATTACGATGCGCACTCACTTGTAAAGACACTATAAATTGTAATGTAGATTGTATAAAATACGTCTATCTATCCACCAGTTAGAAGTACAATAGTTTTATTAAAATAAATTCTATAAGGTCGTAAAGAGACCCCATAAAGCTATGATGTAAGCTTGTTAATGCTCATTCAAAAGTACTCCGCCTCCTCTTTGTCGGCTGCCTTCGGACACTTCCGGAGAACCTCGTGTCTTTCTGGGAGGGCTCTCATTGAATAATGTGATGAGACAAAATTGTCTTGAATACAACGCGAGGTAATAAATGCCCACTAAATAATTGTAAGGCCGCGCGTGTTAGGCTCCGCGTCAGGTTTACATGGACATACCCAGTGAAAGTGCATGTCTACTGCTCAGAATAAGACTAATTTAATGCTTTGAATTGCCTATAGAAATGGTGAATGTCATCATTTCTCAATCTAGACGCAAATTGTATTAAGTATACTTATGTGACAAGATTGAAAACCATTGTACTGTTATTCGGTGTTTGAATGTCATACGATGGACAAGTCTAGATGTTGGTAAATCTCATTTCCTACCCATTTTTTTAAGTAGACTAGTTTCCGTTTAATTAAAGATCCATAATAGTCATACTACTGTGTAAAAAAATCGAAGTGATTTTCGGAGCTTTCAGATTTGCCATAAATAAGTCATTGTTAGAATTAACATTTGATTTATAAAAAAAATCTGTCTAAATTGTGAAGTACCTTTTGGAGAGCTTAGAAACTCTTGTTAAAATTTTCCTTTGACTGTGGGTTTAATATCATATAAAATCCAAGACATAAGTGCATTGACTGTGGGCTTATTCTCTCTGTTAGGGTTCACATAAAATCTTAGACATGAAGCCCTGTGACAATCCAACCCAGATATAGAGCGATTGCGTTAGTGGTGATAGGCTGTAGGTGGTTCAATAATCGCCTCTGTGGCCGAGGCGACATTAGTTGATTCTAACGACCGATGTTATTAAACAAATGCGAGATTTTATCGCCCTCCCGCACTCTTTTGTTTTGCCTTGACGCTTCGATGCGGCTGTGAAAGCACACAGCGTCGTTTGATGGTAATGTTGTATATCAAAAGTACGTCAGCAGAAATGTTTCGTGTCTAATCTCAACAGCCTATTATAAAAAACTTTTTCTCATTTTTCTTAATAACCTCCAAAAGTAAAATGGTCCACCAGTCCCTTACTTCGTGTGAAAGTTTTGAAGTCGTACGTTGATTTGCAATGCTGCAATATATTATGCGATGATGCAAATTAAGTGAAGCCGTCATTGTGTGAGGCCCCATAATAGTTATTATCTTTAATGTATCTGTTATTCCGTGGGAAAAGAATTAGTTGATACTAAAAGTTTGTCGTACGTGTAGCGCCTAGTCTAATCTAGTCTATGCTACAACTTATGAATCTCAAATATCATGTTAGTGTTATGTATCGCAAATACACATTTTAAACACATAGATTGAGTGATTATTTACAAGTTTTCATAAAAATTTCAGCAGAATAGGATTTTCTTTTACTCAAATTACTATAAAAAAATATAAAGGAAAATTTGTGAGGGTGTATATTATGTTTGTTACCTTTTCATGCTCAAACGGCTGAAGGGTGTTTGATGAAACTTGGCAGTAATATAGCTTAAATATCAGAACATATAGGATCCTTTTGTTTTTTTATCTCAGTGCGCGAATTAGTTCTTTCTAGAAACGGGTGAAACCGCTGGCATAAGCTTGTGTAAAATAAAAGCTTTATTCCGATATTCTGTTAAAGTTAAACGTCTTGTTAAATATTCAGTTTCTTGCAACAAATTGGTACAAAATATGATCTTAACTAAATTATTTGGAAACGTAATCGTGGCAAATGTGTATAATATACAACAAGTACTGAGCAGCGCGGGCGCAGCCTAGAGTTGTTGATTACATTTCAATGGGCCATAAATTTGTTATGAAGGCGTAATTATTGCTCTGATTGCATACTTAAACCGTTAAAGATTATCAAATACCTAAACACCACATAATCGAAAGGTAAATTTTGTATACTTTATAGGTAGGTATATATGTATATATGTAGAGTGAACTGAATTACAATGGTTAATTTGTGACCAAAACACATTTATTTCTTATTTTTTTCGAAGATTCGTAAATATTTTTTATGTTTACTGTACCTATACATAAATACGTGTGTAATCAACAATTTAATTAAAAAAAGTTAAAACAGCTATTAGGTACTATTTCTGAATTATAATATTAATACTATTTATAACCAAGCCTGATTATTCTGAAAAGTACTCTCGTGTTCTTTGCAAGACCAAATTCATCACAAGAAACTCTATCAATATATAAACCCAAAACTACCCACCAACAAACCCTTTTTAATATCGGCTCATGACTGTGTGGGTTGTATTTATCTAGATGGCAAATAATCCTCTGGTAGAACTTTCATTTTTATCCGTGAATTTTATTAATTGGTTTCCAGGTAAATCCTATTGCGAACATTTTATACAATGACAATTTCTAGAAATGCGATACACGTGTTGAATTTTAAAATTGTATTTGCTTTATTATTTTCGTAATTTACTAGGATTAGTTTAGGTGGACACAGTAACAGTTTTCTATCCGATTCGTTTTAAATTGTCAGTAAAATGAAGTGATGCGAACCGTTTAGTTGCAGCGAACAACAATCTAAACGATTCTTGGACCTAAATGAATTAAGTTGGTGCACATACAATTTCGCTAATGGGTAATAGAATCCGTTAACAGACGTGCACAATATTTACAATGAAAATAAATACTGTTAAGGAAATCGATTTGTTAGAAAAAGTTACGTAAGTTTAAGTGGCGAGGTGGGCGGCACTGCTTAGTCGGGAAGCTCCAAAGCAAACGCGACAGGTACACACGGCATAGTCAAAGGACAATTAAACTTGGTGACAAAATAGACCAACAATGACAGTACAACCAAAACATGTTACGTAGATTGTTCGTATTTCAGCACTATCGAGACGCGCGGCAGGCGACCGCGGCACACTTTGTCGGTCACCTTTTTCACCCATTTGCCTTTTTCACTCATTCGCAATATGCCGCTCTTTGAAGCGTCGGTCGAGAACAAACTTCAATATTTCAAATGGCAACAATGACGACGTAAGATTTGTGTGCGGAAATTGATTTTTTGAACTCAACCCGTGAGAAAGCTTTGACAGGTTGCGGCATTAAAGTCGCAGGCTAACCTTTTGTCGATGGGAAGTTGTGCAATATTTGTTGGACGAACAAAGTTTTATATGTTCGGAAGTAAAATTGATTTGAGCTGATGATGAGCGTTACGGAAAAGTTTGCGCTTTTATTGTTAGTTGTTTTTTTAAGTAGAAAAGGAGATTATTGCATGAATATTTTTTGTTTTAATAATGCCATGAAGAATTGCTGTTTTTAGGTATTCTTCACACTACGTGTTTTCAAATCACGATTTAGTATAGGTTGATGTTTTTTTTTATTATATACTGACCTCCAAGTATTCCGTCGATGCTGTAGTCCTTTTTGCCGTCCGGGTCCCGCGCTCCGCCGCGCAGGAGTCGCGATATGGACGAGATGCTGGGTGGGTCCGACACGCCCTCCTGTAACCAAACGCGTTTGTCTCTCACTGCCTTATTATCAGTATAACGTATTGCCTTGTTGAGCATTCGGCTACGAAAGAAGGACACGCTAAAACTAATGTTGAGTAATATTTCAGATAGGTATTTGAAAGAGGTTTTTTTATACACCTATTCGGTACCATATTCATTGTTAAGGTTTAATTAGAATATATTTTCATTTTACTTGGACGTCGTTTACAGAAGAGCTGTAGGTATAATAGTGAAAAAGCGCAATGAACTAACAGAAAGAGTGATAGTCAGCGTCCAGAAGAAAGGTTACTACCTTAATTAATGAAGCGGGATTACCAAGCAGAATCTCATACAACTATTAGCTATTTATGTAGTTCTCTATATAGTACCCATCTAGTTGAATTTGTTTTCATATGATTTTCGAATGTTCTTTGGTGCAAATAGACTAGTTGAAATGAAAGAAACAATAAAAATAGTCTACTAATCCTTTGTGTTAACTTTGAATTATGATTTTCCATTTTATCAAAGGATACTAAGTCTCTTTAGCCACCGTGTTCTTACTGAAGCTTAATTTAGATATGAAATGAAATGGAATGAAATTCACAGGAATATTTTATATTTAGCATGATTTTTTTTCCAGGTTGTAGGCGACTAAAATAATAGTAACATGTATTATACAGTATGAAAAAAGTTTCGTCTTTACGTTTTTGGATTAAATATTATAATAAATTTTAAAATTGCACTCACCTTTATTAATTTCTCCCGTATTTCCCAAGAAAATATACCAGGGTTCTGTCTCTTAAGTTCTTCGATTCTTGCTTCGACTTCAGGCGTGGCGACTCTCGGCTTTGACCCTCCAATCACCCCTGGTCTTATAGAGCCCGTCTCCTAGGCGAGATTGATCGTTGTTTTATTATAGGTCTGTATAATTTTATTGCAACACTTTTTGGAGATTAAATAAGATATATTTTTTTGTACTTAATATTAAAATTCAATAAATATCGCTCGTATCAATAGAAGCAGCAATTCTTTCATATTCAAATAGGGGATGTTTATTGGAGAGTCTGTAGCGGTTTGGCAACATCACAAGTGCCTTCGTAACCCAAAAAGACAGATAAATTCAATTGATTTCGTTGAAGATTCGGTGAGCACATTAAATACAAAATTCATTATAAAGTACAAACAGTATTGCTATCAATATTTATTCAACAAGAACGACAAAATTGGTTATTTTATTTGACGATGCAAATGGTCTTAGATGTTTGTTTGTTCAATAAGGTATGACTCAATTTACCTTAGTATTTAGCTAAGCGAAATTATTATAGTTTAAATAGTAATAAAATTATGGTTACAAACGTTGTACAAGTCCGAGTACTTTGTTTTAGATGTATGTAAGCAGGTAGTAGTTGGCTGAGGTCGTTCCCTATACTCGCGGAGCGTGGCGAAACGCTTCCTGGGCGAAACAATCGCTATTATGATGGTGCGCTATAGCGCCTATAGGAGCGGTGGTGAAAACGAACCTTCAGGCTCGGCTGGGCAGCAGATCAATGGCGATTGTTTGCCGGCTGACCAGTCGATATGCGTAGGCGGCGACCCGACCACTATTCACATAATACTCTTATGTCTATAAAATCGGGAACGTTGTGTTTCGGATACAATAGTAAGTTATTGTTTTCATGTGTGTTATGTGTATTCTTGAGCCGACGTATATCGCGATTTATTAACTTGCAATGAGTAGTGTAAGAATATTCCGAATGGTACGGAAAATTTTCTACTTTATATACCTGAGTTACCTCTATTATTAAAAGTATACGATTCAAGTAGGATTTTATGTACAGGCATTCAGAAATAAAATTGAAATTTTTATTTATTTACTTAAAATATTTATTGTTGAAAACAACTTTCAAGTTTTGTTTCAATTCCTGACAAAAGGCATTTCAGTTTTTACTCCACTGAGCGGCAAGCGAAATTATACACTTTACTTTATTTTCGTACAGTTACTTCAGGCGCCGGTCTAGAACATCATTATTGGCGGTTCTTACACAATTTGTTTTGAAAGCAGGCTTCAAGTTTTCAGACTGAAATGTATGAAATGGAATACAATGGATGTTTTTATTGTAAGTTGTCACTCACCTGGTATCTGTTGAGTATCTTGGAGACGCAGCCGTGCGAGACGCGCAGTTGCCGCGAGATGACGCAGGGGCGCACTCCCGCCGCCGCCATCTCCACGATCTTCAGCCTTATGTGGTTCGGCAGCGGACGACCGTTGATGAACAGCCCTCCCAACTGGTTGACTCGCCCTTGCCCTATGGAAATAGTCCAGTTTGAGATAGGTATACTGATGGATATATTTGTAAATTGCAACTGTGGATATTTTTTGTGGTTCTTCTTTGAGGAACCACAATACAATAAACTTGAAATACAATAAAGGCTGGTTATGCAGATATTATTTATCTAAAAGTTGTTTAGTGAGTTTGAAGATCAGTCTTGATCTAGTTGGAATGTTAAGAGTTAGAAAATGGTTTAGCTATAGGAATTTCTTATAAGAATTTGATGAATTAGTTTCCTCTCAGTTTAATTCGTCAAGACAATATTTTTGTAAATTGTTTAGGCTTGCATTTCTTTGCTGGCAAATATGTTTTATACAGAGGCCTTGTCCATAGTGAACATTGTTTTTGGAAATATGTATATCTTTATAATGTGAATTGTACTCACGAACCTAAAGTAAATTCCGCCGCTGACACATTCGGCTCGTCAACTTGATACATGAAATAGTTTTTGAGTTAGAGTTTGATGAAGGTTCAAAATCGTTTACATATACATACAATTTTAATTTTAATAGGAATATCAGAAAAAAGTTTAAAAGTAAAAATAAAATGATAGACAAATATAAAAGCTTATTTTTGTTAATAAAAAAAAAAACAAAACTTATGTACCCTTACCTACCCACACATCCATACCATTTTGGTGTCTTTCCATAATGGTATGAGATTCAGTACGCTTCCATCAACAAACGCGAACACAAATACTAAATCACTATAGTTTAAGTCCATGCATGTTACCACCACACTAGTAACAGCTAGCTTCGACAAAAAACATCGCACCGAGCTTTATATCATATAAGCGTTA
Organism: Heliothis peltigera; assembly: GCA_958496145.1. Lineage (NCBI taxonomy): Eukaryota > Metazoa > Arthropoda > Insecta > Lepidoptera > Noctuidae > Heliothis > Heliothis peltigera. The sequence goes on from OY292337.1 coordinate 5,718,623, forward strand.
ACACCGTAAAAACGCCACGAATAATGATAAATATCTGTTTACATTAAATTAAGCGGACGAGATCAAAACACATAATTTAAATTGATTATCACCCATTTGTATTTACATAATTAAAACGACATGTTTAATTAATTACGATGTCATAAATATTGTGATCGGAATAAATGTCTCGGGTACAGCGACGCGTTCGATGTTAGACGTCAGTTCTATCCAACTATATTCATGAAGGCTATCTGGCGACGTTGTTTTTTGGATTTGGAAAAAGATCGATAGATCGCGTTATCTTTTTTTACTGCGCGTGAGTGCAGTAGAGGAGGTTGTGTAGTGAACTGAGAGTGCCTGTGTTCGTACGGACACGCCAGGGTGTGGTGGTGTGCGTGCCGCTCAGGAGGCTGTGTTGAGGGACCTGTTGCGGCTGTGTTGGTGAGTGCATGGTACACTCCCACTACGCGAGTGTGAGGCTGTAGAGGAGCCATGCAGTGGGGGGCGACCGTTTTCAGAAAAACTACAATTTTAAAATTACACTAGAAATATCGAAAAAGATTTAACTTAAACTACACATAACAAGCCGAGTAAAGATAAGAATTTTTTCTACGCAAACGAAAATATAATGTGAGCAACAACTTGTCATTATTTTCAATATTTCAACATGTTAACACAATATTTATTCAGTTTTTGAATTCAGTTAAAATGTTTGTCACCCGAGTGCGGTACCAAAACAGGCGCTCGCGCCGATGGAGGGGCTGAGTTCTGCCCACTCATTCACCGCAGAGTAACAGAAATATACTTGTCCCCTTCTATTGAACTATGTTCGGAATTTGAGCGGTTTTTTATTTCAGTATTGAATTATGACTTTGTACTTTCAGATGGATTATCGCTGAACACCAAACTTGTCATCAAATAGAATATAAGTAGAATCATAAATGCATTTGATTTGGATATTTTTTTTTATTATTCCAAATGTAACGCATTTCTACTTGAAAAAAAATGTTTCAGTGCTAATAATCTGAAAGGTTTTGCAAAGTCTACTTGTTGAGGTACAAATTATTATTTAATAGAAATAATATACAAACATTGAATCTTCAAACGAAAATACTTTATTCATTTTAAATATTATGAAATAAAGTAATCTGCTTCTCTAGGAGCACGTATTTTATAATAATCAAAACTATATTGTTTGAATTATGATTGAGTCAATAGATGGCGCTAGCATGCGTCAGCAATGACTGTGGCAGTGAAATTAGAAAATATGAACTTAAAGAAAAGTAAACTTCCTCTTGTGATTAACTTGGAAGAAGTTATGTTTAGCGGTAAAGAAATCCGGTCAACTAATAAGAAATTAAATGTTAATAGATTGCAAATAAGCGCTCATAGTAATAACTTAGATAATTAATGAATAACTACACATATTCACAGAAGAAACACCAACATTAATAAATAACTTGCTGATCAAATACAAGAGCAACCATTTTACATTTTAGGTAATGTCCATTACTAAAAGTAAAAAAAAAGTTATAACAAAAAACAAGACTTCAAAAGAACTAGACTTCAACTGCACTCTGGTTCACTGGTCGGTAACAAAAGCATTATATTTTACAGCACGGCTATTTAAAAATAATCTCTACATTACCTATTTGTTAAAACATCGATTTCAAATCATTTAGGCCTTTACAAAATAAATGAAAGTCAATAAAGTACTTATTTAGCTGCCCATTCCAAAAGAAAATTCCTCTATAGAAAAAAAAGACCGCGTTTTTAAAACAAGACACATTATTTTAACTTCAAAGACTGTATACGAAGATCGTGTAAAAACGTACAGATAAGTACAAAAAAATCAAGTATTTTTAGTACTACAACAAGTTCATTTCGCTACGCGTTCGGATTAAATCTAGATAATCCGGTCAACATGGACACTGAACAGTAAACCCAACATCGAATACTGTATATACTATGTAACTATATCGGTATAGTGTAAGCTGATTAATTAATCTGATATCTATGAGCTTGTAAATGTCAACATCTAGTTACTAACACAATATGTATGTCCACTGTACTGAAGCTATTTCAGGGAGAGAAAATTACCTGTTTACAAAATTATTAAAATTAGCCTATCTGATTTAAAACTTATCTTAATTTTTGCATTACTTATCTGTTATAAAATATTAGGTTTAAAAGTTGTATGTACTAACCAAATATCTAATTAAATACACTCGCAAAAAATATCTTTAAAACATTAATTCTAAGTTACTTTTTTCAAGATTTAGTTCCTTATATTAAAACTTACCTACAATTATATTATATCGAGAACTATTTCATAGAAACACAGTTGATTAAAACCTTAGGTATCAATTACACAACTTTTCACAAATATCTGCCAGTTGCTATTTGCATACATAGGCTGATAATTTTCTTGTGAAACCTTGCTCTTTTCGCTTTTCCGCTTAAAAAAGCTCCTTCAATAAAATAATGTTTTCATGGAGATAGAGCTTAAAAATACATAGTACAAGAACAATGTAACAAAAGCGACTTTGAGAAAATATGAAACAATTGTAACAATACATTTTCTACTACTAAAAAATAAAAAACTAAAAAATAGTACTTTATCATTTAGCGCAAGTCGTTAACGTCAGCTGTCGGAAATGTAGGTCGATGTTTTATTTCAGTAAGTGATCGACTACTGGAGACTTGAACCATGCTGCTTTATCGAAAATGCTGTACCTAAGTCAAAGAACTGGTGATATGTAATAATCTCCGACATAAAATTGTTCAACAAAATGAATCCTCCGTGGTCTCTTAGTCTCTAGTAAAAAACAAAAAAGCTTCAGGATTTGTTTAACCGTATATTTTGTTTTTAGGTAATTGTGCATCATACAGTCTAACCAAGGGTTATTGGGTTACCCGGGTAAATGGGTTGAGTCAGTTAGGCAGTCGTCTTGAGGTCAGTTAGGCAGTCGCTCCTTGTAAAACATTGGTACTCAGGTAAATCCGGTGAGACTGGAAGCCGACCTCAACATAGTTGGGAAAAAGGCTTGGGAGATGATGATGATGTGCATTATACACAGTAACAATACTGCGAAGGAAATATTGAAAAAATATAAAAAACAAATGCAATCGGTTAACATTTTCTATTAAAACAAAGTTGAATGCATAAAATAAGGAAATCCGTTTGTGCCGATGTGCAACTCGTGGCATCCGATTCATAGATAAATAAAGGGAAAATGTAGTAAAAGTTTTGTCTTGTTTGGTTCATGTAACTGCTACCTGAATACAATACTAATTCATAACCGTAAGCGACTTCAGTAAAAACCTACAGGACATTTTGTGAACTTGTAGCATACAAGATCTGCTGTTAAATTGTCTATTAATTGAGTTAAATAAAATTACTGTATGAGCTACTAAAGGAATATGTCAGAAAAGCCTTTTCTCCAAAATCAATCCTTAGTTTGAATGCATGTTGAACATGAGATAAAAAGAATACGATTATATAGCTGTCTCCAGTGGTTTCACTCGCTTCCTGAGGGAACTTCTTTCCGCACCCCACATGAAAAGTAGCCTATATGTTACTGTAATTTATAAGCTATATTACTGCCAAGTTTCATAAAAATCCATTTATTAGTTTTAACGTGAATGAGTAACAAACATCCATTCGTACTTACAAACTTTCGCGTCTATAATATCAGTAGGATAGTATGTAGGCGCCTTTCAATGACAACAAAAAACATGGTTATTATAGCGTTATTGATTCACTCACTTTGTTGGGTTAGGTTATATAAGTAGTGGAAAAAAGCATGGAAATCCAACTAAGCCTTTTTTTGCATGCGCGGTCTGTTTCCATTTGCTAGTACGCGATCTATTTAGTTCGCAAACAAACATAAAATCCGTTCGAGTTTTTTATTGAATTGAATTTGCGTTATATATAGCTGCTACTTTGTGATCAACAAGGTTATGAGTAATAGTTTTATGTCTAATCTATGTTTGCGGATTTAGAAAGTAAATAAGTGAAGGATAAGTTTTGGGCGGATTATTTTCATTTTACAATGTGATTTTCTTCAGGAAAGGTACTATGGCTAGGCAAACGCGATCTTTAGCATAATCCATTCTATTGCCACTCACATCAAAAATTGTATCTATGTATTTTTCTGGGTACTGATATTATAATGTAGACGCCAGCACATCAAGCTACCCGAAACTGTCATTTTTTTCTAATCAACTTTAAACCATTACGGTTCAGCGATAAAGTTTAAAATCTATCAAGGACATTTTGTAGTACATTGGAAAGATTGTAGTAGCTTGATGTGCTGGCGTCTGAACACATCTGCAGTAAAACACTTGCTGTAAGCTAAACAATACTGAGCGGCTGAGGTACAAAATTGTAATTTGAACGGTGTCGGCCACTAGTAACGATGAAGAATCGACTTAAATTGCCATAATTAATTTATTCCAAACAAAATCGGCCTCACAAAGTGCCTTCAAAGCATTCAATTTTGCATTGAATTTGTAATTTTCACGGCACAATAATTTGTAACTGTATCATTCGCTTTACTGTTGTTTTTTTTTCGCTTATGATCGAAGTACTCACTGAAAGTTCAGAGGAGAGCGTTTTCTCACGGTTTGGGAAAGTAAATAGTTAATCTAGCTTTCTTTTTTAGAGTTAAGAAAATTCTTTGGTCACTTTAGGCAGGTTCAGACTGTGCTCTTTTTATATTTTCCGCTTCAATTGCTCCGAATGAATCAGACGGTACATAATATTTTGTTGGTAAAATTTACGGTCTCTTTTTGTATTCATTTGTCTTTATTCCGATTACAAGTGTAAATAAATCTGCCAATGGAGAAATAAAACCGTCTGTGCAGAGCGTTATTGCGCTTTCATTATTACATGATTACGGTGCTACTTTTCCTTATGACCTGTTACATTTCTCAAGTTACTCTCTACGTTTTTCTAAGCTAGATGTGACTCACTAATACGTTCAAGTTTTTAGTGTTATAAAAATAACTTGTATCTGTGTTTATTGTTAGATTTTTTTAAATTTGGTTTTGGTTCTTGAAGTATTTTCTCACTATTCTGTGGCCGCTCGTGAGATAACCTTCCTGTAACACTGGTAGCATCAGACTTATCAATGGATTCCATGGAATGAAATGCTATTGTAAGCGATCTTTCATTCCAAAACGAACCAGTGAATTCTTTGTTTGAAAGAAAATTATCGCTCTTATTGGGTACGTATTAAGGGTTATGTTTGATTGGCAGATGGATGGTGTTTTTATACAGTCAAACCTACGTCAGAGGCTATCAATGAAGTCCACTATGGTGTTTGTGTTAAGTCATCGCATTTTAATGAACCGTCGATGACATGCTATACGAGTAATAGACTCACGGTGTTATTCTTTTTAGCGCCGAATTTTTTAATCGTTCTTTTTGGGATGTGGAAACGAAAATAAAAAATGTCCGATCCGATGTTTTTTTGGTCCGCGTTCCTGGGTAGGTGTCCTGCTTCGTTTTATTAGCTTCCTCGTTTTGATTAGTTCGTGCAATCATTAGTCATCATTAAGTTTGGCGAGTTGATTGTATGGGTATATTTTTGTCGTAACTTACATAATGTGGGTAATATTTTGCTGGAATTGGTTTCAAGTTTATTGCATCCTACCTGTGGGTTTATTACTAAGAAATAAATATATTTCATAGTGGTAGGCCATTTGATGGTGAATTAATTACCCTTTAAAGTTGTCTTAGATAATTTCAGCGTATTCATTTGTGGGGCATACCTACATCATTCCTCTATACAGGCGGTTTACCCCTGGGAGGCCCATTAGGGCTAGTGCAGCAGGTGTAGTTCCTCGCTAGACCATTTCCATCGTCCGCCGGAAGCCCTACTATGATCAGTGAAGCGAAGCGATCTCGTTACCGTCCCTCATTCCACTCCTGACTCATTTCCTCAAAGTTTTTTCCGAAATTTGTAATCTTAAATGGACTACATTTTCTCACAGTAAGCCAAACGTAGACTTAAGTACTTGGTGATAAAAGGCAGCTGGGAACCAATTATTCGTTGGTCAAAACAGTCGGTTTTGGATGCTGCAATTAAGCAAATTATTTTTTACGATGTAAACGTTTAGTTTCTGTAGGTATGGAGTGTGGTTTGTTACCTATTGGTTTACACTGTTGTTTTGGAAGTTATGATTTACTATTTAGTAAAACTTGACATGTTTTGGCTCAAAACTGATGATTTAAAAAAATTTAGGAAAAAATATAATAGGAAGATAGTTGAAAAATCTACTGACACATTTTTGTGACACAATCATCAAATATCCAAAGAGATAAAAGTTTGGAGCCCTTTAAAAGCGTAGTTTATCCTTTCTAATCATATCTACAAACGTAAACACAAAATCGATTTCAAAAGACCGCTAACTATCCGACAATATCAACATCGCGAATGGCTAAGCGAACTAAAATAAGATATAACTCAAAACCTGCGAAGCAGATCAGAACAGTGTTATCACAAAGAATAAATAGAAGACTGATACAAGAAATGAAACGATTAAATCGCTTTTTATTTGTTGTAAGCTCTCAGAACAACATAAGCAAAAACCAATACAGTATTGATTGCCGAAGAAACTGGAAGCTTAGCAACCATCTGCGCGATCAAAGCGATTAAATATTACAGGAAAACGATAAGAGATAACGTTCAGCTATTATATTGATACAATTGTATAGACGCCAGCACATAAAGCTACCCGAAATTTTCCCATTCAACTTTGCACCATTATTTAATTTATATGCGTCAGCGATAAAGTTGAAAATCTATTAAGGGAATTTGACAGATTGTAGCTTGATGCGTTTGTACCTACAGGTTTAAATGGGATTAGATCTGCCGCTCATATTTTGTATTGAGGTAGTACTGAAACTCACTGAAATACTAAGCAAAAGATAAGGAATAGTTCCTATGTCCGCCAGTGTTACTGTTTACAATTCTATTGATTTGGTTTGGAATGTAAAGAAGCAGAATTTTTTAAAGCACTTCTTCACACTTCACTTCGTAAAATTATTCTTATTAAAAAAAATATGTATAGGGACAGAAAGTACGTATAACTTAGAAAAGTTACATTGGTACTTGCCTGATCTGGAATCGACAACGCACCCTCTGGGCAACCCGGTGGTGCTTTAGGCCACCACATCTTCGGCTGGTGCTTTTTTTATATCCCATACTAATCCTATTATAAAACTGAAGTTTGATTATTTGTTGGTTTGCCGAAACGCACTAATCTCTTGACTAACTGGACTGATTTGCACATAGTCGTTTTCGGAACTTTTAATTCTTCATGTAGGCATACAAACATTTCCACAAATCACAAAACTAAACAATGTTATAACTTATAGTTTTATCTGACACTTCAAGATTTTATTGGCTACATCTGACACTAAGGACAGTGTCGTTATAAAATAAGCCATTAAACATATAATTGTGTCAACAATAAAGGTGTAAACTCCTAAGGAATGCCTCTCACTCCTCGTGACATTATTTGTCATAAAAAGATATAACGTTTTTTCGTCATCCTTCCCAGGAATTTCTAATTTCCGGTTAAATTTAATTGTTACGTTTCTGAGAATGATTTTGGTCACGTCTTTTAATAAAGTTTCATTAGATGGGTAAGGTATTGCTCTTAATTTATTGTCATGTAGTACCAAAAATGAGCATACCTATGTATATAAACTTAGCTAGCTTAGTAATTATTTCAAGCATCTAGTTTAAAACTGTATGTAACTGTGTGTTCCAGAACACTTTGGCTAAAGGTGGACAAAGACAGATTATAATTATTTACTTTAGTTATATTACAAGATATGCCACAAAATTGTGCTAATCTCAAGCAGTGCATAAACGGTACCTATTTGAGGAATCGTTTCAAATACGCAGACAGATTTTCTCAAAATGTATTTGCTTACCATTGGACTACATTTCATGTGACAAGAGTGGGAGTAATCTAATCTTAGCCATAAAAAACAATGGACAAATATTATTTTTTTATATTTTTTTGATACTTTTTGAAAATAATAATTATAATATTATTTTGTCATGCTTTTTATTGGCTACGGCAAAGGATCATAGTGCGCTACGAACTTAATATAAATGTAGACAGGTACACATAGTAGTGTAGGTATATGTTTGGACGTAATAATATGTTTGTACACACATAAAAAGTGCTCTATCGGTCGGTCCGTCCTTTGTTAAATAAATTAGTTTCGGTGTCTACCAAATTACGCCTCGAACCTATCTATATGTACAGCACATTGGATCTTGGCAGGGAAATATGCTCTACCTATTATTTGTCTCTGAATAAATTAACATACATGAGGCTCTCCAACAAAACCAGAGTTGAGACAATAGCAGATCATACATCATTGAAAAAAGCTTTTAGGAACACTAGTAGCCGAATACTATTTGTTTTCATTGATTTATTCATGGTCAGAATGTGGACACAAGGCGCCGACGAAGACGGTCCTTTTGAAACACCAACTTTTTCGAATTTGTAATGAGAGTTTGTGTGAAACGTTACAAAATAACGAGTCACGTACTGCCTGCCTAAAGTGAAACTGAACAATTGTTCAAAGGGATAGAAAAATTTGGAAAACAAATAGCTCTCTAGGATTCCAGTACTGATTGTTTCGTGTTAATGGAGTGCCAGTGCACGTGTAGGTAGTTTGCTGGAATAATAGCTATTGTTTATTTAAGTTTCTTCTCATATAAAATTTATCAGTGCATTCTGTGATAAGGCCACATGTGATAAATTGCCTGTTTCATAAGGCGTTCATTAGAAGCGTGCAAAATGCGCTCCGTTGCGCAGCGATAACTTCACCGATAACGGTTTTATTGCCTCAAAATATTACCTATTTGCGTATCTAAAGTTGCTTTTTGTTTTCAAAATATCACAGTGACAATGAATAGATGAAGTGAATTTACGATTACTTTTTGCTTCATTTGTTATTTTGATTTATATTCATGAGCACGAGTAGGATTGATTAATGCCTACACGTTTTTGATTTAGATTATTCAATAAAGGTAATAATCATAAAACATAATTTTATAATAGTTTGTTACGTGATTCATTTAATATAAGCGATGAGGTCAAGTTCTTATGAGTAATTGTGGCAGGTCCGAATTAATTCAATAGATTGTAGAGCTAATTTCCTACCGTACTGTAATGTCCTCTACATAGATCCATCTCGCAGTCACTGGGGCTGCATCGGCAACGTAGTGCAAAGCGTCGATGTAAAACTTAGAGCTGTTCTCGCCCCCTTAGTAACTTTAAAGTTATTAATATAACCATAAATTACTCATACACCATTATTATTTACATTCAAATAAATCTGACCTTTGTTTCTCAGAATACCTTTGCCAATTTTTTTGGGTAATCATATTGGGTACATCATAAAGAATAACTTTTATGGTTTCATCGGAATTTCTGTTAATTAATATACTCCAACAATTTCCTTATACACCTTAAAGATAACAAATAATTAATGTTCAACACCAATAAATGATATAGAAATAATTGCTTCGATTTGGCGTGGGCAGACGCAGGAAGTTTGGAGGGTATTATCAACTCTGAGGACATCTCGTACAATGACGAAGATTGCAGCTGACTTGCATTGCCGCATGTTATTCACTTCTTTAATTAACTATCAAACCGGAGGCACTCTCGATTATAAGACGCGGCTACTCGGCTTTGTGCCCGCTGTGCCTACCTGCCACTGAACTCTGCATTATAACATTTCATCCAAACAAACGAAAAATAACTCTATCCCACGGTAATAAGGTCAACCGAACAGATTTCAAGTTCCACTGGCGACTGGATGTCTCGACTTTGATATTGTTTTTTGTATGTGGATATTAGGAGTTCGTTGTATGAGCATGATCATTAAAGTCAGATTTGGATGTGTAAAACGTTAAAATGTAGTTTGTCACGTAAGTGCCTACATCCTCCCGCTTTTTAACATTACAGATGGTTGGATGTGCACAATTAGCCCAATAAAATATTTGCAGTCGCTTACAGCGTGTTCGTTTAACGACTTGATATGATGATCTTTTAATAGGCTGCTGACGTCTCAATTGCATATTAGTAGAACAATTTAACCTCTGTATGTACATATATTGTTATATGTTTGTGATAATTTGACAGCGGATAAAATCACACTAACTTGACGTACCCGTGCATTAACAAGAACTTTTCGAATTGTCCTTGAAACGACAGCAGCTCTTAGTAGCTTGTTGCTCTCATTTCTGTTTTTATTTCGCTATTACAAACATGTGAAAAGGATGAACTTCGCGTATTTTGACAGAAGCTCTCCAGTGGTCAGAAATGCGGTATGAAGAGTAAGCAGTATTTCCTTGTAAAAATACTTGAGTATGTTTCGTAGCTTTTAAAAAATGTTGGCTGGCAACTAAATATTTGATAGGATTTTTTCCCTGGAAATATATAATCAATTGAATTTAAATTACGTAGGTTATTTATAGATGTATTAATATAGGAGTCATTTCATTAAAGTTATTATGTGTTAAAAACCTTAAGTTCATCGTCCACAGTTAAGTATAATAATGCATTCAGATAATAACAAAAAGTACCTATCCATATATCAAAGGTGACAAATCAAAATAAACAAGACACGCATTCCGGTTCACCGCGGACAAGAAGCACAAATCTGAGATCGACATTCAGTGCCTAATGTATATTAAATATGAGTAGACGCCTTACTACATGGCATTCAAGTGAAAAACAGTGCAAAAACAGAATGGAATTGCCATTATAGCTTATAACTCAATCAGTTGTGTCCTACGACGGGGCGTAGTGGCGGTGGCGGTGTGGCTCGATAGGAATTTTATACTTTTTCATCCATTATCTGCATTCTTGTCGCGACAGATATGTCGCCCGGCAAGCAGACACTTTGACAAGTGAGCGCTTTAGAAAATATAGAGAAAATTGAACGCAATGAAGAAAATTCCGATCATTCTTAAGCGAGATTTCTAATAGCATTAAGATTGCTGCATTTGTTTATCATATTAAGAGAAAAAAAAGAATAATAATATTTCATAATAAATATTACAAATGAATTCTAGAAATTTTTGTCGCATTGAATGCGATGTAACACAGTTAGACCTTTAGACATTTAGTACACAAAAGAATGGTGTAGGGCCCACACTGATATATATTCAGCACGTTAGAAATGGACATATATATTTTTCAATCCTTTATTATTATTTTTTTGTAAAAATCATAGGGATCTTGCTGCTATTTTACATGGAGCAATATTGGGCTTTTTTCGCAGGATAATGTTGAATATTCGATTATTCCGGGTACTGCCAATCTACATATATGCGAAACAAAATTGTGCTCACTGTAAAGCAAAGCAACAAACATACATATACATACAGACACGAACGTTAACATTTTATTTGCATTGCAAACATTCCCGAAACGTTTGACAAAAATCGGATTCGGGCTTACCAAAAGGCATTTATTACAAAACATTGCAAAACATGCTCAGAGAAAAAAGAATACGACTGCGTTCAAAGGCAGGGAGTTTAATACGAAACTGGTATGTCGCTAGCTTCTTTATAGTAATCTCACACAACAAATAAACAACGCGAACACAACATAATGTAATTAATCATACGAGCTTCTGCATTTCTCTGTGATTACCATTGTGTTTCTCTCAATGGAAGTACGCGTGGTGATGAGACAGCTCCCGATTTAATTTCGAATCACAATCATTGCCTTCTTACTTTTATTTTCTTATTACGACCGATTTAATGAATGTTTTAGTTTAATGGAGAGAACTGAATAGTTCATCGAGCCGGCGTATAGTAACCAGCATAATAAAGCCGAGTAATCAAGTTTCAAATCGCTTTTTGCACAAGGTAACTATCATTACGTAATTTAGTTTATTCTGAATGCTTCCTTAATTAGACTGCTTTATATAGCATTTTAAAAAGAGGACTGATTTCATATCTCATTTCTCATTGTCGTGAGCACAACACATCAACGCGAATTTTATCAGATGCGGCAAAAAGTACTTTGGGTGAAAAAGGTATTACCGACATACGCATGTAATATCCATGCGCGGACACTGTGAGACAGTTTTGACGGCGTTGTGAAATGATGGACGGTCGTTATGATGTCATTGACATCATTTGTTTTTCATAGTCCTTTTACTTTGTATTTTAAGTTTTAAAAGCCACAAACGAGTATTGATGTTGCCAATCACCACAAATGATATGGGTTCAGTGTGTAAACAAAAGTAACAGAACAAAATGAATAAAGATGGTTTGAAGAAAAACTTTTAATTAAAATTAAATGATTTAAATGTTTTTACAAAGTCATTGTGAAAAATTATGAAAACTTAAATTTGATTACTTTGCGGCCAAATTAATACTGGGCTTGGTGTAAGAGCTTAGTGAATACTTATATAATGTTTTTAATTGAAGTACATTGTATTACGATACATACGGACAGATAAGACAGATTTCATCAGTTAATCTACGAGTAAAGCGTTGGATTCGTTCAATTTCAGATCAGTTACTCGGCTTTGCTGCATCATCGGTGATCTAATCATGTATCAGTAGAGATTAAAACAGGCCGACCGGATCGCATCAAAGGCGGTATCACACTGTTATTTTGACTGATTGATCTCCTCCAACAAAAAAAGGTTGCACCGCTACCGAGATCGACAGTAGCCGAGAAAAAACAAATTAGTTGGCTAAACCTTTTCATAAAGCATTGTTATTATCATCACCTACCCCGTCCTTGCCAGAACGTATTGTCGATCAGAAATGCGCTTCTCGAGCTAAGTATTCTATTTAAGGTTCAGAATTGAGGTGGTATCGATTGGTCGCCGGCATGCGATCGGTGCGGCCCGCTTGTAATCGCGCCTGACGAAAGGCGAAAATCATGCTGCGTTTGCGACCTTGCGTTCGTCACAAAAAACGCGATTTATTTTTTGGAGAAATGTTTTTCGGTGTCAGATGTAGCGGCTCGAGCTTTGATTGTTAAGATTCTCATATTTAGTTTTAATTGGTGGCTTTATCGAGTTTACATTTTACGGTCGGAGTCGATGAGAGGTTAATAAGCGGCACTTTGAAAGGTATCTTCGTTTTTTAGAGTTCCGCGTTAATAGGTAGGTAATAGAAATATGACTGTGTCTGCAGCGTCGTTGAGATTTTATTAGGGTTAGGCGAGTTTATAATATAATGATTATCCTCGGAAAGTATTGCTATTAATTTTTCTAATCGATTGAGTGCTGTAACTCGAGTCATGTTTATAGCTTTAGAATTGCATGCGTTTATGTGTATGTCCAGTAACATAATTAAAATATCAACACTTGACATGGCAACAACGGGAGAGACATTCGTTTATGAATCACACGAATCTACGATAGGAATTTTATAACAATTCTTTACGGAACCGTTCATGGAAAATAAATGTAATGTGCTGTGCCCAATTTTTTATTGTTTAGGCAATAGTCGATATTGATTTCGGGTCTTTGATTCCGACGTATTATTGCTTGTTTTATTGGTACCTGGGAACATCGTAATTAAGCATATCGGGCCTTTTTTCTCATCTTTCTGGATCCTTTCGTGTCTACGGACAATAATAATTCGAAGCTCACCTTGAAAGGCGTATGCGCCGAAAATTGGTCTCATATTGTTCATCGAAGATGTAGTTCCTGTTGTGTAATCCATTTTGAAATTTTTAATTACTAAACTGTGTTCTTTCACTTCACTATCATGTTTCTCGATGAACGCGATGTATCATGAAGAAATCATTTAACTTTACGGTCACAATGTCTATACTCATACCTACAGTATGTACTTGTACGTGACTTTCATATACACAACACTTTACGATCTTATTTATTTTAATACTGAAACTTTTATGGGACACTTTAAACACTGACTATGTTTGTATATTGCACGAGGGGTACCGACTGATATACATTTGTGAGGACGCAGAAAGCTCGATCCGTGCGACATAAGCGAATCAATTACAAAGTCGATGGCGTTGTGTGCATTATCTTTCGGACCCTACTCATGGCGTGTATTACAATAGCATTTCGCTCCACCTCTTTGCTCCCCTACTACTTTTTATTTACTGGTAATAATAGTATATCACAAGGAACGGTCGCGTATGTGTTGCGCGTCAAAGGGCGCGCATAAAAAGGGTGTAAATTTATGTACGAATGGTCGTTTTGCTGTATGGTAATGACAATTGCATGTAAGTATAGTGTTCGTTACAGTTGCAAATAGGTCCAATATACTTCAGTATAATTTATTAAAACAGCTAGCTTTAAAGTTTATTGCTTATTTATACTAATGAGAAAAAACGACTTTTCGATATTTCGCTTCAGCTGAGTGCAAGTGTTTTACGTGGAGCGACTTCCTATCTGAGCTCCTCAACCCAGATACCTGAGCAACTCGATACCCCATGGTAAGACTGGTTGTCAGACCAAAGATCTACAAATGACAGCCGGGACTCGCCAATTTAACGTGCCTCCCGAAATATGGAGGAACTCGTCATGACAAGATAGTCACCCATCCACAGACCGACCGCGCCAAGCGTTGCTACATAAGAATACGTAATTTAATATTTCTACGGGAACACATGCTTAGAGACTGAAAGTTAGCTTGAAGTAACTTTCACGGTAATAAAATGAGAACACCTTTGAAGCTAGAGTAGTTACGCATCACGGTAAATAGTGTTTTCAGAGTATTTACAGTGCGTGACGCCTTTTTATTCTTACTACTATTCTAATAGAGTTTACTTGAAACTTTCAGTTTTATCGATAAACTTCTGTCGAGAATAAAATCTATCGTCAACTGGCGAACGTGCAGCTGCCAACGGATTGTCGACAATAGTATCGATAAAAAGCCGTCATGCAAATTATCGAGTATTGTATCGTCGTATTGTATGATGAGCGTTGAACGCATACGACTGTCCTGCGGACGATGCGCGCGATTCGATTCGCGTTTCGTTTTTTGGGGAATCTCGGTTTTCCAAAAGCAGCTGTAGTATTCTGTATGGAATAAGTGCTCTTACTATAATAAGGTGCCGCTAAATATGATTGGCGGTAAGGTTTAAAATCTATGATAAAGAATCTAGAGAGAGAGAAAGAGACTGATAGAATACTTTTAAGATCCCAGGTGTCTTTTATTCTTTCACCAATGAAAACAATACAAGTACCAAAAATATTGTCAATTATATTTTTTTACATTATGATATTTCACACTTCAACTTATACCCACTTCATACCCAGTAGACATGAGCATTCATGATTTAATATAACTTACCAATCCTTAAAACCCTAAAACTGCTGATTCATATTCAGTTATTATGAGCTTTCATTCACCCTTCAGAATCAAAAAACAATTTGAATGACGACTTGTATTCCGTTTTTGTTACCGATGTGATGTATCTGACTTTATGAAGTTCCAGTGGCAAGACTCCTTGTGACAGCATCAAGTGTGTCAAAACAAAATCGAGTGGCGTCTAGGGATTACTCGATTATTCGGAACGCGAAATCACCGACTGTGTCGGACAAAAGCAAGAAGTTGTTACTTAACACACTTTTTGTAAGTATTCTGTCTCAGCTCGAGTATTTTTATCGGAATTTGATTGTCAATTTGGTCAATGAGCCTCAGCTTTTGAATATGTAAAGAAATTGTCTCTTTTTGATTCTTTGACAATGTGATTGAAGTGATAGAATTTGAATTTTGTTACAATGCCCGTTAAATTAGCTGTAATTTGTAAATCAAGTAAATGTTAGTGAGTATTCAAAGATTCTCTGGTCTCTTTTGAGATGCTTGGCCATTTAGAAAGAGATCGAATCAGTCGCCACAATGAACTTAACTGTACATAGGAACATTAGTATGTAGGTGCGCGCTATGGTGGGCTCTCTACAAACAACCAGTTCCTATTGTTCTTCTACGTGGTGCGTTTGTCAAGCCACTTGAAAGCCGAGGACCACTTTCACCAGCTCACATGCAAATCGCCTGGACTTTGCCTGTATTACAGCTTTAAGCCTAACGGACGCAACTATACACTGGACTCTCTTTAAAAGGTGTTACGTACGGGTCACTTCTAGTTAAAGAAGTGTTAAAAATATCTACCTAAAACGTTAGGTGTTTTCTGTTTAACATGATTGATATAGCCGTATCTAATCTTAATAATAATTAAGTTAAACCATAAAAGTTTTGAACATTCTTCCTTTTCTGGATTCTAATGATGTTTTATGTTTTGCATCTTATTTATTAAAAACATCAATCCGGAAATTAATCGTACAGTGTTAGCCGTCAAAACATGTTTAATTGTTCGTCTCACGCGACCTTTCTTACTTAAATGTCAAGTTTACAGAAAATTTGTAAAATATGTGAATGTTAATTTTAGTCATTAGCCTTAGTCAAGTTGAGAGGATGCCGACGAATAAAAAATATGTTAAGAGATGTGTGATCGCGCCGGCGCACGCCTCCGCCGCGACGGACTGTTTGTGGAAACAAGTCAAATGTGTTAAATATGGAACATCAGCTGCACGGAACTATTGTCGCATACGATGTGCTGGAAGCGACATTATTCAAGTTTGAGATATACAAGTAATATCTACTCAACTGAACTTTTAGAACTATAGATTAAGAATGCAAGGTCTATTCTATTAACTAGCAAAAAAGTTTTTTAGAACTTGAAGAACATTTTTATGCATGAAGCTTCAGAATTGAGGAAGCCGCGTGTATAGGTACAATGTATCCAAAAGCCTAAAGAAATAACCTGTTTGGTATAACAAAACGACGTGACTACGTCGTAAAACATTTTTGAATTATAAATAGTTTAAAAATCGTTAATTGGTTTTGGTAGGTTTTTATTGACATTAGCCAATTATTCAATTAGGTAGAGGCGTCGACAAAATGTATGGACAACAGGTAAGCTTGAAATTAGCATTTATGTCGCTTCTACGATTTTGTTTCTGTGTTCAGCCCATTAGCTTATTCAATTCTCTCTGAGTGAATTGGATTTTCCTTCCTATAATGGACTCTAATCCGTCGGCACATGTCGTCAAGGGCGGTCTAATGCCCCTGTTGCACGAGACGCTATTTCAGTTTTCGTAACGGACCATTACAATATCTCATCGTGACGTAGAAAAATTTTACATGTCATTTGGACATATTTTTACGAGTGTTTGTTTTTCACGTGGGGCGGGCCCATTTCACACGGTGTGGTTGTAATGCCGCTCAATGTTTCACTACATTTAGTGTGACTTAGATTTCGATCTTTTACACTTTTAATGTTGCTAGTTAGTTTCTTGTGGGGTCGTTTGGTGTTACAATTTAACAGTATTTCTTATACAGCTGAAAACTTATTCTGATGTTTAAACCATACAGACAGAATCGTGTTGCTGGGGAGTTTGTTCCACCATTTCTTCTTCCCAGCGATAACACATAGGAAGTGGTGAAGGGCGGCTGTCTTTTGTAAAAATTGACCTTAAAAAAGTGCTGATTTTCAGCCTACTTTGAATAAATGACTTTTTATCTTTTAAAGTAGGTACAAGAGTTTTGAAGCTTATTAAAGGTTGTGGTTGCTTATGTATGTTAAGTTTACTTGCTACTCCTTCACAGCTCCAGTTAGATTCTCTTTACCATTAAACATAGCACGTGGGTCATGACCATCTAAGTGATATTCAATTTCACTCAAACCTAATACTTTAATTTATTTGATACCTTTCTAAAGGCAACATTGATATAATTAGTGTGGTCTAATATAAAATGTATTTGTAAGTCTATGAATTATATCCCCGGAACAGCGGAGGGCATGTCGAATGGAACTAATTACGGGCAGGCTACGGACCTGCTGTGACATGTGGCCTATATTACGACATACGACATATCATTCCGACTTATTAATGCGCTCCGTTCATTTTGTACCACTATTTTTTATAAGGAAATAGTTAACTTTTTCAAAGGGTGAGTCATATAAGCATAATTGCTTTATTCATTATGGCCATATAGTTATTGAGTAAAAGGGATAGGATTCTATGTTCTTTAACCTAGTTATTGCATCCCACAGTAAATTAGCAAAGTTAAAAGTGTCGCTGAAATGTCATTAAGCATGTTTCCTCAGTACCTATGTGTTGTCCAACACTTTTTTGTAAGCAATTAGCAGACTGTCGCGTGGCCGTCGTCGCATCCGTGTTGTTAATTTATCGCTTACAGGCCACAGCCCGCCCCTCATTAGCGAACTGAGCAAAAACTGGCCGAGTTTTATTAACCGCACCGCGGCCCATGACTCACTGCGAATCAAACACTAAAGCCGCATCTAAACAATAGCCAACCAAATAATTTATCTGCACGTGTTCTCGCTTTGATAAGCTAAGACTGATTTGCTACACCAATTTGTAATTAGTGCTTTATGATCTCTGATTTTATGTGTATAAAAGCGATTTATCTAATCACTTTTGTTTCTCTTTCGCCTCGGAAATATCTCTAAGTGGATAATGCTGGGAAGTGAGGCCAGCTTGTTGGGAACTCATGGGAAAGTGTTAGTTACTCGTAAAATATTCATCGATGCGGGAACTAACAATTAAATCAAGATGGCGATGCGATGTAGCTTTTAAAATAATTAAAATATTATCTTCTGTAACAACTATTGTTTGTAATATTTCTCACACATTTAGTAACTGAAAATATGATGGTTATCTTCTTTGCGGAAATTGAAAGTGTCGATTTAAAAATTATTAAGATCGTCCACCTTACTGGAAAATTGGAACAAGAATTTTGGACGTCAAATAAGATTTTTTATTACAGTGAATAAAAAGTATAAATAAACATGCTTCGTGTGCGGCCCATCAGCGCATAGTTTCAGCGGCATCTTTGGCGCGCAATGGGCCCTGAAGCGTATGCGCAACGATTTCAGCACATTTCACGCCTTTTTTGTGCGCGCTGCGCAAGCGACGACTCTCGTATGAAGATTGTTAATAACGCGTGAAGTGACAACTGTAGCTTTAATTGCGACTGTAAGTAATTATTGTGAACTTATGTTGTGAGAGAACGCGTTGTTGATTGTTTGATGTATGTCAACAATCGCACACTAGAGGCAGAAACGATGCATCCGTTTGTAAATGCATTTAGGACTGTTATATGCAACTGCTGAATTGTCCGGTGCTCTGATTCATTTACTATCACATCTGTTGTAAGCTTTTGAGCCTAGTTTTAATTATTGCACGCTTTTATTGCTGGCTTTGTGTCGGGATAGATCAACTGCTATACCTACAGAGGGACCCGCAACTTATTCAATATTCTAGAAACCAGAAGGCTTATAAGACGGAGAATTTGAGAATATTCTAGCTTATATTAAAATTCGTAGAGAGCAAATACTCAAAGTAATTAGCTATACCATTGCCACCAAGTCACAACCGTCAAATCGAGTGTTAGCCGAGTAACCTCTTCAAAGCTATTAATGTGCAAACAGGCCAACCACAAATTAAGGGTTTTGTAAACCGCAAGCGCGATGAAGCGTTGGTTGATTTTTAATTAAAAATGTTGGTAACTCAACTCAAGGCTGTCGTGTTAATGAATCGTCGATTTCTGTTCGTTTCGTTATTGCATTGTTTCCTGTCTCATTTATTAAGGGTCTGTGTACATTTGTTTTTTGTATTACATTGTTCGCCTTTAAAATGAGGTCCGGTTATTGCACTTAATATTTTTCTTTTAGGTTTCGGAACGGGGACTTTAAATATATGTATGTACGTGGATTCATTACATGTTTTAATGTCACCCGTTTCTTTATACATGTTTGGAGTTTTTAACTGTGTGTACCTAATCAATACTTTTACGTATGTACAAATATATGTATATGTAGATATTTTCTTTTTACGAACTTCTGGATTATTTTGTTGAAATAAAGATCAACTAAATACAAACTGTTTTAAATTTTTTGCCTGTTCAATCAGTTTGTTTTAGAGGATGAGTACAATTGAATAAACGTTTCCATTCTTAAAACTTTCTAAATCTTGAAAAAGTATAGAATTAAAAATTGTCTCTCACTTTTCATTTAGGTAGTATATTTATTTTTCATGTAGAAAATAATACGTATTGTCCAATCCATTTATTAGTATTAGGTGGCAAAAATAAGATAAACATCCAGCTGCAGCCAACATACAAAGAGTAAGAGGTCACCCTAACTTTGTCTGCGACTGAGGGGTGATTAGCATTTATTAACCAAAGCTATCTAGTGAAAAAAAATAATTTGTCGTTCTGGTGACTGTGGATGTAAGGTTTGTAAAAATATCGCGGAAAGAACTGGTTAGGTATCTCTTTAAAAATTAAAAATTTGATAAATTCTTTCTTTCCTGTTTTGTTTGTGAAAAAACTCGTTAATAAATAAATAAAATAATATATCCCGAATGAATCAAGTTCATGCAATGGGAGGTATTTCGGTATGTATGTTATGGATTATCAATCCACACAAAAGAAGGTACCTAATAAAAAAACAATAAATTTTCATTTTATTTTGTGTAACACAAATAACAGTATGAATTATAACATCTTGTCAAAACACACTATAGAAAATAAAATCACTTGGTGTTTCAGAAATTATCCACACTAGATAATAAAGTGGACATCTACTTTAAAACGTCCAATAACACTAAGTGGACTTAACAAATTATCTATGCGAGTTCGCTTTTAGCTAAGCTTTGTTATGCTAAGTCGCTCAGTGTGGTGGAAGGTTTACGCGCAGGCGCTTACGAAACTATGGCCTTGTGTTCGTGCTAAATACCTGAGACAATAGTATTTACCTACCAATGACACGTTCACTTAATTATTAGTAAACTTGCTCGTAATTACCGTTTTTTAATTAAGTATTAAGGCTCGTTTTCTTGGTTTGTGATTGTGTAATTTAGTGATGTTTGTTTTGTTGCTCAATTTTTAATTTCAATTTAATTAGTAAAACTACAAGGTTTTATAAAAAAAAATCCATGAGAAACATTTTCACACTTATTCTTGTATGAATTTATAAGGAAAATGCAGTGACACCTTCATATACCTTAACCTTAAGTGCTAGGTATTAGGTAGATAACTCATATACGAGAAGAGACTACCTGTACATACTTTTTCTACTGAAGCATTTCTGTCTAAGAGGAGAACCGGAGCATAAGGAAGTATCTGTACTATGTGAGCTTTCTGAAACTCAAATTTAAAGTTAGAGATAATAATGCATAATAATAAAAATAATATTTTATATACTTTTATATTATAAAAATAAAAGAAAAGAGGTTTTTCTAAAATAATTGTTTGTCATATTTTTTATTTTAAACAGTTCTTTTTATTGTATACCTACATGCAGCGAATTCTAGTCCAAAATGAAATACTGAAAAATTATACACATTGAAACAAAATGTGCCCTACACACGAATACAGATCGACATTGCAATTAACACACACAAACGTGCAGTAACATTTTCTTGGTGTGCTTACAAACTCCGCCCCAAACAAATTTTGACCAATCGTCGATCGCTGTAGGCATAGATCGTTGTGGCAACACGCCTCGTATTTTTCGTCACGGAACAGCGACTCAGGCGCGACTCACACTTTGTTAATGTAAGCGTTCTTCGCTTTGAAGATACCGGATCCGAGGCTTCGTGCTATCTCTCTTCCACACCGGTCCTCACCTCGGTTTACCAGCCATACCAAAATATGATTAAAAGCTGCAACAAAAGCTCGGATTTAGATTTCAGGTGGATTAGTTAACGAGAAAATTGATAAAGTTTCGATATTATTAGTGTCCAAAGTAGCAGCCATACTTTTATTTGAAATTTTCGGGACCGGCGACAAGTTCGTCGGCGAAAACAGTCGGCTGACAGAAAGAGACAAACGATCAGGTGGTGCGGTTTGGAAGGCTGCGGAGGCGGCCAGTTTGACCATTTTTTGTTGGTCCGTTGATTGTGAAAGATTACACTTGAGAGTCGAAATACATCTTTACATCACACGTCAGTGGGCACTGAGCTGTCTTCAAAGTAACACGGATTAGACACACGCAGTTTCCTTTACGTAATTATGTCTGCGTTCATGCTGTGATAGTGAAAGACTGAAATAGTGATCTTCTGGGACTTTTGCATGTGTTCGGACTAATTTGGTGTTTGGAGCTACTCGTCTGCCTTATTTAGCTCTTATATTATTTGCGTCGATGGCTGTATCAACACTGAATATGACACCGTACTTCACTGGATACTCTTTTCAAGGTAAGCCTTCAGCCACTACGTAATTACTTCCTATTAAATAATTTATAATTGCTTTCAAATACTTATTTGCTTTTAGTTTTTTATTGGTATTATTTTATTTACTTAATTTGTATTTATTGTTAAGTCAAAGTTGAATGCTTGATTTTTGCTTAAATATATATTTTTAATGCTTTAAGTTTAAAATATGTATTTAGGATATGAAGGTATTCATCTATGAAATTTAGTTTGTAATCTAATTTGCTGCAACTGTATCATGCATGTATGTATTATTCTATTTTGTTTGTCAATAATTGTATTATAATTTACTGCATTCACTAACCATGCTTTTAAATCAATATCTATATATTTCCACATTTTTTGTTCATTCTCATGTTGCGTCTTTGCTAATACCTTAAAAATCATATCTCTATCTATAGATTGAATTATGGTTCTAAAACCACAACACGGGCAATAAATAAAACATGTTGTTTCACCCATGATTAGCCGACATTTAGCAGCTGATTATGTATCAATTATACCAGTTGGATTTTAAATTATGTCGTAAACACAGATTCATCCGAACTAAAGGCCCCGAAACGATTGTAAAACTATAAAATCACGAAGAAATTACAAAGTGCCTTTTACGGCTACCAATATAACAATATTTCATCTTCGCGCGTCGGGCACAAGACAGACGTATAAAGTATAGCCTGTGTTTTTTCTTATTTATAACTGAACCTTGTTTAGGCTACACTTTCTGGAATGGTCAAGGACCGTAATCTATAGAAATTGATTTGTCTCTGTTTCAATAACGCATTGCTGTCACGACGATCTATTGTCCTATCGAGTCTTTGTCACAATGATCTTGATCATAATTTAAGAAAAATAAACGGTAATTGATCTTATTCACTAAAGCCTTATGTAATCATTTATTGATAATCGTAATTTTCATTAAATTCTTGTTTGTATATCTTAGGGAAGAGTTTCTTAGTTCTTATATATGTAGGTTTAGGTTAGCACTTGATATGAGGTGATCGTGCTAAAAACAATAATTTGTATCTTAGACATTGTGAGATCGCTACAGAGTCAACTTAATTTGGTATGGTAAAGTTTTACTGTTTTAAAATTTAAGGCAAATTATGGCCCGTCATAAAATTACTGAATAACTTTTGTTTTCTAAGCGTCCTGTCGTTTCTCTGTATCGACATTTTATTACTGGTGACAGTTTTTATGAGTATCTAAAGTTTCATGGACAACCGTTCGTAAATAGTATTACTTCTGTATAAAGTTACATTTTTTGTCCCCACAACGACAGTTCCTTGTACTATTTTAAGTTTCTTTTCTAAATTTATTTCAGCAAAAACAACCACATTTACTATATTGGTGTCTAATGTTAAGTTCTTGTACCAAAATTCATAATTATATTTATAGGAATATTTCATTAGTTTAAAATTATATATTCTTTTGTTTTCCCAGCGGCTGAACGTAAAGTTCATTTCAAAGGCTTACCGTATATAAATAACAACGGAAACTGTTCCAAAAAGCTCTCGCACTGAGGGTTTTACACATAAATCATTACCATACGAAAACATTTCGACTGCATTGTTAAAAATGTCACTTCGACTTATGACCTGTTTCGTCTAAGGCAAATTAAAAAGAAAGAGACACACATATTTGAAAGGGTTGAGAGAGGAGAGCAATAACTTTAAAGAATGCCGACGTCATTGGAATGGAAATCCAGTCACATTTTTTAATTATTATATTATTTATATTCATAAATATGAGGCAATTCCCTTCAATAAAAATATTATAAAGTAATATAATTTAATTTAACCAAATTCCTTAAAACTTAGCCCAGCGCTTAAGGTTATTTTAAATGAAAGGGAGTATCATAAAATGAATTGAACACATTGCCACAATAGGTGCCTATTTCAACGTTGATATAAGCTAGCTTTATAGGATTTTTCATTTTCTCGATTTTCTTGCATGACTCACGTTCGGCGTACGTAAGCGAGAAGGCGCGCGGCGGCGCACGCGGCTTGAAAGCCTCTTTGAAATATTAAAAATGTCTCGATTTTTTTATCCAACTTCAAATTATCTGACTTTTTGAAGCACCAGTATAAATCGGGATTAGTGTCTTATAAGTCCATCTGATGTGGCCGTGAACATCACAAAACGTTTGTTCAATACTTTAAGAGGATGAAAGATTATTTACAAATATGCAGCCATTTGTAATTTGTAGAATTAATTTGTTTTTTGTTTTGAATTATGCGTTTAATGATTAATGATAAAGCGTATAAAACGTTGACGTATCATACTTCAGATTAGTCGTAAATAACATGTATTGGAAGTTTCTAATGCTAAGAGTTAGTGCATAATGATGCATTTGCGTATAGTTTAAGTATGGAAGTTAATGTCGATATTAGTTGGCATAATATCTGCGATGAGTGGAGCGCGCGATCAGATGGCCCCGCGGCGACGGTGACGGCGATGAAGCGCGATACTCATCGCAACGCAACGCACCTTGTAATTTTCTCCGCGAACGAGACTGCATTTTTCATAATCCCTTATGCTATAAATATTTTATTCGTCTCTGTACAAGATTAGCGACAGCAATAACGTTTATTTTTAATAACTTGGATCAGTCGTAAATTGTCTTCTCAATTAGATATAAACAGTTTTCGACGGAGCCAATTATAAGAATGATACAACCTATATCACTGTGCATTGGATTTCTGACCTTTATGTGGAGTTCAGTACCATAATCAAGGTTTAGTCACATTCATATCACGGGCCGACAAGCGGTGCACATCTCGCGCACACGCACACATCTCGGCGGCGCGCCCGCGCAGATCAAAGGCACCGACAGGCTCTTTTAGCCGCATAATATGACGCGCCCCCCGCCTCCGCCCGCGGCCGGCGAAATGCCTCGCCGCCCGATCAACCTTCAGGGCGCTTACTTGCCATTACTTATGCCGATCTATTAATAAACAAATTGATATAACGGATATTTGAAGCGGGACCTTTGATTTAACGTCAAGTTGTATTAATCAAAATCAGTTTATTCGATAATTTGTTGATGAAATACAAACTAATGAATGCATGCGTCTAAGTTTTCATTAAATACATGTGGCGCCATTTACTAAATATAATTTATGAGTAACGGACGATAATAATGGTCAATTAGATTCACAAACAATGTTTGAATAACGAATGATTTGCTGGAAATTATTTCTGGGTATCCAATCTGATTATCACAGGCGCAGTTATCGATACGGCGCACACTCAGGTGTTGAAACGTTTAAAAGCGATTATCAGATTAACCGCGGCCCATGAGATCAGAATCTATTGCCCAGGGCGCAGTCTTTGTCGCGAAGGTAACACTACTTTTCTATTGCACAATCATTCTGTGCTATTAGTGATTACTTTCCAATTTCAATTGAATAAATTGTTTTGTTATAATCTCGTTTTGGTAGATAGATTAGATGCTTTCTTAAGTATAAAATCAATAAGGTGCTGTAGCTTGTCTGCAGAAGTTTGCGAATAACATTGAAACGATTAGGGTAAATCACTAAACATTTATGGTGTTACTAGCTCCCGCTGGTGGTTTTACCCGCTTTCTGAAGGAAATACTTCCTGAACCCGGATGAAAAATGTCCCATGTTTAATATTGATATAAAAAATCAGTACTGCCAAGTCTTATTACTTATTGTATTTGTATAATATAACATTTGTCGTTTGGGCGTGAAGAATTAACAAACATAAACAATAACAAATTTCGGCTATATAATTATTAGTTCGATATGATTACAAAAAAGTTTAATAAGGATTAACACGTCACAAATTATAATTTTCTTAAACACGACACGTGTCAAACGCCTATTTAACTGTTATGTTGTGTATTAACCCTATTAGTTATATAATAATGGCTCAAAGTCTTAACAAAAATTAATACATGCATTTCCACAATATCAAAATCTTTAATTCATCCTTATTCATCATTAATGCTTCCTGAACAAACAATTGTTCAGTTCGAGTATACTTATCACCAAAGGTATATCAAACCTCACCTAAATCAGGATTGATTGACCCACACAATAGTATTAAGGCAGCCTTTTCGAGTCACCAAACAATCGTTAGTATATTTATTAGTTTCTTGAGCGAAATCCTTTGTCCAAGCGGCATGTGACGACGTCAAAGAGTCCATTTCGTGCAAGAAAAGAAAAGAATCCGTCAAATTAGTATATAACGCGTTATGAATACGGAATGAGGTCAAACAGGGCACTCTCAAACATAGCCTATTATATCGAAATAAAATATTCAGTTCCATTCATTACTTACGTAGGTACGTACATTATATTCAGCTCTGACATGCCGAAAGGCGTTGCTTCAGTTTGAACAGTTGGCAACCAGTTCTATGGGGAGACTCGTGTTTTCACAAATTAGAAAGACTTTTGTATTCCTGTAACTAAAGTTCCGCTTGCTGGGAAATGTAATGACTTGTAATAGTCAAAAGCAGCATTTTAACGAGCTGAATAATAAACAAACTGACATTGAAAGGCTTGCATCATTTTGTTTTTTGCCCCTCAACTGCGTGATTCGGTAGCAAGAGATAAATTTCATGCTATCAGCGTTCAAAGTAAATAATATTTAGAGTTTTCAAAAGCCATTACCCAAATGAGAATAAGCCGCTATCTAAGTCGCTATGTAGCTCGTATGAAAGTATAATAGAATTGATTTGATATTCGATTGGTACATTTAGTGGCTGGCGGAGCGGCCACGCGACCACGGGCCACACAGAATACTTTGAAGACTTGAAGAAGGCTTAATGGAATGACACAGCCTTTGTGAACGCCGCCCAATTCTAATGGCTATTCAGATGGCATTTCACCTCTCTTTGTTGCTTGATTTCGGATAGTAATAGGTTATTTTATTAGCGTATAGATGATTTTTTGACGAGTAAAGAAATCTTGGGTCGATTTAAATTGATGGCACATTGTTATTTTAGTTGCAAAGCATTGAAATGGATTACCTACCTATTAAACTAGAGCATGTATTGTTGAAAACTCCGTCTTGTTGATCGAATTTAATTTTGTATGCTCCATACAAGGTCCTCCGATAACCTTATTTAAATTGCTCCACATATTATTCGTTTTATGCAATTTATTTTGCACTAGCTTTTTTATAGGATTTAGCTCTTCTATTTCTTCGCTGATACAAAATCCTGCCTTCTTCCAAACACTTCAAAAAGATCCCCCTTGCTCTTTACATTCGCACATTGCATTCTAATCAACTTCATACTCCCAATATACCGTTGAATTTGAACAAAACTATTTTAAATAAATAGAGACAACATTGAAATGAATACTTCAGAAGTAGGTTTAAGATAGGTTTTAAAATAATCTTAAACTATTTTTAGTATACCCTGTAGCTTAAAAGCAGCATGAAAAAATACATAAATGAGTATGAATTCATATAGGAAACATTCTCTAACATCATTGCCTACATAAATAACAAAATGATGCGATAGCGATGAAACATTGCGGGATAGGAGTCCCTTCAAACGAGTTGTGGCTTCATAATTTGTAATGCGAAGGCAAAAACGCCTTGCACATTAATTAGATTTCCTGAACTATGACCAGGTTTCTCAGAACCCAGTCGTCGTACAGTTATCGTTGGCACAACTCATGTGGAAGGAAAGCGGCATGGCGTGTGACGTAAAGCCCCATATAAATTTTACTATAGGCACATTAATGTCGCTACGTGAAATTGATTTGCAAGCAGAAACATATTATGATTGTGAAAACGGGGTTTACGATTTATTTACACAATACGATATCGATTTCGAACATTATAAACTATCACTGTACTGTTGTTATCAAGTACCAGAGGCAAGTTCGCAAATATTTAATTTTTCCTTGCACACAAGAAATTATTCAAACGGCATTATTTTGTTGGCAGCAATATATTTGTAAACGATCGCGATATCAAAATATAATAAAACTCAAATAGGCTGTAACTTATGTACCTAACGAAATTGAAAAAGTTATTCTAATTATAAAATAATAATCAAGAATCTTTCATAGTTTGCCATGTGAGATGGTGTGTGTTTTACTACTAGTATGAGGTCGGGATATCTTTATGCCTATTGCGCTCATAACTTTTATTGGTCGTCATTCCCATTTAGAAGCCCTGGCTAGTGCAACAGCAATGCCCTTAGACATCAAACGTTTCAAACAGTATAAAATGCAACACAGTGAAAACAAAATGCATCCTCTCAGTTTAAACCGATTAGTGCAAATTAAAGTGCAACGTACTTTGGACGCGGTCAGTTTAAATGAAAAAAAGCTGAAGTTGTACAAACATAAAATTAATTTCGTCATAGCAAAGATGGAAGCTTAAGAAATTCAATCTCTATCCGACAATGGAAGTGATAACCCGAAAGTACTACGAAGGTTGATGAAAATGTGATTGTTAATTAAAGTTGACACAGAAATGCGAATGGTGAATTCAGAATCTTCATTTATTCGGTCACGGTTTGCCTCTTACGTTTAGCATTAAATGATTGACTCTGTTTCAATTTCGTCTAACACGAACGCAACGGTTGAACGAATTGGAACACGATTATGTGATTGTGAGAAAATTTTATACTTCAACGGTGCAACGGTGTCTATGTCTAAGTTTAGTGTGTGATTATGTTTCGAGCAGACGACACTTGCTTGCTATGAATAAAACGCGTGAGTAAAAAATATTGACAGCCAGGGTCTTGGTCATACAATATACTGCTATGTGCCCAATTCCGACCTAGTGACTGATATATTCCGCCAATTCAAGCTTATTTTCAGTGCATCACATTGGCGTGCCACCCTCGTAGAAGCTATTGTTGAGCTCAACTTGTGCATGCTCCGAAACTGCTTCCGGACGATTAGCTGCCAATGAATGTTTGAATTTGTTGTTAACTTCACCTTCTTTTGCGTTAATAGCGTTACAATGTTTGCGAATTCTATTACGCATTGTGCGTTTGAGATCCTCTTTGTGAATTTCATTGTGAAGATTTCATCAATTGCGTGTTCGACTGATCCTGTTAGTTCGGTTGAATATAGTGCAAAAACTGATTGAAATTCGCTACCATTTTATGGGTATAAACGTATAAAACATTTTTTAAATAGATTTTCCGCTTTCGTTACAATTTAATGTTACATTTTAATTTAATTAACAAAAGGTATCTTTTTGATAGCTATATAAATCACTGTATGTTCTTTGACATAATATATCACTTTCAATAAAAATTGGTGATAGAGCTATAATAATATAAATTACGGCTATAAACTACTTCGCCAAAAATGAAAACTATATTATAATGAAGTGATACATTACTTCAAAGCCACCCACATTTGTATAGCGGGGTTGTTATGGATACGTTATGCGTCATAAATATTTCGGGAACATAAAATTAACACTCAAAAACATGGGCTTTCGAGGCACCGCAACGTCTACGGCCTCCTACAAAAAATATGGGGATCGCTTGCAGAACCGCGCCGTGACTCCGGACACTTCAATAGCCTGCGACTACTAAACCATTATGGCTTGTATGCTAACGAAAGAAGGTCCGATTTACAATAATCTTCGCAGCTTTCCTGTTAGTTTGGGAGTTTTTATTGATGGATACAGTTGTTGACCTTAAGTTGTTTATGTTATGGTCTACTTTGGATTGTATGATTAATATCCGTCTCGGTTCCTTGTCTTATCAAAGGACATACTTGTTGACATGTTGTCTAATTGATAGGTGGTTCTCGGTAGGGGTCTAGGGCCTTACACGAGGCGGAACCTTTGAGGAATTATTTAAAATTGATAAACTATAAATGCCTTCACAAGTGGAACATGCCACTGTTATGTTTTTTTTTTACTTTTAATATGTGGTCATTGTGTGGTGTGGGATTAGATTTGGGAATGTGAGTAATTACTTTTTTAATTGAGTTTTTTTTTCATGGAAATCATATTAATCAAACAGATTTGCAAAGAATCTCCTTTGAAAAATTTAATCGAAGAATGTATTTCAAATAAAAAAAGCACTCATAAATCATTAACTAAACAATCAAATTAATAACGAATAACCTAGCATAACTATTGTATAGTATAGCTTCTGGATATAATTTTGAGCGTCATCTCATTCCCAATAGAAGCTAACATGCATGCACAAAGTCGTTGCAAAAATCGACGACCGGCGGCTTCCTTTGACGTTAGGTGGTCTCCCAACCAGCGGTCGCACGAGTGATGTGATTATAATAGCGACACTTTACGCACACATAACCACATTAATATATCCAGAAATAATACAATTTATATTCCAAGGGATTTTATTCGCAAACACCATTGAACCCACCAACTTAATTACCGCTCACGATACTCATCGCTATAAAACATTAATTAAAAATTTGATGACTTTCTTTTTACTATTGAAAATCAAAAATGATTCATCAATCAGAATTCTCAACAGAATTCTCAACAGAGCACGAAGATGGAGGTATTTCGTTTAATCTAGGAGTAACAATTCTTTTTGTGAGAACAGAAGTCGTTACTCATAAAATGTAACAAGTCGATCCCAACAAAGGCCAGAAATAGTTTAAGTGTTATCGTTTCTGCTTGACCGCACTCGTGTTAAAGAAATTGGATACTCTTGCTTGAGAACACTGCCAATGAAACGTAAAATTACGAGGTGATCGAGGCCTACCGATGACGTAGGTACATATTATTATAGAGCGTGTAGGAGCGAGAGACGTGCAGCCGCGCCACAGCTTTGTGATCCATAATGTATTGTTGTATTGATACTTTACGCATTATTTGAATTTAATATAGCTACTGGTTGCCCTAGTAATGCCAATCCAACATAAAGACGTGCCTCCTTTCGGGCGACAGCATAACAAAACATTTCACAATAACCTAATATATTGAAAAGTAAGTTCTGACGTATAGAAATACGATTGCGCTTCGAAAATCAGGAGAGTTCTTGAACATATTCTTTACAAGTCGAATACACACAATCAGAAAGCTTAGCTTTCATAGCAAAGTCGATTCATAACTGGTTTCTTTTTACACACGTACTGTTTCAGTGTTTTATTTGTTTGGGGGAATGTTATTGTGGGTGAAGCATTAAATATCGACGATGTTGTTAAAAAGCTTTTATTTCTGCAGGTCAGGGTCGTATGAACCAGTTGGGCGGTGTGTTCATCAACGGTCGTCCGCTGCCGAACCACATCCGACTGAAGATCGTGGAGATGGCGGCGGCGGGAGTGCGCCCCTGCGTCATCTCGCGGCAATTGCGCGTCTCGCACGGCTGCGTCTCTAAGATACTCAACAGATACCAGGTAAGGACACTCACATAATTCCACGTACTATTAAAAGTTTTCAAATGACAATTCAATTCATTTCTTCCAAAAATTAGGAGTACAAAAAAAGTAAATTTGTCTTTTTTGTTATCAGGAAACGGGTTCCATACGTCCTGGTGTGATTGGAGGCTCCAAGCCAAGAGTAGCGACTCCAGAAGTCGAGAACAGGATCGAAGAGCTGAAGAGACAAAACCCAGGTATATTTTCCTGGGAAATTAGAGATAAACTAATTAAAGAAGGGATTTGTGATAAAAACACAGCGCCGTCTGTGAGTTCCATTTCGAGGCTTATAAGAGGAGGCAAAAGGGACGAATCCGATCCTAGAAGAAATCACAGCATTGATGGTATTCTAGGTAAGTAATTATACTTACCTCGGATTGTAAACTTTGCATTGCACTTAAGAAATGATCCCTAGTAGGAACATGCTTTCGGAACAAATAAAAATGTTTAAGTGACCTAAGGTCACAGGCTGGCATTTGCCGTATCAGTTGGTGGCATAGTTTGTAGCAGCACTTCACCGCTTGAGAAGTAATACCGCGTTGTGTGTTTGCATAAAACTTTATATTGCTCTAGTTTGTTGTTGTGGTCCCTTGAAAAAGAATTAACTGTGCTGTGGTTTATTCTGAGTCTATAACTGGCCACGTGCAAGGTCGCTATAGATAGGCATTAACAATTATTTAGCAATAATTCAAAATCCTTGATGGATTTAAAACAATTATTTAAAAAGTCGCTGTCGGAAATAATGATGCGTAAATAACTCGCCGTGTCATCGTAGTCCTTAACACTGATTCGAGACCATAATCACTTAATTTAGTTCAAAGCATACTATTATTATAAATTTATTCTTATAATGAGACTGTCGGAACGTTTGCAAACTTCACAAAATGGCGTATAAAGTTAATAATCCACGTAAAAGTGAAGCGGGCGCGGCGCGCGCGCACGCCACGGCAGCGCCCCTTGTGTCGGCTTCGAAATTGTAGGTTATAAAAATGAAATTAGTATCCAAAGGTGTTATTATCCCATCGCGTTTGGCCGCGGGGCTTGCATTACGACAATCTGTCCGTACTGCACGTCTTGTGCCGTATAGCTATCCAATATAAAATGGCGCTCCTAATATCCCGGTTCAGTGACGGAGCGCGGTTTTGCCGGCGAGATTCTGCGCACCGATAAGATTATGCATATTAAGTTGTGCACGGCCAAAGTAATATCTACACTGGAAAAGCGGCCCCCTTTACTGCTCGAGCTCGCGTATTGAAAATTTGCTGTTCGTGCCTGTCCTGTGACGACGGGTAACGGTACATTTTGGTCGCAAGTTTTTCGTGGAAATATTTGCATACGCGCGGGTTTGGTAACATCAGCCGGTTAATTATTATTTTAGGGTCCAACCGCGAATAAGTTTGCATATTGAAAATTTGCATAATCATGAATTTATTTATTCTTCAATCGCCCCACAATTGCTGTTGCTCAAGGCACAAGATGAAAACGAGATCGACTTCTCTATAATCTAATTCTATTTTATTATCATCTAGCACAAAGTAATATTTATTAAGGCCCCGAAGAATTCATTTGAGGCTACTAGAGGCGTAGAGTAATGTGGTTACGTTTAATTTAATCGAGGCCGCGTGTGGTCTGCGCGGTAGTCCAATATAATCGACGTAAAACAAAAACAAATGAAAAGATAGAAAGTCGCAATAAAATAATATTATGTCGAAATTCATATTACATTAATAGACATCAATGCTATTGTGGTCATTTGGAGGATTGTCCTTATTTAACGTACCTACACTGATTATCAAATATTGTTTTAAGAATATAGTTTTAGGAGAGTATGTCGGGTGCACGTAGCATTAACAACGTGTTTTCTTAATTTCTAAAGGTCCGTCATCTTGCGAAGACTCTGACACCGAGTCTGAGCCGGGAATCACGCTGAAGAGAAAACAAAGGAGGTCCAGGACTACTTTTTCTGGAGACCAACTAGAAGCTCTGGAGCGCGCATTCACTAGGACCCAGTACCCTGATGTTTACACAAGGGAGGAGCTTGCGCAGAAAACTAAACTCACCGAAGCTAGAGTTCAGGTATGTCCCTTAACCAAAAATCCTTAACCAGAAATAATTCAATGGAGTTTTTTTCTAAACCATTGATAAAACAGATGGCCGTTTCTCTTCTAGAAACTAGTTAGCCCAAGGATACCGGTAGCAAACCTGTAGTAGTTAGGTGTATCAATGATAGATGACGGCAATCAAACAATCCTATTGTTGGCCGCACTCACTTCCCGCCCCTACAAAAGCGTGGCACTAAAAAAACATAATTACCTTTATAATTAATTATAACAATGGTAAGAGCTACCATATGTTGTTCATCGCTACCGATGTTTTATCAGTTTTTGTTCAATTAGTAGCCCCACGTAATTGTAGGCCTCTATAAGACGATGTAATCGAATCAGCTCTATAATTATCTATTGATGAGGTAGATATTTGTAATATTTATAACAGTATCAATCGCAACGTCTATCGAAAGCATAAATTAGAATCAAAGATTTTTTGCAAGAAAAAAAAAAACGTGGCATTATAAAGTGAAGAATTTGTAACAATATTAATTATAAACGTAATTAACTGTTTGAATTCCTGTGTTAAATTGCATCGCGTAATCAGTAATGTTTTAATTATTCTATCAAGGACTTAAATTAAGTTTTGTGTTGTTTAGGTATGGTTTTCAAACCGAAGAGCTCGACTGCGCAAACAATTGAACTCGCAGCAATTGAGCGCTTTCAACACCATGTCTCTGCAGTCAGCGTTCCCTTCAGTCCATCAACAATACGAGCCTCCGTCTACCTTCAACGCTCAGTGCGCGTCCTGGCAACAATCATACTCATCTGCGCTGGGCACCAGCTCAGTGCTGAACTCGGCCCTTGCGCCATCCCTCCACCAATCCGCGCTTACTGCTCCTTCAGTATGCCAGTCGGCACTGGCGGCATCCAGCCTACATCCTCCAACCTCAAGCTCCTTCTCATCCGGAAACCTAACGCCACTGTCCCATTCTTCGGAACTCGCTACTCCCCTGCAAGCCCCTACTGATGCTACCCCTCCGAGCTCAAGCCCCACAACGACTAGTCCCTCTGCGAACCAGACCAGTGCGCTCACTTACCAGCATTCGACTTACGCGAATCCGAGTGAACCTATCTCTCACCCGTACGGATACGCCGACTACTCGAAACAAGAACACGCCATGTCTGCCCACAACCACTGGACGACCAGGCAGCTCAGCGGACACGCGCAAAACAAACTCGCCGAAGTTGGCGCTTGGCCTGAAAACTATAGGTAAGTTTATTCACTCCACTAAAATAAACATGGATAAAAACATCTCAGTAATCCCCGACGGTAACTAAGTAGCTCTATGAATTATTGATGTCGAGCGACTCATCTGACGTGGTTTATGCGGATGAATATGCAATTACAATAAAGTGACCTTTGCTGCCGACCATTTAAATAACTATCTATTATGTGAATTATGACTGTTACACTAATAGTAGGTTTAGGGCGCACGAATGCAATGACATCATTTGGTTAGTCAATGTGTATTAGTAAGGTGCATGACGCGTGGTGCAGGATGCGTGTAATGCCGCGTCCGGTGGCTATCGATCGGGCGTGGACTCGATCGCAAATCGGGGTGCGTACGTTTTATTTCTTTTCACCTTCCTTTATCATTAGCCGAAGCGGCCGCTAATCAATTAAGAGTGTAAGAAGTCGGCCATTATACGCCGCGCGGGTGGTTATTACAGCGCGCGCCTCGTAATACGCCGATTCGATCGTGAATGCAATAGGGCTGCGAATTTTATAGTGATTTTGGATCGATTTTTAATTAAAATTTTACTTAGTTATTTTAAATTTTCTTGCATTATTCGATGTATCTTCTCTGAGATCTGCATAATGTTACAAAAGAAAGAGGGTCGTAGAAAAATTTCACTCGTGCTTGTTGACGATAGACATGAGTACCTATGTGTTACTACCAAAGTGAATTTGTCGAATGACAATGTGACAAATACATTGTCGCTTTGTACTGTACACGGCGACGACATTTATCTGTGTTATCGAGACAAAGCACGTCTATAAACCTCACATTGGACCACACACAATATCTCGCCTCGCACAATGGAACACAAACTAATAATATATGGGTTAGCTACGTTTATGTGTCGGTGTGTCTTATCTAGTCCTTTACGCGCGCTTGATTGACGTAACACTTCGTTACAACTTTATTATTTTGTCTACCAAAAATATTGTATTATGTGCCGAAAGTGTGGATAATGTGGGTTACATATTTGACGCTGACAAAACGAAATAAAATCCATTTTGCTAACATTTAGCGTTGGCTCCACGCGATGCAGCGGCCGGAAAGGCTATATCTTGTACAATGTCCATGAGTCATAATAAATCAGCGAGCTGCCTAACTATTAGTAGTGAGATACGTACGTATCGGTGTAATTAACGTGGACAGTCATTGGTCATAAATAGCGATTGTGATTGTCACCTCATAGCTAATTTTATTTGTTGCACACTTCACTGGTGCTACGACACTTGTATTTACGTGAAATAATTGTAGTATATCGTACTGTTCAGACAATGTGAAATAGGACTCACCATATTGATACTGACATAAAAAAGCGTCCCTATTTTAAAGACTGACAGAAGATAATATATCTACATAATAACACATCGAAGTTCCAAACATATCTGTAATTTCACTCATAGCACTGTAAACTATTCGTGTATTCAGAATATTATACAAAATTATTCAATTTGCTTAACCTCATATTACCACAAAGGGTTAGGTAAAGTGTTACCGAATATTAAATTGAGTCATTTATAATAGAGACGTGAATGTTAATACACATCATAGACGTGTAATGCTATATTATCAAGTATTTTCTCATAGATTTTTCTAATCTTAAATAAGATTTAATAAACAATTTCACACTGACATTTACTCGGAAACAGTGCCAACAAACAGCGTTTGTTTAGGTTAATAACTTCCAAGTAATACGGCGGCCGATCATTTATTGATATTAGAAATCTACACCGGCACAATACGTAGCGGATTACAGATAAACACACGTTGCTTTGTGGCCGGCTCGGCAATTAATGAGAGGCCGAACGTGACATTAGTGCAGTGAACCTAAGCATTATGCTAACGCGAACCCGGTATTAAAACTTATCTGCAGCTATTTGCATTCGACTTCCTAAAGTGCAGTAAGTCTCGCGTGCTGCGGAGCAACCACCTTGCCTCGAACACTTTCCTCCACAGAAACGCTCGCTCGCTTATTGTTTTCGCACGTGTTGTATTCTCATGTTAAAATGTCTGCACATATTCACCATAAGGGTAAAGTATTTGGGATGAGGTTAAGTAATAACTGTTAGCCAATCGCCATAACCTGTCTAGCCTGTACTCGGAACTGGCTAGAAACAAAGTTCACAAACGCTAATATTTTTTACTGCCGTCCAAAGTAATTATGTTTTATTCAGTATAACAAAATGTGAGTTTTCATTGTGTTCGCAATAGAACCTGAGCAGTAACGTGCGGCCTTCGCAGTTTCTGAGCGATGTACGACACTAATGTACCTTAATAATGTATTAGCCACTGTATTAACTATAAATTAAAATTTTATTGCACGCACAGTCACGAAGTGCTTCCGAATATTACGCCAACACAATGTATACATATAAGACTTAACTAAATTATGTAGTTCGGTAGGCCGGTACGAGTCACAATTACAAGGTAGCATTAGAGCTTACAGTGTGTTATTATTGTATTATTTTTAGTTAAATCTGTAGTTACCCGATATAATGCTTATAGACCGAACGGAACCTATGAAGCGATTAAATTATGCAGTGGGCAGTATCCCACGCTCAGTCGAGATATTGTAATAAAACTCAATGTAACAGCCAGATATGAAAGTATATTGACAATAGATAGTACGTGTCTTTGATGGCGTAGTCAAGAGATATCGAGTTTTATGCAGTCTTCGATTTTAACTCGACATAGATTTTCTACTAATGAGGTTCTTTATTTAAATGGCTACTGAAGAAACGTAACAGGATATTCGGCTCACTAGATACATACATATATAGATAGCATAACAGCACTTATATCAGTTGTTAGTTTACTTGTATTATATGTGTTGATTATCTATTTTGAACGTATCCTATAATATTATGTTTAATGTAAGATTTTTAATGTATTTTTTCTTTTGTTACAGTTCATTCTTTGGCACCAATGCGTCCCACTATGCATCGCACGCACATTCACCCACAGAAGCGAAGTCCGGGTACCCTTATTTAGGACAGCTCGGCGGTATGGACATGGGCAGAGTGCACTAAACTTAGCAAATAACACATACCTACTAATAAGGCAATAGAATCTATATTTATTGTAATTGAACGCACTCAAGAACTAATGGCCCGATTGTAAAATTATTTCAGTGTTAGATAAAATGTAAGCACGGCCTAGTTCCCACGGGACACGAGTGAAGCCGTTGGCGAAATCTAGTACTATAATATGACATATCAACGTGCCTTCTTATACAGAGAGTCTAAAATAGTATACTCATATTTGGAGAAAAAAGTATTTTCTATATTTACAACATATGTAGATGTAAATTTCAATACAATATTTTGAGAGCCTTCACTGTATCATAGAGCTTTTATTGTATAGATAAATAGATTCATAGTATGTTTTATATTGTCATATTTACTGTTCCTGTACAAGAAAAACGCACTTAATACAAATTGTCCCGTTAGTTTTTATCTTTCTAAATATAGATCGTTACTACATTTTATAAGTTGTTATATGTATATTGTATTTTAGATATCATCAATGTTAGTAAGCAATATTGTAATAATGTTTAAAAATCAATAAACACGATAACTTTACTAATAAAAACACACATAGTTACTAAAAGATAGATATATAATTTTCATTTTTATTTAACTTTAATTTGTACATAGTTTAATAAAGATAGCATGAATAGGTGGTATCTTTTCTTTTAGTGACTATATCCTAAAGATTGATCCTAAAATTGCCTTGAATGAAGTTGTGATTTTTTATTATAAATAATGTATTTATTTATAGGTATATTGTATTGTAACTTACTTTAATTAAGTGTAGCGACTAAGCACTTTGTAAAATAACGGTTTACCCAGAATAAATGAATGCTAATGCAAATAATTCAAGGTTTTTAATTAATCACGACCCGAAACCTTCGGTATATTCTTGGATTCGATTGCGTTTTCGTCCACGCTCAATTAACTTATTTACGCTATATAGGTACTTAAGATCCTTAAAAAAGTATATTTCAGTTCAAAACTGAATTACCAAACTGATAAACAATTTTCTTGTATTAATCCTGCCACAGACTCCCTTACAAATCATCATCACCTACCTTGCCTTTTTCCAAAGTTAATAGGAGTAAGCTTCCAGTCCTAATCGGATGCAGGTGAGCTCTGCCTTCTGACTACTCGCAACAGCCAAAACTGTTCAAATTTTTGACGGGACTACGAAAGCACCGTGCCTTCTGGAACACAGAGAGACTCGTCATGTCAATATGGGTACCCATCCATCGACCGATTGCACAAAGCATTGCTTGTCCTCATAATCCATCGACCTGTTCAGCTATAACTTAAGCACAAACTGTAGAAATGCCTTATCCGAATTGGACCCTCTTTACACTTTGAACTCAGTAAAAAAGTATTTGCCTTGCCAAAGTTACTTGCGAGAAAGTATCTATCCGTCTGTAACAATACTCTGTAAAATGGAAGCACCTATTTTGATGTAATATTTTATGATGCAAGATGCATTTGGAATCGCTAGTAAACAATTATCGGATAGCTCCTTTAATTATTATCTAGACAATACAGGCTTATCTAAGGGATGTCAAACACAGGTAGGACATTAATTGAACAGCGAGATATTAGCCGTGCCGATCAGGGTAGCTTTGACAATTTCGTTAGACCGATTATCCATACGTCGACGGCAGGCTATCGAAATTCTCTTTGCTAATATGTTGACACTCTCGTTAATGAAACAGTATTACACGCACAAGCGTTCATTTGTAGATAGTAATATTCTACTGACAGTGTCAACTGCATTGAAGACTTTTGTTTTAAGCAGAACAATCCATTTAAAAGAGTATCAACGGAGTTTCTGGTTAGTTCTTTTTAAGACTTACGTTTTAAGCTAAATAATCAATTGCTGTGTTGACTACTTGTAGTTGATCCGTGAAATCTGAAAAAGAAAAATAAATATTTATCTTGCGTTATCGACATCGAAATTAGGCATGTGGATTCTGTAGGCATAGTGCCTATAGTAGGTAGGCAAGAGCCTGGAATTATTACATTTTTAAATTTTTTTTTTTTATATATACAATAAAAATATGCTGAATGAACGAGTAATTTTTTGTTAATACACATAAAATGAAATCTTTGACTTAGAGTTTCATGTCTTAAAATAAATAATTAGATTCCTTGTTAATTATGTATTCACAATGTACTGGTGTACTGGTAGATTATTATTACGGGCTAGATGTCTTTTGTCTATAAAGAACTAAAGGCAAAATGATACGTTCATTTTACCAGGGCGTTTAATACAAACGTTGTATTTAATTTGATGAAGTTATAATTGGTTTTGCGTCTATATTACATGTTAATTGGAAATACTATTTAAAAATAAATTTTGTAACGAAATAAAATAATATTTGTGGAAATAAAAATAAAGTTATTTTTATAAGGAAGCTTAAACTTTTCCTTAAGTATGAAAAGCGGCCTAACTTAGTACTTACGAGAGAAGGAAAGTTCTCGACTTAAACAAGTACTAAGATAAGGCGTCGGTGTGCTTACTAAGGCGCGAGGAGGTAAGTAGATTTGCATGAAACTATAAGTATGTATTATAGTTCTCTGCACGTAATAATCACTTAGGTAAGCTATTACTTGCTTGAAATATTTTCTACAGTTTTACAGTTATACCATGTGACTATTTTACGGTTAGTTAAATATCCAAGGACCGGAGCGAACAACATAGAGCTATTAATGAGAAATCTTGTTTAGGATAAATTAAGCAGTTTTAAAGTGTTGATATGTACCTAGTTTCAAATATAATCTACCACTGAAAAATTACTTATACCTTTTTCGCAAAAAATCAAAATGAGTACTTATAATTACAAACCAGCTCGTATTACTAGCTCCCGCCAGTTTCACTCGCGTCTCGTGAGAATTATTATTCCCGCATCTCTATAAAATACATAGAAAGCATTCTTCGAATCAGTCCAGTAGTTCCTGCGTAAGCCTGTTCAAGCAAACAAACTAACACTATAGAATAGAAGTTTTACAATATTAAGCAATAGTATAGATTTAATAATAATTGTATGATTCCAGTTAAGCTGCAAAACACATATATTTGAGATGTAACTTAGTTGATTTGAGATGAAATTGAAGTCGATTTAATATAAAAATGGAACAAAAGATTATATTTTACAAACTTGGTTTCATATCACAAACGTAGGTATTCTTATGTTATAGATATATTGAATACAGTTACGTTTCTTCATATGTATATGAATGCTTAAAATTAATGGTACCTGTGTTACACGTGCGTATACCTCTATGGTTCGATCTACCTTACAGAACGTGTTGCAATAATGTGTCTACCATTGATAAATTGCATTACATCGGAATTATTGTCTATACATTTCATCAACCTTCTATAGTAGTATATTGATTGAAATTGTGGAATGAGAACTGTATGATTATTGAATGGAACATCAGCTGATAGCACATAGAATATTCTTGAAAGCATTTTTGTTTTTTTTTGTAGATTCTTGAGTATTTTCTTGTAATAGCTATGGGTAGGAAGATGCGGGCTAGATAACATGGCCTTATATTTTATTGAATTTGATACTTCATGGTTTATTTTGATATACATATGTACATACATACTTTGTTTTGTATAGAAACGGTACTTCAAACCATACGGATACAATTATGTTGCTGGGGAGTTTGTTCCACCATTTCACTAGTGTTGGGATGTGCGTTTTTGAAGCTGTCTTTTGTAAAAATGACCCACATAAAGTGCTAATTTTCAGATTAATCCGATAAATGAGTTTTTATCTATATATATATAATTTTTATTATTAGGCGACCAGATGGCGTGGTGGTTAGTGAACCTGCCTGCCACGCTATAGGTCGCGGGTTCGATTCCCGCATAAGTCAAACATTTGTGTGCATGAACATAGGTGTTTGACTTAGTCTGGGTGTTTCTATGTATAATATGTATGTATTTACAAAAGAAAAGTATATAAGTATGTTTATCAGTTGTCTTGTACCCATAGTACAAGCTCTGCTTAGTTTGGGACTAGATGATGTTGTGTGAATGTGTGAGGGATATTATTATTATTATCTCTTTTCGATCTCGGGACTATGGAGTCCCGGGCTTTTGGAAGGCGAACGTGGGGCCGAAGCCAACACGCTGAAGCCCTTTTGAGACAACTTTAATATATGTAATGGTGACACAAAACCGACGATTATCCCTGTATACACTATGGAAATGTACCCAAGGACAACCCCCGGTTTGTGCTAAACTATTGCTAACTATGGAAGAAAAACTACTTGGGCTATTGTGATGGGATGCTAGTGGACTAGGGAAGGGAAAACTATGGGGACTATGACCCCTGCCGATGACAATGTAATAAATACATGTATAAATGGCAGGAGGAGACTCGCCAGCTCACTTACCGGGCCCCCGGGAACTAGTCGCTAAGTCGCAACAAGGGGGCAACGGGGACGTGAGCGGCTGAAGGGTGAGGTTGCCCCGGCCGGCTTTCTACCCAGATCACGCGCCTTAAAACCGGCATCAAGCCAGGGTCCAGCATCTCTGCTATTATTATTATCTCTCATCTTTTTATTGCAGTATTGTTTTTTTTTTATTTTATCATACTAACATGGATGCTAAATCGATCACTTGATTTTAATTACACAGTTTTCGTCAGACTTCTAAGAAGGGTTATAATTATTCACAGTTGTCTAGACTCTCTGTATTGCAAAGGCTGTTCAATCCACGTTAATGTTCCAATAAATTCTTACTAATTTATAAATGCGAAAGTTACTGTCTAAGTCTGTCATGCTTCCACGCCAAAACTACTGATCCGATTTAAATAAAATTTGTAAGTCTAGAGTCTGAAAGAGGACATAGGCTACTTTATCCAGGAGCGGGAAATTCTTCCTTCGGCGTTATTTATTATAGTAAATAGTGCTATTTATGTAAGTCTATCTTGGACACCAATGAAACCTGGACTATAAAGTCTGAAATCACCAACCCGCATTGAGCAAGCGTGATGATTAACGCTCAATCCTTCTCTGTGTGAGAGGAGGCCTGTGCTCAGCAAAGTGGGACGATAGAAAAGGCTGATGAGGAAGAAGTGCTAATAAAAATATAGAGTAACAGAAGGATCAAATTACCGACAGTAACGGGAATCGTCGTTCACATAGACAATGGCAGCGGCTGTCTTTCACCACTGTATGGGTGTAATTAGGCAGTCAAATGCAAGCCCGCATGTAATTGGCTTAATGCTCTTGAGGACGTGTCCTCGTGCCACATTTACTGGGAGCGTAGGAAGAAACACTGGAATACCTCAAATACTAGTACATATTGCATGTCTTTTCTAGTTTGGTAGAAGGAGATGTTATGCTGTTTGTTACAGTCCGCACCAAATAAGTTTGCATCTGTGAAGTTTATTCATATTCAGAAAGCATTTTATTCATATTATTTTGACTTTCAATAGTAACCAATTTTGGAGAAGTGAAGCTTTTCGGCAAGATCTGTACGAACAAATGCGCAATCAGTCAAAACCTAACTTCAGAAAAGTACAGTTATTTGGCGCGAACTTTTAAGGTCCCTAATCAATGATAACTAAGGCGCTACCCTGAAATGAAAGATAGACAAACACACAGCGGTCAAACATTGCGGACTTTGTGTCTGTCTGGGACACCGAAAGCTTAAATTACCGCACCGCTCTTAAATTGATGAAACCATTTGGAGTTCTAGCGATAGTGCTTAAACATGTTTCATCAAAATCAGCTCAGTCGTTTTAAAGTTACCAGCGTTTTTGTCAACAGAGCAAATAGCATTTATATCATGTTTGGATTTGAACCTTTGAATTTGTTGATTAACAATGTCATGATAAAATAAATTATTGAATCAGGCGTTACTTTGCGGAAATCCATTACCTATATATTCTCTCCTAACATTTATTCTCGTGATAAAAATTAAGCTACAAATTAAAATAAACCCTATTGCAAAAATATGTCTTTTAAAAAGTCAAACCTAATGCGAGGCGCTGTAATTTTATGTCAGGGTACCACTTCAGAATTCATCTATTAAGATATTGTTAGATGCAATCGTACCCCGAAGTGATTGACCGTATAATAAAAGAGCATTTGATAATGAAACCAGTAAAAATAGTTTAAAGACGTAAGTACCTATCCCAATACGTATTTAATCAATATTTGAAGTATACTCGTGTACAATTAAATGGGTTTTAATCCTTTAGAAGTAGCTCCTCGCTATAAGGTCGAAGCTTTA
Organism: Heliothis peltigera; assembly: GCA_958496145.1. Classification (NCBI taxonomy): domain Eukaryota; kingdom Metazoa; phylum Arthropoda; class Insecta; order Lepidoptera; family Noctuidae; genus Heliothis; species Heliothis peltigera. The sequence continues at coordinate 5,762,877 of OY292337.1, forward strand.
TTAAGGGCTTAGTATCTATTAGACGAAATTAATAAAATTTGTAATCCTCTTTAAACTTTAGTGAGTTTCAGAAGTGGCTTTCGAATTACCAACCAAGTAAAAACAATAAATACAATTTTAGACAATTCCTAAGAATCAATAGTTATGGAATATAACATCTGTTTCATTCCTTTTTTATAATAATTATTTGCTTGTTGTTTTTTAGTTTTACACGATATAATAGAAGTCAGTTTTAGTTGTTTATTTATTTTACAATAAATGTTAAATCTCTCTCTTGCTTAAGTGACGACATAAAAAATATTTTCCTGACCCTATAATGAGTGCAGTTTGGAGCGTTGAGAATATCCTATACAACAATTTGTACTAGTAGAAGATATTTCTTTGTCAGTATGAAAAGAAAAATATTTAGTATTTTTCCTAATTAGCACTGAATTACTCTCACCCAAATAAAAGTTTGGTTTCAAATTACAAGAATACTTTTATACAACACAATTAGTATTGATGCCGTAAATTGCATTGTTTACCCATAAAAAAACATTCTAATATGCAAATTCTCAATAATTATTTACCCTAAAACACAATTTATTTTAAATTAAGTTTAGTTTAGATGTTTAATTGCTTTGGAACCAATAAACATTTGGTGAATTGTATTGGGAGCCAGTGACGTCATACTTTGTCAATGCTTTTAGTGACAAAATAATATGACCTTATAATATTTGACCTTAGGATTATAAGCAGGTGACAAGTCGCAGTTCATTTGTTTTCTAATTTAATTGTGCCACAAATCTATGGTTTAATGCCTTAGTCTATAAAAAGTTTCTACTGCCAGGGTAAATATTTAAACCTTAATTTTAACCAAGTAGTAAAAAAGTACGTAGCGTTAATTGCCCAAAAATACATGTAATAACACTATAGAAGGCAATTTTAATATAAGATATACCTTCTATAAGTTATGATGACAAAAATGTGGCAGATGGATAAACTTTCCTAATTATTTTGACGCTGAAAATCGCTATTCATGGTCCGTTTTCATCCCACGGAGTTTCCACTAAACCCTTATTGAAAAGATTAAGTGTACACGTAATTTATTTAATACGTCTTAAAAGAAATACTTTCAGGTTTTTATGAAAAATTGCTTTCATGAATAACCTAATTCCTCTGGTTCTTAGCATGTTTAATGTTTATTTTTAGAATATAATTTTAAGAGGTACCGGGATTAGCTCTTCGCTAAGTAACAGCCGAACGGCTCGATCGAACAGAAGGTTAAGCAACGCTTACTGCGGTCGGTCCGTGGATGGGTGACCATCTTGTCATGACGAGTTCTTCTGCGTTTCATTGACACGACACGTTAAATTTATGGGTCCCGGCTGTCATTTGTACATCATTGGCAGTAGTTACGGGTAGTCAGAAGCCAGAAAGTCTGACAACCAGCCTTTCTAAGGGGTATCGGGTTGCCCAGGTAACTCGGTTGCGAAAGTCAGACAGGCAGTCGCTCCACGCAAAACATTGGTTCTCAGCGGCATCCGGTTAAGACTGGTAGCCGACCCTTACATATGTAGCTTGGGAGAAGGCTAGGCTGATGATACAAAATTTGGTTCCGGATACTTTGATATACCCAAAGTATCAAATTTTGTTATTAAAATTGTGAGTAGGTATGAGTATGTTTGCAAATGGGATTGGATGTACAAAATAATGACAGAAATATCGGAGACAGAACATGAACAAATTTCATATCGTTGCTTATTAAATTGAAGCTCATGTAAGAACAGATTCTATAGATATACTATTTGAATTGAGATATTTACTCACGTAAAATTGTCTACTCTTTTCGTTATGAGCAAATTGTTTCTTATTGCTAATATTTAGATATTGTAATCAATATTTTTGCTGGTATACTACTACTGTGAGGATTTAAATCATAATATGTACATTCATATATTTATAAATTATCTATATAAATAAATATAGATAAGTTTTAAGCTTTCAGCGTCGCGTCGTTCAATCAACGCGGAAGGCGTTCCTACATAGTAAGGCCTTTGAATGGAAAACGTGATTTCAGTCAGGTTTTTACCACAAAAACGGATTGTTGAACGCAAAAAGTACTCGGTAAAGCACACGCGTGGGAACCGCGTCGGACTTGACGACGATATTCGTCTGTGGCTTAGATTCGATAAAGTTGGATACGAAACGACGCAGAAGTTGTACTTCTAAAAAATAAATATTATTAAGGTATGCATACCATTGTTTTATATTGTTGTTATATAATAATAATATTTTTATATCATTTATAAGACAGCGCACCTCTTTGTGTTGTTAAAACAATTTTTATTATTATCTTGCTGTCAACTTCTACATTTATTTTATGACGCTAAATAATATCTGAGTCAGAAGTCTGATCAAGATTTTTAAGGTCATGTCAGATTGATACTATTTTTTGTAAAATTTATTAACCTATAAAGGGAGAAAATGAGCAAAAAGAGAGTAGGTGATATATCTTTAAGTAAAAAATAATTTAATACAGAAAGGTTAGGCTTTTCTGTTTACAAATAGAGCATTCATTTGAACACATAAATAGAAAATGATACAAGTCTAACGAGTGAATCGCTAGACTTATAATGAAATGTAAGGCCTTTTAAATGACATTTCTTTGATAACGTACTTATTTCGCATCATATTAAGAACCCGAGTAACTAATTAGCTGTTTCTCTCATCTTATTTTAGTTTAATATCACGAAGAGAAAAAGCAATGAATACTTCGTAAATGTTCTTTTAATCAATTATTATCTCATACTCTCTGTAAGTGACACGAAACTCCAATATCGCGTGTTGAACCAAAACTATTCCATTGTACAGATGCCAGCACATCAAGCTACTACAATCTGTCAAATTTTCGTAACAGATTTTCAACTTTATCGCTGAAGCATATGGTTCAAAATAGATTGAGAAAATTTGTCTGTACTAATCCTAATCCTAATCCTAATCCTAATCCTAATACTATTATAAAGGCGAAAGTTTGTAAGTATGGATGTATAGATGTATGGATGTATGGATGTTTGTTACTCTTTCACGTAAAAACTACTGAATGGATTTGAATGAAACTTTACCACAATATAGCTTATACATCAGAATAACATATAGGCTACTTTTTATCCGGGTATGGAAAGTACTTCCCTCAGAAAGCGGGTGAAACCGCTGGCGGAAGCTAGTTATTCCAATATTAACATTTACTTATCCTAATCTCTTACCAATCCAAATATCTACGAGCGCCGATGAGAAAAGTCGTGGCTTAGTTTTAATTGGACATGACGAATCAACTTTGTCGGAAAAACAGGGCGGGGACTCTTTGTGAAGGCGGATGTGGGTTTTTGTGGACTATGCCGTCTACACCTCCACTCTGAATCATAAGACAACATGAATATGAATCGAGGATTGTGGAGGAATATGAATAGCTGCTGACAATTATACGGTAGGCAATTGTGTTGAAAGTTGTTTGTATGATTCAGTATGAAACAAATCCTTTTCAATTGACTACACTACCTTGAATGATGTATACCAATCGACATAATACAAACTTAAAACATCTAAGAAAATTGTTATTCACTTGAACTATACATCCAATAATGTCAGATTGACAGTTATAAACAACTAGCTTCTGCCAGCGGTTTCACTCGCTTCCAGAGGGAAGTGTTTCCCGTACTCGGATAAAAAGTAGCTTGTAGGTTATTCTGATGTATAAGCTTCTAGTTCCATCAAAATCCATTCAGTCGTTTGAGCGTGAAGATATAACAAACATACACCCACATTATTAGTAACAGTAACAGTATACATACATTTTCATGAAGCAATCGCACTAGCGATTGCTTCATGAAAATGTATCTATATCTTTAAAAACAAATGGTATCGATAATTGAATTATCACCGTGGTTCGTAATAATAGTTATGTGAACTCCGTTTTCTTTTTCCGGTATATTATAAATACATACCAATCTCGTATTTGCGTATCGGACAGCGGTAATCGTATCTAACGACTACTAAAATATGTAAATCTCTCGGGATGATTGTTCTCACACTACAGCGCGTGAGAACGAAAAATCACAAAATTACGGGTTAACTGTCAGGCAATTAAATATTCAAAAAATATCAGCGACAGCTATAGCGGTCCGAGTGTGATCGCAGGTGCTTCGTGGGTCTCGCATTTCAGGGTGGTGGGGATCGTCACGTCTGTAATCGGTCGTCGGCTTTAGTTTTTCGGAAAAATCTTATCGGTACCCGATTGATTTCCACAGCGGATAATGCACGCACGTGTCACGATCCAACCCGGTGAGGATTGGACACACTGTCGCTACCTGATTGAGTTGTGTCCACTAGCGGTGCGGCAGGTTGTTTGCTGTAAACTGTCACACGAACTCTGGAGAATTGCTTGTAATTAATTTTTTGCTTTTGCAATGCGATTTTCTTCTTGATTAGTTTGCTGAAGAAGTTTTAGGTTAGATTTTTTGTTACCACGTTTCTAGAAGGATACATTAAATAGTTTTTTTTTTCTATTGCAGAAGAAGTTATTTTAGACATCTCGAGACCAATGTAACGAATTTATTTATTGTTGGATAATAATAAAAGAAATTCAATCAACACTTGACACAATTCTCAGGACTCATAAACAAAATGACATTTAACATTTGTTAGACATTTAAAATTGCTTCTCAAGAAAGCTATTTAGTAGCGTAACGAAAGCATTTGCTTAGCAAAAATTTACAATCACCCAAAAATATTTGTCGATGGCACTTGACGCTGGTAGCCGTTTATCGGTTCTCACGAGAAATGATTCGGCGGCATTCCGGTGTCCACAGAGGTTCTATCAAATGCGAAAGTCGTGCATGTCCGCTGATCACTCGACCAAAAAAGTCAACACAGATTCCTAGTTTTTGTGGAATATTGACTAAAATAAAACATTTTTTTGGTAGTAGCGCAATAAGGCGGATTTTTGATTCTGAATGGAACGTTCGAGTAAGTAGTACCTAGTCCTGGGTTCAGCTTCTTTGCCTATTATACATAGCAGTTTATAACAATAAAACTTTTCAAACATTTAGAAAACACAGGATACATACACATGCTGTGTTTGTTTGTTGTGTTTTAGACTATTAATTTACTTTCTAAAGAATTTTGCAAAAAATCACATTGTATAAGTTTCAATTTCAAACATATCTGTAACGGGGAAACTCACAAGTAATATAATATAAATAACGGCCTTCATTATCGTTTTAAGGCTCGCATCACAAAGGGTGACATTCGTTCCGTGTTTTTGTCTAACATTTTGACAGTACAGGAATTGAAACAGTACTAAATAATAGATGCGAGGGTGTCGACACGGCGTTTTGTTTTCTAATCAACAATAGAGTGACTTTCGTCGTACAGTCGGCGTCATACTGTGACCCTTTATCAGGAGCATGGAGTCGAAGAGCGTGTCTTGTTTTGAACAAATTATTAGTCTGGTTTAGCATAGAAGGGACAACAATCGCTCGTGATTCCTGTAAGCGCGGTGGACGTCTTGTAACAATGATATATTTATAGTTAGTGAGTCATCGGTAGCCATTAGTCGAGGACATTGTCTTAGCTGGTGCACGCAGCTCCTCGCAGCTGGAGAGCTTTGCATGTTTACAAACATTTTATTGAGGTGTTATGTTTAATGGCTCCTTTAGAAGGTGATATGCTTTGTTATGTTGACAATGATAGACTGCATATAGTGATGATTAGAATAAAGTTACTTTGAAATGAAACTGATTGTTTATTGACTTTTTGCAGCGCGTCTATACATTCTTATATATTTCATCTTGTAAGGAATGTTAGCTTTTAAAAGTACTCTAGTTAACTTGTCGCCCTAATCGTTCACTGCAAGTCTATCTTGACTAATTACTATGGCGATCGCATTAAGTACTACATTAGAACAGCGAAATTTAGAAAAGAGCCCAAATACATTTACATAAATACTGAAGCATACGCACTTGAATAAATTTTCGACCACTACCATTAAAAACCCACAAACACCCTTAAACTTTTACCAGGGACATCCCATATAATGCCACACAGTTTATAAATATATTCGATGCCCATCGATGGTGTGGTTTATAATCCAAATGAAATGTACACAGAATTTGCATTGTTATCGAAACACTAATTAATGCAAAATATTTTCGTTCATTTATCGGACTATGTGGCATTTCAATGAAATTCACCTGTAATTATTGGAAAACTGAATACGTCATCGAGGCAATATCGGAACTTAACTGGTATTTCAGTTAACGAATGAAATACCTCGTTATTAAATTCTTGTTATTGTTTGTTGCATAAATATTTGGAATAAATTTGGTTGATTTGTTATTTAATTAATTGATTCTGTTTCCCATAAACATTATCATTATTTTCAATGAACAATAATTATGTTGTAAATTCCCTCAGTGACAGTTCAAATTCTTCAATTGTATCCAGTTCATGTTACGTATTGGTGCACGCGCACATAAGGGATTGATAAAAGACAATATACCTCTGGACCTTCCCCCTTTTGAACTGAAGAATTATTGAAATTGAAATTAATCAAAGTTTTATATTAGAGATATAAAGAGGAGAAATCAAACAAGTACAGTATTTCCAAAATTCAGTGTTGTTCAATGTCTTCATTTGTCATTCAGAAACAATGGACGGCAGTTAGGGCCTCGTCGCCGATTGTCACGCGACACAAAGGGAGTAACAGTACAACAGGACATTTTTATTGTTTTACTGCTTAGCTCCTGCACCCGCAGGAGGTAGCACCCAAAAATATTGTGTAAAAACGTTTAGGCCTTTAAACACTGGCAATTAAATAGATTTACAACCGGCCGCGTTCTAAGAACGGTGACAGAATTTGAACAGGCATCGTCATTTGTTTCTCTGATTGTTGAAATCGTGATAATCACTGTTTTGTACAGAGAAATCTCTTCATGATTTCTTATAATAATAGTTCAAAAAATACATTTTATTCTAGAATAATCTAAGACTTATGAGCTGTACATTTTCAAAGTTCTTTTAGAATTAATTGAATTAAAGTACATTTTGGCAGTAAACCTGGAAACAATACGAATGACACTTAATGGGTTACAAAAGTAGATTTTATTGCAATAAAACCTGAGACAAATTAATAATATGAAAGCGTATATGAGAAGTATGAGCCATGTGCGATATTAAATGCGTTTAATTATTTTAAACAATGCTGATAAGTCATAATTTTCTGTAATTTAATATTTCGGTCTATAACTCTTTAATGGATAGAACAGCTTTATAGGTGCGACTCACTGTTACCAATAAAACCGTAGGTCGATGTCGTTAAAGACACAATAAACCTTGTCTTCGAGCCAGTTTGCTGAGGTTCCTTCAGTTTTATTAACATTTACCGGTGCCATGATACCTCTTAATAAACCTACTTCGAGAAACTAGTAAAACCATACTAATGTTATCGCGAAATATCACAGTAATTTCAACCTAATTCCAATGGAATACCGCACAAATGATATAGAACTATTTATTACTTGAAACATATGAAATCTCTTTGGTATAAAGCATTTTGTAATGTCATTCTAAATTTAAATTGAAGCAGTAATATAATGTTCTGAAAGTCTTCATTTGTTCATTTGTTTCCGAGGTATTGTCAACGCGGAATTGTTGTGGTTTATCAAAGCAAGTGCTCCAAGTAAACAGTCTAAGCTTCTTCGAACTGCTTAACTATCTGTCATTTGTATGTCTTAATTTGTGGTCCGTACCAAATTCTTCATCCAACCGCACAGTTATGGACCACATGTTGAGCTAAGAACAAAGAGTGTGGTACTACTGTTCGGTAGCAAGAACGACCCCCATGAAGCCTCCTGTGTTGAATCAGAAACCACAAACAAGGCTATTGAGGCCAGAAACATACCTCCGGACGGTATCGCTTTGTCTTCACTTGAAAGTACATTTAAGTGAAGTTCTTTGTTGCAAACCAAACTATAATGCTACCGGTGGGTGGTGAGACATTCTACTGTGTGGTTGTCCTTACCTGATGACAGATCTATGACTGGTTATTGATTGCTTCCTTGACAAATATGTAATTGTTAGTGCTTGAGGTGTTTGCGTCTGCGAGTTAGGTGGACGAAACAATACGTGTTTGGTTTGTGTTATGTCTAATCATTGTAAATGACTCTATAGTTAATATAATATAAAACAAAGTCTTGTCAGCATGTCCCTATTTAAGTCTTTAAAACCACACAAGGGATATCATGCGGGTTCTTTTTAATAACTAGAGTGATTTAGAGTGCTTTATGTAAGATGCATAATGCGGAAGAGAAACATTGATAATTTTAAAGGTTTCTAATGTGTTGTCTTAAATAAACACATTTTTTTGCGCTAACATAGCTAACGCTGGCTTAACCCTACGAGTTACATAGAACAAAATAATGTACTCTGATGGTGTACACCTTAAAAAGTCCTACATAAAATCTCGCGATGATACCTGTTAAAGCTTCATTATTATTACATTTTTTTTTATATTTGAAGAGTTATAATTAACCAAAGATATATGACAAATTAGGAAACATACGCAAACGAGACGTTACTTAACATTTTTTGTGTAAATAACTTTTAATTATATACCTAGGGTATTTTAAAAATTTTGAATTAAGATACAAAATTAAATTTATAAGACCGACTAACGAGAGTTCAGAAAGTCCTGCATTATTCCAACTTATTACATTAATCACGTTTACAATACACAGTTTTCCAAGTCTAAAAACTTTAATAAAATTTTAAACTAATAACAGTCTATAAGTTTGGACTTCCTACCTTGAACCACCCAAGTTTTGCCACACACAAGCAGAGGGCGTAACTACTTTGTCACCTCGTGAATGCGTTTAGATAGCATCAAAGGTATTATGCATCTGTATAAAGGACTGGCCGCCTAATTCGTGGCTAATACATCAAATACTGGCTGGTGAGAATGAAGATTGTTCCATTTTTGAAAAGCCGCCGCTTCAGTTATTGACATTTATGCTTGTGTCATTGTGTGTGGCGTCAGGGAACTGAATGGAGCCGGGGTACGTCGTAATAGGTGTGAAGTGTCGTACTATTGTTGTCTGTTTTTCTAGACAGGTATGCGAGATGCGCGAATAATGTACGACGTGTTACGTCGATACGAGTGTGACGTGCAAAGCAAGTGTTTTTGAAGTAATCGTATATTTTATCTGTACTCTTATTAACTTATTGATAGCAATGAAAACAGAATTTTATTTCGTGCTTTAGCAGATATATTTGAGTATGAATTTCTGTAATAGTTGTATAAAAAAGGAAGCCTTGACCAGCCAAATATTTTCTTATTTCGTATTTAACTTAATTTCGAAATTCAAAAGTACAATTTGTAGACATAAGACATTTGTTAGTACTCTTGAACTGTGTTTTATTCTCTGGTAGTCGACAACATTACGGTTGTGACAAATAAAACGGAATTCTCTTCTAGTTTGTATGGGTCGGAATGTTTTCGAGACATTTTGCAATGTCACACACACCGAGTTCTTTACATAGCTGGATAACCAATTTCTGTTTATACGTGTCTTTTTTACAAATGTGTATGTAGGTAGGTCCTGTAAAAGAAAAGGATAAAGTGATATTGAATCGCCACTTTGTGGATAAAATATTTCCTTATTTTCGGGTAAAAATTTTGCAACAATTTCGTATTCAGCTATTGTATTCTGTTATCGGGACACCTTTTTCACACACGGTCGGTGAGCCCCAGGGTAAGCTATTGATTAGCTTGTGTTATGGGTGTCAACACAACTGACAAATTACATATATTTTACACATACATATATTATATATTTATAAATACAGCCAACAAGCATGTTCATCACACAAATGTCAACCGTGGAATCGAACCCGACTTCCACATATGTTATGACTTCTCTATGTTAGTCTTTCTTGACTGCCCCGTTGGTCTAGTGGTCGCAAGGTGCGACTGCTGTGCACGGGGTTTCGGGTTCGAATCCCGGGTCGGGCCGAAATCGCTTTGTGGGTTTTGAGAAACTTTCACAAAGCAGCCTGGAGTCTGGAAGTTGGTGATTGATTCACGCGTGCATCGGAGAGCACGTAAATGTCGGTCCTGCGCCTGATCTCTCTCCGGTCGTGTCGGATTGCCGTCCCATCGGATTATGAGAGTGAGGGAATAGAGAGTGCACCTGTGTCTTGCGCGAATGCTTGTGCACTATAATATGTCCTGCGCAGCTGGCTGATCTCCATAAATGAGAACGGCCGCCGTAGCCGACAATCGGCCTGGATGCCATCATGTTAGTCTTTCTACAATATATGAGTCTCATAGTTTGGTAAAATGTGGATAAAGTATGAGCGCTGCATTCTGTTTCTAAGTAATGGCTTTCACAGGAATTTCTTTGAGAATAATACTACGACTAACATTTCAGTCTTTGTGAGGATTGACTATGTTCATTATATTTTATTGTAAAACGTAGTGAGTACTTCTACATTTGCACATGTTTAATGACCATGTAAAGAGTTTAGCAGTAGAAGGGAATTTCGTTATTGAAATGTATTTATTTTGGTAATTTATATTCAACTTTATTGCAATGATTTTTTTGTGATAATTTATTTTATTATTTTTAAACCTGCATTAAATGTTCCATTTTGTGCTATCAGCTCTGTCCTTGTGGTTTTGAAATAGTCACTCGGATCGATTAATCACGAGGTTAAGAAATAGCGTGGTCGGTCCGTGGATGTGTCCATGTTTCAGAAGGCACGTTAAATTTGTAGGTCAGAAGGTCTGACAACTAGTCTTACCAAACGGTATCGAGATGCTCATGTAAGTGGATTGAGAAGGACGGATAGGCATTATTTGTCCTACCTGTCATTTGGACATCATTAGAAGCAGGCAGAAGGGTAACAACTAGTCTTACCAAAGGCTATCGGGATGCTGCATGTTAGTGGGTTGAAGACGTCGGATAGGCATTCAGTTTATTTGACAACAAGGTTATAATATGAAAAACAAATTTTTCGGAATTCAAAAAGAGAAGGGAGAGGAGATTAGAAATGCGATTAACTCTATAAGCAGTAAGCGACTTTGCCCTCTTGGATTAGTTACAGGAAATAACTTGCGGTCACAAATGTTAAACACTGAAACTTACGTCTTCAACTTTTCATTAGCTCCAGCAATTCCATTTGCAGTTTCGCATCACTATCTAGTAATTAAACGTTATAGTTTAAACTTGACATTTCTTACTGGCATGTAAATAGTGCGGTAGTATTGCGAACCGCATATAAATGGGACTTTGAGCAAGGGAAAACTAAGTCTTGCATAATAAATATCAACTTGCCATTCAAACAAAATATTTTCGAAATGATCTGTGGACTGAGTAATTCTATAACTAGATCTTAAAAAGTAACTAAGTACAGACGCCAGCACATCAACCTACCTTGATCTGTCAAATTTCTTTAATAAATTTTGAACCTCATTGCGATACCGGAAGGTTAATATCCATATTAAAGTTGATGTGCTGGCGTCTGTACTACAAAGAATAAAATGTTTGTACTACTATAAAAGTTTATTGACGCTTCCACTCGTTGAACTGCTCCACGCTCCGCTTAACTTTGTTTCATACGCCATTGCTGGGATATCCGAACTAAGCTAACAACGGTCGGGAACAGTCTTCCCACCGAATACCCTACTTTACCAATGTCAATGCCAAGAACTGTGTCGTCGGGAAAATCACTTACACAACAAATTGGGGAAGGAAATTTACCCTCATCACGTTGTTTGGGAGGGTAAAAGCTGCGGTAATTCACTTGCGAGTCTAATGTCTGATGTTCCAGACAATCTCTCAACTTGTGTCTCAGATTTTGGAGAGCTAAATCTGGGATACATAAATGGCTTGTTTTTTTTTTCAATAAATAGATTTTCCTCTTAAACTCTGTAATCGAGTAATGCTTGAAAACATTTTAAGGTTGGTCGATGTACAAACAAAATAAATCTTACATTGCAGTTTATTGCGAAAATGTTGGCAACAGTTTCAACTTTGTTGCACAAAATCCCCCTTTATTTTTGAATAACGATCTTATTGTTATTTGAAACCTTTGTGAAATGAAAAAATATATAATGAAATCAAAATGGCGTCATCAGTATAGGGGTGTACAAATAATCAGGGCAGTAATGGTAGTCGTTTATTTACTTTTTGCGATTTATATTTAGCTGGGGCGATGTCGGGGTGGTTTGGAATTTATTCGACAGGGTTTTGTAATGGTAACGTCGTTCGGTTATGCCTCGTTGAGTAGGGGATGTTATTGTTTGGGGATCGCTGACTGGCTTTCACGCGGGGAATTTCACCCTGATGTTTGTTGAGAAGTTTTAAATTATAGTAGCAATTTATCACTCCGCTAGCCGTTAGAATACTGAGAGTTTTTATTGAGCAAAAAACTGTTAGAAAATACTACATAATATGTATATAGCTATTACTTTTATTCCAATGAATATAATTGAAATGCTTAATATTTTGTACTTTAAAATTGAAGAGTAATTAGCAAAGCTTGTGAGTTTCGTGAAATATAGCTCCGGCTAAGCAGCTTTTGAAAACTTAGCGCGGCACTTTAATAATTTTCGAGGACATTGTTACCAAGACTTTGAAACTTTTGAAGTCCTAACAGTTTTGGTAAAGTTGTTTTAATGTACAAAATTAATGTTATTTAGATTTCATTTAAACAGTTGTCGAGTTAAAATAAGATTATGAATACAATCTGACTCTCGTTCAAACAGTCGGAAAATTACAGTAAAACATATTAATTGATCGATCTTTAGACTCTTTGACTGTTTCTGCTGATTAAAATTCCCAGACAGCAGACTAAGATAGCAATTAAAATCAATCAATTTCGGAATATTTTATTGACTTACTTTCGCACGGTAACAGTAAAAAAGACCAAGTTTTAACTTGCTTTTTTTCTTTTACATTTTACCATTGAAATTTCCGCTAAATTCAAGTGAATAGATTGACATAAATGTGTACATAATGTTCGTGGGAGTACTGAAGGTCCTATTATTTTCGTTACGGAATTGTTAGCTGATCAAAATGATGTCTTGGTACCAATTGATTCACACACAAATATGTGAAAATATTTGTGAAAGTTGTAAGTAATGTCAGAATTTTCGTCACGCCGGTCGATGTGAAAGAATTCGTTCGTATACTTTTATGAATGAAACGTTGGTACATTGATTCAATAAAGGCTAACGATAGTGACTATAGTTAAATGAACGTTGTCAATAAAACAAAACAATCGTGTGGGCCGGTGTGTTCCCACCACAACACCACGCTATTAGCCATGGTTTAGCAACACTGATGATAAAAATTGACATTAACGACGAACGCATACATAAATATGAATTATTCAATGTCTTCATGCTTGTATTTTATACAACTAAACGATGCATGAAATTATTGAAAGCAACGAAGTTTGTTCGAACCTTCTTTAAAAATAATCTTCTCAAATATAATTGTTGTTTACCGAACTCTTTGGTAGACAATATCAAGAGTTTTCTGTGGGACTGATGTTTCAGTTTTGTTTATTTGAACGAAAGTTTTAACATTTTAGCCAATGACTTTGTAAATGAGTACGAATTGTCTGTGTAATTGAAGAATCCAATTTAATTTAAGCAACTCGTCTTATAGTTTTAATTTTGGTTAATCCAATATGCGCTTATTCTTAAGACCCGAATAAAGTCACTCAGTCAGCTTTGGTAATTATTTATATTTAATTTTAATCAATCAACACGATCAGGCCTCCCAAATAAAGTACATGCTGTACGTAATGAGTGCAATTTCGCTTAGTTTTGAAACCATAATTATTAAAGCGTATTTGAAATCGATTTTATTTTGTAGCACATAGCTTAAATATGGCGATTTAGTATATCATTTTGTGTCGCATTTGTGTCTTAAGCATACTTGCTTATATTGTTAGAGATAGGTTTCAGAGGTAAGTTAATTTGACGCTAACAATGAACTCAATTATGGAGCGCGCTCCCGTATGTTACATTTTCCCCACAAATAGCTACTTACGAATCATCGTAATCGTAATCATCGAGTATCAACTCGAGATATTAAGTACTGTAAATTACCTTCTATTTATTTCTTAGTTGAAATTTGCATGCAGCTTTATGCGTAATGTCTCCCAGACCACGGGACTATAAAGTCCCAGAATTTTGGGATTCAAATGCGGAGCCGAATCCAGCTAGCTGAAGCCCTTTTGAGACAACTTAAATGAAATGGTGACACATAACTGACGATTATCCCTGTATACATTAGAGAAATGTATCCAAAGACAATCTCCAGTCTGTGCTATATGCTAAATATGGAAGAGTAATGGCATATTATAGTCCTTAGTTATAGTACCTATAAATACGAAAGTACTTTGTCAGTCTGCCTGTCGCGCTTTCAGACCTAAGCTAAACTAAATCTTGGAAATAGATAGATAAATATAAAGATAGATAGAGGATAGGATATCATAGATACTTTTTAACCGGTTGAAGAAGTTGTAAGGCAAATAAAAAGTTAAGAAATTACTTCACATCATGTTTCAACAATGCATTTGCTGAAACCTCAAAATATCATTCGTCAATTTTGAATATTTTACGTAAGATATATAAATATTACTTGTTATTTCAGGTTCACGTGTAACTTTCCAAACGAAATACATTCAAAAGTTTCCTCGAGTTTCTATTTGTTTTAGTTTTCCTGTTTTTTGCAATTTTAGAGAAAAAAACATTTGGACTTGTATGGCTTCTATTTTAAGGGTAACTAAAGAACTTGGCTTTTTCCTTGAAGACTTTAAAATTTCATTTATTTTCTGAATTGCGACAAAGTTGAGCAATTTATGAGTCAATCTGTTTTGAAAGATCTCTCTTAAGTTTTATTTGCAAAAATACTTAAAAAAACATATCTATACTTAGAATGACAACGCACATATTAGTCAAGTTTTTTTTAATACACGTCCGTAGTAAATTTCCAACCATTCGCCGGCAGTTAGTTTCAATTTTAATTTAACCAGCGCAGTTCTATCGGATTTACGCTAGTCAGCTAGAAGTGATTAAATTACCGCTTAGCTGCTAACTCAATTAACTGCAGATGCTACACAACAAGGAAATTAATGAATCGACGATTATTAATTAAAAAATCATCATAAATTATTATTTATTCATCTCTGATAGATAATTGTAAGCACGGATTCAATTTTACACAGTATATTTAAAATTTAGTTATTGATATAAGCGGAACTTAATGACATCATGCTTACAACGAAAGTAACAAAAATAGCTGACGAATTAAATACTTATCCTATAAATTTTTGTCTAAATGAATTAAAAACAAGGGTTTTACCAAACAGTTTGCATGCTTATTAATCATTTATATTATCTACCACCATACATACATAAAATACACCTTTTAACTAAAAAGGATTTTCAGGTTTTCGATATTACACTTCAGTGGTACAATGTGGGCCTTGATACCTGTCCTATAAATTAAGCTAAGTGCTCATTATGAACATTCTTGAATTTTAATTTGTTGGTATAGGTTAGTTTGGCGGGCAAGATAAACAATAAAAAATAATTAATTTCTTTACCTTGGGCCTGCGTTGTGTGTACATGAAATATAATCCACAGAGCTTAGTCATCCCTGATGTTTTTAGTAGTTTTAGGGACTTCCTTCGTTTAAACATGGTAAACTCAAAATTTAAAAAATAGTAGACCTAAGTAGGTACTTACTTTTAACACTAATCTATATTCTATTGTAAAATATGACCCTAAAGGCAGGGTGTAGGTAGACTTGCGCTTAGAATAGATTTTATGAATTTTGACAGTTTTCTTCAACGCGATAGTCTCAGGAACTACTAGGCCGATTTTAAAAATTCTTTCAATGTTAGATAACCCATTTATCAAGGAAGGAAATAGGTTACTGTATGGAGTAGGTACAACAGGACGCAAGTAAAATCACTGTCGG
Source organism: Heliothis peltigera (assembly GCA_958496145.1). Classification (NCBI taxonomy): domain Eukaryota; kingdom Metazoa; phylum Arthropoda; class Insecta; order Lepidoptera; family Noctuidae; genus Heliothis; species Heliothis peltigera. The sequence continues at coordinate 5,778,914 of OY292337.1, forward strand.
AAGTTACTAATAATTACATAAACACATAATACATTTTTAATCATAAACAACTAGTAAATAATACGCAATCAATATAGAACGTGAATTCAATAAAATGAACGAACAAGTCAATTATATAAATAGCAAAAAATTAAATGTTATAATTTATAACTTAAGTCAAGCTTATGTTAATATAATAGTGTCGAGTGCCAGTGTTGTTTATAAGATACTAGCGACCCGCCCCGGCTTCGCACGGGTGCAACGGAAAAAATGTAATTATTTACGACATCACATGAGAAACCTCAAAAATAACAGTATTTCTCCACTATTTATGGATGTTATTGTACATATAAACCTTCCTCTTGAATCACTCTATCTATTAAAAAAAACCGCATCAAAATCCGTTGCGTAGTTTCAAAGATTTAAGCATACAAACGGACATAGGGACAGAGAAAGCGACTTTGTTTTATACTATGTAGTGATACTAATTTAATGTAGTATATATTTTAATATAAATCACGTAACACAGAATTTAGCTATTTACTCACATTTCGCTCACGAAATTCATTTTGACTAATATATAAGTAGGTATTTCATCAAATGAAATATAGCCTAGAATTTCTTGGAATAATACATATGTATCCGGACCTATATAACAGTCCTGTGCCAATAAAGCCTACCTTTAGAAAAAGCTCATGTATTTTAATAAATATTTGCCGAAATATTTTTCTCGGGCTCTTTGATATTAAAAATGGGTTTCAACCAGACATTTCGACGACCCGCGTGCCGTAAGAGCTGCGCCGCTCACCCTCCGCCTTCCTTGCTAAAAAGGCTTTCTAACATTGAAAGATTTTATTTAGTTTTTTTTTATTAATAATGATTAATTGATCATTCATCATCATCACAGCCTTTTTATCGTCCCACTGCTGGGCACGGGCCTCCTCTCCCAGAGAGAAGGATTCAGCGTTAATCACCACGATTGCTCAATGCGAGTTGATGATTTCAGACTTTATAGTCTAATCTACCTTTAATCAATCATTGGTGTCCAAGATAAACTTAGAAAGTACGTATAACTTAGAAAAGTTACATTGGTACTTGCCTGACCTGGAATCTAACCCGCACTCTCATACTCGCAAGACTGGTGCTTTAATCACTAGGCCACCACGACAATGTTAATTACTCCTAAATAAAACAATTGTCATAAGAAGTTCGAAACACTTTAATCTCTTAATCTTATATTTAAAGGGAAAACACTTGGAATTCGTAATACGAACGCACGCTCACTTTTATTATTATGTTCAAGCTTACATTTTGGAAATTGTCTTCTAGCGTGTTCCTTTACGATGGTTCACGTGATTTACAATAATACTTACAAAGGAAAGTATTGAAGATTCCGTAAGCGTTTTACGTAACATTAACGAAGTATTTTGGGGTAAGGTGAGTTCGGAGGTCGCGTGTAATTAACGGCACTGTTTGACATTGTAAGGTTGAATAACATTAAAAATATTTTCTATATATTCCTCGTATGTTTCTGGGTCTAGTAGTAACTAATATCTAATTTATTTTTATGCAGTTAAGGTTGCATCTTCTAAGCAGTGGTGATTGTACAAATGACGTGATCAGACGATGGATAAAATTTTGTGTAAGTTTCTGTATTGCACATGAAAGATACGTATTTCGAAAGAATATGTAGGTATTTGGTAATAATATAGTAGCTTTTTAAACTTATTCAAACATAACATACTTATCACAAATGAAAACCTTATGAAACGTAGAAAAGCCGAACATAATTAAAATTAATAAACTTGACGGGAGTTCACAGCAAGTATTCGAAGTATACATCCCACCTGGTAATACGTTTCACAAACTTATGTTCCTTTAAGCCGTGTCAAATTAACATAAGGGATGAATTTTCACGCAAATGTTACGCATACCAGCGTGTAGCTACCTCTGGAACGTGAAACAGCCGTGGTTACGCGAGCTAATTCCATTTCACTTTAATTTGCCTACATAAAAGCTAAATTAAATTTTACAAACGCTACATCATGTAACCCATGTACTAACGGTAAAATACAAAATATTACTTACTTGTTCCCGAATTCCAAAAAAACAACATGCCGCAATTATATACCGCATCAAGTGCATTTTGTAATACTAAGTAAACATGTGCAATTTGTAAGTATGAACATGCACGCGTTATTTCATTAGGCATACTTTCCGTCGGCGCGCTGCAGCTGTGTATAACATGACAGAACTACATACGGGTCACGCGGAAAATCAAATGTATAATGCTAAGATATGTGTAAAATTAAGTGTTAAAAATGAGTGTAGAAATGCTGATTAGATTCAGGTATTTAGTGGCTGTGGTGCACGATTGAGTGGTCACATCTCCTCCATAGCGCACGGCCGACACGCATCTGACACGCCGTCATATCACAATGCCATGGCTCGTTTGTTCCATTGTGATACCCGTTGAATTCATGTCATATGCCTAATTATATCACACTAATTTTAAGTGTGCTCAATCGATAGTCTCGCCTCTAACCGGATTGGAACAAACCACTTTATAAGGCGGTGCGACATTTTTTTCGTAGATTTCAGTTATTTGTTGGATATCTTTGTGTATTGTTTTGTGCGGGAGCGACCTTGTCTCGACAATGATGGATCTTTGTGCTTCATTATAACTAAGAATTGGCATTAAAAGAGGCCTTACGCCTTTGTTATCACGAGACTACTAGTATTACACATGGGAATCACCAATCAAAGTTTGACGTTTCTGAGATCGCCGAAGTGGGAGCAATCAGTCTTTCTTCGTTTGAGAGCTCAATATATTGTGGCTCGTCAATCATACGAACTGGCTTCTGATGTTAGCTATTTCTCTTTTTTATTACAATACTTGTTGTTGGTACATTAACATTCTGCATACGAAAATTAAATTGCAAATATGCTTCGATGTAACGTAATTGATTTATAACATTTGAAAATTGTAAGTTAATATTGAACTCGTGTAAAGCAAATGAAGACCGTGTTTTTTTTAAACTTTGTGTTATAATATTTTAAATTCTATAAATAATTTTAATACTTTGTTGAATATTTTTTTGGTTGGTGCTTTCTTCTACAGATAAGACTTAGCTATAGTTCCCGAGTTATGTAAAATTAATATTTGAAAATACATAAAACCTCATTCATATATCTAGCTATGCACAAGGGAGCATCGCTGTTGGCGCGCTTTTGTCTGAACATCCTTTACGGGGTGACAATATTTTCGTCAATGTAGCTGCATATTTAGAACAACGAATGAAGAATTTTACCTTATATTAAAATAAACATAATATTAAAATAAAACATATTTTATTAAACCAGAATATGACATATAATAAAATTTTACTGAAAAAGAAACACTTAAAAAGTAATAAAATTATTTTGAGGAAATGACGTCAGTAAACGAGTGAACCTGAACGTATAATAAAGACCGACGCAACCAATATATCAGGATCATCAACGTCGTGACATAACAATAAAGAATTGAACGTAAAAATTAATTATTCGCTATCGGCACGCTATTCTAATAATCATAAATAACTACTGCAATCGGATCAAACGCGGTGGGTCCGTTTTGCTGACGAACAATGTGCGAAACATTAAAAATATCAACAAAGGAACTTTTGACTTTCATAGTACATACACCGAAACAAAATAATGAGATGAACGACAGTCTTCTTGTTCATGCGACTATCGACCCTAATTGAATTGAATTAAGGTACATCACTTTGTGAAAGACGGCAAAGAGCACGTGGTTTATAGCTGTCGCTCGCGCCAGCTGGCGTACCGTGGAAAATCGATTTTCACGTGAGACCGACGGATGTCGCATCTGCGCGCGACTGTACGGCCGCCGCTTGTCTGCACCCAAAATACGCGGCGATCTGTGAAGGGAAATCATGTGAGAGCTACATTAAAAGCATACAGATATTTGCGAACATACAATGGAGTAATTGGCTTCAATCGATACACGCAGGGTGCTTACTAACTCCGGTTAGAAGTAAAATCGTGATGTCTAGTTGCGTGCCTAGCATTAGTCGCGGCGGGTCAAAGAACTTACGACTTCAAAAAGTTAGGCTGTCTATTATCGATATCATTGATTTTTAAATATAGAAGTGTCCATTGCAGCTAAAAATGTCTCTTAATTAAAATTGTTCTGTTACAGTCGTATTTTTGGTCGTGGGAAATAAGGAAGCCGTTCCGTTTGATCACTCAAACGTCAAATTATTGACGGGCGAGCTAATAACAAAAAGCAAACAAGTAATTATCCAAAACGAGCGCGGGACCACACAGGGACAGAAACATGGGCGAAATTTACGAAAGCTATCACCGTTACAAATCGTTTTAACGCAAACGTATAATCGGTCGTGAGCCGTTCTATTTGTTTTAAGTTGGCCGTAACCGGGATTTGGAATAAAAACATCAAAGGGGGTGCGTAAGAGCAAACCCGAAGGAGTAATTATAATTTGTCTCGGTTAAGCGGAAATAGTTTGTGTCGCTATTAATCGCGCTCGTATTCCGGGAACTTCGCGCATGCGCGCGCCTGCCGAGGCGCGGAGGTCCTGCCCGCGCGCAGACTCGCCGGCCGCCTGTAAATTCGCAAAGCACTGCTAAATGTTAACAATGTAAGAAATAAGTTATATAATTTAATTACTCGTACCTACATATAGTTTCGCAATAGTAGCCAATTGTGTTTGATTACACTGCCTTACGTAAAGAGCGCAGATTTATTTTATTTCAGTAAATGCCCCTAGAAGCAAGACGAATGTACCTTATCGTGGTGAAATCACCAGAAATTCTATTGGTAGTATTTTGAGAATAGAACTACTGGGGTGATGTCATAATATTTTTTGAAGTTAAGCAACTCCTATGTACCTCAACTAATTGCAATTCCGAATGTAGAAATAATCATAAAATATCAAGAGAGCTTTTTAGTCAACATTTTATATAAAAAATTCTTCATTATATTTAAGTTCATGAGCAATTATTGTGTCATGTCAACCAATATACAGTCTGGTATTACTCAGCGATCATAATGGAAACTTTTCATATCGTCTTCGATCTGAGAAGCAAAAGGCCAAGTAGCTTGAATGTTTTAGATAAACTTAACTCGTTTCTTAAACTTGGTGTCACATTACTTTGTTTATGTCAAAGCTATGTATTAAGCAAGTCAATGTCTTTCTTCTGTTTTCGTTTCACGTTTGAACATACTAATATGCAAATATGACTTACAAAATATGTTTGATCTCGTTTGAACCCGAACCTATGCAATCAGCCCACCTAAACACGAACTACACAAAGTGACATTTCAAAGCCCATAAACTATCTTTCCCTAAAACAAAATGCCATAAAGCAAATCTACAACGACATAAAAGACACATTTACCTTATAGTATTTACATAGAGCAGCTCGTCCCACGTGAGCGGGTGCGACTCGGTACGGACAGCAGCGGGCTATGCGTGGATCACCGTGTCGCATCGCGATTTCCACGCATCCATCCCGGCGAGCCGGGCCTTTGTCACAAAGGAAATTAACTAGTTATACGTACCGTGTGTGTGTGCGTGTGAAGGGTTCGCAACGAAGATATTTATTTTTATTTTGGAATTTATTTATTTTTGGTTAATTTTTGTTCAAGTATTTACAAATTTAAAACTTAACTTTTTACGTATAAATATTAGCTTTTTTGAATTTATCGATGATTTAAATCGAAACGAATATTAGGAAACCATTTTTGATACGTAGTACTTTTTCCTTTAATATAATATTCCTCTTAGTTATTCAATGTACTGACTTAAACATTTAATTTTGTCACCTTTACATCGTTAAATAATTGATTGCTAGTTTTCTATAACAAATTTAATTCAGCAGAAAAAATAAATTTAAGTAGTCACCATTTTTGCTATCGCTACCTAAGCTGTAATCAAACGTCAGTGTGCCAATGAAGGAAGGGCTATTGTTATAAAGTTGAATGAAAACTTCTATTTAAGAAGACAGGGTGCTTTTTATATATTTAAAAAAAAATATTTTCAGCAGATGTTCTTGCTTGATGGATCACATTCATGATACTAAATAGTATTCTTTTTAGGGATAGTGTGAAATTGTCTTTTATAACGTCGGCAAGTGCTGTTGGGTATACCATCAAGGTTTTATAATCACCCTTGTAATTACCGTTGGAACGTGTCTATTCATTAGCTTTGAAGTTAATTATGTCACATTCTTTACAATAATAGTGATAACTCTAACAAATAAAAATAAAAATATCGTTGATCTATCTGCAAATTACTTAAGATCAATCAGTAAACGTTTAACATAGTTCTACTATAAGTTAACTTTAATAACTTAATTGATAGTTTATAAATTACAGCAAAACAGTGTTAGAAGGAAAACAAATAAATACTATTTTTAGAAAAATAAAAAATATGTATAAAACGTTCTTTCGATCCATGTATTTGAGGTTCTTCATAAAGTACATATATTTTACTTTTTTAAGTGCGATTTTTTTTTTAATATATCCGTAGGCATTCCAAAAAATAATTATGTTTAAAAACACGATGTTCAAAAAAAAAGAAAACTTTTTTTTACATTCATAGTAACCAAGTCATGATGCGGAATTAGATTTGATTTTTGCAAACTTTCCGTGGACCCCTAAAGATGAACATGAGATTTCTTATTGGTCAAAACTGATTGTTAATAATATTCTATTCGGTGGATCTATCGTTTTTCAAAACCGTGGGAAAGGTTCGTTGTTTATTTTTGTATGTTTCTGACAAATGACTGTTTTTTCTCTTTTGCAAATTACGGCTTCGGCTGGCGGAGCAATCGGTTCTGCGATTCACGATCGTCGAACATTATAAAATGGACAGTAAAAAAAATAATTACTAGCTTTGGATTTCGTATTGCGAGGAAGTAGTGCATATCATTTGCCAAATAGTTCTGTATGCAAAGATGAAACTTGCTCATTCACAGGCGACCCATAACATTTGCCAACATTTATTTAACGCTTGTTTACGATAAACGACATTTTAGAATTAAAAATTGAAGCAATCATGGCGGATGGCAGCTGTTTATTTTCCGTCGATATACTTGATTTTTTATTGCTGTAATAATAGTTGCATTGTAGTCAATTGTATTTCTTGTTTGACATTTGTAAAGAGGTCGATGAACTTATGAATTGTTGAATCAAATTGAAATAAGCATCATTAAACATTTTTAGAATTCACGTGAAAAGGAACTAATCTAACAGGATATTTCTTAAAATATTTCTAGTTGGAAAAGTCTTTCTTCCATATCCTTCCTTAAATTTAATAAAACTATCGAACGAAACAATCTGTTCTTAATTAAATCCGAGTGTGATTAACTACAATTTGTATTATGTTTCTAAAGTTCGTACTGCAATAAAATTAAATCAAGCAATCCTGTTGAAAATATTTTTCCGATAAAGTTTTTATTACGCTTGATTAAATCTGTAGCGCATGAAAACGTGAGCCGAACAAACTGAAACCACTCAATTATTGTCCGAATATTATATTCATATCGTGCACTTCATTATAATTTTGCCTGGCTGTAGAATGAGGTTTCCACCTTAATTATGTAACCTGCTTGGTCGAAAATGAGCTTAATTAGAAGACTAGGTACTGTAGAGAAATTACTGCTTCCGCCACACTAACCAGAGGTATCGGTATCCCAGGATATGTTCAAAGAAACCTTCAGACGAACTTTACTTGAAGTATTTATTTTTCTCTTAAGGGCTGACAGACGACTGACTATCTAAATATTTAAAAACTAGCTACTTTTTTTTTATTTGATTCCTTATTTAATTTATATTCCGGCCAGATCCATAATCTTGAGACGCAAAGAGTTTATATCTCTACAGTACCTACTGATTAATTTGTTAGACCATTAAACGCTAACAAAGTTTGTTCCCATTTTATTTAAGTTTAAAAACAAATAATCAAATGACGCTCTCCAGCAAATAGCTGTGCCAATTTGTTTCAGGCGTCGTTAGAGACGATTGCAAGCCGCAGTGTCAATGCACCCGTTTTTCATAACAACCTTAGCGAATTAACATCATTGTTTCCAAATAAAGAAGGCACTAGAAAAACGATTGTTAGCTTTTTTATGCATTTTGTTGATATTTTTTATTATTATATTAAACGGTATAAAATATAGTATTTAAGTATGCATATTTGTGTAACACATTCTCTCTTAGCTTACTTATTTCTTGTTGTTTTTTATTTAGGGTCGATTGCATATTGCAATAAATAATAAACTAAAGTGATTCTGCGACCAATAAAGAAAAATGTCGAGAATGAATAAATGTCACAATACGCCTGTAAGTTATCCTTTCAATCACACAGAAAGTTTATTTGAATAGAACGCAGGCACGTGTATTGGAAATATTCAGTAAATGTTTATTTATTGGACATCGAGTAACGTATTCATGTTTCTCTGTAACGTGTATATTGCGGAGCTCCACGAAATGACCGACTCCTAACAGACTTACTAATCATATGCAAACTGCTTGCTTCATTCCATCTGGACGTTTACTTTTAATATATTGGCGAGTTTATGCCTTGCTCCGGTGGTCTGACGTGATGTTCCCTTTGAAACGCGCCCAAATATCCTCGAATAGGTGAAACAAATTTGTAAGCAGTCCTTCAATGTGTTATTGGGTTCTGTTCCCTTGAAGTCAGCCAGGACATTGGTAAGAAAGGGTAACAATGCATCTATAAAACTTATCGCTTCTCTGCGCGCTTGTTTGTGAAGGCAGAATGTTGCGCCAGGAATTTATGTAAAACGCCTTCGCCACCCAAAGGCGTTGAAGTGTAAGAATTTATAGCGAGGCATATAAATAAAAATGAATTGTTCACTCGCTTGTACATGTATTACATTTAAGAAGGTGAATAATCTTCAAAATATAAAACAAATATTTATGTCTTCAAGGCTTTCGCTACGATGAACTACGCTTATCGATACATATGATACATACATAGATAAATATCGTACATATATGTACATTATAATATGGCTTATTACGAGTCCGCTTGCTTTTACCGTCGAAAAACCAAGGGCATAATTTAGAAGTAAGTGCAGACCATGTTCATTGTATCGTATGTACATATGTGTGGTTGTCATATCACAAAATCATTTTAGTAAGAAGTCGTAATAAACAAAAATATTCGAAATTGGGTTTATCTTCATTTTCCTGCGACACACAAATGCTAATGAAATATTTGTTAGCTGTTACCTCAAGACTGGGATGATTGGCGCTAACAGATGGGAGAGCCACGTTCAGCAGTGGAAGGAAATAGGCTCATGATGATGAACTGTTTACATAACAGCGTGTAAAAAGGTACGTTGATGAAAATTCTAAATCTCGTTATTTTGTTCTGCATGTTCTAATTTCATTAGACTATCCTCAGGCAGTCCAGTCGTGTGAATCGAATAAAAACATAAATCCTCAAGCGATATTTTCGATACCATGATGAATATTCACTTAAGCACCAGATCGTGTCATCGCAAGCCTCGTGACAAAGCTAAAGTGAATATAATAATGTAATTGAAGGTAATACGCTGTTATTTACTCCATAACCGCCTTTTACCGGTTACGTGATGTATCCTGCGACGAAGATCTTAACGGTACTCATTTTCAACAAGTCTAAACATGTAGGTGTGTAATTTATTATAATGAACATTAAGTGTCTCTGTTGATTACCTGATTTCTCTTGTTAACGCATGGATTATGTAAGCAACAATGTGATTGGTTACGCGTGCTGTTTCGTTGTACTGTGTAGCAGATGCTTTTCAAGCCAAGAGATTTTTATGTGTAAAACAAAATAAAAACAAATGAAAATCAGGGCTTATTATATTCATAGTTTAATGTAAAAATTGGAGTTCTTCGCGGTTTCTCCCACGTCCGAACTTTTTCATATACCCAGATAGAGAGAAAACATAGCCTATGTTCACCGGTGATAATGTAGCTTTCGTACAGTGAAATAATTTTCATTTTCAGTTCAAACAAACATACAATCAAATCTTTCCTCGTGAAATATTAGTATATAGATAGATGTATAATATGAGTCGCGATGTGACAAAATCCCGAAGAGAGCTTTTGGTTATCGCGAAAACCACTTATCTTCGACAGTCACTCGATCAATGTCATTAATATAATATGTACTTCACCCACTTAAGATCTCACACAGAATGTCTACTAAATATAAAATCTAGCACTATAGACATCTTCACACGCATGAAAATATGATGCCTTAAAATGATGATCCCGTTGGCGGAATGGGAACTACGAACTGCCGAGCTGAGGGTCCCAGGTTCGATTCCCGGTACAGTTAACATTTGTGAGATGAGGCATGCTTGTTGACTGTGGTCTGGGGGTGATAATACGTATTTATAAATATGTATATATGTGGAAAGTATATGTAGCATATCAGTTGTGATGGCACACATAACATAAGCTAATCAATAGCTTACCTTGGTAAAAGATGTGTAAAAGGTAACCCGATATATTATTTATTTATAGCATTTTTCCGTGACCTTGACATTTCCGCTGCATCCAATGAGTAGATTGGCTTCAATATCTGTCTGTTGTCACTCGGGGCTCCACTTGAGTCCCGAGCAACAAGTGGGGCAAGGTTAGTCCTTCGCCTCCCCGCAATAATCGTCCTTCGAGCCAACTTCATTATAAATGTGGTTAATATAAATAAACAGGTAAAGGAAACTCAAAGGAATTTTCTCTCTCAAATAGATGTAAGGACGTTCGTTTTTATTCGCATTCGAAGTCTATTTCCATGAATAGAGCCTTTTTCATAACGAGTATTTTTAGTGAAGCTTATGTTATATTTTATACTCATAAAAGTTATGAAAATAAAATGACAATATAACTGATATTTTTGGTAAATATTTATAAGTATATTTTGCTCCTTATTGTACTCGTATGTACAAGGTTTTATAAACGTGTATAAATCCATACATACTAGTTGCATTTCAATCGACTTGAGAGTAACTCACTTTTTATAAAGATAATATATTTTCGATTTTCGTCAATCCAAAAAAATGGGAAGGAAAAAAATGAAAATTTTTCTTATTTTATCTCAGCTTTCATAACATAAAATTTAGGTGGCCTCAGTAACCCTTGCTTCATTCCTTATATATTAAACATAACAGGTGTTGAGACCCACTAAAACCTAAGTGACCTTAGAGTATACGAGTGTAAACATGTACATGTTACATTTCAGATAGTTCGTCTAAGAGCCTCACCAAAGGTCAAGCGACTACAAGCTACCAGAGCCTAAATTAGAACAGAGAAGAGCAGACAACAGTCTCAGCCGATAGTCTTGAGAAGCACTTTTAAAAACGCTGATAAATTGCTACATACCATGTGTTGATATTTTTGTTTCTTTTAAGTCACAAAATACGACTTATAGTTATTTGTCTCCATTAGTCCTCCCAAAAATCGTAGTGATGTAATGGTTAAAAGCACCAGCATAAGTATGAGTGTAAAGGTTCGATTACAGGTCAGGCAAGTACAAATGCATTTTCTAAGTACGTTTATTGACACTAATGACTGATTTAAGGCCAAGGAAATCATCTTGAGGAAACTTGGACTATTAAGTCTGAAATCACCAACCCGCATTAACGCTTAATCTGTCTGTGTGAGAAGAGGCCTATACCCAACAGTAGGACGATAGAAAGGGTGACGATGATGACTCCTCCCAAAATAGCGTATCAATTATTAAAAAAGATATCATGACATCGCCTCTATCGTAATCGGGAAGTCTCATAAGGGGCGATTGTGACAAAGCCGCCGAATGACTTGCGATATTCGCCATTAGAATTACGAACTAGGGTTAATATAGTTAATGACAGTCGCCCATTACAAGTTGTTAGGCAAACGACACATAACGAACCGACGCCGAAACGTATTCGCCACGCTGCGTTTACGGGACCTCTGGTGTGACGTCAAACGTTTGGGCCATTAGCTGTAATCGAGCTTAGAACTTCACATAAGTCGGAATTCGCAATTTTTCAATTTTGCGAAGTTTATAGTGTTGGAACTTGTTGCTAGCGCCCGTTTTTAAATATCTTGCAACTGAATACTTGATGACTAATAGATACTTGGAAGGTGGTTTCGTACAGTTACAGTAGATATTAGGTAATTAATCACATTATAGTTTCAATAACATCAAATAAGAAACTAAAAAGTTATTATGAACATTTCAGTAGAAGTAACAAAGTAAAATATAGCACTGATGTTCCAAAATCGCGAAATTTTGACATATACCTTGTTGCAAGTCAAATGGTTGTATGTAACTGTAACAGGTCGCGAACGTGCTTCAATAGATACGTGGACGAAGGGATAAGTGGGTGATATAAATGAATTATAAAATTATCTTGACGACCCCGTTGACGCAATAGTAACCATGTCACTCAACTCAAACCATAACACTGTCGAGCTGAGGGTCCCAGGTTCGATTACAGTCGACATTTGTGAGATGAGCATGCATGGTGGCTGTGGTCTGGGTGTGTGTATTTATAAATATGTGTAAAGTTATAAATGTAGTTTATAAATTCTGATGGCACCCATAATACAAGCTAATCTATAGCTTAGCTTGCGGCTAACCGACTGTGTGTGAAAAGGTGTCCCGATATTATATTTCAAAACTGTTTTATAATTACTTGCTTTTATCTAATCAAATCTACGCTGTGTAATTATTTTGATTGTCGGCTTAAACCAATTTTTGAAATAGTAATCTTATGAATTTGGAATGATAAATTATCTGCGCAAGAATGGTCACTAACGCCATCTCTTGCAAATTTTCTTAATTAATATGTTAGGACAATAAAGATTCTTTTTATAGCTAATCTGAGGTTTTGTCTCAAAGCGTGTAACAGTAAGTAGGTATTACAGAATTTTCTGCTTTTATTATCTTATAATATCCAGAGAAATTAAGGGGTTTGTCCTAACACATGCCTTCTGTTCCTATTCAACTTATGTATAAAATGTTGTACCAAACTAGTACGATGGTATTACTTAAGAGAGTTGCATGTGTGTACATAAATCAATTAAGAGCCACTTATATTGACCGAACTCATCAACGTACCTTCATCAGCAAGCATGTAGGTAACAATCTGCCTAATTAATTGGCCAGTCCTGGCTTCGCTCAGGACGTAGATATATTTCACAGACCTGACAAATGCGTCCGTTCCATCACATCAGATAAAATATTATTAAAACAAACAAATGAACAAAAAAGATAGCTTTTCGAAAGAGCCGAAATCAATGTGCGAGCTCTGCTACATTGCCGGATCTCAATTATCGAGCTTCAAACGTAATAAATTTGTTGAAATTGCGTTTCGAATTTAAGCTTTATGTTTTTGATATTAGAGTTGGATTTGATTTGTGAGCTTAAGAGATAATAAGTACGAAAGGTCGATCGGTTTCGTGGCCGTAATTTAATGTAACAGTTAATATGACAGCGGGCATGAGCGTGCCAGCGGGTCGCCTGTGTATAATATTTATGCACTCACACCTGGAGGTCTCAAGGGTATTTTATTTTGAGTTGTTGTCTTGATACGATAGAGAACACGGTATTTATGCTGAGCCCAATAAATATGGACTATTAATTACTGATTGTGTTACAGTTCTGTTAATTCCTAGTGATTAATAGCTCGACTTTCGTGTTAACAGGTTGGGACATACATTGGTGTTGTGGCGTGAGGTGTTCGGTGTTCATATGTTTTATTAATTTGTATTGCTACTCATTATACTTGCTATTTCAAATTTTAAATGTTTGATACGGGGCTTAGGGCCAGTTTCACAGGTTGCTGATAAGTTCCAGATAGTTTATCTGGTAGATGATATCATACGAATTCTGTTCCATTTTTTAATTTATCTGCTATCTGCTAAGCTATCCGTAACCTGTGAAACTGGCCGTTATTATTGTTTAATTTAGATACTAAAGATAAGATCTTACGTTTGTTTATTTAATACGTAATTTGCGATTTTGTCACATTTAACGTTTTGGTTTCTCTGATGAAATGAAAGTGACCACGGCATTGCAACATTGATTAGGAATAAATTGCGAGAGCTGAAATTAAATATGTTAGATGTTAATCTGTCTGATTTAATGTTAATTATTTGTACAAACACTTTTTGTGGGAGTTCTAGATTTTTGTATGGACTACAAAAGATAAGGTCTTTAATGCAACAAACTGAATTAACGAACAATCAACTTTGTAAATTGCAATTTAGCGTTGACAAATCAATAGTGAGGTGAAAATAAGAACGGCAGCAAAAAGTGCAGTAGAAAGAAGGCGAAAGTACGATAAACGATTTAAAGTTTTTTTTTTAAATAGATCTAATGTATTTGTATATTATTGGACTAATTCAATAACAACTCTTATACATATTTAGATCGATTACGATTCGGAAAGAGGCAATAAATAAAAATAAATCGATTCTAATTTCAACAGTTGTATGATAACAATTGGTTATCAATTAAGTATGGTAGTTTCAGCATCGGTGAACTTTTAAGTTGTAACATGGCTTGATGAAAAATGCTTTCAAAATTCTGAAGAAAAAAAAACAAGCATTGCAAATTTTTAAACTAAAATTTGGTTAAAAAGCGTAAAAATGCTAACCGCTTCAACTGTACCTAGGCTGGTACCTAATTAGCAACACCTCTGGTTTTTTTTAGTCTGCAGCGAATATCTGGAGGAAAACTGTTAACTGGCAACCTGTTGGCCGACCTGAGCGAAATGCTTGAATAATTGGTTGTCTACGGACGGACAGTGGTGAATCCGCAGCATTCGCTATCAGGGATCAGGTGTTAATATCCGTGGGGAAGTCGTGAGGAAAAAATTACGTTTTCCCCGCGAACCATCATACTTTCATGCAAAAAGAAAGTTTGGCTACTTTTTAATCATTTTTAAAAGGCACAAATATCGTGATGTTGTTAAGTGATCTGTAGACCGAACTTTTATGATTTTTAATTATTAAATATTTTAGATATGTATGATGATGATGGCTTCCAGGTCGATTGTCGGCTACGGCAAGATCGATTGAGATCTGCCAGCTGCGCAGGACATATTATAGTGCACAAGCATTCGCGCAGACACAGGTGCACTCTCTATTCACTCACTCTCATAGTCCGATGGAACGGCAATCCGAGAGAGATACGTGGTCTCCGATGCACGGGTGTATCAATCACCTACTTCTAGACTCCAGTCTGCTTTATGAAAGTTTCCCAAAACCCACAAAGCGATTTCGGCCCGACCCGGGAATCGAACCCGAGACCCCGTGCACAACGAGGCAGTAGGTATATTTTATTGATTGCCCTAAAGCGAAATTCGGAGAATACTAAATCCTGATACAGCTTACGTCGTGAATGTCCGTTTGTTGCTGGAAGTTCAGCGAACGTGTCCATGTTATGAGTAAACACGTGTAATTTGAGATGAAATGTGAACCGATTGATGTCTTTGTTCAAGTTCGGAAACGTTTTATGGCCCGCCGAAGGGCTGCTGACTAAACTTTCGACTTACATTGTTCTGCTTGAAATGGTCGTACAGATTTCGGGCTTAGCATACGTCTTACGTACATACATACTTCAAGTAATAATAGAAATTTATGTCGAGAAATCTCTCTGTGTGAAAATTTTAACATAATAAGCCTAGTAGCTGAAAGTCTAAGAAGATAGTTTGATTCTGAAATAAAAATAGAAAAAATAAATCGGGTCTGCTGAAAGAGATTTCTTAAGAAATAAGCAATGCTCTTGTATCTGATTGTTCTATAATACTTAGTACTTAAAAGGTAGTTGTTTAACTTTTTTTTATAAAATAATACCTTCGTAACCACCAGATGTAATTCTCAAGGTACAAAATACACCATAAATAGAATAGGTAAGTACATGTTCCTGTGAAGAGCTTTTCTTCGTCCTGAGAGCTTCCCTTTAAGCCGTTGAAGTCGGTTCAAGTTACACAATAAAACGGAAAATCTTCAAATGACGAGTAAAATATTGTAACGTAGAAATATTGTGCTGGAAATAAAATTGTATGTATTGTCTGTACTAGCTATCCCGCAGTTCACCGGCGTTTTAGCGCCGGCGCCCTTGGATGGCAGTAGCCTTTAGCTTGACAAAGAAATATTTTATGAAATCAGTAGTTTTTGAGATAAGCGCATTCAACATACTAACTAAGCAAACTAACTCTAAAATTTCGTATGTTTCTTATAATACGTCATTAACTCATAATCTCTATTATATAAAGATAATATATAATAAAGTATTTATTAAACATTTTACTTACTCCCAATTAGTACATAGAACTTACCATAATACTTGATCAACCAATTTTTTTTTTCATTTTAAATATCGTTGTAAAATGTGTCGCATATTTTTATGTGTCAAGGAGCCTTCCTTATAATACAGCATTAATGGTTCCGTCAGGTATGTTGTGGGTGGAAACGTCAACTCTATATTATATGTAAATTCAATATAGAATTTGTATGCCGTATAGTGAAATAATAGTACAGTTAATTGATGACTTTTTTACATGTAACAAGTATGTTGCGTTAATACGAATCAACCGATTTTGATGTCCTTGTCATCTTTGAAACCCTGGATCGCTCGCTGGTGTCATACCTGAGAAAAATAAATGAAGACCAAGACAACTTTGAAGTGAAAATGTATTTAATATTCTATTTGAAAACGGCCTTCGCTAGCTTATTGTGGGGGACTTAATATAAGCTCCTACGAAGATGTGAGCGCACGGGGCCTCTCAGATCATTAAGTGGTAGACTTATATATCTTGATACGATTACAGTCTATTGTAAAAACATTGTCTATGAAGGTTTCAGCGTTTCTGTGACAACCACAGTTTTTGTTTTGTAGTTGTAGACAAAAGATTTCTTGTTTTGTATAATTAACTATTGCTGTTTTATTTTCTGTTATACATTTGATTCCTGTTTCATCATCTGCCTTTTCCCAAGCTATGTTGGGGTCAGCTTCCAGTCCTAACCTGATACAGCTGAGTAGCAGTGTTTTACGCGGAGCTACTGTCCTGTCTGATCTCCTCAACCCTGTTGCCTGGGCAACCTAATACTCCTTGGTAAGACTGGTGGTCAGACTTTCTGGCTTCTACCCGTTATGACTACCAAAGATGTACAAATGACAGCCGGGAGACTCATTTAATGCGCCTTCCGAAATACGGAGTAACTCGTCATAACAAGATGGTCACCTAACCACGGACCGACTGCGCTAAGCGTTGCTTAACCTTATGATCGATTCACCCGTGCTGCTTCTCCTTAGCAACGAGCTCCTTGCATTTGTTTAAAATTTTCCACTTTTTTGGATCTGCAATGCAATATTTAGTAGTTTTGGTGTTTGTAAAATGATAGTTAGCTTTAGACTTTCCATTTTCATTTTTCCTGCCGGAGCTAAAGCGTTTAAATCCCCATTTAAATGAGTTTAATCGGCGTTTATATTTAAAAGTACATTTACTAATGAAGCCATCACACTCGTCGTTAAACGCTGCACGTACGATCATTACCATTCTTGTTTCATTATAATGTGAACCGGTAATTACATAGTCGCGAAACTTTAGAGATCATTATTTTGTGGATGTTAACGAGCATCGGAAAAGTATGCAAGTTTTTTGATGTTATATTGGTTCCCTAAATATTTTTACTCTTAATTTTTCTTAATGATACAGAGTGAAGATCTGCAGATCTTTTGAGGAAGAACTTTAATTTGTAATTCTTGCAACTGGATAAAAAGAATGCCTATGTCCTTTCTCGAGCTCTAAAGTATCTGAAAGTAATTATTTAGATTGGTTCAGTAGTTTTGGATACTTACAAAACGAGAGAAAGCACAAGTTTATTTTTTATCGTTGAGACACGTGGATATAGTATAACATTTCTTAAGTGCCTAAGTTCAATGTCATAAATTGCTATCGGATCGACCCCTATGGGATTGCATGTTCATTGGTATAAAATATATGGGCGCCTTCGGCATATCAGGCGTAAAGGTTAAAAAAAAACACTCTATTTATTGAGATGTCGGTGGTCATGAGAATTTGCCAACCCTATTTTAGATTTATAGAAAATATGATATTGTCTTTTTTTTAATACATTTTTAAATATTCTTACAGAGATTATACTTACAGGGTCCAAGCTACCGGTGGTTAGGATTCCAGAGACAGAAACTTACGCGCCGTCTCAAATATCGCCTTCTGAATCATATAAAATATTATTATTGTTGCTCTAATTATTTTAGAATGTAGTCATATTATTATTTAGACCTGTAAAAAGTAAATGAAATACATAATGAGTAGGCATAGAAATATTTTTCAAGATTGCAGGTGCGTTTTTCCGCGTAAGACTGGCTGTCAGTAGCCCATACCTGAAAATTAAAAACATATTGTAAGGACATAACATATAATAAAATAAAATTTGATACACCATTGTATATCTCCCCCGATCCCTTGAAGGTGAAACGAAAATCGCAAAGCTTAAGAAATTAGGCTGAAACGTCTGCCTTTAATCCTATGTCAACAACTTCTCAAACATCGTCCAATTTATATCATACTTTGATGTTTCGTACTCTCTCCATAATATAATTGAGAGATTTGGTTTGTGGAGCTATTCTCAGAATTCTCTTTAGTACAAATTATAAATGGCTTTTGGTTGTTATTAGTACCTACCTACATACAATAATAATGATATTGTGTCTGGGCACTTGTTGTAGAAGTGAGTAGTTGTTAATACTTAATTGTATTGTTAACCTAAGAGCAGTACCAGTGCCTCAATACGGGTCTGTGGGCGGTAAGTTTGGGTAGCTTATCGTCCCTACGTCCACGTGCTCCTCGAAGAGATGTCAGCAACACAGGAGGGACCCCTTAGGGCCAGGGTCTGCCTGGGCTGCGGGTTGTTCGTAAGAGTTACCGTGGCCCTGGCACACAGGGACCTCCAGAAGGAACATAGTGGGTTTTAGTCAGTAAGTCTCACACTCCCTCCAGCTGCACCCTCAGCGGGAGGGGTCATTTGATGATTTCCCACGAAAAAAAGAGCAGTTCCAATAAACAGCTACTATTCCTAAAATTAATATTATTTTAGTTCAAACTGCCTTGGGAAAATATTATACTTCCTTGAAAAAAGGAATAGTAATGTGATTCAAACGAAGCCAAAAATATATTATGATGAATATTCAATTAGACGTGCAAGTACCTATAATTTATAATAAAATAAGTATGTTTATGCCATATTATGCACAAATGAACGCTTACAAGCCGAAAGCAATTTATGCTAAATGTAGTGCAATAACTGAGTTTGCCACTAAATTCTCCCCTTTAAAATCTAATTAGTTACTTTAAATTGTGTAGGTAATTTAGGTTTTTTGAACGCTTAATTGTTATGCAATTGATGGGCATGATCACAAGCTGTTACAGCTTTTATATACTAAGGGCCAGTTTCACGGGCTACGGATAGCTACTATCTACCATATAAATTCAAAAATAGAACAGAATTTGTATGAAATGATCTGCCAGATAAACTATCTGGAACTTATCAGCAACTTGTGAAACTGGTCCTTAATATCATTTTAAGTTGGCAATTAAATTCGATTTAATGATTCGTCGATAAAATTACATTTTGTTTCCAAACTGTATGATCAAGCTTGACTGCTATATGCTTAGCAACTTAATTAAACTTAATAACTAAAAAAAAATCGGAAATTGCTGATTTATCAGCCTAATTTGAATAATTACTTACATACTTACTTTATATATTTAGTTACTTAAGATAATATGATATTGTATGTATGTGTTACTTATTCTATACTTAGTCTATTTTGTCCTCTTACTATATCACATCTAAAGATACTCTGTATAGATATTGCACCGCTCTGTGTTCAAGTGCCTGAAAAAGTCAGTTTTCTAAGCTTAAGCACGTCCTGACTTACCAGTACACAGCATCCTAGCAGATGTTTCTTTGATACGAAGTAATATCGGATATTGAATTCATGTCAATTTCAATTCCCTAGAACTCGTGCTGTTATATTTTAAGTTATTTTCATTGAATTCTTAGTACTAGGAATTTTATTAATTCTAATATTGTATATATATGTATCAATATACTTTGCGTTTTTATTCGGCGAAAAACTGCTAATTAATAACATTTACATTTCCTACAAATACTAAATTAAATTAAATGATTATTTAAAAAGCGAATAAAAACTATAAGCATCATCTATGCCACACCACTTTAAAAACATCAGCATTTTTCTCACGAAATTACATAACAAACCATTGTATTCCCACAGGACTTAATTAGGTGCCAAAACCCGGACACGCGTAAACGGCATCAATTAACGGGCAATTAACTCAATTAATGCCTAGACAAGCGTCAATAGGATCAACATAATATGCCGGCGAAGTATCGGTGGGCAATAAAGAAATCAATCAGCGGATTAGGTATTTCAAATCAATAAAATCTGAAAAGGCCATAATATTGGTTGGACGTCCATAACGATTTAAAAGTGCTGGATGTGGCAATGGATTTGTTTGACAAGGTTCTTCGTTAAAAAGCTCTTATTATGAAGTGCTACTATTAAGTTATAGTAACAGGTAGCTTTGTTATTTTTTGTGGTTATTTTTTAAAATAAATTATTATAATGAGACATTTTCAGATACTTATACAACATATCGGAAATAATATTAATAATTTAAAAAAAACAGCCATGTCAGCTTCTCTACAATCGTAAAGGACACAACTATACTAAAGTAATAATATAAATTTTGTACTTTTATGATATTCTGAAAAATGGATTAGTACAGACGCCAGCACATCAACCTAGACGAAACTGTCACATTTTCCCAATGAACTTTAAACCAGCTTCAGCGATAAAGTTGAAAATGTATTAAGGTTTCACTTGCATTAATTTCAAAATTTAAATCAACCAAAGCCCTCTTTAGAATCAACGCAAAATCAGCTTGCGCCACATCTAGTTAGCTTATATAAAAGTTCGGTCGCCTTTTTAGTTCTCATGGAAGTATAATATGCGAGGCGGCTCGTATGATACAGAGTGGGGGAGCGCGGGTGGTGGGGGGCGGTGCGTTTGATGCCGACAGCACAGGTGTGATGCGCGCCCGATGCGGTCCCGCTGACCGACGGCAGATAGCACCACTCTGATGACCGTAGTTAGATAATTAACCGCGACTTTTAATTGGATGTTTGACGCTTCGGGTCTGAGGTCTGAATAACTTAACTTTTGCTATTTACAGAAAATTATTAATAAGTTTTTTCATGACGCTACTTATTATCATTTAAATCGTTTTGCATTAGTATATTAATAATAAAAACAAACGAAAAATAAATTTATTAAATTTTAATACACTTAGTAATTTTAATTGACTATATTTATGAATATATATTTCTGAATAAGTCTAATTATATACATATATGTAGGTATTTTTTTTCTTTATTTGCATTTTAAACTTATTTTTATAAAATGTGCTTATTTCATACAAATATGTTTCAATGATAAAGGTGCTGGTACAAGTAGACATCTGGAATTGGATTACAACTCAATTAAAAGCATTTCGGATTACCTACTAACTCAGTCACCTATAATAGAATTATCCTGTGAAATATTTTAATTAACACCAAAAAAAAAAAAAAATTATGATAACCAAGGTAATAAGAAATATTAAAAGGTTATTTATGAAACACTGTAAAGCTTGATTCTATTATTTTTAAAATCGGATCATTAACCCATGATTATTTCTTTATGTTGCATAAAATTGCTACTTAACCGAAAGTTAACCAACGGAACATTGTGCAACTAATCCAATAAGTTCACGCGGGTCAGATAATTATAATACTGAGCATTATTTCACTGTAGTTAAGACGATACGTAAACGAATTGTTACTTTTATACCTATTACTTATCATATCACACTGACTGGGACGTTCTTAAACAATCGACAACTGATCCTAGAGGTGACCGCGAAGGGCGATAAAAGAACAGTTATTATTTCTTCATAATTGTGAGATATGCAACTCTCCTATTAATTATTTAATTTGAGTAATAAACGTGGTTCGATTGTTATGGTCATATAGCACGAAAGAAGAACTTTGTATCGTTCCGTCGTTTTGAATGGTACCGAATCGTTCCGAACGGTTCCCGTTAATTTAATGGGATACCTTAATGTGTGGTCGACATGACTGGGTTTGGAACAATTTATGTGATAATAGAATTCTCAAAGAAATCCCGTGTCTAAGGATATTGTGTGAAGGAAACACTTAAAATTATGAATGAATGATAGAACGCTGTTATGTAGCTATCGATAGAGAATTACTATGTTATGGATTTATTAAATAAAAATTTAGTTGTTTGACGTTTTGTTACATCTTCATATAGGTTTGCTACTACCCTGATAACATTATTCATATAAATTACGAAACAGAAATTATAATCACTATTGTAAGTTTAAGATACTAGAAGAACCTTAATTTATATATATTTACGTATTTCTGTATTTTTGTTGGGCTTAAATGAGATGAAGAAATAACAATAGATCACTAATTATAACGGCCAGTGTTAAAAAAAAGGCGAAACAGACCCAACTTGGAGTTGATTTATTTTTTTCATACACCTCTCAAGATTTGCGCACTCTGGCGGAACCTGACAGCAAAGAAAACAAGCAAACACACAAATTCTATTAATAACCACTCTAGCGAAAGCAAAACCCGTGAAAACAACATGTATTGTGACGTTAACAGGATAATCCGACTTAAATACGTCATGTTGACATTCTAATTTTCGCTTTACCACCCTCAAGATTATCGTATCTATAGAAAAAGAAAGTGTTAACAAAGATCAGAGTGATGATAAGACCACCAATAGTGTGACAAAATTGACAAAATATTTTGCGGATATTCCTGTTTGTTGTCAACTAATCTTCCCTTTCTTTATAAGGGATTAGATGAACTTATTGTTGTCAGTGTACGAATGAAGGATTTTATTATAGAAATGTTAGTGAGAGTCGGAGTTCTACGAAATAATGTCCTTAAAGGACATGATCCCTTTGACGGTATCTATGTCTATATTCCGGTGACGTTTAAGGCTATACAAACAATTGCTGGATATATTATAAGAACTTTAATTATGTTTTATGAGATAATCTGTACTTAGCGTCATGTTATTAATAAGGTATGATGGGGATGATAGAAGTCATTTTACTTAGATTTCAGAAAGGTCCAAAAGCTATATTTTGGAAACACAGAGTTGTGTATGTACAGACGCCAGCACATCAAGCTACTTCAATCTTTCAAATTTCCTTATTAGTTTTTCATCTTTATTGATGAAGCATATGGTTTAAAGTTGATTGGGGAAATTTGACAGTTTCGGGTTGCTTTATGTGCAGGTCAACCTAACCGAGCCTGACAAATTTTTGCCAATCGAATTTAACCTGCCTGTGTGATAAGTTTGGAAATCTATAAATAAATTTTACAGATGGTAGGTAGGTTGATGTGTTGACGATTGTACCTACTTTTATCTCATTATTACCTACTGATAATTTCATTAATCCATACAATCCATCGCTTCAACTATTTTAAAAAACAGTGTTTTAAATAATTTTAATTATATATTTATGAGAAAAAAAAAAACAAGATTATCATTATTTACAGAGACAGTGACGAGTGCAGGGTTCAATGAATGCGTGCTCATGCATGGAATAATTAATACATAGCCATCGGTAAAGTGTCAGGGCGAAACGGCATCGAAAACAAATATATGAATATCAAATGAGACGATATATCTCCGTGCCAAGATATTGTTGTGGAGAATTCATCAGTTTTCTTTTTTTTAATAATATCTACCTATGTATTGATTGACATGTTTATTTTAGTAATGTGTAGACTTTCCATTTTTAGATATCGATCAATATGTTTGGTTTGGTATCAAATAAAGGGGGATTGGATAGCTACGAGTATTTATATTTACTTTCTTTGAAATACAGGAGATATTTTGTATACGATCGTTTTATATACAAGTTATGGCTACGTGGTACCTTAGAGAAAAGTAGCCGATTTTCGTCGGAATATAACCGATAGGTTATGTTAATTCATTTATACGGTATGTCGCAAAAGACTACTTAATATATATTAAAAAGGTTAACAAGATAATTATCATCTGTTTTTGAGAAATTAGTTGAATATCGCACGGAAAAATAACATTCATTTAAAAACTAATGCATGCTCAATAATACCAATAAAATATTTTCTTTAATATCAAACTTTTTTGTAGGTACCTACTTAATATCAAAAGTATCTCTCAAAGGAAAATCCTTTTACAGTAATTCTATATTCTGTTTAATTACTAATTGGCATTTCCTAGGAAAGTGGAAAATGATATTCTGCTCGAGCGCTCAAATATTCAGTGTGCACAATGTCACTGCATATTTTAGTCCACACTGCAAGTACGGAACTTGCACAACGCAAGAGGAATGGAATTTTCGTAGCTACCGTTGCAATTTGTAACGTAGATTAATTTTGCTAATGAATATTTCAGAAATTCATTCGTTGAAGTGCATTTTTTGAACACTAGTGAAAATGCGTTTTTTTTTGTTTGGTTTTCAACTTTAAACCACATGACCCTACCTCCTTTCATATTATTGTTATATATTTTTCAAAAATTGTTTTATAAAGGTCGCCAGAAGACGCTGGATCGTGGTCGCTTCCAACCGGCATATGTGGAGATCACATAAAGAGGAGGCCTATGTTCAGCAAGTTCAAGATGACGATTTTTCAAAATAATATTTACAACTCTAAGTCCTAGATAAGCAAATGCAATAATATATATACCTAATAGGTATCCAGGCCTCAAGCAAAGCCTGAAAAAAACTGTTAATTAAAACCTGTAATACCTTAACGAGTAAATAAATATCTTTGAACTTCTGCCAGCGTATTCATGCCTGCCTGGTACCTATGGAAACGTCTCGCGACTTATTATTGTTTATTACAATTGTATTTAATTGTGTAAGGGTTATCTGGTGACATGAATAACAACGACATTATGAGCTGTTGCTGTCTCCATAGTAATTATTTCAAGTGGTTTTAAGAACAGAGATTTTGTTCAAAAACTCCATTACATACTCGTGTAGACATCATAACATACTTGTTTTATGAGCTGTTTTAGGCACGCAAGTAGCGAGTTAATATCGCGCCTCGGGCGTTGATCATTTTTTGCGGGTGCACCCGAATCAACCACCTTGGGCTCAACAAATGTGTGGGCAATCCGGTAATTTATTTTTTTAGCCAATAAATTACTCATACGTCAAAACTTTGGACGTGGCCGGCGCGAGCGCATCCAAGTGATATATTGGCCCTTGTCACAGCACTCTACCTTTTCCTAACAATTTTAATATGAGTCTCGATTAATAAATTGCTCATTTCAGATGGACCGTTTTACTAATGAGTCGGCGTAGACTTGTGGGCGAGACACCCGGCTTAATTATTTATTGTTATTATTTTGTTTTAAACAATAACTTTAAAAGGATTAGGCGGGGGTATCATAACAATCGAAGATTGAGAAGTTACGTAACTTGTATAAGTATATTTCTTCCAAAGTAAAACTAGGTTAAATACAACTGTTGAGTTCTGTGACATTTATCTAGTGTATTTTTAAACTGTTCTACGTCAGTAAGGCCTCGTTCACTTTGTGAAGCTGTCTACAAATGCTTTTCTGTAGTTTTCAATCCTTTGCAAGCAGTTCATGACACGTAGCAATATTTCTCGGAGTCTCTTTTCGCGTTCCTCTCTGTATTGCATGCTCAAACGTTTTTAAATATTCTCGTTTTTTCTTAAAATGAATCAAGATGTCGTGCTGGCCTAGTGGTTAAAGCACCAGCCTCTCGAGTATGAGGTTGCGGGTTCGATTCCAGGTCAGGCAAGTATCAATGTAACTTTTCTAAGTTATACGTACTTTCTAAGTTTGTTATCTTAGACACCGATGACTGATTAAAGGTGAAGGAAAACATCTCGAGGAAACCTGGACTATAAAGTCTGAAATCACTAACTTGCATTGAGCAAGCGCTCAATCCTTCTTCGAGAGAGAGGAGGCCTGTGCCCAGCAGTGGGACGATAAAAAAGCTACCTTTCATTTCATTTCATAAAGGAATCAAGATGGTCAAGAAAGTAATGACAATGCAAATATATCAGAAAAATAACAAAATATTAAAGTTTAAAATTGAAAAAAGAAATAGTTTTGCATTGTTTTCAATGACCTGGCACATTGGTATACAAACATAGATAATATTTCTTATCAGCCAGTGATGTCAGAGACAAAGCCAATGTCATCTGTGTTCATTGTGTACACTCGAGAGCAAAGAGTACGGGGTATTCTTATAATCTCCGTGGAATTGTTAAAATGATGTATTTTTTCCAAAACAAGGTGTACTCATACGAATACTTTCAGAAAATATACCTACTATCAATTGGAACCCTTTTTTTTTTACGTGGGAAATCATCAAATGACCCCTCCCGCTGAGGGTGCAGCTGGAGGGAGTGTCAGACTCTTACTGACTAAAACCCACTATGTTCCTTCTGGAGGTCCCTGTGTGCCAGGGCCGCGGTATCTCTTACGAACAACCCGCAGGTCAATTGGAACCCTTAATTAGTTTTTTTTTATTGAATGTGATCATTTAGTGTTGCAAAAATTGACGAAAACAACTTTTTATATAATTGTTTACCTAACTTTTCAGCGTTCCGGTTACGTCATTTGATATATTAATTCTTTTATTTAATAACATTTTAATATTTATTTGCATACACTTAATCCCAGTCAATGATTAAATAATAAAATTTAATGCATATGCCAAAGTGCGAAAACGGTTTTGTTTTTTAGCTGTTATTTTTGGATTAATGTTTTGTCGTTATTATTTCCTGAACTGAGTTATCTCAAGATAGGTATATGTAAAGCTGAGTCATAAAGCTATTGTTTCATAAGACTATTAATAAAAAAAATACAATCAATAAAATTGAAAAAAAAGATCGGAATCCGATAATTATGTTGTTTGATTGGTTAGCACATAATCATTTAGTTTTATAACATTTTATAAGTGTAAATATGTTTTGATTGGATGCTGATAACAATATATTACGTATAACTATTATTATGGTAAAAAAAGATTTAAACAGGTTCTTAAATTATAATCTGTAGAGTTATTACCAGAAATAGATAACTTGACGGTCTAAATCTTTCTATTAAAATGTAGGCACGTAGTATGTTGATGTAAATCATAATTTTTCTTAAGATAAAATGATTAACTTTATGGTATGTTAGAGTCCCATTTATGGAAATAAATAATTACATGTCAAGGATTGAACCTGAGACCAATGACTCGCAAGACAGCACCATTATCGCTGAGCTACCCCTCACATCACTAATTAAGCATCAACTGTTATGAGGAGTGAGAGCGATAAAGCTATCAGCCAATGACTTATTGAGAAAATAAATTAAGTAATATAATTGTATTTTTGCAATTTATCGAGACGCTAATTATAATATCGATGACATTTACTTCATCTGTAAACAAAATAATAATATTTACTACACATTAAATTCATATTAACTTCATCAAATGCTATTTTGAAACTATTTTGTACATAATTATGTAAAATGTAATAATAGGCCATTATAATCGATTTCATGCTAATGAAATTAAACTAAATACCAAATACATAAATAAAATTAAACTAAATACAAAACATATAAATAAAATAAAACTAAATACCAAATATATAAATAGAATATATGCATATATACATTATTGCTTTGTCTTTTTCCGACTATGTCCCCTAGATGATACCCCTTGGTAAGACTGCACAGCAGAGTTTAAACTACCCGTAATGACTGCCAAATAAGTTCAAATGTCTGCCGGGACCCACTTATTTACCGTGCCTGCCGCATGGAGAAAGTCGTCCTCTTTCCACAATGGACAATATAGGATAGAAACTATGGGCCCTGATGGTCATAGCAAGAAGTACGTAAAATAGCGCACGCGTTCCTGTATTAGGAAGGGGTGCAGTAAATGTATAAAAAAAACCTATCAATGTATAGTTCTCTAACCTTCGTTATACCAGTTTTTGTACCAAGGAGCTTATACAGTGTAGTAGATCTAACTATGCTACTAATATAATAAATGTGAAGATAAATTGTTTGTTAAGCTCCCTCGCTAAAACAGCTGAACTGAATGAGATGAAATTTTGTAAGGAGATAAGTGGTACCGAGACCTAGTTCTCTCGGGGCGCGGACCTATAGTCACGGGTGAAATTTAGTTAACAATAAAAGTCTTAAAAGTATAAAAGCAGTTAGAGCAAATCATACTACCAATCTATAATTCCCATACTAATAAGTTTGGAAATATTAAATCTCTTATTAGTACTTCAACAGGCCATAATCCTAACAAGATTATATTAGTGGTAGTCGGATAGGAATCTAATGAATTAGAATTTCATGAACTTACACGTTAAACAGATAAAAGTCAAGAAACTTACGATTGATTTTGATGTCTTAAAATATATTGTAATACTAGCAAGTTACTATAAAAATGGTCTTATTATATCTCCAGTAAATTCAAAATACATAGTACAATTCCAACTGTGCCTTTTCCAATAGGCAAACATATGGGAGTTGTTATATGCAACAATACTATGAGCATTGTACTCTAATTGGTTTAGTTAACTGTTAACAAATAATTCAGACAAGATAGAGTTATAGCTCTGCTTAGTTTGGTTATAGACACTGTGTGAATGTGTGAGGAATATTATACATAACGCAATTTCAATATCAATATTGGACAACAAATAATATTCAATCTTTAATTTCAACAAAACGAATTGAACAACTTGATTTGACTTCTAGAAACTAGAGGTTCTGACTACTTTTACATCTATCGTATTGGAACTGTGCTATGATATGACACACCACAATGTGGTTGTTATTAAGTGAATATTTATGCACGAATGATTCATGCAAGGATCAAGGATCTAAGCTAGTGATAGGAGGCATAGTATTCTAAGGAATGAATGAAATATACTCACTAAGAATGCCTTCAGCTTTCTTCTACTTTTTATCGACAGTCATTAATGCCTAGAATCGGAGTTTTTCAAAACCTCCGAATGGCGTGGAATTGTAACAACGAGCTGCTTTTGAGTAGCATTCGGCGATTCCAATATTGTATGGCCTCCCAAGCTCGGGGGTATAACACCGCCTAGTTCCCGACTCAAGGTTGCTTTGTGATAGTTTCTAAAATTCACGAAGTGATTTCAACCCGACCCAATGATCAATCTCAGGTCCACGTGCACGGCAGCGCTTGCGACTACTGCAACCAAAGAGGCTATATGAAGATTTCAGTAGGTACAATAAGGTCACAATATTAAAAGTCAAAAATAGTCACAAACATACTGGGACAAATTGGAGTGTGATATGAAAATGTAATTTTCAGCTAAGAGAATGGTTTGTAATTTAGCCCTTCAGCGAAATGCATGCAATCAGACTACGCTTCTCTTGTAAACGCGTGACGGGACTAGTTTATTCAGAATGAACATTTTTCAACCGATATAGCAGATAGTGTTACCGCTATTCCAAGATAGGATAATATTCTTATTTTTACTGCCTCGTTGGTCTAGTGGTCGCAAGGCGTGACTGCTGTGCACGGGGAGTCGGTTTCGATTCCCGGGTCGGGCCGAAATCGCTTTGTGGGTTTTGAGAAACTTTCATAAAGCAGCCTGGAGTCTGGAAGTTGGTAATTGATTCACCCGTGCATCGGAGAGCACGTAAATGTCTCTCCAGTCGTGTCGGATTGCCGTCCCATCGAACTATGAGAGTGAGGGAATAGAGAGTGCACCTGTATACGCGCAAATGCTTGTGCACTATAATATGTCCTGCGCAGCTGGCTGATCTCCATAAAAGAGAACGGCTGCCGTAGACGACAATCGGCCTGGATGCCATCAAAAAATATTGTAAAAAATTCGTAGTACCTTAATAGTAAAGCCTAATAGAGGATCGGTTTACACATTTTTAATGATGGATGTGACAAATAATGAAAAGCAAACCTAGTTGAAACTTCTACAAAGCAGCTTAATAATCAAATATACGGCACCTGACCACTTATTGTTTCTGCATCAATGTTAAAACCATCACAGTTGTCGTCAATTACCCATTGTTGAGTCTTATTGCTTAAGTTCGTGACTTCGACTCCATCAAGCGGGGATTGTTGTGTGCGAAACAACCAACTAAGTACCACAACGAACAGACTACAACAAAACGTACTTAATAGACATAATGAAAAAGATATTGATTCATCGTTATCGGTATTGTAAGTACAGAATGAAAGTCGTTTATTTGTCACCTACCATCTAAATTATCGTACTTTTACTACAACGTGTTCATTGATAAGTGCAATTATTGTGACCTGCGATAAAAAGTCCCTATAAATATGTGATGCAGCTGATGCATTGGCACTGGCGAACATGGCTCGTTTGGTGTTGTGTGTTCTGGCGCTTCTAGTGGCCGGGGGCCTCTCGGACCCCGTGAGGAGCAATCTCTCGCAGAAAGCTGGTGAGTCTACTTTTACCATGAACTGTCCTTTTTATTAAATGTCCTGTTTATTTAATAACTATTTATCTGAAATGAATGTGGGTATTTGATAGTTTCAATGTTGGATGATCTCATTTAAGTCAAAAGCTCTACTTAAATTAGTGAGTCGGTAAAACTCCCTTCGTAGGTAATCATGAATATTGGTCCGAGCCATCGAAACTTTTATATGATTTTAAAATCTATATGGATGTAATTTGTAGTCTTAGAAGGATTCTAACAATATTAACATAACGAAGAACGAAACATAATGAAGCTGTTAGGTATTAGTTATAAAAAAGCCTTGGCAAAGAGTCTAATATTTTTTTTCTATAGCGGACCCAGTTTTCTTGCAACGCCAATTGGATTTGATGGTCTTGTACTTCCACCTGCATGAACCAAACCATGTTGAAAGTTGCAAGAATATCGCTAAGACCTGGAGTCTCGAGAAGAACATAGAACATTACAGCGTATGTATAAATTTTCCTATACATCATTTTAGCCATGAAATCGATGTCGGCTTCTGGTGTAACCTAAAATATATACCTATTGTTTTAGAATGTGACTGCTGTGTCTACTTACATCGAGATGTTGGAGCACCAGTGGATACTCCCTCGTGCAGTACCGTTCTCGCTTCTGGAATCTGAGCACAGATATGAAGCCGTCACCTTATACAATGTGCTGGTCTCTGCTAAGGACTACGACACATTCTACAAGACTGCCGTTTACGTTAGAGATCTCGTCAACGAGAACCTCTTCGCTTACGTGCTCAGTGTCGCCATTCTGAACCGCCCTGACACTCAAGGAATTTACATTCCACGCCTCCCTGAAGTCTTCCCTTCATTCTTCAACAACGGTGAAATTATGACAACCGCCCAGAGGATTAACACTCACGGCCTCCAAATGCTCGAGCATTACCCTTCAACCTACAAATGGGATAACAATGTAGTCATCAGATGGAATGCTACAATCTGGCCTTACTACAACAGCGAATCTACACCTGTCGCTTACTTCACTCATGACTTCAGCCTAAACACCTTCTACTACAACCTTCATCTTGCTCAACCCAGTTGGCTGCACAGTGAAGTCCTCCCAGTGAACAAACACAGGCGTGGAGAATGGTTCTGGTTCTTACACAAGCAGATTCTCACGCGTTACTACATGGAGAGACTGTCTAATGGTCTTGGCGAAATCCCTGAGCTTGGTCATGAGATTGTTAAGCACGGTTACACTTCTGGTCTTTTGTACCACAATGGCGTCCCCTTCCCTGTTAGGCCCAACTACTTCAACCTGGACCAGCCACAGTTCGTCAATGAAATCCAAGAAATTTACGACTACGAGCGTCGCATTCGTGATGCCATTGACCAGGGTTACGTTGTTAACGTAAGTGTTTATGAAAAGAGTTTTGCTATTAAATGCTTAATTGACACTGTTCTACAAAAAGTCAATTTCTAAGACTGTTTTTATTTTTGCAGCATCTTGGTGAACACATCGACATCTGTGCTCCTGAGGCTATCGAAATCTTGGGTAACATTATTGAGGCTAACGTTGACTCTCCTAATGGCAAATACTACAAGGACTTCATCAGCATCTGGAAGAAGGTTTTGGGCAACTCCATTGTTCAAGAACACCAGTACCACAACCAGTAAGTGCATCACACCACTGATACGTTTGTTGATAAAGTGTTTATTTTCAAAATCACCTTGTTAATTTTATGATGCTTTTGCAGTTACGTTCCCTTGGTCGTCCCCTCGGTTTTGGAACAGTACCAAACTGCTCTGCGTGACCCTGCGTTCTACATGATCTGGAAGCGTGTCTTGGGACTGTTCCAGCTGTGGCAGGAGAAACTTCCTCTGTACAAGAAGGAAGAAATTGCTCTGCCCCAGGTTGCCATCCAGAAGGTCGATGTTGACAAGCTGGTGACATACTTCGAATACACTTACTTGAACGTCTCATCTCACCTGCATATGAACGAGGAGGAAGGTAGTACATACTATTTATTTTCAGATTTCTAAGTCAAATCGGCTGTCAATATCTTATGGATGTTTTCCAATTACTAAGTAGCTGAATATTCGGAAGAATTTCTAATCCTAAAATTTTGTTTTCCAGTTAAGGCAGTCTACGACCAAGTCAGCGTGTTGGTGCAACACCCCGTCTTAAACCACAAGAAGTTCCAAGTTCGCGTGCACGTTAAGAGCGAAGTCGCCAAGACCGTTCTCGTTAAGTTCTTCTTGGCGCCCAAATACGACAGCCAAGGCTATGAGATCCCTCTCCACGTCAACAGCCAGAACTTCATGCAGCTGGATGAGTTCGTATATGACCGTAAGTTTAATCTACTACTTCTATTTTGTATATTTGGCTTTCATTAAACTATTTCGATTGTGTTACGCTATTTGCATTTAACAATTAATAAAAGTATTTTGATATTTGAACTCTCCAAAACAACCCACGTTGCGAAAAATAATGTAAATTTTTTTGATTTAAAAATAAGTTAAAACTATTTATAGTTCCTGAGGGCGAATGCGTCATCGCCCGTGATTCTGTTGACACTTCTGGCAAGAAGTGGGTGTCTGGTAACGAAGTCTATGATGCGGTTGAGAAGGCCGTGCAAGGCAAGGCACAGTACACCATCGACCAGAACATGGAGAAACTCGCCGAACATCTTATGCTGCCTAAGGGTATGTATTTTTTATTTTGCCTAACTTTTTTGAAGAAATAAACAAGAAGTAAGTCAACGCTGTAATATAGTATACCAACCCATGTACAGACGCCAGCACATCAAGCTACTACATTCTGTCAAATTTCTTTAATAGATTTGCAACTTTATTACTAAAGCCTATGGTTTAAAATTAATTGGGAAAATTTGACAGTTTCGTTTTTGACGGTAGCTTGATGTGCTGACGACTGTACGATAGACGATCATTTTATCCAAAACAATTGCAATTAAAAAGGGCAAAGTATTTTTAATCTAATTACTTGAATGTTTCTTTTTTCTTCAGTTCATTGCCATCAAAAGAGAAGCTTCTGTATGAGCGAATATTAATTGAGTTCTTTTAATTTCCCAGGTCGCGTTGGTGGCATGCCTTTCGTCTTGTTGGTCTACATCTCGGAATACCGCGCCCCGAAGGTTGCCCCTGAACCAGTTTCTTACCCAGCTTTGTCTCTTGGCCTGTCTCCTATTATTCGCCAACTGACCGACGAGCCATTCGGCTTCCCAGTCAACAGGCCTCTCCACCCATGGCAGGTGGAGGGAGTCAAGAACTTGTACTTCCAAGATGTCTTGATCCACCACAAGCATACCCCCGAAATCGAAGTTCCCCACACGGAATAAGCGATACTTGATTATAAGAATATGTTAATGACGCCAGATTTAGATGTTGCTTCTCTCTCTTTGCATAAGCTTACGAGAGACTTTGATAAAATCAATAATATGATCTGTGTAGAAGCAAGGGCTGATCAACTAGCTCAAATTACTTTAACATCTGCGATTTGGCGTCAACAAACAATGAATGTGCCTTTATGTTATGTTCATGTAGAATGTATTTATTAGTATATGTATTAATTGTTGATGTATCTTCTTACTTGTGTGTATTGTATTATGTAGTGAAATATAGTATGATGATCAATGTAGTGATTATTTATTGTGTTTCCCACCTAAGATGTAAACTGTTCATGTTCATAGAGCCTAACTTTAATATCTATAGCATTTCAAGTACGACCCAATTATTCTTTCAGTCAGCTATCTAGATCTCAGATTCATATAAACTTATTATGTATGTATATATCGTATTACTCGTATGTATTTTATATGTCTTATAATAAAATAAAATATTATTAAAATATGTTTTATTTTTTATTTATTTACTTACTACGCTGACCACGGACTGTTACAATTAGGTTGGACACGGACTGTTACTGTTAATTTAGGAATATAGTAATAGTTCTCTTTTGTGACAAATAGCACTATAAAATATATGATACTGTAATAGTAATAGTTCTCTTTTGTGACGCACTTCAGTAATAGTTAGTCCATTTCCAGAAACGGAGATATAAAAGCTACCTTATGTGTTTAGTAAAGCATTATGATAATGTTGCATTATAAAGGTAGAATACAAGAATTACAGAGAGGCATGAAAATGCCTTAGATATTATTACACTTGGAAACATGAAAAAAAATTGGGGACAAAATATCCTTGTAGGTATATAAAGCGATAATTCTTATATAATATGGATTATTAAGTAACACATTGGAATATGGAGAGTAGCTTGTAGCTAAGTAACTACCGCACGGGTGGGTCGATCAAGGCTTGTTGCGGTCGGTCTCTGGATAGGTGGTATTCTTGACATGTCGAGTCCCTCCATATTTTGGAACACATGGTAAATAGTGAGGCCCAGCTGTCATTTGAAGCAGCGGTCGTTATAGTTATTTAGAAGCCAGAAAGTCTGACTGCCACTCTTACCAAAGGGATATCGGGTTGTTCGGGTTTCTGGAGGAGGTCAGACGGCTCCTTGTAAAATACTGGTACTCAGGTGCAGCCAGTTTAGACTGGAAGCTGAACCCAACATAGTTCGGGAAAAGGCTAGGCAGATAAGATAAGTACCTAGATAGCAGTATAATGATGATGATCACACACTGTTATGGTAAATAAACTCTTGAATTACAGGTTTCCTTAAAGCTCCTATATCTTTGTTTAATCCTCCAAAGCTCGATGTTAATCCTGGCAAATAGTCAAATTAATTTTACGTGCTTTAAGTAAAACCCGTTTTATTCTTCAACTCATTCCATAAGAACTTATATTGAATGTTTCAGAATGTTTCTGCTCCTAGCTTACGTAGATTGAGAACTTTTTTATTACAAGAATCTATAAAAATAAATTAAATTAGAGTGTGTGTTACTATTAAAATCAATGGATATACACTCGGTGCATATACAACAATATTTTATTAAAATTTTGTATGTCTGTTTGTTACCACGTATTTCAAAAAAGGCTGGGTCGATTTTCATGGAACTGGCATTGGCATGAAATGTAACAAGGATTTGTATGATGTATAAAGGTTACTTTCCGAGTGCGCAAGTAGTTAGTTTGATTTGGTGATTTTCAGAATTTTAAAATGAATATTACCGATAACATAACATAATTTTATACATAACTTAAATATTTGTAATAGATTTAATAAAATGAAGATTAAAAAATGTTTGAATATTAATCTTATTCCTATTCAGTCCGTAATGCGTAAAGTACCTCCATCTAAGCTCAAACATGCAGCAACTGCGAAACTTAACGCGAACCTTAGAGCGACTGACAATAGCGCCATCTGTCTTACAAAGCTTCTTTTTGATTGCGACTGTTTCAACTGCTTCCATCAAATACATTTTGTACAGTCCCTGTAAGACAAGATAGATGGCGCTTGAAACTTGGTAATAACCATGTTGTATCAATGTAGTAATTCTTGTTTCTGTTTAATTTTAATTATAATAAATAGTCAATAAAATATGTATTATAATTTGTAAAAAGTTTTTGTGATTTTATTTAGAGAAAATTTGTACTCGTGAAAGGTTTGAAATTTAGGGTGAATAATCACCCTAGTCATAGTGCCGATTTCAGTGTTTTTTACAACCTTAGTACATCTGCCAGTGTGTCAAGACATTTTTTCGAATGAACAGGTTGAGGTATTAACTTGGAATCAACAAGCACTGATATCTGCAGAAAAACAATTTTATAAGTTAACGAAATCATAAGTTTTGTTTATACCGAATTTCCTTTATATATGTTTGTAAAAAGAATTAAAACCTAGGTGTATAGTTGTTACTTCCCTTAGACATGTTGGCTTAACGGGTGACGTCACAGGTTTAAAAAATACCTAATAAACCTGCATAATCTTCCTTCTTAAAGTGAGCTAACATTAATGAAGATGAAATTAAGCGACTTATCAGACAACTGCATAAGGCTATCGCGAAACTGCGCCGGGTTATCGCCAGTCGCTATGCGAGTAAAAGTTTGGTGTACAATTCTTATTTTTTCTTATATCTCGCAAATGTTTCGTGGTTAAGTACCAGCTAATAGATACCTATGGCATTTGCATAGATATAATTTCTTTAGAATGTTGGGATTTTGTCTACGTTCCGGTTGGTGGGGCGTAAGGGTGTTCCAGTGGTCTCTAGTAACTTTTTCGAACAATCTCGCAACCCCAACAGAGGATAAATGTATCATCTTATTCGTTGCTATTACTGATAGGAAGTAGAACTAACTATTATGCTGTGTAAACAATGTAAATTTTCATATATTATACGATATACTGGCACTCGCCAGCTACTACGAACTGTGTAAATTACTTCCCGCATAAAAATTATAAGGTTTAATATAATTAATTTACTAAGAAGTTTCATCAAAATCCATTCAGTGATTTTTGGGTTAAAGAGTAACAACAACAAAAATATACATTATTAAGATGAGAAAAACGATGTTAAGATAAAAATCAAAGTTAAATTATCAAATTAAAGAAAATCACCATAGCAAAAACCTAACATATAAAAAAATATTAATAGTAGTTTCAGTCGGTGTACCGAGATATTGCTAGACTCGACGGATCCCGATGATACACCGATACGTTTTATTTTTACAATAACACAAAGATGCTACACAGAAGGCCAGCTTCACAGGTTGCTGGTAAGTTCCGGATAATTTATCTAACACATCATTTCATACAGAATCGGTTCTATTTTTGAATTTATCTGGTAGATAGTGGCTCTCCGTAACCTGTGAAAATGGCCCTTATAGTCTCATATTGAATTCGTATGAATAAAGAGCCTCTAACATAAAATCCTGACAATATAACAAAAAGACAAAGATACTATGCAATAATTTGTTACAAAACAATAACCGTTCTTGTTTATACAAAGCTTAAGTAAGAGACAGAGATAAGCCCTGGAAAATTTTAAATCTCACCGAATTATCGCAGCCTTGAAATTGACGGATATATTTCGACAGCTATTACAGCAGATATATGCCAGTATCTCGCATTAATTATGTTTGGAAGTGATAGTAGGGTTATCGGGATGCGTTTAATTAAGTACATCGGTTAGGTAGTTATTGAGAAAACAAGACTATCATCGGATTTGCACTTTTACTCAATAATACTCAAATATTAAACACTTTCACTTTTTAGTTGTTATAGGACCGCTTCTAGGCAAACTCGTCTGCTGATATACTTGACGACGTTACTGGCTTAAATGTTCCTGCCATTTTAAAGGGAGTATTGCAGTGTTGTTATTTGAACAGCATGCTTACAACTAGCCGTAACCAAACTTTACCAATGTCATTTAATAACAAGCCTTGTGTTTTGAGACTTAAGGTATAGATGCCAAAACATCAACCTACCTCAATTTGTCAAATTTCTTTAATAGATTTTCAACCTTACACCAATATCGGAAGGTTAATATTCGATGAGTAAAAAATATTGTAAATAGTTTTAAATAAGTTGTAAATATTATATCTACATACATAGACAGAGTTAAAAATAAATTATTAGAAAGAGATAACATTTAAAAATTTGATAGATTTGGATAGGTTGATCTGCTGGAGTCTGTACAAGTGAGTGCCAACAAATTGACAAAAGTTTGTCGCTTTAGACCTTTCTATCCTCAGTGATAAAGGCTTATCCCGATGTGATAGACTCTAGTTTTATATTACACCTACAGTATTGGATTTGTGACGGTAAAATATGTGAAGTTTCGAGAAAGTAAATCAGTAAGTGTGATCTAGCCCAGCATTTCATATGCAGTGACATTAATGATAAATTAGCGATCTCTCGACCAAGAAGCCTACCTACCTATTAGTATCTGTTGGATAAAAGCTAATAATGGGTGAGATACCTACTAACAAATTAGGGGGTATTCCCTCTGGAAATTTTATAGTGATTTAGAAGTCAATGCTATTTTTAGAATTTACTGGAATATTACTATGCGGACTGATCGATGATTAAGCAACACTAAGGGCCGGCGCTCACTGACGGCGTGGCACGGCATGGCACGGCAGGTTGTGCAGTGGCAACCTGCGGCATGCTGTGGCATCCCGCGGCGTGCTGCGGCATCCTGCGGCACGTCGCGGCATCGTGGTATCAAAATAAAATAACATAAATTCTAAACTCATTGAAATAAGATTCAAAATAACTTAATTAGTATTAAAATCCTTTGCCATGACACACCGTGCCGTGCCGGCAGTGGGCGCCGGCCCTTAGGGCGATCGATCCGTATATGGGCAACAATCTTGCACGCATTCTTCCGAGTTTTTTAAGGCACGTTAAAGACGGTACGTCCCGACTGTCATTTGAAAATCTTTGGCCACCAAAATTATGGAAGGCAGGCTCCTGTCGTAACAATTGACAGTTTTGTGTATAACGCCTTTGTGAGAACTAAGTATGAGGCTATTATTCTTGTAAGTCATGGTGGCGTATGGTTAAAGCACCTGCATCTCAAGTATGAGTGCGCGGGTTCGATTCCAGGTCACTTACTTACTTTCTTAGTATATCTTGAACACCAATTACTGATTAAAGGTGAAGGAAAACATCTCAAGGAAACCTGGCCTATGAAGTGTGAAATCACTAACCCGCATTGAGCAAGCGTGGTGATTAACGCTCAATCCTTCTCTGTGTGAGAGGAGGCCTATGCTCAGCAGTGGAACGATAACAAAAAAGGCTGATGATGATGATGATAATTCTTGGGAATCTTCGATTAAAACAAAAGACTGATAACCTATTACAATACGAGTAATATATATTACTCGTAGTAAGATAGGACTTTCAACAGAATTAGATTTGTGAATAATGGCAAGCAAACATTTGTCTATTTGAATAGTAGATCTATGTGTTCTCCACTTCAAATTGAAAGATTGATGGCATATCAGAGATCAAACGGGTTGCGATCATATTTTCCAAGTTCATACACAATTTACGCTTCGTTGTTTTGATGTCAATCATAAATTTGGTACGTTTATAAACGAATTATGAATGAGGTATTCTGGATTTTTTCATTTGTTTTAAGACATATCAATTGTATGAGAGATATTTTTTTTCTTGCAAGTCAATTTAGTTAATTGATTCAGTAGTCTATCTATCTATATTTATATTCTTTGGCCCGCCGCTGACTGCAATTTTTTGTCACCGTGACTTTTAGTCACTTAGTCAAGTGCAATGAAAACTGTATTGAGTGCGCTCATTATGGTGACGTGATAATACGGTGACAAATAGTTGCAGCGGCAGGCAACACCGAAGACTGGTGACTTTTTGTCACTCGGCCGGTGAATTTTCCTTTACTTTCCGTGTACATATATATAGAATGCATCCAGTACCTTTTTTTCCGTTTCATTTCCTTCTAAATATTTCAAGAGCACAAATCACGGCAACCTCGTTGAATTCCATTACAAAAATGGTCGCGATTTGTTACCCAAGAACCGATTCAGTGAGCGCATGGTGGGCGACAGCAGGTGTTAGTAACAATAAGTCACGGTGACAAAAAATTGCAGTCAGCGTATTAACTCTCTTTAAACTTGGAAAAATAAAACTTTTGAGCAGTGTACATTTGTAAGGACAGTAAGTTTAAATGACCTACCGTACCTGGGCAGTCATGTCACTACGCTTGTCGCATTGTACCGACGCCAGCAGATTAACCTAACCGAATCTGTAAAATTTTACCAATCGTATATTAACCTTACAGTATTGTGATAAGATTGAATATCTATTAAAGAAATTAGACAGATTGATAGTAGGTAGGTTGATGTGCTGACGTCTGTACAAAGATTTGTGCCTGAACAAGAAACTTTTTGTGTTCGGGACGGAATGCAGGTTTCGATCATAGTTTACGCTGTAGCTGGTAATAATGGCCAGATGGTAGTAGTCGCGGGTTCGATTCCCGCATGAGTCAAACTTTTGTGTGCACGAACATGGGTGTTTGACTTAGTCTTGGTGTTCCTATGATTACATGTATTATATTTCCAAAAGGGAAGTATATATGTAAGTTCGTTTATCAGTTGTCTTGTAATCATAGTACAAGCTCTGCTTAGTTTGGAACTAGATGAAGTTGTGCAAATGTGTGAGGAAATAAAAAAAATATATATCATTAGAATACATTATCTATAAGACGGACGTCAATACAGTAGGGACCTTTAATAAAGAATATAAAATGCCTAATAATTATCAATGTTTAGATCATTGCCACTTTTACTTGTAAACAAGTCTGAAAGATGAAAGGGTCTATAGAAACTGGAATACAGACTTAATATTATAAAAAGTTAAGAAAATATACCAACCGAATGCAAAGGTCAACACACAACAGATGCTAAAGTGCCACGAAGAGATAAAGAAAGCAAAATATTTTTATATTGATATCGATTGCATTCAGGAACGGATGCGCCGATCGTATATAAGCCCCACAGACCAACAGATTGGCACAGTTGACAGCGGCTTTGGAAACCATGAAGACTGTCTTGTTCCTAGCGGGGCTCGTCGCTTTGGCGATGGGTGGCGCCGTCCCCCACCAAGAGTTGAAACTGAAACCGGGTAAGACACAATTAAAATTACAATTTTACCTTGATCAATTTAACAAATTTCAAATTAAATACCATCATTATGATGATGTGGATACTCAGCCTTGTTACTGCTTTGCATAAATCTCTTAAGTTCATTATCATCTTTTGACTTGGCGCCGTAACCAGCGCTGAGTTATAAGATGATGATTATTTGCTTTCATTCATTGAATAGGTGCTAGAAATATAAAGCCCGTTTTTGAGAGTAGTTCATAAAAAAGAACATACCGTCAAATTGACAACCTCCTCCATTTTGAAGTCGGTTAAAAATAACATTTGTTTACGCTTTTGTTAAAAGTCTATCCTTTTAAAAGGCATTTTTCATCATCATTCCTCCTGTTCTTTAAGAAGGCTCTTTTGGCTTTCAGCAATAAAAATGTTGTCTTGTTCTATTTCATAGTTGATGCTCAGTTCGTCGGCTACCAGAAGAAGATTCTGTCACTCTTCGAGCATTCTGAACAACTGGACCTGCACTCTGAATACTACAAAGTTGGCAAGGACTACAATGTTGAGGCTAACATTGACAACTACAACGTGAGTTCTTTTTTGCACATCAAAAGTAGGAACCCCTCATCATCATCTCCCGAGCCTTTTCCCAACTATGTTGGGGTCGGCTTCCAGTCTAACCGGATTCAGCTGAGTACCAGTGTTTTACAAGGAGCGACTGCCTATCTGACTTCCTCAACCCAGTTACCCGGTCAACCCAATACCCCTTGGTTAGACTGGCGTCACACTTACTGGCTTCTGACTACCCGTAACGACTGCCAAGGATTTTCAATAACAACCGGGACCTACAGCTTAACGTGCCATCCGAAAGTAGGACCCCCTATTACGTCATAAATTATATCCTTACCTAAATTGACCAAAACAAGTAATATATCTATTGTATTTAGTGAATTTCGTATCATCTAATAAAATAATGTTTTCTACAGAACAAGCAAGCTGTCCAAGAGTTCCTCGTGTTGTACAGAACTGGATTCCTGCCCAAATATCACAAGTTTTCGATCTTCTACGAAAGGATGAGGGATGAAGCTATTGCCCTATTCCATCTTATGTACTACGCAAAGGACTTTGAAACCTTCTGGAAAACCGCGGCCTGGGCCAAGGTTTACCTTAACGAGGAGCAGTTCTTATATGCTTACTACATTGCTGTGGTCCAGAGGGAAGACACTGAAGGCATTGTTCTCCCAGCGCCTTACGAAGTCTACCCACAATTCTTCTTCAACAAAGAGGTTTTGATCAGGATGTACCGCACCAAGATGCAGAATGGCGTGATCTATCCCGATGTAGGTGCTCAATACGGCATTGTCAAGGAGAACGACTACTACGTGTACTATGCCAACTACTCGAACTCGCTGTCTTACCCCAACCAGGAACAGAAACTGTCATACTTCACTGAAGATGTTGGTTTGAACGCTTACTACTTCTACTTCCATTCCCACATGCCCTTCTGGTGGAAGTCCGAGAAATACAGCGTATTGAAAGATCGCATGGGCGAAATTTTCTTCTACTACTACCAGCAACTTCTGGCTCGTTACTACCTGGAGCGTCTTCCTCACGGCTTAGGCCACATTCCTGAATTCTCTTGGTACTCTGAATTCAAGACTGGATACTACC
Organism: Heliothis peltigera; assembly: GCA_958496145.1. Lineage (NCBI taxonomy): Eukaryota > Metazoa > Arthropoda > Insecta > Lepidoptera > Noctuidae > Heliothis > Heliothis peltigera. The sequence continues at coordinate 5,821,776 of OY292337.1, forward strand.
CACAACTGACTGGAAACTACCTGCCTTTCGCTCAAAGGAGTAACAACTACAACATCCACTCTGAGAAGAACTACGAATACATTCGTTTCCTCGACACCTATGAAAAGACATTCTTCCAATTCCTGCAGAAGGGAGAATTCAAGACCGTAAGTAGCAACAATTAAGCAATGTTTTATGTCGTGTTCACTAACATGGTTGGCTGAATCACCTAACCTATTCCTTTGTAACTACTTCCAGCCTGAGAAAGAAATGAACTACGTCGGCAACTACTGGCACATGAACTCAGACCTGTACTCCGAGAAGAGCAACAAGGACTTGCACCAGTACTCCTATGAAATCATCGCCCGTCACGTGCTCGGCGGTAGCCCCAAGCCATTTGACAAGTAAGTGTTGTTATTTTTTTCTAGATTTTGGAAGTTTATGCATCGTTTATGCATCTCACATTTATAATATTATTCCTATAAAAACTGTTTGAATGCCAATGTTATTTTGTTTTTTGGTCCCCATTGAAGAGGATCTTTGTATGTTGTACAGAAAACTATTAACAGCAATTTTATTGTTACAGATACGCATTCATGCCCACCGCTCTTGACTTCTACCAGACTTCTCTCCGTGACCCTGCATTCTACCAACTCTACCAGAGAATCGTCGACTACCTTATCGCCTACAAAGAATATGTTAAACCTTACTCTCACAACGACCTGCACTTCGTGGGTGTTAAGATCAACGACGTGAAAGTCAGCGAATTGGTCACTTACTTCGATTACTTCGACTTCAACGCCACAAGCAGTGTGTTCTACAGCCAAGAAGAGCTTAAATCTTACCCAACTGGATTCGTTGTTCGTCAACCTCGCCTGAACCACAAGCCATTCACTGTCTCTGTTGACCTTAAGTCGGACGTAGCATCTGATGCTGTGTTCAAGATCTTCATTGGACCCAAATACCACGAAAACGGTTACCCTGTCAACATTGAAGAGGACTGGATGAAATTCTACGAACTGGACTGGTTCGTGCAGAAGCTTGTCCCAGGTGAGAACAAGATTGAGCGCAAGTCCAGCGAATTCGCATTCTTCAAGGATGACTCCATCCCCATCAACGAGATCTACAAGTGGTTAGACCAAGGCAAGGTACCCTACGACATGTCTGTTGTGCCCGACAACATGCCTAGGAGGCTTATGCTGCCGAAGGGTACTCCTGGTGGATATCCATTCCAGTTGTTCGTGTTCGTGTATCCATTCAACGGAGTTAAGAAGGGAGAAGATGTTTTCCAGAACTACATTGCTGACAACAAGCCTTTCGGTTATCCATTCGACCGCCCCGTGCAGGGAGCTTACTACAGACAGCCCAACATGTACTTCGAGGATGTACAAATCTACCACAAGGACGCATACTGGCCTTATGAGCTGAACGTACCTTCTTATTTCCTCCAGAAGAAGCAGTAAAGTGATGAATAGTTCATAAACTCGTTTATAGAATTATTTTATCATAATAATAATAATGTAGAACGAAATGTACAAAAGATACGAGTAAAACAAAAATATGTATTAGATACAAATATATTATATAATTAAAACTTACTTTTTTTATTTACAAAATACCTTACAGATAATCTTATAGACAGCAGTTCATATCCTCAAATAATAGACAAAATCTAATCTAAATAATTCATTTAAATTCGCTGTAATAAAGTTGAAATTATTAACATCGTCTAATTTGCCATGTAACTTAACTATGTTGCAGCATTATACTAACAACAAAATTACTAGTTTACTTTCTTGGGAAAAGCCCTTTCAAGAAACTACTTGCAATTCTAGTTTCTAATGTTAAAATGGAATGGTATGGAACATCCTTATTATGAACGAACTAGCTTTATCCGTTTTGAGGGAAGTACATCCCGTTCATAGATGAAAAATGCATACATAATCAGATATGAAAGCTAAGTTTCATCAAAAAAAGAGAATGAGTTCATGAAAGAGTATCAAGAGATATCAATATAATCAATATCAAGAAAGAGTAACAAATAAACATCTGAACATTCTTACAAACTAACTCCTACGTAACTTGTAACTAATATTAGTAGGATTAAATAATTTTCTCTTCAATTAGCATTGAGTTTCTTGCTGAGGCTCTTTAATCATGTGGTATGGAGATGGTGGCAGTAAAACCAATGATTTTATCTAAAGTAAACGTCGAGGAAAGTGCTATCATTATTTTGTTAATACTTCTGTTTGACACGTTCATCGTTAATCTTATGCTTTTAGCAATGATTTCTGTAAATAAATAGATAATCTGGGGTTATTTAGCTTAGTACGAAAGTCATAATACTCCCTTTATTCTTTACTAAAACGTTTGTGGTCCACTAAGCCTTTATGGTTTGAATTCATGAAACTTTTATTGGAATTATATGAATTCCAATAAAAGTGATATGAACATATGTACATAATTTATAAAAAAATGTAGGTATGTTAACGTACACTATTTTTGAGTGTGAAATCATCAGAAGATCCCTCCCGCTGTGGGCAGCTAGAGGGAGTGTCACACTTTTACTGACTTTAACCAACTTTTATTCCTTCTAAGTTACGACAAGCTGGCACACTGGAGATCTGGTGCGCACCAGCAGCCCTAGCAGAGAATAGACACTGGAGTGATATTTTTTTGGCTAAAACATTTCCACACTCTTAAGGGAATATAAGCTCATAGGGACTTACTTCCTGTTGAACTACTAGGAAATGATGCAAATAACATCATTCATCAATCCAAAGTACCTACGAGAAAATATCTAAAAACTATACATTTGTTACTATACCTTAACTCTTTATCAGGATGTTTTGAGCCTTGATGTGCACAGTGCAAAGTATACTTTTTTTGTGAGCCATTAATTTATAAAGACAAATAACAAAAAAAAAATACTTAAATGGATGTGATTCCTGAACTACTTATAATACTTACAGAAACCTCGGTGGCGCACCTTGTTTTGATCGTCTTTAAACTCTGCTTTGTTATGAATTCGATTATAACAATCGAACCGTTTATTTTTGGTTACAAAATCATGATACATCTACACAAAGGAATGTTTGCAAGTATGACTGTAAAGAATAAACTCGAACAACCGACAGTTTGCAAAACTTTTTCAGCAATAACCCTATATTTAATCCAAGTATCTGAGCGCTGTCCTCTATTTCTCATGGTTTCCATCATCAGTTCCTGACCTGATGATAATAATACCAAACGGCAAGTAGGTATTCCCTTTAATATGAAGAAAGAACTTTTCAAATTGATCCAGGTGCCTTCGAGAGATCGAGTAACAAACAAAAAAGATACATACATCCGAATTTAGAACCTCCTCCTTTTTTGGCAGTCGGTTGAAAATATATTATCTACATCGTGAACAGAGCCCAAGCTGCTGGTAGCCAGGGCTCCAGAGACAGAAACCTCGTCAAAATGCACGCGTATCAAGGATTACCGCCTTTTGTAGCAGTCCCTAGGCCCAGTTGCCTGATGCAAGCCTCTTTGTTGATCGAGGCGCTTGGCCATTAGACCATAAGCCATAACAACAATCGGCACTATGATAGTCAATTACTAATTTTATAAGATTCGTTTCAGTAAAATGTATTTACTTTCAGTATACATAAGCTATTTTAGCTACTCGTATGATCGCTTATCTTTTAGGCCATTACTAAAAGGTCACTGCTTAAATTACTCATGATTGGAACCGATTCAGAACTGCATATGCTAAAAGTAAGGCAAAGCTGATTAACCCCCCAAATGTCCTAAGTAATAAAAAACAAATGAGATATGACATTTTCTAATTTAATTTGAAAATATTCACATTTTCAAATGAAAATTACCTAAATACTTAACTTAAGTTTTTTATATATATTTATTTTTCATTATTCATAGGACAAGTGGAGATTTTTTCTTGTTTTTTCTTTTGTATACATGGTGTTCTTTAGACAGTCGAGGGGTTAAACAAATCTCCTAAAAAGCCTTCTTCTTCTTCAACCTTTAGTCACCCAATGCTGGATGTAGGTCTCTTCCAAATCTTTCCACTTCTGACGGTAAATGTTGTATGTTCTGGATAAATGTACTTCTATACGTTTCTTATGCAATTACATACATACATATTATTCGTAGGAACACTCAGAGTAAGTCAAACACCCATGTTCATGCACACACATTTTTGACTTATGCGGAAATTTAACCCGTGAGCTCCGGCATGGCAGAGAGATTCACTTATTACTGTGCCATCTGGTCGTCTTTTGCTTCAGTTATGGATATCATGGCCTGTCTAATTGCTATCGTATCTGTCATATCAACTGCTCTAAAGCTTGGAGCTACTACACACTATCTTTACCTATTGGTGTTCACTTAACATGATGTATAGGGTATGCTACCTATCTATACTTTTTGACACAATTTACCACACCTTAATAATTTTGAGTCATGTAATTTTTATAAATGCTACAATACTGTTAACCTTTGACATGATTTCAAGCTGAGAGATATCTAAATTTAGGTAAATAATATTTGTAATCACAAGAACATGTTTTTTTTCAGTACATAATATTATAGTGTTACCAAACAACTTCTCTACTGATCCTACTTCCTTTTGCATTGATGTAAATGGGTGTTTCTCGAAGTATTAAAAGGTACTTTTTCATGCGTAAGGATGAATAAAAATTTGTTATAGTTTTCAGGATTTCATGTACCCTTCAATCTTTCTCTCTCTCTCTTAATTAATTTTATCTCACCTATCGGAAATGTTAAGTTTTTCCATCCGACAGCGGCAATGCTGACGTGCCTATGGTTTTCAAATAATTGTAAATTATTTTAAAGGACCCTTATAACTCAAGTCTTAAGTTATAGCAAAAGTGAAATTCGTCCCTCTAACAGCGGGGAAAAATCTAACCAATTTCTATCCTAAAAAAATTACGACCTAATTGAGAACCTCCTCCTTTTTTTGGAAGTCGGTTAAAAAGCACTTAAAATGATAGAATCAAGGATGTATTTGAAGTAGTAACCACAGGTAAAAACACTTACCATCTTTGTAAATAAACTCTTTAGAACTATTTAGACGCGTAGCTACAGTTGCGCACTATCAGCTACGCGTCTAATAGTGTTGGGTTGTAGTAACATGTAAAAAGAACAACACACATTTTATTAATCATAATATTTATAGTGATTCAGATTAACTGTTTAGTGCAGACACCAGTTTAATCAAAACAATTTAACCTAACAGGTACCAGATGTCATTAGATGTTAATGACGAATTAGATTAATTTATGTATAAGCGACGGACCCAGAGACGTGCATGAGTTCCTGGGCTGCTTTGTTTGTGAGAGTAATCGTGGCTCTGGCACACAGGGACATCCAGAAGGAACGTAGTAGGTTTTAGTCGGTAAGAGTCTGATACTCTCTTCAGCTGCACTCTCAGCGGGAGAGGAGAGCTCATTTGATGAAAAGGGTTGCATGAGTTTAATTTATATTAAATCTTCCTTATGAATAACTACTTACTTTAGTATTATCATTTATGTTACTACTACCTATATTACTAACTAGCGGTCGCCCGCGGCTCCGCCCGCGTGGATGTCGGTTTTCGCGACAAAAAGTACCTAGTCTATGTGTTGTTCTGATATATTATCTATAGAGGACCCCCGCGGCTACGCCAGTGTGGATGTCGATTACCGCTATCAAAGCCTAACTTTTGTCGGGATGAGAAGCTCGCGCTCGGACCTCCCGCCTTATTATACCTACCGACCGATTTTATGTATATGTTTGGTATTTCTACACCGATTTCTATGATTCTTTTTTTATAGAATATGTTGTAATGTTATCTTTTGTTAATTAGGCATGAGCGAGAATATTATAAACATAAGAGTAAACAAATCAAAAACAAATAATCAGAAAGCTCCGAACTGGTAAACTATCGGGAGTTATACGTGTTATTGTCAGTCAACCATTAAAGGTAGACATATGCTGTTGTGGAATATTTTTTAGATAATTTTATGTAGAACATTTCCGTCATACATGATTTCTATGTAGCTTTAACCATTAAAGCTGCACACGCGACGAAAGCTTAAAAAATGGTGTAACTTCTCCCGTTTTCCCAACATTTTCCTTCACTGCTCTGCTCCTATTGATTGTAGCGTGATGAAAAGTATCCTATAACCTGCCCAGGAGTATGAAGAATAATTGTACCAAGTTTCATTAAAATCCGTCCAGTAGTTTTTGTTCCTATTAATAACATACAGACAGACAGACAGACAGACAAAAATTTTACTGATTGCATTTTTGGCATCAGTATCGATCACTTATCACCCCCTGATAGTTATTTTGAAAATATATTCAATGTACAGAATTGACCTCTCTACAGATTTATTATAAGTATAGATATCAAGCTTAAAACTTAGTTAGTTTCTGAGAATGTAGCCTCAAGATACCGACTTAGGACAATATAGTGATCATGTGATGTAGGCACATGCAAGTAATTGTTTTGCAAACTCGATGTATGAAAATCACACAATTGGTCGGTCGACCAATGTATTTTAATTTCAGCCACCAAACAATCAAAACAGGTACTGATAGATATTATAAAAAATAAGTACATATTCATAATAGACTTTTTGAATGATGTTACATTGAATACTTTCTTAATTTTAAGTCCAATCTCGTTGAAATGTTCTAGACCCTGACGGTGTTGACAACATCTCTATCGCTCTGATAAGCTCTTTATACCGACGCGATTACGTAACAGATTTCGTTAATTCTGTTTTGATTTTTAATAAATCGAATAAGAAGCGTTCCGTGTCAGAGGTTAATACAATGATAAAGATAAAGAAAGTATAACACTACCGATATTATACACATGGCATTGTCATGTTTGGGTAGTATAAAACGGGGCTTCGGCAGGCTGTTAGGCACAGTTGGCGGCGGTTCTGGCAACGATGAAGACTGTCTTGATCCTTTCGGGGCTTCTGGCCCTGGCGATGGGCGTAGCCCTCCCTAAGCACCATGAAATCGAAGTGAAACCTGGTAAGAACTTTTTAATTTCAATATTATTTTTTTGCCTTTTTTGTTGTTCGATTATAATTAAATATTTCATGTAGTATCAGTACAAATGAACTCTTCCAGTATTGTAATCTACACCAATAACTGTTTTTGATTTCTGCCGTACTAATTTCCTAAGAGATTTCTAGTCCTGGGATAAAATCAAATACCTACATGCATTTTACGACATCATTTATTCACGAAATTAACTTCATAATATCTTTTTAACTGGGAACGAGTTGTTCAAGAATTATTCAATATAATTTGATGGTTTATCAGAAGGTTTCACAGCAACTAGAAAATCAAGATGTTTAAACATGACTAGTATACGAAGGAAGCTAAACATTCCGTTTACATTTTTGGGCCTTAACATTTTAATTTACATACGTTTGTTTTTTTCACAGTTGATGCTTCTTTTGTCGAGCACCAGAAGAAGATTCTTACCCTCTTTGAGCACTCGGAACAACTTGACATTCACGCTGAATACTACAAAGTAGGCAAAGATTACGACATCGAAGCCAACATCGCTGGTTACTCTGTGAGTACTACTAACTAATTTTTTACAGTCAAAATTCAATGGAATTATATATTTCCTATGTAATTCTCAACATTCTTCTATAAAACCTATTCATTTTTGCAGGAAAAGCATGTCGTTGAGGAGTTTTTGCAGTTATACAGAACTGGATTCCTGCCAAAATACCACAAGTTCTCTATCTTCTACGAAAGGATGAGGGATGAAGCTATTGCCCTTTTCAAACTGATGTACTACGCAAAGGACTTCGAAACCTTCTGGAAAACCGCGGCCTGGGCCAAGGTTTACCTTAACGAGGAGCAGTTCTTATATGCTTACTACATTGCCGTGGTCCAGAGGGAAGACACTGAGGGCCTTGTTCTCCCAGCGCCTTATGAAGTCTACCCACAGTTCTTCTTCAACAAGGAGGCTTTAATCAGAATGTACCGCACCAAGATGCAAGGTGGTCCGGCAGATGCACACTTTGGGGCTCAATACGGCATCGTGAAAGAGAACGACTACTACGTGTACTTCACCAATTACTCGAACTCGTTGACTTACCCCAACCAGGAACAGAAACTGTCATACTTCACTGAAGACGTTGGTCTGAACGCTTACTACTTCTACTTCCACTCCCAAATGCCCTTCTGGTGGAAATCCGGCAAATTAAGCGCATGGAAGGATCGCACGGGAGAATTCTTCTTCTACTTCTACCAGCAAATTCTGGCTCGTTACTATTTGGAACGTCTTACCAATGGTTTGGGTGATATTCCTGAATTCTCCTGGTACTCTGAATTCAAGACTGGATACTACCCACAACTGACTGGAAACTACCTGCCTTTCGCTCAAAGGAGTAACAACTACAACATCCACTCTGAGAAGAACTACGAATTCATCCGTTACCTCGACACCTATGAAAAGACATTCTTCCAATTCTTGCAGAAGGGACAATTTAAGAGTGTAAGTATCAACACTTGAGTCACATCCCCGGTCGCGATCAATTATTTAATTAAATGAATCCTAACCTGTTTATTTTTCTTAATTCTAGCCCGAGAAGGAAATGAACTACGTCGGCAACTATTGGCACATGAACTCAGACCTGTACTCCGAGAAGAGCAACAAGGACTTGCACCAGTACTCCTATGAAATCATCGCCCGCCACGTGCTCAGTGGCAGCCCCAAGCCTTTCGACAAGTAAGTTTTTTTTCAATATTATTATTTTGAATTTACAAATATAAGAAGTATCGCTTTTAACTTAGCAGTACTCCGACGTGAACGTATAGCGTAACCAGTAAAATGTAGTTTTCATTAATGCTAACTAGTAGCAGATGTTTTCATGAAACCTTTCCGATTTATTCACAATGACTGATCTCAATCTTACAAAATAAACGAACCAATATTATGGGAAATTAATATTTCTTTCGTTTACAGGTACATGTTCATGCCATCCGCTTTAGACTTCTACCAGACCTCAATGCGTGACCCCGCATTCTACCAGCTGTACCAGAGAATCGTCGACTACCTTATTGCTTACAAAGAGTATGTCAAGCCTTACTCTTACAATGACCTCCACTTTGTCGGTGTTAAGATCAATGACGTTAAAGTCAGCGAATTGGTCACTTACTTCGATTACTTCGACTTCAACGCCACCAACAGTGTGTTCTACAGCCAAGAGGAGCTCAAATCCTACCCTACTGGCTTTGTAATCCGTCAACCTCGTTTGAACCACAAACCATTCTCTGTATCCATTGACCTCAAATCAGATGTAGCGTCTGACGCCGCATTCAAGATCTTCATTGGACCTAAATACGACGCAAACGGATACCCCGTCAATATTGAAGAGGACTGGATGAAATTCTACGAACTGGACTGGTTCGTGCAGAAGCTTTCCCCAGGCGAGAACAAGATTGAGCGCAAGTCAACCGACTTCACCTTCTTCAAGGATGATTCCATCCCCATTAATGACATCTACAAGTGGTTAGACCAAGGCAAGGTTCCTTACGACATGTCTGCTGTGCCCGACAACATGCCTAGGAGGCTTATGCTGCCTAAGGGTACCTCTGGTGGATATCCATTGCAGTTGTTCGTGTTCGTATACCCATACAACGGAGTTAAGAAGGGAGAGGATGTGTTCCAAAACTACATGGCTGACAACAAACCCGTCGGCTATCCATTCGATCGCCCCGTACAGGAAGCTTACTACAGACAGCCCAACATGTACTTCGAGGATGTACAAATCTACCACAAGGACGCCTATTGGCCTTATGAGATGAACGTTCCTAACTACTTCCTTAACCATAAGTAAGATGTTAAATATGTATGCGAACGAGAAAATTTGAAACCGTAATTAAAATAAAATAAATATAATAATAAAAAGTATTTTTTTGGTTTCGACCACAATTACCTTGTAATAAGCTATATAAATTAGTTATGAGAGTTTATGCAGACAGTACTACATAATGCAAACAAGACCCTGTCAGAGACTTATAATTGTATCTATTTCTTGCATTTTCAATAGAAACAGTTGCTATAAGTAATTCTGGAGAAAAAAGATAGTATTTAGGTGTTCATAGAAAAATCAATAGTAAAAGTAAACATCATCAAAAAAGTATATACAATATAATAAATGTATAGCAACATTCTAACAGTCAGAAATATTTATCTTACGAACTACATTAATAATAAACAAATCACATTTCCAGAAAATGATCCAATATTCAGAACAAACCATTTGCAAATCAATGCAAGTGAGGAGAGAAGAAGCCATTCTTTTCTATATTATTTTTCTTATGATAAATTGTGATGTTGTAAAACTTATAATTTCGTGCATCATCATAATAATCTACTGCTGGTCTATCAAAAGGAAACCCTAATGGCTTATTATCTATGTCGTTCATTAAATCTGCGAAAAATTTGTTGGCTGAATAAAATTCATCCAAATATTCATCAGCTGACGTTATCATAATAAATAGGGTTAGATTCAGCCCTTTTTCCAAGCCTCTGGGTATTATTAAGTTTTCTGGGAACTTAAACATATTGTAGCCATTAATTCTATCTTTCAGTAACGATGATCCTTCCATGTTGTAGTAGTCATCATTTGAGAATTTATTTGAAATCTCAGGTGACCAGGTAATGGTGTTTAATCCTTCTTCAAAGGAATATGCGAACTTGTCAAGTTCAAAAAAGTGTGAGTATTCTTCCCAACAACTGTCCGTACATGGTGGTCCGAGGAACAACCTGACGATAGTGTTTTTAATTCCTTCACAATCAACTGTGAAGTTCAATTCAAATTTGGAATGCTTTAATCTTTTTTGACGTGCGGTTATCGTCAACGGTATTTTGGAATGTCGGGAATTCTTTTTGATTACAGCTTTGTTTATATTAAACTGATAATAGTCAAAATATGTGGTTATTTTTGGAATTTCCGCATCGACGATTTCACAGCGTTTTAGTGCATGTTTTTGTAGATTAACAGGTTCGATGGACTCCTTGTACTCAGTGAAGTAGTTAAGAACAAATTGAATCATATACCAGTATATAGGATCTCTTAATGCTGTTTGAGGGTGGTGCAGAAGAGATGGCGCTGGGTTATACCTGTAAAAGTAGGACCAGAAGTTGATTTTGATCTAATTATTTTTTCTTATATAAAGTGATTAAAATAAAAAAAGTGATCTATTGCATCACGTTTTCATCTATTGCTATCCACAACCATAAATGTTCATTAAACCCTATAAATAAATTAGAGGATGAAACAAATTAGCGACGACCAATTCGGCGCTCGCCTGTGATTTGATAGTACCTCTTATGTAACTATTATTGAAATAAGAAGCAACTTTTACGATGTAATGATAGGTTTATAATATTAAGGGCCAGTTTCACCAGTTACGGATAGCCATTATCTACCAAATAAATTAAAAAATGGAACAGAATTTGTATGAAATTATCTACTAGATAAGTTATCTGGAACTGATCCGTAACCGGTGAAACTGGCCCTAAATCTGCATTGTCTATTAAAACTTATTATTTCATAATACTAACTCGTCAATAGGGTATCCATTCCCTCCATATCCAAATAACGAGCGAACGATTTTGGAAATTCTTCCCACTTCAAAATTTCCTCGAAACAGTCTTGTCAGTAGTTTGATGTAATTTTCTTCTGACAGCCTTATGGGAGACTTATTTTCCTGAAAACAGACAGTAAAATGTTTTGTAATGATTGTTAATCTCTTAACAAAAATGCATGATTCGATTCATAGGATGAGTCCAGCGATGTTACAGATTACGGAATATTAATTATATGGCCTATTTATAAAAAACCTAACTTTGCTAGTATAGCGCTCATCATCATCCTCCTGTCCTTATCCTAATTTTTATTTGGGGTCGGCGCAGCATATTTTCTTCTTCAACACTTTTCAATCTGCCGTCATCTCACAAGTAACATAAACAGTATTATAGTGAACTGTTAAATGGTAAAATCAAAATTTCTTACCATCATAATGATTCCCCTGGACATACATTCCCTAATTGCAATGTCAATCGCCTTAATTTTAGCTCTATCTTCACTCCAATCACCTATAGTCCCAGATCTGCTAGGAAAGGGCAGTCCATTTTCATAAATGAGGTAGGGTTTAAAATCACCAAAGTCATTTTTCTTTGAGTTATTTTCTTGACGCAAATGTTCTTTTTCAAGATAAAGACGAGCAGCAAGTTGTTGATGAATGTAGTAATAGTGTTCATCATTTCTAGAATTAAGTGCATACAGTCTATGACGAAACATCCAATACGGATGTCTTAGATGTACTCCATAATAGTAACTGTTTAAAGAAATATCTTCTCTAAAGTAATTTACTAGCTCTTCACCTCCGTTCTCAGGTAAGTTCCAACCAGAGTAATTAGTGTTAATTGTGACAATATCATAATTTTTGAAATACTGATCTACGTAGGCTTCGTCGGTAATATCTATATTGTTATTAAGGTAGTTACTAATCTTCATAGCTTTTAATATTGTTTCACCGTTGACGAAATAGTTTGGTTTTGAAATAAAAGGTGGAGAAAATGACGATATATCAACATGTTTGTCCCTGTATATCATGTTCAGTTGGGTAGCATAAGTTACTAAGTCCTCATTTAATTCATCAAAATTAAATAATTTCTCAGCATTGTAGCCTGCATCTTCTGCGCCGTGGAGTAGTTCAAATAGATGACTGGCTGCTTCTTGCATATTCTCATCATAGATGTTAAAAGTAAGACCTTTCATTGTGGTACCTTTTTTCACCAAATTCTTAAAGATTTTGTAATCGTCATTGTACTGGAAATATATCGGTTATAATTAATTGAACGCAATTTGAAAATGTATTATAAATATTATATAGTGAAATATTTCTTTGTTTACCTCTAGAAGCTCATAAAATATATTCCCTGTCCTATGTGTCTGTCTCTCTCCTTGAGCTGTGTAACCAGGGACAATGCCCATTAGGGGTCCATCAACATCTACAGATAGCTCTGAAGGAAAAACAGCTAATCTTAACAATATAAGACAAATCTCAATTAACTACATAAATATAAACATAGGAGATATATCAATATTCAATTATAGAAACTACATAAACCAGGAGTGGGTTTTAGTATTTTCTCCTCTACCAATTACGTTTTTATACCTCTATAATTGTATTTTTTTATAGGTGAATTAATGACCTGCACATGAATGCATGAGATTAGTATAGCCAAGAATACTATGCATGCAGTCATTGGCTTCTCTAGTGTACAAGTCATCAATAGAATGGAAATAAAACAATCAATTTAAATAATTCAAAATTAATTGATAGGACTCTAAAATCGTTTACGATAACCTTGACATTTGCAACGTCAAATATCTTTGTAAGATCATATGATTTGCAATAAAACAGTCACATACCTCCTTCGTTCACCATTCCACGGAATTCGTCCGATGGCGCTGATATGGATATTCCCACAGATAGAACCCATATTAAGAGGGTGAATTGAAACATCACAATAGCCAACACTGCAGACAACTAGTGCCGATAATAGTAACACATGGCTTATATGCACATGAGGATTCATAACGGTATTTCTACTGATCCAATTGAGATCCTGAGGGTCGCTTTAATGGGTACAATTTTCATTGTACACTTGTGGTCACATTGTTGACAGCTTCACGCCTTGTGTTTGTAATTATAATTTTATAAGTGTCATGTTTGTGATAAATGAGCTTCTGTTACTATTGAAACGTAATCATGAGGTGTATAGTAGGGTCTTACAGTACCTTTGTGAAAATTACCTCCTTATAATGTTCTATCTTCTTCCATGATTTTCATCTTGACACAAACCAATTATTGAGGTTATTTATTATATACGTACGACAGACACAATTCTAATATAGTATATTGCATTTGTTCCTGGTTAATAGTTTGGTTAGGATCAAGCTTCTAATCCGCAGTGCGCAGAAATCAACACAAATTGTGCTCAACTAAAATAGCTTTAATACCAGGGTCAATTAGTTCATAATGGTAGTTATTCTGAGACTAATCCTCGACATTGACATCCATGCCCCGTTGTGTTCCATTGACATAGCTAGAATGTCGATATTGACCCGTTCTGAATAGACTGTTGTTATCGAGAAGTGCTCTCAATTTCTATTGAGTGCTAGTAACATCAATATCAAAAGGCATTTTATTTTAATTAGACTGAAGATTCCTCAAAACCTAAAAGTCTTTGAGTCGATGTTTATATATAGTTTTTTACTAGTACGGGATCCGGCAGCAATTTTAGTATATGCAGACTCCGATGATGGTGACCTCAAGATCAAAGTCTTATTTTAATTTATTTTTGCAAATTGCCAGGTTATACTTCAACTTTCAAAATGGTGACTATGATGACGACAGAGACTCCTCAAAAGTATCTCAGATGCTGATATGATATCACGCTGATGAAACTGCTTCACACATATCCCGAAATTACTCACCTTTATATTGCAGTAACGAATCATAATAAAAAGTGATTTGATTGATCAGAAACATTTAAAGGTACCGCATGAATACTTTCTTTGAGTAGAATTGTAAACAAAATAATATCAGAATGATTTCACTCTAATAAGGTAAATGTATGTGGGTCTGTGATTTTGTCCTCAACTGTACCTTACCCACAGGAAACAAAATGCAATTGGACAATTTTTCAATTGCGAGTCTTGGAACACGGCTAATTTTGGTCAAGAGGCAATTCCTCACTCGAACTCAATTACCGTATAAAACAGAAACATAAAATGTGCCAGTGGAAATATTTATAACTTGATGCTTACATAACAGACGGTCAGGATGTATAAATCATAGTAAATCATTAGACACAACCAGTGAAGTATTTCTGTTTCTTTGATCAACATAGCTGGTGTGTCCACGCCGGCGACTGCTCACAAACTAACACAAGTGCTGAAGGAATGAATTAGGTCAAGGACACACCAATTGAAACTAGAGTAAAAGACTGTCGTTTTGTGTATTGATGTTATAATGATGATGTTATTTTAAGTATATTTTCCAAAATAAAGTGCAATGCGTTATAAATATTAGCATTATAATTGTTTTAGAATTCGTTGGATGTGAATTATTCCGGAAATAATTCTTTGGAACGAACTCAAGATAATTCCTGGCCTACCTTTGTAGACTAATAAATTATATTAACAAGTGCCTATCTATAAGATAGAGTAAAATGTGCAAATTAATTAAACAACCATGCTAATACCGCATTGGGTTTTGTACTAGTGTCAAAGTCTTAACTTTTTAAATACAATAAAAATAGCATCTAAAATAATAATATAATAATACTATAATAGTAACAGTTATAGACGATTTGCTTAGTCTCCAGTCATCATCTCCATGAATTCTGTAACAAAAAAATATTTGACATTAGATACAAATTCAGGTTTCGTCATCTAAACATGTGTTTAACCCTTTCCCAAACTATGTTAATAGTCAGCTTCCAGTTTAACCCAATGCATTTAAAAACCAGTGTGAATGGAGGTACTTTCTATCTGATCTTCTCAACCCGGGCAATCACCCACTCTTACCCCTTAACAAGACTTGGTGTCAGACTACTGCTGAATTATTATAAGAGCATCTAAAAGGCGGAATTCAAATTCCTCTATCACTCTTCCGTAAAGTAAGTATGAAAAGACAAAATTTTAGGAATTTATGAATATCATAAATTGTAAAAGAGATTATTTTTATTTATTTATATAATCAACATAACCCTAATGTAAACGCACTTATAACATTTGGTCAAGAAGCTTTCTTTGATCTGTTTTCAAAACAAGTGGATGTGATTAGTATGAACGAATTAATATTGTGATCTGCGTTTATGAGACCACATAAATTTTGACCGTCGCATACCATCCGCCTTTTAGATGCTCTTGTAATATTTCAGCATTAGTATGAGTTTAGTTTGTTTATGTATCTATGTTGGTTCCCCGAAAATTTATGCCATAGTTTATCTTTAAAAGCAGCTGCTGTGGCATCCAGTTGGTAATCGACTTGAAACGTAGTTTTGTTTTAGCCAAATGGACATTTTGGTAGATTTTATAATATATTGCTGAAGTGACCGTCGTAGGTTGATACGTCGCCAAATTGTTATGTTCACGCTTTTGACAATTTAGTCGCAGAAATGACACCAGGTAACTGCGTGTTAACTGCGAAGGCCCGTCTTGGCGTTGGGACAAAATGTGGGCAGATCTCCAGCCGATGTTCCAATATCATTATAATAATAATTTGAAGCATTTGTAGGTATTAAAATGTTCTCAGTGAATTTAGATTGTCAAAGTTATTCAATAGTGATGATATTTACCATCGAAGTCGACGGTTCCGGATCCGTCAGTGTCAATTTCGGCGATGATACCGTCTAAGTCGCTCGAGCTGAGCTTGTCGTCAAGGGCGGCCAGGATTTCCTTGAGGGTGGAAGTGGTGATGTATCCGTTACCTTCACGGTCGTACAACCTGGAGATTAAGAAGATTAATTATTAATTTGGAGTTTAATATATATTACAGAACATTGACATTATGTTTTATCAAAATGTATAATGTCTTCATGATGCCGTTAAGATAAACAAATACTGACCTGAAAGCTTCCTTCAGTTCCTGTTGCATAGCCTCAGCGTCTTCCTCCTCCAAGAAGTGGGAAGCGATGTTGCAGAAGCCATCGAAGTTAATTTTGCCAGAGTCTAAAATAAAGTAAAAATAACAATTAATTCGAGACTAAAACCAGAAGTGATCTAAACCTTGAGCGCTTTATTTCTATCATTGAAAACAGACTAGATAAATAAACTTTGGAAACAGAGACATGCATCTTTCAAAGGGACTGGAAGCTCGAAGAGAACTATCGTACGGAAATAGCCTCATTAGTTCCCGCGACGAGTAAAAATATTCGAGAATATATTCGAAAAGGTGTCGTAGCCTCGGTACGTGTGAATTCTTGTTAGCGTATTCTGATGATGGATTACTTTTTAACAAGAGATGTTTGCAGCTGTTTATACGACAGTTGTTGTTCTCAATTTTTATCGCTTCCAGTTGGTAACTCGCATTTAAATAAACCGCGTGATACATTTGTCTTTTATCTTAGTCCTAGAGAAAACACAGTAAATCCTTTATGTCGTTAGTTTATCAACAAAATGAAAGAAGACAAAGGGGCAAATAGAATATCAAATAATGTTTAAATGGTTTGAATGATTGATGTTTTTTGCAGAAATGCGAAATTAATTGAATATACAGGCACGAAGTAGCTGAGCAAACACATTTTGTGCTCAGCTACGGCATGTAAAGTTTCATTGGCAATACAAGATTTAGTCAAATTCTCGACTGGAGATGACATGAAAGAAATATACGCGAGAACTTAGCTTTCTAAATTTTAAACTTCTTCTACTTGCTTGTGAGCAGACAAATCCTAAAGTCAAGGCCCTTATTTTCAAGTGTGGCAGTTAACCTTTAAGACTTCTCTGTATGAGATTTGGACTGTACCCAAAAATGAAGAGGACGATGATAATATGAGTATAACACCAATACTCACTTTCTGGGTCATTTTCATCAATGAGAGCCTGCAGCTCAGAGTCATCGAAGAGCTGGCCCATAGTGTTGAGGATGGTGGAGATCTTCAGGACATCGATGTATCCCGACTTGGTGGTGTCGAACATCTGGAAGGCCTTGCGCAGCATGGCCATCTTTTGGTCATCATCAGTGTCCTACGAAGAAAATACCGATGTAAGTATAAATTATATAGCGAACAGTTCTGTGTGAGGTGGAATAGAAATGCTATTGCAATCAATGTATGAAAACTAGTTGCGGTGTCTGTCAACGCAGAGAAAATTATTAGGATTTTCCATTTTCAAAAATAACATAAAAGTCACTTCATTTTTTTTATCAACGAAGAAGTTCAATATTTTGATCACTTTTAAATTTGTCACAATTAACTGTCACATTCACGTCCGTTGAACAGGAGATTTGAAATCCTTGGGATCCTCACCATGGTGTGTGTGTAGGGTTGGCAGTAGTAACAAGAACCGAATCCGAGTGCGAGTGTTGTTACACTAGATTTTACGTCGGTATGGCACCCTTATTTATAGCATTCCTTCCTCCTCAGACTGGAATACAAAAATAAGTGAAAAAGCTTCTGTCTCTCTCTGCACCGTACACGTTCAGACTAGTGACGTTGTTATTGAGTTCTTCGTCAGCGTGAATTATATCTACGTCAGATGGTGGGAATGTTCAGCAAAACCTGCATTCTGCAGGAAGTGAGCTGTCAGATTTATATAAACTAATTGACATCGACTCACACGTAGGAACATAGACGATGCGATCCATTTATAGAAATATGATAGTTGTTGACTAAGAGCATTATTCCAGAATTGTTTTGGACTATCTAACGTATTAGTGGATCGTTTATTTTGATTATTAATTGATGTTATACAAGGTTCTTGTATTAACCCTTATGTGTGATTGATATATTATGGTAGCGTTAATAATGGAATTTGCATAAATTTCCCAATATCTTGCCAGCATTCTCTCTACCAATAACAAGATGTGCAGTTCCAAAACATGAACAGGTATTTTATGTCAAGTATAAAGTTTAGTAAATGCTGTCAGCTTTATAGAAGGTATAAATGGAATTCCTGTATAAGGCCGGGTGTTTTGTACAAGAATTAGTGGTTTCAATTCTCGATTGCAACACATGATACTGAACATCTTCACGTGTTCGCTCTAAAGCGTTACAGAAACTCTTACGCATATAAAGTTGTTCCTTGATTAAGAGCAGGAAATTCCTTTGATACGGCCGCCGATTCACAACAATCCCGACGAGAATATTACGTGGGGCGACGTCACTAGCAGGAGTAGTCAACTGTTGGTTTGGTTATAGTAGATTTTCTTTTATCATGTCGGAATAATATCCTTTTCTAGCCGATTTTGCCAAACTTATACGCACCCAAAATATTTTAAAGTTATTTCTGTTGCTTGTTCAGTATTTTGTATCATCATAAAGGAACAAAATGTTACTGAATGCTTAAATCACATCCCTTAAATAATGTACACTCCTATAACGACGTCCTAACTTAACCTTATAAAGCCAAAAAACAAGATTGATTTACAACCTAACAGTTTAATAACAAATGATCGTAAGCTGTTATTAAAGTCTAACATCGTAAATACGTAATATATTGATGTAAAGCGCGGATGTAAATATTTGAATATTGCGAGTACAACAGCTAATGTATGGAAGGCCGATGATTGGTGACCACTGGCGCGTGAAACGGGTTATACTGCGGCGCCGGCGCAGATATAGACTGTCGGTGATCGGCTATAATTTTTGTGTTCTCTCTGAATGCCACAATGAGAGAAACATCTAATCTGAGTCGCGCTTTACGTGCTCACCACGTGTTGTCTTAAAACAACAATACGCCGAATTTAGGTCAGGTTACAAAGGTTATTTTTAAAACACTTGATTATAATTTTGATGTTATTTTCGTAAGCGCATTCCATAGAAAGCTGTAAAATCGATCGTTGTACATTTCTGTTCAACAACCAAACACAATTTGTACTTGAATAACACGGAACATTTTCATGAATGTTATTTCAATAATATTTGACAGGATAATATTTTCTTTTGGAGTTTTGTAAACAGCCGCATTATTATTAATTAAGCTTCGTTTTCGATTATTAAATATTGATGTTAAAGTTTAAATAAGATGAGAATATCAGGCGTACAAAACATTTCAGCTCATAATGGGTATTGAATTAAGTCAAACATTTTTCAATATTTTTATGAAACACTACACTCTGTTTATTTTTGTACTCAATCAAAACGCGTGGTCTTTGTTATACTGAGAAGTATTCGGAATAATGAAAACAAATGTGACAAGATAGTCATTATGTTATATAACACGATGAGTTTAATACATAGTTAAATTATTCCAACTGGCTGTTTGTTGATGTCACGATGATTTTATTGCGACCTACACTTTTGCGACATTCGACCTAGGCTGAATTTCTAACGTTTAAAATTACGATTTGTCTTAAAAAATAGGTGTGATGTTTTGTTGTCCTATTTTCTGTGTGGATAGAAACGATCAGTCGAACCTTGAATGCAGGAATCCCGAACTATTTCTGATTTGCGAAGATTTATTTATATCGAGAGCACATCTATCAATCTGACTATCATTTCGTTGCACTACGCAATCATTTTCTAAAGCATTTTGAGTTAATAGTATCATAATGTTTTAATAAGCGGGATGTCTGTCAAATTTCGGATAGTATTTATTTTCCAGAGTAAATTGCAGTCGTAAGAAGATTAATGTTATATATATTTATAATTGTAATCTTAAAAGTGGTTTGCTAAGCTTTTTGTTATTTTAATACACATTAACGTTCGCATAATTTACCTGTAAAGAGAATTTAGGTGCAATAAAATAGCAAAGCATATAAACAGTGACAAAACATAAGGCACTGAACTGCAGGAAATGAGGTATCATAAATAAATGCGTTAATAATTTCACAGCCGACCGAACTAGTTGCAGCGGCGGGGACTTATTAAATTTATTTGCCGATGCGTAACCGACATCTGACTAATTTACACTGACTTAACATTCCATAATCAAAATAATTGGTAATCACAGCCAAAAGTTCGGCCAGAGATGCCGGCACCGCACCCTGAATCATCAGCGTCAATGGACTGGAAATATAACTTCATTTTGGCACGAAACATAAGATTTTCCTTGCAGAATCCACCGGCAGGTATCACCGAGCCAAACGGTTATCATTCTCGAAATGCTTCAAAGGTAATGTGTCTTTTTATTTGCATTTTTTACGTCACATTTATTGCATACTCTATTCTGCGTCTTTTGGAACGATTAATGAGTTTTGACGCTAATTGCCAATTTAATTGAAGTATCATTTCAAATTATAAATATTAGATTTAATTGGTGACAATTCACTCGATTGTAATAATAAGAGTTGCAGCTATAAACTTATCTACACCTACTATAGAATATTTCAGCTTCGCAAAACGCAAAATAGAAACAGAATTAAGTTTAGAAATGTGTATAATTTTAATTTATTGCTGTAATTCTTCCAATGTAACGAGGAAATATGATTTGGAAGAATTTATGTATTTATGCGCCAGGAAAATGTATGTACACTGTTTGACTTTAACGATATATCATAAAGTTTTATTTATGTTTAGTCCAAACTGTAATCAATATTGTTTACCTCATGGGATCAGATAATGTATTAGTACCCAGGATGCGCGACTATGTTTTGGTATTTGCAAGAATTTCTACATCATAAGCGAACTCTGTACAATAAATATGGTAATTGTATCGTTTACTTTGTAAATACATTGTAACCGACTATAAAAGTTTTTCTATTTGTATTCTAGCTGTTGTCACACTAGTGACCGATGGTTTTTAAATTTTCCGCGATGAAAATAGGGAAAGCGTAACGTCGTTGTAAAATGTTTGGAACGCCTCCAAAAATAATGATAGAAATCCTCGCGAAATAGCAATAATGTGCATTCGTTCCCCTTGTTATATATACGTTTAGTTTGTTTTAATGATCAATGAAAATCAACCGCACGATGCTCTGCGATCAAAGAGTTTTATAGGTAACATCGTAAATGTTATGTATATTTTAAAGTAACGATCTCTCTTACAGGTGATTTCGTTTATTGTTTACTCTGTTGACAATTTATTACATACTAGCTGTTTCCCTTTACTACTTTATTGTTTTTTGTTACATCCGTCCAAAGACTTATATAATATTTTCTTGTTATTATTCAAACTGTCAGGTTTGTTCAACATTGTGAGAGCTTTTACACTAGTGGATATTCAGCTCTATTTTTCCATGCGACAATGCTCAGTCCGGTCGGAATGCGTCATGGCTATATACAAGTGACGACAAACAATTGACAACTGCAAACGTTGATACCTGAAACTGCGCGACAGGGTTTTTGACGCGCGGAATTTGTAAAGCCGTACGAAAAAAATCGGCTAGTGTGAAGGCGCTGTTTACCGTGGAAGCTTAAAAGGGACAGACATAGATACTTCAAAGTGCTTTCGCTTAGTTTACCTACATATTGAAGATTATACAACAAATTAGCTCATGGGTTACGTGAATAACTAGCAGAATAGGCAAGTTAGACATAAATAAAACGAAAGCGTAAATTAATGTCATATATTTCTATAAACACAATACACATTACAGAAAAACGAAAATATTCTACAAACTTAACACATCTCACTGTCACAGCGGTTTAGTCTATTTCTCTATATATTTATTAGAAACAGTCAATTACTCATAAACTTTAATTTCTGGACTATTTTCATAGTCAAATGTATGGAACAAAAAGTCATATATCGTAGGAGTACGATTTCTGACTAAAACAGGAGGAAATAACTCAAAATCTATTAAATTATTTTCAAAATCATTTTCATCGTTATCTATGATAATATTATTATTTTCTCTAACTTCAGTGATCAAATCTACATTATTGGTATCTTTATCTAATACTATTCTTGCTAATTTATCTTCACTAGATTCCGTTTCGGTAATAGAAGGAGCAGTGGTTACCTTTTCTTCCCTCGGTTTAACCGTTCGGTATTTAGCATAGTCCCCCCTTTTCGCAGAATTATCTTTCTTATCAAATTGCGCTTTCTTGGCTTTGTAATCAAAGGGTTCTTTTCTTTTTGACGAATAATCAAATTTTGGTGATTTCAGTAGTCTTGGTGTAATGGGTTTAGCTTTAGCGGCATCTTTCATTTCATCGAAATCAATGTCTTCGTCTATTACTGTTTCAGTAGTAGTAACTTCGACGAATTCGTCTATTGGTTCTTCAGTACGGTATTTGCTGTAATCTTTTCTTGCTGAATAATCTTTCTTATCAAATTGGGCTTTTTTCGCTTTATAATCAAATGGTTCTTTAATACTTTTTGAAGAATAATCAAATTTACTAGATTTTAGAAGTCTAAGAATGTCAAAATTTGAATTACCACTGTCGTTAATTTCATTAGAATTGAAGTCTTCAGCTTGTGACGTCTTTATAGAGGTAGTCTCGACGTCTAATGGTGCTGCTGTGCGATATTTGGTATAGTCTCCTCGTTTATAAGAATTATCTTTTTTGTTGTATTGATTTTTTTTCATATTGTAATCAAATGGTTCTCTGTTTTTGTATTTAGAAGAGTAATCATAACTTGCTGATGAGAGCAAACGGGGAATGTATTTGTCTAAATGTTCGTCACTTTCTGAATCTTTATCTTTGGGAACAAAAACCATGTCGTCTTCTTTTTTTGGCGTCACTCTGGGATAGTCAGAATTTTCTTCCCTTTTCGCAGAATAATCGTTTTTATCAAATGTCGCTTTATCATCAAAAGGTTCTTTAACAGAACTTAAAGAGTCGATCGAGTGCTCAATATTATCATTTAAATTAACTTCAAGTAACGTTTTAGGGTCATACTTTTGTTCTAAGGGGACTGAAGGATATGAGTTGTAATAGTTGGTTGGTCTAGTTGATGATTCAGAAATATCATCTGCATTATTTTCGTTATTTGAGGGTGGCCCTCTTTTAGCATTGTAATCAAAAGTTTTTCTATTACCAGGTGAATAATTTGGGCGACTAGAGGGATCGTAAGTATTTGTACCATACCACTGCTTAGTTACGCCGGGACCTCCGTAATTTTCTACTTTACTATCGCCCTTTTGAGTTATTGTTACATATTTTATCAATGCATTTGGCAATGAAAACAATTGTTTATCTTCAATCATCAGATCAAGTGGATAACCAGGAGACAAAATTGCAGAATTGAATTCCATTGTATTTGTTGAGTATGTACTACTAATACTAGCTTTAGTGAACGGTGCCACAAAAACAAACATTTGAATAGGCAGCCCCGTAGATAAACCTTTTGGCAAAATGAGCCTGTTTGGATATCCAATTTGTGAATTAATCATTTTCAGCGGTAAAGAATCTAATCCAAATTCAGCGTCTACCATTTGCTTTCGAATGGTTTTAAGTGAAATAAAGTCTGAAGAGAATTGCTTCATGTCATCTGATGTTCTTGATATAATATTGCTTCCAATTTTAAGATTAACTTCAAAAACATCAAGAAGCGTGAAAAGATTCTTTTTAGTAGCAAGTTCACCAGGCATGAGTTTAGGGCCCAAGTAAATTTTAACTAAACCTTTTTTAGTTACTAGAGACGATATGTTAAGTTTGACTGTAAACGGTTTATGAGTTAACCTGGGCTGTCCTATTTTAATGTTGAACGGTGACTTACTGTTGTCTAATTTTAGAGCGTCTGTAACATCGAACTCAAAGTAATCGTACGCTGTCATCATTTTCTTTACATCAATATTTACGATCTCCACTCCAGGGAAATACAGCTCGCTACTTGAGTAAGTTGGTAACAATTTTAGAGCGTTGTCGACGAGGTCAACTATTTTCTTATTTATCTTCCAAAACATCGGATCTCGCAAGGAAGTTATGTAATGTTCCAGCACCGAAACGTGTCTGAAATAGTTATAATGTCATAAATAGTATGCTCTTATTTATAAAGCTATCATCAAATACAAATTAATCAATGCTCAAATTACCCGTTGTTGGTGTGATCTTTGCCAAGGAGCTGGCGAGCCAATGTCTCATAACTCCTATCCCCCGTGACAAGGATTTCCATTAAATGATTCAATATTTGTGTTTTATTATATCCACTCTGGCGCTGAAAAAAATTCATCTTCAATTATTTATCTCATAAATAATTTTATCAAAACATTTGTATCAATTAGATAAATTAATACATACCATGTGGCTAGCTACGGTGACAATATTATTTTCTATTGTTTGTAATAATGATAATTCATCATTAACCGGTAGTACTAAAGGTTTCGTTCTGTGACTAAATTCAATTCCGTCAGAATAAACTAGTTCAGGATCGTAAGGAATATCAGGCAATGAATTCCAGTCAATGCCCTCTAACTCTGGCATACCATTAGCATATCTTTCTAAATTATATCTCGCCATAAATTGTTTCATCATCTGATACACATTTTCTCCATATCTGCCGTTTACGTCGTTGTTAAGCCATGGTGACATTCTAAGCTTTTTTAAATAATAATAAGAGTTTAATCCAATATCTTCACGGAAATATGCCAATTTCGAGTCATCGTCGTTATCATAAAACATTGCAGTGTAGTTGGCGTCTATAATGTAAGAATTTCCATCCTCGCGAATGCTTTCAGAGGGACTGACTTCCTGCCCAGCTAGAATTGTCGAAACTTTGACTAGCACTTCTTTGCGTACAAAGTAGTTTGGCAAGATCTCATAAGGCGCTGGTAAAGATAGTCTCTCTGTATCTTTCCTGCTTTGAATAGACAAGTAGATAGCGTTAACAAAGAGGCCGCAGTTTAAATTCTGGCGTGCCCATGCAGCTGCTTTATAGAATGCATCAAAATTTTTGGCGGTGTACAAGACTTCGTATATTATTTTCAGTTCCTTCATATGCTCAGGATTATATTCGCTGAAAATTTCTCCCTTGGGCATTAAGCCAGCTGCCTTGAGCTTCTGTAAATTGGTAATCACGCTGGGTTCCTGAAATTGAATCATCGTGTTTAAAACGTTTTCAAAAGGAATACCTTAAAAAAAAAACTTTTATTTAAAACGTGTCAAAATACAGTTAAAAAGTGTTCTCAATGTGTTACTTACTGAATAATCATCTGGTATGAAGTCGAATTCCTTTGACAAGTTAAGTATGACAGGATCAGTGCTATTTTCGCAAACATTTTCGAATAATGGGATCATCATTTTTTGGACGTGTAGCCATTGTGCTGGAACTGTGAACAAGAACATACAAGAATTTTCCAAGATCCTAATTATATGGAGTCGTATATATCTTTGAATAGTTTACAAGAATAGTTTGGCATTCCATAACGTATCATACAAATGAGGAAGACTAATAATGTAATATGGCATTGCAACTAAATGTAATGTCTGTACAAGTGGCGATTGATATGTTTCAATAAAATGCTTTGCCAACAGACATAGTCACGCGTTCTGCATATGTATCAATAAAACATGAAGCTTTACGATTTATACACTACAATTAAGTAGGTATGATTATATTATCATTTGTTGTTTTATTTGCTTTCCCATCTATCGATCCAACTGTTAATTATTAAGGAAACAAGGACTACCAAATCTATCATCCACGTCTTAGAAAGCCTTTGAAAATTCCCATGTATTTATTTATATTATCAATACACTATGGGTTATTGTTCCTCATATCTCAACTAAATAATTTAAAACGTAAAAAATCTCAATTTAGCATACCAAATATTATGAATGAAACCAAGCTCAAAGCTCTTTTTCTCTTCAACAAGAATAATAAACAACTATAATGAACGATAAAATATTTTAATGTCCTAGATAACAGTTAGCCACCTATTACGTTTGACATGAAATATTAATTCTGAAGACGTATAGAGTGCCAAACATTTATCATGACTCTTTTAAGTGTCTCTCATAGTTTAAGTATCATACACGATCGAAACATTAGTTTTAATTATATCTAAAACAGCTTCCTCATTATCATCATCTACTATTCGCTTATTTACAGCAAAGGTTTCTTTCATAGTTTTACATTTTTAACCTTCGATTCCTAGAAGGATTCAATTGGCTTTCACTGATTTTACTAAATTACCGTCATTGAATCATATCTAACACTTCAATACAGAATTTGCTTTTACTGATTGTCGTAGGTTCAAAAGGTTTATCTG
Source organism: Heliothis peltigera (assembly GCA_958496145.1). Classification (NCBI taxonomy): domain Eukaryota; kingdom Metazoa; phylum Arthropoda; class Insecta; order Lepidoptera; family Noctuidae; genus Heliothis; species Heliothis peltigera. The sequence continues at coordinate 5,848,641 of OY292337.1, forward strand.
AGTCTTCTACGAATAATTATAAAAAGTTATAATTATCATACATGATCGAAAAATTTGTCTCAATTTGTCATTATCATCGTCTACTATAATTGGCCTATTTACAGCAAAAGTTTCACTCATATTTTGAAATTTTTATCAAGCCTTTCTAGCGAGGTTTCACTAAATTACCATCATTGGACCAAACCTACCATATCAATACAGAATTTGCTTTTACTTATTGGTATAGGCTCAAGAGGTCTATAAATTATTATAAAAAAAACATATATCTTACCAGTTTCTATCCGCTCAATTTTCCATTCCGTAGGTACTTGTATTAGGTACCCAGAAACGTGTATCACTAGTATGGTAACAACTAACACCACTGTTAACGTCTTCATCTTGTCTAACTAACTGATGATGCTATGAACTAATCAAACCAATTTATAGTAAAAAGATTTTCAAAGTTCATAGACATTGTGTTCTGAGTATATTGATAACAATAGTTGAATGCGCTAAGCGTTATGAAAGTTAATGCAACATGCTAAATAACAAGTTCACAGTTCATTGGTCCAATGTCCTGAGTGAGTGAACCAGTAATTGATTCATACTTTAAAATGTTTTCGTGACTATTTTTGTTCAAGATAAAACTACGATGAACTGACACCGGTTGACGATGGTCTTTGGGAAATAGTTAAGAAATAAAAATCATAGACATATGTCATAGTGGCGTAGTGGTTAAAGCACCAGCCTCTCACGTACGAGTATGCAGGTTCGGTTCCAGTATCAATGTAACTATTTTAAGTGTTATGTACTTTGAAGTATATCTTGGTTGCCAATGTACTAGGTGAAGGTAAAAATCTCAAAGAAACCTGGATTTTGAAGTCTGAAATCCGCCTTGAGCAAGCGTGGTGATTAAGGCTCATTCTTGGATAGCTGATGATAGAAACACGGACATGAATAATAACGGTGATAAACATAACATACCTCTTTCCCTACTTAGATAATAATATTATAACTTCGAAGGTGAGTTTGTTTGTTACTTCTTCACTTAACATTTTCTGAACGGATTTTTATGTATGTAGTGGAACGCTGTCGCGAGCAAAATCTAGTATCTTACAGTTGCAATATCCCTAGTTACTCCAGACTTCATACTTTTGTGTTACCAATACATCATCATCATCATCCTCCTGCCCTTATACCAAGTCTTATTTGGGGTCGGCGCAGCATGTTTTTGTCTTCCACGCTCTTCTATCTGCCGTCATCTCACAAGTTACATTCTTTCTAGCCATATCAACCAATACATTTGACATATGATAAGATATCAGCGACATCGCGAACAGAAGCTAGTATAACATCAATGAGTCATTATTTTACTCAAAATAATACAAGGCATGTCACTGTAAACAGTAAATCCTTATGAGATAATACATTGACATTTAATTGGCTAGTTTCGACAGATGAGACTGTTTTTGGCACTGTGTACGCCATGCGTTGGCTCTGAATACCCAAGTCAGGCTTGATTGCTTTGTACTACGGAAAATATCTTGCTAGTGTTATACCTCTTATGACTTCTAGAAAAGTAAATCTTAAGTTGTAGACATAAGGTTGATAATTGCTTGTTATTTTAAAGACCAAGTGGTTTCAGTTGCAGGTACTAGTATCATATCAATTGAAATCGAAAACAAATAAGTAGGTATTTGAAAGGTATTACGGTGAGCATAAGGGGTTCGATTCTCGGGACGGCCAAAATGTTATTGAAATTAATATAACGTGATATAATTTAATGACATAGTTGGTTATAAAATAAAAATAAACACAGATAAAAATGTTATGTTATGACTTAAAGCTAAGATAATTAATCTTAGTGCACTCGATATGTTTGGCTGTACTGACCTAAGTCAAAGTCAACTGCTACAGTCACGTTACCGCAGATTATTGCTCCATATTAGGTACCTACAGAGTTTATCATGTAACACATTCATAATAACATTTATTACAAAACATTAAATAAGTATACTTATTGTTTATTTAAATGGTAAAATCAAGCAAAATCATGTCAATAATACTAGGTTTTTATTGCTAGCATCTTATATATTAATTACTGGAATAGATATTAGGATATGACCTAACCAGGTGAGTGAGAAAATAGACACTTCCAGTCACATCTGGTCTATACCTACTAATATAATGAAGAGGAAAGATTTGATGGTTTGTTTGTTTGATTGAATAGGCTCCAAAACTTCTACAACGATTTAAATCATTCTTTCACTATTGGGAAGCGTCAGCTTAAGATTAAGATTCACACCTATTCACACCTATTGATGGCATCCAGGCCGAATGTCGGCTACGGCCGGCTACGCAGGATATTATTATAGTGCACAAGCATTCGCGCAGATACAGGTGCACTCTCTATTTTCTCACTCTCATAGTCCGATGGGACGGCAATCCGACACGACTGGAGAGAAATCGGGCGCAGGACTGACATTTACGTGTTCTCCGATGCACGGGGATCAATCACCAACTTCCAGACTCCAGGCTGCTTTATGAAAGTTTCTCAAAACCATAAAGCGATTTCGGCCCGACTCGGGAATCGAACCTGAGACCCCGTGCACAGCAGTCGCGCCTTGCGACCACTAGACCAACGAGGCAGTGAATCAAAGTTTCAATACTATACAATGTGTATGGCATAGGGTGAGGAAAAAAAGACAAATGAAAGGGTAAGGATTTTTAAAAATAGGACGATAGACGTACAAATTATATTTAAAATCATATTGCGTAAAGAAGTTTCGTTGATATTTTGCCAACTAGCAGAGACAAGGTTGTATTATGTATTTCTTTATCCCTCAGCGTTTACGGCAAGGGCGAGAAGAACACCGTGGAGTATGAACTGAAGTGAACTCTTCAGGTGTGCGGTTGCTATGCATATTTTACTCTTGAAACCTATTGTTTCAAGTCTTGAGCGGCTACCAGCTTTCGACATTTGAGTGGTTTACAGGCCCATTTGTAGTATGGTGAACTTGGGAATCATTGCAGCAAGTAACATTAACTACTTATTCCAGTTACTTTTTATCTATCAAAGAGTGAAGTCACTCTATTTCAACCCATAGGATTTATTAATGTTTTATATTAATCTCTTTACATCACACTTCAAACTAAATTCTAAATACAATAAATTTGTGATTGTGTGTGTATGTTTAGAACTTTTTCACATGAAAGTTGCTAAAGTATCAGGAATAGCTTTCGCTAACGGTTGCACGCGTGTCCTGTGGCAAGTATACCGTGTCATCAGATAAAAAGCTCATTGCCTTCCTCGATAAATGGGGTATCTAACACAAAAATATTTTTTCAAATTAGTACTGTATAGCCTGAGATAAGTGCATTCAACCTAACAATCAAACTTCCAGCTTTATAGTATTAGTAGAGATAATAGCACAGTCATATAGACCATTTTTTATCCGGGTCGGAGAAGAAAGTTCTTTTCTTGGGACACGCGCATAACCACGGACTAAAACTAGTTGTATAATAAATTAAGATAAAAATGCGAAGTCTCTTATCACAAAAGAAAATAAGATGACATCACACAAGTATTTGAGGTCAGACAGTGTTATTATTTTTGATTATTATACCTCTTTGATAGGTATATCTCGATCGTTCTCAATGAATATGATGTGTCATATCACCTTCTTAGGTACTTTGCTCATCACTTTGCTTGCATTTTTGTTATGCATATGTTACGAACAACATGGTTGCTATGTGGTCTTTAAAACGGCTGGTCCTAAACTATTACAAGCTTTCTACTGAATTATACTTCTATTGAATTCAGTTGCATAGGTCCATTTGGTAACTATAATTAGAAGCTTAGTTTGACGTATGGATATTTTTCTGAGTTTTTTTCTAGTATTATAATTTTACATATACATCGTGTGTATATATAGTTTAGGTTTATTTGGTACTATTTCAGTTCCTTATGTTCGATAACTCCTCAAAAGAGGGCGACACGGTGTTGGTTTTCAGAGATTTAATTTACCTACCTAGTTCCATCTAGTGGCGGAATGAGGAACTTGCACGTTACTGACGAGTTGATTCCTAATTATACAAGAAATGCTGTTCAAAGGAGGATTAAATGTATGTGTTAGAATAATTCCCATCGACCAGATTAATATTTTATTCATTATGCTTAATTTTTAATAAAAATACATACTGTGTAGTGCGCCATCTGGTAATATGAATCGTGTGACATTTGGCATTTAAGTCTTTGGTGTCAAGATAGATGTCACTACTATACTACTTCGTTTGTTTTGTTTTGTAAATAAAAGCCCCGGTAGGCTCTGTCTGGATGAGTAGTGAGAATAATTTATGAACATATAAATTAATTTGTTTCATATTCATATTCATATTCATATTCTTTATTGCATTCCATAATGTACATAAGGTGTAAGATTATAAAATTATTGTCACAATTATGGACCCTGATGGGCACAGCAAGTTAGAAGAGAGGAAGGCGTTTAATGTAAGATAGTAGGTACATTATGTATTATTAGAAATGAGTTTATATATGTATGTATATATATATATATATTAGTTTGTAGATAGCATAATTATAAAGTATTTATTTTTAGTTATTAGTTATTTTTAGTTATTTGGGTATTATTATACGATAAGTAAGTATTTACTATATACTATAATTTTATTTTCAAATTAGGTATATTCTATTCTTACTAATTATTTGAGTAATGTTAGGTATTATAATATCATATAAAATATTTTACATATTTTAGTATAGCATAAATTTGTATTATAGTAGTATTTATTTTTATTTCTATTTATATGTTGTGTTTAAGTACTATTTTACTATATAGTTTAGTCTTTATATTATAGAAATAGATAATAACGAATTACCTACCATATGTTTAAATTCAGGTTATTTCTTTATCTGCAATATATTCTTTGATTGAATAATATGCTTTTTTTATTAATATTTGTTTTAGGATGTTTATGAACTTTGTGTCACTTGTTTCATCCTTTATTTTGTTGGGTAGTTTATTGTAAATTTTGATGCACATCACATATGGGCTGTTAGAGTGTAGTGTCATGTTGGATGTTGGTAGCATAAGCATGTTTTTGTGTCTCAGTGATCTATTGGTGTGTCTGTCCCCGCGTTTGGTAAAGAAGTTAGAGTATCTCCTAACGAATTTACATATTTCTAATATGTAGATGCATGGAAGTGTAAGTATTTTGTGTTTTTGGAAATAAGGTTTGCAGCTGTCTGTTTGTTCTATGTTTGTGAGTATGCGGATTAGTTTTTTTTGTAAGATGAAGAGTGATAGTGTGTCTGTGCTGTTTCCCCATATGATGATGCCATAACTGAATCTGGAGTGTGCGTACGCATAATAAGTACTTAGTGCAGTCGGTAGGTCAGTGGTTTTCTTTACTTCCCGAAAAGCGTAAATAAATTTGGAGATTTTGGTTTTAATGTTTTGGATGTGAGTCTTCCAGTTGATGTGTGTATCTATGGTAAGTCCGAGTACCGTAAAGTCGTCAACAACATCTATTTTTATATTATTAGTCGAGAAGTTAATTTTAATTGGGGTTTTTTGATAGGGGTAAAAGGTCATTATTTTTGTTTTTTTGTAATTTATTTGTAGGTTGTGTTTGTCCATCCATTCTATAGTTCTATTAAGTATGGCGTGTAGCTGGGCGTTTATCTCTGTTTCGTTATTGCATGAGGTAAGGAGGGAAACGTCGTCCGCGAACAGTACGCAGGGCTCATTCATGATCTTCGGAAGGTCGTTTATGTAAATAAGAAACAGTAAACATCCAATTACACTGCCTTGAGGAATTGAGGAATTTAAAATTTGTTTTTCGGATCTTACATTTAATATTTCATTTCTCTCTTGGCTATAATAGTCAATTTCTACATATTGTTCTCTGTCCTTAAGATAGGACTCAAACCATTGATGAGTAACGCCGCGAATTCCTATTTTGTATAATTTATCTAAAAGGATGCTAAATTGAACTCTATCATATGCCTTAGTCATATCGAGTAATATACCTACTGCATATTTTTTGTTATTTAAAATGTTTATTATTTCCTGAATATATTTATAAACTGCGAGCGTGGTTGACCTTTGTTTACGAAATCCGTTTTGTCCCTCATCAAAAATGTTGAATCTTTCGCAGAAGTTATATACCCGATCGCACATAGCTTTTTCAAAAACTTTTGAGGCAGTCGGCAAGAGTGCAATAGGGCGGTAGTTGTTGGGATCGGTTTTCGAGTTTTTTTTGTGTATCGGTTTTATGACAGCCTTTTTTAGGAGATCGGGAAATGTACCTTCTTCGAACGATTGGTTTATTAATACGCAGAGAGGCGGAGTGAGTTCATCGGCGCAGTGTTTGAATAGGGAAGGAGGTAATTCGTCTATTCCATGACTATTTTTGTTTTTGAGATTTTTTAGTAATTTATTTGTTTCGCGGTAATCTATTGGTCTGAGGAAAAATGTGTTCTCTGACTGCTGAGTTGCAGGCAGATTGCATGATTGGTTACTGGGGTTCGTGTGGTCGTTGCCAACTGAGGCAAAAAAATTATTGAATATGTTCACTATTTGTTTGGGTTCAGTGTTAAGGACATTATTTAGTTTTAATTGTATATTTTGCTTGTCTACTATTCGATTTTTGTTTGTGCGTTCTTTGATTATATCCCACATAGTTTTAATTTTGTTTTCAGACGTCTTTATTTTATTTATATATTGTATTTTTTTAGCTGTAGTTACAGATCGTTTTAATATTTTTTCATATTTTTTATAATATTTTTTAATTACTGGATTGCACGATTTCAAACATAGTATTTTTAGTAGTCTTTTATTTTTGCATGCAAGTTTAATTCCCTTTGTTAACCAACATTTCTTTTTGTTTCTTTTTATTTTAATTTTTCTTTTAGGTATAATTTTATTTAATGTTTCATTTAAGATGTTATTAAAAGATTCGTAGTTTTGATTTATATTATTATTAGGAACAATGTAGTCGCTCCAGTCTATTGACTGTAGGGCAGACTTAAATAAACTTAAGTTATTCTTATTATATATTCGTTTTTTGACGTGGTAGGTTTTGTTTTGGTTTTGAGGATGCGGTATTTTAAGGCTAATTATTGTGCTGCAGTGGTCTGAGAATCCGAATTCTTCGACTGACGTTTGTGAATATTTGTTGGAGTTTGTAAAAATTAAATCTATACAAGTTGATGTATTTTGTGTTATTCGTGTTGATTGTTTTACTTGTTGTGTAAAATTAAATTCTGACATAAGGTCTAGAAGATTTTTTGCTTTTTTATTATTTTGTTGCATATCTATGTTAAAGTCGCCCCCGAGAATTACATTATGCTTCGAATATTTTATGTTAATGTGAGTGAGTATTTTGTTTAATTGGTTATAAAATACGTCTTCTTCTCTTCTATTCCAATATATAGTTATTATTAATATATTTTCGTTGACTAGTTCGGTTGCACATACTTCTACAATATACTCGATGGTCATTCTTGTAATATCGTTTTTTTCTATACAGTCAATGTTTTCTTGTAGTAAGATGCAGATTCCACCACCTCCGCGAGTTTTCCTGCAGTATGACGCAGCCACCTTGTATCCAGTGAAGTTAATGAGGTCGAGTTTTTCTTGTGAGAGCCACGTTTCTGTCATACATATGGCTTGGTATTTTTGGGTCTGGTTTATAAAGGCTTCAATTATATGCTGTTTATTAGATATGCTTTGAATGTTTTGGAACATTATTGTAAAATGTTGGTCGGTTTTGAAAAGAAGTTAATAAAATGCCTACCTTTTTAATATGTTTTCAATCATTGAATCATTAAACCCAGATGCAATAAAATATGAGAAAAATATTAATTAAGTCATCATTAACATGTTACTATAGTAGGTTGTGTTGTAGGTACATCAATCATTCGATTTTACATATATTACGAGTTGCAGTATTCACATATTATGGAAATGAACCCATAAAGCATGTATTCAGTGCTATAAATATTCATTTTGTGACTCTTTTTTATTTCTACATAGACTACCGAAGACCCGCTCGGCCAAATTGGTGATTTGTTACAAGCTCGCAATATTGCCATGTTTATATACTTAGTGTAATTGATGAGCTGTAGTATAAAATTTTATACTGTTTATTTCATGATAATACAGTTAATAGGTTCTGCTATAAATTTTAATAATAAATAATACTATGTTGATAGCTGTAGACTGTGTGAAAAGGATACTAATAATTATAGTTGGCCTGAGTGTAGAATAAATGTACCTATAGGACTTTAGTCCATTTAAAAGCAAACAAATGATTACTAAAAATACTTCAGTTTATTGTTTTTTTTTTACATTTTTAAATATTGCATGAATTACTGACACAGTCAGTTTTCAGTTCAGTCGTCCGTTATACATTCACATATCGTTCAGGTTAACGTTGCGTTCCATTTTCATGTTCAGGTCGGTATCCACGAAGTAGGTGTCTGAATCGATGGGTGTCCGGTCCACCATGTTGTAGTCCCTAAGTACCCAGCGGTTCCACCTGGTCTTCATGTCACATGTCATCTTCTTGTGGAAGATTTTGACGTCAACGAACTTCATGTTGGGCGTGAAGAAGTTTCCAACATCGATGCGGCGATCGAAGGGGAAACCAAGAGGCATCTTGTCCAGAAGGACAGTCGACCTGAAGTCACGCATCCAGTCCTTGCGGTTTACATCCATTACGTTGATGTCTACATTGTCAACCAGTCGCAGTGGTGTCACAATAACGTAGATCATACAGTCCATACCTCCGACGAAACCCTTAGGAAGGAGTAGCCTCGTAGGGAAACCAGTGTGATAGTTCCTTAAGTCCTTCATCAAGAAGTCCCTCATATCGGTGATGGATTCAACCTTCTTCATCAAGTCACGAGTCATCATGCGGTCGCGAACAAGGTTATGCATGTCGTAAGAGTTCCTGACGATAGTGTTCTTGCCTGTGGTCAGTTTGTAGAGGAAGGTATCTAATTCAACAAAGTTGAAGCGGTTCATGTTGATGTCGATGAGACGGTCCATGTGGTCTTTCTTCGGTCCAAGGAATATCCTTACGACACAGTCAGCAGATTTGTCAGACAAAATGTCTAAAGTGACCTTGAATGGCTGGTGGTTGAGGCGGCGCTTGCGTACCATGAATTTCATGTCTGATGTGGTCTTCTTCATCTCTTCTTCGGTCAGGTAGACAGCGTTGGTCATGTCCATAAGGTAGTCATCAAAGTAAGTGACGAGCTTGTCAACCATTACATTGTCGACTTTCACACCGGGGAAGTAGAGGTCCTCCTTGGTGTATGAAGGAAGGCGCAGCTTGAACAAGAATACCAAATCGATGATGCGTTTCTGGAGCATGTAGAATACTGGGTCACGAAGAGCCGTCTGGTACTGGTCCAGGATAGAAGGAACCACGAAGTACCTGTTAACAAAAATAAATGTAAGTTTGAGGCCACATCATAATATGTATCTATTTTACTGTAGGTAAATAGAATAATTGTGTAGGATTCATGTAACATTCTAAATATCAACGGACACCCACTACCTATGTGAATTATGATAAAGACATTGTGGGCGAGCCCATGACAAGACTGAAGTGGTTTATCTAGAATGTTAAACAAAAAAATAGCTAATTTTTAAGAGTCAATTTGACCAAGTACTTAAAATTTGGCAGTGACATTATATTTGGACTTCTGAGATTGAAGAAAAGAACAGGTAGAAAAAGTAACTCAAAGTACCAATTTATATTGTTATGCAATAGATACTTACTTGTCGGAGTAGAAAGTGTTAAGACCAAGAGCAGCCTTCATGAGGATCAGCAGGTAGCGGTATGAGTCGACCACGGTTCTGTCCATGTCAATCTTGTCAATTTTTCCGTAGATCAGTTTTCCAAGCATCTCCATATCATCAGATTTGGTCAATTCAAGCCTCATGCCGTTAACCTGAAATAGGAAGTGTAAAAATATATAACGTTTCCAGTTTTTTTTAATAAAAGAAAATATGTTATTTTTTTGGCAAAGTTATTAAAAGGGAATATTATAAAGTTCGTTCGCATGATATTAAGAATATTCAAAGGATTTTTCTAATGTAAGTACCATATTCCTAGTCGTATAAATACTTACTTCGATGAAGCCCTTGATGATAGCCTCCCGGATAATCTTCTCATACTCCTCGCACAGACGGATGACTTCAAGGTTGTTGTCGCGTGCAATGACGAAGTTGTTGAACCTTACAGGGAATTCGATACCGTTGTGCATTTTCAACCATGGCCAGTATCCCTTCCTGATGGGTTTGTACCATGACAAGTCCTTGATCATACCCATCCTGTTAGACAAACGCTCCAAGTAGTATCTAGCAAGGATTTGTTGGTACATGTACACTGTAAGCTCAAACCGCCTAGTCTTCATGTTCTTGTCCATAACGGTGTCCTTCATCCAGAATGGATAGTCGACGTGGAAGTAGTAATAGTATGTGTTAAGATCAATATCCTCAGTGAAGTAGCGGAGTTTGTCTTCGTTGGATAGGTGCACACGTTTGTCATATACGTTCTCGTCGATTATGAAAACATCCTTGTCGGTCTTCTTGATTCCGTAGAAGTCACACAGTTTGAGATCCAGAAGTCCTTTCCTCATTTTCAATAAGTAAGCCTTCTGGATAACATCGGCGCGTACGAAGTAGTATGGGTAGATCTCGTAGGGAGGAGGCAAGATGATTCCCTTGCAGTCTTCACGGTGTCTTACTGCCACGGTGAGAGCGTATACGAACATGCCCTCGTTGAGGTACAGGCGCATCCAGCAGGCGGTTTTGATGAAGGTGTTGAAGTCTTTGGCGTAGTACAACATGTGGAACATGGTGACAACTTCCTTGAGCTGACGATCAACGTGCAGAGTGAAGATCTCACCGCGTGGCAGAACTCCAGTTCTGATCATTTTGATGAAGGTTTTCACAACATCGGTTTTCTGAAATGAATACACATAAATTGTTAGCTCTTAATTTCAATTTCAATCAAGGCTACTTTGATGGCATCCAGGCCGATTGTCGGCTACGGCGGCCGTTCTCTTTTATGGAGATCAGCCAGCTGCGCAGGACATATTCACAAGCAAATTTATTGCACAAGCATTCGCGCAGACACAGGTGCACTCTCTATTCCCTTACTCTCATAATCCGATGGGACGGCAATCCGACACGACCGGAGAGAGATCAGGCGCAGGACCGACATTTACGTGCTCTCCGATGCACGGGTGAATCAATCACCAACTTCCAGACTCCAGGCTGCTTTATGAAAGTTTCTCAAAACCCACAAAGCGATTTCGGCCCGACCCGGGATTCGAACCCGAGACCCCGTGCACAGCAGTCGCGCCTTGCGACCACTAGACCAACAAGGCAGTCAAAGGCTACTTTGACAAAGGTTCTGAATTAAATAATCGGTTCTTACGGTGAATAGATCCATGTTGTCTTCAATTTTGAAGTTCTTGCCCATGTCCTCCAGATCTTTGTACATCAGGGGGTCCATCACGTGGTTCAGCAATTTCAGGATGACTAGTTGCCGTTGTTTGATGTCCATAGTCACTAAAATTTAGAAAAATAAGTTCAGTAACTACATAATATTTGAACAGGATCTGTTAACTTTGGAATAATACCCAGACAGAACCTGGTCATCTTAGGGCACTAGTTGGAGGGCGAACTTTCTATTATTACTCGGCATAAAAGTAATAAAGCTGGGAAAAAATCAACGAAAATCATTCACAAAAAATAGTTTTTGAAAGACATATTACCGGTTCCTATAAACCAGATTTTTTTTCTATGACGATTGTGTCATAAAACAACTATGCGTAAGCGAAACAAATCGTTTCTTTTTAAAATAATCTAAAAATAAGAAATTCTTACCCATGCTAGTGTTGTCGTCGATTTCAGGCCTAGCCATGGCCATGGCGGCCAGGCTCACGATTATCAGTAGGACAGCTCTCATCGTGGAGTCAACTCAGCTCTGTTAGCGTGAGTTCAACTGTGCTCTTGGACAAGATGCACCCCCTTTTATATATCGATGTTTTAGTCCACACAGCTACACTTATCTAAAAAATATTATTCTTCAGTACTTAATAGGCATAAACACTTTAAAGGGCATTACAATGTAAAGAAAGTGTAGGTTATCAACATTATTATTTTTATGTTTTATGCTTTATTTTATTTACTTTAAATATGTGTTTGTATTAAAATACAGATAATGCGTGATGTCAATAGACTAAAACTTTCCTTTTGAACTTTAAAGTACTCGACTAACTAGATACGAAGTTTATTTCTTTGCTATGAATATGATAATGATGACTGAAGAGGTCAGATGTTAAACTTGAACACTTTGTACCCACGTCAAATTACATGACACCTGCTTCCCGGAAGGCTTTGAAACCGGGTTTTAAACCTTTACATGTCTTGTCCAATTATTTTATTGTGCACGTTCAAGACAGTACATTGTAGTAAGTAAATGCCAAAGTATGAATACATTTTGAACACTGCGAAAGTGGGTATTTAATTATTTTGCCGAAAAATGTAATACATTAAAATATCTCAATTATAATATATATTTTAGTATTGTCAGGGCCTAATTAATACTATATCCACTACCAATAAAAAGAAAAGCGTATATGGTACGAATAGTATATGTCTATTACATACCTATGTTACTTTAATTCTGTATAGAAAACCTACGGCTTTTACTCCTAACCCTTGGGAGTCAACGAGAGTGTTGTAGAATATTAAAACGGAGATTACAGAGTAAAGGTTACATGACCCTACTAAGGTATTTTATTTTGCCGTTTCCAAAGCACACTTTTTTCCGTCAAACATAGCTTAACGTTAGAAACGACCTCAATAGAATGTGCATATAATACGATTGAGATGGGGTAGGTACTTAAAAAAGTTACTTTTCATAAGAAACCAAGTGATTGAACATTCATGATCGGTATAGTTTTATCATGTTCATAGCAACTGCTATCTCGTTGGAAAATATAAACATATGTACGTATACTTGCAGAAGTATATTAGCAAGAGGCCTTTCTGACGACCCCAATGGCGCAATGGTTACAACGCCGGACTGCCGAGCCAAGGGTCCCGGGTTCGATTCCTGGCATGGTCCATATTTGTGTGATGAGCATGATTGTTGGCTGTGGTCTGGGTGTTATATGTATTTATAAATAGGTATGTGTAAGGTATATGTAGTTTATCAGTTGTGTAAGCACCCATAACACAAGCTAATCAGTAGCTTACCATGGGGCTCACCGACCGTGTGTAAAAAAGGTGTCCCGCTATATTATTATACTAATTTTTTTGAATAAATATCGTTAATTCGTCACTGATTTGACATTTGATGACAAGATAGCGTAGTAGGTAAGTGAATCTGCCTGCCATGCCAGAGGTCGCAAGTTCCATCTTCGCATAAGTCAAACATTTGTGAGCATGAACATGGGTGTTTCACTTAGTGTGGGTGTTCCTATGTATGTATTTACAAAAGAAAACTATACAAGTACGTTCATCAGTTGTCTAGTATTCATAATACATGCTCTGCTTAGTTTGGGACTAGATGACGTTGTGTAAATATGTGAGGAATATTATATGATAGCAAAAAAAAAATTTTAAGTCCGACCAGCCATTAAGACAAGATAACCAGCTAGTTGTTTTTGTGTAGGTTTAATACAAGTTCCACCGTACTGAACATAGTGAATTTTTTTATTCTTCTTTCGTGTGTTTGTGATCTATCCTTGAGTTTTTCCACGGTTTATCTATATACATATGTATATAAAACAAAGTCGGGTTTGTTACAACACTTATAACTCGAGATCTGCTGAACCAATTTTCATGGTTATTGATTCGTTGGATTTGTCTTCGCTCGCCCCGAAAAGGGTAGAGTAGGGTAGAGTAGGGTAGAGGGGTAGAGTAGTGTAGAGTAGGGTAGAGTAGGGAAGAACGGGAGCGAAGCCGCGCGGGCATAAGCTAGTTCCTAATAATATTTACATTAAACAGTATAGCCCTTCGGGACACGAGAAATAAAAGCTAGTCATTTGCAGTGACGGGAATGAGCAAACCTAATTAAACTTCACAACTACATCGTTAGCAACGCATTTTAAATTGCGGTGAATAATAAATAAGCTTTGAAATTAATGCAGAATGCGTTTAAAATACCTAAGTTTTATAAGTATTTTATTTTATTCGTTATTTTAATTTTGCTGTTCATGTAAAAGGGCTATGTAGGAGGGGTCATTCACTCTTTGTAAAATAATAATTGATGTTCAGATGTTTTCATTGCCGATTATTTTTGCCAATCATTACTGATCACGAAATTTACTACTGTCTGTTTAATAACACGTAGTTACTTTTTTCTATTGCAGTGGACCCATAGACGTGCAGATTTTTTTAAATTTTACAAGAACTTTTCAACAATAAATAAACTCATTATGTTATTTTTTTATTGAATTTATATACATTTAAGTACTTTTAAAGTATTGTGGTGCTTGCCTCTAATTCGTTATGCCTTAGCTTGTTTTTTGCAAGTATCGACTTTTACTAAACACGCTGTAATAATTGTTGGCATACCAAATAAAAAAATGCATTATTTTTATGCAAAATAACCCTTTTGCGTAAAAATGTAACAGCCAAATACATAAAACATTCGTTTGACCTAAAAGTAAAGAAAAACAGGAACATAACCCCAAACAAAACTATATTCGTTTAAAAAGCATCAATTATAAGCTTATTCCTTACTAATATTATAAACGCAAAAATAACTATGACATGTGCCACGAAATCACGTTCATACGGCAAAACCAATTGAGATGAAATTTGTCACCGACTTAGGTGTTGTCCGGAGGCAACTAATTGGAGTATTTCGATCTATTTCTAGAACTTTCCTTGGTATCAGTCCACACGGACGAACTTTCATAAAGGGAACTCCGGTATCACTCCAGCGATCTTATTGCCAATGAAATTTCAATACACTTGGATTTAATTAAATGTCCTTCCTACGGTCAGAGGGTAGCCATGCAGTGTAAGGCGTATTTGAGTTACGTGCTAGGATCTATAGCTCTTATATCCTTGCTATTTGAAATTGAGATAGGTATAATTATATATACTAAGGATCTCTTTAGGGAACCTAAGAAAGATTTAGGCATTGCTATAAATATTAATGCTTATTTTGACAGGAAAAATAATAACAGTCAGGGAATTCATCTTGCGAAAGAAACTTTAATATTAAACGTGGTCTTAACAAAGTACCAGCTTTAGTTAGTACTAAAGCTTTAAATCATCGTCTTGTGCTAGGTATAACACCTTTAAAACACCTTCCTGAACAAAGTTATTGGTCCTAACCTAGCACTAAACCCGGTACCCGTTTTTTACCATACACGGTAATTTTATAATAAGGGGGATTATGAGAAAGTCTATGTACCTAGACATAAATGCTGAAATTTGATGTCACATCTCATTGACATTTAACTTAATTAAATTAATTAACGCAATCATTTGTTGATTATATTAATGGAGTCATTGACGTTACATGAAATCACTATTTAGTTAAGATAATTTTTAATAATGTTATTATAGGCACTAATTAAGGAGACTAGTTTTCTTTCAAGCTTTATTATATTCTAATGAAATTAAATTATGACCCTTTGTGAAATAAATGACATTGTGACTGCTACTTAAAGAGGCGATAATATAGCCGCCAGCAAGTCAACCTATCCAAATCTGTCGCATTTTACCATTCGAACATTAACCTTACACTATTGTGATAAGGGTGAAAATCTATTAAGAAAGAAGATCGGCACTGTCAATGTCGCTCTATTTGAGAAAGCACAATATACTTATTATATGCATTTTCATATATAGATCATAGATCAAGTAGAGTACTTTATTTTCCTATTTAAAGTTTATTTTTATTGACTGGGAAAAGTGAAAAAGGAATAAATAAATATTTTGTTATGTCTGAAATAAAAGAAATAAAAACTAAACGCAAAATAAGGTTACAATAGAGCTCTGGTATTATTTATCTGGTATTATGGTCATATGTAGATTGGGGTAGATTAATCTGCGTCAGTAAAGTTTCCTTATCTTGCATAATATTGTATCATTATATCAGTTAAAATCTAAACAATCCTTCAGCTACGTCAAAGAACTAATTTTTAGGAGAAAATCAACAATATTACCACTCAGATAATCTTAAATTTCATGAAACAAAGCACTCGATTTTCCTTATCAGTACACCATTCATAACTAGTTATTTTTATTATTCGAGTAAACGTATCGCTGTATCTTGTCGACCTCTCGACTGGTGTGATGCAGCTAATAAAATAATCAATACAAACGTGCCGAGGGACAGTCTACTGTCTGACCTCATAAACAAAAATAAATATGCTTGTGTTTTAGTATCGAGCTATTGCATCTGATGCCTCTTAAATCTTTTAAATAATGCCTTTGAGACGAATAAAGGTAAACTAACACTTAATTTTATTACCAAAATGTTTGCGATTAAAACGTGTTTTTTTGGAGATGAAATTGTATAATTAAAGATCTGATGTTTTTTTTTGTTAACAAATTCGAACATTTATTGCATTTATCAAAAATACAGTCCGAAAGATAAATATAACACGAAGTATACCTGAATCGAACCCGCACACTCATACTTGGGAGGCTGGTGGTTTAACCACTAGGCCACCACTAATTTTCGTACACTATAACTTATTTGGGAAAACAAAATCACACAGAGAGCAGGCAGATAATTGATATTTATGAACATAGGAGTACAACAAAAACGACGTTTTAAAATAATGCAAATTGAGAAAAGAAGGAAAATGCTTTCTAGTGGTATAAGACGTCGTTTTTAAACTTAGAAATTAATTAATGAATAGAGTAAATAGGAATAAAGTAAAATTAGAATCTAGTTAATTTGTTAATATTCAGCAACCACGTATAAATATTACGAATAAACTTTGTTTGTTGAGTTTTTTATAATGCCTTCAAACAACTTATTAAGTTGAAGTTTCTGAATGAACACCTTTCTATAGTCAATTAAGCCAAAAAAAAAACAAAATTAACTATTCTGTTTTGATTTCTGCTTTTTACAGGTGTCAGCACATCAGGCTACGCGAAACTGAACATCATTTAAGGAAATTTGGCAGATTGTAGTAGATTGATGTTCGGGCCTTTGTACAGAATCAGAAGCTCTGACGACAAAATAAATTGTAACGCGTGGGTGTTTTGAAAAAATGTTTCTTTTAACTTTAGATTTTCATCAACGTCTACCTCAAGGGCTAATTTTATTTAAAAACTTTAAAATAATATGTTTTTAGAAATTTAATAGAAGAATAATATATTAAGAAAAAAGTCAATTTGCAAAGAAAATTAGAGGTCATGAAGTCGAAACAAGTCTATTGATATCATTAAATTTGTTGAAATTAGTTTGTTCAATATAGCAACATGTGCACGTTAAATATTTTTCATTCATACAAAATATCTCAAATTGTTTCTTTTAAAGTTGGACAAGAAATTTTTAGAGTTGTTTTAGTAAAAAAAGAAACACTGATTAGATAGGTACAATACTTATATAACCAAGAATTCAGCAATTCTATGCAACATGAAAAATCCAATTTCCTTTGAAAAGTTGAGAATGCATACGCCTCCGTCAGCTTATCTGAACTCTTTAATCTAAGAGGCAAAGGTAAAATGGGTAGGTAAATGCACGCTCGTACATTTGACAGAATTGAAAAAAAAAAAAACAGAGCAGGTCCTATCTCGATGACTTAAAACAAATCGGTTTTATTTAAAAATGTCTTCATGTGAATCGTTAATGGATCTCTTTGGGTCCATTTATTTTACTAGTTGTTATACTATGTTTACTATATACAAGTCTAAATATTGGTAAGTCAACGATCAGCACAAATATGGCCAATTTGCAAGATTATTGTGTCGAACATCGAAAAACATTAAGCTTAGCAGTAATTACACATAATGACCAAGTAATATTTCACCAGTGCCTTGCTGGACATTTTCAAATTATTATGGGGCCCTAGAGTTTAGGTTGGTACTGTACATTCATTATCATTACAATTATAAAATGTTAGAAAATAATGTTATTTGAAGAAATTATTTGTAAATTTTCCACAATGACCACTACGAATGGAATTTAAAAAAAGAATTATGTTGTTAGGTACCTTAAAATCCATCGCTGCACTTGAGACCCAATACGACACCCGAGTCTTAGGATAGTGCTTTGATGAATAATTAACTACTTTCCAAAGCTGAGGTCATTGATGCTAATTAATCATTTTTACACAATTAACTCTTGCCATATTTATCTATTTATTGATTTCACTTGACCTCTCTATACTTTCTAATAGTACTGTTCTGTTCATACTAATAAGGTTGAAATTTCAGAATCATATTGTATGTGAATTTAGTAGATAACTGTCCTAGAGTTCACAGCAACATTGTTGCGTAAATTCTGCTACATTGTAACACTATAAAGCATATCAGGTATGAAAAAATAACAATTATTTTTTCTTCTAAAGAGAGTAGTATAAAAGGGGGTGTAATCTTAAAAGGAGCACAGTTGATCTCAGACCGAGTCGACTCCACGATGAGGGCTGTTCTGGTATTTGTTGTGTGCCTGGCCGCTGTGGCCATGGCTAGGCCTGAAGACGACACTACTAACATGAGTAAGAACTTACTTTTTTATTTATTTTTACGGGTTTTATTTGCAGAGATTTATTTCTTTTATACCCCTTATTATAAAACGTGATTAAAAAAAAATGCCGCCTTTATGGCTGGCTTTAAACCATCATCTTGAACAAAGTCAAAGGTACCTTGTACAAAAGCCGGTACTTTTTAAGACCACGTTTTATGTTGGGGGTTTAGTGTTCGTAGTCCGTCTATCACCTGGTATTATCTCATGAACCCCGAAAGTCTTGAATATTTCCCATAACATGGTGTATTTTTGGCACTGTTATAAAAATAAAATAAATATTTGGCGTTTAATAGATAAAGGGTTCCGCCTATAGTACCCTAGTATTACTTGCACCTGGCGAGTTTTTCTTGTATGTATTTTTCATAGATCCATTTATATGCTAAAATATGGCAGTTTTATTCAATCTGTGAAAAAGTGCACTTTTCTTGAATAAATGATAAACAGTACTTAATAATTTAACATTATCTTATCCACTTATTAGGAACATGGGACATCAAAAGAAGGCAACTTGTGATTTTGAAATTACTGAATCACATTACTGAACCCTTGATGTACAAGGAACTCGAGGACATAGGCAAGAACTTCAAGATTGAGGAAAATGTTGACTGTTTCGTCGTAAGTATTAAAACTATTGCTAAAACTGTTAAAACTAATCCCTTCCATAGTAAACTTTTACTCAAAGTTTAAATGTATATTTCAGAAAACCGACGTTGTAAAGAATTTCGTCAAAATGGTAAAGATGGGAGTTCTGCCACGCGGTGAGATCTTCACTCTGCACGTTGACCGCCAGCTCAAGGAAGTTGTCACCATGTTCCATGTCTTGTTCTACGCTAAAGACTTCGATACATTCATTAAGACCGCCTGCTGGATGCGCCTGCACCTCAACGAGGGTATGTTCGTATACGCTCTCACCGTGGCAGTCAGACACCGTGAGGACTGCAAGGGAATCATCTTGCCTCCTCCCTATGAAATCTACCCATACTACTTCGTACGTGCCGATGTTATCCAAAGGGCTTACTTATTGAAAGTCAAGAGGGGAGATGTGGACCTTAAACTGTGTGACTTCTACGGAATCAAGAAGACAGACAAGGATGTTTTCATAATCGACGAGAATGTATATGACAAACGTGTGCACCTCTCCAACGAAGACAAACTCCGCTACTTCACTGAGGATATTGATCTTAACACATACTATTACTACTTCCACGTCGACTATCCATTCTGGATGAAGGACAGACTAATGGATAAAATGAAGACCAGACGTTTCGAGCTTACTGTATACATGTACCAACAGATCCTTGCTAGATACTACTTGGAGCGTTTGTCGAACGGATTAGGAAAAATCAAGGAATTCTCTTGGGATAAGACAATCAAGAAGGGATACTGGCCATGGATGAAACTGCACAATGGTGTAGAACTCCCTGCAAGGATGAACAACTACGTAATTGCTCACGACTACAACCGTGACGTTATTCGTCTGTGTGATGAGTATGAGAAGATCATCCGTGAAGCAATCATCAAAGGATTCATTGAAGTATGTATAAACTGAATCAAAACGAAGTCAAATATGCTTGTTACGATATTTAAAGGTAAACTTTGAATTATAATTTTTGTTTGTAGATAAACGGCATTAGGCTTGAACTGACCAAGACTGAGGACATGGAGGTTCTCGGAAAACTGATCTACGGCAAAATCGACAAGATCGATGTGGACAGGACAGTGGTTGACTCATACCGCTATCTGCTGATCGTCATGAAGGCTGCTCTTGGTCTTAATACTCTGCATTCTGATAAGTAAGTAATAATCTAATAAAATCTAATAAAATAAATTATAAATTAAGATATATATATACATATATACGCTAATACTAGAACCTCCTTAGACTAATCCCATCATTGAGACGACCCGATACAATGACTATTTCATGTTATTAATTTTTTTATACTATTTCTTACAGGTACTTCGTTGTTCCTTCCATCCTGGACCAATACCAGACGGCTCTCCGTGACCCAGTATTCTACATGCTCCAGAAACGCATCATCGATTTGGTGTGCCTGTTCAAGCTGCGCCTGCCTTCATACACCAAGGAGGACCTCTACTTCCCCGGTGTGAAAGTCGACAACGTAATGGTTGACAAGCTTGTTACTTTCTTCGATGACTACCTTATGGACATGACCAATGCTGTCGCTTTGACTGCTGATGAGGTTAAGAAGACTAAATCTGACATGAAATTCTTGGTACGCAAGCGTCGCCTCAACCACCAGCCCTTCAAAATCACGCTCGACGTATTATCTGACAAGTCCGTTGACTGTGTCGTCAGGATATTCCTTGGACCGAAAAAAGATAACATGGGTCGTCTCATCGACATCAACATGAACCGACTTAACTTCGTTGAATTAGATTCCTTCCTTTACAAACTCACCACTGGCAAGAATACCATTATCAGAAACTCCCAAGATATGCACAACCTGGTCCGTGACCGCATGATGACTCGCGACTTGATGAAGAAGGTGGAATCCATCACCGACATAAGGGATCTCTTGGTCAAGGACTTGAGGAACTTCCACACTGGTTTCCCGACCAGGCTTCTGCTTCCTAAAGGTTTCGTAGGAGGCATGGACTGTATGATCTACGTTATTGTAACACCATTGAAACTGGTCGACAACATTGACATCAACATCTTGGACACAAATCGTAAGGATATCAGACGTGACTTCAGGTCTACCGTCTTGCTGGACAAGATGCCTCTTGGCTTCCCCTTCGACCGTCGCATTGTTGTTGAGAACTTCTTCACGCCCAACATGAAGTTCATTGATGTTAAGATCTTCCACAAGAAGATGACATGTGATATGAAGACTAGGTGGAACCGTTGGGTTCTGAAGAACTACAACATGGGAGATTGGAAATCCATTGATTCCGATACTTACTTCGTGGACACTGACCTTAACATTAAAGTAGACCGAAATGCTGACCTTATTGACATATGAATGTACTATTGATAATTTAACTCTTATCTGACTGTAATGAATGCAATTTTAAAATCCAAAAAAAATAAACCATTTATTTATAACATCAACTTTTTTTTTATTTAAAAGGGTTATCCTTAAATTGCATTGTACATGCAACATTACACACGTTTTCACAGTAACAGGTAAAAGGTACGGAGATTTGAACCTTAGAAGAATAGATATATTTTCTAAGTTCGTAAAAACCCTCATCATAAATCAGTCGCAAAGTTTATGAATTTCGTTCAGAAAAGTCACGTAAACATCTATTCAAATGTAATCACCTGAATTACTGCTTCGCTTTTTCAAAGTCCGTCAGTATAAAATTAAAAAAAGTTCTTATTTGTTGATCATTTCTTGTAAGAGGATGTCTAGACTTTAGAAAATTCAATTTAAATTGTTGATGGTTAACGTTTTGTACAATATAATGAGGTAAGAATAAAAAAAAGATTATCTTTATTCGGTACTTAGGCTTTTGAACGTATAAAGCTTTTCTTGCTATTGAATGTTTCAAAATAAATCTTTTGCTTTTATATTTTATAACAAGATTTATCTATCAACAGAACAGAAATAATTCACAGTTTTTCTTGTTTGTGTATTAGTCCATATAATTTGAGAGATAAATAAGGAACGGACGCATATAAAAAAAGTAAAATGACATTTTATATATTTTGATGCGTACATTATTAATTGCGACCAAAAAGGTCTAATAACTTTATAAAAAATAAAGCACACATACTCATTAAAAAGGTTCTGAATTTGAAATAGGAATAATCAAGCCTTTTATTACCTATCCTCACGAATTCTTGTTACGCATAAAAGATAATTATGCGGTGTTATCACGGCAACCATTATATCCTGATACCTGACGCTGAACCCATTTATCGTTCCAGCCTCTTTAATAGAATATTTTTTGCTTTACCCTGAGTAGAATAATTTTCAGACTTGTCTGGAAATTTAGACAAAATGAGTCTCGTTCTAATTTTAGACTACGCCTCTGAGAGATTGATATTCATCGGTTTATTACAGAAAGCTTATCGGAGTATTCTACGTTCAAAATGGTTAGTATAGGCAAATTTTGAGAAGACAATTAAGTTTCTCTCAAATAACATTATCTTATTATAAGCCAAACTGGAAAAGTATACCCACTATGAACATAAGATTCATTGTTTCTCATTGAAAATAATCACGCATTACGCTATAATTTATAAGCAACTTTAAGGTAGGTATATCAAAGTAGATTCCATATATAAATTCGAGTATGAGGTTAAAAAGTATGGATTATATTAGATTTAGGTAAGTGAGGATCCCTTAATTTTTCCTGTACGTAATTGTTTGTTAACTCTGCTAAAGTGAAATAACTTTTGACTCTAACAACGTTTTTCCCAACAAAGGAGTTAACAGTAATGATTATTATAATACATTGTTTAATTAAGATTTATTAAAAAAGGAAATATATTTTCTAAGTAAGTGAGCTATACTTTCCTCGCTGATTGGCCGCAGCTCGCTTTAGATAGAGATAGATGGAATACTTTGGGAGAGGCCTTTGACCAGCAGTAGGACAGTATAGGCAAAGGAATAAAAAGGATCCATGCCATAAACCGTACTCGTACATAATTATGTATATTGAAATCTAAAGAGTTATTTTATTTTTCCGTTTATTCTATAGAAAGTAAGTTTTGATGATTATTCTACTCGTATTAGGCTAATACCAAAAAAACTTCCATACGGAAGATAAAAAAGAATCACTTCTTTTTATAGCAACTGGGCATTTATAGTCGGATAAGAATACAACTTTCAAATAATGCTGTAAAAATATTATTCTCGATAAAACACGTCACGGTGACGTCAATAAATGTCAATGGCAACAAACAATATTGGAAAAGATATAAAAGTCCACGAATCTTACAAAAAGAAGTGGATAAAAATAGATGCACCGAGAGCAGAGGACCAGGATATACAAAGTTAAACAGAGGTTTAGGTCAGTATTAAAAGTGTTGTGAAATTCAACTAGCCATTAAAACAATGGTTTTAAAATTCAAATATGTTTTATAATTAAGATATTTAATAGCGTTGTTATCACGTCACTAAAAATATTTAACCACCAGTAATAACTGGGAGGCGACACATAAACTAATAGATGTATGTGCCATTATATAATTTGAGAAGTATCGAAAATACATTTGAAAGAAATACATTAATTTTTAACACCCGTTCAGCTTGGTAAATGCCTTAAAATTGCAATATCAAATCAAAGCCATCACCGCTTATATGAACAGATTACTCGTACTCGCTGGATCCATAGAATTTGTTAGTTTTCATCTCGTTGTCATAGCAACGGTATGTTCGTGACAGCTAAAGAAATGAGAAGAACTTGGATCCTCGAGACTGTAATTTTAACTACGAGAAGTCTCGACGACGGGCTATTATGTCTTTCAGTGCTCCTTTTCCGGGTAATATTTCTAGGGAAAATAACAAAAGAATTCCATATAAATATTTAAGTGCACTCGAGGGTAATGACGGTGAGTCCTTGATGCTATAGGTAGTTGATCCTACATTTCCGGGTCACGATTTTGAGGAAAATATCTGCATTACTACATCACTTGAACTACATTCCAATATTCATATAATTATCTATATAAATACTGAGTTCAATAACATTGTCATCTTGAAGTACAGACGCCAGCACATCAGGCTACTACAATTTGTCAAAATTCCTTAAAAGATTTTCAACTTTATCGCTGAAGCATAAAGTTCAATGTTGATAGGGAAAATTTGACAGTTTCGGGTCTGTGCGTGATATGATACTCTTCTAAGCCCTGTTTTGCTTCACAGCCCTGAACCTACCTTTACGTGCATATGAATCAAATATGTAGGTAGTCAACATATATAAATTGTGCCAGTTTTTTGTATAAACCTCGTCTCCACGTTGCAACAGTATGTCTTGCTTGAGTTGCTAGCTAAATATAATACCCTAGTTTTTCTTTATGAGTGAGTGCAGAAAATGTCTCGCTATACCAGAGACTTAAGCACCATATTCTTATCATACTTTAAAAACATTAAACTCTTTGTAGGAGTTATCCATTTTATAAAATGTTATTTTAATAGCTTAGCTTATAGTAGCTTACCTGAGGTGAAAAAATGGAATCAACAATTAAACTGTCTTTGCAAAACATTTGTCCTAATTAAATTGAATCTATATAATAGTTAATACATAAAAGTGAAAAATATGATGTTATTTTATAATTTTTTAGCTTAGCGAATTTCTATGGATTATTTTTCGAGATTCTCAAAATTGGGGTCGTAGACACGAGAAAGTTATTATTTTTTATAACTGGTAGACTACCCCAATTAAGAAAGTAATCTAAAACGAAAAACATTCAGTTGTTGATTTTTTTCTGTTTATTTTAATCTGATTGTTTCAGTCTTTTAATTAAATATAATTTTCTTGTATAAATGTAACTTCGTTATATGAATTTGATAAAAAATAACAAGGTACCAAAATTATAGCTATTCATAAAAAAAAAACGATCATCCAATTCCACTGTATTTTTACTTAATATCTACATAATACGAAACGAAAACTTGCCATGTAGTAACACATGCCATGTAACAAAATTGGAAAATTCAAAGAACTTCCCATAAATTTCTCGTTTCCTTAGGTATATATATGGAGATCGTTTATCAGGTATTATCACATTATAACCATCTTACAAAAATACCGTCAAGGCCTTAAAATTCAAGGTTGCTAGCTACAAATAATATAACTGTGTCTTAAATACTGTGTATAAAATTAGACACTGTAATCGCAGTGAACAAGTTTAATTAATCCGTATAGAGTAATACTGCCAGATTCAGTAATAACTTCTGTGCTGATGGTTTACCTCGGAGGCCTATTAAGAAGTTTTACCCTTGCAATTTGGGACTTCTTACGTGATCTTGCCTATAAATGTAACACGGAAGTCTTACTCGTGTTTTGTTATGATGTACCTATCCAAAAGCCAATGTATAGACGCCAGCACATCAAGCTACTACAATCTGTTTTCCTTTGTAGATTTTCAACTATATCGCTGAAGCATATGGTTCAAAGTTGATTGGGAAATTTGACAGTTTTTGGTCGCTTGATGTGCTGGAGTCTGTACTTTAAAGGCCTTTCATAAACATTTGTTGTAACGTTTTTAAACGTATGTCGTATGGTAAGAAGACATTTTATGCTCATTTGAAAAGTTTCATTTTTATTAGCTAGAACCCGAGTGACTATGATGGAAAATGTGTGTTCTCCCTTTATGAGGCATTTTATGGGGAGGATGACCCAATAATAAAATAGTAAATGTTCTAGTCCTCTGCTAAAGGATTATTATTTTAAAACAATTTAGTGTTGTAATTCTAAAATTAGACATGACGTATTGTTACAAACATTACGGCTCTTTAAGTTGTTGTGAAGAAAATAGGTTTATTACCGAACAACTAAAATAGCCTGCAAATAATAATACCAAAGGACAAAAATACGACGTCATACTGTGTTATGTAGGTACATCAACAGTGCTTAATATGTATATGTATATATGCATTCATAAAGTTCATCACCATTTTCAAGTCCTGCAAACTCATATCCTAATTTGATTTGAGCTTGGCGCAACATACCGACATGCCCCCTTCTTTCACACTGCTCTATCTGAAGTTATCTCACAAGTAACATTTCTATCCATATCGTTTTTCATACATTCAAACAGTTTTTCTGGTTTCCACTATTGTATAAATCCAGCAGGCTTAGCATGGCAACCGTAGAAGCAAGTTTTGTTTACCGGAGAATGGACATAATGACAGAAAAGTGACAGATTGACGTAAGATTTCTTTAACATTTTTAAAAGTGATTTTTCATTTCTTCGATCGACATAAGTCTACGAGTGATTATATGCGAGTTTACAGATCGCGCCATGCTCGGGCAAAAGACATGTTGACATTTACAGAAAGAGTTTTGTCTTTTCTTGATAGAATGGATATAGAATCGCCGTGCTAAGCCTACTGAAGTTGTCTCACAAGTAACATTTCTATCCATAACGTCTTTCACACATACATACAGTTTTTCTAGTTGCCACTATTATATAAATTCAGAAATCGTTTAAACGTCTACACTTTATAACTGAAATTGCTTGGAACCCTAAGCGTGAACATCAATGCCCTAGATAATACGTTTTCCGTGGAGATTGTGCTCTTCAAACTTGACAAAGTTTCGCCAAAGTTTGCCACAAGGCATTATAAGGCTATTCACATGCTCTCAAGTTATTCGATAATCCAATCCAAAGGTTTAGTTGCCTTTCTTGAGATGAAACTTTGTGTATAAGCTTTGGTTATACATATTTAGAAAATTTTATGTCATTTATGTCTATTTTGTTTGACTCTCAGTTTCTGCATCCAATATTTTTAACATCGTTCTTTTGTTTTAAGCATTTAAAAGTAGGTTCAGAAAAGTTGGCATTTGGGACGGGATTATTTGCGATTTATTTTCTAAACAAAAAAAAACACGAAATCATCTCTTCATGTATTTTTGAACGTGACCTTCCAAGAATCAAATCACGGTGGTCGTTTAGTAATTGATTCTGAGTGCTTGACGTTAATAGACAATTTCCGTTACAGGAAAATCAGAATTAGAGGAGCTCGTGGCTAAGGAACAGCTGTACTGATCGATCGATCAGAGAAGAAGCAACAATTATCACAGTTGATCGTAGGTCACGACTGTCATTTGAAATAAATTTTGTCGTAAAAGCTGACTACCGGTCTTACTAAGGCGTCTAAGATTGCCCAGATTATTGGGTCGAAGAGGTTAGATAGGCAGTCGCGTGGCACCTAATTGGGAAAATGCTAGGCTGATCATGTGAACCAAGTCCCCCTAAATATAAAAGGTAGTCTTAAAAATGTACCGCCTTTTGGGCTGGCTTTAAACCTTCTTCTTGAACAAATTTAATAGTCCATTATCTGATACAAAAGTATGTATGTACTTTTTGAGACCACGTTTTATAATAAAGGGGAGTCATTATTTTAAAAGTATTTTTGTACACATATCGGTCATTTAATCTCTCAAAATTGTTATTCTGCTACGTAGAGGCTAAAGCAAAAATCCCTAATCTAACATTGAAAGTAGCAAATGTCTGTATAATAAAAACGGCAGTCGTCTTCCACAAAGGGCTCGTTTGCAAAGATTTATTGGCTGATAAATGAGAGAACTTGATAAAGGTCGTCTTCAGTTGGATAACAGTAATTCTTTCGGATACAGATGTTGCGTAGGCGCCTAATCACCTTCTTAAAAGATCAGGATGATTCAGACGTTTTGTCCTATTGAGTAATCGTTGCATAACATAACAATGTGTCTATTTATTTGTATTGCCTATTAACTGTTATATAAAATGTTATGTAGGACAGTGGAAGAACATACTTTTGATTATTAAGTATGGATAGCATGTAGGCAGAGAGATATAATTTGGTCAATTTATAGTATCTCAGTGAATTTTACCATTTCTCAGTTCTTAGATCATGTTCGAGATCTAAAATAAAGAACCATACGATATGAGAATACAGACGCCAGCACATCAAGCTACTATAGTCTATAAAATTTCCTCAATAGATTTTCAACTTTATAGCTGAAGCATATGGTTCAAAATTGATTGCGATAATTGACAAGTTTCGTCTGTATCTGTATCTCCACATAGTTTCAATGCATGTAAGGAGATTTTATAATCAAAATCCTGCTATCATAAGAGTAGTATAACTATAAAAGCTAGTGCTGTTATTAAAAATATAAGAGTGTTATTCTGTAGAGAATAAACTAACTTTATGAACTCAACTTCGTGTAGTTTTAATGTAAATTTTGCTCTTAAGCATTTAAATATTCTGTTTCACTTTGCTGGTCTATGATTTTTGTTTCTTGCTTAAGACGAGTACCTAAGTTTTCAGTCTTTGTTATTTTATAATATTACTATACTTTAATCTGATTTTTTTATTATAATCTACAATTATTACGCTACTTTATAAATGTTTCTAAATATTGTTTGCTCAACACACTTTTAAGTTTAGAAAGGTATGTTTGATTCGTATACGCGTATTCCCAAAAGATGGCGAATGTATTTGTTTATGCATTACAAAGCATTATTTCTTATTTACATATAGCAGAAATGCCAAATTAATTACAACATGTAAATATTTGACGACTATATGCGACGTAGCCAACTTTTGGAATACGCGCTCTTAATGCTCATAGATAGAAAAATACTTTGTTAAGCAGCACGAATTCGATGATTGATTGATGATGATGGCATCCAGGCCGATTGTCGGCTCCGGCGGCCGTACTCTTTAATGGAGATCAGCCAGCTGCGCAGGACATATTATAGTGCACAAGCATTCGCGCAAACACAGGTGCACTCTCTATTCCCTCACTCTCATAGTCCGATGAGACGGCAATCCGACACGACCGGAGAGAGATCAGGCGCAGGACCGACATTTACGTGCTCTCCGATGCACGGGTGAATCGATCACCAACTTCCAGACTTCAGGCTGATTTATGAAAGTTTCTCAAAACCCACAAAGCGATTTGGGCCCGACCCGGGATTCGAACCCGAGACCCCGTGCATAGCAGTCGCGCCTTGCGACCAGTAGACCAACGAGACAGTCAAAGCACGAATTTACGATGAGAAGTACGAACATTATCATGTCACATTGATAGAAGTGGAAGATAAGTTAAGTAATTAGCGGTGAGCTCACGTCATCAAGATAAGTAGCATCTGGTGGGCAGAGATTATTAGCCATCATTAGTATAGCTTCCGTCGTATGTCCTTATTTTATACTTCCTGAGCTAACGATAATGTCTCTAATTTAATAAAACTAATGAGGAACTGTCTTCAAGGGCTTTATGTTAAAAGAAGCAGAGCTTATTTTTTTTTCCATATTTTTATATTTCCTCAATTTAAATGAACAGTCTTATATTACGACATTTGTATGTGTTTTTATTTTACTTTAGGAAAATCATTTTCCATAAAGAAAAGAAATCCATTTATGCTAGCAACATTGGCGCAAAAACATTTTGGCTGTCGCGAAAAAGTTTCTAACTTCGTTTGAAATAAGAACTATTTTATGAAGGTACTAGCTGTTGCCCGTGACGTCGTCCGCGTGGACATTAGGATCAAATATTCACCCCCTCCCCCCGTAGTGATAGCGTGATAATATGCAGCCTATATGTTGACCCGACCTCTTAGTTATATTTATGCCGAATTTGAAGCAAATCTAGCAGTACTTTTTGAGATTATGCCGTACTATAAACTAAGTAAATTTTTGGCTTCGATATCGATTTTAGATCACGCCCTTATTATTCTTTTTAAAGAAATATTCAATGTACAGTCTTGACTTTTCTATGATTTTATTATATGTATAGATACGCAGATAAGTACTTTCTTCAGTCGACTATGTAGCTAAGTCGTTCTTGGCGACTGTCCAGGATTACGCGAACGCTATTATTTCCACTTTAGCTGGCCAGCTTACTATCTAATCTCGTGAAAGCATATTCTTAACTAAATTAACCTTATGCAAAACTAAGTCAGCGTTGACTTTGTATAAATTTATTTTCCATTCTGCGAGCGTTTCAAGCTGGGATGTCGGATTATTAAGTCCATTCTCATCATAAAATTATAAAACGTACTACTTGAGATTTTCTTCTGCAAAATTTAAGATTTAAAAGATAAAATAATAAAGGGATAAAGGATGTTGTTCTGTGGCATATTATAGCATTTTTTGTGAATTATTATTGTACATGACATTTAAACATGAGCTTCCAACCTCGATTTGACAAAGATATGTTAGACACATAGGTACTGTGGCGTGTAGGGAATTGCGGTAAGGATTTATGAAAAGAAAACACTTTTGGAACTTTTATTGATGTAGACTGACAAAAAACGTATCAAAGTCTAGGTACAGATTCTGGGCTGCGGGTTGTTCGTAAGAGTTATCGTGGCCCTGGCACACAGGGACCTCCAGAAGGAACATAGTGGGTTTTAGTCAGTAAGAGTGTGACAATCCCTCCAACTGCGAACTCAACGGGCAGTTGGTGATTTCCCGCGAAAAAAATGCCTAGCTACGGATTTTTCGACATTCCATATTTAAATTACTGTTCAACCCCCACCAAATTATAAAATAAAATAAAAAATCATAATTTAAAGTAAAAACTCTATAGTACCTAGTATATCAAATTCGATAACTCAGATTTTCAGACTACTAAAAGCAGTCTAAAATAACCCAGTCTATTAATTGGATTTTCTACGAAGTTGTTATTTCTCGATAGTTATAGCCTGGACCGTGTATTTATGCTCATCAAAAATATTGTTATACGAGTCGCCTTTGAAAATTTTTTACCATCCTTTTGGGGTTAATCAGGACAGTTTTTCTTGTACACCTATAGTTAAATTACGCGTCTTTTTATAAATTATGGTCAATCTAATTACTTTAAACACTTACAATAAAATTTAATGTAAAAAATAAAAAAAGCTTATATTTATAACTATTTCTCAGACATGAAAATGAGAAAAACGTTTTTAGATTAACTAGTTGTCAAGACGAGAGGATTAACTGAATGAGATGTATTGCTCTTACCACGTTACATACAATGATATATAAACACAGACGGAATAGAAAATAAGATACCTGTCCCCGTATTTTTATTACTTAGAGTACGTGACGAGGAATGACGCACTTCTGTGTTAAAGAAAATGCTTTGAAAATTAAGTCTGGAAGAGTATCGTGGAGTTTTATATGTATTGTATAGATTCGTTCAATGAGAGCCATAGATCGAGTACTTTAGGGGCTTTGGGTTTAAAGTAAAATTAATTTTCCTAGAAGGACTGTGTGATCCGCTTAGTACACATTTAAATTAGTCTTTATGAAGTAACTCTGTAAGATTTTCTTCGTATTTCTAAGGGTTTTTTTTTTTAAGAAATGCTCTCTTTTTCGGAAGAAGATATTTGATGTCGTCTGATAAATATGTATTAGGATAGCTACTGCCAGCGGGTTCACCCGGGGAAACAACTTCACGCAGCCGTTTAAAAATTATTTTTGCAACTCGTACCTGTTGTTCCTGAGACTAGTGCGTTAAACAAAACCAATAAACAAACCCTTCAACTTTATAATACTACAAAATATAATATATTATAAATACTGAACCATATAGTGGCAAAGTATTTTGGCAGTAACAAATTGTGCAGATAAGTATACCTATTTGAGTTTATATAAAATAACTATTTCTAACGCAACTTTTACTACTTACGACTACATAAATGACGCCGTAGGAGTTTCTATTTACTCGTACATTTCAGGTAGCTTGAACGTCGTTTTACCTCAGTACCTTTAAAAGGCGGGTTCATTTATTTCCATGTAATTTTATTTTCTTGTACAAGTTGAATTTTACTGCTCATTAAATGCTCGCAATCTCATTCTCGAAGTGCTCCGAAGGAGGTCGGATATTAATTGATTGTAAGAGAGTCATTTGATTACGTGTGTACTTATTCGTGGCCGTAAAATGGAATTTATTATGTTGTATCAGCTACGACTTGGAATTCGTTGCTGTTTGTCTTGTAAATGTACCTTTTATTTCAAGGACAGCCGAAGAGTGATTTTCTCGTTTGATACCCAATATAGAGAATTTGAAAAAAGTCCCTTCAAAAAACATTTCACATAACATGATTATATTTATAAGAAGTTAATTACAACAGCTCGTTGAGGAGTTCGTGGATCGATCGAAGGATAAGCAACGCTTGGCGCGGTCAATCCGTGAATGAGTGATGATTTTGTCATGACGAGTTCCTGCGTGTTTCGGAAGGTACGTTAAATTTGTGTTACTTCGGCAGTCGAAAAGAAAGTCCGACAACTAGCCTTACCAAGAGCTATTGGGTTGCCGAGGTAATTAGGATGTCGAAATCAGATGGGCAGTCGCTCCATGTAAAACACTGGTTAGATTGGAAGTCATCTTCAACATAGCTTGGGAAGGCTAGGCAGATAGAAACCAATTTTAACAGAAATTTACACGAAAGTAGGAAAGCTAGTTATAAGTCTACAGTTATATATATTATGTACAACGAAGTATGTACTTAGTTATTTACGTATATAACTGAGCATGTTTTCTAACTACAATAGTGCTAAAGGCGATAGCTTAGTTAGTACTCATGCATCAGACAAGTGTTTAATCCAACAAAGGCTTTAGGCGAGTGGGTTACGCGGGCTGCATATATGTATACTTAGCCTCGTTATGATACTCTAACATTCCTTGTATGAATACTATAGTATGTTGGATTGAATACTTAGAGCGGGATAAAATAGCTGTAGGTTTCATTTATTTGTTTACGCGTTAATCTCAAGAACTTTACTGTGGTCTGATTTGAAAAAATATTTCAGTGTTAGGTTACTGAATTATCGAGGAAGTCTATTGAGTGAAGTAGCTCTCACGGGTTCGAGGTGAAACCGCCAGCAGAAGCTAGTCATTGATAAATAATTTTTATTATTCTAAGAGATTGACAATGTTGGGCACATATTTTACGCTTTCGCAGTTAGAATATGTAAATGACTAAGGTATGTTGTAAAGAAAGGTTTTATCTAAATCTATACACGTATAAGAAATATAGTTTAATAAACACTCTACTCTATGCCATTGTAAAATGAAACGCATATTAAACACAAAAATCTGGTTGTTTATTGAACCAATTCACAAGCAAGCGTCCATTAAAAAAACTACCTGAATAAAACGTGATCACCCTTTTCAGCTAGGTCATCAACCGCACTGTATAGCAATTACGCCAATTACTGTCAAGTTTCAAGGGAAACGCATTTCTTTTGTTCGTTAGTGGAAAGGTAATTAGGGTGAAAATTGCGTGAATATGTGGGTGGGTTTCTAGTGCGGAAATGTAGTGTCATCGTTTGCTTGGGTGTTTTTGGTCAATGCCCGAATGATTGAGTTAGTTTATTATAATAGCGAACTTCTACAGCTACTTTTGAGGTATTTGACACCTTAGAATTTTCATCATAATCAAAAAATCGTATTGTACTGATTTAAATATTTTGTATGGATATTTTATTTTTGGATTTTTCTCCTAGTGTAAGACTGTAAGTTGTATAAGTGCAATTAGATAAGACAATAAGAATTTATTTCCAAAAAATATACTCGTCTACGATGAAAAATGTTTCTCTATAGCCCCAAACTAGGCAACCCTGTACCATAAGAGTTAAGAGAGCGAGTCAACCCATAAAAAATACAAAGTTTATATAGCGTTCTAAGAATCCAGGAGATATCGCAAGACACTCCTAGTTTGGAGCAATCTAAATTCGTAAATTTACCTTTAAATTGATTTTCAAACAAGGAAAAGCTAACTTTGAGGGACATTCAATTATAACACTTTGAACTGAGAAGCGAAGTCTCCAACAAACTTGTATTGTAATTTTGTGACGCTCCATAATTATTTCAAATTAATAAGGTTTATATCAACTGATTTCATTTAAATTAAGGTTTGGTTGGGTATATCCATTCCAATTTAATAAATATTGCTGTATATTATATAACAAAAGTTTTTCGCCTATTATTTTGATTCATCATTATCAGCCTTTATATCACCCCACTACTGGGCACAGGCTTCCTCTCACACAGAGAGAGAGAGTGAGCGTTAATCACCACGTTTGCTCAATGCGGGTTGGTGATTTCAGACTTAAAAGTCCAGATTTCCTCGAGATGTTTTCCTTCACCTTTAATCATTCATTCTTAGCTTATACCTACTTGGAAAGTACATATAACTTAGAGAAGTTGCATTGGTACTTGCCTGACCTGAAATCGAACCCGCACACTGATACTTTGAGCGCCTAGGCCACCACGACTATTTTTTTATTGTCCTTTAAATAGTTCATGGACCAGAGTTACTGTATCCGTCGTTGGTTTCCGTAGTCAAAATGCTTTTACAGTACACACGTCACTGAGCATGTTCAGCAAGGTACAACCACCAGAGCTGCCGACTACACCGTACCAATTTCTGCGGTTGAGATGAATGTAGTTACAAGTACTAACACACATTTCAGCTGTGTGTCTGACATCCCTTTGTCGTCGTAAAGTTGCATAGGCTTAGATTGCAACTTACAACATAACTTTAGCTACTCGTAGATTGGATATTATTAGCCATATATTTTTTTATGAATAAAATTTCGTTTTTTTATCTAATAATATTATATACGTAATATTGTTATGTTATTTATTTAGTATGTTATAGGTATAAGAGTAGTTATTAGATTAGAGTATGTTATGTTTATACACGTAAGATTGGAATCGTAATGTGGAAATAATACGGCTTGGCAAGTAGTGGAAAACTAGTTGGGCATCCGCGTAATAACTTACCCAAGATCATGTTAGTTTCTCTGAAGATTTAGACAAAATGTAGCGGCTAAGTTCCGAGCATGAAAAAAGAATTCCTATTTCAAAGATAATAAAAAAGATCCATTATCGGTTGACAGAATTAGATCTACTGAAATATCTTGCAATAACGAAACAAAAATGACAGCAGAATAATGTTGCCTATAAATTATATCTTATTTAATTGAATTATTATGCCTAAAAGCTAACATTTTAATTTGATTTCAACATACATAACTGAATAATTTCTTAATTATCAAGGGGAAATGTAGACTAACTTCTCAATTATTGTGAAGCAAACCGCAAATTTTGTCAAATTGTACACAAAACTCAATTTATCAGCTCTTTGTAAACAATATCCGACACATTATGTGTAGTATCCGCGTCACCCTCGACAACGCTTTGAAAACCACGCAACTGGGACTAAGCTTTGACTATAAACTTGGTAATTCAAACATCGGACTAATTTGACCCGACCCAACAGTTTGCGTTTGTTCTATTTACATTCGTCCCCTTTCTCCGAAGCTTATCCCATCCGCAGATGTTCTATAGAAATGCCACAATTCCGTTAAGCCCACCATATCCCGTAAATGTGATCGTAAAAAACATATTTTACTATATTTACACATATTGACATTTTTATGAATTTACTACACCGCCTCATACATTTATATTTGAAGTTAACAAAGTGTGTACAGGTCCCAACTTTGGTAAATGAAGGGATCATGCGCAGTACGAACTTGAAGGAACTTTGGCGGTGGGATTTCGTCCAGTAGCTTGACGGTACCTTTAACCACCGTACGTACACCGGGCTGGAGCGAAATCTCGCTCGCACTTAACCCACAAGTAATACCACAAGGTGTTTTATGTAAGCATTATTAAAAAGAGTAGAAAAGCATGTCTATGTGTGTTTAGAAAGTTCGAAATTCCCCTTGAAAATTAGGTGTTCGTGTGATTTTTGTTCAAAGGGTAAGTTGTTTCTTGTAGTTCCCTGTGATTTACTAATCACGCTTATGGATGGATAGTTTGTAATTTGCATGACAAATTGGTCTTCTATATCTATCTAACTTCGTTGTGTGATGATGTCAATTGAATTGATTACTGTAATCACAATGGAATTTACTTTAGGAATAATGTTACATACTTGTGTGTCCCAAAGCTTATATTACTTACTTGTCAGTTTATAAGAGTGTTTTAGTAAGTTTTTTCTTTTGTTTGTGTAAATAAATCAATCTGCGAACACAGGTACAAGGAAAAAATGCGCTTAAACTGAAATAAGTACCTTACGGTAAGTTGGATGATCCTTGTCTATTAAAGGAAATTGTTTTTGGAAAAATATATAAATGTTTGAAGGTTTTAGAGCCCAAATTACCCCAACGGGTTTAAAGTGTTTATTTTGTGTGATAGCGAGGAATCAAATATGCAACAAATTAAGTATAAGAAACATCGAAACCTAACATATAAACGGAACGCTGGGTTTACGACTATAGCCATAAATTACTACCCAAATATTCAGGTAAATAATTAATTTGAATACGTCACCCTTTTAACCCTACGTAAACGTAAACTATAATAATATACTTATACGTTCGTCACTACATTAAGTTATGTATTCCGCAATAAATTATAATTCTACCGGAACCTACGGATATAATCTTATTGATGGCATCCAGGCCGATTGTCGGCTACGGCGGCCGTTCTCATTTATGGAGATCAGCCAGCTGCGCAGGACATATTATAGTGCACAAGCATTCGCGCAGATACAGGTGCACTCTCTATTCCATCACTCTCATAGTCCGATGGGACGGCAATCCGACACGACCGGAGAGAGATCAGGCGCAGGACCGACATTTACGTGCTCTCCGATGCACGGGTGAACCAATCACCAACTTCCAGACTCCGGGCTGCTTTGTGAAAGTTTCTTAAAACCCACAAAGCGATTTCGGCCCGACCCGGGATTCGAACCCGAGACCCCGTGCACAGCAGTCGCGCCTTGCGACCACTAGACCAACGGGGCAGTCTTATACTTATATGATAAAGCTAAAGAGTTTGTTTGATTATTTGCACGCACAATTCACGGAAAATACTTTATGAACGAGACAAAATCAGTGTCAGGTAAACCGTTTATTAAGAAAGGCTATAGGCTACTTTCTATCCAGATACGCAGAGAAGTTCTCACGGGAGACGGGTGAAACTGCTGTTAGAACCTAGTTCAAACTCATAAGGACGTGTTATGAGCCACAAAGCTCGATGGACAGGAATATTAAAACATAACAAAGCTTCTTCAAATACCGATTAATATCTTTGAAATACAGAACAAAGATGTCCCTTAATTCCACTTGTTAACGCTGCGGTTTATCGCAGTGTAAACGGACACTGGTCGAAGCCAATTTGCGCCATGACTTGCAAATGATATCGTCCCCTAAGACGAAACTGAAGATCAAGTGCCATTGCCCTGGATTCAGCTACTTTCCTTAGATAATTGGTACATAAAGTGCTGCTTTGGATAAAATTTTTCGTTCCATAAAAGTTAAACAAAAATATACATTCCATTTTGAAAATATAGTCGGGACTCTGTTTATTTAATTGTTTTAGATTTGTATCCTTCGAAAACAATCGAAATCATGTTTTTTTTTTAACGGACAGACAGAAAGACTCTGTTGCTTTGTTTTTATTTTACATTTTTTCAAACGAACATTCGTTTTTCATTCTTTATTTGAATTCAAATGAAAAAGTCTAGATAGAGATGTATCCTTTAATACGTGTATCGTAACTTCCCGTTACTTGATACAGACCATTTTTTTGGGTTTTGAGTACCATGGCTCTTCCGTCTCAATTATTTCGTTTTCGTTTTTAGTAAATTAGAATGGATGAACATAAGCCTCTGTACTCTGGTTCTTTTATGGTAAAATATAATTAAATTAAGATTAGAAATTCTTTATCTATACTAATATTTATTATAAACCTGACGATATTGTTTGTTTTTTGATATTTTTTGCTTGAACGCGCAAATCACAGGAACAACTAGTATGATTTAAAAAAATATTGTAGGTTATTATTATATTTATTATACTATTTATCCGGTTGCACGAAGTTGTTCGCCCTTGACGCGGGTGAAACCTAAAGTATTCAAATAAAGTTACGTTCTTTACACAGGTTATATCTCATGTTCCTAGAGAAAAACAAAACACTCTCTTTTGTTTTTGGTACAAATTTTTCACTCTTTATTAAATTTCTTGCAGCGTCATCAACTTTATGAATATATAAAATGAGATTCTACATATATTGTGCGGGTTATATTTTGCCTCAATTTAGGATATGAAATCTGGAAAAAATCGGCAAAAAATATTCAGTTATTCACCCCGGAATAATAAACCGGGCTACGTTCGCGTCATATTACCCGAAAAACAATATGTCATCGTGCGACGCGATGCGTGGAGGGCCAATATCTATTGGTATTCGTTTTACAAAATTGATGAAAAACTTTTTTTTATAATTTGCGCGATCAACCTCTTGCCACGGCCAAAATCGATCGATACGATTTTGAAAATCTGACATTACTACAAAAACGTACTAGTATGTAAGTTAGCTACACTAAGTTCTTATAATGACGCCATTGCGCTAAAAACATCAAAATCTTAAAGCTTATGCGCCACACCAAAAGAAAATCTAATACGACCAGTGCGCTTATTGAGTGTTCTTACGACTATTGACGTCAATGTCATTATAAGTTACTTCAAAATCTTAATATTATAAAACAAACTGTTTAAAAACGTTATAATATTAGGATTGAGTACCTACATATAATATATGCGTCACGGCATACAGTTGAGTGAATAGTCATGCTCGCGCGTATGTGTTAAAAAAGGAATTCAAACAAAAAAAAAATACACCACACTGGCTGGTGTATTTTTTTATCCATTTTCAAATTTTAAAAAGAGAATCTACAGGGCCTATAATGGTTGCAGGTACGGCTTCCACAATATTCCGTGACATTTTCATTTTCCTCCTTTTACTAAATTACTTATTTAATGAAGTCCTACGTTCTCCATTTAAAACTTCGCTCTTTCTTTGATATTGGACCAAAAGAAATTGCTGCTGTCCTACAAAAAGTTTCATTATTTTCATGACAAGATGAAAAGTGTGCCGTGGTAAGATAGTAAGCACATAATTTCTTTCTCTAGTATAAAGGTTATGTGTCATGTGTCTAACACGCCACAGTCATGCAGTAGGATCAAAGAACTTCGAGTGTTTTCGTGAAGTGGCCTATCGTTGGACCTTTACGACTAGACGTCTCATGCGGTCTTTCTAACTACATAGATTTAGTTCTGTGCTGACGGCATACAGCGACCACAGTCTTGTTTTCAAAATATGATATCTAAAAAACTTACTTAAACGAATTTATGTTTGTAAACTAATGCAATCGGAAATTACCGTGATGTTTAATCAAAATATATCTTGAAGCCGCTTTTGACCTTCTGTGCGTTCCACGTACAGCGTTGCAAAACTGGTTTGTCGCAACAAATTTAATAATTATACATAAAATTATTTTATTTTATATCTTCTTACTTTAGCAGAATACAGGGAAAGAGATATACCTTCCTTTATTGTCGTTGAACTACGTATGCTGCATAATATAATATGTTAATTTTCCTTTCTATGTGGGCTGCCGTAGTATTTGCATTACCAGTACACGTCACAGGATTCAATACGAGCCCTGAATTTTAATGAACGGTATTTTTAGAAGGTTTGAAACATTTGACATGCGTAGGTACCGTAGCGCCTAATTGGTTTTGAAAATACCAAACCAAAGAAAACCCCCTACAATACTACTTCTAGCAATGAGTGTTTTTACTGACTGGGTACAGACGCCAGCACATCAAGCTACTATAATCTGTCAAGTTTCCTCAATGGATTTTTAGTTCAAAGTTGATTGGGAAAATTTGTCAGTTTCGGGTAGCTTGATGTGCTTACATGCTTCATGAAAAAAGGCCTTTTTAAGAATAAAACAGCATCTTATTTTAATGTAGTAATAAGTGGAAAAAGTTTCTTTAATATCAACATTTAATTGAAACAATACTTATCTAAATGTTCTATGAATAATATTTGAATAAAAACTTTTTACATTTGCTTGTAACAAAAAAAGTTCCCGAATATTATTCAGACTGGAATTGTAGAAGTCTTCTTTTTTCTTTTGTTGTTGTTTTCATTAATTTTATAATTATGTTTTCCTTGATGACAATTCTGTACTTTTGTTTTTGAGTAGCAAAGGACCTTTTGTGAATGCAATCGCTTTCAACCCACAGTCACTTTTTTCACACTTTTAATTTGGTTGCCTTTTTTACGATAGGTACTTTAGGATTTAGTAGCTTTATACGCTATAAAAGTTATATTGCTCAGGCGAATAGTGGTGAAACTTTAAGAAACCGAATAATTTAGTTTGGGCAGTCCCCAAGCCATTTTAAGTTTACTTGAATTCTCAAGTCTCAGAGAAAGTGTTTTCAAACATCACCCTCATGTAACAAGTACCTAAGTGAACAAAATATGACCTGACTGAACAAATTTAAACTCAATTACACACAAACTTCTCGATAACTTCACAACGGCCCTTGAGTTTCGGCCCGGTAATAAAAAACTCGGACTTAAAGAACAAAATATTAACAGACATTTAGTTTGTATTGAGATATAATATTCAAGACAAAATAAAACAACATTCTTGATACTTGGAAGTAGAGAGATCTCAAAACAAAATCTGCCGAAGCTCCGGGATTTCTCGTAAGAGTTACTAGCCTTGCACACAAAGGGACAAAATTGGCTTTATTCGATAAAATTTTGGCACTCCGTCCACTTGCACCCACAGTGGGCGGGATTTTTTTGGAAAAAATAGAAAAAAACAAACATGTAAAGTAAGATAGACAACCAGTCTTACCAAGGGATATCAGGTTGCCCAGGTAACTGGAATGAAGGGGTCAGATAGACAGTGAGCTACGTAAAATCACTGATACTCCGCTACATTCGGTTAAGACTGGAAGCCAACCCCAACAGAGTTTGGGGAAAGACTAGGCAAGTACTAGACTAGCTGTAGAGGTAGATCAATTTTCAAGAGAAGCGAACGAATGAATGAAAAGAACAAGAGACAAACGAAATCTGACCTAGAATATTCTCAACTAAATCACAAAAATACTCTCAAAACATAGTGACTTACTAACGACATTATTGAAAAACATCTACAACCAATAATGTTGTTCGCTACACTAATAATATTTACGTAAAAGCATCGATAACATGAACATCGTCTGTGTCCTCTAATAGAATCACCCAATTTCGCTTGACATACAATGTATGAAAGTGTTTTTTTTCCTTCAACTGGGCCAATTGGGGTGCTTTCTGAATAACGTTAGCAAACGCAGTGAATAAGCTTTCAAATAAATGGAGATGGAAAACCTAAAAAAAATATAAAAAATTACTTGGTATATGTACATTGACGACCCCGTTGCCGCAATGGTCCTCACGCCGGACTCCCGTGCTGAGGGTCCCGGGTTCGATTCCCGGCACGGTCGACATTTTGTGTGATCATGCATGTTTGTCGGCTGTGGTCTGGGTGTTATAATTATGTATTAATAAATGTATATGTGTAAAGGTAGTTTATCAGTTGTGTTATGATTGGTACACATTGATTAGCTTACAATGGGGCTAACCAACGGTGTGTGAAAAGGGTGTCCCGATATTATTAATGTGTATGATTTAATAGGTATTTATTACTAAATTAATTATTATTACACAGATTATAATATCTCTTTTAGTTACTTAGTTTCCTATTATCAATGCACCTGCCATACTATTTATATCTGCATTGCCTTAGGGTTGACTGGATAAAATGCCTGTGGCATGTGTACACGTTTCGAACAAAATACGTACTAATGCAAAATAGTGTTACCTTTTTTAAGCGGAACTATTAGCAGTAAAGATAAGACATTACTTGTAGAGTTCTTTACCCGCCCGTATAAATAAAATAATAAGTATGCCGGTTTCTGAGGTGGGTTCAAGTCGATAGTGGGTGTAGGATCAGACTCAGGAACTACTTATTGTTATTGTCGTCTAAATATATTATAAAATTGATGTCAATCAGCTAACCATATTATTAAGATTGAAGATGAAAAATAGTGAATATAAAAAAGGACTATTTTCAGAGATAAAAGCTTGACGTAAAACTAAATCGTTCAATAGGGAACATCAGTATTGACCGCTTTATATTTTTGCCTAGTTTCCTGTAATTCGGGTCAGTTGTCATGCATATAAATGACAGGCTTAAGCAGCCCCTTTTAATTCCCAAATATCTGTCCCTAGGGCACCAACCTAACATATTAGCATAACTTCTAATTTATTTTGTTACTGGTACACTATAATTGAGTCATAAAACAAAGCTAAATTGCTAAACTCTGTTGCGAAGTTTATTTTTATGAATCATTATTTTTGCGTTGAAGCTTAAAAGACGTCATAGTAGGTACCTCTATATTTTTATTCATTTTACCTTCGCTTGACATTTTATACAAGTTACAAAATGGTAAAATCCTTACTCATAACTAGATCTGTTTAAGTATCGTTCTAGAATACCAGGCTGTCTTTTGTTTTATTTCGTTTATACACAAAACTGGGATGCGACGTTGCATCGTAAGAATTTGCGAATTGTTTCGCGTCTCCCATAACATCGATGCAACGTTAGCACGGCATTAATACGGCAAAAAAAACAACGCAATAATATTTTCACAACCCTTCAAAATGTGATACCTCCTATCTTTCTAAGTAGACCTATTATCCTTCTTCCTGCCCCGTACCCAAGTTATTGATTCTATTTTTCTACTCTTAAAAACATCTTCTCTCTTCTTTTTCATGTCCTCTTTAAAGTCTCTTCGGTTTTGTTTAACTCTGCCTCTCCATCCACCACATTCATACTTAACACACCTTATAATAATTTTTACTACTGAAATAATTACCTACTTTTAATTAGTTTTGACGCCTATAGCTCAGATAATGTTACTTACACATTCGTTATAGACCTTCTATCTACAATATAATTGGTGCTGAAAGTTTAATGCTCTAGAATATGTTTACTTGCGGGTCGCTTATTACCCTTAATGTTAAGTTCAAGTGCTTAATAATAGATCACTCAACAGCCCTGTACTAGAGAGAGCGTATGAATATGTAAGTGAAGTTTAATTTTACTTTAGCGGTTATTAATAGGTAAAATGTAAGCTTCGGATTTTTCGCACGAAATATAAAATAAATGGTACTTTGTGATTTTTCGCCTGAAATGCGCCTTTTTGAAACTGGGTCGGGATCGGCTTTTAGTTAAATTGGACGAACTTGAATAGCATATTTGGTAAGATAGTTGGACGAATTCAAACTTCTGGTTTATTAAATTAGATAGGAAGGTACTCTATCAATCTCCTTCCTACTTAACTAACTAAAGTGTTTAACAAGTTCCTCGCATAAAAAAAAATCTATCGACGATACTAATTTACAGATTTTTTTAAAGTATACGTAACCTAAACATTTACCTTTTTTTTGTTGGAAATCATCAAATGATCCCCCTCCCGCTGAAAAGTTTAGCTGAAGGGAGTGTCAGACTCCTACTGAATAAAACCCACCCAACACATGTTCCTTCTGGAGATCCCTGTGTGCCAGGGCCACGGTATAACTCTTTCAAACAACCTGCAGCCCCGGCAGACCTTGGCCCTAAGAGGCCGCTCCGATATATCTTCGAGGAACACGTGGAACAAAAAATATTTACCCTCAAATAATATTTCCAAATATCATGTTTACCAATTATTGAAAAGAGGTTAGCATAGGTACTCGATGTTTTTTCTGCGCCATTTATAACTGATTTTATACGCTGTATGTTACAAAGTAAACGTAGCTCGTAATTATGTCTAGTACATATTTAAACGCTTGTTATATGTTCCATGTAAACTAATAAATTGGCTTTACTAAGCGATCGACCTGAATATGAGAGCTTTGCTA
Organism: Heliothis peltigera; assembly: GCA_958496145.1. Taxonomy (NCBI): domain Eukaryota; kingdom Metazoa; phylum Arthropoda; class Insecta; order Lepidoptera; family Noctuidae; genus Heliothis; species Heliothis peltigera. The sequence continues at coordinate 5,892,843 of OY292337.1, forward strand.
ACAAGCAACGCCAGCTAAACGGGGTTACTATAACAACTATGAAGAATATTATCACACCTACGTGTTCCTGGGAACTTGTTGACAGACACTTACATATACGAGTAGGTACATATGTTAAGTGTTTATTATATACTGGGTAAGTTATTGGGAAATCTCCACGATTCCATGTTTGAATTCTAAGAAGGTTATTTTTTTTTTCACCCTGGCTGTATTATTCTTCAAATCGAATGCAGATTTGAATCAGAGTTTCTATTTTACTACTAAATTAATGACACAAAAAAAAGTTTTATACTATTGAAATTTTGTTTATGGCAAACTTTTTTTGATTCTGCTAATGTTGGGAGTTTTATTTTTATTTTAATAGGTATGTAATATCGATCTGTCGGTGGAAATGTTAGTGTAACTTATTTAAGTTCGTTGAAGTTGAATGTTACTAATTAAATATTGCGAACAGACTGAATATCAAAGTACCTAGACAGCCTTCTATCCAATTTATCAAATTGATACCTTTGAAATTTAATAAATCAGATAATTTATTTCAGTACGAGGTTTCATGCAGCTTTGTTCTCGTAATAGACGTCCAATTCAATATGTCCGAAGATCATTATTTTTTGTTTAATTTACTTGTAATGGTGCCTAATATGCTTAGTCTATTTCATGGAATTTTCGCGCATTGGAGATGTTTTCAAGTAGAGAAGAGTAATGAATGATAGCATGTTTAGAATGAGGTTTTTCTAAAAGAATTATTAGCGTTCCAGTCCTATTTTTGTTAAAAATGAATACCAGACCTACATTCTCCATTTATTGGTGAATACTGATTGAAAATAACTTCAGAATTTTTCGAGTTTATCTCCTATATAGAGGATGTTCAATGACAGCCGGGACCTACAGTTTAACGTGCCATCCGAAACACAGTCATTGGTGTGCAAGATATACTTAGAAAGTACATACAAACTTAGAAAAGTTGCATTGGTACTTTTTTATAAGAAGCTATATTATCTATAAATAATTAATAATGCGCATTATTAAAAAATCGGTCACAGTATTACTTGTTGGTATACTTGCTCATACTACACATAAAGATCACAAGGAGTTACAAAATAAAATATGTAGGTATAATTTATACAACGAATAGCTTTATTCGTACTACGCCAACCCTTAGATATTAAAGTCCTAGACAGTCGATAAGCTTCATCATATTAATGGTAGTTAATATAATATCTCCTTTACAAAGAAATACGGTATTACGGTGTAGGTAATATACTTTTTCTATGGCTTCCATAGTATGGCGCGCTGACTTTGATACCTCGTATAAAATAGATAGAATACATATGTGCCCATATAATGTAGTTCATTCAAATTTATTTATACTACACTATTATAAAGCCGAAGAGTTTGTTTCTTTGCTTAAAAGAGCTAATCTTGGTTGGTCCTGCTCCTGATGGTCAAGTCGTGTTGCCATTCCTTCTGACCAAGAGTATGCACCAGTATTTGCGAAAATGCTTGTGCATAATAATAATGTCCTAACCAACTGATCTCTATTGAGAGAACATTTAAGACTGAACTAAAGAACTTAATGATAACAACATAACTTACTACAACCCAAATTTCACCTGGCATATACCTAAGCGAGGTTGTGTTTTTTTTTTCAAATCCCCATAAAGCGAATACTAGAAACGAAGAGAAAGAAGAACGAAGTAAACGTGCCGTGAGTAAACAAAATATCTAGCAGCTCAGCACCAAAGTTTCAAAATAAAGGTTGTTTTTTAACAAGAAATGTAACTGTGCAGTGGTTTGTTGGCTGTGGTTTGCGTGTTATTATCTGTTTGTAAGTATGTATAATGTGTAGTTTATCAGTCGTGTTTAGCATCCATGAGTTCACCTCGGGGGAAATCGGTGTGTCTAAAAAAGTGTCCCTATGTTATAATATATACATGTATTGATACTCGTACTCGTCTTATACAATTTAAACAAAAATAATAATTAAAAAAAAAACATTAAATCAATTCTGTCGCAAACATTTTGATACGTTTAGGTAATATACAAACTTTTTGGTACCATCCCACTGCGTCGGCAACAAAAAGATTTTCAAACTAAAAGGTTAATTTGCGAAAATTTGATCTTTTTATTGACAAAGGGAAATTTTGATTGCCCAGTGATTCAATTACGTGACCGCAGGTTGTTCGGTTACGAAGGGTGTTCGTCGTACTGACGTCACAAAGTTTACTTTACCTATGTAATCTATTTATTTTGTGATCCCGCCTAAAGTGGAATTTAGTCGCTGAACCCTATACTGGGCGAACAAAGTACTAAAAATGTTTTTGCTGATAAACTAAAAAAACTAGGTGATCTAGGGATGAAAGGAAAACAAAGTATGTCCACAGGTATAGTAGATAGGATTAAGATGTTTACCTTAGCGAATGGAATCTGAAAAGGGTTGAACTTATATGGAATACCGATAGTGATGGTATTGTTTTTATGTTATCTTTATTTAAAGGTTAAGTTTAAATATTTCATGCATTTAGTTCAACTTATATATCTCTAATGTAACTCTGCTACTCGGGTTAAGAATGAAAGTCGATGTCGATATAGTTTAGGAAAGGCGAGGCAGAGTGACTATCATATAGACACACATAGCATCCATTCATTTCATATGTCAATATGATAAGAAAACTAATTCATTGACATTGGAAACTTTTTGCATATCAGACAGATAAAGGAAAACAAACATTTTAGCCATCCCCTGCAAGCAAAACTTTTGAATTAGAAGGATTTAAACACTTTGAACTACATGGAAGGTAAAACCCTCACTCCTCTTGACGAAAACTTTTTGAAGATAAACATTTCACACTGAAATCTTTTCGTAATAGATTTGTTCAGGCGTAAAAATGTAATGTACAACATGTAGGTACCTATTGGTGTAAGTATTTTGAGGATAAACCTGGCTGATATGAAGGTGTAACAGCTTATGACATGCCTCGTGTATGCCGTTACGTTCATAGTTTGCATATTTGCGTTACGCCTATACCTTATTGTTCATTGATTTTCTTTGTGAGTAAACACGTATTGATTCCTGAAGTGTCAAAATATTTTGAAAAAAATATATTAAGTCTTAAATAAAAATTTTTGTTTCTTATATAAATAACATCTCTGCTATGACTGCTATACTCTTTTAAGATAATGTTCTAATTAAAGTGAGTCGGAATAGATGACATTTACACCAGCCAGCGGCAGACCGAAAAAGCTTTATTCTGTAAAAGGACTTAAAAGTAACATAATATTGTAAATAATTATAATTACATTAAAACCGCCTAAGGTCTGCGTTTAATTAAAATAAAAGCGTTTGCGTTCACTCATTTTCATTAACCACTAATGAGTAAAAATAATTATTTATTTTATTTGGATAAATTGAGGATCATCTGTCACCGTGATTCTGACGAGACAAGATTGTTTAGTTTTGCTCCTATGTAATTATTATTTTGTGCGAGATTGTGGTGCGATTTTAAGTAAATGACTATTGCTATTAATGGATATTGTGTCTGTGGACATAATTATAGTGTTTGTGTGACTAACTAATAGTGATATAAACATATTTCAGCATTTGTAAATAAAATTTCAGAATATTTTAACCTGACATTGGCACTTGTCAAATTTTCTTCTTAAAAGTTTTCATTTAAAAGTATGGAAAGCGGTTGTGACGAAGAGGACGGTAGCAGCCGTCATTCTAGCGATGTGACCGTGCGAGCTATGGTATATAATAGAGAAATGATGTCTGATTTAGAAAATAATGACAATGAAGGCTCTTTAAAAATTGGCAACAAAAGGCTAAGGAACGACTCAAGTCCAGATGATGACATTCAGGAAGGAGAATTTACTACGGTGGGAAAACGTGGTAAAAAAGCTAAAGTTACGACCCCACGTTCTGGATTTTCTCCAGGTAAAACGTTTTATAGTGATGATACCGAATATGTGGAAGTGTCAATTACTTCGAAAGAAATCCTTCCGAAACAAATTACGCTAGCGAAATTATTAAGTACAGAGAAAATTCCTGATATTATAAAAGTTGTATACAAAAGTCCCTTTAAAATTTTAATAAGGTTTAAAAGTCATGATGCTGCTGATAAAGTACTGTTGTCTGAAACTTTCAAACAAAAAGGATGGATATGCAAGAAGACTAATGAAGTTGATGTTTCCTATGGCTTAGTGAAAGAAATAGACCTCGATCTCGATGATAGCAGCGTTAAGGAGATATTAGATTGTGATGTGGATATTTTATCTGTGAAACGCTTAAGCCGTAGAGATGATGAAGGCAAATGGATTAAAAGTGAGAGTATTCGCATATGTTTTAAAGGCCCTATTCCACCTACATATGTATATGCGTATGGTATAAGAATGAAGGTATTACCTTTCAATTTTCTTGTAACACAGTGTTCGAAATGCTGGAGATTCGGACATATTAAAGCTTTTTGTCCAATTAAAAAGCAGATGTGCCCGAAATGTGGAGGAGAACACGAAAATTGTGAAACAATTAATTTTCGTTGTGTTAATTGCAAGGGTGATCATATGTCGATGGTGAAAAGCAAGTGCCCGGCATTTCTACGTGAAAAAGAAATAAGAGATATAATGAGTAAACATAATTGCACGTACAAAATGGCTCTCCTTAAGAATAAACAGAATAAAATTGTAGAGCCTAGTCCGAATTTATTCACGGTTGATCAAGTAACTAATGCAGAGGTAATGGCAGGAAAAACTTATTCAGATGTTGTTAAACAATCATTATTATTTACGGAAGATTCTAACAGTGAAGATGATAAGGAGGAGGATGTTATGTCTCCAATTTTGAGATCAAATAAAACATCAGTTCATGCCAAGAAAGTTATCAAACCTAAAACTACGAACGTAAAGAGGCAGAAACGTAAGAAAATTAGAAACCAATTTCAAGACGAGGTAACATCAGAGTTGACTACGGGCAATATTGAGCATGCTGAGTACAAGTCAGGTGATAATTCTCGTAAAAATAATGTTTTTAGCATAAAGAGGTTTTTGAAGAATATAAAAGAAATTTTTAATGCCGACTGCAATGTTGAAACAAAAATAAAATCTATTATAAAGTATTTATTATCAGAACTAAAGTCGTATATTATGAATTTTATAAGTATGGATTTTTTGATGCAGTTGCTTGGATGCACTAACAATGGGTAACAACTATAATACGAAAAATAGAGTTACTAACATTTTACAGTGGAATGCGAATAGCTTAAGCTCTAAAGTAGATGATTTTCAATCTTTGTTGTTACGAGAAAAGATTCATATAGCTGTTGTAAGTGAGACTTGGTTATCTTCTGATAAAATCCTTAATATTAGCAACTATAACATAATAAGAAAGGATAGATTGGACTCATATGGAGGATTATGTGTTATAACTCACAAATCTATCAAAGTCTTACAGAGGGATTGGGTACATCCTAATCCTAGTATTGAGATGATAGCCGTGGAAATTTTTAATGTGCCCGGAATAAAGAACATTATATCAATTTATTGTCCACCCTCATCAATTACTAATCAGTCAGACTGGCATCATATTTTTGATAGATTTGAAAGTGAAACGTTGATTGTTGGTGATATTAATGCGCATCATATAACCTGGTCAAATAAGACTGATCGACGAGGAGAGTTGGTGTACAATGCCTATTTTGATAAAGATTATATTTGTTTGAATAATGGAAATGCTACAAGAATTAAACTAGTTAATGCAACTTTACAACAGTCTTCTCCAGATGCATCATTTGTTTCTACAGATTTAGCAACAAAAATATCCTGGGAGACTACAAATGAGTCGTTAGGCAGTGATCACATTGTTATCAAAATGAAGTACGGTTATGAATCTACAAATAATTTTATAAAACGACGTAACTTCAAAGAAGCTCGATGGTGTGAATACCGTGAAAAATCGGATGAGATGTTTGCTAATCTAGATTTGTCATTAAATGTTCAAGAGTCTTACAATTTATTTTCATCCAAAATTGATCATCTGGCTGAAGAGACAATTCCATGGATTAAAATTTCCCAAGATCCTACTGTAAAATTTGTACCTAAACCGTATTGGAATTCAGAGTTATCTAAGGCTGTGGCTGAGAGACGTCTAGCATTGGCAAAATTGAGACGAAATCCTATTCCTGATTATTATAATATTTATATTTCTAAATTAAATACAGCCCGCAAACTTATTGGAAGAGCTCGTTCAAAGGGATGGAAGGAATTCTGCACCAGTATTGATTCAGAAACATCAGCATCAGAGCTATGGAGAAGAATGAAATGGGTAAAAGGTGGGAGGTATAGTAACCGTTGTGTTGAATCTCAAAAATGTAGAGAACTATTACAATCTTTGACACCTGATTTGGCTTGTGAGGAACCTCCATTGTTTATAGCGGGTGCAGGTGCTATGGAAGGAGAAATAGCATTGTTTGAATTGCTAAACTGTTTAAAGCGCAAGGACACGTCGCCCGGTATGGATAATATTTCTTATTCTATGATTTTTAATTTATCTCTTTCAGGTAAAAAGTTTTTGTTACATATATATAATTTAATTCTACAAACTGGTGTAATACCAAGTCAGTGGAGAAATATAAAGGTAGTTCCAATTCCTAAGCCCGGTAGAAATCCCAATAGTTCTAATTCCTTACGTCCTATATCGTTAATGTCTTGTCCATGCAAAATATTTCATGGAGTTTTGCTAAAGCGCCTTGAGTGGTTTATTGAAAAATCAAACCTTTTGTCTCCTTGTACTATTGGTTTTCGTAGGTCACATTCATGTTTGGATAATCTGACACGATTGATAACATCCATTCAAATTGGGTTTTCTAAAAATATGGCTACAATTGCTTGTTTTGTTGATATAAATAATGCATATAATAATGTAAATATTAAGCAGATGATTTCTGCTTTAGAAAGAGTTGGGGTGGGGGGTAAGGTTTGTAGATATATCTTTAATTTTTTGAATCAAAGGTATTTACAAATTGATACAGGAATTGATGGTATAATAATAAGACGATCAAGTGTAGGTTTAGCTCAAGGTGACCCGTTATCACCACTCCTTTTTAATATTGCAACTATGAATATTTGTAAACTAATCTCAACCTGTGAAGTGTCGCAATACGCGGATGATTTTGTTCTTTATGCGTCTTCAAGTAAACATAATTTAGATTCAGCCGTTCATCATTTGTATACAGCCCTAGATGTACTTGTTGAAAATTTAGGAGCGATGGGATTATTTTTGTCGGAATCAAAATCAAATGTTTGTGTATTTAGTAGGTCTAGATGTTTAACCAATGTTCATATTAGTGTGAATAATAAGGAGCTCAGGTTGTTGATAAAATTAAATATCTAGGTTTGTGGCTTGATTCATCTCTACGGTGGGGAGCACACATAAATGAAACATGTGAAAAAGCTTACAAATATTTAAATATTCTTAAAACTTTAGCAGGAAAAGCATGGGGCATACATCCCAAACATTTAAGAAGACTGTACATTGCCCTCGTCAGAAGCCGAATAGATTATGCTAGTTTTTTGTATGGAAATAGTGCCAAAACACATTTGAATAAATTAGATGTGTTGCAAAATCGAGCATTACGGATTTGTGGTGGTTTTATTCGTACAACACCGATTTGTGTTATGGAAAGTGAGCTCTGTGTATCACCATTATTCGTGAGGAGACATTGGTTAGCCTGTAGGTATTGGTTAAGAGTGAATTCTTTTTGTAATAATATAACTGTTTCTCAAATAGAGGAATTGTCTGTTTTGTGTACGAATGCCTATTGGCAAAACAAGAATAAACCCATTTTAATTGATATTTACAATAAGTTTAAAAACATCAGTGTTCATAAGTCGCCTATATTAGATATGTATAGTATGGATACCTGGGTATCTAATATTAATATTCGAGATTGTGTGAGTTGTAATGTTGATGAATTAAATGGTCCAAAGCGTTCCACAAGTGTGGCCACTTTGAGATTGTTGGTTTCGAACATGTTTGATCGTAGGTACGATAATTATTATTTTGTATTTACTGATGGCTCCAAAAATGCTCATGGTGTTGGCGCAGCATTTTTTGATATTCAGACAAATACTGGTATCAAGTTACAATTATGTAAAGATGCTTGTATCATGAGAGCTGAACTGACAGCTATTGTAGAGGCTTTATCTTATATTCAGTCTCTTCCGCATAAAAATGTTGTGATATTGACTGACTCCAAAAGTGCTCTTCAACACTTGATAAGTTGTGCATCTGGAGTTCGAGGTATGCCGATAGCTTATGAAGCACTTAAAATCATACGCATTCTTCATCACAAATTTATAAATATTAAACTTCAATGGATAACTTCCCACGTAGGTGTCCCGGGAAATGAAATGGCTGACAAGCTAGCTTTAGAAGCTATTGTGGATGGCATCATTATCCCTGGTGAACCTTATTTTACTGAGGTTATTCCGGACATGAAAAAGTTTTGTCTTAGTTTGTGGGAGGACCACTTCAATAATGTTACAATAACGAAAGGTCTGTGGTACAGAACTATTCAGCACGATCTACCTCGAACTCCTTGGTTTGATGTAGCAAACATGCCAAGAGAACTTTTAGTTTTAGCATTTAGGATAAGGTCTGGTCATGTGCCTGGTAATCGATTTTTACACTTAATGGGTGTTAAGCCATCTCCTTTATGTAATAACTGCACTGGTAAAGAGGATGACTTATACCACATTTTGTTAGAATGTTGTGCATTCAACGACTTGAGGCCACAGTTGTGTGCGATAGTCGGTGGAGATGTGTACAATGGTGGAATCAATATTTTACTTGGGAGACCTCTTTCGGAACAGAGTGTCACTATTTATAAATTTATTAAATTAGTTTTTTCGAGGAGAGATACTATTTAGTTTGACTGTTGTTTCATTTTTTAACCTACTTATTTTAGTTTACTTTTGATATTTTGTTGTGGGTTGTTACCTAGGTATAGCGTGGATTCTGCCATTGTGCATATTGCTATCAATTTTATGTAATGATTCTGGCATTATTAGTTGGATGCGCAATACTTTGACGGAATGTGCTTTGGTTTTATGTCTTAAGTTAAGTTATTGTTGGTGTTTTTTTAATGATTTATTTTTTTGTGTTTGTAATATTGTATATATTTGTGTGACCTTACGAGGCTGACTTGGCACAGTAGTGCTCAAGCCTCATAAAATAAAAAGATTAAAAAAAAAAAAAAAAAAATTGAGGATCGAGGTCAGCGGTTGCCGTAGTATGGGCATGAAATGAGAAGGTGTGAAATGCATGTTACATATCTATCATAGATTGATTGTCTGAAAGGGGATATGAGTAAGAAGGGAGTGGATGTAAGTATGACGGCAGATAGAAAAGAAAGGAAGCGGAAAACATATTGCGCCGACCCAAATAAAATTGGAACAGGGTAGGAAGATGAAGAGTAAAAATAATTGCATATTTTTTTACTTTTTAAGGGAATAACTGTGCTATAGTCTAAATTGTCTTATATCATCTGCCTTAGACAAATTGATATCTGTGTTCTACCTTATCTTTATACTGTTTTTTTTCTGAATCGATTTAGCGTGGAAACAGTAAAAAATAGAAGTCACCTGCCACATTTTGCATCGTCATTTTTACTATCTTGTATAAAACGTTTTATCTGTTATTAGGCTTTATTAGCACCAATAATTTTATGAAACCTTATATACCAGAATTTGAGTCGAAACCCTTAAAATTAAGTTAGATTTACTAAATTGCTTTACCAGAGTTCTACATCATTCTAAATTAACATTGTCTAAGTTTTAACTACCTACCTACGTATTAAAATATTTCGGATTTTTTTCCAAGACAAGATTTGATATCGTGTGTTATTCAGATAAAAATATAAATTCAGTAATTAACTACATTAAAAGTTTGTTTTGTTTATGTTTGACTCAATGTGATTGCAATGTTATCTTACCAATTATTTGTTATGACAACAAGACAAATCATTGAACTTTTTATATCTGTATTGTTTTTAAAATATATTTTTATCAATAAGTATTGCAGTGGAAATATTTTTATAAGAGTTTGTCAGTAGCTTCCCATAAATGATGGTGCATTTGAGAAAGCGACCTGTTCTTTACATGAGACTTGACATAATTATAGTTCATGTATTTTCAGGTATATATATCACTTCTATAAATAATTTGACAAGGAGTTTATTCCACTCATCATTTAAGACACTAAATTTCTTCCATCTTATAAGCCCTGCGTGGATTCCTTTGGCAATTTACTAATGAAGTGTTAACACAGATATGTTCAGTTTCGTCAAGTTTAACATAAGTTGGCATTATCTCAGATTATACTTCATTACAGTTTTTTAAAAGGTACTCGTACTTATAGCATAATTCTTCAAATCAGTTATACCATGGATCTATCTCCTTTTTTTCACAAGCATTGCTATTTAGTCCATTACTATTCAGTGCAGTCTTTGGCATTTAATAAAGAAGAGGAATAAATGGCCTATATTTACGTGCCTAAGTTAGTGTTTCTGATGCACTTTGCAGATTGTTCCACGAGCATTGCTTGCGTAAGCCATATCTAATAAAAAAGATGATGTTCTCAAGTGATTTCAATATACCTACATACTTAATTTTTGGAAATTCCAATTCCCCTGTTTTCTTCATGTGGGAAATCATCAAATGACCGCTCCCGCTGTGGGTGCAGCTGGAGGGAGTGTCAGATTTTTACTGACTTAAAACCATTTTTATTCCTTCCGGAGCCTTTTGTGTGCCGCGGTAACTCATGCGAAAAATCCCGCAGTCCCGGCAGGCAACTCCAATATTCTATATATGAAATTGAAGTGTGGGCGGTATGTATATAAATGTAGTTGATTCTATAAATACCGTGAAACAATGCGTCAATATTTGTTTCAAACACAATATATCTTTAATTTTATAGTTCTTTTCTAATAAAAAGTTGAATTGAATTAATTAATAGTATAAATTTTAAATTGCGGTGTTTTCATCGCTATTTTGTTTCTGAAATTTCAAAAAATGGTAAAAAGGTTTGCTGATAAAAGATTCCATTCAATCTTTACGATAATATTACACAGTGGTCTTTTTGTAGCTAAAACCGCATTATCATTTGAATTACCTCATCAACATTCAAGAATATTGAGTGAATGGCAGCGTACAAACCAGTTAAATAGATCCAATACGTCCTTTGGCTACAGAATATTTTTACCCCAAAAAGACACACTATTTCGTCCTTTTCTTTTATTATTTTTCTATTCTTTTATGGAATATCAAATCAAATCTTCCATATAGTCTCATTTTTCTATACTGCCTACGATACTTCGGAGTCGGAAAATAAGATTTGTTGTATTCTTTTTTTATTTATATTCACAGTATGTAGTCTATAGATAAGGTAATAAGAAACTAGGTATTCAGTAATTTGATTTGGTAGATCGAAACATGCTTGTTTCTATACAGGCAGACATCTTGAGACTAAAAGGTTTTGGCTTGTTAAACCTATTTAGAAAGTTTAGTACATTTATGTAACTACAAAATGGTTTCCACAAATCCAGTTTTATTACTCTATTACCCCATTTCAGTTTTATTTAAATCTTTGTATCTAAACCAACACAAACTTATTTACTTTTAATCAAAGTGTGACTTAATCAAACTGGGAACCGGGTCACGTAGTCTGAGAAAACGTTGCGTCTACATTGAACAATTGCACACCCTGCAATACGTACCAACATTGAAAGAAAATAACTATCATTGTTTTAACAAGATAGAATTTTAAACGGTTTCCTACTGTCACACGCAAAGTAACTAGAAATGTTTAGCGATAGTGTTTTTCTTTAGGAATTTACAATAGAGTTTCCTGGGAACAATAGAATTCTGTTTTCTTCTATCGTCCTTGTTCGACGGTATTGCTGTACAATAAGAATATAATATACCGTTTAACAGCAAAGTTGAACTTTATAATTTACCTCTATTTTGTATGTAAATAATTATTTACTCATTCGATGGTCACTAAACTGACCATCACGATTGCTCTACACCCGATTGACAATTTGAGGTTTTCTCAAGATGTTTTCCTTCATCTTTAGACACAATCCAATACCAGGAAAAATGTCCATGGCGTAACTGGTATTATAAAAATCATTTTACGATGCGTAAATATTTTTGAATACAATATTTAATAGCTGAACGAAATGATCAGAAATGTGACACTATAAGTATATGCTGGGGAGTTTGTTCCACCATTTCTTCTTCCCAGCGATAACACATAGGAAGTGGTGAAGGGCGGGCGTTTTTGGGGCTGTCTTTTGTAGAATTGACCTTCGAAAAGTGCTGATTTTCAGCCTACTTTGAATAAATGACTTTTTATCTTTTTTTTTTTATCTTTTTTATCTTTATACATAAATTAAAACCGGTAAACATATTCAAATGAAGTTATTCTTTACAAAATTACCTAGTTCAGGAACACGCCTTAAGTGCCATAAGGCTAATGCAGAAGGTAATAAGGGTACTTCATAGTATTGCACTCCGGCCGTCGACTGTCCTTAATTATTCCCCTACGGAACCACTTCCACGGTCCATAAAATTTCTAATGACAGTCTGCATATTAAAATTAATTACCTTTTTGTCTCTCTTCCTGTTGCAATCTAGAATGCATTAATTGCTTTAAGAGGTTTCCATTTAAAAGGAAATTATTTCGCAAAACCGCAAAACCGCAAAACAAAATCGCAAAACCAAGCGCTCGGGCGATTTTATTGTGACAATACATTTCTGATGGAACCTTTTTAAAATATTAATGTCTTTTATGTCCATATCGCCTATTGAATACACGTTGATGAAAACATGCGAAACAATGGTACAAATATATTTATTAATTTATTTATTTATCTGCAAGTCTTTGTAGTATTGAGGATTTATTTTCAAAATGATACAAAATAGCTCGTGCTCACGCTTAATAAAAAAGGAGAACAATTATGTAAGAAAAAAAACCACAAATCTCAATGTACAGACGCCATCATATCAGGCTACCCGAATCAACTTTAAACTTCAACTTTATCTTTCAACTTTAAACCATAATGCTTTAGCAATAAAGTTGATAATATATTAAGGAAATTTGACAGATTGCAGTAGCCTGATGTGCTGGCGTCTGTACTTCTTCGTGATTTTCTGTCAAATTGAAGGTACCTGTGCCATTAATAAGCACTATTTTTTGAAACATGTAACTGTAATGTAGTAATGTTCTGAATACTAATTAATACTCTCTCTATGCATTCTTATATTTTCCCTAACCATTTCTGTATCGTAAAGGGAAGCGTTTTCAAGCTGTCTTTTGTTTTAACATTCGAAAAGTGCTGATTTATCAGCCTAATTTGAATAAATGATTTCGAATTGAGTTTGATCTGACATCAAAGAAGAAAGTAGGTACAAAAGACAGAGACAAGGATGCCGAACTCGAACGTCCTTGAACAACCTGTTACGCCACTGCGTCTGGCCACGACCAAGACATTAAGAAAATTTTGTTGATGACTATTGTCTCTTAATTCTAACCCAGATACTCTCTTTGCATACCAAAGTAACTTTCAACAGCACTTACTTTAATTAAGAAAAATAGAATAGCGACTTAATTGAAACTTATGTTCGAGTTCATTTTAATAAAGCGTAATCCGACTACGTTGGAACTAATGCTAATATACCGCCTCCCCGAGAGGAAGGATAGCAAATATCTAGGGGCTATTCTTCGTCTTCTACAAATAAAAAGGTGACACAATATTTTTGTAACACTTCTTAGTAAATTAGGTAAATATTCGAAGATTGAAGAAAGAAAGAAAATAGCTTACTTTAAAAGCTTGCAATTTTGGAAGATTATGTGCGCTTCCTTATTTGAATTTGGCTCATTTATTTAATGTGTTGCGGAAAAAAGTTTGTTATTGTTTCGCAAATTAAGTAAAATATATTTGTTAATCATGCGATGTCACCCAGGACGAAATACTGGCATATAACCTCTTAGAATGACTCTCTATTCCATATTTTTTTTCATGTATGTATCAAACGAATCTGTCAAATTTTACCAATCAAATATTAACCTTCCGGTATTGTGATAAGGTTGAGAATCTATTAAATAAATGTAATAATGTTGTTTTATTGAAACAAAAACTCAGGTTGTTGCTCTGTAAGAGAAATTTAATTTTTTAACATCACAAGTGATCTTAAACCTTATGGTACAAATAACTATTATTATTACCTATTAACTATTATAATACTAACCTGTAAGAGAAACAACATTAAAAGCTATTGCTTCAAGTATTTAGTTAATCCTTTTTTATAATTGTAGCTGAAGAAAATACAAGATGGTTTCCCTCATGAACATGTGAGTCCAAAGTGCTGCCACCACAGATAATCGTTTGACGTACACCACAGATAATTAAATGAAGTATAAAATATCTTCATTTACATCTCCCTCCCCCAGGTGTACAAAACTGCTCCGGTACCGGTATCAGTTTTGTAATGTGGAACAAGTTTGATTCTAACTTTTTGTATCCCGTATCAATTTTATAAATTGAGTTAGATATTTTTTCTAATATTTTATAAGGTCCAATTTTTATTTCATCTAGTTTTTTTCTATTTAATCGGTTACCATTTTCCACATATACAAGGTCTCCTACATTTAGTTTGTTATTTATTCTGTTTTTATCAAATTGTTGTTTATTATAATTGTGTGAATTTATGGTTCTTTTCAAAGCTATTTTCCTATCTCTTAATAATTGATTTTGTGTTTTATGTTCTTTCAATTCATCTGGTAAGATATCAATAACTTTTCCTTCCATTAAATAAATTGGGGAAAATCCTGTAACTGAGTGTTCGGTTTCATTATATCTCTGGGTGCATTTATGAGCAATAGTTGTCCACGCTATTTTATCATTTTTTTCATTAATTGTACATCTTATCTTGTTCACTAATGTTTGATTCAACCGTTCATTTAATCCATTTGAGAAAGGTGCATTTACTGCAGTGAAGATAATAGGTATGTTTTCTTTACTTAAAAAACTTTTAAATTCTTTAGAATTTATGCCCGGGTACTGATCTGATAGAACAATTCCAATTTTATTTTCAGGAATAACTTTTTTTATGAGTTTTATAAAATCATCTGCATTTTGGGTTTTTGATGTCAATATGTAGGCATATCTGGTGAAGTGGTCTACCAGAAGATGTAGATATGTTTTAGTAGAACGGGAGCCACCAAACCCACCAATTGTATCTATTGAGACAATTTCAAACGGGTAGGTAGCAGGGCCCAGATGAGACATTAAGCCATATTTAAATTTAGTTCTAGATTTATTTTTTATGCATATTTCACAGTTGTCACACATTTTTTTTATATTAATTGTTAAATTCTTTGCTACAAAAAATGGTTTTATTTTATTTTCTGTTTGTTTCACTCCTATATGGCAGTAGGTATCATGTACATTTTTTATTAATATCTTAGAAAATTCCTCAGTAAGTATAATTTTGTTTTTCTTTCCTACCCTTTTGTAGTATATTTCGTTTTTTAATATTAATTTATTCTTATACAGTTTTATTTCTTCATTTTGCTCTTGATCGTTTTGAATGTCTTCAAGTTTAATAAAATTCACAACTTTTAAAATTTCTTCCTGATTTACATGTGATTCTAATACAGGGTTTCTACTTAGACTGTCAGCTTCTAAATTATTCTTTCCTGGTGAATATATTACCTCAAAATTAAATTGTGATAAATAATATGTGAGGTCTCCTAGTTCCTCATCTGGTCTAGCTTTAATATTAAGTTTTTCTAAGGGTTTATGGTCTGAAAACACTTTGAATTTTTTTCCTATGAGCCAGTGTTGCCAGAATTTTACTGCCTCTTTTATTGCTAAACATTCTAAATAAATAGCTTTTTTCTTTTTCTGACTGTCATTTAATTTCCTTGAAAAGTATGCACATGGCCTTTCTTCTCCATCTACCTGTGGTTGTTTTAAAATAGCTCCCAAACCCTGTATACTAGCGTCTGTGTAAATATGTATAGGAAGATTCGGATCAAATATTTCTAAAATAGGTTTTAAACAAAGTAGTTTTTTTATTGTATCAAAAGATTTTTGACATTCTTCTGTCCATACAAATTTATGGTCTTTTCTTAACAAATTGTGTAGAGGATCTAATATGATTGATATGTTTTGTATGTATTTTCCATAGAAGTTTATTTTGCCTAAAAACTGTCTGACATTTTTCATTGTTTTTGGAACAGGGAATTCTTTTATGGCTATTAAATTATCCTTTAGTGGAGTAATGGTATTGTTTTTTATTATGTGGCCCAAGTATTTTACAGAATCCTGTGCAAACTTGCATTTAGAAAATTTCAATCTAAAACCTTCTTTTGAAATAGCTTCCAAGAGCAAAGATAAGTGTTTAATGTGCTCTGTGAATGTCTGGGAAAAAACTAAAATATCATCTATGAAGTTCACTGTAAAATTTGATAAATTGTGTTTTCTAATAATGCTACTTAGTATTCTTTGAAATATTGCAGGTGAAGTTTTTAAACCAAATGGTAGACAAGTCCACTGAAAATGATTTTCTTGAGTCACAAAGGCTGTTTTCTTCCGATCTTCTACTTTTAAAGGTATAGACCAGAAAGCGGAATTTATGTCCAACGTTGAAAAATATTTACAATTTCTGGTTTTTAACATTAAATCCTCTATAAGTGGAAATGGTTGCGATTGAGGAACCACTATTTTATTCAAATCACGGAAGTCTATGCATAGTCTACACTTTCTTCCTTCTTCTTTTTTATAAGCTAAAGTTACAGGAGCTGCAAAAGGACTATAAGATTCTTCGATTAATTTATTTTGTAATAATTTTGAAACCTGTTCTTCTATTTCTTTTTTATCTTCAAGATTACATCTATATGGTCTTTTGCTACAATACGTGTCTACTAGTAAGTCGATGTGAGCCTCATAGCCTTTCACTGTGCCTACATCATATTTATCTTTGGCAAATAGGGAGTTATATTTGGTTATTAATTCATCTATTTTATGTTGTTGCTGACTGTCTAAATCATTAACTGTAATGTTGAAGTTTGTAACTTCTATGTGTTCATTAAAGTTAACCTTACATTTGTCGTTCATATAGAAATTATCTTTCACCGTTTCTTTCTTAACCTTATTTTCGTCAATGAGACATTTATTTTCTATTTTGTCACCTGTAAAGCCAGGAATATTTTCATTTTTTTGTTTTATTTCTTTGTTTAGCTTTTGTGTGATTTCTAAGTTTTCATTTTGAGTCAGTTGAAAAGATTTTATGCAATCTAACCCAATTAAAAAATTATAATCAAAATTTTGTTCATCTATGACCAAAACATTCATTTCTTTTTCTATTTCAAAATTTTTTATTTTCAATGTTACTATTCCCATAGACTTTTTTACACCATTAATCGTTTTTAAATTAGCTTGATTATTGTTATTGTTGTTTGTATTGTTTTTTAATGATAATAATTTTGAATTTATTATGCTTACATTTGATCCTGAATCATAAACCCCGAATGTTTCTATGGAATCATTTATTATTAACTTGGTTTTGATTAATGGTGGAATAATTAGTTTTTTGGATCCATTTCATTTAAACTCAGTTCTAATTCAGAATTATTAACACTTCTTATTAATTCTTTTTTAGGGTAATCATCATTTTTATTTTTAAACCAACAGATGGATTCTGAATGAAACCGAGTCCCTTTCTTTTCTTTTTCACAGATTTTGCATGGTTTACCTTTTAATTTTTTTTCCTTTGTCTTATTGTCCCAATCTATTTTTTTCCCATTATCTTTTTTTCCACTAAGTGTTCTAGGCCCCGGATACTACTAAATAAATCCTCAGTATCTTTCAATGTATTTCTATCAATTTCGTCTGCTATGAAATTAGGTAACCCGATTACAATTAAATCAATTAAAGTACATTTATCAAGTGACTTATTTACCTCTAACAAAAGCCTTTCTTTCTTTAAAGCATATTCCAGTAATGTACCCTGCCGGTATTTAAATAAAAAAGCATACCTTATTGGTGACCAGCCTTTGTCCACATATGTTTCACAAAATTTTTTTTTCCAAGTACACCATTCTGAATTGATTGTATATTTTATTAACATGGAATTATACCAATCCTGACACGAATCTTCTAAAAATAACCTAAACACTTGTATTTTTTCAATATCCTTATTTATGCCTATACGACTACACTCAGCTTCAAAGATGTCCATCCATTGTATAACACTTGTTGTTTTTTTAGAGAATTTTTCTATTACAAATTTTTCAGATAACTTCCTTAAATTGGGCTGCTTCAATTCTTTCTTAGATTCTGTGAAACTTTCCAGGATTTTTGTAAGAGTTTCTGTTGACATTAATTCATTTGTCAAAACCTCTTGAGTCTTAGATGTACTCTCCTCCAGCAAGTATCCCTTGAACTGCATATTTCCATCTTCATCTGCATATGTATCGCGTAATTCTGGTGTTAATGAAATCCATACTCGTCTTACTTCGTGTCTTCTTTGCAGCGTAGACTTTACTTTTTGAAAAGTTTGAGTTTTAATTAACTCAGTATGCAGTTTTATTGGTTGTAAATGTTCCGGAATCAAAAACACATTTTTATCGGCGTCCATAATTGAGGTTATGCAGATCACATTTGTCTTTGGATCTTCACCGGATTTCACAAGAAATTCAAATTTAAACTTATCCATAGTTTACCACAGCAATAATTAATGTTGTTTTGTAATAATGTTGTTTTATTGAAACAAAAACTCAGGTTGTTGCTCTGTAAGAGAAATTTAATTTTTTAACATCACAAGTGATCTTAAACCTTATGGTACAAATAACTATTATTATTACCTATTAACTATTATAATACTAACCTGTAAGAGAAACAACATTAAAAGCTATTGCTTCAAGTATTTAGTTAATCCTTTTTTATAATTGTAGCTGAAGAAAATACAAGATGGTTTCCCTCATGAACATGTGAGTCCAAAGTGCTGCCACCACAGATAATCGTTTGACGTACACCACAGATAATTAAATGAAGTATAAAATATCTTCATTTACATAAATTTGACAGATTGTAGTAGCTTGATGTGCTGGCGTCTGTATATGAGTTACGAAATGAATTTCTTCCCTGTCAGAACAAGCCTTATATTTCATTCCGAGAACCACATTTTCTAAAATCTAAACGTGAATCCTGAAGCACAGTTGTAAAATATTAGCGTAGGTAAGGTACCTATGACAAAAAGGCTACAATGTCTTTGCCAAAACATTATTCAGATAGCGGCCCAAAGCTGCCAATATCTGAAAAGCCGTGGGTCATAGCGTTTTTGTATTTCTATTTGAGTTACTTCGAAAGAGTTACGAGGTCCATTTGGCTGGTACGGCATTATCTTATATGTAGATGTAATGGGTTACACTGAAATGCTTTTGAAGTAAGCCTAGCGTTTCATTTCTTTGCATCGTACTGACGCCAGCACACCAAGCTACTAAATTCTGTCAAATTTCCTTAATAGATTATCAACTTTATTGCTGAAGCATATGATTCAGAGTTCATTGGAAGAAATTGTCTGTTTGGGGTAGCTTGATGTGCTGGCGACTGCAAGTTAAATAAAACTAACTAAAAATGTAAACTACACTGTTTTGTACCAGTGTTTAACAAGAAGCGACTGTCTATATTCTTCTTTAACTTAAGAGCCTAGCTCTTGTCTATGCAGCTCCTTCCATTTCTGCCTCCTCGCTTTCTCGCTCCTCAAAATATCACTATTTTTGGGCAACCCGATACCTCTTAATAACCTTTAAGACGTTCTTTGGTCCGATTTTCTCGCTTATGACGACCCATAACGATTTCCACAGACATAAAAATGACAGGCAGAGTTTTAAATGCCTTCCGATGAAACACTGAGGAAGTCCTAACGATGCTGATGGTCACCTTTCCATCTAAAATCTATATTAAAGTTAATAAATGAAGCTAACTATTTTATAGCATATTATGATATCGTGAATATTGCAATATTTTATCTTGTTTTACACCGCAATATTCAAATATGTCCTTTAGCAACAAAAAACCTTTCGCCAGAAAATATAAAGGTCCAACCTTTTTGTTGCAAAGTTAATATGGAATATCCGATTGAATTCGAGACACATACGTAATTTCAATGTTTCGAAATAGCCTCGGTTGACCTGTTTTGCATTTGGTGTTTCTTTTTTTTATATAGAAATGAACTCCAAATTGAATATTATTTTGTAAGGTTACTGTGATTTCTGCGAGATGTTCGTAAGAGATACCGTGGCCCCGTCACACGGGGACCTCCAGAAGGAACATAGTGGGTTTTAGTCAGTAAGAGCCTGACACTACCTTCAGCCGCACCCTCAGCGGACCCCTCCCGCATTTGATGATTTCCCAAGAAAAAAAAAGGTCACAGTGATATTTGCGAAGCCGTTTTTGTACAGCGATTTTCATTTGTTTTTTATTGTATATGTTTAATTTTTAATCAAAACTGCTTTTATAATATATTTGATATACAGTGACACTAACATCGCTAATAAACTTTTAGTGCTTAAAGCTTCACATATAAAATTATTTTGAATTACTAAACTAAAGCAATAAAAAAGATTTTAACATAATTAGATTGGCTAAAACTTATTTGAGGCTCATAAAGTCTCTCTCATCGAGTTAGTTCTACACTTTTTACGATGTAGACAAGATTATTTTGTTAAATATTATTAAGTCTTGGTACGCTAAACTGTCTAGCAGATACCAATATACTTACATATTATGTATTTAAACAATTTTATTTTTTGTTTAGTTTGTTTCGGTGTTTCTTCTCAAGGTAGTCAGCTAGGAAATGCCGATCTCATCTAGTTTTTTATAAAAAATGTGATGACGTGTAAAAGTGTTAATATAAATATCATTTATTTAGAAAAGATTTTTTTATAAATAATATAAATATTGGGACACCCTTTTCAAAAACGGTCGTTAAACAAACAGCACACAGCTTCTGTTATGGGTGCCAACACAACTGTAATAAATTACATACACTTAAAACATATAGGTATATTTATAAATACATATTAAACATTTTAAACTTTATTAATTATCAAGAATCCCGTGTTATTTGGTCTGGAATATTTCATGTGGTGTCATATAAATCAAAAGGCATGGCTTTAATTTCAACTCTGCGGCTGTGCGATTCCACCTTGTTCAGTAACTCATTTTCAAACAGAGCTCACCTTCGTGTTTCGTGTCTGGTTTCCTCTTTTGAAGTATTATTTTTAAAGGTCACGTGTTAAGTGCTAAGAAAATATTTTCCTTTAAATTTTTGTAACAATGGAGCTGGTATAAATAAATCTGTCGTAAAATGCTTTTGTACAAAAATAAAATTACAATACACGCTTTCCACAATGTGATTTAGATAGGGTATGTCCCTGTTTTGAAAAAAATATGTTAATATAAAACATTTAATCCAGGATTTCACATTCAGAAATTAAGTAAGTGAATCTGCCTGCCATACCGGAGTTCACGTGTTCGATTCCCGCATAAGTCAAACATTTGTGTGCATGAACATGGGTATTTGACTTAGTCTGGATATTCCTATGTATAATATTATGGGATTAAAAAAAAAAGTATCTATAAAAGTATGTTTATTAGAGGTCTATTATCCACACTACAAGCTCTGCTTAGTTTGAGACTAGGTGACGTTGTGTGAATATTATATTTGAAAATATATTTATCTGACGGTTTATTTTCGTTTTACCCAGAAAACTTATTTGTGGTGTGGCTTATCTTAGGTCCACTGCCCTGTAAGCTTGATTTAACCCCTAGCCTGCCACAAATAGAAGCAGCCTAGATTTCAACGGCGGGATTTAGGTGTCACTTGCTGTATATTTTTATGAGAGAAATGGAACAAACATTTAACTTGTATTATTTTTGTTGTTTTTCAATATTTTGCCTAACTGTAGGTTTATCGAAGTTTGTTGAGGATTTAAAGGTATACAAATTAAGAAAGTATGATTGTCATTTATTGCGCAATCTGTCAATGTATATGTCAACTCGCAATTGAGTTTGTCATTTATTTTTTCAGCTTTATTTCTTGTATTGTGACGCATCATGATGTTAACGTAGCGAGAAAATAAGGACATATAAAAAAAATGATAAACCCCACGTTTGAGTGTGTGTTATAGATATTAATCTGATGGCATCCAGGCCGATTGTCGGCTACGGCGGCCGTTCTCTTTTTATGGAGATCAGCCAGTTGCGCAGGACATATTATAGTGCACAAGTATTCGCGTAGACACAGGTGCACTCTCTATTCCCTCACTCTCATAATCCGATGGGACGGCAATCCGACACGACTAGTCGTTACTTAATACATTTTTTTTCAAATACATTTTCTTTGACAGGTCTCATCAGATGTTTAGAGATGTTAAACCTGTCACCATCGAGTTACCGCAACGTTGACGCGAGCGAAAGGACGGTGAACACCAAGAAGGTGTACTCGCGGAGGCCGTGGTACGCTCCGCCTATAGACCCTGCCGAGATATTGAGATATTCACCAGGTAAGTTTAACTTCAACTATTAAAGGTCTGTTTCACAACCTACGAATAAGTTCCAGTTAGATTATTTGGTACATAATTTCATTTAAATTCAGTTCCATTTTTGAATTTATTCGGTAGGTAGTGGGTATTCGGACATTTGGAAACTGGCCCGTAAAGTTTAAGATTTTTTTGTCTGTTGGTTGTGGTTATAGATTATCTACCTTGTCCAATTGAAAAAATATTTCAAAGTAGGACGGCCGATTTATCGAGGAAATCTATTGGCTATCTATTTATTTATTGTTCCTTTCCTTCTTCTATTTTTACCCAGTTGCGTGGAGTAATTATCTTACAACGCGAACAAAACTTTACAAAACAACTTATAAATCTGATGAGTACTACTAAAGAAATATTTTTATTGGTTAACATTATTACCAGAAAGTGGTTTATTACTTTTATTATTACAGATTATTTAGCTTCCTGTCTAACCATATGCTGCTGGACTTTATAAGATTTTAAACAGAGTGGCTGCCTTTTTGGGAACACAGTCCAGTTACTGGCTGACAACTTTTGAGGGATTCTAATTTTAAAAGATCTTAAACATAAAAATAAACAAAAGCAGGGAGTGTAATTTGACCTGTATCTGGGCATCCGCGCATTTACCAAGCAATCGATGATTTAGTGTGTACATCAAATGATATACCTAGTACCAAACCTAGTTTAAAAGCAAGAAATATTTTTTTAATAATTGTAAATTGTAGAAGCTTGAACATAAAAGATATAGACATGTTTATTTACTTAAATACACACAGCTGACAAATATCTGTACTTGCAACGTAGTTACAGTTCTAAAAATAAACGTCCATTAACTCCTAAACCATGTATTGAAATTTCTTTAGTTGTAATAATCCTACATAGCTTTAAATTTCATATCTGGGGCCTTGCAACCTAATCCCGCTTCGGATAAAAATGTGATTGGTTTTTTAAATTAAATTAATCACAGGGTTTTTGATTTGGTTTAGTATATATCCATTCGATTATAAACTAAGCCATCGATAGATTGTTTCTTATATTTTTGTTCCTAAAATAATTGTTGAAAAACACTAAATAAGGCTTGGTGTCAATTTTACTAACAATGGATATAATGAGTGTAATTATAAGTCTGTTTATGAAGTTTCAAATTACGAATTGAATTGATCTAGTTGGTGGTAAAATGGTGACACTATGAATAAAACTAAAAAAAAGCAGTTACATAATTATGTCGAATGACTTGCTATATTAATTATACTAACTATTATACTACTACTATACAAAATGTTAAGGGAAATGTAGGAGTTTTTGAGTGGGAAATCATCAAATTACCCTCTGTGGCTGTAGCTGGAGGGAGTGTAGACTTTTACTGACGAAAGCCCACTTTTGTTCTCTCTGCAGATCTTTGCGTGCCAGAGCCACGGTAACTCTTGCGAACGATCCAACCATGTGGATGTATTGTCATAAGTTTTTCGAGGAAAACAGGCGTGATGTCGTCTTTATGACGTCTTTAATAGTGAGCTCTAGTATTGACTTTACTACAAATAACTTGGGAGTATGCAAGAATTAGAACGTTCAATAATGACGTAGGTATATCAGACCTAGACAAGAATAAATTATGAATCCATGAATACTACAGATTGACGTAGATGCCTGGCGCATAATTTATATTCACACTGTTCTACGTAGATGCTATTTCCACGTATACATTCTCGTTTCCCAATTTTGGGCCAACTTCCAATCTAACCACAGCTGTTTCGATGATTGGTACAACCTATTCGTAACTGACCTCACCAGCCAATTTGTTGAATAACAGGATGAAATACATTGGAAAGACGGTTTGCTAAAGTTTCTAGATTCCGACTATAACCTAAGTATCTTGTAAATTTATTTATCTTTAAGGTGTGCAAGTACCAATGTAACTTTTCTAAGTGTATCTTGGACACCAGTGTCTGATTAAAGGTGAAGGAATAACCAACCCGCATTGAGGAAGCGTGGTGATTAACGCTCAATCCTATTCTGTGTGAGATAAGGCCTGTATCTAATAGTAGGACGATCATAATCATAATCATAATCTTTATTGCAAATCATAAGGCCGATGATGATAATATCGGGAACAGAGACCAAGCCTACCAGTTATTATTATCAGAAGTCTATAATGATAATTTTACGCTGACTGCTTAGCGAACTTTACGATACATTCTATAGTCTCTATACGAGACAAACCACGTACATCAAATTTATAGTAGAACCAAGGCTGTTCATGAAAAACGGAGTACTCCTACGTGCAAACTATACAAATGAACTTTATGCAGTAACGAAATCAGTGACGCAGTACGGGAATACGATACGGTGTGACACACCTAAATACAATTACACATACGTATGACAAAGTTCGGTCCATTACGACCCACGAACAAACGTACCAGTATTACTAAATAAATTGCAAGTTATTTACGCATCGCCTACCTCTTTATGTATATTAAATCCTAGTTATATATGTGACGTCAAAATAAGGCGCAGTAACTTCATGCTTAGACGTGATGTCTACTTTGTCTTTTTCTGATAAAATTGCGATTCACGATTATTAAGTTCTCAAAATTCGTAACTGAAGTACTTATTGATTTTGAAACTACAACAAGTTTTAAGAAAGAAAATCTTTCTGAATGCTTAACTTATCTTTAACTTAGGCTAGACGTGTTATGTTTAGTTACTTTCTTTAACACTGAAATCGGTAAGAAACATCACTGAGTCTATACAGTCTAACTTTATAGAGAGAGGATGTATATTAAAACTTTTTAGACATTTTACTCCAGATTTCTTTTTCACGTGGTAAAACAATTTTATATTTAAACCTTATTTTGTGATTCCATATCGATTTTAGTGGTAGTTTAGTATAAGACGATGGCGTCCAAACTGCTGGCCAGGACATATTATTACAGAAGCATTTGCGCTAACACATGTGTACTCTCTATTCCTTCAGTAGAATAGCTCAGCGGGACCGCGATACGACACGATCAGCATAGGCACAGGAACGACTTTAGTATTTATCACCAACAATTTCACAATCACCAACTCCCAGACTCCGAGATGCTTTCTGAAAGTTTCTTTTCTAACCCATAACGCGATAGTATAATTATGTTCACTACTTACCTTTACTTACCAGGTACCTTTTTATTTGTTTTCGTGGGAAATCATCAAATGACCCCTCCCGCTGAGGGTGCAGCTCAGGGAGTGTTAGACTCTTACTGACTAAAACCCACTATGTTCCTTCGGGAGATCCCTGTGTGCCACGGCCACGGTAAATCTTGCGGACAACCCTCAGCCTGGGCAAAGCCCGGCCCTAAAGGGCTCCTCCTCACTATAGGTACCTTAAGTATGAAACATACGTAAGAGATCAGAAATAACATTAAAACAAAATCACAACAAAACAAACATAGTGAACATTACAAATAGTGGGAAGAAACAACCATTTATTAGCCGATAACATGATACCGCAAAACACGTAAAATATTGCTGCAAAAAGATCCCCAAAGGCCCAGTGGAGGACAATGACATTCGTATTTCCAGAAGTTTGGCTTGTAAAGGTTACAAACTTTTTTATAGTAAATTTACATGTTGAGCGTGTAAGAAAAGTCCAAAATGATTGGAGTTGAAATCTTAATCCCAATAGTTGTTAATACGACTTTGAAATACCCTAAACTGTTAAATTATTTTCTCTAATAGCTCATTTACGCTTCTCGGATATTGGGTCTAAGTAATAGCTGCACGGATCGATCAATCAAAGGTAACTCTACATTTGGCGTAGTCGGTTCTTGGATCGGTGAACGTCTATATCATAACGAGTTTCTCCGTGTTTCGGAAGAAAAGTTAATTTGTGGGTCGTGGCTGTCCTTTGCACATCATTAATTAATTCATATCATCTTTTATTACAGGTAGGCAGAAGCCAGAATAGAGTTGCATTTAGTCTGTAGGTTAATTACAATATAGTCAGCAGAAGGCTAGGCTTGATGATGTAATAGACGAAACCAGCAAATGACTGTTGCCATTGTTGATGTCGGTACAGCAAAATGGAATTTATATTTATTGACTAAGAGACATCCGTCTCGTCATCGTCGATCGTCTTTTGTTTTTCCCAGTTCACTTTCAATCAATCCCGTAAACACGGACATAGGACTATACTGGAATAAATTGTTTGAAATTTTAATTGAAACAATGCATTGTCACTGTTGATGGCGTGGTTGTATTATCACAGGTGAAATCAATGCGACCGCAGACTGAAATCACACGCTGTGGTTATGTCAGTGTCATAGCTATCATGCAGCTACTATTAAAGGTTATGTTTAGTAATCTTAGTATCAAATTGTACCAAGAAACTCGAAGTCTATCAGTACCTACAGCTGCTTCGTGATGGATAGCCTTTTCATGTTGTCTTTTTGGTAAAATTGACTATTGAAAACACTGGAAACATCTAAAAAATACTTTTAAGTCAAGTTTTTTTGAACTATGTGCGTCTTCGATCTTGGGTTTTGCCTTAAATTTCAAAGGGTTCCATCAGATCCTAGAACTGATGGCAGCGGAACGATTTGAAAACAAATAAAAATAAAAGAAGATATACAACAGAATTTGAAAACTTCTTCTTTTTGTCAGGAAATTCGCTTAGCAATATTTTTCTTTGATAGTATGTAAATGTAATTTCGTAATTTTAAACAATAATGCACGTGTATCCAATTTAGTTCACTCGTCTAAAAGCTGCGGTACCACAAGCAATCAAACGTACTACACCCTAGTTTTAGTGGGTTTGCTTTGTGAGGGTTGAGCATCTTAAATCTATCTCAGAGTATCCTATGTATGTATCTTGTTATCTAGTAACAGGATACTTAATTATTCGGTTTGTCCATGACATAGCTAACACGTCAAATGCTTTGCTAATTAATCATAACTTTACACCAGACATACATATATAACTAGACCTCGGATCATATGCAAATACATAACACGCTACTTTTTTTGTGTTACTGCGTATTTTGGTATTTTTTTTTTATTAATCGTGCATATTTTAGGTGTGATATATGTCACGAGGGGTGTGTTTTGCGGGAATGTTATAACACTGCAGACAACGAGCTACCGCACTTGGTCGACGGTCTGATTGAAAGTCATACAAAATTAATTTAACAAAAAAATTGTGGTTCTTTATTTTTTGTGGATCCGTGTGTAGTTTTGTTTTGGTTTTATTTTTATAAAATATATATAATGCTTGAGTTACATAAAGGTATGTAGGTGTAAGGTTGAGTGTTGGCCCGCGTGTGTTACATAAGTATTTAAATTTCTTTATATTGTTATATATACATCTAATTACTTACATCATACAAATTGTGTATGAAGAAAATATTGTTTAAACTTTAAAGGTTCTTCAAACCAACAGACAGACATGTGTTGCTGGGGAGTTTGTTGCGCCACTTCTTCTTCCCAGCAAAAACACATAGGAAGTGGTGAAGGGTGGGCGTTTTTGGGGGCTGTCTTTTGTAATATTTGACGTCAAAAAGTGCTGTTTTACAGCCAAGTTTGAATAAATGATTTTGAGTTTTAGAGTTTTTGAGTGTACAAAAAATAAAGATCTGCAATTTTTTCGGAACGTGCAATTCATAAAAAAAAATAAAACCGACATAGAACCCAAATCTACCATATTCATACAAATTCAGCAAATAAATTATTTTAAGTCTCCAAATACAGGCATCGGTTACTTAAAAAGAGGCTTCAATCACAAATTCTGTAACCACTACAACCATTTATTGAAAATAAATTATTTTTGATTTATTTTTTGAAACAATAGATTGTATTTTAATACTGCATATTTTTTGCATATGCCATAATTTTAATTGTGCATAATTATATAATCGGATATTTTGTAACAACAATCGTTGTGTCTGATTGACCTATAGCAGCATGTAGGTTGCTCTACTCTAATCAATTAAGTGCCCCAACAGTATTGAGCTCGGCTGACATTGATTTAATGAAGGGTAATGTACATAACTAATGACCTTGTTCTCTCTGTTAATGGTATAATTCGGGTACAGGTAGAGTAATATTTTATTACTGGTTTATAGTCCACGAAAATTTACTTAAGTCAGTAAGAGTAAGACACTCTCTCTAGTTGAATCCATAGCGCGACGGTTCATTTGATGTTTACCCACGAAAAAAAGGAGGTATTCATAACTATACAAGTTTCAGCCAGCACTTTCATCCACGTCCTTGGAGAACTAATCCGCGTATACTGAGAAAGATTTCCAAGTAGCTGTTACATAACTACAAATTTAATTGCATTCTAAGCTCTACGATTATCGGGTGTTAATCTGATCCACAAACAATATACATAATTATTATGTACTAGCGGTCGCCCGCGGCTCCGCCCGCGTGGATGTCGGTTTTCGCGACAAAAAGTAGTCTATGTGTTGTTCTGATATATAACCTATAGAGGACCCCCGCGGCTACGCCAGTGTGGATGTCGATTACCGCTACCAAAGCCTAACTTTTGTCGGGATGAGAAGCTCGCGCTAGGACGTTTTGTCGTTTTAATAAATCTTATGGTAGTTGCAAACTAATTTGTACACCAGCCATGGTCAAACATGTTGAGCCAAAGATGACTATGTAACACCTATAATAAGCATCACACTATGTATGTATATTATCTACACATGTTTTTGCAAATAAACGAATTTGAATTTGAGGACCTCCCGCCTTATTATACCTACCGACCGACCTGCTGATTATCGTATTTTATGTATAAGTTTGGTATTTCTACACCGATTTCTATGATTCTTTTTTATAGAATATGTTATAATGTTATCTTTTGTTAATTAGGCATGAGCGAGAATATTATAAACATTACTGATTGCATTTTTGGCATCAGTATCGATCACTTATCACCCCCTGATAGTTATTTTGGAAATATATTCAATGTACAGAATTGACCTCTGTACAGATTTATTATAAGTATAGATGTGAACATAACTCCTAGATGTTCTAATAGAGTATTGTAGTTAAGAGTTCTGTAATAGTGGGGGAGGCAATAGTGCTAAATTGTTTATATTTCGATCATAGCAGAGACCTATCAGATCATTTTAAATAGGAATAAAGTGCTAGGAAATATCTTCCTTCAGCGGTGAGGGAAGTGACCAAAAATTTTTAAAATAAATAAAAATCCAACTGGTATATGTACTTTTAAGTCTATAAGGCAATTAAGGATATGAACGTGATAAGTCAGATGTGAACGTGTATTGTACTACTAAGCTCCTTCGCATACTATATACATATAACATACTATATATACAGGCTAATCTCCGATACTAGATTGTATGTACATATATTGTTGCTAAAATCGTCGAATATCCAATATTAGCGTAACCTTATGTACGTAGAGCCTAACTTCTATCTACGTTACCGCTATTAGCATCAAGGATAACGCAACTTTTTGTTACTGAAAGGGTTTATCGAATCGGGCCAGCGATTGCCGAGTTCACCATTTATAATTAGCCTATAAAACAGAAACAAATTTTCAGGTAGTTTTGTTTAATGTACCACAATAATATCAAAGCCTCGTATTACAAATAATAAAATGATGATTTTTATCTTCGAAACAGCCAAATGGTTTCCGACAATTTAAGGTATCATTAGATTTGTATCGATAACTCGAATTTTCTTTGTAATATAGTAAGTGGTAGGCAGGCTACTTCTAACATTAATAGGCGTATGAATCTCTAATTTCCAGTCTCCGGGCTGCTTTATAAAAGTCTCTCAAAACCCACAAAGCGATTCCGGCCCGTACCAGGAATCGAATCCAAGGCGCCGTACTCAGCAGTCGTGCTACACGAGTGCTAGACCAACGAGGTAGTGCATATTTTTAAAACTTATTAATTTTAACAGATTACGAGTCAGACTACGACCCAGACGCAGTAGAAGAGCCGCGAGAGAAACAGAACGCTGATTACTATGACCGGCCGCGGGAGTACGAAGACCCAGTGACGTCACAACACGTGGAAGGGCTCAGCCAGATTGAGACGGCGCCCCCCAAGAGCTTCGAACAATCGCCGACGACTGCATCAGTGTCTGAGTTCTCGATCGCGAATGCTGTTAATTTGAGAGGTTTGTATAGATTTAATACATTTTTTTTACTAACTGCAGTATAATAACATAGCTAGTTGATCTGTTGTCCGTGTATTTCATCGTATCGCTTGAAGGTATTTTGTTATGTTACATGTATACGTTTTCAATGAATTCACCCAAATAAAAAAAAATGATTCGATATTTCCATCAGCAAAATAGGTTTCGATATAAATTTTAATTTAAGAATCTAGTATTTTATATTTTTGTGTGTAAAACAGATAGATGTTACACAGTAAACAGATAGTTGATACATCGTTCATGTAAATAGTATTATGTACTTCGATATTCAATAGATTAAAGCGCTGACAATTCAATTAACTATTATATAAATTGGTAACATGATACAACTACGCCAGAACCAACCTACTACGCCGTAACCAGCTTACTACGCCGTAGCAAGTTATCGAATGTAAGATCAAACAAACTGATTTTGCTGATACTGACAAAATATATTACTGTATGATAAGAACATAGCTAAGGGTTCCAACTACGCGTATTTGACCTTCACTCAACGTATAATTTTTTTGCACGCGTGCCGAAAATTTGCGTACGCACTACCGACTATGTGTACGTGTTAGTCCGTTCGACTGCCTCGTTGGTCTAGTAGTCGCAAGGCGCGACTGCTGTGCACGGGGTCTCAGGTTCGAATCCCGAGTCAGGCCGAAATCGCTTTGTGGGTTTTGAGAAATTTTCATAAAGCAGCCTGGAGTCTGGAAGTTGGTAATTGATTCACCCGTGCATCAGAAAGCACGTAAATGTCGGTCCTGCGCCTGATCTCTCTCCGGTCGTGTCGGATTGCCGTCCCATCGGACTTTGCGAGTGAAGGAATGGAGAGTGCGCCAGTGCCTGAGCGAATGCTTGTGCACTATAATATGTCCTGCGCAGCTGGCTAATCTCCATAAAAGAGAACGGCCGCCATAGCCGACAATCTGTCTGGATGCCATCATCATCAGTATGTCTAATATGCACGTAGCCTTATAAATCTTCCTACGCGAATCCGTTCCGGACTGTAACCTACTTAGTCGGTCAGAAGGGTATCGGTAAATTGTCGCTGTTCACTTTATTGTAACCTTAAAACCGGGATCGTGATCTATTTTGTTTTAAAACATAGCTCGTAGCGAGGTTTCGGGTATAAATTTTCATGAGCATCTGACCTCCTTATCGTTAACGTATATCTTTGATAAACTAAAACTGAACGCGCTTGAATAACATGGCAAATTTTGAACGTGACGGCCTGAAGCTTTGTCTAATCAGTTTATTTGATATTACAGGCATCATAACCCATAAATAAAAAGTTCTTTTAAATATTATAAAGCTGAATTTGTTTGTTGGCTTGAACGTGCTAATCTCAGGATCTACTGATCCGATTTGTAAAATACTTTCAGTGTTAGATAGCCCACTAATCGAGGAAGGATAAGTCCTTTCTACCCGGGTGAAATCGTACACAGCATAAATATTCATGTCTTTGAATTATTGAACTTATTCAATTCTAAGCCTTTTGTGTCGATGTCAAATATTTGATTTCATCCTATTAAAAAAAAGAGGTGTTTTTAATGGGTTTTTAATTAAACTCTATTCCAAGAAGTTGAATCGAGCAATCACAACACACAAGATTAATTTATTCACGCTTGAAATTCTTGCGAACAGAACTTTACGTCGCTGTATTTTACTAATTTAACTTTTGGAGTGGATTGAAGATTTATGAGGGTATGTATGAGGTAAATGATAAATTACATATTTGTACCTTCTTGGGGGTCAAAACTCTCGATACCTGGGACCCGTCTAGGTCCTCACAACGAGCTACCGCTAGCTTTTACTTTGAACAGAGACTAAGCATAGCCATTCAATGTGACAATGCTGCCAGTCTCTTGGCCGTTCTCCCAGTAGACAGCGATGGGGATGAATTTTACGAAATCTTTTAGTTTTGTATGTAAATACTTTTATCACGTTATATATTATATTTTTTTGTTCCTATTCGTTTCTATCAATACTGAAACCTTATGGGCTGTACTTAAAACAACTTAGACAATGACCAAGTTATGTCACATAAAATGAACATAAATATTATTTTACAAAAAATATTCATCAACTTCACCCTCGTTTAATTAGTCGCCAAAAATACCTAAAAATTTATGTACAAATAAAAGTAAGTAGATACTTAAAGCCTACATTTTTATGTACCACGTCCATTCAAACATTAACGACAGCAATATCTCTCCTTTCACTGTTGTCACTGTTTATGTACAAACATAATATACAACGTAATGTTTACTTTAATGAGGCTCATAAAATTATTCATGGTTTCATATCATATTTTCTGTCATACGACGTAATCTTTCCGAGGTCAACTCCCACATTCGTATGATGTGTATGTACATAGCTATATACATCTATAACGTGAAGTTGACGAGTTTGTTTATCTCGAAATTCTTTGAAAGGAAAACTATTTAATAGTACTTTCAAGGTGCGGAATAAAAGAAATCTAACAACCGGCCAAATGCGTGTCGAACTGACGTAGGTATGACAATTTTGTAGAACGGATCCAAAAAAACGATGTCTATTGTACGGGAGCCCTTGAAAACAATTATTCTATTTTGATATTATTATGTGCTTTTAAAGTATGTAAAATAGTAAATACTAAAAAAAAATCAACAGAAATATAATAAACATTTTAACAGCCTAACTATCACAGTTCATGAGGTACAGCCTGTTGATAGACGTACAGTGAAGTCTTAGTAATGAGGTCTCGTTGTACTGAAAGCGCAAAAAGGTAATAAAAGTCGCGATGTTCAGATTGACTACTCCTATCCCCAGGGTAAAGCTTACCCATACCTCCTATCGAATAAGAAGTAATAATTCTATGTTGTTAATATTTTTATAAAAATCTCTTTGACATGAACTATGAACCTTAAAATCTTTGCAAAAATATACGTGACTACAAAGTTCGCGTTGCAAAAACGTACGCTGAGTATTGCAAAGGAGGGTCGGGAGTCACGAGCGAGTGACACGACGGGTCACGTCTATAATACTGTATAAGTATTTGAAGAAATAGAGGAGAGCTGTCCTTTCATATTACTGTTACGTTTCACAAAATATAAGCTAGCCGTCCTCAGAGATATTGAAAACATAAGTCCACGAAAGAAGTCAGAGATCAAATTTATAAGATTTTATTGAAGAACTTTTTCTTATTTTATTTTGTGTAGCTTTCCATTATTTTGCAACATTTATTGTAAATACTTTAACGGCTTAAAGCTATAAGATTAGCTCAGAGGTTCATAATAGTAACAGAGCGATAACTTTGCGTTTAAAATGAAGTATATTTCAAAGCATTTGTTTTAGTATAAAATGTTAGGGATGAAAGATAAGTGATGTGTCTTATTTGATTTATCTCTGAGAGGTATACCTAAATTTAAAATGTTTTCATAGGCCTATATTCTTTTGACCACATTTTTAATGAACTGCGTCAAAACTAAAAAGATGGGTAATGATTTTAACAGTTATTATTATATTTCTCATATCTGTTTATGATAATTATAGATATATGCACTAGCACATTATGACGCCTTCATTTGTTACGCATTTTTCAGTTTAAAATACTTATTGCTATAATTTGTCCACAGAAGCGGTGCTGGTGGCATTAGGCGGCGCAAGCGCAGCTTTGGTGTTGCTCATCGTGATGGCCGGCGTGTTCGTGGCACGCAGACGCAAGAATAGCCCCTCCCCTGTGCCCTCCCCTCCGATACTTGTGTATCCACCGCATGACATCTCCGCGCCGTGTTATATGTAAGTATTTTAGAATATTAAATATTTATATAACTAAGTTTTGAACTCACGTACACGGAAGCTGTCAGTAAACTGTTTTAATAATTAAGAAATAAATAAGACATAAAACACAAGTAATTAAAGGTTCATTCTTAATGGTATTCAAAAAAAATCATTCCTAAAAGTTCTTCATCTTGCCATTTTTGCACTTTCATCGTCCTTTGCTCCTATCGTTTCGTTTTTCAGCAATTGTAAGGAATATTGTCCACCTAACCTCATTATATAGCAGAAATAACGTACGTATGTATCTAGGTAATTTCATAAAAATAATCTATGTAGCTTGAAAACTTAATTAGCTGAATATAGATAGCTGAGTATAGATATTAATATTACTTAGACCCTATAAAATACTTGAAGACTATCGATTAAAAAGGTTGTTATCATTTGTGACTGCATTAAACCATTGACCGCAAATAACTTGACATCGTAAATTGTCTGGAATCAATGCATTAAACAAGATCCAAGTTTAGTTATCCAAAGCACATTAAGGGCCTGTTTCACCACCTACGAATAAGTTCCAGTTAGTTTACTTGGTAGATAATTTGATACGGATTCTGTTCCATTATTGAATTTATTCTGTAAATAGTGACTATTCGGACATGGTGAAAATGGCCCTAAACATATTTCTAATACTTCTGAATGTATTGTATCAAAAAATAATGACACAAAAAGAATACTACAGTCTTTTGTTTTTCCCAATTTTCTTGGAGTCGGCGCAATACGTTTTCCACGCAACATTCACTTCTTTCTTGTTCATGCTTTCAGGCAATAAATAATTCGTCTTTTATACTTTATATGGTCTACCTCTCATCGATTGATGCACTAGAGTAATTTAGATATGTGTATAGAAATAAATGGATTCAGTATTGATACACAACGAATTGAAAATTTTCAAGAACGACTGCGCAATTAAGTTTCCTCCGAGTGCTTGTACTCAGAACAAGTATATATGTATATATCTGTACTATGTCTCTATCTATAGCACATCTAAAAATGAATCCCTATTTCCATTGGTCACGCCATAACGCGTGAACAGCAAGACCGATTTAAATAAAATTTGGTAGACACATAGTCTAAAGTCAGAGAAAGGGCATAAAATACTTTTTACCCAGTTGCGTAAAATAGTTCCTTCGGACGATGGTTTTCCGCATTTCTGATGCGGGGACCATCTAGTAGTTAAAAAAAATCCTTTCATTATTTAATGACGATGCTTATCAGGCCACTAGTATAAATAAAACCACGGCACATAGATTTGTTTAAAGTACGGTTACTATGAGATTTAAAAAAACCTTCACCTTCCGCAACCTTTCCAACGTAAGCCTCTTTAGTGCTATTCCCGTGCGAAATCTGCTCATATAAAGTTATGACAGGAAATATGTCCTGATCTACTTCAGAACATAAATATCCACTTTGTACTCCTTGGAGAGTTCCTAGATTGATGTGTATTCGTACCGAAAATCTCAGATATGAGTGTGCGGTTTTGGTTAAAAGACAATCGAATTTTAATTTTCCGGTAATGCAATAAGGTTGAAAATTGATTAAAGAAATTTGAGGTAGATTGATGTGTTGGCATCTGTACATTAGTAAATTACAGATATAACTGTGATTCTCGTTGGCATAGGTATCAATTGTTATTTTATCAATCGATATGCAACACGTGGTTTTGAGTCATCCCACTCGGCAACAGATTAATTGAAATTGATAACAGATGAATCCGGGTTTACTGAAACTAGCGGTTTTAAATTACTATCTATTTTTAAAATTGTTGACGACACATCATCGCTGTGATTTTTTATGTTTATTGTTAAGTTGTCAGTCATTAAATGGACGCGTCTGCATAGTACGGTCAGCACCAATGTGCGAATATATTATATACAATGAAAGTTATTGCTGACCAATTATAAGGGAGTCTTACTTATGTCCACGTTAATAGGGAAACATTAAGTTTTTCACCTTTATCCTTGGTGCTTAGGACACACGTACAATAAAAACAGTATATTTTTTATTCAAATTATTGAAATAAAACATCTTCGTAAATCGATAGAGTGTACAGACTGCTCATATATTAAACTATTGGAACCACAACAAATAGTTAAAAAAAAAAACAACAATACGTTGCAACTATGAAATGCCAATCAACCAGAACGAACTGACTGACAATAGCATTGTTCACGTAGGGACAACAAATGTCGTTCTTCGTTCGTGTTACAGTTTGCGTACAAAACCGTGAGTGACGTAGAATCGGTTTTGTACGCAAAGCCGTCTCGCGTTCGATCGAATATTGATCTAGGTCAATCGATGGGACGTCACTACTGCTTTGACTGAGGGATTGGATAGAGCTGTATTTATAGCATTCTCAATTCACCTGTCATTCCTGGATGCTATTTACAGAACGAGGTCCAACCATGAAGAACACAATAGCAATATTCAACTAAGGAATCAAAAGTCACTACTCAATATTCTGATTAATAGGAACCAAACAATCACGAGTAATAGACAGGACAGCTGTATATTTTTGATTCTACTTACGTACATAACTTGCACGTGATTATAATTTGATTAACCTGTAGGCTTAAAGTAACCAAGTAATAATATAATAATAATAATAGCATCTAGACCAATTGTCGGTCATGACGACTATTTTCTCTAAGTAGATCAGCTAACTGCGCAGGACATGTAATTGTACTAAGCATTTCTGCAGAGAAGGGTGCACTCTCTATTCACTCGCTCTCTTAGACCAATGAGACGGCAATCCGACATAGCCGGAGTGAGATCAGGCGCAGGACCGACATTTACGTGCTCTCCAATAGACTGGTATGGACCAACTTCCATACCAACCCAACCCAAGTAAATAAAGTTTCGAAATTTAAATTGAGAATTCCAGGAAAGTACTCTAAAGCAAGCTTTTAAATTGAAAAAGAAGTTTGATGTTCCAGAAATATCCAGTTACTTATTTAATAATTTCTTATTTCAACAAAATTTTAATAAAATGAGCAATTTGCTTAAAAGCCCTAGGCAGCGAATAAAATATACGTGAAAATGTTTTGAATGACACTCGTCAACGATGTAACATAATACAAAGCATCGTTTAATAGGATTCAAAAATAGGTAATTTATTTTTCTAACTTCGCAACGCGTAGGTTTACAAAATATCTGTTACAATTAATAAAATCTTTCGGCGGCCAATTTATCTTTCACAGGCTTATAAAAATAAACAATTAATGTTAATTAATGCAAAGCCGACTTAGATTAATGCTTTGTGGACTGTGAAGGCTTTTCGGGATAACTAGATAAAGGATGCCTTTTGATGAAATACAAGTAACAGTCCCAAATTTAATAGGACAACAGAATAATGCGAAAGAGTTATTCTGTGTCATGTAAATTAACTTGAAATCTGAGTCTTATACCACTGAAAAAGCATTATAATTTTACGAAAAAAGTACCACTAATAAAAAGTATTTATCTATCCATCTGCCTAGCCTTTTCCAAAGCTATGTTGGGGTCGCCTTTCAGTCTTAACCGGTTGCAGCTGAGTACCAGTGTTTTACGTGGAGCGACTGCCTGTCTAAACTCCTCAACCCAGCATTTACCTGGGCAACCCAATACCTCTTGATAAGACTGGTTGTCAGACTTTCTGGCTTCTAACTACCTGTAACGACTGCTAAAGATGTACAAATGACAACCGGGACCCACCAATATAACGTGCTTTCCAAAACACGGAGAAACTCGTCATGACAAGACGGTCACCCATCCACGGACCGACCGCGACGAGCGTTGCTTAACCTAATGATCGATCGACACGTGTTATTCTTTAGCCACGAGCTCCTTACTAATAAAATGTATTTATACTGAAAAAAAAATCTAAACATATGGTAATGTTGTCAGCTAGCCCCTATAATAAATTTCATGCTTCAAAAATTTCATCCTGTCGTGTTGACGGTATGTCGTGATAAAACATCATGAATTAAGTGACTGTGATTAATTAAGAAACATAAAGTAATGTATGAATTTTAATTAGGCCTCCGTAGGAAAGAGGGCTTTGACAAAATATATGAGCCCATAGAGAGATAAATATTTACGTCATTTGAAATATACACCTTTACATGAAATAGAGCGTAAAAAGTCGTGGTGGCCTAGTGGTTAAAGAGCCAACCTCTCAAGTGTGAGGGCGTGGGTTCGATTCCAGGTCGGGCAAGTACCAATGCAACTTTTCTAAGTTTGTATGTACTTTCTAAGTATATCTTGGACACCAGTGACTGTGTTTCGGATAGCACGGTAAACTGTAAGTCCCGGCTGTCATTGAACATCCTTGGCAGTAAGTCTTTCGCCAGTTTAACCGAGGGGTATTGGGTTGCGCGGGTAACTGGGTTGAGGGGGTCAGCCAGGCAGTCGCTCCTTGTAAAACACTGGTACTCAGCTGAATCCGGTTAGACTGGAAGCCGACCCCAACGTAGTTGGGAAAAGGCTCGGGAGATGACACGGAATAGAGAGTACGTTTAATCAAACAAAAATATTAACTGTGAACATGAAAGTAAATCTAGCAGGTTTTTTTTTTTCAGTAGAGAATACTTAAACGAGAAATGCCAACGAGAATTGTTTTAAAATTTCAGTGCTTTTGTTGACGTTGTACGCCATTATTATATTTGTATGTCCACGTTGAAAATGTCAAGAGGTGCTTGTTTCTCGGAGTTGCGTGCTAGTTAGTATGACGAAACTGAGTCTCTTCATGCAAAAAAATGAAAACAAATATGGTTATATTATTAATAAGAATGTGTTTGTTAATTCAAAAATTATGAACTCATAATGTAGTCCTGCGAAAAAATTAAATGGCTTTGTGTTATTACGCTAATATAATGTATTAAAAACTTTTACTCAGTGCAAAACTTTGTATATTACCATCGTAATACAAAAATGTGTAATGAAAGTAAGCAAGGATCATAATATGTATGATACCCGTGTTGTCAACATTATACTTTAATTTTATTTACTTTATATAAGTTGGTACTATTCATAATAATACAATTTTAAATTATTCATAAAGTATTTTTCATTATATTCTTGTGTCATCCGAAGATGGCACGTTAAACTGTAGGTCCCGGCTGTCATTGAACATCCTTGGCAGTCGTTGCGGGTAGTCAGAAGCCAGTAAATCTGACACCAGTCTAACCAAGGGGTATTCGTGTGCCCGGTTAACTGTGTTGAGGAGGTCAGATTGGCAGTCGCTCCTTGTAAAACACTGGTACTCAGCTGAATCCGGATAGACTGGAAGCCGACCCAAACATAGTTGGGAAAAGGCTCGGGAGATGATGATGATGTTTAATATTTCATTCCAGAATCCTACGATATAGAATAACATATTCGCTGGTACTATTATTTTATGTCTAACAATCGAAATTACGTTAGTACTCGTAATCCAATAACTATATTGTTTGCAAACGTAATAATATTAACTAGTCAGACAGTAATATTCGAATGACGTAATGAGAATAGTTGATACAAGTGAATTTTGTTTATTATTTTATATTGTTAGTATGTGATATTGGATATTGGTAAAATATTTGACAAGGTATTTACGGAGAAAGTATGTATGTATGTCTCAAAAATTATTTATCATAATCATAACTATCCACATATTTGAAAAAACGCTGCAAAAAAAAATCAAATTATACATCTTTGATAATCTTTCAAAGATTATATGAAGAAATACATCAAAATCAATGTTCATCATATACAAAGGAACGAAAAATACGACGGACGCTAGCAAATAAGGCTACCTGAAACTGTAAAATCTTCCCAATCACGTTTGAACTTTATGCTTCAGCGATAAAGTTAAAAATTTATTAAGAAATTTTTACAGACTGTAGTAGCTTGATGTGGTCTGTACAAACGCCTACTATCTACAACCTATCTTTTATATCTATTTCTACAGTATCTATCTATAGGTATAGAAATAAGCTTCTATTCAAATATTCAGTGCGATTCGCTGCGGCGTAAAAATACGAGTCCGTGTTTTGTCGGTTATTTGTATAAAGTTCTGCAACTGTGGTTTGCCAAGCTTTGCGGTATCTTTTCGCTAGGGTATTCGAAATTAGAATAGCAATATTTGCTCCAATTTGAACTATGAAAATACCGCAAATGTACTTTTGGGTTCTGGTGAATATCTGAAAGGCACTGTTAGTAGAAGAATAATTATTGTTGTTCACATAACTTTAGTTAAGTAAACATACTGTATTATACACACCTAGGTTTTCATTGCCGTATTGAATATTGGTGATACAAATAATCTGACTTCGTTCATTACTCGATTTTTGACATAATATTTTGTAGGATTTGTACTAACTGCCTAAATAACAAAATATGTTTTGCAAAACTCAGAAAAAAATATATTTATTGTCGGTACAGACGCCAGCACATCAAGCTACTACAATGTATAAAATTTCATTATTAGATTTTCGACTTTATCGCTGAAGCATATTTATGGTTCAAAGTTGGTTGGGAAAATTTGTCAGTTTCGGTTAGCTTGACTCATAATATGTAACAGAGGTTACATAACCATAAATATAAAGTATATACGCCCACACATGGCCGTACATACTTTTATAAAAATAATACCTATATTAACGAAATAATATAAGAAATTACATCTAAATCCCCCGGGCCATCATCTGCTCTTTTGTATTTCTTTTTTTCGTATAAAATTTATCATCGTTTATTAACTATGTAATAAAGCTTCTTGTGATCCATCTTTCGTTTCATATTACTAAGTCCTAAGCATGTCATAAAAACCAACATATAGCTATGAGCAATCAAGGTATACATAATTAATGATTGCCTCTTCATCTAAAGCCTTCACTAGCACTGACTAATAGTTAATTACAAGATTCTTTTGCTCCCGTCAGGCGATAATCCGTTTTGCCAAGGTATCCTTGAAAAATCTTAACTCAAAGCTAACTTTGTTGTACAAACTATTTCAAGATATCATTTGAACCTGCTTCGAAGTTATAATACAGGAAACTTTCTAGTATAATCCATACTAATATTAAAGCTAAAGAGTTTGTTTCTTTGCTTGAATGCACTAATCTCAGGAATTACTAGACCGAGTTGAAAATTATTTCCGTGTTTGATAGCTTATTTATCAAGTTTTCGTTTACTGCCCCGTTGGTCTAGTGGTTGCAAGGCGCGACTGCTGTGCACGGGGTCTCGGGTTCGAATCCCGGGTCTGGCCGAAATCGCTTTGTGGGTTTTGAGAAACTTTAACAAAGCAGCCTGGAGTCTGGAAGTTGGTGATTGATTCACCCGTGCATCGGAGAGCACGTAAATGTCGGTCCTGCGCCTGATCTCTCTCCGGTCGTGTCGGATTGCCGTCCCATCGGATTATGAGAGTGAGGGAATAGAGAGTGCACCTGTGTCTGCGCGAATGCTTGTGCACTATAATATGTCCTGCGCAGCTGGCTGATCTCCATAAATGAGAACGGCCGCCGTAGCCGACAATCGGCCTGGACGCCATTATTATTATTTATCAAGTAGCGTCATAGGCTTTTTATTTGGTGCAGATTAATTCCATTGGCATGCGGATATAGGTACGTGGAAGCTTAATAATATTGTAGTTGATGTAATCTGAGGACACAGCAGTACCAAATATCTACCAGAGCGGGCACGGCCGTACCATCTTTTGTCGAAGCAACCCGCGGCAGTTTCTACCCCCTATATCTTCATTGTGCTTTCTCATGACACGGCTCAAAGCACGCGATAATAAGATTATGTTGTGAAATGATAATCTTCATTTAACACGTCGACTGAATATTAATTTGCTATTACACATCTTTCATAATATAAGCTCGATAGATACGAAAATTTAACGAGTGCTCCCTACTAAGCAGCTGATAAAATACACGTAAAACGTTCCAGAACATTCGGAATTACGTCGGTCGTTAATAAATGCAGGAAAATTTGCAGACGACCGCTATTACACAACCATTTGTGTTTCCGACGTTCTTCCTTTATTTTTATGTCTCAATTTACTTACTTGGACGCCTGTGTTTATGTCAGAAGAAATTTAAATTATAATAAATTGAAAATGATAGGTTCATTTTTTTAACGAATGAGAGATTTTACAATCAATTTACATACATCTCCATCTCCCGAGCCTTTTCCCAACTATGTTGGGGTCGGCTTCCAGTCTAACCGGTTTCGACTGAGTACCAGTGTTTTACAAGGAGCGACTGCCTATCTGACCTCCTCAACCCAATTACCTGGGCAACCCAATACCCCTTGGTTAGACTGGCGTCAGACTTACTGGCTTCTGACTACCCGTAACGACTGCCAAGGATGTTCAATGACAGCCGGGACCTACAGTTTAACGTGCCATCCGAAACACAGTCATTGGTGTCCAAGATATACTTAGAAAGTACATACAAACTTAGAAAAGTTGCATTGGTACTTGCCCGACCTGGAATCGAACCCACGTCCTCACACTTGAGAGGTTGGCTCTTTAACCACTAGGCCACCACGACTTTTTTTTTTTTAACATAATCATAATCAATTTAACAATACAAAAACCTTACTTATTATTATAAAGAATATTTAAATATAACTTATAAATACGTATTATAATAACTACGTATTTTCGTGGAATTATTTGATGATTAGATGATGAAAAACAATTCGAGAAACATTCGCACATTTCCGCAGCACAAAAATAGGTATGATATTTTCAGTGATAAATTGTTTGTTTTTTGTGTTGTACAGGACAAAGGAGGTGAACTTTTCCCTTCCAACGCTTCGTTCGTCATCACTCGGAGAACTACGTGACGTAGTGAGTGTCAGCAGCCTTGGGAGTGACGTGCTCACTCCACCTGTGCCCACACAACTGCGGTCCAACTCATTCAGTAAGTAATCCTTTCGTTATATGCCTACACTAGCTTTAGCGCGTGGCTTCGGTCGCGTAACGAAGTGTTATTATTAATTAGGCATAGTTTTAACTTTCATACCCCTATATTTTATCCCATTAGGCATGGAATTTATCAAAATCCTTTTTTAGAGGATGCCTACGTCATAGTAGCTTTATGTATGCAAAGTTTCAGCCCGATGACAATTTCATAAAAATTTTCATCCCCTATTTTGTTTCATTAGGGGTAAAATATATCAAAATCCTTTCTTAGTGAATGCCCACGTTAAAACATCATCATCACAAATGTCAGCCCGATCCGTCCAGTAGTTTGGGCTGTGCGTTGATAGATCACCATGTCAGTCAGTCACCTTTGAGTTATATATATTTAGATATACCTGTATAACTTTGATTTTACGTCAGAATATTGCACATGGGATATCATCCTCATTTATTACGCTAAACTTGACTTCAGGGAGTTGTAAATAAACCGCGCCTACGCGTCTCGTGCGATTAGAC
The DNA here is from genome assembly GCA_958496145.1 of Heliothis peltigera. Taxonomy (NCBI): domain Eukaryota; kingdom Metazoa; phylum Arthropoda; class Insecta; order Lepidoptera; family Noctuidae; genus Heliothis; species Heliothis peltigera. The sequence continues at coordinate 5,936,873 of OY292337.1, forward strand.
GAATGACGTCATTCGGTTTGGTTATTTGTGTTGTTTTAAAGTTTGTGTGTACATAAGCAAGAAGTCGAAATTAGCAAAATTATTGTGGAAGGATGGAATTAAATTATATTTCGGTGAGTTCTAAAATTGCCTTAGTAACAGCGAATCGTTTCGAGCCGTCACAAGAATTAGGTAACCAGTCATAAAGTAATGAAACGTAGTGATTTTCGTTATAGAGCTTAGATGTTAAAATTGAAACTTTTAGTCAGCATATTTTATTATGTAGATACATAGTATTGTTTGTGAATTAGTTATCTTACTTAGTTTGGGACCTTTACTATTGAGTTTAAATATGCTGGGGAGTTTGTTGCGCCACTTCTACTTCCAAGCAAAAATACGTAGGAAGTGGTGAAGGGTGGGCTTTTTGGGGGCTGTCTTTTGTAATGTTTGACGTTCAAAAAGTTTGAATAAATGATTTTGAGTGTGAGTTTTGTTTTAAACTACGACGCTAAAACGCAAGCACATCAAGCTACTACAATCTGTCAAATTTCATTAATAGACATTGAACTTTAATCGCTGAAGCATACTATTCAAAGTTGATTGGATAAATTTGACAGTTTCGGGTAGCTTGATGTACTGACGAATGTAAAACCCGACCTCCCCACACCGGTCTATATGTGGACCAATCCACAATTCATCAAGTTACGACGTTCGTTTGGTATTTCAGGAAATGTCATGTCAAATGCATGTATTTTCTGCATAAACCTCAGAGCTTTGGAAACCAGTAACTGGATTGATCTGTACCGACAGTAATCTGGTTACCTATATATCAGGTCAGCTGTCGTAATCGATTTTTCGCATTAATGTAAGCAGGCTTTAACATTTAATTTAAATTTGGGATTTAATAAATCAAACAAATGCTCACATAATAAAAAGTACTTAAACAAATTAGATTTATGGGACCAAATAGCAAGTATACTGCAACAAACAAAAAAATTATTACACTAATCGGACTAGAAACTACGGAGTAATCGGTGTACATACATAAAAAATAAATAAAAAAAACATACCGGCCGAATCGAGAACCTCCTTTTTCTAGAAATCGGTTAAAGAGAGGTACCAAATTGTTGACGTTGTAAGCGAGCTCCGTATGTTTCAAATTGTAAATATGTTTTTAGGCTTTGGCTCAGTTGTGACAGCCATATTATTATTTAGATTTAAATGTTTTGTTACAGTATTAACATTCCAATCGCAAAAAAAACAAAGCATTCATAAATCTTTTTTTTTTAGGTTTTAAGTCTTGGCAGTTTATTCAAATTATTAAACTGTCGCGAAAGGGTAATGTTTTAGAAATTCAGTCATAAATTTATTTAATAAATCAAAGCAGTAGTTTGTGTTAAGAAAAGTTTTCATTGTAAGGTAATAAATAAAATTGAAGTTCTGACTTGATTATATTAGAATTGCAGATCAGAGAGACTGCTATTGTAAAATGGCAAGCAAAGCATTTCAATCATACAAAAAATTACTATAAATAATCATCTGGTTTAATTTAAAATATACATACGTCTTGCAATATGAAGCAGAGTCAGTTACATCGGCGTCAAAAAAAATCGTTATGTGTAGGGAATTATTTATTAGGCCAACCGAGTATGCACACCAGTCTTGGTAAAATATTGATTTTAAGTTGCTATTGGTTATACTGATGTCTTAATATTGCTCATCAACGGTCTTATATAGTTAGAAAAAGATCAAAGAGTCAATCAAATTTTGCTTATAGCGGATTTTCGATTTTAGACATTATAAAATGCATAATTGCCAAACCGTCGTGCGTCGGATAAAGATTTTTGCTTCTAATTATCACGCTTGGTCGATGTGGATTGGCGATTTCAGAATTGAAAATTCAGGTTTTCTCAAAATGATGTCATTCACGTCCAAGAAAGAGTAGAAATATTGGTACTTACCTTACCTGGATACTAACTCGCACACTTGTCCTCGTACTCACTGCGAGGCGCCTGATTTCACGACTAGGCCACCACGACTTAGTTCGAATTGTTCATATTCTAAGTTGGTTGACGAAGACTTTATTCCGTACAAAATGGTAGGCAAAATTAGGTGTAAATTAGCGCTCCTACTAAAAGAGGAACAATTTCAAAGGTATGTTTATTGTGTTATGAATTGTTCAGGTTTATTTTACAGTAATTGGTACCTATCGTAAAATTACAATGCTATTGGGAGCTATTGCTTCGAACCATTTGTTGTTATTAACCTGCATTGGAAATTCATATTAGTTGGGCCGTGGTCTGTTTGTATTTTCGCACGGGATGGACACAGCCTAAGCAAAAGCTAACACAGTTTATTTACAAAATAACGACGACTATATATATGCGACTGTATAATAGGTATGTGATTTTGATTTACATAATTGCATTTTAATGATATTATATGCTGAACACGATTCTACTTTAACAATTGACCATAAAATAATAATAATTTTATTATTTCTTCCTAAGGTCCTATCGCGTGTTCAAAGTTACGTAAAGACACAAAGTATGCCAGCACATCAAGCTACTACAATCTGTCAAGTCCTTCATAGATCTACAACGTAATCGTTGAAGTATATGGTTCAAAGTTGAAAGGTTAAAATTTTACTGTTTTGGGTAACTTGATGTGCTGACGTCTGTACTTTGGGTTCTTCTAAATTATCCGGCTAATAATGAGCTTATAGTAAGATCTATGTAGAGTAGAGGATAAAAAGAATTCTGATCTTTAGTCTTATTAAGAAAACTGGAACTCACTTACATATGTATTAAGTTCAACCCTTACTTGCGAACGGTTTCGTAAGACTGCTAAACGAAGCCTCTGGGAAATTTTCGGAAAGCTGTTACAGAAAAACTCATTTGCATTACAATCGTACGGGCTTAGTCTGGTATTTTATTCTTTTGTGGTCTCACTAACATTTAGGGCGTGCGCACACTACGTTTTAAAAACGCGCTGTTGACGCGGGCTTGTGGTGATAGACGCCTTTAGACCTTTGGTCTGTAGCTGTAAGATAAAAGCGTCCCGTGCCTAAAACGCGTTTAAAAAACGTGGTGAGCACAGGCCTTTACATATATATTTACAATTTCCGACGAATTGAATAAATTTCGTATGTAAAGATAATTTGTAAACGGCAAATACCTGCTAAAATATAAGAAGTTTTGAGTCATTATTAGCTCTAGAGTCCCAATATACGTTTCTGGGAAGATAATCAGCTACCAGATTATGTAAAGGAGTTTTTAGACACTCATTGATTGAAGACGAAAGCAGGGATCAGTTCTTGTTATGACATTTATTGGAGGTACTAGGCCTTAATTTTGTTTGTTCTGTACAAGATACTCTTCATTATTATTCTAAAGTTAAATCGAGGTTGGTATGTTGATTTAAACTTTCATGGTCACTAACATTTGAATTATTAGTTACGAGACTGCTACCATGTACCTTTTTATTGAGTTCCCGATATTTCGGCACTGTTGCAAGCGCCATGATCACGGAGTTACTCGGTGATCAAATATAATAATTCAAATCGTAGTTTGTAGTTCATTATCCAATCCTTTTATTAGCCAAATCTGCAAAGGTCATTCCGTCGAAACATAATGCATGCTACTCATGACCTTTTGGTTAGTGACGCGGTATAGTTGCATGATACCAAAATTCCCTGCGGTTTTGATAACAAAGTATTGTGTGTTACGGTTTTGTTTCCATTAGTAATCAAAGCAGATAATTAACTGTTTGTTAGTAAAAATTGACAATTTTTCTGAAACGCTTTTATTAACTTCACCTGTATGTTTGTTTGTTTGTAAGTAAATCTTCCTTCGACAAAATTTTTGAATGTGCGTTCGCCGATATATTCGTCGTTTCTGATAATTAATTTTTTTATTAGAGACTTAGAACTGATTATTGATTCATAATTATATTGATATTTTGGCCGTCTTTGAAGCTCATGTAACAGCAAAAATCGGTAACACTAAAGTAGATTTATAGAAGACTGTTTAGTCTTTACCTTGTCTTAAAATTGTCAAAATCACTCAAATTAATTGCGAGACCGTTTACGTAAAAAAAGTTATTCTGATCTCCAACAAAATATACAAAGTAAAAACTCTAATAGTTAACTTTGCTCCAAGGTACTGGAGTTTATGTCAAACAGTTTCCAAGACCTTGTTGGTACAATGTTTGTACGCAATTTTACAGCTGCGTTTAAGCTCACGACTACATGGAAAACTTCTTAACCTTTTTAATGGCCTCGAACGAGAGACTAGAGAGAACGAAAGACTTCGTTTTAAATGTAGTCTTATTTTCTACAATTTGGTATAAGCGCATTAAGCTTATTATGTTGTTTACTCCCATGGGGAAGCTGTGGCTATGACGCCGTATAAAAGTCTTGCATTTCTGATGGAGTTTTCTGGAACAAATTTCCTTATTGAAGTGTTCTTATTTCGGATCTCTCTTGCAAACACAATTTTGTACAATAGGCATAGAGAGCTTGATAAAGGGTGGCGAATAATGGTTCAAAAAGATGAATTTTCAAGCAATTTCAAACTATATCCGAACCAAATCGGATCCGAACCTATTCCGAACCTGCATTCATACAAATAAAACTATGCTACTTCGGTCCTTCAAATTTTTTTTTTGGTTGGAGACTCTAGAATGATGGAAAGAAATCAGATAACGGCGAAAGGATCTAGTATACCATATCATAGAAATAGTTCTATGACTACTACGGACCATATTTTTACGGTCCAGATCGGACCGGACGCAGCATGAAAACGCTGTTACGGTGACAATTTTATAACGAGACTCGTAACCAAGTTTTCATTTTCATAATAAATTTACTGCCTCTGTAAATTAAATGTTCCTTTTGTTCCAATAAAAGAAAGGCCTTAGAATGAATGAACGATTTGTACCGATTGCGGCTACCATTGAAGGGATACTGTGTATGCTTGGCACAATAGAAATGTGGCTTGCATTGTTCTTTAATAATTATGTATTGTTTTACCCTATCTATCCGACAAAGTTAGCATATCCGACAGTAAGAATATTCTAACAAAGCTGATACAAAGTAAATCTTTTTGTAATTAACACTTCTCGAGATAATCCCAGGATTTTATTATTTTATAAAATTCTAAATAATCTCAGTGGAAAAATTATCTTTGAATTTATTTATGACAAGAAAAACTCGACGGCTAGCTATGCTAATTCAAGGCTTAAGTTTTTTATTTTCATTTTGCAGACAAGGTTTTAGTAGCAGTTTTAACTTTTGTGTTTGTGTGTGAAATTCGTTACTATAAATTAGCTTATTTCTATTTTGTATTAGCCATTGAAGTTGAAATTACTTTAAAGCGTATCTATCTAAAGATTTTCCTTAGTAATCATCATCTTACACTATTTAAGTTTAGAATTACCCCGCAATAGCAGGTATCAGCAGGCTTAGCATGGCGATTATTTATCTATTCTATCAAGAAAAGACAAAGCTCTTTCTGTCAATGTCAACATGTCTTCTGCCTCAGCATGATGTGACCTGTCAACTTGCATATAATCACTTGTAGACTTACATATATGTCGATCGAAGAAAAGAAAAATTACTTCAAAAAATGTCAAAAGAAATCTTACGTCAATCTGTCACTTTCCTGTCATTATATCCATTCTCCGGTAGACAAAGCCTGTTTCTACGGTTGCCATGCAGGTCTATTTCCAACAAAAGCATTGAACTGTGATCAAATCGATTTATCTTAACAAGTGATTAGGGTCGCTAAAGTCCCTTTTGTTTCTTACTGAGCTTAATCCCTTCTTATCTCAACTAGGGTACGTACTAAACCTAGAGCATCAATTGTTATATGATGTGTCAATAAATGTTCCTACATTTGGCGAAGGATCATATTCTTATAGATATATTGAAATAGGACTACACGTGTAAGTCATAGATATAGAATTATCTTCGTGTTTAATCTTGTATATAAATGAAATATATAATTGAAGCTTAGGATATAATTTCAGGATAAGAAGGATAAGCCTATGTATACGCTTGTGCATGAATGTTGAAATTCTAAACCTTAAAAAAAATACCCCAAATATAATGGAGCACATACCGATTGCCGGCTAAGGAGAACAGCCAGCTGAGCAAGACATATTATGTATATATATATATATATATATGTATAGTACACAACAATTTGCGGTCACTCTATCACCTCACCCTCATAAATATATCACATACATGTTTTTAAGTTGAAAATGTGTGAAAAATCTTGCGGTTCCATTGGTCTGCAAAATAACGACATAAATCTTTACCCTCCACTTATCTCTCAGTGTTAACACGCTTACCCTAAGGGTCCTGCACAGAAAAATTATCGTAACTCATGAAGCTTCGTCTTGACAGAATTTGCGTGCAAAACATTTGTAAAGTGAATGGCAGATACATATTGTGTACACATTTAAGAAAATTTGATGTTTTCGCACTACCAAGGCCTTTGAATTTAAAATATCGTAGCTATTTATCATGTTTAATTCGTAATATTGTTTTATGTAAAACAGTAAAATATATTATTGTGCTTAAAATATTTGAAGGTAATATTAAGCTGAAAATTTTACGTTTCGTATTGAAATGTATTTTTTTCAGAAGGAATTGTATGCTAGTTTTTTGCCAGATAGCGTTTTTACAAATTGATGTAAATTCCTTTGTTATACCGAAAGATATAAATAACGTCGATGAGCTTGAAATATTCTTCGATTTATGGCGAGAAAAATCCGGAGCGTAAAGTGATACGTATTTTTTGAGAACGATCAGAAGTTAGCTATGTAATGGATGGATTTTTACAATGCTTCAAGTTTATATTTTCTCTGCTGTCTCATCTGCCTATCCTTTTCCCAAGCTATGTTGTCAGCTTGCAGTCTTAATCGAATGCAGCTAAGTACCAAATTTTTACATGGTGCGACTGCCTGTCTGACCTCCTCAACCCAGTTACCTGGGCAACCCGATACTCTTAAGTAAGACTGGTTGCCAATCTTTCTGGCTTCTGAGTACCCTTAACGACGTCCAAAGATGTATAAATGACAGCCAGACCTCTAATTTATCATGCATCCAAACTTGTCATGGGCAAGATGGTCACCCATCTATGGAGCGATCAAGCCAAGCGTTGCTTAACCTTATGATCGATCGACCCGTGCGGCTTTCACTTAGCAACGAGCTCCTCCTTTGCTGTCTCAAGAATCGTAATAAATTATTTTAGTAATTTTGAAGTCCTGTTCATAATTACATTTCTGGTAAATGTCACGTGAACTTTCAGTAAAGTTTACCACAGACAAACAGTTAGGTTAAACAGAGAGGTTATATGTTGTAGTACTAATTAGGTGCCACCTACGTCTTACTTATTAAGAACTGAAAATGCTCTATGACTAGTTGCTCCTTGGCTCATTTTTCTTCCTCTGTTATTTTCTGTTATAATTATTATAAATCATACAATTATAAATGCAATAAAAGTGTTATCCAATTTAGAAAAGTAATTAAGAAATTATGCGCGCATACATTTTAGTGATTAATATTTATTTAAGTTAAGAAATGTAAATAAATAAGTCTGACGCCAGTCTAACCAAGGGGTATTGGGTTGCCCTGGTAACTGGGTTGAGGTATTCGCTCCTTGTAAAACACTGGTACTCAGCTGAATCCGTTTAGACTGGAAGCCGACCCCATAATAGTCGGGAAAAAGGCTCGAGAGATGATGATGATTATGTAAATAAATATTATTAGATAAAATTTAAATAATGTTAGTGGCGCGTTCTGAAACTAAATTACTCAGAGCAAGATTTTTATCAGGCTTTTGATTCTTCTTCATTATTAATTACGCTGTAAAAACTTTCCATAAATTAGTATGTAGATAAAGTTTAGGCATTAAGATTTATTTAATTACAATAAAATATTGCCACCAAAAGTTTTCCAAGATAAACTGACAACATAAATTTAAGCTTAGTACTTTAAAATTACTTTGAATAAAATGTCTCACATTATAATAAGCCCCTAAGCAACATGGCAGGTGTCTATCACTAAATTATAAATAGACAGAAGAAAAAATAAAAACACAAAATTCAGACACTGGAAAATAGTTTTTATTGTATATTTTTTATTATTTACTATGAAGCCTTCTATGAGAATATAAGTCTATTACAAAACATTTTTATTTTGCAAAATTTCATTGGAAAAGTCGTACAATTAAGTTGAATAATTCAAGAGGAACTGTAAGAGTACTAGAATTTTTTAAAATTCGTAAAAGCGTATATATATGTACAGACGCTTATACATCAAGCTACCTGAAACTTTTCCCAACTAACTTAAAACCATATTACAGCAAAAACATTGAAATTCTATTACGGAAATTTGACAGATTGTGGTAGATTGATGTGCTGGCGTCTATACTTCGTAGTTGAAATGTAAGCTTAGTAAGATAGTGTTGAAAGTTATACATTCTGATTGCACACAGACAGGGTCTCGGTTCATTGCGTGTTTGAGGATCGTTATGCTGCATTTTAGATTGTATGAAAATTTGCAAATGGCGCCGGTGCGATTGTGAGGATAATTAGTTCTGTAATTTACTCCACTGTGTGCATATAAATAAGATGTAGATTGTACAAAGAAAAAGTGTTAATAATAAACTTAAAAGTGGCACAATGAGTATTAAGAAAACCTTACCTAAATTTATTTGGATTATTCAATCAATAGCTTAATCTAACTTTACCCACTGGTAAGGAACCATCTTTCAATTCAATTCTTATTTTACTAGCTGTAAATATTCTATGGTATCAACTTTCTTAGTAACCTCTTTTTTATAGAATTTTTTTTTCTACGCTATTGTCAGCCTCTTTTGTTCCATTTATATTTCCTTCACGATCACAGTGTGCAGTTACTGCAGCTGACGTGTCAACATGATATGAAATTACGCCTCGTTCCGTGGTCATCCTCCTATTATATTCTACCGTCATTCGTGCTACAGGCGTTGCTCAGTAATATCGCTTGCATTGTTATGCTCTCCTGGTACCCGTATGCCGTACTCACTAAGTCATGGTTAATTAGTTCTTGCTAACGTTATAATGTGCAGTTAGTGTTAACGCGTGCACGTTATATTAAGCTTACAAGGATACTCGCTTTACTATGAAAATGGGGAAATTACGGTGCTTCGTACTGTGAAGCTTGGTAAATATTTGGAGAAAAGAGTGTTTAAGTAAAGTTGAGGAAAATATTGTTGAAAACCTAAAACTAACATTCTGTTAATATTTCAATGTCAATTATATCTTTAATTCAAACTCAAAACTCAAACTCAAAATCATTTATTCAAACTTGACTCTGAAACAGCACTTTTTGAACGTCAAAAATTAAAAAGACAGCCCCCAAAACGCCCACCCTTCAACACTTCCTATGTGTTTTTGCTGGGAAGGAGTGGCGCAACAAACTCCCCAGCAACCACTTTCAAGTTTAACAGGCAATCTTGTAGGCTTTTTTGTTCAAGCGTCCAAATCAATCAAGCACCACATCAAGCAACCAAAACTGTCAAATTTTCTCAATCAACTTTGAGCGATAATGTTGGGTTGGTTGATCGGGCTGAGGGTTGTTCGAAGGAGTTACCGCGGGCATAGCTCACAAATACTTCCAGAAGGCAAATAGTGGATGAAAGGGACTGAGCCTGATTCTCCTCCGGCGCTGGGTCTCAGGTTAGGTTGGTGCTGGCTGTGATGAGCCGGATTCTCCTCAGGTGCCGGGTCTCAGGTCAGGTTGGTGCTGGCTGTGATCTCCCGCTACTTTTGGTGGAGTCTAGCAAAATTAAACGACCAGCTTTGTCCGTAGCCAAATGAAAAACTGGCTTTTATTTTCACAATAAACAAAAGTACAAACTATCAAAATTCAAATATATAAAAGAATAAAAATAAATCTAAAAAGTATAAAAGTATAAAAAGGTGCGTCGCGCACAGTGGGTTTTAGTCAGTAAAATTCTGACACTCCAGCTGCACCCTTAACGGGAGGATCATTTGATGATTTCCCAAAAAAAAGCGATAAAGGTGAAAATCTATTAAGGAATATTGTCAGATTTGAGTAACTTGATGTGCTAATATCTGTACCTAAGTAAAATAAAAAGTTCGAAAGATAAATTAAGTTCCTTCTGTATATTTACCAATAATTCACATCACGAACCACTCAACTTGAGATCGTTTTACTGAAATCAAGTATCTGAAATAAGAGAGTTTTAATCGTCAGATGTAAACGCGATGAATCGGAAATTTGATTTTACTGAACCAACAGAGAGAACTCTGATGTTTTCCTTTATAAAAACTTTATTTGCCGAAGTCGAGTATGCGCCAGTGCGCTTGCGCTCGTAATGCCCGTAGTCTGAAATACTTCAGGATGCCCTGAATGCCATTTTATTTAATACTAGCGGTCGCCCGCGGCTCCGCCCGCGTGGATGTCGGTTTTCGCGACAAAAAGTAGTCTATGTGTTGTTCTGATATATAACCTATAGAGGACCCCCGCGGCTAAGCCTGTGTGGATGTCGATTACCGCTACCAAAGCCTAACTTTTATCGGGATGAGAAGCTCGCACTCGGACCTCCCGCCTTATTATACCTATTTTATGTATAAGTTTGGTATTTCTACACCGATTTCTTTACCGATTTGTTAATTACGGATGAGCGAGAATATTATGAACATAAGAGTAAAAAAATCAATAACTAATAATCAGAAAGCTCCGAACTGCTAAACCATCGGGACTTATACGTGTTATTGTGAGTCAACCATTAAAGATAGACATATGCTGTTATGGAATATTTTTTAGATAATTTTATGTAAAATATATCCGTCATACATAATTTCTATATAGCTTTAACCATTAAGGCTGCACACGCGACGAAAGCTTAAAAAATGGCGTAACTTCTCCCGTTTTCCCAACATTTTCCTTCACTGCTCTGCTCCTATTGATTGTAGCGTGATAAAAAGTATCCTATAACCTGCCCAGGAGTATGAAGAATAATTGTACCAAGTTTCATTAAAATCCAGACAGACAGACAGACAGACAGACAGACAGACGGACAGACAGACAGACAGACAGACAGACAAAAATTTTATTGATTGCATTTTTGGCATCAGTATCGATCACTTATCACCCCCTGATAGTTATTTTGAAAATATATTCAATGTACAGAATTGACGTCTCTACAGATTTATTATAAGTATAGATAAATGCGGTTAAATCCGATCTAATATTTATTTCACTATATTATTGATATCTATAAGGAGTTGCTTGCGGCTAAGTAACATTTGTAGTTGTTTTTTTGTTTTTGGTCCCTCATACAAACTCAAACTCATTTAATAAAACTTGCCTAGAAAACTACACTTTTTGAACGTCAAAAATTACAAAATACAACCCCCAAAACGCCCACCCTTCACGACTTTCTATGTGTTTTCATATTTACACAAGTTATGTTGCTCTCTTGTAATTGCCCTACTTATAGAAAAAAACATATGTATTTCCAATAAGTATGGCAATGAGGCCTGATCATAAGGGTCTGTTCATATCTAACGGAATATGCGTCGCGTATTATCGGTCGCGTAACGCCAGAACAAACAAATGTATAGAAAAACATTTGACCGTTCACACTCAACCGATGATACGTTAGTACGACTGATGATACGCTCGGTATATTTTACGTCAGATATGAACCGACCCTAAATCTCCTTATTAGCTAACGCACGGGTAAGTTAATTTCAATCAGATAACTTTATCTCAGAAATTATGGTATATTAGTTGCTTGATAATGTTAATTCAATATGATTAAGGTAACCTTCATAGAACCTTTATCATATTAGCTACATATTAAGTAACTGTACTAGCTGAAATGACAAGTATGTATAATGATATTGTATGAAATTTTAATATTATTTCGCGTTGATTGTTTTTTGATTGGTACCCAATACAAGAATTATGTGATATTGAAAGGTGTTCGATATACCAAGGTGACACTAAAAGCCAATAAAATGTCTGATTCACATACATTAAATTATCATTGTAAAGGTGACTTTATGCTAATGGATCACTATTATGCTTTTACACTTCTGTTTTTTATAAGACTTTTACATTTCATTTCTAACGAAGTTCTCAGCTCTTTATCAAAAAATCAATGAATCTATACACGATTCAATAATACTCACAAAAGGTAACAATAACAGAGAAAAACGCGGGATAGTCAGTACTTTCAGTCTGCTATGGAGTTTATATACAACAAATCATGCAATGTACTATATTTTCCACGTTACGATACTCATCATCTCCCGAACCTTTTCCCAACTATGTTTGGGTGGCTTCCAGTCTAACCGGATTTAGCTGAGTACCAGTCTTTTACAAGGAGTGACTGCCTATCTGACCTCCTCAACCCAATTACCCAGGCAACCCAATACCTCTTGGTTCGACTGGTGTCAGTCTTACTGCCTTCTTACTACTTGCCTAGAATCGGACCCACGTACTCATACTTGAGAGGTCGGTGCTTAAACCACTAGGCCACCACGACAATAGGCGTTACGATTCTATAAAAGTAGAAAGAAATATCATTAAATTACTTACATTCGTTATTTACTGGCAGAAATTTTGTCGCTATTGATCCAAAGATAGGGAAAACTCATTAATTTATCCAAAACAAAATAGAACAATTCCACGTACTTGTACATCGAATATAACGATGGAAACCCAGTTGGAACGCAGAAACCGCATTTCCGTGCGAAAATAGAAATAAGGAAAACGATAAGAGATATTATCTGTGTCGTTTCATCCTGAATAATGGTGAGGACGTGCTTTTCAGTCGGACGCGTTACCTTTCAGCGATTGTGTTGGCATAAACGTATTAAACACATCAAAAGGTATCGCTGATGACATGCTGGATAGCAAAATAATCAATCAGTGAAAAAAAATTAATATTAACATATTGATGGACAATACTTTCTACCTAAAAACTGATTCGAAGGGATCTTTCTTCAAGAAATACGATACAATCGTCAAAATAATGTATTCGCCTGCTTTATGCTATTTTAATGAAATTTTTGAAATACCAAAGGTCCACAATATTATTTTCGAATTGACGATGAAAACATTGCGCTTTTAATATTTTTGTACAATTATGTTCGTTTGGGTTCAAGGCAGCTTTCAACAATAACAATTTTGGTAAAAAAAATAAACTTTGAACTATCACTCATTTAATATTCCAAATATTTATTAAATAATCTTTAAAGTAAAATATTCTTACTCGTAAGTGAATCACAGAATAAATCTAAGCAAACCATTATTTAATTGTTCCGTCGAAGTTTGCAATGCAATCAAAAATCTAGAGTCTAGTCTACAAAGAAAAATCCTCTCTCAATTAATATTACACTATTATTGATGATCAGGTATACTCCGTAAACTCCGCTGACGACCACTGTTTGACCATCACTCTCGTACATATTCACGAGTCATACCAATCATGTGACTAGCTCTGACATAACACGATGTCCTAACGCTGATAAATTTGTTATGCCAACCGACCCTCGGTAACACGATGACGAACAATCCGTGCATATACGCCAAGATTGATTGCTCTTGGAACTGAAAGGAGGTCGTAAAATGGAAAAAAATGAACATCATCTTTTCATACTGACGTAGGTGGGTAAAGGATAATGGTAATGGTGCACTTTAAAGGAGGAGAGTGACTGTTCTCACATATTTTTTCAATAATATTATGAAAGCAATGTTATGTTAAAAATTATGGAAAGGAACTTCTCTTTACAAGCTATGTTGGGTATGGGTATCAGTGTTTTGCATGGAGCTACTGAGTATCAATCTGACCTCCGCAATCTAGTTACTTAGACAACCCGATACTTGGCTTCTTAAAGACTCCAAAGATCTACTACAAAATTACATCTGATACCCACCAATTTAACGTGCCTTCCAAAACACTGAGGATCTCACCATGACAAGAATATGGTCACCCATCCACGGACTAACTGCGCCAAGCGTTACTTATCCTTATGATCGATCGACCCGTGCGCCTGTGATTTAGCCACGAGTTCCTGCAACTAATAAGGAGTTTGAGACATTAATTACGTTTCACGTGCTAACAAAACTTCAGATAAATTTTACAACTTCGTGGAGCAAATAGTTGATCTAATCTGTTATGAAAGAAAGTTTTTATTGCACTTGTCTGTTATCAGCGCTTACAAAGTAGACGTTGGGTTAATCTCCTTTTTTTTTCTTTTTCTGTTTATCGTTGTAGAATTCTCAACTACGGGCATAAGATTCTGTTGTTCTCGGTCGTTGTTTATCTACGTTTAGCGTTTCTTTTGCAGGATTCGGTTTTGTTTCTTTTGCAATTTTATTATGATTTTATTGTATAAATCTTTTGTTTTATAGTTATGTAGTAAGGTTGTGATTATTCAGTGAATAGATTATTTTTCTTTAGTTTTATCTTGTCATTATTTAAAAGACACTGGTGTGATTTAGTGGGATTTGATCTACATTTTTTATGAATTCAGTTATCTTCACATTGTGTAGAAATATATTTATAATGATGCTTATGTTGACAATGCTTTGAGCTATCGCTTGCATTAAGTTTTCATGTTGTTCTTCCAATTTATAAATTATATATTAAAAAAGTACTCATTATACACCTCAAAACATACTCGTACCTTCGATTTGACACGCACAATCCATGTGGGATGCAGTATGCGTAACACAAAAATTCTTTGTTTAGCGGAATAATAACAATGATAATTTATTATTACCCCCACATAATATTGTTTACGGGTTATGTCTATATGTTTATTTAGTTCAAAGGTAAGGTTATTGATAGGCTGTTAAAATATTTACTTTATTGTTTATTTAGTGGAAACGATTGCTTTCATAGGTGTAATGTAGGCGTACATACCACAATTAATAAATATGATCAATGGAATATTGAAATATCATGTGGACATGTTATTCGTATGTTTATTACGTCGTACCTTTCATTATGTATTATATCGGGACACCTTTTTCACACACGATCGGTTGGCCCTAAGGTGAGCTATTAATTAGCTTGTGTTATGGGAGTAAAACGTATTGTAACATCCAGACCACAGTCAACAAATATGCTCATCACACAAATGTCAACCGTGCCGGGAATCGAACCCAGGACTCTCGGCAAAGACGATTAAAGCTCGGCAGCGAAGCGACTAAAGCTCGGCAGTCGTGGTAACCATTGCGCCAACGAAGTCGTCGTTATTATAAAGTGACCAGTTTGTATTCAATGATGATTTGCCGCACTATGATACCTTCTTGTGATAACAGCTAAACAATAAGTCTAGCTATTATGAACGATTTGATTAATTAGTAACTGAGCATACGTGATGTTTTAATCACAAATACCATTGCATCATATTTAAATAAACACGTAGGTACAATAGCTAAAATATGAAACTTAATAGACACCTATGAGGTATCTCTGGGATGCAAAGTTTCATCTTTACTTTCTTACTTATAAATGATACGAGTATTTAAAAGGGCTATGATCTAGTTTAACGTTAAGCTATACAAAATTGTAGCACCATACAATTTGTATCGATACTAATTACTTCCCTTGTGATTTCGGCTCTCTTCTGTGTTCAAATATTATTGTTATTGATTAAACGCCAATATACATGAATAAAATGGGTCAAAGGTAGATTCTCAATACACGTATGATTAAGTTTGTGCCCGCCAGCGGATTGCGGTTAAATTAATAGCTCTTGCACACTAGTGGACTTTTCGACCGACACTCGTTTCGTAGGATAAAAACAATTGACAACTCGGTACCTGTGTGTGAGTGCTAAATTACTTTAAAAACCGAACGACGGATTTTTTGGAGCGCGTCAACCGTATGAGGTAACCTCCGATTTGGTACGTGCGGAAAATCCCTAGTGTGAAAGGTCTGTAACAGTCAAAACTATTGAATATTGACGTCCATTCAACCGAATATACTTCAACCCTGTAACGTTCGTATATCATGCTATAGGTTAAACATATGCAGTCTATTTATAGGTACATAGTTCTTTTATAACTGTTGTACACATTTTCATTCGCCTTTTGATGAAATTTCCTGTGTAAATATATCCTTTCTACATAATACTATA
Organism: Heliothis peltigera; assembly: GCA_958496145.1. Lineage (NCBI taxonomy): Eukaryota > Metazoa > Arthropoda > Insecta > Lepidoptera > Noctuidae > Heliothis > Heliothis peltigera. The sequence continues at coordinate 5,953,034 of OY292337.1, forward strand.
GATATGTCGTAGCCATTTCGTAGATTTGCTCAGTTCATGAAATGCTAAAGGGTAGCATTTTACTTGAATAAATAACATTTAAGATTTTTTATTTCGTCGCCCAGTGGATACACCAAGACGGCCATCGAAAATCTGGTAGGTCCTAGAAGAAATGGCGGGACGACCAAGACGTCTACCAACGTGATTGGTGGACACGCGCTCAAGATCGGGACGTATAGAAACAAAGTGTTGAGGCCATTGCCCAGCAGTGGGACAGCACAGGCTAAAGAAAAAAAAATATTAAAGCAGTCACATAACAAGGTTTCAAGCCCCCATTCTTGTCATCTGAAAGCAGACTTTCTTATCTTTAAATTACCACCGCCATCTTGAATAACACAAGCCATATAAATACAAAATGTCATAGCTTAGCGTCCGTTTTAATTAAAACAAACTGTTTGTGTGTTTTGAGCTGTCTTTTGTTTCAAATGTCATCAAACACCCAACTGTGAGAAACCTTACTTTTGAAAGAAATTTCGTCTGTAAATAAGCCCTCGATCGTATCAAGGAGGTTTCTTTGTGAAAGGATTTCTCAAAAATAAGTTTAAAAAGAACTTATTTTCCTAGATAAAAGAGTTTAATCAAGATAATTCACCATTTATCTTGTTCAGTGTTTTGTGTATCAAAATAGGGTTTGATTAAAAATATATATTCAGTAATAAAATTGTTTAATCAATAAAATTAATGTCCTGTAAATGAAGGCTTCAATGAACTGTGTCATCATTAATTTATTTAGTGCCTAACATTAAGCTTCACTATGTGAAAACATTTATCCTACTACTATTATAAAGGCGAAAGTTTGTAAGTATCATGGATGTATGGATGTTTGTTACTCTTTCACGTAAAAACTACTGAATGGATTTGAATGAAACTTTACCACAATATAGCTTATACATCAGAATAACATATAGGCTACTTTTTATCCGGGTATGGAATGTACTTCTCTCAGAAAGCGGGTGAAACCGCTGGCGGAAGCTAGTATGATTATAAATATTAAATTTTATAACAAAGGAGTATTTTATTACACTAATGAGATTATCACTACATAGTATAAAACAAAGTCGCTTTCTCCGTCCCTATGTCCCTTTGTATGCTTAAATCTTTGAAACAACGCAACGGATTTTGATGCGGTTTTTTTTAATAGATAGAGTGATTCAAGAGGAAGGTTTATAGGTATAATTTTAGAATCAACATTGCACCCGTGCGAAGCCGGGGCGGGTCGCTAGTTTATCTATATATTCATGAAATGAGCAAACCTACGATATTATGGCTAAGACTTACAGTTCTCGTAATAATAAATTTTGCGGTTGAATTCTAGTAAATACCCTGAAAAAAAGGTAAGCAACTCTGATTTTAAATACACTTAGTTCTGGTGGTCCCTGCATTATATTCAGAGAGTTTATTTTTTTCGCATGTATTATTGATTAGAATTAAAATAATTCTTGCGATTTTAATTATTCATAAGATTTTTTATTAATATTACAACTGAGCCATTTGTATTTCTTATTATGTGATATTTTTTTGCAATTTTGCTCATATCTGCATTTATCTACTCATTGTTAGACAATTTTGTGGCCACGAAGGGTCAAAGCGCACTGTTAAGTTGACAATAAATAGGATATCTTTAGACGATTCACAGAGCTACTGTGATTACACGGGACTATTATAAAAAATATAATCTACAGGTGGTTGCACAAAGTGTACAGTGTCTTAGAATAAATCATTATGACGCAGTTCATTGAACCTTTCACTTACAGGACATTAATTTCATTGGCTCAACAATTTTATTAGCGAATAAACATTTTTAATTAAACCTTTTATTATTTTGATACATGAAAGCAGTGAAAAATAAATAGTGAACAAAGAAAACCCTTTGATACCATCAAAGGCTTATGTACCAAAAGAAATTTCTTTTAAAGTAAAGATTCTTACAGATGGGTCTTAGTGACATTTAAAACAAAAGACAACCTCCACCCAAGAAACGGTTTGTTTTAATTAAAATGGATGCTAAGCCATGGAATTTTGTATGTATTATGAAAATAATGGGTTGTGATATTGAAGTTGGTTGGTTGGTAAGAAAGTTAGAATTTTGAGAACACAAGAATGCGGGTTAGAAGCCTTCATATATGTCACTTTTTATTTAAATGAGAAATATTTAAATTTCTAATTATCATTAAAAATAGAAGAAACGAATGGATGTATTGCGTGCGCGTGTAGCGCTAGAAAAGATGTTATTTGTGAAATGACGGTAGATAATGATAATGGCGTTCAGACCTAATGTTGGCCACGGCGGCCGTTTTCTCTAAAGAGATCAGCCAGCTGCGCAGGACATATTAAAATGCACAAGCATTTGCACGGACACAGGTGCACTCTCTATTCCCTAACTCTCATAGTTCGATGGGACGGCAATCCGACACGACCCGAGAGAGATCAGGTGCAAGAACGACATTTACCATCACCAACCTCCAGGCTCCGGGCTACTTTATGATGATGCAGTTCTCGAGTGCGTAGTAAAATTTCTCTTTTATAAACAAAGGCACGATAAGTCTCGCTATTCAGCAATGAGTAATACATATGCTGATAAAGCTTAATCTAATATTATAAATGCGAAAATAACCGTCTGGCTGTGGTACTCTCAAACCGAAACTACTGAATCGATCTAAATGAAATTCGGTATATTGATAGTTATACTTAAGTTATACTTTTAACCCGATTGTCCCTAGCAGTCTCTTGCCTCTTTGAAGTGTGGGTGTAATCGACGACGAACGGGAATATTATAGTCTAATATGTTTCAAACTAGTTCCGTATTCAGAGAAACGTAGTAATTTGTATGTTTGACACTAATGAGACTTGTCATATCATCAACTATGATTATATAGTTTGTGGATTAATCTATTACAGCATTATTAATTGTTGTTGGTTCATGAAGGACTCCGTGTTAGATAACTGTCTCGTATGATGGATCTGAGTTGAGAGGCACTTATGAGAAATAATGTTTACTGAACCTTGATTTTTTTAGTGTTTTTTGTAAATAATATTGAATACTCATCCATCACCATGTTGTTTTAAGGTAATAAAGAACGAGATCACGTTAAAAAACTAATACATGATAAAATTATGAATGTTTAGAATAACTTTCAATGGTAGAAAGTGGATTTAAATAAACCTTCATAATTTAATTATATCACATAGGGTCGGTTCATATCTAACGGAATATGCGTCGCGTATTATCGGTCGCGTAACGCCAGAACTGACAAATCTATAGAAAAACACTCGACCGTTCGCACTCAACTGATGATACGTTAGTACGACTGGTGATACGCTCGGCGTATTTTACGTCAGATTTAAACCGACCCTAAAGTGTACGCAAACTAGTGATTTTAAGATAATATTTGGGTTTTTTAAATATTAGGCTTTACCTAGTTTGGCGCTAATGATAATCTAAAACTGTAATGTTCTGGAAAATAAATTACGATTCTTATCTTAAAAAAATTAAAATCTGTTTAAAAACCAAAAAAAAACCACACGAGTAAGTAAATATGGCTGAAGTTTCGTTACAAAAATTCTAATCAGTAAGCAAATCTAGATACTATGTAAAATCCTTTTATTAGCATCTGAGTAGGTATGTTCGAATCATTTAATTGTTCTTTCTCAATTAAATAGGTCCGTCGACTCGCAAATAACATTAACAATTGATGATGCTAATGTATTTTTAGATACACCTTACTTTTCCCCAGGGATTATCCCCTATTTCGCTTCTTCGTCTTTGTTTTTTTATGTACTTGCATATTTTAGCTTCTGTTATATGTATAATATGTTATAATAGTAGTTCCCTCAGGGCGGCTTTAAAACCGTTGTAAAATAGAAAATAAGTAATTCATAACCATTTCAAATTAATTCATAATTTCATCTTAAAATTACATTTTTGAGGTGAAATTCTAACAAAATACTAACATCTTTCTATAAACTCACACTCTATTTGCAACATTTCCATAAAAAAAAGATTATTCATCATGTCTACGGAACTAACTTATATTATGATCTCAGGGGAAAATGTAGTTAGTCCTTGTTACCAAGAATATGACGTCAAAAAGTTTATATACTTTCACGTGCCTTTTCAAACTAAGAATAGCTTTTCCTCAGAATTATTTTCATAAATTGATTTTTTTTACGACTTGTATTTTATTTATGTAAGTGGCTGGTAATATTTTATGAGAATCTGATATTGTTCTTTTGTTTCTTTTAAGAGGCAGCTGGAAGAATAAATTGGCAATTCGAAAATTGAAATTTATATCGATGTTTGTGAATGAATGGGTCATAAATATAAATCTTGAGTGGGTGTAACAAAGAGTATCAAAAGGCTTTTCAATTGTTATTTAAATGATTACCGAAAAAACTTAAATATTTAATATTGGCATCCAGGCCGATTGTCGGCTACGGCGGCCGTACTCTTTTCTATGGAGATTTAGACAGCGTAACCTTATCTTGTCAAACAAATTTAGCAGATTTTGACGCGATAATATCACTTGTATGCATTGAACTTTAAATGACTTTATACCTGTATTTTAATATTCATTGTGACCTCTGATTTTTGTACATCAAAGTGGACCTTTATAGACTCTTAATAAATTTTATATAAACCTTTGAACATAACAATGGAATATAACACTTAAGATCGAAATATAAAATGTTTCTTTTGTTAGCCTTTTACTAAAATACAACATCAAGTTAAGTAAAAGTACTTCCATTACGTGTGAATCATTCAAAATTGTTATTCGAACAATATAAACGACGTGTTCGGTATACTGACAATGTTATTCCAGATTGCTTTTCCAGAAGCGATATTGTAAACGCTCAGCTTTTAGAAAAATCGTAGTCGTGCTACGCCGTAGACTGCGGCTACGTGACAAGACTGCTACTAAAAATTTCGTAGGCGTGTAAATAAACCCTTTTTCCGCTCTTACAATGTTTTAGTTGACTTAGTATTCATTAGTGTTAGATATTTTTTTCTTACTATTTTCTATGACGATAACCTGCCGACCCACTAAGGGTGCCGGCTGCCATTTGTACATCTGTGGCAGTCGTTACGGGAAGTCAAAAGCCAAAAAGTCTGACAACCAGTCTTACCAATGGGTATCGGTTTGCCCAGGTAACTTTGTTGAAGAGGTCGGTCAGACAGTCGCTTCATGTTGAACACATAGTTTGGGAAAAGGCTTAGCAAATGATAGTGTCTATGAGCATAATAAAAATTTCGAAGTGATAAAGTTCAAAGCGCTTCCAAATTAATGTAACACTTTGACTATAAATCGAAAAATTAATAATAGGCGCCCGTCAAAATTATGTGGAAGTATCATAATTAAAAACAATTATGGTACGTTGTAATTTGACTCAGGGTGTAATTAAAATGGAAACATGTAAATGAAGGTATAACGAGAATTAAAATATTTAATAAATGTGGGTGTTATCTACATAACGGGTTGATTTAGAATGTTTACGATATTAAGGGCCTGTTTTACTACCTACGAATAAGTTCCAGATAGTTTATTTGGTACATAATTTCATACAAATTCTGTTCCATTTTTGAATTAATTCGATAGATGGTGGCTATTCGGACATTGTGAAACTGGCCCTAAATACATTTAATAAGAATAAGGGCCAGTTTCACAGGTTACGGATAGCTACTATATACAAAATAAATTACAAAATAGAAGTGAATTTTTATGAAATTATCTGCCAGATAAACTATCTGGAACTTATCAGCAATCTGTGAAACTGGCCCTAAGCAAATTCATTTACTTTTAATAAGAATTAATATTTGGTTTAAAGCCTTATTTAGGTTTGGAGTTCAAAAATTATATCTTCTAAATAATTTCGGCTCCATTTATTTAATTACTTTTATATATTTGAATACTCATTCACTGATTGTAACTTTTGATCAACTTGTAATTACTTTTTGTTTAAACCTTTTAATAAATGTATCAGCTTTCAGTGTAAATATTTGACTATTAACTGAAACATAATTTAAATCATACTATTTAAAATGTATTATTAATATCTGTTCGAATCATCGTCATCATCATGAATAGCCTTTTCTATCATCCCACTGTTAGGCACAGGCCTCCTCTCACACTTAGAAAGATTGATCGTTAATCACCACGCTTGCTCAGTGTAGGTTGGTGATTTCAGACTTTATAGTCCAGGTTTTCTCGAGAATTTTTCCTTCACCTTTAGTCAGTCTGCAGGCTTAGCTGCAGAACAGATATAAAATCGCCATGCTAAGCCTGCTGGTCGAATATATCACATAAATCATAATATCTTCCTTTTTATGATTAATAATAATTTATATAAGTATAATTTATAGAACTATAATAAATATAAATAATATATTTTATAAATAAACTAACAAGTATTCGTATTTTATAAAAATAATATATATATTTATTTGTTTCTGCAACAATGACATACAAACCGACACAAATACCGACGTTAAGGGATCTGCCATGAATCCTTTAAGTCGAAATAAACCGCAGTAAGCAACCTCATCTTTTATTCTATCTCATGGCTCTGCGGACTATTTGGATCGCAAACTTAATTATAAGGACACACGTGTGTAACAGGAATGTTCTAGAACACGTGTCATATTTCACTGTAAATTACATTTATAGATACCACCTACATATAGAATAATTTTGCAGCAGATTATTTGATACGAATCATGTTCAAAATATACGCTGATTCTTCGAAAATTTGGATGAGCTAAATTCTAAGTAAGGAATTGCTATTGGCTGTGGTAATGATAGCCTCAGGGGTACTGTGCCTGTGGTGAGAAAATTTTTTGTGTCGTTTATAGTATATTTTTTTAAATTATATTATATTTTTATAAATATAATAATTTAGAATTTTACAAATCGTGGCTGTACAGGAGTTTTTTTTTAATTATCAATGTAATTTTATTATTTCTGGTATCGCTTCAGAACCGAACATACTACGTACGAGTATATCAAAAGATATTTCATATTGAGTTAATTCCGCGAAAAAAAGATTGGAAACGAGAACCAAGCTTGGATTCAAAGTGTGAGGCATATTTATGAGGCTGACAGAGATTTTTTCGTCGCGCGGCATTAAAATAAAATATTTTTTACAAACATTTAATTTCATATAATTACATTTCCGCAAATTAAAGCTGGATTATATAGTAAAATATCTTAAATCAAACATGTCCATGAAATGTTTAAGACCCCATCAAATAACCCTACCAATAAAAAACAAGATCAATAAATAAAAAAGTAAATACACCCCTTAGTACCCGACAAAGTACTCGCAACCGTATCTTGGTAGGTAAATTGAAATTATGTTTACTCTGCATGAAATGTGTAAACGTTTATGTTACGGTACATCCAATTTTGTGAATTCTCATCACACGCGGGTTCGCACTGAATATGCTACTCGTATAAGTTCTATCCCAACATGTTGTCTTAACACTTTGATGGTTGCTACAAATGTTAAGTGTACCTGCTTTAGGAAAAGTAATATTTTAATCATAGGTTTTGTTTTTAAGATTGTGTGATGCGGGCAAATACAAAAGTTGTTTACAAATCTCAAAGAATTATTTTTGTACTTAAAAAATGTCATCGTAAGAGGGGTACATACTTGTGACTCAGTCTAGTAGTCGCATAGCGAGAGTATAATATCATGGGATCTCGGGATCGACTCCGAGGTTGGATCGACCTTACTTTGTGGCTTTTGAAAAACTTTCACAAAGCAGACCGGAGTCTGGAAGTTGGTGATTGATACTCCCGTGCCTTGGAGAGCACGTAAATGTCGGTTCTGTGCCTGATTCAGTCTTAGGTTGCTGTCCCATCGGGTTATAAGAGTGAGTGCACCTGTATCTACGCAAATGCTTGTACAATAATATAATATGTCTAGCGCAGCTAGCTGATCTTCTTAGGGAGCAAAGCCGCCGTGGCTAGTTGCTCTGAGTGCTATTATTATTTTATGAAACAGCAAAGATATTGTACTCCTTTATAGTAGTTAAGGAATTAGACTAATTAGTAGTAGCACGATGGGAATGGCCTTGTCACTAAGTGTAAAAAAGTCCCTTAAATAAAAAAGATTTAAAAAAATATATACTATTTTAAAAGTTTCATCACTTCCTGCGTTTTTACTGAGAAGATCTTGTTACACAACGCTGTATTATTACATTAAACCATCTTTATTTAATTATAAAGCTACTCAGGACCTAACAGAATTAATAAAAACAATGTTACAAGGAGCGAAAGAGGTTGCTAGCATAAAATAAAGGTCTAATTATAAATTACGTTGCGTGGGTTATTAAGAGTTCACCTTATTCATTAGAATTCCTTAGAAACATGTTCGCTACGTTGCAACGGTAAAGTTTTTATGATATATTGCATTAACATTTTAGTAAATACCGTTGCAAGGACAAGAAAATATATGTATTTTTAAAGGGGAAATAAACCTTTTCTCTAGAAAAAAGTTTGCCCAGCTTCTGGTCAATTATTGACGCTTAAGTATGATACCATTTTTACATGTATTTATTACATTGTCGTCGGCAGAGGCCATAGTCCCCATAGTTTTCCCTTCCCTAGTCCACTAGCATCCCATCACAATAGCCTAAGTAGTTTTTCTTCCATAGTTTAGCACAAACCGGGGGTTGTCCTTGGGTACATTTCTATAGTGTATGCAGGGATAATCGTCAGTTTTGTGTCACCATTACATGTTATATTAAAGTTGTCTCAAAAGGGCTTCAGCGTCTTGGCTTCGGCCCCACGTTCGCCTTCTAAAAATCCTGTGGTCTAGAAGAGACATACAAAATAATAATGTTTTTTTTTATTATTAAATGTATCATGATTATGTTCCTCATTAAGTTTATTTAATTCGAGTTTCCAAAATACTGCCATTGAATAAATAATTGTTAACTCATTTGCACATCATCGAGTGAATATTTAAATGAACCAATATGGCTTAGGTTAATTGCATCAGACGCAATTTGATGCTTTGGTTTGTAATTCAAATATGTACTGACGTCAATCTACTACAAATTCAATGGTATACTGTTACTATCTAAGAGCAATATAATTTATCTTACTCATATAGGTACCTCATTATTTTACATATGAAAAAAAATAAACGAACAAAAAACCTACTAATATGTCTTCACAAAAGATTAGAGACGTATTTATGCTATATATTATGAGTAGTCATATAATAATCAATATCATGGATAGGTATATATATATAAATTATAATTATAATATTATTATGGCCACAAAGATCCCTTAATATGAGGCTGATAAGTTAGTCTAGATTTTCGTTCCTAGACCTTCGATAAATCGGTCTTAATTCTTCAATCTCATTAATAGAGACTGCGCCTGTGTCTGCGCAAATGTTTGTGCTCTGTAATATTTATGTAATGTGTCCTGCGCAGCTGGCTAATTTCCTTAGAGACAGCCACCATACCTGTTGACAATCGGTCTGGATGCCATACTCCACATAATCAGTCAAATATCAGTAAATAGTCTATCCATGTCAAAATAGGACCTTCATATATGCGTATAAAACAAAGTTTCGCAGCATCTCTTGAGACCAAAATATACATAATCGTAGTTATCATAAGTTTAATCATAAAATTGTTTGTTGCAGCTAACACGGTAGACTTGGGAGTGCTGGACCCGTCATTGTACAAGTCCGACTGCCTTGATGAAGATTTTATGTGGCCAGAAGGACATGTGGTAAGCATACTGTGTATTATTTTCAGTTTGAAAAGAAAGCAAGCCGTTATCTATCGGTATACCTACTTTATTTTTGTATAGTTTCATGTTATGTTGTCTCTAGGGTTCTTTTGTTCTAGTATCATTTAGATTTAGACCCAAAATATCATAAATTTATCAATTCCACATCATCATGAATGCCGTGCCAAAAACCCTTCGTTAATACAAACCCGGAATTATTATTATAAATGGCTTTGCCGCGTTTTGCTCTGTACCTTTTGTGTAATCTACAGAACTTTATTAATCTACATACACATAAATCAATTAAACAGTACATTTGCATGAGTATAAATCAATTACTGCACTTGATTTAGGTTAGGGAAGTAAATGTATTTATAGAAATGTAAACATTTTGTTTACATTTCTATTTCTCTCAAGCATTTGCGTAGATACAGGTGCACTCACTCTTATAACCCGATGGGACAGCAACCTAAGACTGAATCAGGCACAGAACCGACATTTACGTGCTCTCCAAGGCACGGGAGTATCAATCACCAACTTCCAGACTCCGGTCTGCTTTGTGAAAGTTTTTCAAAAGCCACAAAGTAAGGTCGATCCAACCTCGGAGTCGATCCCGAGATCCCATGATATTATACTCTCGCTATGCGACTACTAGACTGAGTCACAAGTATGTACCCCTCTTACGATGACATTTTTTAAGTACAAAAATAATTCTTTGAGATTTGTAAACAACTTTTGTATTTGCCCGCATCACACAATCTTAAAAACAAAACCTATGATTAAAATATTACTTTTCCTAAAGCAGGTACACTTAACATTTGTAGCAACCATCAAAGTGTTAAGACAACATGTTGGGATAGAACTTATACGAGTAGCATATTCAGTGCGAACCCGCGTGTGATGAGAATTCACAAAATTGGATGTACCGTAACATAAACGTTTACACATTTCATGCAGAGTAAACATAATTTCAATTTACCTACCAAGATACGGTTGCGAGTACTTTGTCGGGTACTAAGGGGTGTATTTACTTTTTTATTTATTGATCTTGTTTTTTATTGGTAGGGTTATTTGATGGGGTCTTAAACATTTCATGGACATGTTTGATTTAAGATATTTTACTATATAATCCAGCTTTAATTTGCGGAAATGTAATTATATGAAATTAAATGTTTGTAAAAAATATTTTATTTTAATGCCGCGCGACGAAAAAATCTCTGTCAGCCTCATAAATATGCCTCACACTTTGAATCCAAGCTTGGTTCTCGTTTCCAATCTTTTTTTCGCGGAATTAACTCAATATGAAATATCTTTTGATATACTCGTACGTAGTATGTTCGGTTCTGAAGCGATACCAGAAATAATAAAATTACATTGATAATTAAAAAAAAACTCCTGTACAGCCACGATTTGTAAAATTCTAAATTATTATATTTATAAAAATATAATATAATTTAAAAAAATATACTATAAACGACACAAAAAATTTTCTCACCACAGGCACAGTACCCCTGAGGCTATCATTACCACAGCCAATAGCAATTCCTTACTTAGAATTTAGCTCATCCAAATTTTCGAAGAATCAGCGTATATTTTGAACATGATTCGTATCAAATAATCTGCTGCAAAATTATTCTATATGTAGGTGGTATCTATAAATGTAATTTACAGTGAAATATGACACGTGTTCTAGAACATTCCTGTTACACACGTGTGTCCTTATAATTAAGTTTGCGATCCAAATAGTCCGCAGAGCCATGAGATAGAATAAAAGATGAGGTTGCTTACTGCGGTTTATTTCGACTTAAAGGATTCATGGCAGATCCCTTAACGTCGGTATTTGTGTCGGTTTGTATGTCATTGTTGCAGAAACAAATAAATATATATATTATTTTTATAAAATACGAATACTTGTTAGTTTATTTATAAAATATATTATTTATATTTATTATAGTTCTATAAATTATACTTATATAAATTATTATTAATCATAAAAAGGAAGATATTATGATTTATGTGATATATTCGACCAGCAGGCTTAGCATGGCGATTTTATATCTGTTCTGCAGCTAAGCCTGCAGACTGACTAAAGGTGAAGGAAAAATTCTCGAGAAAACCTGGACTATAAAGTCTGAAATCACCAACCTACACTGAGCAAGCGTGGTGATTAACGATCAATCTTTCTAAGTGTGAGAGGAGGCCTGTGCCTAACAGTGGGATGATAGAAAAGGCTATTCATGATGATGACGATGATTCGAACAGATATTAATAATACATTTTAAATAGTATGATTTAAATTATGTTTCAGTTAATAGTCAAATATTTACACTGAAAGCTGATACATTTATTAAAAGGTTTAAACAAAAAGTAATTACAAGTTGATCAAAAGTTACAATCAGTGAATGAGTATTCAAATATATAAAAGTAATTAAATAAATGGAGCCGAAATTATTTAGAAGATATAATTTTTGAACTCCAAACCTAAATAAGGCTTTAAACCAAATATTAATTCTTATTAAAAGTAAATGAATTTGCTTAGGGCCAGTTTCACAGATTGCTGATAAGTTCCAGATAGTTTATCTGGCAGATAATTTCATAAAAATTCACTTCTATTTTGTAATTTATTTTGTATATAGTAGCTATCCGTAACCTGTGAAACTGGCCCTTATTCTTATTAAATGTATTTAGGGCCAGTTTCACAATGTCCGAATAGCCACCATCTATCGAATTAATTCAAAAATGGAACAGAATTTGTATGAAATTATGTACCAAATAAACTATCTGGAACTTATTCGTAGGTAGTAAAACAGGCCCTTAATATCGTAAACATTCTAAATCAACCCGTTATGTAGATAACACCCACATTTATTAAATATTTTAATTCTCGTTATACCTTCATTTACATGTTTCCATTTTAATTACACCCTGAGTCAAATTACAACGTACCATAATTGTTTTTAATTATGATACTTCCACATAATTTTGACGGGCGCCTATTATTAATTTTTCGATTTATAGTCAAAGTGTTACATTAATTTGGAAGCGCTTTGAACTTTATCACTTCGAAATTTTTATTATGCTCATAGACACTATCATTTGCTAAGCCTTTTCCCAAACTATGTGTTCAACATGAAGCGACTGTCTGACCGACCTCTTCAACAAAGTTACCTGGGCAAACCGATACCCATTGGTAAGACTGGTTGTCAGACTTTTTGGCTTTTGACTTCCCGTAACGACTGCCACAGATGTACAAATGGCAGCCGGCACCCTTAGTGGGTCGGCAGGTTATCGTCATAGAAAATAGTAAGAAAAAAATATCTAACACTAATGAATACTAAGTCAACTAAAACATTGTAAGAGCGGAAAAAGGGTTTATTTACACGCCTACGAAATTTTTAGTAGCAGTCTTGTCACGTAGCCGCAGTCTACGGCGTAGCACGACTACGATTTTTCTAAAAGCTGAGCGTTTACAATATCGCTTCTGGAAAAGCAATCTGGAATAACATTGTCAGTATACCGAACACGTCGTTTATATTGTTCGAATAACAATTTTGAATGATTCACACGTAATGGAAGTACTTTTACTTAACTTGATGTTGTATTTTAGTAAAAGGCTAACAAAAGAAACATTTTATATTTCGATCTTAAGTGTTATATTCCATTGTTATGTTCAAAGGTTTATATAAAATTTATTAAGAGTCTATAAAGGTCCACTTTGATGTACAAAAATCAGAGGTCACAATGAATATTAATACAGGTATAAAGTCATTTAAAGTTCAATTCACACAAATGATATCACAGCCTCAAAATCTGCTTAATTTTTTTGACAAGATAAGGTTACGCTGTGTATATCTCCATAGAAGAGAACGGCCGCCGTAGCCGACCATCAGCCTGGATTCCATCATCACGTTGTCAATACTTGTGATATCGCAAACTGTTTAGCAAATATTTAAGTTTGTTCGGTGATCATTTAAATAACAATTGAAAAGCCTTTTGATACTCTTTGTTACACCCACTCAAGATTTCTATTTATGACCCATTCATTCACAAACATCGATATAAATTTCAATTTTCGAATTGCCAATTTATTCTTCCAGCTGCCTCTTAAAAGAAACAAAAGAACAATATCACTGACGTCTTAGAAAAGTTGTTCGGTCTGATAGGCATTTCCGGTTGACTTTTAAAAATCTAAGATCAGACACATTTGATGTGAAGAACCTCCCTTTTTAGAAGTCGGTTAAAAACAACAAGCTGAAAGTACCTCAGCGCGGTGAAAGCTGTAACAGTTAGGACTGCTTTTCATATAGACGCCAGCACATCAAGTTACACGAAACTGTAAATATTTTCCAATCAACTTTGAACCATATGCTTCAGCGATAAAGTTGAAATTATTTTAAGGAAATTTAACAGATTGGAAATTTTGACAAATTTAGTAGCTTAATGTGCTGCATCATTGAAGATTCCGGCCAAAACTCCCATTTTTTTTTATTTTATCGCATTAATACTCCTTCGCATTTACGTTATTTCAGTTTTTAATTTTCTTTTCCATTTATGTCCGCGACACGGCAGCCTACCAGGTAGTGCAATAGAGCAGAAATTTAGATTTTTAAGGATCAAGTATCTTCACAACAAAACTATAGGTAACTATGCTTACAAAAAGTTACATTGTTTCCATTGTCCAAAGAAACTAAGATTCATCGGATCATAAGATCCCTAGAATCCAACGAAGAGCTAATCTAAGTGTGGAGAGGCTTGATGTTGTTCGAGAACATAAGGCTGCAACTCGCACCGTTGAAACCTTTTCGGATCGAAATTACGCCTGCGTGTTCAGCGTATTTACGCTTCCACATCCAGTTCTCTATATAGAGACCAAAGAATAGTACTTCTCAACGTATTCGTACATCTACTAACGCTTTTGAAACCAGTAATTAATCTAATGCACGACTAATTTTCTATCGAGATTATCATACATTGTCCAGAATGATGGCATCCAGGCCGATTGTCGGCTACGGCGGCCGATCTCTTTTATGGAGATCGACCAGCTGCACAGGATATTTATTATAGTGCTCAAGCATTCGCGCAGATACAGGTGCACTCTCTATTCCCTCACTCTCATAGTCCGATGGGACGGCAATCCGACATGACCGGAGAGAGATCAGGCGCAGGACCGAAATTTACGTGCTCTCCGATTCACGGGTGAATCAATCACCAACTTCCAGACTCCAGGCTGCTTTATGAAAGATTCTCAAAACTCACAAAGCGATTTCAACCCGGGGATCGAACCTGAAACACCGTGCACAGCAGTCGCGCCTTGCGACTACGATCTACAGATCAACGAGGCTGTTAAGAAAAAGCACACAACGAAATATTCATAAGCAGTTAGAAAGTGGAAGAGACGTATAAAATTTAAGATCAGGAACAACTGTTATGATATTCCAAGCGCCCAGCTACACTGTTAACTATTAGGATTGACGTTAACAAAATGTTCAACTTGAGGCATTACAAAAAGAAATCGTCTCGCGCATCCTGTTGTTTTCCCGTCCCCTGACTCATAGAATTCGATATCAGACGTTTCAAATCTTCGATTTTGACGACCCTGTAGTCGCTGGCATAAGCGACTGGATCCGCGTACGAAGTCGCGGGCAGAAGCTAGTATATTAATATTAAAGAAGTTCATACAACAATTATAATAATACCTGGATTGCGAAATAAATTTAAAAAATATTTTCGCTGTTTTGACTGATTTAGTACCCGTGTTTTGTGCATACTTTTTGTGGGGTTAATTTTCTAATACTTGCACGAATAGCATGTTATGAGCTTGCCTTAGCGCAGTTATGTAAATTATACTTTTATTAGGTATAATTGTTTTATCAAAACATGTCGATAAGTTAAGTAGAAATGAATTAAATTCTTGTTGACCTTTATAATATTTTCATGACAATTTCAAAGTTATGACTTAAATATTATAATTATAGTTTAGTAGTTAGAGACTATAAAAATGATTATGTATGTTCATTTCCAACTGCAAAATACTTCATTTGACTCAATTAGTGCCATAATTACGAAAATTAAACATGCTATTATTTTACGAATTTTCGTAATTATGGCAATTTTAAACAAAGGTATGTAAACACAAGAATATTAAAAACGTTTCAACAGAATAATTTACAGATGACCTTCTACGTAAAGTTTTCAACTCTTGGACTTAAGAAAAGGCGGGCCACAGTATCATCATTGTAGATTTTAATTTTCTCTTCACAAGCTAAACTCACAGTCGAAACCGTAACTCTATAAATATTTATGAAGACGTTCAGCGTTAAGTCGTGTTTTCGACCCATTCTTATAGGAATAACATTAAAATTTATAGCTTCAGGCTATAAAGATTAAACGTCGTAAACGAAACAAGAATTTTCTATTTGCCACGTGATTTTGATTTATTTTCTCGTCTGTTGCGAAGTCTTTTCTGGATTAAGGAGCCACAAATATACTTTAATGTTATAATAAAAAATAAACAACAATGCCTACAACTATAATTGGGATTTAATGCCCCGGTTCGTGGAAAATATCTAAATTAATTTATTTTTTAAATAAATATATTAACCTGAAATAAATAGATTTTATTTATTATTCAGTGGGCCTAGGCACAAGTGTAAGTTGACTAAATTTAGCTTTTAGCAATTAGAATATTACCATTGTGGTGGTATCATCCCCTCTTTGTGTTTGCAAAAGTTATGTATGAAGTAGAAAAAAAATACTTTTTTTTCCATTTACTACTAGATATATATATGTAGTTGATGAATGTTAATGAAATATGAAAAGTAATAAATATTTGATGAGACCTACAAATAGGCTGAATCAAAAGCAACTAAGATGAATACTAACTAATGTTATACGTTATTGTATACCAAATAAACCTTTATTTATCAAACTCGCGTCTATGTATTATTAAATCTAAATCAAGAATTAGGCGCACTTGTTACCAAATTACTTTGTACTAAGCCCCTTATACAGTGTTAATGATCACTGCTGTATATTTGCATAAACTACAATAAACTCAAATCACCTTATTATGAAACAAGGTCTTAAATAAGTACCAGCTTTAGTACAGACGCCAGCAAGTCAACCTACTCGAATCTGTCAAATTTTACCAATCGAATATTAACCTTCGTGTATTGTGATAAAGTTGAAAATCTAAATTATTATTTTTTTTTAAGAAATTTGACAGATTGAGGTAGGTTGAAGTGCTGACGCCTGCCATTATCATTAAACCACCATCTTGAACAAAGTTAATGGTCCAAAAATAGAACAAAACCCGGTACTTTAAAAACCACATTTCATAAGGGGAAAGTGGTTTTATTAACAAGCCATAGTGAAAAGTTTTTCCATCAGTTCTAGAATATTTTAGGCACTGTACTAAAATAATTGAGATTCTGTCTTGATGCCATCGGAAAAAGCAGACACCCACTTGTTTTAATTTCGCGTTCGAGTCACACATTTTTACGACACGGGCCTGTTTTTTATAGCGGACTGAAGAAGCCTAAAGACGTTTGGAAGGTGAAGTCAGAAAACTTTGGATAACCCTCATAACACAGTGCGTTTTAATTCCAATGAAAGCTGTTTCTTATCTTGTACAACTTTTGTTGAGAAACTCTGAATCCTGAAAGAAGAAACTTTCATGCGTCTTCAAAGCGGCCATTTTCATTATTGTAACTTTAAAGTTAATTCAATTAGGGTTCCTTCTAAAACTAAATTAGTTACTGCAATCCCTATTTTACTATAAAAAGCATATTCCAATTCAATCGTATTGGAAGCGCTCTACTAAAATTGAACCGGTAATCGTCACGATGCGACGATGTCACGTAACACACGAATCATTGATATGACGTGCCAACTTAATCGACCCTTTTGTTTAAATTTCCCTAGGGCCGTGTGTGGTTCACTCTGAAATACGAGGCGGGGACTGAAAGGCTACAGGTGCATATTATAAAAGCGAAGCACCTGCCTTCACGCACCCCCGCGCTGGCCAACGCGTGCGACCCTTACATCAAGTAAGTGATTGTCACTAATGTAATTAATGTTACACCCAGCAACGTTTTTAAAAGGACGTCGACACATATAAATAAGGCTGATTTGTCAAGCTTTATTAGATTCAACAAAGCCCTGTAATTTGCTAGGAATAGCAACACCCACGCAGATTGACAGGGAAATAAAGGGCAACTGAGGAACAAATTGATTAAATCACAGTGAACCTGTAAAAGTGAAATCATTCAAATCACGACGTATCAGAAGGAATGGCAACCGATATTCTAGCGTGAAAGTTACTTTTTCATTACACATTCGATTTCACAATTCATGAATAATTTATTATTCAAGTCTGCCTGAACTGGTTGTGTGTGACTTTGACAATTTAGTTTAAGGTCTTGACAAGTCAACAAGGCTGAAGTAGTTTACTCTATGTATTGTTCTGGTTTTAATGAAAGTTAAACTATTCAGGATCCAATTGATGCCTGATGAGAGGCGAGTGCTTCAGACGAAACAAAAGAAAAAGACTTGCAACCCATTCTACGACGAGACGTTTGTTTATCAAGTAAGTATGTCTTCCATTATTTCTTTTTCATATTCGGCTAGAACAAGGTAGATACATTTTTGTATTGTATTAAAATGTGCAGACGCCAGATTTCACCAATCGAATAATAACCTTCCGCTATTGTGATAAGGTTGAAAATCTATTAAAGAAATTTAACAGATTGAGTTTGGTCGATGTGCTGGCGTCTGTACATAACCAGCGAATTTTCGGTGCGAATGTACCTAAATGAATTATTTAATTAACTAACAACTCTAGGGAGGAAATATGCGAAATCCTTTCACCTGATAAAAGCGAATAATAACATATTTTAAAACAAAGAACTTTTAAACAATGCCGAGTAATTTATTAGGAACCTGTTGCTTAGGCAAAGGTCGGATTTATTTAAAGTGTTCCGAAATTAAACAACGTTCTGTATTCAATATGCTGGGTACAGTTAGCAGATTTTTTTTGCGTTCAAACTGAAAGTCAAATATTAATTTACCTTTTGTGTGCTGGTATTTGTGTTACGTGTTAGCTTGCTTAATAAATTCTGCAAGTGTGCTTAAAGAAATGCTTTAGTGAAACAGGCATCAAGAGTATTTGTGTTTCTCAGCAAAATGTAGCCTGTTAGCTTTTCTTTGCGAACTGTACTCACATTCAGTAAAAAGAGTTCTTTCAGATCGAATAAACACCGAAGTGTACTTCGTTCGTAATTTAACTTAACTACCAATCAACGAAGCCTTTTTTTGTAACGTGGGATATCATCAAATGACCCCTTGCGCTGTGGGCGCAGCTGGAGAGAGTGTAAAACTCTTACTAACTAAAACCCACTGTGTGTACTGCGAATAGTGGAGGTCTTTGTGTGCTATAGCCGCAATAATTCTTGCGACCAACCCGAAACTTCTCAATAAAGCATCAAATAAAAAAGTAATTCACAAACAATGTGCTTGTGTGTGTGTGTGTGTGTGTGTGTTCAATGTGATTGTTTCACACAATATTGAACATTCGGCGCAGATTTCAGCAGAAAATTGACGAACATCGCATCACTTTGACGATGAATTAATTAGTTTAATGGATATTTTAGCGATTGGCCGTGTAGGGGGAAGCTTTTAACACAGGGCATAGGTTAGGTGTGAGAGAGGACTAAATCACATTTCCATCTATGATAGCCATGTGACCGCATCAATTAAATTTTAATCTATGTTGATAGGGAATTTGGTTCATCCGTAGGGTCAAAGGGACCTTTCCCATTATGATTTTAGCTTAGATGAGTCCCACTTGGTATTGTAGGAGTTAGTCGTGTTAAGTATGAATGTGGATCGATAGGGAGAGAGGTAGACCTAAATTATGGATGATTTGCCTCCATGAGCTTCTAACTTATTTCTTACCAATAAGGGAAAAAAAATATTTATCCTAAAATATTACCATTTTATCATGAAGCTTACAAGATGACATGAAAGAAGGAAGTGAATGTTAGCTAGACGGGTGAACGAAAGAATGGAAACGTAAAATATATTGTACCGACCCCAAAAAAAGCTTGGAACACAGCGAGAAGAAGGATTCGAAGGTCAATTGCTATTTTCCCTGGACTGTTATTTTCTGAAATTCAAAAATAGTGTCATCCATGCTCGGCAAACTATAAATGTAATTTCATTACTTAGAGAAAATGAAAATATATTTTTCAAGTCACACTAAGTTCGTTTTCTGCAAAGGTTGGAATTAGGTACCGAACACTCCGGTTCTCAGAATTAGAGAAATAAGGTTTATACTAAAAGTTTGAATTCATATTTAATATTCGTGGTTGGGTTAGGTGCTAACAAACAGCGAGTTCAAACAAGACGGCAACGTTAATAGTGAACTAAAGTTAGAAAGTTATCGAACCATAAACTAGGTAATTTATGGCTTATGTTTTCACTTTAAACCTACGCGAAACAAGAGTAATGTAGGAAATATTTAGATTTTATACGAGTTTATACTTTGGAATTCTAATATCTTCATTAAGTTCACAGGAGGATGTTGCATTATTCTTTGTACAGTATGTTGTACAGACGCCAGCACATCAACCTACCTCAATCTGTCATAAATTTTTAATAGATTTTCAACTTAATCAGAAGGTTAATATTCGACTGGTAAAAGTTGGCCTGCTGGCGTATGTACATACATATGTTTATTAAAAGAAATACAACCTTCATATAAGTACAAGATGTTACAAAAATACCCATTAAACCGAAAGGAGGTTCAATTACCCTTTTAAGACGTCAATTAACAATATTTAAAAAAATGTAAAAAAAAACATTTGATTTTGCTTGAATTTGTAAGCCCTTGCTCAGTCATCAAAAAATAAGTATGTATCAGGTAATGTGCATACAGGTACTAAATTTTTACCTTTGAATTGCAATCCAAAGAGTAGTAAATAAACAAATGCACAGAATTTCTTTTTATGGTTTTGATAATGTACTGTATTTTTTTGGGTAGGTATTTTTGTACATTTTCTTAGTACGCGACATACTTATACAAATGTCTACTTCGGTAAACTTATCCATGTTCATTTAAACTTTATAAAAGTTTTAATGTGATTGACACAATAATTAACATAACGTTTGTTTTATTTAATGCTAAACAATGTAACTTTGTGTTTATTAATAGACAAAGGAAAAGTTAAACTCGGCCTTGTGTTATATTAAAATGAAGCTTTCAATACTAGGCTAACTTCTTAACTTAATTACTGCAAATGTGCCTAAATAACATTTATCTTTTGTACCATTGTGCGATAATAATTATAATTTATTCATTTACTTAAGTAGTATAACTAAAATGTGATGAAAAATAAAAAATCCAAAACATTTTTTGTTACTATAATAAACTAAATTAGCTTTCTTAATTTCATTTCCTATTAAAAAAAGTACTATCGATTCCAAAAAACTCGATGTAGGTCCACAACTAAATACCGACCCTAAGTACGCGCAAGAGAAAGTGAGCAAAAAATGCTTTCGTGACGACAAAAATTTTGACGAGAACTGTACCTATAGACTAATATTGTTCTTACCAGATTCCACCTGGCAAGATCGAGAGCCTAACGCTGAAGCTTTCAGTGCTGGATGTAGGCAGGGTTGGGAAAGGCAAGCAGCTGATTGGCCACATCATCCTACCCCTCACTGAATTGGACGGCGTTGCTCCCGATGAAGAACCGCAACTGTACAAGCTTGATATTGAAAAGGTCAGTATTATAGTTATTAAAATTCCTCTTTCTTACAGAGCCACCGAGCAAGTCGCACTGTTGAGCACAGGCCTTCTCTCATACAGACAGAGATTGAGCGCTAATTACCATTCTTCTTTTACTTGACTTTATAGTCCAGATTTCCTAAGAACAGATATACATAAAAACAGATATGCTTCTGAGTTCAATATAATATATTATATTAATAATCAAGTATAACTCATAAATGGTTGTTTTCTACATTTATGTTTTTTTTTTCCGCTGTAATATTTTATATAAATGTACGTCTTTTATCTACGTCCGGCACTCTGGCTGTAGATTGCGCCTTTTAACAATACCATTTTTTATTATTAAAGAAATGTAGGTATTTAAATAAAACTTTATACATTAATGTAAATTGGTATGAATATGCAAATGGCAGACGCCATGACATACTTGTGCGATACTTGCTTCCCTCCATATCAGCGTTGAAACTTAATAATTCTGGTTAGCCTACTTTCGTCATCAATAAAATTGATGAAATTGAAGAAGGTAATTGACTTAAAAAATCGCGCGCCTGTTAATAATTTCATGTTTACTTTTTCTTAACTTGAGAAATGTGGGCATACTATGTTTGAACCCTTTTATAATCTTTTATGTAAAGCCTTAAAATTAGTATAATTTACAAATCAAAAGAAAAACATCAACGTCATGATATAATATTTTACTGGGAACCACATAGTTCTAATTTTTTTCTAGTTTATGAATGCCTACTTATCCTATTCGTGTAGTTTGACGAGGGATGCGAGCTAAAAATTTAACAGTAACCATACAGGACTATGAAAGTCAGGAGAGCCTTAAATTGCAAACAGAGTGGAGTGGACTAGATGTCAGTGAAACGTTTGTTTATATGGTTTTCTGGTTCTATTTTTATCGCTTTCTACTTTTCCCCCGTATACTGTGTACTACGTTTTTCATGTTCCGTTAGATGCTTCAAAAAGTATCGAAATCATTGCGTATTATGTGCAAAAAGTGCAATGTGGGAAGTTATAGGTTCGAGGTTAATCGACGTGTTGACGAGACTAAGGCGTATATTTTACTGAACGGATTAACATAAGCTTAATGCTATGTATATGTATGGTATTTCGGGTGAAGGATCAGCTTAAACACTACACTAGACCAATTTATGTTCATGTACCTAAATAAATAAAAATATAGAATATTGTGCTTTAGTATACATTAATAGTTCCTGCATTTATACATGGAAGTAAATCTGAATTGTGATACCTACTTGTACATACCTATAACTCAAAATATTGTTCACAGGACCTGCAAGAACCCACATCGGATCTAGGTGAAATTCTCGTCTCATTACTGTACAATGAAAACCTTCATAGACTTACAGTCACGGTCATCGAGGCTCGAGGACTTAAGGTAAGTCTTTGAACATGAAAACACTTGTAATTTAAGATCAATCTAAAAGATAAATTATTCATGAGAGCTCACGTATTTTTTATCCCCCCCTACTCTAGCTGATTGTGCAGCTGGAGAGAGTGTACGACTCTCTCCAGCTACAGAATAAAACCCACTATGTTCCTTCTGGAAGTTTTTGTGTGCCAGGGCCACGGTAACTCTGGGAATAACTCCCAGTCCCGCCAAGCCTCGTCCCTATGGGGCCTCTCAGATATAGCTGAAAAAAAATATGCCGAGTGACGAGGCATAATGTTGACATACAAAAATGTCAGTAGCAACATACAAAAACATATATACCCACTCCTTTATTCAGCGTTGATGGAACTTTTTGGGAAGTGTACTAGAATATGCAATTTTCAATACAGGCACTGAACCATAGTCAAGTAAGATAGCACTCTAAAGGGAAATACCAATTTGAATTTGAATCGAACTCGAGTCCAGTTTTCAAATGTGTTACGTGTCACTTTTGTAGTGTGTGACTTTATACGTAGATATGTTGTTTGTGACCTTTTCAGTTTAGGCAAAGTTATTATATAAGAAGCTACTACCTTTTCAATTTCGAATTTAATTTTTTTTTTTTTTTATACATAATTATATAATATTAAAGCTGGGTTTTACACTTTTAGCATAGCTTAGTTTTGTTGTTATGTGATCAAAGAATATAAGATTCGGTATAATTTTTATTTTTTGTCTCGAATTATTCAATTGGTCGGTTTCGGATTGAGTATATACGTATCAATTTGTTAATAATTTTACTAAACTACAGCCATAAATTTTGTTACGTCTCTTTGTCGCAGCTGGATCCCTCATCAAGCAAGAAAGAGATGGTAGTGCGAGTGACACAAGAGCGCGCATGCAGGGGGGTGCGCGCGCGCCGCACCGCCGCAGTCGACGTGGCAGACGATGGCAGTGCCTTCGTCTCCGAGTGCTTCCACTTCAGGCTGAGGGCTGATGAGCTGCATACTACCAGTGTCACTATACAGGCATTGCAGCCTCACTCCGTGTATGCCAAAGGTAGATTTTATTTGTTTTGGTAGATCCATTCGACGAAGATTTTGTAAAACAAAAAAAAAAACACTTTTATTCAATCTTCCAATTTAAGCGTAATGAATTGTTTATATAGTCACACCTGAATGTTTTTTGGACTTGGAGATTTAGGATATTACTGTTTTATCAAGCAAATCGTATGGCCCACTCATATTAGACCAAAAGGTTAAAATAATTCTCACCCAGCTCAAAGTTGGTAGGACTGTTCAAGACGCCACAATAAATTGAATCTTTAACGTATATTTACATAGCACTCGTACATAATACGAAATGTGAATGTATTATCACCTGCTTACGTGCTCTGTTAACAACTCTTTTCATGTCACAACTGGATAATATTATTTAAGCAATACTTACTTCAGAATAAGGATTTATTATATGTAACATGTTTCTCTTTAGATCCAAAGAGAGTCCCAAGAGACTTCTACCTACAAGAATATTTCATTGTTTGTTACAGATCGACTGCTCGGTAAGTTTGTATTAGGATCCTACATGTTCGCAAGGGGCCGAGCCCTCCAACACTGGAACTCGGCACTCGCCGCGCCCATGGAACAAGTCAAACAATGGCACCCGCTCACCAATTAACGACAACCCGGCCAAACTACGTACAACTGACGATCACCGACCCCACCTAGCTAAGAGTGTATCTCAAATCGGACGTATTATATCCCATAGGAACGTAATCTACCAGGATATAGCTCCTAACAATTGATTTATTCGAAGCGTTTTTGTTTCTACATGTACGATACGTACTTGTGTATAAATTAGGTTAGAGATAACATAAGAAATTGATGAAGTATTCTATTTGAATTGAATGAATATCATGATTCAAAATTCAAAATATCTAAAATGAATTTAATAATATTTTTGTAACTCCAATTTACACTATATTTCAAGTATTGTATTTAATTTTCACGCTGAGTTACAAAATCAATATAATGTGCATCAACATAAAGGGAGTTAGATTATCCAATTGCGTCTTAAAAAGAGCGATATACGATATTCTATTGTATTTTAAAGTTTCCGAATATCATATCTCAAATACTTTCACTCTATCTAGATACTTACTGAAAAATCATTTTTGCTCATAGATAATAATTTTATATAATAAGTGTATTACATATTCAAAATATTTCATTAAAACTACACCTTATACTATCAATAAATTATTTATAACTAAATGTTTAATAAATATAAAATATTGCCAATATACACGTATTGTAGTAGAATAATTATAATTTCAACAATGTGCAAAATCAATGAAATAAAATTATGTAACGCCAAATTGGCGAAAATTGTTGTATTTTATTTCAAGGCCCATTCATCACAACAACTTTTTATAATCAGTACCCAATATTTGAAGGAACTGTTACCATCTATGTCGAAATAATTATATCTATGTTTTGAAGATCTTTTACCTGCTAAATGAACACTGCAACTATTACTAATCTGTATTTAATCCCAAAGGACTCATTCCACTTCATATTCAGTTACTACAACGATTCTTTCTGCCATGTTCCTAAGTCAATTGGGTTTGGCGCAACATGTTTTTCGCTTTCATTCTTCTCTGTCTGTCGTCATATTAATATCCTCTCCCTTCTTGAATGTCATCTTGCAGGCTAACAATCCATCTCTTCCTTGGTCTACCTCTGCTCTGCATCCATATTCCTTCATAATCATCACACTCTTTGTAGCACGTGTTTCACATCTTCTCATTACATGCCCATACCATGACGAACGTTGAACTCTCATAATGATATATAGTCATTCATTCATGATATATATTTTCAGTAAGTACAGTCTATCGTGTGTCACGTGTGCATTTGTGGATTTCCCCACAAAGTCTTGTCTAAGCTCAAATATTCTGGCTGCAATAAACTGAAATAGTTTCTTATGCATCAGGACGGTCGTAAAAGTACGAATTTCTCCGATCATAAAACCCAGAATGCATCATTATACCTGAGGGTGTAAGTAACCATTTTGAAACTGGAATAGCAGAATCCGAGCTTAATGTAAGTATTCCTAGCAAAATGTTTTAAGGTAATGATTACTGTAAATGTGAAAGGTATGTACAATAGTGCACATATAAACTTACGAAGCAAATTATAATTAAAACTTTTAAAAGATAATATATATGTATTATCTTTTAAAAGTTTTAATAAGTATATAAGTTAGTTTTAATAATATATAATAAGAATATAAATAATATTCTGAAGCTATTTTTATTAAATTCTGGTATAGTAAGTAAAATAAAATAAATAAAGAAGCCGAAAATCGATCTCAGTGGCGTGCACTTGGAGAGGCCTATGTCCAGCAGTGGACTGCGATAGGCTGATGATGATGATGATGATGATAGTAAGTAAAGCAATACTGCGTAATACGATCGTGGTTAAGCTAGACTAGACGTTAGATCCTATAGCATGCCACACATGAGTTTTTATTTGTATTTAGGAATAATTGCTTTCTACCCATACTGCTTACGATGTAAATTTCGAAATAGATAAGTTATTACCGACTAAACATTAGCGTAAAATTTTCCTTTCCTCACACACACACACACACACACACACACACAATTTATACACGTCACACTTCTGCAAAAAAATTTCAGAACATTATACAGCCATATTCGATTAGGTGAACACAGAAATAAAATAAATAAGGGAATACCTCGTCACAGTTTACCATTAATTTAGCTTTCCCTTAAGGAATTGGTGTCATATTATTCATAAACTAATTACCAATAGTAAGAATTATACTGTTATTTTGAATGGCCCTTCTAACATAATGGCTATATTGCGTTACTAATGACCATCCGTTATTTAAAAACCACTTCTCACTGTCTATTAATGAACAATTCTATAGAAAATTTATTTTTATATTTGCGGAGGCGTATTTTTAATCCCAATTATAGGGCATGAAGCTATGAAAATAGTAACATCACCGAAAAAAAATATATTTATAAACATAAAATAAACAACTAGTAACACTTTTTTCCGAGTGATAAGGTTGCATAAAAATAGTTCTCTAATCGTTCTAAAACAGCAGATGTCAGATTTATTTTGTAATTCAATAACTAAATGTAAATTCCTGCTTTGAACAGTTATTTGTACTGATACTGAAATAATATTCCCGTAAATGTAGCTTTGATAATCCGAATTACTCTCGAAAGGGTTGTAGGAGTCCTTTAATCACACTTCAATCGTCTTTCTTGTCTTATCTGGAATAACAGCTACGCCTGGAGATTATGCGGTACTTTTACTATATTCATTTCAAAATATATTTTTGCCTTTGAAAATAGAACAGTAAATATATATGTAATAATATTGTATGTATAAAGGCTGAAGAGTTTATTTCTTTGTTTGATTGCTTGGACACACTAATCTTGCGAACTAGTAATCCGATTTGGAAAATTACTTCGATGTTATATATGAAGTGATATATCAAGTAAGGCTATGCGCTGCTTTATATCGGGCGTGCGAAGTAGTTCCCATACCGTTACGCGAGAGAAACAGTTGACAGAAGCTAGTGATATAGAGGAATGAGGCTATCAAAGAAACTTTGGATGTATTTTATGGAACAGAAGTAACTTCAAAAATATTAGACAGATGAATATGGAAGAAAAGACAAGGTGTCAAACTCAATTCAAATTGGGACAAGGCATAATGCTGGTCTGATGAACACTATTTCCAACATCATCCTGTTCTGCAACAGTTCACATATCACCAATGTTGACCCCGTAGGTGCAATGGTAACCACGCCGGACTGCTTGAAGTTGTGTTGGCACCCATAACATAAGCTAATGAATAGCTTACTTTGGGGCTAACCGGCCGTGTGTGTAAAATATTGAGCTAACATAATTATTGCTACAGTATTTCAAATTAGACTTATCCGACTGCTTACATACCCGACTGCGAAGGAGGGTTGGGTTCAATATTTTGCTACATTACATTATAGCAAACAAAATAATATACACACATTTTCAGTACCATAAACTCGGCTCCCATAAAAAACACGTCACTTCCTATAAATAATGTTAAAAAAGGATTCAAATGAAACGTAAATTCTTATTTCCGACCGTTTGTACGCAAAGGGTCGTTTGCGGACATGCCCCGGGAAACGTTAAGGCGTTTGTAACTCGAATTAGCATTAATTATTATTTACGAGAGGAAAAAGTCCACAGATGTTATAATCATATTTAATAACTAAAAAAAAAACAGATGCGAGTCGGACTCGCTTACTGAGGGTTCCGTACCAATCATAATAGATAGTTTGGGAATTAAAATTATAATAATACTTGATGATTTCCCTGACAGTTCTAATGCATTCGAGCCACACATCCTATTTTCACCTAAAAGGTAAAAATAACGTATTATTTATTTATAATGCGAACAGAAAATATTTTTAAGAGTATATTATTAAGTAACTTAAGGAAGAGCTCGTGGCTAAGTAACAGCTGCACGGATCGTTAGATCATAAGGTAAACCCTGAAAATGACTGGTTCTTAATCGAAGCCGTGAATAAAAAAAAAAACACTTTACACTACTGCTTATAATAATGACGATAGCTCGCAGCCCATATCATAGAAGAATAGATAACTTAAGGTAATTTGGAAAATAATTATTTTAATTGGCTTTGTGGCGAGTCTACCTACTCCACTATTATAATGATCGCGTGAAACGTGTTACTATCTTACGTGATATCTTTACTGTGTTCTACCGTGCCTGTATGAGCAGACCCGCATTGAATGCGGCTAGTGTTAAACGCTCAATGTATTACGTGTTACGTATGACGGCAGATCAATGATGCTAGTATTAGGATAGGTCCTGGTTTCACACCAGTGTACCTCAATCTCATGTTGTCTTTGCTTCTATGGACAAGAAAAGTTCATAGCCCTTACGGAATTGAAAACATTCGAACATGTTCCAAATAATAAACATAACACCCGTTGTTTGTACATTTTCTGAACATATTTGCCTGAATAAAGGAATAAATAAAAAAATAAAACACATCCGCTAACCGCCACTGCCGTAGGTGAATCGTCTATATCCTCAATTATCTAATTCTCGTGGTGTCATCCGCGTCCTTAAGAGCGCGTAGGTATTCCAAAAGTTGGCAACGTCGCAAATAGCTGTCAAATGTTTATTAATTTGGCAATTTTAATGTATGAAAATAAGAAATAATGCTTTATGGTGCACTAAAAATTTATTAGGGAATGCAATTATTAATATCGTTATATCGAATATAATATTTGAATTATTAGTTACGAGATTGCTACCATCATTACTGATGTACCTTTTATTTGAGTTCGCGATGATCATCAAGCGCTATGATCACGGAGTAACTGTAGCTCAATAAAAAGGTGCATGGTAGCAATCTCGTAACAAATAATTCAAATGTTAGTGACCATGAAAGTTTAAATCAACATACCGAATGTAAGTTTCAGATGTACAAAAAAACGTATTTGGTATAAATTTCCCTTACCGAAACTGAAAAATTATGGCAAGCTAACATTTTACTACAAAGTATGTATTTCTGTTACTGTAAATACTCGTATATTTCCATAACTGTTTAGGTTCAAATAAAGAATAAACTACAGACTATCCGAAACTGACAAATTTTCCCAATCAACTTTGAACCATATGCTTCAGCGATAAAATTGAAAATTTATTAAGGAATTTTGACACATTGTAGCAGCTTGATGTGCTAACATAAAAATATCACACATGATACTGAATTATAAAGCCTAAAAAAAAACACCACGGTATGAATTAAATACATGACTGTTTACAGCATGTAT
The DNA here is from genome assembly GCA_958496145.1 of Heliothis peltigera. NCBI lineage: Eukaryota > Metazoa > Arthropoda > Insecta > Lepidoptera > Noctuidae > Heliothis > Heliothis peltigera. The sequence continues at coordinate 5,982,904 of OY292337.1, forward strand.
GTATGACATTAATGAAAAAAGTTGTTATGTGTTAAGCTTTATGAATAATAAATTAGCATTTTAATGTACACAGGCATGCAACTCTCTCTGTTATTACAAGGAAAGAAGTTTCTTTCCGTAGGGCAGTTTAAATAATCTTTCCGTTCTAACTGGCTATTTTTCCACCCACACTTGTGAAACAATGGCAGTTTCTTTCTATCTACGTCATTGTAAAATGGTGGAAAGGAAAATAATCGAAAGTCTGTGACGTCATGTTGTCTTTCCATAGGTTCGTTGAATGTTTCAGAATATTAATTTGTGTATAGTCCTCTAGAGTTTGTGGATTTGGACGTTTGTTCCTCAATCACTCTTAAACTCCTAAACAGATTCTGATGAAACCTAGTCGTAATAATTAAGACTTTATATAATATCCTCTATAGTTCTTACTAGAGTTTGTGGATTTGGACTTTGTTCCTAGATCATGCTTATACGCTTGTACGATTTTGAAAAGACCTAGTCGTATATGACTTATACATTACAATAATGTACTGTTTATTCTGGTGCGAGTAGTTCTCTCGGGAAGTTTATTAAAAAAATCGGACAAGTTTGAGACAGAATCACGCGATTATTATATATCAAGAATCAAATTTAATATGGTAGGTTTTTTATATCTTTGTATCTATTCAAACAAGAAATAATGCGTCAGAAAATTAAGTGAATTAATATTGCAATATTCACATAAACCCGTTCCAAAATATATGATACCCTGTATACTCGTGTCTCTGGAAGCTAAGGAGTACCTTTGTTGTCTCCATCATGAGATTAGCTTTGAACCTACATTGCTTTGTAGTGTCTTCAGTAGGTACACAATATTAATTATGGAGTTTCCGCTCGGTGCTTCTCAATAATACCTTAACCTTGAAGCGATGTACCGAGCTTTTGAAGTTTCATATAAAACTGCAATAGGTCTATTAGAAACAAACGAATTTCACTTATATCAAGATGCACACATATTTACGTTTTTGCCGGCCTGCAATATTTGAGAGTTGGTCTCGATTTATCTGCGAGTTCACTATCATAGATTTTGACCTGATGTCTACATATGAATATGGCCACCTAGACGTAACAGTTTTTTTTTAGCCGGTTCAGACATTTGCGAGTCATCAATGGAAATATACAAAAAGTTCACGGATTAAGTACCTCCTTCCTTTTTATAGAAGTCAGTCCAAATTCCAAACAAGATTTTTTTCAGCATGCCAACAATGTTATTTTTAACCGAGGTCATAACAATGTTGTGCAACACGGAACGCTAACCGGATTGATAAAAGCAAGTCATCGTGCATCAGTAAAAATTTTTTGACTCTAATTTAATACAATAATACACCTTTTCTGGCTGCAATAAACTGAAATAGTTTCTTATGCATCACGACGGTCGTAAAAGTACGAATTTCTCCGATCATAAAACCCAGAATGCATCATTATACCTGAGGGTGTAAGTAACCATTTTGAAACTGGAATAACAGAAACCGAGCTTAATGTAAGTATTCCTAGCAAAATGTTTTAAGGTAATATTACTGTAAATGTGAAAGGATTTTACAATAGTGCACATATAAACTTACGAAGCAAATTATAATTAAAACTTTTAACAGATAATACGTATTTATTTATATTCTGAAGCTATTTTTATAAAATTCTGGTATAGTAAGTATTTGCAATACTGCGTAACACGATTTTGGTTAAGCTGGACTGTGTATCTTACGTTAGATCCTATAGCATGCCACACATGTGTTTTTATTTGGATTTAGGCATAATTGCTTTCTTTCTGCTTACGATATAGGTAAGTTATTTACCAACTAAACATTAGCGTAAAATTTTCCTTTCCTCACACACACACACACACACACACACACACACACACACACACACAATTTATACACGTCACACTTCTGTAAAGAAATTTCAGAACATTATACAACCATATTCGATTAGGTGAACACAGAAATAAAATAAAAAAGGGAATACCGTCGTCACAGTTTAACATTAATTTAGCTCTCCCTTAGGGAATTGGTGTCATATTATTCATAAACTAATTACCAATAGTAGGAATTATACTGGTACTTTAAATGTCTCTTCTAACATAATGGCTATATTGCGTTACTAATGACCATCCGTTATTTAAAAACCACTTCTCACTGTCTATTAATGAACAATTCTATAGAAAATTTATTTTTATATTTGCGGAGGCGTATTTTTAATCCCAATTATAGGGCATGAAGCTATGAAAATAGTAACATCACCGAAAAAAAATATATTTATAAACATAAAATAAACAACTAGTAACACTTTTTTCCGAGTGATAAGGTTGCATAAAAATAGTTCTCTAATCGTTCTAAAACAGCAGATGTCAGATTTATTTTGTAATTCAATAACTAAATGTAAATTCCTGCTTTGAACAGTTATTTGTACTGATACTGAAATAATATTCCCGTAAATGTAGCTTTGATAATCCGAATTACTCTCGAAAGGGTTGTAGGAGTCCTTTAATCACACTTCAATCGTCTTTCTTGTCTTATCTGGAATAACAGCTACGCCTGGAGATTATGCGGTACTTTTACTATATTCATTTCAAAATATATTTTTGCCTTTGAAAATAGAACAGTAAATATATATGTAATAATATTGTATGTATAAAGGCTGAAGAGTTTATTTCTTTGTTTGATTGCTTGGACACACTAATCTTGCGAACTAGTAATCCGATTTGGAAAATTACTTCGATGTTATATATGAAGTGATATATCAAGTAAGGCTATGCGCTGCTTTATATCGGGCGTGCGAAGTAGTTCCCATACCGTTACGCGAGAGAAACAGTTGACAGAAGCTAGTGATATAGAGGAATGAGGCTATCAAAGAAACTTTGGATGTATTTTATGGAACAGAAGTAACTTCAAAAATATTAGACAGATGAATATGGAAGAAAAGACAAGGTGTCAAACTCAATTCAAATTGGGACAAGGCATAATGCTGGTCTGATGAACACTATTTCCAACATCATCCTGTTCTGCAACAGTTCACATATCACCAATGTTGACCCCGTAGGTGCAATGGTAACCACGCCGGACTGCTTGAAGTTGTGTTGGCACCCATAACATAAGCTAATGAATAGCTTACTTTGGGGCTAACCGGCCGTGTGTGTAAAATATTGAGCTAACATAATTATTGCTACAGTATTTCAAATTAGACTTATCCGACTGCTTACATACCCGACTGCGAAGGAGGGTTGGGTTCAATATTTTGCTACATTACATTATAGCAAACAAAATAATATACACACATTTTCAGTACCATAAACTCGGCTCCCATAAAAAACACGTCACTTCCTATAAATAATGTTAAAAAAGGATTCAAATGAAACGTAAATTCTTATTTCCGACCGTTTGTACGCAAAGGGTCGTTTGCGGACATGCCCCGGGAAACGTTAAGGCGTTTGTAACTCGAATTAGCATTAATTATTATTTACGAGAGGAAAAAGTCCACAGATGTTATAATCATATTTAATAACTAAAAAAAAAACAGATGCGAGTCGGACTCGCTTACTGAGGGTTCCGTACCAATCATAATAGATAGTTTGGGAATTAAAATTATAATAATACTTGATGATTTCCCTGACAGTTCTAATGCATTCGAGCCACACATCCTATTTTCACCTAAAAGGTAAAAATAACGTATTATTTATTTATAATGCGAACAGAAAATATTTTTAAGAGTATATTATTAAGTAACTTAAGGAAGAGCTCGTGGCTAAGTAACAGCTGCACGGATCGTTAGATCATAAGGTAAACCCTGAAAATGACTGGTTCTTAATCGAAGCCGTGAATAAAAAAAAAAACACTTTACACTACTGCTTATAATAATGACGATAGCTCGCAGCCCATATCATAGAAGAATAGATAACTTAAGGTAATTTGGAAAATAATTATTTTAATTGGCTTTGTGGCGAGTCTACCTACTCCACTATTATAATGATCGCGTGAAACGTGTTACTATCTTACGTGATATCTTTACTGTGTTCTACCGTGCCTGTATGAGCAGACCCGCATTGAATGCGGCTAGTGTTAAACGCTCAATGTATTACGTGTTACGTATGACGGCAGATCAATGATGCTAGTATTAGGATAGGTCCTGGTTTCACACCAGTGTACCTCAATCTCATGTTGTCTTTGCTTCTATGGACAAGAAAAGTTCATAGCCCTTACGGAATTGAAAACATTCGAACATGTTCCAAATAATAAACATAACACCCGTTGTTTGTACATTTTCTGAACATATTTGCCTGAATAAAGGAATAAATAAAAAAATAAAACACATCCGCTAACCGCCACTGCCGTAGGTGAATCGTCTATATCCTCAATTATCTAATTCTCGTGGTGTCATCCGCGTCCTTAAGAGCGCGTAGGTATTCCAAAAGTTGGCAACGTCGCAAATAGCTGTCAAATGTTTATTAATTTGGCAATTTTAATGTATGAAAATAAGAAATAATGCTTCATGGTGCACTAAAAATTTATTAGGGAATGCAATTATTAATATCGTTATATCGAATATAATATTTGAATTATTAGTTACGAGATTGCTACCATCATTACTGATGTACCTTTTATTTGAGTTCGCGATGATCATCAAGCGCTATGATCACGGAGTAACTGTAGCTCAATAAAAAGGTGCATGGTAGCAATCTCGTAACAAATAATTCAAATGTTAGTGACCATGAAAGTTTAAATCAACATACCGAATGTAAGTTTCAGATGTACAAAAAAACGTATTTGGTATAAATTTCCCTTACCGAAACTGAAAAATTATGGCAAGCTAACATTTTACTACAAAGTATGTATTTCTGTTACTGTAAATACTCGTATATTTCCATAACTGTTTAGGTTCAAATAAAGAATAAACTACAGACTATCCGAAACTGACAAATTTTCCCAATCAACTTTGAACCATATGCTTCAGCGATAAAATTGAAAATTTATTAAGGAATTTTGACACATTGTAGCAGCTTGATGTGCTAACATAAAAATATCACACATGATACTGAATTATAAAGCCTAAAAAAAAACACCACGGTATGAATTAAAAACATGACTGTTTACAGCATGTATGTATGACATTCATGAAAAAAGTTGTTATATATTAAGCTTTATGAATAATAAATTAGCATTTTAATGTACGCAGGCATGCAACTCCTATTATTATTAGGAAAGAAGTTTCTTTACGTAGCGCAGTTTAAATAATCTTTCCGTTCTAACTGGCTATTTTTCCACCCACACTTGTGAAACAATGGTAGTTTAATTCTATCTACGTCATTGTAAAATGGTGGAAAGGAAAATAATTGAAAGTCTGTGACGTCATGGTGTCTTTCCATGGGTTCGTTAAATGTTTCAGAATAATAATTTGTGTATAGTCCTCTATAGTTCTCACTAGAGTTTGTGGATTTGGACGTTTGTTCCTCAATCACTCTTAAACGCCTAAACAGATTCTGATGAAACCTAGTCGTAATAATTATGACTTTATATAATATCCTCTATAGTTCTCTCTAGAGTTTGTGGATTAGGACGTTTGTTTCTAAATCATGCTTATACGCTTGTACGATTTTGAAGAGACCTAGTCGTAATATGTATGTATTATACATTACAATAACGTATAGCCGACTGTTTATTCTATTGCGATTAGTTCCCTCGGGAAGTTTATTTAAAAAATCGGACAAGTTCGTGACAGAATCACGCGATTATTATATTTCAAGAATGAATATTAAAATATGGCAGGTTTTTTATATCTTTTTATCTATTCAAAAAAGAAATAATGCGTCAGAAAATTAAATGAATTAATTTTGCAATATTCACAGAAACCCCTTCCAAAATATATGATACCCTGTACGGTATACTCGTGTCTCTGGAAGCTAAGGAGTACCTTTGTTGTCTCCATCATGAGATTAGCTTTGAACCTACATTGCTTTGTAGTGTCTTCAGTAGGTACACAATATTAATTATGGAGTTTCCGCTCGGTGCTTCTCAATAATACCTTAACCTTGAAGCGATGTACCGAGCTTTTGAAATTTCATATAAAACTGCAATAGGTCTATTAGAAACAAACGAATTTCACTTATATCAAGATGCACACATATTTACGGGCCTGCAATATTTGAGAGTTGGTCTCGATTTATCTGCGAGTTCACTATCATAGATTTTGACCTGATGACTACATATGAATATGGCCACCTAGACGTAACAGTTTTTTTTTTTTAGCCGGTTCAGACATTTGCGAGTCATCAATGGAAATATACAAAAAGTTCACGGATTAAGTACCTCCTTCCTTTTTATAGAAGTCAGTCCAAATTCCAAACTACATTTTTTTCAGCATGCCAACAAAGTTATTTTTAACCGAGGTCATAATAATGTTGTGCAACACGGAACGCTAACCGGATTGATAAAAGCAAGTCATCGTGCATCAGTATAAAAATTTTTGACTCTAATTTAATACAATAATACACCTAAAGGTCTTCAAAAGGAACCTAGATTATTCTCAAATGGATGACGATGCATTAACAGGGACTATCAATACCATTTTATTCTATATTTTTATTTAAATATAAAGATATTAATTGCTAGCTTATGTTAGCGGTTTCACCCGCGTCCCTCAGGAACTACCGCGTACCCAAATAAAAATAATTCCATAGACTACTTTTTGAGTTCCTTTCTCGATAAATGAGCTATCTAATACTAAAAGAATATCCCATATAGGTCCAGTAGTTCCTAACAATATCACGTTCAAGCCAACAAACACACTAGCCATATAGGTATTATTAGTACAATCACAGGAACTATCAAATTAACTGCTTCCATGAACCAATTGATTAAACAAATACCAACACTATCCCAGCAACCTTAAAGGCTATATTACAGTGCAAACGCAACATACCCAACAACAAAAACTAGTATGACAAAATCAATGAGTGAGACGGAATTTAAAACACACTGTGTTGACTCATTCTATGTATAATTTAGTTCTATATAACGATGTATTTGGCCGCACGAATTTAGTACGCATACTGTATTCGTAGTAGACAGTCCAGTGTCAAAAAGTGATAATGCCGAAAAAACTGCAATATTTTGATTTTAACGGTCTCGGTGAGAAAATAAGGTATATTCTTCATTACACCGGCCAGGAATTTGAAGATTTCCGACATGATGTAACTACTTGGCCTATTCCTGAAATTAAAGAAAGTGAGTACCTATAATTTATAGCTATAGTGTTATTGTCAATTGTTTAATTATTTTGTAACAATTGTCTGCAATATTAATGAGAATGAATGAAGGGAAAATTATTTCATTTTCGTACAAAATATTGATTCTGTGATGTGTTGCGATGACGTCAATGTAAATTTAACTTTGATTTATAAAATGTAGGTTAGGGTAGGCGTAGATTACAAGATAACATCTTGACTTATCTAGACTGATGGTTATCATAAAATATACATCAAAGGAGATGCTGGTAACAGAATAAAGCACTCAGCGATCAAAAGGTGCTTGGTTATTATAATAATACTTTGACGACTTAACAACAAAACAACAAACAAATAGTTGAGATATTGATTTGACCGAATTACCATTATTTCTTGCGTGCGCGTGGTAATCAAACTGTATATGGGACAATGAAGGAGGACTTTTGTTAACATAATACATTTTGCCATTTCGTCTTTTTAGGGTTCCGTATCCAAAGGGTAAAACGGAACCCTAAAAAGACGAAATCCGTCCGTCTGTCACCAGGCTGTATCTCATGAACCGTGATAGTTAGAGTTGAAATTTTCACAGATGATGTATTTCTGTTGCCGCTATAACAACAAATACTGAAAACTAGAATATAATAAATATTTTGGGGGGCTCCCATACAACAAACGTGATTTTTTTGTTCATTTTTGCTCGATATCGATAACGACAACAGGTAGATGCTTGAAATATTCACAGAATATGGAATGTATTACTTAATTCAAAAATAAGTAATTGCATTAAAATTAAATTAATATTTGAGGGGGTCTCCCATTAAACAGACATGATTTTTTGTCCGTTTTATAAATAATGGTACGGAACCCTTCGTGAGCGAGTCCGACTCGCACTTGGCCGTTTTTTTCCGTTTTTCTTTCTTTACCCTTTGACCTCATAAATAATAAACATATTTCTTTAACAGCTCTTCCTTTCGGCCAGTTTCCCATTTACGAAGAAGATGGTCGCGTACTTTGTCAAAGCTTGGCCATCGCTAAGTATGTGGCCAGGGGTACTGACCTGATACCTAGTGACCCCTGGAAGAATGCTCAAGTGGATTCAGCCGTGTATTCTATCATGGATTATAATAAACGTGAGTATTTTTTATAACTTATAAAAAAAATTAAGTTATGTATTTTGACTTTTTATCCTGAAGATGAAGTGACAATTTAATTATGGATGCGAAATGTTGAATTTATGGGGAGTCCTGGAATGCAAATATTCTTATTAATATTATAAAGGTCAAAGTGTGTTTATTCTTTAGTTTTGATTATTATGCTATCATGTTACAATGTATGAAGAGATTGAGATGGTATTTATCATGGAGATAGGCGGTATCCTGGAGACAAAAATAAGCTTCGTTAGTTTATTGGTATGTAGTTCCCTCGGATGACGCACAAAGTCGCATGCGATGTCGGATAAGCTGTCAAAAACGGTTAATTTGTATGAAAATATTTAGATAAATACTTAGATAAATCTGTGACGTCAATAACAGATTGTTACATCAAGCCATGTACTTATTTCGATTATATTATCAATACAAACAAGAAACAATTTTCGGTTCAAAACGATAAATTAAACCGACATAATTTTAAGATCCTTTACAAAATGAATATGATAATAGTCATCATCCCAATTGTATCTTTCAATGCACTACTTATTACTTTATTTCAAGTTCTAATTCAAAAGTAAATTGTATTGATGTATTTAATTTTCAGATGTCATTGCGGCCGTTCACGAACCAGACCTTCAGAAGAAAGTAGAACTGAGAAACAAATTACGTAGTGAAATCATTGATTACTTTTTTTCGAGGTTCGAGAAGTTACTGAAAGAAAACGGTGGATATTTCAGTGGAAAGGTGAATATTTAAAGTTGTTTTACTTACATTGCTAGTATATTAACCATTAGAGTACTAGAAATAAAACATAATGATATTACTAGCTTAGGGACGCGGGTGAAACTCGAGAAACAGCTAGTTAAAAAGTATACGATGAGTAAAAAAATATTTTTAAAGTCTATTTTTTTTTATTGTGCCAAATAAGCTAAATACTTATTTTTATTGCAGCTCTCCTGGGGAGAATTCGTATTATGCGCTGCAGTTGATGCAACTAATTTCTTCTTTACTATGGAAGTGCAGAAGGACTACCCAGCTATTAAAGCAGTTTGCGAAGAGATTTGGAATGCACCTGGAGTCAAAAAATATATAGAGGCCAGAGGGCCTTATTCTCTAGATTGCATCAAAAAGCGATTTGGATATGTAGAAGAGTAATGAAATGTATTTACATTATATTATTGGTTTATTTATATTAATAATTAATAATAATTTTTGAGAATATAATTTAATACTAACATTCGTTTAAGTTATATGAACACTATAGATTATACGGTAAAATCAAAGAATTTGAATTTATTACACTTTTATTTCATTTTACGGTTTTAACGGCCTTTGTATCCAAAAGTCCATGAAATTCTTCAAGTGAATTTAATGGATTTTAATATGTGAATTAAACTACACTAGCCATATTGTCTACAAAATATTATATAGGTATTATTCCTTAATTGCAATAGTTAATCTAATGCATTTAGCCTCAAAAGAAATACACCCCGAGTCAGAGCGATAGGACGGATAATTTTTGTTCTTTCTGGTTATTTTTTTAACCTAGGGCTGTTCTTATGGCTCTCTATCCAGAGGCTCCAGTTTCTCCTTTTAGGCCCTATCTTTGGACCACAGAAGAGACCCGGGGCATAGCCACGTCGCATACCTCCAAAAATATGATCTCCCGACACCTCTCTGAGTCTTTATCAATGTTTGCACGCCTCACCAGTGATGATACCCTGGTCTTGCAGCAGAAGCTCCCGATCGCCAGCAAACTGCTTATACTGATCCTTGCATAAAATTACCGCATGCCATACTTATTGATATACTTGACTTATTGATAGGTCACGAATGTAAACGTGAAAAGAGAATGTAACTTTAATTGATTAAATTAATAAAATCTCAAATAATACAATTTTTTTTTGAATCCAGAAATCAATTATTTTATCAAAAATACATGAGTAATGCGTTTCTACAGGCAGTCCTATTTGCAGAAAAAAGTATCATAGTTATGATTGAACATAAAGTGGCAAGGAATGTCTAAACCATTTTAACAGCAAAATTGAGACGGTTGGATAATAACGACGAATTTAGACGGCCAAGGTTGTTAGTAAACAGTTTCCGTAGTAGATAGTTGTCAAGTATCCAAAGGTCATAAAGGCGAAACTACTTTAGTGTTGCAATTTGAACTGTATTGCCTAGGTATTAAGGCAACTTTTTCATTATACAATATACAAAGAGCAGCTAATAAAATCTGCAATATTTTCTCAATCAATATTGAACCTTGTACTTTAGAGATAAAGTCACAATCTATTTTTTTTATAACATATTGTAGTGGCCTGAGATGCGGCCATCTGTGCATACCTACATTTTAAACAGAAGAATATGACTTGTTGGTTTAATTGTATTAACCTTATCATTAACCTTTTCCTGTGATTCACAAGTCTTTAGATATTAAAACCCAACCCAAAAATGATTTATTTGGATAATAACTAAGTTTCAAAATAGGGTGAAATTCTTCACTAACGCATCTCAAATCTTCTCTTAACTTAAAACACGCGACTTCCTGTCATATAAACTGAGATTTATAGTTCTATAATTACCTGCTAAACATCAATGCACTTTATCAGAATTTTTAAACACAAATTAATAACTGACAATAAGGTTTATTTTTACATATTCAAATATTTACACCAAATATAAACGAATTACTAAGCTAAGTTTTAATATATACACACTTATAAAAAACTTAAAAGTAATATGGAAATACTAATAAAGGGCGTCAAAAACTTCTCCTTATCGCTGACACCCGATAGTGTACTCAAAAGGCTGGCAGCATTGCCACAATTGACAATTTTGATATTTGAAATCAGATATTGCCAATTGCCATTGAAAATATACGTAATGTACGGGTACGCGACAAGAATATTAAAATACAGAAAGAAAGCTACACGTGGCTTATTGGAGCAGAAGCAATATTGTTATAACAAACATAACATTTAAGTAGAATAAAATTTCATTTGGCTATAGAATTCGTGTAATACAATAAGCAATTTTGTTTCTAAGGTAAAAACGGAGTATATAAACGTTGATAATATTAGTATTAAAAAAGTATAAGATTACGAAAACATATCTCGGTTCGTAATGGATACGGTGCAACCAATACTACTTGTCTACTGAACCACGACGATAGACTAAGGTATACGTATTCTAACCAATGACCAGCTATCGGTACGTCAACATTTCGAAGAACGCATTAATTCACGTGTCTGTGGTTTAATGGTTCAGATATACTCAATGTGCGTATAATGCTGTGTCAATCCTGGTTAACATGCCTTAGGGTACAACTGCCAGTGAGCTTGACAGACTACTAGACAAAAGACGAGAATTTTAGAATAAATACAATCCCAACATTACTAACTACTTTTATTTTACGGTCTTTCAGTTGTATATTATTTTTTATTCCGAAAACAATTACAAATTAACTAAATGGCAAAATAAATTATAAATCTCTTAGCACGAGTGGAAAAAGAAGCTACCTTAACATTAGCAAAAGGGCCTAATTAGTGGCGGTGGGTTCTGATAACACTGACAGAACATTTGCTGTATGACTAAGGTTAGCGATGCTGGGCTCAGATGAATCAACTATTGAGTTACCAGCACCGGTGGAAGATGAGACTGACTGTACATTTAGTGATGGGTTAGTGTTAGCGTCAGGGGTCTGTTAACACTGATGGGACATTTGTTGTAGGGTTAGCAATAGTGGTGGTGGGCTCAGATGAAACAACTATTGAGTTATCAGCACCAATGGGAGACGGGGAGGTCTGGACGCTAAGTGTTGAGTTAGAATTAGCGTCGGCGAGTTCTAGTAACACTGACGGGATATTTGCTGAAAGGCTTGCATTAGCGGTAGTGAGCTCAGATGGAATAACCATTGAGTTGCCAGCACCAATGGGAGATGAGGCTGTCTGGACATCAAGTGTTGGGTTAGTATTAGCGTCGGCGGGTTCTGGTAACACTGACGGGACATTTACTGATGGACTTGCATAAGCGTCAGTGAGCTCAGATGGAACAACCATTAAATTGCCAGCATCATTGGGAGATGGGGAGGACTGGACGCTAAGTGTTGGGTTAGAATTAGTGTCACCGGGTTCTGATAACACTGACAAGATACTTGCTGAAGGGCTTGCAATAGTGGCAGTGGTTTCAGATGAAACAACTATTGAGTTGCCAGCACCAATGGGAGATGGGGAGGTCTGGACGCTGAGTGTTGGGTTGGTATTAGCGTCGACGGGTTCTAGTAACACTGACGGGACATTTGCTGAAGGGCTTGCATTAGCGGCAGTGGGGTCAGATGAAATAGCTATTGAGTTGCCGGTACCAATGGGAGACGGGGAAGTCTGGACGCTAAGTGTTGGGTTGGTATTAGCGTCGGTGGGTTCTGGTAACACTGACGGGGCATTTGCTGAAGGGTTTGCATTAGCGGAAGTGGGCTCAGATGGAACTACTACTGAGTTTCCAGCACCAGCATTGGATGGGGCGGACTGGACATTAAGTGATAGGCTAGAATTAGTGGTGGCGGGTTCAGACGAAGCAACTATTGAAGTCCCAGTACCAGTGGAAGGTGAGATTGGCTGTTGGTGAACTACAGGGCTAACGTTAGCGGCAGTAGATTCAGGTGATATAACTACTGAGTTGCCAGCAGCATCGGAGGATGAGAATGACTGGACATTTGCTGAAAAGCTGGCGTTGGTTGCATCCTCGTCTTGTTTGTGACATATGCTAGAAAGAGAAACAGTAGCAGCAGATGTGTTTACATTTGGAACGTTTGCACTTGGTGCAGAAGTTTGCCCCCCAGTTATCCAACTCGGAAGTATATTGGATAAAGATTGAACAACAGTATGAATATTTTTCTTTGTTCGTTGTATAAATTGAGTCACCCAAGGAAAACTACGGTACTCAGTAATGTTTCCTAGCATTGCAGTGTCATTATTTAATACAGCTGCTTTGGTTACTAGTTCTGCACATAGCGACTGAATATATTTAATATCATCTAGTAAAGCCGATTCATTTAACAATCGGCGTTTCAAAACGGCATTTTGCAAAATGTCTTCAAGATATCTGTTTATTGCAACATATTTTTCTAATTGAGTGTTGTTAGAAGATAAACCGTTCTCAAAATAAAACTTATTTTTACAAATATCTGCCATTGCCATCTGAGCATAATTTTCGGACTCAAGTGGTTTAGAGTCTTCCGTATTATTATCTTCAACTTTCTGTAGCTGGCAGTGATATTTTTCTTTTTGTTTTTGTTCATTTTTGGTCTGTTTTTGCTTGTTTACTTCTTGTTCGATTTGCTTACGCTCTTTCTTCATAAAATTTTCTATCAAATCCCCAAGCCAACCAATATTGTTTTTATCGCCTTTAGTGTAGACTATTGATTCTTCGGATGTCGATCTTTGCTTCGATAGGAATATCCGTACCGTATTTTCATCTGGCAGATATTTTGCACTCACCATACAATACAAGAATAGCTGAAAAATTAAAACGAATAAAAAATTAAACCTAGGGATTTCATAGTACGTCATAGTCGTGTAAAATACTTAAGAAAGAAAAATATTTAAGATATACAACGAATTAAAAGAAGACATTAAAAAATAAAAGGACATAATATAACACAAATATCCTTATAAAAAACAGTCAAATACTTACAAAGAGAATTAAATCAATGATCCTCATTTTGAGCATTTTTTTTATCGTTATGAATTCTTCCATCAGAACATGTATGTATCGAATGAGCAAGTTTGTTAAAATTTGTACCGGTATTTTAGTTGTCTCCTTTTATACTTTTTTAAGTCATTAGCTAAGATAGTGTTAAAATAGCTTCAGATAATATTACAAATAAGGTTTTTACAAAGCATGATTGAGAATTTACAAAACTTTTAATTTAACGAAGACAACCTCGAAGCTATTATCAAAGATTGAATAAAACAACCGTCAAATCAAAACGGAATAATTCTATAAAGCCTCCGCAATAGACACATCATCATCTACTTAGCCTTTTCACAAGCTATATTGGGTCTTCTTAAAGTCTTAGCCGGATGCGGCTGCCTATATGACCTCCTCTGCCCAGGTACCCACGCAATGCGATACCTCTGATTAGACTGGTAGGTTGGGGACGACTGCAAAATGTTCAAATAATACAAATATAACGAGCCATCCGAAACACGGAAGAAATCGTCGTGTCAAGATGGTCACCCATAGATGGACCGACTTCGCCAACCACTGTTAAATCTTATGATTAATATACCCTGTACTATATATTGTTACATGATTATAGGAACACTATAAAGAATTATCTATATTAGTTCTTAGAGAACACATTAATTATTAAACATATGATATTCTTATTTTCAAAGTATAAAGAAAGACATATAATATAAAAATATTTACATTATAAACTAAAAGGCGTCGGCTTTTTGTTGGGGACAAAGGTGATGATAACACACAATTTCTTGTAGATTATTTTTGACACTAAATCAAAGTCCAGAAAACAAAGATACTCGAGCAGGTCGAGATTTAATAATATTATTATATTTACCAATATTAAAGAAACAGTAGAATTCAAAAACTTGTATTGTTAGGTCCAGTCAGTAAACAAATTACGTAACAAGTTCATGGGCAATTACCGTTGCCTCGAACTTATCTCAAAGATTACATTGCATTGTTTGCATGCTTCGCCTAATGTATACTAAATGGGTTTCGAGAATTGAATATTAACAAAAAAACGAATACAAACTTCAAGTGCTTGTATCAATAAAAAAAATGATATCAAAGTCCAAAGCAATTCAAATATAAACAATGACATCATCATGCATCATGTAACATTTATTATGCCGTTTGCATGAATTTACGCTCATCATCCGATTTAGTAGATAATAATAATAATATGATGACAAAATGCATACCTAGATGTATGTGTGAATGCTTGTTACTCTTTCCCGCAAAAATTATTGAATGGATTTAGTTTTTTTTTTTTATATTCAATAGCTTCCGAGAGCGTTATCGATAAATTAGCTATCTAACACTGAAATATTTTTTCAAATTGGTAGAGTACTTTCCTGAGATTAGTACATACCAGCAAACTAACGAAGCAATCTGTTCAGTTTTGTATATAAGATAAGATTTTATTATAAGTAGATTTAACCTAACCTAATCAGTTTTTTTGTTAGCCGTAGGTATGACCAGAGTCACAGATTACTGAATAGTTACTACGTAACAGATACTTCACTCAGTAGAAAATTTCCAATACCTACTACGATAATTGCCTACTCCTTCGCGTCAACAACCACTGTATGCTAAAATGCGCCTAAATGCTCAAGCGTACAGCAGTGATTGCTGCGCACCGCGCGAATCCACAGTAATCGCAGGGCTGCATCTTCGGTAAAACTAAATTAACATTATTTTTTATCTATGTTATTGAGAACTGTGAATATGTTCTGACTTTTATGTGGCAGTTAAAAATTTTATCATTTATAAAATATTTAACCAACTTAAAAAAAAAGGAGTTGATCAGACATAGGTACAGGCCAAACTGAGAAGTTTGACTAGTATGGTTTGTAGGTATGTATGTTTGTGCGCAATAATCTCGCGTTTGGCTAAACCGATATCGATGCGGTTTTCAGAAAATGATTTGTTACATTTAGGAGAACGTTTTAAAATAAGTATAATACTTCTTAGTTTGATGATGATCTTCGGAGATGTTCACTAGAAATGAAAAAAAAGCCTTAAAAAAAGAGAACCGATTTCAAATAAGGCACTAAGCCGTAAGAAATAATTTGTTTTTTTTTTTATGTTGGTGCTAACAGCTGGTAATTACGAATCGAAAAAGCACCGACATTTACACCCATCTACAGCACATAAGGCACCACACGGCATCGTAATACGCGTACGTACGAACAACACTATTAGAAGTCGGTTAAAAATTGAACGACGTGCGCGCGCTTCGCTTGCGAAAACCGCACTGAATTTGCTCCGCCGGCGGACCGAGACCGCTCGGCTGGGCGGTAGGCACTTATAGCGCGCAAGTACATGGAGTGACGGAGGCCTGCCAGAGTCAAAGATAGGATCAATTTAGAAACGAGAAACTATTCTATACCAACTGTGTCTGTTTGTGTCTGTGGTCCTATCAGTGGCGTAGCGTGGGGGGGGCGGGGGGTGCGGTCCGCCCCGGGCGGCACTTTTTGGGGGGCGGCAAAATTTCACATTAATTATTAAAAATAATTTAAACCATTTTGAAATAAAAAAAAATACAAACAGCGCATGCGAGTGCCAGGCAACGTACCGCGTGTGCGCGGCGTTTCATCTCACTGATGATGTTCTTAAAGCTTTTATTTATTAAAATAATTAAAAACGGACTTAAAAGCGGACCAAATAGGATTTTCTGATACATGCTTATTCACAGTTTTAGTAAGATATAACTAGGTTCCTTTAGCCAAATTTCATGTTGATATCTCAAATATTTTTTTAACAATATGGTTGGTCAACTTCGAAGTGCCGTATCTGACTGATGGTATGAACGCTTGGAAAATGGCTT
Organism: Heliothis peltigera; assembly: GCA_958496145.1. Taxonomy (NCBI): domain Eukaryota; kingdom Metazoa; phylum Arthropoda; class Insecta; order Lepidoptera; family Noctuidae; genus Heliothis; species Heliothis peltigera. The sequence continues at coordinate 5,999,885 of OY292337.1, forward strand.
GCCCAAACACAGCCTACCCTGACAACCCGGCTTCCCAGAGACAGTGGGATGAGCCGCTCTGCAGGTTGATAAGAAATAACCTTATAAATACAGCTATCAACACTGCGGAGCGTGCCCGCCTACTGGCTGTGGGAGAATGGGAGTCAGGGCTATGGCTACACGCACTGCCTTCACCCAGCATTGGAACTATGCTGGGTGACACAACATTCCGGCTCGCTACATGCCTTCGCCTAGGTGCTCCCACTGGAGCTCCGCATCGCTGTCAATGCGGCGAATCTGTGGACTGCCTTGGGCACCATGGTCTCTCCTGCAGCAAGAGCGCAGGTCGCATGGCACGGCACGCCAGTGTTAATGACATCATCCGTCGTGCTCTTGTCACCGCCGGAGTGCCAGCTGTTTTAGAACCGAAGGGCCTGGCACGTGACGATGGCAAGAGACCAGATGGGATGTCCATAATGCCATGGAAAATGGGAAGGTCTTTTGTGTGGGACGCTACATGCGTTGACACCCTTGCACCTTCCCACCTTCCCAGTACGGCGAGCTGTGCCGGTGCGGCTGCTGCTACCGCGGAAAACCTCAAACGGCGCAAATATGTAAACCTAATCGGCAATTACATGTTTGAACCGTTTGGGGTTGAAACACTGGGACCATGGGGCCCAAGTGCCCACAAACTTTTCAAAGAGTTAAGCATGCGTTTAGTGGAGTCTACACGTGACCAAAGGGCTGGCCAATACCTTGGCCAACGAATCAGCATTGCCATTCAACGTGGCAATGCGGCCAGCCTTTTGGGCACGATCCCCGCTGACAGCGATGCGGAGGAATTTTTTGATGCACTATTTTAATTTGTCTCTTTTTTATTTTCTTTGTATATAGTATTATATTTATAATTAAATTGTAAATCATTATATGGTTGGTGACAGTAACTTTCCGTTAGTTTCTTTTTGCTTTTTATGAACAAGTCTTAAAAAAACAGACATTTTCTGTAAAGCTCTGTCGTTTTTTTTTTTGTAAATATTCGATCGTTTCGTTTATGAGAGTCATAAACGTGGAGTTTTCCCATATTACTAGCTTTCGCAATCAGCTTCACCCGCGTCCCGACGGAACTACTTCCCGTACTCGGTAGTCCTGGATTTATAAATAGGCCGTATGGGCCGCGGCCTAGGGGCGGCAGAGTTTAGAGAACGGTCACTAGTATTTTCATGGTTTTTTATATAAATAAAAAAAAATGACGGATGAAGCCACGAATGAAGAACCTGAAATACCCTCCGGTTCCAGAGATTATTTCAGAGTGAACACCTTTTTGGTCATTCTTGATAAACTGAGAGCTGAAATACAGAGAAGCCATAATGCTTACTTGAACTTTGAAAAAAGATGAGAGCCTACTGGACATGGGGTGGCGGAAATAAAGTGATCTACACTCATAAAAAATATAAATCCGGCACAGGTACTCGGGGGGAAAATATCGGATAAAAAATATTTAGTACCCCTCCATACCATCTTCCATCATCTAAAAACAAAGGACCTGCATTATTTTTTTTTTGAGTGGTAAATCATCAATTAATGACTCCCGATCACTCCTCCCGCTGTGGGTGCAGCGGGTCACTGGTGTCAAACTCTTACTGATTAAACTGTCTTATGTACTTTCTGGAGCCCTTCAGGTTCCAGGTGACTCATGCTAACAATCCCGCAGTCCTGATCCATATGGCTGACTGCCGACTGGTGAAAGGTGGGCGTTTTGGGGGCTGTCTTTTGTAATTTTTGGCGTTCAAAAACTGCTGTTTTGTAGCCAAGTTCAAATAAATGATTATGAGTTTGAGCTCATCGAGGAGTGCGTGGAACAGAACGCGCCGCCGACACAAGCCTGTCGTCATGAAACGTACGGACGGCGAGCCACCCAACACTAACCGCCTACGGCGGCCGGGAATCAGTTCTCAACACCTTGCGCCCGTGGCGTCTACATGGTTCAGCTCTGCCGCGGCGGTTGGGATGAGCGGTCAAAGTCAAAGTCAAAGTTCTTTAATCTGTGGTCATAGGTTACAAAAGGTGTTCATGCTTATTATTAGGTATCGCTATGGCCTGCTATTAAAGCGTACAGATATTTTCTTATAAAGTAAAATTGCTGAATTACACTAACAAAAATGTCTTACAATTTATATCTTAGTCTATTCTAACTACTTAATACTATCATCTAAATATTCTGAAACTGTATAATAAGCCTTATCTAATAAAAAAGTTTGTAATTTTCTCTTAAAATCTATTAAATCTCGGTGCGATCTCTCAGCCGCTCCTTCCGCTAGCACAACAGCTTTGTAGAAGGAGGCGACGGCATCCCATTCTTCCTCGTCCCGGACCATGGCCTTCACCAGGGCCGGACGCGAGAAGTCGCTGCCGCACAATGCCGCCCAAACAGAGCACACTTCTATTCTACCGTGTGCTACAATTGCGGCGTGCCCTGCACGGGGCTGCGACATCCGATCTCACCGTACCACCATCAGATCGCGCTGGAAGTCCGGCAGTCCGCAATCATACAGGCGCGAGAGAACCCTCGGTTCTCGCTTCCATCTCAAAGAAGACCTGCCACCTCGCGGGAGATTGTGCGGTACCTTCGGGGCACGTTCCGTAGTGGGCGGCTCGCAGCTTCATTGAACGCTCCCATACCGGGGCCAACCCACACCGGTACAGGGCTATGGACCGTTCTATTCCCGATAAGAGAAGAACTAAGTTGGAAAGCACTGCCAGCTACGAGAGAAGTTTTTTAAATATAGTTTCGCTAGCGTTGGAAGTTTGTATGGAAGTCCTTTGTTTTTATCCCCTCCCCGAGTACGGGAAGTAGTTCCCTCGAGACGCGGGTAAAACTGTTGGCGAAAGCTAGTAATATGGCAAAAGTCCACGTTTATGAGTCTCATAAACGATACTATCGAACATTGTAAATACAATGAAATGTTATTGTAAAAATTTTAGATATTTTTTAGTTAAATTGTAATGAAAAAAAAGCATATTGAAAAGCCATAACAGGGGGCGGCAAAATTGTCTTCCGCCCCGGGCGGCGGATACCCACGCTACGCCGCTGGGTCCTATATTCCAGATGGTTCTGAATCAGAATGCTTACTTCGAACTACTGAACGTTAACTTTTCCAAAATGACAACTCCCCGGAAAGACATTCTCTAAAATCCCCACTTTCACTTTTCTCTCCCGAAAGAGATTCTTTAAAATGCCCACTTCTCTTTTATAGGAGGCGGGTAAACAGCAAAATATTACACAGTACATATGTATGTATATTATCTATACAGTAACATATCTCACAAAATTAGAAACCTCATTAGAACGCATTAGACAATCTCCCAAATGCCAAATCCGATTTGCTAAGTTATCTTGGAGCTTGCATACGACGATAATCTTCTTACGTAGGTACTCTTGTCTCGTCAAACCTTCAATGAGTATTACGATGTGATCTCTAGCGTTACAATAAATAAAGGCAGACAAGTCTATCGTTGATTCTCAGTCTACGGCCTACGGCTTATGTCAAGTAGTGTCATGTCTCTCTGTTTTTTTCGTCTGGTTCTTCAGTTATTGATGGCGTCACGTTTTATGGTACATGTAATATTTTTATTTTATGTTTTTTTTTTTCATCTAGAATAGAGCTACCTACATTTGCACTCAAAATTTGTCGTAAGGACTTTACTCCTTCGCAACAGATCCATACAATCTCCTTGCCTAAAATATTAGACCCCAAGCTAGAATATGAACATTGGTATATATGTATGATGTCAATTATATTAAACCTAAATATGAAGCGTATATTCGAGCTGAACATTAAGTAGGCACAGATGCCAGCACATCAAGCGACTATATGATCTTTAACTATGTATATAGCACATGGTTCTAAGTTTATTGTGAAAATTTTACAGTTTCGGGTAGCTTGATGTGCCGACGTTAGTACAACTCGCTTTTTCTTATCAAATTCAACAAGTAACATAAAAAAAATGTAAAAGATGAAAGATGAAAAAAATGTTAGTATTATTATGAAAATAATATTTCAGAATTACAGCGAAGTATACAAAAATAAATAAATATGGTATGACCGCGTGCATAATTTATCAGCTATGAGCAAGACTAATAAGTTTTTAATTCCACAATACTAATAAACCAAAGGCCTTCATTTAGCCAAGTCTCTCGAGCTAACACAAAGATAAACTTCCATTAGAAAGACATTAGTCCGTCGTATATAATTCCCACGCACACTGAAATCGTAAAATATTCTTTATTTCACCTAGAAACTGGTTTTATTGGCCATGTTAAAGAAACAGATATATAAAGTTTTTATTTTTTTCCTAGATGGGTACCAATTAAACGTCTAAAATTAAAATTTCTATAGGTTGACGATTCTAGATCCATAAAAAAATAATATATTATGAGACTTAGATTATCACCACTACCTGCTTGTTCAAATTAATATAATCGAATACATTATCTCAAAAGTCGAGATACGAATTGAAGCACATCTGAGATGAGTCAAGATGCTTAAAAAGCATCAGATTATAATAAATTAATGCCGATTTGCAAAAGCTGCTTTAGATCACAACTTGTTTCGGCGAATTTCATAAAATGTATCGATAAAATAAAACATACGCAGTCACAAGAATGTGTTATCAATTCAAATATTTTTCATTACATGATGTATCTTGTATGTTAAAATTTATTTAAAATACTTTGCCTACCTTATTTATTGCGTAAGTAATATGTAAGATGTAAGTATTTAATAAAATCGATTATGTATTCTGAGGGATATAGGATATAGGGATATATCCTTGGCAGTAGTTACGGGTATTCAGAAGCCAGTAAGTCTGACGTCAGTTTAACCAAGGGTTGCCCGAGTAACTAGGTTGAGGAGGTCAGATAGGCAGTCGCTCCTTGTAAAATACTGGTACTCAGCTGAATCCAGTTAGACTGGAAGCCGACCCCAACATAGTTGGGAAAAGGAGATGGTGATGATGACTGAGGGATATTTAGGAGCTATATCATGCACACAAAGTATTAGCAATTGAAATGTAAATTACTATTTAAGTCTTCAAAGGTATGTATTTCAAGCCTGGTCTATCTGATTTGACAAGAAAATGAGACGCTACAAAACTTTGTTTTTCAGGTATTATGTATCAAGAGAAAAACTTAATCTACCTTGATTTTATCAACCTGCTCATATTTTTATTATAGCTTTGTGTAGTTGGCTCCATTCTTTTCCTCTGCATTCTATAAGACATCACGTAGGACATGTCCGAGCCATTTCGAAAGTTCAAATCCTTTTATATTTCTCACTTTCTGACTTTTACAAATGAATAAGTCATTAATGAAAACGCGTAAAATCCTAGAGGAATGAGAATAGATATTTTGTATTGTATAGACGGTATGCAGGTGGGATAATATTTACATTAATAAAGCTAGGGGATTTTAAAAGAGTTATTTTATAGAGGCCTTAGCATTCATTTATTCTTAAAAATGTAATAATAACCATATTTATTAAATTTTTTAATATTAATATAAAAAAAAATATATATAAAAAACAGTAACCCACCGGTATCGGAAACAGGGTCCAAGCTTCCGGTGGTTAGAGTCCCAGAGACAGAAACCTCCTCACAATACGTACCGTTTCAAGGAGTACTGCCTTCTGAATCAGACCCTTGATCCAGCCGCCTAACGAGAGCCTCTTCAGATGTTGATCGAGGCCCTTGGCTATTAGACCATTGGCCGTAACGACGATCGGCACGATGATAGCCGTGTCGACATCCCACATGGCGACCACCTCGTGCGCTATGAAGTATATCCAGGAGAACAGGAGGTAGATGGAAACCAGCGTTCAGTCCGAAGTCAGATACTTCATTTGTTTCTTATATTATATTATTATTATAGAGGCTTAATATAATCTAAATCTAAAATCTAAATTATTAAGCTTATTAAAACTTGATAACAAAACTTATAATTATAATTTATAATTAAAACTAAAAACTTTTTTTATGAACAACATTTTTGCTAAACTTGGGAATTTGTTCTATAATAAGAAAGTACAGTGTTTGTTTAAGTAGAATTAGTAGGTATTACAAAACTTGACTAGGTAAATAAGCAAAATCAAACATTTTATATAAAAAAATTACTATATTAAAACGAAATACATTTTATAAATTACAAAACATTCAAATAGTACCACATTTTTTTTAAATTATCTTCATTTCATTCTAAATAGCTTTAATTCACCCTTTTTAAGATATAAAGCAATGCAACTAAGTGGTTTAATTATTAGGGTCTCTTAGCGGTACATTTTAATTTGATTCCGTACTATATTTAAACTCATCAAGGCTTTAATAAATGCTTTGAACTTTCTGGAAAATTACATTTAATTATTTTTTTAGTGGGCAATTTTCAAGCTTTCATGATTGTGTTAATTCAAATTTCAAAGTACTTATAATGTTTGCTATAATTTTTCAACTTGAAAATCAGTTTGAGCCAATTATTTATTGTATTAAATAACTAACTAGCGAATGTCATGAGCGTGCTTAGTATCGAATTTTTTTATTTCATCAAAGTATAAGATCCAAAACTTTTAAATATCACGTCATAATTATTATCATCCCACACGCATCTTAAACCCACACGATTGCAATATTGTTTTTGTTTCACATCTATCTAACTACCATCGTGAGCTAGTAGTTAGTTAACTGTCGAACTTATGATCGATTTTCACCCACTTTCCTTAATCCGATTGAGTTGAGATATACATATACCATATGTGGAACATATGCACTTATGGTTCTGCGTATTATTTATCACAACTAACATGGCTGATGTACATGGAACAAGTGTTTGCTTTAGTAGAAACTGTGTTAGTTAATCGACAGCATGGGAAAACAATCCTTATTATTTATATAGTCCTAGAAAGAAAAGAATAAATTATAATAGGTATAAGTATTAAAATGAAAGGCGTCGAAAATTATCGTGTGTGTCGTTATCTTGCTGGGAGCGTGCCCAAACCCCTGTGCAAAGTATTTTTTGACCAATGAACTCATTGATAAAAATATAATAAAAATGATTAAGGACAATGATTGAAAGATGAACGAGTTAGGACATCAGTACGCGACTTAACTTGGAAATCGAACCCGGCTACTAAATCGATTTCGATCACCCAAACTCTTGAATTGAAATAAACATTTTGTAATAGAAAGAAAATAATACAATAATTTGCAACAAAATTACTTAAAACATTAAATTACGTTCTCCGGGGAGGCGAGAGTCGTGAACCTGTTGCTTGAATTTACGAGAGCTTAATTCTTAATTCACGTTTTACAGTCGAAATATGTTCAGCTTAATGTACTGGAAAAACTCTATTTTATAAAGTTTACAGATTGTTTAACATGTGTTATGGATTATTTATTTATTTTATTTCTTTAATCAGTGGAAACTTGTAATTTACTTTATTTCTACTAGTACATATATTTTAAATTTTGTACTAGCTGTAAGTTTCCCTAATATATAAAAATAAAATAAAGTTATACAATTAAGTTTATCTTGGACACCAATGACTGATTAAAGGTGAAGGAAAACATCTCGAGGAAACCTGGACTATAAAGTCTGAAATCACCAACCCGCATTGAGCAAGCGTGGTGATTAACGATCAATCCTTCTCCGTGGGAGAGGAGGCCTGTGCCCAGCAGTGGGACAATAAAAAAGGCTGTAATGATACAATTTTTCATGGCATGTTCCGCCTCCTAGTTCTGAACAATCTCTCTACCAACTTTCAGTCATAGCAGTTCAGCCAGTCTTGAGTTATAAATAGTATAAAACTAATTACGTGTAAAAAACTCTTTTTTGTAGAAACAGGCATTTGTTAAATTATCCGTAAATATGTAGGTCGTATGATATAATGAGCAAGTACTAAAAATAAAATAAATATTTCTTGGGTTACACGTTCCATTTATAGTATATGTAGTTATGTATATTAGGATATTTACTTTTTTATTACATTGAAGACGTCGTACTTTATTTATTATTAGATAGACTCATAATTGAAACAAAAAACACCCACCCCACCCACGTTAGTACCCAATTATGTATTTTTTTAGTTAATATTGAAATTATTATGGAGATATAAAGAATAAATATCATTTTTATGTAAACACTCAAATATTTTAATACTAAAGTATTTTGCTTACACGTGCTCTAAAATCAATCAATCACCAAGAATGCCGCAGTATTATAATATAATAAAGCAGGATCATGATTCTGTAAAAAAAATGATGTAACAAAAAATTGTTTAACACTGCGTGAACATATTATTATTGTGCTTAGCTAAATATTGATTTACTGTTTAATAAAGTGTTGATATTTACTTTTTACACAACACAAAAAAAACATTTAGGAGGCTTCAGTCGTTCCTTAACCTTTACATTATTCGTCTAATATGTAAAGAAATAACCATTTCTTCTTCGTAAATTAAAGAAGCTTTACATAGTTTAATCTAAAAAAAAAACCAAAAGCTATGAACATTTAATAAACAGATTAATGTCTAAGCCGTGTACCTAATAATTTTCTAAATATTTTTTCATTCGAAAATTTTGAAATGCTCTTCAATCGTTTGTTTAATTTGTTTTTGTAATGACACTGAAAATGTTTCCAATTCCCTCTCCTGCCAGTGAAGGGACAGCTGTGGGAGGACATTTCCAGCGCGCTAACGTCACTTGCACGCGATAATTGTGTGCAAATACGTCGGAAGCTGTCAAGCGCTCATTTGCCGCTAAATTACCCTGGTTTACGCTGAAATAGCCTCTTATTTGACGGATATACGAACCTTGTTGACATACGAGTTACTATGGGCCTGTTGACTGCTTTAGCGCTGCGCACGATGAGCAGAGCTCAAAAACAGATCGGTTAATTCAGACCTTGGAAGAAAAAACAATTGACTTTGAATAATGTTCATACTTTGTTCACGTCAACGCAAGTCAGCGAGCTTCTGTAGGACTTATGAAATGACATACCCGAAATGGCTATAGAAAAATTCACATCTGTACTACAAGGCTTCAAAGCCCACTCATGTATGGGATTTCTGAACTATGAGGCAACGTCGACGAACATAACGGTATGACCGTGTGACCGTGTGTGAGGTGCACCTTTAAACTAAACATGGCCGCGATACCCACCCTCGCATGTGTGAATTTGAGTTTCATTTCGGAGTATCCTTTTGAGGCACTTTTGACTTTACGAATCGAAAGTGGTTGAAAGTTCAGTGTAGCCGATTGAATATTCAGAAAAGGTGTTGCTTTTAGCTTCCAATTTTAAAATTTCGGGGACTATTCGGGGGTGTTGCTTATTTTAGACGTGAGAAAGTGCGCGGTATTCTTAAATGGAACCTATATTGCAGATATTTTGAAGTATCAACTTACACTTCGAAAAATGGAAATGGTGTATGTAATTCAATTTCAGTTTTAGTGTTATTGTCAGCATTACGTCGAGTGCCATATTGACCTCCGTTATCCAAACTGTGGTAGCTTTGTCTAAGTATTTGTGACCTTTCTATTTTCACGTCACACATGGCTCCGAGCGATTGCAATGTACTTATCTCACCACTAGCAGTAGAAATTGCGTTCAATATGTAAAGGCAACAGAACGCGGTAGGTATCTTATCTCTTGCAATATAAAAGCAAAGATTTTAAAGAAGCTTGAAATATATTTTGCTTCCTTTGCTTTCTCGTACAAAGATGGTACTTCAAAGGAAAATTGCAAGAAATGGTACGTGGTATAGAATTATCTTTGGTACATACGAATGATATTTTGTTTGTTTTTAGCATCATATATATGCATATAAGTAGAAAATTTCATGAGGTTACATGAATCTTTTAATCTTTGCATTTGTCTTTATATTTGAAATAAAACAAGGAACTCTGTTACAGCTGCGCTTACTTCATGCCTGCTGAACTGCCAGCCTCCTTTTTTCCAATCATCATATTTCCGAGAGTTAGGATTTTATTATAACTAGGTATAGGACTTGTAGATGTGTAGGTAGCACTAGCAATTTATACATAAAACATATTCGTATTTGGACTTAATCAATTAATGTCTTAATTATTGCAGTTAATTTATACATTCCATATCATACATAAGTCCTAGGCTAGGAATTATTTAAGTGCACAAACTACACATTTTGTCCAAGCTTGAATCAAGGAATAAGTTTGCTTCTTAAAGCACGAAAAAGTTTGGTTTAGAATTAGATGATGGAAGAAACCACAGTAGTAAAGTCCCTGTGGAGGTGTTACTGATCCAAGGGAAAAATAACTTAAAACGTCATAACGTAATAACTCAAAATGTCCAACAAATTTCGATTATCCGAAGTGACCCGGAAAAAGGAATGGTCACGATGTAAGATGCGAAAGTTGTCAATTGTCCCATTGAAGGTATTTTACACCCGATGAATCAATTAAGTAAGTGCCAGATGCAATTTTTTTTTGCTACGAAGATACAAAGTTCTTTAACGAAGCGTGTTGTTGGAGTTAGATCTTTGACAGGTGTCCGTGATCTTTGTAACATTTATCAAATGTTTAACTTCGTCACGATAGACATGATTTCCAAAAGCCTATAATTGTCTTTGTTATAAGTTAACAAAGTTGTTGTTTAATGCGCGTGCTGATTTTGAGTCTCGAGCAAGCGAAGGATTTTTTGTCAATCACGAGCGAAGCAAGTGATTCTAGAGTACAAACGCACATTGAAAAGCATAGTGATTTTTGTACAGAACAAAATTACAGAATGATTAAAAATACAATTTCTAGAAGTGCCTTGAGAGATAACTGCCCATTACAAACATGTGTGCTGTGTCCTCGTTATCGTCCACAATGCACTATAATACGTACACACAGTGTTATTGCGAAACACACAAGCTATTGCAATTTGACCAAATTACACACATTAAGCACATCCAGTCAAGTGAGGACACGTGTAACTAGCTTGAAGAGGAATTTAGATATGTATATGCGTGTGATTCTCAGTCGTTCCGAGGAATATTAACTGTATTAAGTACCTAAAACTCTCAGGAAGATACAAGTGCCTTTGAAAATCGCCTGTGCGAACCAGCTAGAGGACATTATAGAGAGATATTATAGAGAGCACACGGTAGAAGTGTGCCCTGTTTGGGCGGAGCACCGCTGCATTCGCGTTTATGGCTTGCACCAGGGCCAGACGCGAGAGAATAGGACGTTGTCGCCTTCTTCTGCGAAGGAGTCATGCGTGAGAAAGAGGTTTCAGAGCGGCTAAGAGATCGAACCGCTTAGCTGGTACCAAGGGCGCTGAGTATCGAGGGACGACTCTTACTGCGACTTTTCTAAAGGATGATCGTCAGACACGTAAGGTGTAACATTTCATAGTAATGCAAACAGAACGAGACAAAAATAGATAAAGCAAACCTGCGTATACCGAAGACATCGGAGTTCCATAACCCTAGGTAATGGTCTATCACATCACTTTGAATTACGTTTCACCGATGTGTCCTCATGAATATTGATGCAAAGGTTAGTTCCGGGTAATTGATACGTCTCCGCGGAGTCAACACGCAAGCCGTAGCCTGCTGAATAATTTTGTACCTACTACAAGACAATTTTGAAGCTGAGAATAGTCTATTCTCGATCGTACTACTATTAAATATTCAAAATAATTCTGTGATGGCTACCAATGTGTACGATCTAAGCTCCGTACGAAGAAACAAAAGATAAACAGTACTGTGTGTATTGCAGCTGTAAAACTGCCTCGTTGGTCTAGTAGTTGCATGGCACGACTGCTGAGCACGGGGTCTCAAGTTCGACTCCCGCGCTAGGCCGAAACCTACTTAACCTCCAGTAAAGGAAACAGAAGTTTATGCGAAAGTTATTGCTGTCACAATATAGGTACATAACATTGGTGTATACAGATTTACGCCTAGTACCTATAATTATAATATATCAACCTCAGTACAACGACAGAGGTGGAGATAAGAAGGTGATAAATGAAGTAATACATAATAATTCAAAATTATTCACAAGTGAGGGTACTTAAAAAAACCTGCGAAGACGCCGCAATCTATCATCAGTCCACCCATGACCACGGTCGGTGTATTTCGTCGAAACTTCGGGAGAAAAGAGGTATTGTACACTTTTATAATTACATAGCGAGTAAGACCCGTTTGTTGCCTAAAATATGAGCTAAGTTCGCGAAAGTCTAAAAATATTTTTATACAAGTTGTTTAGTTTTTGCATCAAAAATAATTCCATTCTGTCTATATTATTCCTCCACCGCCATACATACTAATTGTCCCGACAAAAGGCACTTTGTATCAATTATTTCCTGTACCGATTTAATTGCGTTAAAGCTGCAACATGCTGTAACTTCGTTTAACTACAAATTGAGGGGGATATTTGTACTTTTGTAGTTACCCAGTCTGATAAAGAAAGAAGGCGAATTTTTCTTTTTCTCTGATTTTTTTTTTTCTTTTAAGTTGTCCTCCTCACATAATTATCGCAATGCCAGTGATTTTTCAAATACTTGAAGTTGCTCTGATATGTATATTTTTGGTATATTCTCGAGCTCTCTTAGTGATTCGGTAATAAAATATGAACAAGGAATGTTGAAAGAGTAGGTACTTTTTAGACAAATTCAGCAATTTTAGAGTGAACTTTGTTACCACACTTTGTATAGGTACCCATCATTTATTTCGGCATATTGAGCATAGCGTATGCACAGTATGTCTGTAATGTCTTTTATTAGATGTTCGTATAATTTTACGCCAACTGATTTAATATTAGCACTTCAGGGACAATATAAGATAAACCAGTAAATTGAGAGTTATATACCGAGCGAGAGCGCCAACCACCTACCAACGGCGCACTCCGCACTATTGGGGACATACTTGCACAGCACAACGAATTAGACCCATTTGCCGACGGATTAGTATATTTGTATAATGAATGAAAAATTATTTTAGATAAGACTGTACGAAATCGTTAGTGTTAAAAGTTTTACGGACGAGCAAGCGCAACGTAAGACGTAGGACTTGTTGGTACAAGTACTTGCACGGCACAATGAATTAGACCTATTTGCCGACGGATTAGTACATCTCTATAATGAATTTAAAATAATTTTAGATAAGACTACGAAATCGTAGTGTTAAAAGTTTTTCGGATGAGCAAGCGCAGCGTAGGACGTCCACCAACAAGATGGACTGACGACCTTATAAAGGTCGTCGGAAGACGCTGGATGCAGGTCGCTTCCAACCGGTATATGTATGTGGAGATCTGAAGGGGATATTCAGTAGTGGACGTTCTATGGCTGAGATGATGATGATGATGATAAGTGTTTTGGATAATTATCTGTTAGCTTATGACATATATTGAATAAATAAATAACGTTCGAGGTTAATAATTAATAAAAAATTGGTTGACTTTCAGTATTGTTACTTAGCTATCACTGTCAGAAATTTTTCTTTTCTAAGCTATACAAGTATTAATAAACTATCATAAACATTAGCCGATATGAGCAAAAACACAGAACAAACTAATATTATCTAACAAATCAACTAATTATTAACTTTTCTCATTGATACAGTAACCAGCAAGAAGTGACAAAAGAAAGTTTTTCCCTTTTATTTTATTTCTTACTTTGTTGATACGGGAAGAGCAGCAAAACTTTTAACCACTAGTGGGAGGCCGACAGACACTTAATATCCTCGAGTTATTTAATTAAAAGTTTTGTTTGAAACGCCCTACTGACCTAGCCATACCTATACTATGAATGCGTCCTTCCTGTTAGTAGTACCTGTTAGAAAGTTTCTAAGAATGTATGTATGTTTGTAATTTTTTTTTCGCCAAAACTGCTAAATGAATTTTGATGAAACTTGGCATTAATTTTCTTTTCTTTTTCACTAAGTTTTTCTTTTTCACTAAGTACTTACAAAGAAAAATATTGGTATAGTCTTAATGATATTACGCATAAGAATGGTAGGCATTTACTTATAGATATATCCAAATATTCACGTCTCATTTCTCGATCTATTGATAGCGTCCAATCTATGGATTATCATCATATACTTGTCTTAGAGAGAACAAAGCTTTAAGCGTTAATAACGTACGTAAGCAAAAATGGCCCTTATTAACAAAACATAACGTTCATTGTACCATTATTATATTAAATTATTATTAATGTTAGGACGTGATTGCCTCGAAACTCACAGATATATTCGACGAAATTATCAAAACGGAAATGATTCCTGAGGATTGGACGAAATCAACCAATATACTACTGCACAAAAAAGGTGACAAAGGAGATATAACAAACTACAGGCCCATAAGCTTGATGTCAAATGTATATAAAATATTTTCTAAAATAATTTTAGCGAGAATGACCATTACTCTCGAAGAAAATCAGCCCAAAGAACAAGCTGGATTCCGTCGAAATTTTTCAACAATTGATCATATTCACGCCCTTAGACAAATACTACAAAAATATAAAGAATATAATAAGATTTATTATCTGGGATTTGTAGATTTTAACAAAGCATTCGACACACTTGAACATGGGTTTATCTGGGATGCACTAGAAACGCAAGGGGTGCAGACAAAATATATACGAATACTCCAAAATGTATACACCAAGAGTACGGCGCAAGTAAAACTAGAAGCTATAGGCGAAGAATTTCCTATCACGAGAGGCGTACGACGAGGAGATCCTATCTCGCCGAAACTATTTTCAGCCGTCTTGGAAATGCTAATCAGGAACTTAGATTGGACAAGTAAAGGTTTAAATATAATTGATGAAAACCTAAGCCACCTACGTTTTGCTGACGACCTCATCCTTTTCTCTGAGTGCCCAAAAACTTTGGAACTAATGCTACAACAACTAGCCGACGAAAGTGACAAGGCTGGACTGACAATGAATTTAACGAAGTCAAAAATTATGTCTAATTCGTCACAGACAGACCCCATAAAAGTTAATAACGAGCTAATAGAATATGTACATGAATATATATATTTGGGACAGTTAATATCTACCACTGGCTGCATGAAAAAGGAAATAGAAAGAAGAGTAGCAAACACGTGGAAAAGATATTGGTCACTTAGTGAAGTAATGAAGAACAAGGAAATGCCGATGAAAGAGAAAAGGAAAGTATATAATATGTGTATCCTGCCGTGTCTACTGTACGGATGTCAAACTTGGGCATTGACTGAACAGCTAGAAAATAAAATAAAAGTTTGTCAAAACGGAATAGAGAGAAGTGTAATAGGAGTAAAAAGAAGAGACCGAGAAAGATTAAAAGATATTAAAAGTAAAACTAAGTTCAAGAACGCATACACAACATACAAACAACTAAAGTGGAGGTGGGTAGGACATATGATAAGAGAAAAACAAGAAAAATGGGCCAGACTAATAACAGAATGGTTCCCGCTAGACAGCAAAAGAAACAGAGGCAGACAAACAAAAAGATGGGAGGATGACCTCAGGAAAATAGCGGGCCCAACATGGGTTGGAACCGCAAGGAATAGGGCAGATTGGAAAACTTTAGAGGAGGCCTTTGTCGAAAGACAAGTTGAATAATAACTGTTCACCGTTTTAGAAATGGAAAAAAAAAAAAAAAACATTTATATAGTTACAATATTCTTTGTAAGTACTCATGTAGATTCAACAATAAAGGCTTTTTATTTATTTTATTTATTTATTAATGTTAGGACGTATTTCTATCAAATACCTTCGCATACTTTTCTATTTATATTCCTGTTCATGTTGTAAATTACGAAAAATATCACTTTCTTATCGGACATTCCCAGAAATATTGATACTTATGACGGAAATTATAGGACATAAGCGAATTCTTTCTGAGAATAACCGAATTTATTACGATTTATCACGCTAACAATCCATTATTTATACAATATGTATATATATTAATTATTATAGAAACCTATAATTATAATTTCAGTAAAGTGGTTTTTAATAAAATAATCTCTTGTATGTATATATGTATACATAATATAAGAAAGGTTATTTTTTACCTAAACATAACAAACGTAGGTATAACAATATTAAATAACAACACGTGTCCGGGTAAGAAATGAGTTAACTAATCTAATATTTATTGCGAGGGTAGTTCTAACGAGAGAAGATAGTGCAATAATTTTCCTGAACATATTTCTCTTGTTCGAGAATCGAGGTACAACAGCTGTGAATGTTTTAGCTTTATTTGCCTTTAATTTTATTATATTTATGTAGGTACATATTTATGCCTTTTAGCCGATTGCGCCATGCATAAGTAAATGTGTTTGATAGTCTATGTATGTAGTTTTGTCCCTATATAATTTTATTTAAATATTTTGGATTAATCATGACAACGTAAACAAAATAGCTGATTTTGTAAGCCCTAATGTGACCAAGAAAAACAAATCAAGGTAGGTCAAGTGGCAAAAAAGATAATAACTAGTACGATTTTCTCAACCTGGAGTTTGGACCGAATTGCAAATAGTTTTTTTCCAATCTAGAAAGACATACAGTAATCGAAGTATTCTTTATGAGGTAATCAACAACTCAGATAGTCCCATAAGTTATATTCAAAAGTACATATATTACATCTGGGACTATTCCATCCCTCACCCATTTCTCGCGTAACTAAGGTATGTATATGAAAATTATGGTAATCATTACACATCTCGTTGTATTGTTCAAACTTATAATCGCTCCACCAAATATCGTCCCAACTTATGTTAGGTCAATTATTTAGGTTAGCAACAATGCATCTAATATATCTATCAATCTTTAACACTTCATGTCATGATACGTCTCGGATATTCATGATCACCATTCAGCATCAGCAGCCTTTACATCGTCCCACTGCTGGTCACAGGCCTCCTCTCACACTGAGAGGGAGTGAGCATTAATCACCACGCTTGCTCAATGTGTGTTGGTGATTTCAGACTTTATAGTCCAGGTGTCTTCAAGATGTTTTCCTTCACCTTTAATCAGTCATTGGTGGACAAGATATACTTAGAAAGTGCATATAACTAAGTTGCATTGGTACTTGCCGACACGGAATCGAACCCGCACAACCACTAGGCCACCACGACTTATGACATTAGTCTCTCTCAATTCTTATTTTAATTCAAAATATTTGCGCGTCGCTTGTCACAATATTTTTCACGAAGCAATATTTCCTTAAATAATAAATGAATACCTCTTCAATGCACTCATGTGCAGAGAAAATCAGTAGTTTGGTAACGTTACTATTTCCTGAGTTCTAACAAACTATAAAACTTTTATGTGACGGAAATTGACCTGGCAACACGGAATACAGCTATGAAAACACGGGCAAGGGAATTGACTTCTGTAGGTTGCAATCTTGCGATATTTTGTGATGGCCGAGTTTTTTTTCTTGCGTAATTGCTAAAAAAACTTTAACAGTTTTTGTACCCATTGAATAAAAAAAAAACAATATATCGTCTATCTTTCATTTATTTCTAATTTTGTTGTACATATATCCATTATAATCCAACCCAGCCTAAAGATATTTCTGACGCCTTATCTTCTGGGAACCACCTGTTTGATTAAAGTAAGCTTGAATGATGAGATAACTCGTAGCTGCTGCTACGTCACCGCTACGACGTAGTAAAGAATCGTAGTCGGGAAAATTGTATGAAACAAATAATGTTACTGGATAATTTCTGAGAAAAAATTATGATAAACATATTTCTTTATTTATTTAAAAATGTATATAAAATATATGTACATGATACAGAAACATACTAGGAAAGAAATAATTTACAAAGGCAATGCCTATTATGTTCATGTATATTCGAAGATTTCAGGTTTTTATATAATTGTTTGGAAATTAATAACCAACGATGAAAGGTAGTGAAAATAAAATCAGTTTTCAACCACGTGTTTTTACGTGAAATGTGAAATTTTACGCACGAGTACGCTGCGCATCGCTGTAGGCAGGTTATATAAAAATAATAATAATATTATTCAGCTTTTAAACCTGCAAGAGTACGTTACTTCGTTTACTGTAATACGACTTTCTTTCTTCTATATTAGTGCTTCGCTATTAGGTATTCATACTTTTATTTATCACTTGTAGTTTGACGTGCTACCGAACTAATGTTAATTAACTCTTAGATTCTTATCAAGGACCAAAATGGTAAATTTTTCAAATGTGTAACCGAGTTAGGTGACAAATCCTTACTTTGTTACTAATATTATAAATGTGAAAGTTACTCTATCTGTCTGTATGTCTGTCACGCTTTCACGCTAAAACTACTGAACAGATTTAAAATAAAAATTGGTAGTCATATAGTCTAGAGTCTGAAAAAGGACATAGGCTACTTTTTATCCAGGTGCGTAAGGAAAGTAGTTCCCTCAGATGGCGGAGTGTAGCCGCGGCGAACAGCTAAGTATAGTATACAATAATCTCAGAAAACGCGCTACTTACAGAATTGAAGTTTACTTAAAAACAAAAATCTTCAATTTCCAGATTAACACAGATTCATTACTTTCTTATAGTTTATTTATGAGCCATTAAAAAGCTTCACGTTGACGCGTACGATCGTAAAATTCTAGTACATTCTAAGAATAAATTTATTTTATAGTTGACACATAAGCCGATAGGCTTTGCGTGCTTCAAATGTATGTAGTATGTATGTTTTATGTATTCGAGGCGGAAACCCCTTGTATATGAGGTGCCCTTTTTATCGTTCCACTAAAAGACAAAGGCCTCTTCTCATACAGAGAAGGAAGGAAGAAATGAGCGTTAAATCGCCACGGTTGATTGAAGTGGATTGGCGATTTCAGACTATAAAAATCATATTTCCTTAAGACGTTTTCCTACACCTTTGTTTAGTGATTACTGTCCAAGCAAAATTCGGAAAATATAGAAATACTCGTATAACCTAGAACCTTAGCATGGCAACCGTAGAAACCAGTTTTGTCTACCAGAGAATGGACATAATGACAGAAAAGTGACAGATTGACGTAAGATTTCTTTTGACATTTTTTGAAGTAAGTTTTCTATTCTTCGATTGAAATAAGGCTACAAGTAATTATATGCGAGTTGACAGGTCGCGCCATGTTCGGGCAGAAGACATGTTGACATTGATAGAAAGAGCTTTGTTTTTTCTTGACAGAATAGATATAAAATCGCCATGCTAAGCCTGCTGGAATCGAAAATGCAGACTTTTACTGTAGAGGTTGGTACCTCAAGCACTATGTCACCACGACTTAGGGTATTGGAACGTCAAACAAATTATAAAACTTGTTGAATAGCCCTCATAAATTAAGTCGGTTAAACAAAGTTCAAACGTTTCGCTACCACAAAAATCTTTGGTTTCAATTCTAGCATTCTTTGATGATAGGTTTTTAATAAAACGGTAGCAAGGAAGATGTATACGGCATACACAGTGTCAAACAGATTGTGTTGACACTGATTTACGCTATACAATACCTTATAGATAAGACCGGTATAATGCATAAAACCCAATAACAGCTGACATTTCTAATAAATATTTCATGCGCCTTTTCCCTCGATTTTTTTTTTATATATATATATAAGCAAAGTACAAACCCTTGGAGTACAAAACATAAAATCCATGGTTAGCAAGTCCTTTGCATACTAAAAAGGCTAGCAATGATGGCTGATCTATTAATAATGAATGAGTTTCCCGGAAAGAATCTCTCGTGGCCTTAACCTATCTACATAGTACTTCAAAACGATATCCTCGAAGAAGTCTTGTCTAAGTTGCTTTTTTTAAACTAAGTAACTTTTTGTAATAATTAATATTTTAAAGCTATAATAAATGAAAATATTTTAATGACTTTACAAATGAGTAGGTGTATGTATTTTTATCACGCTAAGTAAATTCGACTGCATCGACCTCTGATACAAAATTTAAAACGGGCTAACAGCACAATTTTATAGAAATACGGGGATTTTAAAGATACGGGGCATAACTGAAAGAACCATCGACAGAAAATAATAATTACTATAAAATATGAAACATTAAGGGACAGTTTCACCGATTACGGATAAGTTCCAGATATGTTTATCTGGTGAAAAAAATCTGTTCCATTTTTGAATTTATCTGGTAGATAGTGGCTATCCATCGTATAACCGGTGAAACTGGCTCTAACTATTGCATAAACTATATCTACTTTACATCTCCTAACATTATTTTAGGTCTCATTTTTTATACTTACATTAGGAGACCGACCTACTGCCTAAAATGGACCTCTTAAGGAAAGATAAACAATAATTCTTGATATAAACGCGTATACTGTCACGAGTGAAGTATGGGTAGTAGTAAATCATAAGTTTAGTACACAAATCTCTGTCACACATTATTTTGCGCCTCTCTTTTTATTATTTACCCCATATATTATGAGAACATCTTTGCTTTATAAGATGTTTGCTACTAAAAGTTTTTAGTGAGTATTTTTCGAAATAAATTAGTTCTAGGTTCAAAGATAATAAGAAAAGACTAATGAGAAAAATTTAATTCGTCTCTACATGTTAATGCCATTAAAGAAGTAGGCACAGAATATATTCCACTAATGTCCTATTGTCCGTGGGAAATTATCAAAAGACCCTTCTCGCTTAGGGTGTCGCTGGAGGACGAATCGGACTTACTGACTAAAACCCACTTTTGTTCCTTCTGGAGGTCTTTGTGTGCCAAGGCCGTGGTACTTCTTGCAAACAACCCGCAGCAACGGCAGATTTCACTATGACCTTAAGTGACCTCATAAGAAAAAAGCGCACTTATCTTTGTTCAGCGCTGAGCCAGAAAAACTCCTGAATAAATAATAATAATGTCTCTTTTTTAAGAAATTCTTTAAAAGTAGATCCTTCGTGAATGATTAAATAATTTTGGAGCAAAAATTAATTATACACCCTAATCTAAGTAATTTGTAACGTTGGAAACTTTTTGTTATTTTCACAATGTTCTTAATAAATTAACGTCGGTATCTCGGGTCATTTTCCTTGAGCTAGTATTAAAAATGACATCACAATTAAAGGTAAGGAGTTATGGGAAAATTTTACTCCAGGTTAAGTCGAAAGTTTTTAATATTTTTTGGTATAGCGGTAACAGAAATAGGTATTTGAAAAACATTCTGTAATAGGATTATAATTTTCTACTGCGCGAACTTTCACAGCGGAAAGGAAAGGAAACTCAGTACTCCATCTGTTTCATGTAACGCACAAGAAGATTGGGATTGCACAATATACAGATGCCAGCAGGTAAACCTACTCGAATCTGTCGAATTTTACCTTCTGGAAATGTGATAAGGTTTAAAATTTATTGAAGAAATTTGACAGATTGAGATAGGCTGATGTGCTGGCGTCTGTACCTACATCGAAGGTGTAGGTACTTAACGATTCGCTTCCACTATTTCCTGATATTTTATTTCGTATATTATTTCCCAAGGATACGTAAACCACAGCTGAAATACAAGAGAATTCCCAAATTAGACGAAACAAATGTCTTACTAGCTGATTTAATCCCTAGTGGGAGATTAGAAATAGGTGCCTTAAGACATAAAACAGACTAGCTAAGAGCTCTTGAAAATCTAGTAGATTAGTAGATAAAGAGTCAGATACTGTCAGGCCTCCTATCTGTATTTATATCTATTAAGATGAAGAGTTTATTTTTTTGTTTGTTTATACGCGCTTATATCAGAAAATACTGGACCGATTTGAAAAATTATTTCGGTGTTAGACAGCTCAGAATATTAACAAGCTGAAGTAGTAATGTGCAAGCCATATTGCTCGCAGAGCTGATGGCCGATGGGGTCGAAAAGTGCTAATGTGGAGACCACGGACTAGCAAGCGCAGCGTAGGATGTCCACCAATAAGATGGACAGACGACTTTATAAAGATCGCCGGAAGACGCTGGAGGCAGATTGCTTCCGACTGATATATGTGGTGATCTAAAGGGGAGGCCTATTATGTTCAGCAGTGGACGTCCTATAGCTGAGATGATGATGATGAAATTTTATTTAAAGTTCAACTATAAAATCTCTTTGTTCGTTCCATAGTTAATATCAAAGTCTTGTCAAATATTTAGTTAGGATGCGCCAATTATTACTGCGCATTGCATTAAGCTATGTAATGAACATCTTAGAATCTATTAGAAGCATATTTGAACGAGCGTATGTGTACTTAGGACTAAGTAATAATTCTTAAAGCGCGTTCACACTGGCGTATTTTTCGCGCGTAGCAAGCCGAATGAATATGCAACACGTTCTGAGCGGCGACAATCTGTCATGCGGTTTTTCATCGTCATTTTCGCACCAGTAGTTTTCAATTGTTTTCTGTCGCTCATAAAATCCAAGCAGAAAATCCCCTGGTGTGAAGGCGCTGTAGGACCTCAAATGAATATAATACGTTATATAGTTATATGTAGGTATGTAATAAAATTTAAGATGAATTTTCGCTTGAACATTTTAACCAAATAAGTCGCGGTTGTCCTGGTGTCAAAACATCTGCCCCTCAAATATACGTGCGCGGGTTTGATTCCATTTCAGGCAAGAACCAATGTAACTTTACAATGAAATATAAAGTATTTACAATTAAGTTATATGTACTTTGTAAGATAATCTTAGATTCCAATGACTGATTAAAGATGAAAGAAAAGAAAGATTTAGGAAACCTGGACCTTAAAGTCTGAAATCATCAACCCGCCTTGTGCAAGCGTGGTAGATAATTTACGCTTATACCTTCTCAATATAAGGTCTGTGTCCTACAGTAGGGCAATAAAAAGGCCAATGATGGAATCATACATCATTTGGCTCCCGTATAATGCGACCAAAATGAGGTGTTTGCTAAATGTGAAGGATCTCATAAATGTGTAGGATCATAATAGCATCTACATAATTTTTGCACATTAATCTTTCTATATAAAGATGCATAGCATAGCATTCTAAGTAGGTCATTAGAGACACTTCAGTGGTATTAGTTAGCGCCAAAAAGCTATAAATGATTGCATCGCTAAGTGGCGAGCACGACAAGGGTTGACGTTGGGATAAGCAGGGGAATCCGGAAACCGTGAAAAGTTACAGATGTAAGGATACAAGAAACAAACCTTGACTTAACGCAATAAAGCGCTCGAATAGCAATTGTTTTTTTATGCCATGACGTTTTTTCTTTAATAAAAGTTTATAAAAAAATTCGTTATTAGTAGTTCTATTTATATCACATTGGGTTGAGGAGGTCAGATAGGCAGTCGTTTCTTGTAAAACAGTGGTACTCAGCTGGATCCGGTTACACTGGAAGCCGACCCCAACATACATGGGAAAAGGCTCGCGAGATGTCAGTGATGACTACGTTGGATCGGCTGGATTTTGTTGAAGGTACTTTATGACAATTATTTGTGTGTATTATTATTATTTGAAGCTCACGAAGGAGCTCGTGGCTAATTGATAGCCACACGGATCAATCAATCACAAAGGTAAGTAACACTATTTATTTACGTATTACATAACTATTTTTCTTATTATATAGTAAGAGGTATCATTGACTGTTGGATAGGCGAAATAAACTCCTTTCTTAGATCTTTGGGTTCTCGTAATAATAACAAAACCACATGAATAGCTTAATGTAAACTTTTTAAAAGTATTAAGAAATACACCGATTTTCTATTTTTGATACACTTACTCAGTACAACTGATTTAAAGGCATTTATATTGTAAAACAGATCGTAGAACATAAAACACACTTAACATTTATTCGCTGACAGAAATGAAACTGCAATACAAAGCAACTAGGTACTTGTGTTATTTTCTCATAAAAGTTTTAGTAAGCGTCGCGTTCCTCGTATGATGCATGAGGGCATACGGCTACAGAACCAACAATAATGTATATACTATTAGCTTTGTTACGTTGACTCTACTACACAACCTATGTTATTTCTTATTAAATAAGATGACAGAAATCATAATTAAAATGTCGGATATAAGATTATAATTTATGAGAATGAGTGATTGCTAAGTAAATTACTAATTTTGTTTAAATAATGTGGTGTTTTTCACCTATAATTGCACTTCAGCGTATTCACTTTTAATAGATTTGAGCGAAAATAATGAAGGATTTAAATTGTTTAGAGATTATGTGAAACTAAAAAAAAATACTTCTCCGGTCTTGGATGTCCATAACTAAAGAGTATGATTTGATATGAGTTCATCTACTTTTATCCCCTTATTTTTATGTTGTAGGTATGTATAATACTCATAAAATATGATTTTTTTTCTATCTTAGTCTTCGAACCAATTCTGGGGTTCTAATATACATATATAAAATTATATCTTTCGAGAAAAATAAAACCATGTGTTGCTGTAAATACAGAAACGACATAATATAAGTTTATTTTCCATTAATTAAAATTCCATCAAAAAATATATGAAACAAATTAAAAAGAAAAGAAATAAAAT
The DNA here is from genome assembly GCA_958496145.1 of Heliothis peltigera. Taxonomy (NCBI): domain Eukaryota; kingdom Metazoa; phylum Arthropoda; class Insecta; order Lepidoptera; family Noctuidae; genus Heliothis; species Heliothis peltigera. The sequence goes on from OY292337.1 coordinate 6,024,345, forward strand.
CTATTTTCTTTACATATATCTACGTAAAAGCTACCCCAAATGCTTATATGAGCGCAGAATATCAACATACTAGGATCCTCCATTTATAATATTAAACAATGCACTATTGCAGTACGTTAATTAACAAGCGTGGTGTACTCTTGTGGCCACTGGGAATAACAACTACTCAACGTCTATTGAATATTTTATAGAATCACTAATGGTTACTATTTATTATTAGGTACTTAGAACAAATTTAATTCATACACTAATTTAAAATAGATTTGTAAATCTATACAAAAATATTATCAGGCACAATGGTCACCGGTCGCCGGACTGTTAAAACGAAGGTCTAGATTTGTATATGTATTAATAAATATAAATATGTATGTACATATATCTACTCGTACACAACTTGTCAAAGGCTTACTTTGAGTCCCGATATTATTATCTTGTATGTCTCTACTAGACCACGGGACTACAGAGTCCCGGATTTTTAGAAGGCGAACGTGGGGCCGAAGCCAACACGCTGAAGCCCTTTTGAGACAACTTTAATATATGTAATGGTGACACAAAACCGACGATTATCCCTGTGTACACTATAGAAATGTACCCAAGGACAACCCCCGGTTTGTGCTAAACTATTGCTAAGTATGGAAGAAAATCTACTTGGGTTATTGTGATGGGATGCTAGTGGACTAGGGAAGGGAAAACTATGGGGACTATGACCCCTGCCGATAACAATGTATTATTATCTTCATTATTAATAATATTTATATTACAATAATACTTAAACTACTATCTAAAATTAAGTTAAAACAAAAAATATATATATGTATCTAAATTAACAAACTAATATATACATCAGGCATCGAAGTATTCCTCCGCGTCACTGTCATTCGGAAACGTGCCCAGAAGACTGGCTGCATTGCCACGTTGAATGGCAATGCTTAATCTTTGTCCGAAGAACAAGCCAGCCCTCTGGTCACGCGAAGCGTCAATCAGCCTTTTACTGATTTCCTTAAAAAGTAGTCGCGAGCTCGGACCCCATGATCCGAGTGTTTCGACTCCAAACGGCTCAAAAGTATAGTTACCAACGAGATTACTATATTTGCGCCGTTTGGAGGTCTCTGCAGAAGCAGCGGCCGCACCTGCACAACCTACCGTACTGGGAAGATGTGATGGCGCCAGGGTATCGACGCAAGTTGCGTCCCACACCAAAGGCCTACCTAACTTCCAAGGCAACAACGTCATACCGTCCGGTCTCTTCCCATCGTCACGTACCAGGCCATTAGGCTCTAATACGGCTGGTACGCCGGCAGAGGAGAGAGCCCGACGGATAATGTCGTTTATGCTGGCGTGTCGTGAAATCCGGCCAGCACTTCTGCAGCATGACAGACCATGGTGTCCGAGGCCGTCGACGGCTTCACCGCAATGACAGCGATGCGGAGCAACACAGGGAGCGCCTAACCGTAGACATGTAGCGATGCGATTAGATTCATTATTATCTTCATGTAGAAGAATTAAAACGTTTATAAATATGTAGCTGAACGTGAGATATCTCCTACGTGAGAAACTTCGAAGCTAAATTATTATCAAAGTTAGAAGCCACACAGGAAAATTAAACACTCTAAAAGTTTCCAGTATGTTCTAGAGTCACATGCTTGCATGTAGTTCACGGCTTTGCCAGCTTTGTTTGTGAGTTAGGAACGCAAGGTAACAGAGTGTTGAAGCAACAAACAGAATTTAGTAAGAACTAGCTTTATTTTATCCTGCATATTCACCTGCGTCCCGAACTACTTACCGAATGATGGCGGCATCCAGGCCGATTGTCAGCTACGGCGACCGTTCTCTTTTCTGGAGATCAGCCTGCTGCGCAGGACATATTATAGTGCACTAGCATTCGCGCAGATATAATGTATCCAAAGTGTTGTTCGGATGCATAAGCATCATAAATGTAAAGTTTCATCAAAATCATCATTCAATAGTTCTTGCGTGAATGAGGAACAAACATCCACACATCTTAATGTTCACGTTATTGTAATGGCTATTTTGCAGTTACATCCGCGACCTAAAGGAATCCAGGTTTCGCGCACTTAGGTAGATAAAATGTAGTCACCTGTGATAGATAGTTTCCAGGGTCCTAGCTGTCTTTGCAAAACATTCTATTTGAACATTTTCGAATTTTCAAATAGCCGAATATGACGTACTTACAAGCTGTGTGGCGCTGTTTTAATTTATAAAATACTAGCTTCTGCCCGCGATTTCAAACACGTCATTCGGGAACTACTTCGCGCAACTGGATAAAAATGTAGTTAAAATTTCCTTGATAAATGGTCTATCTTACATGGAAATATTTTTTTAAATAAGTTCTGTAGTTCTTGAAATTTGTTCAAGTAAGCAAACAAACTCTTCAGCATCATGATAGTATTATGGACAGATACCAAAATGAAGATGAATTAGATTTCACAGAAGTTTTCTTTGAATTTATGTATTGTAAAATAATTTGTTGTTGGTGACTATGATGAATTCTAGTTAGCCAAACTTATATTGTAATATAGACCGCATTTCGTACTCAATATTGATCCGTAGTTTCTGATTTTGAACATGTCGGTAGGTACGTATAATATTCTACTAATTAGTTCTAGTCTAATCTAATTAAGTTCGGTGACATTTGCCAAAACGACATTTGGATTATTCATCTAATTACGTCTATAGGGTGGAAAGGATTTAAACGTAATGAATAATATATTATTTGCGTATTATTCACTGCTGATATTGTAAATATTAATTAACCTCTTTTAAATTTCCCCAAATTAAAACTGTACCAAGTGACTACGATAACTCTAAAGAACGACAGAAGTACATGAATGACAGCATTTAAGATACTTTGTGCACTACCCCCGCTTTTTATTTTTCGTTTAATAGTTCAGTTTGTAAATATTTCAATGTGTAAATAAAGAATATTCGGAGCACCTGGAAAAATTTGCCTTGCTTGTAATCAGTACCTAATTTTAGTCACAGTTTAATTTCATTTTAGCATGAGATCCACAGTATGCAAATAAAAAAAAACAAAGTTGTACCAACATCACCTTGTTCTCTAAAAAAAAAACTGTAAGGTGAAGATTAACGCGGACGGTGAAGCTAATTGGACTTTCTAATCAAAAATATATTGTTTGCAATTTTTCTCATTCCCTTTACTGAACCAAGTTTATGTGAAATAGATATTTTGTCATTTTTTGTTATTAGTTTTCAATATTCTTTTTGCTGCTTTTTTTGTTATATTCATGTTTTATGGGTAGCTATTTTAAATTTATTTTGTAGATTTTATAATAGTCGTTTTTTTATTGAATAAGAAATCATCAAATGACTCCACCCGCTGTGAGTGCAGCCAGAAGGATTGTCAGAATTACTGACAAGTGACTCAACTCTTGCGAACAATCCCACCACATCATCATCTGCCTAGCCTTTTCCCAAGCCCTTTTGGCGTCGACTGCCAGTCTAACTGGATGCAGCTGAGTACCAGTGTTCGCGTCATGTATCATGATATAAAAGTAAATAAATTACACTTCAAATAGAAAGTAGATAGAATCGACAGTGAAAGAACCTACAAAAGATTATTCAAATACCCCTTCATAAATTGACGTCACATCAGTCGGGATACATCAAGTCTAAAGGAATCGATGTAAACAGAATTGGGCGAAATAGATTCAATTTGTACAACACTACTTGAAAGCTTTTTTGAGAGTAAACACATTTGGAATGATTGAGATTCTCCTTTTATGGAAGTGAACAAGATCCCATACTTTCTATTTACACGAATTTGTCTAAACCATGTCTAAACGTATTTTAAGACTTTAATTTAAAAAAATGTCTTTTGAAGGTCAAACATCTTCCTCGTCGTCTTCGTTCTATATGGGACGGGCCCAAAAACGCCCACCCTTCACTATTTTCTATGTGGCATTTTGCTGGGAAGAAGTGGCGCAATAAACTCCTCAGCATAGCAATTCAACATGCCTTTCAAAACACGGAGGAACTCGTCATGACACGATGGTCATCCATCCACGATAATGACCGCGCCGAGCGTTGTTTTACTTTATGATCGATCGATCTGTGCAGTTATTTCTTAGGTACGGGCTCCTAAATTTGACGTTAAGAATTTATAATAATATTGAATTTATAGTAATAAAAGTGTTTAAATTTTCAGTAGGTATGCAAAGTGTATGAAAACGATATTTTCTTTACACAAGCATACATATGTATGTAGATACTTTACCAATAATCGTTAGAGACGCTGTGAACTATAACAACGTAACAAGATACCTAACACTTTGTTTATTGATGTAAAATGTTCACATGATATTTTTCAAGTAATTTAATTTCTTTGAATTTGGGAATATGTTTTGTCATGTAAATAACTTTGAAACTAAATAATATAAGTTTCAATTTATGACAGATATATGCAGAGTGTAAAGCAGGAGGGATGGGGAATCTCCTTATAATGGATCACATCGCGCACCGTGACTTTTTTTGGATTGTTTTTGACATTTTTGGTTAAATTATTATGGTTATTAAAAAAAATAAAGAATAAAACCTAAATTATATAAAAACAAAATTAATGCAGTTAGTTATCTTTTATTTAGAAATACAACAAAAGCATAAAGTATAACAACCTAGCATTTCTTCAAAGTATTTTTCTTTTGAGTATTTTTCTCTGGCGATGGCGGTCTGTATAATATTTATTTTTCTTTTATTGTTGTTTTTGGTTGGAAAGTGCTGTCGTATGTGATTGCTCAGAATTAATGTTTAACAGAAGAAACTACTATAGGGACACCATAACCCGTCGTCTATAGGCACATGCATGAAAGTGTTAAGCGCATTTGTTTTTATTTTATGAAGGATTACCTACATCAATTACATTAATTTATAAGAATGTTATAAATTACATTTACTCGTATAAAAACAACAAATATTTCTATGTACCTACAGTTTGTAGGAATCACTTATGCCAACTTACAAACAAAGCCTAATAGAGGAAACTATTTCAATTAACGTAGTTAAGTTTCACAATAATTAAAACAAAAAATCCAGTGTAGTTTGTAAAAAAAACGTGTTCATTATTAATGTTACGATAACGATTTAGGTTAACAAGATAAATTGGTTTATGTTACATATACAAAATATAATTAGAAATACCTACATCAATCTGTATGAACACGCAACTCAAAATTAACGAATTCGATTAAGTATTTAATAAATTACCCAACATTCTGACGTCATAAATTTAGAAAGCTCCACGGTCTGTAAAGTTTATTTCAGTTAGGTAAACTCTTTCGAAGTAATTAGAGGCAATTTGCGACAAAGCGAATAAATGCTGAAACGGGAACAACGGAGTGGGGTCCTGAAGCTACGTAACGTAATAATCATGATGAAGATCGGAGATGGGTCTGCGGCTATATAGGTCAGCGTTTCCCTACTTCAAAATTTTTCATCTATTTTTGTAATTAAAAAAACAGTTGATAATTACGCGTATTTTGGTGCATAGGTGTATATGTGAAATGTGTGGTTACACGAATGGATAGAGTAATGAATGACTATAGGTATGAGGCAGTTTGAAAGTAGCACCGGTAGCCGTAAAACTGTGGGTTATCATAGTATGGGCATGTTAATCATAATGTGAGGAAGGTTTTGAGACATTATTAGTAACGGTAATTGAAATACGGAAAGCAAATAAAAAGTTCTAAAAAGCAGATCGAAACCAGAAGAAATTATTAGAAGACTAGCTGTCCCCAGCGGTTTCACCCGCATCTTTGGTTACTGCTCCGCTCCCGTGTGTCTTAGCGTGATGGTATATAGCCTATAGCTTTCCTCGATAAATGGGCTATCTAACACTGAAAGATTTTTTCAAATCGAACCAGTAGTTTCGGAGATTAGCGCTTTCAAACAAACAAACAAACTTCAGCTTTATAATATTAGTATAGATTTGTATGAAGAAGTTGAAAGTCGTCGTCCAATTACAAATCTCATTCGTTTAACTTTTTTCAAGCCATTTCCCAGACTGTCAATATAGACTTCGATTTAGCATTACTTGACTTTCACAATTCAATACTGGATTCTAAGGATAAACAAATTGACTGAGTATATAATTTTAATTACAAAGTCTGTGGATGTTACACAGGGCGTCGAAATGTTTATTTTTGCAATTGCATTAGGAATTTCAATTTATTGATTATAATGTTGAATATAAAACTATATAATCGAAAGTAAGTCTGCCTGTCTGTCTGTCATGATTTGACGCCACAACTACTAAACCGATTTAAATGTACACAAAAATTCTAGAGCCTGGGAAGGGATATACCTACTGTTTATCTAAGTGTGAAAAATAGTTCATATTCAATATTTTAACTGTCCCACTGGGCACAGGCCTCCTCTCATACTTAGTAGGATTGAGCGTTAAAATCACCATATCTTAGTCGACGCCAGTTGCTGATTTCAGACTCAGTCCACATTTCCTTCACTTTTAATCAGTCATTGGTGTCCAAAGCATACTTAGAAATAACATACAACTCAGGAAAGTTGCATTCTTACAGGCCTGATCTGTAATCGAACCCACACTCATACTGGAGCGACCGTGCTTTAACAACTGACCCATCACGACCAAACAGTACCTAAGTAACATATTTAATTATTGATTACCTCTAGACCACTACTTTAACTGTTTCACTTCAGACAACAAACGTACATAAAGGTAACATAAAAAGTAACAGTCCCGCACGTAAAGGTTTACTTTGGGAAGTACCTACGCAAGCATCTCAGGTGGGCTAACAACTTAGCTCAATAACCTTTAAACTTAATGTCTTATGGTACCTAGTGTACCTACGTAAAGTGGTTCTGCGTTGGAGTTCTAGCTTTATAACTACTTGTTGGACTTTCCGTACATTATCACTTTGTACTTATTAAACTTCTAAAAACATCACTTTTGTACTATGTGTAACGTGAAAAATATCAAGCCCGATTTCCATAAACAAGGAAATTTTGTTTGACTTACCGAAAATGTTTACTACGTGAGCCTCACAGACATCAACATAAAAATATTCATAAACAAAACTTGTTGTTTATTTTCTATGTATGTTGGGTATTTGGGTATTTAATAATTATAAAAATAATTCGCGGAATGTGTTGCTAAGCGAAAATAATCCTATTTTTTTTAATATTCCTTGAAGTATGAGGATAGATATCACGGATAGAAATAAATCCTGAAAAATATATAAAACAGAAAACAAAATTCATAGAATCGACTGGGCGGTAAGTGTGCTGGGACAGCTAGTTAATAATTAATAAAAGTGATTATGAAGACCATAAAACAGCGCCCTCTAACTTCAGTCACCGCAAGTTCCCTGTGGGTGGAGACAAGGAACATAATTCACAGATATTGTATTATCGTCAACAAAATGCAGATGGCGCTGTTTGCAATAAATTCTTATATCAAACAGCGGCATCTATTTGGCGTTTCAAAGGCCAAAAATTACGAATGCTATTTTCTTCTAATATGGACAGTCTTGCAAACTCAATAGATGTCCTTTTAGTTTCATGAGAATCAGCATAAATCCGACTAAAAATACAAAATTCTGATTATGTTAATAGATTCGATGAGAAATTCTAAGAGACATAGCTCGCTTTATCTGTGAGCAACCGTAATGCTCACAGATAAAGTAAGATAAGGTTTTTGTCTTTCTTAATAATGACTTATATTTTGTCAAAACAAATAACGGATAGTAGTGCCTTGGAAGATAAAAATAAAACAACAATATTTATTTAGTATTAACTATTCATATATTTCAATAGGTATCTTTTATAATTATAAACTATTTCCTCTAACGCTCCGCGCTCAATATTTGGTTTAAGTCTAAGTGAAGACGAATCAACAGTTGGTTTCAATCAACTTATAATAATCAACAGTCAAACAAAAATCTAAATGATTACATTTAATAGAAATATTTAAATGTAAGCTTAGAATGTATGTTAGCGTTTTCCGTCAGTTGAAACTTTACAAATACTGGTTCACTTTAAGGTAATAATTATATAAAAAAAACTCTAAACTATTTAGTGGGGAATGTTAACTTTGGTATAAAATATTAATTATAACAACAAAACATTATTCAACCTCAATGCACTCGAGAAACGAAACTTAAATCGAAGCATAAATTAAAAGAAATACTGTTTAATAAAATAGCCTAAGACCAGTTCAGAATATATTTACAGTAACTGGTGAACTTAATTAAACTAAATAGCCTTACTTATAACGATGATCACACAAAGTGGAGTTCCAGAAATATATTTGTCTATTTCTAATGTACTTAGACAGAACTAAGTGGACAGGGATGACAAGCAAACACGTTTTTTTTAAAGAATAGTGAACCATTATAGTAAGGCTATAAATAAAGCGAAACGGAACTTAGATAAATAAAATTGCACTGTGCAGTAGAAACGCTACATACAAAATCAAACTGTACTGGGATATTACTATAGAAATTCAAATATCTAACGAATTATAAGAGTTGTTATAGATATATTCTTTTCTAATGCACCATAATTATGTATAGGCTTTCTACAAGATAATTCAAGGCTTAATTTAGTAGGTACCGTTATTTTTTTTATTTTGTCTAATTCCTAGTACATAAAATTCCGTTTAATGTTGCTACGGATATTGAAGAAATAATATAATCAGTCTATGAATGCTCCTCGAATATAAATCAAAGTAGTTTAATATTTTCTTTTAATTATATTGGGTGACTGGTAATTAGTGACCGATATTTAAACACGTGATTGTACTTAAAAAAAAAACTCGTAAAGAAACTAAAACAACGCGAGCGCGGGGCCTCGCCGCTAACAGCTGATCGGCGCGCGCGAAATTTGAATTTTGCTGTAATGATAAAAAAAATAACAAAAAAGTTTCTTCGGGAAAGTTGTTTGTAATCATGAGTACAATCACGTGTTTAAATATCGGCAGTCACCCTATATGTATTAACATATATAGCCCTTTGACTTTGCATTCATTTATTAATCAAATGTGATGTACATTTTAATCACATAGTTTAAGATTAAGCTTTTATTTTAATTGTAATTTTAATCAAAGGGATTAGGAAAAGAAGCACTCTAGACTGTGGCCAAAAGTTTCTAAGAAATATATTTCTACGATTATTTACTGATAGAAAAGTAAATAATGCTTTTGCGCGAGAAACGATTCGCTAAAGAACACAAGCGGTATGCTCTACTCCCCGAAATCAATAAATACATACATTTGTGTGAAACACAATAATATAAAATGGTTTTAGAACTATTTATGTCTCGAATAAGCTAGGTTATCACAACATTTACAAAAAGCGAGTAGCCTAACATTAGACATTAACAATTCAGTTTTGGTATAACAACATATAAAAAGATTCGAATCATATTCTCTCTAATTAACTATAGAATCGTTATATTATGTCGAAGTTTAGCATTTCTCATTAATAGTCAGTCAAGCCACGACCTAAGAAGTAATTTTTATTATTACTAATGTATGAAACTGGGACAGTTTTATACGATAATAAATATAAGGAAATGTTTTGCTACTATACATACGTACATAAACAATATCTGTATTGCAATGAACTGTTCAACTTCATACAGAGTAACGAGCAATATTCAATACGAAGAATTGTCTACAGTAAAAATTTAACAATTAAACAAAGCAGTTACCGTACTGAAATTGAACAGTTGTTTAGGTATAAGAACACAATATTGCACATAAACGGTTCGCTATAATGTTTACATTAAGAGAGCAACATACCTAATAATCAGTAGCGACATCTATCGACTGCTACCAAACACGCGTTTAGCAAAACCTCCTAAATCCCAGATTTCGTTACTTGGTCATTTCTAATCAGATCTCTTCCACTGCATTCATCCAAAAATGTGTACAAGAGTACAAAGACCTTATAACAAAGTCATAAAGGTCAAGATACGTTAAAGCGGTGGAGTCGTGTGTGAATATCGTACATGTGTACTTTTCAATAGGACCTTAATATAACGCCATAAGGTTGATAATTAAGCGGTGGAATCGTGAGTCGAAGGGTTGGGTATGACGGTGCCGGTGACCTGTTGTTCCCGAAGCCTTCGCATTTCCCTGGACATAGAGTTCAGCTCTGCTTGAAGTGACATCTCCTTTTCACGTAAACTTTTGATCTCATTTTGCCATGTCTGGAACGAAAATAATAAAATCAGCATAAATGCAAATCAGGTCATATTCGAAGGGTTTCAAAGATGACATACTTTAATTTGTTTATCCCTTGCACAATATCAATGAGACCTAATAAATATATTTGTATTTATTTAGTCATTGGGAACTTTGCTTGCATTACGAAAAGGGATAAAATTATGCAGCCGTTTAAAAATCCTCTCTTACTAGACTTAATAACGGCTTAAATACTACTGCTGTAATTCAAAACCCGGTAATCAAGCACAAATACTTACAATATTCTGTTTGAGTAGATCAAGCTTATCGTTCTTTAGACGGCAGACTTCTTGTCGTAACATCTCAGCGTCCCTTGGCGTGATCTCCCCGCGCCCCCCGCCGGCGGTGCACCCCCCGCACGCCGCCCCCGCTTCAGCCGAAGACATGGACTCGAGCCCCGTGTCGCTGTCCACGTAAACACCACCTGGGCACACAAAGGCTTTTGTTAGTATTGTACTACACTGCTCGTCCTTAGTCGTGTGTCAGTTGTTTGCAAAGGTATTATTACACTGCGATGCAATTTAATTTGGGTCAGTTTAAATATTATTGCTGCTAAAAATACTATAAACATTTGATATATCTTTTGAGGATTCATTCCTTATTCAGTATGTCATATATGTATTTGTATGTGATAATGTGCTTTATTCAATCACAATTTAATCATCTATTGTTGTTAACTTTAATAGGTAAACTTTTGGATCCGAAACGTTTTAGTCTCAATTCATAGCATTTTTACAAAACGATTTTTTGTGAAACAAGAAACGAAAGCGTCATTGTGATTTACAGCATTCAAAAAAACATTATTTCAAATCAAAAGAAGGTAAGACTACAAAGTAAAAGTTCAACCAATAAACATCCAATTCATAAAGAAATAGACATCCATATTAAAAAAGTATTTAACGTACTCATTTGACAACAAAAACCTAGCTAAAGATCAATCATGCCTCTAGACAAGTGAAATAAAAACATCCAGATACAGTGTTCTAGTCTACAGGACTAACCTGTTGCACTTTTACCACAACTCAGCCAGTCCTTGTCGTCTAATGGGAAGAAATCACACTATTACTTCACCGAAACTATGGAATGTCCATGTTATGACTTACGTGTGACGTCACTATCATGCTTTGTCTTACTGAAGGGAAATATGATCATTGCTGGTTGTTGTTTAATGGATTTCTAGTGGGTTTATTATAGTAATACTTGTACTACATGAAAAATACTGATGAATGGCTTCGAATAAAATGATAGTAGGTTAAGCTATTCATGGCTTTCTGTCATAATTACTTCACTTGTGCCTTCAACTTAGCATTTTGGAAGTCTACATTCCATATTCAAAATTCCTAATTTCTTTGATATTTACAGGTACATCCCTAACAGTCACCTAATAAATTATTTCAATCCAAAATCAGTTCCATAATAATTAATAGTAAGAACTATTATTAAATATATTCAAAACAAATCATGCCATTAAATAAATACTAACCAAGAGGATCCAAATCCACGGAATTCAGGCTAGAATCGTCACTATGATCAGTGAGCGGTGGACGTGGTGCCGCGGCGCGTGACGTCACGTCGGGGCTGGACTCGCCAGACGCGTGCGAAGCGCCCGACCCGCCGGCGGACCGCACCGACACTGCGGACGCTGATGATGATGCTACTGACGATTTGGAGCGGGCGCTCTGGAAGGTAAATCAATTTCATATTTTATGGCATCTATCGATTTAGAACAGGAAAGTATTAACTGTAAGGAAGTTTTTTATTAATTTATATAAATAAAAATGAAGATTTCAATGCGTCATTGATTTTGCATCTTGGGTCTTCTACATCATAAGAACCGTACGAATTAGGTTCCTTTCGAATTATGCTCTTTTAAAGCGAACATAGAAAGATCTCTTTCCTACTGAGAAAATCTAGATCTTTGCTTCGTTACAAGACTATGAAACGATTTAATCCCCTATTCCATCCATCAGACCATCCTAGACCATCGTGATGGGTGGTGACTATGTTTCCTAGTTCCTTTTTATTTGATTACTATACCTATTATTGTATGCATAACGCTGAGCCTTATGCGGTGGACAGAGATGGAAGTCCATTTAAGTAAGCAAGTTGACGATCAGAATATTAACCAGTACCGCGAATCGCATTGTCTCCGGTCTCGCATTGATTATAAATCATTTAATGTTTTGATAGAATTAGCTGCTTTCTTTGTGTTCACACTTATGAAGAAGCGAATATGTAAGATTATTAAAGGTAAGATTAGTATTGATATGAATGGGATTACTTACATTAGGAGTATGTGTTTCATTGGGAACAAACTTATTCTTATTTAAAGGATTCTTATTGCTGTCGCCTGAGAGATTCGTGTCTACACTTGGTGATCTGAAAATTAAAAATTGAGTTAAATTTTTTTTATTTCAAATAATATTATTGTGTTTGAGGTCATCCGTTGCGTTTCGATTAATTTGAATTTTAAAATGTTAATAATTGCGTCAATGCAAAATATATTATAATGAATAAAGACCTTCCTTGCCGTTTTCATACAAAACTATTAAATTGCTATTTTTTTATGGCATGGTTTATGGAATATCAACGCAGAATATTTTCGAATACTCACCTAACTTTAGAAATTAGGGCCTTCTTAACAGTATCAATAAACCGCGCGCCGGGTCCATCTTGCTTCGGCGTACCATCCGGCTGCGGAGAAACTGCACCGGGTTCCAACCTTACACCAGCTCCTAAGAACTCCGTCGTCTTAGTCTTTAAGTCATTGACCAAGTTCTGAAGCAATGACGCTCTAGTCCTCAACTCCAGTTGAGCGAATTTTTCCGCTTTGTAACACGCGTTTTCGGCGTTTATCAGCTTCGTAAGCAGGAATTCCTTGAACTCTCGCCCTTTGCGGAATATCGACGGCTGCGGGAGAGTAGGCCCGAAGAATGGTACGTCATCACGAGCGGTGACGGCCACTTTGTACCTGGAAACGTCAATTATGCAATCCTTAATACCAATACTGTATGAGCCTGAGTGACCTGACCTTGAGTCGTTATCGTCATCTTATTAGATACAGGTAACTGATACGAAGACAAATTCATCTGTGGTTACGTATAGATCAACCACAATATATTGATGCGTTTGCTCTTATTTTACTATAATATTAGTGATTTATTTAGGTTCGTAATTTTAGCAAGGAACGAGCTCTTTATGAACCAAACAAATCAGAATGCGATTTCTTGATTAAATTTCCACAAAGAGTTCACATGACCTTTATCAAGCATCGACATCTGTGCCCGACAGCGTCGAGTCCAACAAGGTATTATATGAGCCTTAATGAAGCAATTGCTATTTCTAAATGCACAGTACATTTAACCTTTAGCAAATCTGAGAAACATTAAGACGTTCACTGGCCCGTCCACTAGTGTTTATTCCCATAAAAAGCTCTCTAATTACACAGTCCGGATTCGTTTGCATATAAATTACTGAGAAAATTTCCATTCTACTTTCCGAGCCATTTTCTCGACTTGCTATGCAAATAATGCTACTGTGCGTTGTTGAGAAACAACAAACTTTATGTTAAACAAGTCACTTGACGAGTGGAAAAAAGTAACAGAATCTGAAGTTTGTCGGATTAAAAATAGAAGTCATTCAGTGGCTTGCATATAAATAAACTGCTATAGACAGTCCAGTGAATTTATATAAGATGTTCGGATTTTATTTCTGAGAGAAGCTAGCTAGCAATTATCCGGGAATAGTTTGGTGCAAGATTGATACGAGATGTGGTCGATAAAATGCATGGATGTCTCGTAAAATAAATTTTCATAGCCTTAAAAAGGGATAACATCGTAAAGAATTTTAAATGATAGCTTCCTACCAATAATAATTTAGAAAGAAAAATTAGGAACTTTTCTAAAAAGAACATGGATTTTATATTTACCTGGTCTCCCCACCGGCGGATTCCAAATGTGTGACCACGATGAATGCGTGGAGGAAGTGTGATGCTATCATGTCAGGCGTGAAAGGTGTTGCCTTCTCCTATAAAGTATAAAAATGGGGCAATTAGCACAAAAAAATAAATCTTGGAAACTAAAACAAAAGCTTTTTAATAATTGGAGTCATATTTGATAAAGAAATGAATTTAATAGGTGTACTTCAGAAAAGTGAATACAATATACACAAAAAATTAATATAAGAAGAAAATGAACAAGAAGAAGAAATATTAGAACAAGAAGACAGTTCAGGCATAAACGCACTAGAAATGATTTCCCAATCAGACAAACAGCGTATCCACGAGATGATTGATACGAAATGAATCTCACAGCATTGCACAATAAAATATTTAGTACAAACCATTTGCTATCCTGTTTAGATTCTTGTAACTATGTACTTGCGCAAACTGTGCCATAAAGTCGTTAAATTATTGCAGTACTTCGCATAATACAGTCATAAACAATTTACTATGAAAAGCATTTCGGCATTGCCGTTGTGTGGTTGAACACTGACTGCACAATGGTATCATATTATTAATTCATATCAATATAAGTAATGGCTGCAGAATGTTTGCTGTTCACTTCGAAAAGCAATCTTTTTGGAAGGACAGAGAAGTCTTATGTGAAGAAAATATACCTATGCAAGTGTGCTTTTAAAATTAAAGGTAAATTTTTGAATACGTTGTTTTTAGTTATATTATTCTCTGTTTTTAGTTAGATGGATAAGGTTACACGCAAAAATCACAAAAATATATTTATCAGCTCATCTTGTAGATTTTAAAACATCTTGACATGCAAATATAAGAAATGCAACTAATTCTTACTTGAAAAACTATCGCCACGATATCATTGCCGACGTGCCTCTTCCTCTGCAGCTGCTGCGCGTCCCCAGCAGTGTGAGGCAGTAGAGGAGCCACGTGGAACATGATCTCACGGTTGTGGTACGTTTCGTACACGGCTTCTGTTCCCGTGTGCCCATTTATTATGTCCAGACCTCCTCGGTAACCTAGTGGAGATATATTTTGTTAAAACTTAGACCACTTTATTATACAACGTGGTCTTGAAAAATTACCAGCTTTAGGTCAAAACCATTATCTTGAATAAAGTTAAGGCCAGTTTCACAGGTTACGGATAGCCACTACCTACCAGATAAATTAAAAAATGGAACAGAATTTGTATGAAATTATCTGCCAGATAAACTACCTGGAACTTATCAGCAACCTGTGAAACTGGCCGTTAATGTTCCAAACCTCGTACTAAACCCTATACTTTTTAAAACCTTGATTTATAAAAAGGTATATAGATAGGTCAGATCGACTTTAAGTTTTTCATCTGCACTAAACATTATTATTTCGATCTCAACACTATTTAAAATACATAACAATACGGCATAAGAAACAATGCGCAATGCAGGTGCTTTATTTAAAAATATGCATCCTCGCTATTCATATTATTTCGATCCAAACGCTACGTCTGGGTTCTTGGCGTGAAATTAAGCCCGAAGAGTTCTGAACGCCGAAAGCCTAGTGTAAGCCTACAGGCACGCTGCCAGCGGATATAGTAAGTAGGTTTACGGCAAAGAAAACTAACCCTTATGATCCTTCAATTTGATTTTCTGCCCAAGCATGTCTAGAAACTCTTCGAAGGCTGGTGAAATTTCGTTGTTGCCGAATAACTGTTCCTCTGTCGTCTGCCCGTATGTCTGGTATAGGACTCCAAACTTGAAGCAGTTGACTAAGACATGTTCGTCGTACGCCGCTATCAGGGATGACGCGTTGAGACACATGACGGCCGTGAAGTTATCGATGTTCACTTGTTCGTTTAGCATTTTCGCCATTTTAAGAGGTGGTGGCATAAGTCCTGATCCTGAAACAAGACAAGAGGTTTTTTAACTTGAACAAAATTCGGCCCAGACAACATTCAAAAAAGGTACTAGGTACTCTTCGACGATTTACTATTACCGTTGCTGAATTTTACACTACGGCAAGTCCAACTTCTAAACGTGTTGTAGCACCCGAATTCTAATAGAAAAGGAATAATTTGAGTGGAATGCTCTATGGACAGAAGTAATGACCCAAAAAAAAGTAATGAAAGAGGAGTGTTACTTACTCGTGGTGGGTATAAGTCCATGCATTGTTTCCGTACGAAGCCTCAACAATATTCTTGTGTGATCCTGACTTGCCATGTGCTCGTTTTTGAGGGACATCACTACTGGGCCCAGATTTTCATCAGATCCAACCAAATTGATGTGTTCCTGTGAAAAAAAGAAATTGTCGTTGATATTTTATATTAAACACGGGTTTTTTTTCGGAGTATTAAATCAACTGCTGTAATAGTTGCGGAATAAATTCTTCGAAATATTTACACATCCATACCAAGAATAACAGAATATCATTGTGGTAAACATACACCAAGCATCGTTGCAAGCGAAATTATTTTGAAACATGAACACGAATTATTTTGTGGTTGCTGGTTAATTTCAAATAAAATGGGATTTAAACAAAGCTAATGTAAGTAATGGGATTACAAAGAAATCTTTAAGCTGTCAGTATTAAAGAAATAATCTCTTGGAAAATTCTCATATATTGATAGTCAATATTCATCAACCGATTTGTTCCTCCCATGCAGAGAAACGGCTCGAAAAAAAGTTATAGACAAAATGCTTTTGTCAACTAAAATTTTATTCATATTTTATTTTGGTTACCTCAGCACCATACATGCGATCGTTAACAGGTAATCAATTACAGAAGTAATGACAAAACCAATATTGACCATGAAAACATTACTAAAATAGCCATCAGTAAAACCCGCACCCCATGGAATACTGAAAGGGGATGTTTACAACCGCATCATAGTTATTTCAAGGGTAATTTGGGTCATTAATGGATATTTTATGTTCCTATTTGTCAATAGGTGATCAAAGTTCAGTATTTATTATTACTTTTATTATGTAATTGATCGTAAAATTTGCTTTACTAAGTTATGAAGTTCTAGATTCGGTGATTGAGGAATCTAGCCTGTGGATTTTCGTAAGTAGGTACTTACTCAACAAGATTAAATAAAACCGACACGATAAGTCTCAACAAAAGTGAGTTCTAAAAAAAATCGAGCATGAACAGTTCTCGTCATTTCACTTTGCTAATCTGAACCTAGTCATTTAACCGCATGAGCATGCGCAAAAGAGTATTATTCATATGTTCAGTCACTGGTAGCCAACTTCAGACAAGAAACAAAGCAAAGACAAGAACTATAATTGTTATTTTCGCGATTCTCGCTCTTTTGTAGACGATATTAGTGACCTAATAATTTTCAACCAGTCCTGATTGTGATGACACCAAAATCAACCAAGTAGATCTGATGACACTTGTACTCAGCTCAGCAATTATTGGCTGAATCAGAGCATTTAAAGATGATGTCATGCTCAATATGTAATGAACTAATTTTCCACGCCCACAAGGAAAGAAGAATGAGGTAGTTACACAAACAATGCATAAATTAATAATTTAATAACCCGTTACCATGTAATGAAGGTAAACAAATAGATTTTTGTTCAAAACACAGGATAAGAGGTCGGCTTTAATTAGTGCATGTTTATCTGTAGGTATTTAAATATTTTCGAATATAGGAAACTTTATAATTATTTAATTTAATTAAATCATGTTGTTCGTTACATTGCTCTTAATTAAGATAGCACTTGTATTATCAATACGTGATGTAAACACCATTAAATAGGCCACAAAGGCTGAGAAATAAAACAATGCAAATAGCCATTGAATTTCAAATGTTTACGCAACATAACCAACTATATTTTAACCAACTCAAGGCCTGAACAAAAGCTCCGTGTACCATGGGAGATGTTAATTAAAAACAATACACTGTCGCCATTAACCTTGTCAGGCCCTATTTTTTATTCCCGAGCATATAACCTTTTTGAAGGATAAACATCATTGTCAATAAAACAATGGCCCCAGTCTCAATGAAAACTTGAAAAAATACTCAGTTGACAGTTGGTAATTTATAGCTACGGGTGCTGCGACAAAGAATAATTGAAGAAAATCAATTTGATTTTAAAATTGATGGAAAGGGCTTTACTCGTACACTTAGCTCTGCCAGTTTACTTTATATAAATAATTATTTAAAAAATAATAACAAAATGCAAAACGAAACTTGTTTGAATGAAACGTGAATCCTAATTACCCCGTATAGCAGATACTGAAAAAAAAAACATGCAGCGTAGAAAGAAACAATAGATCATTGACTTGGAAACATCAGCTACAGGGCTTTAATCATAATATTTCGAAACAATCGTGAGGGAAAAAAAAATATTTACCTTTTTAAAAATCAAAAGCGATAATTTATTTGATTACTCGCCTCCGCGTATTTATTATCATCATCATTCCTTCATGGTTGAATAGCGATTTTTTTTTCTCATTTTTAGAAATATCTCAAATTTATTACTTGCCCTTTTTTCGTTGCCACAAAGAGGCAAATTGAAAGCTAAAGATGGTAATTGAAGGGACGAGGGGTTAATGCCCCTTTTCGAACTCACTGATGGATCACGTCATCTGAGAGATGGAATCTGACAAGATTTTTTTCAATTCATTCAAAGGGGCTATTCAGTATCGATATTGCTGATTAAAACATTTTCAAGTGTCTAGAATAACTACCAGCATTATAGCCATCAACGATTACGCATAATTATTGCCACTGAGCAGGTACTGACCTTTTTGTTGAAAAGGCGTCAAGTAATGATTGAAGTATGCAAGTACTCGAGTAAGATCTCCTAGAAATATGTCATTATAACTTCGAGAATATCACTTGTTCTTAGAAAACGTTTAAATATTCTTAACTATTGCACAAACTGAAGTCACAAGAGATTTGCTGGTACTTTAGTATCCATTAGCACTAACATGGCACTTTCAAAAGGTCAACAAATGTCAGTAACTAGTCACGTTCTGTTAGTCGTCTGATACTGAATCGATTTCATATAGGCAAACGATTTTCCCCAAAAAATTCCGAATCAATAAAACGAACCAATGTGCCTTGAAGACCAGCTGTTCACCTCAACCGTACTAAAACAGATTTTTATATTTTTCATATTCACCGACACTCGCTTCACACAGGGTACCTAAAATGGTAATAATTTTTCAACCCCATCATTTCTTCCTTAGAATGAATTGTCCCCAAACCAATTTCGCGTTATGAAAGAAGACATTTGCTTATTGCTTCCATTTTTCTTTTGTCACAGGCATCTGTCATCGTCACCGATTTCAACGAATGGATTGGCGAAGAAATTATCATTTAACGAAGAGCTATCTACAATTTATTTTTCGTTTTCAGCTAGTGTATTGACAGTTAGTTAATAGATGGGTTTTCTATGCAAACAATTATTTATCTGAATTTTTAAATTGAATTTAGAGTTTCAACAATTTTTCTTATTTATTTTCAAGTCTCAAAAAGAGATCAGACGTAATTATTATAAAATGATTCGTTGGTTGTATTTCTGCCAAATATTTTATACGATAGGCATAATATTTTATATCACCGGCCTTAACCCTCAATAGGTTTTATGGCAGAACATGATGGTCCTGGCAGGACGTATTTACACGTCAGCATCGTACTGGTATCGGCTTAGCGATCGGAGCATAGCATTCATCTAGCCTAACCCTTGTGGTGTCACAATGGCCCATCAGCTTTACCGGGTTGACGGGTAACGATTGCAATATTTTATGTAAATTGTATGAGATACGCACTTTAGGCCTTTAGTAACATTACAGTTGGGCATTTATTTAACCCATGTTGTAAATATTTTAATCTTTGGACATCTAATGTAACTTTAAACATCTTAAATGTCATAGTGAGGGGCAATAATTATATTTCGACACAATATTTTAATGGTGCTATTGCATTGGGAGTGTCAGTAGTCAAAATTAGGTTAGTTAGGCATTTATCTATTTGATTGCCAGTGACAATGAAAGCGGATTCAAATTATGGGAACCAAGTAAATTGCAAGTTACGTTATGTCCATTTTTTTTGTATAACGCAACCATTTATAGAACGCAACGTTAGAAAAATCCTTCACCTGAATATAAGCAAGTTATTACATTTGCGCGCCTTCCCCTTAGGCTATAAAGCTATAAATCAAATAATCCCTTGGTAAAAAATGGACATGAGCTGGTGTCAGTACATAATTAAATTTAAATTAGGCATGTTACAATAAGTCAGGCGAAAATTTTCAAAATTCGAACGTCGCGTCTGTTAAGATTTTTACGCACGATAAGGCCCGG
Organism: Heliothis peltigera; assembly: GCA_958496145.1. Lineage (NCBI taxonomy): Eukaryota > Metazoa > Arthropoda > Insecta > Lepidoptera > Noctuidae > Heliothis > Heliothis peltigera. Next base: position 6,044,867 of record OY292337.1, read on the forward strand.
TACACACGGGTTGAGACTTAAATTGCTCTACAATGCCGTAATCGGCGCAATCTACATGTAGCTGAGAACTTGGCGCACTGGGCGTGAAGCCAAACCGTTCCGCGTTGGTAAGCCCAGACGCTTTTTCCCACTATCGTGCACGAGTTATTTTTTTATGTAATGAGTGTGGTCGGACCCTTAATCGGTGGTTGGCGATGCATTTGTTTTTAATTGGTGGACACAGTTTTTTACCCCTATGCAGCATATTTTCTCTCACATATTTATCAGAGCTAGACCAGTTTTTACATAATGAAATCGACAGCTTTTATATGGAACAGCGAGTGTTTCAAGAGTGCTTGTATCAACTTAATTTGCCTGTAATCTAAATAGGTATGCGCTTATGCGCTTGCGTAATAAAAAAAAAATGATGAAAGAATATGAATTGACTTGTTGCTCCAAGTTTTGGGAGCCCTGAGATACACTCTCATAATTGTTTATATTAATTGCAGGAATATATGACACAGGCCATGCTATATACACTGTTGGACAAGCGAGCTCAATGGGTGGATGTAGTGGCGTCCGCAGCCACATTACTTGCGGTAACCAACTTTCCCGACTAACATTATGCACTTACACGATTCGCACTCTAATGTACTGCGTTGTAACATCGTTCGAACATACTTGCACAGGAACCTAGCATTACTTAGATATCGACGGTGGTTCGCCTTGCGGTTTTGTTTACGTGTAATTTTACTTGCAGAAAGTATTCGCTGAATATTTTTATATGGCAGTTTCATGGCGTCAAACGAAAGTTATATGTTTATGCTATTAACTATTCTCTATTTAGTATGTATGTAGGTACCTATTTTGAATTAAGTTTTGTTTTGCTGCTAGCGATAGGCGAATAAGCGTAGCAACCGTAGAAACAAATTTTGTCTATCAGAGAATGGACATAACGACAGATAATTGACAGATTTACGTAAGATTTCTTTTGACACGTAGCAAATAAGCCAGCTGATTATAAAGTCGATTGTTAAAACAAATGAAAGTCAAGGTTCATTTTTTTTAATAACGAAAGAGCCACCGAAACCATGAGAGAAAAATAAAAAAGTAAAGATTCAAACAATACAAAGGCATTTTATTGATCATAGTAATATAAAACGAAAAGTGTCGCATGTTCGAAAGATAGCAATTATGAAGATTCGAAACGCTACAAAAAATCTATAAAAAGTGAGCCTATGGGCGTGGGTATGGGAAAGTTCACACGTGGCTGCAACTGTACTGATGTGGTGCGCGTACTAGAATCGGGCTGTGGCCTGAGACAAGAGCGAAGCGGGTAAGGAAAAATAAAGAGCGATTGCACCCTATGTTTAAAAATGTTGTTCGCTATTCATTCTGGATTTTATCAAACGTTCATAATGTCTTTAAAATTTTCTGTTGAACCACCTATGTAGGTACACATTACACTATATCGCGGTGATGGTAAAGATAAATAAATAATGTTTATTTACCATAATTTGTACAAAATCTAATATTTCTTTATTTATAATAAGGGTGTGTTCTAGAGTGTAAAAAATTTTTTTTAACTTTATCGTGATTACTTTTCAAAATATTGTTATATTTCATAAATTCGTATCGCATGATATAATATAATCGTTATATGCACATAATGTAATGCTACAGCTTGGTATTCCACTAAGTCTTTAGTCTTATTTGACATTGTACAGTCGCGCAGTGATCATGTGCTCGGCACGATATAAAGCCTGCGATAACATTGTAAAAGAATGAAATGATTACACCCATGTGAAATAAAACTAAGCACCCATATATACAATGGCGCAATTCACTGAACGAATGAAGGGTATCTTGTAAATAGACAATAAGAACTTCATCAGAATTATATTAAGAAAAACTAATATCGAACTTGGATCTGACTGGAGAAATCACTCATAATGTGATATTATTGATTTTCATTACTTTTCGGTCTCGTTCGGTCCGTCCGAATAATTATTGGGAGGGGGGGGGGGGGCATTGTAGTTATTAATATTTTGTTCCTGTCTGCACTCAGACCTTTCGCGAGGTTAAGGCATAAAAGGCCATCGACATTGACGTGACAGCAACGATATTTCATTTACAATACGATGTCAAGGGAGACGTGATCAAGTGGACACGAAGCGATGTTTTTAACATACTATTTTTGACTAAAGTGCACCCGAATCGTGTTATACCAGTACTTGTACACGTCTCTAAAATTACAACAAACTTCGTGGCGGTTTAGTTGCGAAAACTTGTTATCTTTTTGGGGTAATCTGAATGTCATGAAGTCGTGATTAGAGGCTCGAAACAACTGATTTAATCTCATCTCATTTGAGAGTAGCGTCCAATACCACTAAAAGTTTAAATTTAAATATTCCGCGTTAATAAGGTATGCGAACATTCGTTCGATTGGCACACAACAGTTGCCAACATGCGTTGGTTTTATTTTCCTGGCCGCAGACAGCGTGGCGCGCAAATGTCAGATCGCCCGAATACACGTTTTGTAATGCCACTTTTATTTTCGTCCGTTTTAACCACTCGAAGAAAGTACGCTCTGGTCACGAAAGCAATTAAATCGTGATTTGATTTGTGTATTTTTTACGTTGTATCGCAGCTTCTCGTCATGCCGTAACCTTTGGAACGTGACTTTTGCGCACGAAGATCCCCGAGGTTGATGTAAGCATTCCTTCAAATCAATGATATCTGATGTTCTTTACTCTCGCAATCATATTTTAAAATTAATTCCAAGTCCCTTCAGAGTTTCTGCAGCTACTAAAGACAGTGTTTCTTTACAAGATCTAAGCTAAAAATGTAAACTCTAGCTGGCAAAAGCTTTTACCTTATAGAAATTGAAGATGTAAGTGGACCAGAGCTTCCTTAACTTAATAATACGCTATTTTCTACAACAGCACTTAAGGAGATCGTCTTTTCTTAGTGTTGGTGTGAAAGGAAATGTGCTTTAGTGTTTGAACGTATGGTTTAAATTACCTTGCCGAGGAAGAATCGCCTGTAGTACTTCGCAGTGTCGTCGGTGTCAATGTTATGCCGCCTCGCAGCTTGCCGAGGGGTTCCTGGTTGGACTCGAGGTTCGGCGTCCTCGCCTTCAGGAGGCGTATCTTCCATTCCATCCACCCAGTATCCAGCTGGTGGTAAAACTATCGTCGGTGGAGTTCCTGTAAAGAAAAAAAAATATTTACTTTGTTTTAACAAAATGGCGTGTGATAAAATGCCTACCTGAGAAAGTTTTACTGTATAAAATTGTTGTTAACAACTTTTAAATACCAACTATAGCTTTTTGGTCACGCGAAATAGAATTCCTACATGGTTTTTGTTTTCATTCTCAACCATAAATCAATCTTTAAGGAAGTCACGGAGCCAATTATTTTTTAGATTACGATCTCACTTGGTATGGAAACTTTGGAAGTCCTTCGAGGTCCAAATGGTGCTTACCCAAGGTTACAATTGTCACTGAATGCAAAGTATTTTTGTGTTACAAATTGTTGTAATTACTCCAACAACTACACGTTTACTCGCTAAAATACTTCATTACTTTGTTCGTGAGCAACTGAGGATATGTTTTCGTATTTTTTGCACGAGCAAAACCAGTTTTCGTTAGTCATCACGTCCGTTGAACGTATTTCATACGCATTTACAGCCGTCAAATTAGAGAAGTATTAAAAAAAACATTCAAATTTAAACGTCTTTCATTTTTTTTGTTTTCGGAATTATACAAACGCAACTAAATATAAATCCCAAAGAAAACAAACCAATATTTTCAAAGTACAAACACAATCCTTAATTAGAAAACGCCAACAAGCGCTGAAATAACAAAAGATTTAATGAACCAAGCTCAACGGCAAAGACTTGTCAATATCAATGATTAGCTGGCTTACAAACAAGAGGGGTTGGGTTCCCCTCCATTGGTAAGGACCGCATCTAATTTCAAACAAGGCATTTCTAGTCTAGACCGCCTTTTGTCCAGAAGATTTTTTTACATGACTCTCAATATAGTCCTGCGGGGCCTCATTGTTCCCACTGTCCTCTTTGAAAGGACGGCCCTATTACTGCGAGTTGTATGCGAAAAACCTACAGCTTTTCTGACAAGGAGTGATGTAAGAAAAAGTGTTCTGTTTTTTTTTTCCTTTTTTGTGGATTACTAAAAACCTTAATATTTTTACGACATTTTAAAAGATTCAATTCTTAATTAAATATAAAGTCGCATTACACTATCAACGGAAATTACAGTCGTCAGCGAAGCCGATTTTGAGTCAAGTAGAGAACCGCAATTGGCCTGATTTCCCAAGATATAGCCCGTGCAGCTAACTGCGCCATTTAATTTAATTAATGTTTTAATCAGCTAACTAGTGCTCGGAAACTATTTTTAAATCCAGCGGAACTAAAGTTTTACCTTTGTCACTGTCGAAAACTAAAAGAGTTTCACTAAAACTTTTGTGACCAAAATAACTCACAAGCTTTTTGTTAGCACTCCATTATCGGAATTCATTAATTGACTAAAATATTCCATACAAAACTGAGAGATAAATGGTTTCCGATGAACGTAAAATCGACTAATATTAGAATAGAGTTACAAATTAGTTTATTAAAACTATAGTTTGGTAACATAATGCGGAGTTTTACTTCTATATGAAATGACAGTACCGGTTCAAATACAGGTTGAAATATTTGATCCTGTAACAAGTTGGCATGAGCATAAGCACGTCTTGCCTTTAAATAATCAAGCAGTTAATCTAAACCAGAATACTTTCACACCTCTGTTCTCAACATTTCCTTCACTTTCTCCAAACGGTCTGTAACAATGATGAAAGTTTCTGTATAACAAAGGTTACATTGTAAATACCTACTCTTGTATTCTATGGGTTTTTAGACTTCTAAATGGTTATTAGAAACACAACATCAATATTTGTAACAAATGATGTCTTCTTATTTTTGTTCCACACATCATCTCCCGAGCCTTTTCCCAACTATGTTGGGGTCGGCTTCCAGTCTAACCGGTTTCGGCTGAGTACCAGTGTTTTATAAGGAGCGACTGCCTATCTGACCTCCTCAACCCAGTTACCTGGGCAACCCAATACCCCTTGGTTAGACTGGCGTCAGACTTACTGGCTTCTGACTACCCGTAACGACTGCCAAGGATGTTCAATGACAGCCGGGACCTACAGTTTAACGTGCCATCCGAAACACAGTCATTGGTGTCCAAGATATACTCAGAAAGTACATACAAACTTAGAAAAGTTGCATTGGTACTTGCCCGACCTGGAATCAAACCCACGCCCTCACACTTGAGAGGTTGGCTCTTTAACCACTAGGCCACCACGACTTTTCATTTTTGTTCCACACGTCGTTAGTAAAGGCCTTTGTTTATTCTTGTACGCATCCCAAAAATCTTAAAATACAGTTTCTAGTAGTTTTGTATTCAAACACAAGTTTCACCGAGCACTCAAGTCAACGTAAAACATTGTACGTACAACTGCATACTTGACAAATACATCTGCGTTGATTTTCCAAAACTTATTTGTATTCCTGAACGTAACCGCTTCCTACAACTTTGTTGTATCACAAACTAGTGCTTTGAATCAACTTTCTTTGACGTCTGTACGACCGGCTGATAAGCGAACCAACTAATTAAAAGTTTAGACGTACTTCATTACATTTTAAAGCTTTGTAACTCAAAACTCATTTTGATGGCATGCTACAAAACGGGGTATCTGCAAGACTTAATTGCTGGAATTAACAATGTTTTTGTGAAGAACAATTATTTTTGTACCGACGAGTCGAGAAGGTAATTGTGTTAAGACCGGGTCAACAGACCTTTTATACGCATTTTATTCTTATAAGAATTTTAATAATCGTCAAGGATTCTAACAACTGGGGATGGTACTTGCAATGTTTATTTTATTTCTATTTCAACTTAGTACTTAGAAACTAAGGTTGTTAGTAAAAAGCACTTTCTTAGTGAGGTTCTTATGAGTGAGTGTTGCGAGATGGCTAAGTAATAAAGAGTATTCTAGTGCATACCTACAATTTTACTATCTTTCAAAGTAGTAATAATCTCTTAAAGAAAATATCTATTATGAATAAGCACCGTGGGAAAATCCTTCTATCAGAGTTTGTAAAGCGAATGTTCTAGTCTAGAACATAGTGGCATTTAGTTAAATCGCTCTGTAACTATCGGTCCAGCGCACTTTGTGAACAAATCACTATGGTTAAGACAGTTTGTTGGTCAGCGCTCAGACGATCGGCCTCTTAAAGATTGAAGATCTAAACTCTTCACTGTGTGGTCTAATATATCTTAGTTGTGGTATTTGCTTTGATCAATAAAATTACACAAATATTTAACATAGTAAAGACGAAGTACAGGCTACAGCACACCAACCTACACTAATCTGTCAAATTTAATATATGTATATATTTAATAGGCTGACCTGCTGGATTTTGAAATTGTGTTTTTTTTTTTATAAAACAATTGACGTCTTGACATAGGCCAAAAGACCAAGGAGGTACTGCTTAGCTATGCCAAATATACAAGAGTTCTTTAAATAACAGCCGTGTCAGGAAGTGGCTATATAAGTGACAGCGTTAGAGCGAAACATGGCCCTCTCTGACATAATTTGAAAGAAGATTTATAATTAACAAGGTGCCAACAAGTTTATGATATATTGTCGTGTCGTGACGACCTCTTTCAACGACAGTGGACTATTAACGAGACAAAGTTCATATTAAAAGACGTATGATCATATTAAAAGTAGGGACCTATCCCGACTATAAATTAAAGAGCTTAGTCGATAGATACTTATATTATAAAATTGAAGATTTCTTTGTTTTTTGGCTTTAATGCGCTAATCTCAGCGACTGGTGGGCAGATTTGGCAGAAGGCTTTAGGCTAGAAGAGTGGTTGCCAGTAGTCTATTATGCAATCATTCCATCTACTGGTGAATAACGTATGAAAATTTGTACCTACAGTAATTTTTAGAACAGACCAACAAAAGCGGTGTGTTGTATTTTTCTTTTATAAAATCAATGTACTTGAAGCCTTACCATTTTTAGCAAGAGTGTCTTCCAAAAGACGACGGCTTGCAAGGCATGCGGCGGCCACTATTCGCTGCGCAGCCGCTGCGCCTGGTGAGGGCGGAGGCCCGTGGGGCGCTGGGACTCTGCCCTCCGCATATGAGTGCCGGTCGGCGATGGTGGCACTCCCGGTACCGCCAGCCGAAACCGAGCGACATTTTTCTGACCGCCCAACCTGCAAAAAAAGTCGCAATTAATAACCTTCTTTCATAATATCCAACTTAATTATTTACATTTTACTTAGGTTTATTTTTATTAGTCTAAAAGTCATTGCTTTTATGTCAAGTGAAATAAAACCATTCACTAAATGAAGTGTCCATTGAGTAATCTCATCTGATTAGATGCGAGTAATTACGAAAGGAATTTCTATTAGCAGGCATTTAATTTTCAACCAAGCAGCATTCGATTTACCCCGCACTGGTCAAAAAGCGTGTTTACTATCCGTGTGCAGTTCAAAGGCATCTAATTGACCGGCTTGTTAAACATTCGATAAATGCGTTTAAATCATGTTTTCTGTTCAATGTTTAGATGAAGTAGTAAAGGCAGCTATAATTCTAATCTTGACTATACGCAAGTAAGCGTGACGAACGCGTCGTCCATTGAACTCGCACCGTGGGATCTCTTCATTGTAGCTTTTCACGCTAACTGTAACGATCCGCACAATTTGATTAGCGGTAGACCCATCCCAACTATTTGGGAACGCAGTGAGATCCCAGCGAGAGCCACAATCTGTGAAACCGCAAATTGATAAGAACCGAACGTGACAATCAAAACAGTTTTCAGTAAATAAACGAAACAGGTGACTCCGTTGAACCGAAACGCACTCGATCACGAAATGATCAAATTGATTCTGTTATATTGACTGGGGCATAAATTGTGCCTCGACCGTAAACACCATCAAAAGTTTAAAATTGGAAGCCGACGGAAGCATTAGCCGAACCGTTGACAGCAACTCGAAACAAGTAGCGTGGAAAATGCCCGGCCATTTCCACTTTGATCAAATTAATCTGACGTCACCGACGCCATGTTTCTCTCACGCAACCGCAAGAATCAAATATCTCAACTATTTCAACACTATAAAACTAAAGCTATCAATAAAATGTAAGCTCGGAAACACTGAACGATGTAAAAATGCCCAACCAGCAACATAGTCTCAAAATACGGAACTTATAATACTTGAAACAACGTCATTGTTCATATATTAGTCGAAGACAAGCTAGTAAGCACTTGTCTTTATTTATTACCTTGATAAAAAAAAAATATATTCAAAGTAGGATAAAACTCAGCACTTTTTGATAGAAATTGCTTTAAAGACAGTCCCCAAAACCTAACTTTCTATATACATATGTATGTTATGTAGCCTAACAAAAAAGAGTATGGAAGATTTAGCGCATCTTTATGTTATTAAAATAAATTTTATGTCTACATCACAACTCCGTTTAAAATTCTGTTGCATTACATTACACTACGTAATAGTGATCATGTTTAAAATTCAATAGACCAAAACTGTTACTTTTTTATTTTACGTTTGAAATTGATAGCGGATGCATATTTTCGTCTATTTAATAATAATAGTAAATTTTATAATAACCTAGGCAACCAGTAGGCAAACAGAGTTCTACAAATACTGCCTATTTATTTTAGTTTCCACGCACCGCATGGATGAACTTTTGCATTTTATTTGGAAAACCTACCTAAATATGAATAATAGATTGAAAAAACCGCAATTAATATTTAGCCTCGATTTCAGTTATTTGCGCAATGGCGATTATTTACAATATAATATGAATTTTATGAATAATATACCGAGCTTTCATATAAAATTTAGTTCCTATTTATCAAAACTATAAATCAATAGGAGCTAGCGTAAGCCGTATCCAATTCTGATTGACGGTTATTTGCAATTAGAACCGTTTTTTATGTTAATTACAATGTCAGTCAAAGTGGAACGGAAAGAAAATTAATGAAATCAAGTAAAAAAGTTGAATAATTACCTATTGGTGAAGACATGTACCTATCTAGTAGTAATTGTGCGGATTTTGTGTATCAAATTTCCTTGTTTGTAAGGCTTCACCTTGCTATAGCGTAGCTACAATCTTTTACAAAAGGTGTTAACTATAGCAGTGACATTTCACACACAGATTTAAATCTATGTTCCTATGTAAAATGTAAAAGTGTATTTGTTACACATAATTTGTTTTAGCAAACAGATTGCGAGGAAAAAGTCAGTTGTTTATTCGACAACTATATAACAGTTCTATTGCACCGTAATCGAAATAAATGTTATTACATCTTCCTCAAAAGAAAATAACCTATTAATAAATTCATGTTTTATTTAGAATACCAAAATGGTGGCATATTTCCATAGCAAACCAGTTAAAAAAACTTCTTTGAAGTCTTTCGGCAAATGTAAGAATAAACTCTCACTCTTTCCCATTTTAGGATCATTAGGCCCGCCACACTTAATTACGGCATCTAATACCAAACAAATGACACGAATAATTCTCTCTTGCGGCTCATTTAAAGCGAGAGACAAATTTCCTTACGGCAGAAGATTATTTGGTAGCACAACATTAATGTTCCACTAAGTTAGACTTCGGCAATTCTGTAATGAAAGCAGTTTACATTATTTAATCCATGAGAATCATTCCGGTTTTCGTACATTCTAGAATGTTCATGTACAGTAAAATATACTTTATAGCTTTTCTCCAAAACAATTTTCTGCAATAATGGCATACCATTCAAGAGCGTTTGTTCGTAAACGTACGCATATTATATAATTTAATTAAATAAGTAGGTATACAAAGAAACATTTATCCGTTCTAATTACAGTCAAAATTCTGCGGAGTAACGTATTCACTCGGGTATGTGAATCCATTACCTTAGGAAGCTTCATAAAACAACCCAAAATGTTTTCACACCTGAAACACATTGGAGCATCGTTTTCTCGTAATTATTTTGCGCAGGAAGCTTGGGGTAAATGTACTTTTAATTATGTTATCATTATCACCAGTGTTACAGAAAGCCCGTAAGAAATGAGGCAACATAAGTGCCAGTCGGGCCGGTTGAAAAAATATTCATTGCACGAAGTGGGGACAAAAAAAACTAATTACGTTAGCGAAAGAAACTTGCTCTTACCAACTGTACATATTTAGTGCGGTATGTTTCGGTGTACGCGTTCCGTGAAATGTATAAGTGCAGGGGTGTACAACATTTTGAAGTAAAATGTTGGCAAGGTGCTAATTCATTGCCGAGTAACTAGCATCCACGTTGAATGAAGACTAGCGAACAAAAAGATGAGCTGATTTAAATATTCTTCCTGCATATCTGACTTTTGAATAGACTAGTTTGTTTAGTCTTGTTAGTATTCCGTGTATAAAATGCCTACGAGATTTTCTCGGATATTTATTTCTGAAGCTTGGAACAACAAAGTTAATCTACTGATACTGAAATGCTTGGTGCTAAATCCGTGCGCCTAACCCGGGCGGACTGCATCCACAAGATCGCTCGTAACATTTCGGTGAAGTATATTTAGAAATCGGTTCTATTGGGTTATTTTTGAAATAATTTGATTAGAGTTTTCGTTACTATGCGTAAAAAGTCTTAGCCCATACTTAAAATACGAAATGTTCTGTAGATCTTAAGAATGTCTGTGCCAAATAAGGTTTCACTTGGAAATAAAACTATATGGCATGAAATGTGTTTAGACACGCTATTTCTGTGGCGATGTAAGAATGCCGCCCGCAAAAGGTATGAGACCATAAAGAAAAATTGTACACCTATTGCTTTTTACCTTTAGATGCTAGTCTTGGGTAACAATAATGTTCCCCTTTTCTTATTATTATTACCACAGTATAAAAGTCGTGATGGCCTACTGGTAAAAGCACCAGCCACACAAATATAAGTGTCCAGGTTCGATTCCAGGTTAAGCAAGCACCAATGCAATTTTTCTGAGTTTATTGTATACTTAGTAAGTATGTCGGGACACCAATGACGGATTAAAGGTGAAGGAAGGACTATAAAGACTGAAATTACCATCCCATATTGAGCAAGCGTGATGAGTAACTCTCAACCGTTCTCTGTGTGAGAGGAAGCCTTTTTCCAGCAGTGGGACGATAAAAAGACCCATGAAGATTTATTTGGTGAAATATAAAAACGTCAAAGAAAATTCAGGTTATTACTAACAATTTATTATTTTCCTGCACATTTTAATGCTAGGTTCTCAAAATCAGACTGCCACATATGTATTTCTCCTAGCTTCCGAATACGTATTAAAAATTAACCCTCAAGGGAACCGTAGTACCTAATTTAAGTTTCCTGTGAACTACATACATATATTGCGGGCGACCGTGCCTTACACGAATAGATGGTAACAGGGTTACAAGTAACTGGGTACGTAGATGAAAATAAATAAAGTTTTATTAAAAAAACAATTGTATCATCATCAGGCATTTTATCGTCCCACTGCCAAGCATAAGCCGCTAATCACTACGCTTGCTCAATGATTTCAGACTTTATAGTCCAGGTTTCCTCGAGAAATTTTTCACCTTTAATCAGTCATTGGTATCCAAGATATACCTACTTAGAAAGTACATATAATTTAGAAAAGTTACATTGGTACTTGATTGATCTGAAATCGAACCCGCGCACTCATACTTGAAAGACTGGTGCTCTACCACTAGGCCACCACGACATTTTAGACGTTTTATACGTAAAACAAATGTTGTTAGGTACTAACTACTGTGATTACTTGGAAAATATACAAATCACCACATCTACATCTACAATTTGTAATCACCAAACTAATTTTAACAGACTCAACTTGTAACATGCACCATTGAACAACTTAGTTCCGTCGTAATTTCCTCCCCTATAACTAAAACATAACTCTTAATATGCATGTTCTAGCGTATTCTACAGAAGTACACTTCAGTTTTAATTTCCCACCTTATTTGTTTAGTAGTAAGGTTGAAAATTGATTAGCCCGGAATTTATACTAGTGTGCTTTCGACGAGATAAAGAAATGTTAGTATGATGATGTTTCGGGGTATCGTCATTCAGGTAACAAGCTTTGAGGCAACAGGTTTCGGACTAGCCTTTATGAGTAGTTCTAGATAACAAATTTACGCTAGTGACAATGTGCCACTGAAAGTCGTATACTTGTTGTAAGTTCACAATAATTTAAATAATTCAATCCTCGATTAATATTTGACTTCCTATTGATAGAGATTATTTGTTTAAATTTCATAAAAAAATCATCGATATTCTAATTACTTCGTAAACCGAAAATTTTATATGATAAGAAAATCTAAATTCAAAAACGGAGGAGGTTTTCAACACTTCGTTTTCTTATTTTTATTAAAAATATTTGAAACTCATAGCTAAAATATTAAATAGAAACAAACGAACATTGAAATAGAGTATTTCATTTGGCAAATGCAGCCTCCATTTAGTTATTGAAAAACTTTATGTAGTTGTGTTCTCGTCACATAAATATTACGGTTTATTGCTATCCACCAAATGGAAATGTTGAATGACATTACAGTTGCGTCATATTGTTAATTTAATTGGTTCGCTCTAATGGTTGTTTTATGTGTACTTTTGTAACAGTAAACATTGTATAACATATTTGTGATTTATTAATTTCTGTTACTACTTTAGCGTACCTACTCACATAATTCAAATATCGAATAGCGTATGTGTCCGAATAGCCGTCATTTTATTTAAATATATTTTTTTAATTAATACTCAAAATGCATTTTGTCCACAGAAAAGAATGCAAACTTTTTAAAAGTCAACTGGCCTGTGTTTTCTACTGTGATTAACCCATGATTTGAAACTGCTTTAGCGCAGTAACAGAAATTAATATCTCCTCACTTAATTGAAATATGAATATTGTGTTCGAATAACCGTAATTTTATTTAAAAGCAAATAATTATTTTTTAAATTAAAATACAAAGGGCATTTTGTCTACAGAAAAGGAGAATGACGTAGAAAAGAATGCAAACTTTTTAAAAGCCAACTGGCCAGTATTTGCTACTACATGGAAGCACTATTTGAGTGTTTCGCCATCGGCCCATGATTGGTTTGCGTTGGAAAGTAAATTGCTTGGATGTGGTCCTCGTTTACAGTACATTGTCGAGGGTACGACATAATGGTTACAGTGAAATTTCTATTGAACCAGCCTTCTGCCACAGCTTCATTGAAACTCTGAATTGTTTCGTTATTGGGAAATTTTGCATTCCAAAGCCTAGATGTTGGCTTTCTCTTTGAAATGACTGATACATATTCGAAATTCGCAATAAGGCACGTATTACATTTAAATTTGAAAATAGAATTACAATTATTTTTTTATTCAAATATGTATATTATAATATTGTTATTTTTTTTATTGAAAAGCCCTGCCTTTTCTTTAATCTGTTTTTGAAATTGATTTAGAAATTATATTCGCAAAATAAAACCTAGCTCGAGTCATTGGCATAAATACTCTGAATGGCTGAGCTTACATGTGAATAAACACTTTTTACTGTAAAGATGGAAACAAAGAAAGACAACTAACCAATGACGTGCACTTTATTGAACATTTCAATATTTTCAAAACAACCGTGACGTGTTAATGAGAGAATCATGTAACTTAACACGTGTCAGCACTAAAGCTGAACAGCATTATCTAATTTCAAACAATGATAAGAGATAAGCTTAACTGCATTCTCGAGCATTGTTGTCGGGGCTCACTCCAATTGTAACCGTTTGTCGTACGTCACATAACATTGTGCCTGTATCCTTGTGACGCCAGCAAATTATTTTATCGAAGGTTAACAACTTTATAATAACTGACCAATCATTGTTCTATCTATTTTTATGTTGATAAGATATGCCGGATGTTTTATTTATAACTCTGATTTCGAAATCATGAACGTGTAATCATAAAGGCTTTTATTATTTATAATTTGAATATTTTATATTTCATAAAATAAAACGCAAAAATGAATATGTTAGAGAGCGTGATGACTAAAATGCAATAATAGTCTCGTACACGAACTAAACTTTCAGCTTTGTCTAGACTGAAGTTTGAAACCCTTGTGTAGTTCACGCCTAAAAGTCTATGAAAATCAAGCGCTATTTGAAAATTGAACGTCGACACTTTGAATGAAAGGCAAAGGTAATATGTCGTCGTCAGCCTGTCAACAAAACGTCATTCAAAAACAACCAAAAAGTTTGAATGAGTATTGAGCTTTATCTACGTAGACAGTTAACGGGGATATCTCGTGTTCATTAAATAGCGAGGGGACGTCTACGTGGTGCCATTGTTCAGCCTCTGATACTAACGATATTGCTGTGCCATTTACTCGTTTCCGAGATAAAGGTACCTCACACGGTTCCTACAATATCAAACGGGGGCATTATTTAACATTATGTTGAGACTGAATGACGGTGGCGGTGGTTCGAGAGAATGCAATGTGTCTGAAACCTTAAAGAGGTTCTATTCAGAATTCCGCGAAATGATAAAACAGAACTTGTCGGGGTAGCGCGATTGTTTGTTAAAACAAGATTTTGAGATTTCAAGTTAAATGTTGTGACAGATTAGGTACTTGTATTTAATTATTTGTTTTCGACTCTTATTTTGGAAATGTTGTTAGTATTATCTTAATAGTAGTGAAGGTAATCTTATTGATGGTAATATTTTTAAATCAATCATTCATATTGTGGAAATATTCTTAGTTTTGTCTATTGAAGAATGGACATAATGACAGACCAGCGACTGACATAGGCCTAAAACACCGAGCATGCCGATTTTGAAAATAGTGAATTTGACACAGTTTTTGTCTTTTCTTGGTAGACAGAATCGCTATACTGATCTATCTATCAAGAATCAAAAAGCAGCATCTATCAAGAAAATAATATAGGTACAGGTGTCCTATTTTTTTCCTTTATGTAAAAAGTACTCAGTAGAAGGCAGTATACATTATATATAAGGGTACACGCAATCGTGCTATCACAATCAGGTACGTACGTCAAAATAACATAATACTCTTATGTACGGTTCTACGTTCCGATAGCGTCAGTTTATGACTATTGGTTGTTGTCGTAGCTACTTTATGCAATAAAATTATTTTACTACGCACTCAAGGTTTGTTAAATATTATAGTGTAATACATATAGTATTATGAGGTGCAATTTTTATTGTAATTAATTTCAATTTAAGAGAAGCAATATCGACGTAAGTGATTCGCCGACGCGGAAATTTCAAATTAATGATTCTTAATTTAAAAACATAATGAAATTAATTGCAAATATATAATTTGCCGATAATATATATGTATATATTATATGCCGATTTTTAAATTAGGAATAAAAAGGTCTAAATTAGTAAACATTATTTTGTACCTATTTGTACCTACTTTAAAATAACCATGGACGTTACGAGTGCTAAACAGATGTTGCCTAACCTGCTGTTTGTTATACAGCAAGATAAAATATGTTAATAAACTACAAAGAATTAAGAAAATCTGATTTTAAATTCCAAGACGCAGAAGGTAGCATGAAAAACGTGAATGAGAGCGAAAAGAGCTCTTCCTAGATCCCCAGCGAGTAATTGCGTTTATCGGAGCGTTAAATGAGCGTTGCAATCTTTAATCAGTTCGGTCCTCATTTAAAAAAAAAACAGTGTTTGTAACGCGAGCCTCGTTTGTTTATCAGTTGTTTTTGGGCCTTTGTAAAACATTTGGTATAGAAATAAAAATCGATCTGCTGGCTTAGCATAACAACCGTAGAAACAAGTTTTGTCTACCAGAGAATCGACATAATGACAGAAAAGTGACAGATTGACATAAGATTTCTTTTGACATTTTTTGAAGAAATTTTTCTTTTCTTCGATCGACATAAGTCTACAAGTTTTTTCTACAAGTTATTATATGCGAGTTGACAGGTCGCGCCATGCTCGGGCAGAAGACATGTTGACATTGACAGAAAGAGTTTTGTCTTTTCTTGATAGAATAGATATAGAATCGCCCTGCTAAGCCTGCAGTGGAATAAGCAGGTATGCCAAAATTTGACTGCGTCTTTTCCCTTTAGACAATTTTGAGTAGGTTTCTTCTATATATTTAAATTATCATTTTTTTGGTAAGAGAAAAGGGCCGTAAATATAAGTACATATGAATGAGAACCATTTTCGTCACATTATCTTCCACGAAATGTTCTGTATACCTAGTTTTGTAATTCACAATACAACTGGTGTGTGCTATCCGCGTGTATAACAGATATTTCACGTTGCTCTATTATTAACATTGTTTACAAACCGGGCTAATAACGTGTTAGTAGAAAATTGGCTATTGTTTTCAATTCCAACATGTAAGAAATACGCCTCATTCTGTCTCAAGGTAAGTAGGCAAAGCTCTGATACCATCGACGAAACTTTGTATCATCATAGCCTATTTCATGTTTGAATAGAACCTTTGTGTACGATTCTCAAATGTAATTGCGGATGAAGGCGAAAAACGAACGAAGTACTTGCATTTCAATAAGACAGATTCTTCTAAAATAAATCAAAAAAGTATTTTCAATTGGGTATCTAGTAGTTTTCAACTAGTATCACTAAAATAATTTCTCCTTTTTAACGTGGAAAAAATATCAAATGACATGTTCAGCTTTTTCTTACTACTTACTTACACTTTGTTTCTTCTAGATGTCTTTGCAAACAAAACAACCTGCCACCCCCGCAGAAGATAAACTTGAGTGTACCTCCTTAACATTTGATATTAAAAAAAAAAAACAGATTTCCTTCTATCATTTTAAATCCAAATGTTTGTATCGTACGTATACATTATAGCATACAGTTCCGATAACAGTGACGCAAAAGCGTACCTACCACGAATGCGCGTTATTTTTGCATTGTGTAACTTCTCGTGCGTACTGAATGGCGCGTTAGTGACATATGAATAATAGATTACTGCTATTGTGATCGATATAGCTCTGTGCCCGGCCTTCACTCTCCAATTATTGACACCAACACAACTTTACCGTGTCGATGTCATGTTCAAAAGTAAAAACAAAACGCGTCTAGTGCAATGTATATCATTAAAGCGAACGTCACGTAATGAACCACTTCCACGGACGTACACACGTCTACCAGCGAATATGGCTTTATTCAAAAAGTTCACAATCGTGAATGAGAGTATTTCCCTCACAAAGCGAATGCTGAGCTCTGGGATTGCATCATTGTGCTGCACAAAAATGCTGCTGTGCTAATTTCGCATGCACCGCGCTACTCGTGAATGCCATTATGAGCTTACTAAGCTCTAGACCTAGTAATGAGTACCCAAATAAAATCCGCGCCACACACAAGAAAACAAAAAACAACCTCATCAATGGAAATCCTGCGCCTAACTTTTTAAAGAAATTAAAAAGTGCAAGGTAGTAAAAATCAGTGGAACAAACCACGCGATGCGACGTTGAAAAAAATCTGAATGGGAAATTAAAAAGTTCGTAAATGGAATAGAGCGTGTTCGAATTTCGAAATTTGTTGAATCGAAATAGAATTCCTGGAACTACTTCGGGAATAAGTTTTCATTCTCTGAAACTCGGTATTGAGTTTTATAAACTAGGGTAAATATGTACGAATACATAGTTATTATAGTGCAAAGCTATAAATTTATAAGGAATCGCAAAAGTTTACCACAGCACAGTAATTTTCATAAACCAAAATAACCAACACAGAAAAAACATGCCTCAAGCAAAACTAACAGGTTGTCCACGACAGATACAGTTACACGACACACATTGTCGGCCCAAAAGCTTTGTTTTGAAGGAGTAATGTTTAAATAATCGTCCGAGATGAATGCATGGGACAGTCTTGCCTACTTCCTTAACGACTTAAGTATTTTGACCGTAGAATAAGTATAACAGTAACAAAATACACGTTTAAACAGTATGACAATGTAGAACAAGATTGCCTGCTTAAAACGGAACGGGGTGTGGTAGGAGAAAGCGTGCAAGAAATGATGTGGCAAAACCCATGCAAGGTGTGCGGATGCGGGAGAAACACGGCAACAGCATATCAACGCATAATTACGAAATAATAGGCACATAGTGTGCAAACGTGCGTCGTCGGCCTAACGTATAATAAGCAATTAATATTATAGGGATGCCACTACTAAGCCACTCTGTTCTCTATTCAAAACTTTAAAAAAATATTTACCCTGTAGTCAACAAACAATATTGTACTGCCAGTTTCTCGTTATTAAAAAAGTTCTTTCATATTGGCCGTGTCGTTGGATTTGACATCCAATATGTACCATTGGATTATAAAAATAGGTATATGTTTGCTTTTAATTTTAATATTCACAGACGGATTCGATCTCAGTTCATTGGAACTTCCTGTCTGTAATAAATTACAGGTTCATTTAAATATTAAAAAGGAGTGGTAATTGTTTTCTATAATTCAATTAATGGGAGACAAAGGCCAGTGAAAATAAAATAGTAAAATAACAAAAAACTACTCATCGATTTCACGTAATTCTTAATTCAAATTCAATGTCAAATTACCGCGATAATGGCGACGTAAGACTAAAATGTAACAAGCAACAGACTGGTTGGCTCGCTCATTCGTCTCGGTTCGCTACGCGCGTATAAGTTACGAGTAGCTGAGGAATTTAATATATTCTAAAGACCCACCTTCATGCTGCGCTGCCACGCTCCACTACTTAACTTCTTTACGTACCAGTATTTATCTACCGCGACAATATTTTAAGAGATCATGTTCGCGAGCCTTGTCTAAAATACCACAAAATTTAATAAAGTTCGTGAAAGATAATCCTGTGAGGTAAATAAAGATTGAATCAAGGCTTTTTGATACGAGAGTAGGTCACACAATAATAAATCATGTACATATTGATTTACAATAAACTGCAATATTGCTTTGAATCGCAAATTGGTATTCTGTCAACTGCACACTGGCTGGGACGCCTTTATTTGCTCGTAATTTATTATTATAATCAGTGTCACAGATATGCTATAAATTAATCTAGTAGACGAATGTTAGTAAATGACATTAATTCTTTCATGGTGATCCTCGAAGAATGGATCAAATTCCACATGGACAGTGTGGACAGAGTGGTTTGCCAACTTTTTGAACATAACACTTCTCCTCACCGACTCATTTCATCTTGCGAGTTCTGCGTTCCATGCAAATGGTGCAGCTGCGGCTGCGAAAAACCTCAAGTGACAAGTGAGTCATCATCATCAGCTTTTTTATCGTCCCACTGTTTGTATCGCGACACACGCAAAATTGATTGATTGTTTGAGCACAGGCCTTCTCTCACTCAGAGCAGGATTAAGCGTTTATCACCACGCTTGCTCAGTGCGGGTCGGTGATTTCAGACTTTATATTTTTAATCAGTCATTGGTGTCGAAGATATACTTAGAAGGAACGTATAACTTAGAAAAGCTACATTGGTACTTGCCTGACCTGGAATCGAACCCGCACTCTCATACTCGAAAGGCTGGTGCTTTAACCACTAGGCCACCAAGACTTCCAACAAGTGAGTACAGCGACCTATTTTTGAACCATTGGGGAAGAAGGTTTTGGGGTCCGGAAGCTTTAGATCTCCATGACGAGCTGTCTACTACTATCGACGTGGTTGTACAACTATTGCCAAATGTAATAAAATTGGTGTGCTAGATTAAATTCTTGTTTATGATAGTCTCCGTTGTATTGTGATTAAGAAGTCGGAAATCAATAAAATATATACAGTTATTGCTTCGTAAGAAATCATAAATCTCGATAAAGACTTGATTGTACTTTACTGAATGCTTGAAGTAAAACCTGGTAATAAACAGCAAGTTAGACATAATTTACCAATTAATAATAGCTACTGGACCACAAAATCGTTAACAACTTTATTTAAAATGTATAGTTTCAATAACAATATACTGATTTTAGAGGGTTTTATTTTAGAGCAACTTTTCATTCATATCATATTTTCGCAAAACTAGTCGCCCAGCAAATATTGACAGACGACCGCGAAAAAAAATTTATTCTGCTAGTCGTTTATTTTTCTCGTTTTTTGTTGAATCAATCAATTTATAAAATACCGCGGTGTGTTCCAAACAAACCCAGCAAATAGATTCCCTATCAATCTACTGTGAATTGTTCAAATCCAATCTAACGCCTGTGCCGCGTACACCTCGCTCCGTGAATAAAATATTATTGAAAAAATATAAAAGGTCCACTCCGATAAAAGTGATTGCGCTCACCTTTTTTCTATGAAATTCAATCCGAATTCAAGTTGAGCAAGAAATTGTTGGTGTTGTAATCAATTTCTCGTTACCAGCTGATTTTGACATGAAAGTAGCATAAAAGGCTATTGTTCTGAAGAGTTACATAGTTACTTTTCATTTTTAAATTAATTAAACAATAATGACTAGTTGGCAAGCACAACATGAATACAAAATCCACCGCCAGTGTATAATTCAGCCATAATTTACAATATACATCTGTATTTTTTTTCCGAAGAAAACGTAGCAAACTGTAAATATTAGTACAATCATAAATATCGAGCATGGAATCAGATTTACTAAGCGTGAAGCAGTTTTCGTGAGAAACAATTTTATTATTCACGGCAAGTGTGAAAATTGCTTCCATTCGCTAAATTCATTTACGTTTCGGAATTATGCATGTAAAATACTTCGTTGTTGGGTTCCAAACGAATTTCCCATAGTTTTCTTTTCCTTGCTATTGACTTTTGTTTCAATTTTAAATTATGAGTGGTCTTTCATAATGGGGTACTATGTATTTTACGTTAAAAGCAATATTGATTGATTATTTTTGACAGAGAAATAAATAAGGCATAAAAAGTAAAATATAACATTAACTCCTCCAAACTTTCGAACTCCGAAATTAATCCAAACAAAGTCATTACTGCATTCAATAAGATCTCCGCCGAGGTACGCCACGAGCCCCGCAAATACAATATGCAATTCTAATCTTTAATAACATCGATGTAATAGCTAATATTGCATGCACTCAGAGTAAATAATCTGCATTGCATCGCTCCCGGCGATGCGCAAGTATTGGAATCGTATTGCGGTCGGATCTAGGTCGTGGGATTGAACTTAGTCTTGGAACGACAGTGGATTCAATCAAACACCCGATTCATTATGCGGGTGTAATGTTTTGAGCTACTGAATAGCAAATTGATTTCCAACTGTAAACAATTGAAGAACGATAACTAACGCTCTAATTCACACCTTGAATTTGGATATTCTATTGTTGGTTCGTAGGCTTAGGTAGAGAAAGCTAATCTATGATCTATGTCAATAGCAAACTAGAAACTTAGGCAATCTATCATTGATTGTTATCGTTAAAGTTGTAGCTTTGTTGGAAAGTTTGTGTTATAACATTACATATATATTATGTATATTTATTACTGTATCTCTTCATCTTTATGCTTCAATAAATTCGCCTTTGACCAAAGCGGTGTACTTTTTACTGTCTTTATCCCGGACAGTCTTTGTTTTCTTTCATAAAAGAGATTTAAAAAACTACTGTCTACCAACGAAATGAAGGCTCGGAGGACATGGAACGCTTTGAGGGACATTGTCTAGTAGTTGACATACACTCAGGTTCAATGAACAATGACAGGTGAAGTTTCAGCTTTCCACCATTGACAGGATAAAGACAGTTGTCGGCTTAAATAGGAACTCGAATAAGCTTTTGTATTTGAATATCCTTGTGGATTATTCGAGTGGTCTTTGGTGAATACGATATTAGGACGAGAGCTGGGGTACATGTTGTAGTGTGGGATAATTATCACTTAGCGTTGGTTTAAGTGGCACAAAGAATTTGCTGGGTTATGTAGTATTTTACATAATTAGTATTCGCGAGTATTCTTCTTTATCTAAATGTTCATTTTTTATTCTGTATTGTTGTGAGTGTTTATTAGATACTAGCCTACTTTTTCCAACAGTTTCATACGCATCTCGTGGGTACCTACTACTCGCGCATTCGGATAAAAAATCTTCAACCTTCCTTAACATATACTGAACTAACCGAGCAGTTATTCCTAAGATGATCGCTTTCACGCAGACAGATAAACAAACTCTCCATCTTTATAATAATTATTATTAGATATATTAACAAATGCCTAAAGAAGATGAAAATTTGTTCACGCAATAGTTACTAAATTTAACGATGACATTTCACTTCAACTGACTAAAAGCTGAATCTAAAGACATCTCTTCAATGTTAAACGGCATACCCGTGTTTTGATCCGGACTTTCTTTTCATAACTTGCATAAAGTTCTTTGTCATTGCAGGCTAAAGTCTAGGCTAGCGACAAGCGTTTGCAGGTGAGCGGAAGTTATTAGCGGGGTCTTTGACCTCAGCCTGGGCGCCGCGCCCGCCCAAACATTGATGAAGCCTATGTTTTTTAAACATTTACCTCGTTTAATATCGGGATGAGTTTTATTTTATTTGGATCATCATATTTTTATAAAATATTGTATGAAACTTTCATGAATGGTCGAGTAAAGTAGACGCTTGTGTGTCATCGCTTAGAAGGTGAGATCTTCAATTTATTTTACCGCAAGCTTAAACATTTCAAGCAGCGTCAAAAACTTTTCCATCTAATAAATTGAACTTGTGTATTTTTTAAATACCAGCAGGCCGGAGAATAGACATAATGACAGATAAGTGACAGATTGACTTAAGATTTCTTTTGACACGTAGAAAAGATTTTTTTTTTCTTAGATCGACATAAGTCTACAAGTGATTATATGTGAGTTGACAGGTGGCGCCATGCTCGGGCAGAAGAAAGAGCTTTGTCTTTTCTTGAAAAAAATAGACATAGAATTGCCATGCTGAGCCTGCAGCATAAAGTTTACTTTTCTAAAGTAAATGCGGAAAAACAGGCAAATAAAAAAAAATATGAGACCAACAAATAGCTCACATTACAAGGAAATAAACTGCTCGTCTGGAGCCCAGCAATTGCGGCTAGATTGTAGTATAATTGCCCATACGGAACCCAACGTCTCATTACAACTACACACACGATTACTAAGATTTAGTGTTCAGGCAAACTAAGCACGTAGATTATTTCGTCTTTAAGTAAAGCACATCAGTAGGGCTGACTGGCTATTTTGACTTTTTTTTTAATATAATTATAGACGCCAGTAGGACAACCGACCCGAATCTGTAATATTTTACCAATCAAATATTAACCTTCCGGTATTGTAATAAGGTTGAAAATCTATTAAAGAGATAGATTGAGGTAGGTTGGAGTGCTGGCGTCTGTACATATCCATCAGTGATCTCACCCGCGCCCAAAGGGAACTACTCCACGCACCTGGATAGAAGTAGCCTATAGCCTTTTTCGATAAAAAGGGTATCAACATTGAACGATTTTTTCTAATCCATCTCGTATTTCACACAAGCAAACAAATAAACTCTACAGCTTAAAAATATTCGCATAGATGTGTTTAATATTACAGCTTGGATGTAAATTTATAAAAAAATAATTGGTCATAAGAGCGACTTAAACATGTAATCAATCATAACAAAATTCTACTACATTGTTTACATACTATAATAATCATATAACTGTCAACCACAAAATTAATAACGTATCAAAACTACCACAAGATACAAAACTTAATATGACGCAGTTCAACCCTAGTTTGGAGCTAGCGAACTTAGCCACTAGAGCTCCAAGTCCTCAACGTGGAGCCACGACGCACTAATTGACGACGTTATCGAGCACTCCAAGTTTTGGGCTCCAGCGAACTTCGCGTTCAAATTCCAATTTTAAACTAGAAATGAGCACGATAGGCGCTGGAGTAAAGTTTTATAATAACTCCCGAGTTTTACGTACGCCTTGACGATATTATTTATTGTATGTGTTTTATTCTTTTTGCTTGATGTTTCCTTTACTATGCAACTATGATAGGTGAGGTGATGTAAACATTTTCACAATTGCAAAGATTTCAACAGTACAAATGTTATATCAGTGGTCATAATGAAGGAATAAGAAGCGCAGTCGCACTGATCCACAGAAAGGTAATACATAAGTATAGTCAGCCGACCAAGTCATTTTGATATACTATACTAAATATACGTATTGTACAGTGTTCAGATCTCTGCCTAGCCTTTTCCCAAGCTGTGTTGGGGTCGGCTTTCAGTCTTATCCGCATGCAGCTGAGTACTAGTGTTTAACGTGAAGTGACTGCCTGCCTACCTGACCTCCTCAACAAAGTTGCCAGAGCAATCCAATACCTCTTGGTAAGACTGGTAGTCAGACTTTCTGGCTTCTGACTGCACGTAACGATTGACAAAGATGTACAAATGACAGCCGGGATCCACCAATTAAACGTACCTTCCGAAACACGGAGGAACTCGTCATGACAAGATGGTCACCCATCCACGGACCGACCGCGTCAAGCGTTGCTTAACTTTTTGATCGATCGACCCGTGCGGCTATTACTTAACCACGAGCGTATCTTCTGTGTAGTGTATAATAGGTGTCTTGTTTAAATAGTAATTTAATTATTTATTGCGAAGGTAATAAAAACCTCACGACTTCTGTTGTCAAGCCCTCCAGAAGCTTCATTAAGTTTTCAAAACCAGGGGAGTCTAATACCCTCAAATTAAGCAAATGGCCTGAAATGATGGTGCAATTACAAAGCCATGGATTTACAAGACAATTTAGGTCAAGCCATTACAATTTTAGTGAAGCCAACTTTAACGGCCCGGTTATGCCGCCTGTGACCTGTGACATTAGCAAGCTTCCGAGGGTAGCTTATATCGAGACTATTGGTACTGTTACTGGGACAATGTATAAATAGCACTGCAGTGCCAGAAAATAACAAAAGCTTGGCAAAACAATGCGGGACCTTGGTATTTATTTGGCAATATGCTCCAAAGTACTGCCTTAATATTAACATGACGTAACCGTGAGTTTGGAAAGTGCTATTATTAATGAAATATTTGAAAATTGAATCATTTAATTAAATTCGATCCAATTATACTCCATATGAAATGTGGTCAAACATAACTAAGTGCAATTTTATGTTAATACTCTAACAGAATGTCCCACAAAATTTTACGAAAATTGCATACCTAGTACATCAAGCGGTAGTAAGCGACACGCTATGAAATATCTACGAAATTGCTATTTCCCATTTCATTTGACGCGACACCCGATGTTCAGATGACTGAGCAAAGTGAACCAAAATATTCGAATATGGAAAAACACGATTCAATCGATGCGGTTACAGCGGTCGCGTTGCAGTTTGGGGGTATCAATTAATATATCGTACATAATAGTGGTTTGCATATACCATAATTTATACGTAATATACTGAATGGTTTATCAAAGCAATTGCCCCGTAGCAGGGGTAGGCAATATTTACCTAAGACCAATCCTTTCCAGCCTAAGATATACATGTCCTTGGACAGCAGCGTTGGCCAGATAATATAATGTATATGCCGGGCACGATTTCAGGTTGCGAATGAAAAATGCAGTGCGGAGCGTCGAGCCACTGAATGAGAGAACGCTGCGCATAGCGATTTTTTTTTCACAGAGCACACAGGAAAGCGGTTACGTTGCCAAACAGAAAGAAACGCTTTTCCATAAAGCGGTGGTTTTTGTTAAATATTTTTTATGTATTTTTTTGGTGACAACAAGCCTGTCACACGACCAAACGCTTTGAAATATTGATACCGACCAACTCTCTCGATAAAACCTCCGGGAGATATCGAGAGGTTATAAAATAAGATAAAGATCTGGAGTATAAAAAGCTACACTTTCCAGTAACAAATGATGAG
Organism: Heliothis peltigera; assembly: GCA_958496145.1. Classification (NCBI taxonomy): domain Eukaryota; kingdom Metazoa; phylum Arthropoda; class Insecta; order Lepidoptera; family Noctuidae; genus Heliothis; species Heliothis peltigera. The sequence continues at coordinate 6,070,788 of OY292337.1, forward strand.
GTACGCGCCTGCTAAGTTTTCTTTTAAAACGACTTGAAAGTTCTCAAGCACGGTCGGCTCGAGTTGCGCTCTTTTATTGCTTGTTCTTAAAGAATGTTAACCAGATATCGAGCAATTCGGAAAAACTGTGACGATTTCATCCGGGCTCGGCTACTATTTGAATTTCAATGACTGTTTGAAATTCAACGGGACTTTTATGATAATACGCCTGGCGTTTTAAGTTTTCCTCACCACATCCCCTTACCGGTTTCTGGCTGTCCCAAAATACCTGTAACAAAATAGAATCATTTGTTAGAACAATCTCACACATTGTTTTTTTTCTCTTTATTATTATCTTATTTTTTTAATGGTAGTAGGTAAGAGCAGCTAATAACTTAAACAAAACTGAAGAGAGAAGAAACTCAAGATACAGTAACACAACACTTTAGAGACAGGGAAAACATAAACGAACAAGACAAAAGAAAATTTTCAACGAATGCGCACTTCAACGAAGACATTCAAGAGCTATCGCGCGTGAAGAATTAAAACGGTACCAGGCAAACATAACAAAGGAGGAAATTCAACAATAATGTTTTAATCTCAGGCATAAACTTATAGACAGTGCGCTGCGATAAGCCGGGCCTATCCAGATTAGTCAGACCGCGAATGCAGACTATCTGTAACGACAAGATTGTGTTAACTTAACATATGTATATCACCTTTGATAAGATGTAGTATGCATAAGCGAACATCAAAATTGCTGAACTATTCAAATCATAAAATGAATACGTTTCAACTTCAAGCTAAAATATTAAATCCAACGTCTCTCAGTCACATTTATATAACAACCTCTCAATGGTATTAAATAAAATCTAGATACTCTTTATTTCCTATCACCATTTTAATAAATCTCTACAATCTCCGAATCTTCGTCGAGAAAAATTTATGCGGGGACATGAATAAATCGAAGATATGAAGGTGAGGTAGCTTATCTCAGGAGATATTGCCACTATAAAATATCTAAAGCGCAAAATGTTCGCTATACAAGTACTGTTTCAGAAGATAACCAAGAAAATATTTATAAAACTATATTTATAGCTATACTTGAGAGAAATAAAAGATCTAGATGGGTGGTCTCGGCGTACGATATGGCGGTACTTTTCATATCCGCTTTTTTGCGTAGGAAGTAGTTAACGAAACCCATTAACATTACTTAAACGTAAAGCCAAGGAGAATAAACACTTCAAAACTGACACTTGACAAAAACATCGCATTAAGCTCGAAATTTATTTAAAATAAGATTTATCGTTAAACATACATATTTCCCTATCTTAACCAAACTTATGCTATAACTTTCCTGGCAAGTGATTTCATGAAAATATACTGTTACACAAGTCTAAAATAGGACAATAAATATTGGGAATACGAAAGAGTGTATTTGGAACTCGTTCAAAAACTTCTATGACGGTAAAATAGATTTAGAATGCTTCGCGAAGTTCGATGTTGGGGCCCACAGGTGCAAGGGTAAGTTTTACGAAGCAATTTTCGCTGTAGAATTAGGAATTCATATTTTATAGAGGAGCCGTTGAAATAGCACTGTAGAAACGATGTAATACTTCAAACAGACGTAGGTATATGAGATTCATTATGTTATACCCCAATATAATATGTAATGTACTTCAAACTTTGCCACTCCATACTCCGTGCATCAAGAACCGAAGTTTCTACCGAGCGTAACCACGTTATCGATCAAGGCAAATCTGGAGACTTTCTTAATTTATTATTTTGATGAATGGAAGTCACTGAGACCGGAGATAGGATCTTACTTTGAAGTTTTGGGACTTGGCATCACGATCTATGTAATTACTCTGCATTAAGAACGGCTGGAATGAATGTCTCCCTTAGCTGACGTAGGTAGTAGTATTCGACTTTGCATATCTGTGACGTCACGAGCGTTGACAGCTGAATTCGACCGATGTCACTATTGGAAGATGGCCAGTGAAGTCTTCCATTGACACTTCACGTAATGACTATACTTATTACCATACTATCTATTGAAAACATTAACATGCCTAACCTTAGTGAGCAAGGCTACGTTATCTACACTGTTCGGAATCGTATCACTAGTAGGTACACTTGTCAAAGTTATATTGATGAATGCATCAATAAAGTAAACTGAACATATCAAATGTTACGACATAAAATGGTGATACGTGACCGAATGCATTTATTACTTCGAAGACAGCAAGATAAGTGGTAAATTAACATCTATATAATATCAATATAAATATGTCGGTGTTTGTATTTAACTACGATAGCGTGTATACTGTTCCAAGTCCTTAATAAAATGTACTGAATTTAGTATTGGTCATTAACTGTACAGGCACTAGTAATCAACCTACCTCAATCTGTCAAATTTATTTAATAGATTTTCAACCTTATCACGACACCGAAAGGTTAATATTCGATTGGTACAACTTTACAGATTCGGGTCAATATTATCTGTTGATGGCAGTGAAGAAGTATAAGGAAGAAATAATTCTTAAATATCCTACTTACATAGCTGGTCGAACTTCAGCTCAACACCAACTTTATGAACAGGCCAAAAGTGAAATGCAAACAACGTCAACCATACTGATCAGTAACTGTGAAAGTGAGCGCGTCAAGAAAAATGTACTGCTTTTTTAAACAAATACTTGTCGTTCGTGTGATAAAACTCAATTTGAGATAAAATCGATCATCGACATTAGAATCGCCTTTAAAGCAAATCAGGGGCTAATCTTTCTGAATACGTTGAAAATGGGACTACCAATTACCATGATAACATCGGGAAAGACCTTTCAATGTAAATGGAGGGGAAAGATAAGGATTACCTTTTTATCGCAAAGAAAGAGTAAAATATAATGGACATTCTGATTCTATACTGGCCAGAAATGATATTTATCACCAGTCTTCTTATTTAGCCGCTGCAGATCTAAGACCACTTCTCATACAGAAAAGAATAGAGTAACCAAACTTGCTCAAGGCTGATAAGCGATATCAGACTTTAACAATTACAACTTTTTGTAGTTATTAGTGTCCAAGTGTAGGTTCTTGGAATTGAACCGATTATCCAAATATCGACTTTATAAACGGTATTGTCCTAAACGGTCTTTTGGTAGCAATGTTTTTTAATAATGATCATCATTTGTTTTTGAACTGCGGAATCAGGAAAAAAATGAGTGTCGGTATCCAATATATACCTACTCGTGAGGTGAACTGTAAAGTAATAATTATGTAGTTTTATTAGAAACAGTAAGTACTAATAATGAAAGGGAAAGCTATAGGGTTATCAAAGAAACCCGTATATAAAACGATTTATTAAGCCCGCTTAAGTCACGACACGATCATAGCAGACAGTATGGCGCTTGTTATCCTTTTACGCATAATAAAAACAATTGAACATGGTGCCGGCCGATATCAAACGGCAGGCGACTGCCAAAACCAATGACAATGGTAGCGTCGAATAGAATAACTGAATTATGCAACACAAAGTTATTGTTTTCTTTTGCAATACTGCAACTATCGAATTGAGAACTAATATTTATTCAAAGCGGAAATTGTTTTCCTCACAATCTATCGTATATTTGCTGACATATTAATGTCTTTGGTCATTTTAATAGCTGATACTAGTTAGGCTTATTAACCAAATAATTTCACAAGATTGGCGTTCAAGTTCCGAATTAATCTGTTAGATAAATTCAGTTCAGGAATATTGGAGCTATAGACCAACCGTTTATCGCATTATCATTATTAATAAATCACTGAACCAATAAATCAGACCACTAAAGGAACAAAAACATTACCACATAATAGCGTTAAAGGCGACCTTTGAACTGTTACGATGTAAAGAGTTAAGACCTAGAACCGAGTGAATTTACGAGTATAATAAAACAAGTTCAGGCAAAAGGTGGCGTGCGCATTGATAACCGTGCTCACGGCAGACGCAGAGGCGCATTCATTAAACCCGCGCAGACCAATTTGTAGATCCACAAACGATAACACGAATAAGAAAATGTAATTTGTTGCTGTAATCTCACCTAATTAGTTAATGAAGATAGTACTGTCCAGATTTTTTACTGGTAAATATCTTGTTTTGATACTTGATGATTACTCGAACGTTTGGGAGAGCCTCGATGATGAAAAAAATGTCACGACATTCAACATAAATTCTTATTTTTCAGAAGATTATCTTGTCATTTTCAAATTATTTTCATGACGTTTGCGAACCGCCTTAATTCTATAAATTAAATCGTGTCTAGATATTGAATATGGTCTCGGTCTAAAGATTTGCCAATCGAGAATATAGTTTACCACCGCAAGGCCGGCAACGGTCGCCAGAAAAATGAAATCCCATTTTCACAGCGAGTGCACCTGACGACAGAAAATAAGAAAATTCTTTGCGGGTTTTACAATAAGCCGACTTATATCCGAACTGTCGTTAGATAAGAACTTTAGTAGTTGCGAATCAAATACCGTGGATTTTTAGGAAATCCTCTTATCTTTGTATCTTGAAAACGTGAAGATGGTCCGTACGGCGACTTTTAAGTCAATGTGCATGCAATACTTTAGGATAAAAATATGTAAACCTTACATTTTGGAAGAGGTGTTTGTCGCTGATTTTAATTTTGCCCCAGTCTCGCATTATAAACTGTGTCCATAACTTGTATTAAAGTGTGTTTTTCGTATACTTCACTTAAGTTCTTCGCTCTAAAATTTTCTTCATTTCGGTGCAAGATTAAAAGCTGCTCCGAACAGTGTCATGTGGCAGTTTTAGATATTGAAAAACTTTAATCACCAGCGGAACCATTAAAACAGTTTTACACAGAAAACTTTCGTGTTCGTGAATTATTTGTACATACTGCAATTACCGGTGTGCCGTGGGAGCATTAAGAGGGCGTAAACGTTCGGTGGCACAGGTAAAGGTTGGGAATGCGAGGCATAGGCGCACGAGAGCATTCATTAAGGTCGGTGCAATCCTAGCAAACTGTACATTTACTAGTGAAAAACTGCTGGGGACTCGAAATAAAACATAATTTATTTTTGCACTTCCATGCATCGCGTTTGTTACTACAGCAACGTTAATTTCGATAAGCATTTTCTATTCATCTGACGCTTTTCATTCGTTTTGTCGACGGCATACTGCATCAGATTGTAAAAAAGATTTTTGTTTTTGTATGTAAATACTACGATTGCTTCCCAACTGTGATTTGAAATATGAACATTAACTTCTGTTGTTGGGAGTCATTACGGTTATTTTGCTATGAACATTATTTTTCTTTCAGAATCAAATCTCATCAAGTGGAACCGACATTTTTTGTAAACGACCGAATATTATTTCATCGTCACTTTCTTGCCTATCACAAAACAGTTCCTAGTACTGACAAAATATTACACCATCTTCTATCCAGTTGGCAGTGCGAAAGCGAACCGTGACTTACGCTATGCTACAGTTGAACGATCGCAAATACGCACGTAATTGCTTGAAGAGCGACGGTTTTTTCTTGTTACATACAAGTTGGGTGTTATATTGATGGAAAGCTGCTTGAATAAACGTACTTTGCATTGGAAACGCGAACGGAACGAAATAGGCGACAAAATAGAAAAGTAAATTTTGAGCTAATTTTGACATCATTCACAGCTGACTTAGCATTCTAGGTAGCTTTAGTTCAGTTATATACAGAGCTGTAACAGTCTACTGAAAGCCTAGTGTAAATTCTTTGCTAAATATTATCGTTAACGTAATAGTTTCGTTTCCTACAATTTACCTACCTACCAGAATTTCGATCAATGCCACGACTGCAAAGCGAAGCAAAGCTGGGTATATATTTCGCTCGATTTTTGAAATCATCTTTCATGTCACAAAAACCACACAAAATAGCTCAGCTCTCGGTTTGTGCTCTCGTTTCTTACCTTTTTACTGGCCAGTTTCAAATGCCAGACAGTTGACAGACAACTCGTTTTGATTCCGTAAAAGCCAGCCCCAGAAGTAACGTATGCACCAAGGTATTCAGCCATACATTCAGGTACGAGTTTAATAAGTACTCTTAAAAGAGGTAGGTCTATCATTATTATGCCACATTAATCAGAGCATTCAACAAAATCCAGCATTATCCGGATAACGAGGTGATCAAAAAAAGGTAATTTACAAAATTATTCTATTCGAATGCCTCTCAATGGCCATGTGATATGTAACTTTAAATAGACTTGGATTGGAAACTGAGCGGACACGTCATTCATGCTCAGTCATCCGTTACTTGATTTACAACGTTTTAATCCTATTATATATTTGAATACAAATCCTGATTAAATCTATGGAAATTGCCACTCGACTGTGGTCCCAAAGCACTCGATTTGGAGTATATCTTATGCCCACCCTGAATGGAGGACGGTCTGTGGCGACCCGACGTAAGATAAAGCATCATTGCTTTGTATTTTCCCGGCAGCCATGACACCATTTCAGTGCGGAAGTGACTGAACCTACTTCAAGTATGAGTGCCTTTTATGTAACTTCTAGACTTGGCTTACAAAAGTGGTCTTACGCAAAATTGATGAAGAATTAAAATTATAAGTTACAAGTGGAAATGAATTGTTCGTTTTATTGCAATATGAATTTACGTATTTTTTTTTTAATTAGATTCCCAAAGATAAATCGTCAATTTTCAATCAGTAGCAGAAGTAATGTAATAATTCCAAAAGGTTTGTTTGTTTCCCTACACGGGCTAATCTCGGAACCACCTAGCCGTATTTTTTTTAACCAGATGCGCGGAGTAACTCCTTACGCTATCCGTTTGCGGAAACACGTTACTTATAAACAAAGTATCAGGTTTTGTTTCTCCATTATGTATAATGGCGCAAGAAGCTAACGATAATGACAAAACACTAATTATTATCCCCAGTCATATATTTTTTCTCATTCGTTTTAAGAAACTCGGCAATTATTTAGCTATTCGCCGCTCGAATGATCTCGGATTGCATGTAGTGATGTCAATCCACTGTTCAATGACCGGAATCTGTTCAAAGACATTTCTAGGAATATCCAGCGCCGAGGATGGCAGAGAAAAAAACAGCGTTTGAGTAAAATGCCTTCAAGAAAGTCACGTTTCATTATAAGGCTTAAAATTGAATTTTAACTTTTTTCTTGACTTGCAGAAGGCTATTCAAGAGGCGAAAACAGGTGACAAATCCGATATACCTTGCAATGGTAAAAAAGTTTTATTTTTTGTGAATTAAATAAGGAAATTTGTATTGTAGAAATATTATAATATACGCCTACTAACCTGTCGCTATCGCCTGCAATAAATACCTATTCACAACTATTTATCATCTGCCTAGCCTTTTCCCAACATGTTGGGGTTGGCTTCTAGTTTAATCGGAAACCGCTGAATACCAGTGTTTTAGATAGTCATAACTATGTATTTATATTCTAATAAAACAATAATTTACACTCTCTCCTCCATTAACTCGTAGTAAATTATGCAAAACATCATTAAGTTTATTATCAAGATCAATTTCGCATAACTAGCGAGTAAACTGGAAAGTTTTATAGATTGAAAGTTGAATTTCACAACAATAGGCGTTTCATAATTCTGATATTCGATATTTTATTTAAAAAAAAACAACCCCGATCGTTTTGCATTGGTTGAAGCATTATTTAATTCAAAATAAGAATATTACGATGTAGGTACATACCTCTACATTTTAGAAATATATTTTTTTATTAATACTTAAAACGCGTAATATGAAATCCTTCGTAATACAACCATTCTCTTAATGATTGCTTTAAAAGTTTTTCTCCTAGAAATTCTGGTACAAACTCCTTTACTAGGTCACTCGAATACTATTTTTAGTTCAGTCCGGTTATCGATCGAGCGAATGCAGTTCCCAAAAATATACAGGAAGAAATTGCCGATTCACTTCTATATTTATACAGTTTTGAGATAAAACGGTTTCAAACACCATATTATTCATACATACTTATTTAGTTGTTAATAAACCTACGTGTCTTTAATAAAAAAAATACACACACACACGCGAAATCCTGAAGCTAATAACGAAAAAGTATATTATATGTATTTTTTATTGCCAACGGAAAAAAAATATGCACTTACATTTGGAACAAGAACAACCTGCTTATTCATAATTATTAAAATAACTTAACATTAAAATAAAAATAAATATTAAATCAGATTAAGAACACGTTCGCACATAATAGACGCGATCCATGACTGTTATAAATACAAGGAAACGTCGAAAATATTGCGTGCAGACATTTTATTGTAAACATTAATATATCATTATTGAGTCAAGTTATCGCAAATTATATTTTGTAGTATTATTTAGTGCTAATTTTGTAACATGTTTATTTGAGTTGATTAGTTCAATTACTTATAATATTTTATTACTCGACCCCGATGGCGCAATGGTTACCACACTGGACTGCCGAGCTGTGGGTCCTAGGTTCGATACCCGGCACGGTCAACATTTGTGTGATGGTCATGCTTGTTGGCTGTGGTCTGGGTGATATAATATGTATTTATGTGTGTAGAGCATAGGTATGTAGTTTATCAGCTGTGTTGGCACCCATAACACAAGCTAATCAACAGCTTACCATGGGGCTAACCGACCGTGTTTAAAAAAGGTGTCCCGATATTAATATTTTGTTCACTACTGCACCAGTTAGGACCGAACGGAACGTTTGACTGAACATTTACACTGATTACGTCAATCTATCTAACAAGTTTCTGCTATTGAACAAAAGCATGTTGCAACTTCTGCTATTTTGTCCTACTCCATCTGATGACGTCATCTTTCATGTCTATAGTTACTTCATGATATTTATTAATAAATCATGAGGATCGTGATAATGAGCGTAGCCATTTATTTCCTAGGTTATTAATTAGCTTATAACATAAAAGAGTTGTTACAAATCGTTCAGTATCTCTCTATCTTAGCATAAGTTTATAGAGAGATATTCGTTGCTTATTTTTTTTAAACATTCAGTATTTACTTAACCAAATTCCATTCGCCGCGATGTAAGTAACACATAGATACATTACATACACACACAATTTACACAGGTGCAATTTTTATGCGGTGTTTACCTGATCTTTCATTTGCACCTACTACATATTTTAAAGTTAATAAATATACTTTATTATTCTATATCTTGAAAAAAAAAATTGTTTCAGACATCGCTCTAGAAAAGAAGACTATAGGTTTGGCACATATTGGCTTGGAAAATCAGATTTAATTACATAAACCGTATTATAAAACATGGTTTTAAACAGAACTGGCTTGAGTGCCAGGTTTGGACCATTAACATTGTTTAAGATGTTTGAAATCTAGCACTTAAGTTGCTTTATAATAAGGTATAAAAGTGGTTCTTAACAGACAATAGGTTGAAACAAAAGAAAACTACTATGAAACCTCCCAATTTGCTTTACCAAACTAAAACAATTGAATTCAAAAGAAAATACAAATAAACAAAGCGTTGTTTTAATAATTTCAAGGCTTAGAATAGAACAAAACGTAGTTACTTATACAGCCAACATTTTGTAATTAAACAATAAATAATGAGAACGGTGTTGACTAGAAATTAACATTGTATCTAACTGATTTATCGCCACAAAAAAATCTCACAATGATGTTCTAGAAAATTCTTATTCATTTCATAGTCTACACCATTAATTATTTTGCTTAACGATGATTAAAGTCCAAAAACTTAAAATCTTGAATGCACTCTGACACAACGTGACAAGCAAGCTAAAAACCCTATTAGCCGCTCAAATTTTAACCTGACAATTCTCTCAAATATAAGGAAGCCTATTAAAACGTGCTTAGAAAATGCCAGTAGAAAAAGTATTGCAAAGTCTCATTGCATATTCTATTTGCAAACAACGCCACTGTCTCAGGGTATTACACCATCGTGCGCCGATTTATTCAGACTGCAAGACTATTACGTGGACTACAAAGATATTAGGCGTTAGATAAACGGTGTGTTATACAAATCTGAACCTAATTGCTTTGTATTAAGATAGCAGCTGAGATAACTGATCGGGTAGATAATTTGTTTGGCCTGTTGGCAATGATACAATGAGGCACCTATGAGTCAGAGCCGTGACTGGGGCAGACTTTACCTGCTCCTTGTGCCTCATGTCATGTATTTGTTGTGTTCTGCTTGGGTCCAATACACTTGTCCCACTAATTGTATGAAATTTTCTTACAGTGAAAATAGGTCGTTATTAAGCTCAATAACAGTTTTCTTTCAGAAAATATGTATTAGAAATCGGAGCAAACCATTTAATGGACAAACTAATTTCGTCCAAAATCTGTTCACAATGGACGAAATTAATGAAAAGAAGACTGCACTGAATGGCCCAAAGAGGAGCGAAGTTTCTATCGCCACAGACCGCAGAGATCATTTGCGTCAAACTGGACGATCGAGCCGTTTTAACGAAAGGGAAACTTCGTGAGTCATTATTGACTCACTCCTTAAAATATACAAATGAAATGGTAAATAGAAATGTATTTATGTAATCCTGTGTTTCGTAACCCCATTGTTTAGAAGTGCGTGAAAAGGTAAAAATTTAACGTATTCCACGCACAAATATTTGAATGCTAATTAAAATTTCGAAAGCATTACAATATATTTTAGAGAAAACCAATTTTAACGTATTTTTCTTTTAAGATAAGATAGGACAACGTGTCTATTGAATATAACGTATTTTTTTTAATAATCCTTAATACGACCGGATTACTGCCAGTTTACGTTCAGCCAGCGAAAGCAAAGTATATAAAGAATCTTTCAGGAAAATTTATCAGCCTTATAATTTATTATGCATAACATATAGACTGCGTAGCAGCACCAACAGCATTTTGTAAATGATTGCATCCCGAAATGACTGTCCTATACAGGCGCGCTGGGTGGGAAAAGTAATAGAAAAAATGTAATTTTATTTTGTTATAGTATGTAATTTCTAACATAGACCTCAAGTAAATTGTTACTAACACGATTATGGATTCTGTCCGAAATAAATGGTTTATATATAGGTATTATACATCAATCGCATGAAAACTGCTGATTAGTTTCAAGCATACATGAGGATTTTCATACTTATGTATTTGTAACTACAGTGTCAAAATAAAGCGCTTCAATCGCTCATTACAAAGCGTAACAAAGCTGGCATTATAGACTCAAATCAACACATTGATTGGCACTGGCTGCCCTGATTAGTACATTGACACCGTATTAATCGCTCCCATTCACGTGCAATGAAAGACTAACGTTATTTATGAGGCCTGGTTTCGCGTGCACGACAGTGTAAAATTAGTTATTGATTTATAATTACGTAATACGTGTTTTAGTGTACTTACAAAACATGTTGTGAATGACATTGGTAGATTAGTTGGAATTTCACTCAGAGTCTAACAAGTTAAACGCAATTTTATGCTCTCCGGTGCAGCACACGTTGTTTTACTAAAATTCTCTTGGATATTATACTACCTATTATCTTGGCTATTAGAAAATACTTCAGTTACCGTAGCCCTGTTCCACAGGGACCTTCAGAAGGGACATAGTGGGTTTTTTCAGGTAAGTGTGTGACACTTCCTCCAGCTGCACCGTCAGCGGCATAATTTTCAACGAAATAAAACAGCTCTATAAAAAGTAATTCTCTAAAACAATCCACATTAAAGTAATTCTAAAACTGCACTATTGCACGAAGATTTAAAGTGCTCATAATAATTGTGACCGTGTTCCCAGTATGTACTGAAGTTCACGCTAGTTATATTTGATGCTATGATATCATGCATATTTGCACACATTAAGATGTTAAGCATGACCTTCAGGCGGACTGAAAAATTATCTCTAAATGCAGACAAAAACAGCACATATTATAATGCTCAGTAGAATTGGTTTGCTTGGGTACAAAACACAAACTGAATCATGGCGCATTTAGCCCAAATTGTACATATATTTCATGGTATAAATAAGGACGTATGATAAGACACCATATTTGTCAATTAATTAGGCAACTAATATTGTTATGTTATTCAATAAATCCATAATAAATCATCATTAATTTGAAACTAATTTACAATATTAGATCATCACACCAATATTTAATTCAAGTCACTATAACCTTATCCTGAATATTTAATTAAACTGCCTACCTTGAGGAATAAATACAATAAGGAAAAACAAGAAAATCAAAGAATAGATAGATATCAGACAGCCCTTTGTAGTTCAGTGAATTGTACTTAACATTACTACACAATTCAATAACACGGAATTGTTATACACAGACTTTCAGTACAGATGTCTTAAATTCCTCTCTCAGACTGAATTTCCTCGGATGCTTATAACATCGACACTGACAACGCGATAAGCATGTTGGAAAATATCCTTAGTATATTCCGATATATTCAAATGTACCACGGCTTACATGTACTCAGCTGCACTATGGCAAGAAAATCGACTTTTCCGTTCCCTGTCGTGTGAGGCTTACGTCGTGTCTTATAGTTAGAAATGAGAAGTAAAATGCGGGAATAGAGGTTACCTTTCCTATAATCCTATAAATACAAAAGTAGCTCCGTCTGTCACGCTTTCACGCCAAAACTACTAAACCGATTTAAATAAAATTTTGTAGATATATAGTCTAGGGTGTGAGAAAAGACATAGGCTACTGTTTTGCCTGGTGCGGGATTTAGTTCCCTCAAGCGGCAAGTGGGCAACAGTTAGTCTATAATATAAATAAAATTATGCGCAAGCGCTGTATTTGGTATTGAATTTATTTTATCAAAACAAAAATATTTGAATTATATTTGGACAAATGGAATGCTATATCCCAAGGGGTAAAATGAACTTGGTATTGTTATTTTTTCCTGTTGATGAAGTGTTTATATTTTATCAAGTCACTATTGTTTCGATAGTTTGTGTACAATGATTTTGTATTGTTTTCCATATGGAAAATCCTGTGTTTAGCATTGTTTTCGACTATGATTGTATTTTGTCATTTTCCGAGGTAGATAGGTTGCATGTATGTATTTAGATGCAAGGAAAAAATAAACTAATAGGCTATGCAGCAAAAATACAGATCTTTTAGAAAAAAATATAAACATAAGTTTTATTTATGTAGGTACAGTAGTTTTGCTCTGAGTCATTGTTATATTGAAACTGTTCTATGGTTCTATATTATACTTGAGCTCTATCCAATAATTTCCAAGCCCTTCAAAACATGGCTTCAATTACCTTGGTGAGTCAGACCCTAACAGCTTACGTGTTACCGTAGTCCGGTCCTTTACAAGTCTTCCCATTGTGCCCCTGGTCTTGACAATACTGTACCTTAATAAGACCCTACATATACACCCTTTGCATTCAATGCAAATATTCTTAAATTATCTGCAAACCTATTCGTAATTCTCACATAAAATTTGCCCACAATAACAAGCCGATGTCATTGATTTATTTTTATTTCAATACATTACAAATAACTTTGCATGGAAATAATCGATTTAGTTAATTTGAATGATCGAGTCGTGATGATATTTCGCGGTGTTTTAGTAAGACTGACGAGTTTCTAACACGTAAGAAGAATTATTAATGGCGGGATTAAAAACATCGACGTTCGTAATTTATTCATTTATTATCAGCACAATCGTTGACATACATAGCAATTATACAGGGTGTTACAAAAAATGAGAAAAATGAGGGGGTGTAATATTTCGTTATAAACATTCAAATTAACCGTATTCTTTAATCGTAATATTACTGTATGATTTAATATATATTTTTTTTAATAATTTGCAAGTCCTTGTTCAGTGAAATCATAGAGTTGATTTTCGGCTTGAATAATTTACTGTATTTTTTTAAATTTTAGTGACACCGTGTATAAAATTAAATTTAAAAATGAACTTTTTATTAGTACCTAAATTATCGACATGAGTTCTTAGCTATTGAGAAAAACAAGTATTTAATTATTACGATAATTATTAGTCATCAGTATCGTCACGAACATATTGTCTTGTCTGTTTTAGGTCGATGGTGACCTTCTCGACATAGTTATTTTTTACATTCTTCATGAGGTTTGACGTGAACAGTCTTTGGAACATGGCAAAAAAATCATTATGGTTTTTTAAATACCATCTAGCGGACCCGGCCACGCTTTGCTGTGGTTAAGATTTTTGTTATGATAAAAGACAAATAATTCGTAATAAAATAATAATTACTGAGACTAATATTAAGATGTAAGTCTATCCTATCTTTCAAGTTAGATCAAATTGCACACGATGTGCGAAGCATAAAATTGGTTAAGTGGTTTAAAAGTCACAATGTGACAAGTAATTTGTTAAGAAAATATATTATATCAAAAATATATTTTTTATACCAAACCAGTCTTTCCTCTCGATAGCCAATTGTGGTAATAGAAGTAGGTATGCCCCAATGTTTAACATTTGAGAGCCTATACATTTCATTACGGCACAGACGCCAAAATGTAGAGCTTCTACAGTCTGGCAAATATGACCTTAATAGATTGACCTTATAGCTGAAGCATATGGTTCAAAGTTGATTGGCAAAAAACACAAAATTACGGTAATTCAAGTCTTCTATAAATTACAAAGCTGTGATTTGACACTTTAAAAGTACCGGAGAAACCGAAGTGACTCAAATAGACATAAACTTTTGCACAACATAAACTACCTGAAACCCGGCCCTCCAGATAGCGCCTATTAAATTAATTAGTTCAATATGCAAAGTCTCATTATGCGTTGTGGTTGATTTAACTGCCAATATTAATTAACAAAGTGTTAATAGGTAGTTTGTTTACGGTCCGTCAGTTCGATAAGCAAATTATGTTTTATGGGAAGGTACCTACCTAAAGTTTTATTGACGTCATCGCTATAGCTTGAATAGGGAAAACTGCTATACATAGCTGGGTCTATTTGGGTAACGTGATATTTTAATGTTTAGTAGCGTGATGGCCTTGACAAACAATTTATCCTTAACATTGCATTAACTGGAGTACATTATAAATCATTTTTATAAATTGAATAATAAGTAAATTTTCATTTCAATTCATACACATTTATTTTCTTCTATGGCATGATAAAATTCCACGTAAATAAAAAAAAACGCAAACAGAAATCTTATCAGTGCACGAACGAACCCAAAAATGGGGTGTTACTATACACTCCATACAAATAACAGCTGTTTGTTGACACCTGCGCGTGGGCAACTGTCGTTATGGCAACAATGACAAGCCATATGGCCGGAACGTTATAGAGAAAGTAAAAACGACTTTAGTAAAACCACAACGTATGTATTGAACGGATACAAGTGATTGGTAGAATAATAAGAATAATACAAGACAAGATTATTACAGTTATGTTTGTTAGTGAAGAAGAAAATGAGTACTATAGTATAAAAACTAGACGAAAAGATAATAACATTTTGACGGTTTTTACTATTTCACTAAAATTATACAATTCATTGAAGATTGATATGACAATTTTTGCAAGTTTTGATTTAATTTGCAATATACGTAATTTTAAGTGAAAAATTATGGTAACCAAATTTTTATATTAATGCGAAATGACATCAGAAGTAAAAATGTTTTTACGCTTTAACCCTTAAATTAAGTTTAAAAAGTTTTTCGCTTTACAGCATTTAAAGAAAATGTAGTTAAAAAAATATTTCTTTCTTTTCAATAATTTATTGCTCTCTCTAGCCTAAAGGAACGTGTTCAGAAAAAAAAATCACAAATCATATTTTTTTATCTGCCGTATGAATCACGCTAATCAAACTTACTTGATAAAATAATCTGTAATTGTAGCCGTTGTTACTCGTAACACTTTTCCAAAATAAATAATTGAGTTAGTCACTGTCAGGACTGTGACTTAATAAAAATGAGTCAATACACAGACTGACGCGCCGCTTAGTCTAGTTCGAGACCCGAGAGGGTTCGTAATGTTTCACTACAATGTTAATAAAATGTCGCTACTTAAAGTCAAGGTTACTGAAATGTATTTTCTACTTTATTAATATACCTCCTTTGTAATACTGGCCTAAAATGCTGCGCACGCACTAGAACACTTAAATAAATTACATTGAGTACTTTTTTTATATTATTTACAACGTGTTTAACAAAATTATATTAAAGCGACAAAAATACATCCTCATCGCCGCCAACCGGGAGTGTACGCTATAGGCTGGCAGCATGACTACATTGTATGGCAATGCTTAGCCGTTAGCTGAAACAAAGTATAAGTATAATCTTTCTACATGGTGAGAACTAAGTACTCGTACAAGTCGATAACGTAATATTCACTGATGTCTTCAAGCCACGGAAGCTTAGCCTTCCGCCAGATGGGCACTTGATAGTACATTTGTCTACACGAATACACAAGTTAATTTTTTTAATGTAAATTACTACGTCAAAGTGTCTAGCCCTTCATTAAATTGTACACAACGCACCATGGCAAGGTAAACGCATTACCATTCACATGACATCATCGCAACGGTTGTTGTTGACAATACCAATAGACATGTTGCCGCGAAAGGATTAGAACTGTAAAGCTGCGAACAGACTGGGCGTCTTAATACGCATAGTTAGTTTCACTTACAAAGCGAACGACTTACAGTCCGCGTATAAAATTTAAGTACGCGTAGCTTTAAGCTCGCTACAGACTACGCGTTCCGATGAACGCGTGCATATATTTTGCGTGCGCCGCGAGGTCGCAGTTGTTTCATACGGTCTATAGCTACTGAAGTTCCTGTGTATGCGTGTTCCGAATACGCGTGTTGGAACGCCTAGTCTGTACTTAGCTTTACACCCTTTATCTGTACTTCGTAAACTAAAAGCATGAAGGTTGCCTGACCTTGTAATACATCAGCCGTATCGTATGGCGATGAACTCGACATTTTCACTCAGTGTTTATCGATCGCACCTTAGAATATGCGTGTTAGTAACATAGTACTTTAATACAGCTAGAAAGCTTTTTATGAACATATATTTTTTTATTATAGAATCTGGAACAACATAATCAAGCTGTATCAATCGACAAAGCTGGCTTTTGTAACAAAATTGGACCTTTATCAAACATTTCATGCAAAATAATGTAGAAGTAAATATTTTTAAAATCTTAATTATTTATTTTTCAATTGTTATGGGAAAAACTGCCGTGGAATAGAATGAAATATTTTATTTGAATATATAAATGGTTTCATATGGTGTTGAATACGAGCTATTGGGTTGGGCACTAACATGTTTAGCTAAGATAAAACATAGTATATAAAATTACAAATCAGGGACAAAATTTTTTGGAGGAACCTGGACTTTAAAGTCTAAGATCCTCAATCGGTCTTAAGCAACCGTGGTGCTAAATGCTTATTCCTTCTCTATATGAAAATAGGCCTGTAATCTGCAGTGAGACAATAAAAAGATTGATGATGATGATGATGAAATAAAAGGTATTATTTCGGTTCTAGTGCTAGTACGTAGCTGGCCTTCACTGAAAATAATACATTAAAAGCATCAATGTAATTAGAACCAAATACATAATCTTGTCTTTGAAAAAAAAAACTAGAGATTTCTATGGTATGATGAAACGCAACAAAAACAATTTCCAATCATTATACTATCTTTAATGGCAACATTAAACTATGGTATATTGAATGGTCACGTATGACCCGTTAAGAGATATTTAGCAACTTTGTACCACAACGAAACTGTTGTAGCCACGGCATTTAATTGGCGACAGCAATTATATCTTATTTTCTTACTAATCATAGAACTTTCAAAATAGCACGAACGTTTATAATAAACGTAATATGAATTGTTTTGACACAGCAATATATACTTAATTGACAATTACCAAGTTTCAAAATATTGTCAACCGTTGGCATTTCCTTAAGGTTGCTTACGATACTTAAAAAATGTATTGAGAATGCGATAAGTGACGGTGGGTTACCTTCGCAAGAGTTTCCACATGAAAACGTACGAATATCCGTTTAGAAATTACCTAATTAGAATAAAAACTTTAACAATCTTATGGCTAGAACATTGCGAAAATTGTAAACAAAAAATATACACTATTTGACAGCCCTAGAGAAATCTAATTGCCAAAATCTTGGATGCGCGGGCGCCCTTCCTAAATTATGCGCTTGGCAAGAATTCAACGACTGCCAAGCCGTTCTTAGATAAACAGACAACACAATTTAGTCGAGTATTACGACAAATTTTACAATCACATACAAACAAAAGCTTTTGATTACAGTCGTTTATAGTTTTAATATAGAATGTCACTGATAAAATTCCGCCATTGGAACCTTATTAAATATCAATAATAAATTATTTTTATCTCATCAATGCCAATGCGGACTATTTCGTAATATGATATTCTGAAGCCCGAATCATGACTGTAATCAGGCGTCGATAACATTGGCGGATTTTCAAGGCTAACCAAACGTTTTTACGCATTAATATTTACAAATATTTTACAGTTGAAAATAGAAAAATAATCAGAAAATTACCTCATCGGACAGAGGTGAGGCGAGTGGAGAATCCTTTGAGTCCCTCCGTTTTGATAAAACTCTTTCCACTAACGTATTTAAAGAAAGTCTTCTTCGTGTTGAAAACATTTTCTCACAAAAACAATGTAAAATCTACTCAAGTCTCATTGCATATTAAAGTTCATTTGCCGCACTTTATCAATTTTTTTGCACACCGATAAAATAATAATCATACCACCGAATTAAAACGTTCATGAAACAATGCGTTCGTTCAGACTGAATTGACAGAGGAAAATGATGACACGAAAACTGTGGCAGTAGTGTTGACGAGTATATAACACGACCGATATCAAGTGCCTACCAGGAAAATAGGTGTGATAACGGGAACATTTGCATACTCAACTTACCTAGGTCGCTTTAGATACGTTTCTATTCCAATTATTCTATTCGTTTAAAATAAAAACACTTTACATTCAAAGCAAAAACATCTGAAGGAAACACGAAACGTAGTGTACGGATATCATGTTACGACTCAGACTGCAATTATTTTTGTTAAAATATACAAAAACAATAATTGCTTAGCTTTGAACATAAGTGACATCGCTCCGCTCCTTATTCGTAAGCAAAAAAAAAAAACAGAACACTCAAAAAATTACTTGGTATAAATCTTGTTCATAATAAACTTAAAACAATCTGGTACCATCTAAATACAACCGGAGTACAATCACAAACATCGTAAAAAGAAACTCCCTCATTATCTGTCCAATTTAAACCATCCTGCAACCGCTTTGACAACAATTTTGTTGCAAAATAAACCATAGCGTAGTTCAAATTAAGTTGAGATTCAATCTAAGCATTCCGAGACAAGCTACACACGGATTTCCACTTGTCTCCAGAAAAGTTAATGAATGAAGGAAAGCCCGGCCATGAGGTTATTTGAAACAAAAGACAAATGTTCCCAGTTGAAAAATAACAATGGTTCAATGTTTCGTTTTGTACCAAATGACCTCTTTGGTGGAATGCGAACAAAAAGTTTAAATACAAAACTGTTTGTTAAGAAGAAAGTGGTAGATTTAAAGGTAGTAATCACTATGAGAAAAAAATGCGGACAACGTCTTTGTAAACAGAAGACACTTAACACCATAGTAACAATCTATAACGTTTCAAATCTTTCACTGTGAGAAAATTGCTTTGAAAGCGTTTCTTAATCTCTACGTTTGAGTTTGTGGGGCACATCTGAGAGCGAAGATACAAACGCGTAAATATTCGTTGAAATACTTGAGTATTTTGTCCTCAATTGGCCGATGATATATCTGCTGCGAGTAAAACAAACTGACGCTGAACACTGAAAATATTACGAAGCTGCTTCTCATATTTTATGGCCTCTAGTGATAAATACGCCTTCACAAACTATGCCCAGTAACTGACAAAACCATGCATACTTTAGTCCTATAAAGATCTCAAGTTTATAAGGGTCGTTGAAAATATGAAATGAAGAGGTACTGTGGAGTACTTTTATTATACATATTTCCATTTCAATATATTTCAGGAACGAGACAGGGGCAGTAATGAATAATACATAGCTACAGAACTTATAACATTTCATTATTTCCACCCAAATTATAGTCCCAGTGGATCTGACGGAGATAGATCGAAGTTACGGTAAGTTGCTGCATATTATATTAGCTACAACACATGTGGGAATACAACAAATTGTATTATATGTTACCAGCTTCGATACAAAAGTCGTTAATTATTACTGTAAGTGCGCTCGTTCTCACAAGAAATAACGATTAACTAAAACGTAGCTCTGAAGTTTCTCGAGAATTTCTGTTTCGAAATAATTTGACATCAAGAATAATGAACGGGTGACATCAATTTCAAAACAATCGTATATTTGACAGAATTTAGTATTTCCAAAATATAAAATACTTATACATTTTTTATATCGCTAAAAGCTATACAATTAAAATGTAATTTTCAAAATTGAAGTTCGTCTATGTCAAAATTGTGCATCAGACGTAAATAATTGACATTTCAATAATAAAGTTACACGCAATAGTTGCTTTCAAATATAATTCAAAATTCCATTGAAATTCAAAATGAATAGACTTCGACATTTTGGCGGATTACTTTTGTATTATTTTTGTTGAAAACAACTATTCTTATATCTGACGTAAAAGTTTCAAAAAACACTTGAAAGTTCTGGTCAAAGCTTTGTTTCTACATAGTCCGTTATTCGTGCAATTTGGTTACCAAAATAGGGGAGAGAGACTACAAAGTCTCAAAGGATAAACTTGGCTCACTGTAAAGTGGTCCGATTGAAAACTTTGCCAAGCGGAAGCCCTTAGCCCAAGTACTTCGATGCACTTGTTTTTTTCCACATTTAATACTTATTATACTTTATCTTGAGTCGCGAAATAGAATGAAGAGGAGTGAGACGAGCCAAGTTTATTAATTTAGACATCTTTGTGAGTGAAGTCTTCTTAAGTTACTTCGAAACCTTTTTCTTAGCAGTTTTTTTTTTATGAATGTTATGAAATTCAACAAAATTAAATCAAGGAAGATCGCTTCGTTTGTAAGAATAGAAAGAACTAAGGTGATTGGTAATTTTCAAACAATGTGGAAACGAGATTGTTAATTTGTTGATTGCGAGCCAAGAAGTGGCGCCAGTGGTATTTGCTTTAATGGTGATTACAATAACTCAAATTGGTTTGTTTAAATAACAGAGCTGCCAGCTCTTGTACACTAACAGAAAATAATGAATACCTCTAGAACTATTTATTTAAATAAAGTTTCCAGTTTACCTAAGTCTGGCATTGTTGTTTATACATAGGTAATTACTGTTAATATTTCTAGCCTGACTATTCTAATACAATATTCGATGACGTCATACTTATGAGTTTGAAAATACTCCTGCTTTTTTAGACTTATTTGTTTTATAATATATTTTATAAATAAAACAATCGGCCAGTAAAACTGATAGAAAATTCTACTTGTCATAAACAAGTATAGTAGATAGAATCTTATCTCAAAATCAACAAAGATTTGCCTTCCAAATTGCATAAATATCTTGATGAGACCTTCAAAAAACTGCGCCTTAGGAAATTATCAGCTTCGGAAATCATTGATTGCTTTTTATTCTGAAGTCGGTATTAACACTAAAAGGATATATCACCGTAATTAATTTCCCTTACTCTTAACAGTCTGAAGTGATAATTTATTAAAAAAAAATAGGTACACATTTTGTGTACGGCCAATATTATGGTTCACTAACTTTTCAACCTTTGAAAGGAACGAGCCAGGGTAGACATTTTTATAGGTCAATAAGACATGTCGATGTTATAGTTACATGATTTAGTACAAAGTTAAAATAATGTGCAAAAAATCCTATCGGAAACAGATTTTAATGATGACGCTACGGGCATTTTGGCTCGAGTTCAAATGGTGATCTCAATAATTCGCAGTCTTTACATCCCTTGCCTGATATATTGGACTACACGACCGGTGACCCATAATTTTCGCCGTTTAGGCTTTTAAATTGAGTACAGCTTTTCTACTGGAACAAGGACGAGGAGTTATGTGACCAAGAATAATTTAGATTTTCTGTTAAAAGAATATACAATATCGATTTCTATGTAGTTATGATGTACATCGGCGAAACTCAACTCGGCACTAGTGTTTGTGTCGACTTTTTGTCAGACGTTCGCGTTGTCGCATCATAAAAAAAGTTGTCATATCTAGTCATCGTTGTGTCATCTCTTAACTGATGTTTGAAGGTTATGTAAACGACTTATGTCCAAGGTTCAGCTCATTTTTATTCTACAAATCGTGTATTATAAATAAGTTCCGACGCAAACGTTTCAAATGAGCGTTTCGAAAACAGAGAAATGTAGATGATGTAGAGAAATGTATTTTCGTTTTCCTTTTTGGCCCAGATAAATATTAAAAGGACAGGCCTAACCATATCTCAGGAGACGTATGAGGGACTCCAAGATTCATGTATGTTTCGAGTCTGATGCCAGCTAAAACTGAGTACAACACCATCTATTTTTCGAGGGAATCCATTTGCTGACAAGGGTCAGTCATGTTATTGCTATGCATCCCGGCTTGTCCGAATTTCAGCACAATCTTTACTCAAGTCTCATACATATTAATGAGGGTCCAAGAACACAGAAGAATAGGATCGAACATTCTTAGATTTAGTAAGATTATCCGAAAGTTACGCACCTCTGTGTGTCGGGTCGATTGTCACGATTGGGAATATATGTTTATTGTTGTCGGGTTCCACAATTTAGCGGTCAAAATGCTTTGAGCATTTTTTTTCTAGCCACGTTCCTAAATACAAAAGTAGTTATATACTAGCCATTAAATAGACTAATAAGATTGTAAGCTATCCTACAGAAAGAAGAAAGTGCTTCTCAATGAGTTTCTTAGTAAACGGCGGGATATTAGATAGTAGCAGAGCATGGCTGATGGCCGACATACCGATCATTATAAAGTCAATACTATTAGTAACAGATACAGTTTAGTAGTGATCTATTGCTCTGATATCTAAGCTGTTTATTCGTTATGAAGTGCCATAAAATATAATCGATTATGGTAGCCGTTGTGACAACTCGATTTGAATTATGAGGCGCCTGTGGAATTATGTATCTAAGATTAGTGTGATGAAAATTATTATGTAAATGGTGATCCTGGAAATTCTGAATCTATCTTGAGAAATTCATTTACTAGGTGAACATTATGAAGTTTGTCACTGAAAACTGTTTATGCCGATAACGACGCCAACCGTAGTATCTAATCTCTCTCTAGTCATGCTACCACCATCCTTATACCAAATTTTTATTTGTGGTCGGCGAAGCATGTCTTTTTCCTCTATACGTCCATCTCCGTCTGACATCATTTCACAAATAAATTTCCATCCTGCTAAATCATCTTTAGTAGTAAGTCTGTCTAACTTAAATAAAAACATCTCACTTATCAAAAGAAGTCTTTATATTATATTAATTAACACCGAAAACTGAAATAAAGAACCATTTCGTTTCAAATTCAATCACGCAAAAGTACATCGCTTGAATGAACTTTTATCGAGCGACGGCCCGAAAGAAAGATTTCTTTCGCAACCAGCCATGTCTCTCGGACAACTGACTTAATAAAATGAAGCCGTGTACTTAAATGTATTTCTTTTAAATAAGGGATTAATTTGCAGATCCCTCATTTCAACCAACATGTTTGGGCGAAGTGGGGCATTAAAATGTATAAGGCCGGGTATTTTGAAACTGAAGTTGTATCTCGCTTGAAGTATTACTGCTGGAGCAAAGAAGCAGCTGCGATTCTCTTTGTTCTAGAACTTTCCTTTGACAGATTTGAGTTTTTGTTTGAACGAAAGTGGATAGGTCACCCTTTCATGCGCTGGATACTTTATGGATGTCAGAGGCCGATATGTCAAGCTTTGAAACGATATCCGAGAGAGACGCTATGACTTGTATTATGTGACGTAAAATTTAAAACGTTCTCGGATCAAAAATTTCTGGATATTCTTTAGAGCTGGTCTTTTGCCGATCCAAACGAAACTATTGATAGGCTCAAGAAAGATCGTTCCAGTTATTAGTTACTTTAAAATAGATAGAAGGTATACCTATGTCTACATAACATTAGTAAAGACGATATCGCAAACTTGTTTATAAGCATGTAATCCACTTGCTCCAATATTTGTATGCTTTCTAATAACTGTTGAAATTGCACTTTCGCTGTTGCCAACTGAGAAGAGAAAATGTAGAAACGACGCGTTTTTGTTTGAAAATGGTACGTGACCATTCACATTATGTGTGATTATGTTTTATTATAGCCATGTAGACCGGTGGATAAAGGTGAATACACACTAAGTAGCAGTGGTCAGCTTCACAACATAACTTTCATGTTCGTCTATTATTCAAAAACAATACTTAAGATTAGACACTAAATTAGAAATTAATAAAAGGTTTTCTGGGATTATTTTTGCCAATTACCTAGTACCTATACCTAGTAGCTTTATAGTAATCGACGATCAGATAGCGTTGTGGTTAGTGAACCTGCCTAGAGGTCGCGGGTTCGATTCCAGCAAAAGTCAAACATTTGCGTGTATAATATGTATGTATTTAACAATTAAAGAAAAGTATATAAGTATGTTTATCAGTTGTCTAGTACCCATAGCACAAGATCTGCTTAGTTTGGGACTAGATGACGTTGTGTGAATGTGTGAGGAATATTATTATCAATAATAGTCTCAAAAGTAATTGTCGTAGTAAACTGCTACTTTTATACCTAGTTCTACTGCGTTCTACGGCAGGTACTTAACTATAAATTTAATTAATTTGAGGATACCTTTGTCATGTTTCATATTTTTCTAACACGGTCTAAAAACTCAAACAAAGTGTTACAATACATCAGGTTCGATGTTTGCAAGGTTTGTTTTTCATCCAAATATCAATATTGACAGGGTGACAAAAGTTTTTCGCATCGTAAAATAAGGCTCTCAATACATGCTGAGTGAAGTGAAGGTGATAGCTGACATGAGCGATATTCCGATGTTTTTTGATTAAACTGGCCGTAAGAGGCTTTTTGTAGATGATTTTACTCGGTCAGCCATATCTTGATAAAAATTTAGTCGTGAAGACTTACAAACAAACGAAAAATCATCATAATATCATCTCCCGAGCCTTTTACCAAATATGTTGGGGTCGGCTTCCAGTCTAAGTGGATTCAGCTGAGTACCAGTGTTTTACAAGGAGCGACTGCCTATCTGACCTCCTCAACTGACCTCCTCAACAGTTTTCCGGGCAACCCAGACTGGCGTCAGATTTACTGGCTTCTGACTAACCAGTAACGACTACCAAGGATGTTCAAAAACAGCCGGGACCAACAAACGAAAAATATATTAAATAAATTAAATATTAATACATACATGTCAAATAAAAAAATGTAATAATAAATTAATTATTGCCATTGGTACTTAGAACAATAAAACAAATTGACATACCATAGCTTTGAAGATTTCATAAAACCTTAACGTAATTAGTTGTCATGTGAAAATGAAACGAATTAATTAACGAAATTAATTGATCGAAAACGACTTGAAGCGCACACAATATGCTTCACAACGCAAAGCACTAAACATTTGCAAAGGGAGAAATATTGCTTTAATAAATCAATGCAGCATGTTTGTAATCAAAACAGAAATCTATATCATTAGGAAGTGAAATATTAGGTTTCGTCTTTCGTAGAGGTTGTGTATTTATTTGAAGGTGTTATGAAACGTCTGTCCGTCGGTTACATTATAAACATTTCCTTTTCTATAAATGGTTAGCTAAACATTATTTAACACGTTACCTAAATATTAAATGGATATGGATTAACGTTTTTTTCGCAATCATTTAGTTCATGTTATGTTCTAGTTGGGATGTATGTGTTATGATGCGCTATAAAATGATGAGCTAATTATTTGTAACAAAATAAAATATTTATGACTAAAAAACGAGATTCCCGGGACGGTCGACATTTGTGTGATTAGCATGTTTGCTGTGGTCTGGGTGTTATAATACTATGGGTTTATAAATATACATATATCTATAAGATATATATATGTAGTTTATCAGTTGTGTTTGCACCCATAAAACAAGCTAAACGATAGCTTACCATGGGGCTAACCGACCGTGTGTGAAAAAGGTGTCTCAATACATTATATACGAAGTAAAGTCGAAGTATAACAATACAATATTAATGTTATAATCATAACATTTGACCTTGTGTCAATGTTAAATGGTGAAAGGTCATAAATAGCAATAATAAAGTCATTAAGTGCCCCAATTAGTCCGTCAGGGACAGTTTTATACGCACGTTAATTAAAATAAGACATAAAATCGTAGACACATCAAGTAAGCCTAATGGCGCCGACCTTCACCTAGCAACGCTACATGACGGAAATAATTGCACGAACATGGTTTTTTTTTCGTTCTAAAAGTATAGATGCCAGCACATCAAGCTACTACAATCTGTTAAATTTCCTTAATAGACTTTATCGCTGACGCATATGGTTCAAAGTTGATTAGAAAAATTCGACAGTTTCGGGTAGCGTGATGTGTTGGCGTCTGTACCTACTTAGATTTTTTATTTGACGAGTAGATTTTTTTGAATGTCTTTATTTTTACTAGGTGTATTCCATGAAAAACAAAGACATTAGTCATACTTTTTGTGATCTACGGAGTTTAATTTTAAATTGGTCGGTTAAATTTAAATTTTTATGTAAATATTTGTATCATATTTATGTAACTATTTATTTTTTTGTACTTTGTAAATCAGTTGCTAATGTGTTTAATAAATACTTAGTCCCAAAAGAGTTAAGTACGATTTTCCGTAGATAGAAATTTTAAATTCAAGCAATAAAACATTTTGTCAGAAGATCATCTTCACACGCTTGGTCGGATTTATGATAAAGTGCAAATACCAGCAAAAACAGATAATTCTTTTAACAGCCATTTATCAAACACAATGTGTCTAACAACACTAATATAGCATGCTTGCCATAGAAATAAACCTGTGTAATTTCTAGATCGTAGGTAATATGGCTACTGAAGAAATTGCGTGTTTCTATGTGTTCACGTTATATCGCGTGTCGCACTGACCGGAATATTGTACACTCTTCGACAATATATCAGCATCTGATGAAAGATGCTAAACAATTTTCAACCTTATCACTATCAACACATTGACCATTATTGCTTAGACATTTATAAATAATTTACATAATTTAGAAATCAAATAACTTTCACAATAATAAATAAATAGTTATAACATAATTTCAGTAAGATTTAAGTATTATTACAAAAAAGAGGGAATGTAAAAATGTCAAGAATTATTATAATATTTTTTACTGCATAAGTCTGTCTACAGAAAACAGTAACTTCGCTTTGAAAGTATTGGAAAAAAAAAACATGAAAACTAGAAGGGATGTAAGACTTCCCCTTTTATAATGTTTATGATAATATTTTTTTATGGAAATGTTTATACTCTCGTGATAAGGGATGACAGTATCTGTAGACAGGAAATATGTTAAGTCTACGCAATACGAGTATTGAGATCGCTGAAAAATATTGTTCGAATGTTTGAGAAGGTTCTGGAAAAATTTACATACCTTTGAAGGTACGATTGCTCCAATTCTGTTGATATGTGAAACGAAGGAACTTACCTGGAACAAATAGGGATATATAAAAATGTGTGTAGATAAAAAAATACATTAATAGTATTTAAAACTTAAATATTGAAAATTAATCATTGAATAGCTTTAGTGAATTATTTTACAATATTAAGTGTGACGCAAATAACACCCATTTTAGAACTAATTCTGTCATATTCAGGTAAAACAAAACTTTTGTTGCTATGAAATAATACCGCATCCATGTACGTACCACCTATATACCTACCTACTATAAATAAATGCCTGTCAATATGACAATTACACAAATAGCACTCGCATATAACATAAAATTGAATTACAGAAAATATTATCCTGTGTAAATTCCACTTAGCATTCTTGGAACTATGCAATGTAAGATTTCCTTTGAAAACTATTTATGAAAACATGTTCATAATTTTTTTTACAATAACTTCTTCTACAATAACTTGTACATATTTGTAAATAAGTTGAATAAATTGTGTCTTAATTAAAAAAAAAAAAAAAAAAACTTCTTTTTTATTATAATATATAGAACTGCTTCAAACACACTATTCAAGTGTACATAAAAGTCTGCATCAAATCACTCCATTTATAGACACATCTTTGCGTGTCAGTGTTTGTGTGTGTAATTGAATGTGCTCCCAGAATCTTCTGTTCGCATATTGTGCATTGTAAATAAAGAGGAATGGTTAAGCTTTCGCGTTATTTATATGGTAATACGTTTAAAGCAAACAGTAAAATAAATCCCTGAGATAGAAAACAGAAAAGTACAACGTATTTGTAACGGTAATTTTTGTTTAGGCTGCATTTTAAACAAATTCAAGTTATATGTACTTTTTAAGTACCTATATCTTGGACACCAGTGAATGATTTAAGGTGAAGGAAAACATCACGAGGAAAGGAGATTAACGCTCAATCCCTCGTTGTGTGAGAGGAGGCCTGTGCTCAGCAGTGGGACGATAAAAGGCCGATGATGATGATTTGCCCTCCAAAAAAAAAAACGAACAAAATTAAAATATTAAAAACTTTTTTTAAATAAACAAAGTACACTTTTGTACACGGAATGGAAAGGAAAAATCCATTTATATCATTGTCATGACAAGAATTTTATGTTCTCATAATCTTAATCGCAGTGTCGACACATAAGATGAGATCCCATAGATAAAACGTTTATGTTTCCCACCATAAACTAACACTTGGTACGTAATACGTACTGACAATATCGCGTCGCGTCGTCCCACTTTCGACACAAAAACAAACAACATACATAAAGTTACCATAACAATATTATAGGATTATGGGACAATATTTAACTGTTGCGAAAGTGGAACTGTATGTGTTAGAAGATGCATAACCAGTGCTGAATTTACCGTGTCGGGAAGTCTTTAATTTGTATCTCTAAGTAAGTTTTGATGTTCAAATGTTTATACACAAAAGTCTGACGCCAGTCTATCCAAGGCATGGATAACAAAATCCAAGGGGTATTGGGTTGCCCGATTAACTGGGAGGAGGTCAGATAGTAGCTCCTTCTAAAACACTGGTACTCAGCCAAATCCGGTTAGATTGGAAGCCGTCCCCAACATATTTGGAAACGATGATTCGGGAGACGATGATGATTTTTCTCGAAATATTATTATATGTTGGATTCAAAAGTTCACCGTGAAACATTTGAATTGAAAGAAATAAAGATCACATGCCCCTTATCTGAGCTTTTTTAAAATATAAAATACATATTAAAAAAAAAACTTTTTTATTCAAATTTCAT
The DNA here is from genome assembly GCA_958496145.1 of Heliothis peltigera. Taxonomy (NCBI): domain Eukaryota; kingdom Metazoa; phylum Arthropoda; class Insecta; order Lepidoptera; family Noctuidae; genus Heliothis; species Heliothis peltigera. Next base: position 6,100,296 of record OY292337.1, read on the forward strand.
TCCCCAATCGTCGCATTGAACTTGAATAGCTAATAAGTTTTTCTTGATAGAACATTATCATACGTAGCATAATGATCGGACTGTCGACATAGCTTTACTAAGAAAATTCTTTCCTTAAAGTAGAAATCCATTTTATTCAAGGCACGTGTTCGAATATCTTCAGAGCACACAATAGGCTGTTTCTACGTAGTGACGTTTAATTCCGTTTCTACTTGTATTTTCCTAACCAAGTATGGCTTGCCTCGTAGGTATGTTTCGCACCAGTGAACACCCCTAGCGCACTTTTATTAGAATTAGCTGACTAAGCATGTTCTGAAAACGATGCTACGCAGGTTTGAAACATTGAAAAGCAAAAAGTAGCTTTGAAGTGTATTGTTTAAAGTTCATTTTTACCTGTCACTACAAATAATCAAGCTAAGATTTGAAGTTCATCAATAAGTGTTTATTTTAATCAATAATAATGTTGTTTTTTAATAAAAACCAAGAATACCGTCGTTATTATAATAAGCATCACCTTGAATTCCAGTAAACACAATCATTATGAGCTTCGAGGTTCTACGTTTTACAAGAAAATATTGCTTATTTGTATTGATGATAAATTGTCTACGTATTTAAAATAATGACTAATCCAAACACTAGTGGCTTTACAAGACAAGGCTTAAATTTCAAATAGGTAAATTATATGTAAATATTCGAGCCATTTTCAATGTTCTGTACTTCGAATCAATGTTTGCGTTAGTCATACTGAAGTATTGATATTAACAATATCCAATTAAAGGTCCACACATTCGTAAGTCACCAGTCATTGAATTAAAGATTGTTTCGAAATACACAAGTAATTTTGAACACTGCGTCAGTCCTGTGTTTAACCGCTCAACAGTGTTAAATTGGACGTTTTCCAAAAGGTTCTGAAGCGAATAGAGTGCTGTCAAACTTATAATGAGCAACTTCAAACTATATGAATGCTGACCCGAATCCTATGACCTTTTGTGAAGTCAAACATAATTTTAATAGCCTATCGTAAGCAGAATTTGATGCCAAAAACTAAAGATGCGCTGACCTTGCGAAAAGATTTAGCCGCTCCATTTAAAAGTTTATTGACCAAGCGTTTTGACCTATTGAAGCCTTTGAAACAGGCTAGACACAAGTTAAAGTTATAATGGACGGAGATGCTCCACAGATCTCAACGCTCAGAGTTCAATATTCTGATAAATTTCTTGGGTATTATTAGCAATTTTGAAGGGCGACGTCTCTTGAACCCTTCAGATAATACTAAAATAAATATACTTTAACAGATACACAATACAGATTCTGTTCTTATTGTGAAAATGATTGAACTATGAATAAGATTGATCTCAGTTTATTGGGCAATACAGCATACGAAAAAAATAAGAAAATTAGAATAGAAAATATACAAGTTAAATCAGTCATTGTAGATGTCAAAAGAAATCTCAGGGTATTGTTAAGTTTTGGCACGATATCAGGTTCAAAATAAAGAAATATCAACCTGGGAATGTATTCTTTCAGAAAACATATGTATAATAAATGATGTTTTTCTCCAAAATAATAATATAATACTATATTCCTCACAAATTCACACTACATCATCTAGTCCCAAACTTAGCAGAGCTATGGGTACTAGACAACTGATAAACATACCTATACACTTTTCTTTTGTATTTACATACATACATATTATACAATACAGGCACGTAGAAATTTAATGTAAAGCAAATATAATTCAACTATCTAATCAAACTAATTCATGCATCTGGATAAAAAGTAGCCTATAACCTCCCTCGATAATTGGGCTATCTAACGCTGAAATATTTTTTCAATACTAGCGACTAGGTACTAGTTCCGCGCTTAAACAAACAAACTCCTCAGCTATATACTATTAGTATAGATACGTCAGTCTAATGTTCTATTGAATTCGATCGTAAATCTTATACATATTACACATGACAATATAATCACTTTTATATCACTTCATTTTTACGATACTTCGATACTGGATTACAATACAATCAGAGCATATCATGATAATAAAAATAAAGTACCAAGAGTTCTCGATAGCAAAAGACTGTTCTAAACCCAATTGTATGTGAAGGCAAAAAGCAAAAACTCTTGGAAAACTAAATCCCACGTCGTTTTTCTGCGCCCGCGCAAGACGTTAGCTCTCTAATTAGTTTTGCATGACTAAGACGGCAAAAAAATCTTAGTTTCACATTCGAAAGCGCTGCATATGAAATAACTTACAAAGAAAATTATGATATTTATTTTTATAGTATTATGTGACCTACATTCTATTGTTTAGCTTGCATTGTAGGTGTGATATCGATAGGGTATTGTTATTGGTAATCATTTTTATCGTTCACTGACCTTTCAATCGACGACCTTAATGATATCGTGCTTTGAATATAATATTGGAAAATAGGAATGAGGCGTATTTTTGTAAATAAAACATAGGCAATTATTCGTATTTTTTTTGTGATTATGTAGTTTAATACTATTTTTCCTTAAGCGCATGAGCAACATAACGTATGTTTGTAAATATTTTAATTTTAACCATGATTATAACAAAATGTAATGACTGTACTGTTTTCCTGAAAATGTGTTTTTACCAATTTAAATAATAACATTTAAATTTTAAAAAATCTTTCTCATTAAAAATTTATAATTAACTTTAAAAGACTGCTGAAGCTTTTGCCCAGCAGAAGGACAATATATGCTACGGAAAAATGTCTTTAATTAAGTTTAATTATAAAGACTTGATTGTAGCACGTTGCAAGTACACGTTACTTATCAAGAATATTACAAAAGAAAAATTGGAATTGTAAACCTTAATTGGAGAAACCATTAAATTCTCAAAGGCTTTTTGTACTTACGTAACCGTTAACAAGATTTATGTAACATTATAAACTTAAGAGTTTTCACACCCAATTTTGATAAAAAATGGCGGCCATGCATTTCTTTTTATTAAATTCTTGCTCGAAGACATTATTGTAGATTTACGCTTTGTTTTAAGAATGAAAATTAAAAGAAAATTGTTTATGGTTCCAGAGAGGTTTGAATAGGATTATGTTTTTGATTGACTTAAATCCGATTCTCAAATTCAATAAGGTAAATTCAGGTTAGTTCATTAGGTGAATGAAGTCATTAAGTACCGTCATGCGGTTTATTAGGAAAAAAAATATAAACATGTCGAATTGAAAACCTCCTTTTTCGGGAAATCGGTTAAAAATAGTGAATATGAAACTTTAAATGGCACTTGTTATGGTTGAAGTAATATGTATAGCTTTTACTAGCTTCTGCCAGCAGTTTTTGTATTTGTTGCATATTTGATACCAAACCTAGGTAATAGCTGCCTCAAATAACGATTAACCTCACATTTTAATGAATAAGGAAAACACAAAATTCTCTTGTCTCAACATAGAAGACTTAAGGAATCAAACTTTCCAAAGAATCAGGGAACATCAAAACTTGTGTAATACCATCGGAAAGCGTTGCTTTTGTGACAGTACAAAAGAGAACGAAACTCGAATACAAGGTAGTATTGCTTTTAGTTGAAACTTTCAACAAAATATCTCTATAGAAGTGCTTGGGAACTTTTGACGTCCAACGTCTATTAGCGATATTTACGTCCTCTCGCTTTTAGACAAGCTTTTACTGTTCTCGTAGTTCTGTTGATTTGGCACTTTTGGTTGGTATAGTTATCTATTTTGTCTCATAAATTCTTTATTTAGTTTTCGTATTTATTGGGCTATATTTTTAACCTATTTTCCGACAAGGAGATTCTCAACTGGACAATGAACTGGATTATCAACTTTGAACTATATGTTTTAGAGATAAAAATGGAAATCTATTGAATAAATTTGACAGATTAAAGTAGCTTGATGTGCTGGCGTCTGTACCTGTATTATATATTTTTTATAATCATTAGCGTTTTATTTTTGAAGTCATTTCAAGCGATCGATGTCATGTATGCCATTTAATTATAAAATGTTTTATTATACACAGGAAAATAATTTATTGATAAATTCGTTCCTTATCAAAGGAAAATACTAATAATATTCTAAATAACCTGAATCACCAGGAAAATATTAATCTCGTTAATTAGCACCAAACAAATACTGTTCAAAATATATATTGTTAAATTAATGCGATAATGATAATCATCGCTAGCAAATATAATAAGTAAATTTAAAATTTATTAATAAAATATTTGTTTGTTTAAGCCAAGGAAATACAACACCATAGGATAATTACGATGATTACAAATGTGTATCATCTGAAGCAATACATGTAAAGGGGACACATACATTACATGATAAAGAACAGGATACACGTGGGGCCTTATAAGTACAGTTAAGCCGACACGACATGTCCGTATTCAATGATTCAGTGTACACACAGCACGAAAATCGTGATGGTCAATAAATGCTTTCAGAGTATGAACATCATTACATGATAATATAAAGCAATTCTATTTATTTATTTATTCAATAAAAACTTACACTATTATAACAGGCTTCGCCTAATGCAATAGGTATATACATTGTATGTCTGTCTATACATTCGCAATAAAGTAATATTCCTAAGGGAAGGTTTATATCTGACGTAAAATACGCCGAGCGTATCATCAGTCGCGCTGACGTATTATCGGTTTAGTGTGAACGGTCAAGTTTTTTTCTATGCAAATGCCTGTTCTAGCGTTACGCGACCATCTTCCGTAAAATATGAACCTTCCCTTAATCTTCCTCATGAATATCAAATTGTGATAGCTATTGATCCTAAATTGCTTGAAATAAGGAAACAAATGACGACGTCTATTTTCACGTGATTTTAAGGAAAATTAAGATTGATTTATAAGAAAGGCTCAGTTATCACACTAATATTAAATTAGAATCATGATAGTTACTGTTACTATTGATGCCAAAAGCTATTGAAAGGATTGTTACGAAATTTGGAAGCTTAGACAACAGAAAAATATAATGTTACTTTCATTCAGGACGCGGGAGATACCACTGAAGTTATTATAATTTAAAACAAACCTATGCAAAGCCGGGCCCGATTACTAGTTAAGCATGCTGAATACCCAGGCGTTTGAACAACACTCGTCATGGTCCATTTATCGAATATCAAGAACTTATATTTTCATACGTAACGGATTTTAATTGTGCGTAGACAATAAAAATTGATTGATTGTTAGGAAGTACAATTAGTGGGCAATTTTCATGCCTTTTGGTGTAATGTGTTATTAATGGCCTGGTTGAACCAGTGCAGTCTCTTGAGCCTAGTTTGGAGTTAGCGTTAGTCTTTGTAACGGTCTAGAAATGAGTCATCACCTTTTCTAAGCCTTGTTTGTCTCGATTGGGGAACTCACCTTAACTTTATTTGATCTATCGGATATATTCTTAGATTGCCTAATATGCATGAGAACTTTCAAGACCAGTACCTACCATTGTTAAAAATGTTTTGGTTAGAAAAACCATCTTGAACAAAACGTCAATCCTGGCTTACAAATATTTTTACCACAACATGATTTCTGCCAAAACGAGAAAAGAACAAAAATAAATACTGTCTGATAACCTACATATTACTGTCACACAAATCTCGATCTTATTCACTGCAGATAAGAATGCTATCACGTCTTGAAACAAAAGCAACAAATGAACATTGATGGCGGAGAAACGCGCTTGATTTACTGCCGAAACATCGTAAAACCGCGTCGTCAACTTGCTGCCATTCATCATCTTACTGTCAATGCTATCAAACAGTTTTTATTCCATTTAACGCCCGTACGTTAACCTCGTCGGATGAACTGTGATACAGATGACTGACCACACGTGCAGTACGTGAGGGTCTTCTAAAGTTAAGCAATACACCTCCATGGCCTCATTATTTACGTTGCATGCTAAATGGAGGAGACGTGACAAATCTAAAAGAAATTTTGCATTAACGCACCGCAAAATTACGCACGAACTGTGTCGAAAGCTACTACGGTAGGCGACCTTTTTTAGTTTTATAATATCAAACGTAATTATATTAGTTTCGACATAATATGCCTCTAAAATATCCGGGGTTTCTTTATTGAGGAAACATAACTCATTAGAAATTGGCATATAAAATTAATCGGCACAGACGCCGTGACTAAATGTCGCTTCGTTCAGAGGAATAGTTCTGTTTTCGTACTAATTTCTTCCTAGTTATAAACTTGATGAGAGGGAATAAAGTTAGTGACCGGGTCGACAACACAGGACAAATACCGCGGAATTGTTGTCACCGTGCCAACTAAAGGTTTGGTTACATTACACAACGATGCGCGAGCGCCGTTGTCTACTTAAACATCGTCAAATGGATGGTAACGATAAGTGCAGTACTCATACGTCATGACGATAATGTTTCTGCAAGCGATATACTTATGAAATATTCGCGCCTACTTCGAAATACATAGGCAATTTACGAAACAAGAAATCCAAATTATAGCATCACAATAATAGAAGACTACGGTATCATTCCCCACGAGTGTAATCTCACTATCTTATAAACCTCACGTCAAACTCATGAGCATCTAAAATGAAGTTCTCTGAAGCGTAGGCCGTCAAAATTATTACTGTAAAATTGAAAGCCACGATTTGACCCGCTTCATACTGCAGTTGTCATAATGCAGTGTCGGGGTAGTAATAAAATTGCCATTAAGCTGGCGTAGTTGTTAACAGAAAATGTCAGTATACCCTCACCAAGTGACCTGGAGAGATACCAAAGGAATGTTCCACATATCGTGCCTTTGTAAACCATTATGACTTGTAATAGGACCATATTTCATAGACTTGGCAATAGCAAGCGGTATATTACAATAGTCGGTACTTACTTGAATGTAATGTACTTGATTTTATTGTTGCGGTGGCAAACTACATTGTTATGATTATGAGGTAATGTCGTTAGTTATTTGTTAATATACTTGTAATTTAACTGAATGAAGTAGAACTTGTTTATGTATAAGTTAAGCTATATATAACGTCAAAATTTTGCACGTTTAGTGTAATTTTGCTATAAAAGGAATGATTATTGTCATTTTATTGCCGTTATAACCGCAAACTTATAATGAAAGTGGTCCTAATGTTAAATGCCAGACAAATGGGATAGCAAGTCGAAATTTTCTAAATGTACAGCTATTCTTGTAACAGTTACATCATGCTATTTTCTAAGCGACGGAACAATGGAAACACAAAATAAGACAGTTTTGCAAAGAAAACCACTCCAATTTGTAAAGGAAAAGCTAAAAGATAACACATAACCTGCAGGTTGAATCGGAATAAAATATCTAGATAGACAAAAACACCACAAAAGCTATATTCACCATAACTTAATATATAAGGAGAATTAGAACAAAGGACAAAGTTTCCCCTTCCCCCCCTTAAATATCATGCTGTTTATGCGATAAAATACACCATCTCCGACACACTGGCTAATAAAAGGCGACAATTTGTTTAATGCAAGCAATCCTGGTGTGTGCCAATGTGCCGAAAGGTTTTCTGGAGAAAATCACACCGTGTTAATGTAGTTACTTCAGAAATGTGCGATGCGTCACGTAGATAAATATTTATAGTAAAGAAAGGAGGGAAAGTTATATAAGGAAAAAATCGATAATAGGTGACAGTTCTTCTAATTTAGCAGTCGGTTGATGATATAATATAGCTAGGTATGTAAAAATCCGGCTGCTACTTACTCATTAATTTTATCTACTGATAGCTGAAAACATTTGCATGTGTTAGATATTATTGTGAAAGTATGTATATTACGCATAGACTACGGAACTGGCTATGATGATATTTAGTTCAGAATTCTATCGTATTTGGGCAAATCCAAAATTTTACCGATACGTCATGCTACCCGAATCTGTACAATATTCTCAATCAACTTTGAACCATATGCTACGGCGATTAAGTTCAAACTCTATTAAGCTAATTTGACAGATTGTTGTAGCTTGATGTCCTGGTGTCTGTTCTATTGTAATCATAGTTTCTACTCTTACAATAGCTTGATTAACATGTGCAATAACTAACACCTGATCTGTTATACTTTTTTCAATACTAGTATTGATCTCTCGGTCATCAATAGAACGTTTTCGTTATCTATGACGCAATCGCATAGTCAAAGAAAGTGATGGCTTTATCTTGCATGAAATTATACTCTTTATTGATACAGAAGCGACATTAGTTATCAGACATCGTTACACTTGAATTATTTATCAACAATCTACATGTCTGGACGAATATCGATTGGTAATTTTTATATTTTTCATTCTTATCACAAGCCTATTAATCTGTGCCAAAATGTTGCCATGCGAAAAAGTTTTTTTCTGATCAGGTAAGTGGATATAAATAGATTATTCCTTGGCCGCTAAATCTAAATCTGGCAACACACGTACCGGAATACGCAATACATATTAATTGCACGACGCATTAATACGCTTAATGACTGCCTCGCTGTCTAGTGGTCAGAAGCGTGACTGCTTGTCATGACGACCAGGGTTTTATTCCCAGGTGCTAATGTGTTTTCCCATGTGTGTATCAAGCCCTAATCTGTCCTGATAAATTAATTAGCTTCTGTTGAGGTAGGTACAGATGCCAGCACATCAGTCTACGACAATCTGTCAAATTTCCTTAATGAATTATCAACCTTATCGCTAAAGGATTGTTCGAGTTCCAAGTTGATTGGGAAAATTTGACAGTTTCGGGTAGCCTGATGTGCTGGCGTCTGTACAACTCTGCCGAACAGTAGAATTCAGACGCCATGTTTAAGCTATCTTTGTAATAATTCTAATAAGGTTTTTTTTCTATCCATTATACAATAATGAGATTAGTCATAGTCTCGATAGATTAATTCAAGCACTAGGCAGTGGTCCGGCTGTCAACGAGAAACGAGTAGAAACTGGATACTATAAATGAGTTAGCAATAAGCGGAAAGCGAGTGTGTAGTTTCAATAGTTTTGTCGCTAGACTACAAGCGACTGTACTCGTGCTACTAGTGAACTCTAAGGACACAAATAGTTCGTGTAGTCCGCGGTTGCTACGCACGAGTGAATGGTGATCACTCAGCGACAAAATTAGTAAAGCGAGTTGTCGCTAGCAGTGTGAACCCAAATCTTATTCGTTTACACATAAGACCATGTTTATAGACCGTTCCTTGAGAGAGAAAATTGCTGATAGTCCTTTACTCGCTGGTGGTCGGACCACCACCTCAATATTGATAAGGTTGGGGTGATGTTTTTATTCCGACCTCTTTCCTATATTGTAAGAAACATTTTAATCTTGCGAAAATCATGTTTACATTAAAACTAATGAAATGGGTCACTTAAATAGTCTTCAGTGGATTTAAAAAAAAAAAATTCAAAGTCATTTATTTGATTTAGATGTGTTGAAAATCAGGTCGTCGACATCGCATGAGAAACTGAATTTTCTTTTCTTTTAGAACAAAAAAGACACAGTTTCTTTTAAAAAATGATTTCAGCTTAAATTCCAAGGTGTCTGATTACGAATTCTCTAGAATTATACGTATATTTCAGGGCTTCTTTCGTCAAAGGCGCGGATGCATAAATATAAGTTAATCAGCATCCCAAACACATTCGCTGAGAGATAAATAACACATACGCAGGTATATCGGCACCATTGATTCCGTTCAATGGTAACTAGGAATCCAGTATTTGACTTGCATACGCAAGGCCAGTCAATGAAAGGCATACATAAATAAACAAATGAATACGCCATCACTTGCGTCGATATATCCTGTAATGATTAGTTCTGTCTATATGTTTCCGAGAATAGAATAGATAAGTCACAGTTTTGTCACGAAAGTTGTCTATCTTTTGTGTAATTGTTTGACGTTCTCATTAGTTAGTGATGTGTTAGTTTTAAAATATTTTAGTGATAAAGACGTTTCGAAAATGTATAGGAGTTTAAAGTGGCTGACACCTAGTTAAATAGTCTGGACTATTATGTAGCCACTTATTCATTTTTATTGATAAAAGCAACTCCTATAAAAAGTCTCAAGCGAAAATAGCTTAATTTCCCTTCGATTAACCCCCAAAAGTAACACAATTTCCCAAAAAAGGCGAAATTGTTACAACCAAAGTGGTTGTTCCGTTCAATAAATCTTCCCGTAGCCCATTCGCTTATTAAGTCTCAAGGAAGGCTGTAATTTTTCATTAGCCAACCCCGTTTGAGCCGACATCACAGAAAATGAGCTAACTGGTAAATGTTGGGATGTGGGTCCAACAGGCCCCACGCTATTTAATAATGAAAACTTCTATTACAGGGTTAAGTTAGCGTCCGGTTAGTTGGGATTAACTGTCAAGAGTTTTATTCTTGTGAAGTTTAGGAAAAGTTGTAGGTACGATGGCAGAAATTGCATATAAACAATTATTAAGCTTGGAGAGGCCTATGTCCAGCAGTGGACTGCGATAGGCTAATGATGATGATGATGATGAATTATTAAGCTTGAATTGAGTACCCTGTGATTCATTATTTTATTTGTGAATTGGGTCAATGATATAACTGGAATTCTAAATGTATTATGTATATTAATTTGAAATATTAACTTTACAAATATGTAATTTTTAATCGACAGGCATTGTGTCAGTGCAAGACAGAACAATAAACAATAAATGTATTTCAATATATACTAATTAACTAACAGGACACTAGGTATGACCTAAATGAGGAAACATTATTGCAAATTAAAATTGGATTAACGGATTTACCCTGTAATCTGGTAGAATATGTCTAGGTAATTCTATATGGCGGCGAGACAGTTATTAAATACAGTTTGTTAGTTCATTCTATTGCCTAGTCAATAGATAAAAAAAAAATATACCTATCATTATCATCACCCTCTTTATTGTCCCACTGCTGGGCACTGGCCTCCTCTCACATTGAGAAGGATTGAACGTTAATAACCACGCTTGTTCAAAGCTTTCAGACATTATAGTCCAGGTTTCCTCAAAATGTTTTCCTTCACCTTTAATTAGTCATTGGTGTCTAAGATATACTTAGAAAGTACTTACAACTTAGAAAAATTGCATTGCTACTTGCCTGACCTGCAATCGAACCCGCACACTCACACTTGAGAGGCTGGTGCTTTAACCACTAGGCTAACACAACTTCTATACCTTCTATAACCTTTTTTTACACAAATAGAACATAATTCGAACCAAATAATTTCAGAAAATTCATTCCAAATAACCTACCTACATCCTAACCAATTCGACATTCAAAACATGCTAAAACATTGACCTAGTACAACGGATTGCGCAACTACAAAACCGTTAGCCAAAAAACTGATGACACCAAACACAAAATGAACACTTTCCACAAAGCTGATAATTTGACAAAGAACATTTCGAACACGACCAAGCCCAATACTATGTCTTTTCTCTATTCGTCACCTATTTACTTGACATACGCATGAATCATACAAGAACTTGCCTAACCAGTTAAATCAGTGTTAGTAGTATTATATATTGTAAAAAATTACGTCATGACCGACGGAAAATTAAACTGCAGTATGGGAATACACTTTAAACCGATACGGCTTTATTAGTCATTATTTTTATTTCAATGGGGTGAATTAAACCTTGAATGTAAGAATCCTTTCTAAAATATTCCTAAAAAGGTCAAAACTCTTACTGCAATTTTAAGTAGTGTTGATGTAACAATATGATACGCATACAATACCTAATTAAGTTCTCATAGTTAATTAGTTACTAATATACGTACATAGTACTATGAATCAAGCGCTTCGCTATCATAATTCTGTGGCACGCCTAATCAAAGTAACTCTCCATGAAGTTATCAACACAATGGGGCCAATTACCTTAGATTATGTTGGAGTGATTTATATACAAAAACAATCGTGTTTTACCATCAAAATATAAAATAACACAAGAGTCAATACAAAGATACAATCGTTATCGAAACCCTCCAAATGAATAATTTATTATTTGATTACAGGTATACAGTAATACCACTATTATTTACTAATGTTGATCTATTCATACGTGATAACATCACCAATGACGTAAGGCTTTGTGTCGTAGTGCCCTAAGCGCTTGTATATGTATACTTATTTACTAATTATTCACCTCTTTTTGTTCTGTTGGCGTGCTCGTCCTGACTCCTGTCAGGTCCTTCCACCGGAGTACCCCCATAACGGCGTGACGCACCCAAGATCCCCGCCTGCCAGTCCTCCCGTTAGACAGTTCATCCACTACACCGCACAACACCGAGTTCACCACCAATTTCCCAGTTCCATCCTTATCACTCTTAAGCGCCACTTCGCTACTTATCGGCAACGACCTTCTTTCCCTCATAAAGCTAGAAATATAAATCGCTGCCAGCTTTCTATTCAGGTTTCCCAAAACGCATCCTCAGAAGACACTCACTATTAATCATCCTAAGATATCGTACTTCAAAGACGATATAAATCTTCCAGTAAATCGTTTATTTTTATTACAGTTTTCGGGTCACCCAGCTGCGATCTTTCCCATAAGCGTCCGGAAGTTTTTCAATTATTCCTTTAGCTATAAAAGAAAACTCTCAAACGTTCTTCTGCTCAACTAAATTGTCCCCTAAATAGCTTTGCTAGTCCAAATACAGCAGTCATGCACGAATATAGTAGGCTTTAACTTTCACTTTGGATGCGTCTTCGTCGCCCTGGATGTAGGTTAGACGTCTTTCGCTGCTTGTTATCCACGAAAACATCAACACTGTCGCAGTCTAGTAAATTCATTCACAAATTCCTCAAGATGCAGTTCTCAAACTTTTTTCTCACACCTTACACACTATCTGCACTTTTAATATAACACGTTCGATTTTATTCACTTGAAATCCAAACAATATTCCCGAATACAAGAAAAAGTTCCAAATTTTGGAATTGTCAAAACACGATCGTAACGCGATTCAAAAATATCGAAGACAACACAACGTCCACACCGGTTTACGTTCGAAAACCGAATGGAGCGGCGCGTGCCACATGCTTCTGCTGACAGAGGCGCGTTAAAGAAATATCGTCTCTTTCTTCGGTGCATAATTGCTATACAGTAGACAAGGACAAGTAGCGAAACAAACCTTCACACTCAGTGCATTGGAGACAAGACAGGTGAATGTAACAGCCGCAGAAGACAACAAAAACTTTTCAAACGTTTCTAGTGCGATTTTCTATTGTGCCTATGCGACATTCAACTTGTAAGAAAATTGGTATAACACAAGATTAATTTACTGTAACGATAAAAAATACACAAACGATAGGTACCTGATAAGAAAACATTTGATTTTGCAGTTTTGATATTGTTGTCAACATTTATCTTTATTTAAATTTGAAAAAGTGTCAATAAATTTATCAATCGAAATTTTAATACCTAATTACAATTTTCTATCAATTTAAAGTAGGTTCATACCATTGTATTCGAGTTTGTATTTTCCCTATTCCCATTCAAGTACGTTGCAAAAGTCCCATCGAATTTAGGCGTGGATGCGTTTGCGTGGGAACATCCGGCACCAACGGTCTACATCGAGGTTCCCTTCTCTAACAAAGGGCCAACAGGTGCTCCTCACGAACGCTTACTTCCGAAGCCTAGGCAAGATTGAGACGGATAGAGGAATGAATTGATCCTTGAAAATAATAGACTTTGCAATTTTTTTGAGGATAATGTGATCAGAATTTTTGCGATATGTAGATATAGAGATAGAATTACTGCTTTTTATTTTATAGGTACTATTTCTCAATGTTTTTTTTATGTTATCTCACACGGAATAAACCTGGACCTAGACTCATGAATATTAATTCATTTCTAGGACTTGCATCTAATTTAAATTACTTGAAATCTGGTTTACTCTTAATACAAACATACTTTATAAATTGTCATATCGTTATATTTATAAAATAATATTTTTACAACATAGTACATAATATTAAGTATTTATTTCGCTAGTAACATACCAAAGCCGAGGGCTTTGAAACGGAAACAGATACCTTATAAATAAAGGAAGGATGTGGTGTTGTTAGTCGTGTGACAGAGGCTCCCAAAAAGTATGAATATTGTTCCTAACTACTCGGTACTTTTTGCAGGGGAGACGTTTTTCAACTCCTTTATTTTGATACCACTAGGCGGTAACTTGATACTTACTTAAAACCAAGATGGCATTTGGTGTGTATAGTGATTCTCATACTATGGTTACGTGCTCTCAAGAATAGCTAATATTCCTAATACAACACAACTTTAGAATGAAACCCTATTGTTCACTAACTAAATCGGACTTAAAACTGCGTACAAATGAATTTCCGCATTTATTATTTTATCGATCCAATTAAATCGCAAAATTTTCACAACGTTCCTTTCATGTAACAAAATTTCCACTTTCCGTCATGTAGAATATAAACGCAACATAAATAACCCGGTATTTTATAATTCATAGATTCGTTACATCACATAATTAATGCATATAGTGCATGTCGGTTTAACTAGCGCAGTGGAAGACTAGATCATTCATCAATCATTAGAAAAAAAAAGGTAAAAGAGTAACATCATTTTGCAGTAATTCCAGTGCACATAATAAATCTGTCTAGAGTTAATAATATTGTAACCTCAAATCAAACTGCATGTGCAAATTGCGTTTTCATGTCACGTCATGTAGAACTGTGGTCCTGTTTTAAACATTTGGCTAACCGCGGGGAGTCTATCCCAACGGAGTAACAATAAAGCGGTTGTCACAAAAAAGTTCAAGTTACTATATCGGAACATGTTTTTCAGTATACATCGAACTAAGTGGGAGGTCTTGTACTAACAACCGCTCCTTCAAGATATTGATAAAACTATTGTCCCAGGATAAGGGCGCTTGAACGTTCTAACTGGATCGATACCAACATAAACATCTTAAGTAACAAATTGTTTTCTGTTATTGTAACTCGATACTCCCGGGCTATTTTTATTTATCCTTTTGTTTATTAACAAACTAGAAACAAGAAACACTAATTACTTTTCCCCGACACCCACGTAATTTTAATGACGCTTCTAAATATCCAATTAAATTCTAGGACCCTAACGATGTAATCAAATAAACTGCCATGCGAAATCATTAGTGGCCGAAATTGAGGCGAACATATCTACAAACATCAATTATCATTAGGCGTGTTTCACGACTACATCATGAGAATATATCATATCTGAATATTTTGTGAACGAACCCAAAGTACGTATAAATAGACGTGACTGATTGGACCTGGGGAATCGACTAGGGATGCGATTCTGCATACCGAAGATCACGTTTGAATAGTGACGAGAAATAATGTTATCGATAAAAAGTTACGCGATTTATGGTAAACGTCGGTTTTATCTATGTTAGCTAACTGCAGTTGCGATAAGACAAATTGAAACAAGAATGTGTGGCCTTCTCGTAATAAATTACGTGAAACGCAAACTTCGTAACCATGTATGCAATATAAACACTTTTTTAAAACATTAAACTTGATTATTACTACTAAAAATAACTTTAACTATATTATTATTTAGTTGGGAAATTAAGAAGTATCATAGAATGGATACAAAAAAAACAGCCATCGTTTATTATTCCAATAATAAAACATTCAGAGAACCAGTATAAGAGTTTCCTTCATAAGACCTAAGTGTAAGCAGTTAACGTAAGTCCCTCACTACGCCATAGTGATTACGTAAGCGGCGCATCACTTATGCAAGTGCATGCGCCTCATTTGACGGTCGTTAGAGCATAGCCCACGCAGACCTGAAATGTAGCCGGCCGACGGCTGCTAAAACACTGCGATTTGATACACCACACAGTACTAAGGTACTGTGAAATCGGCGAATATCATGCGAAGTTTAGCTAAGTATCTTGTAAGGCAAGGCGGTCATTCCAGGCGCTTTACGACGCCACCAATTTGGACTTGTTTGCAATTACGGTTGCCAGCGTTACGTTAACAATTTTACCCGTTGATTCGAAAATTTAAATGGGTAATATTTTCGTCGCTTTACGTCAGGTTCTTTTTGAGTCTAACAGCACTAAGCTGTGGTAGAAAATTAATCACACACGCGAGAGCAAAAAGATCGTTAGGAGATATTTTTTGCGATACGGTGGATTAGGAAAAAAAAACAAAAGCTTTGGGTCTTTCTTTAACAACGTGCTCCCTGAGTTAAGTAGAGTACTTGAAAAAGCTTAACTTCGATAGGTTATAAAGATATGACAAACATGAGTGCCGCTAGTGTTTAATCTAATCGTTTCGATCTTGGAAACGTGAATGAATTTATGATAAACGTGCACATTTGACATTTTAGAACCATGCAAGTATATTTCACAGGAATTCTAGGCTTAGAAAACCTCATAGCTGATTACTTTTCTCTTCGTTCTGTATTTCATCTTATCTCCGTTGATAAAGATATCTTGACGTCCACTGATATTCGTCGAAGTGAAATCGATCTAAATGCATGCGTATCGATACATAATTATGAGTAAACCGATTAGTGCCGATCTGACGGCAGCAGTTAACGTGAGGCCGTCGTGTCTTACAATCTTGTAGTCGTGACACTATCGGGAGCGTTAAGCGTGTCAATTTCATCGAAGGTACTTGAATACATGTGATCGGCAAGGAGAGTTGTGCGTGCCGTTTTGTGTGTCTACCTTAGCTTCCATAAGGAGTAATTGGGGTGTGGACTAGGTCATAAATAAAATACTATATCATATTCATTTTGTAAAGCATCTTAAAATAATGTCAGTTCAATTTATCGCTTTGAACCGAAAACTGTTTTTTATTTTTTTATTGATAATATAATCGAAATAAGTATACGGATTGATGTGAAAAATCTGTGACGTCATATGTGGTGTTTTTATACAAATTGCATAGAGAGTAGCCGTTTTTGACAGTTCTATAAAAGTATTGAATTTGACTAGTTGTCCGCATCCCTGTTTAGGTACAAAAACCTATATGGTCAGCTATGAACTAATTTAAGTCTATAGATTCATAGTAAGGTAGTCTCTTATCAATCTTTCGAGTTATTTGTTTATTAGGTTCTACCAACAGCTTCTATGTATAAAGAACTATGAATGTTTTTGGTGTCTTAGAATTATACAGTCTCGCCAATTACTGATTAACCAGCATTCACAAAATATTGAGTTATGAATGACCATGAAGAGAGAGCTTCTAAAGAGACAGAGCTTTTTCTGCCAGGGTTCACACCAGTATAAAGCAGTATTATCTGATTTCATGACATAATAATTCATTTTTTATATCGACTGTATTCGAAATACTAGCTGGAAACCTAATGGCTGTTGCATTTGTATTTGGCTCACGTACGCCACAAACTAGTTCGCTCACATAACCTTTTTAATCTGATAAACAGATCGGCGGTGGTTGCCAGCAGATAATTCACTACCTTCGTGCAAAAAATTTGTTACTTCTGCCAAGTTTTAACGCATTATTTTGGTGGATTTAGGCGAACTTTTATCGTTATTGTTAACTAGGACACTGTTAAACATGTTTGAGCCTTGTTATTTGTGAGCAATTAACAGCAATATAATATTGGTGATCGAAATTGTCCATCCGTAAAGTGATCTTCGAATATCTAATATTAAGTTGGTTACAACTTCACAATAACCAAAACGTACGAACAAAATACTACACATGCACAAGACGTCAAATGGTTTCGGAATGGCAAATTATGTCACGAGTACTACATTGTGTGGTTCAAATTACTATAAACAATATACCTTGCTCATTAATAGGTTAACCACGCCGAAAGTAAACATTGCTCCATCGAAATTCACGATTCTTCCATTAGCCACCAGGTTGGCTATAAAGCGGTTTTCTCATTGCTCCAGCCAAGGTCAGTATTTATACGACCGCAGCCGCTCACAACACAGCCTTGTTACAACAAAGCTCTATGGGCCGGCCAATAATACATGGAAATCGGACCCAGACGCATTGTACGCAAGATATAATGAACAAAATTTACGAATTGGACTCCTTTATTGCTGTCTCAAAGAAAAACCTAATTTTGAAACATTTTTGGAGAGCTATTTGAAATTGGTGTTGGTTGTCAATTCAACCTTTATCAGAGAATAAATACTTCGAAAAGCATTTTAGAAAATTATCACACAAAGCTTAATAAATAATTACGTGGTAAAATAGACCAATAATATAATCTGCAAGTTGAGAATCTATTTCAGCAATCTAATAGATTGAGATAATCAAATTAACCAAGTTATTGCAGGTCAACCCATTTCAAAATGTCAACGGACATGTATGAATAACTTTGTTATTAATGTTATAGAAATTATCCGGTACATTCGTTATACAGGCCAAATAAATGTCAGAGCAATTCAGGTTAGATATAAAACTGATATTCAGTAATGTCCTAATTTTATACTTATAATGTCACGTGCGTCATCGGCATGGCATAATTGTGATACCCGCGTCAAAGCTCAATATAAACCAAATGTTCCTTAAAATAATAAATCGATAAACCGTAACGCTATTCGAATACAAAATCGAAAGTAGAATCGAATGGCTAACTACAAGTCTATTTATGGCCTGCTTTTAACTTGAATAATAACAATCGACAATGCTATATATTTGTAACGTGATAGTAGGCAGGCGACGGAAATAGTCGAAACGAAAATAGAACAGCCTACTAAGAAATTTAGTGTGCGGACATAATAGAAAAAATATTCAAGTAACTTCAATCGATGCCGTGTCTTGAGATATAATTTTGATTGGAATGAAACTTCGTAGTACTTTAAATTCAGAGTTATCTAATAATATGTCTAAATAATTTCACGCACAATCTGGGATATATGGCACTAATTAGTGCTGAGCAATTAGTAGGATTGGAGACCGCAGTAAGATGTAATCAAGCTACAGATGCAGGTTGCTGACGATACACCTGATATTGGCAGAAAGCAATATAGTACTGACAAGTACGATTACTTTGGACATGTAAGACATATCAGCTTAGCAGTAAATGTTGTCTTTAACCAAAATGTCTTGGAAGACGGCAATATAATTAAGTCTATGATAGAAATAGTCCTTCTTGGTGTATATACGAATGTTTCAATATTCCTAGGTAGGTATAAAACCGTATACGTGAATACGTTACAACTTTGTATAAGACTTGATAGTTTTTGATCAAGTTTGTGAACTAGTTTCCCCAAAATGCAGTTTTAGCTTCGTGTAAATGGTACGATAATAATATAAAAAGAGCGAAATAACTAATTTGAAAGCTGAGTCATCTGTTTGTAATGTCCGTTACGGTAAACGTACGGGATTCGGAGAAAATATTCCTTCCATTACATGAACATTATAAGAGCGAAAAGATTTGCAATGTTTACAGCGCCATACATTCGTATTAACTTCAGTACTGTAAATTGCGCTTTAACATTACTTGTTTGCATTTATCATTTCCGAATAAAAACAATATTGCCATTTAAACAAGGAAAATATATAAAACCTCTTTAATCCATATTTCAATAGTTTTTTTTCCTACTATAAGGGTCTACGGACGGTAGAATTGAGGTTATAACTACTTTCAAACCTTGAGTTCAAGCCATTGTTTGATCAAACTGTAGTTCCAAACCAACTTGGCCATGGGCCGATGACTTTTCGGACTATGGTATTAGTACTTGCATCAATCGCGATTTGAAATAAGTAGTTACTTGAACTTATAACTTTTTGGAAACAAGCATCAATCATCTTATTCTGAAAATGTGGAATAAAGTATAATTTGGAAAATATATTTAATTAGAATCGTTTTAAAAGACTTCTTGGATCATACGATACTCACGGTACCAGAAAATTCTCAGAAATCAAATCTTTGCAGAAACGAATTTCAATGAAACGCAATCTGCGAAAGTACGCCAAAGACACCAACCTAAATGCAATGGTTTCCTTTCTAATTAAGCATTTATAACTTTGCATTCTCTTCATTCAGATTTAATAAAAAATATAACAATTTAAAGGTATTTTTTGACCCTCCACATTACATCGAAATCCTAGAAGAATTTCCATAAGATATATTAATAATTTTAGATGATCGCGTTTTATCGACCAAAATATTACGCGATTCAAAAACATGAACAGAAATGACGTCTGTATTGTCAGAGGAACTATTGTGTTCGTAAACGATCTGTTTTCAGATGCTACTGCAACATACTGCAATCTTTCTACCGCCATTGTTGTTCTAAGCGTAGTAAAAGTAGTCAATGTCTAAGAGGGCTTTCACAATAGCCGATTTTGCCGTGCCTGTATGCTAGATTTTCATCCGCGCCGTGAAATTCCTATCGCGGGTTTCCAAATATCATTTTCTGTAGCGATAGTTGACGAATGAATGCTGTCGAGCCACGCCCGTAAGATCCACAGCGTACAAATACCGAGCAGAAAATCTGCTAGTGTGAAAGCACTGTTAGTATGAAGTATCCTATTGCCTATTGTCGGTGAAATGTCTCGGTTATTCGAAATAGATGTTTCAAGCTTCTAAAAATTGTCTGCATTTCAGAAAATTATTCTTTGTACCTACCTGCCTACATTTTACTTTGGTTGTATTTTATATTTACTTAGGTTCACGTTTCGTTTGCTTTGTCTTTGGATTGACTCTAGATTTTGGGATTAAAATAATTTTAGATTCAAATCCGTTCAGTATATCACCGCTGTTGGTACCAGGAAAACAGACAGGGATAGTGGTTTCTGTTATTTCATAATTGATGTGTCCTTCTTTATTTGCCCCTCTCGCTCTTAATGTGTTATATTTTCTTTATTAAACAATATCATTATTAGTTAAATTTGTGTTTATGTATTTGCCAGGATACGCCGCCTCAAAGTAACATTTATTTCCGTCATAACTGCGTCATAGACCACGCCATTTATTAGAAATTTCTCGGAATAGGCTATGTCCTAGTCACTTGTATTATTTACAATATTAAGTACAATGTAGTCTAATTTAATCGATGATTCGGTAGGATCATTCCAAGTATTTTCAAAATCATAATTAGGTACTACAAATATCCATTAAATATAATATAAAATAATAAATTATCAATATCCATTTAAAATCGAATGACCGATTCGATTTTAAATGGATATTGACTTCTAATCTAAAAGGAAGGACGTTTTAAAGTAAAAATTAAATAAATAAGTGGCGAATATTCTGAATTATATTTTACACGTTAATATTCCCTTTCTAAATTGTTTACATTTTACTTACATGATCTTACGTCAATTGTTTGGAAACACCGAAAGAAAATTAAGGTCGCAAGGGATTTCACCGATGAGATTGACCGTTGATCGGTAAAAGACTTCGTCCTCCAGCGGTCGTAGCACATCATCTGTTCCAGAGGCAACCCTATTACTGACCACGTTCCTCAGATATGAGGGATCTACCATAGAAAGTTAAGCAGTACCCATATCTGGCTTTATAAGTGTGCAACATGGATAAGTAGGTATATCTATAAAAACATTAAGTAGTGGATAACACTAATTATAGCATCCAAAAAAACGTAAACGTTTTGACTAATTAGTTAATGATCTTTTTTCTATTAATCCAACTGTTGGTACTATAATAATGATCAACATCTAGTTTGTATGACTAATGTCAATTTAATAGCAAACAAATAGTATAGGTATAGAGCAATTTACTATATGATACACTAAGCAAATATTTACTACTCTTTTAAACAAATACTTAAATTAGTACACATTATTATTATACTGCAAAAACTTATTAGGTACATAGGTACCTTTTACTTACATTACAATAAATAATGAAGGGAATTGGCCTGGGCCATGAAATTGCAAAAATAAATAGATGTATCATCTAGGAATAATTTTGTATAATTTAGTTATAATTTACTGACATGAGAAACAACTTACAGTGCATCAAAAAAATATGATTAACTTTTTTGAAATTCCAACACAATTTACAGTAACCAAACTAGTAATTTAAAACAGTATTTTAATCATTTTGTTTCAGTTCTAGATAAAATCTTCTTAGCAGAAAATTGGAAAGCAACGCCGTCAAAAGTCTGTCAGCCTCTTCATAAACAATCTCCACGGCTTATTTTATACCCGTTAAAATAATATTCCCCGAACTACGGGACAAAGGATAAAGCTCATTTCTTAGCTAATGCACATTTCCGCTCTGAAGACATTTTTAAAAGAAACTAACATAAATAAAATATACTAATAATATCATAGAGTTTCCATTAGACTAATGAGAGATGTAGAATGTAGGTTTAACATCTAGTTGGTACTTATATTCTTTGGTCTTTCAATGGGAGAGGTCATTATTGAAATTGAGCTTAATTAGGAAATAAAAGGTGCGAAAGTAGAAGAAAAAGATAATAAGTTCAAACTAAAATTATTTGAAGAAATGATGATGATGGCATCCAGGCTGATTGTTGGCTACGGGCGGCCGTTCTATTTTATGGAGATCAGAAAGCTGCGCAGGACGTATTATAGTGCACAAGCATTTGCGCAGACACAAGTGCACTCTCTATTCCTTCACTCTCTTATTCCCATGGGACGGCAATCCGACACGACCGGAGAGAGATCAGGCGCAGGACCTACTTTTACGTGCTCGTCGATGCACGGGTGAATCAATCACCAACTTCCAGACTCCAGGGTGCTTTATGAAAATTTCTCAAAACCCACAAAGCAATTGAAGAATTATTACGAGTAGGACAAACATAAAAAACGCTTGATCAACTCTCAATGAATAACCAATTTGCGTCGCTTTTGGGCGCCTTTTATCTTTCTACCATCACCGCGATGTGGTTTACAATTACTGGCTTTTCTGTGCCAATTAAAATTGTTTAATTGGAACTAAAACAAGCTTAGATTATACTCCTTTATCAATCGTTATTATTAGTGAGTTTACCCGAGCCGAAATCTTGTTGTTCATTTAATATTCAGACAAAACATTTTTAAAAGTAAAATTACCAGAAAGCATTTAATACAACAACCAACCAAAACGTTTGTTCTTCATAAATATGCATTAGATGTTAATCGGAGGGGAAGAAAAATATTGAGACCGTTTTCGTTTTAATATTACTTGGTTAATTAAAATGTCGTAACAGATTAGCTTGGGAACCGTGTTGATTGAAACATTTCAGACAAAGATTAGGTATAGGTAATGTTTTGAGTCATGGTATTAGAAATAGGCTACGAAAGGGTACCTATTTTCTTTACGTAGGTAAGCAAATACAATTGTCAAACATACGAGTATTAGTACCCCGCAAACAATCCCGTAGCTCCGGAACTCTTTGCCCTTATATCATCGATATAGGTACCTTAAGCCGTTAAAATTTGATTGCGTTGTGAGTGTCATGGGCCGTTCGTTTGTTATTTCAGTAAGCAGTTCTTACATTTTTTTTTACATGTACGTATTTAGTTGTTACATAAATTGTTTTATAGGTACCTAAATAATTTTAATTTTACTTAACATTATTTTATTTAGGTACTTGGACCCTTTAAAACAGTTTCTATTTCAAACGTTTAATTAAGGTTTGCGCAATATAATCAAATTATGAATTATGCAATATATTCGTGATTTATTTTCATGATTTTTAGTACTTTTTACGACGGCTATAAAACGGCCTGTAGTTACTAGTAAAATAACGTGCAAGCGTAACCTCATAATTATCACGCTGTGTTTAGTAACATGGAGCAAACCACTTCCTTCAATCCTATGGTATTTCTTTATACTAACGTTATAAAGCTAATAAAGTTTGTTAGTTTAAACGCGCTAGTCTCGGGAGCTACTTAACTGATTTGAAAGAAAACAGTGTTAGATAGCCCCATTTATTGAGGAAGGCTATAGGCTTTTTAACAGCAAGTAGTACCTACTGTACTGCTTGTGTATAGGTAGTAGGTACCTGACCTGATGTTACTTTGTAGTGGCAAGTTTTTAACTGATAACTTTTTTTATATAGGTAATAATAGTGTGATAGACACACTTCACCCGTTTTCTATAACTTACGTATGGGGCTTATGACAAAATCCTATTCTCTAGTAAGCAAATCAACCGATAGATAGACTATAGAGCCAAGAAGTTCAAAAGGTATTTCTGCTAAAGTATCAATTTTTTCATAGAGAATGTACACAGGTTCTGGCCTTGAACTAAATATTCAAATAAAGAACAAAATACGAAACCTTTTTGAAAAAAGAACGTTATTTCGTCAAGTGCTTATATCTTTCCGTCACGATCCGTGACCCGGCAGTTTTTCTTCGCCATGGTCTGTTTGACACCCTAGCGAGGCATCCGCTGCCCTCCTCTTTATCGCTTCATAGTCTTGCTTCCGTCGATTATTTTATACGGCGAAGCTAACGAACTGAGTGGCTACTGACCCTTAAAATGTAATGGTTTGTTCTTTAGCGCTTTGTTCCAATGAACTTGATTTATTTAATTGCTGAGATTTCTAAATGGAATGAGGATACCTACCTACCTAGTTGCTAGTTGCTGAAAACGTATTTTGGATGAACAAGCGCGGTGATCGATGCTTTTGCGTTTCTACATGAGGTGTACCTACTTAGTCTTTTTCTAGCAGAAAGTAAGATACTTATCTACTTAAGCCGCTCATGACAAGTGAAAGTTACTGAGAATTAATAATATTAATCACTAATTCTGCAGTAAGGAAAGACGTTACAAATACCTACATACCTGTCTATCTTATTTTTTTTTTCTTATACATAGGTACCTACTTTCTTTAAAAACCTTACTATCACACACCACATATTATATAATATGTCAACAATAATTTAACATTATGCACATCAAGACCGTCGAAAGTAAAAAAATACCTAATAATAAACAGTACTGTCTACTCACCTGAGAGAAATACGGCGGCAGTACTGCCCTCTGGTCGTCTAACCGAGAACATTGTACGCGTTCGAGCAACTCGAACAGCTCGTGCTGAGCGCGAGTGCCCCCTGTCGAAGTTGCTGTGGAGCTCCATGGCGCCGACACGTGCTGCCGCCTGGTGGACAAACGGTTAACTATTACAATAACTTGCTTTCGAGTTTGTTTTCCGTAGTGTGATAGATGGCGCTTCTAAGTTTTTATAGATATAGTATAGATGGCGCTGTATACAGTTTCAGTTTGTATGACTGATTCTATACAAATGAAAAGGTAAAAAGGACCTTACATTTTTAATATTTTATACACAACCCAAAAACACGACTAACACACGATTTAAGAAATAGTGAATTAGCTAAAGTACAAATGCTTGACTAAATGACAAATATTCTAGTTCCAGTGCCGAACATAGTGTCTCGTCCAACCGTGCCAACTCGTTGAAATAGCCATTCAATAAAAGAGCTAGCCATTTGACTAAACAACGCCATTAAATCACCCATATAGTATTATTTAAACCAGTTGTCTGTGACGTAAATGGTAAGTAAGTTAAGGATATTATGTGCGTATGTACCTATGTATTATATTTTTCAGTCATTGGCTCATACTATTTACATTCTTAAAGTATGTACTTAACCAAAGTAGTAATATTACAAATGAACGCACAATTTGTTTTTCCTTTTCAAACTCATCATTTAAGTAATGCTGACAATTATCATTTACGTCAAAAGCCTCTTTTAACACTGACTGCCACATTACTTCGTGATTTGTAATATAACAACGTGAATGAAACCAATTATCGAGTGTTATTAGTAGATACAAACAGCCAAACGACAAACAGCTTCCAAAAGATCTAAATTATTAAAAAAAAATGCAGCTTCTGCTTCAAAACCTTCGTGTTCACGTCATAAAAATCAGCATCAATCAATGCCAGTCCTTTTAATTTTTATTCATCGTCCTTATAGGTTTTGTCTGCAATAAAGCCTATACGCTATAATAGAGATCTCGACAATAGTGCTCGTTACTGCGGCCATCCAACACGGGATTAAGTTATGCAAGGATTTTTTCTTTTTCCTTTTACAGAATAAACTTTGCTTGAAGCGTGACGGGAAGGTATCATAAATCGCTACACTGGGAACGATGCTCGAATTCTTTTGTGAATAAGAAATAGAGCAAATTTCATTACGCAGTGGCCATGTTCATGAATATTTTTGATGTCGTAAAATCATTGCGTAACATTTTGTTTTGTTTACTTAACTCATTTCCATGCTGTCATCATCATCTCTCGAGCCTTTTCCCAACTATGTTGGGGTCGGCTTCCAGTCTAACCGGATTTAGCTGAGAACCAATGTTTTACAAGGAGCGACCGCCTATCTGACCTCCTCAACCCAGTTATCCGGGCAACCCAATACTGCTTGGTTAGATTGGCGTCAGACTTACTGGCTTCCGACTACCAGTAACGACTGCCAAGGACGTTCAATGACAGCCATTTCCATGCTGTCCCTTTTAATAAAACTTATTAAAATGTTAATTATAAATCATTCTTACTTGTCTACCTCTGTTATTTAAATTGAATAGTGCTCTGATTAGTCATTTAACGGCACGAGTCTGAGAGGATTCTTATTCAAAAATTTCTATAGCGTGTAATATACGATGACAGCAAAAACTTAAAATTTCGAGAGAACCGGTTATGAACAATTTACTGCTATCAAAATAATATAAACAAAACTGCACGCGACGATGACCCCATCTGTTGTCCGACAGCGGAACTGTGCAAGTAATAATGGATCTGGTCTGTGATTTATGCGTCAATTAACTGACCATTCTCTGCGCCCTTCGCGGCTCCCTCGCTAGCGTTATGACCAAGATAATGGTTTTCCAAATTAAATCTTCCCCCCTACATTAAAGCGTTGCTATAACCCGTATTCAGCGACTCAATCAACGGATGTTTGTTTTTCGACTTAGCCTAATTTCGCCGCGTTGAAGGGTGGTATTGTTGTTCGCGTATGTAATAAATTTGATTGGCAGATGTTTCTGGGCATAATAAATGTTTGTTGTTTTTCGATTTGCTGACATAAGTGAATAATAATTCTTATTAATTTTTGTAAGAAACATGATTAGGTACAGACGCCAACAAAACTGTCTAATTTTTCCAATCAACTTTGAACCATGTTCTTCAGGGATAAAGTTGAAAATCTATTGAGGAAATTTGTTAGATTGTGGTAACTTGATGTGCTGGAGTTTTCGGTCCTTAGGTCCGCGTTCCATTCTGGTGTTATTTTAACAATGGCTTACTGATAGATATTGAATAAAGCTGATACATTGTGTATCGTCGTAAGCAATCAACAACACTTTAACCCTAAACAAATTCTCTTTGAGAATTAAAATTCCAATTGAATACAATAATGCTTACAGAGATTGCAAAAAATAACACGAAAGCATAGGATCTGGTTCATATTTTTGTCTGTATGATTCATCCCATGGAACCACGTGTTCGCATACAGCAATTGTATTCAGCCAGGAATATTTTATGCGCGCCCGTTGCAAGCATGTCGTTCCTTATAAATACAATATGTATGTTGATCTTTGGGGCGCGTCGGTATACTGCCATAAATATACATATAAAGATATTGCTTGCTGGCCTACGTAATAAATAAGTAAAATTCACTTTTACTTTGTCTTCTCAAATTATATTTTACTATGCTAAAGAAATAATAAGCGGGGGATAATACGTCACTTATAGTACAGACGCCAGCACTACCCGAAACTGTCAAATTTCATCTCCAATCCATTGTGAACCATAATATGTTTGAGCCATAAAGTTGAAAATCTGTTAAGGAATTTTGACATATTATAGTAGCTTGATGTGTTGGTATCTGTACATTTTGTACTTTTTTTGTCAGATAAATGCAGCTCGATCCTCGATAAGTCTGTCCTTATTTACAGTATTTCACAGCACATTTCTATTTGCGAAGAATCAATGATCTGATATCCGCTACAATTAGGGTGACCAGGATTTTGCTGTCAGATAATTTCTATCTTTCGATGGCACAGAAACTATCACGCGAAAACAATAAATAATCTTGAAGTAGACACGTTGCGTGTAAAACTACAATGTTATTGATGTTAGTCTACAAACGGTGCAATATATTGTAAACAACGCAAGACTCGTAATTTAGAGTTCGGTTCCTTCCGACTCTAAACTTTATGGTCCTTACGTACGGCAGTTAAAATGTAACCAGGTTAGTTAGTGAAGATAAATGTTTACTCTACATACGTCCAATAATGTACCTATATTTAATGTTATACAAGGTATAATTTAACAGGATTTCTAATAAAATTATTATATTTTTTTCTTTTTGCTTTTATTAAACAGTGTGTACCTACTTAACCGTAAGTATGATCAATTAAACGAAACTTTCTCATGCGTGGAAAATAAAAAGTTGGAAGAGTAACAAGCGAAGACCGTGAAATAAGCAATATGTCATATCCGTAGTATAAATCAAGTTAATTGTATGATATCATACATCTGCCCGCCTTGCATGGGACGACGTGTGAAATGTGAGTTTTGTAGGCCTTATTTTCTCCAATCGGAAGCATCTATTAAGATAAATTTTAATGAACATATTCTAAAAAACATCCAGAAATATGTGTTACCCTATATTTTCAATATAGTGTAAATCAGTGGTTTATTCCTGCCGAACAACCCGTAGCCTCTACGGGTTGTTCGTAAGAGTTACCGTGGCCTAGGCACACAGGGACCTCCAGAAGGAGCATAGTTGGTTTTAGACAGTAAGAGTCTGACACTCACACACAAAAAAGGGGTTTATATGTAGACAACTAAATTAAATAGTAAACTAAATTAAATAGTAAAACTAAATTATTTTGAATGATTATTTAGCATCCAGGTAAGACATCCTGAAAATTAACTTTTTCATGTTACTGTTTGTGTCTTGGAAGTCCGATATCCTTTTGAAATTATAAATATTTTGGAAAACTTCTATCAAGTAGGAGTACCCTGCTCCTAAGTTAGTTGTAAGTCAAAGTAACTTGAGAAGTTAAGACCGACCCTTTCCAATCATCACGAGTTTTTTTCGTAACTTAAAAGCTGTGTCACATGAGAGACTCGCACATGTTATAAGAAGTCAAAATGATTTTATTTCAGTCGTAAAATAATTAAATATTTTTTTTGAATATTGTTTGTGTGGTCATTTTTTCTTCATAAAATTGTGCATGTGTATCCGATGGAGTTGAACTCTTGAAAGATATGGTTTCGGTCTTAATGCCATTATTAGGATCTTTTTCTTTCTATCCTGTATTGAATACTTCGGCTTATCAGATATAGACTAAGAGGTTTCATGTATCAATATGTCTGCCAAATATTATGTAAATCGACCAGTAGTTTTGGCGTAAAAGCGTCCCAAACACAGACAGACAGTTACTTTTGCATTTATAATATTAGTAAGGATAAGAAAAGAATATTAATTTGTAAAATCCCCATCGTTCGAACACGTGTCTAGCACTGACTGACATCTGGGTTGTACGTAACCTTCACCAGGATGTCAGGCAACCTTGTGAACCCACGATGCGCTTTCCGGAGCGTTATCGTGCTTTAGAACTATGCGGCCCCATTGCCTAATGTGTTTTGTTAGTGATCTGACTCGATTAGTTTTTATTATAGGTCAACAAATAAATTAGTTCTGTTTTTAATGACGAATGGGGAGACGCGAAATAAAGTCCGTCCTGGTCTCTAACAATTTCCATCACAATTTTGCGTTAAGATCTAATAAAAATAATCACCTAATACTAAATGAACCTTTTGTGGATTTTTTTCGGAATAATATTTGTATGTACCGAAAATAGGCAGGAAAAAATCTAATTAATTTTTGTACCGATGCAATGTAACAATAAAAGTTGACAACCAATTAATTAAAATCGAAATACAGTGCACGTATGAATATATTTGTTTTATGAAAGTATGTCGATGACATCAATTCGAGAATCGCGAATTAAAAGCGGTATACCCACCAGTACAGTAATAAAAACAATAAAATCTTTAATTGGACTTCTTAAGTGAATAAATCGGTTAGGTAATTAAAATATTTCTTAGTACTTTTTTCAAACAAACAAAAATCTTCTCAACGCCCACACGTTATTCATGATAAATACTTTCAGAAAAAACTAGGTTACCTGAAAACATGATAGTAACTGAAAGCACGTATTACAAATTTTAAATTTATATCCATAGTTGATTGCGCAATTTGTTAGCCATTTCTTATTTTTGTGAGCACTTAAATTCATGATGCTAACTTTCAGAATCGCCAAGATACAGTCAGGGGCAAAAGTCACTACAAATATAAATTATGTGTGTGTGTGTTTGAATAGCCTATAAACAGAAATACGGTCTTTTGCGTTGACCTCGAGGTCATCGATGCTTTGTCGTCCTTGTGTGTTGTATTTGTATGTAAAATGGCTCTAAGATTATATCGATGATTTGCAAGGTTATCGATAACTATTGTCTCAAACTTTTATGAAGTGTTTCCTTTATGTTCATAAAAAGGTATGCAACCATATGCAACCTAATATGATTATAGGAACTTGTTTTAGGACTAACACTTGATTAAGACATACGCAATTTATATTGAATGAAAGAGTAAAAAATAATGCATTTATCTAAATCTTGGAAGAAGTTTAATCTGTATCTGTAATGAAAGACCGAAGGCCGAACTCTTACATGAGTAAAATCTTGCGACTTACTGCTTACATGGTATAGAAAGCGGATATTTCAATCTTAGTGCTCCCGAGAGGCTGACCTAAGAAGCAATAGCGAAAGCCATAAATGCAACTGCCGTAAATATTGATCAGAATATGGGTTAAGTATCGAAAGACCACCACATATCTCAAAATGTTACATTACTTTGTATGGTTTAAGTACCTACCTTCATAATGCCAATCAACTTTCTAGTTATTGTTTACTTCGAGTCAAAAATGTCTGTCCATATTTATGTACAATGAAAACAAAAAGTAATTCTTCAAAATGGCATCAGGTACGGCAAAGAAAACAGATCATTATTGTAGTACAGACACCAGCACATCAAGCTACTACAATATGTCAAAGTTGAAAGTTGATTGGGAATATTTGACAGTTTCAGTTAGCTTTATGTGCTGGCGTCTGTACATTTTTACGGAACTGCTGCTTCAGAACCGACGTAGTTCCCGTAGAATATTCAAGTACAATAAAATTATATAATAAAATACCTATAATGGAATATTGTGTAAGAAAATCTTGTTTGACACGGCATCCTGACAGATTCAGTTACGAGATCGATGTCGGTCACATGCCTGCACGCATGGCGGACACATGATACGGATGTCCTCGACTGTACTAACAAGTAACGGAAAGATGCAGAAGTTCCATTCTGTCAATAACGATATTGAGACAAACAGTGTAGGTACATAAATCTTCATAATATAATTTGTCTCTTACTTATTCAGTAAAATGTTGTTGCGCGCGATTGTACCTAGTTTGTTAATTTATTTTTTATCGCGTGATTAAATTGGTCCTTTTTACATAATTATCTCGATTTGCTTAATTGATAACTCACAATGTTGGTCCGAAAACAAGACTGTGTAAAAAATAAGCATGCGTGAGAAACGTCGCCGCAAATAATTGAATAATCAATTAATTCATAATTGATTTTAATACAAAATGAATAGAAATGAGTATTAGCTTGTGATCAGCAAGCAATTACTGAGGTATGGATGCGTGCATTATTGAAACGATTATCGATTTAGGTCCAAGGAAAATCGATTTCTCGCTGATTTTCTTGTTTATGGTGATTGTTTAAGTGTTTAACGTGCGAAATATAGAATATATTATGTCGTAAACGTGAAGTGAAACTTTCCATTTATCGGGAACTTACAAATTAGTTTAAATTATATGTAGAAGCAATAAGGATACAATGTAATTCTAATGTAACGCTATTTGCTTCTAAACTCATTCACAAAGCAGCATACTCCCATACAGTCCCAACAGACCAGCGAAGGCGAGAATTAAAAAAAAAACAAGTACCTAGATAGCTTGACAGTGAAATAAAACGTCTGCCTACCTTTCGTACGCACTATAAGTGACAGTAACACTTAAAAGCCTGACAAAAGCCTTTTAAAAAGTGTCTGGGAACGTGTGAATCGCAACAAAGCGCGGTTTCCTGATGCACACACCCCCAGGGGCTGGCGTATTTTAGGGGGGCGTCTATGTACGTGAGATAATTCACCATGAAATGCTTTTGAAAGATTTTGCTGGCGCGAAGTTGTGAATGGGTATGGAATATAAAAAGCTGCTTCTTCTCAGAGTAATCGATAAAATAATCAAATCGATCGCTCAAAAAAAAAAAAAATGACGCATGTGCATAAATTCAAAACAAGAGACAAATACATTCCTAACATAATTTCATAGAAATTTCTACATAGAAAACATGGATCACAGAAAAATAGAAACAACCGTCATAAGAAACATTATGTACATATATTGGAGTTTAATAATGTGTTGTCGAAATTTTTCAAATCTTCAAAGTCACGAAATTCATCCAAAATGTTTATCACTAACTTGTTCAACAAAGACCTCACCTTAAGATTTAAGTAAAGTCATTGTTTCTTTGATGCTGTTATTTAGAGTTATGTGCGAACCAATACCTCTCAATGAGTTTGTGCTATTTTCGTCGATGACACAAGATGACTGCCCAAGATATCTTGTACGAATTCTTTGAAGACCGTCGTGCCCATTGTTACGTATCTCTCATTACTTGAAGCTATACATCCAGGTGTTTGATGATTTAAATGAAAGGACAAAGGTCAAATGAGAAAAACGTCTTATGTTACAAGAGAAACAAATTAAAATTAATTTCAAAATAATGAGACATTTTTCATCTGAGCCGAAATTAGGGACACTGGTGGAAACATTGTGTGTTCTACCGCTACAATACAAATTTCAAAATGATTGGTAGAGTGAAAGGGAATGTCAGACTCTTAATCCACGTCCCGTGGGGACTACTCCTGCACCAAGACAAAAAGTAGCCTATAGTCTTCCTCAATAAAGGGACTATCTAACACTGAACCAATTTTTCAAATCGGTCTCATAAGTTCCTGCGATTAGCGTGTTCAAGCAAAAAAACTCTTTAGTTTTATAATAAAGAATGTAGATAAATTGAACATGTGATACACTGAATACCTATCCGATGAAAATAGACCCCATTTAATCAGACATACATCATCTCGATTGTCGCTTTTTGCAGAGATGTAAATGCAAACCACACCACCATGTACGGAAAGTTCAAGGCAGCGAATAACTCAATAACTGAGCTAACTTACACCATTCCTCATTGTAAACAAGGTTCTTCGGAAGTGCAGACCTAGATAGTAAACATAGGGTTTATAAATACACGTCATGAAAACTAGGTCTAAATTGAGACCGGTCCTAACTTCCTAGTGTTCAAACTTTGCCGCAGTATTGGGTTAAGTTTCGTCTGCATGCAAACGGTGCTTATTGTGGTATCACTCTATATTACAAGCGTTGTGTTGTAAAGTTCGGAATACGGAAAATCAGTTTTATCTCTTGATAAAATAATGAACAGTTGAGCGGTGTACTCGGACTAGCATATACATGTATTAATTAAAGTTTGATTGTCATTTAACTGTTGAATGTTTTATTGTGCTTCGGGTTTAAAAAGGTATTTCAATGATATCTTCATGATCTTTAGAAAAAATGAAGCTAACTATGAACTATGTTGTTCTTTATCAATTCCAAACATACCACATTTTTATCTTGTACATGTTTCATTGATTATGTAATTTCATGTGACGGCAATTATTCCAATAATGATCAATTATTTCAATAATGAAAAAAAACTACATTACTAATGGGTAAGTACTCCCGTCCGCACGATATTTTATCGAAGGTTTAAACAATAGGTCCTTAGTCATGAAACTTTATTGAAACATTACCAAGCAAGTCAATAAGTTATGCACGATCCAGTTTACCTGGATAAACTTACTGGTATCGGAAACGAGTTACAGTTTGATATCAGGTGTTGTATCAATAAATAAAAGAGAAATAACAACGTTTTACGATAATAAGCCCCTTGTTTATTGAAATTTAATTTTTCGCACTAAAGGCCCTGTCCAGAAAAACGCTCGAATAGGCCGCGTATTTGAGTACATTGCTTCTTCACGATTCGTCGTACTTTTATTAAGCATGACAAATGCAGCAATGAATCAAAATCGTGGCAAATTCGCCCGTTCTGGACAAAACTTTTAGGTGAGTGCGACTGTGAGAATGAAATGAAAAAAAATAACTCATAAAATACTGGCAGGAAAGAGTATTCGAGAAAAAAGTTTAAACACCAAATTATTTCCTCAAATCCTTTTATCTATTAAAACAAAAACTTAAGGCGATACCCGCTGTCAGTTAAATTCCGGAGTGTGAAAGCCTAAAGTAGGAAACAAACGCCTTTAACAAAGAGGAGCTTTAGCCAAAATGTACATACAAAATACGGCTTTAAAGGGGCATACATTTTCCCCTTTGATCCCAAATGCAACCATGGCCGGGTAACCGAGTTACCTACATTGTCGAATTCATGAGACCTCACTCCGAAATTCTTGTTACATACACTCGGACATTTTGGACAGGATTCGGCAGGACCTTTAAATACTAAATAGGATGTGTTTTTTTTTGGTGTTTTGATGAAAGCTGTTAAGTTTAATTTGGTGAGGTTTTTTTGGTAATAGATCATAATGTTAGATTTTTTTCGATTATTTTCATTTTAAATACTATGTCTCTCCGTCTGACGGTTTGCCTGTTGCGATTTCACACTGTAACTACTAAATCCATTTAAATGAAACTTGGTACACAGATAGTTTCGAGCCTGAGGAAGGACATAGGCTACTTTTAGTCGCGGACGGAAGATTTTAATCATGTTTTAAGTTAGAACATTGTTTTAAGAGTTTATGAAAGTAAACTCTGAATTTTATATATTGTTTAACCATATATGTTCTGAAATAACTAATAAATATAATTGACTATATAATATTTTTCCCGTTTAAAACATACTAGCGAGTGCAATGCTGATACTAAAATTATACATATAAACCTTCCTCTTGAATCACTCTATGTATTAAAAAAAACCGCATCCAAATCCGTTGCTTAATTTCAAAGATTTAAGCATACAAAGGAACATAGGGACAGAGAAAGCGACTTTGTTTTATACTATGTAGTGATGGTATGGAAAAGCCCTGTAATAATGAGTCTGATTTTAAAATAACATAAAATTTAAAATCTTTTTTACCTACTTAAAAGCTGACATATTTAAATATTTCCTGTATGTAAACAAACAAACACTCAAGCTAATAGACATGAATACAAGAAATATTAAAAGCTTAAATAGATCGTGTTGAAAGCAATATTAATACATCTTAACAGTTTGTACTTAAAGAAGATTTTTTGAAAAATTTGCCACGACTTGTTACTTTGCCCTTAGATGTTTTAAAATGATAATATTGGTCTCGCAGTGTCGTTTTCTCACTTTATTTTTATTCGAATTTAATAAAAGATAAGTAGGTGATTTACTTAGAACAATGTTATCAAAATACTTAAGATCTTATACTTAAGCTTTTGAGTAATAGAAAAATTTCATAAATTCGCCATCACATCAAGCTACCGAAACTGTAAATTTACTCAAGCAATTTTGAACCATATGCTTCAGCGATAAAGTTGAAAATCTATTAAGGAAATTTGACAGATTGTAGGTCGCTTGATGTGCTGGTGCGTGTACCAACCTGTTTTATTATTTCAAGAGAATGATTAAGTAGACTGTATGAGAGAGTACAATTAGATTTTTTACAACGCAATTATTTTGAATGTTGAGACATTATTTTTGTCTAGAAAAATCTGTCTTAGACATTGAATTAAGTATTGAGATTTTCTTTGTAAAAGAAACGAACTTTGTATGTTTCAAAACTGGAACGGATTTTCGAATCCAAGAAAATGCTATTCCTTGTATCGAGATCTGAACTTCACATTTCAAAGTTCACTTACAAGAGAGAAACGGTTCGTGCTCGGATCATAACATAAGTCACCTAGGATTTGTCATGGGGAAATTTAGTGCAATAGCCCCTTGATTCTGTACAGCGTACGGTCCAACAACGGGGATATTAGAAACTGGGTTCAGAAAATTTATTTTAAAGTCTTGAAGACTATTTTTATGTCATGTAGATTGATATTAACATTATACAGTTAAATATGAACAAATGTTGTAGAATGAAATGATTATTATGAAGAAGCTCATTTATAAAGCATCTTATACCATAAGTGACAACTTAACACTAAACCGTAACTTTCTTTAATTTGAAGATATTTATGCAACCAAATTTAATATCTAATAGTACATAATTGTAAATTTATAAATAAATCTTATTTTGAAAATAAAATATCGATAACGTACAGTACTTATAACAATAGTAAACAATAGTATACTGCTTTTAGAGGCTCACAATTTTTTATTATTCTATTAAAATTATGGCACAAACTTGCACCTGAATATTTTTAGAAATTAAACGGAATAAGAATGGATATACTTGTGTTTACATTACATTTTGTATTAGCTTACATTTTGCGTGCCACAATGAGAAATACGTAAAACTACACAGTAGAAATAGTTAACAAATGATATGCTATTAACCCGTATACCCATAGTAGTATTATCTTTTGAGAACCTACTTAATTTACTTTCAGAACTGACTATTACCATTCAAAGCTTTACCACTAAATCATACATACTAATATCTATTATTACGTATGTACGCGCCCTATCCACATTATTCGCTCTAAATACCTGGCTCACATTTAAAAGCTAACTACGCATGCGTTAACAAAAAAAAAAAACAAAAACATAAAAGTTGATCTTAATAACAGGCACAAGAGCATACAAAACATTCCGTACATTGAAAGGTATAATCATGATATTTCTAACACCATGTATTATGTGTGTAATCGGGTATTATCGAGTATAATCGGCTATAATCGGCAAACGTAATCGCAGGTGCGCCAACGCCGTTAGTCGATGGCATTTTGATGTCCGCACGCGCCGATAACACATTGCAAATTGACGGTTTAAGTTTGTCTATGTAGAAATGGGGATCACGTTTGTTTGTTTGGAAATGAAAATGAAACCGATTGAGTAATTGCTTGTGGGTTCGTATTGTTTTGTTTACTTAAAAAGTTGGCCCTGATGTTTTTGTTATATTTACTGATATCCAAATGTTTTTGTTATACAACTTTCTAACATACACTAACCGCAAATGTAATAATATTGTTTTCAAAAGATTAGTTTAACAGCTTTGCAATTTTTAATGATACTATTTAAATTGATTTAAAATTTACTCAAAAAGCATGTAGCGATAATTGCATTCATTTTAAAAGAACATACGTTTGTGCGTTTTCAATGAACGTAAACAGTTGCGAAGAAGAAGTTAGGTCTAGTAAGGTCACGTCATGAGTAATACCAAAATTACATAATTGGACACCTGAAACCTTCATAACAATGCTATATCAGGCACGATAACGTATGCCAATTTAAATAATCTTTCACGTAAGGACAAACTAATTATTTTTTTATTCAGTCTACATAAATATCCAGTCTCACCACGCAGGTTATAATCTTGTCTGGATTATTCTGATCTCCACAACATATTTTCTAATTTTGATTTATTTAGTCGATAACAAAATAAACAGCTGAAAAATCGAGACACTGACTGCCAAAGCCATAAAAATATACCTAAGTATTTAGCTTTCCTGTCTCTTTGGTAAGTTTGTTGATGTTTAAGTACTTCAACCAGGTAATTCATTAAAAATATTAAAATGTACGCAATAAAAGTATTCCTGTGCTCAT
This sequence comes from Heliothis peltigera, assembly GCA_958496145.1. Taxonomy (NCBI): domain Eukaryota; kingdom Metazoa; phylum Arthropoda; class Insecta; order Lepidoptera; family Noctuidae; genus Heliothis; species Heliothis peltigera. The sequence goes on from OY292337.1 coordinate 6,138,147, forward strand.
TAGCAATAATTAATAACAATATTTAGAGGAAAACAATATTTTTTCCGGTCCATTGTATAAACCATGATTCGTCATCTGTCATCCATCAATCCTGCTTGAAATATCGTAATTAACATCACTTACTTATCTTTGTTCTCACCCTGGTTAGGTAAGGCCGTTTCTAATAAATGTAGAAGTATTTGAGCAACACACTCAAGGCGAAATATAGCCTATTTACAATTTTTAGGGTCAAGTATCCTATCTTTACTTCAATTTTGGAGTCGGCACAACATGTATTCTTTTGCCACACTCTTCTACATGTCGTCATATATAACAAGTAACATTCTTTTTAGCCATATCGGCTTTCACACTATACATCCTTCGTTTTTTGATCGTCTACTTCTTCTATACCTGCCTACGTTCGTGCTCATAGCTTCTTCATAGCAAGATCCTCATTCCTCTGCATTACATGCCCATACTGCATGACATACATACGATAGCCGGTTTGGTTACCAAAGGTACATTCAATCTTTCCTATAATACATAGTAGACCTAAAAGCAATCACATTGCTATTTGCGAAAATTCGTAATAGCATATTCTTGCTTTCTATGCAGACCTTAACCTTAAGACTATCAAAACTGGATGAAATTGAATGCTTATATGAAACATCGACACGGTTCCATTTATCATGATAGAGTACCTACAACATAACGGGAGCCCAATACTTGTTGAGCAACATTAGCGTCATTGTGAAGCCGTGCCTCATAATGATCGGGAATTTATTGTACCATCGTATTTTAAGGAAACTGTAGTGGAAACCAATTTATAGCATCGACCATGGTACTGTTTCTTACGAGACTGTAATAATTTTAGCAGGTTGTAAATTTTATAGTTTTGTAGAATATATTTTAGAAAAAGTAGAGTGACATGACATAAAGATTGAATAAAAAAAGGAATTTTAATTTGTTGACGTAATGCTATTGGAAATTAAAGTACCGACTTACAAATGAAAATAATCACGAAGAATACATATGAAATGTAAAATTGGAAATTGATAATGAAAATTCCACCACCAATGTTCAAAAAGATTATAATGTTTCACTTATATTATACTCTGTACCAAGCACGCAATTTGCTATTATAACCATCACAGTTTTGTCTTCAAATAAAAAATTAAATATGAAAACGGTCATAATACGTACATTAACTTCTTCATGTATCTTCTTCTCGCTGACAACAACGTGTAAGTTTCCTTGTGCCCGCCCGTGGGCCAATACTTTCCCACCTTCGACTTCATTCGGCAAATTCCCACTCACACTTCTAAACTTACTAATTGTACAAATCTATTCAGTACTTTCACAATTTTCTTTTCACGTGTTTTTCTCTTCTCCTCGAAAGCAAACTGCTCCTAAAATAGAGAAAAAAGTTTGAAGGAGCTTATGTACAGGGTAGCGACTACTTGGAACTATAGCAAGCTACTAACAGGGAAGCCAAACTGTCAACTGGTTAACAAATGAATCATGCAATTATATCGAACACGCCAAAGTAAGGAAAATAAACCCGTACTAAAGCCAAAAGAACAAATAAATAAAATACAGGATAAACATTATAACAATTGCTAATAATGCAAAACCAAAGCCAAATATGATGATTATGTCCAAATAGAAATAAAAACAAAGCTAAATTAGCTAAACAATTTTTCCACTATCCTTAATTAGGACGTAATAGTTAACAGGCAAATAATTAATTAAACCATAGTAATGTTTTGGCAAATATGGCGGATATTAGCATTACAGAATAAACTTATTGAACTACAATAGGATGTGGATGTAATAACGATTTAAATACATACTCAGAAGAAGGGAAAGCTTTAAAAATAAGCATGGACTAAGGTGAAATTGCAAATCAAACGAGCAAATAACACATTTTGCTTTCCTTCATGGTAAGCAAACCGTGTGACGGATATAATACAGACGGTAACTTCCTCCACAGCAAGTGTTGGTACTTATAAGGAAATATTAATAAACGATGCTATAATTAACTATCATTACAAAGCATTATTCGTTAACAACATCGGTGTTACTTCAATAATAATATTGATCCAATCCTTCTTTGCAATTTTCAAAGCTTTTTCATCTAACTACGAAAGAGATTAATAAATAGTTCGTTTTTTGTTAAGACTCTAAGTTCAAACACTCCTATCATATTATTGTGAAGATATCAACCCTAGCGTTATGATTATTAACTAAAATATGATATAATTATAACACTAAATACTCCAGAGTGAATGTAGTAACAACATAAAAGGTCCGAAGTAAAACTTAATGAGTCGCGTTCCCAAAACGATAATAAAGTCATTGTTTTCATTATAACTGACGTTAAAAAATGTGATGATATAGTTAGTAGAAAAGAAACCGCATACAAAAGTGTAACATGAAGTGAAAATATGAATATTCTTACCGTGGACTTGAATGAATGGGATCAAAACAAAGAGGTACATAGAATTAAATATGATGAGAATAAGGCGGGGCCGCAAGATACAACCGTTAGTACCCGTACATATACAAAAGAAAAACAATATATAAGTATATTAAAGTCGTGAGAGAAGAACATAGCTCTGTTTTTGTTAACTAGATTGGAATTATTAATAAAGATTTATAATATTCTTATGATAGGTTCCGAATTATTAACGTTTCTACCTAATCTTCTGCAGGTAAAAATTTACTAATATTATAGACCTGATCAGGTTGTTTCTTTGCTTGAATGTGCTAATTTCAGGAACTACTCCACCGATTTGGACAATTCTTAGATAGCCCATTTATCGAGAAAAGCTTTTTATCTGAGTGACCATCGTAGGTCCAGTGAAACCGCTGTAGATATCTACATAGCAGCTAATAACGAACAGTAAACATTCTGTGACTCTTCGCAAAATTTGGGCAAATAGATGCAAAAGTATAATATTTACGATTAACAGTGTACTGTCAGTATTTGATAGAACTGACTTTTAAAGACAGACTTGCAATTATCTCGTCATAATATAAGCAGTTTAAATAGTTAATGCAACAGCCGAAGCCATACCAGTAATCCCCTTATGAATAGATAGCAAAAATTTCGAAACACATGCACATTTTGCTTCTGGCAAATAACACAATGTGTTATACGAACGACTTTATTATAAATGGTAGCTATTGTTAAGCTTTCGTTAACACCTACGCATAACTAAATATGGAATATAAAAATTATAAATGATTTATGACTGATCAAATGTTAACGAGGTAGGTATTTGATATAGATATTTCATATTCAGCTGTACGACGCCATTAAAATGTTGACTAGATTAGTGGTTATTTCATAACACTGTTACTAGTTTTAAAACTTGAAATTGATACAATTTGGATTTTTAAATCTGTAAAAGTATTTGATTTAACCAATAAAATTCATAATTTAGCAGAATATGTTCCTGTTATTGAAAAAACCAATGACGTCGGTAATCTGGTTGTAATTTTTGATGTTACAACTATAGATAACGAGGAAGTGATAAATAGCAAAATCGTGGAGGTTTACAAAATTGTTATATAAATTATCTACATTTTGATGGCAAATTAAGTCATATTAAGTACAAAAAATAACCAGTAGATGCTACGGCCAAAACTTTAATAGCAAATTATGAAACAATCGACCTTATAAAAGACCTCTAGTAACTGTAGACTGCCAGCAAAAACTACCAAAATCATAGAGCGTTATAAAATAATTGTCATGGTGATGTCAAATTCAGTGTACTCGTAGAAAAAACTCAGCAAGATCATTCTTAAAGGCAAAATTATCTGACAGACATAATTATTACGAAAATTTGAAATAACATTTACATTGGCAGAAACTAAACTCTTGCTGCCTTTTGTTACGATAATAATCTACAAGATTAAGTCATCGGGTGCCGTCATAACAATGTTATGGATATCATATTTTATTTTAAAGAAAGACAGTTGCGTCAATGTATTTGCTAAGATTTAAACACAGGTTATGTATAAGGCCATAGATAAACTGTTGAAATGAACTTTAATAATTGTCCGTTTAAATGCCTAACAATTTTAGTGTAAACACAATTAATTCATCTCCCGAGCCTTTTCCTAACTATATTGGGGTCGGTTTCCAGTCTAACCGGACTCATCTAAGTACCAGTGTTTTACAAAGAGCGACTGCCTATCTGACCTCCTCAACCCAGTTACCCGGGCAACCTTCCGGCTTCTGACTACCCGTAACGACTGCCAAGGATGTTCAATGACAGCCGGGACCTACAGTTTGACGTGCCATCCGAAAACACAGTCATTGGTGTCTAAGATATACTTAGAAAGTACATAAAAACTTAGAAAACTGCATTGGTACTTGCCTGACCTGGAATCGAACCCACGCCCTCACACTTGATAGGTTGACTCTTTAACCGCTGGGCCACCACGACTCTTTACGGGTGTTAACAAAATTATTTGATCATGAAATATTTACGCAGATAATTAAGCTATAAGTAATTAAAAGCTTCAAATCCCTCTGGAATACGTTGCATATATTTTATAAGTGCATTTTGTGCAGGCGTTCAGTGCTCTCAGTAACTTTAAACAACAAACACTGTTGATGCAAATTTTGTTCAAACGTTTGCTAAGTGCAACGACTGGGGACTACTTTTAGGTGCCGTTTGCTTTAACAACGTAAGTATTTTCTTATTTGAAGCTTCTTTTGTTTTGTGTGTTAGGTGTTACATTACGCCTTTATTATTTTAGACTGTTAAAATCACTTACTTATTCTAACATTAATGATTAATTAAAAAATCTATAATATTTTTTGGGATAGATACCGTAGCATATTACCTACCTACATTAATTTACTAAGTTTCTCCTTGCCATATAAGGCTCAATAAATGACGCCTGCGCAGCTCTCCGTGATAATCGGCCCTTTAACCATATTTCAGCTAGTTGTTCTAGCTTGACACACTTATTGACGCCCCCAGAATTAGATCACCGGCAATCACGTCAAGGGTAGTGAATAAAGTGTAAAATATTGCTCTATGTTATCAACAAACTAATCGGCAATAATTGGGCAAAATCTATAGCATCTCGTAAAACAATAAATATTTCCGAACAATATTCGCAATAGGGAATAATTCTTGTTTCGTAAATCTATGGATTCGTATTTCTGAAATATATTGCTCAATCCGCCGGAGTAAATAGATTATTCCAAGATAAAGCAGTTTCTATTCCAAACTACCTTGACGAAGGAAATAAAACTAACTCGGTAATAAAGATTTGTCTTCTAAGGAATAGTTTCATGAAGGAACATTATTATGGTAATCGGCTTGAAGAATTACGTCGTAGTAACACAACCGATTGCAAATAGTGCTGTTAAGTGCATCATAATTCACACAAAGTCATCGCTTCGGCGAAAGTAACGATTTAGAGCTAAGAACGGCTGTTTTGCATTTTATTTGTAACTTTCGTTTCGTACTTTCTTAGTAACGGTTCTGAAGAATAAACTTCAGTATAATTAGAGCAATTTGGAGTTATTAAGTAAGACATAAAAATTTTAACATTTTTTGTAGGCAAGTTATTTTATTCATGTTATTATTATCTGACATTTATCTCAATGAATTTAAATTGTATGCACATAAATGTATGAAACGCTAATTTGTGAGAAGATAATATTTAGAATCAATAATGCATTAGCACCAATTACCACCTGATTTAGCCTCAAAACTAGAAAAACTTGATCTTCCAATACCACAAAAGCAGTTTGTTAAAACGCAATTAAAGCTTGCCAAAATTTTATACTCATAGCATCCGTAACAAGTAAGTCCAAAGTATTTAACCAGGGAAATAAATCTTTCCCCTTCAAAGTAATGCCTAGGGGTTTGGCTCATAGAAAATTTATATTCAAAATGCTATCCATTATAATTTTCAATATGCCATTCGGTATTGATTACGATAAAAGAGGTGAGCTTGCACCTTGTTGAAATTTATTGACAGCATAAATTGAATAACTTAATGCCTTATGAGTTGTTTGACACTTACCTCATAAAGTACAATTTGGTATGTAGAATACGGGTATAGTAGGTAGGTTGTATTAATATTTATAGATTTGTTAATGTGAACTTCGTTGTCAGTGCTGTCAATCGATTTGATTCGGTATTCATTGATGAAGAAATATTCAAGACAGTATTTAATAGAAGAAAATAAACAAAGATACTTGAAGTGGATAAGAAATTGCATTTATAAAACAATTTTTATCACACTTAACTACAGAACAGAAAACAGCTAAAGCAGTCTTCTTTAGACAGCTACAAGATAATTCTGAATCAAATGATATTTCAAAACGTACGTAGGTTAACTGCAATTGTTATAAATTGTTTGTCAAACGTGTCTGTTCATAGTTTTATTGACTAATTTATTATCTAAATGGAATATATACAGGCACAAGGCTAGCAGCTCCTACGCGAAGCGACCATCGTAAATCTAGGACTTGTCTAGACAGTATTCAACGACCGAACTTAGATAACCGTATTAAGTACCAAAAACGACCCGTGGGTGCTACGGCCAAAACTATAATAGCAGATTATGAAACAGTTCGGCCTTACAAAAGACCTCAAGTAACCGATGACGAATATTATAGTATTAAAGTAACGATTGCTATTTCTTATATGGATTGGAGTGACGAGTTTGTTTTTACAAATTCCAATGCTCTTAGAGTTAGTCTAAAGTAATTTTCATTTGGCACCATTCCTGATCCTATGGATATAAGATCATAAAAGCAAAACACAACATCTTTATTATGTACACTTTATTGTCTGCCATTTTACATAATGATCTAAGCGTTGTGTAATTGATCTTGCTCTCGATAAACCCTTATAAGACTATCGTGTCTGATAATCAAATAATTGTATTATAATAATTGCTATCTTTGACAGCTGTCCGTGTTTTAGAACGATTCGTCCTTGAAGTTAAGCTGTTAGTTAAAACGCTTACTTTACGCGTTGCTTAATCTTCCGGGCCAATGCATCTGAAGCAACTGGCGCAAATCAAAATCACAAGTAATTGGACAAGACAACGTAACCAAATCAGTGTCACGTTTGCCATCGTTCAATGCTCGTTTCGTTACAAACTGGTAATATGTATAGAAGTTCCACCATTAGCGGGAAATCTGTTCTGTTTAGTGCCTCCACTTAGTTGTCGTGACTTACAAAATAGTCTAGAGTTTGTGCTATAATTTTATAATCAGTCATACCCTCATTTGCTTAGAACTTACAACCAAGACAACTTAATTTTGTTCAATGATTTCTAGGAAGATAAGACGTGAGAGCCAGCTATCGGATACCATCATGATATGTGTATCCTTTCCGCCTGCATAATGTTATTGAAATGCATTTGCTTATTATAGCGAACTCATTACGTTTTAATTAAACACAAATGGATGATACAGTGACGCTTTTATCCGTTTCTTAGGGCAATCAGATCATATTGAAACCTGTTTATCAAAACTAGTTGTTCATGTTACCAATTAGCGTCAATCAGATATAATAAATGCTTATCAGGTGAGAATTTAATGTGATTTCTGTGGCGCACACGAGGCAGTTCCAAATTGATATTCTATTTCAAACAGATTCTTGAATATTTAAATTTATAATGAAGCACAATAACAAAGTAAAAGGTCACATAACCCCTGATGGAAATGCCGTGTTGAACGACAGTGTTGATGTTACTGAAGACAGACAGAACATAGCAGCCGTACAAACTAATTAATGAAACCCACATCAAACATTTTAACGTTCTAATAAAAAGGTCTAATGCAGTACTTTGTAAAGTATATTAAAGTATAAACATATGGAGAGGAAGCATGTCAAGTAATGAGTGATTCACCTCTAATAAAATTTATCGTGGATTGAGGTTCCTATTGCGTCAATCAAAACCACATTCACGACAGGTCATTTAATTAGTTCATAATTGAACAACGAACCGTTCGACATAAACTAGTTACCATTAAATGATTTGAATAAAATACTAATTTCATCAAACACATCATTTCGTCTGTCGAAAGCAAAATGTTTCACGTCATTTAGTGTAATTTTTATAACATGTTCAGAAACTGCGTTACTGGGTTTTAAGTTGTTCTCTTCAATATTTACCTCAACTGAGTATGGACGTTGCTCACAATTACTAAAAGTGTTTAAACTCTCAGACAATTTAATAGTTCGGAACAAGTGTAGTCTTAGCTCAATAGGAGTCAAGTGCAGCATTTCTAACTCTTATGGTTTCACTGTAAATAATAACACTTGTAAATAGTTCCGCTGCATACTCGAACCGACTATTACCTGCCACCATTATGGCTTTTATGAACGCTATTTAATATTTTCGAAGAACCGCCCAGAACGCTAAACTAAAGACTACAAATTTTAAGGCTACTTGGCTATATTTTCTCTGTCTTGTTTGGTATTTAGCTTTAACTACGAATGGACTAAGAACTTTTTTTTTTAAAGATAACAGTGATTTGCCATTAACAAATTGTGGTATTAAGACATCAAAGCACGGCGTCCCCCAAGGGTCTGTCGATAGCAACATTTTCCTCTATCCGTACAAATCAATAGGCGTTCAAAGTATCGGGTCTAAAAGAAAATTTTCTCTTGTAAACAACTTTCATTGGTGGTTGCCAACTATTTTCTCTGCCTATAAATCTCACTAAGCACCGACATTTAATCTATCGCCCACCGGTAGAAATGCTATTGCTCGTGTTTATGTAGGACCAGGCAATTACTTCTTGGTTAAGCTACATTTAATTACTATTACAAAACCGTTTTTGTTTTAAATTACAATTAGGTATGAACACAGCGTCACTGGAGACTGGTTTTTCGAATTTATTTTAATAGAATCTTGGTAAAATTTTAATAGGATAAAGGGGGGTTTGGAAATCCAATAAATAATTTAAAACTTGAATGAAAATCGATAGTTCTACAACCAATAAAAAGCGTTTAAATGCGTAGGATACACTAATTGTATAACAAACGATTATATGCAAATTATTTAGATCATGATGCGGAACTTAGGCGCCTTTGATAAACCGGTCCATTACTAATCTGACCATACATATGTCAAACATACACCATACATGGATATCAACCATTAGTAATACACAAGTAATTGTTTTGACTAAAGATCAATGATTACAATTAACTCGATTGAAACTTCCTGGTTTGATTTTTATCATCCAATTTGATAGCGTTGCTTGACGTAACATTTATTTTTATAAGGCAAAAAATCCAATTGGCATATACTCGTAAAATAATTAATGTGAATGGTAATAAAGATGATCCTTGATTTATTTCTTTGACATTTAAAGATTTTGAAAGAGCTGTTATTGCGAAAGGCAATGTTTTTGACAGGGTCAAAGATTAGACAGAACTAAACGTGGAAGAAATAAATTACCACGATAGCACTGCAACTAAAGCTAATATAAATATAAAAAACCACGATAACCTCACTTAGGTAATGAATGACGTATCATATAATGAGGAATATTTTTTTCTAGAACTGAGAACGAAAGGAGCGAATCCTATGAATATGTATGCGTTCCGCAGTTCACTTTCGTACAATTGCATGTCTTTGGCTTGCTGCACGCTACTGTCAATATCTTAGATGAAATTATTAATGGTCTTTTATTGTTTACGTTCCTATCTGATGTAATCAATGAAAGTTTAGGGAAGTTTCTGAAATCAGAGACGGAAAATTTTGACGTGCTTTGTGGTGAATAAAAAAGTTAGGATGGATGTTATTTTTAAAAAACCATAACTTGTCGATACCGCAATAACTTTACAAAAATCACGATACCGAATCAGCGACACACAATATTTACATTAATATTTAAAATTTATTTATGAACCGCAAAATTCGGTGGTGGTCCGTGAAATTCTATATCCGATTAACCAAATAAACGATGCATACTGTGAACAGTGTCTGTAAAGCCGTAACTTTAAATCGATGAATCGTTTAGAAAACACATCGATGACTCATATCGAAATATCGATTAATCGCGTGGGGTATGCTGTGAAATTGCAAAACTGACTTTAGTTGAACCCCGGAACGAATCACTTGTTAAGTTCTAAAACGACGGATTTGTGAGCTCACTTAATGAACTGTAAAGCTATCATTTACGTCTATGTGGCACGTAGACAGAATTCGTCTAAAAATGATTTATTTAATGCTAAATACCACGTCTTTAATCGTAATAACCTCATTACGAAAACATTTAAACATTCTAACGTGTCAGAACTTTTTGCCACAGAAAGTACAGTTAGGCAAGGAAAAAATATAGAACACATTTCCTAATAACATTTCTTGTGAACATTCGGGCTATTAAATACTGGTTTCAATATTGACTGCAGACAAATAAGGGAAGACAAATAAATGATATTTAGCTTCCGACCACTGTGATACAAGGTAGAACCAATGAATATTGAATGAGCATATTTGTCCACGAAGTATGACGGTACTTTAGCCGCATGATATTTAAGGTCCCCATAACAATAAATTACGTTACAGTGTTCTAGGCAACTTGCTGTCAGTGAAGATTAAATCTGCAATCCATTCAAATTCGCGTTTTGAAAACAATGAAACTTCTATTGTGCTCCTTAAGGAGAAGTGGGCAGGAATAGTTGAAGTGCCAACTGCTGGCTTCAGATACAATAGTTGATGCTTCGGTAAAATTCTTTGCGATCGAGGATGGTATTCAGATATTTCATGCTTCTCTTACGCCTCTAATAGGCATAGCCGACAAATAAATATCAAGATTTTCAAGAATTTTGCGTTGCTTTCACTATAATGGAATCTAGCTCAAACTAAGTAGTCTACGTGATATAGTGCGTGCGGACTTTTAACAGGCACGACAAATAAGGTTATTCAAATAAAGATACCGCAAAATATTCCTACGTCCTTGTTTCGGTATCAGCTTTTACGCGTACTACAAAACAATCTAAGAATAGGTAATACCGGCAACCAAGCAGGACTGTTAAATTAGAGTTTTATCTACAAATTGTCTATTACGATATAAATTTTGTGGAGAAACGGGACAAAATGCAAAAGGCTTTCGCGTTATAATGCAATGATTTTCTGTGAAAATTTATCGGCTTGCATCGACTGTTATTCGCCCACGTATCCCACTAAAACTAAGGCATTTATATTGTTTCGTTTGTAAACAGAAGGTATGACAAACGGTGGCGAAGATTGTCGGTCTTCAATCGAAATATCTTACTGTATATTCGTACTTTTTGCCGTCCATCAAAAACTTTCCTGTTATTTTACAAGCAGAACTTTTTACTGAAACCAACACCGTAACTTTAATATCAACGTGTTTAGTTTCAACACTTATCTCTAGTGTTTAAAGCATAAATCAAAACTTATCTGACGTCACTGAACCCTTTTTTTATCTGATATCTAAAAAACGCTGTAGGGATTCCTTTCATGTTTGTTTTGAAGCGGCTAACATAAATCATGGGGTAATAATGGTGGTTGATTAGCTATATAAAACCACGGGAAACGCCGGGGGGCTTGCGTTAGTTACCGATATGTCATTGGGGCCGTAAAACGGTATTACTGCACAGAATACGAGTGCAGATGGTCATCTTCCACTATTAGATAAATTAATGTCGTTAAATGAGTGGTCATTTATTAGTTTCGCTTGCCTGGTATTTGCAGGCTTTCCTTTCATAAATACTTTACACGATATTGCTGGTGATTTACGATAATTATTTAATAGAATAATTATATATGGTTTGTATTGTAATTTACGTTCTGGGGAAATTCATTAGTTTTGTATTATTTTATGACTGTCTAATTATTTCTGACTAAATTAGGCATATTAGAAATTTGAAAATAAAAATACTCAACACATCCCACTAAATCAAAAAGGGCTTCAGCGTGTTGACTTCGGTCACGTGGTCTAAAAGAGTAAAAACTCATTAGGTATCTACAATACTTTTTATAGATAGGAACTTATTTAACGAACCAGGTTTTACCTGGTATTTAACCAGTATAGACGAAACCAGCAAGAATATTGATCATAAAGTACAGGTGAGCTACACATTCCGCCTTCATAGACATCTATTTGTATTTTACTGGCCTACCGCAGTCCTACAATCTAGACTAAAATGTCCATTGCACTGTTGTGCTAGAAAATATTATTTTCCATCAACATATTTTATGGGGACATGGTTAAGGAAAGAGCAGAAATTCAACGTTGTACGATAGCTTATTAAGTAAGACCGAGCTTTAGCTTTACCATATATCTGACCTAGGCAACAACGACTCCTTGGTAAGAGTGGTTGTCATTCTTTCTAGCTTCTGAATACCTGTTACGACTGCCAAAGGCTTACAAATGACAGCCGGGACCCACTAATGTTATGTATCTTCCGAAAGACAGAGCAGCTTGTTATGACAAGATCGACCGCACCAAGCCTTGCTTAACCTCAATATCGATTCATCCGCACAGCGGTTACTTAGCCACGAACTCATCAGATGAAGAAATATTATATGGAGTTAATAAAGACTGTGCATTTTATAGTATTTTTTGTCAAGAAGCCAAGCTTGTACTCACGGTCACAATCGGATGAACTAAAGTTCCCATATCTTCCCAGTAGATAGATTCTCTTGCAATATAAATAGAGAGGTAATTTGTCTTCTGTAACATTTTGTTTAGTAGCACCGTCATACCCACACGGTTCCCATACAATATCACGATGGGTAGGGCCCAACTTCCCGGGTCGTGGTCATAGGGTCACCGATGTCTGATGGATGGGACCGTAACTACGCATTACTAACACAGTAGAATTTGTGAGGTCTATGTTGTTATATGGTTTGAAAAGCACTATAGATTTATTATGTTAACTGAAGGTTTTAGAATGTATAGATAAGAGATTAGTGATAACTGTGATTAACAGATGAAGAAGGGTGACTAGCAAGAAATAAAATAGACGTTAGGTAAGCTCAAGTATTATGCAAATGCGAGGAAGATGAGCTTATTTTAACAAGTAATTGGAAGACAAGCCCTGACTTTAAAGTGCTATAAACCAAATCCAATAATATCCCTTTGAGGTTGAATTTGATGCTACAATAACTACGATACAGAACTAGTCCCTAACCCTCAGAAGTTTCGCTTGTAGCCACAAAACAAACAGCAAAGAATAAATTTCAGATACAACAATCGTGGAGATACAATGATTGTGTAAATGTTCCTATGTTATGTATATCAGTGTGTATCTTAATATATTAGGTAGCATGGGTACATAATATCCCCCATTAAACTCTGACGACGCATTAAGCGTTGCAATTTGTTTCGTTGACAGCAGCCGCAGGGTTCGTTGTTCTGGCATTTGTTATGGGTTATACGGACAAGGAAACTTCATCTTTAGAAGCTAGATCAAGAAATACTTCTAAAGGTACTTCGTGAATATTCAGTTGTACTGTCTTTTGTTTTTCTTGACCTAGAACTATAAAAGCTTACGTTTTTAACATCCCATTGCATGGCACAGGCCTCCTATTACATTGAGAAGGATTGAGCGTTAATCACCGCGCTTGCTTAATGCGTGTTGGTACTACTATGTTGGTTGATAGAACTGAAGTAATACATTGAGAACTAATAGGAACTGTAGATGGAATTTCCTATTGCATATCATGGAAGCTTGAGTAAAGATACTGGTTTAAATGTATCACAGATTTGCGTTTAACAGTACCGTTTGACCAAATACCAAAGTGCCAAGACTGTATCTGACTGACATGACCAACATTTCTCAGCAAACATAAACTGGTCTCGGACATTCTTCGTTCGGGTCACTTACGTTGTTATAATTTCTTACATTATAGTAACGGTTATAAGCGTTTGAAACACAATTAAAGGACACATGAAAGTCGTTGTTTAGATAGAGTAACTTCAAATCATTATTTATTGTTCGGAAGCCTGACACCCCGATTCGCGCTGACCTTTCCGTTTCGATAAGATAGTGGCGTTACACAACAATTACTTATAAATAAAATAGGTTAGGCAAAGTGAAAGAAAATAATTGATAACACGTATCTCTATGCATCAATAGTTTTGTGGTATTGTTCTACATTTATTGTGCAAGTTACAACGCGTCCTATGACACTGTGAATGATCTGAATTTGATCAAGGTCCATCTATAAAGTGTTATAAAAGACGTGCACTGTGTTATATTAAAAAAAAAATTACCAAATGGACATAATAGAACGTTAATCTGAAATAAAATAAACATGATTTAGGGAAATGCGTTCTAATAATAATAGAATTAAGGTATTGATTACAAATCAATTAAATATCATTAGGGAACAAATAAATGCGTCGGTACATTACAATAAGACCGAATTAGTATTTATTGATGCGTAAACCGATCGTGGCCCACTGTGCGGACAAACAAACTCCACGCGAATAACACGATTACTTCCGATTAACTTGATTCGAATCGAATGAGACCGACATTTTTTCAAATCGATTTTATAACAATCCGATCATCTACCGTTAAAAGATAGGTACCGTAAGCCGGAGGAATTCCTATTTATCTAAAATCTGTATTAGGGTTGGTACTGGAAACGATTTGTTCAATCAATCCATGAACAAATTATGATAAGCGATTTATTTCTTTGCAAGAAAAAATCTAACAATTTTGACAAGTCGAACTTAAAGAATTATTTTATGAAAGTTGAATTTTATAAGCCATATTAGTTAAAAATTGCCTCATGTGCCAAACCACATACAAATTAGAGTTAAAACTCTTATTAAACATAATATATTTTAAAAAATATCCAGAACGATCGTTGAACTTACACGAAAAGCAAGCAGCAACCCTACGAAAGACTACATTACAACAACACATCGATCTAATCACAACAATAGGGCTGCTGTCATTCCATATCGTGCATCGGTATCGGCCTAAAAACTTATAATACGATTTTTGTTACTCAGTCACGCGGCACGCGACTTACATCAGATCTCAATTAAGAATCGAGTAGTTAATTAACGTTTGAACAAAAAATAATATCGATAGAAACACGCTAAGATCAGAAAACACTTCGTTAAAGTATGTACCTCGGCTATCTTTTTTCTTTTTCTTCATTAATTCATCGATTGATTCGGGTTCGCTTCTCCAAGTGAGATTGAGATAGAGGATTCATAGAAAAAAAGAGAAAAGTTCGGTATTTTTGTGCGTACTAAAATTGACATCAGTTTCTAAAAGCATGTATTTTTTATCACAATTATTATTTTTATGACAACGCGCCCAAAATCCCCCTAATCCCAAAAACACTTTATTAAACCGTCAATAATAAAGAAGAATGTAACATTACTTTTCATAAAAAAAGCACAAAGCATCGTAAAAAGACACGATAAACTCGATAATATTTTTAATAATGTCCGTTCGGCTTCCGATGCGTTCCGAACAAGAGGTTGCACGGGTCTATTGAGCACTGACGACCGGAATGATCCGGTAACCACGCAGCCCCGCGCTATCACAAACAATGACCGCATTCACAAAATAGCAGATTTCGTAAAATATTCATAATTTTCCCCACAATGAAGTCATACCAGTCCACCCATAATGAATAACAATAAATATGGTGTGCTTTGTTCATACCAACAACCCCATAAAAATGTGTGTTCGGGTACTTACGTTCAAATATGAATTGCATGCATAACTTATTGTCCTATCGACTGGACAATTTGAATGAGCATAAATTGTACATTTCGTTGACCTTTTGAATATTAAATATCTTCATTTTATTTGTTTAGCGTAGACACCTGGTAATTTGATTTGAAACAAGAATCATTAAAAAAACCCAAGCTAAGGAATTTG
This sequence comes from Heliothis peltigera, assembly GCA_958496145.1. Lineage (NCBI taxonomy): Eukaryota > Metazoa > Arthropoda > Insecta > Lepidoptera > Noctuidae > Heliothis > Heliothis peltigera. Next base: position 6,154,013 of record OY292337.1, read on the forward strand.
AAAATGGAGCTTCATTTGGGAGAAAAAAATGGTGGATGGTGCAACAAGATGAATGTATTAAAATTACTTTTTTGACGGATGAAGTCTCACCCTCCCGCGTAATATCTTTATTTTTGTCAAAAGAATAAGAAGCATTATAAAGAAAGTTGATAAACAGAAAAATTATATGCTACGTTTTCTTTTTAACGTTTTGCTTAGAAATCTTATAAACCACAAAACTCTTTTTTAACTTTGAAAAGCCGTTGGTTTTGCAGCCGGAGAGAACCTCAGTAAAGACTCATTGAGAAAGGATTTGTTTCAAGTTTTTACTAAATGACATTTTAATAATGATGAAAAGAACATAAAATGGTTTTGTTTTTTTTTTTCTTATATTTGTTCGATCAAGTCGCTTGATGTTTTCTTCTCTCTGCATAAAGAGGACATTTCCATGCAACGAAATCAATACGCACACGTATTAATTGTTTTCAAATAATCATCTTTAATTTAAAATTGTGTGGTCGGCATGGTCGTACTAGGAATGAGAACCCATTTAAAATATCTCCCATACATTAACCAATGTAATGATACCGCCTGCGATGTTTTTGTAATTATACAAATAGGTACTATTAAGTTCCCTACAACTATTAAACGAGACCCGAGATTTTATAGTTTTATGCAAGTTCAGCGCTCTCTTAGCAATGCTTGTTTACATTTTATAGAAACGAAGTCATGTAAGGAAATAGCTGGTCATTAATTGTAAAAATTCTAGTCTTTAATGTATATTCATGCTATCATTATTAAAAATACTGTTTCTGTACGTTTTATGCTAATCTGGATAATTAAGTAGTTTCTAAAGAATGTTAAAAACAAGAACTTCACTTATTCTGTGTATGTTTAAGTTGCTAACTTGTTAGAGGTCATTTGGGTAAAATAACAGAACAAAGAAACTAGTATAACAGAATAATGGCCATTTCTCTGACTTTTTTTTACTGTTAACTATGAAATATTCTTTTGTAGTCCCAATGGGAAGATTTTTTTTTTTATTAAAGCTTATTTTTTTTAGCTTGGCTTTTAATTATTGCAGTGAAGTTCAACGTGAAGACCAAAAAACGAAACAAAAAAAGATATCAAAAATTGTTTATGAAAGTGAATAATAATAGTATTTTATAACAAGACTTGTTGAATATCTATCAAATAACAAGCAATCAAGACCGTAACGAATCAAACAAATAATTTTAAAATATAGAGCGTTTAATAATTTAGAGCGAACAACGCGAGTTTTTTTCGAGCAAAAAATTCTGGCTGCTATTAATTTTATCTCATGCCAGTCATCTTTAGAGCAAAAACACGATCAAAATACAAATCGCGTGTTACATATACATATACGACGTCAAATAAAATCGAAACACGTGGCTAGTCTGTTGTATCCATGAATATTTTGTTAGAACGTGTCAAACTTAGCAACCCGATTATCAAGACCAAGCTACAAGCTACACACAATCTGTCAAATCCCCTTAATAGATTTTCAACTTTATCGCTGAACCATATGGTTCAAAAAAAATTGACAGTATCGGTTAGCTTGTTTTGCTGGCTTTTGTAATTGATAACGTAATAGGTAATGCAGGAAGGTAATGTCTGACACTGTAGCAAAAACGAAAAGTTCGAACCTTATACGGGTATAAAAGTTACAGGTAATTCTTTGAATTGACAAGTACACATACTTATAAAAGATTAGAGGTATAATAACAAGAGGCAGATCACTGAGTCATGAATCATCATTGATCGAATTATGTGACCTGATAATGGTGACAGCAGTCTACAAGTGATTATATGCGAGTTGACAGGTCGCGATGCTCGGGCAGAAGACATGTTGACATTGACAGAAATAGCTTTGTCTTTTCATGATAGAGTAGATATAAAATCGCCATGCTAAGCCTGCTGGTCTTTAAATGTGAGATGGTTAGATGACACTTTGCTAGCTAATGCAAACGAAGCAAAATCTATCAGAGTATTAGCACAGTATTATATTCCTTTGTCTGTTGTTAAGGTAATCCAGCTTGGGTTTAATTATTTCAGTAATTTTAATTTTGAATATCTTTTCATGATTTTAAATTTGCTGAAGTTTTTACTTCTGTCTGTAAATCGGTTGTAAATCAGTTTTTTAATTACACGTTACCTTTAAAAGTAATGAAATATTATTCGTAGATTTTACATTAACTTTATTGCACGCATTTCGAGATGGGATGATCTGATGAAATATTGAAATATCGTCAATGATACACGGCCGCCTCATCCGGGCATTGCAATGAATTATGTTTGGTGCGATTTTTGCACAGTAAATATGTTTGTTGTATGGTTCTTGTATAAAAAGAAACAATTTAGGTTTTGTTTTCTTTGGATTTGACCATTTTTACTTTCATTTTTATTACTTAAGCAATGATTAATTTTTTGAAAGTATATTTTAACAAAGAAGATAGTCATATCTTATAATACGTCTAATCCAAACGATATGTCCATATTTTACGTAAATAAACGCAACAACACTGTTTGGTAAAGTAATCAATGTATCGATAGTAAAACTTCGACAACCCTAAGATGAACTAGCGTCCAACAAAGGATACATTGACTGACAACCCGGGCACAAACTCCCCTCTCATAACAAAATAAACTTAGTCGTAAACCGAACCCCTTACACCGATTTTAGTGCTCGACTAGTAAATAAACTTATAGGATTGTGGGGAGAGAGGATCGACAAAAAACGCACCGGAATTCAATAACAACTATATTACTATCACGCGTGCGCAAAAATAGTATTTATCAGCTCTTATTTCCAATAATAATAGTTTGCGCGATTGTGTCCGGGAATACCAACGAGGCTAACCTACGATTATTGAGTGTAATGATTGAATCCCTCAATGACAGATGGTAACACAAAAGAGCCGTAGAATGCCTTATTGTTGAGCCAATTTCGATTGATCCACGTATTGGGGGCATTTTTGCGTATTCATGTGGCGTTTGCGGAAATTCATAATATTTCATCACACAACGATGACAGTTACGGATTTACGTTGAATAGTGTTGATTATGACATGATTAATAAGGGTGTTGATGAGAATCCTAATAAAGCCGAAGTGTCCATTGAACTAATCGCTAAATATACACCCATTCAGATCTATAAAAATGGAAAGCAAATAAATATGGAAGAAAAATAATACTCGCAGTCCTATGATTTATCACTCGTATTCGGAACAAGAGTGTGACTAATGAATGTATATCGAATAACTAATCACATTTAATTGCAACGTCTCTCTTTACCGCCGCACATAAATATAATAGAGACGACGTAGAAAGCATAACTATCTATTCTTAAGGTGAAATCAATGTGAATGAAGAAAATACCGACTGAACGGCATCGGTGTTGCGTGATGGTCTGGTCTAAATGATGGGTTGTAGAGATAAGTGCTTGATTAATTGTTCTACTTATTACGACGTATGTAAAAGCTATTCAACATTGAGTGAAAAATAACAAAGAAATGATTTTCGCTCAATGATTGCAGTGATAATGAATATCATAATAAACTCTTGGCTCAGCAACAGACTTAATTAACGCTCTTGATTGTAATAACAATTTTGTATACATTTTCAGAATATACACATTCATATCTGATGTTTGATGAACAAACGGTAGGGAATATGGTACAGTGCAAACTGTTGGTGAAGTTAATCAATTTGAATCAAGACAGAATTTGAATCAAAATCATGCTGATGAGCAAATTTACAGCTGTTGGTAATAAATACGAGGTTCCCGTGGTTTTTAAACAAACAAGTAAGCATAAGCAGTCGAGCAATAAATCTTGGATTAAATAATCGCTACTAGCATTTAGTCACGATCGTTGTTCGTTCACAGATCAAATAACATAACACCTATTACCATACAGTTAGCGTGATGACGATGCGTTACTTTCCCTTTAACTTTTTGTCGATAGAATTGTTATCGCATGTGTGACTAATAGTTGGGCAAATATTATATTTTTACTACTCATTCAGACATGAATGATGGTATGGTGTGAATAAAAAATGTTTAACTTAATAAGCACCTTATAATATCAAAGCACATTTTAAAGTAGACAACAAAGACAAAATAGATCGTGAAACTAGCATATCAAGTAAATGCAATTAGGTAACAAAAGAAAATAAAAATAAACGATCTAGTTATAAAATAATAAATCGCGGAAATGCAGTCAACACAGATTACAGCTATGACGATCTCCATAGTTAATGTTGTGGTTTAGAAGTGTGAGTGACGGTAACGCGAGTTTCTAAGTATCTTGCGGTAAACCGTGTTAAATCGTCGAAACGACGTCGATATACTGTGAAAGTGAAGTCAGTACTTTCATAAGCATCCATCAAGTGCAACAATCTAATCTCGCTCATGTGCGAATTCTCAAATTTATGGACGAAAAATTTATATTAATTGGAGTAGTAATTAGAATATCTGCGTATTCATTGTACAGGACTGAAGAAGAAGCGAAAACGTTCTAAAATTACCTACATTCATTAAAAAACTGTTTTGGGTATTCTCCTACTAAAATGACTTAAGCGTGGGTCGATTACGAAGAGAAATGTGACACGAGGGTCATGCTAATACAAAGTGATGACGGGTTACGAAATGCAAATTACTTATGTTAATAAGCGACAATTCGCAAAGTAGGACGAGCAACTTTCACTGATGCAAATCCCTAAGGAATCGACGCTGGGTGAGAAACTCATTACGCGTGTGTGACCCAATTCACCATTTTCTAATGCTGGGATGGTAACCGGTAACCCTACTAGTTGAAAACCTGTTGCATGCAGTAGTACCTTCTTAATAAAGTGGGACTTTCATATTTCAAATGTTGTTAAAATAGATAAAGTTGTTAGAGTTGTCACATCAATTACACACACTTGATTTGTTGATGGCAATATGAATCTCAAACTTACACGATTTAATCTAAAATATGCAAATATGGGGACGGTGGCAGATTACTATCTTAATCTCGCAGAAGATTAGGCTTCTTAAACGTTTCTATAATATCGTCAAATCCCTGGCAAATTCAATTATCTCAGGACTTTACGCGATAAAACCTACAGGAGTATGTTTCTCAATATAATCAAATCAAAATTCATCTCAAGTCAAGTAGTTGCAGTGAATGACCTCGGGGTGGAGGTATGAATCTAAGGACGAAAATGATCCGTATCCTAACGACGTAAGGTCTATAGGGCAAGAAGTAATTTATCGGTAAATGAGTTAGGAGCAGTTTGAGAGGTAAATATGCCCGTGGGCGAGGACATGCTACGTGATTCATTGCACACTGACGTCCCACTCTCGAATATCAGCATGGACAAAAAGCGCAATGATTTATTATTTCTTAAAGTGGTAATTTTTCTTTGAACACTTTCGTTGCATGGGAACAAGATTTTGGCTTGATTGCAGTCCAAGAAAAAAAAAAATAAGTGCTATAGGAATTTTGACAAATTATACTCCATTTGATTAAGCTTCAGAAGTTAAGTCAGCTCGTAGCATTATTTAAATACACACGTAAGTGAGGTTGCGTTTCTAGAAAAAGTAAGACAAGATAACCATAAACAGAAGTTTAAAAATTTAAACGCGATATTTATGATGAGTAATTTCGGCCTGCTCTGTTTTCAGGTTAATGTTCAAACTTGAGAATGTTTTAATGGACAATTATTTTGTCTGTACGCATTTCGCCTTGTTGAGTTGTACTGTTCTGTTTTTTTATTCCGTTCTCTGCTCTTGTTGAGTTCGCTTTTACTTCTGGATTTTGCATTTATAATTTAATTGATATGATATTTGCGTTATTGTTCTAGACTTTCGCTATTTATGGTTTGCTTGATTGTATTTATACTCAATGATCACTTAAGTGTTATCTTAACTATATGTCAACTTAACAAATTCTTATCTCCAAACTTATTCAAAGTCGTGGCTGCCTCTAAACGAGCAAAGACATTAGACAAAATCCCACACTGGTTCAAGCCGGTTTGCCATAAGCGCCTATAATCAATCATCCACTTATTAATGTTTATATTGGCACGCTAATGGCCGGTATCTATGTAGTCGATACATCGTCGAAAAGCAAACACTCGGCATCGAGAGGGAACCGCGATTATGCGTGGAAGTGCACAGCTGGCTGGACCATGCACATGCATATTCAAAGATCAGTCAGTTTCCATTTTGCGTGCGTAATCGGAAACGCATCGGAACGTTTGTTTCTCGTCTGCCAATCAAATTGAAACTTTAAATTCTAAAGCCAAACTTTTGATATTGTTTAACAGCGAAAAAATAGATAGATATGGTTTATTCATTTCTAAATTGCTCTGGTGAGGAAGAGGTAGGTTGCGGTAGGGGAGAAAAAAGGCGCAAATTGAACACAACAGTAACGCAGGCGTCAGAGTATGACGGTGATACGGTATGCTTTGCGGAAGAGCGTGATAGATGCATGTCACACGACACGATACCGTCAGGTGCGCTTACGTAAATGTTGGTTACTGAGCTACCGTGTCGAATCGGGGAACGTTGATGACCTCTGGGAATAACGGGGTAGATACTCCATACATTGTACTCAGTTGTAGGTTTGTTATTGGAAGGTGACTTGTAGTATTCGGAAGTATCAAATGAATCATAATTTAGTACCTGATCGGTGTGCCGTGTGTGAGGTCATGGTTTCGGTCAAAATAATTCGAATTCCAAAATACCAGTTAGTCATAAAGTAAACGAGACACGTGGTCTATGCATCCGTATATTCGTTTTTTTTTGGGTTACAAGTTTGACTCGGGGATCAACTAAAAAAATATATTTTATTTTCGATTAGGGAACGACCGAAAGAAATCTACCATTCTATTGAGACAGGATTATTACATTTGTTCATTAGAAAATAAGATGTATTTATTCCTATCGTCATTATGTCTATCAACCACCTAAAAGCCACCCATTCATTCGAAAACTACTTAAACAGGTAAGCTAAATAAATCACGGTTCAATATTTATTTCTTTGAATAGATTTGAAGGTAAAGTTTTTATAATTATTAAAACACGATAATGCTGGTATAACCTACATATTGCCTAATAATTATTGTTCCTAACAGCTATCTATCAATACAACTAGATGCAGTAATCATAATGTATTGTACTTATCTGAACAGTAATTCTAGGTACTAGGCGTGGGAGTGGAGAATCGAATCCATTCCACAAAACAAAGTGGGTAGTCGTGACTGTTTCTATCAAATTGTTAGCGATTGCTACGTACCTACTAAACCAATCAATACATAATAAGATTACAGAGTCGATTGAGCGTGACGAAAAATGCATCGTCTTCCGGTACACATTGCCCATATTAAGACACAGGTAACTACTTTATAACTCACACGTAGAATTATTGGTATTTTCTGAAGGTGTTGAGTCAACGCAATAAAATTGAAAACAAGCGGACGGATAAACTATCTCACAACACTAAAAACTTATCAAACAATATGAAAGTAAAGTTAAGAGACAAACACACACAAACATGCAAAATAAATAAAAAAACTAACCTGTTAAAAACACTGACGATCACCATAGTAAACAATCCAGCAAAATATAATATCAACTGTAAATACTGATAACAGTATTATCGTTTAAATCCATTAACACATCAGAGTCGCAATAGAAATCGAGCACATTTTCACTAAAATGCACATTATTTTCGAGTCAACATTCGGTATTTGAATTTTAAAATTGAGTTCGATGTTCGAACGGTCACATCACGAGCACCGGCACTACCACACACGACGGGTGACGAATAGCAACTGAAACGCTGATTGGCTGACGGGCGTCGCATCAAACGCTCGGCTGTGTTCGGCTCGCCGGAGATGCAGCGCGTGCCCGTGCGCATGCACCGAAACAAATGAAAATGAACACGGCCAACAATTTCATTTATCAAATCTCGTTTGCTTTACGGATATGATTTTTTATAATTTCATACGTCGTTGATTATTTTTTTCTAAAGAAAGCAATCATCATGAATTTGCTAGTTCTATGTTTCTTATAGGATGTGTTAATTAAGCACTTTCTAAAGTAGAAAATAAAATTGTAGTGAAATTACTTCGATGCGAAAATACTGCGCTACCTCCAAGTCTGAGAACATTTTAACCTCTTAAGGCTATACCAAAACAAAATACCAAGTTTACTTACACCTCCAGTACAAATGTAGCAACACGAAAAGCTTTTACCCAGTCATACTAGATAATGTATTAAAACTGTTCACAAGGGCATAATTTTTCAGTGTGTTAGTCACCTCCGTCTTTTAGATGCGACAAGCCTCTTCACTCAGTACTCCGACGCATACAAATGTACCTTATCACCTACGAAATGTACATCATGGTGCATTTAGACATACGACAATACAAATTGCAGGCAATATGTTTTAGGCACTGCATGGACTTATGACAAAACTTTTACAATTATTTCTAGAATGAAAACGTGTATTGTGTAACTAAGTATCCTACGTATCTACGAATGATGCCTAAATTGTTGCTGTATTCATGAGTAATCATCATTAGTTGTCTTTGTAAAAATTGAGTGACAGGTTTTTATTCATTAAACATTGTCTCTAGTGTAGTATGTCCCAATACTGAGAAGTATACGCAGTTGTAGAACTCTCGTAATTTTATTGCTTTTAGCCTAGATGCAATCAAATGGTAATTGAATAATTTGAGGCTAAATTTTAGGCAAATAAACCATCTTAAATCTAAAGTCACAACTTGTGAAATTAAGACAGACAATGCTACTAATATATTGCTCTTGAATTCCTTAAATTAATAGGCACGTCGTTATATTTATTACTCATTAATTGCTTAAAGCGACGATTATTTCTAATGCCTATTAAGAGACATGCAAAATGCCATCATCGCGGTCTGTAGGTCTAAAACACATTTTAACACCTGCTTAGCAGTGCTAGCAAGCATGGCTTTATTTTTAGGACATCGACATCGAGAAGTTTTAAAGGGTGACCCTTTATGGGCAAGACCACACGGAATCTCGCATTATTGATATATGATATACTTCATCAACTACGTTTAAAAATTAATTTGTGTCGAGATATTAATCAAAGAGAATATAGCTTTAATACAGTCTTTGATTTTCATAAATTGTATAAAATTTCCAGATCACTAAATTTGTCTATCAATCGTATTAAGTACGTCACGTGCATATTGGACTCATTTATAGTTGCAAGTAGTCTTCCTCATATCCCTTTCATTGTTCTGTTCGATGCAACTATAGGTAGCTCGACAGAAGCTAACGCAACTAGCACTTTACACTGGCTTGTTCACGCCTTTATCGCGATCTCAGCTTCCTAATTCAGGAGAGAGATGGAGAGATTATCGACAACTGGAGGGGAGGGAAACAGCGGTGTGAGAAACGGGGTCACTATGCTAGTATGCAACCACCTGTAATAAAACACAAGCAGTTGTTAGGGGAGTAAGTAAACCAGAACTCGGTGAGATAATTAAACTCTCAAATTATAATGCAGTCGTATTTCGACATCTATTTTACACTATAATAAATATTTATAGCTAATACTGGGATTGATGTTGAAATCGGTCTTGACATAGTTGAATGGAAATCCTACATTGCAGTATTGCAATTGGTGTAAGTGCTAAAATTGAACAAGATATTGAACTGAAAGAAGTGAAAAATAATAATCATCAAAATTCATCAACGTCTGAACTTCTTGATGAAGTCATCGATAGACATAGAAATGCATAAAAGTTAACACGTAAAGTTGTAACAGACTGACATCGTTCGATGCTATGCGCGTGCGGGCTCTGAGTCATACGTCCTCAGACATGCAACAGCGCGCGTGTTCTTGGAGCGAGCCCTATAGACGAGCTCCGGAAGATCACTACTATGATAAACGATGATCCATATATATTATCTGACGATAATGTCGAACGTGACAAACATACTTGTCTTGTTGTGGATCAGATCAAAACAATAACAACTGATAAAAGATTTGTTGATACATCTATGTCAGTCAGAAGTTTTGAGATTCTGTTGTTATATCAGACGACAGTTGACATAAACGACAAAAAGAAACATATAAAAATATTACGTTACTCACCGCTAGCGCTAGCGACACATAATCTTCCTGTGAAAATGTTTCATATTCTTGGCCCATCATTAGTAAGAGTCAACGACCTCACCATGTTTCTTAAATAACCATTTAGAGTTCCTTTACAAAAGGTCCATTTCAAAGGGTCATGGTCCAGTCCAACCCATAATTAACTCGCTATGGAACTTCAATCGTTTTCAAATACCCATTCGTATGTCGGCAACCGTTTATTTAAACGTACCGTTAGGGTCCTCTTGACATTTTAAATTGAGTTTTGAGGATAAATCCAAAATATTCTTACTTACAGACTTCTAGAAAGATTTTAACATCAACAGCTTACCTGAAACAAGAAATAGCAATTAGATCAGATCTCGGAATGAGGAAAAAACTAGATTTAGCAATCTAGATGAAATGGTTATTTAACCGCGTCCGTCCCTAATTCATTCATCTGCCGTGGCGATCTTAAGCAAGATGAGTCTTAAACTTATAACACTTTAATGCAACTTTACTCGTATTTTTCTATTTATTCAGCAAAATATAAAATGATGTAATCATTTTGATCCAGTTTATTTCGAATAGTCAAACGATTCTGAATATCACTCTCACGAATTAATTTAACTGTGCCAGGTCAATTTACTGTGATAAAATTTCCATAAACATTTCTTTGACTGTATCCAATAAACTAGTACCACAGTCCACAAGCATATTTGCAATAAGTCTTTCAAAAACTACTATGTCTGGTACAACCAAATGCAAAGGTATGCCAAGGTTCCCAGTCCTTTGAGTTTCTAATGCAGCCGCCAGCATGACAATTATCATAAGAAATTATTCATACAGTATCAAGGCAGGCATCAACTCGCGCGGCCGGTTTTTGCAAGAGGTCATCCAAACGACACCTGTGATCTTCAATTGTTATCATTGCAACTAGTTCTCAAATCTCGTTTCAGTTTACAATTCCGATGAGAGCGTGATCGGGTTTGACCTGAACAATTTTAATTTGCATCTTATTGCCATTTGACATTTGGAAAGTGGATTAATTTTTTACTCCAAGTGTGAGAATTGGCATGAATTTAATAGCTGTGTGAAGAGCTGGTATTTTATGCTGCCTGTAACTATTCACAAACTATTTCAAAGTTAGTAAGACGAAAATACCTTCTCATGATCGTACAATAGCTATTTTGATAATGACTTTAATATCAAGTTGTTGTTTGGCATAGTTCAAAACACGAGTTTACAGTTCAACATACCGCATACCGCAAGAATACCGAAGCTAATAACAATAAATCACATGATAAAGTCTTGCATCGAACTTTCTAAAACCAATTTACGGAGTCACGTAAGTGGGCAATAATTTGGCGTAAGCCCTAAGCTGCCCTGAAGCTAAGCAGCAATTTCGTATACGATGGAATGGAGTGAGCCAATAAACGCAATAATTATACACTTAAGAAACGCGCATTTGACGATACAGGGGAAAGTAAATGGGCAGTCGATACTGGCCGCAAGTAAAATTCGTAACCAGGAACCGATGTCATAGATTGTATGTTTGGTGGACTTAATTTTCTTTCAAATTCTAGTGCTAACCCACTGGGCTTCATAGTGAACGAAGATAGAACTATCGATTTATTTCTATTTCAAGCCTTCAAATGGAATAATTCGGAACACTGCACACTTATTAGTACAAATTAACTATTCAGTATTCAACGACGTGTCAGTCATATACGTAGCATACATGTGAATCAACAATTCTGCAGACACATTGGGTGGCAAATATAGGTAATTCGGAGAACAACAATATTGAATATTAATTCTACATAGTGTTGGACTCAACAATGATTGTCTAATTATATATTTGTACAGAAAACATGAACTGAAATCGGAAACTGTTTTTGAGAATTCTGTGATGTAAATATATTGCTTGAATTTTTTATATGGTTATTCTCTTAACAAAAAAATAAGGGGTCATGGAGGATACCTAAATGAATCATAAGATTGACATCAGGCAGGGATCTTAAAGTCAGCAATAATACAGGCGACATAATGATGATGGTAATTTATGATCATCAATAGTTTCATAGTAATCACCTATCAAAATACTAATTTCTATTCAAACCGCTAACCCCAAAAGTTCGCTACCACATTTCGGGCATAACAATTTAAGCAACTCACTAGCGGCTGCAGCCTAGCCTCGGAATTGGGAATAATGTTCCTTGTAACGACTCCTAGGTTACCTCTGGGCTTTGTGGTAGCTATTAGTGCTATCTACTGACGTTGATTAAAACTAATCTCATTTCAGTAAAGCTTGTGGCTTCTGGTTCAGTTGGCGATTATTTTGACTGCAAGGAATCCCGACATTCATGAAAATCAGATTCGTTATTTGCAAAGGAAGACTGATCGATAGCGGTAAGGTATAGGTCATAGAAACGGGTAGAAATAATTTTACACAACACATAGGTCTTACTCGCGATGAAAATTATAAAGGTATGTATGTACGCTAATTCTTTTCGCCCGATGTTTCGGACGAAAGAAATAAGTCAAAGTCTTGTATTTTTAGGTCAGTACTGTAGAATGGTGTACGAATTTTAGGTCTTATAAAAATACAAGTGATAGTTCTCTTGAAATAAAAACTGCATGTGAAATTTCAAGATTTATGTGCACGTCATACGTTTTTATGCGAAACTATACATAAAACTTTACTTCAAGTTTATTTCTCTAACAAAAGGAAAAGTTTAACTCTAGCGAAATAAAAACATTATTGTTCGAAGCTGCATTCTGTCTGAGAGAGTTTACGACTTTACGCATACGATTAGGGAAAAAAAAGCATAAAATATTCTTACGAGTAACTGACCGTTTACCTTTACGATGCAATTCATAGTCCTCTAATAAAAAGGGGTGGTTATTTGACTGCTTAATACGTTTCGGACAATATACCAAACAATAGCGTTTGTATTTTCATAAGGTGACCCAGTGGCATCAAGAAAATATTCTCACAAAACGACAATGGGGTACAAAAGGATGCTGTTATTCACACAGTTAACTCTTTATTATATTTGAGATTAGACTATTTTACTGAATAATAAGCGGAGCACTATGCTTTGTAGTTTGTATACAGCGTGATGTTTTTGTAATCCAGGATTTTTTGCAATATTCCGATAGCGGAATGTTTGGAAATTTTCTAAATAAAAAATAACAATGCAAAACAAAATTGCAATAGGTCAAGGTAATACAATATTCAGCGGCTATTGATTGCAGAACGCCTTTCTGGGATACAAAAGGTTTATCCAATACTTTTATTTCATTTATCCAATAAGGCCCAACCTTGACATTGTGCTGATTTTTCCCTTTTGAAATACATATTGCATTAGGCAGTTGGAGTTATTTGCAAGACTATGAGAATGTGGGAATAGGGTGAACTCTATGAATTAAGCATAACTCTCTGACATGACATTCTGACATTTCATTCTGTCAATTTGCAGATTTGGCCTCCCCACATATTACATGTTAGGAAATATTTGAATCTTATAATATAGTCATTGCTTATTCGGTTTACTGGTAATAGTTTATGACACTCTTCTTCGAAAGCTATCTTGCGTTCCTCTTAATTACCTACTCACAGCTGTGTGACTCAAAGTCACACGGAACTTAACATGCGTTTAAAAATCATCCTGTACGTAATAAAATCTAGTTCACAAAGCAAGGTGGAACGACTTACAAGTGTGTAACAAAGCCTATAAAAGGGACAAAGAGCTAAACAACGACGTGTGGAAACCAACCCTTACGTGCTAACGTCTCAGGTAGGTCAGTGACCCGGCTCTTATTCGCCCCATTCTTTGCAGAACAATGTGACTGTGGCTTGAATATTGATGCTGGAACATCAATCCTGGCCATAATTACTTTAATCACATGAGTTTTATGATTTTGTGTGAAAGAAGATAAAATGATGACTATTTTAAAGTTAGAATTTTTGGCTTCTTGTTGATTCCTTTTAAATAGCGATCGGATAATCGGACGCATATTTAGCTAAATTTAATTTTCAGATAAAGAAAGATGGCAACGGCTTCTATGGTGAGGAAAGACAGTTTCGGGTAGGTTGACCTGCTGGCTATACACTACTTATGATGAAGATGAAGATCTTCGTAGTTGTTTGCTTATTTTTACAAAACCTCATCTGTGACCAACTGTTCCTGATTGTACAATCTACGCATCTGTAGACAATAACAACGTTTATCCTTATGCATAACAAATCGCTTCAATGTAAATTAGGTTAAAATATTATTACGCCAACGAAGTTACCAAACAATAAACAACGTTTATTTTCTTGTAGGCCATTTGAGAGATTAAAAGAAAACTATAACATTAAGAGTTATTATTGAAAGAGATCCAGTCAATTTAAAAGAGATTTGTAATTAGAGTCATAATCAGCCTTTATGTCGTCACACTGCTGGGCCCAGGCCTCCTCTCACACATAGAAGGTTTGAGAATTAATCACCACGCACGCTCAATGCGGGTTGGTGATTCCAGACTTTACAGTCCAGGTTTACTAGAGATGTTTTCCTTCACCTTTAATCAGCCATTGGTGTCCAAGATATACACATATAACCTAGAAAAGTTACATCGGTAGTTGCCGGATCTTAAATCGAACCTTGACACTCATACCTGAAAGGCTGGTGCTTTAACCACTAGGCCACCACGACTTTTAACACATCATCCAACAAGAAATAAAAATAACTCGTTCACACAATGCTACAAGAGCAATGAGGCATCATAACTGTAGCAATTGCCTATAGCCTCATCTATCTGCTCCAAAGAGACCCTTGAAAGACATTCCTGAACCACAAAGAGAGGTGAAAATGGAAGGTATTAAACCAGACCAGACATGCTCCAACAATAGATCTTTTAAAGCCTTTGTCTGATCTGACTGCTCGGAGATGAATACGGATTGCTTATACGTGGTTAAGCTCCAGATATTTATTCGTTTTTCAATGATTTATAGTTAGCTTGTTAAGAAATCTTATGTATTGCGAACTAATTATAATAATTTATAAATTGACGTTAGAAACGGAAGCTATGAAGCTCAAGATTTTGTAAGTTCATTAGCATCAGGAACTACTAGACAGATTTGAAAAATTATTTCAGTTCTACGAAGTCCATTTATCAAAAAAGGCTATTATAGTATAGGCTTTTATCCGTGTGCGCGGAGTAATTCACACGGGAAACGGGTGAAACCGCTTGCGGAAACTTGTATGAAGTAAAAATAATCTGAAGAGCTTTGGATTAAATAAAAATATTCTTGTTTACTACTTAAAGTGAGTAAACAAACTTCTAAGCGATCCCAAGTGGAATTTGTTGATGCCACTTAAAATATTCGTAGAAAAATAACGATGATGTCATCTTGATCTTCAGGAAGGATAAAGGTTTTAGTGGGAAAATATTGGTGATATTTACGTACCGTACACTCTGGATGTCTATTTTTATCGTCGCCGGTAAAATATTTCCCAACAATATTGCGCGAATTTTTCGAACTGGTATTGTTCGGTATTCAAATCGATCTCTGCGCACAAAAGGTGTGTTAAATGGCGATAGCCAAATTTTGTTTCAATCTAGAACTGAATGAACTTTATTTTAACGTGTAACGTCAAATTTACTCAAAAAAGAAATGAAGCTAAAGAAATTTAATGTCACAGACACTGAATAAAATCTACCTACTGTTAGTTTTTACCACCAACCAACACCGTTGTTGCCAAGAACTTTTTATATCAGTAAAAATTTGTGTTTTTAGAACTAATTTAATTGAGTGTTTAATTTACTGCGGATGACGATGAGTTCATGTGGAGGTACATTACTGCTGTCAATACTCTGTCCTCTAAATATCAAATAATGAAAAACTTATTGTAAAACACATTATGTAATGACAAAATTAGTGACAAAAACATACCGACCGATTAAGAATCTTCTCTTTTTTGGAAGTCAGTTTAAAAGAAGACACAGCTCCTTCGAAACAAATGCGAGACGACTTCTTCGATTAAATTATTTGTTTAACCTTTTCAAAAATATATATTTTTCAGTAAACAAACTTCCTGATGTATGTTTATACAAGTAACGGCAAATTGATTGAATCTTTTCGTTTCCCTCGAGGGAATGAGCACCGGTTTTGATTCTATTCCCAAATGCAGGTCAGACCAAATTGCTCTGCCAACTAAATTTCTTGAAACGAATTCAGTGTTCAACGTTCTACATTTAAGTGGACGTTACTTGTAGATAAGTGACTCTTATAAATGTGTTTTGATGCTGTGATAACTAATTATGCATTGATAAAGAAGTTATCCCGTTTCTTTTTTATAACAATTTAATACTTTTAAATTGTATTTATGCTTTTTATTTTCATTTATTTTTTGGCCACGAATCGCATCACGAATCTCACAGCGATGCGTATGTTTCAATTTTTCTTTTTTTTGTATACGAATGAATTTTTCAATATGAAAATGTAAATTATCTTTTTTTTTCATCCTCAATTACTCTTAACAACGTAAAGGAGAATTAGGATAAAGAAGTGTACATAAATTAATTTCTGAATTATCTCTTCAATGTTTTTTGTCGTAATTACATAATAGGTACCTAATCAACGGCCAAAAGAATATTCAAAACTTCTAAAATATCCCCGCGGTGCACTCGTACAAATCTAATAAAGTATCGCTCTGACCAAAGGGCTGCTACCTTTGAGGACTCTTCAATCACAATAAGCATTAGAAATTAGGGTTGCGCCCTACATCCCGAAAAGTGTTCCGAACAATGAACCACGTCGCATTATAATAACTTTAAGCCCGGATTACACGGGTTTTAAGGTAAACTTAAAAAAAAAACTCAAAACTAAAATATGCAAAGTGCGAAAAAAGAGTATTTGCATTGGTAATGTGGTTTAATACTATTTGTTATTTCGATACTCATGTTACTGTTCCTGTTGTCAGGGTGAAAAGTAATATATAAGGATATATAGAAATATCCTACGTAACAAAAAGCAATCGTTTGCGTTTGGCCCATATACATACATAGATACGATAGCTTTTTATTTCGAAATATTAGAAACGCAGTATGAACAAACACTACGTTACTTAAACAAATTAAAAACGCAATAAATTAAACTGGGTAATTAAAATTTTTGATCCTAAGGGGAGATAAACTGTGATTTTCTAATGCAATTAGCATGTCGTTAGTAGGGTTCTGACTGAGGAATTTATAATGAGCCGAGCATCATTGTTATAAAGTTGTTAATATGAAGTTATTTATAATTTAGAGTTCTTTCTTTTTTTAATTATTTATATAACAACGAAATTTCATTTTTCTAACTAAATTATTATATGTGACCTGTTTAATACGATTTATCGTCGATCTTTCGAATGCACCTTCGCTCGCACCTTCTTAAATTTTTTGATTAACATTTTTTGGATGTCCTTCACCACAAAATAAAATCCTAGTAATATTATTAGGGACTTGTGCTCCAGGACCCAGCAATTAAACGTGCCTTCCAAACCACGGAGAAACTATTCATGGCAAGATGGTCATTCACGAGCCGCCCGCACCAAGCGTTGTTTAACCTTATGATTGATTGATCGATCCAAGTAGTTATTCCTTAGCCACGAGCTTCCAAAGATAAAATATTTAATATTAATGGCCATGCACTTAAAAGTTGTTTACACGCTTGTAAATACTATAAAGTTTCTATTGCAGCTGACATAACCACGTGCACAACCCTTCAATGTCTTCTAATGCAGCGAAAAGTCAATTGCAAACCGTCAACGTCAAATTTGCAACAAACCATTGTCCAACGGGAACATTTTGTCAAATCTTGATGTTATTACAAAAATTACCATAATCGACGCAACCAGTCGTAAAGACATTGTGAACGGGCCAAGGGTGGCCAGCAATCAACAATCAGGGTGTTTAGACGAAAATTAAACCTTTAAATTAATTTTGGAACTTATGGCGTTAATATACGAATCAATTTTCAGTGTTTCAATACGGTTGATACCTATGGGAGTCCATTTTAGGAGTTTGTTATACGCAGAATTTAAAGGGTTAGTTCAATGACCTGATTGAAGTGTTGCGATAACGTTTTAAGGTGTTAATTTGTGTTAGTTGCTTTATCAGAGGTTTAAATCGAATTTTAAGTTCCCCTACCTCGAGCTAAGCTTGTTTGTCTTGTTTTACTTGTATTTTAGGGCGGTTAAGGTAGCGGATGTGTTTAATGCTTTATTAAGTTGATACAATAAGCTATAATTTCTGCGGAGTGCACATTTTAACATTATGTTTAGGTACTGTGACTTACGTCTTTAAAAAAGAAGTAGGTTCTGAATTAAGTCACTAGCTTACTTTAGGGACGCCAGCCCTAAATAATTTACGTGTAGTTTGCGTATGCCATATTTATTTTATGGCCCATAAAATAGTTTTAACATGAGCATCGTCCACGACCGTAAACAATTTCCCCTTTTGAGTACTGACATTGCAAAAAAACTTATTCCTCCATCGTAAAATGGCGTCCGAAATTGTGCGTGCTCTAGTAATAAAAATGGCAATAATTTTTCTGTACATAATAAAACAACTGAGTCCAAATTGAAAGAGGGCGACATTTTTATAGAGCGATAAAATATGGTCGATGTACTTACATCGTAGAATTCAAGGGTCGTGTCATCATTCAAGAGACATTTAAAAAAATCCGGATAATTTATTGTAACGAATTCTAGGGCCGGACAGTAGAATTAAAAAAATAAATTACAACTAATCGTAAGGGTTAAAAACTGATGTTTCAAATAAGGTACTAAGAGAAATAACCAAACCCAAAAAGGCACCCTACAAACCAATAAGGAAGTGTTATGAAAAATATAAGCAAGAATAGGAAGATAAGACGAAGAAGAGAGAAATGGATTAGACGAAGGAATTTGTAGAGGTTTTAAATGTATCAAATATAAAATAGGCTCAGTCTTTTAGAATATAAAGTAAATTCTAAATATAAAATTGCTGACATTGAATAAAGAAATCCACAAGGCAATCTAGCTACTCATACAAACCGCGAACTTTGAAAATGTTGATGAATGAATATTTATTACCGCTTCATGAAAACACTTCCAAAAATGTTTTATTTAATCCATAGGTGCGTTAAACCGTTGAGAATGGCTATTATTTTACATTTTGTTGTTGTGGCAATCTGCTTAATTTCCAATTAATAAAAATGTACAAAGACACTTACATTATTACGCAAATTGATTGATGTAAACTTGTTCAAACCAAAAGCTCCATCATGCTAATTTCGTTAGCAAACAAAACATACCTTTTTTTAAACATACAAATATTCGCGTGTATTAGTGTTAGTTGACTGGTTTTATCGTTGTCAATGTCCAGGAATACCAGTTTCAGTGGAATTTGTTTGCACAAAATCTTCGTGTTTATTTTGTGGGCCTTCATAAAAATTATAATTTTATTCAAGAGGGTCTTTATTGTAACATGAGTGTCCCACTTTGAATTGCGATTCATTGTCATCGTGCCTTTTATTATCTGTGACCTTTTTTGCAATGTTAGAAAAACAAACTTTTTGTTTGTCTATCGTTAGCAAACTTGTCTGTTACACTTCTGTTGCAGCACCACCTTTATTGAGTCATTGAATTTTCTACCCTAACGGTTTCATAATAGAGTTGAAATTTTCGTGCTGCTAAAATTTATGACATCGTTAGTAATTCGATATTCTTTTGAAACAAAAAATACAGCCGCATTAACACACGCTATGGGACCATTGGGAACAGATGGTCGTGTTACCATAAGTGTTTTATCTTATCGAGTCGACGATTATATCATCGATGTATTACAGCACTAATTGATTTGTCCATTAATGATCAATTTATCTAACACCAGAAAACCTTGAACTCCATCTGCTTCTTATTATTATATATATTTAAACACATTTACAGAATTTGCTTTGGGAATAAATTTATTTTATAACGAGTTCTTGTTTGTTTCGAGGACTGGGTCTGGCTGCTAGAAAAAAAATATTGTTTCAGCTGCTTTCCTGGTAGTCGTCCTTAAACTAATAGAACGGCTTATAATAATTAATCTACTGTAATTAATATTCTTAATGGTGTATTTAAATAAAGCCTGTTTTTCGTTGCTTAAATAAGTTTAGTGGTGGTTAAATCTGGTTATTGTATATTCAGTGTTTTTCTCTATTTATGATTTAGGTAGGCCTGAAGGCTTGTTTAGCCGCGCAAATGATATTATTATTGCAATTTTCTCCAGCTGCACCCAGAACGAGGTCCCGTTGGAGAAAAGTCAGATTCTTACTGACGAGACTATAACTTAACTTTTGTTTCTACTGGATGTCTTTGTGTGGGTGGGTCGTCTATATATCTAATATTATTGTTTCTTGTATAGGATGCGTATACCTGTGAAGGGCATACATACCAGAAACACTACTTAGTACAGACTCTATAAGCTAACTGAAACTGTCAAATTTTCCCAACCAACTTTGAACTATATTCTTCAGCGATAAAGTTGAAAATCAATTAAAGTAATTTGACGCATAGTAGCTTGATGTGCTGCCATCTGTACTTTATGTATGTTACCTTATGTAAAGCTGTTGGTGTTGGTATAAAACTAAATAAATAAACTCTCGCGAACAACCCAAGCCCCGGCCGCTGATGTACCAGCTAACTTGACATTGCCAAGATATGTCGGTCACTTTAGTCAAGTCCAGTTTTCTAATAGACCCCATTATAAACATGTATCTAAATGTATTGCAATAGATTTTATTTCAATAGTAAACTGGTAGTTCTGCATCTGCTTCCTTGATTTGAATGAAAGCTATAAAACATTATTGAAATGCATCGTGTTGCATTTGATTGTATGCGGTAAGGTGACCGGATGTCCATTGCTTTTATCCACAAAACGGTTCACCCTTGGCAATAAAAATGTCTTAGTTTATTGTTCAAAGGGATTGGTTAACATTTAAATGTTGACTCTCTCTTTTAATTATATCTAATTATCTATATTCCTTTGATTGTTATTATCTAACAGATACAATAGTTTTTTTGATTGCTTTTGCCTTTAGCTAAAATAGTTTGTTTGACATTGATACTTTTCTATAGCTAGTGTTTATTGATGATATATATTGTGTATTATTTAACATACAACTAAAACTACTTATTTAAAAAAATAATATGATTCGCATTTTGTAATGTTAAGTTCTAAGCCGAAGAATGAAATTTGTATAAATTTTAATCTAAATAATATAACTGTAATATAAAAATATTTTCTAAAGCTTGATTACAGATTTTATGATAGTTATGTTGCTCTAAAATCTTTGTACGTTTTTCTCAATTACGTACTTCCTAAACGAAGAGTAAAATTACAGCAATGTTTTGTAGCCCCATAAATTATGCGTTAGTAATTAACTTTGGGTTAGCTCTTATTTCTTAAGACAAATGGTTCGTTTTTATAAAAACTGCTAAAGGGTAACCCCTTTAGCAGTTTTTACAAGAAGGTAATAAAACGTTTTCTTTAATCTATATTTATTTCTCCGTTTCCCTTACCACAAAAAAGTATGAATTATTAACGTCAGTCATACATAAAATTAATCATGAATTTCTATCACGTTTATCAAAAATATGACACGAAATGAATCATACGAAAGCACTCCAAATTCCAAAAAGGAAAAGAAAAATAATAAAAGGAAGTAAGTTAAAGATAGGAATGGCCTTTTTCTAACGGAAACAATTAAGGAATTTTCGAAAATTTCGTTACCGTTTAATTAAATCAGAACAAGAGTCAGAAGTAACGAACCGTGGGGTCACGCGCGGACAAACGAACCTTACCTTTGGAGTATCAACATGAATAATCAGTTTTGTGACCCATTTGGACCAATGATATCGTTATACACACGTTAGAAAAAAAAATTACTTTATTCGATAAGGATTGTTATTATAATCAGGTGATTTATTTTTAGAATGTCTTTGTGTCGTACGGAAAATATACGTAAAGGTATAGAAGATTGAGCATTGCTCTAAATAAATGAAAAACAAATTTGTTTTGTACAACATCATCCACATTTCACTTTGATGATTATGGTATCAATCGAAATTTTTGATCAGAGCCAATGTTCCTTAGGCGGTTCACCAACCAGCGAAGCGTCCCACCGCAGTGCGCGAAAGGATAACGACAGAGGCGCAGATCTGCTTCTCCGCGAGTCGTAGAGGTGTACGATGATCCCATGATAAGTAAAATCAAATAAGTTCGCTATCGATCATTGTTGAGAATGGTTGAATTTATTGATTTACTTTATTTTATTTTAATTCTCAAATTGCTGAGCGTTACCCGATTTAAAATATTTTTTCTAAGCGACGGGGCGTGATGTAGTGTGTTAATCGCCTTACATTATATTACAGACAGAGCCCCAGTTCACGAATATGAAATGAGTTACTTTTAAATTCATTCGTATTTTCATATTGTAAATGTAGGTTTTACTATAAAAGCAACAAAATGCAGTCATTCTTTTATTAGCTGCAGGTTATTGAAGAAACAAACATCTTCATTTAAGTATCCTTTAACGAGTTCTCATAAAATAATCCTAGAACAAAAAGGTATAATTTTAGATATAATATGCATCAGTGCTTACAAGCAAAACATATCTGACCTATATAATAGCTTAAAATAACTTGAACACTGTAGCGTAACCTTCAATCTATTTCAAGGTATCGGAGATGTCACCCCTGCTAATCGATAAAAATGGAAATGAACTGTAATAAAGAGGTGGGATAATAATTCTTGTATTGAATGCTAAAAGTATATTATTAGTTCATCTGTGGGCGTAAATGGTAACTTTATGGGCGTTATCATTTTCCAGTAGGTAGGTAATGCTATATTACTTTTATTTTAACTTAAGGTAGGTACCTACTTTTTACTGCTAGGTGCTTTTGTGTAGTTCACTAAAAACTGAAAAACTAATTAATTGATTTTGAAACGATAATTAATTTTACCATTACCTACGATACTGGTGTTAAAAAAATTGTGAGATGACGGCAGGTAGAAGAGAGTGGAAGAAGAAAAAGTTCTGCGCCTAGGCCAAAAAAAAAAATGGGGTAAGAGCAGGAGGATGATGATGACAGGTGCTGAAAAACTAGCCTTAAGACGATCTACTACGATGCGATACTTTACAACTATGGACCTTATTCGCCATGACGAATATTACTGCAAATTGACATCTCCACATTCCTAAAAAAACCGTTTCATATTACCACAGAGCTATTTCGGAGCCCAAAATTAAGTCACTTGGCAAACACAGTAGCTTCAAAGCATTTTATTTAAAAAAAGCACTTTCATTTATAACCTTCTAAAGAAGATCAAAGTCAAGGTAGCGAGGGCACCGCGGTCAAACAGGGTTCACAGATTTATATTCTGAACTGCCAGTGTCGCTTTCATTAAGGCATTCGGAAATAGCTTTTACCATAGAATTGGCAGCCTAGAAGATATTAAAAAGGCTAAGAAAAGTACTTAGATAAAGGGTAGCATTTTTTTGTGTCGCATTTAAATTGATACAAACCAAAACATCAATCAAAGTCGTGGATGACTTTTGACATTCGACATGTGTCACGCTATTTTGTATCGCGAGATCCGGTTTTCCATCAACCAGATCCAAAAAAATCAAAATTCTCTCAAAATAAACAAACAATGCACAATTATTTTCTATTAGGCATATTGTGCATGGATAAAAATTGCGTAACTTCATCCATTGCAACGTACAATCGGGATGGTTGTAAATTGACATCACTAGAGCGTTCCTAATGCACGTTTTCCAGCTACAAGCATAGCAATATTTTGAACCTGATTTTAGCTCCGATGTTGCACTGTGCGATAACTGAGGCGAACGTGTGTATACTTCAAAACGGCCACTAACAAAGCTACACGACACTGCGGTCGACATGTCGCAATTTACGCCGTAGCGTCCCGTTTGCTTTGTGAAAAATATGGATGTATTTTTTACAGAGTGCACGATAAACTACAAACGATGTAAATTGACGCCTTTCATGGCGTGAAGTGACTGCTATCAGAGCTTCGGCACTTTAGATCAAGCGGTGTATTCCACTTAATTAATACCACGTACGCGTACGTGAGCCGAAAGCCATTAAAAATTCAGGACACTCAACCAATGCAGCATCCATATAAAATGGGAATCCGATTCGAACTGCCGTTATTATGCGATATGTGTTGTTAATTTTAAATCAGTCACAACCTAACGTTTCAGATAATACAATTTATTGTACTGCAGATCCGGACACGCGCCAACCCCGTAAAAAAAGGTTCGAAATTAAAAAATCAGTTCCTTTGTTAATCATTACAATGAAAGTAAAAATTTCAAATTCAAGTATCTAAGTTCATTGACAAACACGCGTACGACAAAATTAATTAGTTCCATCAATCATTGGTTGAATAGTGTCAGTCTAGCACCGGCCCACTGGTTTGAAAAAGACCAACTATCGAAAAAAAATGTAACTTGATTCGACCATTGTTTGTTAACCCTTCTATTGCTGGATTGATAAAAAGTTGTGACGCACGAGTGGGGCTGGCTAGGCGCCTGGGCGGAGATATACTGGGACAATATTTTGAATGCGTTGGAGACATGAGAGGTAGATTTATTTTTGGGTCGAGTAGCTACGCAAGCGTGTGATCTAGCATGTTTGTCGTTTATTTACATAATTTAGATAACTAATTACGTAATTATTGAGTAGAATGTGCGATATTTTAGAGTATGTATTGGTGTTTATGACTATGAAGTAATTAAATAATCTTATCATTTGTCTAAAATTGAATTCGTCTTATTTATCCTCATTCACTTACGTGATAGTCTTACATGTTGCGTAGTGTTACCATGGCGATTCTTTTGTTTATTCATCTCCAAAAGGTGATCGTAATCAAGTAAAATCGTAACGATGTAAAATTATTGAAAGAATAAAGGCAATAATAGCATTTTTTTTTCTAAACCTAAATTCATTTTGCTGGTATTTGTCATATTAATAAATTTCAGAATATCAATAATTAATCATCATCAATTATGCATTATCGATACAAAAAAGTCAATTTTGATGAAACAGTGGGTATTAACGCTAAAGATTATTTTTAACAACATGTTGATTTTAGCTATTCCATTATATCAGCAGTTATCAGGCTTCTCCGTTTCAAACCCCTTTTTTAAATCAATCAGTTATCGATAAACAGTACAATGGGATACATGTCAATCAATCCAGCTTTTGTGATCTATTTATTGTTACAAATGACAATATGATACAAGTCCGAAATTGATAGAGTTGTACTCTGGGCAAAAAAATATCGGTAAAAATTCCATTAGAACATGACAAATTGTGTTTAAATAAAACGTTATTTTTATTATTATTTAGTTTGCAACATGCCCCCTGAAATACTTTTGTGACAATACGAGAATGTAGGAATGATAATTTACATATGTATATGTATAGTTGATATTTTGAATATGACAGCAATCTATCATGGCGGTGACAATGCGCGCGCCCTCTGCCGACCTTTCGACGTATTTTGGATCAGTTCAGCGAAAACTTAGGGTTGTCACACTTATTATTATTTGCGAAGTAATGATAAAATTATTTGTAACTGACACCTGAGTTTTTATTGTTTAATCTTTTCCGGGACTCCCTGACTTTTGAATGATGAGTACGGTGAGATCTTAAAAAAATGGTAAAAACTAAAATCGAAATCTTTAACTAAATCTATTACTTACGGTTTTTATTACTCCATACAGTAATTGTTGCGGATGATCATATATCTAGAGCAGATAATACCTAGCTTACCGCATATAATCCAAAAGTTTACTCGCAAAATATTCACCTAAAGCAATTGTTTTGATAGTACATAAGTAATAGTGCCATAAAGTAGGAATAACACAAACATTTGTGGGCTCTCCGTTCATTATCATTGTCATTTGGTACCGCTGGGGAACGCAATTGGCATAACAATGCCGCTTCGTCGCATCTTTTTCCAGTAAAAAAGGACTGATTTGCATTATGACATTTGTTGTTGTCACTGACTGACAGCTAGTGTCAAAGTCAAAAGTGTTTGATAATTTGAATAATAAAAGAGTCAATGAAGGGCTAAGTATTGATTGGGCGCGATATTATTTTATGTTAGATGTTTTTAATTTTACTGATACTGTTCTTTGTATAGTACTGTAGTACTATGTACCCTTATTATTTTTTGCTGGGGTGCAGAAAAACCGGTATTTCCTCAAATAAGTGCGGCAGTTTATTTGACTATTAAAGTATTAAAATATCTACAAAATCCTTGTCTTCCGAAAGATGTGGCCAATTAATTTTTAACGACAATAATATACCTTTACGTTATTTCTAATAGGGTAACAACACATATAATAGGGTAACATACAGTTTTCTTTTTAATGGTTTGTCGAAAGAATAACTTAAACTTCACTCATTATTCTCAAACTTTTATTCCTTACACGTGAAATAATTGTTAGACAATAGCAAGAAACCCTTGCAATTGACTTATCAACTTTTGTTTAGATTGTGAGAAAAAAATAACCCTAAATTAAAGTTCATTTGCATATCGTTTGAGTTCTTTTTTATTTGACACCATTTGTTGCAGAAAACAGTTACATGCTTTATAATTAATTCTATGTTTTAAAAACAACATGCTGCGTTTTTTTATGCAAACAATGTGGTAAAAATTAGGTACCATTTTAATTGCAAGGTTTCAGTCCTCTTTTTTAAATTGAAGAATTCACACAGTCTTGTTTTTAAATTATATTATTCTATTTTTGAATTTTTAACGGAGGAAATGTTTCGAAGTTTTGTAATCCATGTATTCTGACACATTTTTATAAGGCTACGAAGATGAATGTTTCTTGCCTTTTCTTCTTCTGATTTACTACTAAATGATACATTATTATTTCGCCCGATATACCTCAAGCTTCAGATAAAAGCAACCGAGGACAAAACCATTGTTCGTGGTCGCAAATCTATTGATGTTCGCAAAAAAAGGTGTAAATACTTTTTTTATCGGAGCCATCGAAAACTAGTCCCTTTTATGAATGGAGTACGTGAGCCGGCAAATCAAACGGGGCTTGGTTTAATATTATTTGTGGCCATTGTTTCGGTCCAAGTATTCCGCGGCTTACATTGATCGTATCGGAACGGCGAATTGAAAAATAACATGAAATCTTTATATGAAATGTTGTTGTAATGAAATGTTTATAATATTTATTTATATATTTTTTTATTTGTTCGTCATCAGATCCAGGATATGTTGGGAACTCTTGGGAAGAGAGAGATGGATTGGTTACTCTTGACATTCAGTTGCATGTCTAATGAGTGATGATTCTACAAAACAGTAAAGCTCCTTAGTACTTAATGGAACCGACAGAGAGTCGAGAGTACCTACATATGTACTTCTCAAAGCAACGGTATTTACATGAACTAGAATTATTTATAACGATACTATGATTTCTAACACCTATAACTTGGCACCGACTTGTTCAGCAATGTACCTACTTAAATTTTACTTTTTGCTCGTCAATGATTTAAGAAGTCGCCCGAAGAATATAAGAAAGGGCCAGAAACATACACTCATACAGCAGATATCTTTAAAAAACATTAAGGCTACCAGTAACAGCTATTAGACAGAAAAATAAACTCGAAAGTGGTAACCTTAATTGGTAGTCCAAATGCACTCCTCCAAATTAGAGCAGTGAGATAAAAGTGCCGAGTAATTCAAGTTACCTACGTTAAATATGATACCATTTACCAAGTCCTTTGTTAATCTCGGTTCTCTTTGTTCATGTATGCGTCCCTTCTAATTAAAAACTCTATGCAAAACTTCTCCCTGTTATTTAGAATCCAAAATAATGTTTGCTGTTTCTTGTTTGGAAGGCAGCGCCCATGCATCTAATGAATAATTAATTGGTCTCATCCAATTTGCATACATTGTAACAGTGTTGGTTAAAAAAACATCATTTAAAAAAATTGTGAACACAGAATTATCTTTCTGTTATATTTTTTGCTTGTATTTTGTCAAAATACTCGTGATAACCGTTTCTAACCGCAACCACGGCAACGTTAGGATGCGATCGCTGCGGATAGTTTGTCGATGTCGACTGCTAATTAAGTACCTTCATCTTAAGGAGCGAAGACCTACATAGAGAATGTAATAAATGTATGTCCCAACTATGAACTTTGTTACTTACTTAAAAAGCGTGCGCTTTATGGGACTAGGTGGTATAGAATTTTATGGATATTTTTCGGTAGCACAGATGCCCGCACATCAAGTAAAACTGTCAAATTTTCTCAATCAACTTTGAACCATATGGCTTCAGCGATAAAGTTAAAATTATATTAAGGAAATTTGACTGATTTTAGTTGCTTGATGCACTGCTTTTGTAAGCTGTATCATGTCATAATATAATTAAGCTAGTAAACAGGCTGATCTGAATCAGGAAATAAAGTGAAGTTCATTGCTTCTTTTTGTAGCGGATCAATGTTGTTAGTCTTTTAATACACTATGGGTAATTAGCTTTCATCAGATTAGTACAATCTTATCTTGTTCATGTTCAAGGTATTGAACGTACTAATTACGGACATGTTAGTTACGTTTTAATCCACTTTACTAACTAAAGCATGTTAAGCTTAATGACCGGAATAGTGCGCGAAACGGAATGAATGATTTCCTGATCAAAGCTTTGTATTCGAACATATAAGTTACCTACATTTGTATTACAAAGGAAAACTACAAATGTATTGAAGTGTAATTTAAATTTGACAAAATTAGACGCAGTAATTTTAAATTATATAATATTTAAATGAAAAATATTTAGCAGTCTCAGCAGCAAAGAAATCTAAAAAATATTTTTCTGAACACAATGCGCAGAAGCAGTTACGCTAACGCGATAAACCGATAGTAAAATATAAATGGTCCGTGAAAATTGTGCATTATCGTAAATAAAGAAACTGAATTGACAACAAAAGGTGGCTCTTCATACAATAATAACATCGTGTTTTTCAAACCCTTTACGCTCTGAATTAAATGCAATAAATCTTGTTTTAAATCGGACGTGATTCTGCCGCGCTTCCGATGTTAAACCGATAAAAAGTTTAATAGCTAAACTCGCGATATAGTTTATATAGGAAAAAATATTGATCGCATTGCGCATGCTTCATACAAATAGTCTACTTTATGGTGCAATTTCTATGGCTTTAATAAAAATACTTAATATGAAAGCCTTCCTTTTATATGGCATTCTGTTTTGTATTGGAAATTAAGTTTTTATAATAAACGAGTTAAAGTTTCTAATAGACAATTTATTTTTGATGGTTATAACTGGAAATGGAATAAATATTATTTTCTGCACGTACGCTATTTTAGTATTTTCAATGAAGGTATTTTATTTCATTGTTTCTTTCTCTTTTTCTGTACGTTACGGTCGAATTGAGAACACCTCCTTCTTTTGGGAAGTCGGTTAAAAACTGAATCATTCTGCGTTACAAACATCTGTCACCTACTTTCGACACGAAACATAACTCACCCACCGGTGTACAATATTATTTATTTAAGACAACAAAAACTTGTTATAACTACGTCACAGTACCTGAACACACACAATCGGACATCCGACACGTGCCTCCTTATTAAATTATAAAGAAAATAAACCGGTAAAGCTGGCAACCCAGCCATTTTAAAGAGCCCACCTTTATCAGTTGTACATTGCAGTTTTAAGACCTTTTTTAATTCTACCGATTAATAGCTAGGGGAAGCTACCGGAAAGGGCCTGCCACGCGCCTAACCAGGTGGATGTGATTTTTTTCTTTGCTATATTGGAAAAGGAAATGACTTTTTAAGCCAATTCCTTTGAGGGTTTTCGAAGTGAGTCAATAAAGGTCCAAAATAAAAAGGGATTTAATTCTTTCAAACAGTCAAGCATGAGATAATTCTATTCTATTTTTGAAAAGTATTTTATTACTCTAAAAGTAAGTGGGTGGCCAGTATTTTTACGATTTTTTGTCAGATACCTCCTACGTAACAATTGACGTGCTTACTTTAACAACGGTTGCAAAATACGGACTGCAATCATGTAAAACAAATTGGACAAAAATATTACAATTGGATATAATGACCAATTTATTACTTCTTAATTTGTCTTAGTACTGAATGCACTCTTAATGCAAAAAAAGATATTCATAAGCTTTCATATTAGCCCTCTTTTTTTCTTGAGAAATCATTAAATGATTTCTGATGGTGCATCTGGAGGGAGGGTCCAACTAAAACCCACTATGTTCCTTCTGGAGGTCCCTGTCCCTCTCTCGCGAAGAACCCGTAGCCCTGGCAGTTCCTATTAACCCCTTAAGTAATAAGGACATTAGCAACAAAATTGAAGGGTGCCATCAATAATATTATTACAAAAGAAATTATACGAAGAATTCACAGTTGTGTACACATTCTTCAACAACCCGAAACCGTATCCATTTTCTTAAATAAATGAGGCATAACGTGTAAATTCCTTCGTTCCGTTTGGTTAAAAGTTAATGACTTGGAGCTTATTACAGCCGGTCACATGTAACTTAAGTATATTATAAGAAAATAAGTTCGTGTTATTAGTATTAGGATGAATAAAAAAATAAAGACGTAAGTCTTGGTCCAATAATAAACAAAGGGTTAGCCACCATTTTGTTAAGAAAAGGAACTCAGTGAAACCCCTAAATTATTCTAAGTAGGTATTTCTTACACATAAAAGCTTGTTTCTTTTTGGAAAGATACGAGTATAGGAAAGCTTGAATAATCTTTATATCTTTTAAAATATTGAAAAAAATGTATATGAGGAACTTCTACATATTATGTCGATCCTATGTAAAGTTTATTATGTCAAAAGTATATGTTAATAACAAATTATTGCTTTTTCACTAACTTCTAATGACATCATATACCTACAACCGATTTTTATAAATACCCAAATTGATAAAAATCGGTCCTTGAAAACGGTCCTTGTCAAAATTTCCCAATCAACTTTGAACCGTATACTTCTGCGATAAAGTTTAAAATCTATAAATAAATTTTGACAGTTTGTAGTACCTAGCTTGATGTACTGCACGCCTGAAATATTAAACTGCAGTATACAATGTATTAAACAGTATCAACCTAAATTACCTTCTTATAGACTTAAAAGAAAGTATTGCACTTACCACAAGTAACATAGAAGAAAAGGAAGTGACGTTAATTAATTAAAATGTTTCCCTCACTTTACTTTTACGATTGGGGGACAATACAAAGCTTTGTGGGTAATTTATTGTGACTATTTTCCTACTACGTGGTATCTAAGGCCAATCTACTTAAATAGTTAAGAACATTATCTTTATTATTTCACTAAGGGAAGGTTCATATCGGACGGAACATGCGTTGCATATTATCGGTCGCGTAACGCCAGAACAGACAAATGTATAGAAAACACTTGACCGATGATACGTTAGTGCGACTGATGATACGCTCGGCGTATTTTACGTCAGATATGAACCTTCCCTATGATGTTATCAAGTGAATGTATGTAGGTTGTAAAAATAAATTAGGAATCTACCTACGTCATATTATGTCGGTTTTTCACTAAATATTGCTTTGTATGACCCTGTCCTGCTTCTGTACCTCTTTAATCTATAGGACAGACTTACTCGAATAAATCCATGGAGAACAAATTATTAACTATTATATTATAGAGTTGATCATATAGAAAAATAATTTACCTATTGTCATTGATCCGTCTAAACCACATTATTATAAAAGATTCAACCTTGCAATTATTATACCAATAGCTAATTAAGGTAGTTACCTAGTCATTATTTTTTTATTAGATATCTATTTAAAAAGTAAATATTATTATGTGTTCTTTGTTTAGTCACAATCTTAGAAAAAAGCCTATGTAGGGTCAACCAAATGCATTGTCCTTTCTTATTCTATAAACAGTTTCCTACTTATTTTGAAACTTAGAAGTACTTAGTTGGTAGTTGAACGATGCTATCGCTCCATTTTGCAAGGTAAATTACATAACCACTGGATTGTAAGTTAATTTCAAAGTAGCTAAGTTGTTTCGCATAAATAACTCGCTCTAAGCCACAAAAGTAACAAAGTTCCCAGCATTAACCAGGTCCCATGTTAGTAATTAATCCAATACGTTTAAAGTAATACGCAATTACCTAGTTATAGTTTGGTTTGACGAAGGTGGGGTTATTTATTACACTCAAAACTTACTACAACCAACTACATACTTTAATTATTATGTTTATGCATTATTACGTAATTCACGTATTAATTACACTGGTTCTGAAAAAGACATTGAAATAAAGAACTAAATGTTTAAAATAGCGCCATCTAACGGAGTTAAAGCCAACTTCATTGATACCAATAATTTTCTCATTGATCACGCTACTAGATGTCGTTCTACACACAAATCTTTTGTAGTTTAAAATCTAGATGGCAGCACAGTCACGCAAACGACAAAACAATACAATGATTTAAATTATAATTTACCTGAAACTAAATAATACATAATTACATTCATATTGCTTACTCTATTGATATAAATACCTTCTTGAATTTTGTATTTCATCTCGGATTTAATAGGTAGACAGCTCCAGATATACTCGAATGGCGGCTAATCTTCGTGGGATCATGAAATTCACCCGGGAGATTTATAACTAGGCCAGGCCTTTATTAGATAACAGTACATAATTCGGAGTATGCCAAGCTGAGCATGTAACATTTTCTAATTTCATTTCGCTTTAATTTTTTAATCCAAAACTCATACGTAATTCATTTGGGCCGGACAGGCCACCGGATTTTAGAATCAGCCTACAGACTAATTTGCATTTGAATTCGGTTTTGTTAGCCGACTGCCAAAAAGGGTAAAGTGCTTCGCGTGTATCTTGTATTTATGTACACATGTCTTTGTCTTCATATCTTGGAAACAGACAAGCGAATTACGACTGTCTTTCGACTCATCTAAACTACCGAAATGTTAATATACGACATTAAAAAAAACTTTTTATATAAACCTTGTCATAATTACGAGGTAAATATGACATTACGAAGTAGGAATTTCCAGGTACAACAAGACTTTTAAAGTATGCCGAAGCGATGCGGTCGCTGACATCAAATTGGTCAATACCTATGTCGCTGCCTACCACTTATGTAGTGTAAGTCCGCGTATGGTATGAGACGAACCATGTTCCTAGTTCCTATATGTGGCAATGTATGTATGTGATGCAATAAGGCCATTAGAATCGATTGATGACATGGGAAACTCAGTCTAGCAGTTCTGATGAGATTGTAGGGCTTATTAACTTACTACCCATTCCTGTTGAAGAATTGATAAGCCTTGAATATAGCTTCATTCTTCAATGTACAATTTAAGATTAGGGAACGCAAAAAACGCTACGTACGTAGATCTAACGCCAAATGTTGGATAATCCTAATCCTAATCCTTCCTAATACTATTATAAAGGCGAAAGTTTGTAAGTATGGATGTATGGATGTATGGATGTATGGATGTTTGTTACTCTTTCACGTAAAAACTACTGAATGGATTTGAATTAAACTTTACCACAATATAGCTTATACATCAGAATAACATATAGGCTACTTTTTATCCGGGTATGGAAAGTACTTCCCTCGGAAAGCGGGTGAAACCGCTGGCGGAAGCTAGTCATAGATATACTTAGTCACTTATTTTTTTTTATCGGAATCATCAAATGACACCTCCCACTGTCGGTTCCGCTTGAGAGATTATCAGAATTTTATTGACTAAATCCCACTTTTCTTCCTTTGTGCGCTAGGGCCGCGGTAAGTCTTGCGAACGATCCCACAGCTCCCGCAGGCCTATCTAAGGTCCTTAATGCCTCACCTCCCTCAGGGATTTCAGCCCGATACTATATTTTGCCCGTGAGTTACCTACTAATGACTTGAAATCTTAATCTAATGTTACTGTAATCTTGTCTCCATGGAAAGTTACGTTCGATCTAATTGTGATTTACTCCTGATACCCTGGTATTTGTTGCCGGGTAAATTGTTCCCAGTGCCTACATTTGTTTCTATCCTCGATAGATTTGTGATCGTTGACCCTCACCTCTGAGGTTGTCTGTGAGCCACACTAATGAAATTATGTGGGTCGTCTGATAGATAGCTCTACGTATCTAACTATCTTTATAGTAGGTATACCTGGATATGGTTGATGTATTATCTAATATTATTTTTGATTACGTTTTCAGATATTGGAGGATTGGCTTTTGCAAATGTATGCTTACCTAATATTCCATCCAATAAGTGGCTAAGTTTATTATTTTATTCATTAAGACAAAGCAAACATTATTTTCGAACAAAATCTTTGCATGTATTTGAATTGATGAATTGTTTAAATTATATTCACAAAGTTTTAGTTAAAGTGGTTTGCTTTTTTCTTATCCAAAAATGCACTAATTACCGTTTGCCAGAATAAAAATGTTATCACCTACAATTAAGACCACCATCACATTAGACCTTAAGTAGATTGGGATTAACTTTTTCTCTTAAAGCTTCTAGAAGCAATTGTAGTTTTACCAGCAGTTTTTGTACTCCACATCTGCTTAAAAACGTAATCACATAAAAATAATTGCTAACATTACGCAAAAGATCTTGTTCATTTCATCAGCGAACAAAATATAATTAAGCCCATTATTAAGAAACTTAACGAAAACAGTGCAATGTTTCGTAATGTTTATTACATTTTATAACGATATTGGGTTTCTTCACAATTTTACGACCAAAAGAAGAACATAAGAGGTTGGTCCTTAGGAAACATTTCGTGATGAAAATAAAAATTTTGCCGAAAGAATTTTCCACTTACTGTGATTGTAAAAAAAACTTACTAGCCCTTGAGATAAAGTTAATCTTGAAACTGTCTGCAATCCTGTATCGAGGATAACTAAACGCTGGACATTGCCATCTCAGGTACAACGTTGCTATAGCGATATACATATATACATCATAGCCTTTGATGACTATTATAATGTTCTAATTGTTTCTACATATATTCCGACTCTTTGTCACACCAGTAGCTAGTGATACCGATTGGTACCCTTAGACCTCTATGCACAATCGAAGATATTTTTTTTAATTATTAAAATTTCCATTTATTTCCTCAATATCTCTTATCTATAAAGGTTTCTTTAATAGGCCCATTGGCCGAGTGCTCGTAAGATAACTATAAAAACATTTCAAAATATGCACAATTCATACAAAATATAAATGATAAATCTGCCAAGGTAGCCCCTTGTAAACATGCAAATACTTTTAACCGCCTTCAAAAAAAGGAGGTTCTCAGTTTAACTTAGTTGTATGGAAAATATTTAACATTCGCTTTCCGTACAACATACATGAAAAGGGAAATTTATTTTCTAAATCATATTTGATTGTAGTTCTAGGTTCCAAGGAAAATTGTGTGTCAACTGCTTAATATTCTACACAAGTCGTGGGTGCTGAGGGAAATAAACTGTAGTACTGATGTTTAAACAATTTGTTATAACTTTCTTGTACGGAATAAAGTATATATGTAATCATCATCTCCCGAGCCTTTTCCTAACTATGTTGGGGTCGGCTTCCAGTCTAACCGGATTCGGCTGAGCACCAGTGTTTTACAAGGAGCGACTTCCTATCTGACCTCCTCAACCCAGTTACCCGGGCAACCCAATACCCCTTGGTTAGACTGGCGGCAGACATACTGGCTTCTTACTACCCGTAACTACTGCCAATGGATGTTCAATGACAGCCGGGCCTTCAGTTTAACGTGCCATCCGAAACAAGATATCCAAGTGTCCAAGATATACTTAGAAAGTACATACAAATTTAGAAAAGTTGCATTGGTATACACAGAGCTATAACATACCTCTAGCAACAAAATTTAAAACTATAACTAAACACTAAATAATAATTATCACTAAAGACCACACAGATACATACCAATTATATCTATAATTTAATTACGAAAAAATATTTCCAATCATATTTAACGAAACAGCGAAAAATTGTTCTGTTCCATTTCGATACCCCCACAAATCGATCCTTGAAAAGTGTTCGATATAGGTTAGAGAGGCTGTATCTTTTGTCAGAACTTTTAATTAAAATCTCCAACTGCTGTAGATTTTTAACGAACTTGCGGGCAGTGCTGCTGTTATTCGCCAGAGAGAAATAGTCGATAGTTTTTCAAATATAGGTTTTAAGGTGAAGCGAATGATTTATGGAACCGCGATTTGCACTGAGCTGTTTTTGAGAGCTTAATTGAGAATTCAATGGCAATTAGTCATTTATCATCATCATCATCACAGCCTTTTTATCGTCTCACTGCTAGGCAC
This sequence comes from Heliothis peltigera, assembly GCA_958496145.1. Taxonomy (NCBI): domain Eukaryota; kingdom Metazoa; phylum Arthropoda; class Insecta; order Lepidoptera; family Noctuidae; genus Heliothis; species Heliothis peltigera. The sequence continues at coordinate 6,190,575 of OY292337.1, forward strand.
AGGCCTCCTCTCCCACGGAGAAGGATTGAGCGTTAATCACCACGCTTGCAATGCGGGTTGGTGATTTCAGACTTTATAGTCCAGGTTTCCTCGAAATGATTTCCTTCACCTTTAATCAGTCATTGGTCCAAGATAAACTTAGAAAAGTTACATTGGTACTTGCCTGACCTGGAATCGAACCCGCACCTATTCGAAAGGCTGGTTCTTTAACCACTGGGCAATTTCCGATTTTAATGGAGTTACTAAATAATAAAAGAATACATAATTTAATTTGGTAGCTCACCTGCTCTAGAACAAGCGATCTGAGTTATCTCATGATATCAAATGGATAGGCAAACTTATTTTGATTATAATAGGACCAGGTCAACTTGAACTCCCGCCTCGTAGGAGGACTAGAAAAATGGTGAATATCTCTATATTTGTTTAGGTGATCACAGGTCTAGTAAATGTGGTCGGTTTAGGATATATTTTCTTGTAAACGATATTTTCGTCGACCTCCGTAGGGGTATAAAGTGACGCCTTAACGAGATGCTGGCTTTGGCAGGTTGTATTACCTTTGTCACAGCTGACAAAGGAAATTATGAATTGGGCTCAAAATATTACTTGGCAACACTATAATATTAAATCGATAATGTAATAATCGATTACTCGGCATGAGTTCAAAATGTTGATGTAGTTCTTTAATTCAGAATTCCGATAATTGTACCGTGACAGTTTAGAAGTTTTTGGCGATTTAAATCAATTTCAATGTTATAAAGTAATCAAAGGAAAAACCTAGGAAAATTAGAAGCAACTAAAACTTACTTTCTTCTTTAACATAAACCAGTAATATAATTATTATTTTATTTTGCTTAACAGATTTTGATAATTAATTGGTCAGGAAGTTATTTTTGTTGTTATTACTATACAACTAATATTGGAATGTCAACCAAGTCACTTTTCGGATCAACAAAAAACAAATATGATCCAAAAATATTTTTGTCCCTAAAACCGTTTCATAAAACTTTCCCAAAACTAAAGCAAATTTTCGTCATTGTTGACATGAACCCACCTGCAACATTTTGGCGGGATTACGGCGTGATATCTCTTTTAGGCATGCCTTGGGGAGTACCCAACTTTAAATGAAAATACACAAGGACCACCTGTGTCCTTCCTATGAGAATATACCTTTTTTAAATGATATGACGTATAAATATAGCAAAGCCATTATACATTTTTAAGTGCTGTTTAGTTTTATTTCAGTTTTGTATGTAGAAATACAAATCACGCTTAATGCGTTTTTATGTCATAAGAAACCGTTCGTTGCTGATAAATTGAGACCATAACATTAAAATTAGCTACAATGAAATCTGAAGATTTTTCGTTACCATGCATAATTTCAATCATAATTTTGAAATAAAATAATGATTAAACCTAAAAATATTTAATTATCAAAATGGTACTCCAAAATTTACTACTAAAAGGTATAGTTCCAACTTAAGAAGGCAAAAAAATACCTCTACGTAGGTACCGTAACCTACTGAAGATTTTTGAAGTGGAACTACCGGGCACAGATGGTCTTACCCAGCGGTAGGAGAGCACTTAGGGACTGCACAGCAATGGGGATACAATTGGGTCAAGGGCCAAAGGAAGGTACTCCGTTTAACTCGTTAACTCTGTATTGATGCCACGAGGTTGAGTAAACTATTTAAGTAGGGAATTTCTTAGTATAGTAAACAACGACCAAGTAGGTATAGGTAGGTAGGAATTAATCAAGTCTAGCGCCAATATTTATTTCTTCACATACTATTTTAAAATTAAAAGGCTACAGTGAGCATAATATTATGTAGTTTTATCCTAAGTTATAACGAACATAATTATAGTTTACTGTCTAGTTTAACTTTAATTACCATCACTATTTTACTAAATGAAGCTTTATTAAGGTTTGTATCTTAACGAAGTTAAGTTAAAGATTAGATTTTTTTTTGATACAAGTACTGTTATACATGTATTTGCTGTTCCGGAGTCTATTAACAACCAACGCCATCTGTCAAGTTCAGGGCACACTACCGTTGCATTTGAAGCGCAGTGTGCACGAGGGACCCCCGAGGTAATTGGCATTGAATTGACAATATCTCTGCTTCGTGGTATTTCGAGGGCAATCATTGCACAGACATAATAAGGGACGAAATGTAGGGACATTTATAGGGAGTTGTATCAGAATATAAAATAAAATAGACATCTGTTATTTTTAGAATAAATGAGAAAATCTTATAAGGCACATTACTTATAAAGCCATGAAGACGTTTGAAACTTTTCTTCTAAATTTTAAAAAGGTCGTTAGCAGTAAAAACTGGGTTTGTAGTATCATCCTCCCTGCAGGTTATGTGTTTGCTGCAATTTGCATCTACACAATTGCACTTTGTTTGCACTTCAGCTTAGGCAGTCAGGCCCAGCTAATCCTTGGCACGATGCATATATCACCCGTTATCCCATGTACTGCGTTGTGCAAGTCAGCAGAGAGAAACATTGCTTACCCTAACATTTGCAGCAGATACTGCGTTTTGTGGGTCACCAGACGATCAGTATTTACATATGTGTGAATATTGTGTAACCTTCTATAAAATTTATAGGGTTGTTTGACATATTATATCGTTGAGATACAGAATAGCACAAATCTTTCACGGCTCATTGTTTGTATTTGTATTAGAAAAATATGTACCCACACATAACACATGAATGGGGTCTGTGCCTAAAAATACGCTATTAGTTGCATTATTTTACCATGCCGAGTAATTATGTAACTTACGTAATATGTGACAATTTGCACTATCATACCCTTTAAGGTGAACGCTATGAATAATAGCGGGAAATACTCGTATATATTTTTTTAAATAATATACTTATAATGGCATGATCGTATTATTCGCGCTAATAATACTTCAAGTAAGTTTTTGTTTAACTCCGAAAGTTCTTACCAATGTATCTCGGAATAATATTTTGTTTTGTATTAAAAAAATATTGAATATTATGATATCAAAGCGAGAATACAACAATTTTCAGCATATCATCCGCAGATAAATACCAGTGTTTTACAAGTAGGGCTGGCAATATAAAAAAAATTAGCTGATTCCCTCAAACTCGGACCACTCGATACCCCTTGATAAGACAAAAAAATTAAAATAGTGAATAAGTACATAAAGCAATTAAAGATAAATTAAATGCGTGAAAATATTAAACAATAATAATTCACAACGTTATAAAAGAAAGACTGAAAACACAATTAAAGTGTTTATATGCGTGACACAGTCGCATGCCTAGCTGTACAACTAATCAGTCAATATGCCTGTCAAGGAGAAAATGCCACTTCGCACCCATTATGAACAACAGTGGCTACTAGTACTATCATACAATTTATTATTCAGCAACACTTCATATAACCGTGTGAGACAAAATGAAATAAAGCCATAGTCATCAAGAAACTCGTCGTTTTCCTTTCTCATTTTCTCACCATTAGAAAACAGATTTCCCTCTATATATTTACTTTGTGGAAATCATTATGGAAGCTTGCGTATTTCTCACCGTTATTATTTAAGGTCCCTAACAGGTTATTTTGGTAAACCGGTGCCTTAGACCCTATTTCCATGGCCGTATTTGGGATTAGTGTGGTGGATTTCGGCGTTCATAAGCGCTTGGGCTGACGAAATTGAGTTCAGTTATGTTTGAACTTTATATGTTATATGAAGAGGTATTATATTTTGGGGAAGTTTCTTAGTTTAGCATTTGAGGAGGGAATGTACCTATTTGCCTAACTAAGGCACACGATAATAATACCTATTAAGAAGAATATTTATACTGTAGTAGTGTGTATTGTCTTTAAAATTTGTGACTTTAGTAGTTTTGTATCATGTGTGGTCCGCCGCCTTACTTCGACAGTTTCAATAAAATCAAGAAAATTTAATGAAGTGACTTGCCTATATGTATACGTACCTATATTGTAATTATTACAACACTACGCAAACGCATTAGCCACACGAAACCCTTTTCCTCGATTAGACCCACAGACCACAACACGGGTAAAATATTTGTTGGTACATAATGCATAATAGGAACGTACCTACAAAGTTGTTACCTAAATGCAATAAAATATCGGGTGACATAAGTATTTTGATAAAGGTAAATATACAAACAAATAATGTAGGCAGGTACCTATATTTGTTATGCGTTCCATGAGAAAGGTTCCAAGGAAGATCTTTTCTACTTTTAGTCTGGTTTCGTGAAATAGTTTTATTAGCATGCGAAAAAATCCATTAATGTGTTTAAACAATAAATAAATTATCTTTCATAGGTTTATTCCAACTGCTATTACTAAAGGTGCTGGAATTCGGATAGGGGATAGGGTATCTATGTTATGTGGAAATCCGTACTTAATAATTTTATTTGGAATAGAGATTAATTAATTGCTTTAGTTAAAATGTTTAGCAATTACTACCTATCTACCACTATACATTTTATCTTTTTCTTATAAAATAACATTCCCAGAATATTATTTTTAATAATCAAATAGTTTCTGTTTCAATTCAAATGTACGTTCGTTACAGAACACGAATTAAGGTTGAGTACACATGATCGCTTTTTCTATCGTCATATTTCACGGCTCGTTGCCCCGAACGGAATATCGGTGGCAAACCGTTGTGTAACAGCGGTAACTGCGGAGTTAATTGCACACGCCGGTGTGTACCCGACTTAATTGTGTGAATGGTATGGCTGCTTTAATGAATTGCTGATCGATAGAAAATTAAAATCAATTGTTTCGACGTAACTGATATTGAGGTCGAGTACTATGATTGAATTATAATGATTACAAGGCTGTAGGGAGGATAAATCTTCAAGGTTTGCTTTACGTGCTGTGAGTTATACAGACGCTGGCACATCAAGTTACTACAATCTGTCGAATGTCCTTAATAGATTTTCAACTTTATCGCTCAAGCATAATATGGTTGAAAATTTGACGCTTGTTTGATAGCTCGATGTGCTGGAGTCTGTCTTTATCTACTTTACTTTGATTGCCATTTTGTGTTTGAATTCTAGTAGCTAGTTGTTAACTTTCAAAAAACTCAAAATGTGAATCAATCAATCAATAATCAGTCAATAATCTGAAATTTAAAATCATAACTAAAATTTTTTGTTATAAAAAATGTTAGGTGTCTCAATTCAATAACATGGATAATTATTTTCGATCTTTATTAAAAAAATATTCTTACCAAGTCTTTATCATTATCTTTAAATAAGCTGCAACTAGCGCCGCGGTAGAGGACACTGAACCACTTCAATAATTATAGCAACTGTTCAATCTGTCGCACATTTTGAATCGCCTTATATTATTCAATTATAAATAATATAAATAGTCTAATAACGAATTTAACTAGTTAGCTCTCACACATCAACCAATCACCGACCTGTCAAAACGTCGACGCAAAAAAATAAACAACTGAGGGTAGCCACAAATCTGTTTAGACCGCAAATTAACTACCCACAAAGATTTAATAGATCCTATGAATGAATCCTAAATCGCGCAATTAAAGTTTTCTTAGAACTTGTGTATATAGAAAATTTTGCGTGAATTTTGTTTGAGTGTCCGTGTATTCTCAGGAAGCCAGTTAGGGGGATATGGTGGGAAGAATTCCCTGTGCCATGACAGATACTCTTTAGAAAGGCATTACTTGTAAGTAAAAGGTATTCTAAAAGTCCATTGTTGTGGTACTATTACGCTGAGCGAAAGTCTGGCCATATTTATATATTGTGCTATGCATATGCTGGACGACCCCACTGAGTATATAATTTGACACTTTTGTATGAATATTTTTTTTAATAATATTATTTATTAAATATAAGTAACCTTTTTATATTTATATTTTTTTCTGTATAAATATACAAATAAGTCACTTTTTCAATTACAAATGTCAGGAAAAATAAAAAAAGTCACAACACGTCGCAGGATCCGAACTCGCGTCTACGAAATATACTACTATAAGAAACTAACCCAGTTTAAGATCAATGTAGCATTTAAATAATATTTTAAGTCTTTTAACGAGTAGTTTTGAATCAACAAATAACGCAAACTTAAAAACAGCACAAAACTAAGTTTTCAGTTTTGTGTGCGGCGATAGGTAACTATTCCTTCGTAATGATCTAACAGATCTTTCTTTATTAAATTGTTTCCTACACGTAATTCTATCCATACCAGCAAGCTCTTTTATACAAAAACACTGCTACAATATCCGAGTGCGTTATAACTTATAATCCCGAGGCCTTTCTCATAGTGGGGCCATAAAACATCCTGTTGAATTTGTTTTGTCCGACGAACGCGGGCGACGGGAACGTCGCGTCGAACTGTCGCCCATCGCTATGTTTTCATTTAGTTTTTACGAGCACAAACAATGTTCTCGGTCGCTTCTTGCTATGAGGGCGTGGTTGAATTGAAAATGTATGGTTCGGTATCGTGGTTTGTGCCACCTGAATGTGGTCGTACCTATAATATCGACACTTCTATAGGTACTGATGTTATAAAATTGAAGAGTTTGTTTGTTTCTTTGAACACGATAATCTCAGGAATTACTGGTCCGATTTGAGAAATTCTTTCATAGTTAGAGAGTTCATTTATTCAGGGAAGCTCTGGGTTACTTTTCATCATGGTGCGCGAAGATATTCACCCGGGACGCGGTTGAAACCGCGAAATATGGGTTGACTTTGTGGTGAAAATAAGTTGTTTGAGTACACCTATTCGCTAGATCTGTTGGATAGATCATTTGTCAATCTCGGATACTAAAAAAATAATATTAAAAAATTAGAAATTTCTTACTTAATGGTTACTAACTGCTCCTAACCTCACCTCACAAGTTTAACCTCCTATTACAGTAAGTTAGTAGGCACAATTTCATTAATTTGTTTGCCATGTCTGCGGCAAATGTTCGTCACTACCTACCTGATGATCCGGTACAAAAACAACGAACTGTGATGTCCCAATAAAAAGTTATTTGCGAAATTATACCGGCGCCAACGGGACGGTTATTTGGCTGGAAATCGATACTTGCTTTAGTGGAAATAGAATGTAGGTGAAATTGTACTCGGCAGTGATGGCTTTATTGAGTGCCCCACCAGGGGTTACTCCTTCAGTTTTCTATGAGATAATGTTGTAATTCATAGTTGCACCTAAGTATCCATTTTTGATGGTAACAAATCCTTTTGAAACAAATTAATTTCAACTTTTTTTTGTATTTTCATTGGGGTTTAACTTTTAAAGATATGTTTATTAAAGATGATAGACACATTAAAAAAAAAATTAAGTGCCTATACGAAAATCAACCGATCGATATCCACACGCGTTAACTAAGAAAAATGTTTTCGCTATGTTAGTTGTTTTAAAATATTTTTGTCCCTTCAAAATAGGTAGATACTACAGACCTTTATTAGTTACATATCTATACTACTAAAAGCGGGTGAAACCGCTGCCTGAAGCTAGTAAAGTATAACTTACCCATTAGGCTGCTGCTCCTGATTCTCATCAGCATCATTACTGACGATGGACTCTAACATTTGTATCTTCAACATTTTAGTGCGTCACATGACAGGAAGCTCACGCTGCGCACTCCAAGCACTTAATTCACACTTGAAATTTACACATGAACTTAATTCTTATTAAACACTGGGGAGATATCGACAGTCCCTGGTATTGTTTAGTGATGACCTGAAACAAAAGGAAAACATTTTTAATGTTTTTCTCTTTATAATAAATATTGATAATCATTGTCTGATTGCATATTCAGCTTATGGCGGATTCCTATAAATAAGTATCGATTCGTTTTTGTTACGGACGGTAACTTTGACGTTTGTTCTATTAGGCTTATTCCCCCTTATTATAAGACTTGGTTTTAAAAAGTACCGGGTTTAGTGCTAGGTTTGGACTATTAACTTTGTTTGAGATGGTGGTTTAAATCTAGTACGAAAGCTGATACTTTATTAAGACCATAGCTTATAATAAGGTGGCTTACGTCAAAAACTACCATTCGTTAAAAAAAAGGAATCGTTTATTTTTATAGGAATCGGGCATTAGTAGTTGAGCAATCAGCTGGACAGCGTGTCGCGAATTCGATTCCTGTAGGAGAGAAATAAAATTGTTCCTAATCTGAGTGTTTGAGCTTAAGTAATTGATGTTTGTACATGCGTCTACGACATACGTATTTATTAGTAATGAGGAAACAAAATACAAAGTAAATTTTATTTTCTTCATGCCACATCCTTCAAAATGCCTTCAATCTATTAAAGTACAGTCAGCGAACTTAATGTGTTTTCTTTTATAATAGGTATAGTTTCATAGATTATTATAAAGAAAATCAAGAAAACTAAGTCAATAGCAAGACAAAAACATAAAACTATCTAACACTTATAAATTATAAGAAGATCCCATTGCTGTGTGCCTTTTGAGCCTTTCAGCTCTTGTCTCTCGTCGGCTCGTGATATCCTTTGATCACTTTAATTAATTAAATTAGTTTTGAACTGGTTTTAATACTATCATTTTGAGCGTCATTAACAAGGCATTATTTATAATAGCAGCAGATAGGTAAATGTCATTTAAGAATTCGGTTTATAGATTTCTAGGTAGAAGCCTTATCAAGTTATTGTAGTACTTTCAAATTGTTTGAGATTTAATTCCGTTACCCTTTTATTTAAGTAATGAATTTAGTGACACTGACCTTAGAATTTTGAATATGGCTGAGCTATGGGATGGAATGAATTATACCCTTTTTAGAATAGCAAATAGCAATATATTGATTTATTTAGACTTCAGGTACAGACGCCAGCACATCAAGCTAATACAATCTGTCAAATAGCATTAATAGATTTTCAACTTTATCGCTGAATCATATGGTTTGAAGTTGATTGGGAAAATTTAACAGGTTCATTTAGCTTGACTATGTGTGTCTGTACATAATTAAATACTGATTTACTTAATGCCACAAGGCATGCTGTACTAGTCAGCTATCAAATAATTAATGTATTTAATAAAAAAAATCCGCGGCCATTTGCAATTTGAATGACACTTCATGAAATGTAATAGAAAATTAATGAATACTAAATAACCGTATTAAATAAAAATAGCCTTACATAATATAAATTAAATAACTAGTATAAGTGACAGCCTTCACTGTGCTATACATAAAAATTATCGCAATTACTTACACTGCTAATAGAGCACGTCAAATGGTCGATGTTACGCGGAAGCTAGCAATTATTTATATGACGGGAAATGTTGTTATTGATAACTAGTATTTATAACTCTTTCGTTCGAATAAATGACTGTAATTCGAAATATTAATTTGGTTATATTTTTGTGTCATATGTATATGGATGATGAAAGTTGTTATGGTTGATATGGCTAGAAAGAACGTTACTTGTGAGATGACGGAAGACATAAGAGTGTGGAAGAAGATAACATGCTGAACTGAGCCCAAACAAAAATATTGGGTTAAGGGCAAGAGGATGATGATGATATTTGTGTTATATATTGAAGTCAAATAAAACCATATTAATATGAATATTTAATAATAATTATTACAGTAATGTATTAAATAAAACTTTGAACATGTTTTTTTTCTAATTTTAATATGATAAGTGGGCAGTAGGCACCTTTATTCTTATTTAACATATAAAAAAACAGGAAAACTTACTAAGTACGGAACCTACTTAAAGCGCCTGTCACTTAGGAAACATTGCTGTTCTTAAAAACGTTCTCATCAACAAAATACATGTTTTGTAATTCGAAATTCGAACCTTCTCGAAAATCCATTCCTATTTCGAAGTACTGAGCACTATAATATGTTACGGAATACAACAACAATTTTAAAACATTACCAGTTGGTTCGCCTATCTAATGCATGAAGTAACAGTCTTGAATGAACAAGTACATACATCAATAAAACAAATGAACAATTGAACATCTACATTTTCAATCATCGTCCGAGTAGTTGAGACGTGAACATTGTATTGAGTGTGTATGCCAATCAAAATAACACGTTGCGAAGGCAATTAGCACTTCAATCAGGAGCTCGTTCTGCCAGTTGATTACTTAACCCTTAATTTTAGTGTAACCTCAATTAATGTTACCTACATAAGTATTAATTTTAACGTGTCAGCATTTTTTTATCGTAAAATTTTGGTTTAGTTTTGTAAATTTAGTGAACAGACGCCAGCAGGTCAACCTATCCGAATCTGTTTAAATTTTACAATTGAAACATTTCGGTATTGTGATAAGGTTGAAAATCTATTAAAATTTGATAGATTGAGGCAGGTTGATGTGCTGGCGTGTGTACATATAGGGTCCAATCATACTAGTGCACCATATTTTTACAGGTCACCTAGAACATACTAAGGATCATGTTTGCCACAAAAAAGTTAAATGTTCTAGGGGTTACCGCTGCGAGACCCGCATTATGCGTACAATTTGGCAACTGTGATGATAAATTTAATAAAATATGTTGTTTTTTTTTTCATAACTTTTTTTTGTGGTAAACATGATCCTTAGAACGTTCTAGATGACCCGTAAAAATATGGTGCTAGCCTACAATTACCTAATTTTATTTATTCCTGTAATTAAAAACAAATAATTTTCAGGCTACGATTATAGGAAAAAAGTTTAATACTAACAGCGACGGAAAAAAAGGGCATTGTTTAATAACAGCGCCGTTTTGAACGCGAACTACCTCCTCCTTTTGTACTCATGTCGAATTGATTTCTAAGCTTCTTTGTAGCGCTTCATCCTTTTAATTGCTTTGTCATTTGCACGCATCCACATGTTTGAAATTTTTATTGTCTTAGTAACATATCAATTTTAGCGACAGAACATTTGTTATTGATTTCAGTTATATAAGGAGGACAACGCGAAATTTACTTCCGAAAATAACTCAATTAAACTTTTTGCTATGAATAATGATCGTGAAGTTTACTAATTACTTTAAAAAAGTTTATTCTTTTACCCAGAAAAGCGTACAGAAAAACTTTTAATTAGTGCCTGAAATTACGCTTTATTTTTGTCAATAATTAGTAGTGTGAGATGTAAAGCACTTTTTTGTACTGGTGTAAGTAAGTCAAACTTTTAATAAAGTTGGGTTAGGTGTGAGTGTTATAATTGTATTTTTGCACTTATTTACTACTATTAAATTACTATATTTATTTACACTATTTTTCCTAGACAGATATCCTTACTGATCGCTTTCTTAAAAAAAAAAACTTTCCATGTAGACAATATACAGTACTAATAGCCTGTAAATTTCTCCCACTAACCTAAATAATTGTACCCGTATCTGGAGTCTTGTAAATGATCGTACATATTTTGGTGCTTGGGTTGAGGATCGAACTCAAGACCTCTCGATTACAAATTCTCGCCTTAGCCATTGGGCTATCACCGCCAGCTTTGTTGTTTGAACATGATTGCGCGTATTTCTGTCCCAAGTACCTGCGCCCTCGCATCCCTTTGTAATATTTGTCGAACGTCATAGATTCTTAGAAAGTAGTTTTTTTTTATATATCTATCCTAGAACTCGCAAGCGAAGTTTTCGTCTTTCTAAATATTAATAGATATTTTGGGTTTGGATAGTGGAGGAGTCCGTTTCTACGCGGTTAGTGTGTCCTTGTCAAGGGCGCATAATTTATTGGATTGACGTGAAGTACTTGGGTATGGAGCGGTAGCATCAGCGCTGAAAGGCATGATGAAGAAAGGGATGTGCGTTGCACTCAACACCACCGATGTAGAAAATTTGACTTCTCTTTTAGATTAGGAAACTATGATGCTAAAATCTAATAGGTTAAACTAAGGAGTTGGCGTGTACAGAAAAAGAAGGTGCAAATGGTTTGCTTTTTTTTTAAGTATCCAAAAGTAAAACATTTCAAAAATAGCAATTACCTACTTTTATCACTTCGTACTTAAATAATAGTATTAAGTTTCTGTAGATCTACACCTATCAATCAATACTTCCGAAGAAGGAAAAACTAAAATCATCCCTTATCTAACGTTGGTATAAAGCTTGCTGATTTTATGCGGGCTTTTACGTTTCGTCGACACTGAAAAGGTGCGCTCAAATCCGCACTCGTATATTATCAAAGGTAATAAGTAGTAGTAGGTAGAAATAAAATATACCGATCACTTCTAGGATTTTTAGTCTGTGTGTGTTTTAAATGTAATTTGGACTATCAATTCTAATTTGTTTTTGGTTTTAACTGTAATTTGGGTTCTGTCGAAAAAAAGATATGTTCTATATAAATAAATAAATAAATATATGTTCGCCTAGAGTATAACCCTCGTAAGTGTAAACTTTATTATGAACAAAAATACACTTCCTAGGTTTTCACTCTAAGGCTAAGACAAGCTAATTTTTCAATGGCCTATGAACACGTCTGTTTACAAAAGCATTTTAATTACCATATTCCACATTAGCGATTACAAGGTACTTGCTTGAATAAAAAGCATAAAATAAACTTCTAGACGTTTGTTACGCGCAGGTGCGCACTTGTATAATACAACCACTGCTATCTGCCAAAAGTACGAACAAGATAAGAAATGTTTCACACAAAATATCTCTGTTACGTTCCAGACTACAAACAAAATGAAACTTTATATTTCCATTGCTTAATATCACACTTATACACGGCTGCTTAAACATTGTAGTTCTTAAGCTATCTTTGTATTTACTACACATGAATTGATAAATGATAAATGATAGATGATAAATGATAAATGATATTTATTTTGCAAATAGGTTGAAATCAACACTTTTACACGTCAACACATTTTTTTAAAATAAAGAACGAGATGAGGTCGGCATTTCCTAACTGACTACCTTGAGAAGAAACGCCGAAACAAACTCAAGGGTCACAGTCTCTTTTAGAGTCCAGACATAAAAAGAGATTACATACTTAAGTATGGATGAGCAATGTAGGCTTGTGTCTGAAATGACCTTTTGAGGAATTTTTATCTAACAGCTAACTCTTTTGTCTTGGACTAGTGATGATGGCGTCCAGACCGATTATCGGCTACGGCTTCCGTTCTCTGTAAGGAGATCAGCCAGGACATATTATAGTGTACAAGCTTGGACTGATAGGTGTTCTTTAAAGCTTCGGTATAATTGCATACTGATGAAAGTACAGACGCCAGCACATCTAGTTTCTACCAATGGATTTTCAACTTTATCCCTGAGGTATATGGTTCAAACTTGATAGGGAAAAATTTACAGGTAGCTTGATGTGCTGGCGTCTGTACATATCTAGAACGTATAACTACAGTGCATCGCGTTCATATTCATTCATAGCAAAGCAAAAAAAAAATGATTCCGTTGTATTAAAAATAGCAAAAAGGTGTCAATATTACTCTTCTGCGGTGGAGTAGAGAACAGAACACTGAACTCCGACCACTTGGACCATGGGAGAAAGTCCGGCGCATACCTCTCCCATGGTCCCCTTAAATCTGCCAAGGCAGGAAACCAGTCAAGCACAAATTTTGAACTGCACGGAGGCACAGCATTGGTTCGGGACTTTTCAAACATTTTCGTCTCATGTCACATGAAATGCAACTTCCCGAGAAGAGAGGGACACCCAACGTATAACATCTAATTAATTAATTTATCTTCAAAGGGTTATGAAATTTCAATAGCGCGAGTTATGATTTTTGTCACCATCTTAAATTTTGTGACTGGTTCAGTTCAGAATAACATTGAATTCATATTCGGTGTCAACCTCGATATGAACGAACATCAAAGATATTATTTAACAAACATCGCTATATATCGATAAATTCAAAAATCATTCAAATATAGAACACTAAGTTGTTTCTAGTGACATCTATTAAAATGAATTCGGAAATAAATTTGTAAATTTTATGTGGGTAGTTGCATGTATTATATGGTTTTTATGTTTCCGAGAGCGGGTACCTAGTTAGGCAGTAATATTTTTAAACCGAGCAAAGATAGTATACTTGTGATCTCGAACTAGTGTTGTGTGTGGTTATATCTTGCTTGATTTGTTTTCAAACAATGTCACTGACAATTCAAAGTACTGTGTATTACAGATCCAGAATAATGAGTCCAGGTAAGTGTTTTAATTTGTTAATAGGTTCTCGGTTCCTTGTAATGTTATTAGTTTTTAATCATTATTAATGCGAGAGTAATTCTGTCTAGCCTGGTCGGTATGCTTACTTAGTAGTTACTATTACGTCGATTTAATTAGTTTTGTTTGGAGATACTGACTAGGATCTTTTAGTGGAAGAAAATTGGCACCATGTTTTGTCTACAGGAATTGTATTTATATTATAATGCTACACGACAAAACAAAATTCATACGGCCTAAGAGTCGATTTTGGATTTGGTTGTTTAAACTTTCTTTTTTATTTTTCATTTTCAAAATATTGAAAACTAGTTTTCAAGTGGTGAATTTTAAATATATTCCCTCAAAATCAACTCGGCTTTTGCAAGCACAAACAATACAATCCTATTTTTTATTTATTCTATAGTCGGTCGTGAAATAATCACAAGCTGTCAAAATCGAAGCGGCATTATTAGACGAAACCTGTATATCCCATTATTTGAGCATGAGGCATTCATTTTACGCAGAAATGTGCGTGTTTCTTAGGTAGCTGATATAATTTATCAATGTTGCAAATTGTATTATCTCCGCGAACTTCAGATGGAAATGTAGACGAACGCGTCGTTAAGATATTGTTTTACTCAGGCACCTAAGTCTTATTTGTTTTGAAATTAATTCACGAATACGGATAATAATTTGGTTTTTATGTAGGGCAATGGTAAAATGGAGTTAGTGGGTAAATTCAATAACATATTAACATCATATTTTTTCAAAAGAAATAACAGAACCCAAAGAATGGAGTGTCTTAATAATTAGGGTAACCCAAAAGCAGGTTTTTATTCATTCATTAAATAAGAATAGGCATACACCGTGTCGTTAGCAGCGGCTGCTCATATAAAAGGACATAATTATAATAAGGATAAACATTTGAATGGTGTAGATACCCTAACAAGCTAAGATATTGCCTACATAAGAAAGACCTAAGAAAATATTTTCTTACCCAAAATATAAGAGTGGCCAAACAAATATTGTAAGCATAAAAAGGGAAGTCTAATCTGTCTACCGTGGTAATTGGTTGGTCAGGGACTTTTTGTAATCAGGTGCCCAATTTATTTGAACGCAGGTGTAAGGATTTGACTAATGTGTATCTTATGACCCGTATCTGTGACCCTAAACCGTTTATCTTTGTGAACAGATTTACTTGAGGGTTGTAATGCCGATCGACGAGTGCCGGTTCGGCTCCCCAGGTAGATGTGGACCTCCCGACATTATAGTTCGCGTTCCTGTATTAATCAAACGGGACGAAAACACTTTGATTGCGTGATTCAGGACTCCGCGATTAAGAAGCGGGAATAGATGGGTAAGTTTACTTTCATAAGATAAATGAATGAAGCTGAAGCTATTTTAAACTTTAATATATTTTACTTTAAAAATTTGCATGCAAATATTGCATAAAAATGTGGAACTAAATTACTGTCTGGTAGAATATCTGGTTGAAATATAACAGTAACTTCGTGATTTTAATAAATAAATCATTTCTATTTTAGACGTGGCGGTGCGCGATATGTTGTTGTCTACCTGCATGAATTGAAGTCAAAATATTTTAAAACTACAAAAACGTTTGCTACATTTGGGATTCGAACTCGGGTATTGAAGCGGAGCGGACCTTACCAAATGTGTGTGCTGTAAAAACGATGATGCGTATGGATATGAGTTGGTCTTATTAAATAGTTTTTTTTCGTAATTATTATTAAGTGTTTTTACATAGGTGAATATTACTGAAATAAAAAAAATCTTTTGCCTCTCTTCTCTTTTTCATGAGCTTACCAATGTTTAGTACCACAGAATGTCAGTAGCGACTTTGTCACCCTACACTGAGCCGTGACAACAGAATCCATCAGCTGTACAGCGGTAGACGCCACTTCGTTTGACGAGCGTTTGTGACGTCATCGCGGTCTGACGGATCACGAGCTGACATGCGCTGAAAGGTTTGTTTTGAAGTTAAATGTAAAAATGTTTTGTAATGGAGGGAATATACGAGTATGTATATTTTACGCTACCCTAGTTACTGGTAAATGATAAATAATGACAAATATTGTACAAGTGCAGATTTCCTATTTCAAAATACAAACATAATTCGAGCATTATTTTTTTTACTGTCATTAGTAAACAAATTGGTACCTATAGGTAACTAGCACTACAGGCCTCTTTTTTGTAGGAAATCATCAAATGGCATCTTCCACTGTGGGTGCAGCTAGAAGAAGTGTAAATTTTTTTAACTGCCTAAAACCCATTTAGTTCTTTAGTAGCAAATGTGTACCTTATTAGCAGGGTGATAAAAACTTTAATCAATAAAAACCAACATCAAAAAGGCGTCAAAAATTCTTCGTCATTGGTTTTGAGACCGTCCAGCACGCACTTAGTGCCAAACTACTAGACTGACATCTAAGAGGTAGGTTCACTGGGTGTGGTGTGGAAGGCCGGGGCCAAACCGAAGAGTTCAACAGGACTTATATCAGCTCCTTGGGACTGATACAATGCGAAGAAACGGACGCCCATTGAAATAGTTCAATATTTTGTATCTATTTTAGAAATATTTGAAAATTTTGCTTGTGCGATGTAGTTGTACTTACCTGATAGTTTTTGGGACAAAAGAATAGTAGTTGTCGGCTATTCTATATCTGTCCTTATCTATCCCTCGCCCATTGTTAAAAAGAAACGAAAGTACAAAAAAACTCCAGTTCAATACTTTCAAATAGCAACGATTCTGTGTATTTAATTTTAATTGGAAACGTTTCTAGCTAAACGTTGCGCGTTTTAATTATAACCGAAAATTGGTTATTTAACATTTTGTAACTAGGTCTCCTGTAATTAATAATTACAAAGGCTGCTTGAATTCATAAAACGTTGAACGCTTGCAATAAAATTTATTATCAACACAAAGTAAGGAAGCTCGTTGAAAAATTTATAACTATCATAACAGCGCTGGGTTATTGCTGCGCCGGCATTTTACCGGGAACACCGGGAGCTAAGGAATAAGGGTCTTTACGGATAACTACGCTCAAGTAATATTATCGCAGGGAGGTTTATTGTTTTACGGTTTTATGCTTCGTTAATATGTATTTTTAATGTTAATTTACAGCTAATAGAGTTTGAACTTAGCTTATAGTAGCAGTACTAATTGTAATTCTTTTTTTGTGTTTACAGATTTAAAATAATTTATTATCTTAATACTGTGTCACGTTGTTTGTGCGCGATGGACTTTTAAACTACTTAACGAATTTCAATCTTTGCACACCATGGCACTACACACCATTGCACCATCTTTGCTCAAACTTAAAAGATAGCTTAGGCTTAAGATGTCTTAATTTAATAATTTGCAATAAATTATAAAAATAAATGTTATTTGTCTATTATTATAACAACCTCAATGACAGCAAAGTCTATTTTATTTATTACTAGCTTCCGCCAGCGGTTTCACCCGCTTTCTGAGGGAAGTACTTTCCATACCCGGATAAAAAGTAGCCTATATGTTATTCTGATGTATAAGCTATATTGTGGTAAAGTTTCATTCAAATCCATTCAGTAGTTTTTACGTGAAAGAGTAACAAACATCCATACATCCATACTTACAAACTTTCGCCTTTATAATAGTTGTAGGATTTAGTTACCAATTTTTGGTGCCGTACATTTCATTCTCTTGCATTGTTGTACCAATATACCGTTACAAAATAAAAATACATTTTTATTACCAGATACATCTAAACATATGTACTGTCTTATTCAAAAAGATTAGTTCATCCTTGCGTTATACGAATACCACAGTAAGAAACGTCCTTAATCTGTTCTCATAAACCCTAGGTTCTTTCATTCTGTCTGCTTACTCCACATATAAATAAAGCTAAGTCTACTTTGAGACGTAAATAACGTAATCAAACTGGTTTAAATTATGACTGTTCTTTCAGTACCTACCTAAGTTGCAACCCTCTTTATTTATTTATTTTTTAAAGTTACCAACGTCGCAAATACAGAGCTTTAAAATATGTACACATGTTTTGATTAATTAGGCAAATTTACTATACGAAAATAAAAAAAATATGGCTTTGTAGTGACCTTTAAAAATTGAATATGAATTACAATTGAAACCCTGAATTTCATTACTCTCTCTTTGAGCATATGTATTACTCTCATATTAGGCATATAAAGCATTCTTCCTGTTAAAATTAGTAGGTTTTAAAAAAGTCTAAATATAAATGTAAATCTTCTGTCCTCTGATTTAGTAACCCATTACGAAAGAACAAAAGCCATCAACAATTACAAAGTGCATTGATTAATTTGCCAGTAAAAACTTCATAAAAACAATTCAATACCTAGTAAGTTTAGAACAATAACAAAAGCTTCAATCATTGTTATTTGTCATGGTGCATATATTCACTCCCACACATTTTTATTCTGGGAAGAATATACATACATACATGACATCATCATAACTAATTAGGATTGGACGTGGTAATATGGCATCATGCAATGCTAAAAAACTGTTTGTTTTGAAATCGGTATCTCTTTGAGTATTCAAATATCTTGTATAGCCTGCCGTCTTTGATAAAAACCGACCTCGTTAAATTGCTTCGGTTTCAGTAAACAAATAATTCAAAGACGGTTCTGAGAGAAAATATTGTTCTCTTTTATAAAAATTTGGCCAATATACGCGTTGGTCTTTCTTCTTTTTATATTTTTATTATGTAATTCAAAATACTAATATTTTTTATCACAGTCATTCTCATTTCATTCTTATTGTAATTTAATTTTATTTTCAGTTCATTCTTTTTTGGTTCCCATTTAATTCCTATTTCAGTCTCATTTTAGTCCCATTTCATTGTCATTTTAGTCCCATTTCATACTCATTTTAGTCCCATTTCATTCTCATTTAATTCATATTTAGTTCTCACTGCATTCTTTTTTACCGTCATCAAATCATCACCATAATTTCAGCGTCAATAGGACGTCCACTGCTAAACATAGGCCATTATTATCAAATAGATTATGGAAAAGCTTACCGGGGAATATACGTAAGCATGCAAAGAATACATTTTTTAAATTGTTTAATCCCATCATTACATTTGACACTAAAACCTTCTAGGTATTTAGTACAAAGATGACCAAGGTTCTTCGGCATTGAAGGTCGCTATGACGTCACGGAATGCAGCTATTACTGAGCAAGGATAATGTCACCTGAATAGGAACCTTTATAGAAAGCATTATCATTATTATATAGTTCTAAGATCCGTGTTAAGTATCATGTTTGCGGTAATAGTTAGAACTTTCTGGTCTACGGTAATTCATTAGAAGTAAGCACCTAGTGAATTCTATCCACACATTATTGTCTGATAGTATTGTTTATCTAGCGGCTGTATAATAGCTGCAGCTGCGGTTCGATAGATAATAAAGTGCTTGGAACTGTCGGTCCGTGGATGGGCGACCATCTTGTCATGACGAGTTCCTCCGTGTTTCGATAGGCACGTTAATTTTTTGGGTCCCAGCTGGCATTTGAACATCTTTGGCGTTACGGGTAGCAGAAGCCGGAACGTCTGACAACCAGTTTATCAAGGGAATCGGGTTGTCAGGCTAACTGGGTTGAGGAGGTAAGTTAGGCACTCGCTCCACGCAAAACACTGGTGATCAACTTAGAACTGGTTTCAGCAAAGGTCAAGTGGGAATGCTTTGTGAAACGATGATTGATTGTTGCTAATTTTATATGTAGCCAATACGGAAGCGTGTTGTAGGTAGCACTATTAGATCTATAAAAGGTAGTAGTAAACATTTACTTATTGTTGCCTGCGGTCTTACACGTTCTCCAAGGAAATAATTTCGTCGTGATAAAAGGTCGTCTCCAAGGTTTAGTGGATCTCCAAGCCAAATTTCGTCTCAATCAAAGCATAAATCAAACAAACTCGCATTTTATTGCATATGTAGCTATTATGGGTCCTTTAATGTTCAGTATTACCATACATAGTGTTTATACAAAGTCGATAAACCACCCGTGCACAATTTTACAGCGCAATCATGTACTTTAAGTAGATAATGGGCAGTTTGTCAAGTTGTAACCACGGGAGCTGTTTAGTACAAGCAAAGTCCATTTAGTATATTTATAGCTATTTAATAAAGTTAATGTTTTATATTGTGAAACTATGTTGAAGCCACACAAGTCGATGTTAGTTGGTGTCGAATGGTTGGCGATATACATATTTTTATTCGATAATCTGTGCTATACATTTATTTATTTAAATGGAATTGGTAGCAGAACGCTAAAGCCTCATACGTGATTTTTGGATTATTGATGTTTATGAATGTTATATACTTAATATTAAGACGAATGTGTAGTGTTACGCGCTTGAATACAGTAAAGAATAATGGGGAAATATGGAAGTGGATCAGGTAAGCGAAAAACCCGGCTATCATTTCTTCTCATCTGATGCGAAGAAATGAAAATCATGTCATGAGGAAGGTTTTGAGCATGAACGTGGATAAATAAAGAGGAAGGGACAACCAAATAAGCGATGCATGGTTTGTGTGAATGAATTTTACTTGTGAGATGACGGCAAATAGTGTGGGAGAAGTAAACTTGCTACGCCGTCACTAAATAAAAATTAGGATACAGTAGGACAGTAGGATGGATTATAATTATTATATTCATAACAAATATAAAATTTTAGAAGGTCCTGTAAGAAATTCCGTTTAAATAACTTTTACTTCAAATTCTTTCAGCACAATAAGATTTGTGCATTTACGTACTTGTTAAGAATTGTACTCAATGACATATTGATTACAAGCTTCATATAGCTACCAAGTAAGTTCAATAACCGTAAGTGTGGGAATGGAGTCGTTAATGAATTACTAATCGGATATCGACATGGTGTGAGAAGTTTTCAAGTACAGACACATTAATATCGGCACACTATTACAATCTATCAAACCTTAATAAATTTTCAACTTTATTGCCGAAGCATAAGGTTGAAAGTTGATTGGGAAAATTTGATAGTTTCCTTGTAGCTTGATGTTCTGGCATCTGTACACGCCTAGTTCGCCCCACGTGTTCGCGTATTCCGATATCGGGGTGATACACAGATAATGTGATAATAGTAATTAAATTATCTCATCAGTTAAGAGCATTCTTTGTGGGCATCTGTCTAGCTCTTTACCAAGCTATATTGGGGCTGGATTCCAGACTTAACCGGTTGCAGTACCAGTGTTTTACGTGGACCAACTGCCTATCTTAACTCCTCAATACAGTGACGCAAACCGATGCCCTTTAGTAAGACTGGTTGTCAGACTTAATGGCTACCCGTAAAGACTGCCGAAATAGCAGCAGGGTCGGGTCACCTTAGAAGAAGTGCCATTCAAAGACTCGTCATGACAATATGGTCACCACATACACAACCACGGCTCGACCGCGCCAAGCGTTCACAACGTCATCTACAGCCCTATAAAATTACATACTAGAAAACGCGTTATCATCCACTGTGTTCCCATTCAGCAATACATTGTCATACTTTCTTGAAACCACTTCGTTATTGAACAAAGTTTACGGTTGGCTGCAGTTAGTGATTAAAAATGAAAACTCGATGCATCGGTGTGAGGCCGCACGGAACAGCTCGATAGTGAGGTTACCTCATAGATCATTCATAAATCACAGTTGAATGATAGGTACACGGATCTTGGCTGGATAATGTAGGTAAGTATATGGGTTCTAGAATATCAGGTTGGAGTAATGTCATGAATTATGTAATTGGTTGAGTGATAGATAACAGGTGGGATCCACAGTTATTTATGGCATTATTAAATATTCTTCGCTTATGCGGATTCATATCTATATTTATGTATACCTAGTATTCTACTATGTGTACTTATTTCTTTATAGAGAAAAGCCGCCTTGGCTGATAATCTTTCTGGACACCATTATTTAAAAATCTCTTGAGCTGATACGATGTTAAAGTATATGCAGCTATGAATCTCAGTTTATATGCAATGAAAAAAATAAATATACTTTAAAGCGAAACTCTTCTAGGTATATTACAATGTAACTGTTTCACTACTTAATTTAAAGGTACAATAAACGGATACTTCTAACAATACTAAAGGAACGAATGCTTTCGCACCCTTTTACAGCAGGTGCAGTTGCAATATTCATTTTAAAGATTGTTATTTTATTTTATTGTAACTGCCAGAAACTTTCTTTACGTAATCATTTTTTTGTAATTTTATGTTGATTCTGAATTCATAGATTTCTTTTTCTAAACAGTCCAATATGAATTGAATGTAGAATTCTTCAATCAATTGATACCGACTATTGGGTTTATTCTTATTATCATAATTATGTTTTTTATTACATCCTTCATCCAAGGGGTCTACCCTTTCAAAATCGTTTTCAAACTTGGCTGCAAAACAGCACTTTTTGAACGTCAAAAAATACAAAAGGCAGCCTCAAAACACTCACCCTTCACCACTATGTATTTTTCCTTCACATCACTTCTGAAAACTCCATACTAGTGTATACCATCATTTCTCATTACCTACCGTCTACGGCGTCTACGCACTTTCCCCTAATTCTACAAATATCTGCGAAATTAATCTACGAATCGGGATTCTGTAGACATTCACCATTCACCCCTATTCCATTTGTACCCCTATACATTTTGAAGTTATCAGCGTTTCAACACAGCGGTATCTTGTTACCGTCATGCAGTGGAACTTTTATAAATGATCGACACCGATAAAATGGGAATTCAATTTCTTGAACATATTGAAGTCTTCAATTTAAGTTAGTATTACAAGTTACAGTGTACTGGATATGTACAGTTAGAAACAAAATACATTCTTTTGTTTTTTTATTTTAGAATCACCCTATCCTTACAAATTTTAACGAGTAAATGCGAAAGCAACTCTGTCTGTCTGTATGTACTAGTGAATGATCTAGAGTCTGAGAAAGCACAAAGGCTACTTTTATTCGGTTGCGAGAAGTTACATCGCAGATGGAACCGCGGGGAACAGCTAGTCTTTATAAATAGTATTTTTTCTATTTGTGTAGTGACCTATTATTATAATTTGTATAATTTTGAATGATTGAAGCCGTCTTCCCTATATAACCTTGTTACTTGATAAATATTCTAATGTACAGATGCCAGCAAATCAAGCTACTATATACTGTCAAGTTTCCTTACCTAATAGATTTTTAACTTAATCGCTGAAGCATAATTATGTGTATGGCTCAAAGTTGATTGGGAAAATTGACAGTTTCGGGTAGCTTGATGTGCTGGCGTCCGTACCATGAGTGACAAGTAAAACAAATAAATAACTAATTCTCTACTCCCGCAAGATCGGCTGAAACTGATGCTAATTAAATGTCAATGCCAAAACATTATTGAATATTTTTTGTATAAAACCCTCCGGAGGAGGAACAGGTAATATTAAACCTACTTTTACATTATGATAATAATTTGAAACTGAAACCTTAGTACACGTGTATAATAAACGAACAAAAATATAGGTGAAGTCGATATTTCGAGGTCTCGAAAAAGTCCCTGAAAATAATGTGAAACTTTCCTTTTATGATCAAGTTGCAAACTGGAATACTTTTATCAGTTTTCGTTCAAAGTATACTTATGACGTTGTTTGGGGCTTAAAAGATTTTGGGTCGATCTTTCTAGAAGGTTGGTTTAATAGAATATGTTTTCTTAGGAACAAATTTTGAAAATGTATAAGGTCTTATGATAAGCCCTACTTCAGTAGGTACTAATGGATTATTGTAACGGCGATTATGATATTTTAATATATTTGTTGTCTTAACAAAGACTTTGTGCAAGAATGTTGTATAAACGACTACAATATGTCTTTCCTTAATAGAATTTCAACTTTATTGCTGAAGCATATGGTTCAAAATTGATTGGAAAAAATTTACAGTTATGGGTAGCCTGATGTGCTGGCGTCTGTACAACATTAATTTATTGTATTAATTAATAAATTTTGTAGTTAATTTCCTTTCTTTTACATAATATACTTATTACCCTTTTCATACAAATGTTATATCTTATTTAAAAGTATACGTCATAGCTACATGGATGTTACCTCGCTACCAAAGAAATAACGCGAGGTGAGATACACGCATCTGTTTTGATTAAGTTTGATGGAAATAAGTAGCGAACCGTGTTGGCAAGATTATTATGAATAATGTTCATCCGATTACAGTAAATCAAAGGGAGTTACGATTTTCATATAAATTATAAAATAAAACAGTTAATATATTGTTTAAGGTTGGTACTACTTAAGTTATACAACTCAATCTTACTTTGTTAACGTCCAATGAAGTAGCTTATGTCATGTTAATTGATTGTCAGTTATTTATCGTAAAGTATAGTTTAAGCTTATCTTGATTTATAATATGGATGTAAAGTTCGTTATGAAACATTTAAGATCAATACCTACAAAAGGCCTGTTTCACCTCGTACAAATAAATTCCAGTTAGTTTATTTAGTAGATAATTTCATACAAATTATGTTCCATTTTTGAATTTATTCAGTAGATAGTCGCTAATCGGACACTGGAAAACTCACCTCCTTTAATATAGCGACTGTCATCAAATTTTGAATTAGGAATGTTAAAGTTTGAATTGGGAAATTCTTCATGGTTCGCAATTCATAAAGAATGTCGGTTTAAAATAATTGCCCTAGGGGTGTAGATAGATAGAACTGATTGAAAATAAAAATAAAAATATTATACTCTAAGGGCTTGATCGCATGAGCGTAAAGTACATACCGCGTTAAAACTCGGCGAGAGCAGAAACGCTGTTTGTGATTCTTTAAGAGAAATTGAGACTCCAGGATATCATTTTTCAAATGTATATGATTACAATCACTGACTAAAATCTATAATATGTATAATAACTCACTCTCACACTGCAGTATATTTCAAAAATGTACAGACACCAGGACATCAACCTACCCGAAACTGTCATATTTTCCCAATCCATTTTGAATCACATGCTTAAGCGATAAAGTTGAAAATCTATTAAAGAAATTTAGCAGATTGTAGTAGCTCGATATTCTGGCGTCTGTACATCAGCATTAGCTTTGTCTCACAAGACCATTGTTCTTGTAAGCTCACCCGTAAATTATGTTAATGTTATAATTAATAATTACGCCTAATGTTATCAGCGTTGTGAACCCTGCTTTACGCTTATTGTCATATCAATTACCGGCAAGTCATTATGTATTCTGTGCGCTTGTACAGATAAAGCATGTATCGTTGGTATACTTACCTAGAGGGAATATTATAAACATATCCATCAGGAGCTTAGAGAATTTACACCACCGGAGACGCCATTGCCTTAACATCCCCCTCTGTATTATGCTTGTATGTCATTTTCGTAGTGTACGTGCGTAACATATGATCGAAAATGTATGACGGAGCAGTGTGGCAATTTTTTCACATATAGAGTTATGCTCATGGCAGCTTCGGTTGGCTAAAAGATCTAAGACAGAAGTGTTTTCCCCCAAGGATAAAGTTGTCGATGTAGAATCACTATGAGACTGTCTCCCTTGGTTTCAGGCATACCCTGGGGCAACTCAGGCTATTGTGTACTTAGAGCTCGGAGAATAGAAGTAACCTATAACCAATTACTGTCAATACCTACTCATGCATTTACATTTTTCCTGTTGGTCAATTAGCCGACGCGCGTCTTCTTTGATTCCTGGGTCGCTCCGGATTTATTAAAAGGTTTATGAGAAAATTTTCCAAAGCTCTCAAGCTCGAAGTTTTGAAGATGATGGTAACTCACCTTACCCTTGGAGAGCACGTAAATGTCGATCCTGCGCAAGATCTCTCTCTGAACATGTCAGATTGCTCTCTCTCGTGTATATATGTTTAAGGGTACGCTTGAGCTTTCTGATAACAGCCGCCGTTGACGAAAATCAATCTGGACGTTACTATTATAGTATACTTCGATATCACACTAGTTAAATAAAAATGTATAGCACTGTTATAATTATATCTGGTATAGGTATTAAATGCGGCTGCGGTATCCTCTCAAGTTTCTAGACGAACAGGTGCATCTGCATGTAAACCACTGTTACGCAACAGTGCAGTAATAGAAACAACTGATCACTGGTCAGTTTCTTATATCCTTTTAAATCAGGCTATTAAAAACAAAAAAAAAGACATCTCAGCTTCACTTCCTATGGGATCTCATCCGTATCCCACGAATCTGACGCCCTCAAACTGGGTAGAACCAGCTGAACCATCATTCAGTATTGTGTAGAAACTATAACACTGGAGCTTAGGCACTTATCTGAGAAAGGCAAATAGCATTTTAAACATTAAATAGGGAAGTCCATTGTCCAATAGTTATAAAATTATAAGTTCAGCTTATTTCATAAACGTGAAGTTATTCAAAGATAAAGAAGAAATAATATTTAATTCAACAAACTAAGTTAGCCTAGTTTCGAAGAAAAAACACGCACCATCTGTTGGTAGCCACAGCACGTACAGTACTAAGTGCTTCGCAAGTCTATGAGCTAGTTTTAATCATCGCCTAGTGTTCGTTCTTTTAAATTCATTTAAAATATTGGCTTTGTTTTTAAAATTGAAATTAAGCATTCATCTGTGATGTTGACAGTTTTGTGATAGGAGATCTCAAAGGAGTTTTAAATCTCTTTTCAATTGAAATAAAATATAAATGGTTTTTATTCTTTAGTATATGAAGATGGATCTTAAAGTTGGGTCTATTAATTCATCTAAGCAATGACTGCGAAAAGAAAGAATGAAGCCTGCTGTACGAATAACGGACGCCACTGCTGTTAAGTACCAGGCACCCATATTGACACAAATCTTTAAAATACCTGACCATGGCTATAGAAAAAAAGTAAACAAAGATACCTGATTAAAATTTTACTACCCATAAACAATTTAATGGTTGTTTTGTATACTGTGAGATCGTGAACTTGGGAGCGTATCGTTTTTAAATATGAACGCCGCGCTTGAAGTAATAAATTATTACGGGCTTTAACAAAAGTTGTAAAATTATTACGGGATGATCATAAAGAATTCATGGCTGGAACTTTTACATGGGCAGCTCTGATTAAATTTTGTATGATAAATCCATTTTTATTCTGTGGAAAAAATCTTCGTTAATACTTTTTCGTGTTAAACTTTTCGGATGATTTCGCTTCGGATAACTTTAGTTATTATCTTAATGATGTTCTATGTTGTTGGATGTCTTCCTTATCGGAGTTTTTATGGCTTATTGCGTTGTTTTGCCCATTGTCGATTCATTAGTAAGCGTAGTTCCTTCGTCCGTAATCTGATTGCTGCCTGACCTCCGCTAGGGAAACCAGGTTTTCACTATACAAAGTAGGGTAATAAGATGTACTTGTATCTTGTTGCTCATACAGCTGCTATATCATTGTTTAAGCCTTTGAAAACCCTTTTTGGTCTCAGGTGTGTTGTACATAGGTACGGAAATTAATGATGATATACTGGTTTGTTTTTTTTTTTAGGGACATACAAGGCAGTGCTGGTTTTGTGTGGCACGTACAACTAGAGAAAAAAAACGCATTTGCCGTACATTCAATTCATTCTAAAACCAACCAAGATTCAGTAACCTTTCAAGCACCTAAGTATTTCGATTTTAATTGGCTCGGTCAACAAATTCCATAAACAAATATCGGCTTAGCCATTATCACAATAAATACTTAACAGTATTTCCTGAACAATTAATAAGATAACACAAATAATTTCCATTTTATTAACCTCGTAAGTTAATTCAATTAATTTATAGGCCCAATAACTGCGTAAATGCGTTTAGTGTGCCCTCGGGGCGAATACGAACTCGCAATAACCTGGGTACGAACTAAAGTACTAATATTCGTATATATTGTTTATTAGCTACTCGGGTACCGTTTCCATATACGTAGGCATTAAAAGGTTCATATACTACAACAACTGCGAATTATTTATTTATTTATTTATTTATTGAATAAAAGGTACAAGTTACATTTATAATGTGTACGATGTCCAACAAAACTATACACATAGTTTGTCTGTTGGATCGATGCTGTTATTAATTAATTAAAACTTATGAGCTAAAATTTACAATTAGATATAGTAATACATATAGTAGAATTATATTATAATATTATGTATGTATAGTAATTATCATTGAGATCTTATAAGCAAATATATTATGTTAGTGTTTATGTAATACTAAGTACGTAAGTATAAATAGATATTAAGGTTATAATGTGTAGCTTATGTAAAACTTATATATGTATAAAATAATATAAGATATATAATTTCTGCGTTTCTTGTAGTAGTTGCTAATAAGCTAAAACTGGTGCGAGCTACGTAACATAAACTTAAAGGCAGTCTCGTTTATTCTGGATTACCGACGGAGTTTGTATTATTATCATCCTACGAATAGGCCGCCGCAAAACAGTCCGTAGGTTCAGTGGTCTAAGGTACCAGCACCTCAACAACCAGAGAACTGCTTAATGCAAGCGTGTTCTGTCCCCTCTGTTTTCATAATGTTATCATCTAATCCCTTCAGCCTTTTTATCGTCCCACTGTCTCCTCCCACAAAAAGAGGGATTAAGATTTGATCAGGATTGCTTGTTTTCAGACTATAGTCCAGGATTCCTCGAGATGTTTTCCTTCACCTTTAATCAGTCATTGGTGTTCAAGATATATACCGAATATATATAACTTAGAAAAAATGCATTGGTACTTGTCTGACCTCGAATAGAATCCGCACGATCATACTTGAGATGCTGGTGCTTTAACCACTAGGCCAACATGGGTGTGCTTATTTACAAGAAATATAAAGTCACTTTTCTTAACAAGATATAGCTATATCTAATGATCACCATAAACATACAAATTCATGTTACAAGCAACCCATAGATAGAGTGGGTAAGCGAAACCTTTTTAATATGTAGGTATGCGTACCCACGGAGTCGTTACATCCTTTGCTCGCTTCCTCGAAGTGAAAGTTGACCTCGAAAATTTTAACCAGGTCAAGGTCATCTAAGGCGAGAAAATGTCTGAATCATACTTTTTTATGACTCATTGTGTTTCTGAGTTGTATCTTAAATATTCAGCCTTTATTTAACACTTCAAAAGAAGCGTGATTAGATTTAAATGGCTTCGTGTAAAACAAACCTTCTTTTTCACAAATTGAAGGTTTCAAAAGACTGGTTTAATGGACCGATGAGTCTCTCAGAAGGGTTGCTTTCTTAGTTCAAGTTTTACCTAAAAGGCTATTTAAATAATTCTGCGTTAATGGAGGAGTGTCTAAAATAATAAGATTTTCTCGCTATCTTTTATTGGCTTAGTTTGTGTTGCTTGCTTTAAACTCAAACACATATACCTATAGAGAGTCGGCAAAAAAAGGTTATTAATACCCACAGTCCAGTTGAAAGATTTTCGCTATGCTTAGGCTTCCACGAAATGGTACACCAAGTTATTTCCGATCACATTTACCACGTTGACCCTCGTGCCGCGACACAACGTCAGTGAAAATATTTCTATTAATAAACTCATTGAAACCAATTTCAAACTCCGAACACCTTCATTCTCCAGCACGTGCACGGTTATGGTGCGCTCCAACACGTGAATTGATTATTCTTGAATATAATTCCGGGCGGATGGTTCCCTTGAGAACTGTGAGAGTTGGCTCTTTGATCGTCAGATGTCACATGCGCGGTTTTGCAGGGTACAAAAAGTCCCGCACTACCTTCAGGGTTAGTTCTAGTGCATGTGCTTAGGTGCTATTTGTCCGATTGGTATTTTTTTATTTAGTAGCACTTGTTGCTATTACTGATAAACATTTATTTTAGTTGCGGGTTTCTTTTTGAATATGTTATTTTAAAAATTTAAACGATATTATATGGACATATCATCACAACTACGGAAAGTGGTGACGAAGTGCGAGAGTGGCAGATTCTTTGTCATAAGCAAATATACACAAATAAAAGACTATCGGTTATATCATAAATACATATGTACGTATACATTAGGAGCTTAAAGTCCCTACGCAGTTTGCCTGATTATTTTCATATCATGTATTTTTCTTATTTGAGTAAGTATTTCAGGAGGTTTAAGTTTATATAAAAAAAACTTAACCAGTAAAAATAAAGAACTCCCGTTATTTTCTTGCGAATACCAAAAAGAACTTTATTTTCTAATCCGTAACACATTTCTCATTTAGGTTTTCTTTTAGCACAGGTAAAGCAAACAGAGTCTGTTAATTTAAATGTTCCTCAAAATCTAGATGTTTATGTTTCCTTTGTGAACTTAAGAATAATCATGCCGAGAATTTAGCTTTTAGCGGGCTTGTCTAACTAAATTCATCTACCATAGTCTCTTAAGTTTACGTTGGGGATATTCTAAGACATTACCCGTGATTTCCCAAAAGGAGCTATTGTTCTTCGTCAAAGACGGTAACGTTTATATTTCCTTAGCTAAACTAATTTTCGGTGTACTATCTGTGAGCAAAATTTCATTAGATAGTTGCATTTTAATGATAAAATATTCCTTAATTAACTTAAAATAGTTACTGGCCACAGATTTTTTTCGAATCAAACGTTTTCCAATTTTAAATTAAAATTTATTCGTTTTTGGAATATAGAATTAGTGACGTCGAGCAGTTTTGCAATGTATTATTTTCTCTTTAAACAGATGACAATCTTTGAAAGGCACCATTTACATTATGTAGTTCCTAAATTTAAAAAATACTTGTTTGGTTTAACGTCCATTTATCCACATTAGACAGGTGATACCATAGGGAATATTAGAAGCTGGTTAGATACGTGTGTACTTTAATGTATTCTTTAATGTATTTTTTTTTTTTTTTTACTTGTATACAGGGTTACTGGGTAAGTCGACCTAGATCCGTTAAGGGCGTGCAGTACCCATCTTTTCTGACTGATTTCACTATGAAACAACCTACCCCAAACCTAACCGTTTTCGAAATAAACGAATGTTAATTTTTATTATAAAAAATGCCGATTTTTTACCATTAAATATGGTATTTCAAAATTAGTATACTTAATTATTATTATTTTTTATTTTTTACATGCCGGTTAAGATGCTCCATGAACTTAGTAACCAAAATCCTACGTAAGTTAACTAAATACATTGTTCTGGACGATTGAAAGTTCAAAAAGTTATTTAAAAAAAATACAGTTTACACTTCTCTAAAGGATATTAAAAAAAAGTTGTATGGCAGACGTTCGGCAGATATGCCTAAAAACATCTACGTTTCATCAGCTATCCAACAAGGTATAACAATCTATGGTCTTATTTAAACTCGTAAAAAAAATCTTATTTTCATAGGCGATAGTGGACGTAAACTAATTACGCTAATTGATTATTCTTTGGCTGGCCCTAGAAACTAAAACAAAACAGCAGGTCAGTTTGTACAAAATAACATTCATTAACGTCCTAGATTAAAGTTCATGTTCAACATGTCCGCCTCTGTTTTGTACACATCTTCGCATTCTTCTGCGAAGCCCAGTTTTTATTACTCCAGTGGTCAATGTTCTTCTAATTTCGTTTGCGTTGATTATTCTGACTTTCAATTCTTCGACAGACGCAATTGGATTTATCTCGCTGTAGACGAGACTCTTCATGTGCCCCCATACATAAAAATCCATGGGGGTCAAATGCGGACATCTGGCTGGTCAGGGTAAAGGCCCACCTCGTTCTATCCATTCATGAGGATAAGTTGTGCCCAGCCAATGTCTGACACTTCTTCGGAAATGTGCAGGTCAGCCATCATGCTGGAACCACATGTCCCTAATTAGGTTCAGTGGCAAATCATTAAAAATCAGGCGAAATCCAATCGCGTCTGTCGAAGAATTGAAAGACAGAATAATCAACGCAAACGAAATTAGAAGAACATTGTCCACTGGCGTAATAAAAACTGGGCTTCGCAGAAGAATGCGAAGATGTGTACAAAACAGAGGCGGACATGTTGAACATGAACTTTAATCTAGGACGTTAATGAATGTTATTTTGTACAAACTGACCTGCTGTTTTGTTTTAGTTTCTAGGGCCAGCCAAAGAATAATCAATTAGCGTAATTAGTTTACGTCCACTATCGCCTATGAAAATAAGATTTTTTTTACGAGTTTAAATAAGACCATAGATTGTTATACCTTGTTAGATAGCTGATGAAACGTAGATGTTTTTAGGCATATCTGCCGAACGTCTGCCATACAACTTTTTTTTAATATCCTTTAGAGAAGTGTAAACTGTATTTTTTTTAAATAACTTTTTGAACTTTCAATCGTCCAGAACAATGTATTTAGTTAACTTACATAGGATTTTGGTTACTAAGTTCATGGAGCATCTTAACCGGCATGTAAAAAATAAAAAATAATAATAATTAAGTATACTAATTTTGAAATACCATATTTAATGGTAAAAAATCGGCATTTTTTATAATAAAAATTAACATTCGTTTATTTCGAAAACGGTTAGGTTTGGGGTAGGTTGTTTCATAGTGAAATCAGTCAGAAAAGATGGGTACTGCACGCCCTTAACGGATCTAGGTCGACTTACCCAGTAACCCTGTATATTAATTTATATTTTATTTGTAAATATATTGTAAATATTTATGTGAATAAAAAAATTTCTTTAGATGTTTTTCTGTGATATACCTGTTAGCACAAAAATCTCTCTCTCAAAATCCTTTGTTTGTTAGCGTGTGAGATTACGTAGGAGCTATTGTAATCTCCCCTGCAAATGTTCTTTAAAGAACATCATTCCAAGAGGCACTTTATTCTAAACTCCATAAGATTATGAATTTTATCAATGGTTTTAAATCTCACGCAAATATTACCCAATTTCTAAGTAAATAAAGCTCATTGCTGAATCTCAGCTCGAAAATGGAATTCTCAGTACGCCTTGAACAGCAGCAAAGTTATCTTCGCATACCATGTACCCTAAATAACATTAAGTGCCTCTGGGTCATTTGCACAAAACCCCGAATGTTTCTTGGTCTGGGAACCTTAAGTGGGGCCTTGCTTGAGGCCCGAGGGTAAAGCAAAGAGCTAATAAATACATACATAGGTATGTATTCATGTATGTTTGCAAGTTTCATATGCTCGCGTTGGATACTTCAAAGGAATTGTTTGTCGATAATTTTCAATGATATGAGCAATACCTACATGCTGCGTGGTATTTTGCAGAGTAAGTCTTAGGGTCAATTTCACAGTGTCCGAGTAGCCACTATTTGCCGAATAAATTTTAAAATGGAACAGAATTGGGATATGGACTAGATCAAAAAAAATAAAATATTTTATCATATTAATTTTGTAAAGCATCTTAAAAGAAAGTCAGTTTTATCGTTTACCGACGTCACAGGTTGCGTTTTCATACAAATTGCAAGAGAGTAACCGTTTTTGACAGTTCTATAAAAGTATTGAAATTTACTAGTTGTCCACTACCTTATTTGTTTGAAATTATCTACCAAATAAACTAACTGGAACTTATTCGTAGGTGGTGAAACAGCCCTAAAGGAACATCTGGCTGACACCTCAACTGATGTTGAAATGACAAAATTAAATTTTAATAGAGAAAGAGAACTTTATGTCAAATATAAAACGGGAAAGAAGTAATTCTTTCTAATGGATAAAGTTTTCTGTTTGCCTCCAAAATCAAACAAGACTTCTAATTTCAAACTTCTATTATATTCATTTTGTTCTTATAATTAGACTGTTTGTAAAGTAAAAATAGGCTTTTTCATGTATTAATTATTTAATAAAGAATTCTTTGTTTATATCCAAAATTTTACTGTTTGCCGATTAATAAAATTATATTCTTAAAACCTAAAAGTAGTTTGTTGAAACTCTATGTTACATCGAAAGGTTTTGAGTTTGTTGGGATACTATGCTAAATACGGTCTAAATAAGAATGAAACTCAGGTTGAATATTTTATGGAGTCTCTAATTCATTTCTTCTGAAATTAGTTGAAATTCGTGAAACGGCGTCAATATGAATTTATGAGGTTTAAATAGAAAGTATTTTTCTATGTGAGGTTTTCTATTTATTTTCTTTTTAAATGCCACATTAGTCGATTATACGGATAAGGAAAAAAGCCTTATATTATATTAATCCCAATAATTGTGAATGATTGATGAATGAGATCCTATTTGATTTATTTTGCTTTTGGATTGTCATAATGGAACTCCATTTAAACAGTTTTCTCTCCATAATAATTTTCCGATAAGTTTATGTAACATTCATACGTCATCATTTATTTGAGAAACACTTTACTTGGAACTATGTATTTTAGTTTATCTTTAATACGCTTAAAAGGTTTAAATGCAACTCCCTCGTATTTCACCGATAATCTGAAGACATAATATTTTTTTAAGAATATATGTTGAAAAATGTACCCATTTTCACGTACTAATAGTTTTTATCAACCTTCAATAAACAATTATCAAATGCATAAACCATTAATCCAATTGATTAATTATTTCATTGTCAATAAAATTGATTTGAGAGGGATACTCTAGGATGTCCCTATTGTACGCGAGCCATTACCAATTATATCAAGGTCGAATACAAAGGTCAAGGTCATTCAATGACAATATTAATTGTGTTGTTTTTTAATTAAATGTTACGAGTGGCAATATATCTTTTATTGTTTTCATTATGGGTGGTCGAGAGGAAATGGAGTAAAAGAAACAATATCCACGCCCATTTATTGGTATCTAAATTTTATGTTTAATGGTAAATGTCTTTTATTGTACGTTTATAAATGATTTGTTATTTTTCTTTTTATACATTTCTAGCTTCAGTCAGTGGATTCAACAGCCTGCGTGGAGACTACTTCACTCACCCTTATAAATAGCATGTAGGCTTTCTCGATAAATAGGCTATCTAACAGTGCAAGAATTTTTCAAATCGGTCCAATAGTTCTTGATATTAGTATGTTCAAGCAAACAAACAGTATTCAGTTCCTATGAGAGTTTATATTGAATTCTTATTTATTGGTGTTTAATATGTATTTACTTCTAATATGCAGACTTTTTATTTTAATTGACAGTTTTATTTGTAAGGAAAATAATTAAATTTAGCTATCCTCTTGAGGACAGGAACGAAACAATTCAAAACTTATTAATTTACCAATGAGTTGAATTTAGATTTTTTTTTGTGAATATTCGTAGTCTTATACCGGTAGATTAATCAATAACAAATTTTAAGACACTACTCCCGGGTCAAAAGTCAGACTTAATCAATGTACACAAAAATGCTTCATAAAGCACAAATGAGGCTTACATGAAACAAATGGAGCGGAAAATTCTTTACAATAAAGCGATTTCGTAAAAATATACGTAAAAGGTTTTAGTATGCGGTAAAAACACTTCAAGCGTAAGATTATCGACGATAACTTTTAGCAGATCTTTGTCAGGGAACATCTTCACGTATCTATCCTTTAGAATAGGGTTACATAGATAGTAAGGCTTTTTTTAAGTTCCTCTTGTAAAAGGAGGCTGAGTTTCATACCTATACGTTTAGTTCTAACCTCCTTTTTTCGTGGGAAATCATCGATATGTCCCGCTGAGGCAGACTTTTACTGACTAAAACCTAGTATGTGCCTTTTAGAGGTTTTTGGGTGACAGGGCCACGACTAGTCTTGCGAACTACGCACAGTCCCGGCAGGCCCTATGGGGCCCTTCCTGACTTTATCTTGTACAGATGGAACTATAGAGTTAGATATGGATAATAAATGTTGATGCTTATGAGTATCCAGAGTAACTGGTTTTCTTTATTTGCATAAGTTATTAAACTTTCCACTCGCACAAGGAACAGGAAAAAAATATAAGGAAAATATATGCATTTGCAGTCCGTATTTCAAATTTTACACAGTATATTTATCGACACATTTGTAGAGGTTTTATTCATAAACCCCTTTGCTGCACTAAGAAAGTGTCGGGTCTAATTGTCTATCGACGCTTTCGTAAGAGATTTTGCAATATCTCGAGAGTCTTTCAAGCGACGGTGGCTGGCTAGAGATTGGCTCCTCTATGAGGGATGTAACGCGATGAATTTTTCAACCGTCGTTCTTTCTAGGAATTTATTCATATAAATTCTTTGGATGTTTGTTTGAGCTGAATAACGGTGTCACCGGTGTAAGGATTAAGGTCGGTTGGTATGATTTGACCGTAACCGGCTTCGAATGTAATTGAACTGTTTATTACTTTTTTATTATATAGGCCAGGTTATCCCGAATACAAACAGTATTAGATTGTTATTAAACATCTAACGTGGTCTTTTAATGAAGGATGTAATACCAAATGATACATATCACTACATAGTATAAAACAAAGTCGCTTTTTCTGTCCCTATGTCCCTTTGTACGCTTAAATCTTTGAAACTACGCAACGGATTTTAATGCGGTTTTTTTTAATAGATAGAGTGATTCAAGAGGAAGGTTTATATGTATAATAACATCCATTAAATAGTGGAGAAGTACTGTTATTTTTGAGGTTTCTAATGTGATGTCGTAAATATTTACATTTTTTCCGCTTACATTGCAAACGCAGGCTGAACCCTACGAGTTTTATCAAAATAATGTACTAAGTATTGTACACATTGAAAAGGTCTACAGAAAAGTCCGTGATGGTATATGTCTATCTCTTATGGATAACCCACAATAACTCTTTTTTGTCATTTACTTTTTACGACAAATAATGGCTAATTTTCGAAGCGATTTTAACCAATACAGCATTAATCCTTAACCAATTAAATACCTTGAATACATTGTCCATTTAATATAGATTTATATGGCCCTTTACACCGTATTATTTAAGTGAATATTTTCGAAGATATTACAGATTAAAAAAATGCGGGACGTAGCGTTTGCGGCGGTACCGGCCGGCCGGTATGTTTTTATATACAACGTTCACAGTTTTTCTGCCAGAAGTCAGCAGTGGCGAAATCGAGATCGCTCTGAGACAGCTCAAAAATGGAAAAGCCCCTGGCGAGAATGGCATTACAACAGAGCTATTAAAAGCAGGAGGTAAGCCCGTACTGGGGGAGCTCCAGAAGCTTTTTAATGCCGTCCTGTTTGAAGGGAGAACTCCAGAGGCGTGGAGTAGGAGTGTTGTCGTCCTGTTCTTCAAAAAGGGAGACAAAACCCAGCTGAAGAACTATCGACCCATTTCCCTCCTAAGCCACGTATATAAGCTGTTCTCAAGAGTGATCACGAACCGACTTGCGCGAAGACTCGACGAATTCCAACCACCGGAGTAGGCTGGGTTTCGGAGCGGATACGGCACCATAGACCACATCCACACAGTGCGGCAGATTATACAGAAGACCGAAGAGTATAATCAGCCCCTGTGTCTAGCATTTGTGGACTATGAGAAGGCCTTTGACTCGGTTGAAATCTGGTCTGTTCTGGAGTCCCTGCAGCGTTGTCAAGTAGATTGGCGATACATCCAAGCGATGAGATGTCTCTACGAAGCCGCTACAATGTCCGAGGAGTGAGACAAGGGTATGTTATTTCCCCGAAACTGTTCACTAATGCAATGGAGGGTATGTTCAAGACGCTGAACTGGAAAAGACGCGGCATCAACATCAATGGCGAATACATCTCTCACTTGCGATTTGCTGACGATATCGTCATCATGGCGGAAACGCTGCAGGACCTACAACAGATTCTGAATGACCTGGCTAAATCTTCTCTACGCATCGGCCTACGGATGAACTTGGACAAAACCAAGGTCATGTTCAATGAACAAGTTCTACCGGAACCGATTGCGATACACGGCGCCGTTCTCGAAGTTGTTCGGAAATATGTATACCTCGGGCAGACATTGCAGTTAGGTAGAAACAACTTTGAGGACGAGGTGAATAGGAGAATTCAGTTGGGTTGGGCTGCTTTTGGGAAGCTACGTCGAGTCCTAACATCGTCGATCCCACAGTGCCTAAAGACAAAAGTCTTCAATCAGTGCGTCCTACCTGTCATGACTTACGGAGCCGAAACGTGGACACTGACGGTACGGCTGGTCCACAAGTTTAAAGTCGCTCAGCGGGCTATGGAAAGAGCTATGCTCGGCATTTCTCTGAGAGATCGCATCAGAAATGAGGTAATCCGTCAGAGAACCAAGGTCATTGACATAGCCCACCAAATCAGCAACCTGAAGTGGCAGTGGGCTGGCCATATCAGCCGAAGAACCGATAACCGTTGGGGTAAACGAGTTCTAGAGTGGAGACCACGCCTCGGCAAACGTAGTGTAGGACGTCCTCAGGCACGGTGGAGTGACTTGCGCAAGACGGCTGGCAGGAGCTGGATGCCAGAAGCCCAAAATCGATCTCAGTGGCGTGCACTTGGAGAGGCCTATGTCCAGCAGTGGACTGCGATAGGCTGATGATGATGATGAGTTTTTCTGTAGTGTATTTAGTATCAGCATTGCACCCGTGCGAAGCCGGGACGGGTCGCTAGTTCCTAATAAATGTAACAATAGCGAGTAATCGAAGAATTAAAAACTGCTACCACATTCTTCGGTAAGGTGCTATATTTCAAACAAATTAGGTCATGCTCATTGGATAAAAACATCACCATTCTTAACTTAAGCGCTTTATCGCTTGCTTAATTTACGCTTTAAAATACTAAAACAATAAATGGTCCCATCATTCCTGTATTTGCACCAGCTACCACGCGCCATCTTTATTGGCGAATTAATTTTATATCGCGATTGTAACAATCTGATTTGAACTTCTGGCTGCTATTGGTGGCGCTTTACGACCATCGTAAAGGGCACGAATAAATTCCGCACAATCAATTCGGATGTACCTTTCGATTGGAATTTAATATTTTATTTGACTTTGGAACTTAAGTCACTGTTCTTTAATTGCTCGAAGGTCCTAATTTATGTCTTTGAGCTATGATAAAATCTATGAAAACAGGCATTTGTATCATACAATTTAAATTTACTCTGTTAAACTATTTATTGCAAAATGAATTTGGATACAATTTTTACCTCGAACTAAAGGACTCCAAAAAAGTTTATGCATCGGAACAAAACAAAAACCAATCAACATTCTATCAACGTGTTACACTAAATAATGACAATGGTTGTCAACACAGCGCACTGCTCCTAAAATTATAGTCAAAGGCCGTCATTGTTTTCAATGAATATTCTAGAAGCGTGCTTATGACGTGTTAAAATATTTTGTTAGAAAGTGGCCAGGGCGTTCCGAGTACCTTCTATTCAGTGTCAGGGATAGTGGCCTTCATCATCATAGGTTCATTTGTTTTCAAGGCGAGAACAATGATTTGGTAGTAAAATTACAGTTTGGTGATTCGGAACGCGTTTGTACCTCTCACTGTTGCGGACATGTTAAAGATATTTTTTTTACTTGATGGGTTCACTGTTTTGATTAAGACTACACGAGTTTACTTCTGAGTCCTAATATTGTTCAACCAACTTTTTTCTTTGAATGCTATTGCATGTATAAATACCTAGTAAGATTAAATATCGTAGGTCTCTCTCATTTTCACCATAATTTATTTAAGTCGTATTTGGAGATCGAGTCTATTGTCTTCAACTATCTAGATCCAGACTCGAAGCTATTACCAATAAGTTCAATAATAACTAGATCCCTCAGGCAATCAATTGCTAAAATAGTACAGACGCATAATTTCGAGGATCAAAGGCAAACTATTCTGCAATCATTTGATTTATTTTCGATTTGAACGTAATTGATTTTACTTCAGTACCAGAGAATCTAAGTTACGAGAATAATAAGCGGCTCTTTGTTCCATCAAACGGCGTTTGGCTAAACTCCAGGGCTGAGGACGAGCTTACCATAAATACAGCCTTTAATATGCCTAATAGATTGTAAATGTCTGGTTATGAAGGAGGATTCAAATGTAAGGCAATTGCTATCCTTCGATATTCGAATTGGCGGCTATTTCTCAGACTTATTGTCGTCGGCTCTGCTTAGGAACTAACTAGTCAACAGTAAGACAGATCCTTTATGATTCTTGGGTCTATAAGACTTTGTTAGTGTATTTTTTTCTTAGTCAATAGTTAGTTTGAAGAGCTATAGAGTCAGATCTAAATCTCAAAGTTTTCCGTATACCATAAAAATAAATGGCCCGTAATTTCGGGAGTTTCGGAATCAGATTTTTGAAGGCAAACGGTGTCGCTTTGTGCGTCTGTCATAAATATTTGTGACGATATTAGAAGGACTTTGTTATACAAGTTGTTACGTAAATAATGCTAAATGAATACTGTGTTATAAGAAAATAATTATATGAATAATATAAGTAACGTCTGTTTTTTAAAATGCTTCATAATCTTATAAAAGTTTTGCAAGATCACTCGACCAACAAGATGGACAGACGACCTTATAAAGGTCGCCGGAAGACTCTGGATGCAGGTCGCTTCCAACCGGTATGTGTGGTGATCTAATGGGGAGGCCTATATTCAGCAGTGGACGTCTTATGGCTGAGATGATGATGATGACTCGACTATCGTGACACCAACTAATTTAAACAAAAATTGCTATTTCAAAAGGTAAGCTGCACGGCCTATATTCTTACACAAGACAATTTGTTTGAAGCTACATTGACAGTTACACAAGCGATACGGTAACAGCAGCTCTAACGTTTTGTTAACAAAATACCGGTCGTTAGTTGTTTTTCACAATTCTCCCCATTGTTTTGATAAAAGTCGATTGAAATAATCGTTCTCACGTTCCACTAGATATGGACCATTGTTGGAGTTCCAATGTCTCTGATATGTTGTGGCGTTGCTTAGGTATTAATTGCTGTACCTATGAGTTGATATTAATCATTTAATTATCGCCCACGTTGTTACACTGAGTGAAGTGTCCAAAACCCTCATAGAGGACCTATCTCTTATCCAAATTCGTAAAATGAATTCTTTTTTTTTAAATTGATAATCCACTTGGACTACTAAAACATTCCTTCTTTTTCGTACTTTTCATTTTTATTTGTAGCCATCTACGTGTTGTTTTCTTAGAATATATGTACGTTAAAGTTTTATTGTTTTTCAATAGGTGAAATCAGTTAATTTATAGGCTATTCTCCGTTCATTTGCCTATTGTTTTCATCGATGAGAATTCCTATGACGTCACTTTGTAAATGACCCTATAATTTACATTCTTATGTTCAGGATACTTTTTTGTTGCAGTCACGTGAAAGCAATTTCTTTGTATTGTCGTCATTATCATTATCGATTTTGATAGGAGGTTATTCTGATAAATTTGAAGTAATTATGTGATAGGTATATTTTTAATGCGTGATTTTAAGAGATCCCGCACACTGCAGACTAAACTGTAGGCTGATTGTTGGCTGACAGATCATCTTGATAGTCAATCTAATCAATCCTTTAGCCGAATAGAAACTGATATGTTGTAATGTGCGTTCTACCATCTCCATACTGATTTATAAGCCTGATCAAACTATGAGTCGATTACTAACTATTAAAAGTTTGGATTTTAAAATTGGTTAATTAAATGCGAGCTCGACTTTAAAAAAAATAAAAAATAATAATTTTAAATTGGGCATTGGGGCGAGGGCTTTTCATATTTTTCATAATATAATACTGAATTTACAAGGCATCTGAAGTTGTATTTAGAATATGGATTATTTCCCAAACCTGCATCAACCCACATTTCCACTTAGTCTGTGAAGAGAATGGTGTTGACTTCAAAGTAAGTTTCTCCCTTCAGAATTATATCGAAATTCAAAATTGTATTTAAGTCTTTACGTACAAAGTACTTCAGAGCCCTATACTCCAAATATACTCTATTATTGAATCAAAATGAATATGTCAGAAGCAGAGTTTGCAAGCGACGCCTGTTAAAATAAATACGGTGGTTACACAACACCGCTGACGTAGGTACATAGAACATATTGTGTTGTGTTTATTTTGATCTTTATTCATTTAGGAAACGCCTGGAAGTTTGGCTTGTTACGTCAATTCAATTTTGTGGCCGAATTTTATGTTTGTTTCATTAATAGCGTAATAATAAAAATACTGATTTGTTCGTGATGATATTGTTTCTTCCAACTTTGGTATATCATGTTAGTACTGCTATTTACTATTGCTCTCAATAAGTCTGCTTTGCATAAACAATAGATTTATCTCTTCAATTCACAAACAAGGAAGAATATTTGCATCTTATTTACAAAGTTAAAAACATTATTGCTCTCTAATATTTTTTACAGCTAATACATTAAAGATGATTCTTAGTGTTCATTCAAATTTGTTTTATAAAACACCTATGTTTGTATAAAGAAAAACTCTAA
This sequence comes from Heliothis peltigera, assembly GCA_958496145.1. Lineage (NCBI taxonomy): Eukaryota > Metazoa > Arthropoda > Insecta > Lepidoptera > Noctuidae > Heliothis > Heliothis peltigera. Next base: position 6,233,035 of record OY292337.1, read on the forward strand.
ATCTCAACATCAACTTTACATTCGCCTTTTCACGTGCAAATAAACATATTCGGCTCGACGTGCAATTTGTCGGCATTGAAATATACTTCGGCCTACTTCTTTTACTGTATCATCCAGAAAGCCCATCCAGTAACTCATTCAAATCTCACTTCAAACAGCCCATTTTTCCTTTCAATATTATTTTTTTAATGTTTGTACATTTCCTGCTAGATAGAAATCAAATTATGAGATGTGTTGGGTCTTTAAACTGCCAGCAAGTGTATAAAAAATAAATTACATGTGCTGAAAAGAATTTATTTCTTTTACGTAGAAGTACCTAGAACATTTTTTTTATAACAAGACCAATTGTTTAGATAAAGTAATTAAGTAGTGGCTAATTTTGGCAAGTAAAGTACGATTTAGTCCTGTCCATATTTAATTATGTGTGTGTACTGTACTCTTCTATATTAAGCATTGGTAAAGAAAAAAAACTTACTTAAGTAAAACCCTTACATACATCAGATAATGGAAAATTCGATGGATTCGGGCTGTCAAAATATATATAGAGCTTACGTTTGTTGCGGCGAAAATTACCTTTAGTCTTTACAAATACCAAACTGGATCAAGATAAGAACACATTGAAGCCCCTTAAATAAATAAAATAGTATATTTATTTTGGAAATCATGAATCCTTATTCTCTTTGAAGTATCTATTGTGTCCAAATCCGAAATAGATAAAAAAACATCTTATCAGTATTAGAAGAAACTTAAGTGATTTCAAAATATTTGCTATTTCAACTTCTTTTTTTAAATTATTTTTTCTTGTGATCGAGTAGGTACTAAATTACTAGGTAAAAAAAATATTTTCACGATCCCATTCCCTGGCGAAATGATTAATGAAGGCAGTTCATTAAAATATTGTCATCAACGTAATGAACTCGAGGTATATAAATATTTTTAATCACTTGGAATTTACTTGTCCTGTTTAAATATTTGTAATCAATATCTATTTTTAGGGGTAAACTTATCTACTAAATAATTACTTACTTTCAAAGTTTATGATCGAAGGATTCTTTTGTATTTATTGTCTTTATTTTGAAATAGCAATTTATTACAATTATTCAGAGAACAGACACATATGTACCTATTTATGAATAGGCTAGTCTTTCCAATACAGCTGAGGACATCAAAAAATGTTAAAATTCAACATAATTTTTTTTTTAATCTCAGAATCAATGTTAACGATGTAATAATGTGTTTTTCTGGGTGTTCCGTATGTTTTACTTCACGTCCCTTCCAAAATTCATGGTACTAACTTTTCTAGTATTAGCTTATAGTAAACTTTTAAGGATATGTCCTTATAGCACTATTTACAGTAGGTACATTTTTTGTTTGAAATTTTAGTACAATAAACAATTGCTGGTTGACCAATAAAGATGAATAAATAAATAAATCTTAAGCACGGTTTTCAACAAGAAAACTGTTTAAAACACCAAGAAAAAAGTAGGTTATAAAAACCACCAAGTACCTACTGCAAGTATTTTCCTTAATACAAATAGGTCCTTCCGAGAACAACATCCAATTTGAATTTCCACGACAACAGTACAACGGTTGGTATATTCATTATTCATTTGAAAACAAAGCTGAAGGAACCACATTTACATATTTCGAGGATTATTTTTTAATATTTATTAAGTTTTTAATGTTATTGGATTTGCGTAAGAGTTCCATTTTTGAAACTGAAGCATCAGCTTAATTGTCTATCTACCAATCTGTAATTACTATATTATAACCGCTTTTTACAAAGTGCATAATAATACATAGTATGGATCTGATACCACACACAATATAGTAGCTGGTAAATATGCGTTTTTTTTTTTCAAATTTTGTCTTCCGTCTGTTTGATTCAGATATGGTATGTATGACTTTTACAGGAAGCTAGCTGGATCAATTGCACAGCACGTAGAACTTCTGGGACGGCAAAAGAGTATTGCGAGGGTAGAGGGTTGCGTCTCACACTAAAGGCATAACCAACATCCACGGGAATAGCGTCATACTGTCTGGTCCCTTATCATACTATCGTGCCAAGCCATTTGGTTCTAGTACGGCTATGACGACTGCAACCAGAGCTCGATGTATAATTGCTGATGTTTGCATGCCGCATTGAACGGCCCGCACTACGGCTGCACGACAGGCCGTACTGTCAAGCAAAATGCAAACATTGCAAACAATGCTCAGCTGCATCTGGTGAGACATATCAGGCTACTTTTGCAGTTTCGCATGTCCTAGAGAATCTACTTGTTGTAGAATGTGAATATATTTTTTGTACAGATAAACCAGTCGAGAATTTTTACCGCCTTTTTACATTGATTAAAATTGAGTGTATATTTTAAAAGACTTTTCTCGTACATAAGTCCAAGTATACTGACCGTAGCTTGTTTCATTTCGACGAAGGCTTAGCAAGTCGGAAGTCGTGTAGATTTAATATCGGGTAAGGCGAGTTCAGGGCAGATTTCTTACTAAATAATACAAGCAGCCGCTTGTAATTTCCTGTTACTAAAAGTAGTCATATTCATGATTGAAAATGTCACACACATCTTTCGTTATGACCTTTTATAACAATGATAGTGAATGTCGGACAAGGAAGTTTAAAAGTAGCACCAGTAGCCGAAAATCTATGTGGAAACCGGCTATCATGATGCATGTAATGGTCAGAAGGAATAAGGATAATGTTGTGAGGAAGGTTTTGAGCATAAAAGCAAAGAAACGATGGGTGGATTGTGTGAAACTTTATATGACTAGAAATAATGTTACTTGTGAGATTACTGCATATAGAAAAGTGTGGAAGAAGAAAATATGCGGTAACGACCCCAAATTTAATTTTGGATAAGGCCAGGAGGACGATGAGTTTCGTAAGCCCTAATAAAATAAGCACAGTTGGTATTGATTTAGTACAGAATAGTATTTTCCAGACCTTATATTCTAGGCCTCTCAGGGCCAGGATCTGCCTGGGCTACGGGTTGTGTTCGCAAGAGTAACCGTGACCCTGGCCCACAAGGATCACCAGAAGGAACATAGTGAGTTTTAGTCAGTAACACTCCCTCCAGCTGCACTCGCAGAGGGGGGGAGGGGTCATTTGATAATTTCCTATGAAAAAAAAATACTTACCTTTTATTCTGAATGTTCAACTTCTTGTGCGGCTGCTAATTCCCCCAAGATCTTGGAAAGAATCCAACCATCTACATAGTAACTCTTTTCCTTTACCAATGTGGAAAAACTCCGGTAATAATTTTGTTAGGTCGAGTCCGTTGGTTGCATTTATTATTGCACACACCCGCACTGAGCTCAGCTTCGTGCAAAGTATGAGTGGGCTCAAGAACAAATTGCCACTAACAAGTATTGCGGACGTTGAGAATTACAACTTATTTCTTTAATGGAATATTTCTTTGTTTGCGTAGGTATTTATTTTTATTGAAACAAAGTTTGACTTTAATCCTGTATGTATACGCAGAAGATATTAGCGGGAGAAGGCGTTATAGGTACCTACTCCACCTTACATAATAATATTTATATTATATTACCTGGACGCAGATCGCTTCCAACCGGTATACATATGTGGAGATCTAAAGGGGAGGCCTATATTCAGCAGTGGACGTCCTATGGCTGAGATGATGATAATAAATTACCTATCGAATATACGAGTATGTGTGCGGAGGTTTAAGCTTTGAAGCATACACGTGAAGCTATAGTGTAATAAAGAAATCCGTTCCTGACGATTCCATTCACTTGAAGCTTTGATAGAAAGCTGAGCTATAATAGTAAAATTATTGGCTATGTATGTATAGGTATTACTAATTTACTTAAAAATTTAGTTGTAAGATTCGATGATCCTAAAGCAGGAGAGATTTCCATAATGGAAAAGAAAAAATATTTTTTTATGTTTCGCGTAAACTTGTGAAATGCTAGTTTTAGAAAAAATCTGATTCATAACACTGGTCAACAAAATTTCAACTTTGTCGTGCCACACGGACTTTTTTGATATTTTTACTTTAGTTGGTGATTGTAATAAAAAATTAACAGTTCAAAAAAAATTGCAAAGACAGATTTTATTCTATTAAGTAATTTAAAATATTAAGAAAGATACGGATCTCGTAAATCAAAAGTTTATTTTTTTTGTAAATGACTTAGAAAATCTAAGATTTTCATGAATATTTAGCTTCTGGTTGGTCCCTTTTAATTGTCCAGCAGTAATCTGCTAACATATTTGGGCTCCATTTGCCCTGGTACCGCTTTTCCATATCAGAAATATCCTGATGGAACCTCTCGCCGTGCTCGTCACTGACAGCCCCTAAATTGTCAGTAAAAAAATCCAGGTGCGAGTCTAAAATACGGATCTTAAGTGACATGTAGCAACCTAATGCTTGATATGACAATAACAGCTCGTTAACCAACTCTCTGTAGCTGTCACTCTTGTGGTTACCCAAAAAATTTGCAACAACATTTTTAAAAGACATCCGCGCTGATTTTTCTAAATCGCTTAATTTTTCTTCAAATCTTGAATCTTTTATTAACTCCCTAATTTTAATTTACTGTTTTTTTTTTTCTTGTAATTTGTACCTTTTACGTCAGTGAGACAAAAATAGCAATCTGAAATGTGATCTCGCTGTTCAGTCCATATCATGGGTAAAGCAAACGGCATAGGTCGTGCACCTTTTTTCCAGTCAGTTAAATTTTTCACACACGTTATGCAACAGACATGAGGGGGCCAGGATTTGTCTTGATGGGCGACAGATAAACCAAAACATTGGTGATAACATTCCATCACAAGATTTGTAAAATTTCGTCGTTGTTTTTTGAATGTAAGTTCTCCGCAGACATAACAAAAAGACTTAGGATCATTAATATACTTCCTTGACATGCTCACAGGGTTAATAAATCCCAAAAGTGTTCAAATTCAACGATAAATATTGTTATAACAATTTACTTGTAAGCGTTTCTGTTAATTTACTGCCGTAGTACTAGTTATGAGTATTACCGTATCACAACAAATAGGAGGCTAATTGACATATGGCAACTGTTATTTAATAATGAGGGTAGATTGATAAAACAAAATTAGCTATCAAAGTTCGTGTGGCAAAACCAGTGTTGACCAGTGTAATTAATTAAGCATGCTAACGTTCTTGCCAACAAAACAAATAGCAAGTAAAATGACCTTTTAAAATATATTATACTTACAGAAAATTCATAAAGGCACAGAGGGTTTTATACACAAATAATAAATACTAAAAGTATTTCAAAAGATTGAGAGTAAAAACAGAGCTTGGAATTTTTACTCTTGTTTGTGAATATTAAAGTGAATTATGTTAGGGATTGAAAGTTTTAATACATCCCGTTCTAGGAAACTAACCTGTATAAAAGATTGGACTGCTTTGAATATTTTACGGTGACATTAAAGGAAATTATATATTTATTATTAATTTTAGAAATAGTGGCTACTATACTGGATGAAAGTTTACTGCGACTAAATAGAAGTGGCATTGTGTAACACGGTTTTTAAGTCCCAAAAGGGGTAAAATACGGCTATATTTTAATAGGCTACATAATTTTTGTATCGGCGTTGGCATTAATATATTCTCGTACTATTTGATTGAATGATTATATTAATTATACCGTTTTGAGTTTCAGCAAGTGAAGGTCAATCTTCAAACAAGAATCAAATTCAAAAGTTAGAAAAAAATTAAGCAAATTTACTCATTCTCAAATTATTTGCAAATAGCTTTTTTTGCGTGGGCAATCATCAAATGACCCTTCCTACTGTGAGTGCAGCTGGAGGGAGCCAGACTTACTGACTAAAAACCAATTTTGTTCCTTCTGGAATTCTTTGTGTTCCAGGATCGCGGTAACTCTTGCGAACAATCCGCAGTTCATTTGATAGCCTTGAAGCATATGAGAAATTTATTACAAAATATAAACATTGCAAGTGTTGATGAACCTGTAGTTATACGTCATCATTTCATGTCATGTTTGAACTCAGAATGTGACGTATTTCAACGCCACCCTGCGCGAATGTTCATATTAAAAATAATAAAAACGCTTTCCCAGCTTGATTAAAACAAATAAAAGCGTTGCATTTATACAATATAGAACCAACACAGTATACAACTCGGTATTGTTGAATAAAATAGAAAACTTTAGCTGTGTTGTTTTGACTCCAGCAGGCTCAGCTTGGCAACCGTAGAAACAAGTTTTGTCTATGAGAATTGACATACCTAATAACAGAAAAGTGACAGATTGACGAAGATTATTTTTGACACCTAGAAATATGCAAGTTGACAGGTCGCGCCATGCTCGGGCAGAAGACATGTTGCCATTGACAGAAAAAGCCCTCGGGATATAGCGGAATATACAAAATATGACTGAATCTTAAAATTGAGAGCAATATTAGAGACCTTATCACGGCTATTAGGCTTCTGAAGTTCATCAAATATTGTTTGCAGATCCGTAGGCATTTCTATACTTCCAGCGGTAGCGAATTTTGCATTACCAACATCGAATTTACCGTCACATACCTGGAAATTAGCGCTCACTACCGTAACGCACACAATAAACAAACATGCCCTCAGATCAGATTGTTTCAACTTCCACAACACGATTCCGTATATAACGGAAGAATAATTACATTACTGTTAATATACTTTCATGTCGTAATACACGGAATTTTATACATTAATTAATCTCTTCATTCAATTATTTCTTTGATTAAAGTAGAGTAATTTAAAATTGAATATGATTGAACCTTGACCCAAATTCAATAAACGATTTAATTTTGTTTTAAGCGGGAATAAACGCGTTTTAATTCTAATTTAGAATGTTTGATTTCCAATTGAGTTCTTGTAAAAATAATATCCCAAATCATATGGGATATTATTTTTACTGCAGGTGGGTTGTTTAATTACAAATCTACCCAAGCTGAACTAGAGGTAATGTTTTTCAGAATTTAATCAGTGAATTTTTAGTTGTTCAGGAAAAAATATATTTTAATTCCAGTATTTCTTTTCTAAGTCCAAAAATTTTTCACTGTATAGTACACACACATACACTGCAATATAGCAACATATTTTCTTAACGTTCCAAGTACAATTTTTAAATTTCTTCTATCTATTTATAAATCTTTTCTAATTATTCCATATTTTTTTTTTTTCAAATCAAATAGTTTTAGTTTCTTATTTACAATAGAAAACGATGGTAAATAAATCTACGTCTCTTGCGATTCCCGACTATTTGATTGCGTATCTTCGTAGGTACCTAATCCTTAGAGCATTTTACCGAGTGAAGCCGCCATCAACAAAAATCTTTATAGGAAAAAACCTTACCACTTTCTGCGAGGCAGTACAACAAATCGTGGTAGTTCAATTATGTCATGCTAAGACAGACTCCAGAGTTATAATTGTGTGCCTAGTTTGAGGAATATGTGTGATGTATGTGAAATAAATAAATAAATAAAAATCAAATAAAAATGCATTTTTGAACGCGCACCCAAAATTGACAAAAACAAGCATAAACTTGATACACACATATTGTAGTACATGCAAGAATGAACGTCGCTCTCATACGCGGCTGAAGGAAAATCATGGCAACGACGTCTCCAGTTGATTATATCCTCTAAGATCGTGTCATATCAAGAGCTTCCATCAACATAATAATATTTATTCAATGAAACGATGCGAATAGAAATAGGCTCAAGGAAATTTACTGAAATACATTTATCTTTGATGTCAAATATACATATTTAAGTAAGTTATGCTTAATTAGGCAAATTGAGCATCTGGTTTATTTTTTGAAATAACTGATACGATTTTGATAGAGAATGTATTTTTTATGGTATTGCGTTATTATAGATAGTTGGGGGAAACTACAGCATAGCAAGGCAATCTGTCAAATTTCCCCAACCAATTTTGAACCATGTGCTTCACGGATAAAGTTGAAAATCTATTAAGGAAATTTGACAGGTTGAAATAGCTTGATGTTCTAGCATCAGTACTCACCGAGATGAAAACATTTCTAATCCCTTGTTCAAGTCTTAAACTATCTTCACGCCTTTCAATTTCATTTAAATAAGGAAAACGTAACACAAATAGTTACTCGCACTTAAGATTATCTATCCTTATGAAATCCTGTTTCCAAAAAAAAAACTATTCTGTCCGCTCATATACTCTAAGGTACAAATAAAACAGATGCCCCAATCTTGTTAATTGCCTACCCGAATGGTACGCTTGGGTTTTGGTAGTGTACATAAATTAGCCTACGCACAGACTAAAATCTTAATGTATTTTGGCTATAAATATACATTTCTAAGAGTATTTAAACCTAGCTAGGGTAGGTTCTGGACCCCGTAGAGCCGAGGTCTGTCAGGGCTGCGGGCTGTTCGCAAGAGTTACCTGTGAACAGAGGCCTGAAGAAGGAACACGGGTGTATCGGTCACCAACTTCCAGATCCTGAGCTGCTTTTTGTGAAAGTTTACTAAAAACCTACAAAGTGATGGCATCCAGGCCGATTGTCGGCTACGGCGGCCGTTCTCTCTTATGGAGATCAGCCAGCTGCGCAGGACATATAATAGTGCACAAGCATTCGCGCAGACACAGGTGCACTCTCTCTTCCCTCACTCTCATAGTCCGATGGGACGGCAATCCGACACGATCGGAGAGAGAACAGGCGCAGGACCGACATTTACGTGCTCTCCGATGCACGGGTGAATCAATCACCAACTTCCAGACTCCAGGCTGCTTTATGAAAGTTTCTCAAAACCCACAAAGCGATTTCGGCCCGACCCGGGATTCGGACCCGAGACCCCGTGCACAGCAGTCGCGCCTTGCGGCCATTAGACCAACGAGGCAGTCACCTACAAAGAAATTTAGGCCCGAACCTGGTATTGAACCAGCACAGAAGCCGCGCAGGTAGAAAATACTCACGGTATATCCGTAATAAGATTTTTGAACCTTTGAGTGTACCCAAAAATTATTACTAACTTTAAACAAGATGATTGAACGGACTTTATTGATTTAGGCAGGCAAGGTACACAGGTTTCAATCAAGAGACGACCCGTAACCTTAAAGAATTTTAATAAAATATGTACATAAAAGAATGAGCAAACTTCAACTAATTCCAAAGAAAAAAAGATTTCAAAAGTAAAATAATAGCTTATCTATTACTTTACTTTTGGAATCTTTTTATGTATAATATGGGAGCTATCGATTTTGTGATAACACCAACTTTGATCTTTATCTAAAATTGATTTAAATTGAGTTTGTTTTCATTGAGATTGAAAATTGAAATCTTTAATTCAGTTAAGAGACATCGTGATCTTTTTGAGACATCGTATTGTGATCATGGCTTTTTAATGACCTTCGGATATACATGAAGTTACCTTAGAAGCTCGTGGCAAAGTAAACGGCGCACGGGTATCATAAGGTTAAGCTACGTTTGACGCTCTCGTTCGCTGGATGGGTGACCATCTTGTCATATGAGTTCCTCCCTGTTTCGAAAGGCACGCTAAATTGATGGGTCCCGACTGTCATTTGTACATCTTTGGCAGTCGTTATGAGTACGAGACAACCAGTTTTACCAAGGGTCAGACTGACAGTCGCTCCACGAAAGACACTGGTACTCAGCTGCATACGGTTAATAGATAAGTAAAGTTAATGTCTTCAAGCTGAAAAAGTCAACACTGCTATAATTAAGATTCGAGATTCAAATAATTATTAATCAGAACACGATTCTGCAAAGGATTAATTCTAAGTAGGTACTTGCTATATTATTCTTTTGGCGCCAGTAACCAATAATACTTTGAAAAGACAAACAAGACCACAGAAATAACATAAGACGATCATCAAACCAAACTCTTAACTAGCATTGTTCCCAATAGATGACAACATCACTCCACAAATTGGACTCCTGTACTATACAAGGAATTTTCATCTATTCAGCTGTATGAACTTGGCAGCATGCCCGCGTAGAAAGTGCCTACTGCCTATGATCCTCACAGAGGTCACAACAAACTAACTACCAATCACTGCGGGTCTAAGGGTCCTTACTATCTGAATAGCCAACCGGTTTCAGCAAACATGGGGACGCAATCAATTCGGGCTCTAGCTAAACATCATTAAATCGAGTGCTACGTCATTAGTTGGTTGTAAATAAGGGTTATTTGTAATGACTGCGTTATTATAAATCTCCTCTAATGTTTATATTGCACTGTATAGGTTTTAACTCGATATTTTATAATGTAGCTGGCCGAATCTTCATTTAAATGTGGAAGCATAGAAAAAGTTTTCGTTGTTAGTGTTCCTTCAGTTACTAAACATAACGTAAAATATTCAAGAAGACTTTTCATTTGTGAAGTACTAACTACTAAGCCGAAACAGTTCTAAATAAAATTACCACTGTTTGTTCTGTAAGCTATAACGATTTTTTGACTAACCAATGTTTAAATTCATCATCATTCATAATGCGCACAGCCGTAAAGTGTGCAATTCTCTGCCGGCGTCTGTATTTAAGAGTTCTTACAACACTTTAAGGCAAGGATGAATACACTTCTTCTGGGTAAGCTTGTACCACCGTAGATTCCATCCTTGCCCTCCGAGCTGGACTGGGATCAAGAGCGATCCCATTATAATTAAATAAAAAAAAAATCTCAAGAAACACCACGTTAAAATTAATTTTTTTTCTTTGTTTTATACTCACGATTCCGAAAACACGAGTAGTACGTAATTACCTGAAAAAGAAAAAAACTCAATAAGTACAGTGCAAGGGTTACTTAGTTCTACCCTCTTTAATAAAATACGCATCTTTACACCATAATCGACACCATACATTTCAGCCAAAGCTCCGAAGGGAACCCATCCTAATCCTACTACTATTATAAAGGCGAAAGTTTGTAAGTATGGATGTATGGATATATGGATGTTTGTTACTCTTTCACATAAAAACTACTGAATGGATTTGAATGAAACTTTACCACAATATGGCTTATACATCAGAATAACATATAGGCTACTTTTTATCCGGGTATGGAAAGTACTTCCCTCAGAAAGCGGGTGAAACCGCTGGCGGAAGCTAGTAGTATATAAAATACCTTAAGGTAGGAAGAGGATTTTAAGATATCGATAAACCCTTGCATAAGTTAGTAACGCAAGTCACGCCAGCATGTAATGTAAGCAAAATGGTTCAGCGTTTGATTGAAATGGGATTACACAAATCCCAAGGGTTTGGGAAGGAAACCCTCTGGTAGACACTGAAAGGAAACACTTAATCTTCTTTGTCTTAATATTTCAGACACTACCTGTTTCTGAAATAGTTATCAGTTTGTTTTCAATATAGACTTAATTTTTTTAGGAAATTGTTTTCCCATTTCCGTTGGTCACTCCATCACGCGTGAATGGTTGTACCGATTTAAATAATATTTGGTAGAAAAATAGGCTTGAGTCAGAGAAAGGATATAGGAAACTTTGTATCCAGTTGCGGGAAGTAGTTCCTTCGGGCGGAGGGTGGAACCGCGTTGAACAGCTACTTAAAATATAATATAACAGCTTCATTTCGAAATTAAAACTCGCTGCAATTGGCCCAATGTGTGGTTGACAGTTTGTTTTGTAGGTACCTAATCGTGAATCCAATCAAACTTTTGAATCGGTCCGATACCTGATTGTTGCCATATGCGCACTGTTCATCTGCATACTGATTTGTAAGCCCTATCAATCTATCGACCGACTAAATAGTTTTATGTGTGAGGTTAAATGTTAAGATTTTATTTTATTTATACGCAATGGTGTAGGCAATATCAATGATACTTTTTTATGAATTTATTTAATGGAATAAAATAAAACTTCGTTTTGTCTGCAGAGAGTTGAGTTTATAAAAATACCTACCTAGTTTGAAATCTGCAATACTTACAAAGTTTACATGCAAAAATCTTTGTCTGTAGCTGAACGGGAGCGCAATAAACTTCTTAATCTATTCGCCAGACTTTATAACTGACGAATATCTTGCCAACAAACGCACACTAACTCCATATTAACTTTGGTATTATTTTAACATCAAACAAATTCTAAGTACTTCACAAATCTCTACCGATCACCATATTCTACAAGTTTCTTTTCAAAATCTGGATTAAACCAGATAATTCCTTTATTTTCAGTTATTTCACATAATGATTGAAGCCCGTATGCATAGCGTATGAGGATTAGGAGGGCATGTGAACTTTCCATATCATTCTCGGATTGAAAATTAAGTCGCTATATAAACTGAGGCCGAAAGTATTTTACTGCGTCTGCAAAAATGACAATTGAGAGTCTCACGATGTTTAAAGATAAAAAGATAAAAAGTCATTTATTCAAAGTAGGCTGAAAATCAGCACTTTTCGAAGGTCAATTCTACAAAAGACAGCCCCAAAAACGCCCGCCCTTCACCACTTCCTATGTGTTATCGCTGGGAAGAAGAAATGGTGGAACAAACTCCCCAGCAACACAATTCTGTCTGTATGGTTTGAAGAACCGATTTTATATAAAACAAAGTATACATATACACAAAGTACACATAACAATACATGAAGTATTAAATTCACTAAATATCTAACCATGTTGGCTAACACACATCTTTCTACCCATACCTATTAAAAAAATAATTATTATTATTAACTCAAGCAGCTACAAAAAAAAAACAGGTTAAATATATTCTATTGCCTCCATTTGGGGTAATAAGTAAAGGTATATACATGGATTGTGCCCACCAACATGTGTAAAGGTTTTGTGAAAACGGTGAACTAGGACCACAATTCACAATACAAGTAAAGCAAATTGTATAAACTAAGTATGAAAGAATATGCAGTCAGTAAGACGACCTGGCATCACAAGCAGCACCCGTTCACGAGCATAACGCGAGGATCAGCCATCGCCTCCCTCGCACATTTTTGAGGGAGGGAGGCAACCCGACCGCCGACGCTACCGCAAGCAATGCCTTCTAAGGGAGCATGACGACTCACTGCTGCTCAACAATAAAGCGGATAACACTATGAAGTTAGCAGTCACTAGTAGACCATTTTCAATACTGCAATGCAGCCCATCGTAAATAAATTACACGACGAGAGTAATTTGTCAGTGATAATATAAAAAGCATTAAGAAATTAATAAATAAATTGTCATGGATATAATGAAAATTGTAAGAAAAAAAAAACACATCAGATTACAATGATAACCTTCAGGAGATGCCCTGTGTTTAACATGAGGACCAGCTGCATTTATCGTTTATATAGTCATTAATAGTATAGTATGCCTTCTTTGTGAGAATAGATTTAACTTGTAGTTTAAATTTATCAAAAGGCAATTCTAGCAACGACTGAGGAAGTTTATTATAAAAACGAATACCCAGAGATGTTAACGATATTTGTGGATATTTATTTATTTTATTATAACGGTAAAGGCTCAATTTAAATATTTTATATTTAAAAGACAAAAACTCAGTAATTTATAACTCTCACAAAAATTCTGTTAATTTTCCATAGATCCGCGAAAGCATTGAACATTAGAGTGGCTAATGTCCGAGGTATTGATGACATGGAATATGCAAGTGTTGCTAATAAATTTTCTAAATTCGAATATAATTATAATTATGTCTTGATGGGATTGAAACTACATAGAATTTTAAATGCAAGAAGAAAATTGAAACAACAGAATCGCACTTGGATAATTATTAACGACTAAAGCAAAACCACAAAACTTCCGTCCCAAGAAGGATTGAAAAAGGATTGAAATAATATAAAACTTATTTCATCTCGGTGAAATATTTCTTACCCTTTAAATGGAGCCAAAGCGGTAGCAGTGTGCCAGTAAATAAATTATTTAGAAAAAGTTATCTCGCGAAGATAGGATTATGTAAATCTTGGGACGTAGACGAGGTCACAGGATCCAGAATACTTAACAATTTAGGCATAATATTTACTTTTGATACGGTACACGTACTAGGCATCATAATAATCGTTTATGTCGTGAACTGATAAAAATTCAATTGTTATATACCCACCATACTTATATAAAAATATTTTCTTTAATTAACACATTGTATCGAGAATAGGATATTTTCATCAAAATAACAAATGAAATTATCGTATCGATCGTCACATCGCTCATTCTTGCGATTTTAGGACGCACTTTCTTTGCAAGGAAGTCAACCACGTGGAAGAATGGCGCAGTACCGCCGTACTACGCGAAATTATGTGGCATCAACTCGTGAAGCATTAGATACTTTGCTTTCTTTTGTTTTCCTTAAGGATAGAGAATCATAACACCCTTTATCATCCACTGTTTTACAAAGGCGACATATCGCTACTCTTAGATGTATAAAAAGTCATTTAATATTCCCTTTTTTTTTCAAAAGAATGAAGTGAAACTCAAACTCGTTGTAGTTTTATACTATTATACAAAGTTTATCTCTAATTCCTTCACAAATCCAAGTGATTAGACTAGCATTAGGAGAAACTGGTTGGTCGCCGCTCATCTATATTCCGAACGGCACACTGATCTGTATTCAATAACTGGATCGTGAAAAATTGTGTTACCTAAGAAAAACATTTATCTACCAATAAAATAATATTTCCGCAGAATAGAAAGGTTAATGTAATTACTGAGATAATAAATGTATTGATACTGTAATCAGATGGGTGCGTACCTTCGTCTTTATGTTGGATCATATAGTATTGAGTTTGGAGTTAGGGTAGCAGTATACGTATGTAGAACTATACTATTCATCATTAACAGACTTTTTATCGCCACACGGTTGGTTGAGCGCAGGCCTCGTCTAAAATAGAGAAGGATTTAGTATTACCACGCTCGCTCAAGGCAGGTAGGTACCACAACTTTATGGTCCAGGTTATTCCTTCACATTTAATCAGTCATTGGTGTCCAAAATACATATACTTAGAGAGTTATATACAACTTAAAGAAGTTGCATTGTTACTTGCCTGACATGGAATCGAATCCGCAACTCATTCCCGAACTTTCATGCGTTATATCTTAGTAATTTATTGTTTTGTTCATACAAAAAATACATATGTGGCCTATATATTTTACTGGTCTCAAAGGCGGAGTAATTAAAATCACATTTTTTGGCTCAGTCATCAGGAAACGTTGTGAGTTTATTTTGGTTATAGATAAAACAATGAAATTACTAATTGCCAACTGAAAAACGAAGTTATCATCAAAGGAAAAGTTACGCAACTGTTCAACTCTTCATTCATAACTTTGTCCCAAGTGTAACTCACTTTAACTTATCAGTTGCAGTCACACTGAAAATTGTATATTACAAATTTTGTTTTCCAACTATGGTTCGATGGCAAAATTAATTTGAGAAGGTCCAGTATCATCTTATTATGTGAAAGCTCAAAGAAATTTTATATTTGTTATTTCTAGGCCAAATGATTACGTGCATCTTCAAATATTTACAATAATAAACATAGTAATTTGTATAGTGTATACAGGGATAATCATCGGTTATGTGTCACCATTACTTTCATTTAAGTTGTCTTAAAAAGGGCTTCAGCGTGTTGGCTTCGGCCCCACGTTCGCCTCCCAAAAATCCGGGACTCCATAGTCCCGTGTGCATGACTAAGACATACATAACCTAGTAAACTTAGACTTCATTAGGAATTCCTAGACATTATTTATATAAGACTTCATACAATACCATAACCCAACAACTGAGTAAGTCCATTCACATAAAGCAGTAACATTTTGTTTTAGATTGCATCAAAGAATGTTTATTAATATTGTGCGTCATCGTAAAGTGGTTTTACTGCATCTGTATAATACATAAAGTAGGCAATATCCTTCACAAAGCAGCCATTCAGCTACTATCTGGTCATTTATAGCAAGAGATGAAACAAGGCGGTATAGTGATGGGCATGCATCCAAGCTATCGATAACATGGATGAGGAATAAGTAAGCCGATAAGCGAATTATGCATCGGCGATTTTAATTGCGGATTAAGTGTGAATTCCAAGAGTAAGCATGGAATAACTCTCTTCTAACGGCAATTTTATTCCATTTACTCGATATAAGATAAAATAGTCCTAAATACTATCTTGATGATGAGGGATTTCGATATAATTATGAGCTTAATATTTAACTAATTCTTTTGTTGTTTTTAACGATTAAACGTTCATCAAATCTAAATGTCAATTCGCAAAAGTATATTAATTAAACTCAATTCTTTTTAAATTTGTAATTTATAACGAAGAAGCTACTATTTATATCATACATAAATATAAATTTTTACATCGTTAAACATAATTCCAATTAGGTACATCCCCACGCCCAGCTAACCATGTTAAGTCTACAACTCGAGTCGCGAATGCAACAGAATAAATCAGTTTTATCGATACCTAACAGCATTATCCATCGATAAAACATGCCTAGTGACATCACTCGTCGGTGCCGCAGTGTCGAAAGGGTGCAGTGCTTCAGCGGGCGGCGACGAGCTGACATCTGACTCGAGAGGGGTCAACGACTTTCTTTTACAAGTCTGTCCGCACTAACACTGTGCCATAAGTCTGTTATCAGCTTTAAGTAGTACGCTGCTTAGCTGTGTCAGAAATCAAAAAGGTCGAAATACTGTCAAAAGTTTAAGCACCGATTTTCGTTGTCAGCTAAATTGAAGAGAGCGCTCCAGGGAAAACCTTTTGTGATTTGGTTTAGAGTTTTCTTGTTGTCTGACAAATTGACACTAAATTTATGTGTTTGTTTGGAATATTTTATGTTAGGTATTCACATTTAGATAAATAAATCTCCGGTTACAAATGAGATTTTCAGAAAGGATTGATAATAATTGAATTCTGTTTCCTATTAAGTTACGACGGCATGATGAAAGGCACATAATAACTCAATGATTATAATATTTTTGGCTGTAGTTCGTCTATTGTAACTTAACTATAAATTGTCTCTTCGAAATTTTTAATATAAAACTATAACATATATTTATTACAGCACTATATGTGGTAAGAGCTGATAAATATTCCTAAATAATTATCTCATCGCCTTAAAGTACATTTCAGAATACATTTTCTCTAATTATTACGTGTATTAATACTAACACAAGCTCAATTTCTAATTTTTCTCACAAATTGCAGCTAAAAATTTAGCGACTGAAATGTCTCGGGTTACAAAAAAGTTGTTGGCTTCTGTTTCAGAGAAATCATTTTTATAATTACCCCTGTCTGTCCATCCATCTCTGTCAGTCGATGTAGGTACGTCATCGCCTTCCTTTGCTTTTAATTATATACTGGCTTCCAGGAAATTTCACAGAATATCTTGTGTACCGAAACTACATAATAAAAAAAGTTCCGATCTTCATGCATTAATCATTGAATCTACAAGTCATATTGTTTGCAATCTCTCTTCTATACTTTAACAGAGTTTGAGGAAGAAAAATGGTTTCAGTAGTTTTAGTACAATCAGGTTCTGAATGTTGTTGTAGAATTTTTGATGCGGTTACCTAATGTTCGGATAGTTTTTATAGATTGAGATCTTCGTAATAATTTGAACCGAAATTTCGCTTCATTTTTGTGTTTTCTTTTTGTTATGTTAGGCTATTTAGGACTAGTAAAAATATTGTATTAAGTATGTAAATTACGTATATATTATTATTAAAATTTATGTTTGCTTATTACCTGTCTTTGAAGAGATAATCTTGTCACGTAAATTGGGTCAACTGAGCCCCATTATGTAAATCTAATCTTCAGTATGAAAGCTTTTTGCTATTTAGATTTTAAATTAAAGTGTATACTCGCATTTACTAATTTTTGTTCTGGATTAGATTTTGCTGCGTGAATTATTAAAAATGTCACTAACAGAAATTGATTGCGCAGCTGTTTTGACGCTATTAGGTAGTGTTTTTTTTTTTCATAAAATTCATTAAATACTTTTCATAATAATTTTCACACGTATGTTGATTAAAACTTTTCCTACAGTTTTTGTGAAGTGTTCTTAATAATAAAAAAAAAAAACTTTCTTGACACAGATTTACTATGTATTCAATTCAAGAGAATTTACTTGTCGTATTCATGAATGTTATATTTTTTTGTTTATAATGCTAAGGATTAAGGATTAAGATAATTCTTACAGCTTCATAGAGATGTCTATCCTGGTTCTTATCACGGAAGCTGAAATATCAAGTCTGACATAATTAGATTATGTAAGTTTCCATTTCAGTAGTAATTTGACATTGACAGAAAAACAGATTAGCCAAAGTACTAGATACAAGGACTTTAATTTCCCAAAGTAACTGTTATAATTATTAATTATTTATAACTAAGTGAAGAAAAAAAGGAAAAAAAGTGGGTTTCAGTCAGTAAAAATCTGACACTACCCCATTAATAATTTTCCACTCAAAAAAGGTTAGGTAAGGCTTGTTATGACATTCTGTACAGATTTAAGTAGTATTCTAGTGTCATAAAAAATCAACGTTCAAGTACCTCACAAAATCCAACCTACAAATCGGTCTTAACAACCAAAATTTAAAGTACGTATGAAAATAACCCCTTACGGTGATTTCCCGTGAGGTTCGCTCGCTCCTGACGTCAGCGACAGGTTGACTTTAGCTAAGCTTTAAGACTTGACGTACAATACCGAGGTGGCCTCGCCGCCTCGTAAACCTCTCCCGTGGTGGTAATTTTCAAGTTTTAGCAGCTAACTACAAGACAGCAAATTCACATCCAGCTCGTAGATTTTCTAGACTTTTGCTGATTATGAGTACGCATGTATGTAAAGGAATATAAAACTTTGCCTGTGCCTATATATTTATATATTATAATTTATATAGGTATAATGCGTTATAATCGTCAGTGGAGACCAAACTTTGGAATAAAATAAAGATTTTTTTTTAAGGCCTTATTTTTGTTTTTACTTTCTGCTGTATCAGTTATCACATAATATAGTATTGTAGGTACTTACTATTATACAATTTAATGAGATAATATACTCACATACGATTACTAGACAACTAACATAACTGCATTTAATACTGCTGGTAACTTAAGTACATAAATAGACAGCACAGCCAAAGACTTCGTATTTAAAACAAATGAACATCGAAGTGATAATCCATGTAGTGTGTCAATCAGAATTAGATACATTCGATATGTATAATATGATGATACTGGAATATAAATGTTGCTAATGGCGCCCCGAAAATAAATATTTAATAGCAAGTTCAAGGTGAGAATGTTTAAGGTTATAGTATCTATTCTGCCGGGGCTGCGGTATTGTTCGCAGGATTTACTGCGGCCCTGCCACACAAAAGGCTCCAGAAGAAACAAAAGTGGGTTTTAGTCAATAAAATTGTGACACTCCCTATATCTGCACCCACAGCGGGAGAGGTTATTAGAATTGCCCAGTCAAGTAAAAATGGGTGTGGTTACATATTCTGTAAATAATAATTATTTCATTGATTAAAATCTACGTAAAATACCAGTCATTAACCCACTTATTGTAAAACGGGCTTTTAAAAAGTTCCGGCTTTAGTACTAGAATTAGACTATTAACTTTGTTCAAGAAGATGGTTTAAACCTAGCACTAATGGTGGTACTTTTTTAAAGCAATGTTTTATAATACGAGGTGATAGGTAACATTTTCTAATATTTTTTAAAGAGTATAATGTTTCTAAACAACTGAGAATTTCGATGTAAGCCTGTAGATTGCCTCTAGTATAGATCGAAAGTCTGCTGTAAGGTCAACGTTGAAAATAGATCCAGTAATCATGTTCGAGTTTAGCAAACATTGCCTAAGTTCCGAGCTAATTAGCTACATGAGTACTACAAGCATAGGGAAGCTATTTATAGACTTTGGGGTCACGTAGGTACTTACACGATATATGAAAAAAAATCCTACGATATCACTTAACATTTGAACAGCGATTAAGAATGTTATACGTATTTTGAAACAACTTTTCTATCTCAGATTAAAAATGCTGTTCACAGAGAAACTCATTTATGAAAAAGGACCATTCAGAAAGATAATTAAACACAAAATGCTCGTTATTTTCCGGCAGGCGCCGAAACTGTACTGTAAAATAGTGGAGCGAATACAGGCAGTTATATTAGTACTGTTTTCAGTTGCGTACTACTAAAGGAAAAGTGTGAACGGCACTCACGCAGGGTTTTATTTCGCAGTTTTTGGAAATGCATAAAAATACCCAGGAATTTATATTCCGTACTATTTTTTTTTGATTATTCTGAAATGGGTTCGGAAGTTTAGATAAAAAGGTATGTAGAAAAACGAATACTTTTCTTACTACTTGTTTTTGAGTAGTAATTTTTTTTTATTTTATGAATCAGTGAAAAAATAATATACACCTATTGATTTTTAAACAACGTTAACCTATTCTTTGAAAGTTGCTTGTTAGGACAGGTCGTCGCAAAATTTTGGAAACTTTCAAATTGCTCTCTTGAAAATCTTGCAAGTAAATTTTGAAATAAACCTTCGATGAACATAAGGGTGAAACGACAACGTCAATCACACTTTGTTTGATAAAGCGCTAGCGTGAGCCTAACAAAATGCGAAGGAGAAAATTGCGTGTTGACAAAATTAAATTTCAGTTTCATTAAAGCGTTTAGTTCTATCTTAAAGCATTCCTTTAGGAATCATTACTGACAAGTATCTATTTATTAAATTTTGCTAAAGTGGATTAGCCTAATAGGTGAATGAATTAATTAATTGATAAACATTTTGTTATTGAATGCTATCTGAAATGTAAAATACCGCGTCGGAATTAGAAAGGCAAGCCGTAGATATTCATCTGCTTCTTTAGATGAGGATGCATTAACAATAATACTGTCTCTTCTGGAAGTATTTATGCTCATTATTACTACAAGAGCGGTCCATTCCCGGGTCTGGTAAAATTGCTTTTAATTGGGTTTTTGGTAACTTTCACAAAAGCAGTCCGTGTATCTGGGAGCACGTAAATGTTGGTCCTGCGCCTGATGTGCCGGTAGTGTGCCATCCCATCGGACTAGGAGAGTCAGGGAATAGAGTTTGCGCAAATGTTTTTGCACTACAATATGTCCTCCGTAGCTGGCTGGCATGGCCGACAATCGGCCTAGAAGACATTATTTATACCTAAGCCTAATGGATTTCTCAATTACTTTATTAATATTAATGCTGTTCTTTCTTGAACACATTTTAGTCTTTTATTTTCTATTCGAGTATTATTGTATACATATACATACGATATACGTATATACGTACGATATATACGTATAACGACACTGTTCTTCACAAATAGAAACATTCTCTTTATTATTTTATTACAGTCGCTGGCAACACGTTTTATTTAATTATCATCATTAAGAAATCCTGCACGTACCGAATTCGTGACGTGTCGCGTCTCTCAAAACGTTTCTGTATTGTTCGTAATGAAATGTTGGACACTAATTAATTTCGACCGGACGCGAAATTGACCTACGTCAATTTCAGATTCGAACAATTCAACCCTATAGAGGCAAATACTTCGAATGACTTTAGACTTTTATGTTCAGTGATAAAGTTCATATTTGTTTAAAATTGCTGCGGCATTAATGCAGTTTATATTAGGGCTGTGAAACAATAGTTACATAAGTGAGCCTACAATAAGGTCGGCACGTCCGGTGAGAACATTGCCAGACAGATGGAGATGATTTTATTACACGAAGGGATATTTTGCAGCTAATAAATTTTATTTTAGATGCCCTTAATACCCTCGTATCATTTAGAAAAAATATTACTGCAAATGTAAGCTATCATGAGAATTTAATGGGGCTTAGAAGATACTTAGAATGATAGAGTAGGCTTCATTTTTATAATGCCCGTAGAAAAATATATCACAAATTGTCACGGTTTGCGCATGATCGTAATGTACTGCAGAAAATTGTGCATATTATATATCAACGTAACTCGGCAGTAAATAGCATTTTGATGTCCAAACCAGTCGTTTAGACTTTCTAAACAGATCTGAGATTCACGAACAAGCTATACATATGGGATTTCGGACACATTTTTATAAAGTTTAATTTCGAAGGTAGCTCCTATACAATCTTACTGCTCATTATTAATTCCTCCTCCATATAATTAAATGTACAATCCAACATGTCTACCTGTTCTCTAATCAAGAGTAGGAATTGAACTCAGACTCAAATTGTAATCATTTATTCAAATCAGCACCTAACGAAACTCAAAACTTACTACCACAGTGTCTTTTTTTAAATACACCTGTTAGATATTGAAATATTTACATGTATGTACCTATATGTAATTATAGAATGAAATAAATAAAAACCTAATCCAATTGTAATAAATTTATAAGCCAAACAGCTAAGACAATTTATAGATTACTTCTTATCTTGGCGTGGATAGAAGTTCCCTCCAATTATAACCAGCTAGTTTCTAATGAAAAATATTCAACTGAATGACTCAGCGGTTACCTGTTTACCATGACCTTTCAATAGCCCTTTGTAGTGTATCAGATTTGTAGCAAATTCATGGCTGATATATATCACTGGAAGACGGATTGCGGTCGACCCTTGCTCTTTTTACAGCAGATAAGAAAAGTGATAAAGCAAAACTTCTGGCATCACGTTTGTTTGTTGGTCGTCGTAAAAAGAAAGTAGTACGATAGCCTATCGGGGTACGTTCTTACGTATAGCGAAGTCAACAATGTTAGTAGTTTAGCTGAAACAAACACATTGTACAGTTTACAATTTCTCTTTTGTTTCATTCACGCTGTACCCCCTCAAGAGCTTTTGCTCAAAGGAAAGTCAAGAAAAAGAAATTCAAGAGATGCAGCAAAGCAAATCCTATCCTATACTATTATAAAGGCGAAAGTTTGTAAGTATGGATGTATGGATGTATGGATGTTTGTTACTCTTTCACGTAAAAACTACTGAATGGATTTGAATGAAACTTTACCACAATATAGCTCATACATTAGAATAACATATAGGCTACTTTTTCTCCGGGTATGGAAAGTACTTCCCTCAGAAAGCGGGTGAAACCGCTGGCGGAAGCTAGTCGTTAATATTTTTCTTAAAGAACATCGAAGGTGTTGAAATAAATACATTCTATTTCACGCGCTCCTCCAAGATCAGCCAGCAAAATTGGAGGGGTCCCGTAGTGCCGAGGCGTGGCAAGGAACTGTGGGTTGTTCATAAGAGTTATCACGGTGTTTACACAAAGACCTCTTGAAGGAACAAAAGTGAGTTTTAGTCAGTAAATGTCTCATAATCCCTTCAGCTGCACCCTCAGCCATAACCCCGGCAGGCTAACTACACCATCCGCTGAAGTTATATTATTATCTACCTTATTTTTCACCAAGAATAAACATTTAGAGTTTGTTTTTTTTTTTAACTGATTGGTTGGTTTGCTACTATTCATTTGTTTCTTGACATTTCAAGCTCAGCATAATCATGTACCCAAGCGTGTTTCCTTTGTCTAATCAGCATCAGAATCCAACTAAGCAAAATTCTCAAGGAAACAGCTAAAACGCGCCATCTAATAAACCTTCAACTTTCATTAGTGAAATCCTACATATTTAATATTCATGAAGCGTTACCTACAATAATTAACAATCACATGTACTGAAAGCTGTGTAGTTATTTGCAGTGGAGTCACGTTATGCCATTTCTAGTAATAATAATATAATAAAAATATAATATAATAAAAACGTTTATTTCTTCCTCCACAAATTTGACTTAGTGGTAAAACTTATACATAGTTGCTTAATCATGACAGTATACAAGTAAATTTGTGGGAGGCTGGTACCTAAACTAAGCCGAGGCCTGTATTTTAGGATACCAGGGGACTCCCTCTACAGGGAAATAATATCAAAAACACTAATCATGATGAGCTCGAGAATTATTCCATGCAGCATTTATTTTGGAAGAATAAGAAAAAAAACTAGCCTAGTAGTAATTAATTAATAAGCTGATTTGAGGAGTGTACTGTTAGTGTATATGAGTGTATGTTGTGACACGTGTAGGTATATGTGTAGAAGTGTATGTGTAAGCAGTGTTTGAGGTATTCTGTTTTGAAATAGTGGTTTGATTACTCAAGTTTTTATAATTAGTAGTTCTTCTGTTTTGATGTAGTTTAGTTTTAGGAGATAGTTTGTTATCATTATTTTACATTTGTTTTTATTGCAACTGAAAATCCTTAATTCTTTATTTAGTTTATTGTATAGAACTGGCCCTCGAAATGCATAAAATTTTTGAGCAAAGGTAGTCTTGAATTTTGTTGTAGTGCATACAGAAAACTGCCTCCTGGTATTTAATTTAGAATGATCAAAGGAGATTGAATCTGCATGCTGCCGTAGGATTGTGAAGAGGATATAAATTTGTCTTACAGTTAAAACCTTTGCTTCTTGGTAAAGAGTTTCGGTGGGATATAGACGTGGCTTACAAAAGGCAACTTTCAAAATAAGTCTCTGGGCTCTCTCTAGTTGAAGCATTTTAGTTTTAGCGGACCCTCCCCAGCTTGTTATACAGTATGTTAGTATAGACTGAACAAGGGCAGCATATACCATTTTTAATATTTTATAGTCGGCTACTTGGTTGAGTTGTCTGAAAATATAGGTAAGTTTTCGTACTTTTTTGGACAAATTGTTAATGTGCTCATTAAATGATAGTCGTTTATCGATAGTTACACCCAAATAACGAATGTTATCAGTGGGCAGTACCATTGGGCAGTTGCATTGATTTAGAGGGGGGAACGAACAATGATGAGCATATATGGGAATTTTTCGCATAGCACCACTGCTTCTGATTTCAAAAGGTATATATTTAGTTTTATCTGCATTTAGTGTTAGCGAGTTACTAGCAAGCCAGTGGCAGACCGTATTGAGGCCAGATTGAGCTAAGACATAGGTTTCTTCCCAAGTGTTACCAGCGAAAGTAAGAGTTGTGTCATCCGCATATGAAACTATTTTACAGTTTTGCAAATTTAGCTGGCACAGCTCATTAATGTAACAGAGGAACAGAGTAGGGCCAAGGATACTACCCTGGGGCACTCCGTGTGTAAGAGGAAGTTCGCCGCTCAGGCAAGCTCCAATCTTTACCCTCTGTGTGCGATTGGACAAGTAGGTATTTATTAATTTTAATTCATGACCCCGTATTCCCATATCATTCAATTTTCCAGTAAGGGTGGGGATACAGACTGTGTCAAAGGCCTTAGCAAGATCCAGAAAAATTGTAAGACATTTTTTGTTTCCATCAATGTTCCTGACCAGATAATCAATGAAAGAATGCACAGCTTCATCAGTTGACCTGTGGGCTCGGAATCCATATTGTGAAGCCGCAAGTATTTTCTGCGACTCTAGGAAGTCAATAAGTCTGCGATTTATGATTCGTTCGAACACTTTAGACAGTGAGGAGAGGATAGAGATGGGCCTATAGTTGTTGACACAGTCAGTATCCCCCGCCTTGTATATTGGGTAAACTATTGATTGCTTCAGCGCTTCTGGAAATATACCTAAGTCAAAGGAGCGATTAATGAGATAAGTGACGACCGGAACAATGAAGTCAACAATCCTTTGCAAAAAGTTTGATGAAATAGAATCCCAGCCAGGGGAGCAGTCTTTTTTTAGATTTAAGATAACATTTCTAACTTCTACAATATCCGTTTTAAGCAGTACAAAAGAGTTACTGGGCGTTACTTTATTTACAGAGGCCTTATCAAAAGGTGGAATATTTGTGGGTATGGACTCAGCTAGTGTGTTTCCGATTGTTGAGAAGAAAATATTAACTCTGTTAATGGACAACTCCGGCGTTGATTCCATATTTAGTAGTTCTTGAGGAGATTCCCGTTTTTTGTTGTAATTAGTTATAGTTTTAATAGTGTTCCATAGTAATTTTGAGTTATCTTTAGTCTTGTTTAGCTGTTCTTGTTCATACACTCGTTTTAATTTTTTAAGTAGATTGTTACAATGGTTTCTATATCGTTTATATGTGATAGTTAATATTTGATTAAGTGGTTCCCTTCTTGTTTGAATGTGCATTCTATCCCTATTTTTGATGCATCTTAAGAGTCCGGGTGTTATCCACGGCTTTATAGTAGTTTTACTTCGCGGCAGTTTAAAAATTGACATATGTTTTATTCGAAGGTCTGATAAAATATTGATAAATTTGTTTAAAGCTACATTTAAATTATTTTCGTCATATATCTGACTAAAATCCTGATTAGCAGCATCAGCGAGAATCTCCATCCAGTTTACCTTCTCAATCACTTTATTAGTTGATGCCTTCCGCGAGCCACGCCACTTAAGACAAAATAAAATTGCATTGTGGTCTGTTATTGTGGTTTCAAGGATGAAAGTAAAAGACTGTAATTTGCTTTTAGAGAGAACATGATCCAAGCAACTTTTCCCCCTCGTGGGAAGTTGGTGTGTCGGAAGTAGACCATAGAAGGCAATGACATCAAGATATGACAAAGCGTTTGAGTCATCATTTAATATATTAATATTAATATCTCCCACTATTATTATATTCTGGAAGGATTTTATCTCTTCAAGAGTATTTTGAAGAGATTGTAGAAAGTTATCTATATTTTTAAATGATGGCGGTCTATAGATTGCGAGAACAATTGAGTTGGTTCCAAATTTAATTGATAAGCAGTTACATTCGCATAGATTCAGTTCTTCCACCATGTGATTATATTCACTACTGACCATTACCACCACACCATCATTTTGATTAAATGTTCTGTAAGTTTTGTACGAGTTGAAGCCGTGTAACACCGGCATATATGATACCTGATTCAGCCAACACTCAGACAATACTATCACGTCACACTGGAATTGAAATCTTGACAGTAGAATAGAAATTTCATTAAAGTTGCGATTGATGCTACGTATATTCTGTTGCACAATTTTTAGATAGTTATTTGGCTTTTGTAGATGTTTTATACACGTTTCCGGGTTACAGCTAATTGATGTAGATACATTAAATTGATCTAATTTGTTTAATAAATCATTAACCATTGCGAATTTAATATAGCTATGTTATGTATGACAAATGTGTGTGAGACAGATAACACAATATAAATAAGACATATCACAAATAATGTTATTATCAAATAACACAAAGTGGTCATGGCGGGTCTATTAGGTCGCTTATAAAATATTTTTATAATATAAAACTTGAGTTCATGTGTGCATTGGTGTGTGTGTTGTTTGTATATATCTATATGTTGTATTATTGTGCATTGGTATTGAGTGGTTTTGTGTGAATTGTGTAGTGTAAAAAAATATTTTTTGGTAGTCGTTATAAGAAAAGTAGAAACAATTTTAATTGAATATATAAGTAGTCACATAATACTGTCCAAATCTTCTGCCTTCTTTATGTAAATGGGTGATTCACCCTCATTTTTTCTAACATATACTTTTCCAAAAGATATCCAACATCCATGCAGACCACGAGTTTTGGTAAATTGTCTTGACAGATAAAATAGTTGCTGTGTTTTTGTTGTTAGTGAGTCCGATACATATATGTTACGGGGTGCTCCTTTGATGTTTATGTTATTTGTATTTAATAACCTCTTTAAAGTTTTGAGCACAAAAATATGTTATAAGCAAGCACAATGATATTAGATTTGTTCATATTTTGAATTATTAAAACGATTTCGTTATGATTTTATCCTTGTGCTGTCGAAATAACTGATTTTATCTTGCATTGACACTTTGTTTACGCACTGTTTAGAAAAACTCTGTGTTATAATGTTCACTTGATAAATTAAGTCTTGTCCACACTTGTATAGGTCCACAGTACACTTATGCGAAAAGACTAGCGATTATTACTGTAATAAACTGCTGTTTAGATTTTTTACATTAAAAATATACCGAGCCAATGTTCACAGTGCGCGCCCTCTAGAGGGAATAGTAGTCACGCCCTCTAGTAGTCACGTGTATCCTGAAATGGCTGTGACCTATTAAAAGATCGGATAGTTCGTTGACGGCAAAATAGATTGTCACTCTATCAGGCTTCGTGGTAGATTTTTTTATTTTGATTCATTTCGCTTTGGGCTGGACGTTTATTGTGCAGACGCCAGATGGTCAACCTACCCAAATCTGCTAAAATTCACCATTCGAACATTAATTAACCTTCCACTATTTTGATAAGGTTGAAAATCCATTAAAGAAATTCGACACTTCGACATTCGACGATTGTGGTAAGTTAATGTGCTAGCGTCTGTAGGTACTTTTATTTCCTCCAACGGTGTATATAACAGTTGATATATTTTTTTTAGTTTTTCGGAAATTATGCAGTTTTAACTAAGGATACAATTGTAATCAAAATAGTTATTTGGTAGATTTTTAGGTAAAATTGCAAAAAATATAAAAAATCCCTTTCGAGGACATCCATGTATTAATTATTTAATTCAAAATGTGTTAATTCAATTGAAAAATGTTTCATAGCTGTTCTGTATAAAAACACAATATTTGTCTTACGCCAATGTAATAGTGTTCAGCGGAACAATAAAAAACCCGATTTAATTGCACGTCTCGTCTTCAAAAGCCGATATAAAGTAGTTGTACAATAACACGCTAATGCCACTGAAATATTTGATTATATACTTGGCTGTTCGAGGCTTTGGCATTGTTCCTCATTCTTTATAATGCATTACGTGAGTAAAACTAGGATACATATTTCAAAAGAGATATCGTTTTACAGATAATATATGTACTACACTACCGTACCGTTTATTTTTTACCGACTTCATGAAAACAGTTCTCAATTCGATAGATTGGATATTTTGATTTCTTTATGGTATTTTTTATTTATAGTATTCATTTGTTTGTATTTTATGTAAATACTTGAGTAAAATATTTTTATAACTTTGTAAATAGGTGGATATTTTATGTTACTTAACAAAATTATATTTTACAATTAGCGTGAATAATTAACGAAGAGGCAAATTGTTGTTATAATACGACGGTAGTTAGTCCTACGGCAATTAGAAGAATATATATAGTTATCTTTCTTGCGCACAACACAGAGATGGTTTCGTTAAATTCCGTACAACACATCAATGATGGATTCCTCCACATGTGTGGCTGATGATGATATCAGGATAGCTGCTTGTGTATCTGGGGAACGTGTTGCCTTCACATCAATGCTAAAGAGAACCCCAGCGGCTGCCCTTGAGTTCCTTAATTTTGTTTTCCAGTAATCAATTATATTTTCTATTAGTGCATTTTTCTATATATAGATGAAGACATAAATAAGCAATAACACAGCAATATTATTTTTGTCTCGAATTTTAATATCAACAAAATAACGTCTACTGATAACAAAAAAACACAGAACACATTAAACCAGTGATTGCTAAAGACACAAGGATATAAAAACAAAAAGTTTTCAAAACAATTTTCTCAAGAGGAACTAGGTGGAATAAACCAGGCGTCCGTTGCCTCGCCTGAGACACGGCTGATCTTAGCCGATGTAATAAGAGGGGCAATATCGACATAACACTATAGATTTATACATGTAGTACACAGCCTCCCTTGAAGTCCTCAGTAATCATATTGGTTTGCGCTCTACACTCGAGTGGCTCGGATTGTGGATGCTCCAGTTAACTGATTGACTGTGGATTGGTAGATACGGGATACTACGACTGTTTAGTCCTAAAGGTTAGGCAGAGATGTATGTATCCAATGATAATGTATCACCAATTTTACCCGCTCTTCCTAATGAGAGTGAATGTTTAAGAGGGTATTGCAATAGTAATGGATTATTTCTTGTGATTAGCAATTCATAAAGTCCAAGTTCTCACAAGGGTCCTTCTCCGTGGGAAAGGAAGCCTGTGCCTAGCAATAGGACGATAAAAAGGCTGCGATGATGATGATGAAGTTCTAACAATATCACCGAAGACGCCATCAATAATTTTAAATATATACAACAATCCTATAAACAAAAACAAAACAGAGAAAATTAAAAAATCTACTGACGTTTGGAACAGGGTCCAAGCTACCGATGATTAGGGCCGAAGAGACAGAAACCTCAAAATATGTGCCGTTTCAAAAAGCACCGCCCTCTGAATCAGTTCCTTGTTGATCGAGTCTCTTGACTATACGAGTATTGACCATTAGCCATAACAACCATAATATCAACATTCCACATGACGGCAACTTCATGTTTTAAATCGAGTCATTTTATTATCATCACTAGTTAGTCTCCTCCACAGAAAAAGGTATTCTCTAGTAGAACTCAAATCCAATTCCACTACATTTTAGAAAAAAGGCTTGAATAATAGTGAATGAGGTTTTCAAGAATTTTCATTCGTAAAAACGATAGCATTATTTCCTGCATTGAAAGCCGCTGGCAGACTGTATTATAACGTTGTTATTGCGTCAAATCCGTGTTTAACAGTACAGCTATTTAAGAGATGGATTTACGATGACAGGATGAGTGACGCGATAATCGCGAATTATGACTTGCATTGTTCGAACGCTTCTTGTAAAATCATAGATCAAAGAAAGACGTGTGTAAAAAAGTTCAATTTCTTTTTTGTTTTGCGTGTCTATTAGACTTGTTCAGATCCAGTTCTGTTTCTAAGAAAAGGTCATTATTACTAGCCTAAAGATATTACGACCTTTACGTGGGAAGACGACCTTGTAAAGATCGCCGGAAGACGCTGGATGCAGGTCGCTTCCAACAGGTATGTATGGAGATCTAAAGGGGAGGCCTATGTTCAGCAGTGGACGTCCTATGGCTGAGATGATGACGATGAAAGATATACATAAAAGCAAATAGATACGAGTTTGAAATCGTCTCAACTAAAATAACTTGGCATTTGTATTGGCTATAATACTTTTATCGAAAATCATAAATAGTACTCTACTTTAAAAATCATTTTTCGATCATCTTGTTGATAATGGTCAGGCATTTTTGATTTCACGAATGGAGGGCGTCGCGGGAGATCGAAGATCTATCTTTCTGAAATTGCTAGGTGTAATGATGAATATATAAGCTAGGTTAATTAATGGATTTTGAATTAAGAGGAGGTAATCCTGTAATTGCTCCACAAAACGTAAAAAAAATATGCGATACGTTTTAAATAAAAACACAATAAGTAAAGCTTCTATTTCCCATATATGTTTTATCAGAATTAAATATAAAATTTGAATAAAATACTATACAAAACTAGCTTACCTAAAACTTGCTCTACTTTCTACTTAGATAATAGAACTTTCGGTAGAAAATTCAAGTTCTAAAATTAAACGACTCTAAAACTACAAACTTGAGTATTTCACAATCAGGCACGGCTAAAATTCTTATCCATCGTAACTATCCAAACTTGACTTCGACTTGCAAACTCCAGTCCTTATAAAGAAACTATTTCGGAAACAGTTCTCAAGGAAGTGATAGTGTCAAGTTTATCTTTTCTCAAGCGCATTTCATTGAACGTTATTCAGTATGCCCGATAACAATAGAAAAGCGGGTAAATATTTTCGATGCGTCGCGGTGGAATGAGCATCATTATTGCTATTGGAAAGTGGGAGTAACCTCATTTATTTCTCATAGATATATGAGATGATGCCCTTTATCCCGTCTTATTATTTTCTAGAGAATTATTTGAAATATGCAGCTGTGAGTCGCTTATTTCTGCTGAGGTGTCTTTTTCAATGTCATTGAAAGTAAGTACCTAGGCGTTTATGAGTTAAATATTCTTTAATATTAAAAACTACTTTAATTAGTTCCTTGTTAGTTTCATAGTAATTTTTTATCTCTTTTATTTCATAACTTTGAATATAACATAACATAGCAGTAGATATGTATAGTATTGGAGCGACAAGGCACGAGCTACGTTTTTGGCTCACTTATATATTTTGTAACAAAGCACACTTTCTCTATAAATAAACCTTTTTATTTACGTTATTTTGCAGATGAAAAATGTTCGATTGAGTGATTCATTATGATGATAGCACTTGATTATTAAACCTACGCAGCGCTCTTTATACAAAACAAAAGTTCACCCTTGTTTATATTGCAAAAGATTTAACATAACAACACACACATTACCTCTTCCTAATGAATGAAGTAGCAGTTGAATCCTGTGGCCGATTAGTGACGACCCACTTCCCGATATCCGATTGAATTGGAATTTTGCACGCACGTGTAGGCCTGATGCCGATACAATGTTGTGTTACCATGTGACACTCCTGGTGTCTGAGATAAACAATGATTTGCTTATATGTGAGTAAATATTCCAAGGACAATGTATGATAGCAAAGTCGTATTACCAACTTCGAATTTTTTGTCAGCAAGAAACGGTCTCAGTATCGTATAGTTCTTTATGTTAATTATTGTTTCTTGAATTAAAATTGGAATTAAACATTTAAATTACAAAGACATGTTATAGAATCTCCTCCTATATATAAGAAAGTACTTTTTATTTTGGAAAGTTTTTTTTCGGATTTAGATAAACAAAATAGTATTGAGGAAAAGCAGAAACAAAACGAATGTGCTCTTAAAAATATGTGAAGCGACGTCCTATTAAATGTTCTGCTATCTACTAACAGCTTGCTAAAAAATATGAGACGTTTTTATAAGTCAGCATTTAGTCATTAGCTTACGAGATCCATTAAGTAGATCCACATTAGATGTGGGTATTAAAGTAGGCTAGGTTCAAAACTTTCAAAATATACTATAAAGATGAAATATTTTTGTCCTCAAAGACAACATGGCGTATATATAAGGAAGAGCCTTACTCAATTCCTTCTATGCCAAATAAAAATGTCCCTAAAACGATATACCGGAGGAAAAACTGCTAGATAGTGCCAAAACAATTTTAATAAAATACTCTGAAGGCGAGGTATCGGAGATATTTACATAGTGAATTGACACCGCCTATTCATCCTGACGTCGGTCCTCATATCCAATGTATCAACGTTTCGTCAATATTTCATAGCGGATCTTGTCATCTTGGGACCTTGCCTATTTTTGCTCGATTCATTGAATGGATTTGATTTGTAGTTTTTTTTACCTGTGTGTTTGTTCAGTTATTTTTAGTGAAATCTCACGTCAAATATCTTTGCATCTTAGAAGTCAGCCATATTCTGATGTCTCGCGCATGCGCAGTACTTAAAATTTTCCCAATCAACTTTGAACCATATTATACCTATTTCAGCCATTAAGTTGAAAATCTATTTAAGAAATTTAAAAGATTGTAGTACCGTGATGTGCTGGCGTCTTTACATTAATAATTATTTGAGAACACATATACAGAATTCCAGCTAGAATTTAATTCTAAAACAATTCCGCCCCACTATTCAGAATTTCTTCACGGCTGGAGGAATGTTCCGCGTTCGTGAATTGCAACGAAAGTGAACGCTGTATACTACAATTAAGATCTTACATCTATTGTTTGATTACGTCACTACAATTAGTCTCAATGAATGAAGTGATAACTTGCTAAATGTTACTTTGGTTTGGTAATTTAGGCTTGAACAACGACTCTATTGTTTGGTCTGAGTGTCTGTCAGTCCAAGTGCTTTAGGTTATGTGACACAGGCACACATCATCTGCTTAGCCTTTTCCAAAGCTGCGCTAAAGTCGGCTTCCATTCTGTTAACTGGATGCAACTGAATACCAGTGTTTTACCCGGAGCGACTGCCTATTTGACCTCCTCAACCCAGTTACGTGGGCAACCTGATACCCAAGATAAGTCTAAATATAGATACATTTTTTTTTAACAACACCTTTTATACCATGTTCTAAGCAAATAAACATATATTATATCTTAAAATTGAAGAGAAACTTGTAATAACATAAGAAACTATAAGTTATAGTTTTAATCCAAAATATGGTTACTCAATATAAGTTCCAAAATAATATTGGCGTCACAAAACTAGATGGAGTATTCATTAAAATTGTTATGTTAGAAAAAAAGAACTTTAAAATTAAAATTAATGACGCAAGCAAGAATTTCAATTTAAAACTTCAGTAAAAAAGTACTCTCTCGAAAAGCTCTCGTGTACATTCATAAAACTGTGTTAGCAGTAGAATAATTGTTTTTCACGGAACTACATAACTCGGAGCCTGTTTAAAAAGAACCGTGTTTTGGAAGGCACGTTGAATTGGTGAGTATCGGCTGTCATTTGTTACATCTTTGGTAGTCATTAAAGGTAGTCAGAAGCCAAAAAGTCTTACAACCAGTTTTACCTAGGGGTATCATGATGCCCTCATAGGTCGTATAGAAGGTCAAAGGTAGCAGCTTCATTTAACACCTTGGTGCTCGGCTACATCCAGTTAGACTGACAGCCAGCTCTGCATAGCTTGGCAGATGATGCATTAAATGATACAGACGAAGTAACATGTAGGATTTTAAAATCATGTCATTTATTAATGAATTTGATGACCAATAAATTAGAGCTAAAGTTGACTGGACACATACATATGTAGATAGGCAAGTATTAGATACGAAATAGTTTAAGAATATACAATTTTATTAATCTTGAATTGATAAAACACTTCAACTTTATATAGATACAGTCTAATAATGCTGTGGATTAATTTCAATCAAACATTTTCTTAAATCAAAATAAACTACTAACTGGGTTGGCAGTTAGGACGATATTCTAAGTCATTGCAGCAATTAAATGATCAAGCCATAAACGTTGTATAACGGCCTGCAAATGCATATAAAGACAGCTTGTACAAGGCATTTCCTTTGCACCATATTTGTTGCAGTCGTAAGGGTATCGTATAGAGGAGCTATGTATGTATCACTACTGACATCGCCCACAAGAAATTCCTCTCTTACTGCACTACTAAAATTTCCTGAAATAGTTCGTTGAAATGTAGAATCTCTTTTGCTGGTCTTACTGTATAATTGTCGCTATAAAGATTAAATTTCTTCCAATTTTTCTGATTAATTCATTTCGTAAATTGAGTTTGAGTTATTTCAGACTATGTTTATTATAAGCTTTTATTATCATCCGCCTAGCCTTTTCCCAAGCTATGTTGGGTTGGCTTCAGGTCTAACCGTGTGTTACTAAGTACCAGTGTTTCTGACCTCTCAACCTGATTCCCCTTGGTAAGACTGGTTGTCAGAATTTCTTCTGACTACCCGTAATGGTTGCCCTAGATGTACAAATTACAGCCGGGACCCACCAACACTTTTTTGGTTAAGAAAAATAAAATCAAATTGAACTAATATTGGTTTTCCTTGCCTTAGTAATAAAAATATCAAGTATTATATTGTAATACAGAAAATGTGGATTTCTCTTGATTCTGCGGTTAATAAAATGTACCAACCGAACATAATACGAAGGTTATGTACATTACATAAACTCTAATAAAATAGACAGCGTGGAATGTGTACGTACACTAAGAAATAGCTCTTTTGTTCGTATGTTTGTTCATTACTATCTAAGAGGCCGGCAATTAACATGCTGCTCCTAAAAGTTCTTCGTAAACAGTTCAGGCTGATTGAGATTTGTTATGTGGCCTTAATTGAGTTCCGTTACAATTAAAACTTTTTAATTACGGCATTAAGCATTGAGTTCATGTTATGTTTTTGGATTTTGAGTGAAAATTGTTCAGTGGGGTAACTTAGGTTTGTGCTAACAAACTGAAACGCTTCACGATAAACATTTTTCATAAATAATACACAAATCGATTCATTCTACACTACATCGTAGTTGTGGTATTTCATGTGAAGACTATTGAAATATAGAGTTCTTTATTTATCTAATCTTTGAATCTTGTGTTTATTTAAAGGCTAGTTTCTGTCAGTGTTTTCACCCGCATCCCGTGAGAACTAGGTACTAGGACAAAAAGGAAACTATAATCGTCCTCGATCGATGGGCTATTTAACAATGAAATAACTTTTCAAATCGGACCAGAAGTCCCTGAGATTGCCTTAAAACAAATAACAAAACCCTTGAGCTTTATAGTATTAGTACTCGTATAGATAAAACATAAATTATAAGGACATTTTGAATTACAAAATTATAAGACCCTAACATAGTCGATAGCAGATTAAGCAGAATGTGATTAAGAAAATGAAGTTTAGAAAATTAATTTCTAAGACAAAGAACAGTCTGAGAATGAAGATAGTTTTACAAATGTGTGCCGAGAACAGACCGTGACGGACAGATTATTCTATATAGTTGCGGCGTAAGTAGATGCCAGTGTAATGAGAGGTGAGTAAACTTGGCCACGTTACTCAACGTTTGAACTAGAATGCCGATGGAGAATAAAAAATGTATCACTTGGATTAATGAAAATAATTTATTAGGTAGGTACCTACTAGGGTGCCTTATAGATACTACTTACCTATCTATCTACCTACCTACCTACATACACCTTTTGAAACAGATTTTTTTGTACGGTTTGCTTGAAATTTTTCGTATAAAAGTACATACTGCTGGCTGCTTCATTTCATGTAAATAGTTGTATTGTAGGGAACAGTTCAGTAGCCATTTTCGAATCCAAGGCTTTACTCAGGAACTAACCTAAAAACTTCTAGCCTAGCGTAGCTATTAACATTTTGGTTGAAGAAGTGAATGTAGCGACATTAAGATTTTAATGTCGCTACATGTCATAAAATTCTCAGTGCATAATTTGCAAAATTCTATAGTTTCATTAAAAAGCAAAAATTAAATTAAGGAACAAATGAGCACAGTCATAATTTATTAAATCTAAAAATACAATGGAATACCTAAAATCAAGTATAATTATTATAACTCTAGCGTAATTACAAGTTGATTAATAAATAATATAGAAAAGGCATTATGAACAAAAGCATTGTAATGTTGCGCAAAACCGACACAAATAAACAACTAAAACAATAACGTTACAGAACACATTTATCATAGAACTGACCTATCCCACAAAAGCTTCACGCAGTCAAGTGAAATAAATTGAACTGAATTGGTTCACTCAAACATAGCATAATAACCGACGGTTTATAAAGTTGTGTGTATGATAAAGTACTGGAAAACTTATAATAATACTCAACATATTTTTATATTCATGTTTTCAAAAGGAAACTGAAAACTAAAGATTTTAGTGTGTACTTACTCGTTTACTTACGGGCAAACGTCATGATCAAAACTTTGAATTTCTTAGATATATGTGATTTTTATGAATTATCCTAGCCTTTTCCTAAAATTACATGAACGCTTTATGGATATAAACTTGGACATACAAAACCATAGAACTGCAGGCTTAGCATGGCGATTCTATAATATCTATTCTATCAAGAAAAGACGAAGATCTTTCTGTCAATGTCAATATGTCATCTACCTGTCAACTCGCATATATACACTTGTAGACCTGTCACTTTTCTATCAATGTCCATTCTCCGATAGACAAAACTTATTTCTACTGTTGTCATGCTAAGCCTGCTGGTGACATGAGAGAAATATATGAAACAAGGCCTTTGACCCTTTCGTAGGACAATACCTGGTTGCTTAAACTGCCACGCACAAATGTCAACGAACTGTATTACAATTATCTAAGTCACTAACAGTGACCACTAAATGTACTCATAGAACTTACTATAGACAACACAACACGAGTGACTATACAACATGGTTCATTCATACACAAATGTAAGTGGGCTATTTAGTTTGAACAAAGTGCTAATGACTATCTGGGCAAAAGCAGTGTCTCAACTGCTGAGGTATACCTAGCCTCTACATAGAGAAGGGGGAGGGGTCAGATTTTCTCGAGAATAATTCAATGCGCATAAGGTTTTTGTTACAATAAGAAATTATTTTTTCTAAACAAATTAACTGTCCGATTTAAAGCAGGTTCTTTCTAGATCTGTCTTTGTGTGCCAGGACCATGGTGAGTCTTGCGAACAACTCACAGCCCATGCTATATGTATGTTTTACTATATCCATTCCATATCCTCGCACTTTAAATACCGTTTGTTTGCCTACATTTGAAAATCTATTTCTTTTAAGTCCTTGTTTAGTATGCATACCCCATTTCCATAACAGTTAACAACTACGCGTTTGAGCCAATATGCGAACTAAATGGCTATTATTGTACAAAGGCCATCGATCGCGTTCAATAAGACACAATGAAGCGACAAAATTGACAAAGGGGAATAAAAAATTGTTGGATTAAAAATAAAATAAATGGTGACGTGCGAAATGACTTTATGACGGGATGCTGTGGTGCAGCCTCAATTTGTGGCAAGTGAAACATAACCGAAATACAGAGGTTTATTTGATTATTTCCATAACAACGTGGAATCACGTTGTTTGCGGTCGGTTCGTTTCTTTTGCGTGCTCAGTCGTGTGTGTTCTTATTTAGGTAATCAATATCAAAATTCAAATTCTTTAAGAAAATAAAATACTCTATTCAATGATTATTAAGAAAAATTTCATACGTTGTTTGAGATCATGTTCTTTTTTTAATTTATAATATTCTTATGATAATGCAATTTTTGTTTGTTTCACAGGACAACAAGCCGAAAAACAGCCTTTAAACGTTATCATCAGCAACAGAACTAGTTAAAACGGAACAGGACAAACTAAAATAGCCGTACAAACAAACAAACAAACAAACAAGCATAAGTTCTAGCAAAACATTCCATTTTCAACTGAAGCCTGAAGGACAGTAGAAATTGTGCGAGGACGAAAGCATGACACGAACAATGGAAACAGGTATAACAAGGATGTGGAAATGTTTCCACTGCATTGTGCTGAGATAAATATTTTTATTGTCTAGTCTGTGCATCGCGCGAGCCTGATGAGATGGAAGAAAACTCTATTAGTGTTCTGTGGGGTTTACGTTTGCAGGTTTTAATGTGCGGTTCCTAAATGAGGAAGCATTTTGAAGGATTATTTTGTCATCAAGAACTGCTCATTGATGTAGATCAAGATTAGAATTACTAATACTAGCTGAGAATACTTCAGGCACATAGGTAGCCGAAGCAACTTTTTAGCCTTACTCATTAGAATGGCTATCTTACAATATTCTTAAATCGATCCCGAATTTCGTTCCTCAGATTAAAGCGTTTAAAGAAACAAATCTTGTCATGATGACTTCTTCCGTGTTTTGTAAGGAACGCAAAATTGGTGGACCTTTACGGGTAGTCAGAAGCCAGAAAGACCAAGGGGTTGCCCAAGTAACTGGGTGGAGGAGGTCAGTTAAGTCGCTGCATGTAAAACACTGGTATTCAGCTGCATCCGATTAGATTGGAAGCCGACCCCAACATAGCTTGGGAAAAGACTAGGCAGATATTGATACAATTATTTCAAATCAATCAAGAAATAAACTACCCAAGTTACGAAATAGAGAAAAGAGCTCCCTTTATTGTTTTCCTAACCTAGTAGGTACGTTTGTTTACTAACGTACAACGTTTACGCTAGCTTGCCATCAAAAGGAAGATGGTACGCACGTGTAAGATTTCTTGGTATCCCAGTCACGAAGATATGTTCAGATATATTTCTTTTTTATATTTAGATTCCAATTTTTTGAGTAATTTCTACTTAACTATCTACTTGTCTTTTTATTAATTTATAATTTTCATTTCACATATTTTATTAGTCCAGATTAAATTAGTATAGGTTAAGAAATTCTTTTAAATGCAACTTTTCTTAGTTGCATATATGTACTTTCTTGGTATAAGGAAAACATCTCGAGGAAACCTGCACTATAAAGTCTGAAATCACTAACCCGCATTAAGCAAGCGTGGGGATTAACGCTCAATCCTTTTCCATGTGAGAGTAGGTCTGTGCCCAGCAGTCATGGGACTTTAAAAAGATGTTGATGACGATAGGTACTTCTTGATAACCTGAAATAACCACTGCCAAAGTGTATATGTCTTCAACAATGCGCCCGCAATGTAGGTGTCTTTACCCACGTACATTACAACTTATCAGCATAAAATACAAATGACTAATAAATTTTAATCGCCTTTCATTATCTCTCACGGGCTTATAAAACGGAAACCCTTCAGACTGGAGGAGCAATTTCAAATAATGTAAGCCATTTTTGCCCTAATCAAGTACTTAGTACTTGTGATAAGACACGCCTCAACAATTTTAGGGACACGAATTTTTGAAGTACCCTTAGGCGTACTAAGTGGTTGTGGATTGGTACTTTGTGTAACAGGCATTAATTTAAAGGAAATTAGAGGTACACAGGATTCTCTATTTTGTTTGTGATAAAAGATTTACACAGTATTCTTTTTTTTATTACAAAGATTTGAAATGTCAATTCATCATCTGCCTAGACTTCTCCCAAGCTATGTTGGGGTCGGCTTCCAGTCTTAACCGGATGCAGCTGAGTACCAGTGCTTTACGTGGAGGGACTGCCTGTCTGATCTCCTCCCTCCTCCCAGTTACCTTGGCAACCCAATACCCCTTGGTAAAACTGGTTATTAGACTTTCTGGCTTCTGACTACCCGTAACGACTGCCAAAGATGTACAAATGATAGCCGGGACCCACCAATTCAGCCTGCCTTCCGAAACACTATTTCAGCTTTTATTCTGTGTTATCCTATTTTGATCTTAATCTGAAAAACATGAAATAATTCATCTAAAACTACCTCGCTTTGTTTTTGGATGGGAAAGGCAATTTTCTCGTACGTAACGTAATCTTGCTCTTCAGTATTCATGCTTGTTTACTTAAATTAACCTTTCCGCATAGTTGGTTTATATCATGTATGTATGTAGAACTATGAACTAGTCTCATTCAAATTGTATAGGTAGTAATTTCAGTTGTGTACGCATAATTTAATGTTTTGTTGTCAGAATAATAATGTCTGAACTATGTTCACACTACAATAAATAAATGAATAATACAATGCAGATGTAATTCTAAATGAGACAGCAATGTTAGGCGAAATTTTCAATGAATATAACGGCAGTAAAATATTGTTCAATTTACTGTCCATTTGGACTTTTGGCAGTGTTTACACGTAACTACTTTTTTAATGACTTATAATACGTATTATACAATTCAGCCCAAACATTGGAGAAAAGAGGTATCGTATACCCTTATAGTTCCATCGCCAGTAAGACCCGTTTGTCGTGTAAAATATTACCTATTTTGGTTAAAAAAGATCTTCTAAGCCTTGGAGTGATAATATCATTAGTACATAAATTGCAATCAAAGAATATTACCTTCTAACCCGCACCTTCAGTGGGTTGGTTGTCGGTTTGATGAGGTGACGGGGTAATTTATAAACAGAAAATTTAATAATAATTGGTTTTCTACAAATGCTCTGATTATACAAGAAGATTATAAATTCTGTCTTAAAGTATTAATTTACTCATTATTTCCATGTTTTTTAGTTCCTTCAGTAATTATCATAGGCATAAGTACTAAAATTATTTTAGAAGAGATTTCAAAATTTCATGAAACCAAAGTATTTGGTTGGACTTATGAATAATTATGACCCTGCCTAGCAATATCCTTAACATTAAAGAGTATTTTATTCATTCATCATTCACCTTGTCACCCAACATCAAAATTAAAAATCAAATTGCGTCCTACTTTCCCATTTACTTATTACATTTCAATCTCGTCCTTACATTTTTACTCTGTATAATTCTGTCTGAAATTGGTTTTACGAATCTGCTTTATTAATCCCAGTGTTAGACTAGGCAATTTAGTCATAATTTTATTTAGTAGTTTGGATCTAATTTTGTATCTAACAATGGTATTTAATTATTAACTGTATTTGGTTTTGGTATGATGAGAATATGGAAATTAAATTTGTGTTGACAAATACCTACTTACGCAAAAAATAGTTCTCCATAAATCATATTTTAAACACAATTATGAGAATAGGTATATGCCATTTTTACGTATTAATTATGTATCATCATTTTTACGCAGTAATTTATTTATTTATTAGGTAATGTGATTTTATTTAGTCGTCTGAATTGAAACTTCTCGAAGAATATTATTGATTAATTAAGTAAAAAGAATACATACTATAATTATTATCGTGTACCAGAGTAAATTTCTCAGTTTTTTAGTTGGATACAACAAAATTCTCCTTACGTTTAGGTACCTACTGCTTAAATCCGATAAGGAAATCAGTTCAAGATGTTATAAGTATTTAGTTTCAATGCACTTTCTTTTTCAAGCATCTGGACTTAAGCGCACAGTTTTCACACCTCTCTATTTACGCTAGAAGTTACCATGTTGCACACCGCCCTGATTCACAAACTATTTATCTTGATTAATTGCTTCGTTCAACAGATGCGTTTGATAAACACGCTGAACAATATGGAAATCAAAGGGTTTACTAACCAATTACTACACCGTAATTACTAAATCAAAGTAAGATTCGTGCTCATTTAGTTAGAAATGTCTTTCACGTTACAAATATTGATTAAGAACATGTGAATATTTGCTTAAGTATTTTAAGTTAAGTATTAAGTATTACACTTTAATTTTAATTCCAAGTTGGTTCTTACGGACATTTTGTAGCTTTTGAGCATCTTAGAAAGAGAAATACATCATCATCATCTACCGAGCCTTTTCCCAACCATGTTAGGGTCGGCTTCCAGTGTCACCGGATTAAGCTGAGTACCAGTGTTTCACAAGGAGCGACTGCCTATCTGACCTCCTCAACCCAGTTGCCTGGGCAACCCAAAAAGGGCAACCCCTTAGTTACAAAAAGAAATACATAAGAAAGAAAAATAATAGACCGAACTGCCTATTTTAAAGGTCTTCTACTATCCACAGAATAAACTTGTACTATGAAACACAACATGAACCACAATCAGAAACTATATAAACGGAACACCTTCACAGAAGATCCACAAAGGTTCCGTACCAAATAAACGTAATTGATGAGCTGGCGTCCGCAGCCTCATGAAATTTAGATGAGAAACTCGCATCGGTAGCCGTGACAAATCGGGTGAGGTTCTCGATGCATTACAGGTATAATAATTGTTGTCGGCCAATGCGCACACGGGGGAAAAGGTTTCTGTAACGCATGGTATCAACTCAAATTTTTACATTATCACTTTGTTTTCATTTAATCAATTGAGATGAATATTTATAAATATTCGTGACTGCTGTGCACAGGGTCTCGGTATGATTACGTCGTGAAGAAATCACTTTGTGGGTTTTAATAGACTTTCAAAAAGTAGCCCGGAGTCTGGAGATTGGTGGTTCATGTAACCGTACATCGGAGAGCACGTAAATGTCGGTGCTGCGCCAGATCTCATGCGTCCCATCGTACTATGAGAGTGAGGGAATATAGAGTGAATCTGTGTCTTTGAAAATGTTTGTGCACTATAATATGTCCTGTGTAGCTGGCTGGTTTCCTTACAGAGAACGGCCGTCGTGATGAACTGTTGGTCTGGACTGGACGTTAGTAAAAACATGTATTATTATTGTCTAAGATATTGCGTTCAAATTCATAAAAGATTGAAAAGATCTTCATAAAGTTAT
This sequence comes from Heliothis peltigera, assembly GCA_958496145.1. Taxonomy (NCBI): domain Eukaryota; kingdom Metazoa; phylum Arthropoda; class Insecta; order Lepidoptera; family Noctuidae; genus Heliothis; species Heliothis peltigera. Next base: position 6,276,458 of record OY292337.1, read on the forward strand.
TTTTTTTAATCAAACATGCTCAGAATTAAAGAAATACTTTCCAGTTCAGTTATACGAAATATTTTTATTCAAATAACAGTCTGTCTATATTTAGCACCATCTAAATTACACATAATTTCCAACAAATATCCCGCCAATACCAAAAACGAAGCTATACTTAATAAGACATCTTTATAGTCTTGACTCACATGGAACGACGGGTGTCGGCGGTGTGAGTAACACCTAACCTTGTAAGCACGTCTATAATCTGTGTTACAGCGAGTTAGCTCACACTGCTCTCATATTATTTGTTATAGTGCGTGAGCGCATACAGGCCGTGTGAAGTGCAGCTCTTTTTACTACAAACTTGCGACAGTATGACGTATCACGTTATTGTGTGCGCCGATATATTTATACAATATGTGAGACAATGTTAGCAGCGATATGGCGTGCATCTCACGGTTTTAGACAGTATAGGAGCATGCTTGTGTTGTCTATGAAGAAAGATTGTAAAATTAATGATAGACTGTATTGGGGAATTTGGAATTTGAAAATACCGAATCGTATTTATTGTATTTAGAGGTTCTATAGAGGTATCTATAGAAGTTCGATTTATACGAGTAAGAATATTTATCCCGATGTACTGAATATAAAGTTTATTATAGAGAATTTATTACATATTTGATGTTTTTTTTTTTGCTAATAGAACTTTGATATTCTGTCACGCCGATTTTTTAAATGTCGAAGTGTCGATTTCGTATTGTTTTTAAACATTCTTTATAAAGTAAATCGGTATGTTTATATTTTATTTATAGCCCTAATGGCAATATCCTTGCGTTTCGATCCGTCAATTGAAGACAATGTAGCGCGATCCTGAAAAAAAAACTCACTCGATTATAGTAAGGTTAAAAGGTTGTATAACTTATTATCTTATAAAATCACCTAAACATTAAGGCATTCAATCTAGTCTCGCGTGTTTGGTTATCACATGACTAGGTCGTCTAGTCAGCGAAACTAGAATAAAAAAATGGAATCCGTAAGGAATGAATACCTAATTCGATTCTAGAATTTACATTGTACTATGTATTGTACATTTTATACTTACAAAATTAGTCCGTTTAGAAGAAAAATTATGTAAGATTTTTTTTATCCTCAAACTGCTGGGTACAGGCCTCCTCTCACGCAGAAAAGCATTGAGCGTGAATCACCATGCTTGCTCAATGCGGGTTGGTGATCTCAGTTTTAATAGTCCAGGTTTCCTGGAGATGTTTTCTTTCACTTTTAAGCAGTCTTTGTGTCCAAGATCTATTTAGAAAGTACATACAACTTATAAAATTTGAATCGGTACTTGTCTGACCTGGAATTGAACCCACACACTCATACTTGAGAGGCTGGTGCTTCAACCACAAGGCCACCATGACTTTTGGTTTTGAATGTAAGAATACGGAGCTACATTAATAGATAAACGACGCAATCACTCAATCCAAACAGACTTTTGCCCTTTAGTTTAGCACTAAATCACTGCCATCCGGACAAGCTCATGAAATAATGATGAAAGGGTCACTAACTCACTGTGTTCTGAATTGATTACCCTATAAGGCTGATCGAATAGTTGCGAAAATTAGTGAATAAGGCGCTTTCCTCTTTCGTGTTGACGGATTGACGGAATGGGGCGTGAAATCGTTGGCAGGGACCGTATAAACGTCAAAGGGTTTTGCAAGATTGATGCCCAAATTCCATTGTGGTTACCGACCTTGCTTTCCATTTATAAGATTGTCGTTTTGGGTCAGTATTGGGATTATTTCAAAAATGGTTTAATCGAATTCTGGTAGTCGGACGTATTTCACTTGTGACTAATAACCGCGTAGGTAGATTTTACGGCCAATTTTCAAGTCTTTTAACTAAGTCACTACATTTATTTTTTAGGCCTTATTTTAACGTAGAAACAAAAAAAGATGACGTAATTCAATAAAAGAAATTTAGGTATACATAAAATGTAATAAAACTTAAATAAATTGAGAAAATATGCTATTATCTGTTTACAAAAGAGTATACCATAATTGGGTAGGTACTGGATAATAATCGTACTTAATTATACAACTTCTCTTTGGTTAAAAACATACACAGGAATTATACATAGAAACATTAAGACTAAATCAATCAACTCTGATCATGATCAAAAATATTTTAAGGGAGTATCGAACCCACGACCAGTAGCGTGGCAGGCAGATTCACTCAACTACTACGCCATCTAGTCATTATGAGCTCAGACACCCGATGTTGTTCTTCAATAAACCTTTTCAGAAACCACTTGTGTAGTCATTAATTCTCATTAATTCTCAACGTTAATATTCTCATTAAACTCGTTTCCTCGGCCCTGTTCACTCAGCGTTTATTCCAAACAAATTGACGTGCAAATTGATAATTATAACGAGGCGTTGAATCGAATCTAAATATTTAATCAAACTTTCGCATTCATAATTTCAAGTTCATTACTGTTTTGGTTTCGTCAAATAAAATTGTTTATTCATTTCGGCACTCGGCTAATTTATACAAATTTTCATTTCTGACTTTCGTGTTTTTGACAATGGAAATGAAAATACAGAGGTACGTTCCGAAATTAATGGCTAAACTGAATTGCTTTCAATTTGAAGTTTAGATTTGGACTGAGTAATTTGTACCTTGTACCTATGTGGGTTAAGTTTGTGAATAGTTTAAAATGGTATAGTTTAAAGTCCCTAAAGCCTTCATCATTATCATCTCAGTCATAGGACGTCCACTGCTGAACATAGACCTCCCCTTTAGATCTCCACATATACCGGTTGGAAGCGACCTGCATCCAGCTAAAGAAAGCTAAAGTCTTCCTAATATGTAATTAAAGGGTATTTTAGGACCAACTTCACGGTTACCATGAAGATGCCCATTTCATGCTGAATCAACTATCCAAACTCATAATTTGCTCAAGACCGTCACAAAAGGAGGGTAATGTGCTTAGCTGCTGCCTCTTTATAAGTAACTAACTAACACCTATGATAGCTCCAGCTATACCCCATTATTTTCGCGTTTAAACAATTCCAAGTGTTCTACTATGTATCTCACCATAATTGGATTTAACGAGCTGCTTACAACCCATAAAATCTATATATTTAGAGACTTAGAATTTTATATGTAGGTATGCTCGTTAAGTTTAAAATAAAATAACAAAGAAAATTTCGTTCTAAATAACGTCCGTCGGTTTATTTAGAGTAAAGTTTAAGACTATTATTTATGAATACAAATAGAAAAGGTATAATAACTGTGGACGTAAAATAAGATTTATGGGTTTCACTAAGCAAATATGGAATTCTTCAGTACCTGAATATGAAATTAAACATACGTTTCTAAACAAACTTAAGTATTCATTTAATATTTAAAAATCTTTCTTTTCATATCCTCGCTTTTTTCTGTATTAACTATTTTAGGATTTGCGTTCAAAATCGTGTACCTCAATCTGACAAATTTCTTTAATAGATTTACATCCTTATTACAATACCGGAAGGTTAATATTCGAGTGGCAAAATTTCAGATTCGGGTTGACCTGCTGGCGTCTGTGCCTAAATTTTCGATCACATCTGACAGACAAGGTTAGGTTGAGACAATTGTAAAACCGTTGTTTAAGAAAGACGATAAACAAAACATGAATTGCTATAGACCCATAGCACTTATTCCCATTCTCTCTAAAATATTCGAAAAATACATATATGAACAAATTTACAATTATCTAGAAAAATTTAATATTCTTACAAACAATCAAAAAGGATTCCGAAAAAATAAAACAATTAATTTGGCAATTTTTGATTTCTTGAGTGCAGTTATGAATAATGTCGACAATAGGACACCTATATGCGCTGTATATTGTGATATGACTCAAGCATTCGATTACGTTAGTCATGACATTTTATTAAGAAAATTAGAAGCATATGGTATCCGTGGAAATGTACTAAACTTGATAGAATCATATCTCAAAAACCGTAAAATATACACTGAGATATCCAAAATTAATTTCAAAAGTAGAAAGGAAGAAATTTTTAAGTCACCTAAACGTACAGTTGAATATGGAGTTCCCCAAGGGAGTGTATTGGGTCCGCTCTTGTTCATAATTTATATAAATGACCTTCCAAAGGTGACTCATAATCCCATTTCCCTTTTTGCAGATGACAGTACGATAACAGTAAATGCTATTAACCGAACCACATATGAAAATGAAATCAATAAAACCGTAAAATCAGTAATAGAATGGTTAAATAACAATAATCTAAAAATAAATCTAGAAAAGACTAAAATAATGCACTTCAGCCAAAAATCTGCTGCACCAGACATTAATATCACATACCAAGGGATAGCTATCAATAAAGCTGAAACTACAAAATTTTTAGGTATCATTATTGATAGAAATCTTAACTGGAAAGCCCATACAGAAGACCTCAATAAGAGAATTAGCTCCTCATCATATGCCCTCTATAGACTATCTCGAGTTATAACTAAAGAAGCGCTCTGCACGGCCTATCACGGTATGGTTGGTTCAGTCCTTAGATTCGGAATCATGTATTGGGGAAACTCAACAAACAGAGAAATCATTTTTAAGTCACAGAAACGATGCGTGAGAGCTATGTTCGGGTTAAAAGTTACAGACAGTTGCAAGCCATTTTTCATTGAACACAAAATATTGACTCTGCCATCTCTTTTCATATTCGAAGTAGCAATTTTTGTTCGGAACAATCCACATATTTTTAAAAAACAATCTGACACTGTAATCCGTAACCGTAGAAAAAATGATTGGCTTAGTATAGTAAGTTCAAAAACTACATTAAAGAATAAAAGTGTTTTCTGTTTGGCGCCAAAGATTTATAATAAAGTACCTAAAGCAATAAAACAAATGCCAGATACATTATTTAAAACCCATTTTAAAAGGTATTTAATAAATAAATGCTACTATAGCATACAAGAATTTTTAAGTGATTGATGCACACCTTTGTTACATTCTCCTTTATTGATGACATTGTTTTGGTTCTGTAGTAGTATAAGTATCCACATATTTTATTATTATTTTTTTATAGGTAGTAAGTTTCTAATATCTTAAGCTAGCTTAAGTACCTACCATTACAATTTTTGTACGCCGTCATAAGGCAAAACATGAGTTTATATTACTTATTCTAAGACCTATGTTTTGTACCATGTTTCACAAAATAAAATATCTTTATCTTTATCTTTATCTTTAGATTTTTAAGTCACAAATAATATATAGATTTATTGCCACCAAGTAGGAGATTCAAGCCTACATATATTAACAATAATTTAATCAATCAAGTAGTATTATTTCACACGCCTAACATTAGCCTTGAAAGGAATACTTATGAGCTGAGCTCACAGCAATCCTTCATCGACGTTGGATTACAGTGCGAGTCTCATTTAAGCTGCCATATTAAGTACTTTAATATAATTAATCAAATTGGAACAGCGTTTAAACAACACTACTTTATAACCATGTACAGAAGTCCATAAAAAAATGTGTCAATCTTAGTCACGTATGAGCAATTTATGAAGACGTAATTTATAGATGAATATTATAAAGATGGTAATGGTTGATTGAATCATTCTATGGCGTCAAAATCAATATCTATACCTACATTCAGTTTCCCAAAAAATGCGTTGAGCAATTAGCATAATTTATGTTTATTTGTTTTCCAAAAAAGGTATCGACAAGATTTTGACGACTTTCATGTCAAGAGTCACCAATATAACGTTCTAGATGATTATTAAGTAAAAGTATCCAGAAGGCTTAGCATGGCAACCGTAGAAACAAGTCTTGTTTACCGGAGATTGGATATAATGACATAAAAGTGACAGATTGACGTAAGATTTCTTTTGACATTTTGTGAAGTAATTTTTCTTTTCTTCGATTGACATAAGGCTACAAGTGATTATATGCGAGTTGACAGATCGCGCCATGCTCGGGCAGAAGACATGTTGACATTGACAGAAAGAATTTTGTCTTTTCTTGACAGAATAGATATAAAATCGCCATGCTAAGCCTGCAGAGGTAACAAATTAATCAAAACTTCATCTACGAGTACGATATTTGACTTTAAACCAATTACATGTGTAAACTACGAGTATATCACAAACATAAAACAATTGAAGACTTCACATAAACAATTTGAAATCCATTTAAAGGGAAGTGTAATAAAAAAATACGTACCTAATAAAAATACTAGGTACATTTTACGAATAACAGTGAAACCAATGTGGCCTGCAATTGTACGGTCAACAGATACGGATATCAATCCCAAGGGATTGAACGACAAATTGGGTAGTACAAACGTATTTATTACATTCCATATGATAAATAGATGGGCTTTATCGAATGCACTAGAATCGAATCAGGAACTCGATTGATGAAATATCGAGTGTATTGAGTAATTTTATGTTCGATGAGTTGTGTTTAAACGTATCGCTTTCGATATTATGTTGCCTGCGGGGTGAAAATATTTTACTGTGTTAAATTTTGCTCTTTAATTTTATTATTGCGTTGTGTTAATTAGGCATGTAATGTAATTTCTGATGTCTATTTTCATTCAATCAAAAAGCTCATTGTACAGACGCCAGCACATCAAGCTACCCGAAATTGTCAAATTTTTCCAATTAACTTTGAAGCATATGCTTTAACGATAAAGTTGAACATCAAGATTTGTCAGATTGTAGTAGCTTGATGTGCTGGCGTCTGTACTATTTAATTCCCAAATTCCTATATTTACCCCCAAAATCAGTTCAAGGAAATTCTATCACACTACAAACAAAAGTAAGTTATTCAAATTTAATAATTTATTCAGCTATTCGACATAGAAAGTGTTCCTCGAATCGCCCACCCCGCTAACCCAACAAAAGAACTTTGTGTTTTTATTTAATTATTTACGTCCTGGCAAAGTATTAAGAATTGTCGTTATTTGCATTAAAAGAGGAACGTTGTTCGCGAAAGGTCTTGGAAAGGCATTTAATATGCATGAATTAATTCAGGAGCTTAAGGGGATTTTTTTTAAGGTCCAATTTCGAACTCATTTAGTGCAGTGATTATTTGTACTATGTGAAGAATATTATCAATAGAAGCCAGTAAGTCTGACACCAGTCTAACCAAGGGGTATTGGGTTGCTCGGGTAACTGGGTTGAGGAGGTCAGACAGGCAGTCGCTCCTTGTAAAACACTGGTAATCAACTGAATTCGGTTAGACTGGAAGCAGATCCCAGCATAGTTGGGAAAAGACTCGGGAGATGATGATTTTAACAGGCAATAATTTAGCCATGTAAAATACGAACTAATCTTAGAACTTTATCAGATTTATAAAAACAAAAATATTTATTTATTTGTTTATCGCTCTATACAGCTACAGGAATATCTACTACAGAAATCAAATAGAATTCAAATAATTTTTACAACTTGCATTTCTATCCTTCCGAAAGCTCTCAACGGTCTATCCCATATCTTAAATAACAATAGATGAACCATAAAAAGAGGAGTTTATTCGTTTACCTTCGCCCCGTATTCGAGGCACACTCTGCATAGCAGTGAAAGGAACGCTGGGTGTGAAGAAAATTCCATATCCAACTATACTTATAATAAAAATATAAGAAATTCCTATATTTCTTGTCGGTATGAGAACAAGAAATTCATAAAGGAATATATTTTTCTCTGGAAACATTATTTGCTATTTCTTTAAAAAAGCGTAGATTTTAAAATAGCTTATTACGCAGAGGTATTACAGCCAGCAAGTTAACCTTCCTAAATCTGTCAAATTTTATCAATCAAATATTAACCTTCCAGAATTATAATAAGGTTGTAAATCGATTTAAAGAAATTTGACAGATTGAGGTAGGTTGATGTGTTGTCTGTACTTTCTAGAACATAATTATTGTAATATCATTTTAGAGGCGCTTTTTAGATGGAAAGCTTTAAAACCTTTTTTTGCTGTATAAGCTAAAAAAAGAAAGAATTTCGAAGTTTAACAATTAATAATAAAAAAAAATCATAGGCCAAATAACATCAAACTAATAAGTCGTGTATGTATGCATATGACGCAAAATCTTCGAATAGGACTGTTCCACGTTCAAAAACTTTATATTAGAACATTTGTAAGCGTCGACTCCCCGAATAAGGATTTGCCCAAACTAGGCAGGTTCTGTCACGTCGTATATTCACGACAGTTGGAATAAACAAACGAGGTCTAACGCCGATCGATACAACGTATCTTCGCATCTTAAAGTACTTGAGTAACGCTATAAATTTTGACAAAATATAAAGCAGAAGAGGCAGAATTTTGACTTCTCTGGCTCCAGCCATCGAAGTCAAAATTCGAAACATTTGATTGTAGAAAAACTTAGATAAACTACATAAGGTTAGATATCATTATTCCCTAAAAGACTCAAAAATTTTTATAGTCAGAGAATATAGGCCATTTTGTTAGGCCATACTGTATCCGCCTCGACTTAATCTTATGAAGTAGGCATGTATACCATCATTATCTATACATCATTTGTGTATGAATCGTGTTGGCCGAGTGCTTAAAGCCTCTAAGCTTCTGAAGTATGAGTGTGCGGGTTTGATTCCAACAAGCAAGTACCATGCAACTTTTGAACGTTATAATATATACTTTCTATCTTGGACAGCAATGACTGATTAGAGGTGAAGAAAAATATCTTGAGGAAACCTGGAGGATGCAGTCATTCATTTCAAAGTATTTTTCATTTTCAATTCTGAAATCATCAACCGGTATTGAGCAAGTGGTGATAGACGTTTAATCCAATCCAATAAAAAAAAGAATGTAGGTAATATAAATATATGGGAGTGTGCAATGGCAACAATACTACGTATTAAAAAAAACTGAACTTAATATTTTTATTATAATAGGCAGTGGCAGGTGGTGTACGTTATCTCATAACTCTTGCGATTAAACATCTAATAATCCTGTGAAAAAACTGATAAAATCAAAATTATACAAACAACATTTTCAATGCACGTATGCATGTGTTATAAAAATTGTTTGCAAATGGATTATTACTTTACAGTTCGATGTGTGGTCGCACAAACCGGTTATATCTGGTCATTTGATAGCCAGGAATTATCAGTGATTCGACTTTATACACTGGAATGCAAAATTAGGTCCAGCAAGGATTTAATGGGGCATAAAAACGGTACCAAGCTTCCTTTAGTACGGTTTTGCTCATACGTGACATTTTTTGTACAATTTTCAATGGAGCCTCGTTCACATTCAATTTTATATAAACGAGATTTTAATTCTCAAGCATCTACTGAAACATGTGGACTGTTTTTCACGGTAAGTTGTGATATAAAATTCACGGAATTCTTTTGCGGAACGACAACCCAGAGCAAAATATTATTACACTAAAAATAAGAATATATGTATGTATTTTATATTATTTTTTGAATGACCCTTGGAGATAGGCCGTGAAACAAATATTTTAGCACATTTCTGATAATAAATCTGGATAGGGTTTATGGATGGCAGACCGTATAGGTATCATCTAGACATTTCAAAATCAGGGAAGAACGTAAAAGTAGGCTTGCGCAAAATGATGTACTCGCGAATCGTTCAATCGAGCTATGAGAGAAAATAACAGGAGAGGCGTGTATCACACAATTTATTGCAAAGACTAACTGTTGCCCCAGTCTTTCCCAAGGAAAGGTCCTAGGTCCCAAGGAAAACGCCACCTTTAAATGAACCGTAGCCTATAATGTCATTCTGATCTATAATTTACATTACTGAAATCCGTCCAGTTGTTTTTGCTTGAAAGAGTATACAGCCAATATAATTATGTACAGCCAAACGTTCCCGTGTTATCACTATATGAGTAACTATAGTGTTATATTATAGAATAATAGCTACAGGATGCTTCGTTTCAGAAAGTAGGGATGCCGTACCTACATAAAAGAGATTTAATGAAAGCTCACTAATGCTAGATAAAGAGAATAATAAAATAAACGTACAAATACTAAAACTGGTTAATGGCACGGGAAGTACATCTAGATTTGAAACAGCTGTTATTTCCTCTGAAGTATAACAATGGAAACATTTATTTTGCTTCTACTCGTTTTTATAACTTTCTTCTAGTTGAATTTCTATCAATCTGGGTAGGATTTTGAAACAAATTTACTAATTTGTTTCGAACAACGTAAATAGTAACAAATACTATTTCTATGTATATACTATCCTATTGATTATTCTATATCATCACGATATATAAAATCGGAAGGCACGTTAAATTGCGTAGTCCCGGATGCCATTTCTACATCTTGGCAGTTGTTACGGGTAGTCAAAGCTAGGAACCCACCAACCAGTCTCACAAAGGAGTATCGAGTTACCCAGGTGACTGGGTTGAGGAGGTGAGATAGGTAGTCGCTCCATGTAAAACACTGCAGCTGCACTGTACTCAGCTGCATCTCGTTAGATTGGAAGCCAACCACAATAGATCTTGGGAACAGGCTAGGCAGATCAGGATTTCTATGTTACCCTTAATTTTTTTTTTTCAGTGCATTAAAAACAGAGACAATATTTTATTAGAATAGCTCCCATCTTTTATTTTGGGATAGTCTTTACAAAGAAGTGTAGCATGTCTGTTAGCTTTGATGGTATCTCTATATAATTATTCCTATACAAAATTGTGACATATTACCGCTGGTACCATTATTTGCTGGTACAACGAACATTCAAAGCTTAAAACCTAAAATCACAATTCGTATCATTAGTTCACCCGCATGCATGTAACATGCATCTGTGATCTGTTTAGCTGCTGATTATAATTCTGTGATAGGTTTCTGGCCCGTGAATTGTTTCATAGAACATGTTTTGGTGCTATTAATGTCATTCGATTTTATATTTTACGTCGACTGACATAAAGATGATTATTCATCACTACATCTCGAAATTGTGTCTTTTCTAAAGTGTAGTCGTCTCTATTTGTTGATAATAAGTTTTAAATTAATATTATTAAGAGGAAAGATTCGATTGTTTGTTTGGATAAAATAGGTTCCAAAATGACTTGACCGATTTGATTGTTTTTTACTGTTGGAAAGCTACACTATCCCCGGTAAACATAGTAGGCAGTGTTTTATCCGGGTACGAGAAGAAGTTCCCCGGGGTCACGGGAGAAACCAAGACAAACTGCTAGTATGTTTAATATTGTATTTGATATGTTTCCATGATTTCCATTAACAAGGATTCTTAGAATAGGTTTCAATATCAATCCTGTTCCGTATTACGACGGAGCCCATTCATATTGGGTTTTCCTTGTAATACCCCGCGTATATCCCTGCCTTATTAAATATATGGATATCATTTATCATAATAAATAAGAGCATCCAATATTCGAAAAATAAATTAATAACAAATAATTTATTAGGAAAAACTGCTTTAGTACTTAGAAGCTGTGTCACAGAAGTATGGGAAAATAAATCTTATTTCTATAGATATGTACTCAAGTTTCAATATATTATGTACACGTAATTATTGTATTCATTTACTTAAGGTAATAACTTACCTATGCGAAAGTTCGGAATGGTCGCGTGATCGTATTTATACTTATACTAGTTTCCATCACCGGTATCAACCACGCCCTGTGAGAACTTCTCTGTGCGCCATGGATAAAAAGCCTATCTATAGCCTCCTCAGTAACTCGGCTATTTAAAAGTAAAAGGTTTTTCTAAATCGGTTTAGGAGTTCCTGAGGTTTGCGCGATCAAACAACCAAACAAATTCAAAAGGAAAAATTCACGCGTTTTTGATGGAAGCTGCGTGCCCATTTCAAAGGTTATTTTCCATATGAATAAAGTGATAAAAGAACTGCCAAGTTCCATACAGTTTGAGTTTACAGCTTGCCTCATGTCTTAATACATACAATTTTCAGGGTACTTCCTAAACATCAAAACTGTAGACCTATAATACGCATATCGCGTTCATACACATCCTAGCAATAAACTCAACTGAATTTACACGTCATCTTATACATATCTACGTAGAAGACCGTACGTACGCGAACGGCGATAACTAACGCTAAACTTTCGAACTCGGTTACGCGAGCTCATGGCATCGATCGAGCCACCTAATTGTAGACACGAACACAATGAACGAATAGACTAATGAATTGCTACCCCTTAAATTACAAACACGAGGAAATAACGCTCTGCTTCTTATACCAAATTGCTTACATTTCTAGGGTTAAGTGCCGCTTTCAAAGTATAGAAGAGATGTGGGTAATTTTTTTTTTTTCATTTAAAGTATTTTTATTCCATTGTATTATTATAGTATCTACCAGAAGATATACTTGTGATTATTACATGGAATTATATTGATTGGTTAGACAGTAAAGCTTGTCTGAATAGTAACCAGGAAAATTGGTGCTACCGGCTAGACCGATTTTGCTAATTCTTTCTTCGTGAAAAGGTTCTTATGTGAACCAAATTTTAAAATGAACTAATCTTTCCAATCAATATCTTTATTTATTCATGAATACTTTTCGAGGAACACTGAATAAATTATCTGCAGTAGGTACCGTTATTATTTAACAGAAATCCGTGACAAAAAAAAATTCTTTTATTATCGGAAACTCGTTATTTAGAACCACTTGACTGGAATTGTCCAATTTTAAATCAACTCGATCATTATAATCGTTTCAATACATAAAAAAAAGTTTTCACCCACATGAATTAATAATTTTAACTAGCTCGCCAAAGCGGTGGTTCCGAGAAAAAATACTATTTGTCCTCTTTGCCCCTGATCCTCCAATATCGAAAATTCTTGTGGATTTCTTATTTGAGGGCTAAAGTGCTCATAAATTGCGGTTTTGCAATTCCTCTACTACTTCATGTCAATATGAGGCTTCAGATACGTTAAATACTATTTGCTGTAACGATTAGCCTGCTTTAGAATCTACAAACATATGTATATAGAAACGGTATAAATTGTGTTAATATAAAATATTGAACTTTTTTAGTATCGGAATAGCGGAAAGGCGCATTTAATTTTCTTTATAAAATATTTGCATTATATACATATGTGTTTTATCTCCTTTTTTTATTATAATGTAGCTTTTCTATAACAGAATTAAATTTTCTAATAAATAGGTCAATATCCAAGAGTAAAAATGAAGATATTTATTTATATCAAAAACTGCTTGACAAAGGAGACATTCAACACATTGTCAAGCTTGTTCTCAATTTGATCGATTTAAGAACAATCATTGACAATTTGATAGCTCCGCTTTAAGTGTTTATTGACTCTCGATGGCCGACTTTTTCTGACCGTATTGATAGACAAATCATTAGGAATTAATATTAGAAATCACATGACATCTATATACCTACGAGTAGTTCAAATAGATTTTTCTTGAGGTCACACAATGTTTCAAGGATAATATTGCATGCCCAAAAAGGCATAGTCCATTATTCATTTATGCTTGAATAGAACTGACACCAAATCTAACTGACGTCAGAAAATTATAAAGTCAAATATGCAGTTCCAAAACGCTACTTATTATAATTATCATAATACCACATTTTTCAATTTGTATGATGATGGTAGGTTTGGCCCTCATCAACAGAAAAAATAAATTGCGTACCACACAATATAATCTTTTCCCATTTACTTCAATCCATATTTTTTCCTTTATAAAACCACGTTTTATAACAAGAGGTGTTAGGTGATTGAACCTGAGGCTCACTCGATAAGAAGAATATTATACAAAGGCTATTATAATTAACTCTAAACACTACAGATATGAACGAAACATTTAAGAAGTACGAATAACAATCTTTCATATCCAGAGCTCCAGCTTATATATACATAGCTAGGTATTATAATAGCAGTAAGCAATCCAGTACTTTCGTCGTCGTATTTGGGGAGCGATTGCGCTGACTCCGTCGCTTCCGCTCGCGGACTCGTCAAGCAATTTCCGTCGCAAACATGCGCCTGTACCGATGAATGTACTGAGTTGTACCCTATATACGTTCTATGTGTATGTGTGTAAATATTTTTCTACTATAACAGTATTGTATGACTTGCTATCGGAAGATTAAAAATATGATAGACAACGCACACATAAGCATACAGTAGGTACATGTATCTAAATATGTTTACAGTTCCTTTTGAACTAAAAAATTCAAAGTAGCTTTGTAAATCTTAGGTCCTGTTTCACCACCAACGAATAAGTTCCAGTTAGTTTATTTGGTAGATTAGAGTAATTTCAAACAAATTCTGTTCCATTTTTGAATTTATTCGGTAGGTATATTTATATTCAATCGTGAACTGGCCCTAAGAATAAAGTTAATTTTCTAAAGCAACTGCATAACATTATCATGATTAGTGTCCAGTTCCTATAAATAAAAACGATTGGTTTTGCTCACTGTAGTTTTTGACATATAAATCTACCGAACAATTTTATTTGTACTGATAACGCTACCAGCTTTTCATCACTAGTTGCTACTGAACTATTACAATGTTAGTCAAAATTTAGTTCCTATATCGGCGAAATAAAAATTGGTTTGGTACGATTGGTTTGGTATTGGCTCGTTATGTTTACGAATTCAAATCAGTTTATTTCATGCCTATATATGCATATATTTAACAGAATTAACTCTCTAGGTATCCCTGATGTGATAAAACAGATTTCATCATACAGTTTTCATCTGGTTATTATCAAGCAATATCAATTGTGCCCGTAATCTGAATTCATAGTTTATTCATTAAAGTAATTTTGATATAGAAATAAATATTCTGTTCATATTCTTATACAGTAGAGAGCCGTACATACGAGTAAAACTACTAAATAAATATTCAAATACCCGTCAGTAACCTGAAAACTCAATAGTTACACGAAATAATAAATCAGTGTGGCATTAAAAATAATTCACGATTCTCACGTGCACCATAAAAAATCCACAAGCAATAAAAGTAGTATACTGCCTGAAATTAATATATTTTTTTTACTTAAGAATATCTAGTAATTAAAACATACTTTACCTGAAATTCTGAAGTCAATGAACAGGCAAACAATTTTGCACCAGTTTAAAAATCCCACTGCAAACTGCACAATAACAGAAAATCCAATCTTTTTATAAATTCACTTCAACATACACACTATACATAAACAATACGAGTAAATTATTTTAATAATTAGATTATTAAACGCTTCCAATTTTAAAAACGTTCCGTTTTGTTTACATTTGGTTCGTAATTCGCGAGAGTGGGCGAGCGGCGCGCGTGCGGCCTCGCTGGTGGTACGATCGGAACTAGCGTCAAGCTACGAGAGGCTATGAAAATTGTACCTACCGTGGAAAATGCTTTCGTTACATATGCATAGATACGGTGCGCTAAGGAGGATTCCTTTTGCGCGATCTCCTTGTTTTCCAAAGAGTGATTTATTACTATCTATTACTTTTATAGCGTCGTATTTAATTTACGAATGTAAAATTTTCCTTTCATGAATAATAAAGAGCGTTGAGTGAAGGTGGTTTTTTAACGCAATACAAAATGTAGTACAGTCGCCAGCACAACAAGTTACTACAATCTGACAAATTTACTTAATAGATTTTTAACTTTATCGCTGAAGCATATAGTTCAAAGTTGATTGGGGAAATTTGTCATTTTTGTAGCGTAGTTCGGTAGGTTGATGTGCTGGCGTCTGTACTTTGTTTTTAATTTTATAGCTTGGTGTCATGACAGAATTTTATAATAAATGTAATAATAACGTTACTAGAGTTTAATAATCCGTGTAATAAGTCTTGGCATAACGGTTTTGTGTTTACGACTCACTTAATTATCATAGCAAACACGATAAAGGAAAACGTATCCAACATAAAAGGAATTAAACTTTTAAAATAAGTTTATTGGAACATTTTAACTTTATTATTAACTGCGTTTAGTTTTTACGGTTACAATTTTGTAGCATCAGCAAAGATTTAGATTTTTTGGGTTTATGTTATAAAAACAGAGTCAAAAACCACTGAATTGAGTCCAATCACAAATGTCAGGAAACAACAACTAGTAAAATCCTGAGGAATATTTCATTTGTTTTCAGTTGTGACTATAAAAATCCTGAGTGTCAAGTAAATATATCATTAATGAAGATTTGTTCAAGTAAGTTCAAGTTCAAATAAGTAGGTACTTGTACCTTTTTGGGGACATAAAACAACAAACAAATGACCTCTTCAATGACTTAATGTGAATAGGGAATATGCATGAAAAAAATATTTGCAATCTTACTAGTTTATCAATAAATATACAAAAATAGAATACTAACTGTGAAAAAAATATCGAAATAAGTAGAAAAACAAACGACATATAACAATTTTAAACAAGTATCTGTCCCTCTCACCAAAACGCTATATTCAATGACAGCCTTACGGGCGTGTGTAGTTGTGACGTAAATTTTACACTCGGACTTCTCTTTCTTAGTAGCAGTTTTGAAGCTTTATAACTTCTTGTCGATAAATAATATTTTAAAAATTCTTTCATATTTATTTATTACAGCTAAGAGTGTATTAATTTTGTGAATAAAAAAATTACATGCATATTCCCCATTAATTATCTTGATCCAACTCCATGGACTATACTGGATAAGATTACCTAATCGCCGAACTACGTATTTCGGCAGTACTTAGGCACTGTCAGCCAAGAGTACTTACTTATAAGTTTATAAGGCTTCTTTAAAGAAACTCGACCCGTCTTAGTAATGTATCAGCTGATAGCAACGTGAACCATCGATGCGGCTTCGATACGAAGGAAAATTACGTTTCAAGAAATTGAATAGAGCAACAAGTAGGCTAACATTTTGTTGACCTGTGAACTGGTTTTAGCTGGTTTATTGTGTAGGGTGAATGTATGTACTGTAGGCTAGAGGGAAATTTATGTGAAGCTGAGAGTAGTACCTACATCCGAGTTTCTAATTAAAGATAATACATTAGCAAGAGTAAAAATATAAATTAAGTTTTCTTTGGTGAATTAATTTTATTATACAGAAAAGTAAGGTACAGACGCCAGCACGTCAAGCTACCCAAAACTGTCGAATTTTCCCAACCAACTTTGAACCATATGCTTCAGCGATAAAGTTGAAAATCTTTTACGGTTCGTTAGATTGCAGTAGCATGATGTGCTGGCGTCTATACAAAATAATATTAATGAAAAAAATGTCGTCACTTCACAAAGACCAGTAAACCAACAACTATAATTCCAGAAAATTATGAAAGATATTGCTAAACATAAACTGCACGGGTTCTAATTGCTTTACCTTTAAAATAAACAATAACTCAAGTTTCGCAACTTTTTGTAGTACGCATAAGTAACGTTAAGCCAGACTAATCACCCTTCACGGGGGAACGAACGAACTGCTTGCCAAAAGACAGTTTAATGTTTCGACTAATATGGGTCTAGGCATTGTTATAAACTGTTTAGTTCGCCCTTATTTATAGCCTGCAAGTGTAAAAGACTTTTACTATGGGCATACCACATACTTTACGCCTTTTAAATAGTGCTTGCGAAGTTGCGACTACTGTAGAATGTTCAGTGAGTATGAGGGAAGAAATAACAGTTCACAAGTATACACAAGAAGGAAGACTATAGTTTATAGGATCCTCCCTTTACTGCGGGATATGAAGACCTTTACTCCCTGGACTTCATCATCACCCCGAACTACAAAAATTAAAAGGAGAAATACAATTTGAAAACATTTATATGAATGAGTTAACAACAAAAACGTTAAAGATAAATAATTCCTTTTAAAAATTAAATTAAATTTAAAATCATTTATTGAAACTTAGATTTTGCGAAACAGCCCTTTTAGAACAGTCCTCACAAGGTGCGTGCAATTATTTTTCAATAGGTGCTTTTGAGAAATCCTCGTGTTGTGTGACAATTACCTATAATGCAAAAAAAAATATGTAAAAGTAAATTATTCAAATTAAATACGTAACATCATCTGCCTAGCCTTTTACCAATCAGGTTGGAGTCGGCTTCTAGTGTAACCGAATGCAGCCGTATACCAGCCTTATATGAAGAGATTGCCTATCTGACCTACTCTACCCAGTTACGTATCCGAGCAACCCAATATCCCTAGATAAGACTAGTTGTCAGACTTTCTGCCTTCTAACTACCCGTCACGACTGCCAAATGTGATGAAAGGACAACCACTAATTTAACTTGTCTTCTGAACCACTGTGGAACTCGTTGTAACACAGATGGTCACCCATCCACGGACCAAGCGCATCAAGCATTGCTTAACCTCATGATCGATCAACCCGTGCAACTGTTACTTAGCCACGAGCTCCTCATAATAATGACTTAACAATTAAGTTTATTTATAATTCTTATCTACACGCTCGTGTTCGCTTACGGTATTGATATGAGTCGGTTACGGTAGCTGTAACAGTCTATGGAAGGAACAGATTATATCGGGTAACATTGTATAGGAAATACAAGGCATTTTAACCCTTATTTCGTTATTATTATAAGTTACATGTTTATTAATGCTTTCATGTGCATTTTATTCTTTCGCATAATTCTTAATCATTTTAAGTGACCGAGAAATCTAACTTCCGAAGTAATATGGTGATAATATACTTTGGTATTTATGAAGTATGGAATAAAAGTGAAATGACACAATGATTTGAATTTAGAACATTTCTATTCTTCTTTTTTTTTCAAATCGTACCTTCCAAGTTCGAAATCGAATCTTTTTTTTGTTTTTCTTTTTATAAATTTTATGTCGGCCATATTTTCTTAACATAATACTGTTAACTAATTTTTTTCATCTGCACTTTTACGAAGATGCTGGCCATTATTATGGTGATGTTGCAGTTACGTATGAAGACTACATATGTATATATAACAAGCCGCTTTTAGAAACCACCCTCACAATTATATAGGTAGTACATACATTTTGAAACCACCTTAGAGGTGACACCTCAGCACACGCAGCTGTATTTATTAATTATTAATTATAAAAGCATCAAGAGGTTTCTCTGTGAAATGTAAATAACCTGTCACCGTCGCATGCATACGTGAGCCGGGGAGTTCACGCTATGAAAATTAAATTACCGGGTCGTGTGGCTCTACAGGCGCACAGATAGGGTTAACCCTCGCTTTAGTGGAAATGTACGAGTCTCCTGCATTAAGGAGGTATTTTTAAACGAAAAATAAACTCTTTCGTTGTTTTTTTTTTTGGATTTTTTCCTTAGCAGGTAACATTACATTTAGTAAACCAGGATATAAAAAGCTACTGGGCTTAATGTTTTGTCACCAATGAACTTTTGCTAAACCTTTCAGAAAAATATGAATACCTAACTACATACCTAATGTACTGAGATTTGCACGTTGAGATCTTGCAAAATCAGTAACAAAAATTAATATAATTTGACCGGAGGTTTTTTAAAAAATACGTACAAGCAATTTTTTTTGTTTTGCTTTCAATGATTTTTGAATGAACTTGTGAGAGTAGATTAAAAAAAGCGTAAATTATCTTTTGACCGTGACTGTACAACAAAATAAAACGGGAATAGGTACTTTACAAAAATAAAATTTAATTGAGCAAAATTTTGTACCTATCTAAACCTAATCTAGTTGAATTAATTGAATTTTAATGGAACAATTTTATTCTTTCTTATTTCAATTAAAAGGGCTTTCAAGTACTACTGTAATATTGTTTTGTTCTCTCATTCAGAATCAATTAAAAAACCAATAAGTTGGCTTCACTGTCCGTTTTGGTTCTACCGTTAAAATAAAAAATAATTGCCATTACGAATGTACCTAATTAAATGTAGAATATATTTGAAATTGGAACAATAATTTAAATTATTATTGGTATTCTAGAAAAAAATAAGCACGTGCTCTTTACAGTTAAACATACAGCTACCTATTATGGTTATTTAAAATAAGACAATTTTATTTCAGCTTGGAGCACATCTTTATTTAAAACAAAAAAAAACATGGCCGCTGCCACGTTCGTCCCTTTTGGTTGATTACTCGCCAGAGTGGGTTCTTTGACAAAACAAAATTGAATTTGGTCAAGTTACTCCGCAAAAAACAGGCGTATTAAACATTCATCATTTCACTAGTGTTATTGTACTGTTAATTAATATTTTCATGTTTGAGTTTCAGCTAAATATACAGGTAGCTATATAAACAACACGTATTCATAAATTATAGAAAAGCTAATAAACCCAAATAAAGAAAAAAAAAGTTCTTTTATACACATAGGCTAATTAAAATAAAAAATAAAGAGAAAAAAAATAAGGCAAATTTTCACTTGACACATTGTACTTTTTTTAAAGTCCCATAAACGCTAAACTTACAACCGTGGTCTATACAAATTATTATCACGCAATCAGCTTATAAGCAGTAACAGCAGTAGGGCAAAACCTGCCTATTGAAAAACATTTTCCGCAGCACGTGACGTAACTAAAATTCAAAAAATGTTCTAAAAAGGCTGTCATAAATGCGTGACAGAATATAATTAATACTTAAAGATGAATAGCCACTAGAGACCTTCGTTCAAATGTGGAACTTACCACGCCATATTCGTAGAAATTGCAATGATTACGAAATGATTGCACGATTATCGTTGGCTGCAAATTGGTCATTATTTACACTTCTAGTTCCCGTTTTCTACGTGTTATGCTAGTTTTTCTATCTGTTGGATCTAAGAGTGGTATTATTATATCATTAGATAAAGTGCCAATGGTCAGGCTATAAGGAATCCTTGATAATTGGCAATGCTTGTAGTAGTAGATTATAAAATACTATAAATTAAGGCTCATTGCTTTTTTTCATCGTCATCAGCCTTTATCGTCCCACTGCTGGGCACAGGCCTCCTCCCACACAGGTTGTTTTTTTTTTTTATATTATTTGAATGAAAAATTATGCGTATGTATGCGTTACCTAGAAACTACATTATACATATACGCCTCAGCCGTCTTCAGAAACTATACGCTTGAAATCAAGCTTCACCTATGGGCAATCCAACGAGGCGCGCTAATCTAGTAAGCCCTCTGCCAATCAAATTCTTGACGGACATGCGAATTCAATAATTATGTTACATGTTCTAATTTCGAAATATTTTAATTAATTCCGACGAATCAGCAAAATCCACAAGGATTTTTAAATCTTTTTGAATATAGAATTAGGTTTATTTTGTGGACAATATCTGGGGCTGGTGGAGTAATTCTAGAACTCTGAAATTATTATGAAAAAAAAATCTTTGTCTTATTTTTTCTGTAATTATTAGTGTAAAAATACATACATGTTTTCTAATAAAGCTGAAGACTTTGTTTAAACCAAGCTTTCAGTACTTCAGCTAGATATTTAAAACAATATTATTTTTACGTCTTATACGGGTGCGCGGAGTCCTTTGACACCGCTGGTGGAAGCTAGAATCAGAAACAAAACAACATTACATTTCTTCGTTTACCTAAACATTGTTCACCTCCCTTGTTCTCTCCCAATTTTACATGTCAGGGTTAATTACTTGCCCACAGAAAAGTTGACCGAGCTATTTAAATTTTCTTTGTGAAGGCAGAAGGGTACCTCGTCAGAGTAAAGAGTTTATGCCTGTTTTCAGGGTACAGCAGAGATGTAAAAAATGGTACAGATAGCTACCTCAATCTGTCAAATTTCTTTAATAGATTTTCAACCTCATCACAATACGGGAAGGTTAATAATCCATTGGTAAAATTTGACAGATTCGATTATGTTGCCTGCTGGCGCCTGTACATCGACATTTTTCCAGATAGAGCTGTTTAAAATCCAATATGACAACCGATTAGAACAGCATTGCCTTAAAAATAAAATCACTTGAAAGGATTAGTAAAAAAATATTTTAAGTCTTTCTTTTCCCAATTGTAATGTTGGAGAGAAATAAACTATTCACGTTTGTTTAATGTTGTACCTACCTTACTACAATTCAGAAATACGGCTGACAAAATTGTACACATACAACAGCGGAGTCTCCTACCACGGGCTTATTCGCTTGAAAGGAGGCCCCTACCCCTTGTTGTAAAGGTTTACCTGTTAAAACAAATAAAGCATTTTCATTTCATACAACAACAAAAAACAATTTAGCAAACTACAAAATGTCGCTTAGCGGCTTGATTGTACAAAAACAAACCAGAATTTCAGAATACAATTATGAAAACTTTGGAAATTGATCAAAACTTTAACGTTTGGGTTACGAAATGAAATGATGTTTGCCTTTGTTTGGTGCCCATTTAGAAAATAATAAGGCAAAAGTCAAAAGTTTTCGGAGTAAAAGGCTGAGTCATAGAAAATTATGAAATGCTGAAATTCAGTCAAATTTTGTTTACGAATATACAAATCGTGAAAACTAGAACTCCAAGGCCATTTGGGAAGCCTTTTATTTCTATACATAAAAATAAAATTTGAGTGTCCGTTTGTAATATTAAAATAACCACTTTTTACTACAGTTTGTTCAGCCGAAACATCTCTGAAATGGCTGCACCGATTTTGACGGTTACTTTTGGTACATAGCTGATGTATGTATTTATTTGTTAACAAGTCTCGCACCTCTCCCTTTAAAGAAGACGCGAATGAAACCACGGGAAAGGCTACTAACTCATAAATGTTCATAATCAGAAAACTGAAGACTAAATGACGTAATCTAAGTAAATTCTAACTTAACTTTTGAATTAGCAAAGTCTTCTTCTTCCTGCCCTGTTCCCAATTCTATTTGGGGTCGGCGCAATATGTTTTCCGCTTCCACTCGTTTCGATCAGACGTCATACTACTATCCACTTCCTTCTTAATCATATCCTCTTTCAAGCAATCAATCCATCTCTTCCTTGGTCTACCTCTATCTCTCCATCCATTCACATTCATACTTAAGACACGCCTTGTAACATGTGTCTCACATCTTCTCATGACATGCCCATACCACGATAAACGCTTACCTCTAATTTTTTCTGTCACTGGTGCTACTTTCAGGCTTCCTCTGATATACTCATTCCTCACTTTATCCATCCTGGTTACTCCACACATCCATCTCAACATTCTCATTTCTGTTACATGCAATCTTTTCTCATCCCTCTTTTTCAATGCCCAACACTCTGATCCATACATGACGACAGGTCGTACAATGGATTTGTAAATTTTACCCTTCAATTTGAGGGGCATCCGTGGATCACAAATAGTACCTGTTACCTGTCGCCATTTCATCCATCCCGAATTGATCCGACGCGTGACGTCCCGGTCCACCTCACCGTCATTTTGAATTAGCAAAGTAATGAACTTATTTTATACGAGCCGAATTTACATATTGTCTATTTATTAACAAAAGAGTAGATTATGGCTGTAATATTAACACGTATTGGACAGACGCCAGCACATCAACCTTCCCGAATGTGTTCCTCCCAATTTTTACCAATACAATATTAACCGTCCTGTATTGTGATAGGGTTGAAAATCGATTAAGGGAACTTGACAGATTGTAGTAGCTTGATGTGCTGGCGTCTGCACATACCTAGTTGAAGTTTTTGATCGCATCATTATCATTCGTAAATTCTCAGTATGCTGACTTTTGTATCATTGGTCACGTAGGTGCCGTTTTAGTTCGAAAAATAGTCGACGACGTCCGTCGTCATATAAAACTTTAAACGAGGACTTATAGAACTTTATATTATGAAAATGATACAATTACCATTATTACACTTAAGATAACTCAGACCTAGGGCACGTATGAACTTGATTCAAGAAATCCGTTAAAGTAGGTAATAGGAAAAGTTTTAGTACTTCAAAACTCGAGAACAAAAATATATCGCTTAAAAGTTACTTAATAGCAACTTTAGGCTATAAAAGGTTAAATAACACTGTCTATTGAGAAAAGATTGAACAATTTATTATTGTACAAAACATAACAAAAGTACTTACTTAAAACAATGTTGAAGACTTCGTGCTCTTTTAAATTTTGGATAAAATAAAATTGTGGACAATCAGGACACCTACCCCTACTTACAGAAATAGAATAAACGTAATGTTGCATGTAGCAAATATATTATATAAAAAGATACAGGTCATATTGACAACAAATGTTACCTAGTCCATCTCTTGAAGACAGTCAACGATGAAGTCTCGTGTGAGGAAGAAAACGCCAAAGTTTATCGGCGCGTAAACCTCAGTGTTCGAGCTCATCCATCATAATAGCTTGAAGCATGAGGAACGACACAGAGGTTAAGAGATCTAGAAGAAAAACACGATTTACACTGAGTGGGACTGCACTGAGAATTACACTCACCTACCAGTAGTAGCATTTCATGAGGTTTTTAGTCTTCAGAAAATATTTGCAGTCACGCAAGGTTTTCGAATGCCCAATTTCATATAAACACTATTATATTCACATAAAACATGGTGAGGTCTCTTTTTTCAATACAGTCAATCATTCTATATTGAATTGCCAATACCCGGGGGTCGGGCCCCTGCACTGCGGAACCAAATTGTCCCATTACCCGCAGGAATAAAGTGATCAACGCGCGAAAATACTTCACTTCCTCCCTACACGGTTGCTAACAGACAACTATTGTACACAACATCACAAATAATAAGTATTTACATACATCTCCCGAGCCTTTTTCCCAACTATGTTGGGGTCGGCTAAGTATTTAAGTCTTTTTAATAGATTTATATCGAATAAGTACCTATATCTCTTTTTTTACACGTAAAACACAAAAGACTGCTGAAAAATTATGGTATTTCGTCAAGATAAATAGGGTAGTTGAGAAGTCAAATTCATTACTCTCTTATCGAACTGTCAAAAACGGTTACTTTGTATGCAATTTGACGTCACGATTTTTTCACATATACTTATTTTACTACAAGCCATATACTTATTTTACTACAATATACAATAACAAACTTAAAATATTTTTTTCTTCAAAACGAAAAAAATAAAATACATTATTTTAAGATGCTTTATCAAATTGATGTCATAAAGGATTTTATTCTTGACCTAGTCAACTACCCAACTGTAAGGAACTACTGAAGGCTGGTGGTGATTTCTATGATCGAGTCATTTTCGAAATATCAATTTTGACCTCTTCGAAGGTACTTTTATGACTATCTGACCCATTTATGGGAGCAAAAATTTTTTCTACTACCTGTGTTCTGAAAATGCACACTTTCTCCACGAATTTTGTAAGTTACCTAAACTGACAATTTGAATTTTATCAAACAACCTTGTATGCAAAATTCACACAAAAGAGAACTTTACAACAGGTAACATAGACCCTCTACACTTCGATCCTAATTAAATTTGTTCAGAATGGACGTTGCCGCTGCTATTTATGAAGCCCGTATGTCCGGCCGAGAAGTGTGCCGGCCGCAACTTTATTGCGCCGCAGTTGCGGACAGGATGGGAAGGACAAGTTGCAGATAGCGGACCCTAGCTGCGGAATTCCGGATCGGGATGCAATTGGTGTTTGCCGCAATGTACTAGCGAAGCGAGGATATTTGGAAAACGAATCTCGGTTTGGTCACCCACGAACATTCTTTTTGTTTTGTATTTAGAATATTCACTTGTATGAAACAGGTGTGTTTTCACAAAAATCACTATAATAATAGCACCTATCGGAGACAGATCTTGTTTAGCCTCTTACTTATTTTTTTCAAATCACGAATCGTTAAAAGTTGGAACAAAGAGCAACGCAAAAATTTACTCAATACATTGTTTTTTTTTATGTATCATATCGTATAACTAAATTCATTTTAGTACGAGCATAGTAACAAGGGTATACATATACACTCAAAGTTCTGTATGACTTCCTGTTATGTACTAGTTCTGTGTACATATTCTATGCGGTATACACCGCTGTTTAACTATGTGGACCCTAGGGCCTTAATAATATATGAAGTAGATTCTAATGCGAGAGAGAGATGCAACTATAAAGAATAAATAAACTGTTATTATTGAAATCAGAACTCCTCACACATTCACACAACGTCATCTAGTCCCAAACTAAGCAGAGCTTGTACTATAGGATCCAGACAACTGATAAACTTAAACTGACTTATATACCTTTCTTTTGTAAATACATACATATTATACATAGGAACACCCAGGCTAAGGCAAATACATATATATGTTACGGCTAAAACCCGAAGTGCGGCTACACCTAGTTTTAGCCGGTTAAAACTAGGTGTAGCCACTCACTCTTGGTTACACCTAGTACTAGCCGATTGTTTTCGGGTAAAACTAGGTCTATCCTTCATCGTGCCGGTTAAAACTAGGTCCAGCCATTCCCTGGTGGGTAAAACTAGGTCTATCCGATATCATTCCGGCTAGAACTAGGTCCAGCCATTCCCTAAATATAAAAGTGTTATTTATAATTATAATAATATTCTTTAAATTATAAAATACAACAAATTGTATGTTGTTAAAAAATTCTGATTGTTCCTATTATATAAAAATTATAATATTTGGTGTTAATTAAAACAATGTGATTTTAAGAATAACGAAACTCTCTACGTTTCTTATTATTGGGTGTTTTTTTATATCTAAAAAGTTCTGCCGCTAGCATGCCTGCTACAACTATTTACAGCCAATCCCTGTTGGTTAAAACTAAGACACGCGCTGCTGCTGCAGACGCTGTGAGTCACACTCGCTAGGAGACCTGCAATAAATCAGCAGCACCTGGCGCTCTCAACCTGCAAAGCCGCGTGTCTCCACCCCGCGCCGCTGCTGCAGATGCTGTGAGCCATGAGTGTGAAGGCGTGACGGGGTACGCATCTAAGTTTTATCCAACAGGGAATGGCTGGACCTAGTTCTAGCCGGAATGATATCGGATAGACCTAGTTTGACTCAACAGGGAATGGTTGGACCTAGTTGTAACCGGCACGATGAAGGATAGACTTAGTTTTATCCAACAGGGAATGGCTGGACCTAGTTGTAGCCGGCATGATGAAGGATAGACCTAGTTTTACCCTAAAACAATCGGCTAGTACTAGGTGTAACCAAGAGTGAGTGGCTACACCTAGTTCTAACCGGCTAAAACTAGGTGTAGCCGCACTTCGGGTTTTAACCGTAACATATATACTCATGCACACAAATGATTGAATTTTACAGGAATCGATATGTACAAAGAACAGTTTATGGATGTCAATCGCGCGCGAAGTGAGCAGTCTACACTGACCCAAATATACATGGTTCTCATAGAGCAAGTGTGTTTGTCCGAAATTTAACTAACTTCACGATAGTCAAAATATATGAACAAAACACTACGCTGAGGCATCAAATTTCTTACTTCGTAAAAGCAAAGCTTGACAACAAAATAGGACAGAAACTATAACAAAATACCTAACTGACGTAATTAAAATATTTTCTCAACTAAACCGGTACTATAACATTTGCACCACACACTAACAGAAATACAGGAGCCAACTTGGAAATGCCAAATGCAGCCTCCAATTCTGTTCGTAGTATAAAATTATTTCATGCAATTTAAAGTTAAAGTTGGGCCAATTCGTATCTGATCCAATTAATCAGAGATTCACGATTTCAAAAGTCAGACCAGTCGGGGTTATGTATACCAATGATTTTTTTACTCGCTGTAACCATTGCATCTGTTTTTAAGAATTTTTTTTTTTTACTTCTTATGCGTTGTCCCCTCTTTTCTTCTCGTTCTCTTGTTTTATTTTTTTCCGAAAATTGTTAAGTTTCTGGCAATTATATATCTTCATCAACATCTAACATCTTTCTAAGTATATCTTGGACGCTAATGACTGTGTTCTAGATGGCTCGTTAAACTGTTGGTCCTGACTGTCATTGAACATCCTTGGCGGTCGTTACGAGTAGTCAGAGGCCAGTAAGTCTAACGCCCCAGTCTAACCAATGGGTATTGGGTTGCCCGGGTAACTGGTTTGAGGAGGTCAGATAGGCAGTCGCTCCTTGTAAAACACTGGTACTCAACTAAATCCGGTGAGACTGGAAGCCGACCCCAACATAGTTGGGAAAAGGCTCGGGAGATGATCAACATCTAACTAAAATGTTTATCTTCATACCAGAAGCTGGCGTTTAATAAAACAGTGCTTCAGTTGAAATAATGTATTTTTACAGTTTCAAAAATCAATAAAATATCTATTTAACTAATTGTTTAAATCCTATGGATTACAAAAATAAGTATTCTTATCGTAACAATTTTTAAAAAAATATTTTAAATTTTAATTACATAGCTTCAATTGCATCACCCAAAATGTTATTCATTTTTACACAGATGAATAATTACGTTTAAATTCACTACAAGAATATTTACATTAACGTTTATTCGTCTATAAATGGAAAACTTAAATATAAATTGACTATTATAAATGAATTTAATGATAAGTCTTAAATTATGTCATGTTTAGAGATAGCTACCAAACAAGCCGTGGTTTAGTACATGACAAACTAAACAGTAAAGTAACTATTAGTGGACTTTTGAATAGATACATTTATTTTTACAATTACACTTAATAAATACAATTTTAAATATATTTCGGTTTACATAATAACAATATAAATGTCACTTAATTAGGTAACTATTCTGGGAACCAAAATCATACGTGTAAATCTTTAATTGTTTTAAATGTTCAACGCATTTTAACAAAATGCTGTCGACCGTGCATGTATGCAAAGCTGGAGATTAAATTAATTTGCTGACGGTACATTCCAATCTCAATTACAATACCAAAAATACTGAAACCCACAGAAAGCAATCTAAAGATAGTGAAGATATAATAAATATTCATTTTATCTAGAGCATTACAGCTAAACCTTGAAGGGCTGTGTTACGTATGAATTATATTATAAAACTGTAGGTATACGTAAGTCAAACAAACGAAATATACTTGTTTATGACAAATATCACGAATCAGAAAGAGTATATTTATGCTAGCATACGTTCATAAGATGGTTTGTTGTAAATGGACAAAAAAGAAAGAAATTATTGACAACATAAATTCTGGTAACGCAATATTTTGGCTTTCTAACTTTACAAAATCTAGGTTAGTATATTTTGACGGACTATAGAAATACATAAATAAAAATATATCTATGTATGCTGGGTATAACTTACTCAATAAAAAATATTGACGGGTAAATGGTTATAATTTTAAGAATCAGATGTAATTCATTATCAAATATTAATTAATTCTGTAGATATTTATATTTTTCCCTCTTTTTATTTATCATTTCATTGAAGGTTAATTTTCTTCGCTTTAAAATACGTACACTCAATGGAAAGAATTGAGTATTCATATCTAAGCAAAGAAGGTACAATATTCTTTGTTCAGCGACATACAAACAGTTAAAAATAAGTACAAAACTGATAGAACCGAACTGATATTGCACAATTTAAATGAATAATTAAGCAACAATTTACTAAAAAGTCAAAATAATAATTATTTATATAATAGTTGAGACAATAATAAAGATTAGGATATAATTTATTCTATTTACAATCCATAGTGCTACTCAGAGTGTTTACTTAAGTATACAGGGTGTAACAGAAAGGGGGTATACATACGAAGGAAGGTCAATGTACTCCTTTTTCGAATTTCGTATTTTTTTCCTTTGAAAGTTGTTCAGTTTTACGAGTACATTGATCTCTCTTCGGACGTACACACCCTTTCCATTACAGCCTGTATATAACCTTTTTAAGGAGGTTGATAATAACTCTGAAATCACTATCAGTTGACAACCAACCGGCAAGAGCTAATAACTAATTAATGGCATTTTTTTACTTTCAATTGCGTTTTGAGAAAATATTTTACGTGACTGTATTAGCTTATGAGAACACCATTTTATCATCTATTTTAATATTTTATAATATTAAGTCATATAACGGTTACGTTCTTGGATGAATTTCACGTATATATGTAGGTTAAGGCGTATAATATTGATACTTTTTGGATGTGATGTAACACCAAAGCGCCGAAGTTACTGAAGTTTGTTAATTATTTTATTTAAGCCCACTTTAATTCAAGAAATAAAAGGTGGCATATTTATATTGTGTTACGAAAAGGAAAATGGCGTTAGAACGTTCCAGAATTAACTTATTAGTAATTATAATCAAGCAGATTATTTGAAGGTAAATCTGATATTTACGATTGATAGTAGAAATTTTCTCTTATAAAGTTATTCTTAGATTTTAGAAGTTACTATCCCATCCGGATAGGTCGTCTGGTGGCGGTTCGTCGGCATCTGGCGGGTATTGATCGAAGTTGTGTGTGTCGACTGGAGACTTCACTACTGGAGTGATCGGAGGCTCTAGTGAACGCTGCGCCAAGCCCTCCCAGTTGAAACCATCGAACCATCTAGAAAATTGAAGGAAAGATTAATAAGATATACAAAAAAAAACTTTTTACAAAAAAACCCAAGGGACTGGACCCCAAAAAAAAATTCGCTCTAGAAGTCGGTTTCTCTAGAGGTTGCAGCTGTGTATTTCGCCTCGCATTTCAAAAACAAAAATATATTTTCAATTTGGTTGTTAAACGACTTAGATATTATGTTGAAACATACAAAAATATAAACATGTCGAATTGAGAGATCCTCCTTTTTGGGAAATCGGTTGAAAATCATGAAGATTCACCAAGGCTTTGAGTTTCAGGCCAAAATTATAACATTCTTTTTAGTCATTTTCCACTTAGCGTCTTGGTGGTTCCTAGCCCTGTCATTTGCATCAACTTCAAGCGTTTTGGTTCGTCACTTTACAAGTCACTAAATTTGTCTTAGTTGTTTCTTACCTACGATGGATGCAAAGTGGTAAAAGTAAAGGCAGTCTGAATTTTAATTTTGACATTGACATACACAAACACATTTGTTATATATATCCGCCTTACAATGACGAAGGTTAAACCTTCTTAATATCAGAAGACGTCTAGCTCATATAAGTGCAAATTAATATCCAATTCTATCCTTATAAATACTCACTTGTGTTTCTGTATCTCCGTGATACCACCTCGCTGGTACCCAAGTCGTTCAGCAGGGTTGTCCCGGCACAGTTTCTTGATGAGGTTAGCTGCGTTCCTGGTGATACAGCGAGGGAACTCCACCGCGTCGATACCTTTTAGGATTTTGTTGTACGTCTTCATTGGATCGGTGCCCGTGAATGGCGGGGAACCGGTTAGTAATTCGAACATGAGGACACCTGGAAGACAAGAAACATTGTTCAAGTTTTAAAACAAATATGAAAGGAATATAATCAAGCAGTCGTTCCCATTAAGTGGCATAAATATAGAAAAAAAAAAATAGATATAATACTTTACGTTCTCGCATTTAAGCAATTAGGCCCTTTAATTGAATACTTAATGGTGGCCTAGTGGTTAAAGCACCAGCCTTTCGAGTATGAGGGTGCAGGTTCGATTACAGGTCAGGCAAGTACCAATGTAACTTTCCCAAGTTATACATGCTTTAAAGTTTATCTTGGACACCAATGACTGATTAAAGGTGAAGGAAAACATCTCGAGGAAACCTGGATTATAAAGTCTGAAATCACCAACCCGCATCGAGCAAGCGTGGTGATTAACACTCAATCCTTCTCCGTGGGAGAGGAGGCCTGTGCCCAGCAGTGGGACGATAAAAAGGCTATGATCATGAGCTTCATGGGCTACTTCTGAGAAGTTAGTCCCTAACAGAAAGAAACTTACTTTGGCCTGATATTTGCTGTACCTACTATATAATCAGTAGCCATCCACTCTTTGGGCTAGTAGATGGCTACTATGTTTAAGATAATCTGCATGAACGTATATAATTATAGAAGGTATATTAGAGAGCTTACCTAAAGACCAGTAGTCGGCACTGATATCATGACCTCGGTTCATGATAACTTCAGGAGCTACGTACTCCGGCGTACCACAGAAAGTCCAAGTCTTGCGGCTCGCTTGCAGCTTCTTTGAGAAACCGAAGTCAACTAATTTCACGTAGCCTTTAGAGTCTAATAGTAAATTCTCTGGTTTGAGATCCCTGGAAAAATAAAAGTAGCAGGTTTAAATAAAATAATTGATATTGTATGAATCGAAGCATTATCTATACATCCGATTTGAAAGTAACTAGTCAGACCTATTGAAATCAGGATGTCTAGAAAGTCTAACTTAAGCATAAAAAGTTTAAGTTAAGCATATTACTTGCATAGTCTAGCTGTTCTCTGCGATTCCACCCGCCTTCCGAGGGAACTATCGCATCCGGATAGTAGTAGTAAACAAGTAACCAAGTCATTTCTCAGTCTCTAGACTATTTGTATACCAAAGTAATCAGACAAGCATAACATACATAGCGTAGCTTCCGCATGAATAATATTATATTATTTAAATATTATGTATATTACCTGTAAATAATATTTCGCGAATGGAGGTAATGGAAGGCTTCAACCACACAAGCCGTGTAGAATCTCGTAGTGGCATCATCAAATTGGCCTAAAATCAAAAGAGATAATAAGCAACCTTGCATCATAACTACTGGCTTGATAAAAAATAAGATTTCTAGATAAGACTGTGTCAATACATACCTCTATCTCTTAAAATAGTCCACAACTCTCCTCCAAGGCAAGTTTCCATCAGCATGTACAAGTATTTACGATCCTTGAACGTCTTATACAACTTCACAATGAACTCGCAGTTCATTTCTGACATTATCTCCTTTTCTGACATGATGTGCTGTTGCTGCCTCGTTTCAACGATCTGGGCCTTCTTCATCTGTTTCAAGGCGAAAGACCTGCTGGAGTCGCTCTGGATCTGTACCAGTTCTACTCGACCGAAGCCACCAATACCCAACGTCGCGATGATGCGCAGATCTGAGAGACGTAAATTGGCGAATTCCTCGTTTAATCTGGAAAAGTGAATGATTTATTACAGGCTGACCTTAATATCTATTTTCTAACGGCAGCAGAACTAAATCGAATGTACCAAATAATGGCTATTCACAATAACCCTAATGAATAGACTCGGGTGCTGGTCTTGACCCGACAATTACACGACAACATTCATTCAAAATGTATTCCGTTTTTAACGGATTTCAAAAAAATAGTGGTTAGCAAAACAGTTACTGGGTTTCTGTCAAAAGCTTTAATTTCTTATCGAAAAATCCAAAACGATACATTATTATGTACATTTATAGATAAAAGTTATGTAATCTAAACCAGTACAGTTGGGGTGTTTATATCGATTATGTCAATATCAACACGTGGTGATAAAACGATAGCAACTGAACTGACAATGATACAGATACCAATAACGTAGGTACTTAAATGCAGGTTTTTCCCACATTAATATGTATCTTCTTTTACCTAAATCGTAGTGAGAAGTGTTAGGCACTTCACACAAGGGTATAGGTTTAGATTAGGTGCGACTTCAGCATACTGTCTCAAACGAATTTGAACAGTAAAAGTTAGGTATGACTGTACCAGATTTCAAGGAGTAAGTCTAAGATTCTCATACTGTTGTTGGCCTCAAAATATCAGTTGATAAACACAATAATAACTTTCCTATAAAGTTAATTGATATATCTTTTGTTTTTGCGGTGATTCTATTACTAAGTCATCCAGATGCGGCATGCGCCTATTGTTTTCATTGGCACTTCACAATCTATGCAACAAAAACGCGGGAAATGTAATTGTTATCGCTCAATGCCATGGTAGACACATTTTCTACGTCAAAGAGGAAAGTTAATAACCGATTTGCTTCCACTATTTAATTAAATTCGACATTGATGAGGAGAAAGTTCAAAATAAAATTATTTTTAAAAATTTTATATAACTTACCGTACGATTTAATCCGTATTGTTTGCATCGAAACAAGAAATAAAAGTTATTATAGACGGTGAAATCAAGATAAAAATTATCATATTGCAGTAGCTATTGTTCGAGAGTGAAAAAGATTAATGGCCGAACAATGGCTTAAATTCCATCTATGTGGTATCACTATATACTTTTAATGTTATCTGATGGTAGACGGCTTAGTTTCAAATTGGTATGAACTTGACATACGAAACTCTCACGTGCCAAAACCTTAGGTATTTATTAATTAATGTCCAAGAACTTATCACTAAACCATGGTACAAAACAAACAGTACATGACACATATCATGTGGATACTGCTAATAACAAGAAATCATTAAAAGGATGCTCAAAGCCATAGCAGGAAAAGATTAAGATCGTGAACAAATAATGATAGACAATCTGACTCACCGTTGCCTACTGTCTCCTTCGTCCTTGTATTTTGTTCGGATCTCGTCGAGAGCCGAGATGAGTTGGTTGAAGGTCTCCCTGTCGATGACGAGGCAAGTCGTGCCCTCTGGCGAGTCACAGATAATGTTAGCCGTTCGAAGATCGTCTCTGGAAATGTCAAAAATAGAATTATTAGTTATAAATGGACACATTTATTAACGACTCTAAACGAATCGTGCTTTCTTGAAGATATTAGAGATTATAGCAATTACATACATTTATTATTCAACAATTAAAGTTACTTTTACGAACTAAGAATTGGACATAGATTAATGAATATATTCATTATGAATCTTACCCTTGCAATGCCTTCTCGCCGAAGAAATCGCCTTTCGTGAGAGTTCTTATGAATTTCTCATCGTTACTGTTTGGTGGTTTCTGAGTCACTTTCACCTGAAAAAGAAAATAATAATGGTATAATCCACAGAGTCATTACAACTAAACATTTAAATACACCGTATCATGTTATTGTTCAAATTGGCATAATTAGACAGTGGCGTCCTGTAGTCTGACGTTTCTGTAATAGCGCAGATGCTGAACATAATGACAGGTCCTACAAGCTTATTACCGTTATTAAAAGAACGTGGAACGGACGTTTAGACAACATCGAAAGTTGTCATTAAATTCCGGATGGACATGAAGTAAGGCACGGAGGGCTAACGGGCAATCATGTGCAAGCATCATAATGTGCTCCGCAATTTAGTCACGAGCGTGTAATTACCGGTTCCGCTATGTAAATTAGTAATTATCCTCCTCTACTGATAAGGAAAGCAATAAATACACGTTTCTCAGGAAACCTAAGTCAATAAAAATTGGAACAAGTAACGGCAAAAAATATGCAATGATTCTTTATCACAAAACTAAATCACGTATCTAACTGAACTCTCGGAATAATCTATAATGCATACAATACAGCAGGAACTAAGCGTGTTCAAAAAAAAGTTTAACGTGATGAATGTTCAATGATGCATCAAAACAATAAAAGCCGAAACGTTCACACCTCACGAAGAATTGAAAATCTGAACACAGACCATTCTGTTATAGGAACAGTTATTAACCTTTGTTATACTTTCATAGAAATAGGCGCACTCATATTTACAGAATACGACCCTATAAAAGCTGAAGAGGATAAGAGCAAATATAGTTCTAACCTACTTAAATATAGACAGGAAACAGTATTATGACCCAGTTAAATTAAATATGAACTAAGAAAGCAGAAAAAACGTTTGAAAAAGAAGGTAAAACTAAAAGTTATACTAACACTGATGAGATAACAACGGAAATAGATAATGCAACTCTAACAGACAGTTAAGACGATGAAGTCATCCGGATAATTTTACAAGATCAACAAAAACGGGAACTTTTGTCACAGCTCAGTGATTTTAAAGGTGGTCGGTTTTTAAATGTTTATTTCTTAGAAGTTAGTTACTTCTAGGCATTTGGTGTAACGAATCTTAATGTGGTCGTTTCATTTGAAGGATTGGAACAGATTTCCTTTAAACTTTGTTTAATAGTTTTATTTTTTTGTCTCTCATGAACTCAGTCTCAGCCCTTTGTTGAACTTAGGTCTCATCCAATATTTCTGGTTTTGACTGGATACGTGATGAACAAGACTTATCTTGTCAACACATCAACATTTTTGGGGCTCGGTATCCGCTTTTATAATAAATTACCTCTGCCTTTAATAGAATTACCCTTTAATGCATTTAAATTACAAGTTAAGTCTATTCTTTCAAAGAAGGCTTATTACAGCATTAATGATTATTTAAATGATGGAAATAGTTGGTCGTTAAGTTGAACGCAAGACGGCTCGTTCTTGTTATCATTGTAATAATAATTAATGATAAATGAATTCTCCATTATTGACAAGATACATACATTGTATTTATATGTATTTTATTATTTATTTTTCTGCTTTGCAATATAGTAAATAAGGTCCACTAGTTTGTGAGAACTGATTAAGTGTAACTGGATGTTGTTGAGTTGTTTGGCAGTGAGAACGTCATGCTCCCTTAGACGGCATTGCTTGCGGTAGCGTCGGCGGTCGGGTTGCCTCCCTCCCTCAAAAATGTGCGAGGGGGGCGATGGCTGATCCTCGCGTTATGCCCGTGAACGGGTGCTGCTTGTGGTGCCAGGTCGTCTCACTGACTATATACAGAGTAGTATTGTTGTTCTTTTATTTATTTTCTATACTGTGGTCCTAATTTGCTAGATTGGCGGCTTATGTTGTATATCATGGTTACAACAGACTAGCACATGTAGGTGGACACTCCCTTATCTCCTATTAGCATCATATAATTGGAGGCTGTGATTTTGTTTAGTTTTGGTTTTATTTATTGCACATTTTTATAAAATATATTTAATGCTTGAGTTACATAAAGGTATGTAGGTGTAAGGTTGAGTGTTAGCCGGCGTGTGTTACATAAGTATTTAAATTTCTTTATTTAATTACATACAAATTGTGTATGAAAAATATTGTTTAAAGGTTCTTCAAACCAACAGACAGACATGTGTTGCTGGGGAGTTTGTTGCGCCACTTCTTCTTCCCAGCAAAAACACATAGGAAGTGGTGAAGGGTGGGCGTTTTGGGGGCTGTCTTTTGTAATATTTGACGTTCAAAAAGTGCTGTTTTACAGCCAAGTTTGAATAAATGATTTTGAGTTTGAGTTTGAACATGTGTTGTTACAATAGCACAATTTGGATGAGGCATAAGTTTGTTTCGAAGTCAATTTTTTATTTTGATTTTTGGTGTCTGATTTACGAACAAGTGGTTGACATCTAGGAACATATAATTTAAGCTTATACAATCAGTGTTTAGGTTTGATTGCTCGACTTGCTTCTAACCAGTATTTAACGCTTTGGTAACATAAAAATCCATCGGTCCGTAATGTTTGTTCTAAATAATTTAATTTGCATATTGGTACATTTGTACCTACTTGATCACGTAATCTACTTACTTCCAGCCAAGTTTTACTTAACCAAGTACAGTAAGTACTCCGTGAATATTCAAGAGGTTACAAAAGTCCAAAAATCGGTTACATTTTGTTCGTAATAATGAAATCATCAAACCTTGAAAAGAATGGGTAGATTACTCTATTCTTACGACTTTATTGTTAACTTTATTTGTTACTTAGGAATTTCACAGATTTTAGAACAATGCTCTCAATATTGAGGCAACCTTGCCGATTTGCAACGGTGAACGATAATAATGTTTCATAAAATAATCCTTTATTTCAGTGTTATTTTTCTTACTGTTGTCAAAAGCAAAAGATGCTTGTTCATTTGTCGCATAATTAATAATATTATCATTACGCATAATTTTTGAATAATAAATATTGATTTTAAGTGCACGTGTTATGAGAGATTTTGTCATTACTAAAGGCTAGATGATAAAGTAAGAAACGAGTTACAGAAACTAGTAATAGAGTGGTTCCGCAAATGTGTATTCAAATTACAACTTATCTCTAACTTGTTGATTGGGTTGCGGTTAATTTCTTCATTCACCACGAATTTTTAGTTTCTACCAGAGGTTTGGTCCGCGTCCTGTAGAATCTACTTGCGCACCCAAAGAAACCGTAGGCTATAGTCTTCCTCCATAAATAAGCTCTCTAATGCTAAGAGTTCCAGACCAGTAGTTCCTAAGCTAGTATAGTTATTAATGCATTAAAGAGAACAAACAAACTCTTTAGCTTCTAACTATTAGTGTAGCTATATGTAGTTTTTTATGGAGCATAGGAGGTATTCAGTGCATTCATTTAGCAGATACTACAAATATTTTTATCATAGGAAACAAAGATAACAAAAAAAGAAGAATAAATACGGTGTGCCCAAATATATACCAGAAAAACGTTCAAAAATCTGGCCTCAAAATACCATACAATCCTCTCGCTTATGCACAGTGCGCTGACATTGTAGCCGACAATAGTCGGGCTTTTGGCCTCTACCACCTCCATGTTATATAAAAATTGAGTCACACTGATTGTTTAATGACAAATGTGATCAACAATGATTAGTGAGAACTGTACGTGAGACTGAAACAATCATGCATCGTTTACAATCTAATTCTGACATTGATGATGTTGATTATGGACTTATTAACAATTTATTGTTTAGAAAAAAGGTTGGCTATGCCATAATTTTTGCAATTTATTGGTTTAAGAAAAGAAGATTATATAGAAAATAAGTATATAGATGCTTCGTTTAAAATCGAATTCAGATACTCATAATATTAATATGGACATTAAAAATTTAGACATAATTAATTTGTTTAGAAATAAAATTGGCCATATTTGTTTCCATGACGAGCTTCAGGTAACGTCTGAAGTCAGTTCAACTTATTTTACTATTAACAATATCGATAATTTCAACCGTCTGCCTGTACAAAAGAAGTGTAAAATCTTAATATTCGTGCATTTGCACCGGTCAGAAATAACAATCAATGTTTGCGGAGACGGAGACGTAATGCTAAATGCCAAGGTGAACTTCTTGCACAGTCACCGCGTCTACGGCGAAGCTTATACAATTTAGTTCCATGACAACATAAAGGAAATATTATTACCAATGACTTTCGAAACTTTGTCTCTTAGATACAAGTTATCTTACTAAATGATCATTAAAATGTTACAAAATATAGGGATTTGTTAAACTCAATAACTAACCTAACTAAACTTGTCATAAAATAATAGAACAGTGTAAAACGTCAGATGATTTTTGACCAACAAACCAAATCAAGTCTTCTCTAGATCCGGTTTTGTTTTAGAAAAACAACAAAATTATGAGACAGGCTCACGTATGACTAATACATTATTATTATTACAAAACCAGTGTTATGTCATCAGAAGTAATATTTTGAAAGCGAAACGACGATTACAGATAATCGAATTACGTCGGCCAAGACGGATATGTTTACAAAACACGGAGGCGTGGTCAATAGGTAAAAAGTCACGTCGTTCCGGACAGAGGTACACTCGAAAGTGTACAAACGAAAGTGAAATTTTAAGGTTAAGTATGATGTATGGAGCAGATTTGTACAGAATAGTTTGTCATCAGAATAAATTACCACAAGATGAAAAATGTCGACTTATTTGAACGCCTGTTAATAGATGACAAAGCGATTGTAACACTAATGTTTTACTGTGGTATAACGATAAAAGAACATCGTTTATTTATTTTTAATAACCGAATTAGAAAGTCGTTACTAGTTAAACAAGAATATTTGTGTAATAACATCATATTTTTCAATATTTTACCTTTAGTACGATGATTAGAATAAAATATCGATAGATTTGCAAAATCGTGTGTTATAATTCGATTAGATATGACTATGACTAAGTAGCTCTATTAATAGTTGAACATAACGGGTAAATGTCATCGCATTATCATTAAAATTATCATTCTTGTTTTTAAATGACACAATTATCATAACGTCCAGTATTCTTCCGAGAGCATTCTCATTTTCTTCGAGTTGTTTTTGTTCATATACAACTGCATATGGCTGGTTACTTAATAATAACATAGTGTTAAGTTGTTGTGATGAAATTTTATTCGCTCTGTTATTGCAGGGGCTTTGGTTAAGTCGGCCGTTGCAATCTTTATGTTGTCTTTAATAGTTATGTAAAATACCGAATTAATTCCACTACAAAAATAATAATTGGATAATCGAAGTTCCGTGAACGCAGTTTCAATTAATTTGCACAAATATTTTACAACGAAAAATATTTTTTTACGTTCCTAGTTCATAGATTCGTGCCGTCTAAAACACCGTAAGATTGTCTTTTTTAAACTCAAGGCTAGGTCCACTATTGCCTGTAGTTTAAATAAAAAATAAAATAAAAGAATGGTAGATTACCTGTCCTTTAGATATGATGAAGAAAGTGTCACCCCGGGCACCTTGCCTGATGATATAATCGCCGTTCTGGTAATGAGTCTCCTCCAAAACGTCGGAGATTTTGATCAGCGTGTCTTCAGACAAATCTTTGAAGATCGGAACGCTGAAAAAAAAGAACAACAATTTAAAAACTGGACCACAGATTATGTCATCGGAAAAAGTAGGCATAACCACGTTACGTTTGTGAATAGAAAGTGTCTGGCCGATGGCGTATTATGGAATTTGTACGGCGTAAAATAAACAAGTAAAGTTTCAATGTTATGCAGGTATAAAACTTGTTTTATCACAGTTTCTAACTAAACTTTAGTTGGTTTTCCGTAAAATAATACTAGGATGCTAATTTATGATAGGCGTTTATACAGCTACGTTAATGATTGTAGACTTATTAACCTTAGTACTAGGGTATTTATCTACTGTTAAAGCTATTTTGCGTCAGCTTTCAATTTTGATAAAGTCAGCTGGTAATTCTAATTGATCCAGCTTTCTATATAGGAGACAACTTCAAAGTAGCCATACTACTACTTATTATAATGAAATATTTCATCCAATGCTTCTAGCAAAAACTTGACTGGGTGCATCTTGTTAACAAATATTTCTAAAAAGTAATCACTCTTTTAACTTGTTGCATCTATTATTATAAATATAGCTATTATTTTCATAGTTCCATCAAAGAATTGAAGTGCTAAAGTTATTTTTCTTTGGCAATCATGTGGTAATTTAACTTGTACCCAGTTATACGCATATTAAATCAATTCAACAGGCTTCTGTTGAAAGTGAACGCCAAAAGGTAGTAATTCGAGTCGGCGAGGTTTCCTCGAGTGACTCATGTTAAGCAAACCCATAAGTAGGATAAGTCAAATCGGGCAAAATACACGTTGTTATTGTAGGTCGATTTATTGGTGACGTAACGATCTATTCTAGGAACGTTCTGGAACTCTAAAGCTACCATATCTATTATGCATTATTTTTGAGGGAACTTCTTGCCCTATCTGGGTAAAAACTAGCTTATACATACGTCATTCTGTTGTCTAAAATGTATTACGGTCTCAAAATCCGTTCAGCCGTTAACGTGTGAAGAAGTAACAAACATACACACACTGACAAACTTTCGCTTTTATAATATTAGTGTGATTTCGTAGAGATATGCAGATGGAGTTAAAATATGTGCCGAGTGTTAATGTGTTGTACAAAGTTTTAATATTCTTTAGAAAAAAATACTTCATCGTTTTTAAGTAAAAGCCTGCTTAGTGTTGCCATGAAGACATTGCTCTTTCTTCTAGAAATCGCCTTACTAACTTTTATCTTTACGATTAATTTTAAAATTGCTAATTCAGTCTTATTTAAATAGATAACACTAAACTATTGCGTGAGTCAAGCCTAACAGCAGATCTTTATATCTTATAACGTTTTCTACCATAATTGCATCATAAACTCGTTGCTGCTACAGATCTTTACACATTTTATTGATTACAATTTAATGGCTTTATACAGCTGCGCAATGCACCACTTACCAGACAATTAAAGCGACATAAAAGTGGGTAGTCAGCAGAACAGTAAGTACAATTGTTATTGTAACTGTTCGTCACAGTCAGTGAGAATAAAAATCGCTAGCATCGAGCAATTTTTCACGGTCAATACTCTCTCACATTATTCCAAAAGTTTATTATGTCAATATCATATGTGGACTGCTATAGATTTTTGTTGCGTCATATCGAGTGACATTCTAACATTGAGAATTATTTATCATAGCTAAGTTGATCTCTTGGAATAAAATACATTGGAAATGAAGCAGAGAATGAACATTATATAATATTAAAGACTAATTAACCAGTAAAGCGTATATTCTGTGCTAATATGGTATTTCTTATTATGTTTCTTCCTAGCAAAACACATAGGAAGAGGTGAAGAGTGGGCGTTTTGGGAGCTGTCTTTGGTAAATGTTGACTTCAAAAAGTGCTGTTTTGCAGCCAAATTTGAATAAACGATTTTGAGTTTGTACCATATTATTTTTTCGATTTCGTATATTATGATTTAGGTAAAGATTATAGCAGAATTAATATGCAAGAATATATTCTTAGCCCGGGAGACTTTTACCAAGAAAAAATTACATGAGAAACACTTTGCCTGACCTTGATCGATCTAACAATAAACGAAGAGGAAAGTCTTGATAGAATAATGATAAAACAGGGTAAATTTTAATTAAAAACTCTATTCATCAGAACAGCGCGTTTTTATCAATGACCATCAATTCCCCTAAATTGTAGCAAGCCAAGTCGATAAATTAATTAATTCTTATTTGAATGCAACGTATAAAACAAAACAAGATAGCGAAATACAGTTTTTCTCATACTTGGAAGTATTTCGACCTTAATGCAAGGTTTGACTGTCGGTAGCCTTGCACAATTTGACAGTCGTCTGTTCCGTATTATTTGGTCATCGAGTTATTTATAAATTGGGTTTATTAAAAATGGAGTATGAAAAATGATACCTAGCTTCTTGGCACAGCAGTGCTAGCCAGCCAAGTCCCAAGCAAAGCGGGCACGGTCGTACCATCTTTTCTCAAAGCGATTCGTGGTTGTTTCTTGCTACCTAATCTCCTTATATCGCCTATGTGGACAGTACTTTTCAAATACATATTACTAAGATAATCATATTGAATGATAGGTACTGACGCATAAGATCAGAATTGCTTTGTGTTGCGCGTAAATTCCTACATGGTGATAAACGTAATGAAACAGAAGTGGTACCCAACCTAATTATTCGTGACCTTGACGAGAATCACAATACAAGAGAAACAACAGACAAAATAAAGTGTCGAAAAAATATAATTTCAACTTTATACATCATCAAAGATAACTTCAAGACACAAATGTGCGTATCAATTGTTCCTAAAACAATGCACAACAATAACATGAAGTAAATTGATATCTGGTTGCGTTGTTTTATTGCAACATCGTGTAACTTGATGCTAATGTTCAGGCGAGTAATTAACTAAAGTATGTCGAGGCAGAAGCTACTACTTCACGATCAGTATCTTCGACAGAGGAAAACTCAGTATCATTAACGATTATCTACACGTCACGAGATTAACGGACCATTCAATATTTCATCAAAACGGTGTCTTCTTCATCGCATTCCTAGGCAAGTTTCTAAAACAATTTTCATAATTAAAAGGTAATGATCGCTAATGTGCGCAACAGTGAAAGTAACCAAACACTTAAAATATTATACGATAAATTAAACGTGAGCTACAAATGTATATTTACACTACAATAAAACCATACT
Organism: Heliothis peltigera; assembly: GCA_958496145.1. Taxonomy (NCBI): domain Eukaryota; kingdom Metazoa; phylum Arthropoda; class Insecta; order Lepidoptera; family Noctuidae; genus Heliothis; species Heliothis peltigera. The sequence goes on from OY292337.1 coordinate 6,319,898, forward strand.
ATTATTGACTAATACACGAACATATAAACATGATGAACGTTATCAGTAATGTTTGCTGACAGTCACAAAAACTTACAAAATGTCTGGTAAATAACAATGATCTCAAACCGGCGGCAAACGTTATAGTTACAATAAATATCACTCTCAAAGAACATCTGAGTACATACCTACAGCCTGAATTTAATTGTCTGGAAAGATAAATAGGAAACAATCGTTTTAATTAAGCTTCTTAAGATGTTGACGATGGCAAGTTAAAATATCCGTATCCTTTAAACATAATAAAAAGGTTTCATATTGAAATTCTATCCATTGAATGCTGATTCCAAATGCGATAAGCAATAAATTTGAAAACTTTGGGGCTCTGATCCGCCATATTAGATTTTCAACATTCCTACTCAGTCAATGACAATACCATGGTGTAACAAAGTCAATAAATCAGTCTAGCTGCTCAGACTAAAATATTACATGCACTTTGGTTGCGTCGATTAAAAATTATACATGTTTTGTGCCATGGTTAATCCTGCTTTCTTAGAATAGATTATTACGTCTGCAGAGTGAAAGGATTGCAGTCTCAAAATGTCAAGCTGCAAACGTGACGGCTAGTAAGTTAGTATTTCGTAAATTGCGCGCGAGTGCTTGGGCAATACTGCGTTGACACTGGTTTCGCCAACAATGGCTTTGTTTTATGTTCGGTTTGATAGCTTAGATGGATACCAGTTAACATCGAGCGCAGATTGTTGCTCTCGGCGATCCAATATAAACTATTATACAGTCAGGTTGAGCACAGACTTGGCACAGCTTCCCACGTAGAACGGAATTAGGCAAAATAGAACACCGAAAATAACTTGACCCCAAACGCTTTGTTCTAAAAATAAAACTAGACGATATTAAAACCAGTTTCCATCTCAAACCAAATTGACAGCAATAATAATCTCGTTTATTTTATATTTGTAAATTACCAAGAGAAATCATTGATGTTCTTAACATGAGACCGACAAGTTCTAAAATAAAGCAACAACATAGATTACCATCGCGATAAAGACATTAATCTTGAAGATGATGGCTTCAACTAAGACGGATCACCATGCTAAGAGCATGTACGAGTTCTTCATAGAATGTAAGCTAAGCATTCTATAACACGATACCCTTGATACTAAAATGCAGGGCTGTCTAGAGTTACATGATACTTGAACCGATCCCACGCACACATAAAACTTTTCATGTGTCCATAGGACTCAGAATTTCTTTTTATTATTTCAATGCATAAGTCGTCGCTCTTAAATATTTTACGATGTTTTCTAACTTTGCATTTTTTACCATTTCTAATTCATAACACACTTTTATCGGACCAAAATTTTCTACATTGATCTATGTATTCGTATGTGGGTTACCGATCACTGAGAATGTTTTGATGTTTTCAAGTCTCGCGATGATCGTTCCAATAACACCGTTCAGGTTATTAATAAATTAACATTCGTGCATTGCAGTCTGTTCACATTCGCTCGTGTCAAGGCCCGTTCTATAGACGGCATTGTAAAAGTGCGAGCCCGTCGAAAGCAGAAGAATGGGCCATTGCACGCCCATTGCATTTGCATAAGTGTCCTGAGGTCATTATCCTTCTCTGTCATCGGTAATGCTCTTAGACGCGAGTTTCGTATTGTTGTGTTCGTCTTATACAGATATGTGGAATCTATTCAGTAGCTATAATGAGGACTTCCGTGTTTTATGGCATCAGTAGTATCAAGAACATGAATAATACAACATTGTTAGTTGATTTCATGCATATAGTGAACATAGAAACCTGTCATTGTCTCCTTTATTTTATCATTCTCAACGTATTAGTAAGCCATTTGTTTGCCTGTCTTAATATGAATGTTTTGTGGAAAACATAATATTTGTACAGACGCCAGCACATCAAGTTTCTGAATATATTTTGAACTTTATCGTTAAAGCATATCGTTCAAATTTGATTGTGAGAATTTGACAGTTTCGGTAAGCTTGATGTGATGGCGTTTCTTCATTATCATAACGGACACTTATTTACATAATTTTAAATGTAATACTTTATGGTTGACAAATAAGAAAAGTTCGGACAAGAAAAATACTTTAAAATAAGCGTGACAAAATACTTCTCACATAATAATAAAAGTAGTAACAGTATGGATTCAAATTGATAAGCAACTATATTTAAATGGGAATTAGAACGGCAGAGTAAGTACCCAGTTGTTATTGTACAACAAAACATGAACAATCTGCTTGTAAGTCACCACATTACGGGGTTACTGGCCTCGATATCGTAAACAACGTCTTTTTAGGAAGGATAAGTCGAAATAGCTCATCTAAATAAAACTCAAATGCTCATACAAAAAACCTTAGTATGATTGTACGGATTGCGTTCTGTGCCAAGTGTGAATGATCGCTACAATGTATTTAAAGAACATCATAAATGATAAATTAGCGCAGACCTTTCACACAATAATTTCTAGTTCTTTATTTCTAACTTTTTCTTTCTATCCGTCAAAGACTGATGTCCCCATAAATGATAGTCATGACAATTTTATTGCAATCTCGGAAGTGTACATCTCTATCTAGGTTCTAGCTAAACTAAAAACAATAGCACTAGAAAGCAAGAAAATTTAGAACAACGGTTTCTACTTTTATGTTATTAAAACGTGTGTGTATGTATGTGTATTTCTTTTTTATGAGGTTAAAATAAATGATATTGATACTGATAAATATTACTTCTATTACCAAAACATTAATGAAAGATAAAGTTGAAATATCGACTTAAGTATTTCGCTATAAAATGATGTTCATTTAGAAACTTGTCGACAGAGACTTAGAGGCCGATATTGGCAGTAAATGAGTAAATGACTACTTGACTACACCTACGTAATATAAGCGAGTCAAAAAAAGTTGATTGGATTTTGTTTTGTACGAAGTTGGGATTTCAAAGCTATTTAATGATGTACAATTCATCACAGCTAATGTACAATCTGATATAAGTGTTAATAAAAATGACGTTAGGTCTTTACCTTTTAAGGAAGTCGGTGTATTCAGCCTGGCGTATGAGCCCAGTGCGCATCATGATGGTCTGGAAGCACTGGCGCTCGATGGCCCATAGTCGACAATCCGTGGCCGCCTTGATTGTGGCAGTTCGTTTGCAGTTGTAGAGGATGGCGAGCTCGCCGAACACTTTACCAGGTGCCATCGTGCTGAGGTATTTGTTCTCTCGCGATACTTCCACGCGTCCCTCTGTTGGAGAAATTTTTAATTTAAGTATTGAAAAACTTGACAATATAAATAAAATAGCTTATAATCTGCACTGATATAGATATTTTCCCAGCTCTCGCAGAAGCTACAATCTACGAGATAATGATTTTGTAGATAGATTTTTTCATTTAGTTTATTAAAATAATCGCTTGTAAAAAGAAAAGTTAGAAACATAAAAATGAGTTGAAATTGAGTGTGCTGTAATTTAAATAAACTTGATGTCGAGATATTTATAAACGCAATTATACTATTTGCTTAAACATAAACAATCATAGAACTGCATAGATATCAAGTTATTGAGGCTAATGGCAGTAGGCCTAAAGGCTTAAAGCAACAGGGGTGACGCTGGTACATTACTAAATGATGTTCCTGTATTTTCCTTTCAACTTTCAGGAGAATCTGGAAGCAAGCTTATTCTTAATAATGCATAGACATCTATCAATATTGATGCTTATTTTAGATGATCGCTTCAAATCTCAGTGACCTTGAAAAAGTAGAAAATAGCTACTTTATCTTTAGGTCCACTTAAACTTGTTTGAGTACTGTATATACCAATTGCTAATTTCTATATCAAACGATAAATACCGTCAAGGTTTCGAACATTGAAATTGTCGGCGGATATTCATGACTCATTCCTACATACGGACCCGATATGGCAAAAATACATTTTTGTATTGGAAAAATCGAACAATCAAGTTTTATGACTCTTATCGTTAAGTGCGAAAGATTACAATTGTAAGCAGCTGTTATTATCGAACATGAGAAGATAAGTGTGAGAATAAATAGAGAGGCATGTGAAAATCTTGTTTGTTCAATGAATGAGCGTGAGTGCTTGGTACTCGAAGTATTTTAACAAGATACAAAGACAAATTATTAAGGAATATTTCTTCATTGAGATAAATTAATGCTTAATTTATGGTTCATTGTGAATGGGAACAATAAATGATATCAATAGTAAAAGCAAGGCTGTAAATGCTTGAAATTCTATCGAAAAAGACATAAGCTGGATACACATTATCATGTGCTAAGCTACGATGTATTTTCATAAGAGTTGATGATGAAGATTTCTGTGCTTTCTATTGTTAGTTGCGTAACTTCGTTGAAACATAATTTTCTTTTTGTTATAACAATTTTGGTTGACCATCATTCAATATGCTCAATTACTAATAGCCACTGTATATTCGCGTCATAATATTACGTTGAAACCATTAACAGTAACCCTTTATATTCATAGATGTGCGTACACGCATACTACTGTATTGTTTAAAGAACAATTCCACGTAACGTAGTCTATTGTCTGGTCATACTTCAATCCCGTTATATAGTCCACAAACTAAATCAATTCTGGCCATATATGAAACGTCCCAACTATTATTTTTTCCTTAATACATAAAACCTTGTTTATATTTATATAACTAGCTTCCGCTGGCGGTTTCATCCGTGTCCCTTGGGTAGTCCACGAATCCAGGTAAAACCTAACCTACAGCCTTACTTGATAAATGGGCTATCTAATTTTGAAATCGGTCCAGAAGTTTCCAGGGATTAGCGTTTTCAAGCAAACATACCAAGATTTTTTTTTTGATACGGCATCTTGCAGTTCAGCCTGGGAGGCTTTTTACTGCTTAACCGGACAGAGCATACCAAGAAGTAAACTCTTCAGCTTTATAATATTAAGAATATAGGAGGTACAAAGGAGTTTAATATGACCTATGCATATAAAAGGTACCTGTACTTTATTTTAGCAAGATTTGTTGTTTAGACTTTCTGGTTTCTTAATATCCGTAGCAACTGTCAAGGATATTTAAATGACAGTCGGGACCCAAGTTATCATGAATTCCGAAACAAGGAGGAACTTGACACTAAAAAAATGAGCACAGATTCACAGAACGAACGCGCCAAGCGTTGCTTAACCTTTTGATAAATCAATCCAGACTGTTACTTAGCCATGAGCTCGTTCAAGTATATGTACAAACAATATGTGCAGTTCCTCAAGCATTATCATATCGTAGACTAATATTTGCTAAACTAAAACAAAGTCACGAAGCAAGGACATAGTTGTTTAACCTCAATTTTATTACATTAACGATCAAATCTTTTATGTAACAGTAGATTTTAATGTTAATTAGCTAATAGACTAACATCATTTGAAAGCATTAAAATGTTAAGTAATAAATGTGCATTCTAAATAAATGCATTTGGTTTAATTAACATATTTGAGGGTTTGCAACAGACATTTGAGTATCTGAGTCTAAATTTATATATTAAACAGCAAATTTGAGAACACGCGCTGACAACACCATGATTTATATAGCAACAGCTCACCAACTTTCATTGGTAAAAATTACAAGTTTCTAAATCGTGTGTGAAATGATTACAACGTAAATAGCTTCGGAAGTAATGTGCGATTGATTGGGAAGTGTAACTTTTTTGCAGTAATATCTTAAACTTTCTACCTTTATTGAATAAAACCATATCTAACCATAACACCCAATGTAAGACTTATGGACAAAAGAACAGTAATTTTCTCATTAAGGTAACGTTTATATCAACACGGAAATCTGAATAAAACTTAATCAAACATAAGACTGTTTGATACAAAGTAAGCGTGGGATTAAACGCATTATTTGAACATGTTGTAAACGTATTATATGTTCGTACACTTGAACACGGTGGTAATTTTATTTAACAGCTATTAAAACCGTGACTTTTTTTAAACTAAGAATATATAATGAACTAAAACATCAAAAAGTGCATTTGACTCTAGAAGATTTTCGAATACTTAAAACAGATTTAAAACATAGAAGGCTAATAACACTCTATTACGAATAAGTAACAGAAAATTCACATTTAATTCCCAACCCAAATATCATGCTAATAGCTAAATCACAAACCAGACATACGAACAACTGGTCCAGTCTTAAATGACGTAAATTAAATAGTCAAAGAACGAAAGTGTTTCAAGGCGACTAGCTTGGAATATAATACCGGGGTCAGAAGTTCGGATACGTGTCCGGGCTTATGGCCGTTTTATTGTCCAAGTATCTTACTTTAGTGCAGTGAGATTACAGCATTGATACCGGCTTTCGAATAGGAGATGTAATATTATTTGTGAATACCCAAGTTGTTTTCGCAAATAGAAATGGTTTCAATGTTTTTTTGCGTAATCATTCCTAACTCTGTGTTTTTTTGGTGGCATTTGTTTCACTCTTCTTTTGTTTAACTTTTGCCAAGCTTAGTTCGCAAGGAAAATCTAATTAGAAAATATGTTCCTCCTGCTTATTATGCCTATGAGTTAATCTGATTCATAACCTATTAGTAATTACGAGGTTCCTGTTATTCCCAATGTCTTTCAACTTCCATTAATGCGTTTATATTTAAATTCCTAGCCATAAACGTTCAACAAGGTCGTCGTTTTAAAATTACAATTGAACCGTAACTTGCGGTTGGTGGCCGATTGTCCAGTTAATATCTCTAAATCTGAATACATGAGCAATATTCATGAAGTCAGCAATATTTCTGACGAACAATAATTTCCATGGAAATTACCAAAACAAATAAAGCTTTTCATAGAAACGATATTTGCATCCGAGAAGATGCTTCACGGCTTCACGACACGGCTTCCAAATTTGTGAAAGAACGTAAACGAACTGAGCAATTTTTTTCTTTTAGATTTTAATTATAGTTCAGGCGGTTGTTAGAAAAGTCAGTAGAACGCACCATAAAATAAAATAACCATTACTAATCAAATTTTACACTGCAACCTACGTTATGGCTTCTAATGTTCTTTCCGTAGAACTTCTCGTATACATTGCAGTCAATAATTCAAATTGCTGCATTTACAAGTATGTTAATTCTTATATTCGTGTCTAACTTAAACTAGAAGTAGGGCAGTACGAAGCGTAGTTTAATTGATATGCCGGTCTCGGTGCGTTTAGCAAACAACGTATACATATGCCAAGGCGCTCAAAACCTCGATCGTAAATGGAGTAAGCGTGGCGCAATGTCCTGTCCTTCTTTATATTTTGGCTACGTTTAATATAGTCTAATGAACTTAATTAAGCGGGAAACTAGCTTAGTTACGGTCTCAGCAAAGGAAATGTATTAATCAATTTGCCATGTTGTCTCGGCTACCAATGTAGACCGTCATTTCCCGTGTATGTTGTAAGACTCGACTAAGAGATTGTATCAAGAGAGTGGGCAGCATCCAGATACACATCATTGCACTTTGACCAGTTATCCGGTTGTTAATAGTGATTAGGGCGACATACTGTAAAGTAGTCGTTTTTCATTGCACTATTCTGAGAAGATGATTTTTAATAAGCTGTGATTAATAGCAATACATGATAGTAATGATGTGTGTATTTCTTTCGTTACGGATATTGTTTACAATTAAACAGCTAATAATCCAAACAATGCGTAGGCAACATATAAACAAGGAGGTAACAGATCCTTATGATGAAACACTGAGTCATTTGCGTAGGCATTTCACGGTTCATATTACGTCATCGAAAATGTCACCCGTAAGACCTCTAAATTGTCCCGTCGCCAAACACGTTTAGACATCGATCAACATCAGTAGACGTGAGACCAAAATAACTTCCTGATAACAGCTCTGATAACCGTTTATATAGTAGGTTGATAGTTATGTTACATAAAACCATATTCTATATAGAAGCGTTCTTACTCTAATAAGGAATCAATATTTACCTGAGTCTCCATTTCGGGAGTATTTCTCAACGGACTTATTGTTAGGATCTAAGCGTGACACGTCTAACAATATTCCCGCATCCAATGATGATTCAGTAGCAGTACTGTCTCGCTGGCAGAGATTACCCGTCCTCCTCTTTCTCGTGCCATAAGTATGCACCGGCACTATTAACTTAGGCCTAGGTATCGAGAAATCCGAGTCCGAACCACTAGATGAGCTTTTTGCACTTCTAGAAAACACACCGTTAACATTTGGAACACGTTCTTCACTAATACGGTCTTTTTGTGTTCCAAACGACATGATGTCATTGTACCTTTCATACCTATCATCACTTTTCACTCTCACTGTATTGTATAGCTTTCCATACTTATCACGTTTGATTTGTTTCGCAACACTGTTTATAGTCCGATGGTCACTTTCTTTACTCAGATCAGTAGAGTGTAACCCATTAGTAATTGACGGGACGGGTTTATTTTGGCTTCCGTTAAACATTTCGTACTGCATTAACGTCAGCTGTTCGCTCGGTGACAGATTTCTTTTCGGTTGGGTGACGGTGACTCCATTATAAGTCTCGTCAGGCTGCACCGCATCAAGATAAGCTCGGAGAGGCGCTCTTCCTTCGCTTTTTACTCTCAAAGATTTAGAACGAAAGCTAGGCTTATTATCTTCGATGCGTCCGTTGCGTTCGTTTGCCGGTTGCGTTATGTGCTTAGGAAGTTGATCGCATGTTGATAGCGACTGGTTAATAGGCTGCATGTACAAACCCAAATCTTCCGCTTCGCAATCTAAATCGAGGTTCTGTTTTCCGTTCCTGGACTTTATTGGGCTTAAGTCCAAAGTTGCCATAGAGTTGATCAACTGATACATAGTATTTCCATTTTGTTTTATCGGCTCGCTGTGAATATTTTTATCTTTTTTGGTATCCTTCTGCATCTGTTTTATCTTATCACTATCCGTATCATTATTCTGCTGACTTACTCTGGAGTAGTACTCGTAATATGATTCAGACGAGGGGTCAGGTGGGACCGCTCCTGGGTCAGGTAATGGATAATAACTTTTTTTAGAGTCAGCCTTTCTTTGTCGGTGTGCATATTTTAATGAATCCTTACGTTGTGGCGGCACAGGTGGTTGTTTGCTATTCGAACCAAATGATTCGATATCCCATTCAGTAAAATTTCTACGTTTAACTCTCCTTAATGTAGATGGTCTATATCCATTTGGCATATCCTTAAAACTATAACTATGTTTCAATTTATTCTGTGCGAGAAGATTATTATTTGCTCTCGCTTTTTCCTCTATGTTTTGTTGATATTTAGCTAATTGAGATATATTTTCGTTAGGAACATCGTTAGAGTAACTATATTCATTATCTTCCAATGAATATGTTTTGCCATTGTAATCTTTGTCGCTAGTACGACCAACGTCTCTGCAGGACTTACTTCTCGATATTGAATTGAATTTAACACTGTTTGAATGGTCGTCGTTTTCATTGTAAGAGCTGAGATTCTTTGCACCAACCCAGTTTGCCGCGTACACAAGGTCCATAGTCCTGTCCGTTATGGACAACCACGGGTCCTCCATGACCGCTTTTCCTGGATAATGCTTGATTTTCATAATGTCGTCAAATTTCTCAGAGTCGCTTCATTTACATCATTGTGACCAAACATTTGTGAGTCGGGAGTAGTACTTGATAACATTAATTCCATTTTCCCGTTGGATGTATGTTATCGTCCAGCTGCTAAAGGTTTCGACGGTCGAACGTCATTAGACGGGAGATTAATGTGACGCACTCGCTGTTTTTGTTAGTTTATAATAATCAGGAACATGTATTACTCAAGTCAATCTGTGGAAGTTCAGATTTAATGCTGCAGCAAAACTTTTAATCTCTTTGCATATTAAAATTTTTGTCATATTAAGTTAATCGATGGAGCAAAAATTTCTCAATTTACCTGCCTAACGATTGCGCTAAGAACGGCGCGTTCGATTGATTAATGTATAACAATGGAATGATTTTGCAACCACTATTATACTTATCCGTGTCTAGAAACTCTATTATTTTTACTTGAGATACAAAGCGAGTGCACCTTCTCGACAGCTGCACATGTTAACCGCATTACTAACGAAGTGCCATACATGAGAAAGAACTTTAAGCAAATACTTTTTGTTACTTAAGGATATAAAAATAGAGGTTTGCAATCTTTTTAATGTTTTGTAATTCAGGATCTTATACGTTGAAATACGGATCACTTTTTTAAGTATTCAGTAGCTGTTCATTCATCGATAAACGAAAACTTGTATCATCATCGCATCTAGTATCTCTACAATCTTTACTTAAACTTCATTCAGCTTGTATTTATAGTATATCCACATTTTTTACCGGAATGATCCGCAGTTCACATTGAGTGACCTTCATGACAACAATTCGTTACTGTGACAAAAAGCCTCGAATCGTAAACTTTGCAACAGCGGACGCGTCACAGGAGGCAAGCACAATCATTGCACAAGAAGCAGTTTAGCCCAGTACATTAACAACGAGGATGCGCTAACTGAGCGTCAAGAGCCCATAAGGCGAATGCAAATGGAATCACATTGCGTAATAATTAGATAATGAGGACTGACGAGTACGGGTAGCAGCTGGCGATACTACTGCTTCATACGGCCTATTTATTGTTATTAATAATATAGCACTTTCACTGCGAAACGACCACAAACTCGAAGCAGATGTGAATCCAGATAACACATTGAAAGTCAGTCACGAACTAAATAACCAATTATCACATTAAGATAAAGAAAACAAAAACTGTGTAGGTGAAGAAAACAATAAAGAATACTACTTATAATAGAGTAGCAAATTATAATTAACCATTAAACGCCTGATCGAGTTAGTAGGAAACGATTTCTAAGACATCAACCGATAGACGAGTTGAAACAAGTTCGTTGGTCCACATATCCAGTCGGCTGGTCAGCGATGATACGTGAGAAACATATTCAGGAACTTGAGAAATGGTAGCCAACGCATGGTTAAATAATTTTCCAATAATAGATTAAATAGTAAAGCTAAACGGCTGACACATTTTCTTCATACAGTTATTTCTTTTACTACCAATTAGTCAAAATCTTTTGAAAAATATTCGTGTTTGTATGATATGGATGACTTTATCGCCAAAAAAATTAATTCTTAGAAATTGATCATGCTTTTTTAAAGGACTTCTAAGATATTATTTTTCAACTGCACCGTATACAATAACTGCGACTATAAGTCATAAAACCGGCTCAGAATAGAGATTCTTCATACATGAAGATAAAGAAAATTCTGTTGTTTTATTTAGCAATCAAATTCTTGATATCTACGAGAACAATAAATATAGATAATATTAAAAAAAATGCAAAGGATTCGTCATTTTTAAGTTATATTTTGAATTTTGCTTTAGTATTAACAATAAGTATATCAAAAGCCGTAAGTCCGTTGACTCATCAATGGAATACAAGTCATTGATAGAATTACAATATATTAGTCAGATACGCAAATAGCACGCGCTGAATTTATTTAGAACTAACGGTAAGTTACACGAATCATAAACAATGGTAGCCCTTTCTCCTATCCAAGTGACTCCATTATCTTTAACATTCGCAGGATTATTCCTATTATCACTAAAAACTAGATCGTTTTATTTTGAAATATCAGCTTTGCTACCAGCTCTTTCTACGGTCTGATGATAATTTTAATAATAGCAAAAGTTATTATTATGATAACATCATATTATGTATGTGCAGTATTGTTAACACGCAACGGAGACAATCCTATGTATGGTATGTATGATACCATCGATGTATTTAACTTTCTAATCTTTGTATGAATACAAAAACGTGACAATGGTTCGTACATTCATATCAAATCGATTATACTACCCGACATACTAGTTCCAAAGTGTGTTAGCAAGCGCAATGATTTCAATAAATTAACGAGGCGTGAACTTATTCGTACTGCAATATTTGCAATACGTATATCATTAATTATGAAACCGGTACTTGATTGATTTGGTTCACAAAATGTGAGTATACTAAGTACCCAAGAGGGACAACTGCAAAATGAATTAATATTCAATGTTGCTGATATCATTAAACAAGACGAGGTCTAACAAGGCAGTGATGTCATACTGCTTGGCCGAACACAGGCATAGAAAGCTCGAGGCTCAGACATTAATATGCTAAAATATCTTCACTGTGAAGACAACGCTCCAAAATACTTTCACGCCACACGGGTAGTGCACGCAAATACGAGAGGCTTACGATAACCTTGTAGTGCATGAGAGCCTCCGAAATGTTACTTTCAAATCGTGAATCGAATCGAAGGACAAGGTGTATAATATAAAATATTTTAAGTCATAAAATCCAACGACTTATTAATATTTTCAACTTCATTTTCGATATACCCCTAATAAATATTAAAAATTTTGCTGCAGCATTGTGTGAGTAACATGTTAATTTTTAATCCATTTCGGTGCACGGATTTGCTTTATCCGCCTAAATCTGTCCAATGCAGGGACAACTGCAGGTCCCGCGAAAACACATTTCATTCAAACACCATATCACATCACACTATTTACCATAGTTTTATGGAATTGTCTCTTCAATTCAGTTTAATTGAGAAACAAAAACTTATAAACAAAACACATCGCTTGTCACACAATGAAGTCGATCGCGACTATTTTAAATTCGGAACGCGAGACATTGGGGACACAGCGACCAATCACGTCAGCGCCGCTCCGCTTACTGCTCTACTCCGATCCGATCAACTCCTGCGCAAACGCAGCCAGCTGACGGCGCGTGCGAGCGTGACAGATAATGCGTCAGAAAGAGACACAACATATACTTACCTGAATAATAAAAGCTCCAAGCTCACAAAAGGTGGACGAGGTGGTGAACCTTTTAATTTTGATCCTAGAGATACTGTAGGGCAGTAAGCTACGACTAAAAAAGAAGTCCCCATTATAATGAATAAATGGTTTGGATTTAAACAAAAAACAACACGTGATTTTGTGTACTCTACTACCACCTGTTACAACAGCAGAACAATCATTGATGTAAGCAACCATAATGCTGACAAAATAACTCCTGATATTACAGATGTTGACACAGATTTACATCATATTGAATAAGCCGTGCTGAAGGAGCTATATACTATATATTTTAAAAGTTTAAGTTTTGTAATATATACCTGAAAATTTAATTTGTGTGTGAAAAGAACGAGGTAAATATGCAAGGCGTTGCCCTTGACCGGATAACTAACAAATTTTATTCACTTTAGAGGTACAACCTTCAGACACATAAAAAATGTAATTAGTCTATTTTGAGAGTCTAAAATGACGTTATAATCATCGGGCCAAAGATTCATAGTAATGGCGCTCATAAGGATAAACAGAAGATTTCCAAACGATTCAATAGATTATCTTTGACCATCCATAAAATCAGCAAAGTTTTCCTTATTTAAAATTGTATCTTATTCTTTTTCGAACTGCATAAATGAGGTATCCTTTATACTGCGACTATTAACTACTAAAACAACAGCGAAACGATAAAGAACAATATTCATTCGAATCAATAGAATTGTTCAATAAAAAAGAAACTTATCGATATCAATGACCAAGTAAATAAAATCGAAAAGAAAGCGGTTAATGGAATAAATTGGTGAAACAAACAGAGAAAATTTGCAATTGCTAATGCCATTGATAGCAGCCAACGAAGCGTGAGGCAGCATAAAAATTTCGCAATGTAAGGAAACTTAAAAATATTTTTAAGAACTTTAAGTACTCAAATATTTTCGCCGACAAGAATTACAGAATCTTATCAATGGAAATAAATCACGTAACCCGTACTCAAAACCAGTTATCTAAGATTTCAGAAGAACAATATCTCGTAAAGAAATGAATTCTACAGTTAAATTTTCTCGGTATAACGTGCAGTAATGGGTGCAGAACATAACCGCTTCGTTGGACATCTCAGAGATATCATCATAAAAGTATAATACATGTGAATTCGTGATCATAAAACCCGTTCTTCAAGACGTGTCGAAGTTATAAATTAGGAGTCAGTTTATAATTTGTCTACTTCATTCTGTTTGTTTTGTAATTTATAGTTTATCTACCATTAACTTTCCATATAAGAAAATATTGTTTTAATGTGTTATGTTTTACAGAATTATGGCAAAATGGTAAAACACCATGCAATTATGGTCGGCTTCCTCGAATCGAAAGTTCAAGTAAAAGTAGAAATGCTAATCGCGGAGATGTTCAGTCGGATTTCATTTGTGACGCAATTATTCTACGGTCAAGGCTGTAGGCTGGGAATAATGTTATAGTTTCACTTTTATTTGCTGCTATTACCCTTAAAGCGTAGCTGTATACATCGGTATAATACAACGGCTGATAATTTAATGCTTGAGAGCACCGGCTGCTACATTATCTACCTATAGTTATTGTTTGAAGTGAAAAAAGTATCACCAGGGAATCCCACACCTTCTTCGAAATCTCCACACTCGTGTGTCTCATACTCTAAACAAAACAAATATCAATCTACCATTTCCCAGAATTCCGTGTTAATTTCAAAGGAAATTCCATTCCAACGCTCAGTGCAGGCCCAGTTGCTCTCTTGTTCATTTACAACCGTCCAAATGGAACGAGTTAATAGAAGCTCGTAGTAATACCACCATTTGTTGCCTTGTCTAATTGAACAATGAAGACAGGCATGCAGTCGTTCTTTCCCCTCGTTTAAATATAATGTACTTTCAATGAATGACGTCATCGACCCGTATATTACTTGAAAGGGCGTCCTTACGGCCAACTCAATGAATGCGCTCAAATTTTTCACTAAGTATTTATGTGTTAATTTCTGTGTAACATTTAACATTCTCTGTACCAGTAATAACATAGATATGTTCTTGGAATGGCAATAATAGTAATATCACCTGCAGTGGAATAGTTATCCCACGGTCTGGGATTTATGTCAAATAACAAAGTATCCTGCACTTTATTGCTATTCGTGATGCGGTTAATTACGATTAGTTGGCATATTGGCTTTCGTCGGAAAGAGTAAAGCATGAATGTGAATGTATACATACAGGGAGGGTTATCAAAAAAACGATTGATGGATTGCATAGAAGAACATATGTCTGAAAAGAGTGTTACTTGTCAAATGACGTCAGATATGAAGATATGGAAAAAGAAGAAATGCAATGCCGATCCCAAATAATAAATGGGATAAGATGTAAAAAAGTAGTAAAAAGTAAAAAAAAGTAAAAAAAGTAAAAGACTTCCTGATTAGCTCAGTAGGCTATTTATTGAGAAAAAATGTACAAGCTTTTTAGCTAGCACTTCCTAGATACATAATATGAATGCAAATAAAAATCTTCTAAACCGGACACATACAAATCGTAATGCGTATCTTTAGCAAATTGAACTTGTTATGCAACAAAATTAAGTGTTAAGTAACAAAAGACAGTTGCAACCAGTTTTAATGGAGCCAATATAGGAATTAGGTCACAATAACGAGCCAAAGCAAAATGTTTATAACGAGAAGTATTCAGATCGTTAAGAGAAATCGTCTGATACGGATGGTCACACAACAAGAATGCATGCGTTGGACAAATAACTAGACCCATGCACTTCTTGCTCAAAGAAAAATGTTGATCTTACCGCTGATACGGGAAAGAAGAAAATGCACATAGCTTTAAAACATTTTAAAACAGAATCTAAACATTTAATGAGGCAATTGACATAGAAGTTTGAAAGTTTGGACTAGATATCGATCTAATCCAAATTAATGACACTGAAACCAAATGACTTGCATATTTCTTAAGAAAGTTATTATAATATCATCAAATATTATAACGCGTAGTGATACATTTGATGTATTAATAAAGTCTGCAGGACTCAGATTCTTTTTTATTACACAAGGTAATAAATATCCTGAAGCAGACCAGACTTTCGCATGCAACTTCGTTGCAAATGTATTGCAAAATCACACATTCGGCATTTCAAACGTTGCTTCACAGAATAGACAAACAGATAATTTGTCACATGCAATGGAGGGTTAGTATTACTTCGTGCGTGATTCTAAGGCAATTCGCACAATACTCTCAAATGTTTCGAGGCATTAAGGTCGGGTTGGCCAACGACCAGGCCTAAGCGAGTGGAACTTAAAGGAAAATTGCTTGTTGCGTCACTTTGATGCGACTAGTGTCGTAAAATTTCGGAAGATGTACAATTTTATACGCACTCAATATAAGCACTACTGTGATTGCAAGTGGACCTAACAATGATGATATACGAGCAAATGATTCACTATAGATGCTCAGATTAAATATTCATCAAAGAAATGATCCTCATGTATCCTTTCAATCGATCTTTTATTTATTTAATTGTATTTTGGGTTTAAACAAGATCACAACTTTAATAGAACTTTTACAACCAAATCTGCATCAGAAGGCATTTGCTAAATGCAACAATATAATTAATACATTATCTAGTTGAATTTTAGACAACCAATATTATAGTAAATTTTGCATGTGATCATACTAATCAGAATCCCCAATCCATATTGTTTCCAGTTTTTAATAGACTAAGTTTACCTTGACTTAGATGACTTGTTAATAATGTAAACTTTAAATAAATTTGTCTATAAATTATTTGTTATATTAAAAGAAATTACAAAATACTTTATTGTTATCTAAAAGACTACAGCGGTTGTTTCGAAATAAATGTCAATTTTTGTTATCGAATTTAAATTTTATTCGATTCTTATATTTCCCAATCTTCCTTTCTAACAGACGTAACTTCAATTTGGTGGTAAAAGACAACAATTCCGTAATGCTGCAATTACGAACTTAAATTCTTCACATATTTTCTCTAAAGTTTGTATTCTCTTTGTTGGGCACTTGGCTAGCATAATTATATTTTTAGAACACGATAAGTCAAGATACGGAATAGCTTGATAACATTTGTGAACTAGATAATGCAGGTCAAATGTGTTGTGAGCAGTCGAAAAACGATGGCGTAATTATTTAAGATGTATTTACAGAACACTCATTAGCTGATGATAATATCTGAGGTTGTAAATGTCAGTGCCATATGTACAGACGCCAGTTCATCAAGCTACCTGAAACCGTCGCCCAATCAATTTTGAACCATATTCTTCAGCAATAAAGTTGAAAATCTATGAAGGAAATTTGAGAGTGCTGGCGTCTGTATCGTGCGGTACCGTGGAGTAAGTAATATAAAACTAATCAGACCAAGATGAAAAAAGGTAGGTACGTGTAAATTAAATCTCAATAATATCCTTGTAAGAATAATAGTTATCTTATACAAGAAGGAAACAATACCTCCGTCAGTAAAAACTAGTAAGTTAATAATACTACAAATACAATAGATAGGAAGACTAGGTTAGCTGCATACCTTTCTACGCAAGTGTTCAAGGATAAAAAGGGTGGTGATAGCATCAAACGTGCTTGATCTATGAAGCATACGTTAGCTAGGCACGTACCGTATTAATATCAAAATACTTGACACATTTTAAAGTTCAGTGAAATATACAACTCAAGGCTAATCCATCATACAGCAAAGAAAATAATAAAGAATCCGTGAATTTTACATTATGATGCATAATTTTACCAACTACCCTAAGAGAAGCCGAAGATAGACCAAGATGGAGAAAGATTGTCAATGTCTCGATTAAGGCATAGCAAAAAAGGCGCGACCTTCAATAATGAAAATCACGATGAAGAAGAAGATAAATTATTTGAAATAGATCATCAGATAAAGCTGATGTGAATCTCAAAGAATGTCACACAAATCAAATATTTTTTTAACAATGTCTATTATTCTCTTCGGTAAATCAATCAATGACGGAACACAATAGTCTGTGATGTTTTATTTTTTCTTATAAATATTTTTATTAACGTCGGATATGCCTATGTCTATACGTGGATTGATGATAATGATGATTTATAGCTTCAACCGTTTCATCATTAGTGTTTTCAGTGTTAGCCATTTCGTTATTAACAGCTATAAGAATGTTACTGTTAGCAATGTTTTCTATACCTTTTACTTCATTTAATACGACCTGACTTGACTCCAGTACACTAAATTGGCCACTAATGCTCGCCTAGCCTTACTACCGCTGTTATACTCATCTGCCTAGCCTTTTCCTATGCTATGTTGCTGTCGAATTCCAGTTTTAACCGGATGCAGCCGAGTATGCACCAGTGTTTTACGTGGAGCGACTGCCTGTCTGACCTCCTCAACCCTGGGCAATCCGAGACTCCTTGGTAAGGCTGGTTGTCAGACTTTCTGGCTTCCGACTAACCGTAACGACTGTCAAAAATGTACAAATGACAGCCGAGACCCACCAATTCAACGTGCCTTCCGAAACACGGAGGAACTCGTCATGACAAGATGGTCACCCATTATATACATTATTCGCTCTTGGATTCAGTGGTGTCATCACCTATTTTATCGTATCAGTTGTAAATATTTTTTCTTTACTTAATACACGTCCTAACATAATAGACATTCGCCAATTATAGACTAGTTAGTACATAAAGTAAGAATACTTTAAATGATAATCGTATTTCTGTTGCTATTATAGTCTATTACGTTTAGGGGAAACGCAGTTTCCAATCAGGAACTTTGGAAATCGTTATGAAACTGCATTTGATATGCTGTCTACCGCAACACTGACTGTGAACCCTACAATTCAACGATCGCTGAGGTCTATCAACATCGCACAGTAAATTACACACGGGTAATCTTTACTTTCACTTAGAACATGACTAGTAGCCGGGGGCCGTTCAACGTCACCCATTATGTCCAACAAAAAGCAGGCAAGGTCTCGAATGTCGATCTCCGCCTCCCAAGGCCGCGAGCCGATCACGCATTGTCTGTACAATCAGAAACTTTTTGTACATTTCGTAATAATACCAGCACTAGTAATAGTTCGATTTTTTTTGCTGTCTTTTAACTAGTTTCCGTTCTGCGAAATCTATTTTCGTTACTATTTCCAAGAATGGCGACAGTTTGTTTTTAGAATTGATTGGTTTTTCCGAAGTATTTATTATTAATTTATTGGTATGTAATAAAGTACTAATTAATACATGAAAATTGATACATAGTTTTTTGTGTGTATATATTAAATAATAAAATATGAGAGGCGCAAATAAAAATTATAAAACTCGCTAAATTATTACAGAATTACCACGCGAATGACATTCATTACTCGAAGTCGAATGAATATTTATTAATTGTTATTAAATATAAGTTTACCTTGTTTCGTTTGACATTCAATAACGACTAACATTTTAGATAAAATTGACTATAAAATTAGTTTTAATCTTATTCTGTCATGTTCCTAAATCATTTATAATGTCAGGGTTTAAATATTTCATTTAATACAATAAAAAATAAGTTTTAAATTCACTTATAATTTTTTGCTACCAAATTATTGGCATGCATTTTAAAACTATTAAATAAATTGTTTTAAATTTCTACACAACATAGAGAAAATTAACATTAATTACTTGCATTATGCATATTAAAGAAGTTGTGGCATAGTGGTTAAACCAAAAGTCTCTCGTCTCTCTGTTTGAGTTCGGCTCCAGCAGGCTTAACATGGCGATTTTATATCTATTCTGTCAGGAAAAGACAAAGCTCTTTCTGACAATGTCAACATGTCTTCTGCCCGAGCATGGCGCGACCTGTCAACTCGCATATAATCACTTCTAAACTTATGTCGATCGAAGAAAATAAAAATTATTTTAAAAAATATCAAAAGAAATCTTACGTCAATCTGTCACTTTTCTGTCATTATGTCCGTTCTCCGAGAAACAAAACTTGTTTCTACGGTTGCCACGCTAAGCCTGCAGGTCAGGCAAGAACCGATGTAACTTTTCTAATTTAGACGTACTTTCTGAGTATATCTTAAAAATAAAAGTGAAGGAAAACTAATTAAAGAAACCTAAACTCCAAAATTTTGAAATCCCCAAGCCTCCTAGAGCAAGCGCTCATTCCTTCTCTGTATGAGAACAGGCCTGCACAGGCCCGCTTCGGCAAAATAATAATGACGGCTGATGATGATGATGACTTGCATATTAATCGGTATGGCTTTGTCAGTTAATACGTAGTACAAAATCTCTGAAGCTATTGGACCGATTCCAGAAGACCTTTCACTATAAGAAAGCGAGTTATTCCAATGTGATACCTATAGACTTCAGACCAGGGGGGTTAGTCAAGATGTCATTCTACAATCGTAAACGCAAGTATAAACGAAGAAAATGTAAGGAAAAGACATTTCAAGTCACGTTTTGACCACGTGGTTTATCGAATGGGAATATCATTTCTATACAGTTTTTCGTTTCTACAAGCGTTTGTTTCTATGATTGTAGGCATCTAGGCTAGCCCCGTAGGGCAGATTCAAATACCGACGTCATTATGCGATATTTAATGAAAAAAGATTTCTCGGGCAATAGGCACTATTGTGAACAAAGTCTTACCCCAAGGTAAAAGAGCCAAGGTACTGACACTTTCCCTAAAACCGCAAAACTCTAAGTACCATTTAGAAAATGATTTAAAGATATTGAATGATGTTTCCTTCACCGCAGTCAGAACGGTTGAGAGATCTTCGAGAGTTTTTCTATTTTAAGTCTATATACCTAACTAAGAAGAGGTAGGTTAGGTATAATACGTAATTATGTGATTTTGTTTGTATTGTACGTTTTCACGTTCAAAATACTGAACCGATTGTAAATTATCCGACTCAAGACTCACTTTTTTGCAAGTTCTAAGGTAGGAGAAAACGCGGGGTCGAGTATTACGTATTACTCGATGTCAATATTTTCGTCAGTGTCGCGTCTTGTGTATTGATGTGGATAATAAATAAGGTTTTGTGACAAATTAATGTTTTATTGCGACATAGCTTATCGATGCGTTGGTTGGTACACATCAGGCAGCCCGTATACATAATGCAAGCCCCAATGGTACGTACAATGATTATGTAATCGATTTCTTTGTTGCGTGTTCGAAGGTCCCAATGGGATTAAAAATATTAGGTTACCGATGTGTTCTTAGGTCTTTTTCGGTTTTTCTCATTTTATTTTGCTAAACCTGCAAAACATATCGATAGGGTAATAATATTCATAAGTATAACAAAGTTTGTTTGTGTTCATGGCTTGCCCTCATTGATTTGACCTTGACAGTTATATAGTTTCACTGACTCATAAAAACGAGTCAATTTGGGCAAAAAATTTTTTGCTATCATACTTAAATCGTGTGAAAAAAAAAGTGATTTAGAAAAGCGCTTTTGTGTATCTATTTACATCACGTTTTATTGTAAATAAATACACAGGTACCTATTATAAGTCTTTTTTTGGAAACTTGGGTGATAATGCAACTATAGGGTGATTTTAATTCGACATTTCCGAACGGGCAAAACGCATTTATTTCTGATTTTCCTTCAAGTATCTTACAGAAGCAGCTTGGTATCTGAATTTTCGTAGAAATAATTGTACTCTAATGTTTTGTCATATACTTTTAGAAACTAGGATATTAACCTTCCGGTATTATGATAAGGTTGAAAATCTATTAAAGGAATTTGACAGATTGAGGTAGGTTGATGTGTTGGGGCCTCATCGGGGAAAAATATAGTCATGTTCTCGTGTTATTGTAGTTGCTACATCACACAGGTACTATTACGTCAGTACAGACAGTTACACATTTTAAGTACAAACTATTATGTATTTAATTGCCAGCATAATTGTCCGTATTTATGCAAAATGGAACCACTCGACAAATTTCATTTTTTGATTTTTTTGAAGAATACTAATGTAAAAGTGGTCTAAATTCTTATACAAAAAAGAACCACCTGATTTTCCCCTTGGAAACAAGGTATATTAAAAGCAGAACAGAACCAACAGCAATAATAAACGTTACTTGTAACGCAAAACGGAACCACGGTACAATACGACTCTGATGATCAAACAAATAAACGATAATACTATCATGTAATTTTATACAAAAAAGATCCACGCATACTTGGTACCATTATACATTACACATATTTCTATTATTAACAATTATTTTTTATACACAAAATAGAACCAAATTTCTGTGGTATCGTTATGCATAAAATAAATTCTTATTATTTTCTTGCAAATATTGTTTTGTAAAAGGGAACTTACCCGAGGCATTCACCCTCCCAGCAGTGCTCTAGCGCCTCCACTGGACGGCCAATGAAGGCAAGCCAGAGGCGGGAGACCTGTCCCCCTTCAGGGTTCACTCCGGCGAGCCGGAGGTGAGGGACAGTATTCTCTCCCTGGCGCACTCGGTACCCGCGTGGTCGCTACTCCCCGACATCCGCTTCAGATGCCCTTGGGATTATTATTATTATTTTGTATGTCTCTACTGAACCACGAGACTATAGAGTCCCGGATGTTTAGAAGGCGAACGTGGGGCCGAAGCCAACACGCTGAAGCCCTTTTGAGACAACTTTAATGTATGTAATGGTGACACAAAACCGATGATTATCCCTGTATACACTATGGTAATGAACACAAGGACAACCCCCAGTTTGTGCTAAACTATTGCTAAGTATGGAAGAAAAACTACTTGGGTTATTGTGATGGGATGCTAGTGGACTAGGGAATAGAATACTATGGGGACTATGACCCCTGCCGATGACAATGTAATAAATACATGTAAAAATGGCAGGAGGAGACTCGCCAGCTCACTTACCGGGCCCCCGGGAACTAGTCGTTAAGTCGCAACAAGGGGGCAACGGGGACGTGAGCGGCTGAAGGGTGAGGTTGCCCCGGCCGGCTTTCTACCCAGATCACGCGCCTTAAAACCAGCATTCAGCCCGGGTCCAACATCTCTGTGCCCACTCGCCACTTACCCGAGGCATTCACCTTCCGAGCAGTGCTCTAGCGACTCCACTCTGGACGGCCAATGAAGGCAAGCCAGAGGCGGGAGACCTGTCCCCCTTCAGGGTTCACTCCGGCGAGCTGGAGATGAGAAACAGTATCCTCTCCCTGGAGCACTCGGTACCCGCGGGGTCGCTACTCCCTGACATCCACCTCAGATGCCCTGCGGGCTTATTATTATTAATCTTAATGGAACATTTAGTTCCCTTGTGGCCGTCAGGGAAGCCAGTATCACCCGCGAAACCAGGCGATATTCAATCCATATTACATCTCATACCACAAGATGCACAGACTTTTTATAATGGTCTCGACTGTGATGATACTATAGAAGACGACATAGATGGACTAGACACGGTGGATTTCGAAATCCAATTTGATGATAATGTCGAATAAACGTATATTTTTGATAAATTAAAGCTTTATCCAGATTATAAATCACATTGTTTCATTTATAGCAACAAATCCCTAGATTGTGGTTCTTTTTTGTATATGAGAAAACCTATTAATTACTTAATGTTTAAAGGAACCACATGCACGATTTCTTAATTATTTTAAAAGTATACCATTAATCAACAAAAAATTATATACACATACTAAATTTAGTAATTTATCAACATATTTAAATAAAAGAAATAGTAATTTTACTTCATTTAACAGGTGCTGCACATGTTTTCGTAAACCCTTCGATATCTCAAAATTGAAATTTGTCGAGTGGTTCCTTTTTGCATATATACGGACAATTTTAATTCGGCTAGTTTGTGACCCCAGCATTGCTTGTAGATTTCTTGGAACAACAGTACTATTTTGTCATAGACGAGTTAGAGATACCGGCTAAGTTTTGCTACAGGTAAAGTCGTAAAGTACGTATAACTCAGTTCACGCGTTTTTCAACTGTAATGTGGCTTTCATAAATTTCTATTGAAAAAAAACAGATATTTACTATTTTTGCCAACTGTGCATTTGCGCAGACATAGGTTCATTTTTTTTTGAGTGTGCATCTTGCAGTTCAGCCTAAGGGGGCTGTTTACTGCTTAACCGGACAAACCCTGTGGATGCCTAGAATTTAAGGCCTCCAGCCAGGGGCAAAATTTCTCTTATAAACTAAGCGACTGCGCTAAGGGCACCCCCTGTGGGTTACGAACCTCGGCTTAGGGCGTCGCTGACTAGAGCAAGGGACAGGCTGGATCATATTTTAGGGCATAGGGTCATTCTCTATTCCCTCACTCTAGTACGATGGAGATCCGACTGGAGAGAGATCCGGTTCAGGACCATGAAATTTACGTGCTCTCCGATGCACGGGTGTATCAATCACCAACTTCCAGACTCCGGGGCTGCTTTATTAAAGTCTCTTAAAATGCATTTAAGTATACAAAAAGACAGACAACAATACCGTAATAAAATTTTAATAATACAGATTACATAAAATGTAACGTAATATATGTATTATTATTTTATGTATCGTTCACACTTGTTATTTAAGCTTCATTATAAAATTTCGAGGTTCATAATATTAAGCTATACAATTACATGAAGGTATATACGAATAAGTAGGTAGGTATGCAAGGTTAGACTTACATTATATTTATGTATTTTTATTTAAACCGTTCTCAGATCCTGTTCGAGATATAATGTGAACCGTTTGACCGCCAAAAGCGTGACATGACATAGCAAAACCATTCTTGTGATGAAAAAACTTAGCTGCAAGTTTGTATGAGCTTTTTATTAGATAAGTAACTGAAATATTCAGCTGTAATTTTCTTTTTTATCATTTACTTGAGATAAAGTAATGGATGGAAGGACAGTGATCTTTTGTTGTCGTATGTTGCGTGATACGTTCAAGTAGGAACATCGTTGTACAGACGCCAGCATATCAGGCTACCCGAAACTGTCAAAATTTACCAGTCAACTTTGAACCATATCCTTCAGCAATAAAGTTGAAAAATCTATTAAGGAAATTTGACAGCTTGTAGGCAGGCAGGCAGACAGGGGCAGGTGTCCTTATTCAATTAGGTAATTGACAGGAAGATAATATTGTGAAAAATACATTCACATTTTTATAATGTAAGTCCGACACTGATGCACGTAATCGCCCATTTAATTGTTACCTATGTACATACATACATATATGTGTGTCAAAAACTACGTAAACACATAAGGAGTTAATTTTCTCCTGCAATGTGACTACCAAACAGGATTTAGAAAAGTTGAAGGTCACAACTTATTTCCTCATTTCATAACTCGATTTACGATATACATAGATATTACATATTATTTCATCGGATCCAAAAAAATATTAATTTGCCGGCGAGACGCTTTGCCATTTAGACCGCTATCAATATCTAAGAGATAAATAATTAAGAACGATGATGTCACTTCTAGAAACACAGAGAAACCTGTAACTATAGTGTACTATATACGATACGAACATGTCTAGTTTTTATATCCTGTTAGACAGAAGTAGGCATGCAGTAAGCGCTAGGCAGGAAAAGTCGCAGGTGCGACGCTAGCTGCTTTTCCGCTTTCTCGCTTAGGGAAAGTATACTTCACCTGAGCATAGCAAGACGAATATGACTACGTTTCTTTCTAAACACTAGGTGAGGCTGCTGGTTAGTTGATTTCTTAACGGAGGATATCTACTTAGTAGCGAATTAGACACATGCAAGGCAAACTGCTTTGGTAATATCGTGTCAGTGGTAAATTTTGTTGAATTGCAACATGACGAAAAATTATGTTATATGTATGTAATGGAAGACTTAATGATAAAGCTTATGTATTGACATGGTATAATAATAGGGCTAGAGCCAGCGACTGCCCGATCCAGTATATTTCGTAAAAGCTGAAACTTGTGTGTATGCGTATATCCTACAGTGAGTGTCAACGATTTATTGCTACGAAGCTTGACTGCGCGAAAGACATCGGCTTTGGAAGTTATAAAAAACGTTACCTCATCCAAGTTATTTATGTAGGTATCCTGCTTTATGTAAGTACGGAAAACAAGAAAAGATTATGAGCTAACCTTATTGCAAACTTTGATAATACTACAACTTTTTCCTTTATTCGACAATTACTGTTATAAAGAAATTATAAATAGATTAATCCTTTAGCCTCAGATTAATGAAGGACAACTTTAGCATAAATAAAGACTTCAAAAAATAAAATAGGTTTGATTTCTTTCAATACCAAGTTGCTCTTTCGAAGCGCCACCAATCGTTGAGTAGAAGTACTACATCACTCAAGGTTTTTTGGCGCCATCTGTTGTTATATTTTAGAACTTGGTAATGCCCAGTTCACTAACTAGTACAACTATTCACCGCTAGATGGCAGTAAATACTTAGCTACTACTATTGCCCACTAGATGGCGTTACAAATCTTTAAAATTCTAGGACTACAAATTCTCAGCTCCTGATTTTTCTTGTTTTAAGCAAATGATAAGAACATAGGCTTACCTTCCATAACATATACGATGCTGCCAACATCTCCTTCCTTGATGATAAGGCTGCCAGCTGCATATTCGACGGGGTACATGCAGTCCACGATTTCGCGGATCTGCGTCATTTCAAGATTCTTCATGAAGTCATTGTCCAGTATTGCACCTTTGATCAGCTCCCGCGATCTG
This sequence comes from Heliothis peltigera, assembly GCA_958496145.1. Lineage (NCBI taxonomy): Eukaryota > Metazoa > Arthropoda > Insecta > Lepidoptera > Noctuidae > Heliothis > Heliothis peltigera. Next base: position 6,346,460 of record OY292337.1, read on the forward strand.
TAAATGAAAAGTAAAATCTTATTAGGTACATTATTCCAAAAACATTTTTGTAGGCAACTTTGACAAATTAAAATAGTCAACTGGAATATCCTTTTTGATATATATGTAGGTACGAAAACTAATAAATCAGGACACTCATTCTTACTGCCTGTGCTTAAAATAAAATAATAAAAAGTAATGGTTTTTGTAGTATAAGAATAGATCAGATCCGCCATGATCTTTTATGCGAATACATACAATATAGCCGGACCATACACAGGTAAGGTTTTTGTTATAAGTTAAGAGGGCCATTTCAACTTAAACAATAGGTTCCACCTAGCTATTAATTTAATATAACATTACACTCATTTAATAAACAAAACAACATCCTGTACCTTTGTGCAAGGCGATTTCTATAAGTGCCCTATCAACTTTAATGATAATAACCTTTAAATTATTATAGAAAATTAGTGTCATAAACTATGAGTAGAGTAGCCTATCATGGAACTTATAATGTTAGACTAGGAAGGAAGCTCGTGAATTATTATTGTTTATAGTCTACATGCTGAAAGTCACTTCCATTATAGTTAGCCTTTTAAATCCGTCTAATAATCTCTTTACATTTTAAATTATGGGACAAACCTCTATACATAGCGGAGTCTATAAAGCTCATTATATTATGAATTATTTATTTTTATAGATAAGTGAACAGAACAGGTTTTTGTCTTGGGTCCTCCCGCTGAGGGTGCAGCTGGAGCGAGCTTCAGGCTCTTACTGACTGGGACCCACTATGTTCCTTTTAGAGGACCCTGTGTGTCAGGGTCACGGAGACTTAATTTTGCAAACAACCCGCAGCCCCGGCAGATTTCATTAGCATCTTGAAGGCACTACTAAATATTATGTGAATACATCATGGACCTTATTAAAAGCTTTACAAATAATATTTTACTTTATCGTCTTGTGACATAAACAGTCTATTTTATATTCCAGTATACCTCTTCATGTTTAGGAGGAATAAGCCCTCATTTACGTCGATTCAACAATTACCTACGTCACGTTTATCATGGTTGTTGATCAGACAATCGGTTCAAACACAATTATGCAATAGATAATTATAGGTATCTGTTATCAAAACAAGTGTGAAAGTAACATGATTTTCCCAGATTCATGATTAAGGATAACAGGCTAGTGGATTATCCTAATAGTGTTATATGTATAACCTAAATACTTTATTAGTGTGAGTTGACTTTAATAATGTGAAGGGATTTTTTTTTCTATAACCTATATACCTAATGTTTTGCTTAACAGATATAGAATTTCGACACTAGCACCATAAAAGTAATGTCAAATGCATATATCTGGTAAGCAAATGAACAGATATAGATAGATTATTGAAATTTCTATCGTAGATTTTTATCGTAACTTTTTTTGGCAATCTCGTATAAGCTTTATTTAGGAAGAGAAAGTATGATAACAAGGTGATGTGTCAGAAAAGAGATTTTAGTAAAGCTGTTTCAGTAGATTAATGCTTTGGACCCAATTAACAAGTCAATGAAGAAAACCTATAAACAAAATATTCATTGATATCACTGCAATACAGACAATTTCACATTAGTTTCTATAACAAATAAATACTTATATTATCCCATAGAAATGTTCTAACAATGGCTCTAATAGTTGTCTATAAACTGGTTAATCGCTCATAAAGTTCCATTTAAGTCAAGCTTTGTGCCTTACCGACCGTTAGCGTACAACCATCCTACGCTGTCTAACTCAGCAAGGAGTAACAGCTACGAGTGTTATTCCTCTAAGCAAAACAAACGACATCCGTTAATCCCAATCCTTACTAATATCACGTTTGAAGTCTAGACACCAATGTCTGAATAAAGGTGAAGGAAAATTTATTGAGGAAATATCTACCATGTCTGTAATCACCAATCCGTATAAAGTGGTGATCAAATCTCATTCTTTCTGTGTATTTGAAGAAGCTTGTGCCCTGCAGTAGGACAGTCAATAGTCTGATGATGAAATATGAGCTAGCTTTAAACCTTTATCAAAAAAGCGTGAAATCTCTCTATCAATCATTTCACTGAGACGGAATTTGAAGTGGCTTTAGATTAACACTTGATAAACACACACTATGTAAGTATAGAATAGAGACAGCTAAGAGCTTAAATTTAATAGTATAACAGTTTTATCACGCACAACTTTACGGCTTACTGGAATGCTAACTATAGAAACTTCTGACGAAACGCCCCCATCCACTTTAGATCAACAATCAGTTTGCGAAACGCGAACGTAATTCCAAGTGGCTAGCAGCACTTGCATACCCAAAATGCAAACCGGGTACTCATAAATCAGTCTCAAAAGATCTAATGTTTACTGAGCCGTCGGCGAGGACAGTTGTCACATAAAGTTCGAACGTAATTATACCAAATGGGATCACCGAAGGCACTCGAGCTAACACAAGTCGACCTCGCCACGGTGCCTTGCGATGCCTGTACTGAGAAGAAATTCAATCAATACCTTGAGTGATTGATCGGTGACGTTAAGTATCGATAGGAACGACAAAACGATCGCCTGCACATCATTACTTTGAAGCACTGTTTGTAATGGATTCTACTGAAAAAGCTTCCGTGGTCATAAATCAATGAACAGACTTATAAAACTTCGTATTTATGAGCTAGCTACTTATCAATAAAATGGTGTTTTTCTTAGAAATAGACACAAAAAGAAAAAGAAGCTGAAATGTTTGACGCAGATAATACTAAAGCTAAGTTAGGTCACAAAGTTACGGTTGTTAGTAAGACAAATGAGATTTGTCGACACAAAACGTGAGAGGATGGTGAGATGAAGAAACATTGATGTTAAGACACACTCGTTAAGTACTTATTCGTGACCAATAAACTAACTTGAATTAAGAAGACAAATATAATACATTTGCAAAAGAAGACGTGAAGCTTATTAGTATTCAAATGACAACATTGTTAGATTGTTTGATGCCTAAAAATAATAATGATGTGTTTTTAAAACATTGTTTTTATAACATTGATCAAGGACTCCTAACTATTTATAAAATGATCATTCATCATCAGGTTTTGTATCATTATCTCGATACGGCTTATTTTAAGACTGGAGAAAAGTCCGATATAGGCAAGAGACTTACCAAACCTAACTTTTTAGAAAAACACATTTTACAGACTGCGGGCTATTTGCGAGTACGTAAAAATGTTTGGTTTTCCCAGATACACTACCAAATCCACGAAAATAAATCAGTGATCCATAACCTCAAACCTATTAAATCTCTTTTGTGGGAGTAAGCTGGGAGAACCTGAGAATAGAGAATCTCTCCCGAATAAATAAATTATTCAAACGTTTTGATTAAAGCCACGAGACATAATACAGACTTACAAAGTTGAATGTAAATGAATTCTGTAGTTGGTGCGATTGACCTGTAAGCGTATTCTAGTGGTTTTTTGCTTCCTTGGAGGTTGTGAATAAGGTTCATATCACTTAGATTCATCTCAGTGACAGCTCCTCCGCGACGGCCATATGCAAAAAATATTGAAATAGAACTATCGCTAGCATGCCTATATGACTTGCTAATACTACTACATAAGAGTTTTACATAATATTTAAATGAGGTACTTTTTACGCACCTTATTATGAGGACTTAGCCTCCCGTGGACTTCGTGAATGGCAATGAGAATTTTGAACTTTGTTCTGTCTTAGTCAATACGTAACTTGCATGCAGAAAAAGCAACCAATCAGGAACAGTAAAATTGGAATAAACCCAGTATATTGCCCATTCATGTTGCATTACATATATCTACGCAAAATTTATCGCATTTACTACATGATCGGAAAGTAATTTTTTAATATTAGTCACTGTGATAGGGAGAAATATTTGAAAGAGAAAGACTTTGCAACGATTGTTGCGTTGCACGTACATACTTACTTTTGAATTTTCGGTATTTTCACTAATTTCATTTCATAACCCTGTGTCAGAGAGGATAGCGGTTCCGCTGAAATGGCTGTTCTCTTCAACCTCGGCTCACCAACGTGGTATACCCTGGTATTCTCCATACCAGGCGTCTTCATCACGAAGCATTCTTCCTCATTCTCCAATCCATTCCTGCGACTGTCTATCAGCTGTCTTGTCAAAGGCTTTACGACTTGTCTGAACTTGTCTATTTCATTTTTGAGATATCTTATAGTTCCGTCTTTCTCATCGATCTCATGTTCCAACAACGCTATTATTTTATCTCTTCGTTTCAATTCTTCAGTTTTTTCCATCACCATGCGTTTCATTTCTAGATACTTCTTCTCCAGTTTGTATGTTTGATCGAGTTGACATTGTTTCGTGTGAGTTTGAGACATTTTGAAGCACTTTTTGTTCTTAATTTATCACTAAACTCTATTTGTGGTTTTACTTTGCTAAATTCCGCATTTTATTGCTTTATCGAATATCCCAAGTTTACTATCGCTTTACTTTGAACGGGACCGTTTAACTGCTTCTGCTGACGTGTTATCAATACCTATATCATCGGAAAGATAAAACATGTAGGTACTTGATCTACGACTTGCTTAAATCCCATCCGGCTTAGGTATACAATATTTGTAAATATTTTAGCTAGCCAGTGTCAAACATAAATCCATTTTAGTAAGTACGATGGATTGTGACGTCTCGTTGCCATATAAATTGTAGTGACGACTGATTGTCCGTTCCCCAAGTGTGTCAGTCTGTCGATGAGTCAACCACTCAATGACTCGCGCCACACATAGTGAAATATGTTTCAGTGTGCACGCTGCCCGTCAACCAGTCCCAAGCTTTAATTGGTTTTCATTAAACATGATTAATAGTGCAGATTAATAAGCATAGTTCAAGAATAAAGACTAAATTGATACCCACAACACTGCCTCAGGCGAGGACACTGCGTGCAGTGAAGTTTTGTAACTTATATGCGTTATTTCCTTGAATATTTAGTGTTACATATAAAAAATCACTTTCGATTAATTAGAGGTGTGGACGCTTGTTGCGTAATTGATTTAAATTTTCGTATACTCAACAAAAGTATAATTTGTATTCATAATAGCTACTCCAATACTTATTCAATTTTCATTAATTTTGTCACTTGAATTCATAGCACATTGTTTTGTTTTGTCTGGACATTCGTACGACTTAAAACTACACAAAATATTGCTCTTGTCTGTTCTACGCTAGAATCATTATACTACTAACAGTATCAATCTCGTGGAAGTTATTTGGCATTTATTTCTTTCCCAACATATTGGTTATTATTAAACTATATAAATATAACTGATCCACACTAATTGCACGACTACAATAATAAATACTGACAAGTTGTTTAGACATGTGTTCGGGCATCTATTAATTTTAATGCCTGACATTTCTCACTCAGCCATTGTGTCTGTATAATCATTACCACCTGAATGACCAAATGGTTGTGCAACACAGTGTACAATGAGTACTAGTAAGTTGCGTTGCAACAGTTGCTATGCGTAGGTATATCATGAATATTTTCGTAGGTAAAGGTCGAACAAATAATCACGCCTTTCTAAGTACTGATAAGGTCAATGCAACGGCAGGTAGTGCTGACACGAACTATTTGGACCATGACATTATTATAACTATATGAACTAACGTGATACTCCTATTTAGATACCAATTTGCCAAAACCCATCGATCAAGCTGACTCAATTCAATGCCTTATTGAAATGAAACGAACGAGTCTATTTTAAGCTTACTTCATTGAGCAAAGAATTCGGAAGTAGTGACGAATTTTAGGGGTTAAAGAACGTAGGTAGACATGTCTTAGAAACATTTTTGGTCTTGGCAACAAGTGATATTCTATTGCCAAGTGCTATGAAAAAGGAAAATTAAAAGACGACTTCAAAAACCAAAGACATTTGTTTAACCTAAATCAAGAATAATTTGAATAAATTGAAATCCTTCACTCAATTGAACATGAATGTGTTATTTATCAATTTTATTACTTAAAACATCTTTATTGCTTGATAAGATATCACGGTATTACCTATCATCAATTACATTACTTGTCCCACATCAATTGTGTGTATCTGCATAGTTTGTGTAAACACGCGACAGTTTATAATTGTGTACTACAAAAGTTGACCTAGACCCGTTTTCTTTGATTTTGGACGAAAGCCCAGTGCGTTCTGCTACATTAAGCTTAATATCAATAAATATTTTTGCTACAACTCTTTATTTAAATCGTACCTTATCAAATACCTGTGTGGAACGAATACACCTGTTAATAAATGTATTATCTTTAATATTAACGGTTATAACTAATTCTGGATCGTAGTTGCATAATATTTTAAACAAGATAGTTGAAATCTCGAAACATAATTCCTATAATCTTCAATATGGAACTCAGAATGTAACCCTGGATGAAGATTTATGCATAAACATCTTTCTGTTAAGGCATAAATAAATTACCTATAACATTCTTGGCGGAGACTTTTAACATCAATCACTAGTAAAAGCTTAACTGAATGATAAATAAAGTAATATTTCAGGTCGTTTAGCAAAACGTGTGCTGCGCATTTAATTACATCATGATAAGCATTCTCATCATCGTAATGAATAAACTGTTCATAAAACCTAATCAAATTAAATATATCTTAATATGAAATCAAATGGTTCGGCTCTCTGACTGGCAGATGATAAACACTGCCCACACATTAAACTTGAAACGGGAAAAACATAATTTAATTCAAAACATATCGTGGATCGATTTTGTGTTTTCCTTGGACTAAAAATAACACCAACTTCATCGTTTAAATAAACTGACATTATAATACTCCATTCTAAATATTGTAAAAGGATAATTTAAAAGACCACGATATGAAGGAAGCAACAAAGTAATGCAACTTTAAAAAAAAGACAGTTTGACCTTCAAAAAGAAAGATATAATTCAAACAGATACAGTTGTCTAGATACATAAATGTCTTTATTACAAGAAGCAGATGCAATACAAGTTTGATTTCAGTTATCAGAAACATGAATTTATAGTTATTGTTATGATCTAACAAACTATAAATATAACGAAAAGTTTACATAATGAGCGTCATTTTGTAAGAGCTATTTATCTAAGGCTGATAATCTTCAACGGAACAATTTACGTCATTACGATTAGGGCTATGTTCAGACGAAAATGATGGAAAAGCATCACCCTGTCTGATTAATATTCGTTCATCTCAAACAGGCCTTTGATAGATAATTGAATCCGCCGCAGCTCATGTAGGTACGACAGAAGATTCTTAAGAATAATTTTTCAAAGATATTTCCCTACAAATGATTTTTATGTCCATTCATATCTATTGTGTGCCAAAACCTTTACGTATGTTCTGGTAAAGTTGACAAACTACAGGCTAATGCTATTTACGACGTTTGACGTTATCGCGACAGAGTTGAAACTACCGAAACCATTAGATTAAGCGCGCTCTGATGGCGTAATTGCATCATGTTTATAGCATAACATCATGCGACATGGCGAGCGATTCTTTTGTTGATTTTATCATAATCCTCATAACTCCTGTCTAATATTTTAAACTCGTTGGCCATTTTTACGTCATTGCCTTTAAGGTGACCTAAGGCATGTAAAAGACTGTCAGACTGTCGGAGATGTCAATGGATTTCAGTTTTCTTAACTTTTTAAATGTCTTGATTTTATATTCGTAATAAAAGTTTTTTCGTGACTTTAATAGCAACTATAAAAGTTTTTAGTAAATTCAAAACTAATTTTACTTTAATATGATTTATGTTTTCTATGATAAAAGACTTTTAGGAAGTAAATCTGTCGACAACAGATGAGGAAATTTGCCAGCTGTATGTTTAAGACAGACAATGAATGATTTTCCCGGGCTGTCACATTTGACCAAAGAAAATCTGCGTATGAAATATGAACTCACGTCAAGACCAATCTTGAATACAAAATATTTCCACGTACAGATCTCGTTTGTATCATCAATCATGCGTAAATTCATCTAAATTTCCAAAGAAAACACGAACCAATCTTTATGCTTTCTATATTTGGTTCACTCTAAACAAATATTTACGATAGCGGTCTAGATGGAGTAGATCGAGGACCTGTTTCTGAAATAATCTAAGGTCATGCTAGCGTGCGAGCATCTAGCAGAGATTTTGAAATACTCTTATTATTGGGCCTCTCATTAAGCGTGCCTAATTAAAAGACATTGAAGCGAGAATTTGCGGGTCCTTGACACATTTTGTGTTTGAAGATCTTTAACATCTGTCCCAATCGTTAAAAATTACTGACGGCTTTCAGGTTGATGTCACCGGAGTTAGAAAATAGCACGACGAACACATCAGGTTATTTTTGTTTTCCAGACGTACCTATTTCAGTGTTGATAGACAACGTCAAGGGATGTTTGGAGAAGTCAATTTTTCGAACACAGCTAAATTTAAGCTGGGAGAAGGCGGTTCAACTTTCTTTGTAGCTACATGTTTGATTTGAGATCATAATATTGCAGGTAACAAAATCGTTTCCTGTAAATTCGCATGATTTTGTTTTTTTATGACACGGATCACAGATCCGGTTATTTTTGGGGTTAGTTTCAATTGTTTCTTTGGCTTTTTGACAAATTATAGTTTTCTTGTTTCGAATTTCTGTTTTAAAGATTGCTGAACTTTTTTTGGATTTCTAACGTGATTGTTTTCTAAAGTTGTACAATGATGTTCATGTCGCTCGGATTATTTTTAATTTTGCAGTTATGTTCAATTTCAAAACAGATCTATTTGTATCACTGTATCAATCATTAGCATTGTTGAGACTCAGATCGGTTTCACTTGAGGGACTATTATAATCATCACAATAGTATTGAATGCAAATCAACCGGAAATCTCTGTGATTATCCTGTGCTCTTTCAATGGACACGTATAGTGCCTTTTAATAGCATCTACTAAAACTTTACAACGCGATAAAATAATGTAGAAATTGCAATAAAAGGATCTCAAAATAGCTCTAGGTGAAAAGCACTTCAGAGCTTAATAATAAGTCTGGGAGAGTACAAAAAGTCGTAAAACGAAACAAATGGTCGGATTTAGAGGGAAACCCTAGTGAACAGGAAGATCGCTACGAAGGTTGGTCTTGTAAATCGACGATACGTCAACATCTTACTACTGAACTAAATGAAGTAAACATTAAGAGAACATCTGAAATAGAAATGATCATAGTAACAATAGGTGATAATTGGTCAATTGTACTCGATCATATGACTGGGCATGTACTCAACGCCTTTGATTTGACGTCAGACAAAATATTATTTGTGGTCTATTACTAGAGATCAGTTTTTTAGCTGAACTGTAATTTGAATCACAAATAAAATTGATTGGTAGTTCTACCAATATTGAAAATAGAAGTCATTTCGTGCATTTGTATATTATGAAGCAATACTAAGCATTTTATTTAAGGAAGAGTCTGAATTTTCTATGAATTCACCATGACTTTATTGTAGATATAACAGTGTTGCTTTGATATATTATTGTTTAGCTTCACTTGCGCTTACTTCAACGTGATAACAAACAAGTATTTAGACACACGCCGTGCTGTGAATAGTTTTAGCAACATTTCAAGCTGAATTTTTCCTCTCCTTGTTTATAGGAGCTTTAGTAGAATTACTAAGAACTGAGTTAGCGACATTGGTGAGCCTTAATATTGCTTGTTATTTTCCTCTTTACATGGATGAGTTTTTTTCTATACTGTTAAATGGTTTTGGAGTCATTTACGTTACACTCGATTGTCGTATCACATACAATATATTTGTTGTACACGATCAAGAATATGACCATAAATACTTTGCGCCTTATTAGTCGCTGCTAGTTTATTGATGGGCGTCACTAGGATTTTTCCAACAAACATGGACTATGTGTGTGTTTTTTATCCACTTTTAGATCAAAGCTAAACTTTGTTTTCACTGCCTTATACAATTGACTTTTTACTAATATGAATGACACTGGCTAGCGTTAACGAACGGCAGAAAAAAAAAGATTATTTTTCAAATTTGAAAATAAATATTCAAAAAACATTTATCGCACTCGATCGTTGTTCGATACACAAAAATCACTCTCGCGTCTGATAGCTGGTAACGTTATACCGGCATGAACGCCGCGTGGGTACTAGAATTGCGACCGCCGCGTATTTCCACTTCAGCTTCGCAAACCGTTCGTACACGGTCTTCGCTCACTACATTATCATTATAAACTTGATTGTCGTTGATGAATTCATTGACATGAAAATTGACCAGCTGTTTTGGACAATTGAGCGGTATTGTTTATGTATCTTTGAACTCTGTACTGAATATATTTAGTATATGTAGATATGTTCACAGAGACCAGTAAAAGAGCTGAACGAATGATGACTTCCAACTATTTCACCGACCGTTTTTTGTTGCAAGTGTGTTGGAGCAAAAAGTGTTCTAATCTGGATGGTTACGTAATGTGGCTCGCAGGCTATTCAACTCTGTTTGGCAAAGGAGTAACATTATTATAATGCTCTTTTGATTTGGATCTTCGGTATCAATTATGCTTCGACGAATTTGTCAGCCATCGAGTTTGTGCCTATATATTTTTTTATCGTTTTAGCATGCTTTCGTTTTAGTCATCTTTAGTAAGTAGGTACCACATAATGCATTTTATCAGTACTTCAAGAAGTATCGAATACATCTGGATTTAGGCCTACTCTCTGATAAAGATTAGCTAAAGTTACTTACGTGGAATGACTTGTGTACTTGTCCAGATCTTACGATGTTTTCGTATGCACATATCTGTTTTTTAAGAAAAATGATCTTTAGCTCTAGGTCTAAGAAATTTTATCGGAGAGACAGCAAAAAATAAATCCGTCTATTCATGCTAAAAATAATCTCATAAAAAGCCCAAGTCACATGGTCATGGTCAAAGTATTATGGGTGGTACAAGCCAATACGTGGTATGTAATTCGATTAAGTCTAAGAGACAAAGGACAAATTAATTCACTAGGAAGGTGGTTGCAAGTCTGAAATTAGTACAAATTTTTTTGAGATTACTTTTAGTAAGTGGCCGCCATTAGATAATAATTATTCCGATTACGTATGCAGACAAGTAACCATTATCTCCCCCTTCCTATATGTCTTTCAAGTACCTAGAACGTGATAGAGATGTCCTTTGCCATTTTCCATATTCTGAATAATATCTTAGCTATTTCCGCCGATAAGAACTTCTTTACATATTTTCATTTCTACAATAAAAATGTTTGCAAGCTATATTTTTCTGGCAGGCATTTTTAAGACTGTCGAACGCTTCATATATTAAACATGAGCTAAGGCTAAATAAAAAACATTCCTAGTTTGGACATTCCCGATATATCCAATGACTAATATGATATATCTATAGGGATTATCTTTACTGACAAATTGAATTCTAGTCATGATATTATGACGTCAGTTCTGGTGTCCAAATATTCTACACGTCCTTGTCTACTTGGAGTCCTACGTGGGTCAATTTTAAATGCCACTGCGTATGGCAAACCAGGGATTTTTCCTGAGTTCGTCGCTTGTTTTTCTATTGTACGCAATGTGTAAGTAGTACCTACAGTAAGTGTGTGTGTCATCATTTGCCTAGCCTATTCCCTATCGGGGCACACAATACCCCTTAGTAGGTACCTAAGTCTGATTGTTTGGCTGCCCGTCACGACTTTGAAAGATCTGTAAATGTGAGCCTAGGCTTAGCGGCTTAAGTTGGCAATCATGATAATTATTTTAGCGTTATGTTTCAGGTACCATTTTTTGTTTTGAAATGTGATATTATCACTGTAGGAGCAGCAATGGGGGGGAATGACAGACTGTCAGACGAAAAACTATGTTTGTGCCTCCTGAAGACCTTTGAGTACCAGTGACTTATTTCTCACAAAGACAAGTTGGCTAACTCTGACCAATCCCACAGCCTTTCAGGGTTTCAGGCCCTTAGAGCCGAAACTGCATTTTGCGACTACGCTCTGAGGAGCGCCTAGAACAGAACGCGCCACCGAAACGGGCCCAGTTAGTCGTTAGACAGTCGGACAGCGAGACTTACCTTAGCAAGAAATTATTCCATTTACCTTCTTCTTATTGTACAGAGGCCAGCACATCAAGCTACCCGAAACGGATTTTTTTTTCCAATCAACTTTGTACCATATGCTTCAGCGAAAAAGTTGAAAATCTATTGAGGAAATTTGACAGATTTTAGTAGCTTAGCGTCTGTACATTGATTTCCGCAGAACTAAACATGGCCTATGTTTGTGTACTAAAACCTATTCATAGACTAAAATGACCATCGTATAATGTGAAACTTTTATGAGGTGCAATAAATAAATTGTGTAATTATTAATATGTAAATAGCTACTAAATTCACTAATGCCGTGCAATTTTTATAAATTTGTTATTTGACCTTGCCAACAAATTTGGCCATAAAATGATAGGGTCAGAACGTTTTACGTAGAATTAATTATGGACTATGACTGAATTTATTAATTAGATATGTTAACGATATTACGTACTACATGCCAGGTCTTTTTAGAATTGTAATCAATATGATCAGCTGAATACGTTTTTATTAAATGCACCGAAATACGATAATCTTTACTAATGTTATAAAGCAATTGCGTTTGTTTCTTTGCTTAAACACGCTAATCATAGAAACTACTGTTAAGATTTGAAAAATTCTTTCAGTGTTTAAAAATTCTTTAATCAAAAAATCTCCTGTGTGCCAGGGCCACACAGGGACCTCCAGAAGGAACATAGTGGATTTTAGTCAGTAAGAGTCTAACACTCCCTCCAGCTACATCCTCAGCGGGAGGGATCATTTGATGATTTCCCACGAAAAAAAAGGTATTATAGACAGGAGTTCTGGCAGTCACCGATTCTCGCTCTAAAAGAAGCACTCAAGAATATTGAGTACTACGAATAAATATACTAAAGCTATCAAATATAGCAACGGAAATTAAATTCACTTCCATAAAGATAATCGCCAATTTATTACCGGCAATAAAAAAAAATACGTCATACTTTAAATAAGAGGCCGAATTTATGATTCAATAATACCTACCTGGAAAATTAATGGGCCTGTCTTTGACGTATTCAGTACGTATAACGAAGTTAAATATAGTTTAAAAGTACCTATATATAGTTTAAAAGTATAAATATAATATAATGAGTGTAAAATGATAATATGAGTACTTAGATATCAGATAAATAATCATAACAACATTAATAGATGAGTCAGCGAATTTTCAATGCCAGAAATACAGATTGCCACAAAAAAGTCATTCGAAGGAAATTGAACTGTTGTATAATTAAGAAATTAAGTATTATGCCGATATTTTTAAAATACTTGCCGCCTTGTCCCTGTATTTTCTTTTGTGTTATTGTTAACTCTAAGGGCCAGTTTCACAGGTTACGGATAGTCACTATCTACCAGATAAATATCCTTCCAGAAAGAATATAATCCCCCTTACAAAATAAGATTTAAAAAAAATACCGCCATTAGTGCTAGCTTTAAACTGTCTTCTAGAACAAAGTTAATGTGCTTAAATCTAGTACCAAAGCCGGTATTTTTTTACTTTATAATAATGGGGGTTGGGTTTTAGTGAGTAATAGTCTGACACTTCCTCCAGCTGCACCCCGCGGGGGGGTAAAAAAAAGGTTAATTAAGCAGAATTTTGTTATACCATACGAATGACTTACATATATAAGTATTCTTTGTATGTAATAATACATAGGATTTCACTTATAAGGTAAAATAACATGAATAATTCCTGTTTCAATAGTTAAGAGGGGTGAATCTACACGATGTGGTTTACCTCAGTCGTCATTGCGAAATGATTTCATTCATGTTTGTTTCACTTGATTATTGTAATTTCACTAACTGTAAGTAGGTATGTGTGGTATTTTCCTGTAAACACCTAAGTATGTATTGTAAGTAGGTACCACATAGGGACACGTACCACCAATTTAACATATCGTGAGGAGAAAAATATGATTTCGAGTTTCAAGTTTTTTTTCTGTACTTACAATAATTATTATAATGCTTTGTCATCAGAAGATTTTATCTGTTTATTCGCTTGAACGCGTTGATCTCAAGAACTACTGGTCCGATTTGAATTATTTTTTCAGTGTTTGATAATCCATTTATTTAGGAAGCCTATAGCCTATTTTTATCCAGATGCGCGAAGAACTTTTCGGATGGCACGTTAAACTGTAGGTCCCGACTGTCATTGAACATCCTTGGCAGTCGTTACGGGTAGTCAAAAGCCAGTAAGTCTGACGCCAGTCTAACCAAGGGGTATTGGGTTGCCCAGGTAACTGGGTTGAGGAGGTCAGATAGGCAGTCGCTCCTTGTAAAACACTGGTATTCAGCCAAAACCAGTTAGACTGGAAGCCGACCCCAACATAGTTGGGAAAAGGCTCGGGAGATGATGATGATGCGCGAAGAACTGCGAAGAAGTTCCTATGGGATGCGAGTGAAACCACTGGCGGAAGCTAATATTAATCATCTAATTACGAAGTAATTAATCATATAATTATAATGAAGTATACAATTTATATTCTTATGGCATTGCCTAGAATAGTGTAGGCATTTTAAAAGATAAGAAAATTAGAAGATATTAAAAGAAAGAATTATACTAAGAAAGATTTTTGAAATAAACGCCACCTAGTTAAACTACTGCAAACTAAAAAGTTGCGTGCTACTCGACGGCAGAGGGCGCTGTAACGCAATGAAAGTGAGAATATAGATGGCGCTCAACATTGTAGCGAATTATCAAAATATAAAAATAAGTTATTTATTGCCATTTGTTTACTTTTCTATATATAAACATAATAGTGCAATATTCTAATGGCGGCCATCCTTAATTCATAGACCAACAATGTGCAGAACGGGTCAAATTGATTGCGTAGTTGTTGATGAACAGTTCACAGTGTAGGTATGCCTTGTGGGTTGTTATGAGGTCTAAAAATAGAGCAGCCATTCAATGACAACTTATTGTGCTTGATCATTTGATCATCTTTAGAAGTTTCATGAATATTTCAATTGTTAGAGCCATGCGCTTCAATTGCTGTCGTTAAGTGGAGATGCGAGTTTTATTTTTTACAAATAGTTTAAAATTGAGACGTCAATGAACCTACTTTAACTTTGAACATCAACTGGACTGGATGTTGTGGCTTTCGCTTTCATAAGGTACAGACAAATTTTCAGACAAATTTTCGCAATCAAGTTTAAACCATATGCTTCAGCGGTAAAGTTGAAAATCTATTAAAGAAATTGAACAGATTGTAGTAGTTTGATGTGCTGGTGTCTGTACACACACTTCTTTTTGGATACCAATTACATATGTATTGTGAAGCGTTAATATAAGGACTTTTCATGGGTAAAAAATATCATGGACTTGTCTACAGTCCGAATTTGTAAACGATCGTAGGTACCTACAGACGCCAGCACATAAAGAAAATGAATAGAAATGAACAAAAAGGTTCAAAGTTAATTGGGAAAATTTGACAGTACTTCTTTGGTAGCTTGATATGACGGCGTCTGTACCCATTCAGTAAATACGAATTAAGCAGGAGTCACATAATCGATTTATGAATATCACACCTCGGCTTTTCCTTTAAAAGCACTTAACCGTAACTAAATTCGCTACACTTAATTCTTTAGTACATTGAGCTTCAATTTGCGCGAGCGCAAGCTTGAAACGTCTCGCGTCAACGTCTCGTCACATCGACCAAATGTTACAGATGTTTCCCATTAAGTTTACACCCACTGGGCGAAATTAAAGAACCGTTCAGTTTCATTACGTACTTACATAACCATTCAGACAAGACATTTTGAGTGAAACTGTAGTACCTACCTACCTATAAGTTTTATGTCAGTAAGTTTGACGCACCTAGTAAAATACCTCTGTCTTTGCCGGTGACAAAAAAAACTTGGTTAAATAATTATCTTTACCAGCAAAGCAGGCACAATAATTGGGTAGTTGACTAGGTCAAAAATAAAATCCTATATGATATTAATTTGGTAAACCATCTTAAAATAATGTCACTGTCATTTATAGTTTTGAAGGAAAAGCTATACGTTTTTTTTATTGATAATTTAAGTAAAATAAGTATATAGCTTGATGTGAAAAAATTGTGACGTCATAATAACTTTCATACAAATTCCATAGAAAGTAACCGTTTTTGACCTCAAACACTACTTGCTTCTCATTTCACCCGTCATTGGCAGAATCGTCGCTGGATCGATGTCGTTGCTATAAATAAAAATAGAATAGAATAGAACCGTTTTTGAGTTCAATGAACATTATGAATTTGATTAGTTGTCAAGTACCTGATAAATTAGGCAGATGAACATAAAACCAAAAAGCTTAGATACACCAAATCAGTTTAAGATACCTTCTGATATAATTTCACTAACCTAAGCTTTAAAATAACGTTTAAAATATTAAATAACCAGTTTTATATGACTCATTATCCTTAAATCCCAAAATAGACTTCGATAAACATCTTTATTCCAATAAATCTCGTCTGTAAAAGGCTTAAGCATTATTGTTACGATAAAAGGCTAACAAGTAAGTTACTACGGCGATAAAAATCGATGTCACTTCGAGAACCTTACACTTTTTTGTAAGCTTAGCTAGGAGCGATAGATCACAGCAGGGTGTCGCAGTAACGGTGTCTCGCTGATATAAATATTCTTTGAGAAAAAGCTACACATAGCAAAGATGATTAAAGACTTAACAGCCTCATGAACAAGCTACTAGCCTTTACTGAAGCAACGACTATTTTCTCCAAACGATTTGGATTACTTAGTCACGGACTATTTTCTCCCGATCTGGCAGATGAAACTTGTTCAAGTATGTATTCATCTGGCTAGTCATTTCCCAAGCTATGCAGGGGTCGGCTTCCAGTCTTAACCGGATGCAACTGAGTACCAGTGTTTAACATGTGGCGACTGCCTATCTGACCTCCTCAATCCAGTAACCTGGGGAACACGATATCCCTTAGTAAGACTGGTTGTCAGACTTTCTGGCTTAAGACTACCCGTAACGACTGCTAACGATGTACAAATGACAGCCGGGGCCCACCGACATCGTGCCTTCCGAGATACGGGGGAACGCTGATCGCTCCTGAACTGCTTTTTAGGATTCTTCTCTTTCCAAGGGAGCTGTAAGTCTTTCGAAAAATCCCGATAGCCTTTGAAACAAAAAGATCAAAATAAGTATAAATTACTTGAGACAATTCAACTGTTGCATTTACGACCCCTAGACTAACGAAGCAATCTAACTAGACTAGACTAACGACGAAACGAAGATACAAAGCTAATGAGCTAATGTGCCCCGGAGCGAGAATGAATAATACTTGTCTGATTGCCGAATAAGATATATTGTAAGCTTTATTTTTATCTTACGATGTCTTAAATCAGATGTCATATGTTGTTCGTATCTTAAGCTATGTGTAGACAAGTATGTATATAAGTATCCAATTCAATTGTGATATGTACAGACGCAAGCACATCAACCTACCACAAAATTAAAAAAAATTCCCAATCGAATTCGAAGCATATCTTCAGCGATGAAGTTGAAAATCGATTAAGGAAATTTGACAGATTGTAGTAGGTTGATGTGCTGGCGTCGGTACTATAAAATCAAAAGGAATCTTTATTACATACGCCCAATACCATAAGTATCAGAAAATATCCTCATTAATATTATAACTGCGAAAGTAACTCTGCCCATCTGTCACGCTTTCACGTCAAAACTACAAGACAGAATTAAATAAAATTTGGTAGACACGTAGTCTAGAGCCTGAGAATAGGAGATAGGCTACTTTTTATCCGGGTGCGGAAAGCAGTTCCCTCTGGCGACGGGTGGAACCGCGGGGAACAGCTAGTACAGTAAAAATAAACAGGAATGGAAAAGGTTTAAATGCATGTTTATTTTTACACACTTAGAAGAGTTTACTCTCGATCGTTTGCTAGCAAAACATCATAAAATGTAGGGTTTATTATAAACAAGTCTCCGAGCCTTGGAATTTGCGCAAATCTCACTATAATTTTTCTGTAATCAAATAGACGGCATAGGAGAGTTTGAATAAAAATTTACGTTTTGATATAAAAACTGCTTGTATCTGCAAGTCCAAATTAACTGACTAAACGATCAGCCCACAGCGAAAATCGCTGCGATCAGCAAGCTCAGCATGGTGATTCTATATCTATTCTATCAAGAAAAGATAAAGTTCTTTCTGTCAATGTCAACATGTCTTCTGCCCGAGCATAGCGCGTCCTGAACTCGCGTATAATCACATGTAGACTCTTTGTCGATCGAAGAAAAGAAAAAAATCTTTTCTACGCGTCAAAAGAAATCTTACGTCAATCTGTCACTGATCTGTCATAGTCACAGTGCCATGCTGTCACAGTGCCATGCTGTCACAGTGCCATGCTGTCATAGTGCCATGCTGTCACAGTGCCATGCTGTCACAGTGCCATGCTGTCACAGTGCCATGCTGTCACAGTGCCATGCTGTCACAGTGTCATGCTGTCACAGTGCCATGCTGTCACAGTGCCATGCTGTCAGAGTGCCATGCTGTCACAGTGCCATGCTGTCACAGTGCCATGCTGTCACAGTGCCATGCTGTCAGAGTGCCATGCTGTCACAGTGCCATGCTGTCACAGTGCCATGCTGTCACAGTGCCATGCTGTCACAGTGCCATGCTGTCACAGTGCCATGCTGTCACAGTGCCATGCTGTCACAGTGCCATGCTGTCACAGTGCCATGCTGTCACAGTGCCATGCTGTCACAGTGCCATGCTGTCACAGTGCCATGCTGTCACAGTGCCATGCTGTCACAGTGCCATGCTGTCACAGTGCCATGCTGTCACAGTGCCATGCTGTCACAGTGCCATGCTGTCACAGTGCCATGCTGTCACAGTGCCATGCTGTCACAGTGCCATGCTGTCACAGTGCCATGCTGTCACAGTGCCATGCTGTCACAGTGCCATGCTGTCACAGTGCCATGCTGTCATAGTGCCATGCTGTCACAGTGCCATGCTGTCACAGTGCCATGCTGTCATAGTGCCATGCTGTCACAGTGCCATGCTGAACCTGCAGAAGGATGAAATTTTGCAGTTATTCTTCCTTTAAGAATGGTTTGTGAATATTCTAAAGGACTTCCAAACTGTAATCGCGTAAAACAAGTGAATAAACAAATCGAGTTATTTGTTTTTTTAACAACATTTGATTTGTAAATGACAGCTCATATCTCATTGTTGCCATATAAAAAAAAATCCTACTACACATTCCGTTTTATCCATCTCCGTGTACGAATACGGTATAACTTGTTTCATATGTCCCATGCCTATCGTGTTTTGAAACAGGCTGGACCAGACACTTT
This sequence comes from Heliothis peltigera, assembly GCA_958496145.1. Taxonomy (NCBI): domain Eukaryota; kingdom Metazoa; phylum Arthropoda; class Insecta; order Lepidoptera; family Noctuidae; genus Heliothis; species Heliothis peltigera. Next base: position 6,365,899 of record OY292337.1, read on the forward strand.
GGGCGCGACGTAATCCGATTAAAGTATCGATAACGCCAGTCGCTGACATGTTTGTATATCGAATGCGTAATGTGGGCCTTCGATACATCATTAGGATCGATTTCCGTGCTAATTGATTCTTGTTCCTGTATGAAAGTTTGTTTTTGCTCATGCATTAAGTACTGCGTTTTATTTGCTTTAAAATCGGTGTTATCAAAATTTTGTTCTACTGTTTAATGTTGATACGAGCATAATTTTGTCACATATTATTTTAAGTAAATAATAGCGATAAAATTACTTATTGATTTAAATTTTAAAAAAATAATCATAAGTACAGACGCCAGCACATCAGGCTAACCGAAACTGTAAATTTTTCCTAATCAACTTGGAACTATATGCTTCAGCGATAAAGTTGAAAATCTATGAAGGAAATTTGACAGATTGTAGTAGCTTGATGTGCTGGCGTCTGTACCTAGTTACCGCTACTACATGACAAATTATTGTCATTAGAAGTTGTGCTGTCGGTCACTCATGACTTAGGACCGTATAATTTCAATAATATTGACACGCGATCTTACGCAATGGTCAATTTAATTCGCAAACAAATATATAGTAGCTGACACTCCAAACTTATTAGACAAATGAGATGCGCAAATTTCGCCTTTATTACAAGGAGATAAAATACATTGTTTTTTAACAAGTTATTTGAAGTAGTTTCTACGAGTGTACAGATAAATCTTCAGACTTGTTTTAATAGAACTAATTAAATCTAGCGACGCCAGTAGGTGGAATAAGCTTTTATTGATAAGTTATGATTTCGATTATTATCCGCATAAATAAGAGGTGACAGTTTATTGATGAAAATATACCTATTATTAATTGATATGTACTTAAAATCCAAATAGAGGAGGTACTGCACAAATAATTTAGCGACTGAGTTTAGTGCTTCCAAAAACGTTGTTTAATTTACAACGCCTATGAATATTAATAATTTTATTGTCATGAATGTACATACACGCATGAAAAACTTAGCTGTTGAGTTGTGCGAGTGTGTGGTAGGTCTAAGTCAAACGTAGGCATTTAAGATATCTTTGAACTCAACAATGATAAGTCAAAAAAAAAACCATAATAACCCCACTGCGTCATGGTTTGTTTTCATTTAAATTTTGACAAACAAATATTATTACCAAGTGTGATTTGCACCAAGTAACTTAAGCGATTAGAATTAATTATACAACATATACATGGTCCCACGAAATAGATAATTGTTTTAGCCCCAGTTTAGGCAGAATATGAACTAAAAAATAAGTATATTCCGAACTAATATTATAATATAGTCACCGTGAAGAAATTACAGTGCAGTCATTGATTATTTTATATTGACTGGTACCACTTTACAGTGTCACTCTTCGATCCAAGATATAAAGACATGTCGACAGGCGACTTGACAAATGTCCATAAATTAATCTTGCATTGCGATTCTGTTTACCGATTACATGAAACGCGGAATAAAATATGTAACAAACTTGAAGTTTACGTAATAGCAATTGCCTTTTAAATAAATCTGTATTTGTTTACAGTTAGTCAATATACATATTTTTACCTACAGTCTTTTAAATATCCCACTGCTGGGCACAAGTCTCATTCATACAGAGAAGGATGATCTTTAGATGTCACCACGCTATCTAAAGGTGGACTGGCGATTTCAATTTTAAAATTCACTTAAGACTTTCCTCGAGAAGTCCATGTAAACTCGATAAAGTACATAAAACTTAGATAGTTACATTGGAACTTGCAATCGAACGATAAAATTGAAAATCTTGATGTGCTGGCGTCTGTAGGAGCGTCATCCAAGTCGGAGTGGCAAAAAATTTCTTCTTCTTTCTGCCCTGTTCCCAATTCTATTTGGGGTCGGCGCAATGTCGTAGATCGCAAACTATTGTTGTTAATGGTTACGAATCTTACCCGTATTATGCCGACTCAGGAGTTCCCCAGGGCTCTCATCTTGCACCGGTTTTGTTCTCTTTGTTTATTAACGATATTATTACCCATATCCGTCATTGTAAATATCTAATGTTTGCTGATGATCTCAAAATTTACAAAATTATAACTTCAAACGAAGATACTACCTTAGTTCAGGATGATTTGGATAGCATACAACACTGGTGTAACCTCAACCACATGAAACTCAATATACATAAATGTAACCACATACGTTTCACGAGGAAAAAACATTCACATGTCGTATCTTATAATATAAACGGATTGTTATTAGATACCGTCAATGAGGTTCGCGATCTTGGCGTTACTATGGACAGTAAAATGAATTTCATAAGCCATATAGACAAAATCGTTACAAAATCAGCACGATTACTGGGATTTCTCAAGAGAAATACTAAAGGTTTTAAATTAGTAAGAACAAAAATTGTATTATATAACGCTTTAGTTCGGAGCCAGCTTGAATTTGCCAGCGTAGTGTGGAACCCATACTACGCAGTACACTCACAAAGAGCAGAAAGCATCCAAAGGGCCTTCACAAAACACCTAGCTTATACCTTCGGTGGTATATCTCCCCGGTGTCCATATACACAACGTATTCTACAGTATAAAATGATATCACTGCGCAACCGTCGGCTTATACAAGATCTTATGTTTTTTTATAAATTGGTTAACAATAAATTAGACTGTTTTAGATTGATTGAACAAATAGGTATAAAAGTCCCCAATAAAGTTCCCAGATATCCCATTACCCATTTATTTCATACTAAAGCTTCAAACACAAATATAGGAGAAAATTCACCACTCAATAGGCTCAGCAAAGAGATGAATCGTTTTATAAAATCAAACCCACATGTTGACATATACCATAATTCTATGAACATCTTTAAAACCCATATTATAAGTCATATCGCTACATGACTTTAATTGTATTTACTACTTATTTGTGTCTTTACTTATCTCGTTTTTATTATACTGTAAGTTTTTTGATTAATTATATATAAGTTTCATCTCATTTCATTTTAACTCTATTCCATCATTATTGTTCCCCACTCTGTATTAGTTATTTCTCTTTAGTTAAAGTTATCACTTATATCTATGAATGTTGGTTCACCTATAATTGGCAACTGTATAAGTCCATTTTTAAGTCTTTATTATTTTTATCTAATTTTTATACAGAAGCTGTTGGTGTACCTTTTTAAATTAAATTAAATAAATAAATTAAATTAAATTAAATGTGTTTTCCGCTTCCACTCATTTCTGTTAGACGTCATAGCCTATCTCTCCATTCATTCACATTCATACTTAAGACACGTTTTTTAGCGTGTGTCTCACATCTTCTCATGACATGCCCATACAACGACAAACGCTTTCAACCTTCCTCTGATATACTCATTCCTCACTTTATCCATCCTGGTTACTCCACACATCCATCTCAACATTCTCATTTCTGTTACATGCAATCTTTTCTCAACCCTCTTTTTCAATGCCCAACACTCTGATTCATAAATGACGAGAGATCGTATAATGGATTTGTAAATTTTACCCTTCAATTTGAGGGGCATCCGTGGATCACAAATAGTGGCAAAAAATAAGGAAGCTTTTTTACGTCTGAAAAAGTGTTACTCGTGACTCTCTTTTAGGCAACAGTGTAATTTTTCAAACAATCAAGTAATCACTTTAATAACCTTTTAAAATTCCAAGGTGCGCTTATTACTTTTGCGAAAATATCAGCACAACAAACGAGCCAGATTCGGGCGTATCACAATAATTAAAGAATTCAATATACTCGCTCTTAAGATTTGCAAGTTCACCCGAGGTTTAACGTAGCATTTTTCTTCAGTAATTACATATAATTTTATTTACGCTTGCAGAGTAATCGTCTCACAACGCACTTATTTGGTGGTCCGAAATTTTTATTCACTTTTCGAACAAAGAACGGTTGACAACCCGATAATTTAACGACGCAATAATTCCTTTAGCAATAAGGACGAGAATTGCGTAACATGGAACTTAGTTGAATCGTATTAAGATTGTCGATCGTAGATATTATCACTTTTATAAAGTTGTACAGCTTTGTCAGATAGTGATTTATTTTGGCTCTGTATATTAAAGGAGCACGTTAATCTGTCAATGTAGCCTTTAAATGTGTAAGCAGCAAAAGAAATTGGACTCAAAATCTGGTTATGTAAGATTCATTTTTCTTTGTATTTTAATCTGCCGCTATATGCCGCCCCCTTTTAAATGAACTTTAATTTGTCTTAACGTATCTTGACCACTTTACTGAAATGTATTACGTGGTTTTTATTAATACAGCCAATTTATTTTGGTATAAAAAATATAATTACGAGTTTGATATTATTAAAAGTAGAATTTTGTTTTTGACCTGATTCAATAAGTTACAGAAAAGAAAATTCTATAGAGGTTAACAATAAGCTGTCAGTAAAGCATCCCATCACAATAGCCCAAGTAGTATTTCTTCCATAGTTAGCATTTATATACATTTATATAGTGTATACAGGGATAATCGCCAGTTTTGTGTCACCATAACATAATATTTAAGTTGTTTCAAAAGGGATTCAGCGTGTTGGCTTCGTGTTCGCCTTCCAAAAATCCGGGACTCTATAGTTCCGTGGTCGGAAAGAGCTGTCAGTAATATTCCTTTGCAAACATTTCCACAAACTAGGTAATGCGTTCTCATAGTCAATGACATTTGCAACATACATAAAATGCTGCAAATGCAAGCTACGTGTCGGAAAGTTATTAGAAATCCATTACAAAGGTCAGTGACCCCTCGCCACCATAGCTGTACTGACCACAAAGCTTGCCTCTTACTGCTCCCGATAGACCGCAACACGGCATATTATGGGTACACTGAATAATTTTGAAAATTTCCTTGCAATTTTCTGTAACGGTCGTGACGGAAATTTCCCATTTCGAACAAGCTTCGGTGAATAATTTTCGCGGTTTTGAGAAAATTTTAACCTGAAATCTTTGAAAAAAAGGTGTCTTTTGTTAAATGGTAGGTACTAAACTAATTTATCTCACTTACAAACTACGCGAAAATGTGGATCTGTTAATATTTCTTTTATAATTAAGGGCCAGTTTCACGATGTCCAAATAGCCACTATCTACCGAATAAATTGAAAAATAGAACATAATTTGTATAAAATTATCTACCAAATAAAATAACTGGAACTTATTATAGCTAAGGAGCCCTAGAAGGGACTTCGGGAATAAACTCGAACTCAAAAACGTTTATTCAAACTTACTTGAAATAACAAAAGACAGCCCCCAATACGCCCACCCTTCACCACTTCCTATGTGTGTTTTGCTGGGAATAAGAAATGGAGCAATTTTATCTTACTTCCTTCCAAAGATCAGCAAAGGAAAGTTCTAGCTCCCCTACATTTACGTGCTCCAGATCCGTAGAACATGCTCCCAATTGGCTGACAATGATAGACTCAGGTCTGCGCCTAACAATGGGACCGGTGACAAATGAAGAGCGTATTTACGAGGTGTACGTAAACGTTTGTGTGGAAAGAAAATAATGTAAGGTATGTCTTGTATGTTTAATGAATCTGAATTCTGCGTAATCTTTATGAATCAGTTTGTAAAGAAATCATTTTGTTATAAGGGACAAAGGATTATAATATAATTGGCTTCTATAAGCGATTTCATCCACGTCCCGTGGGAACTTTTTCATGCATCTGGATAAAAATTGTTTATTTCACGCGATCTAATCTCAGGAACTACTGGACTGATTTGAAATAAATTACGGAGATATTTTATGCGAGACAACATAAAAAAATTGTCGAATTGAGAACCTCCTCTTTTTTTGGGAAGTCGGTTAAAAAAATAGTGTCAGATACCTAATCCATTTTTCGACGAAGGCAACTTTTTAACCGGGTATGCGGAGATGTTTCCACGGGGCGCGGTTGAAATCGCCAGCGAAAACTACATTATGTAGTTTATCAATAAAGATGTTATTATCCCATGATCAAACTTCATTAAGATCTTGAGTAATGGGTAAAAAAACACCAGCACAACCTACACACAGACGCAAGCAGGTCAACCTACCCGAATCTGTAAAATTTTATCAATCCAATATGAACCTTCCGGTATTGTGATAAGGTTAAAAATCTATTAAAGAAACTTGGCAGATTGAGGTAGGTTGATGTGCTGGCGCCTATACATAGATAAACTTTATTAATCCACGTGTTTTTCTTAATGTAAACATTGACTAGATGAATTTACATTACAAGCAATGAATAATGTAATCTTTGATCAAGATGCAGACATAGTTGCTGATTGTATTGTTATGGTTCATCTAAATGTGCAAAGATTCTTAACTGGATGCTACTGATTGTCGGCTGAAGACCGGCCGATATGGCATATACTTTAGGAAAGTCCTACAATATTAATAAAGGCTAATAACATCCCATCACAATAGCCCAAGTAGTTTTTCTTCCATAGTTAGCAATAGATGATCACAAACCAGGGGTTGTCCTTGGGTACATTTCCATAGGGATAATCGTCGGTTATGTGTCATCATTACATTATATTAAAGCCGTCTCAAAAGGGCTTCAGCGCTTGGCTTTTGCCTCACGTTCGCCTTCCAAAAGTCCGGGACTCTATAGTCCCGAGTGCATGGCAGAGACATATACTGTACTGACATATGTACATAAGGATGTACTAATAATAATCTGTATAGGTAAACTTAAGACCTGTGTATCCTTACCTATGTTTCACAAATAAATATATTGATTTGATTTGATTTAATAATGATATAACCACCGACCTCAATCAACATCTGAAGAGGCTCTCGTTAGGCAGCTGGATCAAGGGACAGATTTAGAAGGCAGTACTCCTTGAAACGGCACGTATTGTGAGGAGGTTTCTGTCTCTGGGACCCTAACCAACGGTAGCTTGGACCCTGTTCCCGATATAGGTAGACAACTGTTTTTTTTTTTATATTTAAAAATGTTTTTTTTTATTAATATTTAAAAATGAAAATAAATGAACTTCCAAATGATATAACCATCACAATTATAGCTTAAAAGGCATACATAGAATATGTATGTCAGGCATAGAAGTTATCATACCCATCAAGAACGTTGAACTTCACTATTTTTTCCTTCACCGTTCTACTTTCTTTAAAACGTGGTCATTTATTTCGGCTAAAAGACGTGTGTTTATTTTTTAATATTAATGAGAAAAATTCTTAGGACTGTCTGGCCTTATTAATTTTAATTTGCAATATGACATCATTAGAATATCTAGCGATAAAATTATACTTACTAAGATTTTTGTTTATTTTTCTGCACAGATGCCAGCACATCAAGTTACCCGAAACCGTAAAATTTTCCCAATCAACTTTGAACCATACGCTTCAGCAATAAAGTTCAAAATCTATTAAAGGGAAATTTGACAGATTATAGTAGCTTGATGTGCTGGCGTCTGTAGATTAATATCGACATCCGTCCGGTACGAAATTATGTCATTAAAATTATCGCTGGATGTTTTAAAACATGATTTATATGGCCACATATGTGGTTTTGCTATAAGAGGGCAATTAAAAAACATTAAAATATGTTTGTTAAATCATCTCATCTTTTTAGCCTTTTCCCAAGCTATATTCGGGTCGGCTTCCAGTCTTATCTGGTTGCAGCTGAGTACCAATGTTTTACGTGGAACGACTGTCTACCTGACTTCCTCAACCCACTTACCTGGGCAACCCGATACCCCTTGCTAAGACTGGTCGTCAGACTTTCTGGCTTCTGACTACCCATAACGACTGCCCATGATGTACAAATGAGAACTAGCACCCACCGCTTTCCGAAATACGGAGGAACTCGTCACGACAAGATCCAGTCACCCATTCACGGAGACACCGCGCCGAGCGTTGCTTAACCTTATGATCGATCGACCCGTGCGACTATTGCTTAGCCACGAGCTCCTCCTGAATGATTACTTTAATCATTATCAAATGAAGATTATTGAAGATACTCCCTTTTCAATGTGTAAGGAGTATTTATAGCATCCAAAAAGGACCTTGAGGAGAGAGCTTTGTGAGAGTTTAATACGACCTAACAAAATTGGCTCTGTTCTCCAATTAATTAATCACGTATTCATTTGGATGTGAAATTGGCACGAATAGAGCTAGATACGGCTACAGATTCAGTATCGTGTTTGAAACTAAAAGAAACTGGTTTCAGTAAACCAGACGTGTATAAACACTAATCTTACAATATAAAATTTACACTCCGTCAGTCATTCAAAATTTTCCAAGCAGAAAGTGATGTAATTTTTGAACAGTTTTACAATGTCTGAATAGCCACTATCTACAAGATAAATTAAAAAATGGAACAGAATTTGTATAAAATTATCTACTAAATAAACTATCTGGAACTTATTCATAGGTGGTGAAATGGGCCCTACGGAGGATAATAATTTTGATGTATCTCCGTCAAACGAGAGTAAACTCATGCAAAACTCCACAACTCATAAACATCCAATTAAAACACCCCACACGACAAAACGCAAATACCACTAATTGCACAAACCATCAAATTCGATGGAAAGGAAACGATAAGGGACCCAGTTCCCGTAAGAGAATACGACATCGTCGCAAAGACGACCGCTTTCGACCCCGCCACGGTCGGAAGTAGCCAGTTTTCGTCCGCCGTACCGCTTCCGTCACTTATTAAAGTTCCATTCGTCACGTTTAGGGCTGGCCGAATTTTTTTAAGAATAATATTTTGTTCATTTTTTGTTTTTGTTTAAATTTAGAATGTGTTCTCTTTTTTGTTTCTTTTTCTGCCTATTTAGGCTTGGGGTCTACTTCAAGAGATCTAGAAACGGCTCGTGCCTCCAATGGATTGTTGTCAAATTTGCCAGTATTGCTTGTTTGTTTCAAGAAATATGCGAATATCATACATTACACATACATTCGCGAACTTTCTTTTTGCTTTAGAAATGTTATTTTGTTACTTATGGGATTCAAACTGAATATTGTTTGAAAGATACGTTGTTAGGTAACTAGCGCTAGTAAATTCAATGGACATTTGCACAAACTGTCAAACCTATATCTAAAGTACAGACGCCACGTACATCAAACCACCCTAAACTATAAAATTTTCCCAATCAACTTTGAACCATATTCTTCAGCGATAAAGTTGAAAATCTATTCAGAAAATTTGACAGGTTTCGGGTGCATAAATATTCAACAAACAAACGACGACGTATCTACACTACGGAAAGTTTTATAATCTGTGTCTAGATGTTTTAATTAAACGCCTATTTACCCAAATATTGCAAAGAAATACAAAAGACGCTCTAATGTGTTGCATATTTAATCATTAATGTTGCAGTTTGTGTGCACTAAGGTGCACCATAACGTCATCTATGGCTTAAAATGACGTTTCTTAAGACTTATTAACATTTCTACATATTACTGCGATCATTTCTAATCTCAGTATGGCTATTCAAATGCGAGATTGAGTATTTATCAAAATAATAAGTTAGTAGATATAATTTCATGTCACCAAAAATAGCAATCTTAAAATATTATACATATGTATCTAAATTATGTACTATATTTAACTTTTTGTACTATATTTATATTGTACTATATTTAGTTAAAATATTATACATATGTATATTATATTTATTATAAATATTATACATATGTATATTATATTTATTATAAATATTATACATATGTATAATATTTTAACGTTATAAACACTGCCAAATTGAGAACCTCCTATCATTTTGAGAAGTCGGTCAAAAATGGTTATCCATTTCATTAAATGGGCGAATTGACATCATCGAACGCAGGAAAGTTATGTTGCAGTAATTTTAGTATTAAAATTCTACAGTACCTAGTGTATTACTTATGTAAGTAGTCTTACTATTCTCAAGCTAATTAAAATTAATTATACAAAAATAAATAAATAACAAACAAATGTAGGTACTATAAACATTATGAATTTACGCGAAAACCTCTTTAGAAGTATGACAAGTTTTTTACAACGTAATCAAAAAATTGTATACGCTTAACAAGAAAACTAAATGGCTCTCAATTATTTTTAATTAGTTGCTTTAGTGTCGCGCGATTCACTCACACACACAAAAGGTCTTTACAAAACATGCCATTAATCTTTTCTTTACATTCCATTATCGACCTTAATTACAACCAATTAAGGATGTATTTTGAACTCACGTGATTTGAAATATTTTGTATTGTGTTTGAAGAGTAGACATAGATAAAATGATGACTAATAAAATCAACTGTTAAAAATAATGACCGAATGTCATATGACATGATATGACTAGATTTCAAGCAATATTTGTTTGGATGAATGTTCGTATCTATCTGTGTTTTAAGTATTAAAAATAGTTTAGTTTATTTAGGCAATTCGAAAACTACCTAGGTATGTATATCGCGAATTAGAGTTAATTCTTTAGAAAAATGTGTGAAAAATAATTTTCTAATTAGAAGTCAAAGATTTTCTTACTTTAAAGATAAATTCTATAGACTATAAGGTGATTTTATTAAAATTGCAGTCAAGTACAGATGCCAGCACATCAAGCTACCCGAAACTGACAAATTTTCCCAATCAACTTGGAACCATTTGCTTCAGCGATATAGTTGCAAATTTATCAAGAGATATTGACAGATTGTAGTAGCTTGATGTGCTGGCATCTATACATATACAACATGATGTAATTTAATTATACCAGCATATGAGTAGTAGGTACCAATGTCAGACTTAAATGAGGTAAGTTACAAATCATAAATGATGATCACTAAATATACACCTTGGCAACATTATTTACATATGTAGAAAACAACTAATGTTTTAGTTTTTCGCGACTTGTACCTATTCATCCAATCCACATCGACCACAACGCTAATAAGACACTTTCTTTTGTAAATAGAAAACGTTTTAAAAATCATGTCATTCAATATAAAAAAATATATCTTTTGAGTGTGAACTACAACATATTTTTTTATTTCCGCAATATCTGAGCGCCATATGCTGTTACCTACCTCTACATATAAAAATACACGGTAGGTATAATTATAAAAGGATAAATCTCATTCAAGATTTCCTATGCCTTATACACATGAGAAAAAATACTGGCATAAAGTGATAAATAAAAGAATCGCAACAGGTTGATCACTTATCATCGTTACGACAAAGAAATTGCCACATTTAAGGTAAGGTATGATTCACCTCTTTCTTTACAATAATCTCGTCTCCATATTGGCTCATAATATTTATCTGATAAAATTATCCTTATTGCATTGCACGGGAATTTAAAAATCTTCGTTTTTTTTTTGTTAAAGGAAAATCTCAATTGCTTAAACGTGCTAGTATCCTTATTCCTGAAGCTATCATATGGAAGGAGCGCCAGTTTGATTTATATTTGTATTAGATGGAGATGACCCTCTTTTCAATAACAAAGGAGTTTGAAATTGTTTCTTTTGGATTTTTACCTAATGCATTTTCTGTCCGTAGCGTGATAATGACGTAACGAAAATGACACATGTCACTCTAAATAACAGAATTATTAAGAGGAAGACGATAATTAAAATCTATCGACAAATTCTTTACCAATAAAGGTTGAAATTACGAGTTTCACTTGACTTGACACCGTGCTTTGACTTATCTACCAGAACACACTGTTACTAAAGAAAACTGCTTACTTTAACATTTTGCTACATTCGGAAAACCCACGTTTGAAAGTGATGAAGAAACAAATAGATCCCCTTAGGGCCGGGGCTATGGGTAGTTCGCAAGAGTTAAACGTGGTCCTAGCATACTAGGAGTCTGATACTGCACAAAAGCTGACCAAAAATTATATCACTTTTCACAATATTTTTTAAATTTTCCATGTATGATTTTTTTGGATAAGTAATTAAATTCTGTCTCTCTAGATATTATTAAAAACTGAAATGTAAAACGGTTTGACGTGCATACAGCCAAAACGTAAAACGTCCAAAACTGTCACTTAGTATGTAATCTACACTCTTGTGAGTTCTCGCCGAAAATTGATGGACCAATTAAAAGGGACCGAAATGCCCTGTTATCATTTTCAACCAGTTGAAAATAAATTGGAACAAAAGTGACAGTTTCCGAAGTAAATCAACTTTCGTTTTATTTATTTTTAATTCAAAAGTTTATGCGTACTGATTATTGTATGTAGGTACACTTATCGTTGTCTTATCAGGTCGTAAGTTACTTCAGTGTTTCAGAGCTTTAATGCTAATAAATCTTTGCTTTTAATGCCCGTTTTTCTGATACGAGTCGTTAAAAATAATGGGCGGTCTGTATGATCATTCCTTCTTGCTTCTTTATGATAAACGCAGAAACTGATAGCGAGTGTAATCTATTACATAATTTTTTTGATGTATTAAATCGTATGTTTTATATCATTCAAGATCGATAATGATTATGAACCATAGTTATTTATTAACAACAGCCATACATGTAGTTGCGAAATAACCGTGGAATCTTACTCTAGAATCTACTTGCAGTAAAATTTACATATATTCAGTATTGCGAACATGGCACTACTATATTTCGCATACAAAACTGACGAGATCAAATATAATATAGAACTCGAAAACCTGATAGATTTTTTTTACTGTGAGAAATCATCAAATCAACCCTCCCCATTTGGGTGTAGCTGGAGAGAGTGTTAGACTCTTACTAAAAAAAACCTTCTTTGTTCCTTCTTGAAGTGTTTGTGTGCCAAGGCCGCGGTAACTGTTACAAACAACCCGCAGCCCGAGAAAGAAACCAGCATAAAATATAGCTTCAATAATCAACAAGAATGGATTAGTAAATCCTAACGTCTGTCTAACAGCGTAAGTGACAGATAAAAATAAACGAGCATCGTGTCTAACGTATGACAATCTATTATAGGTCATTCAGATGTAGTCACATGAGCTAGAACAACCCAACCACAACCAGTAGCAACCGCTACAAAAAAAAAAATAAACAATCAGTACGGTGTTCTTGACTAAACAGCGTGCATTACAATCGTTACAAAGATAAGTGTTAGGTCAAAGTCTTCACGTTTTAAAGTTTAACCAGTAATTCTAGTCTCACTTTTTATAAACATATACATATAATTGTAATGTGAATTAATCTAAGAAACATGACTTTACGATTTTTTTCCTCAAACGATTAGACGTAGGTACGGCTTGTTAGGTTAGGCAGTTATGTTTGCCTCCTATTTAATGGTACGTGATCACACAGCTAAACAGGCGATAAAAATAAGTAGCTCAGATATAAATGAAAAGGTTTAAGAATTATATACAGTAAGGTTTATTAGAATATGTGTGGATTTTAAGAGAAACTATGACCCTTAAATTTGTGCCGGCGTTTCTTCTCAAGGTTAGGAAAGTCAGTTAGGAAATACCAGCTACCAAAAATATATTGAAGTATCAAAGTGTTGACTTCAACTTATTTCCGATATAAATAAGATTTATCATTAAACAAAATAGCAATGTTCGTGAAAGCAATTCAAAAAGCGAACGAAACCAAAATTATAACAAAAAAAATCACGTTGTATTTCAACGAAGGCGAACCTCTGAACTCGAAGCACCAGTAAATAGACATCCGCAACCTCGTAAAGTTGCGGTTACGTACAACAACCTTATACAGGGACTGGACTCAATACCTACACAGTATACATACAATGACAACCAGACGACAGATCTTTACGAAATTGCAAAACTTCGGAATAAATTAGACAATACAATCGAGGACACCGCGAAGGTTTACTCTCAAACCGGCAATATCAATACAAATATCACCATATAAATATTTCCAAGTAGGCAATTCGCATAATAAGAACCCAATAAAACATTTTAATCGTCGTGCACACTGAAGAATTTTGAATAATTAGCGTACTTTTAAAAGTCAACTAATTTATCACCGACCTAATTTAGCCACAATTAGCAATAATAAAACATCTGCAATAAACACGTAAGTAATGCTGTTGATATCCTTACAATTTCATTAAAAGTTACAGCCACGGTGTCCTTCTTCGGCACTCAGACACAGTACTTGAACAATAAAACGAAGTCAGATAGTCGTTGAATCACTTGACATACATTTGTGAGAAGAGAAATTTCTACTTAGAGCTTCAAATATTTCAGCAGAAAGTACCCAACTATCCCTATCATTTCTAAGGAAAGAAAAACGGGTTATCAATATTTTGGGATTGCCAATAAAATCCCTTGATGATCTCGAACCAGAATCTGGTCACGAAAATAAAATGTTTAAAAACAAAGTAACGTCTAGTTTATCAGAACATTTGAATGCGAGAATTTGACTATTAAATCTTAAAATAGAGTGGTTATTATCTTAAATATATTGAATAGAGATATATTTAAACTAATAAAACCAGTGAAGGTATTGAAAACATAGTAGTTCCTCGTATTTATGAATGTTGAATTATTTAAATAATGCGGTCGATAAACATGGTTCGATGCCCTTTTAGACTTTGAGGAATCCCTTATTAATAGATATACTATTTATAAAATGCGTATGTCCAATTGATATGAAGATGATTCATAAGAAAGCAATGGTGATAATTTCAATATTGATTGTCTGAGTAAATAGGAAGATAATATCACAAATAAAAAATACGAAAACATTAATAAGTCGAAATATAAAACACTCAAATATTGCTTTAATTAATACGACGAATAAAAGCCGCTCTGGGAAACAAGTTTTCACCTCTCCATTTCAGGGTATAATAAAAATATGACCATATTTAAAATTTCCAACTCATTGAGTTTATTTGTTCTGGCTTTTCATGGTACAGTTATAAGTTCAAAGGCAAACATAAATTCGGTACTTTAGATGCCGTAAACATGTTAATATGTAGACACGTATGTTGTTGATTCCACCGAAGGAGAGCTTCTGGTTTGCAATTGTATAGATTGAAAAAAACCTGATAAGATTCATCGAGTTTCAACTTAATTTCACAAAGTCAATGTCTCCATTCACCTCCTTGACATTTCGGAGACCAAAGAAATTGCCTTCTTTATCGCAATTACACATATGTCAAGAGGATTATAATTCTCACCATAAACCAAATTTATCGTTTGTTATCGCTTATCAATCTAATCTTTCATTATTCCAGACGTACCTATATCTGTTTGAACAGCTACAAATTATCATGTCCATATCATTGGATGTCAGACCGTTGTTATTTATTCACAGACCGACTGCATACAGAATGTTGACGTAAATTTCTAACAATCAGCACAAGACTTGGCTGGGACAAGTGATACAGTAACGTTATTTAGTATCCAGCGAACCGACAAGTATGTAAATGAAAAGACAGACAAAGAGATAAATTATATACCTACGTAGACTTATTTGATCAAAAGGGAGCATAGAACTAGGTGATAATAAATTATTATTAATTAGTGAGGCTGGTTTCTTGTTCAAGATTATTGCAGTACGTCCTAACATGGTTTATATGTTTGAAAGGTACCAATTACCTAGTTAAACATTGAAAACAAAATCGTTAAGAAGACTTACTTAAACCTTGACATCATAATCAATTAGAACAAGAGTATACCATGTCGATATAAGGAATTCTGTCTTTATAAAGTTACGTCTGTCGAAAATCGACAGCTTTTTCTTTTTTGGTATCCCATTATCATAGGTCACAAGAAATGACATGGCAATATAAAATTAATTTTAACCCTACTAGCACATAGGTGTAATTATTTTGATTTCTTCGCAGTTGTTCTCAGAATACCGCGTGTCCATTTACATTCTGTTAGCCCTTGTAGTTAATACAAATCTGTCTCAGTAAATGCCAACCGTCATGGTGACCGCCTCACTTTGAAAGGTTGGACTTTTACATTCGTTTTAGAAGAAGAGATTAAGGTAAATGAAGAATTTTAAAGAGTACAGAATGAAGTCAAAACACACAAATTTCAATAACGACATTGTGAAACTACAACGTTTGAAGCATACGAGTGCGATGGGACAATGATAAGGACAATCATAAAGGTTATCTAGTCTCCTTGAACCGCCACTTTTTGACAGTATTTTTAAACTGCTAATAAATGCTAATGAACAAACCCGTAGGATTTTATCTAGATCGTCTGCTACCTTCTCAAGTACATGTAGATCAAAGTAATAAAAGACACAAAACCTGTTTCAGATAGCGGAAAATATGCTAAAATAGAGCAAGATTGCTATTTCCATTGGAAATCAAATAAAAACTAAATGGTTATTTACAACGACTAAATTAAGACCAGGAGGCCCATAAACTGACAAATTAATTAAACAAACTGCGATAATATGCGTAATGTCGATTAAATTTGCTGTTTGCTTTTGTAAGTTAGAAGTTTAATAATGAAGGCAAACATGGAGGATAAATGACAAACGTTATCAATTCCTTTGCATATGACGTAGGAGCGAATGCTAATGGGTATATTAAAATTCACGCTATCGTTAATGCCATTAGGTCCCATTTTGTTGCATTACTCAGTTAAACGGTGTCGGATTAAGAATACTAATTTTGAAATGAAACTTATATTGCTGACAGCTCAATTGGGCGTGAAGAAAAGGAATTAAAAGCATGTGTTTTTAGTATTAAATGTAGCTATTGTGTTAAAGTACACATTTTAATACTCAAGTAAGCAAACTCAAAATAGCTTGTGCTTTGCTAGCGATTTCACATAGTATGTAAAATTTTTAGATATAAACTTTTTTCATTCTTCTTGCCTCATCAATATTCTTTTTTGCGTCATATGGAAAAATTCATTAAAGGCCTTGCACATTCTTTTGTTATCAACATCTCAGCTAGAGTGTGGTTGGGAAGTGGTATTATATGGCGATAATATAATTCTATTTTTTGCTTTACTAAGCATTAAACAAACCTGAGTTATCATTTAATATATCATCTGCAATGAAAATGTTAACTATTACTTAATCGTTATTTTGGTTTTCAGTCTTCCTTAATGCGATGTTCCCGTCTCAGAATCTACACATATCCAGTTCGACATACTTTTCAATTGAGTTCAAGTGACCATGAAGACATATTGTATGGTAGTTTCGTATAATCTTTTCTTACTCGATGAACTGCTAAACCTTGATGAAGAAAATCACTACAATGTTTATACAAGAAATATGTCAAAGTATTTACGTACCTACAACAAAGGTTATCATGCCTCAGTGTAAATTATATGTACCAATTCTGTATTGGTGTGTCACGAATTGGAAATTAACGCCGACGTAAGTATTGAAGAGGCGGGACTGTCAACTATCTCGTTTTGTGTACAATTGTCATTTTGTATGTTGTGATTAATTTTGACATCATTGTTGATGATCTACGTCAAACGTAAGATTATTGCAATGACACCTATATAATAAAATTTTATTTTCTTATTTTATCGTTCCTCAGAAAGATTTTACATGGAATTTTGAACAATTGCAATCTTTTTCTGGACTATTTTCATTATAATAATTTTGACCTAAAATCACTGACATCTTTAACCTTAGGCCCTAGCTAATTTTACCATCTCGTTAATGTGTGTACTAACATTCGTGCTACAAAAATATCAACCTTGATAGGTAACACTAACAATTTATGAAGACTTTCCTTCGTCAGCGTGTTTGGCGAATAACATACTTTATTTGCATTGACCAAACAAACACGAAAAGGTGCATTGCATTTACCGTCTTCGGATTATTTTCAGGTATATGAGGAAGGGGTATAGTCAGGTATGTTAAGAAACCCCGACAATGGAATACTTTTAAAAGGATTTCAATAAATGAATTCATAAATAGATCCGGTGATCTGTCATGAGATTACGCTAGATTTTACGACTGTGCTGTACTTTCCGTGAGCTACTATTTAAAGTATCACCTTGCACGCAACAGGTGCAAGTTAATTAACACCCAGTATATCTTAGTTCACTCCCAGCCGTCACAAAAGGTACGAACTATTATCTGCCAAACGACCAACTCTCTAAAGTTTTCTGCTACAAATACATTATTGAAACGTCTAACAAAAACGTTACCTAAATTATCTGATATGTCATGAATGTGAACTTGTTTATTTTATCGAGTATAGATAACATTATTGTAAGTACTTACGCTTCGCTCTTGTCGTAAGTGGGGAACGTCTGGTGAGTCAAATCCTGCAGTGATGAGCTGGTTTGTGGCTCGGCAGAGATACCCTGGGCCCTCTGCTTCCTCGGGCCTCTCGAGCCGCGAGCATACTGCTGGTACGGGAACACGCTCTGCAACTTGTCCAGTTGCGAGCGCAGTTCCAACATCTCCTGGTCCCGTTGCTTTAGCAACGCCTCCAGTTCTCTAATCCTCTCTATGAGAGGCTGCATGTCGTTCGTCATCGTTGCATTGGCAACACAATTCTCTGAATCCGCGTTCATTGCGCTTGGAGTCCCCATTATACCATTTAATTCAATCTCTCTATACGTTTCGTTTAAAGCACGCCTATCGCCATTCACTGTGGGCGCCACGGTAAGCGCTCCTCCACCTGTGTTCACTAGGGCCCTCGGCTCATCGTCAGCAGCTGTACGCTGTGACGATCCAAAGCAGAGGGTGTCGAAACACACGCGCATTCACTCGGCTACCGAGCACTGAACGGAATCACTAGGGATTTCACTTATTTTGTAAGTTATAGTACGTAAATGTCCACTGTCACTGTTTCGCGTTCGAGCACGGGTCGGGAGGTGCAGGATATGTGTGGGCCGGGTGCGTGCGAGCCGTGCGGCGCGGGCGCGGACGTGTGGAGTAGTGCAGATACGCGCGCGCCGCCTGTCGCAGCAGTGGAGTCAGCCCCGCGTGCCTCGGCACCGCCCTGAAAATATTATTTTCTTGATTTACTACGGTCATTATATGTCATATTTAATCATCATCTAGTGCTTAGATATGTCATATTTTTTAAATAATCACTGGTTAAATAATCGAAATAATTAACATCGATTTTAAAATAATTGTGGCAGTTCTTCGTAGTGACGAACAGTTTAGTCAATTTACCGAATGTCTTGGCCATTGATTTGTCTACTGCTGGTTCATTTTCATTACAATGAATGATCAGGATAAATAAGTAAACGTAGGTTAGATTTTCGAATCATTATTAATAAACGTCAAAATACAACAAAGAAATGGCGAAAAAACGGAAATAAAAATACATTTAAAACAGAAGCCAATCGTTTGACAAAAAGACTAAGATTGACAAGAATTTAAATTTTCAGCATAATCTATCCACTTGTAAATACGAACTCACTGACTTTATCAAAATGTATTTTAAGGCAATGTATCTGAAGTGATTTTCCAATACAATTGTTTGCTTATCAATGTACCTAGTTTAAGGGGCGATAAACTGTATCTGTTTACATTCGGTAGAAGAGATCACTGATCACCTGATTCATACGCAACAATAGGGCCACATGACAACTTTGTATCTAATCGTAAATCTGTCATTTGACACAACATGAGGACGAGACAGCGCTTCGATATGGTATTGAAATGTATTAAAGAAATTGAAATGGTATTAGTAATACCTATAGACTATTACATACTAGCGTTCATTTTAGCGCACCACAAAATAAACGGATGTTTGATAGGAAACATAGGTACGTAGCTAGTAGCAACGTTTGTTAATTGCCTATTTGATAATGTGCAAGAAAATGACATTACTGACGCTGGCCTCAAACTAATGGCCGTGTACGATAAAGAGTACATGATACAATACAAATTTTCCGCGATGGAAAGTCTTACGAAATACAATATCGAATAGCAAGCTATTATTGAAGTGCAGAAATCTAAAGTTGTAATATTTCGAAAGGGATTAGAAACAGGTTTATTAAAATTACAAGTTAAAAACAAACATGTGTATCAATCTTGATAAGTAAAGCGAGGCAGTGACTAGACTTCTGTATTAAGAAATCAGTTGCAAGCACGACACATGACATTCGGGAGAATTAAAAAAACTAAACTATAAGTATTATAGATAAGCAGATAGTTGGATAGAAAAACGATTCATTGATGGGTAAAGAGTAATTTAAAGGTTTAGATAATCCATGTTTCATATCAAAACATATATTTATTTATTAGAGTGGGAAGTTATATTTAGACGAGACATGAAAAAGTAAGGCAGACACTCTCAACTGAATAAACAATATACTGTTAGCAAAGAAAATAAGGTCGATATGACAGACTTGGGGCAAGTCGCCAATATTAATGAATTTGTCATATCAAAGTGAAGTAAACATAAATATTTAAGAGGGTATTTTGACCAAGATAAAACCGAACATGGGAAATTGATTCTTAATTTAAATTTAGCCTTTAATGAATTCTGAATGCCAGAAACCGTTAAATCTAAAAATAAATCTTTAATTACTTATGCGGTGAGTCACAGCAGTTAATTGATGCACAAGTGACATTCGTTTAAATGTTTGTGGGGAATCAAACCGCCAGACATAATAAGAACAAAGCAATTACAATGGTCTTGGCGACAGCAAAGATTCAACATGCTGCCTACAAAAGAAGCAACTGTACAACGTCAGTTCATCCTTCCACTGTCACTGTATCAATAAAGTGAGTCGTTTGATTCTGTGTTTTATCAATAAGTTATTTTTTTGAGATCATCATCAACGTCATCTCCACTATTCCTATTTCTAAGTTAAAATGTTTCAATACTCCCTTCGAATTTAAAACCAATCAAAAAGTTGACAGGTGTTTTAAAATATCCAGCTGCAAGTTGTTCGATATCTTTAAGGACGAACTAACCATTGACATAATGAAATGTTAATCGCAAACAGCCTTACTCTAGTCTAGTTAGTGGGTGTTCTTGTTCCGTATCTAATTGTTTAGTTCCGGTGGGTGTACATAAAATATCATCACAGGTAAAGGGCGGCTCATATGCACACAATCGAGCAATGTTGCTGAATATAGTTCGAAAAGCCACGCCTTTACCAACTAAATGTATTGAATTGCCATGACATCGGTGTTCAGTTACCGTAATCTAAATATTTTATTGTCTAGCTTTGTTTTTATCTTTATTGCCTACTTGCTAATGCATTATAATACTCTAGTTGTCTTATTTATGTTGTTTTTGCACTTTAAGTTGAAGCTTTTACACAGTAAAACTTATAAGTTTATGTTGGATGAAAACGGTTGTATCAATATACTCGTAGTACCTATATTGTTTTTCATGAAACAAATGAGGCTGGAAGATTTTGAGCCATTACTACGCACTTGAATTTGAAATAAAGGCGCCCATAACGTTGTTTTTACGATGTGTCTGATGGTTTACTTCGCAGAATTTTGGCATTAAACAAAAGAATCTTGATCTTACTGGAAAACTTATCTGTAGGCTTAAATAAACGATTGACACTAAAAATGCTGGCAGCTAAAGTTACGCCCCGGCTATTGTCGCCAATTTAAATTCTATAAGGGCATCTAGATTATCTTGTGAGATTGACATACCATTCGATAGCGTCTTGCGAGATACTGGGAAACCTGTTTCGGCTGGTTACCAAGTTCCAAATAAAGTGTTTATTTGCGTCTACTCGTTAAATTCTGTTTAACAAGCTTTATGTAAACACACAACACTGTTTATCGAGTTCCCCCATAAGACATTGCTTATTCGCGTTGCGTGTATTACTTAAATTGTTATTTATTTTTTTCACAGTTAATTGAACAGGTTTCGAAATAAATATGCAATTGGTAGAATTGTAAATTTGTGTAATTTTCTCAATAAGGATTTGAGGAAAATCTTTATCTTTATCTTGATTAAGTGTTCACACAAACCTTATTCGAAGTTTTCAGTTGATGCATATCATAGTATTTCAGATATTATAAGTCTGAAATAATTTCTCTTCGTCTATAAATTTTGAATATTTACACCATGTCTCTACTAGCCAATTGGAGATACTCGCCAAATTATTCACGCCTTCAGTATATGTTTTGGCTAAAATTGCTAAAATTCCCAGAGAACCGGGAAGTAGTGAGATTCACTCATCATCAAAATGTCTAGAAATTTTACTTCTTAATCCATATTATAGCCTTTAACGTTTGAGCATTACGGGCATGCATTAGTAAAGTCATAATCTAGTTCAAATTGTTTTGATAGGTTTTCTTACTACTCAATTTACAAAAAGCACTCTATTAATCGCTCAGCTTAATGTTCAGCCAACATAATTTCAAAAACCTACATTTGTTCAACTATATCTAGTCTATGATCTGCTAGCAGCTAGTTTTAAATACCTGTTTTTTGCTTTGCTAGCTTTAAAGCTACACATAAATCACATTTATACCAAGTACAATTATGTAGGCAACCGCTTTCTGAGTAATATTTCATTGCTAGAAGTCGAAAGTGGCCTTTACGGGGCATTTATTAACGCCTGCCTTACCGCGGACTGTGCTTTTACACGTACGATGTTTTTAATAACACGTCCAGTCGCATTTATAGGTTCATTCATTTCATGCTTCGTTCAACCCCTTTGTTTCCATTTTTAAACAGGGTGTCATATATTTTGCGAACAATTCTGCTCATCTATAGTCACTTGATTAAACTATTTTTGAATATTCATGCATTCATCTGACTGGTTTATTTTTTTTATATTCACCTGATTATCATCATCTAAATCTTAATAACTATTTTAATGTGTTCTGTAATTTTTATTCCTTGTTTTAAACTGTCAACATAATATACGATTATTACATTAAAATATTTTTCGTTCACGTCAAACTGCTTTATATGAAGTCGTTACGATTAATCAGGCGGCTACGCTTCAGTTTTAATTAAACATGTTCTACTCATAATACTAATACAAACTTACAATATCGTGTTAATTAAAACCAGCGACCACAAGATACCGCATAATATACTCCATGTTGCATGCAGCATGATAAAGTTATACCTAATATGCACTTAGCGCATTTGCATCAATGATTGCATCAACGTAGCTTGGGTATTTTACTGTGCTTCAGATATAGACTATTTACTAAACAAGTTTACTCGCCGAAGTCGCCGACGCTTATTAGCCATATGGCTATTATAATAATATGCGTATGTAAAACGTTCTGATAAAGAAGACATTTGATATCTTTGAAATATTTCAAGAGCAATTAATGTAGTTTGATCTAGCAATGAAAAGATCTCGAGCAATAGCAAAATAACAGACTTATTCTTATTGAGACGACGTCTGATTTTAATAGCTGCAGACCAACAAAAGGAATTAAATGATCCTCGCAAGACAATGAACTCGTAAGGGCCATCACGTTCCTTCTACGTGACAGCCCTACTTGAATCCCGAACTATTTTTAGAACATAGTCAATTAAATTCAATTCTCTGTCTCTTGAGGGTTGTCACATGCACAATTATGTGATTTACGAGTAACGAGGCGGCTGTGTATGTGACGTAACATTTTGTGAAATCGCGTTTATTTGGAATTAAGAATAATTGTTCTTGATCGCCTGGCGGGCTATCAAGCTAAATGTTTAATAACAATTTAGTTTTTGTTTTGTTCAGTTAAACAAAGTCTATTTTGTGAGCTTGGTTATCATTGGCAGTCGGCTTGATAGTAGAAATAATAATAATCTCATCTTTATATTCAACGTTATTTAGTAGATCAACATTATGTTCTAAAATATTTTCTTATAAAATTGCAAGGCTAGATAAGTTCGATAATTTTTCTTAACTATCTCAAACATTGCCAAAGACTTGGCTATAAATATTATTAAATTCCCCATTATAATCAATTAAAAATGTAAAACGATTTTTCATCCAGCACATATTCTGCGTGATACATTGCTGGCCTATTTCCATTTCGGTGTCTCAAGATCGGTGTGTCAATACGGCTGTTAGATTATATTCGTCAGAATAAGGGACTTCCGTGACGTTATTAAATAATTGAGTGGTACAGGTTGGTTTTGTAGTTTTGCGGTCAGTTGGGACAGGAATTTAGCTGTGGGCTGGTGCAATTTTTATTTTTATCTGTTTTGTTGGAGTTTACCGACGTCGTCGTAACCTTATGGACATAATTCATCAGTTAGATAACTCTAGCGTCGTTACCTACGTATTTCATCCACCGGGGTGATAGGTATATCCTACTATAAAATTGCTTTATTTATGCAGTGCTTCTACTGAAATTTTAAAATAATTAGATACCAGATCTATATATGAAAAGAATGCTGCAAAGACTTAGACTTTTCATTCTAAGAATCAGTATATAGCCTAGTATAGCCGTGTAAATTGTGTAAAACTTGATCATCGAGTAATCGATCAAAAATTTAATATGTTTATCGTACATCGTCATCCGGAGTTCGCTTAATAATCCATCTTAAATCACTCGTCTCGACGCTCATGTAGACAAATTATCAACACATTTCCGATTAATTACATCAATCATTTGCGTCCGAAGTTTTGATAACACGTGCTCAAACTACAGGCTATTAATAACTAATAATATTTATAGTTTTTCAATGGAGTCTCTGAGTCAAGTCGTTACGGAAAGTTCTAATAGCTAATGGCATTAGTGTGAACATTTTGTGAGTGTTACTTGGTGTTATTTTACATATAATAATACTTAATAGTATACAAATAACTCTAACATAATATTATTATGCATATATCATCATCAGCTCCTATTTAGTTGTTTCACCACTTAGTCCCACGGTTTTAAGACTTCAACTGTCATATGGAAACCCAACGGGCAAATAAACAAATGAGCCCTCAAGCAGTGTGTGCAGGTGGAAGGGGTGTACGACTTTGACTGACTAAGAAGCACTTCTGTTCCTTCTGGAAGTCTTTGTGTGCCAGGGGCGCGGTAATTCTTGCGAAAAACCCGCAACCCGCAAACAGGGTAAACCCACGTACACAAAATTATTAAAATCGAGTAGCGATTCTGTCATGACCCCCTGCAGACTATCAAAATTTATAGGAAACGGAAATACCTACAAAGTGGTTTTAATAATTCATTATTGAGAAGTATTAAAGAGACCACCCGTGGCCACGCTCGGTGCAATTCGGCCGAAACGTAGAGAGGAAAGAGGTAAAACTTTTTATTTAGATATGTATTGCATAAGCCAGAAGCCAGTAAGTCTGACGCCAGTCTAACCAAGGGGTATTGGGTTGCCCGGGTAACTGGGCTGAGGAGGTCAGATAGGCAGTCGCTCCCTGTAAAACACTGGTACTCAGCCGAATCCGGTTAGACTGGAAGCCGACCCCAACATAGTTGGGAAAAGGCTCGGGAGATGATGATGTATTGCATAAGCCTCGGGGATAGTTCTTTTTGAGAATAATCTTTTTGTATGTATAAAGTGATGATGTGAAATATAGACGCCAGCGCCATCATCGAAACTGTCAAATTTTCCCAATCAACTTTGAACCATAATAATTCAGTGATAAAGTTAAAAATCGATTAAAAATTTATCAAATTGTAATAGCTTGAAGTACCGTCTGTTTATTAATATTTTCCACTTCGATCCTATTAGCAAGTCTTAGAGACAGAGGGACCATTTATTATTGCAAGCACGTTGCTGCAAGACGTAATAATATAATAATACATTAACATTCAGCTATTTGTAATGCTGAGATCTTTTAATTGAATGTGTTAAGAAACATAAATAATAGGTTTACAGGTATAAATTTATTGTTTTAAATATTAATTCTCAATACAGGCGCTATGTGATTCTCGTTGGTCAAATTAGTCATTAAAAACATAACCGTTTTAGATCGAGATGAACACCATAAAGTTGTAAAAAATTAATATATGTATGGAACATATGTACATACATATATGTATGTAGATTTGCTGCCAGCCTCTTGGGCACGCTCCCAGTAAACAGCGATGGGGATGAATTTTATCGATGCCTTTTAGTTTTTTATGTAAATACTTGTATTAAATATATATTTTTTACTTTTCATTAATGATGTAAATAGTGTTTGTAAATAAGTTGTAAATATTATATTTTGTTGTAGATTTTGTAACAATGTCTTATAGAATTAAATTTGTGTCTTAAATCGTTTTAAGACTCCAGCAGGACAACTTTAATCAGAAATAGAAAAGACTAGACATTTGTAGTTAAATCTTATGAATCGATTCTTACAATACAACGTGTCCTTAATCGATATAAATAAAATTGCATTTTATATCATAAGTAAATAAACATATTTAAATACTATATCAAATACACACTAAGCTTCACATATCCAAGCTGAAGCACTCGTGTGCGAATAAAACATTTATCACTTTTATTTAGGGCAGCTGTCCACTGCAACAATGGTCACAATGCTGTTCTGTCAAAGCAAAACGCATGAACCTGCGTGACCGACGCTTAATTGAACTGTGTAATACTAGCTTAAGTACAGACCCTGTCTATGATTATTTAAATGTAAAAGGCTATTTATTCAATTGGTCCATTTTGTAAAGGATTTTCTGAAATCCTTATCACATTTTTATTTTATTCATCTTATGGCATACTAACAAGGGAATACCCCCTTTTTTTAAGGGGTTGCCCGGGTAACTGGGTTGAGGAGGTCAGATAGACAGTCCCTCCTTGTAAAACACTGGTACTTAGCTGAATCCTGTTAGACTGGAAACCGACCTCATAGTTGGGAAAAGGCTCGGGAGATGATGTCTTATAGCATACTTAACACTATTGGACTATTATAAAATACGGGCCCAAAATTGTATTCCTTTTACATGTAAAATTTTCATCTCTAAGTCTTCAACCGTAAACATTATACCTAGTTAAATTTAAAAAAAAACTGCCATGTCTACAATTTTTTAAGTAAATATTTTTTGTACAGACAAACATAAACACCACCCACGTTTATATATAAACGTATTTACCATGTCAGGTGTCTTGCTTCGTGTCGTGTCTGATGGCCGTTACATTTGACTGATTTCTGATACGTATCGATCGGAAGTGTCGGGATAAAAAGAGGTCATGCGCAGAATCAACTCACGCGCAGTTAGAAGAAACATTCTTTGTTGCTTCCGGATTTTTTATATAAAAAAAAGTAAATTGATTCCCGAACACGTAGTATAGCTATATATTTGGAATGAATCATTCAATAAAAATCAAGACTTTTACCGAAAAACGTCATACTGTGACTTTTCCAAGGACTTAAATATGACTCACCAAAATATACTATACCTACCGCTAATACGTATTACTTGTCTCTAACAAAGAAGCGATTCGAACGGTAATATTTTTATCACGTAATGAGCAAAAACCTCTAAATTTAGTGGAAATTTTCCTTTCCATTTTATATCAAATAAGGACTCAGGAAAATAGTATACGATATTTACAATAAAAATTAATAACTATAATAACCAATACGGATACAGCCAAGTTTAGGTTCTTCTGCTGAAACTTCCACCAAACAAACATGGACTGCTAAAATGAAATCATCATGTTTGGCAGAACCTCTGTATGTTATTCAGGAAAGACAATCAAAAATCATATATTTTTTTAGACTACAACGCATTTAACTTGTCATTTATTATAATATGAATTGAATTAGTTTTATGTGGAACTCGGTCAAGATATATTCGCATTTCCGAAAGCTGTTTCTTAATTGTATGTCAAATTTACTAGTCGTTTTATAAACGAGAGTACATCTGTGTATTTATCTTCTCAAAATATGAAGTATGTATGTGTTCAGAAGCACAAAATTCTAAATAATATGTGCCCACTTACCATCCTTACCATACCGTAATTATGTAAATGGAATGCCATACTTATAAATGATATACTTTATATAAAATCGTAATATATGACCTGACATACCATATAAATAAATACTGTATGTAACTAAAATATAAAAGTTATATCGGATATAAAAACTGATTATTCTGTTTCTATTTATCATTGATACGGCTAAAAATCTTTCGACAAATCAGAATCGATTTACGATAAAATCGATACAGATATGTGTAAAGCATTGAAAGCTAATATGTCCACGCACAACCCAGATCAATCTTAACTTGTCAAAAATAGACACAAAACACGTGGGACAAGACGAATGAAATAATTTCAGATTAAAGTAGGAAAATTTCCATATTATTGTCACACTTATTGTGTACTTGTTGATTTATGTGGTTTATATCAGATATCAGTTTTCATCAAGATTTCGGGCTACTTGTATTAAATGATACGAGTTATGTGTATTTCCTTATCAACAAAATATCGCGAAATGACAAAGCTTTTATCGCTTAGAAATAGATTTTTCAGATATTCCTCTTCGTTGCTATTTGGTTTAATTGCAATTCAGCGTATTCAGTAACAACTAAAATAAAGTTATGCTAAGCAATAAGAACCGACGATATACATAGAGACTTGTATGAAAAAAAAAAATGTTAAATAAGTGCTTTCATGCGATATTTGTTCAACAATATCGATAAGAAATTTTGAACTTTTCCTGACATTTCGTGTAGAATTTTAACAATTTAATTAGTAAGTTTTTACACAAAATATAAATTCCCTCGGCATATTATTAACTTGATACGGTTTTCTGACATTTACGAGTAATTTTATACTGCATTTAATGACTTTCACTGATTATTTATTATTTTTATGTAACTTTCATGATTGATTACGTTTAATCTTAAATAATGTAACATTAAATATATTTTATGTATACTATAGTATTCTATTAAATGGTGTTAATTTTATAATAACATCAAAATTGTTTATAGAATCATTTTTTCGTCGAAACTGGAATCTTGGTTCTGGTTTTTGTCGGCTTTTAATATATTATTATGGAAAGGTTGGTTGCTTGATTGACAGTTTCATTCACCGAGGTGTCGGCTGCAACTGGTTATGCTCAAAAGGGCGTGGTCACGGTTTTAATAAGCTGCCCCGCACCATACACGCTTTTAAAATATTTAATTTGGCAAATCGATCGAGAATTAACACTGAAATTTATATATGACTTATAAAGTTGAAAAAAATGTGTATCGAATTTTCGGTAACGCGCCTGGTGTAGCATCAGGCTTTTTATCGTCCCACTGCTGGGCACAGACCTCCACTCTCATAGAGAAGGATTGAGCGTTAATCACCACGCTTGCTCAATGCGGGTTGGTGATTTTAGACTGTACAATCTTACAAGGTTTTACAGGTGTAACTGCAATATTATATTAATATTATGTTTATTTAAATGCAAGTCAGACATTTTCTGAAAGTACGCAAATACTTAGTCAAATAAATCTATGACTATTATAAGCATAAGTAGAAACACATATCAACAGATTCGAGATCACTTGTCAATTTTTATCTTTTAAGAAGCTGAAAACACGTGCCTATTGCAGTTTACAGTAAGTATAAGATAAAGACAGGAAAATCATGCATAGGGAATTCCCAATCTTAAATGATACATAAAATTTTGCGAATCATCAGTCATTGACTTCAAGGAGCAGATCATGATGATGAATTTGACTGAATTGATGGATGTCCTATTAGTTGCCTAGACTAGTATTCTCCTAAATCTGTTAATGTCGGCTCCTAGCCTCGTTAGATGGAGTTGACGCAGTGATTTACATGGAGCTCTTCAATTCCCCGGGCAACCCGATACTCCTTGGTGAGACTCGTCGTCAGACTTCTTTCTGCTTTCCGTAATGTACCCGTATGTAACCCGTAATGACTGCCAGTGATTTTGTAATGTAAGCCGGGATCTATTAACGTGCCTTCAGAAACGTAGTAATTTGAAACATTAAAGATCAAAATAAATGACAAATAATTGTAGTCATGGCTTGACAGCTTAACAAAATACTTGTGTATTCTAAATGTAGATACGTTTGATTCTAGTTTTTACACACTAGACCCTAGCAACGATACTTCAGACACCTTAATCGGCTCAAACACAGAGGTGACGTTTAGAATAGGTAAACAATAATCATACAAATATACATGAACCATGAAAATATTATTTTTTGGACAGTCGAGAGCAGAAATAATGCACCGGATTCAATTGCATTGATGCAATCTCCATTAAAAAGAATCGAGTTCAACAGTCGTGAATTGTTTTACTACAGAAACGAAATGACGTATGCAATGTCGCCGGCGACCGTTCGATTAGCGAGGCGGCTGTAATTGAAAACTCGTGATATGTATACATTACTTCTATACACGATACGCAACAATGTACATATACATCCTGTATGCTTTAATTTGTGATGGAAAATAGTATATTATTATCATAATGTATCATGTACCTATTACGAGTATTCATATTGTGTATCGGGGCTACTAAACTTTGTTTAGGCAAGAAAATTCATGGTGTTGTATAATTTGTTTTTCTTTTTTATATTTTATTTATAGATTTAGTACTCGTATCTTAAAATCTTTCAGCTCGAGGAAAATGACAATTGAATTGACTTTTAAATGCCTATGTTATCGGGATGTATTTTGTGGTTTGACAAACTATAATACGTGTTAGACGATTCATTAGCTAAAAATAACAACCAATGGGTTTAAAATGTTTTCACAGTTATGGACCTTAAAAAAATGATAATTTTTAACTATATTTATAATTATAATCCTTACTAATATTACTAATACAAACTGTCTATCGCGTTTTCACACCTATATAACAGAATCCATTTAAATGTTTGTACCCCGATATTTTAGAGTCTGTGAAAGGACAAAGGAAAAGCCACGAGGAAAAGCAAATATTTCATTAATTAAATCTTAAATTGCTAGTAACGTATTCACCAAAACTAATAATTATTATCTTACATGTCTTTTTAAAAACCTGACTTTGATTTATTATCTATTATCAAAAATACTAATTACCATTATCTGTTCTAGTAAGGTGCACATGGTGTCTAAGGTATCTAATCAAGATGATAACGGTCATTGCACTTTACTTTCAACTAGCTGTGATATAAAATGTTGAAAGCATGTGGCAAACTCAGTATCATATCATAGGTTTGTTAAGAATAAACTACAATATACAGGCTATGAATATGTCAGTCAACAAACTATGCGGGCCCAAAGCCTCTCAGGGCTGTAGGATTGTTTGAAAGAGTTACCGCAGCCGTGGTATACAAAGGGCTTCGGAGGGGACAAAGATGGGTTTTAGCTAGAAAATTCTGACAAACTTTCACTGTCATTAGAAAATTTCCTATCTCAAAAAAGCCACGTATGTTCCAAGAGTTAGAAAGATCACCAGATTAGCCAAGTTCTTACATACATATGTATTTTAGATTTTGATGATAGGAACTACAAGTTTTCTTACATTTTCATAATGCACACGATGACAATAAGTAAGCATAGGTTTACACTCTGTTTGACGAGATTCGAATTAAGTTTCACGTTGAAATCTTGGCGAATAAATAAAATAGAAAAATGTGTGATCATTTAATGATCAAAATATATTAAACACATTATTCTGAAAGTCATATTTTAGCTACATAATGTGCACACAGTCTCTAACTACAACATAATTATTTTGAATTATTAATATTCTTAAAATAGTGAGGGAATACATTTAATTTAAAAATAAATTGAAATATAAATTGCAAATGGTAATTAGCCAGCATGTAAGCCACGCTCACTAGACAATACATCAAACGATTTTGGCGGCCATGTCACAATCACAAAGCGAAGTCTGGTTATCAATAACTAGATGGACTTATCTGTCCTGCCAGCTGCAATATTAGATTCTAGAACAATTAAATGCAACGAGATCAAACTGTGGTTGTAATTAATTGTATCTTATCAAAACATTTTAAAGGGCAATATGGGAGAAAAAATTGATCTACACCTATGCGAGTCGTTGAAAGGTGTGGTTGAATTTCTAAGTGTTAATTCTATTGATGATTATTTTATTTAAGGATAATTAGAGTGGCCAGTTTCACCGGTTGCTGATAAGCTCCAGATAGTTTATCTGGTAGATAATTTAAGAAAAATTCTGTTCCATTTTGGAATTTATCTGGTAGATAGTGGCTATCCTTAACCGGTGAAACCGGCCCTTAATGAAAATTGAATTCCTTAAAAATATTTTCCGAGAAACTAATTCAAGCACACTTATCTTTGTGTGTACTTTTATAAGCTCTTCGTAATATAAACGAATCGATCATTATTTCAATAACTTTTTTTAAGTTAGACAAAAATTTTCCATCAAAATTCAAGTATCATATTATATATTTTTTAATTTTTACATATCGTAAGCAATTAATTTGTGCATGCGTAACCGCTTTACAGTGAAACAATATAGCTTATTATTGTGTTTGATGAAATTCTAAGTACTCATTCGAAAGCTCGTTTCAATATAGAATCGTTTAGTTCAATTAAATATTAAATGCAGTGACTAAGCTGACACTGTCATGTTAATAATATAAACGGCTGCCTCTGTAAGTGATCGCGTGATTTTATTTCTAATTATAGCACAACACTCAATCGATATTTATCACTTCATTAATTGTTCACGTTTTTGCCATTTTAATTTAATAAATAAGTATGAGATAATAAGCGGTGGATTAGTGGTAAAAGCACCCGTCTTTCAACTACGAGTGTGGGTGTGTAAGTTCGATATCAGGGAAGGCAAGTACCAATGTCACTTTTCTAAAGTTGTACGTTCTTTACAAGTCTATATTGGACACCAATGACTATACACGTGAAGTAAAACATCTATAAGAAACCTGGACTTAAAGTCTGAAACCGCTTAACTGCCTTGAAAAAGTGTGGTGATTAATGCTCATTCCTTCTCTGTATGAATAGAGGCCTTTACTCCGCAATGGGACACTAAAAAGGCTGATGAATGAACAAGTGGTTATGTAGCTGAACTATTGATAAGTTTCCTTTAAAATATTTAGGTAATTTGACAACCAGTGCACATCACGGAACCAATTTCATAATACAGGCATTGCTTAGATAATAAAATTATTGAGAATAGAATTTTTGAAAATTTGTTTCTAATTCTAACAAACCATTTTGCTACAAATTAAGAAAGATATATTTAAAAACAAATTTAAAAAAGAAAACATTAATAAAACCTTACCGATAAAATCACAGAAGACTCCGTTCAAAAATAGAATTTAAATTTTCCGCACTGAATCCCATGCACTATGGTATTATCACAAGAAATTATGTCAACAAAGAGAGGTAAACTTTTTACTATCGCACTATTTAAGAATTTATTAATAAGAGACACTGGTAAACTTTGTGAATTTTATGATACGTGAGATACGAGCAAGCGTTGTGCTGCGGAGGATAATAAATTTATATTGAGGCAAGCGCAGTCAGTCAGTTTACTGGTTCAAACTACTCGGGACGCGGCGCAAATGGTGGGCAAATGTAGGAGTAGTTCGCTCAAAGGATACCACGCCTACTCGAACGTCGAAAACGACAATTGACTACACTATTCCTAGCACAACTTCAGCACGAAACAAAAGAGTTCCTAGCGCACCACACATGCGGCCTGCCTGTGATTGGAATGTAACTGCTAACGATTTAATTCCTCAAGTGATTTGTTTATACTGTTATCGTATATCATTTGTAGTACTTAAGTGTGATAAATGTGGTATTTTAAAAATAGAACTTTAGATAGAATCGAATGTATTGTTATTGTTTGCTTTAGTTAATTAAACAATTGAGTTCTAATAGCTCTCGTACGGAAATTTATATAAAGAATTTTAAAATTTTGAATTATATTTTTAGAATTGCTTGCTTAAATTGTTTTTCAATTACTAAATGATAATACAAATATAGAAAGGTACATCTTTTTTTGGAACTATAAAAATAAATTGTATCTACTTGAAATTAATAATAATGTAGATACCAAAATTGGTATTAAAAATGTCTAAAATAATAGGTATCACTAATTTTATTTTTCGTAGCACTGAAGAAAGCTAATCCAACTTGAATTTAGAATCTCTTCCTAATTTTTTACTTTAAAAGAATCCGGCTTAATAAATTATTTTTTTAGAATCTACTACATACAATACTTATACAAATCTACTATACAAATCTACTACTACTACATACAATGCTATTCATTAACCAATAAAAATGATAAAATATTACCTGTAAACAAAAACAATATTACTGGAAAGCAACTTCCACTGACGCCATCTTGTGGGAGATTTTTGCAAAATAATATTCTTAGACAAAGTCACATTGTGCAATTAATGCAAAGCTGTACTTACTATAAGATAGAAAATAATTATATCCGTTTTTTAACCTAATCGCAGTAACAGAACATTCCTACAAAAAGCTACGTACAAAGTATCAGTTGGAGCGTTACGGTTTTTCCGGGATCTGCGTCTCGATGGTCGAGCCAACTGAGTAACCGATAGAATAATAAGCAAAATTTTTTAAACATCGAAACTAGTTGGTGAGAATGGAAAAGTTACTAAATTCTACAATATATTAGTATCAATAATATACATAACTTTTATTTATTGATCCATTGATTATTTATAAAGGTTTCGCGCCAAATTTTTTTTTTGCCATAATTCTATTACAGCGCCATCTAGTGTCGAGTAGAGTAACTAACCACAAAGTTCGTATTTTAAATTTTAGATGGCGCTGTTTCAGAAATACTGATAACTTAAAAACTTTTATTTATTTATATTATTATAAGAATAAGTAATTTTCATTTATAAAATAAAATTTCAGTGTTGAAAACTATTAATCTTTTGATTATATTTTTTTAAATCCACAGCCCTGCCACAGAGATTACCTAAATATATACAGCTACTGGAAAAATATTCCATTGATGTAGGCGATCCGATTTTCTTCGCGAAAATTGCTTTTCACGTGATTCGTAAATGTTATAATTATATTGTTTGC
This sequence comes from Heliothis peltigera, assembly GCA_958496145.1. Classification (NCBI taxonomy): domain Eukaryota; kingdom Metazoa; phylum Arthropoda; class Insecta; order Lepidoptera; family Noctuidae; genus Heliothis; species Heliothis peltigera. The sequence goes on from OY292337.1 coordinate 6,400,708, forward strand.
TGTTTTGACGGACACATTACATTCCTCTGAAATAACTCGCAGTTCATTGACATCGTTCAATAAATAAATACAAACATATTATTTTGAGAGACTAGATACGAGATAGTTAATGGATTCCATTGTAAAGACGCCAGCACATCAAGCTACCTACTACAATCTGTTAAATTTCCTTAATAGATTTTCAAGTTTATCACTGGAGCCACATGGTTCAAAGTTCATTGGAAAAATTGGACAGTTTCGGGCAGCCTGATGTCTGTACCCAGCTCAAAAAGTATCCATAATTAGGTACCATGATCTAATTTTAAAAATATATTAAAGTTATCGAACACACGTATTTTAAAAATAATACCGCTAAGAGATTGTTAGTACCAGCAAAAAACGATACTGGCAGAATGCGTTCTCTGAGACACGCCCCAGTTTTTTATTTGTTAATTAATTTTCTAAGCTGGTATTTATCTGTCTGATACTATCTTGCTAGATGACGAAGCAAATTCTATATCATTGATTCTGTTACTATGAGCTGTGTATTTAAAATATCTATGTAAGCAATGCACACACAGAGAGACTGTGTGTCTTGCAATTGTTTTTTTTTTGTACTGGGGATAAAGATGTTAGAAATGCGTGATCAAAGTGGGGTTATATTCCTAAAAAAAAAGGTTTCTTTGTAAATACTGACTATCATCATCTCCCGAGCTTTTCCCCAACTATGTTTGGGTCGGCTTCCAGTCTAACTGAATTCAGCTGAATACCGAGTGTTCTACAAGAAGCGACTGCCTATCTGACCTCCTCAACCCAGTTCCCCGGGCAACCCAATACCCCTTGGTTAGCCTGGCGTCAGACTTACTGGCTTCTGACTACCCGTAACGACGGCTAAGAAGGATGTTCGAAGACGTGCCATCCGAAACACAGTGTCATTGGTGTCCAAAATATGCTAATTAGAAAGTACATACAAACTTAGAAAAGTTGCATCGGTACTTGCCTGACCTAGAAACGAACCCACGCCTATATACTTGAGAGGTTGGCTTTTTACCCACTAGGCCACCACGACTTCACGTAAATACAGACTAATGACATAATATTTAATTCTTATCTGTATTAAGTGATACCAAAATACGTGACCTGTCGTTGTCTTCGATGCTGTGATATGAACCTGATTAATTTCTATTTTTATTATCGCAGTATTTTAATTTTTTAGTGTATTATTTCTACTTCGTCGTATGAAAATGCAATTTTGATCCATTATTAGTACCAGGGCCAATATCATCAACAGTCAATTACATGATCGGATGATGATCGTCAATTTTTTTACTGTTAAGCTAGAATTTTACCCTTCGAGTATACATAAGTCAAAAACTGAAATAATATCTAAAGCATTTTTTTTGTTGATTGGTAGCCTAAGGACTCAAGACACAAAACAAGTAATTTATCATGAACAGTTGTTTTTCTAAATCTGACGTTTGTATTGTTGGTGAAAATGAGCCGTAGTGTCTTTAACTAATCAGCAATATTGTTCTCGGAAAGTAAATAGTGGAACTCAGAGTCGATTAGGGAATAGCAAAGTTGTGCATGATATCTATGACTGACTGTGACAATTAAAAATCGTTAACTTATGCAATTCAGAGATCTTCTAAATTATTATCTGTATTTTTATCATCCCACTCCTGGGCACAGGCGTCCTTTTACATGGAAAAGGATTCAGCGTTGATCACCACCATTACTCAATGCAGGTTGACGAATTCAGATTTTAAAGTCCAGGTTTCCTCAAGATGTTTTCCTACACTGTTAATCACTCGTTGGTGACCAATATAAATTAAATAATCCAATATAAAAAGTACATTATAAATAACTTAGAAAAGTTATATTAGTATTTGCCTGACCTGGCGAAGTACATTCCAACCTACAATTCCATTACGCATTTATCATTTTTCAAACTGAACACTATCTTCGACGTTGCGATTAAAAATACAATACTTAAAGTTTCTTATCGGAATATAGGAAGTAATTCTTGTTTGATTACGATTGAGAACCTAATCGTTCGCGTAATTCGACGTCAGCTGCGATTTTTTTTTAAACAAAATAAATAACTGATATCAGACATTGATAGTATGAAACGTCACTCGTAATTTGATTCTCAAACAAATATTTTGTATGTTATTTCTTTTTAAATACGTGTGATGCTTTACCGTCACCGTTTTGTGTAAATATCCGGTGCATTACTATGCACCGGATCATGATCATCTATGTATACGCGGAGTAATCTCATGTGAGCACCAGCATAACATAGGAGTACCATTGAACATGCTGTAGTAGAAAAAATTACTGCCTCGTTGGTCTAGTAGTCCCAAGGCGCGACGGCTGTGCACGGGGTCTTGGGTTCTATTCCCAGGTCGGGCCGAAATCGCTTTGTGGGTATTGAGAAACTTTCATAAAGCAGCCCGGAGTCTGGAAGTTGGTGATTGATTCACCCGTGTATCGGAGAGCACGAAAATGTCGGTCCTGCGCCTGATCTCTCTCCGGTCGTGTCGGATTGCCATCCCATCGGACTATGAAAGTGAGGTAATAGAGACTGCACCTGCATCCGCGCGAATGCTTGTGCACTATAATATGTCCTTCGTAGTTGGTAGATCTCCTTAAAAGAGAACGGCCACCGTAGCCGACAATCAGCCTGGACGCCATCAGAAGAAAAATGCATTTTTTGTGCAATTTTTTATATTTTATTTTTAATATTATATATTTAAATTTTTGAAGAACATTACCATAAGGACAGAAGAACTTATAAAAGTCGCCGGAAGACGCTGGATGCAGGTCGCTTCCAACCGGTATATGTGGAGATCTAAAAGGGAGGCCTATGTTCAGCAGTGGACGTTCTATTGCTGAGATGATGCTGACTAGTATCAATAAAAAATCCGTGGTTGCCCTATAAAGTACTATCTAATTTACACTTTACTTTTCCACCGCAGTTAATTAAGGTGGTTTTACGGCCGCTGTATTAGGTAACCTAATTAATTTATGACTGCACATTCTTTTCATATCGCATTAATCTTTTCTGCCGTAAATCTTGAATGAACCGAGTTCCTACGTTAAGTTTGGACTAAAATGCTTTCTTATAATTAAGAGTAAGTCACCCGTTACGTGTAAAGCCCTCAACTCGTGAATGTATGAAAAACACGACTTTTAACGGCTGGCTGCGTCAAAATGTAATTTTAATTTATACTTTTAACAACAGTTATGTATTTTACATAATGATATTTATCATTTGTACACTTTTTTTTTGTATTGCGCAACTTATTAATATTAAACATATTACAGCACATTAAGTTACTATAATCTGTCTAATTTCCTTAAAAGATCAACTTTATCGCTGAAGCTTAGAGTTCAAAATTGTTTGGGAAAATTTTACAGTTCGACTAGCTTGATGTGCTGGCGTCTGTACATAGATTGCAAGACCTGGATAGATTTTCAACTTTATCGCTGAAACATACATATATGGTTCAAAATTGAATGGAAAATCTTGACAATTTCGGGTAGCTTGATGTGCTGGCAATATGTACAAGTTTGTTTTTTGTATCAAGTAGGCACCGGCTTTCAGTAAAAGTTAGATCTTAGACAGAAGAAAAGGAATAAAACGCTTTTGCTAATAATATCAATAACAGAGCTAAAATACCAGAGGGTGAACTGGAACCGAATAATTAATGCCAATCATCCTCTCAATGCCCTTTTCGTGATCGGTTAAAATAACGGCAATGAGCTACCGCTACGCGAGGAATATTCCACTTTCGATACGCAAGGAAGGTGTATTGCGAGCAAAGAGGAATTGAACTTTAATCAAAATTCTTGTTTGTTGAGAAGTACGAATTAGAAATGGGTTTATTAACGAAATACTTTAAAAACAACAACAAGTACAGGAACAGCATTAAGTTAAGTTTTCGCGTTTTCCTACACTAGATTTGTGATTTCTCCTTCGAAAATAATCCTATTATTTTGGAGTATGATACTATGTACAGACACCAACACATAAAGCTACCCGAAACTATCAAATTTTCCCAATCAACTTTGAAGCATATGCTTCAACGATAAAGTTGAAAATCTATTAAGGAAATTTGACAGATTGTAGTAGATTGATGTGTATGTAGCATAATGTAAGCGAGGACATTTTTTGTCATATCTGCTGGATAGTTTGAAGCGGTTACCGATACATACCCTAGAACGTTAAAGATGACTGAAGGAACACAAATAGATCTATGAAGAATGAGTAGTCCTAAAAATAAAAAGCTAGTTCTTTTTAAAAGCAAGTATATAGGTGATGAAAGAACACCAGTTCGGTTTGTGTCATTGACATTAAAATCTGATCCCAATACGCCTGCCAACTGTATTATACCAACACAATTTGCAATTTTAGTCCTTAAGAAGGTCCTATTTTCGGCAAGTGATCTTTAGAGCTATCATTCCAATAAAGAAGTCATCGTTAATGATAAAAGAGATAAAAAGGTTGCCGAGTATCGACATGTTTATTGTAGAAACCTTTTTGCGTGTTGTTGAGTCCTTTCAAGTGTAAAATGTCGAAGTACCACTCTCTCAATCGCTAAACGGTGAATAATTTTTAACAGGATTCGGAAATTCTTTTGTTACTTGTGGTTCATTTAAAAAAGGATATGTTGCTCTTTCATTAAGTGACACATTACCTGAGATGCAGCAGATGGAATTATTGCTACAAACATAATCCCTATGCCTTAGGTAAGCGAGAAATAACTAATCTGGCCATGACATTTCGATAATGTCTGTTAGGTACTCGAGCAGAAATGAGGCGGCTTATCCGTTTGTTTGTACCTAATCCTTATAATAAACTTTTTCCGCCAAAGAGTCATGCGCTTCGCAAGGTTGAGTGTTATTTGCAGATTTTCCTGTAGCTATTGTATTTGCTAAGAAATTCATGGTTTAAAACATTGGTTTGTAGAAGAATCAAATTGAGTATGCGACTTTTGCTCAAATTATGTCCAGACTATCCCTGGACAATTAAAAAAAACCATAGACAAAGCTAAGTTTCTACTTCTTTCTAAATAGGTTTCCACGTGTTCCAAGGACAGTACAGTAGGTACAGTGAAGGACAATTAATTAATTCATTCATTTTCTTAAGACACAGAAACAAAATCAATAATTTTGATGAGGCTAAGGATTTTGCACATAACATGATTGTTAAATCGCGTAATATATTAGCAACAATTAATTGTAGATTCTAAGAAAAACCACCTTGTTACAGATAAATTCAAAAAGCTAGTGACTAATGAGTACCTTAAACCTCTAAAGAATAATATATAAATACAAACTAAACACATGAGTCCGTTCACCTACATAGAAGAGAACGTAATCGCTCCAAATCATTTGGGCGGAGTAGGTCGGCGGTAACAGAAACCGGTCTACTCGTAACCTTTGTTAATGATAACGACACGGATCATCGGTAAGCCTCATAGTTCATCAACGTATGGGAGATATGAACCGGTATTGGAATACGGTATAAGAATTTAGGGAAGTAAAATAATTATGAAAGGTGAAAAGAGTGGCTTCAAAAAATGTATATTCAAAGATATGGTCCCTTATTGTGTATTTACTTTGTCCGAACCAAATCTAAATTAAATTCTAGTGATTAGTTAAGAGTTAAAAGTAATGATTGATAGAAGTGTACCTAATTCACTCATCTTTAAAAGAAGATTATGGAAGTAAAGACGCTGTATCCGGATTTCGCGCTAATATTTTGACAATAGAAGAAGCTACTTGGTTAGCGAATATAATTTAAACAATCTGACATTCTAAAATGCTTGACACGATTTTTTGTGAGATCAAACAATTAGCGGAGTGTTATCAATTTTGTTAAATTTCGCACTGGACACATTTTCTGGACAAATTACTATTATTTTGATATAATATAGTTTACGGAATTTTTCACGTCGATATACTGCTATGCTAAAAATGCTAAGAATTTTGGTAACCCAACCGATTTTCGTAATTGAGAAGTCAATAATCTAAGTGGAAACATGTTATTAATGGACACTGTCTTAAATCCTCTTAAAATAGACTTTTCCAGTCTGCCTGTGCCCGAGGTTATTCAAGCTAATATAGGTATTCAGAGATAAACATCTTTAATTACATTTTGCTTCAGCTAATAAATAGATAATTAGCTACGTTCAATGAGCAATTCAATGAATGTATAAATAGACGATAAAACCTTTGATTATAAATGAAAGATAGTAATGAAATTGATAATATTATGTATTTGCGTCTTTATTTAATATTATCTCCATTTATTTGTATTTTTCGCGAACCCCGTTTTTTGCCAACATTTTTGATATTTTTCAAATTTATGCAGATAAATCCTCTAATTATAACGACCGTTATTCTGTAAGTAATTTAACCAAAACATGTATTTTCTGTTCGCCTTATAAAATCATCTTAGACGGATGTTTTGATTATTGTCATCTGCTAAGCATTCATTAACTTCTGCTACTTTCATCCTAATTGGTGGTTCATTCTTAAGTATTAGAGTTTATTGATTTGAAGGCTGCCTTTGAACCACTTTGATAATTGAATCAGATTATTATTGAATCCTTGTCCCCTATTTTGGGAAAGCATAAAGTCATGCTACAAAAAATATTGCCTCGTTACTTTTGAACATGAAAACAAAAGTAAGGGTATGATAATTTTAAAATAAGAACACTTTTGGATCTGAGGTGAGTCACAAGTAAATTTTCCCAGTTCGAAATAAAAATTTGCACAAATGGGATTGATGAGTTAAAATGCTGGCAATCTAAGAATACTCTGAACAGTGTTCCCTCGAGAAAGTTACTATTACTATTTTTAGAGTTTTTGTGTAAATTTAGATAGTAGGTACATCTACAAACGTGAAATACAAAAATATGCTGCGCTGATCCCAAATAAAATTTGGGATACGGGCAGAAGGATGATGATGATGGTAGTATAGTGCTATTATAATGTCTTTCGAATCAAGCTTACGTCACGTACCTACATCATAAGATCGCGCGACGCTCAAGAGTCTATGTGCGCTAGTGACAGATGACTTTCACGCAACGCAATTTTAGTGAGTATTTTGAACTTGACGGTTCAACCGGTTTTCCCATTACCAAGGGCAATACACGGGACTGTAGATAAATATTTGTTGTTACATCAAAAAGAGTTGAAACGAAGACGTCATGTGTTATCGAATTGATTACTATCAGTTTGATAAAGGTGAAAGATAAAACTGTAGCTCTTTTAGAGTTTATATAATCGCGTGTGATTTTAAGATAGTGTCAAACGGATTTTTTGCTTCGACTACTAAGTATTAACGCTCTTCTCTGTGATATTTTACTCGACGACCTGTCTCTTTATTATCTTCTATACCTATCCCAGAATTCAGGCCAAGCAATTTATTTCTACGGCAAAAACATTTTGACTATCGAATTGACGTTGTTCCCGCTATAAATATTCCTTTCAACCACGTAATATACACATTTAAAAAGCCCATTGCAAAAGCATACTTTTGCAGCTGAAAATAAAGTCGCAAATCGAAGAATGCTATAAAATATTTAGACCCCTTGCTATAAAACAAGCATATGGAACTCGTATTCAAAAATATCCGTTAAGTAAAATATGTGCAAAAATAGAAAGGATTTTATTTTTATAGAAAATGGTCATTCATTCGTCAAACCAACACAGCTTTGCGAATATCATTGCTCAAATCATTTTGTTAATATAAAATATGAGCCATAAATAAAGTAAGTGGGTAAATGGTTCTACCCACGGATTTCATGAGCATTATGCATTTGGAATAGACAGCGGACTGGTGAGTGAAATGCACTTAAATCTTATTTTGATGAATTTATACGAAACAACATAATTAAGCTTTAGATGAAAAATATTACTAATATTCTTCTTTGAATCTAAAAGGAACTATCATTGAATAAGGTCAATATGTTCTGGATGGGATAATCATCAGCCTTTAAGTGTCTCATTGCAAGCCAGGCCCCTTCTTGCTCAGAAAAGGAGCGCTAATCACCACGCATGCTCAAAACGGAATGCTGATTTCAGACTTTTAAAGACTAGATTTCCCCTAAAAGTTTAGCTTTGTATTTACTCATCCAGTGTCAAAGATATACATAAAAAGGACTATATTACTTAGAAAAGTTACATATAGGTACTTGCCTGAAACGATTGAACAGTCGTACTCGAGAGGCTAGTGCTGTTTACCACTTGGACACCACGGCTAGCTGAACAATATAGAGTAATTAAATGTTTTCCAATATAATCAGGTCAGTTTAACCACTAGGCCACCGCGACTAGTAATTTTAATAATGTTCTAGCGAATACGCAACAAAAATACTACACGATAATAGAGGAAATAAGTTACAAACTCAGAATACGTGAAATTGATTAGCTCTTAGATTGTAACGCATTCCTTTAACTGGCTTTTCTAATCTCTTATATTGATTTATGATAGTTTTTCTTCTTACATTGTTCACTGGCAAGATTGGGCAACTCTCAGACGTATACTAATATCATAAAGTTAAAGAGTTTGTTTGTTTCAATGCGCTCATCTCAAGAACTACTGAATCGATTTGAAAAATGCTCACATTGTTGGGAGATTGCTTGAAAAGGCTCAGGAGATGATGTTCGAAGATTTTTCGATAATTGCATTATGGAGATAAAAAGTTTATTAACAGCAGTTTATTTCAATCACTATTTAAGATCTTTTCATACACGTTCCGTCAAATTCTTACCTGTGCAATCAACCGAAAGATGGGTTATTGAAATGTGACGTTAATCATAATCACCTATCCGCTAATGTTACTCATGCATGCATGCATGCGAACCGACTGATATGGAAAGTAATGAACGCAAACGGCAACCAATAAATAAATCTACAATTAACGATAATATGCTATTAGAGTTATTACGTACTGGCATCAATGAGCAAAGTCCAATAAAAGATGCGTCGATGTCCAGAGAAATATACATACAGTCAGATACACTAATGTATGTAGATACTGAATACTAGTTAGTAAGTAGTCGTGGTGGCCTAGTGGTTAAAGAGCCAACCTGTCAAGTATGTGTGCTTGGGTTCGATTCCAGGTCAGGCAAGTACCAGTTTGTATGTACTTTCTAAGTATATCTTGGACACGAATGACTTTGTTTCGGATGGCACGTTAAACTGTAGGTCCCGGCTGTTATTGAACATCCTTGGCAGTCCTTACGGGTAGTCAGAAGCCAGAAAGTCTGACAACCAGTCTTACCAAGAAGAATCGGGTTGCCCAGGTGACTGGGTTGAGGAAGTCAGGCAGGCAGTCGCTCCAGCTACTACTCAGCTACATTCGGTTAAGATTGAAAGCTGACCCCAACATAGCTTGGGAAAAGGCTAGGCAGACGATTTCGCAGCTGCAGCGCATGTGTCAAATGTTTTCCATATGGCTGTAGACAGCCTCACTACTAGTTTGGAATTGATCCTTGAAAAACTGTGCTTTAGGATTGCTTTGTAATGTCGGACTAATGAGAGTTTCGTGCCCAAGTTACACTTTAAAAGGTACGTTTGATGTCACTGCAACTATTTTAGAAATAGTAGGTATGACTTAAGATGGCGCATAAAGGAAACAAATGGCCTTGTTCATAACATAAATGAAGGATGATTTGAATGTTTAATGCAATACATAATGCACCTGCCATTTGGTCATGGTATTTTAGAATAGGTAGCTTAAATAATAAAGGTAAGCTTTTAGTGTGTATAGAATGAATTGATGCCATCATTCGTCGATAAAATCTTGCTTATAGAATTTTAAAGCCGTTTGAAATATGTACTTACAAAGCACGCCAAACTGCCCGAAATGGTCAAATTTTCCCAGTCAACTTTGAACTATACGAATAAGTCAGCGATAAAGTTGAAAATCTATTAAATCTATTAAGGAAATTTGACAGAGCCTGATGTGCTGGCGTCTGTACTTAAGAGGGCTATCACCGAAAGTTGGCTAAAATAATTCTTATTCAATGTTTTAGGGAGCTCCCATAGCATATGTCTTACTTTCATGTAGTAAAATGGCCAAATTAATTAAAACGTGTAAATATTTGACAGCTATTTGCGACGTTGCCAACTTTCGGTGATAGCCCTCTTAAGGACCAACTAATGAACTCAATATGGATATTTTTTAAATATATACAAAATAAACATAGTGAAATCCCTTTAAATTCAAGATTTAATGCGTCTGATTCATTTAGCATGTCAACTGCAGCTGGTGCATTATTATGACTACACATTTAAAAGCTGACCTCGGCAGTAAACTCAAACAGGAGCACAACACAACGCAAGAATAAAGTGACGAGGTTATAAAATACGATAAAAATAATATACGACCAAGTGAGCATGCAATACGTTCCGTTTCTCGGAATAAATGGTCCAACGGAACTCATTACGCCTACGATAACCCTCGATTTCAAACAGATGAAACACGACATCAGTTCAAGTGGGGTGACATTGTACCACAAGTGCACAACATTTATTTGAGTTTAACTGACCGCCAACGCAACGCATCGCAGTGTCTCTATGTAAATGGTCATGCATGACTAAACTGCTCTAAAAATAGAACCCCGCCTGGGATGTGTGGCGATAACTGGACTAACTCGACCAAACTGGTCATATTTATGCCATGTCGCTTCCAAATATAGCTCACACGGTATGGAAATAGTTACGGAATACGCTTAACATGCCTTTATGTTGGAACTCGTTGAAGTGATTATTTATAGCTTCTAGCGTTCAAGTAACTTGAGGTTTGCTGTGGTCGATTTTATTTTCTCATATATGAGTCAGTGGGCATGACTCACTCTGAGACTGAAAGGCCTTAATTTCATCTTTCGGGGTTTCGGTTCCCAGTCCGCGTTCTTATTACGTCATATAGTGCAATGGCTTTGCAGTTGATGGCTTCAATTAAAAGGGTATTTGCCTCAACCGGCTGCTGAGATATCAAAAAGCTTTTAGTCTCGCAATTCATTTCATGACTTTACTTAATTATTATTAAAATCATTAAACTCTCTGATTTGCCACTGACAGCTTGCTAAGTAAAGCCGAGTCAGCTACAGAAAGTTTTATTACAAAGTTGACATTTTAATATTGTTATAAATTGTACATAATATTGCATTGGTATTCGAGATTTCTATCTGAAAATATAGCTAAGTGCAATATCTATAAAGTCAACGGTTAATACTATTTTATAACACGAAAGTTTATATTAATAAATAAATTAATACAGTAATAAGATTAAAATGTTAACACTCCTTGATTTCTAGTCTATTAGCAATTTCACAATTTGGATTATGCTGATATGATTAAATAGTTTATTTTTCTTTTTAATGAACTGAGTGATCAATTTGATAGCTGTCACATCTAGATCGTTTTACATACCCGACATACCTAAGTGTAACTAAAACTTCTAAGTACTAAGGGTCAACAATGAATGGTCTATATAAGCTATATCTGACATATATATTTCTGGAAAATATTTCTATAATATTGTATGGAATATGGATATGACGGCAGTTACAGAAATTAAATTGCGAGCTGACAATTCTAGCAATGGAATAACGTAGTTGGATTAGATTTGTTAAGAATAGTAAGCGATCCCTCCAGAACGCTTCCTACAATATTTTTCGTAAAATCAGAAAGACAAACTAGCTAGAGTTTGATATCGAACGATAGCACTAAGCTAGACAAATATGTATATAGCGTCACTATTGGTATCAAGGTAAATGCACTATGCGAGACAAATATGGCATCTCTATTATAGGGCCTTATAAACTCCAAGGGCAGAAATGATAGCTTACACTCAAAAACCATAAAAAGTACTCACGTTTGTGCAAAAGCCAACAAAAAGGTGATAATAAACAATGAAACAATATTATCGTTTGTGGATATTTGTGAAGTAGGACAAAATTTAAATATTTATCTGCGTTGTTGAACTTGCGGCTTCTGCTAACACGAGTTAATGTTTAATAGAATATGCATATTGTACTAAGTCGCTTTGTCCCTGCCTATACTATCGTGTTTACAGTTCGGCTCTGCTACTAAATGTCAACATATTTTAATGCATAACAGCACAAATGTAGGAGACTTGTCTGTTTTTATATTGCATTGTTTTGTTTTGTATGGATTTTCGCTAGCTAGAAAATTTTAGCTAGTTTGGTATATCTTTTGATGTTATTTCATGGGATACAGGGGTTGGAGTGGAAGAGTGTACATCTTTTAAGTTGATTTTTGAGAACTTAATTTATTTATAGTTAAGATATAATTTAAAAGTTGAACCAAAATCACAGTAATAAATGAATTAGAATTTCGTTAATAAAGTTGATAGAAAGTGATTAGATAGAGACGACGATATTAAAAAAATCTCATAATTTTCGTTCATTTAGTTGATAGGAAAAAAACACAATAAAATATTTACGTACGAAATGAACTAGGTAATTCTTTTATTATTCGTTTTAAACAAAGCTACTTTTCCTCGTAATTATGATGAGTGCGAATTAAGTCCTTCATCGGTCGACTGTCGCACTTATAAATCAGAGGAAATCGATATTTTAAAGTAAAATTTAAAGTAAATCTAGTATTTTAGTTAACAGTTTCCTGTTAACATTAGCATATTTATCATTAACTTAACAATTCATGTAACGTAAATTAGGAAATAAATACTAGCGCAAATTGTTATTCTAGAATAAGTACCTACTTCTGGGTTTTTGACATGATATAGGAAATTGATTTTGGTTGAACATTATTTGGCCAGTTTTAATGTAAATTATGCCTAGTAGTACAGTTAAAATGAATAAATAAATACTATCTTACAATGTTAGTATTATAGGTAATAGGTATTTGAAGACTTATGTAGAATAAGTACAGACAGCGATGGTAGACGTTATTACTTAGTTGAGATCAAATAAAGTGTCATCATAAAATCATAAAAGTAATAAAACCTACGTAAGTAAAAAGAAAAGAATAGAGCAGTAATAGGACCTAATATTACTACTCTATTCTTTTTTTTGACTGGTAAACCATTAAATGTAAAACTAAATATAAGGGGGTAAAAACATCCGAATGCGAATCGCTTCGAGAATGGATGTTATGGCCGTGCCCGCTTTGCTTAAGTCTCGGATGAGCCTCGGCTCAGATAATAAAAAATTACAGGAAATATCAAACAAAATAAAATCAGACTTCTACTGACTAAAAACCATTTTTACGTGCCAAGGGCTGCGGTAACTCTTGCGAATTATCCCTTTACCTTTCTAAGAAATTATCCTATCTTTGTCCTGATACGATAATAGACACATCACTCTTTCATGATCTCACGTGACGTCACTCAAAAGGCCTAAATGGCACGCCCAAATATCAGACAGTTCAGATAGTAGGAAAAATACCGTCCTGTCTCCACAGAGTATATCAGATAAAAATGAAGCGGATAAAGTCGGATATAGTTATCGCTACCTAATATTTTGTGGCACACGTTAAAAACGTAGACGAACAAACGCCTGTAAATTGTTTATTTGACTTGTAATCTCACGTACAAATGAGATTCAATTATGAATATAAATCTTGTAAATGGAACAGTTTTACAACTGTTTTACGATAGTAGTCTCATTAAAAGTTTAAAATAAGAAATGTGTACTCATCGTAAATCAAGCTGAAACAGGAATGATGATATTTTACGAGAGAATAATATTATGCTTTTGGAAAAGTGAGATGATTTAGATACATGAAATGCATATACCATTTATCTATAAATCAATTTGAAAGAGATTGCTAGACTTGAGATCACTGAGCTGGATAATATTGTGACGTGCGTTATCACCGCGTAGAATCATGGAAAACTACGAATATGCGTTACAAAAATAACTTCTGGCATCAACGAACGACCAAGTACAGTTTATTCTCGCTTACAAAAGCAGTTAATTCATACAGTAATGAATATTGAGTTGCTGATAACATCGAACAGTCGGTTCTCAAGCTATAGCGCTTGATGTAGAATTTATTTCTTGATGTTAATTTTTTTTTTTTGATAAGTAAAATTATATTGCGAAAATAAATCTTTAGGGTTTGCTTCGTTTTAAGAACACCGAAAACAGTTGCCGTTTATTGCCGCAAACCGTAAAAACTTTTAGCACCACTTTAAAAACTTAAAATAAATGAAGATACGTACGTAATTTCACTTGTTATAAAACTGAATTTAACGGTCGGTTTAAAATTCATTTTTGACTCGGGTGAAAGCTGTAATACAAGTTCAAAATATTTTTTAAATATTTCAGCACGATTGTAACAGTACTGAAAAAAACAAACCCAATTCATAAAAGCAGTAATGTCATAACCGTAAAAGCCAATATCAACATTGTTGAAATACAAAGAAAATATCTTATACAGTCAAAACAATAATTGACATTACATTACATGAAGAATTCTTACTAATATTATAAAATGTGAAAGTATCTCTGTCTGTTCAGCTTTCATCAACTCCACTGTACCGATTTAAATACAATTTTATCCTCAGATAGTCCACAGCCTGAGAAAGAGCATAGGCTACTTTTTATATCACCGCGAGGAGGGACGTGGGTGGAATAGCGGCGAATAGAACTGCTAATTGCAATAATGCAACTGTAAAATATAAAAACGCTGATGATAGACATAAAACTAAACTTGCCACTTCAATTACAGCGCTCACCGATACAAAATAACGTCAATATTAATCAACGTCCTTGAGTCTAAGCTGGCGTTAAATCTTAGAAATGAATAGGGTGATAGGAAACGTTTCTGATACGCAGCCAAGAGTAACAGGTAGATAAACTAAATGTTAATTGGCAATACGCCACCGATGCACGTGTACTTAGGCATGGTGATGCAAAATAAAATATGAAATTAATAGATAGTGTCTTTGTCTCGGCTGTTTATAATAGAAAGATGTTGATGCAACTGTTTGAGAAAAACAGAACCACTCAGTTTCTATTGTTTATTTATCAAAAATATGATTTCGAATACCAGCATTAATTTGCGTATCTGTGTATAAAATTTATTCTTCTTACATTCCTATGAGCTTTGGGAATGGTAGGCGTACCTACTGTAGTATCCACATTCCACGCAACAGGCTTTCTGCATCCACATGCTTTATGAGTCTTACTCATGGACGAACAATTTCCTGAGGTCACTCAGGAACTCGTTCAAGATGAATTTCTTCTTACAAATGATACGTGGAAAGTCATTCACACGTTTTATGTAGAATCATAAAATATTCAAGGCTTAATATAAGTAACATAAAATCTTAAGAGCAATTAATTGAAGTAATATAAAGTTACGATTGCGATATGCCAGGATGTTAGTATTAGCAGCATATTCGTCAGATATTCCTTTCCACTCTCGAATGTTCATAGCTTCTTTGTTTACATTATTGATACTTTTTGTAGCTAATACTTTTGCTGGATTTGAGCCAAGAACAACAGGAGATAAAATGTTTACGTTATTCATTTAATTGTTTGGTAGTCATCAACTTTTTATTTATTGTAAAGCGTTTTGTTCCATCGTAATGAAACAATTAATGGTTCGGTTGACCGCGTTATTGAATGGTTTATTTAATTCTGAATAAATATACCAGAGGTTTATGCAACTTACCAGAAGGATCTATAAGCTTGGCAATTGAAGGTAAAAACACTACCCAATCATGAGAAACAACAATCACGATGAAGGAATTTCCAGCTACAATTGTTACACAATAAATATTTTCGCATTCAGCAATTGAATGTTAATTTACCCTCTTAAAATGGACCGTGACTAGACTAGACTAGTAACTAGTTGCTATGCAGAATTTGGCAGGGACGTGTACGAAATTTTGCGTTGTGTAATGCTAGACGAAAAAGGACTATAAAAGGTCACATCAATTCGTACGTGAAGACAGTGAATTCGTGATTTGTAATAATACGTGAGATGGTTAAAAGCCTAAACCCCTTGATAAAGAACATAGATCTATTTTGGCAACTTTTGATCGCAATGCTAGAACATGTGTTGAAAAATTGTTAATGTGAATTATTTCCTTCCACCTCTAAAACAATCTTAAATGGGTTAATTGCATTCTACGCTTGAAAATTATTCAAAACTAGCAATTTATTATCTAAGCTGTGAGCCACATTGCATAGCAACGAAGAACGGGAACTAAATCAAGAACGCGGAAGGACTTTGTGAAAATATCTCTACTGAAATATCTTGAACCAATCTGAAGTGTTAAAATCTGGTTCTGTCGTTGACATTGAAAATAGGAAAACATTTATTGATGATGGAAAAATCTGTAAATAGCCTCTCATCTGTCATGATAACGTATGAGTTGTAGATATCAAAAACACTACATTATTTCCCTAAATATGAAATCTTTTTAGTATATTTTCAATTTCTACTTCGATTTCTCAACAAAATGCAAGAAGTGAAACTGTTATACTTTTGAGGAATCTGGATATAATTCTCGATACTTGTGAAGTGTTTCTCGCTATCTATCTAGGTAGATATCTTCCTTCGCTAGATATCTTCCTTAGCTAATAGATTATCACAAACACCAAATTGGAATTCATTTGTCACCTTTTGAACACAATTCTTGCAGTTTACAAAAATTGATCCATAAAGAAGCAACAACAATTTAATAAATCAAATTGCCTTAAATCCATTTATAAAGTAATGATAATTTCGTATTTTTTTATTATTATTAGATTAGTATTTAGTGATTCACCGATATAACTTTGTTTATCTCTGTGAACCTTGGCTAAAAATAGTCTACTTATCTCTTTTGTGGCATAAAGATGATTAAGGCAATTAAATACATATGCACTAGCTGCATGATGTTCTTTGATTTATTAATTTGTTTTACGTACAATTTTTAAATCTACAGTTATGACCTCTGCTGTAACAAAACCTAACTTTGACAGCTTTTCTAAATTTTTTTTCAGTTTATTTTCATGTTTGTCTCACTTCAACATAGTGTTCACTTCAAACCAAGTATCGCAGTTTTTAAACATTCGTTTTAACCACAAGCAATGATTGCTAGTCAATCAACTGCGAATACGATAATGGATTTGCCACACTCGATTATAAAAAATGCTGAGATAACTAACAACAATTGCAGGCATATATTTTTTCAAACATTTGCGATTTGTAGCAATGGTTTAAATGAGCAATCTGTACAATCTAAATATTTAATCAGATATAGGTGATGTTCTAAATAGTAATAAAATAGTATGGTTGTACGCAGTAGTCAACAGATAAATTGTAAATTATACGAGTAGAAGCTTGAGATGGTGCGTCTCAGACTTCATTTTACTGCGTCGAATAAAAAATCTGACGACAGTCATTAAATTTAATGATTTTAGATCGTCTATACTGAGTTTACGTAAGCAATGGGAACTAATAAAAGAATTTGCGTTGCAAATTTTGTCCATTTTAGACTGTAGGCTACAAAATCCGCAGAAGCGTTACCAAACACATTCAATAACATTTTACCAGTCTCGATTGCTATGCCATCCACGAGCATACCTCGAACGGCTGCTATTTACCCGGGTCACGTGTTTTGACGAAGTAATACATTACATGGTTTGCATACCTGCATTATTCATTCCGTAACCCGACTTATGGGTACTACACGAAAGAAAAATTAGGTTGGTTTATTGCTTAGTAGACTATAAAACCGCTCCTCTGATGAATGCTAAGTAAATTCTAAAGTTTCTATGGCGTTTACGCTCTTTTTAAAGTGCAAATTGAATTCTAGACACTTCCAATGCATATCTCGATGCCAATCGCCTGTGCCGATTTACTGTAATTTTCTAAGGAATTTTAGCTTCGTTGGTTCGAAACAAGAACTCGTAGTGCTGCTAAAGCCAGACACTTGTGTTCTATCCTTTTATGGACAAAAGTGAAATTAAGTTTTTCTGATGAACGTAGCGAACACTACAAATGACGATAGTCTGGTAGAAACGCGCTAGACTAATAACATTAGCCTAATGAGGTAATAAAAAATCTAAATTAAAGCGTGTATTGAGCTAAACACCGCGAGCTATATCAATGGAGTTACATTACAAAGTGTTAAAAAGCACAAAACTAGCTGGCGTACTAGTTAAACTAGTTAGTTAGTCATAGATACGACATTTCAAGACTGTCTGGTTCGTTTATTTCAAAATAGCAACGCCAGTTTTTGTTGGCTTGCAGCTGAGTTCTGATCATAAAGCTACTGATGATTTCGAGGTTATTTTTTAGTTAGATGTAGCTTGACACTGTCTAATGACTCTTAGGTTAATATCGTCCATCAAGACCTAACGAACACTACTTAGAACCCGATTTAGTTCCTGTACATAAGCATGCGCGAATTGGCCATGTATTGGACTATATTGTAAGTGTAGTGTAATAAATGCAGCAATGAATAGAACGCCTTCAAAATCTCGGCGAATTAGCCCTTTCTACATAGGACCATAAAAAAAAAATATGCTCAAGACAAAATCTATCCTTGAGTATCTTGATTTAATCTTAAGATCTGGACCATATTGATTTCATTGAATATGTTACCATGTGCCTATTCATTACAGTGCCAATGCTAAGACCAGTTTGCTTCTAGCATTGAGCATGTGTACGCGTATTGATATCATCGGTCCATCAACTCTTGTCATATTGTTAACTGACCTCTGTCAATAGTGTCAGCAATATTCAGTCTTTAATATTTGATTTTCTAAATGTCTTTTTTAATTATTGAAAATATTAATGCAACCTTCTTTTTATGTAATTCTAAATGATTCTTTTATTCATGTGGGATGATTGATTAATTCTCATCCACGTCCATGTGGAGTTCTTTCTTTAAATTGTAACGTTTCAAATGATGTTTTGGTATGTGTATTTTTTATT
Organism: Heliothis peltigera; assembly: GCA_958496145.1. NCBI lineage: Eukaryota > Metazoa > Arthropoda > Insecta > Lepidoptera > Noctuidae > Heliothis > Heliothis peltigera. The sequence goes on from OY292337.1 coordinate 6,419,636, forward strand.
TTGAGTTTGTAGAGGGCAATATTTTGCACAGTCATCACTCGAAGGTTATGTAAATTGACACTGTTAATGTAAAATTCATTGATACATTTTAACCTTCCTTTCGGGGAATTACAAAATATATTGTAAATTTCCTTTTACCATCACACTTTACACTATTATACATATAAATGCGAAAGTGTGTGAGTGTGTGCGCATGTTTGTAACCTCTTCACGCCCAAATGGCTGAACGGATTTTGATGAAACTTAGTAGTAATATAGCTCATATATCACAATAGCGTATAGGCTACTTTTATCTGGGTACGGGAAGAACTTCCCTCATGAAGCGGGTGAAACCGCTGGCGATAGCTAGTTTTAAACATTTGACGATTTTAATTATTTTAGTATTAGTTATTCAATTGTTCATGTGACTTGTTGTTTTACGTGTTTAAGGTTCCTTGTATCGGCTGTAATAAGAGGCGATAACTATGTCCTCAAACGATCACACATACCTATATATATAATATTCATACATTATAAATAACTTTAACTTGTACGTTTCCTCACAATATTTCCCTATATATATAATAGGGAAGATGCAAATGTAATATTATTGAAAATTTTATCATTAAAATTTTAAAAAAGTATAAAAGAAAGACTACTGTAACGTTTTTATTTTACATAATGTTGATTTTTACGAATAATTAAAAATTAAAGTGACTTGAAACGAAACGTATTTCAAAACACCAATCAGCGTTCAGTGACGTCACTCCCGTTATGACAACTTATTTGAGGTTATAGATAGTTGTAAAGGTGAACATTAATGTAATTAGTTTGTGCGAGAATTAATTGTTTTTTTCAGATTAAAATGGAAGTTGGATTTATTGATTTTTTTTAGGTGATAATGCTACAGTCTTTTGGGGTATTTCCATTTCTACTTGAGCTTGTTTCGATCGTTTCTGAGGATATATAGACACCTGTACACTCTTATCATTGGATATTTGAAAATTTTCAGAATCATGTGTTTCTGTGATTAATGAACACTCTAAAGATGAATCTGAAATATGAAAGAAATAATAATTCAGTTCTTCATCAGCAAGTACTATCTTAATAATATTACAAATGTGAAAATTTAAATGTTTGTCTCTAGTATAATAAGGATAAATCTGAACGAATGAATTAAATGCTCTCAAGAATTTCGCGTTTTTTTGGAGAATAATAATTATCCTTCCCATTCGCAGCTTGGAACCACTTTTTTCTTAGTTTTGGGTCAGAAGGTCCAGTCAAAACTTTATTTAAGTAGATGGACACAAAACATGAGTCAACGCGGATTTTTTTCGGAGCATTGGTGGTATTGTTATGATCCCCTGATGTTGACGGATAATCCATTTTAAATTTTTACTGAAAAATATCTCGAAAGTCGAGAAAAATGCAAATGAATGAAAGCCGGCAACGAACAAGTACGACTAGTGTCAGACGCGAATGACGTCATCGGAACCGTAGGCCCGTTTTGGCGCGAAAATTTAAATTGTCAATTTAAAACTGCATTTTTTTACAATAAATTGCAGTGTTTAATTTTTTTTATATATTTGTGGTCTATTCTACATGGAATTCTTTAAAATAAAAGCAAAAATAAAAATATTGCATCTTCCCTATTTTAAATCGAGTGATAATTATATCCGACATGTGTGGTTATTTATAGAAACAATAAAACTGAGTAAGATAAGCAGTTGAAAGGAAAAATAATTAATGTCTAATAAAAAAATGTATCTAATTACTAGACGTTTGTCCTTCAATTAAAACGTACAAAATTAGGATGATGACTAGGTCAAAAATAAATTACTTTATCATATTCAAATTGTAAAACATCTTAAAATAATGACAGTTTTATTTATCGTTTTGAAACGATTTTTTTTTTATTGATAATGGAATATATCGAAATAAGTAATAATAAGTGTAATAATACAGGCTTGATGTGAAAAATTTGTGACGTCAAATCTTAGTATTTCCATGCAAATTGCATACAAGGTAACAATTTTTGACAGTTCAATAAAATTAATGAATTTGACTACTTGTCATCTACCGTATTCTATCAGAATAGGATTAGCCGTTTAGATTTAGAAGCGTAGAAAACATTTATACTACTAGGTATGTTGTATCTTTGTTTAAAGGTTAGAATTAATGCAGGTGCATTTGAACTGTGTATTAGAAGCCGAGCTTGAATCTAATTTGAACGTATCATTAACTCGAGTAGAGACCTTGATACGAGTTGGAAATGTTCAACTATTTTTATAATCAATATCAGCGGTCAACGCAGCGAAGATGACCTTTCACAATAAATAGATTTATAAGCATTTATAATAAACTGTTATTGGCCTTCCAGTTTACTTGAATGCGTGAAAATATTGGACTGAAGTGTTTTATTTTTGTATGATGATTTTATAAGCGGATTTATTCGACAAATAAAATGCTTTCTTATATTTTTTTATTAATCGAATAAAGTACGTATATAAGATTTTTTTTAAAACTTTGGGAGGACATTTCGGAACATTTTACACTACCAAAGTTGATTCAAAATAAATATTAATTAATATTTTATTAGACGAACCTTGAACTGAGTGATAGGAGTATCATTGATACTAATTAAATACAGTCTCAGATTGATATCTAATTATTAATGAGAATCGATGTTGATGTAAGCTTGATTTAGAAATACTTTATTTTTAGGACTTTGATGAAGTAAACGTATATGTATTATAATCTGAAATATGAATGTTCATTGATTTTCGCTTAGATTTACGAAACAACTAAAAAACTATTTTTTTTTAATAGTATAATTTTTTACATTTATTATTTTTATAAATCCTATCATTTTTCAAAATATCAGGTTACGTATTACAAACGCTAGTACAAGAACCTGCCTCAATCTGTCAATTTATTTTAATAGATTTTCAACCTTAACCGAATACCCGAAGGTTAATATTCGATCTGTAAAATTTGACAGATTCGAGTAGGTTGACCTGCTAGCGTGTACTATTCAGATGTTTCATAAATAAGTGGAACAAATTCAAGAACTCTCTCACAGATGTATGTTGTTACGATGTTACATAAATTCTCACATTAAAATACGAACCACGTTATATTCAAACATCACTGAACAGGTCTAATTGAATTCTTACATGCGTTTAATTTAATGGAAATTAGCACAGTTCATGTAATGTGTACAATATCCACAAGCTTAACTGGTATTTACTCGATTTTTATTGCGTATCAAATAATAGGGTGTAATTGGATTAAAAATTGTTGGTCCTGAAATCCTGGCTAAAGTTCTAAATCTTACGCTGAGTTTATACACGAGTGTAGATAGCGAATGTCAGCGTGATTACAGAAATCTAAGTATAATGACAAAACATTTGCTTTAGACAAGACATAATTACAGAAAAATGACAGATTGACATAAGATTTCTTTTGACATTATTTGAAGAAATTTTTCTTTTCTTCGATCGACATAAATCTAATCGACACAAGTGATTATATGCGAGTTGACAGGTCGCGCCATGGGCAGAAGACATGTTGACATTGACAGAAAGAGCTTTGTCTTTTCTTGATGGAATAGATATAGAATGCTGTAATGTGATGAAGTTATGCATGTATATGTTATGAAGTTAAGTCGTTTAGTCTAGTAGTAATATTGTTTCAACATGCTTAGAAAGGACTTTTTATATTTTTCCCTATGACATCAGACGGGGAAGTAGGTACTAAAATAATACATTATGTGCCAACTTCAAGTAAAAAAATTGAGATAACGGCAGGAAAATGTCATATTTTTTTACTATGCATGACCAGAAATAGACGTATATTTTTAATACTTTATCTAAGATTTGATTAATGATGCACTGTAATAGACTTTTTATCTATGTTCATATCGCCTTCACGTTACGTTTACTAAGGTGATTGAATTATTTACTTCATTCGGGTTAACGTAAACATTTCAAAGAAACCTAAAACCCTAGCTTTGCCCACATAAAAGATATAGGAGGATAGAAACAGCCGCGAATCGCTTCGATAAAAGATGGCGTACCATCTTTTATCGAAGCGGACGAAGTGGACATGGCCGTGGCCATGTCCACTCTGCTTGGGACTTGGCTGTGGCACTGCCGTGCCCTCAGATCTATATGCTGACAAAAATTTTAGATTTTATCAAAAGTGAAATGTAAGTACGTTAAATAAAAGCTATTAAGGTTATTACGTATTAGCGACTTTAAAATAAATAGTAAACTACTTAACGTAAAATGTGAAAATTATATTTTTATCAATAACTTGTTTGGAACTATCGATAGTTTAGTACGACATAGAAAGTAAATTAAAACCGTACATAGGACTTAACAATATAGCCTACCAAGCTAACGAAAATTACAGTAAACAAAAAATAATTGATTCCTTTAATTAATAAGACATTAGGAAAAAAACACTAAGTTATTTGATAAATCATGAGCTAATTTTTCAAATAATGACTAAAATGAAAGGATACGCGGTACCCATTTTCTTTAATTTGCAAAAATTAAAAAGTAGGTAACTGCTACCAATAAACTCGTGAATCTGATATTATTTTTCCTTTCCGAATTAATTAATAATTAACTTATGATTACATTAGGACGAACTCATTAATAACTGTATCGAAACCTCAATAAATTAACGGTCCGAATTGATGTAGGTATAAAGAAAGTGGCAATCAACATACCTCTCTTATGTTCCTTAATTTAAGTCTGTGAGTATTCTAGAAAGTCTTTCTTAAACATGACTTTTAATCATTTAATATGACTGACTTGCTGTTTGCAATACCAGTAGGTTTGGTAATATTTTATTAGAAATAGTCACTAAACAGCAGTGTGGAATGAACCACTGAAAACATCTTCTGTTACTCTCTAGATCAATTTTTAATTGGTGGGGTTGAGCTCTTGTCCTAAGTCGTGGTTGTGGGTGGACTGGGAAAGAACATCAAACTTTCCATCAAAACTTTCAACCAATTGCTGTCCCTTTTTTAGCCTCATTAGTTTCCAGGGTAATTCTTTCGAACAATTTCGTAACCCAAAATAGTTTAATAGGTTTAATTCTGACTGGAGAATCTGATTGGGGACATAAAAATAACAAATCTCATTAAACACAAGTTGCTGATAGCCAAAAATAATGAAAAATATTATAATTTGATTAATTTCGATACGCGCTATTATCTAGAATGTGTGTGTTTTATCTATCGAATATTTACGATTACATGGTCCTTGAATTTGGACGAAAAATTCATGGTTGCTGGTAAAGTGTGGTGAACATTTAGATACGTATTGTTGACGGCAAGATTATAGTTGTTATTGACATTGAGAAGATTACTGTCAAGCATTTTTTGAACATTTTGTACCTCGTCATACTTACATAGGGTTTCTTCGATTTTATATTTGAGAGCAGTACCTAACTCTTATTATAATAAGAGTTTTGAAGATACAAATCCGTGGCAGATCTAGTTATGTTTTATATCATTTATGTTTATGTTTTTTTCTTATTTGAAGTAACGGTATTCCTTTTTCTCGCTACTATATTTAAATTGTCATTAAATTGTATTGACGATGAAAGTATTACACGCCAATCCAGGTAGGGGCCGATTCTGTTAACGTCAATTATATCGACCACTTCAGTGTCACTGATGCAAGCCGCTAAGGCAAAAACTTTTAGAAAGTTACAAATTGATTTAACAGTTTCTAAATTGAGCAATCAGTAAAACAAACAATTTACTAGTTAACAATTGACTCACTTATCGATGTTTATTTTAAAATTAAACTTATTTGCATAGTTATTATCCGTCTTGAGTTTGTTTACGATAACATGACTACCCAAGTTAGCACGGAATTAATGCATGATTGTTGTAGCAAACTGCAGTAAACAAGAAACGTTATACCAAATACTAACACTAAGGTTTGAATCTAAGAGTAAACTGCTGATTAACCGCCATTACTGTATGGGCTATTTTTAGAATCCGCACAGAGATCACGTCTTTGTCTGCTGTAATGTAAATGACTATCAAACATTCCAAGTCTCACAGAATCTGTTTGCGCCGCCGATCAAAACAAAACGTTACATAACCTAAAACTGACACAACAAAATGTAACTCACCTATATTGTCTCTTAGAACCTTCGACATTTTGCCAACCTTCATATTTGCACTAAAAAAAGTAATAAGATTCACAGTGAGGTTATAAACACGATTGTCTGTTAACGTCACGTCATTTTGACAGGTGACGCGCGCTGTGACCGCCACCTCGCGCGGCTAGGGACGCACGGGAGAGTTCCCCGAGCGGTGGTGTATTCTGTTGTCGAATGACATAGTTTAGGGAGTGAAGTAGTCGGAGGAGTGTAACTCGTCTTAGCTTCTCGCGGCCAATGAACGGCACGGCCCGATGCGCCAAGGTCACTGGAGGCAAAACCGGCGGCTCGCAGGTCCGGTAGAGGGCGGCACGCGGCGCGAGCGATGAACACGAGCAGCTTGAGTGCTGCCCGTATGGCAACTAAACAGAAACACTGTAAGTATGGCCCGGCATGATGCGCCGATAAGCGGTATTATGGAATAAATAAAAACGCGACGCGTTCTGAATGTGAATGAATGTGCAGCCAACTTTACGTCATTTTATTCATTGTCTTTTTAATACCTACTTCGGTGTAACATTGAATAGGTACTTTCTATCGACATACAATGACCAAAGACGTGACGGGTGAACAAATTAAATAACAATTTGTTTTCAAACAAAAGAAGTACGAAAATAGACCCAATGTTTGATGAGAACACTGCTAATATACGGTTGTAAGGTGTTAAGTGTATACATACGTATATGAGATTAAAGAAGTTGGCAGTCATGGGTAATCTTTGATGTTGTGTAGGTAGACTACAAGAAACAAGCTGGTAAGAACTAAGTACTCACACCTTTTCGCCCCATTTTTCATTTTCACCTGTATCTAGGTCAAGCAGAAAGCATCACAATTATAATACTATTGTAGTTTTATTATTATAACTATTAAAAGCATACTTCACATACTCCGTAATATAATGACAGAATTTTTTGTTAATTTTTCCATAAAATTAATCTAATTAATTGCATCAATCAGTTAGTTTTCAAGGATTTGTATTCATAGTCTCGTGTAATTATTGACACATTACACTTTTACACACCATCGATCTAAGTCGATTATTTTTTAACACTGCACTTCTAACTGCTTCTTAAATTATTATATTGTAAAACATTGATTGAAGATAGATATCTTCTTCAAATGAGTTCTTTTCTTTTTCAAATGCTTGATCTTGATCGAGATTGAACTCAAATCTTTGAAAATGAACAAATGAACGAATTTTCTTTTCACCTTTAATGACATTATCATTAATGAATGCCAAAATCGGAATATGCCAAAAATCCTTTAACAGTTAAGCTAATAAAAGTAGTCGGGATTCGGGCTTCGCTTTAATAAGCATGATATTAGGAAACATATTGAAAAGTAAACTTGCATATTATTGTGAAATGTAAGATAAATATTTTAAAATAAACAAAATAACACTTGAGGCGAATCAAGAACAAAATGTGGGCAAACATGAAGAAAATAAAAAATATTAATTAGTATTTTTTTTTCGAGACGAAACAATAATGATATGTGGGGTTTTATGGAGCCGTAGTCAAAATTATTGATAGTGTATGATCCAAAGGTAGGCACTGGCTAATGTCATCGTAAATTTTATCTGGACACTGTGTATCTACATTATTAGATATTATTAATGGCTTTAATTTGTTTTTCAGACATTTCTTTGAATTATCATTTTTCACAAAATTTATTTTTTTTGTTTCATTTTATTCTATACATTTCAATAAAAAATACCTAACAAAAATAAAACTCGCTACTGGACGATAGATGGCGCTAGTGACTATCGTTATACGAAAATGCTAATATAAGAGACTGTATTTTTTAAAATACAGCAAAATTACAAACAACAAATGAACAATCAAAATTATAATTTTTTTTAATATTTAATGATTAGAAACTCAATCGTAGACAAGAAAGAGAGAGATTTACAAATAGAAATTCAAAGAAGTAAGTCTGAGACTAGACGAAATAATATACAATAATAATATTAGTCCTATTAAGATTGAGGTTTATAAGAGAAATATTACTACTTTGTCAGATCGCTAGCCTACGATGTCAATTACGTTTAAAAATACCTGTAGAAATGTATCTCTATGCAGTACCTATTACAATTGAAGGGAATAAGAAACAGTCGTTCGCGTTGGCGGAATAGCTACACTGCTAGACCAAAACTAGTTTAGGTATAGAAATATTTTTTTCAATTGTCTCGTCTACTACTATACATAGAATGTACGCATTATGTGCAAATTCTTTTTTATTAGGAAATGAGACGACAAAGCCATTTTCAAAATAACTGTTGAAGTTAGCTTGGAAGTATCTAATCTAACTTAGAAGATGTTCCTTACATAATTGCACATACATACAATTACAACATATATACAATATAGAAAATGAAAAAACTTTAGTGCACAAGTAGTGTTGCAGTGAACTCAGTAAGAAAAAAGTTACTCTTTACAGATGAAACTTGTACTACAAAAATCTTTTATAATTTTATCGTAAACCGTACCGCAGGATAGTATCACAGTCCCGTCTATTACTGTCTTGTTAATTATGTTTTTGTACCTATCTAAAGTAGATCAATACAATACTAGCAGTCTGTAAATCTTTGTGAATTAAGCTGAAGCCATATTGTCGTTGGTAATTTTCAGAAGACAAGATCTCAATGTTCGCATAAATACCCAAACAATACAGACTCAATATTTTATAAACCGTATCTTAGTGAACTGTTTAGATCTACATATTCCACGTGTCGATCTCATATCTATTGCAAATATGCAATGATACAATACCTAGCTACTGACGAGATATCTGCCCTTACGTCAAACGGAATACTTCTTAAACATGATACGTGCAACAATTTGCCGGACACGTGTCTGCACTTACTTTTAACAGCTGGATCCCACGCAAATACGTTTACGTAGGTACGAAATATTATTAGATTCATCTGGTACCAATGGGGCATTTCAGCGACTTATTGAGTTAGATAAATACTAATCGTTTTGTTGCCATTCCCAGCTCATGCAACCGTAGCTGTCTACATCCTCAGAACAACACAATTTTCTATAGAACACAGACTAGAGTAGATAACAGGAGGACATGGAGGAGCCAAGAACTCACACTTTTTGAGTACTTACGCGTGTCTTCCTTTGAATTTCTTTAAAACAGTCATGCGTAAACCTGGAAGTGTTAGCTTAACTTAGATATTCGTTGCAAAGGCAAGAAGTTATAATGTTTTTTTTTTCCTTAGCCCATACTGTCCCACTGCTGGGCAAAGGCCTCCCCCAAAGTCTTCCATCTGTCTCTATCTGAAGCGTGCAGCGGCCAATCAGCGAGGAAAGTGTCTTAATCGTCTCGCCAGCGCTTCCGTGGTTAGCCTCTAGGCCGTCTTCCATCCTCGGGGATCCATTGGCCCAATAATGAATGAAGCTTTCAGAAGAGAACCAATTCTTGAACAGTGCTATATCAACTAAGTTGGTAGACTTATGGCGACCCAAGATATAAAATACTGTTATGAACTTATAAGCATAGCAGGTAATCATTTCCCACAGTAAAGTGCCTAAAATTAAACTCAAAGAACAGCCATCAACTTTCCATAATCATATGAAATATAGAATAACAATAAAATACAAATATTGACGGTAATCTTCTTGCCTAGTGTTAATTTCAATAATCAACTTACCTATTTTTAGTTCATGGCAACCGTTATGGCTTGCGTGAAGCACGAGATTGGCATTCTACAGCCCGTTCATTATAATAATCATTACTTAGGCTGCACTATGATGCGTGTCCTATCGCTTCATTTAAAACACCTATCTTGAGATGACGCGTTTATTCATTTTATTTGCTGATATAAAATATAGAAATATAACGGTTTATGTTTTCTTCTTTTACTACAATGAGAATAAGGGTAATAATTTCAAAGCAATAGGTATAATTTATAACAGGATTTACTTTTAAACTGTTAGTTGAGGGCGTTAAAAAACTGTTCTCTACCACCCAGTAGTGTACAGTTTATGACAGTTATCAGTTTTTTGACGACCCCGATGTCGCAATGGTTACCACGCCGGTCTGCCGAGCTGAGGGTTCCGGGTTTGATGAGGATTCGGGATTCGGGAAAAAGGTGTCCCGATATATTACATTGACGCCCTTTATTAGTGGGAAGATGATTAAGTAAATATATTTTTAATTTAGAATAATTATAAAAGGTAGATGAATTTCATGAAGTTTAAGTTACCCCAGTTATTTCGCCTTCAACTTAATTCACATAGCAACGATAGCTTTGAAATCATTCGGTAAGATAACAGTATCACCTACAAATACTTTACCAATTTTTTTTTCAAAATCGAGTCAGTTTGTTGAATGACGTCAGCAAGCTGCCAATGCAGTACAGATTATTTTATATACTCAAAATTTACATTGAAGCAGGTACTCAAAAGACTTGTTTATCCTGTTCTTTGAACCTGTTGCTAAATTGCCATGTGAAAGGAGAGGAGCTACTTTATACGTCAGGAATATTTGCATTCAGCCCGAGGTAGCGATGGGGGTATTTCAAATTGATTACACCGGCTTCCCTTAAAACTAGTATTTAGAGTTCTTTATTAGAGGTATGTATGTTATATTGTATTGTTTCGAGACTCAAAAATCTCATCCCCTTATTTAAATGATCAATTTTTTAGGTAGAAAGCCAGATGTGTCAATTCTATGATATAAAATCATTAATAATGGGCTACTCAAATTGTTAGGATTAAGATAATATTATGAAGACTTTATCGAGTTTATGTACAATTAACTACGTATTATATTGGATAAAAATATACAAAATCAAGTCAGCCTTTACTGGGAAACTTAAACAAATTGACCATTCTGAGAAAATCTATAATTTTGCATGTAGGTTTATAAAAAATATATATCTTATTTTTGATAACAATTCAATACTTGCTCTGATCTGTTGATTCTAAATTTATGGCTATTCATGACGACTTGCACACAAACCAGAGTACCTAAGCCAGAGTAAACAAGGCTTTGAAATATCTGCTGAAACAAATGATTCTCAGTTGGTAGTACAAAGGGTGAAAAATAAACGATTCTCAGTTTTTGAAAATTTTATTTAAAAATAAATTATCGTAGTACAACTTGCACCAATAACAACAAAATTTTGGTTTGAACAACATGAAACCGTAACGTTCGCTCAAAGCATATCAACTTATTAATATTGCGCTCTAGAATTATAAAATTATACACTACACGGTGCGATAGTTTGACCTAGGATTAAGTATTACTTTTATACTATTTTCTTCGTGTAAAACTTACTATCATTCACAACATAAACGGAGATTCACCCCTCAGATGTTGAAGGTACACTAACACAGGACTGTATAGCGATGACGTCACAAGTCATATTTAGCCCGCTTTAATTCAGTGTAGCCCCAACATGAAAGCAACTCTGCACACAATAGTTAGACAAAAAAATAAAAAAAGAACTTAGCAAGTAACAGAAATAGCATCTCGCTAGATTAAAAACGTCGGTCGAAGGCACGGTATAAAAGTACGTGTATTTTCTTACAATACTACCTGATTGTACCGAAAATGTTACGGGCTCACTGTTATAATACACGATGTGATCAACTTTCAAATAGGACATTTGACGAATTAATTCAATAAGTGTAGATACATTAGCTAATCCTTGTCGTACTTACGAAATGGATATTACTGATGGAATTTTTACACTAGATATCATTTTATTTATTGCATACAACAATTGCTATCTCGTAGCTTTAAATAAAAATAACGTCACATACCCTATTTAAAATTCAGTATAGTAAAATCATGCAGCTACTTGGATTAATCCTGTTGGCTTATTTCAAATTCATTAGCCTCGAATATCGCTTGTATTGGCATAGGTTAAGCATTTGCCTATAATCTCATAGCAGACACGCAATATAAAACAACAATTATTTCATGTGCTAATCATATCAGTTTTGTTTCTAACGTTGCCTCACTCCTACCGTCTTGTGTCTAAGTACAAATTGTAAAGTAAATCAATATTGCTTACAATTTTACCTAATTCTATTTATTGTTTACAATATTTCCTATAAAAGTGAAATATCCTTGAAGTGATTACCATAAAATGTTTGCAACAGGCAATTCCGTTGAAGTAAAACTCTAGTTCCCACATTGATGTTAATGTTCGCTTTGGAACATAAAAAATACTGGTTAAATTAAAATTTCTTTTTTAAAAGTATCAAGTCCGGTCGTTATTAAAACTGCCATTTTGGTATCGATTATCAAAATCGTATACCGCGTAAATTGCTCAAGTTAAAATCGCAAAATCTTCTATCGAGAGAATATACAGGTTACTTGAAAATATAAGATGCATGTTACCCCAAAAGGTAATTGTTACTTGAGAATATTATCTTAATTGACTGTTCAGGGAATTCAAATTCCCATTTATTTTATTGCCATATCAATATCGCGCGTGTTTGACGGGGCAAGGCAATCTGGAGTGACGGACGAAAAAATTTTTCTTTTTATTACTATCCGTAAGCATCATCCAGACTACCTAAATCCCGTGTGCCTTTCATCTATTCACCTAACCAGCTCAAAATTTCTCCCTACGTACTATTCAATTTGATTATATACAATGTCAATTCTACAGTTAATAATTTAAAGTATTTTCAAAGAGTAGTTTCGTTATAAAATTGCGTGAAATCAAACAGTATTTGTTGAATTTAGCACAGTGTATATCTTTAGCTTTAGCGAAGTGAAATGACTAAAATTATAGCAAACACATTGTACTGTGATAGGATGCTATATAAAAATCATGTGACGTTGTAAATCAGAGTTGTGACTTCATTGCTTCAATAAGTAGAACTGTCGTGACTAACGTTACTACTGAACTTCCTGGTGTGACTATTTTTTATCGGGTTCTCATTGATATTATTAGGAATCGAGGTTTACCACTTCTCAAGCTAGAACTGGAAATTGTAAACGAGATTTAAGACAAAGACAATCCAAATTTGAAAATGGATGTTTGACTTGTAGATCTGATGTTAGGAATTTTGAACAAATTGCAGCTAAACAAATTCTTTCTTGAGTTATTACAGTCGATAAAAATGAAATAGTGCGTTTAAAACCTTGGAGTGAACAAAAACAACATACTTTTTTTTAACTATCGATAGGAAGGTTTAAGTAAAGATTGATGGAACATCAAATGTGTAGTAAAATTTGAAAATCTCATATCGTTTTAAAATCGATTCACGTCACACCACACAATCGAGTTGAAAAGTATTTGCGTCATCGAATGCGCTAATTGGCACGGCTGCCGATGTATTGTTTGGACCTATACCAACTTCCTTCACCTCATAATTCATTGTTGTTGTTTTACTTGTTATTGAACTTGGCCGCAATCCAATGTGGAAGTAAAAGCGAACCGGCACATTAGAAAATGCGTTAACATTCTTTGCAGTTAGATGGTTTATTAAACTGTGTTTTGTAAAAATGATTCATAGCTTTTCTATTTTTATCACTCTTTCGTTTTGTCTTGTGTTCGACTCCCAAGTTGAGCTGAAATCGCTTTTTGGATTACAAGAACCTTTTATTTCTGGAAGTTGGTGATTGACACACCCGTGTCTCGGAGTGCACGTAAATGTCGGTCCTATGCCTAATCTCTCTCCAGTCGTGTCCTATCGGGCTTTTATATAAGCAGCACAGCCACCATAGCCGACGGTCGATCTCGACGCCATGAGACGATTATAATCATTGTTGTTCACTAGTAACCCTTTAAGTTTATATTTAGCAATATTGCAACTGGTAAACCTAGATCCTGCATTCATCGTCACAGAATTAGATAAGATAGAAGTCAAAACGTTACTCAACGCCACACTCCCTCCAAAGATGTCATCACCATCTGTAGGTAATAAATCTTTAAGTTCGAAGCTCCCTCCCTCTTCTTTATACTTATCAAAGCAAAGAAGTCCCAAATCCCCAGTCACATCAGAGTACAGCCACGCAAAAAAGTTTCGTCCATCATCTGAACGTGTTTCTTACATAAAGCGCGTGACGCTGTTATTCGAGTTGTTTGTACATGTCTTCTATCTGCGGTTTGAAGTAACTCCTTATCTCTGGTCGTTTCGCCTTCATGGTCGGCGTCAGGAGGCCGTTTTGCACTGAGAAGGGATCGGGATGTAGGTAGATGTCCTTGACCTGGGAAAGATACGTTTTTGATAATAATTGAATTTCTGTCCCATTGTCTTACCTATTGTTTCGTCTATATTGCTATGACTCCTCTGTCAATACTCATCAAAACTCAAAAATTACTTTTTCATATAAACATACTGTACCAAAAAAAAAAACTCCTGCTGTGATTGTAAAATTCCAGAATATCATCTTTGGTAATAATTATAATATTCTTGACACATTCACACAACATCCACAAATCCCAAACTAAGCTAAGCTTGTAACTGTAGGTACTAGACAACGGATAAACGTAGTCATACACTTTTCTTTAAAACTAAAAAACTACTGAATGGATTTGAATGAAACTTTACCACAATATAGCTTATACATCAGAATAACATATAGGCTACTTTTTATTCGGGTATGGAAAGTACTTCCCTCAGAAAGCGGGTGAAACCACTGGCGGAAGCTAGTACATACATATTATACATAGGAACATCCAAAATAAATGAAACACATTTTTTTCGAACCCTCGAACTCCAACGTGACAAGCAGACACACTGACTATTCAGGTCGTAATCTGAATTCCAAAAAGTATTCAAGGCAACCAATATTTATATTATATTTTATACATGATGACCGCATAGTAAAAGTTTATTTTATTATCTAAAGCGTGGCAAACCACATCCTAATCCGGACGCGTGCAACTTGTTTTATCTATGCACTGAAGATCCTTGGTGATTTCTGATAATACCTAATTATTTTTAGATATTTAATCGTATATTTCTAAGTACTTAATCATTTCAAAGAAAATACTTCCTGATTTTATGAATAAATCCAATGTATTACGTCTTTTTGACGAATGTTACACAATGTCAGCGAGCCATCGATTGCCGCTTATCGTGTTACAAAAATAAAGTTAAGATAATCTGAGATAAACTGTTGAAAACAAGATTAGAATCGTACGTACGGCCGATGACGTAATTGTATTTCAGTATAATATAGCTCTTTATACACATGGCATAAATAAAATAATTAAACATTTATTTATTCCAGACCAAATAAATACCTTTTCTATACTAAATTATCTTTCTACATAATATAGGTAATCTGGTTTGGTGACACGGACTTAAATAGGTACTTATCAAAACGTAGTTCAAAACGATCAAAAAGAAATGTTGAATATCCAGGATTATTAAACAGATAGACAGAAATTAGTAAAAATATAATGTATGTAGGTAAAAAATTACCCATCATTTTCCCCTTCTGCGATTTTGATTTAAAATCTATGATGATAAACATCTTGTCAAAATATGTTATTATTTTATCCATATCTTCAGATAATGTATTCGGTCAAAATTCGCTAGAATATTTGTCAATGATTAATATCAATGACAAGTCAATGTGTGTTGGGTGGGGCCCCTTAGGGCCAGGGTCTGCCTGGGCTGCGGGTTGTTTGTAAGAGTTACCGTGGTCCTGGCACACAGTGTCTTCCAGAAGGAACATAGTGCGTTTTAGACAGCAAGAGTCTGACACTCCCTCCAGCTGCACCCTCAGCGGGATGTAATGATGTGTAGGAACGATCTTTCTTTTAGAAACACCAAAATTCGTTCTGTTGTTTCTGAATGAGAAATTGGGGAGTTTGTTGCGCCACTTCTTCCCAGCAAAAACACATAGGAATTGGTGAAGGGTGGGCGTTTTGGGGGCTGTCTTTAGCAATTTTTGACCTTCAAAAAGTGCTGTTTTGCAGCCAAGCTTGAATAAATGATTTTGAGTTTGAATAAAATGTTATCTCACCTGTTCAAAAGTCTTAAGTCCGGCATTGCGTCCCCACTGCAGCATGTCTTCTAGAATGATCTTCTTGACGCGCGCGTCCTCGCACAGTGCCGAGAACGTTCCCTTGATGCCGTTCTCTAACGCCCAGCACTTCACCACGTCCACGTCTGGCACTACCACCGCTACTACACACGACTAGAACGAAACGAAATTTTCAGAATAAGCCTTGCTAGTAGAATAACATTTATTCTTATTTAGTAATAGACCTAAACATGGACTATGAAGTTAATCAGTTTTGAAATAAATTGAACAAGTAGAACCCCCTTGTGTTCTTCATTGAAAAGGGAGAACCTGGAACCTTTTGTCAGACAATAACATGTCTTACAAAACGCATGATTGAGATAGGTAAAACCAGAACAGAACATTCATAATTTAGCATTTGGCTTTTTTGGCAAAATCGTAAAGACGCTATTATCTTTTGGTTTTTAGACACTTGGGAGTTATGTTTCTATTATTTGGAAATAAGATTACTTCAATACAAGATTCAGACTTGGCAAAAATTTTGTAAGTCAAAAACGCAGTTTCTGCCCGTTCCTGATTGACGGTTTATCAAGTAATTAGGATTTTATTCTAATCAGGAAAGGAGTTTCCTGTTTTGTCATTAAAAAATATCCTTTTGTTTTACCTTTAGAGACTCGCCATGTACGAAGACTTGTTCAACGTATTGACTTCTAATATAAATGTTCTCAATTTTTTCAGGAACTATATATTCGCCTTGTGACAGTTTGAAGATGTGTTTTCTCCTGTCGATGATTTTAAGAGTGCCGTTCTGAAAATATAAAATGAAAATCGGTTTGACATCGCTTTACAAAATATCGTTAAATATTGTTCAATAAATGAAATGAATATAAATAATAATATTATAAAATTTCTGTTGCCTACTTTCAAAGTAAACCAATGAATAGAATCGCATTTAGATTTTTCTTCGTCTATTAACCTTTTTAAAGTAAAGTAATCCTTATTGCTTTGATTGAGTGAATACAGGTTACCTTACCTTATACATCCTTACTGGCTAATAGTACCTTTAACCTGTCTTCATACTTTTTTTTGTGTTCATTCCTTTACTCTTCAAAAAAAATATCACCTATTCCTAAACTTCAATTACATGAACGATCAATACTAGCAAATAAATCTAGGCATAAACTTACCGGCAACCACTTGCCCACATCTCCCGTATGGTGCCAACCATCTTGGTCAATGACTTCTCTGGTCTTCTCAGGCTCCTTGAAGTAACCCTTGAACACATTGGCACCTTGTACGCATACCTCGCCTTGGCCTTGGGATGCGTAGTATTCCATTTCGGGCACGTCCACTAACTGGAAAGATGGAAGAAGAAAGGTCAAAATTGGAGAAAAAAAAACTGACTTGGACTTCAGATATAATCTTCTAGTTTGATTTAAAATCCCTACCGATGTCGCCAATAAAGCTCATAACTTTTAAACAGCTGATAGGATTTTAATAAAACATGCATAGAAACAACCACTGGAAACTCAGCTTTCAATTTTTTAAATACGTCTTAAACCCATTTCACAGCATCAGTGTCACAAACAGAAATACACACAAACTTAGAACACTCCTCATTTTGTGTCTTGGTAAAAGCAGAAATATAAAAGGAGATAGCATTTAGAAAGACTTTTGGCAATGACTTTAGCTTATTGATTGATTTACTTTTTCGAAGAATTCTTGGTTTTAACTAGTTAACAGGTATTGATGGAGGTAACCAATATTGTAGTCTTTGGAGGTAACTTATATTGTATACCCTTGGAATAAGATAAACTTGGAATACTATTAGTACCCAATAAAGATACGTTAATAGCTACTATAAAACTAAACAGCCCCATAACAATAAACAAAGGCTCCGTAAAGATGCAAGGAGCATTGCAAGCTAAAATTATTAACTATTATCTGATTACATTCAATACTGAATATGAAATTAAACATCGTCCAAATTTACGGAGTTTATTTTTCTATCGAAACATCTCATAAACTTTTGATAGTTATATTAAATGTTTGATGAAATAACAGATTTAATACCAACTAATGCGCAATAAATCAGCCAAGGATATATGATTTTTAAAGCGCAGTAATAACTCGTCGCGAAGAAATACAGATTACAATTTAAGCTAGAAATAAATATGGCTGTCATCCCATTTATCATAAGCCGCGAAGGTCGATAAATGCGGCAGTAACTTTCCAGATACATTATTTTCAATACGAAGATTTAAAGAAGTACCTTGGATTGCTCAAAGGTATATAAATAAGTCGTAACAGTCGCAGAGTAAACAGCTAAAGCGTTGAGTCTCAGTGAACTGAATCCTGAATTTGATGGTTGTTTGTCAAGACGTTGACTCATATGTTTTGGCAGGTGCCGATATCTGACCGGTGAATCGAGTGAATCGGCCAAATGTTCGATATTAAATTGGATTCTGTTGAACTCGGTTATTGTAATCCGAGCATCATCTATAATTCTATTTTTGACTTTTAGAACTAACATCATTTTTAACGACTCTTTAAAACACAGTTGATATTTTTGCTATAGGTATTTCCTTTGTTCTACTAACAATTGGTTAAGACGTGATGATATCTCACCTTCACTTTGCAACAAGCGACGGGAGGTCCGACATGTTCAGGCACGTGGTCGCCCTGAACTGTGAGGGTTACTGGCGCCGTGCACTCCGTCTGCCCGTAGCCTTCCACGATCTGAGGAAGAAACGAAGACTGTTAAAATATGTAATAATAAATAAATACAAAGCACTTATGTTATCATTCAACAAAGGATCAATAAAATTGTTTGTGCTCTTACAAATAAAGACAAACACTCAACTTTAGGTATCTATAAATCGAAGTGAATAGCACTTAAGACAATGAAGATATGAAAATCAGCAATCACAGTCTAAATCTGTTTTTAATTATTTCCTTGTCACTTCTTTATGATCTTGATTACACTGAGACAACAAGCTCCTAGAATAATAAAAAGCACTCAAATATACACATTTTTATGAAGGTAGTGAATGTCAGCATAAGCATTAAAAATTATGACGTAAATCATTCCGCTACAAAGTAACAAAGCCCGTTTAAATTAATTTACTTCATTTGAAGAAACAAAAGATTTTGCAGCCACCTGAAACTTAACGGTCATTCACATTGCAGTAGGCGTAGTTATTATACCAAATCAAGAAACGCCTCTCATGGTGATTCATACAACAACAATAGATGTCAATGAAACTTTTAAAAAGACGCAGATGTTCTAGATAGATAATGCAGAAACAGTTTCTAATCTAACATTAATAGAAACTGATGAAGTGAACATAATATTTGTGAATAGAACACAAACAGCATCGGTATAGTACAACCGTCTGAATAACACACTTATGAGCACATTGATATTATTTTGCCCTGTGGGTATCAAAATGTTATGATATAAAATAAGAGCAAAACCGCTCTCGAAATAGCTGTGGTGAGGACTGTTGGCGGTATTCCATACGGCTGGATAGTATTTAAGATATTCACGAAGATATAATTCATGTCGGTCGAGACTATGTTAAAATTGTCTAAATTGTTTGCTCTAAATTAAACAGTATTGTTTTAGTGACCAACTATTTTCATTCTGAATGCTAACGCACTTTTAGGCACAATCGAGAGTATTCTTTGATGATGTAAGCCAAAGCGAGAAAGCGTTTTGAGTATTCGTAAGCCCTCTTTATTTGCTCTGTCGGCTTATTGCCAAGTAGTACTAGGTTTAATGGAAGCTGTTTAAACGCTCTCATTAGTAAACTGTCATAAGTAGGAGCAACTAATATTAAAATACATAATTAGGTACCCGTCATAATAATGCAGATTACGAGTAAAGCTTAGAATAGATTAATGGGTTACTAATATTATATCCGTGTGTGTCATGAAGTTCCTACAAGACAAAGGAGCTATTGCATGATACATATAACTAATCTTGTCAAATAATATATTGCTTGGATGGACCTCATCAATGGATTGCTGAGGATGATGATGAAATGTATATAGGTATAGTGTAAGTAGATGCTGACCAGACAGCCGAGCGCGCAGCGCGCGAAGGTGAGCACGTTGCCGGCGAGCGGCGCGGAGCCCACTACCATGATGCGCAGGCGCCCGCCCATGCCCTCGCGCACCTTGCGGAACACCAGCTTGTCCCACACCGAGTCGCTGCGCACTATACCCCTGCAAGAGCACACACAGATATTTTAAACAATGAACCTGAATAAAGGCACAAATGTATTTTTTCTCAGTTAGTTGACCATTATTTTCTTTTACGCTCAGACCCACTCCTTTTCTTTTACGACAAGGCAAATAAGCCACTAATGGACGCTAATAACACCAGAAGGGTTAGAAATGCATTACCAGTATTTTAAAAAGGAGGAATCACAAGAGTCAGTGTATATGATATCTAAATTATTTTTGATAAATACCTCTTCAGTTCAGACTCCTTGGCAGATAACGCCATATTGAACAGCAGCTTCTTAATTTTCGAGTTGGAAATTTCATTTTGGGCTTTGTCATAGAGCCTGTTCAGCAGCCGTGGTACTGCAGGCATCATGGTGGGTTTCAATGCGGTCAAATCGTCACCTAACCGTCGAATGTCGCCGCTGTAGAAACCGACGGCTCCTCCTACCATGTAGAGAGCATTCTGGAAATACAATGTAAGCGTGAGTGACGTGAGTGCTATTGAGGGCACTATACATGATTATTATCATTGTACTTGGCAAGCTCACTGATAATTTAATTGCAGAATGATGACATCTGTGATTACACAATTAGATCAGTATAGAGGGCGGTATTTGAGAGTACAAAAATAAATGTAGATTCACTTTCGCAGTTACGAATTCTTGAAACATACCTCGCAGCACCGCTCCAGCATATGTGCGAGAGGTAGGAAGGAGATCATGACGTCATGCTTCATGGGCCGATGCTCGCCTAACTGCATGATGACGCTGCACATGGACGCGACTACGTTCTCGTGCGTCAACATCACGCCTTTGGGCATACCCGTGGTTCCTGACGTGTAGCAGATCGTACATAGACTTTCTGGTTTCGGTGGCTGAAAACATTGTGATCAGATTTAGTCGTAGACACATTTTTTAAATACTTTAACTGGGTTCGTAAAATACTACAGTTTCAATAACATACAATGAAATATAAATTGTCTGAATCTCAGCATGAACGAACCCGCTTTCGCATTGCAATCATTACAAAGTATATTTGACAAAATCCGAAATAATTAAATACTTACGAGACAAGGGTGATCCTTTTGGGCCCCTTGTATTTCAACATCGCTGAACTTAAGAATTTCAACGCCTCGGCTCCTCGCTCTTTGATGCGTTGAAGGCGAGACCTCCTTAATGGTGATCAGTTTCCTTAAACATCTCGGCGACTGGTCGAGGAGCAAATTGGCTTTTTTGTCGTCTTCACAAATAACTACAGTCATTTCGGCTGGAACGAACAAAGGAAATAGTTTGATACCAATCTAGGACATAGCTCGAATCGTTGTTTTTTTTCTAATGGCTTTCTGAGAAATAGGTTGAATTGGAATCCGATTCAAGCGTCTAGACATAAAAGGAATGTAAGGAAATTCCGCAGACGTTATACTTTACCTATGTATAATTATACTACAGTTGTATATAGTTTCAGTTTAACGATTGCTATAATAAACAGTACATAAAAATAAGAGGTTTAATTTATAGGTTTATAATACTACTCATACATACTTTGATTTACAATGAAGGCACATGCATTCGCTCCGAGTGTATCATATAGTGGAACAATGACCATTGAATAACAGTAGGCAGCTTGTTCTGTCATTACCCATTCAGGGCAGTTCTGTGAATATATACCTGGAAACGCAAAGCATGTTTTAATACAAGGAAAATCCATTACATCATTCTTGGAAGTTGTTAAGAAACTTACCCACAAATGTGTTTTGGCCTGGGACAAGCCCTTGGCAAATTAGTCCGGAACCGAAGTTTTTCGCTCGCAGCAGAGTCTCATTGTAGGTCTGCCACACGTATGGCTTATTTGGTCCCTCGCGCCAACCGAGGCAGTTGCCATTATCTGCAATAAGATTAAAGCATTGTCATTTAACATTGTAGGTATTTATTATAGTCTTCATTTATCATGTCTTCAATCTCATAAAGCTGTCTCAACTCGGCTAGCAGTTAAGTGGCGGAATATTCCATACAATATAAACCCGCTTCATTTTTCCTATGTTTTATTTTTACCGAGCCGATAAGTACAAAGCTCCAGTGTATTGTGGTATAAAACTAAAAAAAAAAAACTGACTGTCCTGGCTACTCTAGTGGCACAAATTACGTTTAACTGTATCCTGTAAACCAGTTTGTGAATGATGGTAACAATATTTTGTAATAGTGGGGTATTATCGCAGTTATCGTTAACGAGCGGAAACGTGGAGAGAAATGAGGTGGGTCTTAGAACGGCGCCTTGAGGCACTCCCTACTGCAATTGTATGCGTAGTATTTTGTTGTGAGTGCAGGCAATTGGATAAATGTTAATGTACGTAAGTAGATATAGAACAAGCGCAAACAAGTTGCAACTATCTAAATGGAACGAGAATCTTGATTCGTTGAAAGGAATTCTGTGAATGCCTTTAGCGTAAGGAAATTACTTGAAACACGTTACTTACTTGATTCTTTGACGCCCCGTCGGAAGGTTTCATAAAGTGTGCGTGTGTCTTCGTGTAGGTAGCGAAGAAATCGTCCATTTTTCGCTTCTTTGTAGAACTTTGATACACGAACCATTTCAGGCCCCTGCAAAAAACAACAAAGCAACATGTAAATAAATTGCTGTAGTGAACTATACACTTCGTCACAATCATGACAAAAATGAGATCACGACAACTGTTTTAAGTTACAAACCAACTGAGTAATTGAGTTGGATTAAAATAAAATCCTTTATCATTCCCATTTAGTAAAGCATTTCAAATTAATATCAATTTCATTTATAGTTTTAAATTTTTTATTGATAATATAAGCAAGATAGTTTACAGCTTAATGTGAAAAATCTGTAGCATCATATTTTGAATTTTCATCCAAATTGAAAGTAACTGTTTGTTTGTTTTTTCAATAAAAGTATTGAATTTCATAAGTGTTCAACTATTCTACTGGTATTGTTATTGTAATAGAAAAAAAAAATTGTCTTTAGTATACAGTAAGCCACCGTAATGATTTCATAATTATACGAGTGAACATGTTCGGTGTCATCGCACTGAATCCTTGCAACGCACGGGGAACTAATCAGCTGTAATCTTATTAACAAACTCATCGGATTATTACGTCGACCTAGTAATGGGTAATGAGGAAAACATATTTAAACAAACAATTTCAAATTCGACTTCATAGTTCAGGAATCTTAAATGCAACACAAACTTGACTCTCAATTGAATTGAAATGTAATCAAATGTCACTCTGTAAGCCAAGCTTTATTGTCAGTTTCAATGTAGCAATTTATTCAAAAATGGCTGAACTGATTGAGATGACATTTAGCTCAAAAGTAAATCGATCCCTAGAGACGGTTATAAGCTATCAGTAGAAGCAGTTCCCTCAAGAAGTCGATGAAACTCAGGGGGACAGGTATACACTGTAATGATTAACACAAGTCCTTGTACGTATCTCCATAAGCACCTTTTAGATGCACTAAGCAACCAAACCAAAGTAAATAACTAGGAATGTTAAGCTAAAATCCTATGCAAACGCCTCTCCGTTAACCTAATGACATAGTTGGCCCACTAACTCCGAATCTCGACTCGGAGCGTGGAGCACTCTTACACGTTACGGTAAATTATTATTACAGTTTGCACAATGATAAATGGAACGATGAACGGGTCAAAGACACTTGAAGAAAAAAAAATACAACAATTTGGCGATAGAATCAGCGAACCATAAAATGTTATGTCATTAAGGCAATGAACGGTACACATTTTTGAAGGCTTTTTGCCTAAAATGGCGGGTCGTTATCGTACTGCCTTGCTCCAATCATTTGAGAACTAAGGAGATTTTTGAACTTTCATCCGACACTTTTGTCATTTGAGTATAATTTGACATCAGAGATCTAATCCATGATTAAAATTCAAGAATGAAATTAAATTATTAGATTTTAACATTTTAAAGTTTAATAGTTGTTTACTAGAAGCGGAAAGCAGATGTTCTATCGCTAATACTAGAATAAGTTGTAGACACAACATATCTGTTATTTGAAAACAAAGTCATTCAGAAAGTCCTCGGTCTGAAAGTCCCCGATTAATGAAAAGCTGTTTATAAATCTACAGCAGGAAATGTTCTGGAAAATGATGATTTCTGGGAGGCTGAAAAACTCAAGACGGATATGAAACCATTAAACGAAAATTATGAAAAACAAAATGTGTGAAATGTCAAGCGGCAACCTGATCTTGAATTTAGTATTGCAAGGTCAGAAGGAAATTGGTCACGCGACGCCAACTGAAAAATGTGGTGGTTTTGTGAATGTGTATTTATAACAAAAAGACATGACATGACACACACAACATTCGTCCACGCTATTCTCAGTTCAGTCTCGTATGATGACAATTTTAGAAGAGTTGTCGTAATTTCACGTTGGAAACCTAATTGTAGGAAGCGAAAAAAAATGTGCCGCAAGATTGTAAGAACTACATTGTATACACGCTTTTTAGTGTTTAAAGTAGTAAATGCATACATACATAAGTTTTCATTTAGCACATCGTTGTTATAAATGACATTACAAAAACTCTTAATATTAAAAATTGTTCTAAGTTTTGTAGATTCTTTAAACAAATGAATGTTGTTATCTTCCTAGTTTGTTATAATTTCACTAAAACTATTACATTCGTGTTCAGGTTCAACTCGACATTGACAGACGGACTGAAAATATCCGTGACGCAATAATTTTCTATAAATACCATAGGAAAGCCCTGAGGAGGGCGTGACGGGCCACGACCCCAGTTTTCTTGGCAAATGGAATTATGATGTCTCCGAAATAGTTGACATTGTCAACACGTTTAGCTGGCACTCATTTCCGCGTTAATCTTTAGCTCTAGTGAAATAGTTATTAACACTACGTTATTAGCTTTAAACTGGACCGGACATTGAATAAGGGGAAGGAGATACTGACGGATAAATTTGTATTGCACAAGTTTACTTCGAGGCAGATAGCGTCGTCGTTATTCAAGGAAATACTTAGAACATAGGATCATATCATTTTGGGGAAATTTTAACCAAACAATTAATTATAATTTATTATAACTGTTAAGTATTAGTGTGATTGTCCTACTTTCAAAATTTTTATTTCTTTCAGCACTTTGCTATGCCTCACTGAATCCATCGTTTAGTGTTTCACAAATAATTGTTACATTAAGTGCAACTATGGAAGTCATAATTTTAAATTGAATTTACATAGATAGCCCGTCGGTTCAAAGTCTAGATTGCCTTTCAAAACATTTCTCACTTCACATCTGTTCATGTTTGGCGCAGTTATGTTTATCTACAAATTTGCATTCACATATAGCAAAAGTATGTCATTTGGTATAAACTAGTAAGTGCTAAATGTTATTGTTTGTAAAAATACGAAAGTAAAACTGTAACAAATCCACATTCCAGTTCATGGTTCAGTGTTAGCCGAGCTTCACCTACCTAATAATTCAGTACAAAGAATCGAGGTTTCACAAACAATCGATATATTGACTGTCATAAGTATACCGCAGTGCTTTGTTTTATGCTTTCGTTTTATTTTCAAACGTAAACAGTTATAACCAGTGTACATATTTGGCCTTTATTACACACAACTTCATGTTTGCCTAGGCAATGGTATTTTAATGCTTTCATTATTTATTCGATACGTAATTTTCATGTAGGAATTTTTGATTTACGAGCGTTACTCTATAGGTACATTTGTGTTTCTATCCACCAAATCTTATAAATAAACTCTAGAAAATATGTATTTAAACGGAGGATTTTCCTTAAGAAAATTACCAGATGGGTGACAAGACTTTCGTCAATCAATTCGCAAGCTCTCCATAAATGCGGCATTTACTGTTAAAGTTTCCCAGATTTTAAACACAGCTGAGGAATATTGATCAATCAACGAGGTTATCACTCAGAAGCAATTACGAGCGATCTAAAAATTTGGCACACTATCAAACATGTCACGAGCTATAACGCCTTTCTTGGTACAAAAGCAACGGTATAATTAGTAACTAATGATGAACACATACACTGTAATCAATAAGTGATATATCAGTGTATAGTAGTGAATAGTTTGTTTATATTGACAGCGTTGTAAACAATGTAATAAATAAATACAACAACAACATTGTCGTGTGTTGTGAAATGTGATGACGTGGTCGAAGCTTCATGCATGGAGGCTTTATGTAAAACAGTCAATGATCCTTTAATTAAATGTAAATACTACTTATACCTACTAGGCCCTACTAGGTCTCGGGTAACTGGGTTGAAGAGGTCGGATAGCCAGTCGCTTCTTGTAAAACACTGGTACTCTACTAAATCCGGTTAGACTGGAAGCCGACCCCAACATAGTTGGGAAAAGGCTCCGGAGATTATAACTACTAATACCTACTAATTCTCAATAGATATTATATGTCATTAAATACCATTGCGTGGGATGAGAGTCAACGAATGGAATTTCGCTAAAGCTTTGATACCATATCGTTCAGTTTAATTCAACATGTAATAATTGTTTCGTTTTGTTTTCTTTTTCATAAAAAGTATTTCCACAAAGTAAAATTAATAGCGAACTTTACTGGTAAACAAAATTCCTTAATGTTGTTTTCTTATTTAAATTGAAGATACTTCGAATAATATATGGTATGCTAAATTCGTATCGACCATCTATGCCGATTATAATGTTATTAGTTTTTTACATTTTTTTTTTGTCTAATTTGTAGGATATTGTAAGCAGCTTCAATTTTGTGACTGTCCTTGATTATGTAGAATTTCTATGGGCATTTTCAAAATGTCTTATATTTTGTAAAAGATATTAAATAGTAATCCTAGTGAATTTATTCGATAGTTTCTAAGTAATAAAAAACAAGTGTAATTCGTTTGCAATTACTTTTTAATTAAAGGATGTGTCGAGCATTCATATTGGAGGTTCCAACTCCTACGCACTGAAAATAGTGTTGAAATTTTCTTGAGTTGATAAATGAACGGAGTTAATAATATCCCCATTGATATTTACGAAACATGAATGGAATGTCGAGATGAACATTGTAATATGACGTTCGTGCATATCTTGTCGATGAATATTGTATAATAATAGGTAGTTGCTTGATTTATCGTTTATTATTTAATTGTGATCATGACTTACGGAGCTGAAACGTGGACACTGACGGTACGGCAGGTCCACAAGTTTAAAGTCGCTCAGCGGGCTATGGAAAGAGCTATGCTTGGCATTTCTCTGAGGGATCGCATCAGAAATGAGGTAATCCGTCAGAGAACCAAGGTCATTGACATAGCCCACCGAATCAGCACGCTGAAGTGGCAGTGGGCTGGCCATATCAGCCGAAGAACCGATAACCGTTGGGGTAAACGAGTTCTAGAGTGGAGACCACGCCTTGGCAAACGTAGTGTAGGACGTCCTCAGGCACGGTGGAGTGATGACTTGCGCAAGACGGCTGGCAGGAGCTGGATGCGAGAAGCCGAAAATCGATCTCAGTGGCGTGCACTTGGAGAGGCCTATGTCCAGCAGTGGACTGCGATAGGCTGATGATGATGATGATGATGATGATGATTGTTGAATGACAACATGAATACCTTTAAAAGGTTTTCAAAAATAAAGTCAAAATGTTCTGGAAAATAAAGTGGGCTGATTTGATAGATATTCAAAGCAAGGTCACACCTGCATCAAAATTTAAATAAATTCACTTATTTTCGAGTCTGTGTTTACATTTAGAATTCATTTTTCGTTTATAAAATACCATCCAACAAACAGTGAAAACATGTCAGTGAAAATGCACATAAGTAGTACTTTTGTGAAATCAATGTTTTTAAGCCATTTTTCAATGTCAATTTGTCATTTCACTAGAACGATTTCGTGTGAACAATGGTTCGCCTCAATATTTTCGATACGTCCCGTGACTCGTCTGGTTTGTTTGCCAAAAATTCTGTTCAAAATTGTACACTTGCGCGCAAATGACCCTTCATTAAAAATATTTATGTTTTGTCACTAGGCGCGAATATTTTGAGAGAATTTAACATTTATAAAATGTTTCAGAACTATTATTAGAATTTAAGTATTAAGAAACAGTCTAAGAATAAATGATAGTGATGTAACTACATTTGAATAGGAGCAAAACATGCATTGATATCGTGAGTAGTAAACGTCAAGCCATTACTGTAATGTCTCCGGCACGATGGATCTTTGAGCAATAGTATAAATGGGGATCTATTTATTTCATAATATATTAGTTTACTAGTAATTTCTCACGGTTCCTTTCGCGTTCTCGGGGAACTTCTTGTCGTACGCGGATAAAAGATAGTTTATGTTCACAGGTGACAATGTAGCTTCCCAGTGCAAGAATTTTTCAAATAAGTAGTTTCGGAGCCTACTCAATTCAAACAAACAATCAATAATGTTATTAAGATTAAATGAGTCCAAAAATTCCCACAAATTTACCCAAATTATAAAATAATTACTTTCCATATCCGCATACAAAGTGGTCTATCTCTATCACCAGGGCACACACCGCCAATCTCCGTGCTTAATTACATTTCTATCGATACGGTTTTAGTGTGAAAACCAGACCAACTCACTCCTCATTTTTAATATAAGAAAGACTATGAAGAAGCTTATCCACACGTATATCTATTTGAACCAGAATGAATTTGTTGTTCTTTTAAAATGAATTACATTTTTAGTACTGAATATGTGAATATTCTAGAAGATGTTTTTGAAAGTATCAGCACAGCTGACTCACCCACAATATCCATATTTTGATCACACCTTAGTACTGTCCTTACGTAAATTCCCACTTTATAGCGTGCAATTTTAACAGGCATTTGGAATTCTAAGGGCCAATTTCACCGGTTGCTGATAAGTTCCAGATAGTTTATCTGGTAGATAATTTCATAAAAATTCTTTTCCATTTTTTAAATTATCTGGTAGATAGTGGCTATCTGTAAACGGTGAAACTGGCCCTAAAGATCTCGAACAAGAAAGCTGTCAGATATCACTGCGACTTTTTTTAAGACACTCAGAGCTTTTTTGATGTAGCGTAAGTGCCTATCCGATACCGGATATCCTGTATACCCGTATAGGCTTCTCAAGTGTTTTCAAAAAAATATACGACGTAGATACACCCACAGTCCCACAGATTAAAGCATTTAGTCGCAGCTTCCTTTAAATTTATTATAATGTTTTATTTTGAACATTAGTAAAACTATTTGTATCGTAAGGTCGCCTGTTTTATGTTAAGTCTTTATGAATTACTTCTGTGTTTACGTCTTACGTTTTATTGTCGCTATTTACTTAAAATTTAAAGGATTTAATATCAAAGTTTAAATATTTTGAAACAGGTCTATTATTTCTTATGTATAATTATATTATCGAAACCACAATATTTAAAATACATAAGTCGATATGCAGTCTTTTATCTTTTGATCTCAAATGCGATCCTTAGCTAATGATCTGAATGAAATGATAATGTAGACCTATGTTTCATAAATCACTGATTTAGAAACGGAAGATCAAAAATGCTTCTGTGAATCATTCTAAAGCCAACAATAACGATTGAGATATTTACATTCAAGATATCCATTATTATTTTTCATAAAACTTTTAGTAACATTGTTACAAAAAAAACACTTTTCACCTGGCACATAAGTAAATTGTTTAATTCTGTAACTAATATTCTTTAAAAATGTTTTCTTAAATCACTACGTCAAAAAGATATTTTTTTATTATTGTCCCGAAGCGAAAACTTTATATTGTAATAACTTAAGTTCAAATATAACTTTCGTAGAAATGTTTAATTTTCTGTATTTTCCGATTATGATTACATTTTGGGTTATATCAATCAAAGACAGGTTCAGAAATTCTGAACATTTATCAGCTGCTCGCATGCTTGCTTTCCTGTTTTTCACTCTGAATGTCACAAGCCGACATTAATTATAAGGTTAATTTTATCCAAAGTTAAATGTTGTATCTATTTCTATGCTGTAACACCATGTATCTTCGCCGGTGGGACTTTTAAATGATCTGAATCTAAATGCTACGAAGCTTTGCCAACTGTCGGCGCGTGAGCAACGTCTAACAATGTCCCGACCTCTGCGATACATATCAATTTTACCCCACTCCCAACAAATAATAAATTATTTTACAAAAGTCTTACATTTTACTACAAATTTTCGTTTTGTTTTAATTTTTGTTCTCCGTCAAAACTTATTTATCACCATTAGCGTGAATATTCCAACTACTTCGCTTAATTTTTAACCGATTTCCCTAAAAGAAGTTTCACCCAATTCGGATGATTATATTTTTATATCCACGATATAAACGCAGATAATGTCGTAACAACTCTATTCATTATAATGTACTCATTAACGATCCTTAATTGCAAGTCTCGTTATTTAAATTGTTCTGTGAACGTTGTTTCTTTTATTGCGTCTGCGAAGGTTTATACGTTTATATCACTCACTCTAAGGGCATCCGATTGTTCGCTGAGGCTTATCGGAGGTCGAATCGGAGGGACTCCGATGCAGCAATCACAGCACGCCATTATTACAATTAAATTTTATCACACAATAAAATGCACAGTCCGTTTTTAAATTAAACCGTTTTATATTGCGCAATCATTGCTAATTAAATTTGTAGATCGCATTAAAACTTTTCATAAGGTTCACTACACTTTGCAGAGTTCACAATTAGTCCTCGTGCTAGACCGTTCTGATGAACGTGTTGGCGGAGTCACTGGCGGACTTTGCGAGTATCTCGTCACTTTCGCTAGACTTCTGGTTACTGACAGGAGAGCAGCGGGCTGGGCTGC
This sequence comes from Heliothis peltigera, assembly GCA_958496145.1. Classification (NCBI taxonomy): domain Eukaryota; kingdom Metazoa; phylum Arthropoda; class Insecta; order Lepidoptera; family Noctuidae; genus Heliothis; species Heliothis peltigera. The sequence goes on from OY292337.1 coordinate 6,450,831, forward strand.
CCGTGGTACAATGAGTTAAAAATATCGCTCGAAGATGCGCTCTGCCAACTCGAGATCGTCGGCAGTTGGTATTAGGACAAGTCGAACTTTGATACCCAGTAAAGAGGGATACCCTCGTCGTGATTTCATATTTATTTTTTCATCGGATTAAGAGATGTTTATGAATTCATTTTTTTTAATCGTGATGACATTTATTCGCTATCTAATAATATAGTTCAGCTTATTTTACATTTCACGCTGGCAGAGTATGCTTTATTTTATCACCGACATTTGTAAGCCTTGTTTATCGATCATCGACCTCACTAATACTTGCCATTGAAACAAATAAGTCCTTGATAATGATACGAGTTGTAACAATTGTAATCTGATCTATTTTTTTGTAGATTGATGGGCTACCAATACAATCTTACTTTAACCCTGTTTTTCTTCTCCCTCTTAACACAATACAATAGATTTTCGCAAATACCTGTTACAGTAGCATCGAGGTAATATCATCAATCCTTAAATAGGAACCATTAATCAATATCATATAATACTCACTGATTCAAGTAGGCTCTGTTCATGTAGTGTGACGAGAGGCTTCTCGGGCTTCGGCCTCGTGCTGAGGTAGAAGGCTGAGGCAGCAGCCACACCTGTCAGCGCTAGGGCACCCGCAGACCCGCCGACCATCCATAGGTACTGGTCGATCTCGCTCACTGTGCAAAGGAGGAGATAGGACATCAGAAAATGAGAATAGTCACACATGTCATATACATAACTTCTACTAAGTTAACATTATACCCTCGCGAAGTTTTTAATAGCCAACTTCGGGCAAGTAAAACTGCTTGACGAGAAACAAAAGAAAACACGTTTCATTGTTAAGCCCAAAATCCATCAAAGCGGACCAGAGCGAAGACATTTTTTCAACAACTGATGAATTTCTCGTCTCAGGGATACTACCCAATGGGCGGAGCCAAGATGTTTGAGGAACGAAATTCTATTGGTTGTTTAATAACTTGTCCAATCCGCACCGCTTTGGTGGAGGCTCTAGGCTTTAGGGATTAATGACTGCTCGACTTTGTCAAATAGATCGGTGTGTCAGATTCGTGCTGATTAAAACTTTCAATATTTTTGTTTCTAAATCGCCTTTGCTATCCTCTTTTGGAAGGGCATATTAGCTAACACAATCAAAATATAAAGATATATGTATATACACTATCATTTTAATTATTACTCCATACATATCAATGTTAAAGTTTAGTAGGTAGCGAATACTCAGACAGATATTGCGAAACAAGCTTTTATCGGTCAATCAACGCAAATGTATTATGTTAAAAATATAGTACCTTTGTTCAGATAAGGATTTATTGATATCTAAACTAAAATGGGTAGACATTTGATTATCAATTCAAATGCAGGTGTGGTCTTCAAAACAAATAAGTTACGTCAATTCTAGTTTTGCAATGAAATTGATAGTTAACCTTAGCCTGTTTTGGTAGCATACATTTTTACCTGATTGAGCTTTTTAGCTCATATCTCCGTAATGGCCGGATGGATAACGAAAATCAGAGCATTTTGTTACTTGCAATATGGGAATCAAATTAAAGGGATCATCCAAGTAGTAGGTTTGTAAACATTACAGTGATGCATTTTCGTATTGGAGCGATTAAGTATTGATATTATTTCGTTACATCTCCGAAAAAAAAATTTAAAGATAAAAATAAAAAAAACCTTCTGCATGTAAAGTCTGGGATTTTTATATTTTAATTTAATACATTAAAAAAATCTAGAGCCACAGGCATATTCTACAACAATCTCAGCCATATTTTAAATAACAGAAACAGTTTATTTAAAACCTGATCATACAATTAAAATTTTATCTAGTAAGAGCTTTATGAGAGATTCATTAAGGGCCTGGTCCACAAATCACCGTTCACCACATATTGATTTATAGTAAGCGTAAGATGTTAAGTGGGTTATAAAACTCGGAAACCAATTAGCATGTGCACGAAACGTGAAAATAACGAATTCAAATATATAATAACTTGGCAGGACCAATAATAATTAATCGTGTAGTGTGAAAGAACACTCTTAGTTTTTTATTGTGATATATATCACCAATACTTTCAAGAAATAAGTGAACGACGTACATTTGAGAAAATTTCAAAATATGTGTTTGTTAGTATAAGTTTTGACTTTTCAGAACTTCGTTATTCTAAAGAATATTCTATTAAATATTTCTTTGAGTTATTTTTCAAATACGATTCAGAATCAGGCTAGTTTTTGCTAGTAGAAACTTTATTTTATACTAAAAGAACTTCTTACAATTAAACTAATGAGGAAAAAGTTCAAATATATAAAAAAGTAAATAAACCACAGAGCAAAATAAATTACAAGAAGGAGATCATAATATAAATATTCATGTGATACCCGCTGATAAGTCAAAAGAAATATAATTTATAGATGTCCGATACACGAACAAACAATCCGTCAGGGCATCGATTAATAAATCGTTAAATCCAAATAAGGTGATATGATAATGACAACCCAATAAAACTGAACAAAAGACCTATAGCAACTGGTACTTTCGATAATGACCTGTCTGCAAACGACCTTCCTTGTCAATCTCGACACCGCTAATGAAGATTGAAGAATTCTTTAAAAAAACTACTACTTGACGCGGAAAAAGTAGTACTCGAAGGACGGGCTTTAATTATAAATATCGCATATATTATTAATATTTTCATACATTTTGTAGTTATGCGTTTTAGATTACTGGTGCAGCGGCTTCTTTGCGCCTGCGTGGGCATTATGATCCTGCGCATAAGGAAATGTCAATAAAACAACTTTCATGCAGCCGAGCGACTAGTAGTTCCTGAACTATAAACCGTGCGCAGTCTAGCCAGTTTAGAAAGTGGAAACTGGGGAGCGTGCGCAGACGATGCATTAGCGCATAGATTTCTCGGGATTCTCTCGCGCTTTCCACTGACATACTTTTACGGTGATATTTACGACATTACTATAAATGTGCATGTATGTGATCAAGACTTTTTACGTTACTAGAATGATGAAGAAAAGCTAGTATTAATTTATAATGTCTAAATTAGCAGAATAAATAAACAATATCGTAATTAAATAATTTGTCAATAATTAATCTATCACCGATTAAAAACAAGTCCAAATTAAAAAGTACAAAATTAGGGACAGGGTTACATTAATCGCAAAAGTCAATGTCGTAATCACTGTTTCAATCATTAGAAGGGCTCAAATCATTTGAAGGCAACGTTTAAGGTCACATTGTTGGCCTCGATACCTTGTCGCTTGTGCAGTTAAACCTACTCGTCGATTTCAAAAGTTAGAACCTTGGTGATCTAATTTCCCCTCATTGAACATTCAAAGGGCGTAACAAGCATGACGGCCCTTCAAGGGGGCCCTTAGTCTGCCATTAATGCAAACCGGTAATCTCTGATTTCTATTGTTCTATTATACTTTACTTCTGTTATATTTTTTATAATAATATCGCGCTCAGATGTTAAATTGTTCTTGGAAAACATTTACAACTAAGTAATTATTATTGCACAATATAATTGTATAAAGGTTTCGAGTATCATTATGTCTTTATAATTAATTGCCTAGATATTAACTTAAACGATTACAGTGCATTGCACAAAAAAAATAAGAAATCATAAGTTCCACTTACAACTGTTGCATTGGTTCCACCAGATAGTCTTTTCCCGTGCATTAGCTTCAGTCTTCTTGTTTTCAGTCTTCTTTAGTTTTTTTTGTATTTTTTGACACTTTTCCTTAACACTACACTCAGTCTTTGGGACCCCCATGTTCACTTTGTCCTTTTTAACTTGGAAACCAAACTTTCCGCTTCCCATTTTCAGTTCAGCACATATCGTTCCATTCACATGAGTACAGATTGCACTATGGGTGCATTATCCTATCCACAACGCCTAGGGCATCGTCTGCGGCCGCTGAATTATTTAAAATAATTAAATGATGACTGTACTATACTTAAGTACACGTTCGCCACTTGAGTGTCGTAAAGACATTCGATATCGAATTATTTTGTTGCGGAATGAAACGGAATCCATAAAACTAAAAGGTTTTATAGAGTTATCTCGAGGAGGCTTTGGCCTTGTAAGGTTCATTACACTATTCAGTAGATAACTGAAATATAATCAAGCACCTGATTCCATCGGCTGCTTATCTACTTTGAGTCACTCCCCTAGAACCGATTGGTTAGCAGTGAAATTGAAATTAGTTGAGAATGTTAATCAGGTGCGTTCAACATAGTATTTGCGCATCGATGCTTCTAGATATAGACGAGATTAAACAGCTATTCACGTATCCAATAATGTAAATTGACGATATTTTCCACATCACTGAAGCGCGACCCTTATGCACGATAGAGGTATTATTTATCCAGTTACAAATATCAATCTAGAGTTTGCCATTTAATTCTAGGATTGCACATAGTTGCAGGTACCAAATGTTCTGCGGTTGTGATTGGGCAGTAAGTAACATGTTCTCAGAATCGAGCAACTTAGTCAGGCACTTGAAACAGAAGTAGGCTTAAAACAGTGGAATATTAACAGCGTGGCAATAAACAATTAATGTTTATTTGCATTCACGAGTAATTGTCGAGTGATGCAGACACACAGAATACGGAAGAGACGACTAAAGAGCCTAAGATTGTATCTTTATTACAAATAACGATAAATTCATCGTGTACTGTCGCGCAGAATAATTGATAAGCAAAAACAATGATGGAACAAGCGCTCTGGAATAACATTTATGATCGCCGTGCTGTTATTACAAGCGGAAAAATTAAACATCCCGCATAATTAAACGTCATTTCTTTGAGTGCGCTCCATATAACCATGAATACTCCCTTGGACATTAATGGCTGACGGTTCAATTACATAAAGGACCAAGGATACATAAGCGGAGTGCTTTTAAAACTTTATGATCATTTAAATTAGTTCTCCGATTATTACGGAATAGTATAATTGCTTTGATTATCCACAGGATCATTAAGGTGTGCGCTTTAATGTTTTTCAGTTGAAAACATAAAAACGGACGTGTGATTAAGAATAATAAATATTTACCGCCCTTATTTAAAAACCGTTTAAAGTGTATTAATAAAATGGAGCCAGCTACATTCCGTCTTTCTCATTTTTATGATGATGGCAACCCTAAATGCGGATTTTTATCGTGATTTTTACAAGCTCGTGGAACGACACTTTAACTTGAAAACTGTATTTTTTTGTGTCTGTGGATTACATTGAAACAAAAAATTAATCACATTGACTGCCGTCATATTTCCTTGAAAAGCTTCAATACTTTATTATTCAGTAGTTAACTGTTAAGTTATTCAGTACGTACAAGAAATTGAAATGACTCAGCTACACCTACTCGTACCAGTTCGTGTCTAATCCTCAACCCAACTTCCAATTCACAAAAGACGTAACTTCTATAATCCATGCATTGGATGCTAGGAGCACGCTGACCTAATAACCATCTATACAAAGATACTTTACCTATACAATAATTTTATCTGGTCCTTTGGTCTGCACACAAACGTTATGTATGAAAATATTATATGAACCTCCTTTGAGCTCTCTGCCTAACAGTAGACCTACCGTAATTCATTGCTTTGTAAAAGTAGCCTTATGATGATGATGATGGCTTCCAGGCCGATTGTCGGCCAGCTGCGCAGGACATATTATATTGCACAAGCATTCGCGCAGATACAGGTGCACTCTCTATTCCCTCACTCTCATAGTCCGATGGGACGGCAATCCGACACGACCGGAGAGAGATCAAAAAGTAGCCTTATACTCTCTACCTGGCATACAATCTTGATATTTCGTTTCTTAACCCTATTTAAAACTACTTTAGACGGTTCTACAACCAACCGATTACAGGGTATATTCAGACTTAGCCATTTGCACGAAATTATCTGGCATTTAAGTTTAACGGGTACTTATATAAGGGTGATGAAACAGGCCATAAATCTGTTCATACGATCCGAGTCCCACATATCGGTCACGAGTTTAGGCACGTGTTGAGTCAACACCAATGCAGGAACAAAGCACTCATTATAGTTATTAATTGGTCCGTTGTTACGTCCGCCTATAAGCAGTATTTCATCTAACAACTGGCACTAACTATTCGTTCTAAAACTAGAAATAGTAAGCGTTTGCTTTATGAGTGCGATTTGTCGCTATTGTTCATTATTGTCATTTGTTTGGTTCGTACAGGGTGTTTTGTTGATCATTTCAAATATAAAGTAGATACACTTATTATATCTACAAATAAGAAATAGGCAACTAAACGACATTCTAGGATATCAATAGGTTTGTTTGTAACTTCCCTAAGCCATATTCCAGTGTTAGATAGATAGTGGTAGACTACAGGTTATTTATAATCCGGGTGAGCGGAGAAAAGCAGGTAAAACGGCTGATTGAAGCTAGTTACTAACATGTATCATAAAACATCAATAAAGCAGTTTCTCGCTCGTTCGTCTCTTTAGAAACAAAACCACGTAATGGGCTTATAAATAGTCTAATTAAAATCTTCAATGTTAAGAAATCTTAATACCGTGAGAAAGGCCATAAATAAAATCTAACGACGTCGCCACATAATGGTCCATTGTGTAATTTGTTATGTTATATTGAATCTTCTATCTTTGTTGTGACTGGAACATCACGTATGCCAATAGTTCTCGGAACTGATATGAGATACACCAGATGTTGTTGCAGCGTACTTAGAGTTAGATTTTATGAACAAATGCAATAAATAATGACATAATAGTCTGCACATTTAAAATCTACTTAAGCGATCTAACTAAATAATAAAGAGGATATAATCCTCCCTTTGTTGCAACTTAATTTGCCTTTCTTTCTATCTATGAGTACTTTTGTTTCTTCCTGACGCATTTTGCTTAGTCAGCCAGAAACAGAAAACCTCATTATCGAACACAATCAAGCCATACTTATAGACTATCAGGCATTTCCGCTATCGGCACATTCACACCTAACGGTGAATCTGACATTTTGATCTGGTTCACGAAACAATAAAATTATACGCCTGTCATCGAAACTTGTTATACCGTAGGCCTATTCAAGTGTCATCACCCTCATTTGTTTACAAGCTTAATAATCTGCATCGGTGTCATACACAGTAGTGGCAGTGAGGCCAATGAACATAATCGGTATGTGGAGAAGCATTGTCATGTCCACAATTGCAGTGCAAATTCAACGGCCATAATACGAATACCTCGATAGGAATTCCAAGCACTATTGTAGTATTAGATCGGGCAATAACAAAACGCGGGTTCAACGGCCTCGGAGCGCAGCGTGTTTTGATAAGGTCGTCAATTCGCCATCCGCCAATTTTTTCCGAGAGAACCGCAGTAACAGTTAAAAAAGCGCTAAGCGGTCAAACTTGGACCGTTTTAATTACTTCATAGTCACGTACTTGTAGTAAAATTTTACCGTTAATGGAAAGTGATATGACAAACCGGACGGACGCTGTTCGATATTGGATCCACATTTTTTGAGAATTGCTGGTATAATCGCGTACAGATGAAACAAACTTTGAATATTACATTTTTGGGAAGAACAGTTTTTAGTAAATATCAATAAGGCAATGCATTTTCTAAATCAAAACAAACACATCCTCGTGGTGAAATTCGTAATTAAACTGATTAACATTTTTATTGTCGTCCGTATAACTTTATGAGTCGATCGGCACTGTTTAAATGCAAATCGAACTATCGCCATTCTATTCGCAGCGGACAGTGTACGAGCGAGTACAAAGTCTTACAAGAAAAAGGTTTTAAGAGAAATATTTAGTTTTAAAATGTGTGTAATTAACTGGTCAACAACCCCAAGAGGACTATTAATAGAAAAGTCAGCAATTTCACGGCACATTAATTGGATTTTTTCAAACTAAAATTACAGTTTTGAATGATCATATCTATCAATCTAGAACCACTGAGGAGTCAATGACTGCATTTATTTTTATGGTTGTCAATCAAGATTCGTGTTCGGTCAGATTTACCTCTAGCTTAATTGAAACTAAACAAAATATTATGCGAGCATCGTTTTCTCGATCTTAAATAATCCTTCGTCATTCAAATTTGACAGTACTGGTAATCGATCCATTAAAAATTCAGAACACAAAATAATAAACTGTAATAACAATTTCGCGCACAACATTACGCAAGCAAGTACGAATGTATGTACACGAATGCACTTCCTAGGCGTTGCGGCCGCGCATACGAAATGAGACACCCACGGTAAGTGAGTCACGTCCACACGCGCCTCCGGCCCTACTTTACTATTGTACATACATTATGTACAAGCAAAGACAATAATGTTGTTTATTGTACAGACTTCATCGCTCAAATGACAGTATTAAATGTCTGCAGGATGTCTTTACTGTTTCTTAGAACGTTTAGGGCTAATATTAGCACGACTAAAAATGTTGTTCCAACTTTGTATGGCACGGCTACTTCATAATGATTCAACACTCATCTTCACAAAGGTTTACTATAATGTGCAAAATACTGTCAGATGCAAAGGCCAATTAATTATAGAGGCAGCTGCAGATAAAAAAGGTACAATATTTTGAAGGGCCCATCAAGCGAATAACGCAATTCAATGTTTAAAAGTTTAAGGTCAAACATTTCTGTCAGGGGCGAGCTTAAACGAGAAAAGGGTTTGATCTTTTTGCGTCTACGTGTAGTGGTTCCCTTCAATTTGTATGAAGTAACCTTCGAATCTCGTACCGACAACAAGGTAACTTTAGATCATTTATCTTCGTTGTACAGGACGCAAGACGTCGTGATGACTGAATACGTTGCAATTTCTTTGGCAATGCTCAAGGCCTATGACATGAATATAATTAGTAATAATAAGAGCGGTGCACTCGCCAAGCCGTATTATTACTTATGGGAACGTGTAAGTCCGGTACTTTGGTTGCGTAGAGAGTCATCGCACCTTGCATTATTATTTTATTGGCAGATAGTTCGGTGTAATTGTGGCTAATAATAAAAGAGAGTGTGGACATTCTCTGGCAATATAGGCCAAATTAGATAAATAAATGCTCCTAAAATTAAGAATACACATTTGCGAATATGTAATGAGATTAGTAAAAGAAACATATGCTCCGCGAAATATATTGAATAATAATTTATATACTACTTCAAAGCAACAGTGCATGACTAATGCAGAAACATCAATCAAGAACTAATTACCGACAAGAGTAATAGACATGGAAGCGTAGGTCAATCGCTTTATTATATTCGTAATTAATTGACTCTTCCTTGAATAGAACAAGGAATCACCTTTTTCCTTAAGAAAACAAGTGCTCATCCAGTGTTATTTGATCCCAATGTAGGATCAGGTGACCTTTTCTCATCTCGTTTATGCTTGCACCCATTAAGTACGAAACAACATAGACGATAGAAGTTTCTAGTATAGATTAAAATAACCAATTACTTACAATTAATTCAGTGTCATTGTCAAGTGATAAAACAAAATTAATTATCTTTACAATGTTATACAAATTCTGAGTGCTTGAAGCTCTAGTGTCCCTGTTCCAAATTATTATTCGAGAAGTTTCCCGAATATAAGTTGTTTATAAGTTACATCTCTATGTGCATGTAGGAACAGTTGATACTAGGATGGAACAAAGATTCTCTACAGATCTCTGGTGACCCACAAACGCACAATGGCTATCGAATTTCCAGTATAGCTGGAGTAAATCGTGACCGCCTCAAGCACGACTGCGTTAGATCGCTTTTCGTGTATTAGGATCAGACGCTTAAATCTTAACGGGCTGACATTTAACTGAAAATTATACAATCAAACAGTTATACAATCAAAATTTTTCATAATTTTGACAACTGTATTATTCTTTTCATTGTCATCGTAAATAATTAAAAAAAAATAATTAAAATTTATTACAGAAATTATTTACATAATTTTATCAAATTATTATTTCGAGAAATTTCAATGTTAATGCAGAGGATATTGATTGGCATTTGAAATAAATGATAAGAAAGTTTGTACGGATTCCGAAAAACATGCAAAACGCAACAATTAACAAAAAAGAAAATTATTGAATGGACACGAAATGAATAAACAGAATTACGTAGTTGCGGATAAAAACGACAGTATTAAGTCAACATGCAAAAACACAAAACATAAAACACGACAACAAACATTGCGACATTCGAGCGGCGAAAACATACACTCAACAGTTCGTCTCCCGTCAAACTCGTACACTTTACCTATGAAATTTGTAAACACACAAGAGTTTCGGTTATCGCGGGTCGGTAATCGTCACTAGTATCGTATATGTCGTCAAAGCTACCGGGCCATTCGAGGCGGGAAGCGCGTGCGCAGGCTTGTACGCGCGGCCGTTGCGCCGGCCGTCCGTTGCGACAATGCGCTTCCATGTTGCCGTGAGCCGCCTCCCCCAGTCTCACCAATTGCCTAGCCACCTCTCTCTTTTGAGTTGTCACGGGTTGGGCCAACGGTAAGCACTCGCCCGCACTTTGCTATCTTTCATTGGTGTTGAAACCAAATGATGAAGTGCGAGGGTGTCAGACAAATTTGAAAATGAATTTGATTTTGCATCCATGATTAATCGTTAAGCATTAACTAGAAACGCAGACTTGTGAAGCCTATTTCTAAATAAGTCAACATAAACAATAAGCAATATTTCAGGCTTGCATTTGATCGCGTGTTTAGAATCATGTGAAATAGAGCAAATAACGTATGCAAAACATCATTAAGATGGATCGATTAAAAATGTTAAACATGGTTACGAGACATGTGAACATTAAAACAAAATTACACAAAAAATATTGCATAATCGTTTAAATCGATTATGGGTGCTAAATTAGCTGACATTTCAAATAAGCAATTGACGAGTTCCTGATCATAAATTGAGTGTTTTGACAACTGCAATTTGCCACTAATGTCTATTGATAGAGCAAGTCGTTTCCTATCTAGCTTTCTAAACGATTGCTTCTGCCAAGCGAAGTAAACACACTATTTAATGGCATGCCAAAATGGTTTTCTGAATACCTATAAAACGTTTTGGATATCTTAGTATCCCAGTTTGCCTAAAACCAACACTGGATGATGTAAACGCATTAAACGCTTATTTTGCTTAATTTGGGTTAACCACAAGTAGAAGGTATTCTTCATATATGATTAGCTTTGGGTGTAAAGCTCGTCGAAAATAAAGCTACACCGAACTTCGATTTTCGACGATTTTGGCCAACAAGCGACTACCGCAGTAAAAAACAAGAAACGGCGCAAAACTGCATACGTAAGTCACAGACGTGAGTCCAAAATTATTAGGTTTTGGAAATTTACGTAGTCTGATGTAAGAAGGGTCTAAATCGTTAGATATAGTTCCTATCAGAGATACTTAAAATGCACTTAGCATTATATTTGTATCCCTGAATTATCAGCTATAAATGTCGAATAGGAAAATACCACAATGATAGATAAAGTGTTACATTAGTTAAAGGCCCTCATATTATATCGATCTGGTGAATATGAAGTCTGTCATCTGCTCAATTAATTGGTTCAATTAAAATGAATCGTTAAACTTAGCCAATTAGACTGATTGAAAAGTCTGAAACTAAAAGACATGATATGGGAAAACAAGTGGTACCAAAAGATCTCTCTCATTCCTAACATTAATTCCAATATTTAAAAGTTGTTGGCTGATAATCTGATGAATAAATCTTGCGATGCATTGAAATTGCAGTGTAAAATATTGGCTAGAAGATTTAAACTATATTAGAGTATCCTACAGTTGTTTATTGAAATCAAGTTTTAGGTTACGAAGCATCGTATTTCAAGAATATTGAAGTTTATTGATGGCATGGATATTGAGCAAAATTTGCAAGAATAAGTTACGACACCGATTAAAAATATAAACAAATGTAAAACGATATGCAACAATACAATCGTAATGCGATTACAATTGAGATTGTTTACATCAGCAATTACTAATATGACGTCAAATTGTTGTTTATTATCATCATACTTGTATTTCTCAATTGATATATTCAGAACTACATTACATAAAAGTCTTCTTTCCTTTAACTTAAGAGCTTCTTTAATCGAAAAGATAAAATTTCGAAACATCAAGAATGTTGCTCCTTGCAAAGTTGGAAGACTCCAAAAAGTATAAGGAAACTTTGAAACCACATAGTCCAGTGGCTGAATGCTCAGACTACAATAGGACATTAAAAATGATGGCTTAGCCATGCTACACTATCATTTAGGATCCCATCTGCAAACCCATGTTAGGGTTCAAAGCATCGAAATAACTATTTTATTCTATGGTAATGGTTTTTTAAACTGAAAATACCGCTTGGTGGCACTTGGCGTGTTAGAGATTAACCGTCGTACTAACGCCTTTTTTATTTTTTTTCAGCGAGGTTATTCGTTGCAATTGTTTATTTTCTTGTTCAATAGTATTATCATCATTAAGTATCAAGATTATTGTTGCGTGTAGATTAGGTATAATGATATGTCACACCTGAATATAGTGCCATATATATCTCCTTATAGAGATATCTACATATAGACGAATTTATAAAAAAAACTCAAAAAATAATAATTATCAAAGCCAAAAATATCGCCAACCCTTGCAAAATGTCACGTCATTTAAGGGGAGTCAGGATAGATTATTCGTAACAGAAGGGTTTTCTTCGAAAAATAAAAATAAGTCTAAGCTGCTAAATTGCCTCGGTTACATACAAATCTTCATACTTTAATACCTTAGCGAATTCTATAGGTTGGTCAATACAGCTCTTTGCCTTTCTACTATCGGTCAGCATTTGTTAAAAACTAAGCGTATGCGTATGTACTCAATGATTTTACTGGGCAAGGGCTTTCTTTTTATTATGCGGTAAGTATAGTGTTATATTAGGATTTAAAAATAATGTTAATTGGCTCCTTATATGGAGCACCTTACGGTATTTTTGTAACACCCTGTTCATTTTACTTATTAATCATGACTACCGCTTCCTCTTCATTAACACTTAAAGTTGAATAAACGATAACACGCAAAGAATATAATCTGAAATTCATATCAACAGATAATATAAATTGAGGAAAATAAGAACAAAATATATTAAAGGTACGTATTACTTAAGGACATCAAGAGTATTGACTAATACTTCCTTTGCAAACGTTAGCATGGTCGCGCAACTCTTACGAAATCCCTAATGTAAATATTGACGTAGGCATTAACCGTGTCAATGCAGTAAAACAAACAGACGGACAGTTCACAAGGGCGCCGAAATAGACCGAACATATTGGCAGATTCAGTGCTAATTTGTATTTGAAATACATGAAAATGTGCTTGAATAGAAACGTGATGTGTGTCAAATTTGGTGAGCAGTTAATATTATCGACGCAAAACGATGCCGGAGGTCATTGACCCACTTTTCTAACACGGTGTGCGATAAAAAATATTTTTGATGCCTTTCTCTGCAGTTTCCTTGAACTATTTGATTAGAGTACAACCTTTAAGGAAGATGTATATAACCTCTGAAGGATTTTATTTCGAAAATAGAGTCAGAGTCAAGAAAATGTTTATCTTGGAATTACAAAGACGAACTATTCAGTGGCATATTGCGCTCTCCTTTGTAGATACAATTTGTAGTACAATCTCTACACATCAACAATGTAAGGCAAACGGCCAATGATGCTGGCGAAAATAAAGGGACAGACATCAATCAAATTTTATCGACAGGCCTGTCGAAATGGTGATACAAACACAAAGACAGTTTAGGAATACCAGAAATAGTTGCAACTTATGTTGTATAACGCGATGTGTGGTAATGCAAATGTACATTCGAGATGTTTTGTACTATCTGTACTCGAAGGCCCAACAATATTGAAAAAGCCCCTTTTTTGGCAGACAATGTCCCAATGCTGGGCAATGACCTACCAATGTATTTACAAACTTCCTGATCTTTTGAGAATTCCCATTTTTAATGGCAACTAAAATAATCTAAATTCATATAAAAACGAAAAATAATATATCAACATAAAGCAAGACAAATATAAAAAAACAATCGAGGAACTATATCCTTGCCTGATGAGCCGTCAGCCCTATTCAGGGTCGTATAGAGCGAATTCTGCAAATCTTGTGCACAATGTAAACAGTTTGGCGCAACGACTGGCCAGTGACTATCTAAATCGCAAGGCTAGCGTGAGCGGCGAATCTCAAAGACTCCACGTAATTGTTGTCTCACGTTTTATATTATGTAAATAGAACTGTTTTACATTTAATTCGTGTATTTACTCGATATTATTGCTTTTATAGCTCTGCATGAATCCTATAACAGTATATTATTCCTCTGGTACCTACCTTATAATTATTGATATTAATAGGCTGTACAAAAGCTATGAAATATTGAGGAAAAGTATCAATACTTTCAATGATACGACGAATCCCTTAAGGAAAATGGGATCTGCATTCTCCGAAAACAATATTCTGTCTCGTGCAATGATAGAGATCAAGCTATGCAAAGTATAGATAATACGATAAGCAATACAATTTCCTGCCCTGTCCTGTAAAATCGAATAGGACACGAATGGGGACTAACAAAAACGCGACACAAACATACGGACAATTGAATATGTCACTTTTAAATCTAGTCAGACTTTGATACCTATACAGATTCGAGTCACGACTCCTTTCAAGTTCGTAAACACGGACCTACCTCAACTACCTACTTAAAATAATGCAGGACATTATTATAAACGGGAAGTCTATATAAACACCTAATTGATATGACGACGTATCATTTGCATACTCAAGAATAAAGTCTATCGATACCCGCTCGTAAAACGGAGAGCTTCCTTTTAATAAAAGTTTTACTGCAGTTCTTAAATATCGACAATAACTGAACTGATAATCTCTATTCAAACTAATACGTTTTATCTATTAAAAAAAGTCACCTATCTACTATCGCATATTCCTGCGGAGTTGCCCGGTTCTATGTCCTAAGAATTTCCTGGACTTATACATATAAACATTGCCTCTGGAACATTGCCCTTATCATTGCTATCTGTTTTGTAAATTACAGTTCAATCTTCTCATTAATATACTGCACTATTTATAAACACAAACACAACTGAGCACGTCTCAAGTATCTAACTACTGTCACTGGAAAAAATAATATTTACATAAGTATTCCATTTTGTGGTTGATTTTTTCTCTATCCAAGAACAATTTAAAAGCAAAGTTTCAACTTTAAATTCCTCAGCAAAAACAACACAGGTATCCATTTCAGATACGACGTCAATTTTCCTTATGCAAATCTCACGATTTAGTCGACCGACGATAAATCGCAAGGTGTGCAGCCAACTTTAAAGAAATGGCAATATTAAATTGTATAGAATCGAATTTCATTGGCAGGCTACCCACACACTTAGTTACACTGAAATTACAGTTCAGCAATAAACCCATAGCTCGGGAAATAAGCACACCCGCAGGTGGCAGCAGAAAAATGAAATACATGATTATAACTCCCCACAATAGTGTCATTAATCCTTTATGGGTTCCTCGACCCCGGTTCTCGAGTGATAGACAATGGTGGTAGTCGTGTTTGTGAGCTGAATTAATGCGTATGCACATGCAATGGGAAGCGGGACTCGACCAGCCTTGAACTTGTGCATGCACTTCTATGCAAGCGATGAATGCGAAAGCAGCCGCCATTTCTAGTCGGCACGTCATGTAACGCGTACGTAAAAGCCGACACGCGGCATTTTCCAATTGGCCGGACACAGAACGCACCTACGCGTCGCCTGCGCAGTGCGCGACCGAATGCAGCGCGCGCTTTCATCTGTGTAACACTGTGTAAGCTGGCCGATAACACTGAAATATGTTAATTAAGCGTTGACGACGCCGTATCTAAGTGCACTCGTCAGATAAATATGTATAATCCTCTACTATTTTAATAACAGGTAGATCATAACTGTAGATTTACCTCATTCATTAATATGCGTTTGAAATGCTAATACTTATTTATTTTGACATTTTATGGTCATTATCGCATCAGATTCAAATGTTTAACATATTGTCAAGATGTTATGAAGATATTTAATTCACAACATTATTCATTTGACATATCAGTACATATTGAAATAATTGCATTTTTTTTAAAACAGCTGAAGTCTATTATTACTGTGTAAATTATGCAGTTGACGATCTCACTTCGTAAGCTCAAGTGGTAGGAGCGAAAGTCAGTAATAATAAAACTTCCAAGTTAAATAGCCGTGGTTTAATACTAATCTTAGCAAATACATAAATGTCAAAGTCATGGTAAGTTATAGTCGATGCACAAAGATATTTTAACTAGTGCTTCTAGAAATTACGTTTAACGATTTATATTTATGCGTTTAATTTTTTTTTTATCTGTAATCTATCAGGATTTAACTATGAAAAATGTTCTGGATATTTATTGGTAACAAACATTTTTTGCTTTTACTACGTAATAGGGAAATGACTTTAAACAACATAGCCTTATAGGTTTAATATTACAAGAGTATAATGCGTATACTCGGTAGCTATTAAGTATACGGTATCTTGTTCCAAGAGTTAAGTAAAGGATAGTTTAGTAATTTTCCAGCGATCTTGCGAATTGTACGGGGTAAACAGCCAGTAGGTTGCGGGGTCATCGACCCGGCAACCGGTCGAGCTTAAAGCTTTGCCGAGCGGACATAGTGAGACAAACTTGGCCCACATTTCAGAGCTATTACAACCAGTAATAAATGTGTACAACGTGAGAGATCCCGAATTATTGCTATTGTATTTTCGGAACAAACTGACGACTGCAAGCATTATTATTTTAACCGAGTGCTTAAAATAGGATGAGGATATCAAAGTAGCTATTTTATAAAATACTAGCATCCGTTAGTAGTATCACTCGCGTCCCGTGGTATCTTCGCGCATCTGGATAAAAAGTAGCCGATAGCCTCCTTTGATAAATGAACTATCTAATACCAATGGTTCCTGAAATAAGCATGCTCAAGCAAACAAACACTCTTCAACTTTATAATATTTAGCATACATACATGTTAATTCAATTTATTAAAAATGTCTCGTATCAACATATCGATAATATAGCAAAAGCCATTTCGCATAATCTCTTGTTACAAATAATTTATTATGCAAATTCAACAAGATACAGCATTCCGAACTGTCACTGGTATTTTTGTAGTTTATTTCTCTACAACATAATAAATGATAATTAAAAACCAATAAATATATCGTGACACGAATCGAAAAAGGATATTTAAATTTTCACAGTTGCTCGTTAAACGTCTGAAGGGAATTGAAAATACTATCAAACTGTGTTCAATAATGATATTTTCTTACTAGAAATGAGTCAATGATGGCCTAAGACCACACTTACTGACGTTTGTCGTGTCAAACATGATGCCTAATTAATATTATAAATAAGATTATGCGATGTTTTGTTTGTTTAGTCCAAGCAACTAAACTGATGGAAACTGGAAGTTCGCCACAAGGGTGAAAATTAATGAAATAATCTAAACCGCAGATGTTAACACAATAAACAAAAAGTATTCAATAAAAACTGCTATGACACATCACATAGCATTTCAAGACAAGCACTTTTCTCATTATTTCCTTGTTCGCCTCGTCATCGACTTTTATTAATTCGCAACATTGAAAAGTTGCGAACCACTCCATAATAAAGTCTTTTAATGATATTATAACGGATTATGGTAGTTTTAACCTTATAGGCACATGTCCAAGAATATATAATTTCGTTAATAACTTTGTTAAGGAAAATAAATTACGTAGTTATTTCTTAGTAAATAAATGATCGGTTCCTGCAAAATGATTTTGTTTTGTTGCGAGGAAGTATAATATCTTGTTCGGAAATATTTTTTGTTCGTAATACAAAGGCTTCAGACCGCAAAACCGCGGTTAACCGATTTGAACATTTCCAGACATTACCAACTTACGGAAACTCGCTAAAGAGTTCACAGAACTCGAGTATAGTCTGTTTCCAAAGAAAGGTTTTGTGGAGGTCCACAGAGAGCTTAAAAGCTATGGAAATTCTATTGAACCGTTAACTTTGATTTGACAATGACTAAAAATCTGCCGGGTATCAGCCGAATCCGGTTAGACTGGAAGCCGACCCCAACATAGTTGGGAAAAAGGCTCGGGAGATGATGATGATGAATGACTAAAAATCTGAAACAGTGCATAAACAACTTGTTTAAGTTTCATTGTTAAAGTAAGCTACGTATAGCTTACTTTTAATAATAATTTCTTATTTTCCTCCTTTCAAATATGTTCAGATCATCGCCCAGTTTCATCTGATGGCGAAGTCATCCCTCAGGCGTCCAATGCATCTTGATGCACCTGTTCCAAGCGTTTGAACAACACCGTCAAGTCAATTACCTACATATATACATAGTTTGTCCTGTTTTATTATTGTAAATGCCCATGTTTATACATTTAATCTTATAAATATTATAAAGTTATATCAAGACTGGTAGCCGACTGTATGTACATAACAAAGCCATGCTTATTATGTACGGGGAAACTAGTAAATAATTTTATGTAAACAAATATTTAAAAAAAGTCTATTTATCCCATTGCAAAGCGAAATGAATTTTTTTAAGTACTAGGACGCTTTTTCACCAAAGCAAAAGTTTATGTCATTCTTTTTCGGTTATTAATTTATTTGAAAACGGTACCTAGTTGAAAAGTATTTTTTACTGTCGTATTATCCTGTAATGCTGTATGTAATAGGCAATTAAGCTTGATTTAGAACCAGATTAGGCCATTTAAACGTATAAAATTAATTTTATGAACCATAAAAGACACCAGCACGATGCCCCAAAATATTATTCAAAATGATTACTAAGACATACTACTATAAAGGACTCTCGCTACTTTTTTGAAACTTTGGTTTTAAAAAAGTTCCAAGCGTGCGAGGTTTAAACCATCCTGAAGAAAGATAATAGTCTTAAAACCTTATCTAGTACTAATTAAACTACATTTTGATTCTGAATCTGATCTGACTCCGGATTTGTCAGATTACAGACCCATCGGGCTAGAAGAGTGAAGGAATAGAGAGTGCACCCGTGTCTGCGCTAATGTTTGTAATATGTCCTGCTATATGAACGCTGATTTCCTTAGTGAGAACAGCCGGTATCGTCGACAATTGGTCTGGACATCATTATTCACATACCAAACATATACCGAATCTTTATGAGTATTGGAACGTTAAAGTGGAAGGAGGAAGATAAACTCTATCCTGCAATGCGGCACCATAGGCTAATAAAAACTTTTGCCAAATGTGCGCTACGCAATCGGGTCAAAATAATAAGAATATTTCCAACAACTGAATCCGCTCGATGTAGAAGCATACACTTTTGCACTAACTTCCCCTTCATAGCATAACAATTTGACGACCAGATGGCGCGGTGGTTAGTGAACCTGTTTGCCACGCTATAGGTAGCGGGTTCGATTCCTGCATAAGTCAAATATTTGTGTGCATGAACATTGGTTTTTGACTTAGTCTGGGTGTTCCTGTGTATTTACAAAAGAAAAGTATATGAGTATGTTTATCAGTTGTCTAGTACACCTTGTACAGGCTCTGCTTAGTTTGGGGCTAGATGACGTGTGTGAGGAATATTATATTATAGCTTTATGGAAATAAGTACCCTAAAGGCTACTGAAATTGCGGGAAGCAGCTCATCCATCCAGGCATAAATATGACAAAATGTATAGCTACAAGTTTATCTCAAGTATCATAAAAGCTTGTACAGTACCCGTCAAATAACTATGCCACTCTGAAATCTACCATTGGACACACCGCGCATGCTCAACAGTATTATTCGACAAAATCCGATATTCCGAGTAGCGTGAAGTCACTGTTAGCCAACTTCAGAGCAACAAACTTATTTGACGCACACTGTTATCGGATTAAAGAGTTCGATACTTCGTGCTCTGGTCCACAGGACTGCAGATAATGTGCCAATTTCCAGGTACTCCATACGCAAGTCGTAAAATGTTTTATTGTTATTGCCTTTGCCTGAAAGCCAGGTACCAAGAAGCCAGAATGGAAAACTATTATCTTACTTGCATCTAAAACTGAGCCTATGAGCTTGTAGAAACATGTATCAAATATTATACGAATTTTTATGTTGGTACGGTTTTAAAAGATTTTTCTACAGCATATGGGGCCGATGAAAGAATTCTGATAATTTCCTTTAGCCGCTTTTTTTTTTTGAAGCTTTTTCCAAATCTCTTGCAACGTTTCTGTGGTTAGACGTTCAGAAAGCCACAGGCCCGAAAGATAGGTGAAATAATATAAAAAAACTCAACTCAAATAAATCAGGTCTTTTCAAACTTTAAAACAAAAGATAGCCCCTTAAACGCCCACCCTACACACTGAATAGGTACGTCATGTGTTTTTAATGGGAAGAAGAAGTGGCGCAACAAACTCCCCAGCAACGTTAATATGTACGGAAATATACTTAGTTACGATAGTTTTGTTTCATAATACTGGTATTCTTGTTCAGTTAGGTCACTAGAACTTAAGAACAAGCCAAACTTGATTGTGGTAAAGCGGGTTGGAGCCAATAGTGCAGAGGGCAGGGATCGTGCTACAAGCTCACGAAGTCAGTTCTCGCTTGCCAGGTAGAATGTAAAGCCTTAAGACTATACACCCCTATATCATCTCCCGAGCCTTTTCCCAACTATGTTGGGGTCGGCTTCCAGTCTAACCGGTTTCGGCTGAGTACTAGTGTTTTACAAGGAGCGACTGCCTATCTGACCTCCTCAACCCAGTTACCTGGGCAACCCAATACCCCTTGGTTAGACTGGCGTCAGACGTACTGGCTTCTGACTACTCGTAACGACTGCCAAGGATGTTCAATGACAGCCGGGACCTACAGTTTAACGTGCCATCCGAAACACAGTCATTGGTGTCCAAGATATACTTAGAAAGTACATACAAACTTAGAAAAGTTGCATTGGTACTTGCCCGACCTGGAATCGAACCCACGCCCTCACACTTGAGAGGTTGGCTCTTTAACCACTAGGCCACCACGACTCTTTATATTCTACGACTCATTATACACCCCTATAATGAAACAAATATTTGCAAGAGGAACTTTCAAGTGTTCCTTTTAAACTATTTGATTCATTTTGTAACAAAACTGTACGTCAGTTTGAAAAGTCATTTTAAATTCTTCACATTTATGAGTATAAAATTCTCTTTGGTAATAAACTGCAAAATATATATAGTACAACTCAAAACTAAAAATTATTTATTCAAACTTGGCTGCAAAACAGCACTTTTTGAACGTCAAAAATTACAAAAGACAGCCCCCAAAACGCCCACCCTTCACCACTTCCTTTTTGATTTTGCTGGGAAGAAGTGGCGCAACAAACTCCCCAGCAACTGCCTATATTTTGGTTATGGTAAGCATAATGTGTTTTCAAATGAGGCAAAGGTCGTAAAATTTACAAAGGTTTTTCTACGAGCAGGTAATTAAAAAAACATTTGTCTCATATAAATAATAAATCATCCTACACATAGATAAAAAAGCAAAGTTTTTACTGTATTGAATTCTTTCATCATTGCTAAAAAGGGATTCGTACGAAGAGACAGCACAGCACACAGTCACGTAGGCCATTCGAAACCCGTTTCAAAGACAAAGAAAGCTTCCACAATTATGATCATACTGCTCACCATATCGACCTATTTCGTGTCTGTATAGAACTATGAACCTATGCCGCCCTGTATGCGCCGGACCAGACTGGTTACATTAATCTTCCAGTTTGCGGTTACTGTGTCGAATAACGGTACTGCAGCAGATGGAGGCAGCGCGCCTACACCGAAACACAGATCATCAGCCTCAGAAGAGGCGATGTACTTGAAACACGTGTACGATATTTTATGAATAAGATCATGTTGTACCGGAATTAAGAGACAATTTTAGCGGGTTTTATGTTTCACGACGCTTTTTATGTATGATCTGAGAATATATTTGATTGAAATATTCTGCCATAATATATTTCTTATAAGATAAAAGAGAGTGGAGAATAGAGAAAGAGAGAGAAAAATGATCTCAATTTATAAGTAAACTATTTTAAACACTTTTTGGAGTTCATACTTTAAACATCAGTATAGTACCTAGTATCCTATCTACGCTGCGTAAATAAAAATCTGTGCGCACTCGCAGCCGATGCCAAAGTGTTGAACTTGCGCGGGTTGTGTTGTGTCATGAGCAGTTATGCGATGCCTGTGACCCACATCATTGTACCACAGACAAAAAAACCTTATTGACCATTGTTCACACCGTCAGATTGTACCATTGTGCCAACTGACTTATAAGTACCGTCTGGTAATCTTTTTTCGTTGATGAGCTTCGCTTTTATCTCATATGCTATTAATTTTTATTTAAATGGCGTCATGAACCAGTATTTGGGAGTGAATGACCGTCCTTATAACATTGCGAAAGGTAAAGTGTGTTTGATAAATATCTGGAACCATCAAGCTGTTTGAGTTTCACAAATTATGAAAATCTTAGGTCTTAACTTTCTACCAGAATTGTTCTGGGTGGTCTGCAATTTATTTAAGTGTTATGTATGATCATTAAAGTAATTGCACCGATCCGTTAGATGCCATTTGTTTTATTAAGTGACGCACACACTTTGCACAATTGTGATAAAAATGCGAATTTTCCCAACGAGCTATTATAAGACCAAATTGTTCAAATCCTGTACAACCTGTAGTTTGTACCTAATACAGTACGATGACGTGTATATTTTACATTCCACCACAAAAACTATCAAATGAAATTTCAATGTGCGACGTCACATATCAAGACAGTTACAAAGTGTAAGACTGTTTGGCGGGCAAAAAAAAATCATCACGAATCAAATGCATAACCTAGATTTGGGAGCAATAAAAAATCTGTACACAGTTATCTATCGAATCATATTATCTGTGAGGCAGGACCGGAGTGTCGGGTCGATGACCGCTGCAACTCATGTTTTCGGCTTGACGCTTTGCTTTATAGTATGAGATAAACTCCAAGTGGCAAAAATTAATAAATTTTGATGAGATATGACTAACTGGTTTTGTATGTCCAAATTGGACGTGTTAACTTCTAAAATTACAAAGAAAAGTAGTCGGAATTAATGAGTTAGATAAAAACGGAGGTTCACAGTGTGGTCCAGGTATTATTTATCATTCGCTGACAAAACGTAGTTTGATTAATTACATGGGAAAGTTGTACATTGTTCGATATGAGGAACTATTTACAAAAATAATATTCAAACAAATATTGAGTAATTGATACAAAAAAAGACAAGTTCTGATAGCTAAGGTTTCTTAAAACTTGTTACTTCCTTTTGTTCTAAGTGTCTACTTTGAACAATTTGCAATTTTTTATAGTTTCAAGAAAAGGATTGGGTACGTACTAGATTGAAGGTACTAGATCAACAATACGGTAAGAGTGGTTCGAATATAACTTATTATTTTCCCCTACAATAGTCAAGCCGCTCGTCTGACCTCCAAACCGATACCGTAATTATACACTATCACATTTATACCAGGCTATTAACAGTGATGTAGGTGTCGGAGGCTGCCAATGCAAGTCCGGTTGCGTTGACACACAAACCCACAGACGCCTGCACCACTCGGCGACCGACTACCGCTCTCACTATAATTGCATTGGATGCAGGGACGGATTTGGAGGTGTGCCTCAAAGCAAAAAGGTGTGAGGGCCCCTAATTAATATTAGAAACAATAGTTCCAAATGATAATAGTTAATCGTTCAAGTGCAAGTCTGACACGCTAAGCGAGGGTTCCATACAATTACTAAAAAATATTGATCTAAAGAAAAGATAAAATGCACTGAGGATAGACTTAAATTTTCAGTGGGGTTTAGGTCGTGGCTAATTGTATTTAATTTATAATTCGTAGTTAATATGGTGGTATGAAACAACTGCACAATAATTAGATATGGTTTTCGGTATTTTCGAGAGAAAAGGGTTCTGTGGGATTTTACACAGTTTTAAGTGTAAAAAAACACGTAAAGTAATAAGATTACGTGTTTTTTAAGCAAAGATATGAGCCAGACAAACGTACAACGAAATATCTAAGAATCCTAAAAATAATATTACGTGAATTTAAATTATTCCTAACAATCAATACTTTTCTTCTCTCTCTCTTTTGGGGACCCCTTTTTAAGGAGCCCTGAGCTCTAGCCCCACCTGCCCGGCCTTGAATCCGGCCCTGATAAGGTGCAACGACCTGCAATCTTCGTCCACGATCTCGAAAACAAACATTGATCCCCGAATTACTTCGTGCACGTTACAATTCGTTACGAAGGGGAATTAGTTGGTGAGTCAACCTGCGAGCTGGTTTTTAGTAAATATAATGGTTTTAAATACAGACATATTTTGCGATCTCCGACATTGGTCGGCTGTAGTGGAATAAACGGTACGATACACAACACTTGTATACATTGCTCTCAGAAAAGCACTCTTCAAAAATGGAGGACTATTAATAGTAGAGAAGGCCCAAAAGGGATTTATAATCTAAATAATATAAATACGCCAGTGTAGGATAGCTTGTTAACTGAGAATCAAAATGGGAAGCGTCAGATTATGGGTCAGATGCGGTTAATCACGATGAATTAAACATGGACCTATTTACAGCAATCTTAGGCTCCACCTCAGGATTTTTTTTTTATTTCTATCTCCCGGTTGGTACTACGAGCAGATTTATATTAGAAGGCCTACAACCGCCATCCGTAAGCAATACGATTCGTTTCTTAATCATAGGCACTAGCTATTAGTAAGGCTTTGTATCTAATGATACCAATACAAAAGTGGATGTTAGCTCCCCTTTCTCCGTGCCCAACGGGGCTGTGTCACTATCCGCACCTAAACATTAACTAAGTGGGGAGGGCGATAAACTTCTACGGAACGGGCCAAACCATGACTCAACATAGCTTTAGTTTTTCAACCGACTTCCCAAAAAAGAATAAATTTTCTTCAGGAGTATATAATATATTTTTGACGTGTATATGATATATATATATATGATCGTTTTATGGTGGTAGGAGTGAATTCAAAGTTTGTAGTTTATTATAATCTAGTCTTTTGGTTTCCTCGAATGATGTTGCTGGGGAGTTTGTTGCGCCACTTCTTCCCAGCAAAAACACATAGGAAGTGGTGAAGGGTGGGCGTTTTGGGGGCTGTCTTTTGTAATATTTGTCGTTCAAAAAGTGCTCTTTTACAGCCAAGTTTGAGTAAATGATTTTGAGTTTGATGACTTTGCAATTATTCCACATTTTTCATAGAACACCATTATTTTTGTTCATGGTTCATACAGTCCTTAGCAGTTTCTCACTCATAAAAGCTCTTAAGGGGTTTTTAGACTATGAGATATTGATCATAAAAATATTATTCTTAATTTAAGTATTAAACCGCGGTACTAACGTATCATCATGGCACCCAAAATATTAAGCAAATACCTAGTATTACTTTGACCAGTCATTTGTTTTTTATTTCTTATTGTATATTTCTGGATCTATGCCTCCTAATTATTTATTAAAAACTTGTACTGTAGGTAAACGTATGGAAGTCAATGAAGTCCAAATCCTCCAGCATTCATTCTGATCACAGAATACAAAACTTTAAATCTACAATCAGCAAAGCCTTCGAATATACTCTATGTTTTATCCTCTATTGTTATTAGGCAAGAACAATAATGCAAAGTCAGCAAATAAAACAATCTCTCCAGCTCTAGCCCATATGAATGGGGCAGATTGAAATCTCAATTGAAATCCACAAATAGCCAAGAGGTTGGCAACCTATAGCTTACGAATGCCATAATAACCCGTTTCTAGTAGTTGACTCTCGTAACTTGCGTAGGACAATGAACTACTATTTAATTATGTTATTTAGAATACATTTTTATTCGAAATTTATGTAAAATCGTCAGATTAGAGAACAGATGGACTAGATCGTAAATTAATGTTGATACATTTTATGATTTTGTAATATTATTCTGCTATTTTTCGGAAAACAGTAAAGGAGATGAAACTTCTGTTTTACACCTATAAACATTTGGATGGTAACGGTATACAGAATCGAGTTAATCATACATATAATCCCAAATAAATATTCAAAGATAGAAAAAAAAAACTATTTAGATAAAAACTGAAGAAATAAATTAATGAATACGTCATTTTTTTTTTGTAAAGAGCCTTTTTCATCTTATCGTATCGTGGCCATAACAATCTCGTCTCTTTAAATGGAAAAAACTATCAACAGTTTGCGATTAAAGTATCAAATTCATGGATTTTAATGGAATTAAGCTAACCGCTGATACAGGACCAGGAAAATTGTCTACCGTCCCATATTTTGGTGACATTAAATACCCTTAAAATTTCTAACAAAATCCGCTATATAGGTAACTGATTGTGTGATAAAAATAACAAATCCGTATTAAAACCAAAACAATTATTATTCCATTTCCATAACCAATAACAATAATGGCGACCAAGTAATTGCCCAAGCGATGATATTTTTGCAATTCCTGTAATTTCATGGTTCATAAACGCTGACCGTGAAATAATTATTGTAATAATAGGGTTGGGCTACTGTCGATATCGATATGTATCGACGTATTGCCGCGAGTCAGTGGCTCATTTATAGGTACGTATCATCGATCTATCACAGTGAGTTGGTGTTTAACTATCTACCTTTCGCCCGAGGTTATCAACGAACATGTTTTGTGAATGCTTAATAGTGTTTTAAGTTGGTTAAAAGGCAATTCATTGTTTTATACATATATATTTATCTACACAGGCCTGCCTGTGTGATCAATGGCATTGACATCGTCTAAATAATTTGTGTATTAATCAGCTTTCGAATGAATGTTTTTCTGCTCATCATATATGCCACCCGGTCGAGGCATAGCTCTGTCGATATTACATTTTTCTATCGACCGTAATTTTTGTGAAACTTTTGAACTGTATGGAGTATTCTTCCAATGACAGTTTTCTCTACTACTAGGTACCATAGATTTACTTAAATTGAGATTGCTCAATTCAAAAAGTCTTTTGAGCCACACTTGGCTCTTACACATGTATAGATTTGATAAGGAGAGGTAAGTTTTTACTCAGGATAGTTACTTTACTTAGAAATAAACATATCATACTTCACTTTGTTACAACAACTAAGAGCATGTCCAACTTTATGCTCTACTTTTAGGATTAGATTATAGTATTAGTACAGACGCCAGCACATCAAGCTACACGAAACTGTACCTTTTTCCCAATCAACTTTGAACCATTTGCTTGAGCGATAAAGTTGAAAACCAATTAAGGAAATTTGACAGATTTTAGTAGCTATATATGCTGGCGTTTGTATGTATTTACATATTATCAGCCCCATATTTGTTTTAAGAATAAAGTAAATAAATAATTAGAATGCTTTCAGTTCAATTAAAAGCAAACATTTTATCGTGTTTGTTCTAGTTGAATATTTGCCTATGGATAGCTCAAATATTGTGTAATGGACATTGATAGCTTAAGTCAATGTAACAAATATATATTTTGGGTCAAAAACGAAACAATAATAACAACCTAATTAATATCTAGATCGTCAGAATTTATAAATATACAGTAAATAAATTATAGGATACAAATTCATATTTTTAAGAAATACTCACGTTTCGACATCTTGCTGGACTGGATAAACCTTTTTCAACTCGGAACCTTAAACCAAAAAAAAATACAACTTAAAACCATATTCACAAAATACATCGAATATTTACCATTTATTTAAACGACTGTTTCAACAAACCAAACTATTGCGTGTGATGGTATTAATTCAACTAGCGTACACTGGTACAGTAAAATTATTGTATCTTCGTTCTGTCAACATGGACACCTATTACGTAATCAGATGCTATCACTTGCGATAACGATCAAAATAACTTTAAACAAACTACATAAACGATAGGGCACTTTCAAATCCGCGTTTGGAATCTTTCACAACGTGACTAAACGATATTGTGCATATATTTTGACTCGGTAAACGTCCTATTTTCCTTATCATATGCTTATCATGCTGTGTTGCGCGTAAAAGGCATTTAATGAGAACGTTATGATTTGAAAAGTCCTTTGAATATTAGTTTGCGTATAGAATAAGTAATCAAGAAGTCTGAATTGAATTTGTTAAACTTTGTGGTACAACCTAAATAAATAAAATGAAATCTGATATGGAAGAAAACTAAAACTTAAGTTACTCAATTTATCCTGAAATCATCAAATGACCCCTCCCGCTGAGGGTGCAGCTGGAGGGAGTGTCAGACTCTTATTGACTAAAACCCACTATGTTCCCTCAGAAGGTCCCTGTGTGCCAGGGCCATGGTTGATTTAGCGAACAACCCGCAGCCCAGGCAGTACTCAATTTATCCTTCAGTGTAAAATAATATAATTTTCTTAAGCTTACATTCTTGTTGGTATGAAACAACGATTGCCACCTAACCTTTGTAAGCCAGTTGAGGAATTCTCTGAATACCGGAACCTGAATATAATACCCAAAGGTACTGTTTGTTGAGTTCAATTCACTGTAGTTCCGGACGTTAGTCGAAGCTATTCATGTGAAAATGGGATAACTGTTTAAAGTTTTCCACCACTCAGAGCTGATGTTTAAAGTTTGGTTAACTATCGAGCCGTATATAGCATAATATCTTGGTCACTTCAAGTTGCTATTGTTACAGAAGTTGGTATACATAATAAAAAATATCTATTAAGCTGATTAATTATTTCTAGGTGTCTTTAGAAATTGGACAATTTGTACAACTTGCACTGCAATATCTAAGTAATTCTCGTTTTATATAGTTTTCGTATGCCCAGAGGCACAATGTATCGTGTTTCCTAAAACTCAATACCTTTTGTATGCTACACTTCTGCACCAAATAAAAAGATTTGATTGATTTGATTTAATCCAATATTAACTTCCTACCTATTTTATCTACTTTCGGCGCACCTGTATTTTTTCCAAGCCATGGCCCCTTTATCACCTATAATCATGTATTTGCCTATAACAAACTATTACCCTCTACATAGTCCTAAACAATATGAATGTTGACTTTAATAGGCTTAATTTTAACCCTCGATGCAAAAAGAGGGGTGCTTGGCCGCTATGTTAGTGCCTGCACGTGGCAACGAAGATCTCAGACGAATGAATCGATTTGGTTGCGGTTTTTTTTATTGACAGCTGGCTTGCTAGCGGTGCTGGGGTTTTGAGATGCGTTTCGTCGAAATAGTATCAGACGTTTTTAAGTTAAATGTCAGACACTAAAGTGCAGATATTAAGAAAATAAATACTTAAAAAATACTCTCATAGCAAAAAGAAAAAAATATATCCGATAGCTTCGTATCCATCGTTGCGGACAGAGTCGATAGTCCCATAATATGGCACTGAATGACGGCTCACAGAGCGCCATTCAGATACTTGAAATAATTTTAATAATGAGTAATTTTTCTTTTTATTTGATACTAGCTTCTGCCCGCGACTTCGTACGCGGATCCAGTCGCTTATGCCAGCGACTACAGGGCCGTCAAAATCGAAGATTTGAAACGTCTGATATCGAATTCTATAAGTCCGGGGACGGGAAAACAACAGGATGCGCGAGACAATTTCTTTTTGTAATGCCTCAAATTGAACATTTTGTTAACGTCAATCCCAATAGTTAACAGTGTAGCTGGGCGCTTGGAATACCATAACAGTTGTTCCAGATCTTCAATTTTATACGTCTCTTCCACTTTCTAACAGATTATGAATATTTCGTTATGTGCTTATTCTGAACAGCCTCATTGATGTAGTAGTCGCAAGGCGCGACTGCTGTGCTTGGTTCGATTCCCGGGTTGAAATCGCTTTGTGAGTTTTGAGAAACTTTCATAAAGCAGCCTGGAGTCTGGAAGTTGGTGATTGATTCACCCGTGCATCGGAGAGCACGTAAATTTCGGTCCTGCGCCTGATCTCTCTCCGGTCATGTCGGATTGCCGTCCCATCGGACTGTGAGAGTGAGGGAATAGAGAGTGCACCTGTATCTGCGCGAATGCTTGAGCACTATAATAAATGTCCTGCACAGCTGGTTGATAAATTTTTAAATTTGATAAATAAATAAAAAAGTTGATAAATCCATAAAAGAGAACGGCCGCCGTAGCCGACAATCGGCCTGGATGCCATCATTCTGGACAATGTATGATAATCTCGATCAGAAATTAGTCGTGCATTAGGTTAATTACTGCTTTCATAAGCGTTAGTAGATGTGCGAATACGCTGAGAAGTCAAGCATAATTCTGTATCGGTAATTGGTTTCTCCGAACCAGCGGTCAGTGGCGCAACGTACCCTTCTTTGGTCTCTTTATAGAGAACTGGATGTGGAAGCGTAAATACGCTGAACACGCGGGCGTAATTCTCGATCCGAAAAGGTTTCAACGGTGCGAGTTGCAGCCTTATGTCCTCGAACAGCATCAAGCCTCTCCACACTTAGATTAGCTCTTCGTTGGATTCTAGGGATCTTATGATCCGATGAATCTTAGCTTCTTTGGACAATGGAAACAATTTAACTTTTTGCAAGCATAGTTATAGTTTTGTTGTGAAGATACTTGATCCTTAAAAATCTAAACGTCAGCTCTATTGCACAACCTGGCAGGCTACCGTGTCAATTCAAAAAATCTAAAGAAAATTAAAAACTGAAATAACGTAAATGCGAAGGAATATTACTGCGATAAAATAAAAAAAAATGGGAGTTTTGGCCGGAATCTTCAATGATGCAGCACATTAAGCTACCAAAGTCAAAATTTCCAATCTGTTAAGTTTCCCAAATAGAATTTCAACTTTATCGCTGAAGCATATAGTTCAAAATTGATTGGAAAATATTTACAGTTTCGGGTAACTTGATGTGCTGGCGTCTATACGAAACGCAGTCCTAAACTGTTACAGCTTTCACCGCGCTGAGGCACTTTCAGCTGATGTTGTTTTAAACCGACTTCAAAAAAGGGAGGTTCTTCACATCAAATATGTCTGATCTTAGATTTTTATAAGTCAACCGGAAATGCCTATCAGACCGAACAACTTTTTCTAAGACGTCAGTCCTATATGTTTGATGGTGTAGCTGGGCTCTTAGAGTTCCATAGAAGGTGTTCTAGATCTTCAATTTTTATACGTCAACAGCGAGTGCTCATCAGGCTGAACAACTTTTGCTAAGACGCCATTTCTATATGTGTAATGGTGTAGCTGGGCTCTAGAAGGTCCAAAACAGCTGTTCCAGATCTTCAAATTTTATCTCGCAGAAGAAAATGCTCATCACGTGGAACAGTTTTTGCTATGGCAGCATTTCTCTATCTCTTATAGTTAAGCTGGTCTGTTGCTGTTCTGCATCAGGTGTTCAAGTTTCCAAGATAATTTATAGCCTATATGTTGCCCCGACCTAACACCTATACAACAAAAAAAGAATCATTCAAATCTGTCCAGTGGTTCCGAAGATTAGCGCGTACAAACAAACAGACAAACAGACAAACAGACATACAGACATACAGACAAACAGACATAATTTTTTTTTCGGATTCGTGTTCTATTGCTTTTTCTAAACCCCCCTCAGTTATTATTTTTGTCAATATATTATTTGTACAGACACGGATTTTTTACTGTTTTATTATATGTATAGATTTTATGACACTGTACTTTTTATATGGACTATAATAATGGTCTGTTATAATGTTTTATTTATTTATTTATTTTCAAGTTATTCGTACACCTTTAGAGGTGAAAACAGATACGGTACCCCGACGACATACAAGTACAGCGCCAGGCATTGTTTGACTTTTTGAAAGTTAGACTTTTGCGACGGTTTTTTTTTAATTTGTTATTTTAAATAAATAAGACTACAACTACGATCTTACCTATAACTGTTCTATATTGTGTTATTTGTTACTCTATGTCGGTACAAAATACTAAACAGACATGTAATGTCCGGGCCAAATGTTTCGAACGCGAAGTTTCTATTCAAACTGTTCACTGTTAGGAAACAATTCCTGTCTACCTTTGTCAATGTTAGTCTGCAAATGAACCTTCTAGAATATACACAAGTACCAAAGTGCTAAGTATACATATAATAGAGGTATAATGATGTAGGTATATTTGTGTTAGTAGGTACAAGTTTAATACATTTAATAAAGGTATAAAGATGTAGGTATATTTGTGTTAGTACAAGTTTATATTTCGTATGTTATGCTAAATTACCCTTATGTTAAAAATATTTAGCAACATAGACCCTTTCTCATACCTCCACAATTTTATAGGCACGCTACTTTATCTACAGAGCCATACAAGCGCAATTATATGAAACTCTCAACTCCGCCCCTAAGACTACCCACTGAACAAAATATTCTTTTGTAATTAATTTCATGAATTAAAATATATTCGATAAAAAGACAATCTATAAAGCCTAATGTAACGTCTTTATGTGCGACTCTTCTATACTAAATCAAAAGTTTTAGTTGTATGGAATTAAAACAATTTTATTATGCAAATACAGGTTAATAAAGGTAGCAATTCAATATCATAAGACTCCAATAACATAGTAAATATTATTGTAAAAATAATACTACATTACCTTGAAATTGATACCAATATAGCAACATTTACAGCAGAATTCGCGAATTTTCACATGTATCCAGTCTACTTTTAACTAATTTGATATTCAATTATCCATTAGAAGTATCAAATATTTTACAAATTAAATTATCTTCAAACATTGTGAGCACAGATATTTATTTTTATTTATTCATAATTTTGACAACAAATGCGACCAATATTTTTTTTAAGAACTTTCTAGCGATGAAATGAGGTCTAATCTTCTGGATGAATACTTTTTTGTGATGCACTTTGTTACCACATAATTTTTTTCTTATACCTTCAGTTGCAAATAATCATGGCATGACGATAAATAATATATAGCGTTTGAATAAATTTAATGTTTACCTACTAGTACTTACCTATTTTCACAAAAGATTTATATCGAATATTTAAATAATTAAAATACAAAAATATGAATAGCCAGTGCTATTTCTGTATCACACGGTTTTAGAAAATTCATTGATACGTTCGCTACGTATCGATCCGGCCGATTTTATTTAGTCCTGCAGAGTAGGTAGGTATTGAGATTGGGCACATGTTTTATATAAAAATAACGGTTTTCATTATAAACAATGCTGAGAAGCTCACCCGTATTCCAACATCGCACATTATAATAGACTGGGAGTACAAGTTATTATTAGTTGCCACATTACTCCATCTGGTCTGAGAAAAAAACAATTGAAGTCCGCAATTCACTCATACTTACCGATGATAGAATAAATCAATAAGCCTTTTGATTCCAATCACACTGGCCCATTCCAAATTACAGATTTAAAGCAATTGCAGCACAATTTATTTAATATAGTACTAAATGTAATTAATTATAATTATATTCACTATTTAATTGTATATTTAGACTAGTTACGTACACTACGAATCGTAAACTAATGTTTATTTACAACATCCTAGTAAAATTTACAATAAATGTACTATTTTACTGCACTAACACACCGCATTTCCAGTGATGTGAGTCGCGGAAAACGAAAACGCGCTGTCTAGCCAACATTTTTTTTCCTTAAAAGCTTTTCCCGCGCATGCGTGAAAACTTATAGGTTATCTACTTTCCCTCTCACTTACCTTATTACGGGAAAGAGATGGGGGTTCACTCGAGTAACATGCGCAGTGTTATTGATGAAAATTTTGGCGGGAAAACACGCCATCTGAGGTGATCCTTTGGCTTCACGTGATTGGTTGAATGTTTGTAAGCAATATCGTGGGTGTAGTAAGCTGGCTTTATGCGAACTTATTTTGTACTGTAGGATAAAAACGAGCATTGTATAATGCAGGGCACGTATAATGTAATAATTATTGTACGGCTTGCAATAACCATGGCTTAAGTCGATAACGTAAAGCAAATGCTACCTACCTACTATATTATATTTTTATCGTTTTATAATTCGAATAGTAATTGTACCTGCTTTATTTATGTAAGAAATACCTATAAGATTGTTTGAACATTTTTAATATCTAGACAATACGCCGTGGTGTAAAGGGTACCTAAATCCGGAGTCCTAAAACTCGAATTCTACTGTCCGTCACTCCATCTAGTTGTCACCAGGGTATGTCACAGGATCCATCACAGCTAGACAACTAAAATATTCACAGATTTCTGTTGCCACAAGCATCAAATATAAAAAAAAAAATAGAATAATAATTTAATCCCATACGAGAATTACGTGTTTGTGCTTTTTTGAACAACGATAATGTTGTAATTTTAATTCACCTAGGAAGATAGATTATTTGTCAAGGGACTATCTTTCAAAATAAATCCTTCGTTTTTATCCTAGGAATCGAATCTAATAAAATCAAGGGGAGTATCAGTGGAGCTACTGCCTATCACTACTCCACTACGTTCTTGATGACGTAGGTAATTCTTCTAAAGAGTCTCAATACTAAATTCGTGGCTTATGTCACGATTATGACTGAATATTTCATAATTTAAAATAAGCCTCCTTCCGAAGCAGTTGGATAAAAAAAATACCGGTCTTACTTAAACATTATATTGTTCACTAAATATACCAGTATACTAAAAACTAGAAAATCAATATTACTAATTGTAAACATTAAGGTAAAATTATCCTAGAAATTAAAAGCGACTATTCCACTAAACATTATAAACTACTTTCTCAATACCTACTTTTGAACATTTGATTTTGTTCTTGTATATGTTTAGTTATATGCGCATTTTACATAGCCAGGCGTAGTGGCAGGGTAATAATGCTCTGGGTCTGGTTGCGGCCCAACGCGGGTGCGCAGGCTTCGATTCAATTGCCAAATTCTTCCATACGTAGCCCTGTGTAGCGGTCCACTGTCAGTTATGCGCCAACCATGATCCCAGCTGGTGCATTCAGGAAAATAATACTTCTTGTCTGGACTCTCTTTGGCTCGCTCTTTCAGGTAAGCCTCCCTTCCAAACCTAGGACGTGGTTTGAGTAACATTTTTTTCAACTTAGCATCTACAGGTCGCATCACAGGGTCGAATGTAAGGTCAGTGTCCGGTCGAGCTAGTCTGGGGTCCTCACTAGCAGTGCCAACGCCCATATTGATGATTGAATGCTCGTGACGTATACTGTCAGAACCTGGTATTGTCCTTGCATCGCGAATTGGTGTCTTTTTTCGGTTATAACCTGCAGCAACATGACCACGAGTGATAGCGGCCAGACTTCCGATCATATTGTGTCTGGTGACATCTTCCTCGAAATAGTTTGTCGGTTCTCTGTTCAGTGTGACCGCTAATTCTAGTTTTTCGCGATGTTTGTTAATCCATTGCGCGCGCAACCGTTTTTCTTCTTCGTATGCCTCCTTTAGAAGTATTATCACCGCTGGGTTTGTGAAGTCTCTAGGCATTTGGAATTTAAAGTTGTTAAAAAGCAATATTTAGTTTGGTAGATATAAAGTCAGTGGTCCACGAAAATTGTTAGCGTAATGTCAAAGCTGATTTACTTTTATTCTTTGATGAAGTTTTGATGTGCGGATATCATCAAAAAGTTTGTAATGTGTGTCTAGCAGACTTGTCAATGGCCTGTCTCGATCCAGGGGGAAACACATCGTTTTTCTCCTTCATAACGGGCTACAAACTAAGCTGGTTTAAATATCAAACAAAATACTAAGACTTGTCTAAGAAGCCACAAAGATACCGCTCCTTGAAGTATGAGACATGGGGGAGGCATACGTGGCGCAAACTAAAACTGGCCTTTAATTTTAAAAGCCTGGGGCTCTAACAATATATATAGACCCTCCGAGTGATCTATTCAGATCAGCACATTGTCATTTTAAGACATAAACCAAAAAAAAACGGGAGTCACTTCTAGGGACTGCCTTTCAAATAGTTTTTCAATACTATTTTATAATTTATATTATAACATGGATAGCATTTTTTATTTTTTTTAACAACTTCGGTGGCGAAGCAACAACGTTCCCGACTCAAATGTATTTTCCCCATAATTATAACGGTTGGAAGTGACCTGCATCCAGCGAATATACTTATTTTTTTATTCTGTTAATTAAAACCTCTTTTTGACCACTTACATAAATAAAACGTCAATTATTTCAAAATTTGTTTAATCATAAATAAATAACATTTTTGTTTGGAACAAAACAACCTCCATAATTATTCACACACCATACAACTCTTCATTTAGTGAATTACAATTATTAATTTTCTAATTACTTTCTAATAATACTTACAGCAATCTTAAAATTAATGTTGTACATAGTTTTATTACCACAATTAATTTGAGATTTTTTCATGTAAATATCTAATGCTTATAGAGAGAATTATTCCAATTACAAAATATATTTCTTTAAACTTTCTTTATGGAGGATTTGGTCATAATTATGTATGAAGAAGTTTAATCCAAAATGTGAAGTAACAACCCGAAATTGTTTTGCTTCCAAATATAAAGCATACATAGAGTGGAAAGTCATTTTAAAATCTTAACTTTGTACGTTAGAATGTTATTATTTATTAATTTGCAATATTTTAAAAATATTTAAAAAGTACGAAAACGCATCCAAATAAAGACATGATCATTAGAGTCAAATCGAATAAAAGACTAGAAGAACAACTACTAGCGAATGTACATTTTATAAGAAAAGTGCAAAATATTGCAGTTTAATAAAACATAGTTATGTAACAAAGTTCGCAGATTAAAAAAAAACGTATGCACATTATTTAAAACAATAAATTCAATTTCAGATATAATTGACACTTTTGCTATCAAAACTTAGCGGACAACACAAACAAAGTTGATGAAACAAAAAAATCTATTTTAAATCGAAAATTATATTGGAATGGATCATCAGCGGGTGCCGTAACTGTCTTGAAAATTAATGCGAGGCCGCAGTTCCATCATAAGCAGATATAGAACAAAAATTATCCACGTAGTAATAATTAGAGAAAACCCGAATTTATAATAAGTACTTACCAAAATTACAACATGTTAGTATTACAATATTTATAACATTGATTAATTATTTACAAAAATTACGTTGTGCGACTGGAAATAAATTAGTTGACGAATCTTATACACAAGAATTGTCGCTAGTGTATACAATATATTTCCACACACACTCGATTCATATAATCAAACATTTTTAATAATAGAATTTATAATAATTTAAAATTTTCCATAATGAAATACATAGTTATGAACGAATTAATGATAAATCCGAATAACAGAAAAACAATAAGATTTTAGTACAACAACTACATAAAAGTTTTTGGTATTTTGGTCATACGACTACGTCACGACAGTTAGGCCCTGTTCTGTTACACTTACTGCGTTTAGCGGGGATATTAGAGTATTTAAAAAGGGGTCGAAATATTTTTGTTTCTATGAGAAATTGAATATTTCATTAGCTGTAAAATGTATCTTAAATGATACCAAAACTATCGACACACACGAAACAACTTCATGTAATACGTAGTAGGAATAGACGAATGAGGTAAATTAAAAACATAACATACCTACTTGTAAAATTTACTCTTATAGGTACTTAAAAATGTAAAGCTACATAATGAAGTGTATAAAAATAGTGCGGCGATGGTCATGACAACTTATTGAATAATTACGCCATGCGTTTAGATAAATTTCAAATTCGACTAAATCATCTATTTACTAAACGAATATCACACAGTTGAAACTCGCGCGAACTGCATCCTAATGAATTCACGTGACCGTCCGACATTCCAAGCGGACCAATAGGAAAATAATGATAATGTGAAATATAAACAAATGAACACACGACACGATGACAAATAAATTCAGTTTCTAAAATACAATACAACTTACGAATCACAATTAATAAAACTCGGTGAAATTTTTGTTAGCTGTGCTAGATACTTAGAAACTTAAAATATTCTAATCCTAACATCCTAAATGGACGATTTGGCTTCGCTATTGGCCTTTGAAACGTGGGAGCACTAACAAGCCGCTTATTCACTTTATCACATTGTCATAGTCTATAGCGGGACAAGTTAATAGTCATTGAGTTGACAGAACTTGTTTGGATCTCTTAGGGCGAGGACGTTATTGCAGAGTAGTCCCACGACGGGGTTCTCTAGGTTTTCGTATTTGGAGTTTGTTTCTGAGGAGAGGCTGACGGCGCCGCTGCTGTCTCCCTCGTACGTGTTCTCTGTGTCGTCGACGTTTTGTGAGCTGATGCTCGACTTGTCGTTTCTCTCCGGCAGTTCCTTATCGAGACCGTAGTCGAATTTCTCTCCGCTGTCGTTGTTGGAGAGGTCGATCCAGTGGCCGCGGTTGCTCTTCACCCTGTCTAACAGCGGTTGTAGAGCCGGTGATAGGACTGCGAATGCCTGGAAGAAGATAAAATATTAATTATTTAAAGACGGCCAGATGTTCCATGCCGAAGGTTGCGGGTTCTATTATCGCATAAGTCGTACATTTGTGTGCGTGAATGTTTAGTTTGGGTGTTCCTATAGGTGTGTCATATGTATGTGCTTACAATATAAAAGTATGTAAGTACGATTATCAGTTGTCTAGTACCCATGCTATGCTTAGCTTGGGACTTGATGACGTTGTATATAAAAAGAATATCTAAACTTAATATCATAAAGCTGAAAAGTTTCTAAATTTGCTTGTACGTACTAGTCATGAATAACAAAGAAGGAAAACAGGAATTACTGAACCGATAAGAAAGATCTTTCACTTTCTGATTCGAGGACTCTTCAATCCTCTTTTTATCCGACCAATAAAACCGTTAGCGGAATCTAGTTATGTTTACACAAAAATAGAAAAACTAGCAAACAGAATATTACCTCATAGATAGGCAGACATATGGTGTCGATGAATTTGACTTGCATTGCAGGGAGCTCATCTTCCTTATCCCGATTCATAATGTCCTGAAATACACAAAGTTAGTCGTGAATTTTATATCCAAGAAAACACAGTAAAGCAAACGGTCTTCGTAGTGAAGTACAGACGCCAGCACATCAAGCTACTACAATCCGTCAAATATTCTTGATATGTTCTCAACTTTATCGCTGAAGTATACGGTTGAAAGTTGATTGGTAAAAATTGACAGTTTAGGTTGGCCTGATGTGCTGGCGTCTGTACAACCTAGATCAATCGATTCAAACATCAAATAGTTGATAATCGTAACGTTCCGTATAGAGTGCCAAATGGGTAACAATACACCAAATAAGCCTTAAATTCTGATTTTGTAATAATCATCCTTCTTTCCTCATCCCTCATTTAAGGTCGACGAAACATGTTGTCTTTTAAAATACTCTACTATCTGCAGTCAGTTTGTAGAATTTGCTATACCCACATCGATGCTATATTTCTTATAATAACATCAAACAAAACCTATGTATGTAATTACTTTACACTTTTTACTTTGCTATTAGAAGTCGCGAAGCAAAACATCTTCCAAAACGATTTCAACTCTATCACACTCACAATAGGCGTCAAATTCAAGTTCTGTCTCTCCAGGTCACCCTGCCTGAAGAACTCGCCAGCCACTAGTGCAGCCACCCGTCGCTCGACAGGCCAGGGCTTGGTGATCGCGGCCAGATCGCACGCGGTCATCAGCATCGCTCGCAGTAGACCGCGACGGTCCTCGCATTCACCCCAGTTGGGAGTCACCTGGCGTTCCGTGCTTACCAGCTCGATGAACGCTTTGCGTTTGCTGGAATTTCAAAATAAATAATATATTAAACTAGGGTTATCAGTTTGGTAGACTTACTAACAAAGCAAATGCGAAAAAAAATCTCGAATATAGCATTCAAACGCCGCTCCGTTTATTTGGTCCTTTTGATTTTTTTTAGAGAATGTACTGCGGCTGAAAATATGATAAGTTGAATCATACGCCATTCTGGTATGCAAAGATTGCAACAAGTTGACAGAACCGTATTCAAGGGCTTAACCAGCAGGAAGGTAGCTAGCATAATTGGCGAAATAATTACTTGTAAGCTGCAGAAACGAAATTGATATACGATTAGCGCTCAACCCTTCTCCGTGTAAGAGGAGGCCTGTACCCAGCAATGGAACGATAAAAAAGGCTGGTAATGATGACGATCTTCCTTATTAAGTTTTTGGATATTATGGGGACAATTACCTGAAATACACAGCCAAATCGGTGGACAGGATAGCGTCTTCGAGCACTTTGACAACTTTCTCGTAGTCATCAGAGGACAGATTGAGCAGGATCTGGTTGCCAGGCGAGTTAAGTATCATGAGGCACTGGTCGAAGTGATGGTGTTCCATCGTGGACGTGGAGTAGAGCTGTGCCAGTGGTGATGATGCCCTAGAACGAGTTGAAATGAAATTAAGGAATAGAATTTTGACGGTTATAATTATTATTGAGTGTTTAAATGTTTATACCAAAGCACATCATCGTTAGCACTTAAATATTTTGAATTCTTATGCTTTGTGGATTATGACCAATTCCAGCGATTTTAGTCATCGTAACTGACCTTTTACGACCGACTCTTCACGAAGGAGACTTGTTGACCTCTTTTGTTTACGCAATAAGTTAGAAGCAGTCAGCCTTTTTAATTTAAAAATCGAAGCCTTTATCCTTAATACATTGCTCGTCAAATAATTGATATAACCCATTTGGACGCCTCGGACATGAGCCGTAGTGTTTTATTCACACATTTTAACCATCCTAAAGTTACTCCAAGCTTTTTTCGGAGAGGCTATTTATCGACACCAATATTTAAAGGAGAATAAACACAACTTACTTGATTTGAAACGAATTATTGGTCCCCCGGTGATCAAGGTCGTGGCACAGGCAGCCGATGATGAGCGCCAAACACTCCAGCTCACCAAATATCTTCCACCACTGCGTCTCCTGGAACAATGCCATATATTACTCGAGATTAAACAACCTAGCCCAGTTCTTTTACGTAGGGATACAAAAATAATGACAGACCTTAATTAAGGAACTAAAATTTTGTGCGCTTGGATGAATTGGCTGTATGGATCAGAAACAAGATACTAAGCAGCGTTTTAATTGGATTCAAGTAACTCATTCTCCGGACTAGGTATGTACAGACGCCAGCACATCAATAGATTTTTATCTTTATTGCTAAAGCATGAGGTTCAAAGTTGATTGAGAAATTTAGATTTTTATGAGCTGGCGTATGTACATTGATGATAAGTAACTTAAGATTTGATAATTACTAAAATACAGACATTACTTTTTAATTTGTCTGTTTATCTTTTTACAGTACATATCAACACAATATGTGTTGAATACTAGCTATTTCTTGACATATACATATGTGGTATATAACTGTAAAAATATATTTAATAACTCACCGTCAATATAGCGAACATCATCTGGGCGACATTGAAAGCGTGTCTCCAGTTGTGATACGTTACATTGCGGTAATTCTTCTTGACGCTCAACAGCCATCGGCAGAGTACGCTGTAGTCTATGTGAAACCGTTCCACGAAGTCGAGGTCTAGGAACATGCGGAGACAGGCGCGCAGCGTGTCGTCATCCGTCATTTCAATATCGTCAAATGCCAGCTCGTGGAGGCTAAAGTGTGCTGACGAGGGTATCCTTAACGTCTGCAAAAATAATTAATTAATGTTAGAATAGAATTTATTAAATTTAATATTATATTTAATTTTATAAATAATTAAAAATATTCTATTCTATTCTGTTATTGTAGTAGAATAAAGACTCCTTTTAATTTATTTGATAAAAGAGTTATTTTGATGACTAATTTATTATTTTCATGATTCGCATGTCGCGTTAGTTAATAACTGATTTCAAGACTTTTAAAATTACACATTTGTGATTTTTTCCACCAAATCATTAATGCCAATTACTCATAGAAAATTAAACTACCAACAAAAAACATTTCAACGCTTATTAATTAAGACTGCATGGATTATTTACATGGAAGCATAATGTAAATTAATTCGCGCAATAAATATTAAGTAAATTACGTGCGCATATTGCACTGCAGTATTAAATACCCCACGTGAGTGTCGCATGGAATTTAATAACTCGCATTCAGTGTTCAGGTGCGAATTAAAATCGCTATAACAATGTGACGAAGTTCCATAACAAGGTTCTAGCTATGCTAACAACCTCTGTGGTTTAATGTTCGGGACGGCGTCGTAAACTTATAGAGAGCCTGTTATTGTTTTACTGGGTTCCAAATACGAAATGAGATATACATTGTATTTAAATTATAATTCTTTTTGATAAAGATATTTTCTTGTTTAATTTAAATGTCATGACCAATAGAATACCTAAAAATCTTCATTTTAATTAGATAATTATTTTATTTAATTGTACGTTTTTACTACAAATTACAATTATCCTCATTCTTACTCCCCTAGGGCAACGAAGGAAACAAGTTCCCCTAGGGAAACAATGTTCCGTGAACAAACCTGTTAACGTAAACATATTCATCTAATTACACTAGTGAATTTGCTAATTATAATGACAAGCTAAGGGCTTTTCAGAACTTATACTACAACTTGTACAACGACTCGGCACACACATCGAACACTTCTGCAGTCATCTGTTTAGTAAACCAATAAAAACTATTCTCAACTCTATGTGTATACTATAAAGTTTATTATTCCATGAATATGTAAAACAGATTACTGCATCGCGCTCATTTGTGTTGTGAACTTACCCGTAGCCGTTGAGCGTCGTCTAACGACGCGGACGCGTGGTAACTTAGTACCTGCAATCATACAAACAACATATTTAGCTTAAATGAGCCTTGTGGAATAGCAAACATTAGTACAAAATTGCGCTTTTATATAGAACTCGAGGTGCCTAGATAACATTTAGGGAATGTATAATAATAATACAGTAAGTGAGGAGGTTGGGTTTTGGAATGGTGCCAAATACATGTAGGCGTTTCATTATGGCATAACGGACAATTATATCTATTCGCAGCACTTTGGCTTACGTCCTATTAAGCTACTTGGAATGAAAGGCCACGACCCAGCTTAAATGGGGCACACCATGCCCTATCGTAGTTAAACTGAAAATTAGGTATGTAGAAGCGAAAGACAGGTAATACCGATTTAGGGTGCTCGTGGCTAAGTAACAGCTACTAAGGTCCCTCAATCATAAGGTTAAGTAATGCTTGGCGCGGTCGCTCAAATTCGTCGGTCGGTTAAATTGGTGGGTCCCGGCCATTTGAACATCTTTCAACAACCGTTACGAGTATTCACAAGCAAGAAAGTGCGACAAAAAAAATTACCAATCGCCAAACAAGCATCGGATAGCCTGTAACTGAGTTGTGGAGGTCGGGTAGTCGCTTCATGTAAAAAGATTGGCTATCAGCTGCAGTAACACTGGAATCCAATCCGTACATAGTTCAAAAGGCATACGAATATAGTGATCTAAATTTATTTTTATTAATAGTTATGAAGATTCATTACAGGTGTAGCTAAAAAACACATCTTTATCGGATTTTACCTATTAATGCAGAGGGCGATAGGCGCCTTTGACAATCACAAATCTCACTAGGTACAGCCTGTGTCGTTACCAACTGATATCCTACAAAAAGAAGATGGTTAATTATAGACACCAACTTACGTCTAATGTAACACTCTGTTTCGCCATCGCAGTGATAGCCTTCTCGTACATATGCGTGTTATGGATGCCCATGCCGCAGAATATCGCGAAAGCCTCCACAAAGTTCTCGTCATTCTTCGTGAAAAGCAGCTCGTCGAACTTGTTGATTAACTGAATAAAAATTAAAAAAATATTTAATAGACGAAGATTAAACTGATCATAAGGTTAAGCAACGCTCGGCGCGGTCGGTCCGTGGATGGGTGACCTTCTTTCCATAACAAGTTCCATCTTGTTTCAGAAGAAACGTTAAATTGGTGGGCCCCGGCTGAAGTCTTAGTCATATGAGGGGTGGTATCGGGTTGCCCAGGTAACTGGGTTGAGGAGGTCAGACAGGCAGTCACTCGACGTAAAACACTAGTACTAAGCTACATTCGGTTAAAACTGAAAGCTAACCCCAACATAACTTGACAAAAGGCTAGGCAGATAGACGCAGATTAAACA
Source organism: Heliothis peltigera (assembly GCA_958496145.1). Classification (NCBI taxonomy): domain Eukaryota; kingdom Metazoa; phylum Arthropoda; class Insecta; order Lepidoptera; family Noctuidae; genus Heliothis; species Heliothis peltigera. The sequence continues at coordinate 6,495,132 of OY292337.1, forward strand.
AATTAATAGACTCGAGTTTTTTTGGTGCAGTTGTTAATATCGATCAATTGCTCTAATTAGACGAAATGAATTTGGGACATCAACTGTTGTCACGTGCAATCAAGGTTTAATTGATTAACCTCGAAATACTCAAACGGTATATAACTTTAAGTCGAACTTAAATGTCTTTCTGTCGCAGCTATTTACAATAAGTGTGACAGAGACATAATGATGCTTGAGCTTTGTTTAAACTTAAGTGGTGTGACAGTATTCGGCTGTTAATGTCTCGAGTTTAGCTTTGTCTAGCTTTTCTAAAGAAAAAGAAAAACACCAACAAATACATTTCAAATAGTCATATTTCAAGTTGATATAATTCAATGCACAAACAAACTCTTAAAGGACTATATTATTAACCAATTTAAGAAAACAATACCCCCGAGATGTCGCCCTTGGCTACAGATGATACTTATTAAACTTTGACGAAGTAACCACGCTAAATAATTTACTTTTTTATACGAGTTTTTAATTAATGTAACGTCAAGAGAATAATATCCGCCTTTTAACAGAAAAATGCTCCTACAGCAAGTACAAAACCATTATAAACAAAGTGGCTTAAATGAACAAAACATGTAACATGGGGGTTTATTACCCATGGATGTGTTAAAAACATTTCCATGTTAAAAACTAGAGCTATTAAAATCCAACATAATAACATAATCCGGGTATTTTTTATATACTTTTAATGAAATATTGAAAATGTTAACTATTAGTAAATTAATAAATAAATTAGAAAAATATGACCCCTATATAATAAAAGTTCTCCATAAATTAAATATCAACAAAGACGTACTAAGAGTATGTATAATATCCGCAAACTACACACAAAAATAGCCCTTAACATTTTTGCTAATGAAAATACATTCAAAAACGTATCTTTATACAAGAAAAGACGCCGTTCAAAAAAAAAATACTACATCGTTGCACTGCATGGAGTTTTAATTCGCTGTTACAAATTTATATTAACATACTAAGAACTAAGAATTTTAATATCATCCATATTGACTGAACACGTCTAATTTATTTAAATATTAATATTATTCAATCCAATACACATTTTCCGCCGTTTCCATTAAACGTTTGACAAGACTCTGAAACTAATTTACCCCCTGACGTGTAAAGTTATTCGGAAATAATAATATATTCAACAGCAAACGCGTAAATCTAAAATACAACTTCCGAAACGAACTGTCTGTTACTCAATTTACACGGAGTTAATTAGTAAAATCCACGTCGTTACGCCTTCCTCGGCTCGGGTGTTATCCCAATACGAAACTACGTATTCAATTTCGTATTGTCGCATTCAACCGCAATGCGCTGTTTCTATAAAAAAATAACTAAAGAAAAAACATTATTTCAACCAAGTATAGTTTGAAAGACACGTCTACCGCGTAACTTTGATCGTTTTACTATTTGGCTATTTTTATGGACCCAATTACCATATTTTAACACGTTTTTGGCAAACTTCGCATATAATTACGCTAATATTTATGCTTCCCTTGGTAATTTTCAAATCTGGACGTGTGACAAAAAAACACCTACCTATAACAAAAAGTTGTTTTAAAATTATCCAACTCACCTGAATGACTCCGATAATCCTCCCCTCGGAATTCTTAATGGCCATGCAAAGTATTGTGTTGTGTTTAAATCCGGTGCCTTCGTCGACGGACGGATCAAAACGGGGATCTAAGTAGGCATCCACGATGTTCACCGTCTGGAAAATGTACAGAAAATGTCTTTTCTGCCAAGACTATGTTAACAGACTATAATGTTTCCCGCAAGCTTCTCACTTAACCTTTTCGAGAATGAATACGCTCGTGACATGTACGCGAATATGTACTGAGCCCTCGGCGAGACAATTTTAATGAACCACCGTGAATTAGTTGCGAAGCACTTAGGGGGAACTTTGGAATTGCTGCATATCTTTAAGCCGTTGAAAATAAATTCCTTTAGGAACTTTTAGCTGTTGAGAAAAATAAGCTCTTATTCTTGATTTAAGTAAATTAAGGTTGGTAATGGAATTAAAATTACAATTGTGTCCCTAAGGTATTAAAGGGTATTTCAAAGACTTAAGTTAACCTCAGCTGGGCTGTTAGTAGAGAAAATTATTATAGAGCAAGATATACAGGAATCCGCAATACTATCGAGTGCACGTTGCAGTGAAAATTCGATTGTTGTGATTGGTCACCGGATTACCACGCTCCATGTACCACTTTCCGAAGATTAAACGGCAATTCGGCTTAAGGCTACGTAGTGAAGCGGTTAGTACACCGCTTCGTTCCCCAAGACTTGTATCGATTAGATTACCAAGCATATCCAAACAGTATGTTATTACACAAATGCATATAAAAAATACGGTTTTCTTAGCTAAGATTCTACACAAAACCCCAATATTTTGAGTGTTCTCAAGGCCCTAAGTTAATTAGCTCAATAACAGCACTCTGTCTTAAATCTTATCACAGTTTATTAAGATGACTTGGCTAGGTGGTCTAACAAACGCTGCCACGCTGAAGTTGGCTAAGATCGTTAACTGGAGTGCTCTAGGCACAACTACTAGACTCTGAGCTAAGGGGTTGCTAAACTTGAATAGAGCGGTGTTTTCTAAGACTAGGCAAAATTGTCTACTATGTCTTTTTAAGAACGAACAAAGAAACAGCTCATTTATGAGTGTCATTGTGATAATTCACTAGCTTAAACTCTGTTAATTTAGGCCGACAATAAGAGCTGGGAGACGATAGTTTAACATTCACACATAAGGTGCAACTATTGAAAATAGTAGGCTGTATCTGTTTGGTCCAATAGTCCGTCGACCAGGAAAAGGGTTGTATGAAAAATGATAGCCGGGAAATGGAAGTTAAAAATCCTCACCTCGCCCGTAGTAGCGACATAACCCGTGATGCCAATGTTTATGGGAAACCGACTTTCGTACGGTGATGTCCTTTGTGTATTCAAGTCGGTGTCGTCACCGGCTTCAAGGTCAAAAACTCGGGAGAAACTGCCCTTGGACGCCTCGTGGACTAATAGTACCTGAAATTCAAAAGTAAACTTTAAATAACGATTGAACAAATTGTGTTTAAAGTGCCTGTAAATATCAACTGAGTATACCATAAGACTGTCGGGGCTGCAGCCTCAAGAGTTACAGCAGCCTTGGCACAGAGGGACCTCCAGAAGGAACATAGTGGATTTTAGTTAAGAGAGTATAAGTAAGAGCGACACTCCCTCCAGCTGCACCCTCAGCGGGAGGGGTCATTTGATGTATACCAACTAGTAAAAATAAGAACTTTTCGCGCTTAGCTATTCAACAAAGCAATATTCCAAGCAAGTATAAATATATTATCACAAAGAGTTTTAATTTTATGCAGTGTTTTCACTAACTTAATATGGACAATCGTAGCATGAACGAGGTGCAGTACTGCATTTTAATGTGTTAAGCAAATTAAATATTGCAGGTAAACCTAAGGTTAATGCCGATCCGCCAATGTTTGATCCGCCAATTTGTCATCAAAAATATTTCCCATTATCATAATCATCATCTCAGTCACAGGACGTTTATTGCTGAACCTATGTATATTTACATATATATTTATTTCTAAAAACCGATTTCTGGTCTTGTTTTTACCATGTTATTGTATTAGTAAGTTTAATGGTTTATTATTTGCAATCAGATCAGTAAATAAATACATAATTCTAAGATAAGTTAATAAATATTTTATATCGAGGATAAGCATATTTGATATTCACTACCCAAACAACACATTTTACATAATATGGTGTATATTTTTGGCAGTACTTGCAACAGAATAATATTCTGATGACAAATCCGAACTAGGATACAAAACAAAATATTTCAAAGATGACAAATTAGAACACGCTTTTTACGGATGACAAATCTGATCAATGAGAGATCGGGGATAAATGAACCCAAGGTATCCTTTTATTAAACATAGGTAAATTATCTTTACATAATTGCGAACTTGACTATGAACAGCAGTGCAAGAAAGTTAATCATACCACAAATTAAAGCGTTATGCCTCGCATTTTTGGTCCTCATTACAAAATTATTGCAATCTAAGTAGATAAGCTAAAAGATAAAATACTTTTTGACATATAAAATACGTTCGTCAATATACATCTTGACGGCTTGGTAAGATAGGAATGGTCCTTACAGACGGACAGTGATAGTAACTTCCTCAACGGCGTCATTCGCCGCGGACATTAGGACCCGTCCCGAGGGTATTGTACCAATAAAACATTAAAGACGTCTAGCTCCGGGCAACCAGTACGCACGACGCGTGGGAATAGCCACATAAGTGCAATAATAACATTAAGGTCCTATGTTCCTATCCGAGCCTATAGAACCAGCTGGGTTATGTGTTATTCTTTCTGTAACTGACTATTAATGGTGTATTACATTTTTATGAGCACTACGATGACTATAGACTGCGTGCTCTTTACGTGGAACGGGATTCGAAGCGCGTAATTCAAATTACTATCTGCATAAACTTATCGACACCCGTCTTCAGCAGAATTTAATCGATTAGTCATTATACACGTTGAAATTGTTTACCATAGAGGTTAAGCCAAATATTTTAATTGGCATTTACTACGAGCGAAGCACAAAGTAACTAAAGCGATATTAAACTTCAATATTGTCTTGCAAACAGCGGTAATTGGGAAGCCAAAACAAAATTTGTATTGGACAAGTTTACACTGGCCATACCGTCCGATTTAAAATTATTTTTGGGACTCGATTTGAATGCTAATTTTATTATAGCCTATATCGTGGGAAATTGACTATGTTAATATTCTGTCGAACAAAGCACACCTGTTCAGTATACAATTTAACTATGTTTTCAGAATAAATAGTTGGAATGACTTCTATGAAGATTTTCACCATTACCATGCTGCTAAAGGTTTTTCAACTGAAACTAAGTAATCTGTTTAGACTTGGAACTTAATAGCTTCAACTAATGCAGATTCTAATTACTTTAATGTACGTGTCTCTAGTCCTGAGATTTCTACTTGTTTTACTTGGATTACTATTTTAATATAATTATACAAGTAAAATACAGTAAGGGACGCTTGCTGCAATGCGCTTTGTTGATCCTTATTTAACTCTGTGTGACACCGACGCTTAGTGACGGCAAAATGCCAGCACACATTGCCTTGGATTTAATGAAACACAACGAACTTAAATAGAGATTCGTCTAAAATAAAGGGTGCTATTGTATTACTTTCACAGGAACTCAAAGTATCCACGTCGCCAAAAGTTGAACGACAAAGCATATAGAGCGTGTTCCATAAAGTTAGATCTGCCAGTTGGCAAACCAATCCTCAGTCGTTTTAGCTTCAAAAATCCCCGACTAAAACCAATAAAGCCTAACGGTAAACGCGTGAGCGTATTATTTTTCAACGAAGTGTAATTTCTATAAACGCCTTACGTCCGCTATTCGGAGTTTTACTTTCGAAAGAACAAAACCCAAGTTCCATTTAAGGACTCCGGGTTATTTCTGCACATTGTTCGTTCATAATTGAGTTTTCCTTGGAAACGATCCAATAAAGAATTTGCCCGAGGGACAGTGGGTTGTCGCGCAATTTGATCGGACGCACGTCATCGGGCCCTGTCGATCCGCGATAATCTGATGCTGAGCAAATTTCATCTTAACCACATTGTGCGTTGTCTCATAGGTTATTCTAGTAATATGACACTATGATGAAAATCAAGTGCTAAATTATACTTCTACAATATCTATAGTGTTATCAATGAGTACACAAAGAAGATAAATCCATCTTATTGTAATGTCATCACCTTGTAAAAAAATCTAACTCAAAACACAGCCTGACAAATAAAAACAAAAGCCAATAAAAAACACATTAGCTAAGTAAAATTTTCCATTATATAAACACAAGGTAATCAATTCAAAAGTAATTACTATTTAAAGCCACCACAAAAACATTAATCTAAGTGGTGTTAACGCCTCGTATAACTTGGTACTTGTCTAAAACCTTTTCATAGTATTCCCTAGAGTGAAGATTTTGTTGGCTAGCTTATCGCTTTCCATTCTCATTAGGGCTCATGACACGCTTTTATCTTGATCCAGTGAACCGACCCGAGTCTGGTTTAGCTTTATTTATCTAGAGGTTATTTCGTACAAAACGGCAAATATTTACGTGCGATAAAATTTTTGTACCCTTGTCGTTTTTCCGGTCAGTATTTGTTTGAAGTCATTCTAGATAAACAAAAAAAAAAAATTCGCCACTTGACATTTTGTTTTCGTGTTATTTAGCCCAATTTCACAACTTTTTATTAAAATAATCCTATAACCCGGCAGGTATGTGGGCGATATCAAAATGTAAAGAGCTTTTGCCAATAAATTTTATCGCTGTGAAAATACTCCTATCTAACAAATATGTGAGCCTAATCCATCCGTGCTATCGGGACTTTAATACACTACAACTTTGGTACAACTTTGTTCTTTGATCCATATATTGAAAAATAAAAGTCATCTTTTTCAATAAAAATAAAAGTTGGCAGGCTTACTTTTTCTAATATTTCAAGGCACTCAAGGCTATCTCATTATTTGAGTGATGATATCAATCCATCAGTTTTTATAAGACACTTGGGGTAAGATGCGTGATTATTCTGGGATGTTCTTTGTATAGAGCGAAACGTCCCCTGAATATATTTTTATCTTTTACAATAATAATGAAAACAAGTTTAACATACGGCCTAAATAACTATCGAATTTTCGTAAATAGCATTCCTTTTAGCTTATCATTCTAAAATGATATTACTTAACTCAATGCATTAAAGTTTCCATGAATAAAAAATGACCAAATCTAGGTACAAATAGCGAACCGTACCATTCATTTTATAAACAGAGAAGAAATCTATTTTTGAAGCACAGAAGAACACTCCAATCTTACATATCCTCATATGCGAGCAAATATTCGTTCAGAGGCATTCGAGTGGTGTGGGAGTGATAAACGACATACCATTATGCTCACCCACCCTGTAATCTAACTGTACGTTGAATCCTTTCAAAAGGAAAAGAAAACGTAGAACAAACTTCTGTCCAGCTAAATTAAAGGGTTTAGTTAAGCTTTGACAAGACCGAACTAACTCTGAGTTAATTTCTAAGCGACGTCGTCTCTATAATCTGACGGGCAGTTAGGCTACGTTTACATTAGAGCTTTATTCATCCTGTGAGATACAGGATACAGACAAATAATAAAATTGCGACTTTATTTGTTTACTGGGCATGCTTTTAGTAAACAAATGAAATATTTTTTTATTGTGTATTATTTTTTATCTCTCATTTCCATTTAATTATTCTGTATTTTTATACTACAAGAAGATGACTCTAGACACCGAATCGGCTGCGTCCCAAAAATCGAAGTCCCTTAAAATAGCGTTAGAAGAAGCTACATAATAATAAGTACTTACCTGGTTTCCTATTATTCTTGTTGCCTATGCTTTACAGCATTGGATTAGCGAAAGACTCCTACAAATTAGAGTTTCGGCTTAGAATCAAGAACGAAAAATGTTTCTTGTTAGTGTTTTTACTTGACACGGAAAAAAAAACTTTAGGTTTGAGAAATAGGTACCTAATATTTTTTCTTTCAAGGGTTTTCCTCGTACATGCCCGGACTTAAAGTTGCCTATCTTAGCTAGATGAATGTAAGTGTAACATTGTAGCTAGTTTTACTGTTGTGTCTATATTTTTACGACAATGAACTGTGTTTCATCAAGTTGGTATACGTTGGCTTTATTCCAATTCACTGATACATTGTTCAATTCACAGTATACTTAAACAGATTGTCGGCCAAGACTTAAAGGGCAAAGCACACTTTACTTTTGTAATCGACGAAAAACAATTTTTTGGCTACACCCCATTTCAGTAACACTTAAATTACTTACTAAGACATACTGTATTATCGAAGTCAACATTTAAATTAAATTCTGATGAACTAATAATTTTAACTGACGTATGTAAAGTTGTGTCCAAAACCATGTGAATACTGAATAGAAATGATAACCAAATTACAGATTACCAATAGGTACTAAAATGGTAAAAAAATCAAGTGTGTTTAATTAAGCCTTAAGGGATTATTGCCAAAACCGTTCGCCTATAAACATCGGTACTTTGTTTTGTATGAAAGATATGAATATACTTATTTTAGGTAGAAGTATTTTTCTTTTCTATGTAAAGACTACAAATGCGAATGGGTATAATTTATTTCCCTTAATTTGTCAATTTTGTGTTTATTTGACAGCTGTCTTAACTAAGTGTATTGCAATCATTCTACAAAAAGTGATTGACAGTTAGGGATAGTTATCTTAGCGATTGGCTGGGATAGTCTATCTTTTGTACTGTTAAGGCTTTTTGTGCTTTTATTAGGTAAATTACTTTTCTTGATGGAATCAGTATTGCGAGATATGGTCCTCTGTACAGATACCTGTTTACTACTTCATTCTGAACAAAACTTGCCTATAGAATATTCTACAGATGCAAGCACATCAGGCTAATACAATCTGTCAAATTTCCTTAACAGATTTTCATCATTATCCCTGAAGTATTATGGTTTGAAGTTGATTGCGAAAAGACAAGTTGACAGTTTCGGATAGCATGATATGCTGTCGTCTGTACTTTTATTTGAAAAACAACACGATGGTTGGGCAATTGGAATTGACATTCACGTGTACTAGTCCTTTCGTTAATAAATATAGAAACCTTAACCTTTGATTCAACTTTCAATATTTTAAATAAAATATTTGTGTAACTTAACAACAGTAAAGCCTTTTAGGTAAGTTCTCAATGAAAACTTATTCGCCGTTTGCAAAAATTACCATCTATTACAATTATTAAGCTGAATGTCAATTTCGCAATTATATGTATAACTATTTTATAACTTTATTGTTACGGGCCATTCTCAAACCGCGAAAAGGTATCCGACCCTGTGTTTATTTAATAAAATTTCTAATGTCAGTATGAGTACCTACCTACATTATGAATATACTACAGAGTACAATTTTAACTTCGCTAATATTTTACAGGATCCAAGGCAGGCAGAAAAGACACTGCAAATTCCTATTTAATTGTAAAAAAAATAATTAAAAAACTTCCAAAAATCTTAGGCTTACTAGACAAAATCATCCGATAGAGCATCAATACAACTATCATAGTATCCTGTTAGAATAATTTAAATACGAAACCCTGAAATATCTCTAACACAACGGTGACAAACAATTTATAATATGAAACCAGCATGCAAGAGTTATTAAGTGTTTTTGTCTCGTCCGAGGCAATGCGGTCAAAATTTAATAAGCATTACCCGACTTTACTACTATGCGACACTGCGTTGTACAATATAGCTGCAGTGGACTTGTGCGAATTACTTGGCTCAACAATGAACCAGCTCAAACTGAAAAGGTCTATGTGCTGTAATGAGTTTAAAGCCAATTTCGACGGTAATAAATGTAAAATTAAAAAAAATAGGTACCTATAATGTATGTACCTAAGGTACCTCTATATCGGGACACCTTTTTCACACACGTTCGGTTAGTGCCATGGTAAGCTATTGATTAGCTTGTGTTACAGGTGCCAACACAATTGATAAACTATATATAAGTACTTTACACATATACCTATATTTATAAATACGTTAACACCTAGACCAAGCCGAAGCTTGGAAGCCGACCCCAACATAGTTGGGGAAAGACTCGGGAGATGATAATGATAATGATATTATATCATCCAAATCACAGCCAACAAACATGCTCAACACACAAATGTCGACCTTGCCGGGAATCGAACCCGGGACCCTCAGATCGGCAGTCCGGCGTGGCGTGGTTAATATTTCGCTAACGTGGTCGTCAACCTCTAATTAAGAGCAATTATGTTTCGTCATTTATAGATGCAGGTGCTACTTACAACGAGCAATAACCAGAAAGTTTAAAACCATTCAATTGTTTTTTTCGGAGAGTACCTATATTAATTTTTTCCAAAAGCAGAATTTTTTTACCAATGTACAATCACGTACAAAAATATGAACAAACATTTGAAAAAAGAATATAGCGGTTTTTATTGTGATTGAAAACAATCTTTTTTTACTAAAAATAAAAGTAAAACAGAGTCGGGTATTAAGTTACTTATTCATGCATTCACTAGTGTAAGCAAATCTAGGTATGAAGTTATTGAAAAATCCCAGGCACATCGCCTATATACAATTATAATCAATTTTTAAGAGATTACACATTAACAGTAATGACTTTACATTTACACTACGTTGCAGTCATCGAGTTCTGCTGAAGAAATCAATATTGAAATTGTTCTAAGCAGCCGAATGTTCGAGCACAAATGAAAAAAATGTGATTAAAATTATGTACTTCTATGCACAGACGTCGGCACATCTAGCAAACCGAAACAATAAATTTTGAACCATAATACTTCAGCGATAGAGTTGAAAATCTATAATATTTCGGAAATTTGACAGATTGTAGTAGCCTGATGTTCCGGTGTCTGTAAATATGGTGCAGAAACAGTTAATGCCCGGGAAGCTTCCATTTTTATTTGAGCTTTCTCTATCGTTCTTTCTGAAAGGAAGGCGATGATGTCAAGGGGATGCGGGCTGCCTAAGACCGGTATCATTAGGAGAGCCTACATTCAGACGAAGGTATGGAAGAACTCTGCTATGGTGATGATGGGATCTATACGCGACCCAAGACATCTTAGTGCCCTTATAGGCCAGACTTTGATTAGACAATATCAGTTTAAAAAACTTCTTCGGTTAAAAGTTCAAGGTACAAACATAAAAGAATTGTTTGTCCTTACGCAACAAGTAAACAGGAGACCTGTTGCTTTTTTCAGCCAATTTCTCAAAGACTAATCATCAAGATGTTTATCAGAGCTTACCCTCAATTAGCATTCTGCAGTTTGTGTAGATGATCGCGATAGCGAATGGCGCCACCTAGCAGCGACGTTTCAATCACCATTAGATAGTACGATTAAGTGCCGGTTTGCGTATTAATAAGACCAGCTTCAGATCTCCTAAGCACATTTTAAGTGGCATGCCTTATAGTATCTTTAATTCCTGATAATTATATTCCCTTAAAATTAAAATATATTAAAATATTTCTATACTTAGGCGTTTTTTATGTTCTCTTAAAAAACTGTAAGTTCACTGTGCCTAACAGGGCCCATATTTTTTTTTTTTTTCAATTTTGATCGTACCCACCGACGTTACGGACTGCCATAAAACATTGAATTAGTAACAAGAGTTGATAGTTAAACAAATTCTCTTTACGTAATTAATTTTAAAATTACTTCAGTAACCACAGCAAAGTTTAAATCATTTTGTACGCAGTACATCAAATTAACAAGGTGTTCTACGTTATATTCATACTCAGTAGGAGCTTAAAGTTCAGTGGCGACAGACAGACGGTTGAGTTATGGTGGTTGAGTTATGGTGCATAAATCTACCATGCTAAATTGACATAACAGTTTTCTACGTATTAAATCGTTACTATTTTCGCAATTACGTTCATCATGTCTTAAATGTGTGCATTGAAATTTTGCTAGCGAATCCCAAAAAAAAAATACTTTTTGAATGTAATTCATAAATTGTAATAACCTAAATTGAATATTCATGAAATTCATACATTCACATAAATAACCCCGGAATAAATAGCTATGCCCACTAATAATAACAATAAATACTGAAAAAATACAATAGAGTGATAAAAAAATAATTAAATACATGTCATTTGTATTGAACAGTTATTCAATGGTTTTAATACTTGTAATGAAAGAATGAACCCTATTTTTACCTTAAAAAGTACATAGAAAAAACCTTGCTTTATGCAACATTGCATAGAAAATACCCATGACATCGTGCGAGTACTTACGTGGCCTTAAGCATTTACATATCGATCATAAAACAACAATAATTGACGGTCACAGCCAATGCAATAGGTACACAAAGCCAATAAAAACTGTTCTAATTTACATAGATATAACAATCATTATGTATCATAGTCATTTTCCCATAAGATTAAGCAGAAAATCATAATACAAAATTATATTGGCAATTACATTGGCGAAATCACCGCAATTGAAAACAAACCAATAAAAAAATATTTAAGGAAAAGAAGAGTTTTTAAGAACAAACTACTTGTTTACCCAACCATAGTATAAAGCGAACGAAAAAAGACTACTTTTTTTATTAATTATTCCGAGCGAATACGCACGTAGCCCAGACCTTGGTCAAGGTCTGCTACTGGTACACCCGTCAACGCTACAATGAATAATGTTCATAAAAATATCAAAACATTGTGTTGGGTTACACTACTGACATAATTAAATTACGGTAAAAAATATAGAAACGAAATATAGAGATTTTATGTGAGATTGTAATGTCAAAAAATAAATATCGTTATTCTAAAACCCTTGCTTTATCCACATCGAAGATGTAGGGAAACAGCCGCCAGTCGCTTCAAGAAAAATATAATGGCCGTGCCTGCTTTGCTAGGGACTTAGTTGGGACACTGCCGTCCCCTTAGATTAGCTGTAACTCGCGTCCTAGAACCTCTTCTCTACTGATTCAAATAAAATGCCTTTAGCCGACTTAGAAATTTCATAGAAAATTTCATTTAAATTCATCAATCCATTTCCACAAATGCGGCAAAAATGAATTTAGAAACATAACTTTTCACTTCCTCTGTCAGAACTACAAGCATAACATTGCTGTGTGAAAACATTTATTTTATTTCTACGCCTCTGAAAACTGAGCAAAATTTATTATTCATTTTGATGAGTACAATCCCTTTTCGGGCACAGAACCACTAAACTTTCTGTGAGGGCAGCAATTTGCATCTTTACTACATCAAACAATATTATGGAGCGAACCGTTATCGTTGATGGACACCCATAAAACTCTTAAACCAACACAAAACTCGAATAGAAGTTTAAATAATTTTCACATCGAACAAAGTGGAAATGAAATAACAGGGCTGTGTTTAAACTTCCTTATTCCATGTAATATTGATACTATTGTAAGTAGCGTATTAAACATTTTTATTCGTAAGAACAATGCTCAGGTGGGTTGTTGTAATTTTAATTAAAATGAATAAAGAAAATAATAAAACGGAAAATTTAAGGTCACTGTAGAATTACTTCCACAATATACCACAAATAAATTTTGTATTGAGTACATACTTTAAGGCGAAACGAGAAATAAACGGTTTTCATGGGTCAAGTACCGTAGTACAAAGCCTGGCGCGAGGCCTAGACCCAAACACCTTCTTTATATGTGGAAATCGCCACTAAACTTAAGGGTATGGATATATGAAGTAACAAACTTACTAAGATATTCATTTAGTAATAATGGCATGTCAGTATTACCGACAGTAATAACAAAGGAAGAAAATAATAAAAGAAATATCGGAACTAACATAATACAATGACCCAAAACGAGCGGCCTTAACTAATTCTAAGCCACAATCAGAAACCTCTCACGAAGAAATGGCGACGTAATAAAGGGGCACACAACATTTATCCAGCGTGACGTCACAATATAAACATAACAGCACATTGTTCTATCATAAATTGATAACATTACGATCGCGTTCACTCGCGCTTATTTACTCCCTATTTGATAACAATAGCAAAGCCTCCTTTGATATAGAAATTGATTTACTAAACAAAGACAATAGTCTTAGAACAATTGATATTAAGTTATGATTGGGTTTCCTAGTACGTAGGCTGATTAGTCACAGTTCAATATCAAATATCTTGTATACCTTATTGGGCGTCATTTATGTTGACTTTGTTGATTTTTCTTGACACACTCGGACACATTATTCTTGGATGAATCCGTGTTAATTCGAGAAACGAAATGCAGGTAAGTTCGGGAGCCGAGAACTATAGTAACTCTTTCATTTGGGCCTTAGTTTCAATCACAGCGTCTATCCAACGTGCAGCAATAATTTTCCCATCAGAAATTTTGAATTACATTTTTCCTTAGCTCAGGAACGTCGAGGAATCTCTGTTATTACTACGGACAACGAGGCGTTAATAATTGCTGGGCGCAGTCTATAAATAACTAGAATATTATTTTTGCTTTTGTCTATAAAACTTTTTGGTATGCACTATTCATTATCGTCAATTTAACTTATAATAACAAAATAAGTTACTAGAGTCTGCCAGCGGTTTCACCCGTTTCCTGAGGGGACTTCTCCCCACACGAGTAGAAAAAGCTTATAATGTTATCCTGATATACATATAAGCTATATAACTGCCAAGTTTCATCACAATCCATTCGATAGTTTTTGCGTAAAAGAATAACAAACATCCATGCAAACTTTGCTTTTTGTAAAATTAGCAGGATTCAAAAATATTTTTAAATCAGTTCAAATATCAAAAATGCATTTGATGTTAATTCCACCTACAAATTAAAATAATACTTACTTTTGTATGAAATAAATATCCATTTGATAACAAACACAAAACAACTGTCATAACCGTAACACAGTTAATAACTCTTATTGTGCCTCTGCCGACGCAATATATCGAGTCTCGCCATCCATTAACTAATAAACAAAATGCGAATATTGACCAACCGATGAATAATAAACAAAAGATTTGAATGTTAATTACTCTGATGTAAATTTAACACCTTTCGCCCCTTTTGTCGTTTATTCCCAAAGCTGCTCAATTCATTGGACCATAAAGAGGATTAATTTCCATTCATACAATACATTGTTATATTCGGGACATAATACCAATAAATACAGCTAGACTTTTAAAGCAAACACGATTGAACTAACACACTTTTATCTGATAAATTCATAATCCGAACTTCTGAAACTAAAGCTCATACTTCCAGTATGATATTAAGTAGCAAAAAATAGATCGAAATAATATTACAGATTGCTAATGCAATATGAAAGCACTTTACAATCCGTAGCTATAACACTAATGGTGAACAAAACACTTCGGCTCAAACGTTTCATTAGGAAAACAAGCAAAATTAATTTCCCCGACTCAAAGCATTTCGAATTAAATGGAAATTGATATTAAAAGTGAGTCGGCCCAAATTGTTCGTTGATTGAATGAATCAATTTATCAAAACTTATTTCGATATTGAAATTCGATTTCGATCATAAAATAAGGAGCTCTATTGAAATAAATACAACCAAGAAGTTAGTAGAAAATCTATCTTCAAAGGGATAATGAAATTCAACATATTTCAAAGAGATAATTGGAATGAGACACGATGGCTTTGAAGACTGTAGCAATGTAGAAAATAAAGTCTACTAAATGGAATCGTTTTAGCCGTGCCGTGTGAAAGGATGGGCTTCAAAACATTCTATTTAGATTTTCCTATACCAAACCCACATCATGTCAATGCTTGGTCCAACTCTAAGAACGCACACGGCATCAGCTTGTATGGATTAAAAACTTTTTTCGAACTGCGAGATATCTTTTACAAGTTTCCATGTAGACTAACAAGATAAACAAGCATTTGGAAGTTTCATCATGTTTTACCTGTGCATCGGGTGGACTTAAGTGAAACTTATTTGACACAGTACTGAGTTCGAAAGGAGTTTGTGCACAAGTTCAAAAGGATGGAACGTTACCGGGAAGTTATCATACACTAACGATTAGACTTTTATAACTTGTCGTGACCGTAATTTCTTCTTCTCAACTTTCAAGAAATTGGAAGAGCTAATCAATATACTTAATGATGTTTTTCGTCTGCAGGTTCCTCCCTGTCTACCAGCCCTGGCTACCAGAACCTGGCTTACCTATATCTCTTGCCTAGACTCTTTTTAAGATGAATATTTAAAAATATTATTAAATGTGAAATAAATGAATACAAAAATAAAATACTGATGTTTAATCCTTTATGATATGAGCAAATAGGGTATTTGACTCATTTTTTTTTAATTATTCATATCAAAAGTAACATTTTACAAAACCAAAAACAGAAATAATTTTTGGAATCCGATGAGAAATAAGTAATTTATAAACCTTTTAAAAGTCAAACAGTTGAATAACAGAAAAAGGATGCACATACAAGCTTGTGACGTCAACGCTATTCGATCACGCACGCGCAAAAGAGATAGCAAGATGTCCCCACTATGATCCCACTCTTCATCATACGAATATAAAAATGTTGATTGCTGCTCCATTTATCAACCAATTTTGACGCTGTTTTCAGAAAAATGTTCCTTGTGCGTGTGTTTATTTGTTTTGTTAAAAATTTTGTACAAAATCAAACACAGGCAAATACCCTATTGTGATGTGCGATTATGAACTGTACCGTCCATGTTTTGTCCATA
The DNA here is from genome assembly GCA_958496145.1 of Heliothis peltigera. Classification (NCBI taxonomy): domain Eukaryota; kingdom Metazoa; phylum Arthropoda; class Insecta; order Lepidoptera; family Noctuidae; genus Heliothis; species Heliothis peltigera. The sequence continues at coordinate 6,511,513 of OY292337.1, forward strand.
CCACGTATGTAAGGAACAATCTGATAAAATATGCATGCATTGTATCGAAATAATTGAACGTACCTGTACCCGCTGACATCGTATGAGACTCTGCGTATGTGTAAGTATCCTTAAGACCATGTGTTCAATAGTACTCTGCTCTTCGAACACCATTCTGGCGAGGTCCAATAGGACCTGATTCCTCTTAACTTCTAACTGGGATCTTTCGTAAAGTTGTGCGTTCCGAAGACCGATGCCGCAAAACTGAAGGTAGGATGCGAAGACTTTCTCGTCGTAGGCCGTGAAAGGACCATCGCTCTGTTTGTTTATAACCTGAAAGAGAATATAGTGCTTAGTATTAACAAAAAAAAAAAACTCATAATAAATCATCCCATTCCTTTATTAATATCATAATTTGAGACAGATTTATAGCTTATCCTAAAACAATCAACAAATTCTTTCGTCAAATATAAGAGCGAAACGTTACGAAAACACTTCAAACATTTGCCGCTCGTTAATCAAAAGGAAATTTATGTGCAAAAATAATGTTTGATCAAAAAATATCGCTGATCGTATTTAAATATTTGTTCACAAGTGACGTTTCATTCCACTTTTTACTTCGCGAACGTTGTTAAAAGGCAGATGCCATAAGGTAATGCAAAGTTTTTCGGACAATCAAGAGAGCAATTTCAATTCTTTTAGTATTACAAATATTCTTAATACGCAACATGCTAAGTTGGAAACTTTTTTGATTTAATTTTCCTCTGAGCTTTCATTTTGCTGTTTTCCAGATGTGTTTGAAACAACATTTCAAATTTAGACAGTCCAAATATTACTTTGTGTACTTAGACCAAATAAAAATTTATTTAACTAATAACCTAAAAAACAAATCCTTTTCATTAAAAGCTTTGTACTCAAATGGTATATTATCGCGGCATTTATTTAATTTAAACCGGCCACATACCTGAGCAACACCAATGACCTCTCCATTAATGTCCTTAATGGGCATGCAGAGAAGTGACCTCGTTTTATAACCCGTCTGTTGGTCAATGTCGTGGTTAAACCTCTCGTCCTGCAACAAATAAAAGCTCAACTTAAACCTAAATCTCATAAAATCACAAATTCGCTGATTTGCGCAGTCTCAAACGAGTCTTCGGAATCGTTTGAAACGACATTGGGACGATGACATGTTCATTGAGCAAGTCTTTAATTGAACTATTATTACTTTGAATGGGGCTACTTCTTAATGAAGTCACATAATAGGAACTGGGCCGAGTAATCAGAGACGTGGTGGTGACCACAGACCGCAGTCGTCCACCGCATGGAGGCGCCAACACTCTCAAATAGATACTCTCAATAGTATTGCTACTTCTAGAGTATGAATTTCATCGAACAAAATACGGAAATAACAACGATGATTTGTTGACAATAATTTTTACTAAGTATTAAGCGATGAAGAATGCGATTTAAGGAATCCGCTGTATCGTGGAATTTATGACTCGTATGACTCGACACATTGAACCGGTGGGTGCACAATGCAGTGTGAACACGAATATTTGTGACACAACACGAAGCGTATGGAACCTCGCCAACAGGGAAGGTATATTCCGATCCACCGTTTATTACCCACGCCTGTCAACCGGCCAGATTGGGCTTAAACCATCCATTGAGCTTACATATCACACTTTCGGTAAAGCCGAGCAAATATTTTGGAATTTAAGGCCGTTTGTCAAACGTCTGACCGTTATAAATCTGTCAGCGGAATTCCAGATTGAAGTGAATCCTTCGGGCTTAATTCAAGAAGGCATGTTAATAGTTGATAAGATTTAACTCCGTTATTGTGATTTAAAACAACAGCAGTTTAAACCTACAAACTTCTCTTGGATGTATTAATTGTAACACATTTATTTTTATCATCCAACCAATAAACTGATAATTTTGTTTCAACATCATCAGACCTTTAAGTATGCTTCTGTTGATATACAGGCCCCTTCTCAGGCAAAGAAGGAATGAGCGTTAATCACCAGACTTTCCTTAGGGTGATGGGTGGTTTAGAAAGTCCATATGACTTATAAAAGTTATAAAACCCGCACACTCAAATTGAGAGGCTGGTGCTTCAACCACTAAGCGAACTTCTTCTTTTGTTTACTCCTTACTAAAAACAATTGGAAACATTACGAATCTTGCGCCATATAGCCACCATTCTGCTTCATTCGTCCGTAATGAGAATGTAATGTTTACCAATACCGAAGCCGTGACTAAGACAGATTGCGGCTTTCGTCTTTCAGCAATAGGGAAGATGCAATATTTTTATTTTTGTTTTTATTTTAAAGAATTCCATGTAGAATAGTCCACAAATATATAAAAAAATTTAAACACTGCAATTTATTGTAAAAAAATGCAGTTTTAAATTGACAGTTTAAATTTTCGCGCCAAAACGGGCCTACGGTTCCGATGACGTCATTCGCGTCTGACACTAGTCGTACTTGTTCGTTGCCGGCTTTCATTCATTTGCATTTTTCTCGACTTTCGAGATATTTTTCAGTAAAAATTTAAAATGGATTATCCGTCAACATCAGGGGATCATAACAATACCACCAATGCTCCGAAAAAAATCCGCGTTGACTCATGTTTTGTGTCCATCTACTTCAACAAAGTTTTGACTGGACCTTCTGACCCAAAACTAAGAAAAAAGTGGTTCCAAGCTGCGAACGGGAAGGATAATTATTATTCTCCAAAATACGCGAAATTCTTGAGAGCATTTAATTCATTCCTTCAGATTTATCCTTATTATACTAGAGACAAACATTTAAACTTTCACATTTGTAATATTATTAAGAGAGTACTTGCTGATGAAGAACTGAATTATTATTTCTTTCATGTTTCAGATTCATCTTTAGAGTGTTCATTAATCACAGAAACACATGATTCTGAAAATTTTCAAATATCCAATGATAAGAGTGTACAGGTGTCTATATATCCTCAGAAACGATCGAAACAAACACACTCAAGTAGAAATGGAAATACCCCAAAAGACTGTAGCTTTATCACCTAAAAAAAAATCAATAAATCCAACTTCCATTTTAATCTGAAAAACACAATTAATTTTCGCACAAACTAATTACATTAATGTTCACCTTTACAACTATCTATAACCTCAAATAAGTTGTCATAACGGGAGTGACGTCACTGAACGCTGATTGGTGTTTTGAAATACGTTTCGTTTCAAGTCACTTTAATTTTTAATTATTCGTAAAAATCAACATTATGTAAAATAAAAACGTTACAGTAGTCTTTCTTTTATACTTTTTTAAAATTTTAATGATAAAATTTTCAATAATATTACATTTGCATCTTCCCTATTCCGGGACCCATTAGTGCTCAAGGCATTCAGTAATTTAATATCGATCTTAACTGCTCACGTGTATCGTTAATTCTGGGACATATCGTCAATTATGCTAATAAATTCGACAGTCATTAAACTCTTTGAAGCACTATATAGTTTGCTAGAAATTCTGTCAAATTAGAAGCTGAATTATGTTACTGTAGTGTTAATTTTCTTATGGAATATTTGGCTTGGGATCAAAAATTCTTCCGCATAATCAGCTCCACTGAAGTGAAGCTATCCTCGTATAGCATGACCGACTATGAATAGCTTAAATAAAAAACTTCACTCTTGCCAACTCGATAGCTTTAAATCGAAAGCACGAAATTCAATTCGGATACAACTTTCCTGTGAAAGAATTTTTATTACTCCTTGAGTTGGATGGTATTTTAGAGAATTTTAGTCTAAATAAAACAGAGAAATCAAAACCTTCAGAAATGTCTCGTTCGATCTTTCATTTACGATTCTGATCTTGGGTTGGTCGTAAAAGTAATGGTTACCAAATGGACGAAGTACTAAATTCTTGGAAGAAACTGACTGTCCTAATGTTAAACATTGGTGTAATAAAAAACCCTTTGATGCGTTTTTGTTTGGAATTCTTTTCAAGTGTGACGAAATAGTCATCTTTAATTTTGTGTCTTACATTCGAGACTTGAATACAAACTCGACGTCTAAACATAACCAACAAAATATTCATAGCATAAAGAATGTTCTTTTAAAAAAAGTAAAATATTCTATCCTAAAAGTCTAGTACCCACCTACTTATTTAGCCATTTCTTGAACCACTAATTAACCTTCACTTTCACTTGCTTAAACTTCTCGGATTTTTTGTTTTTCCGTGTTACAGATTGTGGGCTGGCCTAGCGTTTGAGTGCTAATGTTAGGCTTTTCTTTGAAAAGATCCATTATCCTCTCTCGAAGTTATACAATTCGCACCGCTACTATTGTCTACAAACTACTTCGGAAAAACTTCGCGAAATAATTGGAGCTACATTTTTAGTTTATCCCTAAAATCTATTAAGAAGATGAAAAAGAACTAAGGTATTGCTCAAACTGACAAAAAAATATTTTTGAAATAAATCTTTTTATTCATATCTAATAAATTTTCATTGACACCGAATTCGCCGAAGGCCTCGGGCCAAATTCAATGACGCCCTTTCTATTCACCTGTAACCGCAAATGCTTTGCGAAGTACCGAAATAGAATCGCGACGTCCCAATTGACGCCTCGGGGCTTATACAATTACGGACAAAACTGACAACTGCAAGCAGAAAAACTAGAAAAGTAGACAGTTGAAGGTGCTAGACACGTTTAAAATGCGAACAGGAGATAAAATCCTACCCTTCTAAATTTCCTTGTGGTGAAGCCATAGACACTACCACTGAAAGTTACGTACATATATTAAAATAGTTTAATATTTCATTTTCATATACCGTTTAAATAAGCATTTTCGACGAATAATTTCACGTAGAATATTATCGTTGAGAAATAAATACATATTACTACTGAACGTCAAAGAGCACTTCCTGTAACCTTCAAGCTTGAATTCTTTTATGTTAATTTATGGTTTTCCATTGTGCCTACCTCAATAAACCATTTAGCATTTCAGATTATCTCCCGAATTTCACAGGGGGATATGTGTGCCAAGTCCAAAACTCTGTACTTAGAAGATAATAAAAACAATTTTTTAGAAAACAACATAAAATAAAACAATGAAAGGATTATTTCTTAGGAAGTCTGAAAACCCTTTTTGAGACCTCCTAAAATGTTCAAGGATTGTCTCGCTAAGAAGCCGAGAGCAAAGGCATGTTTAATTACGTAACGAGACCGGGTGTCAAGTAACGAAGAAACCATGACGGCGTTTAATTATCACGAAAATTAATTTTGCTTCAAGGTCAAAATACGGTAGGCGTAGTACACGCACGGGTGCTTTTCGGTAATTTCTTTCATAGGCAAATGAAAACTAATCTTACCGCTTATTTTTTCGTTATAATATTTGATAAAATTTTGCATGATTAATATTTTATGGTAGACCGCATTAGTGCAAAAGATGCTATGCTTCACAAATTGACAGTTACGTACAGAGTCGTAGTGCGAACAATGCGTTTATTGGACGCCTCGCTAGTTGAGTCTGTCTGACTGTGTGTCACATCATTCAAATCACTAGTGATGGAAAGCTCTTTGACAGCTTATCGACCATGCAACCTGATTTCCCATGACGAAAATCAATAGCTAACCTTCGGGAATATGCTAATCATAATCAGCTGATGAAGCGGCTAAAGCGATAATTGGACGGCGATCATTACTCACGTACGTCATACATGTCAGAAGTCATCGATAATTTATAGCCAATCAGAATAGTTAAATCGATGAAACAAATGATAGACCATTAGGTTCTCTTATAAAGCAATCACACAATGTAATGGAGCATGAAATAGAAAACGTTGACACTGAATATCAATTTTCCACTCAAGTTGAAGAACATGACCGCACTTTGTCAACAGATAACATAAGAAGTTTTCTTCTTTAAACACGAATAAGTATTCTATGAATATTGAAGTATAACAAAACAAATGTTGTGTAGTAGTGTAGTCATATTGTGCATAATCTGTTCAGTGAGATCTTTCAGAGGCATTTGTATGCAAATCGTTTTCATAAACAGTGGATACGTGAGCACGCATGAACTGCCAATCTTGGCAAGGTCACGGGCTTGGAGGCGGGCCAGTATGGGAGGCCTTAGTCATTCCACGATACCATCTAGTTAAGACACAGTATTAATCTGCAAAAGGATCGGCCTTCAAGAACACAAAGCATTGGAAGAAAACTCAATGAGAATAACAGAAAAATACAAAGCATCTAAAAAGAAAGTTCCTCTTCGCTGAATGCCAGTACGCTAAAGATAAATGAATCACGTTCATAATTTAAACGAGCACAGAGCCTAAAGAAAACAAATTCTGCTAAAATATTCATGATCGGAGGCATATGTTTCATACAAAGTACTCGTAATACGCCGAATTGTACCATACTTAATGTACATTTTATAAGTCTCTCGTAGAAGACACGCGAAATTTTTATAAAACTCTTGGGACATTAGGTTCCTTTATGGATAATCAAGCTTTTGTACTAAATATTTTTCTTGGGATGCGTCGACAATAACGTGTTGGATTATTCAGCTTAAGGAGTAATACCAAAATAAAGATATTTATTTTCCGCAGAATGTTTGTATGAATAAACTAAGATTTAGAAGCGTGTTTATTCGACTCTGTTGGTAAATCCAGCTGGGTCGGCATCAGCGAATTCATGAAGTGACTAAAGAGGGATAGCATTTTTAAGCGTGCAATTTATCCAGCAGTGGGTCGTGTCGGTGGGAATAATTTATGTGCACTCGTACTGTTCTGACGAATCTCAGCTCGGTGTGCCCGGTTCACGGATTACACGAAGTGGTAGAATTTCTTTACAAGCAGAAGATAAAATCTGGACGCTTACTTTTTGTGGCATTTTAGATGGACGGGGATCTTTTTGCATGATGACTGCAATGTAGCGCAATTTAATACCGGTAGAGAACGGAAAGTTAATAAATGCAAAGTATTCACATTTTTCTTTACACTGCCCACGCAAGAAGTGCTGCGCTTTTATTCAGCAGACGAATTATGTCTTGTTCAACTTGCGGGGGCTGAAGCAGTATGTACAAATGCACAATAAATATTCAGATTTCAATACCGCAGTCTGTTTGTTTATTCTGTCATATTGCCTAACCTTGATATATCACACGTACATCCTTGCAATAATAAAAGGCGATTCTGATACTCTTTGATTCGAACTTAGGAATTCACACAAATAAAACCCTACGGGAAAAAAAACGAACAACAAAAACCGCTTACATAAGTAAAATCACCTCGACGGAGATTCTGCGAAGCCTTGATGGATGAGATACGCTTGATCTTTACTGAGCAGAATGAAAAATTGACATCGATGAATAAAACTCACGCTCGAAGGCTGAGCAATGCTCCACGGACGAACCCCATCTTCGTCCAAGTACATTCACAATGGACATTTGTTACCATAAATCAGAGCCATGTCCAAAGGAGATATATTACAATACTTGGATTAAGTGATTGTCTATAGATAAGATACAATCGATGACAGATTTATGTACAGAATATTAATAGTACAACACTAACATTTTATGCTACAAGGGGACATTTATCACGCCATATTTTATTTCGTTTACAATCGTATTAAATGCAGTGTGATTAATTTAAGGTACAAATGCATAGACATTAATAATACATCATTTATTATGATATCTACATTCCAACTGCTATTCAGCTGTGGATTTATCTAAGATATTTTATTTAAAATCGTTTATCAAAATGTCTCTTTAAAATGTATACCAATGTGACCCTGCATAGAGGTTGACAGTTTGGTAGCCCTGCAAGCTTATCATAGTACCTTGAACTATCGATTCATAAAAGCTTATGATAATTTTCACTCACACAGGCTTTTTGCGCATTCTGCTTTTTAGGCATTCGGTCACATTAGGTAACATAAACCCAAAGCGAAAGATCAGATCGTGTTTTAAAAAATCGTCACCATGAATCGCGTCGACATGAATAAAACCATTCATATATGTAACCAAATGTTATATGTATATATACATATGTATAATTTTGCAACCAAATTAATGTATTGGTTTGGTGGAAGTAGAAAGCTGCAGTCTCCATACATTTTTATTGATCTATTTTGTATTAGAGTGCTAAATGTACCGCACTGTGATATATTGCACATACGATATAATAGCCTCGAGTGTATGTACCATTTAGAACCTATGTAACTACTTATAAAGTAAATGTTGCTAGCACGGATCGGAAATTATTCACACTTTTACGGAAACAATATGTATGTACATATGTGTGTTCTATTGACATCTTGACTATTATTCTGGTCCTTTATAAAATAATTGTCTCTTTACACACCGAATACAGAAGATAGTGTATAGAGCGTAGTTACTACAATGTCATAGTTATGTCTTGACTAGCCGGCTCTTTAATTTTTTATTTATTTTTCAAGGATTTTATCCATGTCTAAATTACATTGAAGACAGTTTATAATTGTATTTTTGTTGCATGTACCTATTGATTTTATTTTAGTTAAGTTTCTTTCCTGTTTCGATTTATGTAATTGGCTTTTTAAGTCGTGTAAATCAAATAAATAAATAAATAAATAAGGATTCTTTTTAGTTCTCCGTAGAAACTCCCTCGTATTCTAAAAAAAGAATAAGCGGAATCCGTATAGCTGCTCTCGATATTTGCGCTTAGCAACACATCCAGCCATTCATTTTTACATTATAGAAGATTACATGATACCAAAACAATTCTCATGAAAAAGCTCTTAAATCAGAAATGTATGTAAAACTCCATAACACAGCAAATAAAGGGATTACCTAAAAGTGTAATTATGTCCGGTGTTTCCTCGAAATACAAGCCCCCATTCCGACAGTTTGAAGGGAATTTCTGGGTATTCGTCGAGGAATACCGCAAACAATTACCTACAGTTGTTAGGAGAAAGTTTTGACAGGTGCGAGACTGAAATTGATGTATGAGATCATAGCAGTTACTAAAACGACTACATTTATACTACGCTAAAAATACAAGTGAACGAATCTATTGTTATACTGATATTTTAGGAATTTAATAAAAGGGTTTGTTATTAAACTTGAGATATCTACTTTGAAGTTCTATTTGGTGTAAAATAATAGTTATTATTATCACGTTTTAAGCTTACAGTTTTCAGTCTCACTTTCGCAATAATTATTAGCAAGGGCTCACAAATTAGAAACATCAATATATAATATACCTAGATTAGCTAGGTGCACTGTATCTCTTATAACAACTTACCTCAATTAGTAATTAGCGGGATATAAATATATTAAACTGTTTTTAATCGCACTTTACAAGAACCTCACAATCTTATCCCATTAAATGCTTAATGGTTTTAAAATGATCGTCATCAATTTCATGATAAATTAAAGATATTTTATCAAGTAATACTAGTTTATTTATTCGCAAAGTTAATGGCATTGATTACGTAGCTACTTTATTTAAAAACTTTCTAACTAAATAATTATACTTGTTCAAAATCTTGATGGATTAGTTTTAACAAAAATGGCAATGAATATAATAGCTAATGAGTTTATGTAAAACTTAAATAAATGTGCTCATTGAAGCGCTAAGCTCATAAATCATTCGTTCGATCGATAATTAAATGACTTTAACGTTTTATTTTTATTCAATTATACATACATATATCGCAAACAGTCCATTTTTAGATATACAGTCCATGTATAAAGTACATTTCTCCCTGAACGTGAACTATGGGCGACGAAGCCAACAATGAGTCAGATGTAGAAATTGCAACAGGGTTTGAAAAATGAAACTTTGCAACTCCAACGCATGTGAGCGTAAATTGCACCATACATTTTTCAAGCGATCATGAGCTAAATAGAGACCTTTCGGGAATATTTCTATAAAAGAATATGCCTATGAGATAATAAACTAGAGATTTTTTATGTAATGTATTCAAGATCTCCAAAGCCAGCGTCCCGAAATGTAATCAAGCGTCAAACGTTACGTTTCCATGGATACCCATATCTAAATGTCTGGAACACATTTCTCTTTCACCTCGAACGTTTCCTTACATAAATCTTTGCGAGTAAGAGGCTACCTAAAAGCTTAGAAGTAGCATAAGTGGATTGTATACAAATTTGGGACGGAGGGTGTTCAAACTAAGATCCTTTTATCCATAACACGGTTGACGGGCGAAATGGCTTCACTTCACGCGTCACACAGATGTTAAGGATCATTTTGACTTCCAAAGGCGTAGTAACTATCGGTGGATAGATTATAGCTGTCTACTATGTTGCCAACCAAAAAAGTTCAGGAAGTTATACTACACAGGATTACTATATACAGTACATAGTACCTACAGTACACATAGTTACCATGTGATATGATACAAAAATTATCAAAATCTTTCATATATTACCCGTCTGGATACATGCATACTGCTCATTATTAGACGAGGCCATATCGACATCTGATATCAATATTTAAAACACAAGCCTTCCAGTACATCGTCAATATTAATATGGTTCTAAAATAAAACAGGACCTAAAAATTGTTCGCAACCTACTAAATGGAGCATCGAAAGATAAAATGTCGTGTTAACTTAGACACCGAGATAAAAATGCCACATTTACTTGAGCGCGGTCATTTGACGTACCCCAGCCGTGAGCAAGAAATACAAATGTGCGTAGATAAACGTTCAGGGGATAAAACGCAGACGTCATGACAATCCGGTGAAAAATGTTCGACTGTAGTTTATATTCGAATGTCACGAACAAGTTACGAGAAACGCCTGTCTAGCTGTTGTTTGGAATATTTTCGCTACTGCAATTGTTGAAACAAACAGCAGAATATTTGTTCTGGTGTCAGTTTGGGTATGCCTTTTCGTAATCCTTCAGGGAAAACTGGTGTAATGTGAAGTTACAGAAGTTTGTAGTTTTATTGCGTTAATCTCTCTAACTTCTCGGCCAAACGCGTAATCAATTTTTCTGTCAGTTAGCTTAATAATTCGTAAGATATTTTTTTGCAAACGAGCAATATATGAAAACGAGTGTAATAATAAATATGAAAAGCGGTCAAGCCGAAAGTGACTCGCGTATATACACTTCGCTTATTACGTCCATATATAACTAAATAAGCATTGTAAGTCTGCCAGTGTCAGTGTTTAATGTCCAGTCGTAAAGGGATATTACAGTTACATTTTTTGTTTTGCGTTTCATATATTTCATGAGACCTTGACTCGGGTTAGCCGAGAGCAAAAACATATTATATTTTGTTTCATTAACTGATGTCGTTTTGAACGTACTCATTTATTTTGGGACCTTGATGTATGTTGAGGAAGACCACTTGCTTTTTGTGATTCATATGGCCGAAAATATTATTATAAACTATTTTCGTAAAGCCCCTTTGTTGCTGGCATCCAGTCTAAATCTTAACAAAGCATTTAAAAAAAGGATAGGCTCGGTGGTAGCGGACGACAGCTATTGGAAAATAAGTTTGAAAAAAGAATGAAAGTAAAACGATATGAAAAAGGATAGATACCTTCACCGGAATGATCAAAGGGGACATTCAATCATATCTCAATTATTGACAAGTACTCAATATTTCAGTTTAATCTATACCATTTGTGAGAAAAATATGAAATAATACCCAGTGATGCGTACTGTAAAGACGATACGAACAATTTGTTTGAAAAAAATGTTATAGATTTCAAATTCAGTAGGTTTAATATGCTTCAGCTTGTTTAAGACTGAATTCAAAAAACTTTACCATCTTGCCATTTGTAATCTACCCGATTGAACAAAATGCAGTCTTTAACCTGAGTAAAGGACAATTATAAAAATATAAACATCCTGAAACGAAACGGAGAACCAAGAAGGACCCCCTTTGTTTTTTTTTTTTTCAGTTAAACGCACTGGATTAGGTTAGCAAATTTTAGTCTTCACCATTTTTTGATCATAATTAAAATATCATCGAACTTATCTACGGTAATCTGTGTACTCAATGAGTATCTTGACGCGAAGTAAATATGAAATTTCTACTCCGATGAAGTTTAATCCAATTAAAAAAATATCGGCCGACTTACTCGGGGATGGAATAAAATAAAATATGCAAATGTGTTATGAGGTGAAAATGCTATTTTCGTCGAGGACTCTCCAACATTCTTAAAACGCGGGCTTTTACGGAGGTTATTTTTGGTACCAAGTGGTTGAACCCAGCCCTTGTTTAACTCTTTTCATTTCACCTCTTAAGGCATATACTGTAAGAAAATGTTCCTTCGAGAATTTTTTCGTTAATTATCTAAGTGTTCGTTAGGCAAAGTAGTCAAGGATTTTCATTAAGAAATCCCTCGAGTTTTCCTTAAATCCAATTTCCACACCTTCTTTTTGATAGGATTTGTTTTACTTCGATGTATTTTGCCGATCGTAAGGATCAAATGGAAGAAGATAAAACGATTTCTAGTACTCAGGTCATTTCTTAGAAAACTTTCCATTTAGCAGTAGAAGACCTAAAAATATTTATTATTTTTGTCAAACAAAATAATTTCAACGACTTCCCGTAATAAAGTTTACCAAAAATTGTGACATTGAATAAAATAAGTATTTATTTTAATACATTTGAGTGTCATAGAAATATTTATCGCAGCTGAGATAAACTTATTATTAAAGAAAAAAAATAAAATCTTCTTAAGTCATACGGGCCAAGACGCCAAGGCAAGCTATACCCATAAGGTGAAAATAAACGAATGTTTAAGGATTTGACAAAGATAAAGAATAATTATTATCTTGTCAAGCATGAAAAAATGGTCATAAAGGCCAAATTTAAACAGTTAGTTAGGCATATACCATCCCTTTACATTTTTTGATGTGATCAATACTATAACGCATTATTATGATCTATCTCGAAGGCCAGCGTTTGTAATGTAACAACGCTGGTACATGGTATTATTTGTACTTGCCTTATATGCATCAGGTATATTGACGGGCTCGCCGCTCTCGGCAACGTAGCCGACGATGCCGCTGCCCCACGGTATCCGGATCTCGTCGAGCTGTTCCATCTGCTCCGGCGTTGACTTGGAGCAAACGTCGAACAACTTCGACACCAAACACCTGAAAATAACCACTTCAATAAGCACACCGAAACTCTAAATAACCAACAAATTCGGAGGCAAATATGTAGTTTTGAATAGAGAGAAAAATAAAATGCAAGAGCTTATCACACATTGCCTGTGCACGGCACCAGACTTTTGAAATTGAATAAATTCGAGCATTGAGCATTGCAATATCAAATTCTATATAGGAGCGAATATTTTCGCGTTTCATTTGTTCCGGAAAATGCCAACCTCTATTTGTGTTTGAGTTAAAACAATGCTCGTCAAAGGACACCACTATAGAATTTATTAGCCTGTTAAGCCGGGTTTGCGTACGGTTAGATGAGAATTATATGAATAAAAATAGTTTAAACAATAAATCCCCTACATTTCACTATCATGAACGGTAGACAAGCAAACAAGACAGGCATACGGCAGGCATAATCGAATTCCCAGCCCCTCGCGGGGAATTTTCCAATCGGCAAATAGGAAGAAGAATCCGTTTAATAAAACCTCGAGAGCCATGTGTCGTCGGCGCATGTGGTCGCCTACGTATAGCTAAGTGAAACAAGGATACACGTGACATTTAAAACTATTACATTACACACTTCTAATTGAATATTTATTTTCATGAGATAAGCTGATGTTGAATCTTGTATTGGCATGTTTTATGATACCCACTTTATAGTTTATAGCTGATGATTTATCGATAAGGCCGCACCCTCGTGAGGTATTTAATAAGATCCAATATACTTGAACACCAAAATAATTATTTTCTGTACTTTTTTCTACAACCAGACGTAATATCCCCAAATTGCTTTCGGATACCATGTTACCTTCCGTACAAACTTCCAATGATACACGCTGTATATATCACACACGTACATTTCACAATGACATTACGTCAGCGGAATCTTGGACTCTCCAGGAAGCCTCCTCTTTAAGAGCACACTCAAACTCAATAAAACCGTCAGACGGGAGACTTAAGTGGCGACTACACACGTAACTTAATTTTCGTTCAGTCAAATTGAATAATTGGATAAGCTTTATAAGAGAAAACACGTTGACTGCTTTCGTGAACAATTCTATAAAAAATGATGAACGATGTAAGTAACGTCTTGATTCTGTCGTTTTTGCACAGATTATAGATATTTCAACTTGTTTTCGTGGGATATTTTCCTGCTTAGATAATTACAAAGCTTTCTCAAACGTCATTAATTAACCCCGAAGGCAGTTCCCACAGATTGTTTACCACCAGCAATTCTTAGCCATCATTACCCCTTTCGCGCTTCGAAGGAACATAATTGAAAAGCTATTTTATTTATGATTAACTACCTACTTCGTATTACGGCATAGATTATTATTACGTTTCACCTCATGACCTTGTTACTATTAATTACCTCAACCCTTGTTGGGTTGATAGCAATTAATAATGATACAAATATCATACAGAACAATAACAAAATTTATTCAACTCGAAACTGACACGGTCCAAAAAAGAGATATAAATTGAACACTCAATAATGTATTACAATTTATGTACGCAAAGTAATATTTATGTACATCAACTGAAGATACAATAAAAGAAGCAATAACATAAGTAGGGTAATAAAATCCTTGTTACGATGACAAATATGGCTACATATGCGAAAGGATGTAACCCTCTGAACTTCGTCGGGTACATTTCCGCGTTCAGCCCAATAACCTTGACCCTGGGAAGGTTCGCGAGTGTTTCAACCTACCCGTGGCTGTAGGGATGTTTAAGTGTCACTCTTCATTTATTATTCAGTCGGTGTCGATGCTGGGGATTACGAATAATTCTATCTCTTTTCGTCGCGCTTCGAAAAGAAAACTACTCTCACTTTAAGGGTGCGAGGCAAGTTTATGTTAATTAAGAAAAAATGCTACTTTAAAGAGGTGCTCGGTAGCATTTTCCTTGTTAGAATGACAGGAAGACGGTTGCAAAGGTGTAAAACTTCATGAAATTGTAACTAACTCTAAAGAAATAACGCAATTAAATGTAAAAAAATAAGTAAAATGCTTTACAATCATTTCTCCAACACATCGATAATTTACCCTTGACCTTGACAATGTCCGTTGCAATTTGTATCGCGTCTGTACGTTAACATATTCACCAAAGGTCAGTGCTGCCATAAATAATACAAAATATGCAATAGAACTGGGTACACCAGATATTATATTCATGAATAACAAAAGAAGAATAATCGCGTACCAATATCTCGTTTGGAAATACTGTTTATGTTGAAGACCGGTTTTTGAATGCCCGTGGCAGTGTCTAGATTTTCGTTTACAAAATACCGTTTCATATAGAAAATTGTAGCAACCAATGAGGACTTTGATTCAAAAAACATAATAGTTTTGAGAATAATGCCCTAGATAGAAAAAATAAAATTATCGTAATAGGCCGCATTTCCACAGCAAGAAAAATTCTTGGTTCTATGTAAGAATTCGTTTCTTTACACGAATAGTATATACTGCGTGGGGGCCACACAACCAAAATCCTGTCTGTATTCTTTGAATTTACATGAATTTTCATCATTGATAAGAAGTTTAAAACTAAGTTTAATAAGTATTTAACAGGACTTTTCCGTAATGATTCCCACAAATCTTTAAACACTTCTTTCAGGAATCAGGTTAAACGTAAAAAATAAATCATACACCTACAATTTTAGGTAAACCACATAAATTCGTATCAACACATTTAAATCCAAGTTGTTACAGACGGAAGCCATACTTATTACGTATGTCATAACAACTCATAATGTATCGTTTGACTTTTGTTTCACATTTCCGATTTACGTCATTTAGATTTCCAGTTACAGTAATAAACTAAAACTAGACATAACTCGGGCGGAAATCGTCGCTATGAAACAGCTGTACGGGTCGGTCAACCGGTTAAGCAATGCTTGGCGCGGTCGGTCTGTTGATGGGTGACAGACAATCGTAACATGACGAGTTCCTCCTTGTTTCGGAAGGCTCGATAAATTGTTGGGTCTCGGTTGAAGACGAGGCTTAAAAAGGTTATCAAGGATTGCCAGTCTAACTGGATTGAAGAGCTTAGATAAGCAGCCGCTCCATGTAATACACTAGCACTCATCTGCCTCAGGTTGAGACTGGAATCCAACCACAACATAGATTAGGAAAAGGCTAGGCAGTTGAAACATACTTGGTGACTTCATAGGCGTGGTGTTATCAACCATTCTAGTGATATTTTCAGAAATATCTGTGTTAGGAATATTTGTGATCTTCAAAGACGTAAAAAGAATCTTCTAAGAGTTTTCTTTTAACAAGCTAACTGCATAACTTCTACTCAAACCAATTCCCAATAAAAATAGATCGACCTACATCTTTCAAGGACTTAATTAAGTTACATTTTTCCTCAACAGAATCTGAAGCTAGCGTAGGATAGAAATCGACGGTATGCTTCAAGATTTTTTTCCCTTTTTATTCAATAGCATTGGAATGGGATGACTATAGTTAAATCGTCTGTGTTTCGGATGGCACGTTAAACTGTAGGTCCCCGCTGTCATTGAACATCCTTGGCGGTCGTTACGGGTAGTCAGAAGTCAGTAAGTCTGACGCCAGTCTAACCAAGGGGTATTGGGTTTCCCGGGTAACTGGGTTGAGGAGGTCAGATAGGCAGTCGCTCCTTGTAAAATACTGGTACTCAGCTGAATCCGATAAGACTGGAAGCCGACCCCAACATAATGTAGTAGGGAAAAGGCTCGGGAGATGATGACTATAGTTAAATCGCCATTCATAGTCCTGAGGCCAATAATTCATAGGCAATTAGTGCCTCCGTTTCGGTGCACCGCTATTAATTACTCGCACATCGATTGACCAAAACCACAAATCTGTGAGAACGATCGCTCGATTACCTATTGTCCAATAACTTCGGCCCTTCGGAACGCGTAGACTTTAACATAAATACGAAAAAACCGTATTGCGAACTGGATTGAAGCCAAAAACTATAACGATGGACGTCAAATTCCACAGCCGGCTTTGTTCTCCTAAACATTACGTGCAATTTATGGAATAGAGGAACTAACACATGTTGTTAAAAGACAAGTGCGTCATACACGTTTCACTTAAAACCTATTGATTGGAACTAATGAATTTTCTTTTTTATTCTAACTTAAATAAACAGCCATGTTATTCGTAAAAATATTGTATTGACTATGCTAACCAAAGTTGAAATCTACCAAATTACTGTAACTTCAATCACCTTGAGGTATCCTTATTTCCAGCCATCTCAGAATTAATTCTATCCACTACAAAATAACAATCCTTTATGTTCACGTTCTAAGAGTGTATAGATACAGTAATAGTCAGAGGGATCGGATACCCCGCAATCCCATCTCTTTGAATCTCACAGAGTTATTTCCTGGCCGTTTTTTTTTTCATCTGCTGTGAAAGACTTGCTTTGTGAATCTTTTGTTAGTAGATCGTACATAGATTAATACAAAGCTGTATAATTCATGATCTCCAACGCTATATTCCTGTTACAAAATTTTCAGCCAAGAATTTTACTCGAAACGTTCAAGCGGCAACTAAAAAGTAATCAATCTTAAAGATTTATGTGGCTTCGTATAATTTGTTACAATTTAATTAGACTTCCAAAATATAATTATACAAAAATATTCCTTATATTTTCTAAAAGGCTGGCTGGCACCTCGCGATATCTATAACTAAACTCGAATCTCAGCGACCGGACATATTCTCGAGCGGTCGGCCACTTCCGATACTCTGCATTTTAACGGCTATGCGCAAGAACTTAAATATTCACTGGCAGATATTGCCTGAATGGGCACTAAATTGCCATACGAATAACTACAAAATCTTGTTCGACTTTTACGCCTTTGTCAGACGATGCACAATAGCGCAAAGAAATTGAGTGGAATTTACTGCCTTTGTGCATCGCTTCATAAAGCCACAAAGGTCAGGAACACGTTAACTGCATAAGAAAAGTGTAAAAGTCGTACGCAGTTCGCATTTCAGAATAAACCACCCGTAATGTCCTTATTGGTTTGTTTTTAGCTGTTATTGCCTGTTCTTCCTGTTCTACAATTTTATTTCAATCTTATTACCGTTCGCTGGCCTCGAAATGGCATGTATTTAAGTGAAACATTAAGCGAAATGTTCCAACAATCAACGGGTTTCGTTCAACATCTGAAACGTTAAATCTCCGAGTCAAAATAAATTACTCGCCAACGCCTCTCCGAGGGTCTATGAAAACAAAGGCTCGCAGCGGCTTGTCGCGTGACAGCGAGTTATATCGGGGATGTTAGAGTTGTCCCCCTCGGGATCACACTGGGGAATCGGCCAACCACTTTGTTCACGAACCGAGAAGGAACAAATGTAACGCCAAGAGTGTAACTGCAGCCGAGATATGACGGCAGATGTAAACGGTCGGGGAAATGTGCGCTCAGAGTGCTGGCATGTTGTATTCATTGGCTTTAGAAGTTTTAGTATTGCTTGCTTGTATCGCTGTCGATTCGAACCGTTTATAATCCGTATTTGATTGATATACTCTTGTTATGACAACTCTTTCGTTATTTTAAACAGAAAACAACAGATTTAACCGGTATTGTTTTGGGCCAAAATAACTAGATATTTCTTGTGAAATAAATAAATAATAACTCAATTATTGTCAATATCTTACACGAGCAATAATATGTACATACATATATACTCAACAAAATTAAACAGCAATTTCTCCTGTTGTATTAATTAACTTGAAGGGTTTCACTAGTATAGTATTTTATTATAAAAAGACTACATCTCAAAGTATAAACCATTTTTTCACGATGAAATTGTTTTTTTATTTCTGCTAAGTGAACAAATAATATGCAAATGACTGTACATAAGTATAGGAAAATACAAATAAAAAATATCAAAATATCGATCCCACAACCTAAGTTCCCAATACAATAATTTCGGTAAAATCGAATAACAGTTCGACGTACATACAATGACTAATACCTGACAATATGAAGTCAGCCTGACCGTATAACGGTTGGGTAACCTTAATTGCATCCTAAGCGTGGCTTCGTCATCACTTAAGTTAACAGTTATTTGTGCAACTCGTGTACGTGGCTATACAACGTGTAACGCCGGCACGTGGATTAAAGGATTGGCTCTGCTGGACTTGTAAAAGAAAATTAGTTTGTAACCAAGATGTTGTTGGTTGCAGAAATATGTTTTACTTGTTAGTAAGTGTTGCTATAAGAAATATAGCAAACTCGCGACTCGCCCTGACAGCGTCCGCCATGTAGGTATATACCTGAACTTTACTCATGTATAATCAGTTGATGAAAACATTAGGAGTTTTTGAGTTCATCACGATATGACAGATAAGCAGACAAACGCGGTGGAGGTATTACGTATTAAAATACGTAGTGATAACTAAGAACGCTATTTTTGCAGTGGGAAATCATTGAATGATCCCTCCATGGCCTTCGAGGGTGCAGTTGCAGGGTGTGTCAGGCTCTTACTGACTAAAACCCACCTCTGAAGCCAGGGAGCGCGGTAGCTCTTGCGAACAATCCCGCAGGTGTCTAACACTCTTACTTATAATTTTATAGAAAACTAGCTTTTGCCCGCCCGGCTTCGCTCCCGCTCTTCTACCCTACTCTACCCTACTCTTCTCACCTTTTAAACCTTCCCTAGACCTCCACGAACATTTCAAGACCAAGATAAGATAAATTCGTTCAGCCGTTCTCGAGTTTTAGCGAGACTAACGAACAGCAATTCATTTTTATATATATAGATAGATTACTTGCTTTGAAACGCAAAATTGCTGTTGTATATCTGAGGTGTTTTAACTTGACACGCGATTTCACCGCATATCTCTAGCCTACTCACGTAGGAGTTCCAGGAATAGTTATAATTCCGTGAAAAATCCTTAACTAAAGTTGTCGGTAGAAGTGGCGCATAATGCTTGTTATGTTTGCTTTTCTATGTTCATACATATTTGGAAAATTTCATTAAAACGCCCGCTACAAAACCCATGTTAAAGGAAGTATGAAAAATCGCTTTAAAAGAAAGATTTTCAAAACTAGGAATTATGTTATTTTTATTTGACAGTGCACAATATTAAATGTTCCCATTAAAAAAGTACAAAAGGCATTACTCCCCAACTTATTACAATTCCAAAAGCATCCTTATCCGATTAAAATTATAATGAAAATTACCATAATTATATTTATGTTTTCATTAAGGACAAATTTCCATCTGATATGCTAATAGGCGCATGTTATTTGAGCTTGGGGCGACTATTATTTCTCCGTAGAACATGGTAAATAATTTGCTCTCGACTTTGTAATGTTAATGAAAACCACCATCTTTAATTAAAACTTTCTACGTTACTTATTTGTCGGCATTTACAATTAGAAGGCCGACGACTAGTTTATTTTTAATGGTGACTGGCGAAGTTGCGGTGTCGCTCGTCAAAATAAATTCTCCGGACACGGGGGCGAAGTTTAAAAGCCCCATTTACGTCACAGAGGGCTTTTTGGGAGGTATTAGCTTGTGACACGTTTCCGCTATCTTTCCACCTTTTTCATGAAGCCTGCCAAACTGAGGTACGTTTAATTTCCAAGCGGTGACAATGGCAGGTAGTAGTTATTTTTAAGTATGAAAGACAGCATTTTTAATGGACTGTAAGTAGTCTATATTTTATTTAGATACGTCTTATATATTTTACAATTCTGTTGAAAATCGCATATTGTATTACTAGGCGTATATGGATGATATAGACAGAAATTAAATAAAAAATACTATCGGTAACTTAATGGATGGAAAAGTGAAAGCTTGATACAGAATTCGTAAGATTTTCTGTAAAATAATTTGTAATAATTTAGTTACAACTCTTTGCAATTAGTCCATTTAATCTTCAAATGGGAGGTATGTCCCATTTACGAGTATACATATTTGTATCAAAGAAAACAAGGCTTTTATAGCCAGTATTAATTCTAAAATCGAGGACGAATTGCGCCTAGAGAACGGTAATTCACATTAACTCAACCTCCCACGGGGGTATGATATATCTTTCCAGCAGATAACCACTATGTGGGCCGTTCCCTATATCAGCCACTCGTGTGTAATTATATGGTTTTAATTACTCCTTCACGCGGAGTAGGTCTTCTAGAACATACGTTATGGCCGTACCAATAATCATCAATTAAGTCTAGAGGTAGATAAATAGGTTTCTGCTTTAACAACCCTGTCTATGAACTTGTGGGCATTAGGTACAGACGCCAGCAAATTAAGCTACCCGAAACTGTCAATTTTTTCCAATTAACTTTGGACCATATATGTTGCAGTGTAAAGTTGAAAATTAGTTACATCACAGAGACGAATAATTATCTGTATTGCCTCGACTAAAAAAGCTTACTTAAGAAACATAATATAACAGCAAAGCTTTACAAACTCGTTTAGCTACCCTTGCCCATGCAAATAACCTTTATTGGGATATCCATAGCTTACTACAAATAACAGAGCTGAACACTCACGCAACAACAGTCAAAACAATTACGATTACACAAAATTTTAATACACACAGTCGGAACTACGAACCGTCGTTTTATAAGTTATAACAAGGGACAGTCCACAAGCAAGTTGGGATCCAGTTAAAACTAACACACGACTTTATTGTATGTGCAACTTCTTTTTTATCCGAAATATTATTTGGTATGAAAATGTTGGATGTTTTTGATCATTTAACTGGAACTAGAAATATTATTATTTTTGAATAATAAAATCTCCAGATTATTTGAAATTCAAATTTAGAATTGTTAGAATTAAGTTCTTACATAAAACAAAATATGTTATCTAGATTTTCGTCAGACCGTGAAATGGTGCATATTTTCTGATACGCTAAAATGACAGGTTTTTTAAATGTTTGTTTTGTCTGTGGATTATATTTAAGCATTAAAAATATACAGATAACTGTTCTTGCAAAAACCTTTCTACATGCAATAAAATGGTAAAGTTTCCTTTACGGTTTTATTACCACCGATATTAGCACCGATTAAACCTTATATAACCTTAACCGATTAAAGAGAAGATTATTGGCACTTTTGAAATTAATTGTATTTTAATTAATATACACAAATAGAAATCACAGATTACAACTGCCTTCTTGACGCAAATCATTTTCTGCGACATATAAAATACCAGTCATAAAATAAATTAAAAGTAATAGAAAAAAACTGTTGGAACCACAGCGGTCTCTAATGGCAAAGCACCTTTGCTGCGTCCAAATGAATTTCCATGCGAAATTCTATTTTTTAGTGAAACCTCAAAGGGGTTAGAGTCGTTGAAACTCAAGAGAAAAAATTATACGAATGTACAAACCGAGCAAAAACGGTGGAAATATTTTATGAATGCTTTTGCATAAATACGCATAAGGGCAAATATATGCTATGCGTTACGTATTTAGCTTTTTTACCTTTTGAAGGTCCACACGCGTAACACGAGATAAGGACATACATACGTATAAAAGTTCCAGAGATTAAAGAAAGGAGTAGATGTGTTTTGAAATATAAAGCGCAAGCAATAAAATTGAAAAACAGTTATTAAACTGGAATCCGAGACACACTTCACCAATACCTCGGACAAAATATACCTAAGAATAAGTAACAAACACAATCCTATAGGAGAGCGCAAAAGTCTAAACTACAGATGTATGCTTGAAAGTACTAGCCTAAGTGAACCAGTTTTCTTCCAAAATGAAACAAGATATTCCATAATCAATACAGAATACTTTGGCAATAAATAATGCATTGTATTCGCGTTGTTATGAACTTTGTCAATATGTTAAGTGCATCCGCTGGTTGTAGCCACGTCGCATACAAACTAGCACAAAATCATGTTAGCTCCCAGACCAATATGGTTTATGCAAATGGTTACTATTTGACACAACTATGCTCGGTCACGATATTAATTTAACTTTCAGACAGCGGGCAATTCTTTTAGTCCTTGTTTCAGAAACTATGTGAGAACATGCAATTTTACAATTCTATTCATAAGTGATGGCTAAGATTTTTTTTTAAATTACGAAACTTTTAGCATTAGGCTTCGGAGATCAAAGCTTCATCATTTCATTAAAAGTTTGAAAATTTGACAAATTGAAAAATTATATATTAATTTATCATCAAGCCAAGTTTTTGATTTTGATAACTTGCA
The DNA here is from genome assembly GCA_958496145.1 of Heliothis peltigera. Taxonomy (NCBI): domain Eukaryota; kingdom Metazoa; phylum Arthropoda; class Insecta; order Lepidoptera; family Noctuidae; genus Heliothis; species Heliothis peltigera. The sequence goes on from OY292337.1 coordinate 6,534,800, forward strand.
ATCACCTCAAGTCAAGAACTTCTAAAATACTTGCATGATAACTTTATTTTCAGAATTCAAAGCGGCCCCAAAAAGTCAAACTTTATTAATCGTGTACTTTTAAATTTTCATTAGCGTAATCGTAATTTACAGAATACAAAAACCGGGACAGACTTTACAGCCCTTGCATTTTGCACTCGACAGTCCGGCAGCCAAAGGTTCAATCACTGGAGGTCGTTGGCGGGAGACAGCGTCGTGCTATTAATTATCGTAATTAAATTTGACCCTTCAGACGAAGCGATTTTCACTTTGTACGTCTAGACGTAATTATCTCTTGAACAGTTTCCTTGCAATTTCATTACCTTTGGAAAAACTCGTTCGTACACGAGAAGAAACCTCTTATTCAGCAAAGTTTGTAACAATTGCTACCTACTAATTGATCTTCCTGTACAGAACGCAATAAAGCTACATGTAGAATTTGAGAGAAGCATTCTCAAATTGTGTGGGCACAAGTAATACAGGCACTGAAATTGGAGCAAGGCTGAGCAGAATAATAGTCTCAAAGAATGCAGACTTTCATACAAATTGTTCAACAAAGAATGAAAACCCAAATTAGGTACATATTTAAATGAGACGCGATAAATATTTCAAAGTTTAAAGTCTGAGTGCACCAAAGAAAGAACAAATTCATACATGACGTGTGCACACTTATGATAATTTTGTGAGTGGTTATAAAGGGGAATGCATTCAGGGAAAGTTTGATGAACGTCTAGACTTGAAACAAGTGATGTTTTTATTGCTCGAAGAAGAATAAAACCATTAAGACTTCAGATTTTATAACCATCTATTCTTCATTAGAAAGGATTTCATTAGCCATGAATCACGATGCTCATAAAAGTCTACAGACAGTAAAATGCACTGACGGACGGAAATACAGCTGTTGTATGTCTAGAAAGCCGTGATCAAATACACTCGTATATTTCTAGATCCATGGAAGTCTCCGCAGCCAAATTACTCTTTCTTTTTCGTTGACGTCGCTTTTCATACATAGAAAAGAGACGGATATATCCCGTAGAAACGTCTGTAGAATTACACTGGCATCCATCTCAGCACTGCAGTAGCACAAACTCGTTCTTGGAGCTATAAATTCTGATTACGAACGGGTGACTTGCATTCAAGTGCAAATTCTCATTTCGTTTTTCTACTTTTTATTGGAGATGTTTTGAGACCATTGTGGTTCGACTTGTAATCAATTGTGTTCGAACTAATTACTACTCTAGAATACTGATGTGTTTCTCGTTAGTTAGATAAATTAAAAAAATGTATTGTGATTGTATCGTTATAGGCAATTTTGCAAAATAATAATTTGTTTACTTCAAAGTTACGGGGTCTGAGTGGTTTCCAAAAGCCCAAGAGACGCGCAGTTTATTCGTAACGTCAAGCCATCGTTCCCATTGGCTATTCCTGTCTAAATGGCCAGGTAGCCGACGGCCTTCACTTTCCGAACAGAAAGCAAAACTCGACATCTCTAGACTCTCTAGGGATTGTCAACCTAGCCAAAACTACTCGTGCATGTAGGAAGCCTTCCAACCCAAAAGGATTCGATAACAGCTTTTTATTTTCAAGAAAACATACCTGCCAATAGGAGGGGAACATTATATTATGCTATGAAGAAAAGAAAAGAAAATTACATTTAAATAAAGATGGTTGAGTTGACTTTCGTGCGTAACATAATATGGTAAACAAAATTTCTAGAAGCACTATCAAATATTTGATAAGTAAAGTCTATAAGCAAGGACAAAAAAAGATAGAGACTTTTAACAATTGATAGGACAATTGTTATTCCAGCTTTTCTTCGCGGTCAAATTCTTTTATGAAGCTGAAAGGTTTGTTTGGATGTTTGTTTGATTCTTTAACCGAGTGCACGGAATAGTTACCACGGACGCGTTACCGATGGGGGAAACTAGTGAAGAAATAGAATACGGGTCCTGTCTCATAATTACATTTATGGATCATGAAGATCATAGAAGAACTTTCTCTACTATTCGAGAATCACGCCTTCTTCTAAGTCCCTGTGGCCAAACGAGGCGGGTACTGAATGAGTCAAGTGTCGATGTAATGCTTCTGAAGTTATTTGTACTTTCTAAGAGAAAACATGATTAAGGAAACCTGGATTTGAATAGTCAGAAATCGCTAATCCCCTATGAACAAGCGTGGTAGTTAACGCTCATTCCTTATCTGTATGAGAAGAGTAAGAGTCCTCCATAAGGCTGATGATGATGATCGTTCATCAAAGTTGCTCATCTCGGTACTAACCTGCCATTTTGTGGATTCGGTGACGCTCTCTCTCCTTGCACCAAGAATAGGGACCCTCGATCAGCATCCAGCAGTATTGATACGTTTTGTAGGATCTTATGACATAACACCCGAACTTCTAGCTCGTTGCATATATCTTTGACCTGTGGCAAAAAGAGAGGAAAGAGGTTAATATTAAAAACAAAAATTAACAATCGTAAGAGTATCATAAAGTAGAGTAGACCAGTCATGTGCGGGCACTCGCACGAGACCAGTAGAGTCAAATCGGTCGCCGTTACAGAAATCGGTATGGGGGATCATTATTATTCTCCCGTAAGCCAAAAAAGAAAACAATATTCGTTTAATGAGGATTGGTGTAGTTACTATAACTACGCTTAGCTTGTATGCAATAGCCAACTTTGCTTCGTTAGAACTACCTAGACCCGACTAATTCTATAAGCCAACAAATTATACAGTAAACTTTCCTCTTGGATTCGTACCAGGATAAAAGTCAAATAACACGAGTGAAACTAGTTTAAAGTGCAAACTCACTTTTCATATCAATGAATAAAACAACACGAACTACCAGGATTTGGAGCATAAAATTTTGGAATACAACCACTGCAAAAGTCAGTCGAAAACTTTATCTGGGACAATAGAATGGAGACAGATCAGTCTTTTGTGTAACCAGTAAAATACGGGAAAATGGAAAAAGTTCTGTAAACTTTGTTCTTTAATAGGCTTTATTTGAGTCTCCGATCACTGTTAAAGTTTAGCTGTAAGCCTAATACGTTGTTAACAAACGAGGCAGAACGAATTCTCAAGACTTGCCGTTTAAGAATGAAAGTGAGTACAATAGAATAAACGAGTATCGAGAGAATAAATGTACCGAATAACTTTTAGACTATTTTCTTGAAGGAAGAACTAGAACGAGACAAAATGGAGCAAACAAAAATCTTCAAAAACATACAACTACAAATATAATATGTATAAGCGACTATTTATAGTTGCCCGTTACCCAAATCACTCGCAGAACTGATAACGACCCCAAACACCATTTCAGAATCAAGTTCCTCAATAGAACCAACAATACTCGATACTAACAAGTTTTGTCACACAAAACTTTCCTGCAACCGAGTGCCATAAAGTGGATCAAAGTTTTGGCGAGACGGTCTGACCGATGTCAAGATGCAATATAGGGATGTCAATAAACTCTGTCCCCTCACATAATACGCCAACTCGAAGGTTACATTAAAACTAGACGTCGAATATGATTTCCGAACTAATATCCGCTAACGTCGTCTATATATCGATTTAACTAATACATTTCGTAAATATGTTCCATTTATAGGCCCTGTCATTCCTGCCAATATCCAATTTACGTTGTGTTTGCGCTATAGGAAAATGACGTTGATTTAACACAATTCAACTTGTGAACCTTGAAATTGTATAGTAATTAATTTTCTCAGTAAAATTGGAGGTCGCTAATTATCAATGGGATTGTTCTACAAATGTTTGTTTATACTAATTTAAACGATTCTGAATCATGCATATGCAGAGGAATTGTGACCTTGACATGGATCGGATACACAGAAAAAAGCATACATTTTCCTCCATAACAATAAAGCGATTAAATCAGAAATAATATGTTATTTTTTCGAAGCAATGCTTACTTGATGTTTGGTGAATGAGCGTCAATCTGTCGCTGTCTCAATTAATAGGTACACGAAATGATTAATTATAGTCAATTTGGGTGGAACGTGACGCTCTAGTAATCCGAGACCCGAACTGAACATTTAGGTTGAACGGGAACTTCGTTTTATAACTCAATCTGGAGAGTAAGTTGTGAATTAATCGTTTATAGTAATAATTAAGTATTTATAGTGTTGGTTTAGTTCTGAGCCAAGTTCTTTAATTATTAATATAATTATTTTTCTTTTATCGATAAACTTGTGATGCAGACCATCCAATTCAGATCCATTTCCCACAGATTTTTTCCAACAAAAAGGCAAAATAAGGCTCGCCAAAAGATATATGCTAAATCTTTCTCACAAAAATTTAGGCCCGCTATGATCCTTCAGTCACATTACCGATAAAGAGCAGGAAAAACAACGTGACATAACTGTACTATATAAAAAAAAAACATAATATGATAGTGTGTCGAAGTCTCGAAGATGATGATCGGACGAAAGGTTGCAAGCGCTTACTTATCTATAGCTCAGATAAACGTCTTCTTAGACGTCAGCCATCATCAATGAATGCGCTATGAATATTCACGGTCGCCCACGCACACATGCGCACTCGTGGACGAGTGTTTATCTAGCCGTCCAGTCAACCAACTGCTTTTATACGAGCGAACGTCAAAAGAACGTAATTCAGAGTAGATATTCTCAGCTGAGTTTTTGTTGAAAATGAAAGGGATGCACACATTAAACATTTCTAAGGAAATATTATTCTTATAAGAGTATAAATCATGTTTATATCGACTAAGATACTCGTATCTTAATGCATGTGAAATAGTAGTCAGACTGTGTTTTTAACTTAAACAAAAACATCCAACTCCTATTTCGTAATCAATTCAGCTAGAATAATAGGTTACTCAAAATAGTAATCATAATTAATGAATACGGTATAATTACAGTATTCCGTTTCATTGAAATGCCCCTCGTTGAAGAAGCATCGGGTGCACGTGTACCGACGTATGGCGCCCGTTTATCAAACGCGGGCGAGCCGTCGGCGTCCCATGCAGCATGCAGAAACAAAATCACTGGAAGCGAAGTGCGACCGCTTTTACGAAAACCAGACGCGGTCTGCATAATTCAGTTGTTCGTAACGCGCGCAATAATGTTAACTTGATTGACGAAAGAAAGGTACGTGATAATTTTATTTACGAGCCCCCGATAACGACGGTGACAAGACTGCGTGGCGGGACAGGTAATCTTGAGTGGGTACGATAACAAGTCCAATCACAGTAAATTGTTATACGTAAGTTTATGACAATTTCACTTGATTCACAAACTTATTTTAAAAACGATATTCACTACCATGTTTTATCCTATGAAATCTTAAAACATGGAACACACACATTTCTGATTTTATGACCAGTATTCACCTCACAGAAAATTAATCAAAAACAGTGTCCTTTCCATTGAGCTATGGGCGTGGAGGCAAGCGGTGTGTTTACATGCAATTATCAAGCCGTTGTTTTATCGGAGTTGACCTCTGCGGCTCTCATCGACAGACTGACAGAGGCCTAATTTAGGTACACACGTAAAATAACACCCGGCTGTTTCGTGAATTAGCTTTTGACTGACGTCACGCTGGTTTAATGGCGATCTGAAACGTAGGAGCGTGCTGAGATATCTAGTACAAGATACGAGCAGAGAGTAAAGTCTACAGGACTTTCAGAATGGTTTATATTCATTAAAACAGTACTAGAAGGTCGAATATAATAAGCTACAGCTGAGCCTTTCATCGAGTTTCGAAACATAACTTTATAAATTAAATAACTAAATTCATTCAGAAATGGAAAAAAAGGTTAACACAAAGACATTAATCAGTTTGTATAATCCCTTGAAACTGGCTTTATTCCTGAGCTCCGTCTAAAAAAGTATCATCGAATATAAATTAGAAAGCTTACTTATTAAGTAATCGAATTTCCCTGAAGAAGAAAAATGTGCCTGAAATTTGTCGGAAGGTTCGCGTTGACTTATGTATATTGATGTGTGTTATACTGGATACGAATGTGTGTTTTTAAGTGTTTATTCTGAAGGAACACTTTTAATGGGTTTGGGTCACCTTCGAAAATAAGTCCTTTGAATGATTTTCTCTGTAGTAAATATCTCAATACTTGTCAAGACTTTGACTGCCTCGTTGGTCTAGTGGACGCAAGGCGCGACTGCTGTGCACGGGGTCTCAGGTTCGAATCGGGTCGGGCCGAAATCGCTTTGTCGGTTTTGAGAAACTTTCATAAAGCAGCCTGGACTCTGGAAGTTGATGATTGATTCACCCGTGCATCGGAGAGCACGTAAATGTCGGTCCTGCGCCTGATCTCTCTCCAGTCGTGTCGGATTGCCGTCCCATCGGACTATGAGAGTGAGGGAATAGAGAGTGCACCTGTATCTGCGCGAATGCTTGTGCACTATAATATGTCCTGCGCAGCTGGCTGATCTTCATAAAAAAAGAGAACGGCCGCCGTAGCCGACAATCGGCCTGGATGCCATCATCATCATCAGTTCTCAAGAACACTGCTTTTAGTTCGGAGCCTGTAGAATAACTGTCTGTTTATGAGCACATATCACGTTGAAACCGGCAGTTCATTATTTATTTCGAGTGGCGGTACAAAAGCTGTCTACAAACTGAATACACGAGTAGGTCTCTGAACAGACAATGAGTTTTTAATGAAATGCATTTTTCATTAAACGCCGCACGTGTTTGAACTTAGTTCTGTTTACGTTCAGTGATAGATATCCTGAGCAGTCTTATTATTGTAGTTTACTTTTTTCATGTAAATTTATTTACTTCAATATGTTTGTTTATAATAAACTAGCGACCCACCCCGGCTTCGCACGGGTGCAATGCTAATACTAAAATTATACATATAAACCTTCCTCTTGAATCACTCTATCTATTAAAAACAAAAAAAAACCGCATCAAAATCCGTTGCGTAGTTTCAAAGATTTAAGCATACAAAGGGACATAGGGACAGAGAAAGCGACTTTGTTTTATACTATGTAGTGATTAGTTTGTTTTGCCAAACAGCCTTGACTTACCGTAAAATATATTTTTCTTTTTGGTAATTCTATTTGCAATACATTAGTAGCCCTCTCATAATAAATAAGACTCGACATCGTTAAGAAGTTTTGATTCAACATTTCAATACGCCTAATTCCTAAAATATAATTTCTCAATGTTATGTAATTAAGTATCTAAAATAATTCAACCGTTGTAGCCTACTAGAGCTTGAAGATCTAATAACATCAGTTCTGTGACACTTCTACAAAATACTTTAGAATATTAACACATATTTGAAACACTGTTCAAATTGGACTATAAAAGATTGAAACTAAAAATGAGGGGTGATCACAATATCTGAGCTACTATAAATTTTACAATACTTCTATTTAAATTACATTAGCAAAGAGGCTAGATGAATAGGCAATGTGGAAAGCTAAAGAAACAATTTTCATTGATATCCGTTGATATTCGAATATTTCCCTATCACAATCCTAAATAACAATCCTTTTTTTTCGTGGGAAATCAACACCCTCTATGGGAGGTGTCATTTGATACACCTATGGTGGGTGCACTATGTTCCTTCTGGAGGTTCCTATTTGCCAGGGCCGCTCTAACTCTTACGAACAACCCGCCGCCCAGGCAGAAAATAACGTGTGTTCCGTTGGCCGGACCACCAGTTTTGTACTCAAATTCTATAGTTCGAAATTCACTCCCTCAACAAAACAAATTCATCTACTCACTAATTCAAATATAAGTTCCTTTTCATCCAGCTGCCGTAGTTCATGCCTCGACCTCCGCTGCGGCCGCGAAGGCGTTGCATGAGGAGGCTGGTCCCCAAGGAAGGTAGGAGTGCCGTCGACCGTCGTCACCAACGGCTTGAGAAGACCGCCACGCTCAAACTCGTGCGCTGAGATCTTCCTGTCAAATGATGGATGTGTTTTAGTTTCTGGCATTGGTTGGTTAAGAAATTAGAATTGATTCATATTGTAGAGGAGTACATTGTCGCTGCTAACTAGGTTTTAAAAATGTTTAAAGCCACATAAATTCAAGCTGCTATACGATTCTTTTGTTTCTTTAACTAATTCGCTGTCCGCATCGCAGACACAATAGTTAACAAATACCATGTACCAGATACGAGGTCCTTCAGAAGAGAGAAGGGAGAGAGTAGAAGCGCCTACAGTAATTATTTTAAACACCTATATTCAAATCCGATATTGGTTAAGAATATAGTCTACAGAAAACCTAAACAATCAACAAACACAAAAAATCTAAAATACTCCATTATGCAAGGTTATTATTGAATACAGTACTCAAACTATGAGTACAGTAGATCTATTCACCAATTAGTGAACTGGACAGTCGCCAAACAGACTTTGTAGATATGTCATGCAACTGGACAAATTAAGTCTGACGAATTAGTTGAAGACAGTGGTAGATGAGCTTAATAATAATAACATTAAATTATGAACTCATAATCAACAAAAGACTCTTCTTTGATTGATTATACCACGTCATACGTAATTCTTCTGCCCTTGCCGCTTTGGAGCAGCATTTCTTTCCATCCTTCGATACATTTCTATCAGCAGTAGTCACATTACTGACCCAATTTTTAGTAAATTCCACCATTAAATTAAATATCTTTATTGATTGTTACTGCGTTTACTGCAAATACACTACATACATTATCTACAGCTGAAAAGTTTATTTGTTGACTTGAAGGCGCTCATTTCAGAAAAAAACAGGACCGATATGTAATACTCTTTCACTGATTGATCATTTTATTAGGGATTTGTCTTTTGTTAAATTGCCACCCAAAAAAAGCTGATTTTCAGTCTACATTGAACAAATGACTATATCGTTTATCGAGTCAAAAACTCAAACTCAAATACTTATGTAATACATACTTTTGTAATATTTGACGTCAAAAAGTGCTGTTTTACAGCCAAGTTTGAATAAATGATTTTGAGTTTGAGTCCTTTCATCCTTATCAAGCATGTAACACAAGTCAATTTCCATCTTTCCCTTGTTTCTCAGGAAATTTTACTTTACAAATACCTCATCATTATGCATGTAGGTTAGCGTTCAAGAAAGTCCTCCTAATCTATTCGCCGGGTGTCTTAGTACTGGCAGATAAAGACAAGATGACATAAGATTGATGAAGACTAGCAACGTGGATTTCGAAGACAGCAGAAGAAAATTTATCACCGTTCTATATTTTTCTAAAGTCTACCATAATCCTTCTTGAGTCTGCATTTGAATATTACCTACGGGCTGTTGTTATTTGGATTGGACAAGCATTTTTATAGCTTCAGTAATTTTGATATAAGTATGATCAATATCTATATTCTTCAATTCAATTAAACAGGTGCAAATATACATACATAATTTAAAATTCTTTTAAGAGGATTTGAGTAGGTATACAAAAATGTATTCAATCAACAGCGTCCCGAGAAATAAGAGAAAATCACTAGTTAACGAGTAGGCATGGTTGGCGAGTAGGTACAGACAGACAGAGTGTAGAGCTACAGACGCCAACACATCAAGCTATTACAATATTTTCCACTTTATGGCTGAAGCATATGGCTCAAAGTTTATTGGGAATATTGGACAGTTTCGGGTAGCTTGAAGTGCTAGCGTCTATACATTCACATTTATTACAAGCAGATATAATAAAAACATAATCAACACAAGACATCTGTAATTGCTCTTACACGTATCGATTTCCACTTATCAGTACCGTTTATTTACATTAACTACGTTATTTATCTCAACTCGTTGACTGTTGACATTGTAAGCTTGTTGGCTGTGCCTAAACTAACGGATCGGATTTTTCCCAGCTGTGGACTCTCAGTATATTTGTTTAGGATATTCCGACTTGCTGCCTACACGGTCATTAATTAGAATTACAGCTAATTGCGTAATATATATGTATGTTTCTTAGGGCACTTGTATATGTGTGTTATGTATGTTATACAAGCTTCTGTGTGCACGTTCGTTTGTGTTGGTAAGTTTCGCCCAAAACCGTTTAGTGCCTTTGTAAAGCAGATAAACTAACAAAGATATATTTATCGTAACAATTAATTTAATAGGAGATGATGGATTTCTTTACAGTATAATGTGAACTACACCGCAACTCCCAGTACAGACGCCAGCAAATCAAGCTACCCGAAACTGTCAAATTTTCCCAATCAACTTTGAACTATATACTTCAGCAACTCAGTTGAAAATCTAATAAGGAAATTTGACAGATTGTTTGCACTTAACGTATGACATATTAACTACCAACCCCCGTTTCACTCAGCGTCGACAGGAAACTAAAAAGTACTGTCTCCTGTTCTAAGCTACCGCCCCACCAATTTTCAGCTGAAACGGTTCAGACGTTCTCAAGTTATAAATAGTGTGACAATCGCGAGTTATTTTATATATTTACATTAAACTTTTAATTGATAACAACGCCTACCTATATTACAATGCGAGACAGAAAACTACTTTGACGCCGTTACTAAATTCAGTTAAATGTTATTCATCGTTCTATGAATTCCGATATTATTTCAATAATATCAGCAATATTTTTCTAATATCTACACACGTACCTCGCTATCTCTTAAAACAAAGATCAGAATAATATTTACTTGACTAAAATAATATATTTCTGCACGTGTAATAATATCGTCTTATATTTTTATTAACAGAAGAAAAGTTGCTTCTCTCAGTCAAAAAAATAAAGAAGTAAGAAAATACAGTTGTACACGAGGACATAACATATAAACACCACAAAAAAAAACAAGACGAATACAGTCAAAAAAAAATTATAATGAAAAGAAACAAATGAGAGATAGAAGAGAATAGATAAGGGGAAATATGCATTACATCCAAACAAAACGGCTCTCGCTGAGCAAGATGTTATAATCCCATTCGAGTCTGATTCCCTGTGCTGATTTTAAGCGAAAGCCGGTATAAAATAAATGTATGAACTTAAAGACGAATTAATCGCCAAGTAAAAAAAAATGGGATCCATTCACAACTGCGCTATTAATAGTACATTGACTGAAGTAATTCTTTTGATAAGTATTTAAAAGAACAAGGATAATACAATAGTCCCAAGATAATTGAGATCTTAAAGAAGGACAGCTAATTAATTAAAAATGTAAAAACCGCGCCTGGTTCTTTCATTAATGGAATCAGATTAATAAAGATTATCATACAATTTGCACAATTACACGGACGCGCAGAGTGTCAACGATTGAATTGTTGATATTGCATCTTATAAAAATACATTAGTTTTTGAGCTAAATCTAGGCAAATTTACGTATGTTTTAATGAAGGAATGGATGAAAAAGACCGATGGTTGTTACTCTTCAATGCAAATTAATTATGTAAGAGATAGGCCAATAAATAAACTCAGTTCTAGACATAGGCGATAGAACTGTTAAGGATTTACTAATTTTATCTCAATTTCGATAAAATTACATAAAACTTTCGGTACATGAATAAAGACAATACGGGCCTTTCTACAAAAAAGTAAGACAGATGTTAGACACGTGTTTAAAATAATTTTTCATACAATTTTTTTCTTAAAACGCGTGTCGAATGTCTTACTTTTCTGGAGTACCGAAGGCCATAAATGTTCAATTCCGGCGTTGCTTAAGTCCGCGAACAGCCGTGACTTTTCAAAGGTAGTATTGGTTTGCTGGTTATAAAATACGTCAACAACACACTTATTACCTGACAGGAGTGGTCGCCCCGGAACCGGAGCCGGCGCGCGACGGCGACGCAAGCTCGGCGCTCGGGGGCGTCGCGTGCGACACTAACCACGCGTCCACCACTTGCCGCGTCGCCTTCCTGCCGACAATTGCCGTTTACCTTATTAGCCGTACGAGGAATTCGCTGAATTGCCGTTTAGTGGGCATCATTATGAGATTTAAACGTCAAATCATCAACAGCGCAGGAGTCGAGCGTCGTCGCGCTCTTTGTATGCAACGATCTTAAAAGTAGACTTAGATTAGTTACGACGTGACGATTGTATTGGTAAGTAACAATTCTTGTATTTTTGAACAAAACTGTTCTGGTACAAACATTGCTGATGACGATGTTTATCACGTCCTGCGGAGCATGTATTTGCCCCTTTACACATAGATCGCTATTTGAAATGTCAGAGCAACAAATTCATACAATCATACATAATATTGTACTTTTTGAAGAAATAACTATACAATACAATACCGCTCAGTGCTTAAAACATATGATTTGTAAATCCCAGAATATTGTATCTTCAACATACCTCCTTATCACACAACGTACACTAGAGCAAGACAAAATAACAAGAAACGTGTGAAACAAGCGCAATTGTAACGGAAACTTTGATAACAATACGAGTAGTACACATACATATAATACATACAACATATTTAACGCTAACTAGAGTCGTTGTCAGTGTTTGAATAGGACGAGAATATGTACATACTACGAACTAAGAATAAATATGCTACGAACGTTTAATAATAATATGTATATAATATCTTTGCTGCTTACACTAAAAGGATCATTGTTTTAGCGACTTAAATTTAAAACATACATTTCATATTGTTAAATTAATTCACGGCAATTGGCATATAAAACAAAGCTTATTAAAATATCTTCGTATACAACTCGGAATATTTGCTAATAAAGGAGGATGTTATTAAAGTACAATCTTGAATTAAAAAAATACTCAGTTGCCATGATTCCGCAATTAATTAAATGAAGATTTAATATTTCGCTCCAGTCTGAAAGCAAAAACAGACGTCAAGCATGGGCGCAATTAGTGGATCTACATAAAAATTACAAACTTGTTTCCTTCATTTTCAAAATTATAATGAGTTCACTTGAAAAGAGACAACAGCACTCAGGGATAACAAGATTAGTACTAACAGGCCTTTCAAGTATTAACGTTATTAAAATCATTAGCATTATAATAAAAGAAATCCTTTTCCATCTCGTCTTCCGTCGTAGCGATAAGTCGGTAAAATCATTATGCGGTACTCTAAAGTTGGAGCACAATTTGGGAGAGGTAAACTTGAGTTCTGCACAAACAGACTAAGTAGACTTTGGTCTTAGCATACCTGCATTATTAAATACCAATGCACTGCGAACTGGGACCGCAATGAAATCCTGTGAGAACTTCTACAAACTCAAGCAGGATGTTGTTAAAGTTGATATCAAAACTTGCGAACTAGCGGCTCGAGGCATCTCGCTAGGAAAAGGGATCTTTGCACTAAAACGTGACCATGAGTAAATAACAAAGTTAAAGAAAATTATTTTAGTAGCAATGCAAACTCTGAAATAAAGTAAAACAGCCAACAACAAATGAAATTATATTCGAAATACAAAAACAAAAAGACGGGACATATTAAACTAATAAATTTACAGTTTCATTTCATACGGTAGAGTAGACGGTGACATCCCCATTCTCATTTTCCGGGCATCGAACCAAAGGACATATGGAAATTCTCAAATGTAACAATTTGTATACCAGCGTCCAACAATAACATATGCTCTGTATATTTTCAAACTTATTTTAGTGAGTCTAGGAACTTGAAGAGCAATACATAGTAAAAATTTTATAAGCACACACTAAAATCCTCATGGAGTATATCGCATTTTACAGTCATTGAATTCGATAAAACTAAATTTAATGTATTCGCGACATTAACATTACGTGCTAGAGAATTTATATTCGATTTTATTGCTAACACGTCTTGGTAATCTTCGAGATTATTTGAGACTTATGGAAAAATAGAATCCTAAGGCGAATAATAATGAGAACGCCCTGAAATGTTATGACGATAAACGTCACGGGCTAAAAAGAGAGAGCTTTAAAGAATCGATACTAATTGCAGCACCAATCTAGAAGTCGATAATTTATATCGATGATGTTATTATTCTTTTCTGTAGACTCTGGCTCAAGTGCCTTATTATTATTCATACAACTGCGTACCACCCATCATCGTAATTATTCAACCCAATTGATCCATTCATAAAACTAATCAGTGTGTTTATAACTTAAACGTTTTATAGCCCATTCAGGAGACTACGGGGCCATTGTCATTATAAACTTCAATAAAAATAATAACTTCCAGAATAAGTTGGTTTATGTCAGGTTTTACTGCACAAAGTACTTTTCAAAACTGGTGTCACTAGAGTGAAGACCATAAACGTTTTATGGAGAGCATGCGTTTGCCATGTTTTAAAAATTTTAGAAAATCTTTCTCAATTTAACTTTCCATCTATAGCTTGAAATGAAAATCTCACTGAGAAAATCGCAATATTTGATCTTAAAGACAAAATGAATTAACTAATACTATCTTACCAATATGATCCAGAACGAGACGACGAACGAAATATTCGTAATTCAAAACGATTTTTAGTTTTAATAAGCAAAAGCAACGGTTCGATAATAATTTTTGGTAGTACTCAAATAGGTTGAAAAAAAGAATTAATGGCATTCCTGAGGTAAGATCGACAAAAAGAATAGGCCTAGGGTAAAGTATGGAGCTACTCAAGCAAGTCTGGATACTGTCACTGTCAACTCTGATACGATCTATTAATTGGCTCCTAACACCCACTCGCAGTAGAACTGTGGTCAATTCGCACAAATCTCAGAAACCGGTAAGATCCGATAAAAACCGGTTTTATATTATTTTTATTACGATTATAACTGGAGTTTATGTGAATGGTCAGTTACGAGCAGGTATCTATCAACTTCCGTATATCCAAGTTTCCTTATTGCCCGGGTCGGTTTATTTGTTTTATCATTCTGTCGGAAGTTTTTTTAACCGTAAAACTGTATAAGTAATTTATTACCAAAAAATGGCAATATTTTATGATATACGATTTCAGTTTCCTTCCAGGAAAATGTACATATAATTTTTTGAACACGGCGGGCATCGATTTAGAGGCCTTTAGAAAATCAGGGCAGATCTGACCCTTTGTGTAAATTATTAATAATTTTCAGATAAAAAAATATATCATACCTGATAAAACTGACGTTACATAAAGTACAAGTGGAAAATTAATCTTTGTTGTGTCTATGGGTCATGTGTGGCAATTATTTATCAGGAGTGAGATAACTTATCCGATAAACTTATAATCATCTTAAAACAATGACGATCTTATTCGTGTATCTTCAAAAATATTCACATTGATTATATCGAAGAGTACGAAACAAATGAAGAAGCGAGATTTCCTGCTGAATAAACTAGAAAAATAATCGCATCCAAAATTTCTGATTTTGTAATAGAAAGAAAGAAAGAAAGAAAAAGTGTTTTATTGCGAACATTGAACGCATACATGACACAACACACAAACAAAACATAAAGAAAAAGATATAAAAAATAGAGAAAAATATATGTTTATAAAAATCAAACATGAGGGGGTAGTATGCGTAACAATCTCGCAATACGGCCCTCGCTCAGCATAATGCTGCGACCTAATGCGAGAATAAGTCACAGCGCTGATTTTCAGCGATATTCGAAGTAATAAAAAAAACTTAACCGAATCACTTTAGAACTATGCCTAACACCGGATATCGAAACCCACGCTCGGAACGATTGCAAAGCTCAAGTAACAGCATACTAATTTTAATTAAAGTCTAAATTGTTTAACAGTCTGAATAAACCAAAAGCTAAGTGTCAAAGCTAGGCATTTCAGCAACTGGGACGTAGTAATTAAGAGAGCTAAACAAAACTATTAAGACTTGCGGCCTTCTGCTAATAAATTATAATTTATATTACGCTATGTAATCTTGAATTATTACTGTTTGGACAAAATTCTCTGTTTATTCATGAGAAGGTATTTTTTTTTAATTCGCACATTTCACGGTTTCGTTTTATTTGTGTGCTTGAATTTTAATTACATAATTAATGATTCTTATACAAAATATTATTGTGCCTGAATGAAGTCTGAACAGGAGTTCCGTTTTTTACTACTCTTGGTCATTTTTGAGAAGCCGCTAGACACTGATGAGGAATACGATGTTTTGAAAGCATAAATCCAAAGAAAAGATCAGAGTGTGCAATTTTTTTATTTAGATACTCGACAATGTTTTCCGACCGCTGAATTTAATCCATGGATACCTACGCAATCCAACTCACAGCCCAACACCTAAAAGACAGTTTACTATAGCTTGAACAATTCGTAAGTCTTCGGTTCGAGTGATACCAACCTAAAACGAAATCGCCGCAATTTTATCGTTGGATTTCAAGTTTTTCTTTTTATGGGAACACCATTCCCAACTTTCAGATTCAGATTTTTATTTGTAATACGCAACCATCACCACCTGCACTTTTCACGTAGACTGCAACCTCTCACACCCTCATGGACTATAGGAATGTCACTTACGAATCTCCCAATCTAAAACTAACAATGACAAACGATGGTAAAGACGACATTATTAAAAAAAAAAAACGCAACTGCAGATCTTTCCAATGTTGCAAGGACACTAACTTCAAATTAAGCACAACACGTGTATCATTTACTACTCAATGCAATTCCAAACTGAAACATTGCCAAAATACATTCAAAAAATCTCACAGAAATTCATGTTACTCAAAGCAACAATGTGACTAATAAAGCTAACATTACAAAGAGTTTGTGACATTAAATACGTTAAACAAAATTGTCAAATCAAGTTGGTAAAGTTAGTGCTTAACGAGTGAGCCGCTAACTTGATGTACGAGCGCTGCCAACTATAACAGAATCAGACAATAGACTTAAATGTAGTTGTGCAATCGCTACGCATTATCTGGTAGAAACATGGATATCTGATGCTGTAAAAGGAAACGTTGAATGCAATTCAAAACAGTAAGGAAAAATGTTTGTGCCTTTTGACCAAAATATACTTATGCCCAAGAAGTCAGAAGTATTATAAACTCCAAATCTTCAATGACGCAAAAAATACACTTAATACTAAATGTAGAAATTAGTACATTAATATCCCTGATTCCATCAAAGCAGAGTCGAGCGAAGGAGTTTTTAAATAACTAATACTTTATTAACAAATATTTTGTAAAAAAAATGCAACTGGCCAATGGACGTTTTCGCATCACTCCACTTTGTTGAAGTGCCTAATAATAAATTAGAAGATGGTTGAATGACACTAAAAATTAACTAGAACCACCGTCAATCATGTATCGATGAAAAAGGAAACATTACAATAAGAGTATACAAAAAAGATCGGATTAAAGAAAGCGGAATGACTCGGAAGCTTCCAGTAACAAGTCGACATGGTAACAACGACAGACATAAATATTGTAGAGGCAACGATAGACACTTCTAATCAAAATATCTTGCAATGGAGCCAATCGACCTTGTCCCACCAAATGAAAACGCGAGCTAATACACATTCATCACCAAATCATTTCTATTGTTCTCATAATTTGGTGACAACTTGAATATGATTATGACACAATGGAACATTAAAACTTCAAAACAAAACCTTGATTTGATTGTTCAAAAAACAAACAAGACAATTGAATAAGCATTGCATTGAGATAAGCCTCCGAAATTAATTGAATCATGACAAAAGGGTTCAGAAATTCTCTGAAGCCTTCTATTTACAAATCAGAGGTTCCCTTTAAGTAAAAGCAAATTTAATTATTAACAAAGACTATAATCTTTCCTTGAACGACAAAAGCTTCAGATTTAATGCCAATTGTTATCGGTAAAGAAAGTGGGCTGAATAAAACTAATTATAACGACATCTAAATAATTGCTTTAAATAATGTGGAGGACCAACTAAACAATCATCGTTATAATTAGTGCTTGGAAAACACGCTTATGATAATGTTTTCCCTCTTGCAGTTGGAATGTGTCACATACAATTGGCTTTGGACCTCTTTATTAGCTGAAAGTACATGCACCAACTGATTAAGGCATTCCAGTGAGCCCAGTGAGCGAACCATGACATCACAATTAAAGCATATTATGTGTTGTCATCATGAACATTTGCATTCATTTTCTTCTCTTTATAAACATGCACAATAATTTGTTTATGATTTCGTTATTTTCTTAACAGCAGATCATATAAGAAACTTCATTCAACCTTATCAATGCGACAAAAACTTCAATCTTCATTAGAAACCACAAAATGATTTTAAAGTAAAATATCACTGAAAGCCCTTTTGATTCACTACAGCTTTTTGTTAAAATTTTCAATGTTAATTAAGCCGCTGCCAAGTTTAGTTTTACAAATTAATTAAATTTGTCAAAGGGTTTAGTGAAATCTTTGTGTCTTGTCGAAAATGGTTAAGTATTTTATAGAGGTATAAAAAATGTGAGAAGGGAGAGGCTTCTACGAATGATGCTCGTATCAATCGTTGTCTTCTCACGAATGCCATCGACCTACTTGGCAGATGTTGTTTCGCGCGTGTCAAGCCTAGACTCATCTGTCATGGCCGCTAACTGGGTGTTCTGTCTGTTGAATATTTTCTTGTTAGCCTCGCTTTTCAGGCGTTAGCTACAGACTTCCTAGTGATTGACGGTTTAGACTAGTTATTTCACCACTAGCGTACAAAGAAAAAGATTAATTGCTTTACAGAAGGAAAGATTGGCAAATTCTTACGTTGGTGAATGGTAAGAGATTTAATTAGAATTTGAAGAGAAAAAAGTAACAAAGACAGAATTAAATACAAAGAAAAGTATTCAAGGAAATGAAAATCCCAGTGCAACGATAAAACAATCGAACCAAAACCACATTACCGATATAACAAAGTAGGTAGAAACGTCCCGATAGTAAAATTGCCATTCTCTCCAGAATAATTAACTAGTCCGATTTCATTATTGACACAAGTTATTGGTCCACAAACACCCAATGGACATACGGTGCGGGATTAACTGAAAGCTTTCGATGATAAACAGAATTATGTCTGTGTCGCACGTACGACGAGATAAAACCGTTTAAGCCCATGAATACGAACCGAGCGACGGTTTATTTGTATAACAAAATTAATATTTTCAACAAAAAGTTGTATTAACTAATAATAGATCGATTGTACAACATCTTGATGCGTAGGAGTGAGGCGATGAGTTATAGAGACAGTTTCGTAAAACGAAACAGAATTTGTATTCATAGTACAAGCATTTTTAGATCAAGCTTCGTGTCGTACACTTTCTCGTAATAAAAAGATATCACATCAAGATCTCAAGATTGTGTGTCAAGAAACGTATGTCATTATCATATTACTGCCACTTGATTTATATGATTAACATGTCAATTTCTTGTGAACGAGTCGGATTATGTGATATCCAATTAATTATAATGACTTTCATTATTGAAGACACATTGAAATTATGCATCATGAGAATAAACTCCAGGATAAATGCTTGCTGTTATTATTCAATGTAAATCTCTTAAAGCCGGTTTTCAGTGGTAATTCGCATTTCGCCTGTAACCGGGCCATTTGAATTAGCTATTGTAGTCGGCTCCGTGTGACCTGAATGAAACACATTTGGGTAACGTTTTCAACAAATACCCCGCATGTGGAACGCGCGTAAATTATTGTGAATTGTTTTGTCATAACATTGGTTATAATAAGCTTGTATGAAACGGTTTCAGTCGACGTGCCGTGATCGTATAATTAGCCATTACACATGCCATTCAGAAATGAACCAATAGAATTGGGATTTCAAATTAGAATCAATGATCAGATTTTCCCACTGCACTGCGTTCAGATCCTAAAACGAAATCTATTCCAAGTGCATTGTATTGGCTATATTAATGTAAAGCGCATTGAATTTGGCGAGTCATTGGATCGGTTTCGTCAGCACGAAACACAATACGGTTATACTGTATTTGGCAACGTTGTAACACCGGTAAACGCTTGTTTTACCGAACAAGATTAGGACCAACTATTAGGTAACCTATGCTTTTAGTGCAACCGCAAATTGCGTTGGGAACGCTAAGCTTAGTTTGGTGAACTACACTTTAGGTCGTAATAGCAACTATGTAATAATTATGTTTCTAATTAAAGCTGATATGCTTTTCAAAATTCGAAAGACTTCTTTCGAAAAATTGAATGGAAAATTTTCGGAGACACTTTGAAGGCCATACACTCTTTCTGGGTAAGATTCCTCTTCACGGCATCATGATGAATGAATTAGTTTCCTTCAGCTGGCACTTACAACTTACGCATGGTATTATCAGCAGGCGTAGGTTGTAAAAGTCGGCTTACAGAGACTTCGCTTCCTTTCACTCTGAAAATGGCATTAAGAACAGTTGCGAGTTCAGGAGCAAATACGGTGTTGAAAAGGACCTTCACATCTCATAATCATCATTACAGTTATTCACTTGTTCCATTACATAATAGTTATAGAGAGGAGGAAAATCACGGATATTGCTAAGGTTTTTAAACTGTACGCAAAATAATTATCTTCTCAAAACACGACATCAGACGAATTGTTTATCCTATTCTTTCCGATTGATTCAAGAACAATAAAAAGAGATGACTATATTTACCTCAAGAAGTAGTCATGCACGAACTCCTGGTTCTCATCGAGCCAGGCTTCGGTGCGCGCGCATTCAGCATCGTAGCAGGTAGGCGCGGGCATGCCGCCGCCCGCGCCTCCCGCCGGCTCCTCTATGCTCCGCAACTGTAGGCCTGCGACAATACAGAATGACACTCAGTTTTGAACTCAATTGCTATCAATATAAAGCATATTTTAGTTTTGTAAATGAAAATTGCAAATGTTAATCTACGCCACTGGACTATGACTTTCGGTTCTCAACTCAATTGTTCTTTCATAAGGTTTATTTTTAATCGTATCAAGTAACTACAACATTATCCTGGTGTTTCGGTCTTTCAGCAGTACATTATAAACATAAATACTTTTACGTTGAGTATTCTTTAGGGATTAATTAAATGCTTTACGAAATTAAAGGTGTCTAAAGCAAATGTAATAATAAATGGTGTTAGATAAGCATGAATGAAAATACACGTAGCATTCAATATAAATAACAACATCATTGTAACTGAATCTATTTTCAGATTGCAACCTTTGAACCATAATAACAACAACTTGAGCTTTCTACAACGTGAACGAGAATAGTTTCGAGTAATAACGAACGATATTAATGAGCTTCTGTTGAGTTTATAATAAAACCTGCTTCGAGAACTTACCTACATCGAATAAGCACAAGGCAACAGCCCTCGGGAATCGTATAGAAAATACAACATTGGAAAACGAGGTTTTGATTACAAAACTGATTCTTGGCAAAGATGTAGAAAATATTGATGACATTGCAGAAGATGTAAAATTGCTGACAATACAAAGTATGCAGCAGAACTTGGCAACCATAACACAATTCAAGTGGATACTCCCTTACCTGGAACTGCAATGCTATAGCTATCTCTCCAATTGCATAAGAAGTTACACCATTTTATACATAACGAAGACATTGTAGAAGATATTCATGTAAATGTAATGAATAACAAAGACGTCTTATTGTTTTAACAAATTAGAACACAGAATCATCCAGAATGCAGTTTTTATTTCGAATATGACTGTATTATTATGTATGTTATGTAATAGAAACGGGATCGTCAACAGCAAACAATGATATATGACAAGTTACGTCACGAAGCTGTATGTCACTGAACAAAAAAGTATTAATATAACAGTGAATGACGAAGTTTCTTTATGAAATACAAACTTATTGTATAATATCGATGGAACATAAATCGCTATACCAGTTCAGTTACAAATATTCCAGAGAATTATAGAATTTTTCGTGTTTCTTTAGATTTCATTATCATTGTCAGACCACATAATTTCGAACCAAAATTTTTCAAAAATGTTGTAAGTTACATCATCATCTCCCGAGCCTTTTCCCAACTATGTATGAAGTTAAATTAATGATGGCATGGCCAAGAGTATTGCAAAGTTTATGCAACTATCTACCTTATATGTATACTCAAGCATTCAGAAACACTTTTAGTTTTGGTTGCACTGCAAATATTTACTTTTACGTATACCCACAAAATTTCATCAACAGTTGCTCTTGTTTCGTGAAATATCACTACATAGTATAAAATAAAGTCGCTTTCTCTGTCCCTATGTCCCTTTGTACGCTTAAATCTTTGAAACTACGCAACGGATTTTGATGCGGTTTTTTTTTTATAGATAGAGTGATTCAAGAGAAAGGTTTATATGTATAATAACATCCATTAAATAGTGGAGAAGTAATGTTATTTTTGAGTTTGAGTTTTTCTGTAGTGTATTTAGTATCAGCTTTGCACCCGTGCGAAGCCGGGGCGGGTCGCTAGTTGTAGATAAAATACAAAAATGTCCGATTGAAAAATAAACTTCGTAAAATAGAAATAGTGGAACAAGAATTCCAAATAATTTTATTTGATCTCATTTTTTATATCGATTTTAGGCAGTCACCAATATTTTGATAAGAGTTGTCAAGCCAGCAGCTCAGAAAAAGGTCAGTGGGATAATCATTCTTAAACCTTTTTAGGCATTTAATTTAATATCAATTCATTGAAGCTATCTTTTGTTATCTAAATAATGGCATCATCATTATCATCACGTTATCGAAAACGGACAAATATCTAGCTATCATTTTTATTTATAATCGCAATAAAAAATCTTAATCCAATTATTGTATAATATTCTCGCCTTGGACTACAAGAAGTAGATAGTCTATTTAATAAATTCTAAGCACACATACAACTCACGGATTCTCTAGTAATTTATTTGACTGTGGCACAATTTCCAGTGCGAAACATCTCGCCGAGGCTCCAATACGATACCAATAATTAGTTTAACGTCTCGTTCTACGGTAATAACGTTACCAATTTTATATATATTGTGACCTTTACTTTTCCTTCTGGGATCGAACGTGACACACATTACTTTTGTTGGTAATACGTGCTTCAGAATGACCCTTCCGGCGTTCACCTGTTGCCTACATTTAAGGCAAGGGTTAGCCTTCAACTACTTTATTAAGTGGAACTGATATTATGAATTCGAATAACGGTTGCTGGCATTGACAGTTAAATGTAACATCCTTATTAATTTTGGTTGAAAAGGACCAGTTTGCTAAATGTTAACGAGACAATATCATTATAGACAATTTTAACCAAAAGGTTATGTAGAAGGTATAAAAATAAAAAGCCTTTATCCATCAGAGAAACAGCTCTCTTTGTTATCATTGAGTACCAATTCTATCATCACAACTGTGATGTGCCAAGCCGTTATGATTGGCACTCATTTTAAGTCCCGTTTAGCAATCATACAGAACATACAATAGTGCAGTCAATTGTTTTAGTAAATAATCGAGATAGAAAAATCAAAGAAAAGAAAGTACCTACTACCCAAATACAAGTACACATAACCAAAGCAAGAATAACTAAATAAATAATTTATTACAATATAACGTACGCCGTATTCCATTTATTTATTACATCAGCCTGTTAATAGAGCTAGCGAGGATAAACATTTGCTCTAGCCTAATTGAAATTGACAGAAGGTAGCGTGGTTGATTCACTCAGTAATTTAAGATGGCAGATGTATTTTGATGTCATGTATCACGTGTTTGGGATAGAAAAACCACAATGTATTCTCAAAACAATTGTTTGTTATAACTTTAGATCCAATAGACATATGTACATAAAAAAGATTACAATGCAAAAAACTGCGTGAACGCGTGAGTGTGCATAGAGCTTGATGCGAAGTTGATTTATTTTCGAACTACCTGTGTAAATAAAGCCTAGAAATGGAACCATATATTCAATTAACTCTAATAAAAAAAAACGTTATTAGGCTTAAGTTTTTATAGCAAAACGAAAAGACATTTATTTTCAAGCTAAATAATGTTTAACCGATAAAATTAAATAAACCCTTCACAGGCGTGGGAAAATAGTGCACATTAGAATTAATTAATGAATAATCCGCGTTAATTACTTATGCAGATTACGGGAGATATAGGCAATTCCGATAGTCCGAAGCTACGGTGTAAATGTGTTGGCAATTAAATTGCTTGCTAATTAGCTTTTACGTGATTGGCCATTCTAATGAGGCTTAAAAAGTGTTAAATAAAGGGCTTTTATTAAAATATCTGTCTGCTGCAGTTAACTGTAGTTTGGTCTGACTCATGTGTTACCTCTTTTGTCATACTAAAGTTAAATCGAACGAAATTTCATTGCAACTGATGAGCGCAGTATTTATACATCCCTAGAAGTTGAAGACGGCTTGTTCTGATAGTATTAAAAAAAAAACAATGCTTTGGAGAGTTCCAAATTTAAATATAATATACCTACATATACGAAGTTAGTAGGTAGGTATTGCTTCTGCAACGCAAAGCACGTTTTTATTCAGGATCAAAATAATCTTCACATGATCAAAATACGAATATACATCATTTGATTGTCAGCACAGGTTTCTGCCTACATAACATGTGTATCTTACACGTGTGGCTAACGGAGAAGTCTCCTCCTTAAGGCTGATATACTATAGAAGCGGAGCGAGACTGCAGTGCGAAGAAGTATTTAACCAATAGGATTGATTTTATGAGAATGTTTCAGATTTTATGCAAAGCTATTGGTTTTTATTTCTTAATTCCTCTACGAAGCAGATTTTTGTAAATTTTTCATAGATTTATACTGAACTTCAATTGGAACTTACTTTAGAAACAATACAACAATAATAAGGATTTTTATATAAATTTACTTACGAAATATATCTTTCTATTTCCATACATATTTCGAAACGTCTACATGAAGATAAATAGACCTTAAAATAGTAAAATGCAATATGTAAAAAAAAACATCCCAGCGATGAACACCAATTTTACGTAGCGGGATTTCTTGAACAAATGCAAAATATAGATTTACATTAATTTTCCCGACAAATGCTTTATTTCAATGTAAAATATATTCGTCGATGTTCCATATTTAAAATAATATAATAATAAATAGTTTTATATTTATTATCTAGTCATCTACTTATCCTGTCTACCAAACGTATAAATCAACAAAACACTATCTCATAATTTACAGGCAAATCCCGCAGGTCTGCGTTAAATATTTATTAAATTTCCATATTCCACACTATTTTCCAGCTTTTACGGCGACGGTACTGTTTGCATATTTATTGAATTTATTTAAAATACAGCTTTGTTTAATTAATCCTGGATTAATTACTGGCGGTTCATTATTTTAATTTGATATGCAAATAAAAATTCTACGTTGTCATATTGCGTTTGGCGCCATTTGTTACCAGATTCAGGCTAAACACTAACAGGTGTTGTTGATTTTTTTTGTATTTATTACAGTTGTAAAGAACATCACCAACCTGAATAGCTGTGTTTTTTTCTTCCAAATCGTACAGACGCCAGCACTTCAAGCTAATGCAAGCTAAGCAATCTGTCAAATTGGCTTAATAATATTCAACTTTATTGCTGCCAATCAACTTTGAACCACATTCAAAGTTGATTGGTAAAATTTTACAGTTTCGGGTAGCTTGATATGCTGGTGTGTATGCTCCTCGTTGAGAAGAACATCAATACTCGCAAATAATATTGCCGACAATGACTCTTGTATAGCAACACGATCGACATGACTCATCACATTTACAGTTTCATGTTTGCGATATGTAGGGTTTACGATGATTTGTCGCTCCATTTTTAGTTCGAACATATCGATAAAATCGGTAGTGAGGGGGAAACAACCTTTCACCATTTCGCTGACATATGTTTATCTCAAGTGTGAATTTCGCTTACATGAAATTTCGATTATGTATATACGGTGTTATAGACATTCTTCTAACATATCGTATCAAATAACAACAATAATAGGAATTGGAGGAACAAGAGAGAATAGCCGACTGAGCGCTTTAAAGCGCTTTAATAACTCTCCGAAAGAAACACGATACGCTACAGTTCATACACTGACGTAATCCCGCGTCCCGTAACATCCTAACTACTTACATCATATCCATTAGCTTGGTAATAAAAAAAACTTGGGATACTGCAAGCGTTAACAAAGTGTTGCTATCGTGTAACAATACACCGTGAAACAAAGCAATCACTGCATCGTGCGGACTGAGATCTTGTCTTCTAAGAAAGCGACAAGCTGGGTTTCCCTTACAACATGTAAACACAGGAAAAGCCAGTCCACTCAAGTCTGTTTGTGTTCCACTAGGAGATTCCAGTTATCTTAGCAATCTTGGGAATCTCAAGGCTTTTAACATCAATTAAGGAATTGAGTATGATTCATAAGAAACTGTAATTACTGCATGCAAATGTAGGCAGACTAAGTTTTCCAAAGAGTTGGGGAAGTCACACGGCAGTCAGTTCGTGTCACACAAGAAATTTGCTGCCGCAGCTGAAGAGACTAATTGCCACCTTCGCTAGCCGAGTTACAAACAGTTCTCTTGAAAAATGCGAATTCTGCCTTTAGGCGTGACCCTATTTACGAAAATAAGGTGGAAAGACGTCCTTAGAAGACTTTGCGTAATATTTTGCTATCAATGTATGCCTGAGACTATGACCTCATATCGAATTTAACTTATTCGCTTAGAAAGCGATAATCAGTTTGTTCAATAAGTTTTCTACCGAACAGAATTATAATATTCTAAACAGAGAGAAATTATGTTAACGTTATCTTCTGTATGAAACTGATTATCCTATATCCACACCCACCAAATATAACCATTACAGATTAATTCAAAGATAATTCTTAGCAAAATCAGATTAAAACACCTGAACAGATTTTAAAAGTATATGTATTATGATTTTTCATTCCCTTTTATACATGAATGGAAAATAAATTACTTTCTAGGCTTTACGTACCATCTTTGTAATGTAGTCCATAATAGGATTTTAGAAGCTATAGAGAATAAAGGTTACCCGTTACCCTTCAGTCTTTTTTTTAAGAAAACTGAAATCCACTGTGATCCATCAATACTGTTACAAAGTTTTTTTTCAACCTACTTTCTCATTATTTCACGAAAAAATTCTAAAGTTGCTGTAATGGCTCCGTTGCGATTTTGTTACAAAAATATCAGATATCGCTTTAAAAGGATTATAGTATCTTGTTGACGTCATCGTTTTAGTTGTTTAAGAATCTTATACATATCTATAAAGTAACGCATATTATAAGATATTAGATATACTCTCACAAAGCAATATTCTCGTTCCGAGTATTATTAATCCAAGCTTTAGCCAAGGCTGTCTTTACAAAGGAATATTAGTAGATGTAGGTATTGTGATATATTCGCAACGGGATAGAAAATACCGAGTACTGTTGTCAATATAACAAAGTATGGAAGTAAAGAATGTATAAAATCTAAGAAATAATCCAGTTCTGAGAGTAGCAAGTCTTGTAGCTACATGGTTTAAGAGCTAGGAACCACCTGTGGAAATAATGGATGCTATTTCAGCAGACCGTACTATTTTTATAATATCTGTGCGAGAACATTTAAATTTTATATTAGTGGGAAAGGCGAAGGAGAAAATCATCTTGGCCTGAAGCCTTCAGGCATTTTCACCGGGAGCATCAAAAAACCAATTTCAACTCTTATTCTTATATCTTCATTTTACTTTTCGTGACTGCACAAAGCATCTATATGTAAAATACAATGCTACTATATAATAAGACTATCGGATATAATTGTTCTAAAAAGGAGCAAGTAAAATGACAACATAATATGACAATATCCCATCAACAGCTAAAACAATTGAAGCAATGTCACTTAGCATGTGATAATACTCCTAATTATAGGTAGATGCCCGAATACTCTCACACACTCTGCGCTTGAGTTATCGAATAGAACACGAATTAAGTGGGATGTTAGAATTAAAGCAAAAAGATAATTCCAAGAAATTCTATACCTAAATGTTTAAGAATACATTTCCGTAAGGCGCCAACATAATAATGTCATACTAGAGATCGCGCGAATAACAACATTGTCAATCTTCATTCCTTGAATACCTTCCTAGATACACACGACCACTAGCATAACAAATGACTAACAAACATTTCAAATTAGAAAGAGATGCGAGATCAAAAGCTTTACAGCATTGCTTGCATACATAAAATTGTTGGTCGAAGTTTCTAGGTGTTTGCATAATGCCCTTTGGAGATGAGGGACAATTGTTAACATTTACATAACAAGCAAGGGACGGAATTTTAACCTCTGCTCAAATTCTTGAAAGTTTTCTAACTAGCTTGCTTGTAGGAAGAGGATAAGAAGTAAAATGACTATTTCATACTCTTTTCTCTGGAGGAATGGGTTACCGCAATTACCTACGTCATGGTGTCGAAAATCAGAAATATGTTATAACAAGGATTTAATACTTGTTACCTTTATACTCTTTACCTATAACCTTATGTAATAATCGTTACCTTATATAATACTTTTTACCTCTTATCATTCCGTCGAACACAAACCTATCAAATACTTGCCAAAAATATTCTCAATCCTTATTATTATTTATCGGGCGAATTTCAGTTTCCATCTATTTTTCACTTACATTCAACGAATAGTTTTCTTTAGACCTTAAAGTCGGGCACGCTGTCACTTTTATTCATTGAATAAAACTGAAAGTAAAACTCAGTACACGACTTCTCACTTCTATTTCAACGCAAGCCGTAAGCTTGTTTGGCTTGTTAAATATGTAAGGCTCTGCCTCTCAATATTGGATAATGTTCACACGTATATTTAAGCTTGTTAACTTACTTGTTTGTTTATGTAAGCAACGGGTTGATATGCGGAGCGATTTGTCTCTCTCGGCAGCATTATTTTTTAACTTTCAGAATATTGGGTTACGATATTGTCTAAGGCATCGGTTTTGTTTGTTATAAATAAGTCACGCAACATTATGATATGTATGCAGGCACTGTAACTTATGAGTCAAATTTTGGAAAATACTTGATCTATACAAACTTTATGAAGCTGATTTGGGTTTGAATATTTTTTTGATTGAACGCGCTAATTTTAGGAACTACTGGACCTACTTGAATAATTATTTTATTGTTAGCTAGTCAATTTATCAAGTAAGGAAAGCTAATTTTTATCAGGATATGCGCAATAATGCAAATAATTTTGTTATCAAAGTGACAAAACTTTGTCGAGAGCTGAACATTGTCGTGTTGTAGTCAAATATTTACATTGTACAGCTTAAGACCAGGATACTTTAAATCAAGAACTTAAGAACTACCAAAAAGTAACACAAACTTGTAGACAAGACCTAGTTAGGATATTTAAACGAACCAAAAACTTACAAGTTAAGCCTTATTTGAACCCAGCGGGACTTACAAATATAGCACTGTTGGCCTATTTTCGAATGCGAATTACACGTGTTTTTTTATTCATAGATATAATTAAGATTGAAGTTCGAATTAAGAATAACTAAACATAGTATAATTTCGCAAAACCATATAAATGTTGATCCCTCAAAAGTTCCAGGGGACGAGTGGGTACAAGGTGCGAATCTTAGGGGACGAATGGGCTTTGTCCCATATTTATAAAAAAACACGTTGAATAATGTCATAGAAATTCGATACACCTAATAACGCACTCTGTCATAAAAAAATGATGAATTTGCAAACATATCGATGTCATTAATACTAATATCATCGGCTCTTTTACGTTCAATTTAGCCATGTGTACGTGTAACCTTTTGTAACCTTAAGTGTTGGGTTACATCTAGTTCCCTTATCAGATCATGAGGACTTTACTAATAGGCCGCTGGGAGACAGACGAAGCGAGACTCCCATTTATTGAACTAGTCGTCTCTCGATCTTAATCTAAAGTGTGAGTGTAGTAATGAGTCCTCATGACAATAGGTCGCTTTATGAGTGTGAGAGAGAATAAAATCTGAGGCAAGCCGATTTGTATTGTTATAAACTACAAAGTTTTGCAGGTATAAATCAAAAAGTTTGCCTTAAAAAATATTCAAAATCTTCAGTTCACATTGCACCCACATTCCACTACACCGGCGTAACTTAGTTTTTTGAAACACAAAAAAAGAATGAATCTCAAACCACATTTTTACAGAAGCACAAACATAATTCAAGTATCTGATAGCAAATGTATTACTATCAATTTCCATAAAAGCGAGCGAATTCTAATGAGATAAAAGTCAGAAAACATTTTAGTAAATTAGACTGAAGTTGATCCAAGTTGTGGAACATTATGTGAATTGAAATGCCGTGAAACGTACACTTTCTGATTTCAAAGGAACTTTGATTTGTAACAGATGAAACTTTCATGATCTACTTCTTTTAGATTTTACTACAACATAAAATTTGACCCTCAAAATCTACTAATTGCGTAGTACTGTTCATGAATGCGAATAATCGATTAAATAGGGAAGATGCAATATTTTGATTTTTGTTTTTATTTTAAAGAATACCATGTAGAATAGACCACAAATATATAAAAAAATTTAAACACTGCAATTTATTGTAAAAAAATGCAGTTTTAAATTGACAATTTAAATTTTCGCGCCAAAACGGGCCTACGGTTCCGATGACGTCATTCGCATCTGACACTAGTCGTACTTGTTCGTTGCCGGCTTTCATTCATTTGCATTTTTCTCGACTTTTGAGATATTTTTCAGTAAAAATTTAAAATGGATTATCCGTCAACATCAGGGGATCATAACAATACCACCAATGCTCCGAAAAAAATCCGCGTTGACTCATGTTTTGTGTCCATCTACTTCAACAAAGTTTTGACTGGACCTTCTGACCCAAAACTAAGAAAAAAGTGGTTCCAAGCTGCGAATGGGAAGGATAATTTTTATTCTCCAAAAAAACGCGAAATTCTTGAGAGCATTTAATTCATTCCTTCAGATTTATCCTTATTATACTAGAGACAAACATTTAAACTTTCACATTTGTAATATTATTAAGATAGTACTTGCTGATGAAGAACTGAATTATTATTTCTTTCATGTTTCAGATTCATCTTTAGAGTGTTCATTAATCACAGAAACACATGATTCTGAAAATTTTCAAATATGCAATGATAAGAGTGTACAGGTGTCTATATATCCTCAGAAACGATCGAAACAAGCTCAAGTAGAAATGGAAATACCCCAAAAGACTGTAGCATTATCACCTAAAAAAAATCAATAAATCCAACTTCCATTTTAATCTGAAAAACACAATTAATTTTCGCACAAACTAATTACATTAATGTTCACCTTTACAACTATCTATAACCTCAAATAAGTTGTCATAACGGGAGTGACGTCACTGAACGCTGATTGGTGTTTTGAAATACGTTTCGTTTCAAGTCACTTTAATTTTTAATTATTCGTAAAAATCAACATTATGTAAAATAAAAACGTTACAGTAGTCTTTCTTTTATACTTTTTTTAAATTTTAATGATAAAATTTTCAATAATATTACATTTGCATCTTCCCTATTGTCACAGATCTTAATATCCATACATGTATTCAGAACATGTATATACCATGACAATTTATTCAGAACATAGACATTAATGTGGTGCTTATGTATGTCTTAACATACAACTTTTCGTAATACAATCATTTTTTTTACACATTACACCATCGCATCCAAGAATTACGGAAAAAACCTATGTTCAGTCGTAGTGGAATTTTTCTGACTTCGAATTAAAATATTATGTAAGTATAAATAATCGGATTTCCACGACAATCAACCAATATAAATGCATGAACGACCTTAGAGTAGAATAGATTTTATATATACATATATTTGTGTTTTGCCTTGTTACAAAACCGTAAACTTTGATAAATTTATCGATTCGTAAAGAGGGACTGTCGTCCTGATAACCCCGTGCCAAAATATATGACGTCATAAAACGAGGCTTATTTTTATTCATCATAAAACGGCTTTCAATAGAGGAAATTAAGTTGACCATAAAACGCGTATCGCGAGCGTGTACAAGAAGTTCCCACATGCGTATTTTATCTTCTTAAGCTGAGGAGAAAGAAAAACTGCCTCGTTAAAGTGTAGGAGCCTTATTAAACAATGTGTCGTTAACATTGTTTGGTAGGTCTGTTTGTTTAAAATCAATGGTGCAACACAGTGTCATGTGGTTCGTGTTAAGGCCAATGACCACTTTGTATGCGGCGTTGGTCGCTCTGCCCATATGAGTGCTAAGTTTGAGCAGCATTTTCGTTTGTGGCCGATGTGTTGCATAACTGCGAACAATAACTATCATTGTCAGCTGTATCGCCATTAGTTTATACTCCTATTGTTGTTTCGATTAATGCTGACCAGATTTTGTACAATCAAACTAATTTGTTGAATTCTAATTTGAATTACATACATCTGCTTTTGGTACGAATTAGTTTATCACATTAGTGCTTGGTAGACTTAATTTCCATCATTCATATCATATCATAATGCATTTCTTCCTATAAAAGTAAATCGTTTCTCATATCTTTAGCGTAAATATTTTTTTACAGAATTAACAAAAATTAGCTATGAGCTCCATAGGTAAATTTAATGAGATTTATTAATTTTTTTAAGTAAAATGAAGACGCTACATAATCCCCCGTATAAGTTATGTAAATTAGAGTAAGTTTTTCTACAATTCCCTTCATGCATTACATTTTAAATTCAGTCACCGTTCTTAATGCAAAAAAGTTCTTATATTCTCCGACTCTTAACATAAGCAGTACTTAATTTAGAAGTTACATTGTTAAGTATAATACACTCAACACTGTCTATCCAGTACAAAAATATTTTTTATCAAGAGCTGCGCAATCTTAACCGCAGTCGTAATTCAAAGTTAAGGGTGTTGGGAGCTGCAGTAATTTCATTGTGTGTGAGTGCACTGTAAAATGAAGTTTGTTTCACTTGAGTGCAATGGAAACGTTGATCGTGTAGCGGGGCCAAACAAAATTTGTTATAATATTTGGCAGCGTCCGAGGAAAATTCCTCAATAAAAGTTAATTAACAAATATGATATTGCGAAGTGGCGGAAATTTCTGAAGGAATCTAATTTAATTAGAATTATGTACTTTAATCGGGAAGACTTATAAATAATTTCCCCGCTGTTTTTTTTTATTTTAATTAATTGATATGTGTGCTGTACGTATTATAGCCAACTATGTAATATTTATTTTTATACTTAAATAAAGAATGAGTCGTTTTACGGTTTATTCTAAAACTTTCCCTGACCACCAAATTACTGAAACAATAGCTCCAGTATTATAATGGTATTACGAGGTCAATGCTTTAAAATTTATACTTAATTAATAAAGCTATTCTGATTGTATTACACAATGGTATAAAGAATATTTTTTATTTATATTATGCATTATTAATTGATACTTAATTAAACATAGTTATGTGTCACCATTACATATTATTAAAGTTGTCTAACAAGGGTTTCAACGTGTTGGCTTCGGCCCCACGTTCGCCTTCCAAAAGTCCGGGACATTATAGTCCCGTGGTTTAAAAGAAACATAAATATCTTTATAGAACACCTTTCCACTAATATAATGTAGCCAAGAAAGTTTCCTATTTGTATTAATAAGAATCGAAATCTGTCTTCATGTAAATCTAAAATACTTAATTTATCAGTTACACGAAACGCAAGAAACGTTATAAGAAGAAAACTTGTCTTAATGCAAGGAACATAAATTTTAAAGCCTTGAAAATAATCCTCATTCACACCTCGACCACCTACAGACTCAGTGTTCACAGGAATCGATTATATATCGAGTGAGCAACCAATATCGAGTTGCACACGCTACTTGGAACGATCAGTCGTATGTAACAATAATATTATGACTATCTTTCTGCCGATGCTTGGAGACAATAATGCCTGTTGTGCGAATTTAATCCGATACTTTGTCGTGAGGATCCTTAACTACATTTAACAGCAAAAATAACTATGCGTATATCTGCTTAGCTTTTATGACAAAAGGAATAAATCGATAGAGATTAAGTAAAAATCTAGGAAAGAAGTGTGACCCAATTAAAGGCTGGCTTATATTTCGGCCAACGGATAAGTTGAAGTGATGAGGAGGAATTTTTTGACGCGATTTATTAATTAGGTTTTTTTTACTTGTATTAATATATATTATAAATTTGTAAATACATACATTGTATATATTATACTGGAAAGAAGTTTAATTTCTGAAGAAATATGTATTTTAAAACAAGTGGAAAAGGGCAATATTTTATATGAAAAAGAATAACGGCTTCGCAGCACAGGCGTCATCTATTGATTCCCACATCAATATGTTCTGAGCAGTTTGCATATAGCGGTAGTCCCTTGTGATTGACACTATATCTTCGTAAATAGACGTACAATATGTTTTCAGATCGTAGTAAGCTTGAGCTTCTATTCTTATTTATAGTGATCGCAATTTATGGATGTATTTCCAATCCATCATTTTAAGTTAAGATATTTTTTTTTTATATTTACCTTAACATAATTTCTTATATAAATATTACGAACGCTTAAATAATTCCAGTATTTTAAATTAAATTAATTTTCCTGTTTTAGCTTGTACATTCAATCTCAGCTACTCTTAAATTAAATAATAAAATTTAAGAACAAACAATTTTTCCCTAAAATAGACTTACAAAACAAAACCGTAACCTATTTTTCTTAAATTTTAACGAAATCAGTTCCCAGATCTGAACACGATAATAAAAGTGACTCCTTCAAAGGCTGAAACTGCAGTGAAAATGAAAGGAAAATTAATATTATTACTCTACAGTAATTCAGAAAAGGAATAAAATACACAAAATACTTGAAGCATATCATTCGATTCTTACGTAAATAAAACCGAAGAACTCGCGAAGAATGCAGATCAACACGTGTTTACTTGAATTCAAATCAGGGCCGGACTTCGGAACAGGTCAGAAACTGGCGAAGCGAACCGGGGCAATTCGTTCCTCAAGTTTAAATTGCTTTGTGGCAACGTAACCGTCCCAGGCCAGGTGACCACTCGTATCAACCCTATTCGCTTTTCATTATCGCTTTCCAGTTCCATTAATTCCACTAATGATTCACACAGCTATAATAACCCTCAACTGCTCTAATTGACTCCGGGTTTGTTAGAAAGTTCCAACACTTGTGGCCTTCGATATTCGCTAGTCAGTTAAGGCCTCAAAACAGCTTTGATTACTTTGTATACCTCAGGGTTAATAAGGATGATTGAGGAATAAGTGCAAAGGTGGGTTAATTAATGGAGTATAAAACCATGAGCGGCACCTTACTCGTATTTCGGCACTGTGGACTAATTTGAATTAGATTCTCCAAAAAATCACGCAATAAAGTTTCGATCGAATTCGCCACTTTTAAAATTATTGTCTTCGGAGTTCACCGTTATCAAAAACTTTAAGTTCTACGATGAATATGTACAAAGTTACACAAAGAACTGTAGTAAAATTCCTTCCTTAAAGCACAAAGATACCAGCAGACGTGATTCATGTTAAATGTGGACATCATATGGAAAATTCCCTTAATATTTTCACCCGTTATATAAGCCAATATTACACTCCCACCTAGCAACAACACATCAAAATAGAGCCGAGGAAAAGTTGGCAGTTTCGGTTTCAGTCGAGTGGAAAACGCGAACGTTCTGAATACAAATAAAGAACAAAAAGAAATGCTATTTTCGGAAAAGGACGAACTAGACAAGGATGGGAGTCAAATTAAAAGAAGAAAAATGAGAGGGTGGCGTGCCGGCGTGCATATAAAAAGATAAGCCGCGGGGTTGACAGGACCTTTAAGACGGTCATATTTCATCGCGATTACAAAATGAATCTTATCATAACGGAATTGTTGCCAAGAAAGGAAAAATTTAACACTCCCTTTTTGGCAGTTGTGTATTAATGCAGCTGTCTGACTGTATGATTAGGCGGCAGTACAGTAATCCGTTTCTTGTGGCTTCAACCACGTTCTGAAGATTTTTGTTCACGCATCCTAGAGAAAAGTAAAACCGTAAGAGTTCCATCTTTTTCCCTACGTAAATGAATGTTATTGCTTTTATCATCTTATCGTGATTTTAAGTAATGAAAAATTAGTGACATGGAAAATACGTTTGAAGAGATTGTTCAAAAATATTCGGGTTGATCGAAGCGTGGGCCTCAATGTCGTTCAGTACAATATGTTCAAAGACGATATTGGAAATCTAAGAAATAGGAAAATAACAGCAAGCAACTTAAATTTGATATCTATTCTAAGTATTCTTTAATACATAGTGGTTCAATATTTATTGTACTAGCCAAACGATGAACATAGAAAAATATTGGATAAGAAGCTTAACTCGCCCTATATTATGACAAACATAATATTATATTTTATTCTAAAGAAAGAAAAATAATAGAAGGTCTGAGATAAAAACAAGATGTCGAAATTGACAGTGGTAAATTCCGTATTTCAGATAATTTATAGGTAGCATAAGTTCATAGAGGTATCTAATATAGAAATACTTTTTTTATATTACCAAATCCAATGACAGTTATTTTATTCATTTTAAAAAATCAATATAATATCTTTACATAATATAATCTTTATAATCATACTAATATACACAAGCAATATCTTCAACAGTTCACTGGCAGGAATAAATATTTTCAGGAAGCGCGCTCGAGACTAGGCAATATAATTTTCCGATTATATCGATTTAGTTTTATCACGCAGTAAACTATCAACCCACGTTGTTATCATTGATGTTTAAGGCATATGTCTCTACTCCTGAACATACGCCAACTATAACACTACCTGTTATTTTTTAAATAACTAAAAAGTCGAAGGTGTGATTTTAGTCGACATATATATTTTTTATATTTGACCACGACCACACATATTTTATCGTATATACCACGCATACCTTATTATACTTTTTTCAGTACCTACCTACCGACAGAATTTATAGCATAATTTCAAAGAAATAATATCTAATTTATAAATACGATATGCAATTACATTAATTAGTTAAGATTTATAATTTCCTTGAGAAAAATATATTTCTATAATATTTTCATAGGTATCCATACTATCCATTTTCTAAACTACAAATTCTGCTCTAACAGAACAAGTTTAGTATTGCAAAAAGTTGTTCATTAGTTTTGCGTTCGACTATTTTGGTCGAGTATTTTAGTATCTGTATGTATCCGGAATTCATAAATCGGTAGCAAAAGGTTTTGGCAGCACGGTAATAAAGCTTGGTAACCGTATGGAAATCCGTTCGCAGTACAAGTACATAGTAGTTCCTCACAAAACAACAAGTTTCAGTAACATAAAATAAAATATATAATGTACTGATATATTTAGTTACGAAAGAAATATGCATTTATTGCTATAGACAACCCTTCTTTGAGTGTCGTCCACGATCTTTCTGATATAACAAGGAGTTTAGGATCATGGACGTTTCATTACTTTACATCGGTAACTTGCTGTTTTTTTTTTTTTTTTTCGAAAGGCTTTACTTATGACATGGGTATCGAAAGAGGATCCTCGTGAGAAATTCTTCAATAAATGAGACTTTATTTTCGTTCCTTTACCTTCATCGTCATCAGAAGGCTTATTAGCATGGCTAGTGCTTCATTTTCATAATTAAATTTTGTGACTGTAGGTACCTATTCGAAAGAATGCCAAATAAATGCAGTGTGCTTTTTCATTGAAATACATTAAGCTGGTATTTTGGTATTGGTATTCTTGTAGGCGTCTCTACCGAATTGAAGTTCAAAATAACCGCATAAGATATAAATAGATTTATTTTCCTAGAATTAAAATTTAGAATTAAAATATCACCTGAAGTGGTCGTATTGCTGTATGGAGATAAGGAATTCGCGTGTAGGTGTTAACTTTTGTTAAAACAAATATGATCGTCTAAGGCTTGTTGCTAGTTAATGCAAATACGATGAGGCCGATCCTTGTAAACAGTCAAGTGAGAACTGATCATAAATTGTATACGGCCATTGTTATCTTAGTAGGCATCTCGGCAGAATCCTAAAAGGATTTGCTCACAATAGAAAGTATAATACAAGGAACCATCTGTCTTCAGATGTCAACGTTAGATAAAAGATCTCAGGGTTTGCGGAGTTGGGAATCTAACTGAGATTTTCTTTGGTGATATCACAAATTAGGATTTATTTATAGAGGGTATAGATTGTCAACAATGGAAATATGTAGGTACTACAGAAGTTGTGTACTACGAGGACATAATATATCATATTACTGAATAATAATATGATTCTGTAAGCCAACAAGGTATTAAATAAGCAAAAATATAACTCTTCTTGGTATAAAGCGCTTGAAAAGGAATGGTCTAGATTTTGATCCAGAGTACCTATGTGACTTTTCAATCGGTCTTTATATTCGTAAGTTTCGACAAGTATTGAAAAAGTTTATTCATTTCATATTTATCTCGTTCCAAGTTTATCTATTTGTCACAGCTAAATTGTGTAAATGCCGTTTAATAAAACAGCTAGCCCTTTGAGTGAACAACGCCATTCAATCATACGTCTAGCTTTATAATTAAATTATTGAGTAGCTAGAACGTTTAACATTAGCTTATTGAAAAACCGCCGTATAATTGAAGTATTTCAGCGCCCGCCACCGCGGCGCTAATTGCGTTTTGTTCTCAATATGGCGTCAGCTAGCCGGTATTGTTGATTGTTTGAAGATATTATTTTTTCTTTATAGTTTTTTGCCGCCGGAGTTAATAAAGTGATTGAAAAACTGTCCAAAAATACTTAATAACCTAAACCGACCACGAGTCGGGGTCGGGGTGCCCTAATTCCCGGCCATAACTCGTAATTGTAATTTCGAAGTAATTTCTTTACAGTCAAAAAGACGGTTAAACTATGCATAGACGTGTGATTAATTAGCGTTGTACAGTAAAAGGGCCAGCTATCTAATTGATAGGCTATTACAACCAATTGACTATGACATATATACAAGATTTAGGACCAGTTTCACAGGTTGCTGATAAGTTCCAGATAGTTTATCTGGCAGATAATTTCATACAAATTCTGTTCCATTTTAAAATTTTTATCTGGTAGATAGTGGCTATCCGTTACCTGTGAAACTGGCCCTTGCTATCAGTATTCGTAATATCACAAGGAAATACCGCCTCACTTCCTGAAAAATAGTTCTTACGCTTCTTAAGTTCACCATATGATTAATGATGCACCACTTACAGTACATCAAACACGAATAACATCGACGTGCTCCCCTTTCAAGCTACTCGCGATTAATCGATATCAAGTCCTTTAATATTATCCAGAACATTGGATCTTTTCTTTCTTTTCATAGATTTTCGGAGAAGAAGTCACGCTGTGCAGCCTTTATGAGCTATCTTTCGGGAAAATGTGGGAGATATAATTGCTAACATGGGCTATTTATTATACATAGTTGCGCATAGAATGCACGCAATTGAACGCACTTCTTACTAGAAGTATAATGAGTAAATGGTATCTTAAATAATTTACTACTTATTAGTCATTAACATTTTGTTGAATAATTTTGATTGGGTGCTAAAGATAATCTTTAATACTTACTATATGTTGTCTAAACTTACCTTTTTAAACATATTACGTAATATCGAGGACATATAAGGTGCCTTATATTTTAGGATGTCATATCCACAAAAAGTGAGTAAATAATAGGCTTTTATGGCTTTCCCTGCCAACCTAATGGTATAACATGATTTTTTGCGTATATACCTGAATTTTCGACGATATTACGTGTTATTTTAGCATACAACTGCAAAGAATGGTTATGTTTTAAGCAGATATGCTTCAGCGATAAAGTTGAAAATATATTAAGGAATATTGACAGATTGAAGTAGCTTGATATGCTGGCCTCTCGCTTACATATCATAAGTATACAACGGCAACAATTGTGATTGCGTTCTCGAATTTAATTTGCCGTGTTTACAGTATGAATAAACATGCAATTAATGGACTGAGCACTATGTAAACTTTAATTAAAAATAAAAGTTATTGGTGTAAATGTTCGAAGGAAACTCTAATAATAAGAGAAAAAGTAAGTAGTCGTACCTATCTTCTATTCCATAAACCAATGAAATAAAACGCTTAGGTCTAATATTAATTGCAAAGAAAGCCTTTACTTATTTTTTTATAAGTTAAAAGTCCAACAGTCATGGTGGCCTAGTGGTTAAAGCACCAGTCTTTCGACTATGAGGGCGCGGGTTCGATTCCAGGTCAGGCAAGTACCGATGTAACTGTTCTAAGTCATATGTACTTTCTAAGTTTATTTCGGAAACCAATGTCTGATTAAAGGTGAAGGAAAACATCTCGAGGAAACCTGGACTATAAAGTCTGAAATCACCAACCCGCACTGAGCAAGCGTGGTGACTAACGCTTAATCCTTCTCCGAGTGAGAATAGGCCTGTGCCCAGCAGTGGGACGATAAAAAGACTGATGATAAAAAAAGTTAAAAGTGTGTTAAAGGTATTTGTCATCACGTAAACGATATTTTAAATATTACTAGCAGGTGATGCACAAACCTATTTATTTATGAAAACGAAATCACTTATCACATGCTTGCCAATAACATAGTCATCACTTCGACATAAACACACAAGTATGAAAGCGAAGATACAAACGATTTTATGTACTCATTTTACATTAGGATACATAAAATGTTACAGCGAGGCTCTTATCAGAGTCATTGACCTTTCGCTCAAATGACAATAATATACGCGCACAAGGTTTTTATAATGTTACACACGACGCAAAAATAGAACTGCAGAAAATGAAATGAGTTTTACACGGCACAATAGAACGATAGCGTAATCTCCGCTGTAGAATTTACTAACACAAAATTACCGTTGTAGAAAAAAAACTAAATTACTTGGTTTAAGTTTGAAAAGAGGCCAGAAATGTACACAAGAGTCGTTACACAGCTGTTAAAGGCTGAGTAATAATGTAGCCTTGGCCTCAGACCGTAGAATGGAAGATTCCTTTCAGTGGATTACTTTGCAGTTTAAATTATTTAATAGAGCTACTGACCACTACCGGTGACAGACGCGTTCAGTTCGATTACGTAATGCTGTTACGATATCGTTTTAAACTGCACTTGTGTTTGATATGAGTTTATTATGATAATATACAGTAATTATGCATTTTTTTATATTGTCTTTTTTATCGAACTGTTACTATGCAAAGTTATGCTTCTAATAACATAGATAATATTCGTAGTGGTCTAGTAGCGAAAGCATCAGCTTCATTCCAGGTCAAGCAAGTACCAAAACTATAGGTGCTTTCTAAGTATATATCTGGACACCAATGACTGAGGAAATGTGAAGGAAAACATATCGAGGAAACCTGGACGATAAAGTCTGAAATCACCAGCCCGTATTGAGCAAGCGGGGTGATTAACGCTCAATCCTTCTCTGTGTGAGAATAAAAAATAAAAAGGCTGATCATAAAAATAATAGCTAACTAAAAAACTGGGCTGTAGCAAAATTCAAGACTTATATTGCTATGATTTTTATGTGTAGGTACAGGAGCGAATATCCCCTATATCCCACCACAATGTCACGGGACGTTGTTACTCATTAAATATACAAAAGAGTATTGATAAAAGTGTGATGGGTTTCAAAGAACCTTTACCTTGGCTCACATTATTACAATTGCCTTGAATTTAAAACGGTTTTAAATTGAAATCAAACAATTTAAAATCACAATTATTACAAAAATACGATTAACAATTTCAAAGTCATATAATCAACATTTGGACTTAGCCAACCAAAA
This sequence comes from Heliothis peltigera, assembly GCA_958496145.1. Lineage (NCBI taxonomy): Eukaryota > Metazoa > Arthropoda > Insecta > Lepidoptera > Noctuidae > Heliothis > Heliothis peltigera. The sequence goes on from OY292337.1 coordinate 6,576,545, forward strand.
TGACAATTTTAGACTTTAAAAGCAATGTTTCATGCAATTTGTCATAGCGTTGTACTCGTATCTAATGCATTCTACTTTATCTACATACGTACTTTTCTTGTGGTGCAGACATGATCCGTGGAGGCGGCACATGCTCGCCGTTTGCCCCATGCGGGCGCTACCTCGCTCTAGTCGCCATTCGCGCGCCCACCACTCGCATCACCAACCCTCTACATCTCGATCTTTATCGATACTCCATATCACTTCACTGGTACAACACTGGTACTCGTCACACCTTACATCTTTAGCACACTAAAAACACAGCAGTTGATTTACTATACAGGCTGTTTTAATTAACTTTTTTAGGCTGAAGAAATACCGTTAATTACCCGTATACCTTAACAGAAAGATCTCAGATCTCTTTAGGCGTGATAATGTAATAATTTGCTGTGTAATCAATCAGTTTCGAGTAATGGTCGGTTAAATCGAAGTAAGCTTGTTTGTATTGATAGTGGAATCGATTTCGGAAATAGGTTTTGATTTAAGATATCGAGATAAACTGCAATGCAAATCTTATGACACAATTACATGACGTCATTGGGCTTTAAAACATGTAATCATGCGTAATCTGCGATATTATTAATGCGATTCGTGCTGAATCAATTTTACAATCTTACTTGTAAAACCAACTTACTAAGAAACTCCTACGCTACAAAATATGTTAATTATTAAAAGGAAAATTACTTCACTGGCTTGTTTTTTGCCTGGATACATCGGCTAAGACTGAACTCTAACAAAAGACTGCGTATATCTTCTAAAAGGTTAACTATGATCAATTCTTTAATAAAGTGAAAGGAGGGCGTGGTTTAATGTTTGAATGGAAGGAAGATATTTAAATAGACGGCAAACCCCAAACAGAATTCCGCGTAGATTGTTTGCTTACATATCTACAACAGTATGTCGAAACAACAAAGACATCAGTTATGCAGATTTTAATCTTCTTAAAAGCCGAGCCGGCGTTGTGTGTCGTCTTTAACTTTAATGTTGCTCAGCTACCGAGCTAAACGCCTATTAACACGGCATTCACCTCCTTTGAGGACATTTTAAGATTAAACTATTTGTTTACGAGTATAAAATTCTGGCTTTAAAATCAACAATAAACTATCGAGTAACAAATAGAAGATCGAGTATATTGATTGATTGCCGTCCCATCGGGCTAGTAGAGGGAATAGAGAGTGCACCTGTGTCTGCGCAAATACTTGTGCATTATTTACGTCTTGCGCGGCTTGCTGATTTCCTTAGAGAGAACAGCCGCAGCCGCCATGGTTGTCAATTATTCTGAATCACATATTATATTTTAGGGATCGTTAATGCTACCAACTTTAGCCCCAAACAAAAAGAACATAATATATATGAAGATTGAGCACACAACACTTCAAGCCTACATGAACAAAAGACCGACTCAACGACACAAAACAGGTGCGAGGTCGTGACATAGACAAAATACACATCATAAGTAAAACGCGAAGGTGAAATGTTTCTACAAATGGCTGAATAACATCGAAAAAGAGTGTAGCCCGAAAACAAATGACAACACAGAACAACAGTTGTCATTGATGAATTGTTTGTAGGTACACGGGTACACGAGTCGAATGGTATGTCATTCATGAATGGAGGTTGTAATAGTAAATCATTGTCGATGAATTTTGCCCCCACTTTACTTTTACCGGTAAAACTGTATGATACGACTGGTAATATGAAATCAGGTAGCATTTGAAAACAACTTAAAAACTTTTCTTAAAACCAATACTGAATATAGAATAGCAAAAATGCATGAAGCCTGGTCCAAATGTCCATAACTAACGAAACCCTTATGACTAAATAGTTCGCTAATTAAAGTGCATGTTATACAGGTCTCGTAAGGGTGCATTTGAATAGGATTCGCTATTTTCTATTTACTCCAATTTTGAAAATAACAAATTAATTTATTAGAGTCTTTAAAAAGGAGATAATATATTCTTTAGAAAATATGTAATCACAATAAATACAATAACGACTACCTAATAAATAACATGTTTAAAGTTTAACTAAAAGGAGAATTACTATTCTTGAAAATAATAAACTTATTGCAAATATCGTTCACACTTAGATAACGGTTATGAAGATTAAATAACTTAGTAGATACAAAGGGTATTTTCAGAGTGATTTGTTAAACAAATGAATGGTATTATTTTATTCGCTGTTTTAAATAAGAAGAAATAAGTAGAAGTAACGAGTATGGCCACTTACACTTATAAGGTTGTAAGTTACAACATTTCTTATAAAATGTGTAATAAAATGTTTAGTTTATACCACAATTGTTTAAATAATTGTAACAAACAATAGCAATTATGACGTTGATGCAGTGCAATAACCTGTTTCAATGGAAAATAATACCTAATGTAATTTATTTCGATAAAATTTCACCGTCAAGTAATCTAAGTGTGTTCATGTATGATTAGTGTCAGCTTGACAGCTCCATGGGATTGATTTCATTGGCAAGTTTCCAAAAAGTTTATTCCATCCATTCCATCCAATTTCGGGATTGACTAACCAAAAATATTAAGTTTGAGAAAAAAGAGAAAGGAGGTTGGGAAGAAAGTTTTAATCACACTTGTCTTGGCATAAGAATCAATTTGGCGCCTTACATTTTTTGAAGCATTCAAATGAGTTAAAATATGTATATATCGCTATCGTATACTCAGGGCCGGCCTGTCCATACGGCAAACGGAGCAGCCGCTCCAGGCGCCAAATCCTAGGGGGCGCCAAAATGGCAAAGGAATTTTTTTTTTTCTATTTATTTTATGCGAAGAGATGATATTTATTTTACGCGTGCAAATAGAATGCGCGCGGGTGGCGCGGTGCGGCGCCGGGCACCAGGTAACCCTACTAACCTCACCCCACGCTAACCTCGCAAGTTAGCTGGCTCCATCAGGATGGAATTTGGTGTAGACATACGTGAGTTGTATGATATGATACCTCCAGATGCATGGGTATTGCAGAGGGGCTGACATGAAATAAACATCACAGGAGCGTTTCTTTGGGCGCCTGAATAAGGTTCTTAAGGCCCGGCGCCCACTATCGGTCGGCATCGGTGCGGCTCGGTAGAGCTCGAGCGCTTTACGCCGGCTTCGGGCGGCTTTGGGCGCCTTAGAGCGCCTTAGGGCGCCGTAGAGCGCCTTAGGGCGCTTTAAAGCGGCTTTGGGCGCCTGAGAGCTGCCTCGGCAGTCGTAAACACGCCTAAGGACGCCGTAGCTGATTTTGGGTAGCCTAAGAATAGTTCTGGCTGCAGAATCATCGCAGAGCAGTCACTCCTAACGTTCCGTGAAAACAGTTATGTGTGTGTATTTATAAGTATTTGTTTTAGTTTAGGTCTAAGGCATCCTAAGGCGCTCTAAGGCGCCCCAAGCCGCCCGAAGCCGGCGTAAAGCGCTCGAGCTCTACCGAGCCGCACCGATGCCGACCGATAGTGGGCGCCGGGCCTAAAGTTTTTTTTGTTCAAGTCAGGTGGTAACAAGGCCTTTAATGGTTGTGTCATACCAGTCCTGATTTGCTGCCGGTCGTGCATTGTCGGTCGTGGTGCGGAGGATGGTCGGTAGCGCAGAGTCGTGGGACGCGGTGGTGTCCTTCTGCGAGGACATGATGTCGCAGAAGGAATCTGCGGAACGGGGGAGGGAGATTTTGACTCCCCTTCTCTGGCCGAAGAAGAGCACTGGGCGCAGGAGCGCCCCCTATGAATGGGTCCAGGGGCGCCCCCTATGAATGGGTCCAGGGGCGCCCCCTATGAATGGGTCCCGGGGTGAAGGTCTTGGGAAACTCCCCGCCCCTATTCGATGGATCCGAGGCGGAGGAGCGCGCAGGTGTCGGCGCGCACCTCTGAGGCGAAGCACGGGGTAGTTCAAAACCTCACTACCGGGCCAGCACTAGTGCGGGGGGGCTGCGGAATAATCTGGATTCCCGCGGCCTGCGGAGTTTTAGCCGGTAAGCGTCCAGATAAGAACGAATGCATCACCCACGATCGTCGGTGGTGAGATTGTACATCCCACGGAATTGTGGAGGACCAGGCGTTTTTAATGCTAAGACGCTCCACAACCGTGAGGTTTACAATATCAGGGAATATTTCCTTAAAAACGACGATGACCTGCATCGAGATGTGGTAGCAGTGGACAAAGGGCTCACCCCGCTATCTTTGGGTAATGAGAGTGGCGAAAAACTGTGGTACTAATAACCAATGAGCAAAGAAAGCAGCTACACGGACACTTTTTCGGAGCTCTTCATGGCCCCGAGGTAGACTTCAAAGCATCCGTTTCTTGGCTATGATTCAATGATCTTTTTGAAGAAACCGAAGGGTATGTCTATACAATTATGAACGAATTTATCTTAACTAATAACTACCGGAGATATATAATGATAGATGGGACGGTTAACAAATGTTGGGCATGTCACCATACGAGGAAATCAATTCTTGGCTGGCTAGCGGGGAATACTTGCACATACATAACCAAGTGGCCAAGATTATCGACCAGCAGCTTCCTCTGCAATACGAACTTGTGGATCTTGAAGTATCGTACTACTCTACTGTCTCTGGAGTCCACCACCTGCACCTGCCCAAATGTAAGTGTGATCTAATGCCGACCGAAAAGAGTTTGTTTACGAGTACGAAAAACTTGACAACGAATGCACGCTTCCTGCCGAATGGCATAGCTATCCCCTGGGGGAAGATGAGAAGCGTACGTTCCCGGAGCACTCTCACCGTCCCCTATCTTCGTACTCCAAGAGAGTCTCTGATCAACCCCCCCCCCCCCCGAGGCCTTTACTTTTAGGCATCCACAAAAAAGGGGCGCCATAATTTGATCTCGCTCCATTCCAAAATTTACTTCGGGCCGGCGCTGCGTATACTCAGACTTGAGGTTGGGACATAAATCTGCTTATACTATGATAAAGATACAGAATTGTGCCACATTTGTTAATCAAGAGAGAAATAAGACAATTTTCACCGTTTCAAAATTTCTCAGGAATACCGTTTGAAACAATATGTCCTTGGGGAAACCGCTGAGCTATCTGTTAGAAGCCTTCTATAAATCTTGGCTAATTATGAAAATTTATTTATGCCGTGACATTAATTGCTCGGACTTGACATAAATTGTTATCTGTCTTGATTTATACGCATTTATTCGCCAGCGAACCTAATTTAAAAAGCCTGTGTAGAGATTGGCCCTAACAAAACCGCCATTACGAAGTTAAAAAAAAAAAACATTCAAACGAAATAAAAAAGCTTTCATTTATCTGACAAAATAAATGACGAACGTACATCTTCGTGGAAAATTATTCAATTAATTACCATTGAGCTGATGTCTGCAATTTAAACTTTAATCAAGTTCTAAATTGCCTATCCCACATCACTATAACATTAGTGAATTACGTTTAATGATAAATAGTTCGTGACTATTAACTTTAGCGCCTACAACTTCTAAAGCTGGCAATTTAATGGGAATTTCATCGTGAAATTATACCAGGATTGTAGTAAAGTGGGGGAGGTTGGAATATCCGAGTAATCCGTAACAATGAGTCTGGAGTCCGAAGTATCGGCGGCGCCCGGCGGACACTGCAAACTGCGATATAAACGTCGCCAGGTCGGGGATTATGTATTCAGAATACGGCTTACAGTCAGCTCTTTGCGAAAAACCTGGAATAACTTTATAATTTTTAAAAATGTTTTGTACCGCTTACCGGATTTGATACCTATATTTTTGCTATGATTTGTGAATTACTAGCTGCCAGAGTTAAGTACGCAGAACTTGAGATAGATTATGTACGACCGAAAAGTAACTGGCAGTTTAGATCTAGATCAAAGATAAGGTTCACATAAGCCTTATAAAGATTAACTTATTCATAATTATGACCTGATAACGTTTACCGTGCTTATTCACGTGTACGCCTGGTTAATGGTACTGTCAGATAGCCCTCAAACTTATACATTTTTTTTTCTGATAAGAATTTTCTTATTTTTACATAACGCATTCACAGTTACCTCATACCGGATTAAATAATAAATTCCTTTAAAACCGCAAACCACTGGCATTTACATAAAAATAATTAGAACATAGTATAACCACATAATTTCTTTACCTCACTTCGACGACGGATAAACCTACAAAAAATACTGAGTAGACGCTGTCACATCAAGCCACCTGAAACTGTACATTTTCCCCAATCAACTTTGAACCATATGCGCCAACGATAAAGTTGAAAATCTATTAAGAAAATTTGACGTCTGTACATCACGATTACCTACAACTACGCGTCTATGTTCAGTCGTTCACCTTTTCGTCATTAATAGAACTATTTTTACAAGTCCTTTGAATGTCACTTCGGGTACAATTTTCAGTTAAAAAATATCGAGGATCGGAAAAGTTGAAACGCTTGTCTGCGTAAAGACATAAGGAGAAGCTATAATACATTTATTTATACCATGAAATAGGAGAAAGATGTATAATATAGATTTGCTTAATTGCCTTATAATAAATCCGACTCCTTTATAATTAAAAACAATTGAACTCATCCAGGGTCGAATGCTAAATAAAATGACCAAAAATAGCTCAACAAATGAGAAAGAGAGATAAATAACTTAATTATTAGAAACAAGATTATCTTCTAACACTGAGGGCGTTCAAGACTGCAAGTTTAGTGAAACGCGTGGGTTTCGGTGTGTAGCGCCATTACTGTGTCTGTAAGACAATTGTAATTAATGACTTATTCAGGGGTTACGATAGCAATGTCCATTTTGTCCTATACTACTGCAAGGCCATGAGTTCTCATGAAATCTCTAATTTATTTATTAATAAAATAATTAAGTAAAGGGTTATTCTCAGACATTCTACAACTACATATTTATTTCTCATTAATTTATTTGAACATATTAAATTTAGATTACAAAATAAAATACATTAAAAAATATAAATAAAAAGTTACCACCGATATCGGGAACAGAGTAAAAGCTACCAGTGGTTAAGGTCCTAGAGACAGAAACCTCCTCACAATTCGTGCCGTTTCAGGCCGTGCCTTCTGAATCAGTCCCTTGACCCAGCCTCCTAACTAATAACTAACTAAATTATTTTTTATAGTTACTTATTTTTTTCCAAGAACTCGAAGGATACGAAGTCATTGTTTGTGTTTAAACAGCTGTTACTTGAAAAGTATCACTTCATTTATTTATTTTTAAACACATTGATTATATTTTTAAATATTAATATAAAAAAAAAACATTTAAAAATATAAAAAACAGTTAGCCACCGATATCGGGAACAGGGTCCAAGCTACCGGTGGTTAGGGTCCCAGAGACAGAAACCTCCTCACAATACGTGCCGTTTCAAGGAGTACTGCCTTCTGAATCAGTCCCTTGATCCAGCTGTCTAACGAGAGCCTCTTCAGATGTTGATCGAGGCTCTTGGCTATTAGACCATTGGCCGTAACGACGATCGGCACGATGATAGCCGTGTCGACATCCCACATGGCAACAACCTCGTGTGCTAAATCAAGATACTTAATTTGTTTCTCTTTCTCAGCTTTCACGAGGTTCTCGTCATGTGGTACGGTAACATCGATTATCATCGTGCGGCGCGTTATTGTTATTAAGTATCACTATTATTAAGTAGATTAATTTTCATTGAACACCATAAAATTAAAAATAATAAAGTTAAAAAACTACAGACACTTAAGTGAGTTTCCATCACAAATAAAACATTCGAAGTAGAAACGGTTCAGAGGTTTTCTATGCCCAAAGCTAAGGAACTTGAACCATATTGATGTGTGTCGACACGTATCAAAAGTCACGTAAGGGCAGCGTTCATTAATTACGTTATGTATCGTGTCAGGTTGTAAGCGATACGGGTAACGGTCCCGTAGAGTTCGACCTTCCAGTCACTTCGTAATTTGCTCCGCATCATAGTGACTTTCAGGATAACATCGAATGTAACGGAGGAGCTCGTGGCTAAGTAACAGCCGCACGAGTCTATCATTCATAAGGTTAAGCAACGCTTGGTGCTGTCGTCGGTCCGTTGGTGGGTGATTATCTTGTTGTGATGAGTCCGTGTTTCGGAAGGCATTTTAAATTGGTGGGTCCGGGCTGTCATTTATACATCTAGCAGTCGTTACGGGACATCATGAGCCAGATAGTCTAACCAACTAGTCTTACCAAGGGGTATCATCGGGTTGCCCAGGTAACTGGGTTGAGGAGGTCATATAGGCTGTCGCTCCACGTAAAACACTGGTGCATTCAGTTAAGACTGGAAGCCTACCCAAACACAGCTTGCGAAAAGGCTAAGAAAGACGTTTTTCTGTATGTCTGTTTATTAAAATTGTGGTGGACAAAGGCATCCCTTTTCATGAACCGATCCACAACTTAACACGATAAAAGAATACGCCAAAATAATTCTAGTCATACAATATTTACCTATATATTCGGACAACCTACAACGATTTTCTTATAAGAATTTATTGTCGGACTAACTCTATGAAAATCATGCATAATTCAGGAATCGGATTCAAAACCAGATTCTTTTGCTTCAACAGATTGCACGCCCCCGAACTAGTTCTTTTACGTTTGAAGATATCTCGGAATTTTGAGGTACCTCAAATAAAATGAATGGAATTCATGCGTAATGAAGGCAAATATCTGAAGTACTCTTCTATACGACTTTTCGCAAAAAGAGGTTCGCTTCGTAATAAGAGCGGTTGACTTTATTTCACTGATATTATTTATCACAAACGCACTGGTATTGTATTGAGAGATAAGTCTATGGTAAGCAGCAAATGCATAATTAGATCTGATTTTTTGCAAAATAAACAGAAATAAAAAGTAATATTTCTCCCGGAAATCACATTAACTATGCAAAGTTTAACGCAGAAGTACCAAAACAGAGCCTATTGAAGATCTAAATACTTCAACACATTAATTTTCTTTGTCCTTATACAATAACTAACCTTCTAACCACACTGCACTCGTTAACAATCCAACTAAACCAGTTAACATAATCAACGAAACAATTACATGTTATCTGCCACACTGAACTGATAAGCCGGTGCATATTTCAAAGTCAACAGTATTTCACCGGGTGCAATATGCAACACGCTTTGAGACAAGGTAACACCATCTCAGAGCATAGTTCTGAATACTAAACAAGCTTAATGTATTCATTCGGAAAAAATCGCGGTCACAAATCCTTGCTTGAATGTAATATAGATAATGTGACACTCATGTTGGTACTTGTCTACAAGAGATTGGGCATAGAAGATTGCGGGGGCTGAGTTCAAGTTCCGGAGTATTGCCTTCCCAAATCTATACTAATTCTATTATACACGCGAAGTGTTTTTTGTTTTGAACGTTGTAACTACAGAGATATATTTTTATTGGTATGTTGCATATTACAATTACATTCACACTTATTTACAGAGCTATTAAATATCATAAAAGAAGTGTTCAGAAGAAAACTAAAAAGTAAGTGAAAAAAATCCGTCCCATCGCTGTCGATTGCGAGCGTGCCCAAGAGCCTGGCAGCATTACCGCGATGGATGGCCATGCTAGTCCTTTGTCGCACGATTTACTTATTCGTCGCTCGTGTGCAACTGTATGGAAGAAGAATCGAAAACAGATATCGAATTGTACTCGATCATAATATTTTGGGTGATAATCGACTTGAGCTGATTCAATACTTCAGAGCTAACCTAACTTATATGTATATGTATTTTATCGTGGAGTACCTACTAACTTTGGCAAATAACTTTATCCGAAACAAGTCGCACAATATTAAGAAGAACTATTATAAATCTGTCGTTTTATTTGTCATTTTTTAATATTGCAGTTTTCCTCAAAAATATCGGACATTATTAAAATCTAAGAAGCCAATCAATCGCTACTTATTAATTTTTTATTTTGTTATACATATTTACATAGGTTTCAATTTTATTTCTAAACTAATTCAAATTCAATAAAATAAGTTATAATCTATGTGTCCAAACCATCCTAGCAGTTGCAAAAATGTTCCAATTCCAACCAACTTTCAACTTCTGTCAAAAGTTTTAACCAACGTAATTTTTATTCCTACAAACTCATAAAGTTTTTTCGAAATAGTAATATTCCTGCATTTTACTTGGAAGAAATACACAGTGCCGGCAAATTGCGTTCACTAGTAAATCCTAAGAGATACCACTCTTGGCGCCGAGGGCAATAAATTTTGCAAGCGAAAACATTAAAATCTCGTTAAAATGCTTTCCAGTATTGGCAACGGCACAAGTAGTTAAAGCCAGTAGCCATATAAGTTAGTTGAAAATACTAGAAATATAAATTGGAAAAAAAAAGAAGAAATTTTTTAACAGTCACAGCACGTAGGTTTAATTGTCTTTGAGAATTGCAAAGGACGAAAAGTTCGGGGAAGTTTCCGGGTTTTGTTTAATCTGGGATTAAATTTGATTAAGGCTGTGGTTTCGGCTCATCAGGTCTGTGGTGGAGGTAATGCGGAGAGGCGCAACATACAGACGGTCATAGCGCAGTCGGGCGCTATTAGCGAAGCAACAAGTGTGCATGCTCGACTAATCTTGCAACAAGTCAATAAACAACACTGATGTCACATCGCGTTCCGTACAAATTAAGGGATTAAAAAAAGCAACGATCCCAAAGAAATAAATAATTCTTCCGAAACGTGTGTTACTCTACTAACACCACACACTAATGAAATATGAAAAAAATTATAAGTACTTACATTTTTTTAACAACTTCATCTTCTCTAGGCAAAGTATGAAAATATACTGGCAAAAATAAAGATAGTGGATCAATGGAATAATTTTAATGTTTTTTAAAGGCCAAATGAAATTTGAAAGCTTGTTTCTAATTATCCCTGTGGGATACCGATCAGATATTAAAGTGCTCACTGACGTAATAAAAAAGTTAATAACAAAATGGATCTAATGCGTCGCCAGTGACTCAAATAAATTAAAAAAATATTATCGACTGGGGAACAAAAAAATATTACGAACACGAGACACAAAAACACACCTGCGCAATAACATCGAATTCTGTAACAGTCTATGCCCTAAATAAACATTAATTAATTAGTTATACAAAAATCCATGAATGTAGGTATATTAGTTGCCATACCACGTCGAGCCTTTTTACCAACTATATAGGTCAGCTTCCAGTCCACCGGGATTCAGCTGAGTACCAGTGTTTTACAAGGAGCGACTGCCTATCTGACCTCCTCAACCCAGTTACCCGGGCAACCCAATACCCCTTGGTTAGACTGGCGTCAGACTTACTGGCTTCTGACTACCCGTAACGACTGCCAAAGATGTTCAATGACAGCCGGGACCTACAGTTTAACGTGCCATCCGAAACACAGTCAACATATACATATTGAAATACAATTATTTCAGTCATCATCCCTTGTATTCTAACTAATATGTCCTCTAAATGACTTAGATTTGCTCAATGAGTGGTTCCTTTATAACATATGTAGAGACTGCTTATCTTACTTCCTTAACCCAGTTTCCTGGGCAATACCAATACCTCTTGCTGAGGCTATCTGTCAGACGCTCTGGCTTCTGATTACTTATTTTTTATTTAGCTAAACCGCTGACCGGAGCTAACCGTTAATGCGGCCCTGGTACTCAAAGGGCTCCAGAAGGAACAAAGACGAATTTAAGTCAGTAACACCCGCCCCTCCCACTGCACCCATATCGGGAGGAAAACATTTGATGATTGCCCATCCCAAAATAAAGCGATGATATTATTAGTATTAAGATATAATATGTTGTGTATCTAATTTTAGTAAACCATGTTCTTATGAAAAATAAGTTCTTTAAACCTGTATTAATGGTTTTCCAAAACAGTAACTTGCCAAGTGTTAAAACTGCTTAAGATGCGGGTCCCTCAACCTCTACGCCATATCGATATTTTAACACCAAATTAGGTAAAAGTAAATGGTATTTCTTATACACATGCGGTACTCTAAATTGGAATGACTCATGTTACGAACGCAATTCCAGTTTTTGTTTGGATGCCCGCCGTCTTGTACGTAAAGGTTGATACGTTGCTCGACTAGTCGTCATCATACTAGTACATTCTTGAGGATGTTTCCTTGGCAGTGAACTTCCCTGAAGAGATAAAACGACAGTGTCATTGTCTTACTACGAAACACTGAGCAATGATTATCGTTTCTGATTAAGAGCACTTATGTTGGAATGGTGTTCTCAAATGATCTTCAGAAATTATTCATTTTCAAGGGTCTTTGTAAGAATAATAGACTCTATTCATTCTTTATGACATAAACTACTGTTACTCAGTTGCTCAGTTAAGACTGGAAGCCGACCCCATCATAGCTTGGGAAAAGGCTAGGCAGATGATGAGGTCTGGTAATATGAGTAAGACGTATTTTTGACTTACTGGCTTCAAATTTAAATTTAGCTGATTCAGTAACGAAAATAATTGATATTGTAAACTTTTAGAAGGCATCAATAATCTGGATAGTTGTGAAACTTAAAAAGACATCTTTACAACTATCTCACTTATCTACTTGTATTAAATAAACAAGGTCAAATAATATTACTATGACAAAGACGGGCTTTCACTGAGAAAACATGTCAAACTTTTTGCTCCAATGATTAATAGGAACAAGATTGTTTTGAAAGTCTACTTACGCTACCTACGCTATGTAGTATGATGTTACGACTACATGACAGATTAATGACTAGTTGAATCGAAAAGATAACCTTTTGGACGTTATAAAGCAAAACAAATCAATGCAGTATTTGTATATAATATGATTTTCGGCCACGGCCGCTGTCCACACTAAAGAGATGACCTAGCTGTGCAGGACATATTATAGAGCAAAAGCACTTGCGAAGACACAGGTGCACTCTCTATTCCTTTAATCTCATAGCCTAAAGCGATGGCACTCCAACAGGACCTTACACAGATCAGGCATGGGAATGACATTCACGTGTTTTCCGGGGCACATCTATTACCAACTTCATCTAAACTAAATATATATCGGGGATTATTCCAGTCAACACATTACATAGCAGATGTAGAAACCCTAGTACGAAATATAGTAAGTACCACGTAAGGTCAATTCCACTATTCTCGTAAGCAAAGCAAATGGCCCAGCAAATGGCAACTATGCTCTTGCAACAGTGCAACCTTTATGCTGAACACTGCTATAGCTATACGACCTTGATTCAGGTTCAGATAGAATTCTACATGCATTTTAATAAGATGGTACAGTACTGAAGTGATCTAAGTCCACTCTTTCACACGAAATACGGATCGAAGGGAAATTATTGATTATGTAAAAATTAGAGATAGAAATTAAACAAATACCTAATACAAAAACTGTTCCACAAAAACGCATCAGATTGTTGTCTTGCCAAACAATATGAATAGGAGCAAATACTGAGCCTGTGTATAGCATTCTGAATTCACATAACCATTCGGAGATATTTGATCACTATCAATAATTTATTTAGTCGTACAACAAGGATAGATCAGAAATATTCTTAAATAAAATCAAAGCAGTACCGGGAGGAATACTGAAAAAATAATTAAATGTAAATCTGCAGGCTCCTCTTATGGCAGTTCTCGTAGTTGCGACAAGTTAAACGTTCGCGCTGGTCGGGCAGTCGGGACGCGCCGGAATGCCGCCACAAGGTCGAGTTCGTTCATCGGCCGTAGATCGTCCGAGATTTACGCTACACACATCATTGGTCTTTGTGTACATATAACTGTATTTAGTATTCAATATTTAATTTGAAAAAAAAATGTTTATTTACATCCTAAAGGTAGATTTGACCGTTTCTGGTTTAAAATTCGGACAAAAGGATCAAACTTGGCAGGTTACGTAGTTTGCAAATCTCATCAACGTCATTATGGTGTACCATCTTAAAATTATGACACAAAACTATGTGCGTATCTCACGTACTATTTAAAACTCATAGGCAAAAGAATCATTTTTTGCCGTTACGCTTGACGTAGCGGTATTGCGTAAAAATTCAGCGATAATGCTCATTAAAAAAAGTCGAAACCAAATTAACTATTGATTTTAGACCTCTATGTTGTGAATGTTGTGATGCGGAAAATACTAAAGAAAATATAAATAAAGCGTGTTTTTGAAATTTTAATTAAAAGTTACAGGCCATTGACCTAAAACTCAACTTTGAATTCTTGTATGTAAAAAAAAAAATACTATTTGCGTTATTAACTATGTAGATTTCATTATCTACAAGAAACAATTGCTTAGCCACACACAAAAAAGACAAAATAAGCTACAACGTAGAAAAAACGTTACTGTGACTATGTCTAAAAACAATGAAACAATGCTATTTGTTTTTACAGTTGTTTGCACCAACTACGGGCTCCATATTAGAAATTATATGAATCGCATTTCAACGAACATTCTAGTATGTGCAACTATTTATTCGAATATTTAATGTTACACTCGATAAAACACTGTTTGTATTTGTATTAAACGATGTCACATCTATAGGTATCGAGTAGTTTAATTGTATCCTAATGAAATCGAATAGTCGATTGACTCTCAAACGACAATTTCATGGTAATGAGGATTCTAGTAGAAGCTTTAGGACTAATTTTAAATTTCCAGAACATTGAGCCTGTTCAAAAGGAACAATGCTTTAAGATTTTACACAATGCAATTCAATATTTTGAAATTTTTGCATATGGAGAAAATAAAATCTTATGCGAATATTATTAAAACATTCACATTCTAAAAGTGAAAAATGTTTCAGAAAACCTATTTTTTTGCAAAAAATATAATATAATCAAAACGACAGACAAAATTATTTTAAGTAAACAGCAAGTAACATTCTAATGCAATTATTAAAAATACATTCACATTAAAACGATACCTACCACGATAAGACCATTAAAAAAGAAAACGAAGAAGAAAACTTTAGATCCGTCATTATGAAATTATGGCTCGCTCAACATTTGGAAAACTGTAATCCTCGAGATCGGTATCAACCGAACTTTCTAACCCATAATGGCAGAATCCATCCGTGAAGAGCCCAAGCCAAACTTTTACCAATTTAGCGACAACTTTGAACATTGATCCTTCATCATTGATAACCATTACACAAAAATTTTATTCAACTCTAACCTATCTATCTAACCAGTGTTCAACTGTCGTCGAAATACACAGCAAGCACTATCGAGTGATCGATTTCTGATAACGTTTTATCTCCCGCCTATCGAAAACATAGATAAAACAGCACTTAATAGCAAATAATTATAGATCCATTTTATATTAAACCCTTTATTGCTGTTCGTTACAAGTTTAGTGCCTGTTCACCGTTTTATTGCTTGCATTGAGCCTGTTTAAACACCTTGTTGTCATAGGTATCAATTTTAGTTATTTCATTTCTGCCGACTTAAAACGCAATTATGTGTACTTAAAATTCATCGATAGCAATCTTGACCTCATTAAAATGAGTTAATTCACCTACACCAACTTCAAAGGTATGTCAGAAAATAAAATAAAATGAAAAATAAATACTGTACCAAAACATTTTCTAACGAGTGGGCAATTCATCAAGTACTTCCAGGGCGTGTGCGGAGCCGGTTTTTTCTTCTTACAGCCCCTATGCGAGTGGGGGTGGTGGCACCGCTCAGCGGCCTTGCCGTGCTTCGTGAACATTCCGAGTCAACCCTGACGCTTCCATAGACTGTCACATCACTGGCACCACTGGCAATATCACTAACCACACTGGCTCTAACCGCCGACAAGCACTCTCGCTGCCAATCACTCACTAGCACCAATCACAAATACAACCACTAAATCAAGGTCATCCGTAGCCATCACCGTCCGAGTGAAAGACTACATGGGAGAGGCCCCGCACAAATGTAACTGAAAAGAAAAAAAAAGAAAAAATGTAGTTTTAAGCCCCTCCCGTAGGCAGAAAAACAAATAATAAATAGGGACATGAATTCTTTTGTCTCTGATGTGGGACGCAGGCATTCGGAATAGTTCTGAGTGGTCCGTAATGCACGGTTGTTTCGGCTGTGACTCAAAGAGTTAAGCAAAAAAGCCATTTGAGAGGCGACTCAGCGTTTTTTGTGCCGTTATATATGAAAGTGGAAGTCTGCGTCAGTGCTGTTTAATCATTATGTCGCCATGACTGGATTGATGGATATCTAAGAAATCATTTCCAAAAACATCTGGCACTTCCCGTTCGTATGAACGTAATCGAGTAGTCGACTGGTGTAAAATATAAAATTTTCGAAAAAAAAATATTGGCACGTTTTAAAAGCAGCAGATGTTGAAGGTTCTGAATTCGTGTCGCGAGGGCAGAGAAACCTGTTTCAAACAGATATTTTTTATTTCGTTTTTTTACCAACGCAGGTCACAGATGTCGGCTACAATAGTCTCAAAACCTTATACGCTTCGTTTTATTCCTGATACTATTGTGCGATGAAGCTTTGATTCAAGTTTATTCACATATATCAGATGGCAATCAGCGATTATGAAATATTGACAAACATAAAACATTAGATAAGCTAACAGTTAAGGCATTACCAAATTACGATTCGCTGAAATTTTACATTAAAATGTATTTTTTTATCAAAAATACCATTTAAGCTGTTATCATTTTTTACGAGAAACGTTATACTATATTGCTATACAGCGTAAAACACAGGACATATTATCATAATGTCAAGGTTATCATGGATTTTATATCGTGACCAGGTTTCTCTAAGCGCGTGTAGAAAAATCAACAAACCAGGGTAATGAAAATATTTGTAATGAAGGGATTGTTTTTGAGAGTCAGTAAGATTACAAACGGTGCACCGTCCAACCTAATATAAAGTAGGATTTTTATAGCGCTATGAAATCATTCGTCTGTCTCATAATACTTAAAGAGCTGTTAACGAAATGGTTCGGTGGGCTTGTTTAGCGTGCGGCCACCGGCCACGGAAGGTCAAAGCGCGCTCGTATACAATATACATACACACATTGATCCGCATAAGCATACACGGGCACGTATCTAAACAAGGACAACCTTATCGCTCTTCCGTTTACTTTATAAAAGCAACGGGTGTATTGAAGATGTTATTCTCAATACGGGAAAAGATACAAAAGTCTGCATTGTGCATCAATTATGTCAGCGTTTAACTTAACGTCTTCATCATCGTAAAAATGTTGAATACCTAGCAGCTTATCGATGGCAGTGAATACGTGAATGTCACAACAAAACAATTAAGATAATCCCTACATTTCTGCGAAGCAAATTGAGAATTGTTTACAGGATACCAAAACAGTTTTGCTATCGATAAACTGTAAAGTAACTAGATATTTTCTTTGTCACCACATGGTTACCACCCATTCCGCGTCGAAGAGTTTATCGTCCGTTTATTTCATAGAATTGCATGTTATGCACTAGCAAAGAACCATCGAGGAATGGCTTCCAAGAACTCGTTTCCATTTTAGGGAGACTCCGCGTCATCATGCCCACAGCTAGCGTGGGCAGTTTTTGCTCCAACCTTAGTTAAGACGAAGTTTCAGCTTAATGAACAAACTTATCTCCCTGTAATAAAGAAAGATGAATAGCCGGATTTAAGAACATTATACACAACAAAGCAGACGCCTGCTATAAGAAACAATAAAAAAGTTCATGAACACGAGAACAGAAGAATAAGATTTTTGCGCTGTTATATATTTATCCCTAGACAGCATTAAAAATAATTCCCATTGAAGACGTTAAGAGCTAAAACTGTTATTAATGCTAGTAAAAATGTGAACGGTTCAACAAAAAATTACATGCAATCTATCTATCTGACAAATGGATATAATATACGAAGTTGCCGCGGGTCATCTATCAACATTTCTTCTGATGTGCCTATCGATTTAGATTCTCCTTAAACGGCCTCGATATGGCTACAGTTAAACCGACTCCGTGTGCATAGTCCGATGACTCACGGTAAGCCAAATATGGAACTTGACCAAGACCCTTGGGCGTTGTTGCACAGAGAAACGTACCTACACGGATTCATGATATTACTTGGTTCTACTATTATTTTCTATTCAAGTACACGTTCAACATTTCTTTGTTCAAGCATTATTTTTTAAAATAGCTAAATAATGTAACCTTGCTTACTGACTAAATTGCATTCGTTAATAAAAGAAGAAAGCACGTGGTATAATGGAAAATAGATATTTGATATACGTATATCGGGTAAAATTTGTACGGTAAGATGTCTACTACTGATAATTACAAATATATTTTCGATACAGATCGGCGTATTTTAAAACAACATAGGTAATACAATTTACTAGACATTGGGCATTACAACAGGAAAATAACAATATTTCAACCGCATTTTATCCATTTCTGCATCATGTAAATATAACATGTTGCTGAACATATAGATAGGAATTTCCTCTTTAATTATAATGATTAAGGAAAAGTTGGCCGTATCAAACTTTTTAATAGAATTACGGACATTCTAATACCGCCCACGAGTGAAAATTAAACTCCTACAAAACAACAATTTAGTTCTGACTCTCTTAAAGCAAATTACTTACAAAATATCCATCTTAAATAATTTTGTTTAAGTGACAATTTACATTAGAAACCAGAAGCCAACAATTTCGTTTTCTTACTTAGATTATCATGAGAGCGTTCATTCACAACATTCCCTTCCCTCTAATTATTTTCCAGAATTTTCGTATTACGTGAAAACGACGACGGGTTCTACGTAAAAGTCGTTTCGACTCAACAGCGGATGTTTTGACTGCAATAACGGTGCTCATCGCTAGCAAGCTGACCGCCCGGTGGTAGGGGTTGGGGGCTGGGGTGGCTGTTCATTCATCTGAGGCCTGACGTCACGCGCGAGGTCGTGCCCTCGCGTGCCCACCGCCAGCAGAATAAACGATGAAAAAAGTCACTGAATATCAACATGACCTTCAACTACACTTCAACATTTCAGAAAATCATCAAACTACCGTCGATCCAGTGTAATCCGACACTTGTCCTTAATTAAAGTTCGTAGACACTGATTGATTAGATTCGCTTTGGTTAATAGATGGCCACTCTTCTTATTAAGGCGAGGAATTTTTAGGTCTCCAATTACTCTTGTTAATATGAATCACGAACCAGTTTGGCTTTAGAACGTAAAGTTAAAATACTGTCTTAGAATTTCAAACAGGACTTTCAAACGTATATGACTGTGTGAACGAGGACCGAGAAGCAAGTTAGAGGATTTTATAACGCTAATGCATTTATAATGCCCCTTGAATGCAGCTGTCTTTTGAGGAGACAAACGCTTCAAAGCTGCGCTGCTCCAAGAATTTACACATGATACATTACGGAATGAAATTGAAACAAACGGCTGAGCCCGATGTAAAAGGACTCACGAATCCGATCGAGCACGTTTTATAGACAATAGAGTGGACGAAAAACATAAAACGTATCAGCGCGGCGCGGGGCGGTCGCTATTGACAATCATAAAACAAGCGACACATAAGAGAAGCCGGTTCTGAGTATGGATGTCCACGGTGAGATAAAACGTCTGAACTCAACCGGTTTGCACGGCAATAAAGTAGTGCTATAGCGTTACTAACGTAATGTTTTAGTGAGGGCGTATCGATTGCATTAATGAGATGTGGGCGCACGTGGGGTCCGTGTGTAGAATTGTGGATGGGATTGCAAATGGTCGGGTTATCGATATAAGGACGGTTTATGGCCCCTTTATGATTTAAGAACAATAGTAAGTGATCTTTTGTAACGCTTTATGGAGGCTATTACTGATTGTGTGACAAAATAGTTATACATGTTGAGCAGTTTTGGATAGTCAAATTTTGCAGACGTGACTCATAAAATCGGTGTTCGGGGAAAAAATTGGGCCTCGATTACGGGTCAGAGGCGGGTAGGTAGGGTTTATCTCGACAGAGTGTTGATAGGTCCGTTGTCCTCACTGATCCCTTAGGAGATTTAGAGGCACAGGTAAATTGAGCTGTCAGGGATACAAATCCCTGCGTGGGGAATCTATACTCCTAAATGATTTACATTATTTAGGTTTTCGAAAGTGTTCTTGGGTAAGTTAAGACGATCCAGAGGAACTAGAAGGTATTTTACAATATAAAATCTAAAGTAATGACCTAAAGGGATCTGACAGAAAAATTGGATCCTAAATTGCCGGGATTAAAGACAAAGTAACTTTTGTAGCCAGTTGGTTAGAACTCAATTTAACCGGCTTCAGATTAATCGAGCGGTAATCAAAGTTGGGAAAAAATCAGGGCGGGATAGCGGAGCTTACATTTTCGAACATAACTATGTTTCGTTCCAGATTTTTGCTTTGACACTCCCTTATTCAAATAAGAAAAATTAACACTACATTTTTGATGGAGGTTAGAAAGTTAAATTGTAAATTAGCATTTAGTGTTCTTTTCCTTCTTTTTTTTTCAAAAATATCTAGTTAACCGTGATAAAAACTCGGTTAACGAAGTAGTACATAATTTATGCAGATAGGGAACATTAAAAAAACTGCTTTTACACAAGACTACTTCATTGTTTAATAAATAAGTTTTAAAGTAAAACAAGTTAGACAGTAGACTGAAGGGTTGGGAGTTTCTAGAATATTTTCTGGTGGTTTCAACCTAATTCTAACCATCATCAGAGTTCTTTCCTAAATATTTCAACCCCCAGCATCAAAGCAGAGCTGAACACATCTATGAGAATAAATTCCGTATTTATTTATTCTTCGTCTTATTGAACTTTGGTAACTACACTTAGGTGCCAGTGAAGGCTGGGAACAAACGTAGGAATCGCAAGAACCAAATATAGAGAAATCAAAAAAAACTTGTATCTCAAATAATTAGTTCTGAACCCAATATTTCGAAATAACAACAAGAATCGAACAGTATATGATACGTCACAGCCTGTGATAAGCGATGACTTGGAAGATGACGGAGGCTTGTCGCGATAACACGAGGTCAGACAGCCAATAAACCGTTCCGTTGTACAATAACGACGCCTGTATTCGTGAATATGATTTACCTACTGATGCAGACTTTAAAGCGACCTCTTTCTTCCTCACATACTTGTTTCCTCGTGACATAATTTATGGCTGATAAGAACACCTCATGATGAACGCTGGCACTTAAATTGGAATATCAGTAATGGAATGAAAAATGTAGAAGGATTTATCAGCCCGGCTTGGAAGTTTGAAGACTGTTTTACAATCTTGATAAAATAATAAAACCTAATCTGCGACTTTGGAAGATAACATTATAGAAACTTTGGCATTGGCCGCAAACTTACGTAAGTACCTCGATAAATGTGGCAATAAATGTTTCGATGGGCGTTAACTAAAAAAGTGAATTGCCCTATTTCTACAAAAGCTATCAAAATATCAAGTCTAGAATGTATAGAAACGGCAGGAAGTCAATACGCTTGGTCAAATTGCAAAAACACCCACAAGAATTCCCTTCTACTTGTAAACTACTAGAAATATGTTACCTACTACATGTATTTTCTTAGATCTCGAGAAACTCAATAGCGGAAAGGCCGAGACAACTTTATATCAACCGGATCACTTGGAAGACTTTATGACGGTTGCCTTTTGCTCCAACTGAGGGCTCTCCATTACGATATTTGGGAAAAACTGAAACAAAATTTGGGAGCAGAACTAGACCGTGACTATCCTGACTATAACATGAGCTTTGAAAATGTCAGTCAAGGTGCTTATACGCCGGGACTTTACAAATGCTTACTTATATTAAATGGGACTGAATCTACAAAAACTAACTGCTGTGTTTGGAATACGGCTGAACTGATTCAATTTAGTTTTTGCACATATTTTTAGAGATGGTTTGGAACCTAGGTAAGAAAAAGGAGTAGGTATATTGTATACATTGTTAAGCGTAGCCTACATATCAATGTATGTATTGGCTGACAGGGCGATTCATCTTGATTTTTTAAGATACAAATGACCCCAAATTTTGATTAATGAATCGATTTTTGGAAACCTTCGATAAGGATAAAGTATTATTACGCTAATTTAATATGTCTAAACGATTTGGAGAACTGCATAAGGATAAGATTGTGAATCGGTCGACGTATCGTGTTATTATTTTGATTTATCCGGTTAGACTGGATTTGGTTCAAGTAAACACATAAGTTGCTTGTCTATTGATAAGTAATAACGCGATATGCGGAGGATATTAAGATTAAACAATACAAGCGCCTCTGAAGAGTATTTTCTTCACTACACCATTTTATTTGTCCGCTGACGCGAAGTGGGGTAACATAGTAGTTTTCAAAGCAACAATAATAATTACTATTCCAGACGAGACGTCTTCGAGAACGACGAAGGTTATTCACCCGTTAAAGAATTAATGGCACGACTTACTAATGCCTTAGTGGTACTTAATCTTGGTTTCCTCAAGGGGAGTCGCGTAAACAATATTAAAATATTCACTTTCGTTATAAACTAGCTGTTTTGTAAATGCGTCTTAAAACGAGGAGGGGTTGGCAACAATTCCTGCAACATAGCGGAAAATGACGTTGCAATATTTTGTTCTTACTATAATACTGCATTTATGCATGTTTTCACATAACTTGACGGTACGTACCTACTATCCTATTGAAGAAGTTTGGCACAACATCAAGGCAATTTCCTAAGCCAAACTTGCTATCTCATAATAAAGGATACTAGACATGTAAGAAGGTGTAACAAGAAATACATGAATTGACGAATACGAATACCATGATACCGGTTCTAATATTAAAGCAGGTGCCTTCGAAGATGACATATAACTCATTATCATTGTAAATTAATCCATCGCCGCGTAATATTTTCCCGTTGCGGTGGCAAAACTGTGGCTACCCAGCACGTGTTTAGCGTTAGCATATGTGTGTGTGCAACATATATGTACATTAGTTATTGCGTATCTGAGTAGTCGAGCGGACGGGGGGCGGGGCGCCGCACGCGAACTGATAATAATTATTAGTCTGAAGCAATTAAGAGGCGCCAGATATATGCCATGGATGAGATAGCGGCAGACTTTATAGAGTGAAGAGGCCGGCAGACCCACCTCGACACACTTCTGCAGGGAAATCCGCTTTATGAGAAACATGGATTACTTTGCCCACATTCCAGGTTGCATTTAATGTATTTCGCAGTATAATAACGATCATTTTGTATGTGATCAGTATTCTGAACACAAAAAAAGAACGAATTATTCCGTTTATATTATAAAGGCGGGTATAGATACTGTAATTACTTCAACAATGAATCGTTATTTGGCACTGAGATACACGTTACAATGTGTCTATGTTTTTCTTCATCTCGGTAATATTTCTTCGGTATGAATCATCTTTAGAATATCATTATTTCAATCAGATTTCACAAAAACGTTCTAAACTGGCGTCATCTTGTGTAACTCATAACTATAGATTACGGCTTTCTCTTGTGATATATAGGAATTGATAGGAACCTCGATAGATCAACGCATCCACGTACAACGCATTAAGCTCTGTATAATACTTCATAGTTGCTTGCAATATATCCTTAAGGGATCGGATATAACGGGAAGTTTCAAAGTACTTGTTAAACTTAATGTTAAACGATAACTTGAGAGTGCCTGCGGCGCCACGAGCGAGAGACGACTTGTAACAATATGTCATTGTACTAATCTGACATACATACTTCAGTTATATTTTATAGCACCAAACCCAATATACATTAAAAATAATACACAGGTATGTTTCAATTTTCCTTCTGTGCTTTGCGGTTAATCAGTTTCAAAAACAGAATGAATAGTAAAAGATTTGTTAGCTCCGTAAAAAACGCTTGAGCGTTAAATTTTTTACGTCTGCCAGTTCTTTTAGATTCATTAGTCCGAGTGCTCGTGAGGCTACTGTTTCACGAATAAGTAAACAATTTTCTCGCTGTGGAAAATTTACTACGAGGTATTGTTAACAGCTACAGGGATTGCGTGTCTAGGAACATTACATGTGCGATGTTGGTATATTATTTGCGTTTTTCTGTATTATTAAATAGAAAACGCTTTGACAACACATGCTTGCGCTAACGAAGGGAAAGTTTCAGACATTATTTTGTATTCATCTTGATTAAGTGCAGTAATTTCTTAGTGCTGAAGCAATGAAATAAACACAAGGTCGTGTGTTGACGATAATTTTCTTCGGTAGACAGGAACTAATTTGTTGTAGTACAAGATGAACAATATGACGACCCACGTGTTTCGTAATGATATCAAAGTCTTGCAAATACTGATAATGGGTAAAACAAAAACACAAGTCATTCTTACGCCCTATCATTTGTGTTGTTGGTACTTTAGTTACAAAACATTAATGATCAACAGTGGGAAGAAAACACAATGAGGTCTATAACGCAATTTTCTCATCATCAATTGTTTAACCTAAGCAATATTCTTAAGGAACGCGATTAAACAAATAATCGACGCTCTCAAACGCTACACTGCCATCAAAAATCACTTAAGGCCAATAGAAAGATCATCAAGCAACATTTGCCTTGAATCGCGCGAATAATATCTATGTCAATATTTACCGAGATGTTCATAGTAATAAAAGTTAATCGTTCGGTCAATTAAACCGGAGTCCAAGCCAAATTGTCAATTATCATTTGCGTTACATTGTCTTGAATGGTTCTGAAACTCACGAGGGGCCTATCCGTCCTTAATTGCTACTCGACTAAATTCCTAGTTGAGTTTCAACGATGATCGTTCATAAAATGTCATACTGGTTTGAATGGGCGCTTTGTATTGGCCATTGAATTAATTTGTATTTTAGTTGTTGCTTCCGTAATGACAGCAATTAGATAGCTCTGGTATTTTTTCGTTGGTATCAATTTCTGGTTTTAACTTGTTGTTTGGATTTCAGAGACCGTTAAACAGATTAATTCGATTATACACATCCATAGAAATGATATAATAATAACAATAAAGCACATAACATTATATCTAAATCATAATATCTTATCCCAATATGAGTAATAAAATAATCCTAAATCTAGCTGGAACCTTCAACGCGTTGAATAAACCGTCCCTTCAAGTTGATACACCAATTTCCATAATGCTACTGTCTTATGTAAACTGTAAGGCCTCATCGATAGCCATTGATTGGTCTGCGGTACAGAAGTAAACACAGGCTGGACTAAACCGATTTGTGATCACAATAGCCGTTCTCAAACACTCACTATCAGGCACAACCAACAATGTAGGCCTAATGAAATAGAGTACTTCATTACAGGTAATTCCAATGACGGACATTCTATTACACGCAAATATATTTTTCCCTTATAATAATACGATCATTTATTTTCGTTCATCGGAATATCGTCTTGAAATAGAATAGCGAACAATGTTCGTGATTACGAATATCCTAACCCAACTTCTGATTAATCCTTATTGATATGAAAATGGATCAAGAGACGAATTGGAATTCCCTAATGTGCCAAATTAGTGGGCATGGGTAAGTAACATTTTGTTTATTGTGACTTATAATCGGAACGTTGGATTTAACCCATATTCACTTAGATTCCTTTTTTAAGTTCATAGTTTCCAATATTCCAGATTCCATATTGATAAACCTTACTTAGAGTCCGACCGCGGTCAGAGTTAGTTTAATAGTCTTTTTAATATCTTCTTGATTTTCAGATTTTTGAAAATGAAAATTTTACTTTTGGACAACAGTATTGTCGATAGAAGTAAAGTTCTTGCGTCGGATTGTTAGTTAAATATTATTTTGACTGTAATCAAAAAAGTTACTACGTCAGTCGAAGTTTACACAATAGCAATGACGTATTCCAATACTGAAGCAAGAAATACAGTTTTGTGATGTATAGGAATATTCAATGTTGTTTGAGAATACCAAATTGATTCAATAATGATGAATAGGGTTTTAGATAGAATCGAAATGTGTGACTTTAGATACAATCTGCATACCAATAAATTACATTACGATCGCTTCGAATTTGGCAAAGTCGAAAGTTGGTGATTTGTATGACAATATAGGTATTTGATACGTATCTAGAATTTCTAGATGGTTATGTTATTTCTGTTTTCTGTAATTCGTTCAAAGACTGCTCGCATTTGCTTATTGGTCTGATCACATGCTTAGCGTAGGTAGCTGATACTGAACCGCAGCGATATGGTAGATGTCTTACGGAAGAATAATAATTAATATTTATCTTGAAACCCAAATTGTGGATTTTTTTTTAACGTCTTAATGTCTTTCATTTTTATCTATCACGTGTTGCCATGATCTCTAACTCTATATTCTAAAATTTACCTTTTTATCAATATTTAACAATGGAAAATATAGATTTACGCGAATTTAATTGCCTGCCCAGATAAAAAAAAATATCATCAATAAAAAAAATATATCAGACAATTTTGCCGTCTGTATTTGGATGTAATCCGTGTCTGTCAAGGAATCTTCAGCATATTATGTATTTTATGAAAACAGTCATAGTCCGATACAATAATACTAGGTTTGTAGAGTCAGTTAAGTAATTTAAATACAAAATAACATCAACATTAAAAAAAAACTGTTTATTAAAGAGTTTCCGTTTTTGTTGACAGTACATTAATACAGTCGTATGCAATACCAATACTGCACCTTTACATTTACCTACATGCACTTCATTGAGAAGCATAGACAATATCTTTGACACGTTTGACCTCTAAGGGTGGGAGTGGGAGGGTCCAGCTAAGGCGTGTGTACACGATTCAACCATGCGTCGGTGTGCGTGAACTGCGTGTGTGTGGAGTTGTGTAATGTACATTGATAAACCGCAAAACACTACGTGTTAGAATGGAATTGTTTGGGTTTGTACATACGTACCTACATATTAGCATAATATTTAGATAGTATAATGAACAGCGTCACCCGCTTATACGATAATATCCCATGTACTCGAGTACTGTGTGTTATATTGGTTAGTACACGCTTCTTGTAAAATCTATAAACAATGATTTAGTACGGTGGGTTGGGTGTAAAATATCTTACTTAAGTATAGGGAACAGAAAGTAGAGTTCAAATTAACAAGTAAAATAAAAAATATAACTTATATCGATTATCGTTACGTTATATTTTGGTTACTTGTACATCTTTGGAAAGAAAGAAAGACTGGCAACCAGTTTTACCAAGGGATGTCCATCTAACTGGGTTGAGGAAGTCAGATAAGCAGTCGCTCCATGTAAGATACTGGTAATCTGGACAGGAACGGACCCCATAGCTCGAGAATAGGCTAAGCTTATAATGACATCGTTTAAAAACAAAACAGCAACAGACCTTGAAAATGAAGTCAGTATATTTTATTTTATATAAAATAATTGTTGAACACTGAAATATATTTTGCGGTTCCACTATCCATATTTATTTGTTTTAAATTTAAAATAATGCAGAATTGCCCAATTGATTCAGTCATTGTACAATATAACAATTCAAATTAGATGGCTATATTGTTTTATGAAAAGGTTTTTATATAAAAGCAATGTATGATAAGTCCGACTTTGACAAAGTTATCCGTCTCAAATTACTTATGCCTATTTAAAACAAATGTTTTAGAACTATTCGGGGGTTTCTTCCGAAACTATCCAGGTAAGTTTTATTTAATATGAGTTTTTGTGCTTATGAGATGAAATCAGCTATAACGAGATTTTCATTTGAAACGAAGTATATCATTTTCCTTAAAACATATCTATAATCAATAATAAAAAAAAAACCTTGAAACGAAGATATATATATTAACCTTCCAAAATTAATGAATGCCATAAAATATTTCAAAAAATATATATATTTTCGAAAGGTGCAAATGGTCAGAACCAGTTTTGCTTTAGACTCTCATGGACAACTACAAAATTCTAAATTAAAAAAGGATTTAATAACATTTTGGTTTTTACGCTAACATACCTACACGATTTTATAAAAAAAACAAGACTAAACATAAAAAAATATATAATTACTCACGACATTAGATTTTTACACGAGTGAGCAGCTACAATGGTCCTAAATCAAATGATTGAAAAAAGTAATCGAACACGAACCGAACACGAAAATCTATTGCGTATCATTGTGCGCAAATCGTAAAACTCGAATAAGGGAAAAGGGTTCCGTTGATGCTCGTAAACATTGGGTTTACAACTGTCACGCAAAATGCTTTAAACCCTTCATGTTCCACCAACATGTTGTTAGGATCTTTCCTAAGGTACAAACCTACCTACGGTACCTATTCAAGAAATTACTTGCAAACCACGGGCTGTAGAACAAATTGGCAAACCCGCATAACTTTTAATCATTACGTGTGCTATCTACAATGCCAGTCGCCACATGGACCAAATATCAGTCTTGTTTGCAGAGGACTGGACCTCAACATACGTAAATTTTAGAACCTTCACTACTAAAACACTGATTAGCAATTTAAGATTAATCATGCTTAGGGACGAGTCTCTACTCTGTTTTGATGTAGTAGCTTATCAGGTTTATTAGAATCGTCAAACATTAGCATACTATACCTACTATTTACTAATTTAAATATCGACGAGGCAAATGATTAAGTTAACACAACATGAATTCTTGCTTACTATAAAAACAAAACGATGTCGAAGGAGTGTGTTAAAAAGATAAACGTCCAGTGTCAAGTCTCGCTTGACCAAACAACTATGAATCATGTATCATTTGTGATAGAGGGGAAGCGCGAGTGAACTAGAAGTGGAATCAAACTCGTTACATTCAGTCTTAGTCTTTAACACGATTCTAGTTGGAAGGAACTCAAGGAACCCTTCACTTAGTACTTAGAACGCAAGCACTGTATGCAATAATGCATAAAGGTTCACGTAATAAATGCTTTATTATGTTTGTGCTAAAATGCACATAGTGAGCGCCGACACTATAGACTGATGTGTATGCGTGTGTGCGCACATACTTGTGCCTACTCGCACACCACATGCATGTGCCTCGATATGAATGCAGATTGTTTTTTTTTTTGCAAACAAAACTTTACACGTTATTGGGTAATTAACAGCCACGATTCAATATCAAACCAACAATTAAATTAACACGTTTGCTCTTTTTAATATAAATACAATTTTGAATTAAAACACAGCCAAGCTATTATCGTAAATCAACCGGGGTCATACTTACAGATAACGTATGTCGAATACAACTGTGGAGGTTAACAACAAAAATCCATCAATAAAAACACAAGAGACGTGATGCAGGCGTGCTGCATACACAGCGGACGTTAACCCGGCTCCGGCGGGCTGCGTTTCGAAAACTTCGCCGTCAAGCGTTTAGAGAATATTCAAAAATAGACCGACCGACTCGTATAAACACGCAACAATGATCGCTCGCACGTATTACTTTA
Source organism: Heliothis peltigera (assembly GCA_958496145.1). NCBI lineage: Eukaryota > Metazoa > Arthropoda > Insecta > Lepidoptera > Noctuidae > Heliothis > Heliothis peltigera. Next base: position 6,605,982 of record OY292337.1, read on the forward strand.
CGACGCGACTCGAAATTCAAAACGAAAGTGATCCGCGACTATCGGAACCGTCCGGAATCGCTTTGAAAAGTTTCCAGTGCACAAAGTTATTGGGATCGCGAACTAGGGCTCTACGCGTCGAGAGCGCGGCAGCCCCGTGGCGCTCACAAGTGAACTGGCGCCGCCGACCGACCGCGCTCCGCCGTCCGCCGCGCCTCGCGCCGACACAGGAACACCCACACCGACGCCGCGCCACACACACACTTGGCCGCATCACAACACAGTCTCACTACTCGCACGGCCGCACACACTCAATCCAAAACTGATAAACAGCATAAAAACACAACATTACTCTGCAACTGCACATATAAACATACCACGTTTTCCTGCTTCTGTGTGTTCGACACCGGGGCACTAATATCGAATAGAAATCACAATTATATAAAACACGAGGAAAAGTCATAAGCGGGTGACCAATCTGACTGACAAAGATATAGCGACAGTTATGTTAAACTAAGACTGGTTTTCACTGACGACTGAACCGCGAGCATTCAGCAGAAAACTTGAATATAATCGCACCGTGCGCAACGGCACATTGTTCACAAACGGAGCAGGAAAACACGGACAATAAACAGAGAGGTCGAATAGCGATTGACGAGACGCACCACGCACTTACTCTTTAACATATGACTGGGTACGTGAGCTGCGTGTTGTACAGAGACAGTTATCAAGAGCAGACACGATAGGAGACGAGCACGCCCGCTAATGAATGAAGTCCGGAGATGCTGCTGCATTCAACGATACGCAAGAGTCTAATCTATGCGACGACTCAAACCTACACGCTCATTTTGTAGTAAACTAGTATGACAATTAGATACTGAAGATAAACAACACTCAAACTTCAAAATTCGATCAAACATTTCCAAATTATTTATTCAACGTTGTCCGGACACTAGGTTAACTGCGTAATAATTACCACAACTCTGATAAGAATGATAACATCATGATAACGATTTAAAGGTATTGTGTAACTGTTTTATTTGTTATGAGACCATTCATTGAAAGGAAACATTCTGGGGCCGACACAATAAAGTAAACAAATACAAACCTTTCAATAACAATAACGATGAACTGCGCATGATTGTTGTTAGTGATGTGTTGCATGATGATCGAAATGCAAAAAGATTTATAATCAGAAATAATACTTACGAAAATAGAATCCATCTGTTGTTTGGTCGCATGTACGGAAATTACCTGGAACAAATAGAAAAATCACATTTAAAAATACAATAATTTCTGGGAAATTTCTTTCAGATTGAAGCTTTGCAACTCTTTCTTTGTTGTTTTGACTTTGCACTTTGTATTATTCGAACAATAGTCCAAACTTGTATTATAAACCTTGGCATGACATGGCATGTGATTTCTAAATTCGTGAAACTTTTCCACGACAGCCTTTCATATAATGCTTCTATCTTGAACTTAAACGGAGTGGGGTCAACGTATGTGATGCCAATCTTAGGTTCTATTGTGATCTTTATATTATTTATGTTGAGACAGACGTTAGGACTACAGTGAGCATACACGTATTAGAAATATCCAGTGAACTGCCTGCAAAAATAGTCAATGCAATTTTCTTCGTCTTTGTTAAAAATAACACTTACATTTTAAAAAGGGGATTGTAATTTTCACCCTTCACAGTTCTTCTCCCAAGATTTGAAACGATCGATTAATTGAATATCTCAAAACACGATTGCTCATAAATGATAGTCATGTCACTGTCAATTTTGTCACCTTGTTTCCAAAATACCTCGAAAACAATTGAAGTATGAAGGTATTTTCTTGAAACAGTCCCATTTACCGTGACGCCTTCAGAAATTCAATTTCAGCTTTCGTGAAATTCTATTTGTGTTTCGGCCAGTTTCGACACGGCTACAGGTAAAAAAATTGATTTGTCTGTCTCTGAATTCATCTCACTGGCACGTGCATTCTGATGACGCCTTCTAAAACTTTTTAGTTTCATCTGCCTCTGCAGTTTTATTATTTACCTTGCGTAAATAATTGGCTGTTTCAGGAGAGCATATTGTATTTTATATCGAAAAAATGCAGTAAAAAATAAACAAAACCGGCCAAGTACGAGTCGTAGTCGCGCGCAAAGGATTCTGTAACATAGCCTACAAACGACCTAAAAATCATGTTACCCTGAAACATTTAATTTTATTACGATAAAATAATAAATAATACCCTCAAAGTAGGTCCTAAACTAAATATTCTGAGAATATGTCAAGCATCTACCTGTTGCAGTTATTAAGCAAAACGAGCACAAAAATCATTAATTCGACTTAGAAAAGAAAATCCTTATCGTGGAAAATTGAGTTATACTTTTCTATGTCGAACAATAAACGTCTCACATTTCAATTCTATGAATTGAAGAATTGACGGTCCCAAAGATACTCGAATAATAATATTGTAAAAGTTACTTCGTTAATCAATTATGTTACTTGAAAGACTTTTCTTTGATATTGAAATTAATTTCAAGAGTAAATCAGTGTAACAGGTAAGAGGATTACAGTTTCAAAATTGAATAGAACATGTCAATTTAAGATTCTGGCGAATTCAATGGAATTTTGGGCGTCTTTCTTTGCTTTGACTTCTAAATAGTTCGTGGAAACTGTCTTTGTATGTCAAATATGATAAAACTTTTTTCACATATAATTTTAATGTGCAAAAAGGCCTAATTAGGACTCTTTCAAATTGAACATTTCGTGTCGTAACGCTCAGTACTAAGTTTCACTAGTGAACGTCGAAGGGCGACAAACGCACCGGTCCGCCACCAAACGTCCAATTTGAAAGAGCCCTTAAATCTCAATCAATGTCATCACGAACTGAAATGGATGTAGGTTTCCAAAACAACTGGGAAATCTAAATAATCAATGTCCAATGAAAAGTAAGTAGTTAGTCTAATAGCAATGTTGGTCGTGACAGTTATTTTGGATTCAACAAATAAAATAGTAAGTATCCAACTAAGTTGGGACATTGCAACTTTCTCAATTGAATCCAATAGTCCTTAACATTATTATAATTTAGTTTTGTAGTTACAAAACTTACCTTTATAATCGAAAACATTATATAAGTATGACTCTCCCGTGTGCAGGGGACTTTAGGACGGCAAACGTGGGGCTAAAGCCAAAGCTCTTTTGAGAACACTTTAATGAAAGCAATGGTGACACATAGCCGACGATAATTCCTGTATACAATAAAGCAACGGAAATACTGAAGGACTTTCCCCGGTTTGTGCTAAACTATTGCTAACTATGGAAAACTACTTGGGCTATTGTAGGATACGAATGGTCAAAGGAAGAAGAAAATACGAGCACTGTGGCACCTGCTGATAACAATCTACACAATACACGTAAAAATCCTAGGTGGAACGGGAACTAGTTGCTAAATCGCAACAAGGGGGCAATGGGGATTATTATTAAATTAATAAATAATTATGAATAAAAGAAAAACACTAAATAGAAATGATAAAGATGATAAAAATGAAATTACCTATGCTATATACTATAGCTATATACCTATATAGCTATGTTTTATAAACGAAATTTAATTACTAAAAATAAACGACAGTGTATCCTATAATAGGACAACAAGAAGGTTGGGAACAAGATATATTCCTAAAGATAAACCTAACTATAAAATAGATGTAGGTACATGATGTAGGAAAACGTCCAGTCCTCAACCCACACACTCGATCTCAGTGTGATGAATTTAAGCGGTCTGATCCCTTATCCAAAACACGTGATTCATACAATTATTCGTAACCGTATTTTCTGTGTGAAACATTATTTGTATTCGAATTTAGCAATGTGAAAATTGTGGCTAATCCGTCACATATCAAACCCTGCCTTTCAAATTAAAGACTTTATGGATATATAAAAATATAATGTTACAAATATTAGTTTTATAATTACAGTAAAATCGTACAAAAAAAAAAACAATGGAAAATCTGTGTGTACATGATAAAAAATTGCATAAGTCGGTATGTCTGCCTCTGTATCTATTATGCTTAACTGTCTTACTGAACAGACATTTTGTAATAAAAGAAAATATATGCAAGAACATAAACAGACAAGATCCTCGATTTTTTTCTGTTTATTTTTCTCAAGAGTGGTGTTTTATGCACAAATAAAAGATCCAACGATTTTACTTTTCATTCAATGAATTCTAATGATCTAGTAGATGGGAGGGTTTGTTAAAAGGCCGTTTAACAAACATTAAATACTTTTCAGCGTTTAAAATGATTGTGCATTACAACAAAGACTTCAGTCAACCAACAAAAGATTCAGAGAAATGGAATATGAAAACCATTGTAAAGAATTTTTTTCGTATCATTTTCACAGTACAACAAATCTCTTCAGTAAAATAGAAACGGTTAAAACTAGACAATGCCGTTCCGATTTTTATTATTATTATTCGTAGATAAAAAAAAAAAACAATGAAACCAATCGAGACCCTTTTCATTTAGTAATTCTATCGTTCTATCGTTTTCTTTTCGAAAGAGGACTGTAGCATTTAAGAGTAGAAACAACAGCTGTTGTACTTATTTATTTTTAACAATCAAGCTTTGTGTCCCTTCAGATAGGTAGACAGATGTATGTTACGCCCACGAATCGCTATTTGTGATATTAATCCTCTATAATAGGATTAGGATCCAATACAGAGAGCCTATTGCTTCTAACAAAAGCTGTTTCTGAGAAATTCTTTGCCCTTCGACCGAATCAGGGATCAAGTCGGGACTTATGCTCACTAGATCCACGAAGATCAATCTATGAATATATTTTTTTAGGTATTATTTTTCTATCCCATATGTCTCCGGACCAAAATAAATTGCACATTGCCCTAAAGGGATACGAAAACATATACCCAATGTATAGCGGTAATACAAGAAACCGCATAAACTGAATCAAATAACACTGTATTTGAGTTTTGCCAGTTTTTTGGCAAGAAACTGTTCCAGAATCAGTGTTATCGGGTTTCCCATTTGGGTCAATGCGATGTTCAAAGAAAATATAAGTTAAATTTTACTTTTTTTATAAAATTTTATTATGGTGGAAGTGCCAATGGCTTTGCCAAGTGCGAAACAAACGCAGGTTCTTTAGATGTTGGCAGTGCTTACGTCATTTATCATTCGCCCGCAGAACAGAGCCAAGTATGCTCCTGATTCTTATCTGAAATAAATTACAGTACGCCACGAATATACATAATATACGTAGTAAACGAAAGTATACCGCAACAACCTTTTGTAGAAATAAAATTACTCGTAGAATCCCGGTTGATATTCGACTTCGAACAGCCACTGAAATCAGAGGCCTTCATTAGTCCAAAATACTTGACACATTTGAAAAAAGAACTTTAATAAATTCTCAAAATAAGTCCCAACAAGAACATTTAATAAGGGTCCAAAATAAATAACGACTCTCCAGTCTAGTCATTTTACAAAAGGGATCCTGAAAAGAGACGGCTTTGGAAATAATATCGTTTTAATAAATTAGAGTAATTTATCCGAGTTCTAGGACATGCGTCTTACTTGGGACTTTAATAAATTATCGGCGATATTTTCTCAAGTTACATTATTTAAAGTGAGGGACAGTTTTGATTGACTGCTGAAGTTTCCACAAAGACTGTAATTAGCCAGTGGAATATTACAGCTACGAAGTTACAGCTTTAAAATTCTTCGGCTAATTGGACTAGCTTTTTATGGCGTTATCATTGGGACTACAATTACATTAAAAACGTTATGACTTCCTTCTCTAACATGATAAAAAGAGAAAATTCTGATTACCATCGCTATTTATTTAAAAAATGCTATTAAATACTGATTCACCAAAATGTATATCAATGCTTTTACAAGACCTAATTATTTGCATTTAGTTCAGCGAAGATAAATAGACTTTACATACTATGTTTTATACAACATAATTTGCATAGCGCCTCGAAAAAATACCAAAATATTTACTTTGCAGTGTTTGAGGATATTTCGGGCGTATATTTGCACGATAATAAGAAATACAGAGGGATGATGGAAATGTATTTATTCACACCTAACCTACATCAACAAGACTCGTTGAGCCATTTCCTGTGAAAGCGCAATCTATAGGGATAACACGTCACCCCGTGGGTGTGAATTAACGCGAAATAAATTTCCGCGCGCCAGACATCGAAACCAGATCTCGAATTTCACATCGTAGAATATTTCACGTGACTCCATCAGGACTGACACTGAAGCTACGTGAATTGTTCCTTAAATAGATACAAATTATATATTATATGCAGACGCTTACTTGTGAGAAACGTGCGAGCAGCAAGATTAAGCACCCTATCATGACAAGCGAACGGTTCCGTGCAAATTACCTGGATTTGCGGTCCTGCCGACACTGAAATTACTCAGATATACCAAGGTTTTACATCACAGCTAGCAATATTTCATATGAAAACGTTATTTAGAGAGGTGAAATAAACAAAACTCTATGTAAAAAGTTAAAAGCTATAAATGCATGCATCGGGTTGTACTTAGATACTGCATATTGAATATCAAGCTTTTATTATAACACCTGGCTTATCCAATTTCGATTCTATGAACGGATATGAACAAAAGCTATCCTGGTCAACCGTTTACGATATCTAAACCCTTGATCTACACGTACAAAGTCCATTTTTGCGTAACGTTGTCGGAAGGTTTCCAGACGCACGCCGGATGTGAAATTTTCCACAGCAGCTTCAGGATTGCTTGGAATTGGCGGGATTCGTTCATTCACTAATGTATTTTTGGCTTGCCGTTCGTATACAGAATGGTGTCATCGCCACGCATGTGGGATTGTGGGTTGGCGACCCCAGTAGCGCAATGCAAACAAACAGCTGATCGATATCGCTACTGCGATGAAATCGTGTCCCAACAAGTAAAAGCTGAGTAGTCACACGATCGTTGACACTGATACACGAACACTGTTGCCTCTGAACCTGGGAGCGTGCACAAAAACGTATCCTAATATCTTGTTGATAAAGCTCAATTTGTGTTGAGGGAAGTTAAAGTTAAACCGTGAGGCTTTAGTATACCAACGAATCGGCTAACAAAGTTGTGATGAACCATCAAACAGTTTGTTGTATGTACTCATGGAAATACTTCCTTTACTTTTCAACGTACTATGTTGTACGGACAAGCTATTGTCAACAGTAGTTCATACAAAAACATTCCCTCATACCTCTAACCCTTAGAAACATGAACATCTGTTCATTAATCCATGCACAATATATCCATATAAACTCCACCTATAATTCTGCGTCAAAACAGCTTCGCTCACGAAAGGGGACGCAACCGGTGTTTTATATTCAAGGAATATAGCAACAATACGCCGACTTAAATGGATTTACTTTTTGAATGAACAATGTAAGAATGGGTAATTGGATATAGTATATAACATAACGTACAAAACACGACGTGACTGAGATATTTTAACATGGCACGTTTGATAATAATTTGGTTAAAAAAAATCGCAATAATGCTTGAAAACTTCAAGATTGTTGTTCTTCAGAAAACACGTTATCTCTCTAAGTTAAAAATGATTAAGAAATAAAAGCGTTTTCTCACTTAGCGTTTAAAGAGATTGAATTGAATGCTTAGATGTGATACCAGATTAGACTTGGATTACAGTTTCATTTTAATTCATTTCTTATTCTAGGAGGGGAGCCCTAGAAGGGATTTTGGGGGTAACTCGAGCGCGTAACATTAACAAATGAGAATGCTTGCATCCTGCTGAGCACCTCTATCAAAATATGAACGCTTTGCTAAGTGGGCGTGTCTGTTAAATAAGAATAAAAATGGAAAGCGTCAAAGGGATTAATCACGAGTTAAGCATATCTGTATTTACAGCTTTATTTTTCCCTCTCCCAATGCAAGACATGGCTGTAGTGGCAGATTAGATGAATCATTCGCACCTACATATCTATACTATCAATATCTGATATGCTCATGTATGTACATAGCTGTTGTTTAAAATAAAATGTCTGTGGACGCTTTTCCCATCCATAATGAGGGAAATAATCTCTAAAGTATTACCTATTATCATTTTATGACTAATCTGGAAACTCCAAAAGGTATCCGGCACGCTCAAAATCCTACCGATTTAGCATCATTGTCTATCCTACTATTCTGTACGGTTACTTTTACCGCAAAATTGAGTTCGATCTAGTCATAATTTGGCTTTATTTTTATTGAAAATAATCTCAAGAAAAAAAAAACATAAAACTGATTCAATTTAATGCAATATTTGAGTAAGACCTTGAATTTCGTAAACCAATGTGTAAGCCTAACCACGGAACAGATTAATCACGCAGTACCTTTGTATTCTCCCCACCAAACTCGTGGATGGGATGGCAACAGAATACACTATCCTTGAGATAGGGTTACCATAATGGTTTTGGCTGGCACTTGATAGTGGCAGGGTTAAATGTTACGTCGGAAATAGACACATTTGCGTACCAGTGCCTTGGTGGTCCTTGTCTCTTCCTGTATCTTAAAGGTCTGAAGCTTAAGTTGTTGTTTTTTTATTGATAGCACTTATCTCACGAACTACGGGATCGATTTGAAAAATTATTTCATTTATCGAGGCAGGCTATAGGCTACTTTCGTGACGATGCTTGGAGTACCACAACGGAGTACGAAAGTACAAAAACCAGACACAAATAGACAAGCAGTCAAACCGCTGGTAGTAGAAGATAGTGTAAAATAATCCAAGATTTTATCGAATAAAACATATATGTACGTGTTGCATTCAGTTTTGCGATAGTCGTTACATCCCAGAAACCTGATTTTAAATTACTGTCAAAACATATTCATGACTGGTCCATGGACTGATCTTTATCAAGAAAATGCAGAACCACATCATCAACTTCATCATGAATCTAACATTCTCCAAATGTTTTGGGGATGGCTTCCAAGGTTACCGGGTGAAGCTGAGTATCAATGCTTCACAAGGAACGACTGCCTATCTGACTTCCTCGGGCCTCGTACCCGGGTTGTCGTCGTTTCTGACAAGCCACAATTGCATTATTCCTAATATACAATATATTTTATTATATTGCAATCTTCGAACTTTCTGATATTAGGCCTGTTTACCGAACTCCATATTTCAACAACCATTTAGAAACGCCCTTACGTTACGATATTTATATCCGAATATGAAAGTCTCGTATGTTTGGTTTGGATGCGTCGCCGGCCGGTATTTAACCACGTCACTGGAATAAGCCGTAACAAACACAAACAGTGCCCTCCTGTGAGCCACGAGGTCTGCACGTGCTCATCTTCATTTACCGTAACAAGATTATGAATCATAGAATATTATTTCAGAAGATTTTTCATTAATTCACGATAAAGTAATGCCGCTTGCATACCAAAGTATGATTGTCTAAACATATCTAGAAGCTTTGCAAGCTGATCCGTTTCGTGGAATACTACGTGGTTAAATGGTTTTCATATGCGCTGCGCTCTATTTTTGTTTTGATATCTAAAATTCTAGATCAACGTACAAATCATTCAACCTTGCCTTGAATGATACGCAACATTGTATGGAATTTCGATGCACCTGAATATTATTAATGTTGAGACTGTTTCCTTAAGCACCGTGCGGAAAGTCATCCGTTTTAGTAAAACAAAAACAAAGCGGGAAGCGGTAAAATTCCATTAATATTTCAGTGTGCGATATAACATAACAATGTAGGTAACAAGTTGAACCTAGGTATCGATGAAGGAAATTCGTCACAGACTTCAGTTACACGTGGAAACGCAAACGCGTTAAAGCGATAAATCGATGTTTAGTGGTTTGTAAATGAACACAATCAGCCATATTTGTGGGCATTTACATAAGCCCCAATAAAACATTGCCCAATGTAATATTTTTCCACTTTTGAATCTTATATTAAAAATGTATTAAAAATGAACAGGATTGCAATGAATATATGAGTTTAAACAACTCAGGAGAATTTGCTACTCGATGGGACGTTATAAGCAGCTACTTTTGAACTCAATTCATGCAAGTTAACTGTCAAAACAAATACTTGAATCCTTTGAAGATGAAGCGAATTCATATCAAACTCAGTATATAAAATAGTTTCATAACAACTTTCGTCTAAGTTTATACTTATACCACACATAAATACAGAAAACTGTATGGAAATATTATGCTTGAGTATCACTCAGAAAGGATAAATACGCAGGTGTTTAGTCCGGCCCGCTGATCAATTATCGCTTTTCTCTAAACTCCTTTGGGCTCACGGTCTATCCTGTGTCTATTAAACTGAGAGACAGGATATTTACATATAGTTTATCTAAGCTAACATATCCTTAATAAGTAGATATCCCTCAAACGTCATTTACTTATCCAACATATAGGGTGACTGGTAATTAGTGACCGATATTTAAACACGTGATTGTACTCATGATTACAAACAACTTTCCCAGATAAACTTTTATTTTTTATTTTTTTATCATTACAGCAACCAATATAGCCATATTGAATGTCAGAAAAAAAAATCATAACCTTAACCTGAAATACTCCACAAAAATATGTGATAAACACATCGATATAGGACGCGAAAAAACTGCTATTTACGTTCGATATCGAATAACATAGGTCTCATTGGAACGGGGCTAACCGTCGTCAAATCAATGTCAATTCTCCACCTGTAATGTGACATGGGAATGTCACCGCGTTATGGAAATACACTGCTCATTATTATCGATATCGACATGTCGGGATTTCAAACGGCATATTTGTTGTGTGATTTTTCTACCATCGCTTGGACCTTTATTTTGATACTAGCGGTCGCCCGCGGCTCCGCCCGCGTGGATGTCGGTTTTCGCGACAAAAAGTAGTCTATGTGTTGTTCTGATATATAACCTATAGAGGACCCCCGCGGCTACGCCAGTGTGGATGTCGATTACCGCTACCAAAGCCTAACTTTTGTCGCGATGAGAAGCACGCGCTCGGACCTCCCGCCTTATTATACCTACCGACCGATTTTATGTATAAGTTTGGTATTTCTACACCGATTTCTATGATTCTTTTTTTATAGAATATGTTATAATGTTATCTTTTGTTAATTAGGCATGAGCGAGAATATTATAAACATAAGAGTAAACAAATCAATAACAAATAATCAGAAAGCTCCGAACTGGTAAACTATCGGGAGTTATACGTGTTATTGTGAGTCAACCATTAAAGATAGACATATGCTGTTGTGGATTTTTTTTTTAGATAATTTTGTGTAGAACATTTCCGTCATACATGATTTCTATGTAGCTTTAACCATTAAGGCTGCAAACGCGACGAAAGCTTAAAAAATGGTGTAACTTCTCCCGTTTTCCCAACATTTTCCTTCACTGCTCTGCTCCTATTGATTGTATCGTGATGAAAAGTATCCTATAACCTGCCCAGGAGTATGAAGAATAATTGTACCAAGTTTCATTAAAATCCGTCCAGTAGTTTTTGTTCCTATTAATAACATACAGACAGACAGACAGACAGACAGAAAGACAGACAGACAAAAATTTTACTAATTGCATTTTTGGCATCAGTATCGATCACTGATCACCCCCTGATAGTTATTTTGAAAATATATTCAATGTACAGAATTGACCTCTCTACAGATTTATTATAAGTATAGATATATAGATGAAAGGTAATGACGCGAACGCTATGATTTGTACAGTTTTAAAAAAAGGCTTCGATAAACTTTTTGTGAGTTCCTTCTTACGCTCAAGTATGTAAAACAATTTGAAGTTGCTTAAAATAAATGGCTAAAAGGAAAATAAAAAATTATATGATTACTTATACTGACCCAATTTATTAACAGATTATTTTATTTATTCTCTCTTATTTAAATTAATTTTAAAGTTTTTTTCCGTCATACTTCTTTACCTTGCCAACGAAATTATGAACGAAGAATGCGCTCAATGGACAAACCCCGACGTCATTCTGTGCTTCGTTAACGGCCAACTTCAACAGTTGTCAAAGCAAGAACCTTGAAACCTTCCACAGCAAGTAACCACATGTTATGCTAGACACAAAGGTATATCTAGAGTAACATAATTTTAAGCTCAAAGACCTTAGTTCAGTATTTAGCTCATGGGAATGATTAGCGTGCCAACAAAACAATAAGTTTCTAACTTCGCAAGTAATTTGAATTTCTCCTGTGAGAATGGAAGCCAACTCGTTGTTGTTCATTGCTCTCGGACTAATTTAAAAAACAATACTTTTTTATACTCATTTGCCGTGATTAGCTAAGTTTTATTGATAGATACATAGCTTCGGGAAAAATGTATAAAAGATTATCAAACGTTTGGTCCTGACATTGCAAATAATAAAAAACAAATTTAACAACAATATATTACAACGTAGAAAAAACCTACTTTCTTCTCAGAAATTATTCATCAGAAGGGCTGTCTATGAAAGTAAATAAAAGATATACCATAAAAGCTACTTACTTTAATATCAATATACCATAAAAATGTTTCTGCATATAAAAGCATTTTTCTAGTAAATTAAAACTTATAATTGTGTAGAGAATATAAAGTCATTCGGTTTTATGGTTAGCTCTTACGGACGTGTGAACTCTAGAATGCTTTTATTATTATTTTTTTTAGTTTGTAAAGAAACAATTTTCAGTCTAGACGCGTTTTTATTTGTAGATGCATTGTTGAACCGTCCAGTTTTGATTGTTTCGAAACATACATGACTATGCTATCTCGTATCTCGCGGTTTCTGCAATTAATAAATAATATATTAATAACTTTTATTGCATTTAATTTGCAGGGAAACTATCCCTGCAAATAATCCCGTTTTAAATAGCTATACATAAAATACTCGTACTTAATAACATTTTGTAAACTGTTACATTCACCAAAGTTGAAAATTCTACATTAGTCGGAGACCGCTATCGAGAAACTTTCCAAAATTAATTGATTTTGTGACCTTTCTTACTTTACATAGGGAAACAAACTGTAGGCCATGGGTTTCCCTAATTCAAATAGTTTAGTCGATACGAGCAATTTGTTGTAACCGCGAAAAGCGCCCATTACAAAACCAAATCTACAAACTGAAACACGCCCAAAGGGAACTTACTTTGGGGGTGCAGGTGAAACCGTGGTTGTAGTTCCCGCAAATGGATAAAAATAAATAAAAATTTAAGGTACATTACTACTAAGTTTCCTCAAAATGTAACCGTTTTTTAGTGTGAAGGAGTAACGAACATACATCCATAATTACAAACATTCGTTTTTGTCTACCATGCACACGGGACTATGGAGTCCCGGACTTTTGGAAGGCGAACGTGGGGTCGCTACTCCCCGACATCCGCTTCAGAAGCCCTGAGGGCACATCCGCCTCAGATGCCCTGCGGGCGTAGGATATCATGATAACCGACATGTCTTAGTTCATGAGTAGATTGTATATGTAGTGTGTTACAGTTCTTTATACACGAGATAGGAATAAAGATAGTGAACAACATATGTACTTCATAACCAAAAACCCCACAGAACAATAGTATAGGGATATCGTTCTTAATGTCAAAAATCGGAGTGGTAAAAGTGCCTTATGAAAATTTTAATCTTTATTATATAAATAATTGAAACTTATTCGATAAATAATTGAAACTTGACGTTGTATTGGACTGTATATAAAAATTTCGTTTTCATTCTAGACTAAAAGCTCAAACATTAAAATATACAAAATATTTTAAGCTAACGGTTTTCATGTAGGCATCGAGCAATAAGTTTGAAACTTTGTTTTAATGGCCAGAGAAATGTTAACGGGTTTTGTTTTTGTTTTTATTTTTTAATTATTGTAGGACGTGGCTGAATTTTTTTAATCGTTAAGAGAAAATGTTGTAACTACTTAACCAATATAATATATGATAATCATCATCATTAGCCTTCATATCGTCCCACTGCTGGGCAGAGGCCTCCTGTCACACAGAGAGTGAGCGTTAATCACCACGCTTGCTCAATACGGGTTGGTGTTTCAGACTTTATAGTCCAGGTTTCCTCGAGATGTTTTCCTTCACCGTTAATATACATACATATATGTATAGAATATAGATACAAATATACAAATTCTACATTTTATGCCAATAGTAAAACTGTTGTGTCTCATCACTGTTTTTGGCTAGATATACCTAACTAAGGTATCTAACAGGCTGAGTGCATATAAATAAAATGCACTAGGAACTCGTAATTGATTCTCACTCCCAAGAATTTCCATCACAATCTTATCTGACTCGTGAACATGAAAGTTGACTTACATTACAACTTGCTAAATAGAAACTACGTTAGTTTCAAATTCAACGCGGTCGGGGTGTAATATTCTTGGGGACATTTTGTAGACCTCAGCTACAGCGGTACCGCCTGTCACATTAGAGGCAAAGTACCGCCGCTACGTGCCTATGTCCACGGGATAGTTTTATTAGCTTACTAGAAAGACCAAATAGGTGGTATTATGTTTTATGAAGTTGTAAAAGGATTTGGTAGGGCCTCAGCAAGAGTCTCTATGCTTTTATAGGTAGTACTAGTTTTATATAATTAAGCCACATGAAATATCTACCACCAACTTTAGGGAGTTCAGAGACATTAATCGGTACAGTTATAATCTGCCTAACCTGTATTATGTTGGGGGTTAACTTCCAGTCTAACTGGATGCAGCTGAGTATCTGTGTTTTACATGGAGCGACTGCCTATTTGACCTCCTCAACCCAATTACCTGGGCAATCCGATTCCCCTTGATGAGACTGGTTGTCAGACTTACTGGCTTCTGACTACCCGGAATTACTGCCATAGATGTGCACATGAAAGTTGGGACCCACCAATTTAACGACAAACACAAATGAACTCGTTATGACAAGATGCCCAGATCGATCGAAGCTGCTGTTACTTAGCCACGAGCCCTTCATAGTCATCGTTGAGTCATGGTACAAAAAAAAACGGTACTGACGTAAATGCTCAGAACTAAAGGATTAGATAATCTTTGATAAAAACTATATTTAGCTACTATCTGCTTAGTGGTTCAGCTAATGGTGCCGAGCAATCCATAAAACACGATTATAATATCACATTAAGTGCTACTTAACTGTGAGCAGATCAGTTATAATCACAATAAAAGCCTGTCATAACTTCAAAATATGTTATAATCTCGTCTGATGCTAACTATAATAAAATAGACATAATATTCCCTTTTATTAACCGCATAACAACGACCATGCGTGTTTTTACGCTACCATTTTCATAAATTCATAAATATACGTTGGCATAAAGTTAACTATATGTTTTAAAGCTTCATTCGCACAGGCCTTAAAAATAATTCAAAGGCAGATAATGTTATTTCAGGGTTCCACATTTCAACAACAAAAAAAAGAGTTATGGAGCTCAGTGATCGAAAATAGAATCAAAAATGATTGGCACTGAATTCTATTCAAAGATATGGATCAAGTTTTTCACTTAAAGCCGTAAAATTAATTCAAATACTACCATATGTTATATACATAAGTTACCTATCAATAACATATTCATGGATAGAGAGATGAGAAACAATAGTTAAGAACCCACAGCTTGCAAAGCCGACTCGGGCTTCACCAGTTTTTTACTACGGTCACATGTCGTTTAAACTTTTACTACATATGAGTTCAAGAAGGGTTTTATTTTTTAAAGTTAAGGATTTATTATAATAAAAAATAACGTGTTTTAGTTATGAAGCCATTGAGATGAGCTCTCAGATCTTAAGATATTTAAGACATATTGTTACTATCGAATAGAATAATGAATTCAAGCAAATGAAGGAAACAACCTGATATCTATTTCTGTTGCTAGTTAACATTACTATGATGATAGATTGAACAAAGCGCACATTTTCAGAAATAGAAATAAGAAGTAAGTCAATATAGAATGGCATTTTCCGTTTACAATAATGTAATATGCAATAGTTATCTGTGTTTCATCCCACTTTGTCTACCATATAAATATATTTTGTCTGTCACAATACGGTGTTACGCAAATTGCCAAGCAAGCATCCTCAAAAGGTCATTTTTCATTACTTGACATCCCTCCAGATATTTAGAACTTGACCTCTAAACCAACCTTGAACTGTATGAAAATAGGAGAAGTCCACGGATGATGAATTGGGCTGAGATTATAATAATTCCGTCGCACTCAATTCTCTAAGGAACAAAACGCCGCCGGCCCATTGTGCGTGCGATATGGATAATTTATTATCCGCGCTAGTTTTTCTCCCCATCTTGTGGCAAACGATTAATCATAACAACCTAAGAAAATTAATTATAAGCGTTTCCTAAAAACAAATGCCTGATGGTTTGCATTTGTGAAAAATTATAGTTAGGGAAAAAAATCGTGAATATGGTCAACGCTACCTAAAACACCTAAATGTTAGTCATTCTTCCAACAGATGTAATGTAAATGCTAGCGAAAAATAAAAATGTTTACACAATAATAAATGTAGCTCAGTGTAGGCGAGATGTCGATATTTGAAAGCATTATAGAAAATCTAAAGTCTAGTCCACAGTTGCTGTGTTGAAACGGAAAAAAAACATTGTATAAAATTTTACATCGAAGTAAATGGGTTTCACACATTACAAACTACTTTGGCCCGCAATAAGGCTAAAGGCGGTTGGAACTTGTAACCCCAGCAGGCATTACACTATACATACTTGTAGAATTAATTGGATTCTGTGTGAAGCTAATAATGTTAGCTTCAAGCAGAAAGAAAGCCATAGTTATTTTATAAAACGCCGCGCCGGTTCGAATCGGTAGTACTAAAAAGTAATTTTTATTTTAACGACTCGAGGAAAATAATAACACAATTTGAACTCAGTGGGGAGATTTTTTTATTAAGGAATATATTTTACGTACAATTAGTGTTTTGAGGATAATACGTGCTTATTACAGTAAAAAGGAAACTTCCTGAAAGACTTAAAGATTACCTGGTTGTTACTGCCGTGGGACGGATTTCAAGAAATAATGTATTGTGTTCGATATCCTTACTAATAAATAGGAAAGTAATTATGTATGTCTGACACACTTTCACGCCAAACTAATGAACCGATTTTAAATAATACATATTTGGTAGACATACACGGTTAGTTTGTCCATAAGTAATACCATACCAATAATGATGGATGATAAAATACTAAAATTGTAATTAAATATTTTGTTTTTAACAAACAGCTGTTTCACCATTTCTTCTTTCCGGCCACAGCACTAGGAACACACAGTTAAAGAGTCGGGCGTCTAGGGGTGTATGTCATTCAAGTGAAAAAGTAGTAATTTAATAAACCCTCAATAAACTCATTTTACTTTGACTTACTCGAGAAATAAAACATAAGTACTTCCACTTCGCACAATAAACGTGTTCCCAAACGTTTTCTGCGAACAGGTGAAATAAATGAATTAAGCTAAATAACTATTTAAAGAGTGTCCTTCAGTGAATTTACAATGCCCATATATTTTCAGCGAAACAATTAAAGAAAATGCTTCGGTAAATTAAATTCTCAAAGCAAGCGATCTGAAGGAAAGGGCTTCATTTACTTAAATACGGTGTTCCGCTACGAATTGTGGATGTCACTGTCTGCCTGAGTTTTTATTAAACTGTCTCCCCCAAGCATTGTCCTAACATCCCATTAAAACTTATTCACCTTACAAATTGAATAAGAGAATAAGTAATTGTTTGAATACCTTTTTTATATTTTAAGTTATGTATTTTTTTTCACAGCTTATTTTTCACTTCAGCTTTCACGGCCAAATCTTCCGCATCGTTAAATATAAGGCACTCGCGTTCGCCCTCTGAAAAATCTTGCTTCTATTTAAAAATTAAACCTGCGCAGTGTACAGGATACTTTAGCGTTGGAATTAAAAATGAATTTCAATTTTAGCTTGTAGCAATACAAATAATTCAAGTAACTTATAACATGAAGTGGTGGAGCGACTAGTAATTAAATTGCGTTGCAGACGAAGGTTTTCCCACCATTTTCGAAAATAAATTTATCGAAACGTAAATAGGAGTGAGGCTGCCTTTCAACAGCTCTTTGCGAGCAGATAAAACTTAAACCACACTGTGGTAATATATTGAAGAACATGTCGGTATAAAAGTGTTTCTATATGGAGCCTGGTCACTTACACGAATTAGGAATATCGAAAACATTCTGGATGACGTAAAAAGAAAATGACTATCACGCAATGGTTTCTAGTATCGCCACATAATGACCTCGGGGAAAACTTCACCGGCACTCAAATATAATTACGAGATGTTATGTCGGAGATAGAAGACCATTTACGTTTATCAAGGATTAAAAGGGTACGTTTATGTTAGGCGAATGGCTATTAATAACACCATCAGTTTGACTAGTTTACCCTGTTGATTGCTAGTTGTTGATGCAAACGTAATGAACAAACAAATACGTTTGTATGATAACAATTGGCTAGGTAATAGCAGCTCTATATTTAGTTTAGGGAGACATACATGTGACTGTTTTGGATACACTCACATGATTCAACTAAATAGCTAAGTCAACACTTTATTTTACACCCAAACTTACTAATGTCCATAAGCCATTCAATATCAATTAGCACTCATTTTCATCAACAAATCTTGATGCCTAGCGTTATTCTAATTCACATTTGTATAACAAAATAATATGGGTTCGTGCCTCGCATGCAATGACGAAAACTGAATTATATGTGAAGGAAGAACGGTGTATCAGTTATAGTAAATTAATTATGAGCATCTAATGATAGCACTTAGTCGAATCTCGCCAACACGTGGAATATGATGACATGATTCACAACCCAATGGCTTATGAATGATACAAGACTTTAACGCTTCGCTAGATAGTTAGCTAGTCACACGCGCTCCTTTCGGTTTTAGAGTTTCTATTAAACTATGGCAATAACTCAAGTTTTCTAGTATCACAATAAACATATTATAGCATCTCTCAGATGCATTCTCAGTCATCAAATCGCATAATAATCTTCTACGATAAATAAAGGATTTTATGAATCATGAAACAGTTCTCGAGGAAATCGTTTGTGGGTTTTATGGGCATATTTATCACATCATCGTTTCACGGGAATCGTAAAATGAATCAGTTTTACAACATAGGAAAGGTTAAAATAATGGTTGTAAAAGAAAATTGTAAATTTTCCGTCGTTTCGTATGGATACGATGCCGTTTATCTGAGTTCGCATCTAAAGTGTCAATGACATTGTTTAGAAAACACATTCCGATTTTATCATCGCTAGTGGTGGTCCAGTGAGAAAATGAATCGTTTAATGTAACCAAGTCAAGATTTTTTTTTCAAAAAAGCCTTACAAACTATAATACATTCATACCTGACTAATAACCACTATGATAGCACGCGAGGGATTAATCTCCATTAAATTCTAAAACAGATGGGAAATCATCCATATACGTAGATATACGTGCAACATGCACATTAGCTACGTAGGCCGAGCTATGCAGCGTATGATTCATCATGCTGCCAAGTTTAAATTAGTTCAGGTGTTTGGCCTACAGAGTAACGAACATAAACAACATTTTAACGACTGATATTTTTGTAACTGTTATGTTTATTTTCAATCCATTTGCGATTCCCGATATTCTTATAGAAGTGGGTCTTCAATATTTACCAGTTCCTATCATTTGATACATCGATATAGTAAATGTTGCCAAGAATATAGGTCAACAGAGATTTATCATTGACGCGATCATGAAATATTGTACTGTAATAATCTAACATAACATACATATTGAAGTCGTAAGGATTTTATCGCTTCGGGTATGTTATTTATATGAATGCATTATAAATTATTTATTTTTTTCTTATTCTTGAGTATTTTCTATGGTCCTTTGAAGTTGTGGTCATGATTTGAACTGTAAATTTTTAGTCCGTAAAAGATTCTCGGAAACACTTGACACAAATTTTCGTTCATTGATCAAGTATAAACAATGATGAATCAAGTCGATTGCTTTCACGTTCTGTGTTTTTGCCATTCCATTTAAATTCGTGAAAAATAGTTGAATAAAAAGCTCTTTAAATTTGCGGGAATTCGAAGTACCTAGGTACTAATGCTAAAGAACTTATAAGACAACTATGTCAGGGTTTTCAAAATTAGATAAAAACTCTTAGTAACTCATCACTTTAAGTTTAAAGTTATTAAACTATTAAGGATTATTCATGTTTTTATATCACAATCTTCATCAAAAGTAGTCCGATAAGAGAGAAGTTAAAAATAAATCTTTCCTTTTAGTAAAATGATGTAAAAAAGCGGTAGGTAATTGTGTTACTAAAAGAGTGATGATTATAAATGTTGATGGATGGCAAGGAGGTCCAAAGAAAAGATGGATGAATAGCGCGAAGGGCAATAATAACCATGGAAGGGAATGATAAAAAAAAGAAAATGTAAGGAAATACAGCAACAAACCTAAATAACTAGAGAAGGGCACAAAATGATAGCGATAAAGGAAATGATTTTCTTTAAGTCATGTGTCTTTTGTTTTTATTTTCCGACTTTTCGCCAGTGTAGACTCTTTTCGCCGTTATCAAATCCTAGTCCTCATAGTTTCGGTGCTCTATAATTATATGCCAAATTATTCAGCACTCCAAAGTAATCAGAAGACACTTTGCGGAGCTCATTCATTCATCCAGATAGTTACCTAGGTCGTCGAGGTTCGTTACCAGGAAAATGGAATAGTATAGTGTTACCTGGCTTTCTCCGCATTCGCCACTGCACCGGCGGCGGCGCCGGGCTGCCCGAGCCCGACGATGCCAGCTTGAAGCCGTCACCTGCAAAGAAACAAGATCATTATCACTTGGGCACGTGAAGAAGTTTCTTCAGGATGCAATACATATATACCGGGAAGTTCAAGTATTAGAAATCCGAAATAAGTATCTCGCTTCTACGAATATTGTAAAAGGCTCTTTAAAAATATTGTATGAAATTCCATAGTTATCTACACTAAAACCCAGAAAATGGTAACTACGAGTATGTATAAGATAAATGAATTGGTCCTCGGGTGTGAAGCCGCGGGAAACGGCTATACGGAATATTCAAACATTTTACCGAAGTTTAGTGGAATATGCATTACTCTTAATATAGAACTATAATATACATAGGAAACATAAATCATCTTGGAGAAAGAGCTGCAGACCATTTAACTGTATTTTAGGTAACGACATCTGTTGTCGATAGGACAAACTAAGTAAACGCCGATGTGACGCAGAGTTGGCGATGAACAGCTAAGTTTGCTCCGAGGTTGGTTGCCAACGCTTCCAAGAAGTAAACTAAGATGCCGCTAGATGGCGTGCAATGTACCTACAGGAAAAAACCAAGCGAATGTAACTAGTCCAACAATACGAAAATAAGTAACAATAGCATTATCTGATATTTCGAAAATTAGTAGATAGAATAATGATTTTCCGATTTTCATATACAAATTAATTTCTTGAGTATTGAATTTGTATCCTTGATGATAATTATGACGTAAACACGAAAAACCTGTATTAAGCCTTCTAAGTACCCGGAACGTGTTCAGAATAAAAAAAAACGGGAAAAGCACTTTCAGTTGAACATTAAATGAAAAACATAAACCATAAAAATGGCGGACGGAAAATTCGTACCTATACAATCATTTTGATGATTAGAGGCATAAACTGGAAGGCCGCTTTATAATGAATTCGATACAGTAAAACGCTTTTAATAGCTCGATAGACTGTAAACATACGGTGAATTTGAAATTCTAATAGGATTTGCTGGCTTTGGACCACTTTTAGCAAGCGAGCCCTTTGAAACTCAGTGTTATCTGGGACAGGTAACACTAGGTATGCATTTACGGTTAGGTCTTCCTTTTTACCTTTCTCCTTTGGATATAATTCCAAGTTATCGAAGCATAAAACACAATTCATACGTATAAACTGGAAATATTATTATCATACTGTTAAGAATTTCAATAACACCCAGAAAAAGGCTTTTACAGTTTATTAAGATCAAATCGAATGTGAGAATTAAATAGATAATGTTATCAGATAATCGACTCCAAAAAAGCAGTTTGTGTCAAAATGTTTTATACAACAGCTTCAGGTATCACGCCAGCTTAATGGAAAGCTAAAATAGTTGATGATTTCTCACGATCAACTTTTCGTTTTGGCAACTAATTAGCAACTAATTCTGGTATCATTCTTTACGATTTTCGCCCATTTCATATTGCCAGTTTTACGGACCTTCATAGTTCAAAATAAAGTAACAATAACTGGTCACTAAACACGACTTCAATCCTTTAAACAAAACACTTTCTGTGTAACTAGTAAACAGTATGACGTCATTACGTCGGTAATATAGAAAACCAATTTGCTTCACAGACTGATGACATCAGAACTTGGCTTAAATTGACAAACGCTATTCATATGGCTATTGCAATCAACTGATAGTTATCGTTACGTTTTTGGATATGTAGTTACTTTTGGTTACTCGTTATTAAGGGCCACACCGTTATCCGATGGAATCGAGGACAGGCATTTATGATGTATTCTATTTATATTTATGGCAAGCTTTTAATGAAATTGCTTCTTTCTTAATCAAGTGTCACGAAGTATTACATTTTGTGACACTTCATTTGTTGCTCGACCAGTTATTAAAATAAAAAGAGAGTGGAAATGTATGTCCTTTTGCAATAAAAGCCTTGCCTTATCTTTGTTTTAGCATAAGTTGTAATTTAAGCATTTAAAGCGGTACTGATTTCAAAGAAGTATGTGCTCATTTAGATTATATTTTTCATAACGTTTTGCGGAATTATAAGCTTAAAGCATAATATGTAAAAACGGTTTGAGCCGTTGTTTCATTATTACCTAGTATATTAAACAATTTACCGCAAAATTTGGCGTTGGAAATTGCAAAATTTCCCACACGATTAAACATCGCATTCATTTCGTAAGTATGTCAACCTTCCCGAATCTGTATTTTTTTTGCAATAGAATATTAACTTTCTGGTATTGTCATAAGGTTGAAAATCAATTAAAGAAAGACAGATTGAGTTAGGTTGATGTGCTGGCGTCTGTACAGCAATAATTTTCGTGTTCTTGTTCAAATTTATAATTCAACATTTTTGTTTCAATGATGAATGAATAACGGTTCTAGGCGAATCAAAAATTTTAAAGGAAATTTTACCAATTAAATAAAAACCCAATATCCTTTGACTTAACATCTGGGTACACATTTTTTTAATACACCTAAAAGCATTGCCCCGATAATTGCGTTAAGTCGAGCATAATAAGGGACTAACCGTAGATTAAACGCAGATTAAATAAGTGATGTCGGACATTCGTCTGTGGGAGGAGTGATACGGGGTCCATTAATTGGGGCATTACGAATAATTACGGGTGAAATGTAATTATTAACAAGACTCTCTCTCTCAAATCCTTGATAAAGATCCTTATTGAAGATAGATAGATAAATAATACTCTTCATTATGTACACAAAAAAAGTCGTGGTAGCCTAGTGGTTAAAGCACCTTTCGAGTATGAGGGTGCGGGTTTTATTCCAGGTCAGGCAAGTACCAATGTAACTTTTCTAAGTTATACGTACTTTCTATGTTTATCTTGGACACCAATGACTGATTAAACGTGAAGGAAAACATCTTGAGGAAACCTGGACTATAAGGTCTGAAATCACCAACCCGCATTGAGCAAGCGCGGTGATTAACCCTCAATCCTTCTCCGAGGGAGAGGAGGCTTGGGCCCAGCAGTGCGACGATAAAAAGGCTGTGGTGATGATTATGTAGGTACATAAATTTAAATGATAAAGAAAACAAAAATTTAAAGTAAAGGTAACGGTGACACAATGGGCGGTCTTATCTCTAAAAACTATCTCTTAAAGACAGCCTTTGGATGGACTGAGACGAGAAGAAATATGAAGTTTGGGTTTCTCTCCTTAAGAAAATTGACAGCTAAATCTATTATTCTTGCCCTGTTACATCATATATAGGCATTTTCTTTAAGATTTTTCACAGAAAACCACTTAATTTGCTGAAAGTTATTAACTCAGTTATTCAAGATTTGCTAGGAAACTAACTCATTGACATACGAGTACCATAACTCTTATTTTACTGCAGTTAAATAAACAGATTGTTGGGCTTGGCATCGTTATAACAAGTGTACACAAACAAATTAAAGGCATACAGTTTTAATTACAGAAACGAGATACAATATTAATTACTTGACACCATTTTAACTTCAGTTGCGCAGTACGAAGCTTAGACTTGAATAAACAGGGAGAATTAATTTTATAAACATACTTTTTATTCTATTATTTAATTTTTTTATTTAGCTCGCAGCTAAGTAACATCCGCATGGGTCGATCGAGCATAAGGTTAAGCAACGCATGGCGCGGTCAGTCCTTGAATGGGTGAACATTTTGTCTTGACTAGTTCTTCCGTATTTGGGAAGGCACGCTATATTAGTGGCTGTCATTTGCACATCTTTGGCAGTCGTCATGGTAGAAGCTAGAAAATCTGACAACCAGTCAAGGAGGTATTGGGCTGCCCAGGTAACTGGGTTGAGGAGGTCAGACAGGCAGTCGCTCCACGTAAAACACTGGTACTCATCTGCATCCGGTTAAGACTGGAAGCTGACCCCAAAATAGCTTGGGAAAAGGCTAGGCAGATCACTTTTTAATTTGAACAGTAATACAAAACTAAGGTTTTTCTCTTGTATTTACTTAATAGCCACCAAAGCAGTTCGTGGTAATTCGTTATATTAGGAAATATTCATATTAATGGCTTAACATTTTCCTTGTACTAAATCAATCATGATAAAAGGAAAGAAAACAGGATTAAGTTAACACATTTAATTTATTACTTTACTCACCAAGGTTAATTAAATAAACCATCCTAAGTAGTACTAATTTATTTAATCATACACCAAAATAGAATAATTATTCAGAGCTCATCCATGGAGCTCACCAATTAGCAATTTCAATCAGCGACCAGTTAATTATACCTTATTTACTGACAGTTCAGTTTTTCTAAATATAGATTTAAACTAATTATTATAAATTATAATTTGATAGCTTCAGCCTAATGCGTTGCTTGTGTTGTACGCCAAAATATGCTTTTTAGGACTTAGGGTTGCTTTCTACCAGTAAAATAAACTAAATATATCAGATTGTGGTGGTTTGACTGGCTGGTTGGTCTAGTAGTCACATAGCGCGACTGCCTAGCCGGGCGGTATGGGGTTTCGGGTTCAACTCCCGGGTCGGACCGTAATCGGTTTATGGGTGTCAAGAAGTATCTGTGCAAATAAATGCTCGTGCGCGATAATAATGTAATAAAAAATTCAACAAAATTTTCCTAATCTAAAATTATAAAAATATGTATTTCGTCGACGGTCGCTCACACTAGCACTTCGGGCGCTTGAAGCTCCCCACACTAGATTGTAGATACAATGAATATCAATTTGGTCAATTATTTTGTCATAAGATTTTCACTGAATAAAATATTTATTAAAATAAAGCTGCATTGTTTCGTCAAAAATCGCAATTCGAGAATTCTATTATCATATTATCTAAGAAAGTCGTGTTAGTTACTTCGCTTATAACTCAAGAACGGCTGAACCGATTTAGCTGAAAATTGGCAGGGAGGTAGTTTAGAGCCAGGAGAAGAGTAGGGTAGAATAGGGTAGTAGTGTAGTGTAGAGTAGGGTGGAGTAGGGAAGAACGGGAGCGAAGCCGCGTGGGCAAAAGCTAGTTTCTTTATAAAATATAAATTACTGGAGCAGCAAATTACACAAAGCGTGAATACAGCCTCACATTTGCAAAAGCTCGAAGCCAGTCCAAACATCTGTAAAACAACATCAACGCTAACTTTAATCAGGTTAAGTACCTGAAACTTCACTAAGTTTGTTAGACCTCACCTAAGCAGTTTTTTGGACTCTGCCTTTAATTACAAAGTTCCTTTCAAAGCAAACGGTTGGCCCCAGAATATTCTAAAACCACGGCTTTAGCAACGAACTCGCTTGAATTCGTATTATTTCATCAATTTTTACAGAGCTTTACAGAATTTAAATTTCATTACAGATTTGTCTAGTGTGACACAATGGAGTTTGTTATCTTCTTGCGAGCATTTTCTGGCGTCTGGCGATTGTCAGCTCCCGTAGGACTAAGAAGCCATATCTTTACTTCATATTCTAAAGCTGAAAATTGGTTGGTTTGCTTGAACGCACTAATCTCAGCAGCTACTGATATGAAAAGTAATTTCAGTGTTAGATAGCCCATTTATCGAGGAAGGCTATAGGCCTATAATACCTACTTTAATCAGGTTACGCGGAAAAGTCCCTACGAGACGCTGTCGAAAAAGGTGGCGGAAGCTGAAATGTGACGTTTTCATGTCTGTGCCATTGCATGACTTATCTTATTCTATTATGTTCATAGTGTGGACGATATATTCTATGGCCATAGCATAGTGCCAGGTGATAGGGGACGGTCGTCGCAGACAACAGGTAATGTAGCCAAAGTAGATTTGGATAATATCCCAAAGTGAATCAGTATGTGAGGTAAATGTGCAAGTGATAAAGTACAAGGTGACAAGCAACCTATAACATAATTAAAGAGCTTAAGTAAATCCTAAAATATTTATCTCTTGATTATTAAACAAGTAGAACAAGAAATCTTTCAAACATATTTGCGACGATTTGAGACGTGATTACTAATTTTAAAATTCGCACAAAAATATGCTCACTATTGGGATCATACATACATTAAACATATTCAAAAGGAATCAAAAGAGTATGTTTCTGAAGACTTCGCCATATGCACGGCAGGTGGTATTTTACTTATTTACCATGCGTACGTTTTCACGACACGGAACTCGTTACACTTTATGGCACGCGTGAAAGGTCATATTTACTGTTATTGTTATTCCTTCGGAACATGGTTTTACCGTTTTACAAACGTTTTTGAAATTATTTTCAAGCATTCAAAATTATTCTTTCTGCCAGGCTGATATTTAAAAAAATTAACTCTAATTTCCTCGCTGATGGCGGCTGCACGCTTCAGATAGAGATAGGTGGAAGACTTTGGGGGAG
Source organism: Heliothis peltigera (assembly GCA_958496145.1). Taxonomy (NCBI): domain Eukaryota; kingdom Metazoa; phylum Arthropoda; class Insecta; order Lepidoptera; family Noctuidae; genus Heliothis; species Heliothis peltigera. The sequence goes on from OY292337.1 coordinate 6,633,144, forward strand.
GCCTTTGCCCAGCAGTGGGACAGTATAGGCCAAGAAAAAAAGCTCCCTTGAGACAATTTTGCTAAAACTGAATAAAAACATCAAAGACTAAAAGTAATGCAATCTTGAATTTCCAGAGACTATTCTGTGAACACAATTATTTCGAGTAACTTTTCAACTGTAAATTAAAATGTCTTTACAATCAATTTACTAGCATGATTTCTTTCAGTGAAGTCGATAAACGACCCCACCCAAGTCAAGCAATCTTCAAACTGGAAACTACCGTTTATTTAGCGAATGCTTGAACAATTCCGGCATCGGGACAAACGAATGGGAAATTAAACGAGACGCAAATGTGAACACAGCGAATTGGCGGGAAACTGGCAAAATATTTGTTTTGCTCTGGCAACTTCGAGCCGTTCGGGATGACTGGAAAATCGGAATGTTACCCACAGTTGACGTTTTAGTTTTTTTGTGATTGATCGTTTGTTTGACTGTGAAACACCACACTTTAGACGGCAGAATCTATTGTTCGCAGGCTGACTTGCAGCGTGAAAAGTGTTACCTAACTAGCAGAAGTGTTAAAACGAAATACGTAATAAAAAATGGATTTAGTTTTAAGTCATGAGTATTCCATGTTATCACTGCTCGAACCGGCGAAAAACAGTTGAATAAACCAACAATAATTAGTATTTGAACAGTGTATTCAAAATGTTACACTAAAAATATACATTTAAGTACCTATATCAATTTATAATTGGCGTAATAGCATAGGTAACAAACAACCAGTAGTCCGAATTGAGAACCTCCTCATTTTTGACGTCCAATAAAAAGGTTATTCACAATCATACCATATTACATTAAATCTTACAGTTCAAAAGAGACCATTCAACCAATCATAATTACTTAAACTTTCGTTGCCACAATAAGGCAGGGTTAAACCACGAACCTCACATATTCCCTCCAAACATTGTCCTCGCAATCTCGTCCTGATCCCCATATATAACCAAGAATATTAGAAAATAAAGGCGAAAAATGTGTGCCCAACATTATCCGCACAAACCTAACATTCTGAGAAAACATTGTCGTAAAAATAACATGTGTTTGCTTCCGTAACGTAAAATGTTCCGACATGTACGGCTAAATTGAAATAGCGCAAGTATTGCATTATTCATAAGAACCCTATGAATATGTCGTTAGGTAAATTCCGGGCTCCCAACTATAAACCAACTTACAACTAGATTTAAGTTACTCTGCCTTTTCGCTTTTTGTGTCATTCGTTACTTACATTAAAGCACCTTCTAGTTCTTTTAGATTTCAATAAAATAAACGTCACTATAAATCTAGTGGGCAGCACTGCAATATAAGCGACTTTAAAATATTTCAGCTGCAAATCTGCTCAATTTATATTGCAAACAATTTGCAAATTCATCAGTTCGTTAGAAAACCAAACAATTTATTTCTGAAAAAGCGTTACATTAAATATGAAAACTTTTAACAGCTCAACTAACGAACAATAAATGTTATGCCAGACTTGTTTTAAAATAGCTATATGCAATAGGAAATCCTTCGATATGTAGATGAACTGCAAAAAAAAGATTAAAATGCGATTATAAAAAAATATATACTTGCTTCTGATACCGAAGAAAAATCATAATTCATGCGATTTTCATTGCGAAATCGTTTGTCAGAGATAAGATACCGAATGCTGACCAAAAATGAGTACGAAATTCAAATTTCAAAAGTCACGGACTAAAAATTGACGTTCCAAAAAAGTTTGATGTTGAAAACTCTACCGTTGCACCGAATTCTACCTCCCGGCTCGCCGCCTCACTCAAATTCATATCTCACGGTTTTAATTAAACCGTACTTTGACGGGAATGTAAGCGTGGCGTACGTGAATGGTAGAAATAACTGAGCGCTAGTCTAATACGTATACAAGAGTTATCAACTGAAGCAATAATGCAAATGGAAAATGCTTTGTTGTCTATTTTCATAGCTTAGTTGATGTTTTAGATGAACTGATGAGCACTCGTCGTACTGTTTCATGAGAAATTGTTTTTACAGAGAATAGACGATGCATTAAGGACAACGGTAATAAAAAATATATATCTTCATTATTATCAAAGGAAAACAAATCCAATCGTCTATTTTTAATTACGTTTTCTTTTTTCATTTTTATTGAATAAAAATAATGCGTTGTATAAAGGTAGACGAAGGTAGCTAGACACATTGATAAACAGTTTGAAGATAATAAGGAACTCCGGAATATTAGCATAGAGCAGTTAAAATAAACAGTAAAAATGATAGCAGTATCTACTACCGGATGCAATATGCATGAAGATAGTACTATTGTTTCTAGACATGAGTTAACATTGTAATTGCAGATAAAATGGCATACTTTCCTATAAGACAGCGCATCCTTCACGATCACGAGTTACAGTGCACGCTTTCTCAAAAATGTGTTTTATTACTAAAGGAAACAGCCTTATCTCACAGTTTATTACTCGCGAACTATGTACTAGCGAATGTTTAAAATGTTCTGACAGTAATATTGATGTTTTCCACTCGATGATTGGTGCAAAGAAGGCATCTTTTGTCTTCATTGTTTCCCAATACTGGTAGATGTTGAATATTCAATAGGAATCGCAGCGTGACCTGATGATAATGCCAGGCTACACAATGTTGAACTACGTATAGCCAGCCACAATGGTTTGGTAAGTTGATGCGCACATCAGATTTAAATAGATCTTGGTTTTAAGACGCGTCATTGGTTTGTTTAATCTTCTATTTGTTGAAAATCAACATGTAAATATAGTTCTTGGAAGCAATTGAATGAATGAAATTGTTATTATTGTAATAATTTGCTTTATTGAACACGAATTCAGTTGAATGCGTTTTATACTTTATAAATATCTCTTTAACAAATATTCGTGAATGTTTTCGAAGCAAACCGAGATTTTGGTTAACCACAGGTCCATAGCTAGGCACTTGAAAGGATCCAATGTTTGAAATGTTTTTGAACAGTTATAGACATCTTTTGTTTCTTGTCATTGAGCTCCAATCTAAATGACGACAGTTTACCACGACAACGACACTATACTACTCCGGAAAAGTTAGTAGTTATTTTTATAAAAGATAAACAAAATAGCATCTGTCTGGCGTAACTGTCGGGGTGGTAGAAATTAAGAGAAATGGACGGTTTTTTCCACTCAATACGGTTGGCGACCCTACATGTTTGCCTTTGAGCCTTAGGGATTATTTTGATCCCAAAAACTTTGTGAGGTTTTTTCTTGACTGAATACGAAAAGGCACAAAAGAATACTGAACCACCTGTAATCCTCAATGGAGGATTTAGAAAAAGGTGAGCCAATATCTAGTATTATATACTCTTAGTTTCATTCACATTTCGTTATGGATATTAGCGTACTTTTTCGACAAATTGGCATAACCCACGAGAATTCCTTTTCTTCTACAATAAGAATAAAATCCGTTCTCTTTATCGTCAATGTCAACATAATTTTCCACTACAGTCAGTTAGTGGAATTGGGTCAGACTTAACAGAGCGATTCTTAGTAAGTTCTTAAAGAATAGTTTCAGGCGCTAACTTCTCCGAACACTTATCTCTGGCAAGTAACGAAGCTGTGTGCTAGGTCAGAAAAGTTCAGATGTAATGTAATGAGGCGGACACTAAGAAAGGCTGTTTAACAAGTTTCGACTGTTTAACGTTTGAAACAAAAATTCTTGGTCTTAACATGAACCGACGCTTTAATCGCAATTCACCAAACAAACTAAAAAAACAAAGGAAAATAATATTTTACATGTATTTAATTTTGAAGTCTAAACATCAGTGTTAAGGCACATCCATCTGCAGCCTGCTACGTGAAGAAGAAAAATAACGTGTTCCATTTTTCGGTACAATATTTGATTGAAAACAAACATTTAGCCGTATTTACGTAAACTGCAACAAACACCAAAACGCAGCCATTCATTAATGTCACAAATTAGATGCAACTGACAACATAACAACTTATAAAGCCTTAAAAAAATAAACAGCAGTATCAAAAGCAATTACGATCTCTTTGAAAAGCATGTCTATTGGACCATAAAAAGGCGTGATATAGCGGTCAATAAAACGGAAGAGGAATATCGGGTCATTACCTAGAAGTAGATAGTGAGATACAGCCGGGCAATTTGCCGCCGGCGCGGGCGGCCGAATGAAATTGTGCATCTGCACGAAATCGCTTTCACACTGGCACCGGCCCGTATTTTCTCTTCCCTCTGTAAACGTTGAAGGCACAATCTAAATGGGATTTAATTAGAAGTTTGTCTTCAAGTTTTATTGTGATTTTATTTAAAGACAATATCTAGAGGTAACTTTACGATCGCGTCAGGTGTTTATTTGATTGGAGCTTTTATAAAGGATGATCTATTTTTATTCACAGAATTGGCAAATACAGACAAACACCTTTCTTGGTAACATTTTTTTACTCTATAGTTTAGTAATGTATCAATTTCTACGTTCTATAGTTTTAGGATATCGAAATTTTCCATTATTGGCTACCAAAGGTCAAAGACCCAAGTTCAAGGAAATAGAATACAAATGTTTATCTCGTGTAACCTGATCATTACTATTTACAATGTCTTGTCCTAGATTAGAGCGACGAAACTAGTCTCCTCTGACCTAATTAAAGAATTCGTTGTGACAACTTAAGTCAGTCCATTCTACGCGGTTCTTAATTAACTGATAGTTACACAAATACGTGTATATATGGCGTATCTTGGTACGCTACCGGGCAACAGTACACTTGAAGAGTTTGAAATTTATATGCATGTATGCGAATTGTGACGACACATATTTAAATGTAAAACCGAAAATAATATTGTAGGTGTTTTATGCTACCATGGTAATGGTAGAGAAGTAAGAGACAAAATTTGCAATGGAAATAAATAAAAAATCAAACTACTGCTTCAAAGAATAACATGAGGATATTTAAATTACATAAGAGTAATAGAGTTTTCTGTGGATGATTTAACTACAAAGCTACAAAGCGAAATGAGATGCTCTTTCTCACAAACAAACAGCAATGAACTTTCAGAAATACATCTTGTCGATACTCCTTTTAAAATTCAGCTGTCGTCACGCCACGGGCTTAATGCAAATAAGGATGCTTTCAAGTAAAAACGTCAGTCTTGCTCTTCACATTTTCGCTATTTTCATAATGTTTTACTACATAATGAAAGACCGAACGAGGAAAAGCGTTTTATCTCCATTTACCATGCGTACGTTTATGTTTTTTTTTGTGACAGCCGTATTATCATTTCGCGCCAAATGGCAGTTTAAATATTTGAATTCTAATATGGAACCCTCTTTAGTGTTCCATTAAGTAACAGATCTAAAATTATTAACTTTTTAAGAAGTTCACTAAGTCAAAATCAAATTAAGAATTTCTTTGCTGATAATGTTGTAGATCACTTAGTTAAAATATTTGTGCCGTAAATTGCCATGTAAATTGCAGAATCTCTAGCCTTGCTGAGTTCGTCTTTGATGCAGTTGATTGAGCATTAAGGGCACTCGAGCAGAAATGATCTGAAATCAGTGTGATTAGGTACTATTACTTCATAGATTAGATACGAAACCATTCGAAGTCTCGAAGAATGATTTAAATATTTGGCTAGATTGTAATGTAAATGGCAGCATACATTTCCAATGGGTAGGTTGAAATGAACTTTGGAATACTGGTTTCCCGTATAGTGAAGGTCAGACAGAAATAATTTAACCTACATATGTACATATTAAACCAGCTTTTGCCAGCGGTACCGCGTACCTACTTCGCCCACCCGGATAAAAAGTAGCCAATAGCCTTCCTCGATCGAGGAGCTAACACAATCGGACCTGTAGTTCTGGAGATTAAACAAACTATGTATCTCTTCAGCTTTATAATAATAGTATAGATATATAATCAATCAATGTTAGGTATTAAGGTAATGTTTATGTAATATTATTTTAGCTCTCTCTGCAATCATCAGTTTAATTATCTCTTTCGTAAGCGTTATTTGAATATCATCATCATCATCCTCCTGCCCTTATCCCAAGATTTATTTGGGGTCGGCGCAGCATGTTTTTGTCTGCCACGCTCTTCTATCTGGCGTCATCTCACAAGTTACATTCTTTCTAGCCATATCGATTTCATGCAATCCTCTGGATCCATCCACATTCATGTTCAAGACCTTCCTCAGAACATGATCCTTAGCGTTATTTCAATAATAGTAAATTATTAATGGCATTGTGGATAGCTTGTTCAAACCCGGGATTAATTGAATTCAATAGATTTGCAAGCCAAAACGCGTGCAAAAATAACTTTTTCGCACAAATACAATACCTATACTAATAATACACGGGTAAGAATTTACACAACATGTATCATTGAATTTGTTAGCTTGACTTATTCTTTATTCAACTGTTTTTAATAAATCATTGTTTTTTTAACGATCTTTTAGTTATTTTGGTAACACTGAATGCTTTTATATTCGTAGTGAAGCAAAATGTATCGAAATAAAGATTATGTTTTTCATAATCTCAAAAGTCTTGTATCAAATTAGTATCTGCTTCAATATTTGATGACACATTTAAATTTGAATCAGCACTCTTCATACCATCTCAATTATCAGGGTTTATCTTCAGTTTTATTGACTTTATAAAGACAATAGAATAAGATTTGGACATTAATTCGAAAGGCTTAGACGCCTCTTGAAACAAAGGGGACGAAATAAATGAAAGATTAGGATTACAAGGCATTGTTTAAAATCTCATTATTAATTAAAAGACAGGCGTTTTCCTTTCCTCTTAAGTCAATGATAGAAATCGGATTCTTCAGGATCAATCTAATTAAAAAAAAGATCGATTGGTATTCTGCACAGGATTATAACGACTAACAGCGGAATTTTGTGACTTATCTATTTCGAATTACTTACTAGAGATAAAAAAATAAATAATTAGCCCTATAAAAGAAATGAGCAGATAGATAGGTTACATTGTTCATCTTTAATCGGCGTTCGACATCAATTATCAGAAAAATAAAATTTTCAAAACAGATAACAAAAGAAAAGTAAGAACTAAATTTTCTTAAGACATCCATTACATTTTAAAATAATTATGACAAGAGAACACTATTTTAAAAGCTTTTATTTATTTTCGCTCATAAAGACGTATTGTTCTAATCAATTGTCATAATGACCAATTTATCATCATGCTTAGCACGACCGACGTTCTAATCAACAACCAGGGAATTATAGGAAGACAAGTTGTGAAACAAATTGGATTTACTTATATTTGGTAATGTTTATTACGATTTTGAAGAACAGAAAAAAAATCTAAATTAATTCAAGCATCAAGTAGTCTGCACTTCGTGAGATAAAAATAAAAATTTAAAAAAATGTACTTAATACAACGCACAAAATTATAATATACTAACTAGCTTTCTCCCGCTGCGGTTTCTCCCGCGTTCCGAAAGCACTTCGTGTAAAAGCAACTATAATACTGAAAATAATTTGCATGAAAAAATAAAAAGATACACAAATACATTTTTACAAACTTTCGCATTCATAAAAATTAGATACAACATTTTGAGATATAAAAAAATACGCATCAAAATGAGAGCCTCCTATTAAGTAAGTCGGTTAAACAGAACAAGGCCACAAGTTGAGCGGACTATTTACAATTTTAAAGTTATTGAATAAACAATTCGTCGCAAAAACACACGTGTATGAAAATATTGAACAAAACAACGTCAGTGCACGGCCGGTCGAGCAACGAATCGAAATGACGATAATCAGAATTTACAAGTCACGTTTCCGTACGAATAGGTGTAGTATGTTGTACAAGCAATATTTTTTTCTCAAATACTGCAAGTTACATTGCAAGACATACATATAAAATGCATGAGGATATTGAAATGACATTATAAACCAGCCGTTTGCCGCAGTTACCCTCTTGTCCATATTTTATTGTAAGAAGTAGGTTCAGCCATTCAGGAGGAGACAAAATTGTCAGAAAAAGATAAATTCAAGATCAAGCTAGACACTCTCAGGGGGTTATCTCTTGGCTTTTTAACCCATAAAGTGTGTGTGGTTGTGGCACCATAGCCCAAACGAATGAACCGATTTCCATGCGGTTTTTTTTTGTTGAAAGCTAGTTTTCCAGCGATAGTTTGTAGGTGTTTTACCAAAATCAGCTCAGCCGCAGTGCTGTTTTATCATTAAATTATTTAAAAAGAAATCCCTTACCGCTAAAACTGACATTTAATAGGTATAGATTCAAAATATGTGGCGCTTTACTTTCACGTCGGGGTACCGCGTTAATTTTCACATAATGTTTTATTGCATTGTAAAGTTGACGGTACCACGACATGAAAGTTTCATATTATTTATGACTCTTAAAATATTACTTAATTTCTATGAGATAGGTGAAGATGACCAAAAATCATAGCTGTAGGCACGATTAAGGTTAATTGGCTTTATATAATCCGGTTTAAACTGATATTTATTTGGTCTGTATTTTTTTTAACAATAGTTATCTTATATTCTTAGGCGGTTATTGTGTGTTTGCTCCAGAATGACGCGCAATTTGAGCTTCTATATCACCCCACCAAAATTAAGTTAAATAAGTAAAAATAATTGCACATCCATCTATTTCAGACGATTAAGTAGGGAGAGGTTTGTTATAAAAACTTACCTGTAAATATATTCTTATTTCCAATCCTATTGCCTACAAAAAGGATGTAAAATCCCAAGCTAAATACCTTAATACTGCATTTATTCGGAAAACCAATAAGATACTATTTACCTATCCATGACATGGTTCATCCAAGGTCGAAATTATGCCAGCACAAATAAAAAAGCCTACTGAATGACGTCAATCAGTAACCAGACAACATTACTGTGGCAACCGAATATTATTGGTGTAATACCAATAACGGAATTCGATCGGCTAACTTACATCGTTTACGACGCAGCTTTATGTATCCCTTGAACATCGCGTTCGTCCTCAGATGACGTTGGAGCAAATCGGGGCCTATGTTAAATATTATTTAATTTCATTGAGGGTGAAGAGTTTGGAATCGCAGCCCAACACAAACTTCAAGTTGTTCATAGTGTGGGTTCCAACTCATTCTACGAGACTTCCCTGAAGAAAGAGTTTCGGCAGACAGGTATCGAAGACTCTAGCTAGCCGAAGCCGTATAGAACATAACTCTTACAAATTCTCTGTTTAAAAACTCTTTAGTTGTACTGAAAAAACATTTAGTTACACAATGTCCGAATAGCCACTATAATATACCGAAAAATTAAAAAATAGAACTGTCCTAAACTAACTGGAACTTATTCGTAGGTGGTGAAACAGGCCCTTAGAATTTCTTGTGGACGAAAGAAACCGTTCTTAATTTAAACATCTGAATTGAACTATTCAACCTTTTTGTGTATTTTTTTTAACGGAGCATTTACAGGTCTGTGTTATTTATCGAGAGCATCGAGCGGTGAATTTCCTACTTTTTGGGTCATTACGCTAAAACGCGATCCTGTCGTATTGACGTCACGCCTGAAGGAGAACGAAGCGGTTAACATAAGAGTTTGTGTAAATATACCAAGCAACGGTTTGTATTATACAAACAAAGCTTACTATTAATTTCACATCGTATTCGTGTAATTAGTCAAAAGGATATTTTATGGTTTATCTCCGTGGTCCATACACAAGCCATCAATGAGTTTTACATAATTGAAACGAAATTGCTGTGTCAACTTTTAGCGCACTAACCTACAGAACTCAATACTCACTTGCTTTTATTTCCCTCACAAAGTAAAGACCGTATATAATTTAGGTTTTCTGAAATCCGCGACAAAGACTCCCCGTACCTACCTATAGCTGGATAGCTCCAGACTTCGCATTTCCCCGTTTGCTTTTGTCATTTTGTTATATGAAGCCAAGCATGAAAACACAACGCTGGCGTCACTACCTCACATGTATTGAAAAATACGTCTTTCTTTTCAGAATTCCTTATAACACAAACAACGGTAAATACGGGACTATGCTCTGAAAGCATTATCATTGATTTACAAATGTATGTAGATAGTTCTAATGAATGACGAACTGTTTTGCACATGTCATTATTATCATCATAGTAGGTAGGCACGTAGGCTCACGTGATTCAGTGAGTTGTAATGTGGAGTTTGAGTCACGCCCATTTATCTACAGCTTACTGAAGGATTATTTATGCATTTACACTTTATTACTGCACTTTATTTGTAGGAAAAAATATAACTTGTACTGAGCCGTCCTGATGGTGGAAAGGCCATTTCTAAAATCTAGGAATGAACTGACAGTAAAATATAGAATTACAAGGTCTTCTGCCACACATGTTTTATTGTTAACGAAGAAGAAAGAAGTCTATTCCCAAGATTAATACTTAGAATTAATTAAATAGTCTAATTTTAGCAGTAACAACACCAACATCCAGTCTACCTATCTAGCTAACTTTATAAAGATCCTCGATTCATCTCCCACGCTACTTGCAATTCACGTCACCACTCAAGGATTCGATTCCGACAGTGACCGCCAGGACAGATGGATGGTCCTTCAACGCGCGAAGACTATGCTAACACCATTCAATAAATAAATGATTTGAGTCATGCTTATCAATGAGTAAATAAATCAAGAATAATTATCGTTCCCCGTACAAAGATATGAGTACAAAATATATAATTAATTATTTCAACATCAAAGACCTCCAGAAGGAAGAAAAGTGGGATTCAGTCTGTTAAAGTCTCACACACATAGATTACTAAGAGTCTGACATAATTGGCTGTAAACAGCCATAGTGAATTTCAAGAATTATTAATTTGAATGTGTTTTTTCGTCAATAATAAGCCATCTTGAATTAGTACTGTAAATACGACAATTAAAAACGTTATATCGACCATTCGCTATCTCACTGTGTACGTTACATACGCCTCGTCTATATTCCATAGTCCGTCTACGTGCCAGATAAGTTTGTTAAAGTCATATTGTAACTTGCCAGAATTTAACGAGTTATTAATAGAACTAAATGTGACCCCACGTATAGATTACATCAAAAGTGTTTGAAGCAGGTGTTGTGGTTTTAACCTAAATATGGCTACATCGGATCCTATTTTAGTTTATGATCGGTTTTTACCGCGTAACAGTAATAGAATAATGTGGTTTTATTCATTAGTAATTTTTAAATATAAAAATGTAAGTCTGCATACTGCATTTACTCATAGGTTGTAGTCACTGTGTTACCTAAAGTATATTTTCAATTAAATGTATTTCATCCTTATTCAAATGAACCAATTCAATTTACTTTAAGCCCTCACTGTGGAACCAGAAAATAATTGGAAAATTATAGATTCTGTATGTCTCTGCCTTCCACTTTCTTCGTTAAAAAAAGTGTGACGTTTTCTTTTGTACCAGTGGTTGCGTGTCGCTGAAATATTTTATTTCAATATTGTAAGTGTTCCCATTCATTTACCACTAAGCCCCCTTCGTGCTTCAGCAAGCACGTTAAGACCCAAATGTATTGTAAACTTAGACAAGCCTGAAAGTATGGCGTTGTAGGAGGGTTTTGGAGGTCAGATTGGTAGAAACTCCGTGTAAAATAGTTCTATTCAGCTTCATCCAGTTTGACTCAAAGCTTACCCCAACTTTATCGTGTTTGAAGAAGCGACAGACACGGTAATCTAACAATGTTATTTATCAGTTTTTAAACGTTTTCGTGTTTAGTTCGCCTTTGAAACTGGTGATAAAATTAACTTCTGTACATAATGTTTACTAAACAGTGCTACTGATAGCGGCTATGGATTGACGAGTATTTTGGCCTGTTCAATATCATCAAGGCTATGTTTGAAACGACGACTAGCATGTACGAATATTAGTAGTCTCACAAAAAAAGGATGAAATTAATACCGCTGTAGTATTCAGACAGCGGATTCTACGACGTTGTTCCCAAAGAGACATTTGTCTCTACTAACCACGTCGTGTGTCATCAATGTCTTTAGCTAATACAATAGTTTTCTTACCACATCTGCCCGCCTTTTAGAAATCAGCTTTAGACCAAACGGACGGCCATTCAAATTTAAATAATAAGCGTAGGATTCCGAATAAATTTCAACCACAAAGCGTTGTATTTTGAAAAGAATTCATTACTATTCTCCAGACGTTTTCTACGTAAGGACCAGACTGAAACTCATATAAAATGGCATTTAGTAAGCTACCTGGAGGATATAACATTATGGTATGCTAAACACGATACCTATTGGATTTATAAAAAGGATAACGTCCCCACGAACCCTATAAAATTGTGATGCTAGAAATGACACATAAATGTAGCACGCTTTCAAAGTGTATTGGAAAATAAGGTACAAAATGTTGGTTTGACTGTACTAGAAATACGTATCTAATATGCAAACGAAAAAGATAAGTTTTAATGAGAGTAGGAATATTCAATAACAATTCTAATACCACCAAAGCCTTCGGCAAAGTAATTCGATATTATATTTTGTATATTATTATGTGTTTTTTGTAATATCACACTAGATTCATTTAAAGTTTTACCGTTTTTATTCGGATTGACATTCCTAACTTATTCCTGAAGGCAAATCAGCATTACATCTTGCCGGAATATTCTCGAAATATTTTAAACAATATGTAGAAATTTAATGACACGAATGCTTAAAAATCTCATCATATTATGATCTAACCTGAACATTAACGAGCTAAGCTCTGTCATTGATAAGAAGTACCCAGACAAACTTATCATTTGTTCGTGATGTGTTATGTATCTTTGCGTTAAACTAAGCAACCGAATAATCAGCATAATTTAAGAGTTCATTGCATGATATTTTATTAAACACACGGAATTTAAGGTTTTCCCAACTCTTACATCTATTGACGACAAAGGTTTATAAAAAACTGTATAAAATATACACTATAAAATATTACATTAAAATAACCGTAACAATACGAAAACAATGACCACTCAAGGGAAATCAGTTCATAGTACCTGCAGTATTGTGTTACCCGTAATTGAAAAACAGTCATGAAATTTTGTACGCGCTCCAGACAATAAAACAAGCTATTCTAACTGGTAACACGACCAATCATTAAATCCCATGACACTGATATTCCAATTTTCTCAATATGTAAGCATCGGCTTTTTGAATAAAACAGGAACAGCCGTGGGAGTTTCAATAAATATATATTTTGTATGCATGACAGAGCAAAGGCTGAATATGAATAGAAAGGGGAAAAGGTTAATTTTATCGATATCGTAGTGGTAGCGATAAAATGATACGACTCATTTTAAAAGTGAATTTATGTTTTGATCTAGCTTTGCGTCTGTCGCGTGCAATACGTACATACGATTGATAGTATGAGGCATTTGCGTCATCATCAGCTTGTGCCAGTCCAATGCTCTACACAACCCTTTACATCATGATACCGTAACAAAACGCAATCGGTCGGTATACTTTCAAATCATCGCACACCCACCATTACTTAGAATTGAGATATTTTAATGTTGTTACATAAATTATACACACATGCATTTTTTTTTTGTTGGAAAACATCAAATGATTATATTATCCCGCTGAGGGTGCAGCAGGAGGGAATGTCAGACTCTTATTTATTTTTTATTTTATTTTATTGGGTAGGGAGAACAAACAGCTACATTATAAATAGTGTACACAGGCATTATAAACAAAATGGAAGTAACAATGCAGCCCACAACGTTATCCACAAATTATCAAAAAACATAGAAACGTGGAAAATGCTGACTAAAGTCCACTATTTCCCTTCTTTGTTTACCAGGATCACGGTAATTCTATATCACTGGCCTCAAAATAGTTTCTTGTGGCAGTCCATGAGGTATGAGAATAGTCTAAACCTTCTTAGATTGTTATTATTTAAGTCGCAGTTCGTACCAATTTTTTTCCAAACCTAATAACCACAAACAAAATAAATACGACTTATCTGAATCTTGACTTAGCTGATCTCATTAGGAGGTAAGGATAACATAACAGCTCATTAAGCTTTGTTTGTAGAGATTATACAAATGCTTACACTTTCTATCTGTGTGTGTGTAACTGTGTATCTCTAATCTATTCGTATTATGGTTAATAATACAATAGCGTATGTCGTTACTTTTACTCAATGGTCATTAGTCATTACGTAATAACTTATTTGTCTAGAATGTTTGAATCGCCATTTACTTTCAATACTTTGTATAATTCTATTATTTCCAAAGCTTCTAATAGGAATGTGAGCGATATAGCTCTTAATACAATCGAGAATCCTTAAGGTCACGTGACACAAATTGATTTATGGGTGAAATGCCCATCCCAAATATTTAGGGTAACGCTGTAATGAAAGTCTTTATATAGGGTTTCCTTTATTTCTCGGAAATTCCTTGCAACAACGGATTTTTAATCATCGACTGGTCTTATAACATACGTCTAATTGCATATCCAACCACTAACCGGTGCTTTTATAATTAAAACAAATGAAAGTACATAATCATTTTCCTCTTATTATACTCGTACATTTCAATACAGTCTACCAAGAACCTCATAGGATTTGATAAATCGATGAAACAAAATAAGTCATTACGAGTACAAGAAGCCTGCTTCTATATTTGATGAAAACAAAGAACATGCATTTGTTTACGCTGTATATATTTCTGTTTCGCTCAAGTAAACTAATATTGAAACATGAGCGAGGAAACCGAATATGAATTGAAAGGCATCACTAACATCCAACCTATCTGTAGTCAGGTAATTGATATTAGAACCGTTAATGCCTAGCGCTGTCTGCGGTTGATAAGACCATTATAACGTGCCGAAACAACCGCACTGACGAACATAAGTACACCCAGAACTATTTCATTCCCCAGGGCCTGCCACAGTTTTGTTATAGTTTCCGCTTTTCCCTTGATAGTTTGTGTTTTCATTCCCAACTTTTTCCCGGTTATTGAAATGAGCTAAAACAAACTAATTCTTCGTTTTCACAACACAATCTTGCGCCAGAATTACGTTATAAACATTTACAATTTAGCGAATAACGATTAAGCTTATAATCAAGGTTTCCACATTACATTATCACCCGGAAAAAAAATCAAATAATAAATTATGATATCACATCGCTCACGCCTACGTATCATAGTAACACCCAGATAAGATTTGTGTACAACCACGAGTGCAAACACGATAACCTGACATCGTGATTTAGATAACCGCCCAACCGAGGGCCCGGCGTTGATGAGGCTTTATCTCTAAAAAGCCTTTTTTGCTAATTTGACGTAATCCGCTAATTGACAGAACAAATAATGAACAAAGTGGCACGTTAATGAAACTGTCGGTAGCCATTAGCGAGTTAATTGATTTTTGACAGCCCCGGCTTACGATTTATTGCGTCACTTTATACGTCAATTTAATAATTAGAGCGATAACTGTCTTCAATCGATTCACGGCCTTTAGCGCAAAACTACATTTACGAATTAAAGAGGAGTTCTTAAATGGTGACATATATTTGTCTGGCTGAACGTGCCCTCAAAAAAGGAGGACAAACTAGTTAACAAAACCAGTTCCTCCCAAAAGGAAATAAGAAGCCTACGGACGAGCGGCGATAAAACAGTACCCTTGTCTCAAGTCAGGCTTTGACGAGGATTGATGTCTGTGGGGTGAGCAGTCTACCGTCCGTCTAAAACTCGATATTCCTTATTTAATAAACAAAAAATATTTCTTATACTTTCGACAAGCTATGTTTAGAAGATCCATTAACTGAATATATTAAGCACAGGTGACATAGTATATATCATAATCAGTATATATAATTCAGCCAGAAGACGTCTGCCACTTCATCTTATTCTAGCCACTGCAACTGTACATAGGCTTACTCCAATGATTTCCAAAAGGACCGGTTGGAAGCGACCTGCGTCCAGTGTCTACTCGCGATCAGCCTTTGTCAGATCATCTAATGTCAGTCCGTGGTCTCCATTCGAGCACTTTCAGGCCCATCCATCCCATCGGCCATGGTTTCTTCGTGCTATATAGTCGGCCCATTGACATTGCAAGCTTGTTGCACGATACGTCGATTACGATATGTCGGTGTCGATTCTTCTACGGATCGCCTCATTTCTGATTCGATCTCCTAGAGATATTGAAACGAAATCGGAATTTCCATAGCTCACACACACTGACGCACACTCACAGAGCATGGAACCTGCTAATTGAACAAGTGAATAATAAGGTTTCAATTTAACGCGAAGTGATTCAGCATTTGCTCAGTGAACTGAAATTAAACCTTAAAGAAGATTATACTAATCCGCATTTACTTTATGACCAAAAAATGATTTTATTTTGTTCCTGTAAATCCAAGACAGTTTACACATCCATTTCGTTTTGAAAACCTTTACGTTCCGGTCTGCCCTCTGATAAAATAGGAAACTGTAAGCCCGTATTGCAGCAAAATCGAGGTGGATTGACAGGAAGACGCTACTGGGAATCTCCGCAGCGAACCTCCGTTAGTTAGTGGGCGGAAATTAGTCAGCGGCGACATCCAATACATCCCTACATCTTCTGAAATAGACGAGAAGTATTTTTCACGTTAATCCCACGCAACAAGTCGTCGGCAAGCAAACAACTAACCATAGAAGGTCGACAAAACAAAAAGCAAGAGGCGGCTAGATGAAAACAAATGTCTGCAGGAAAAAGCTTGGGATCACTTAAAGTATTTACGCCCACATTGGCTCCATGCGCCGTGAAAAGACCACACTTGTTTATTGCGATCAGAGTACCGGTTGTATGTAGCGAATATAATATTTTTTGTAGAAGCCATAATTATAGATAGTCATTGTATTGGCACGAATACCTACAGGTTGGTTGAAATAAGCCATTACTTACTACATAAGGTCAATCAACTATTAAAATAACTGAATAAAACCACCTTTTACATACGCACATATTCGTCCAGGACAAATAACAAAGTATGCATAATTATTAAACTTACAGGGACTAGCTACACAGTTGCAGAGAATGGAATCACGTTCTTTTGACTCAAAACAAGATGTCAAAAATAAAGGAAATGAAATAAACAGTGATACAGTTCTGAAACTAAGAAAAAAACTCGTCCGCGATGTTACTCACGTTGCGGAAAGAAACAAAAACACTGTGAACTGAATTCAAATGAAGTTTTTGAATGGAATCAAGTGATCAATAAGGTGTGGTGAATAAAAATTACAAGACGAATTTCCTGAGTACCTTAATCGAATGCTAAGCGTTCGACGTATTGAGACGGCACCGGATGGGGAACCGTCGTACCGTATAAACGGCAGTTTTAGGAGTCTGCTAGATGTAAACAAACCATCGGTCTACATAGTATACTTAGTGTAGCTATGTACAATGTCGATTATCTTAATTATTGTTAATGTTTTTCATTATCATTGCGTCCTTAAGCTGGTAATGCATTGCTAAGTACACTCGTCCAATATTCTGTAGTCTTTTGCACTTAGGGATTATGTAGGTTTCTGTCAAGTGTCAGTAAAGATTTGAATTGCATCTCTTTAATTTAAAATTCGGTAAAGAATTCCTTTTGAAATAAAGACGACACTTACTGAAGCAGTATTCAATGGGATAATAAGAAAGTAAAAAGCTATTACTGTCCTACTTTGTTAAACGTAATTACAATAGGAAAAGGGAAAGCATTGCATTTTATGAAAGTAGGTTCAACGTGTTGACTCATATTATCGTCTAATGAATATCGAACCTATCAATCGTAGACACTTTAAAAGGATATCCCCTGTTTATAATTCTTCGCTTGTCTTTATCATCTATCCTAGTAAAGTTTGGATAGAAGGATAATTTGTAGGTGTATGGCATTCATTAGAATCTTGTAATGACTTGTCTACACTAGGATTAAAAACATAAGACGAGATTAGCTAGCTTTGAATTTATGTAACCTAACCTCCAGCCGAAATCCGGCAAAAACTGTAGGGCCTGTGTAACCATAAGGCAGGTTTTTAACAGGGTCGTTTAAAGGATAAACCGTAATGGAATCCACTGCCAGTAAAAGCTCTTTTACGATTATTTTTGGAGGACAAGGAATGGAACAAAACCGGCATGCGAGCAAACCAGTAAGGCTTGTCAACAAGTGTCTGGCATATTTCAAGCATAACAGATTTACAAATTGCTCTGCCATCTGCAATTACTTTCTCATCACTGTCTAGACAGTATTGTTTCTAATATTATACCAAGTCACACGTTTACTACGATAGCAATATAAACGTAACGGCTAAATGAGATCATCTTCGGTTAGGTAAATATTAAACATTATGATGAGACCATGTGAGTCGAATATTACCCGATTACATGGCCGACCTTCGACGCTTTATTACCAAACGTGTACATATGTGTTGTATACTATACATATGTGTGCAAATGAGTCATTTTAGTGAAGAGCAACGTGATTGTTTGCATACTCGTAAAATATTTCATTACATATCACATCATTTCCAACGACAATTTGCTAGAGTTGATCGTCCATTGTACTGCAATATACATATAATTTTTTGTTTCTGATTTCCATTTACAAAGTTTTCATCTTAATTTGTAAAATCTTATTCTAATTTTGTACCTACACTAGTTTATGTCCAATGTCCATATTAGATAAAATTATTTTATTTGCGTAGTTTACCTACTTTATAATTTTACTAAGCAAGGGCCTGCACATGTTTTTTTAGCAGTAAATCATAAAATTAGCAAAAAAATGTGTTAATTATACAAATCTTTATATGGGATAATTTAATCTCTTTTTGGGTACCAGTAATTTTTGTGAACAGCCTGTGTCTACCAAGTTTTTGGCTGTTCAGAAAAAACTGAATTTGCTGTAATTATACATAGCTGCATAATATGGCGCAAATCATTGGCTTTTTTCTGTGAGTTGAGGCTCGCAAAGAAGAACGAGGATGTTAACGATTTAAATTTTAACTAAGCAATTTGGAAATAATATGTCATGTACTCACATTTAAAAAATGCAATTAGCGGTTACAATTCATAATTTACCTCATTACTCACGGTCAATTAAAATTCTCGTAATCTCAACCGATAAAGAAACATGCAGACCTATTTTTTATCAGGTACCTAATCTACTAAAAATGCAATTAAAATAATAAACATGCCCAGTTTGAATTCATAGATCATCATTCCTAAATTGCCCTAAGTACTCCATTATGGCAGAATTTTGAGTTTTCAGATAGGTAATTGTTTACTTTTATTTTAATGAAAATATAACTTTTTAAGAATTAGCGCGAAATAAGACGTCAAGCATTCTCATATAAACTAGTGATTTCCTATAAACTGCGAATCGATACTTAATATCGCGTAATAAAGCGAGTCGTGGTAGGTCAATCAACCTGCTTCTTAGATCAACCTCCTTCGTAAGCAGCAAGCCATCTTGAAACCAGTTATCAGTACCAAGCTCGATACAAACAATGATTACATCGATGACATTACAAATCGTGGATAAAATATCAAATACCTAACATGGCGTCATGGACCGACGGAAGGACGGAGGAGGTTGACCTTGTTAGAACATATTGCTTGTCAAATTGAAGGTGAATTGATTTTGCTTTAGAATTAATTTGAAGACGATTCTATAAACTTTAAGGATATTAAATAAAGATTTACATTTCCTTGTCAAACTGGTTACGCTTTAAACTGTCTAGCAGAATTAGTTGAGAGCAGAACTAAGAAACCAGGGAATCCTATCTAATTTTTCTACTAGAGTGGGCTTTTTATATGGTTGTTTACTCTGTAAGGTTATCCCATCATGTAAAACGATATACAGATTTATCATTTAGTATTACTTTTCTGGAACATAGGCAACTCAAGGCAGGCTTAGCGTGACGGATGAGTTCCTAAAAATTTCCTCAATTCATGAACGAGAAAAAAAGTATGTTTACGACATTATGTAAAAACATTAAAGGCACATCGCCTCGTGTTTCAGTAAATTGTACGTCGTCAATAATATGTACGTACAATACAATGTTTACCTAAGCTTACGAACACGTGGATTGCGTATTTTTCTTCAAATTTGCAAAAAACAGATGACGTTCTCAATTCGACTGTATGTTTTAACATAAAGATTGCTTTTGTTTTAGAACAGTCCATCAATATTTAGAAGGAGGCCGTGATACACGTGGTCACTTACATCAAAGTAGTATTTGTGTTTACTCCGACAATGTTGGCTTGCTTTGCACGTGGAGTGTGTTTTCATACGACAGCAAATATCAATAAAAGGGGTCGTTTCCTTTTACAATCGGTGTTATAGGAACACATATTAAGATTTCCTTTAATTCACATGATTTATCGTAATGAAAAAATATCACATGATATGAAATTAGGCGCATCTACACAGAACAAAAAAAATGACCTAAGATCGAAAATCATTTCCCATTTCAATTATTTTGGAAAAGATTGAAGAAACATTAGTGGTGTAAAAGACAAAATTAAAATATCGTAGAAACCGGCTACTGCCATCAAGAGCAATATTCTAGTAAGAACAGATTAGATTCCAATACGTAACTAAATGGCCCATACATACAAACGTAATTACCATAATATCGCCGCCTGCCATTACCACTGCCGCTGCCTTCCATGTTTGTATAAAATTAGCATTGTAATTAACGAATAAAATCTATTTTATATATTTAACAGATTGTGTGAAACGTCATATTGTTTTTGTTAAGCGATATCAAGTGTGCGAAAAAACTTTTTGCAGCTTTAAACAAATCTGAGGGCACGGGAGTGCCCGAGCCAAGTCTCAAGCAGAGCGGGCACGGCCGTAGCATCTTTTCTCGAAGCGATTCGCGGCTATTTCTACCCCCTATATCTCCGATGTGGACAAAGCTAGAGCTTTAAGTTTTCGGTGACCGAGAGAAAGCGTTATAACAAGCTTATTCTCAAAATTATATGATATTTGAATAAATAGTTTACGAGTTACGGTCGATCAAAGTTACACCATTCTGTCACTCACTGACTCACTGACCGATCATCAAAATTCTAGCGGACTTGGAACCTTCAAATTTAGCACCAGGGCAGGTTGTCAGCTACATATAAAGGGAAAATTATAAAAACGCCATAAAATAAAAAACTACAGAAAACAATTTTATATTTGCGGTTTTGCTAGAGTATTGTGTATGAGTTTCGACTGCATTGTTAACTTTGTTCTTTGTTTACGTATCAACAAAAAATATTAAATTGGTTTATATTAATAATAGATAAATTGTTGTGTATTAAATACAATACATAGAGCTCAAATAAAACTATAAATTCAAATTCAATGCAATACGATACTCTATGCATGCTCGATAGATGGCGTTGTACCTGGTCTGAATCGCGCTATGGTTTCGTTACATAGCTTAGTATTAGTATCACTTTAAAATATTTTTAAAATTTTCATTGATAGCGCCCTCTATTCAAGAAATAATCACTTTGAAACTAAAAATAATTGGAACGATATTATATTAGGTATAAATGAATAAAATGTATAAATTAAAAGTTAAATTTATAGTATTTATAGTTATTCATCGATGAATTGATTTAGTAGTAAAGACACCTACAAAAAAATAATGAGATCCCACGAAAAACATTAAATGTAAAAAGGTGCCAAGTCTCTCTATGCAATCTTTTCACCGTAAAAAGTTTTGAGATCGCTTCGTAGCCAAGTCCTGTTCAACTTATTTTGTAATGATAAATCAATATTTACAGACTGTATCAATAGTTTTACTTATGTTATAATAATAGTGACTTGGCAATGAGCACAATAACATATAAACATAGAAACATATTGGAGGAGTTAAAAGTAATTATTAAGCTTAAACTTTAATATCACAGAATTAATTTTCTATTAGTTAATTAAGTGTCGTCCCAACCATACAACATATCAGTTCGTCAGTAACATTTGCACATAATTTCATGGAGCAGAAATTTTTTAACCTGTGCTCATTGCCAAGTCACTATTATTACAATGTAAGTAAAACTATTGATACAGTCTGTAAATATTGATTTATCATTACAAAATAAGTTGAACAGGACTTGGCTACGAAGCGATCTCAAAACTTTTTACGGTGAAAAGATTGCATAGAGAGACTTGGCACCTTTTTACATTTAATGTTTTTCGTGGGATCTATGTTTAGATAGACTACCTCGAACGCATATACTTAACCATGGAACGAAGAAAGAAGGACGACACACCATTCGGTCCGCTAATTCAGAAATTATATCCAATATCAAAGTACTTATCATAATATCTCCATACGGTTATCATAAGCATTTCTGCGACTGAATTTTTAATATGGTTAGGTTTCAACCCACCCCATATATGTAATGTATGTATACTTCCATATCTCTCGACGACACCAGAGGGTTTATTAGCAATTCATATCAGTTTATTCTAATTCACCAAAAAGGACTTTCATAGCAACAAAAAATCTAGCATTTATTTTCTGCAATGACGCATTTTGATTTAAGATCTAATTTTGAATTTATGATTGTTTTATGTTATTCAAATTTTGAAGGCTACACTTTATATACTTTTTTCAAGACATGATAAATAGTCTACTTTTTTTGGTTATGGAATGCAGGTACAACCGCAGAAAGCCGTTAGTGTTACATAATAAAATTGGCTATCTCTACATATTATTTTGTCTACTCGTCTTTCTTGGGTGGCAGATGTGAACATGTAGGTTCATTTCATTTCGGAATATGTGCGAATTTATGATTTATGCTTTGGAGTCCCGTGCAAATTTAACAGTTACCGAACTAAGGTCGCCCAGCAGATGTTAATAGAGTAGGTACCTACTTAGAATAGCCTGAACGGTGAAAAAAATCTAGCGCGTTCTATACGGCCAGTATTGTTAGCGAATAACAAAAGATACAATATGCTTATTGTCTAGAACTCTAAACCCAAAGTCCACGGAGAGCCTCTCCAAATAGAATTTTTCTCTACTTTTGAAATAATGAAATTGGAAACATAAAATCTGGTACCTTTTGAGTATTAGAATATAAATAAACTTGCAAATATATTGAATTTAGTTCGAAGAGAGACAAATCATTTTCATACAGTCTACTTGCGGTTTTCTATCGAAATGTTTCTTTTCTTCTAGATCTACGACTATGTATTCCGTTATATCGCATTCGAAAGACATTAATTTTGGAAAGCTATCGAATACTAAATAGTGGTGTTTCATAATTTTCATAGTTAAAATTTTGTCAACCAACTCCACAGTGACTAAATGTTTACGTAATGAATTATGAAACTTTAGAAATCACAGTGTATTTTTTTTCTATTTTTATTTATGGCAATCGACGTCGATCTAGCGTCGAAAATTCTGCAAGCACCTTACAGGTGAAATAAAAAGCAAGTTGTGATTGAGAAAGATGCAAAAGCGATGGTAAACTTAAATTGACGTAAAAAAAATTACCTGTTGACTTGACTTATTGGGTTACTAAGAAAAATCACACTCATTCTGGCAGCATACATGGCATATCTGTATTTGATGATATTAAACATCAAAAAAGGAAAACGACTGAAAGTACTTACCATAATATTAACTTAAACATATTCTGGCCCTATCCTTATAGCTTGTTACTGCGCATATTATATAAAAGTTTCGTTACATCAATATTAATTTAATCAATAATCGTTAATGTAATTAATTTTGAATGTTACTAAAATTTTCCATAACTTCGGTACAAATTGTAAATAACTTTAATAACGAAACCAATAACATTCTTTGAGGTTCTCTTTGACAGATTAATTAAATTAAATTATTTCGAATAGCCTAAATAAATAAAGTTTTGATACGACAAAGTTCAGAATTTACTTGTAGAACTAAAATGTTTCTCATCGAGATTTTTGATTGAAGGAGAATTTTAAATTTAACATTGATATTTCTAATTTAATTACGGTAACAGTGTTTTCAACCGAATTTCAAAAGGAGAAAGCTCTCAATTTGCATGAGGATTTTTTTGTGCAAACCGTGCAGCCACATTGCAGTTACTTTTTGTAGATCACCGTTTCTAAGTGTTACTTGAACAACATCTGACAGATACACATTACAGATACGGTTACCTAATGTTACCGTATTGCGTTTGGTGTTCCACAAAATTGAAAGAAATGGTGCATACGATGGGGTGTTTGCTGATTATAATTATGAGGCCAATGTCATAATTTTTAGTAACGTTTTTCATGGAAAATTTAAAATTAGTTACGTGATAAACTCTTCA
The DNA here is from genome assembly GCA_958496145.1 of Heliothis peltigera. Taxonomy (NCBI): domain Eukaryota; kingdom Metazoa; phylum Arthropoda; class Insecta; order Lepidoptera; family Noctuidae; genus Heliothis; species Heliothis peltigera. Next base: position 6,657,474 of record OY292337.1, read on the forward strand.
ACACGCTGAGAACCCTTCAGATCAAACATCAGAATCCAATTTCCTGTTGAAGTACGCTCCGCTCGTGTACCTATGTATTAACTTAAGGAGCTTATCTATTTTGCTAGATAGTTCTCTTAAAAAAAACGGACTTAGCCATCTGATATTAGGTATATATACCTTAATGATTCTAACATAGTGAACGATTACTTACATATTAAAAGACATTATATTTATTGACAGACTTTACTGAACTACAGACGACAGACTAAAATATTATCTACTATTACGAACATTGGCAAAAAGTAAGATTGTTACCTACTCGCCCAGTTTCATCAAAATCCTTTCGTGGTTTATCCTTGAAAGAGAACATCCACACATGTGATATACACATCACTAATCTTACAAACTTTCTCATTTATAATATTAGTAGGAAATAATATAAGATTTGCCCTGATAATCAGCATCGTTAAAGTACGTCAACATGCCATATGGATCATCACTCATCACACAGTGACATTGTTTTGGCTTTTAAGTACGACGTTGTACCAAAAAAATGGCCCGACGTTTAATTTAATTCAAAAGTCTTCATTAGACACAAACAATGATGAATTGTTTACAGTGCAGAAATCCCTCGATAAAACATATGTACTTTACTTCATATTCATAAGTCAGTATCGACTGTGTAATTGTGTTTAACTAATGTTATGAACCTGAAGTTCACCAAAACAAATAGTTCGATTGATTTCGTCGTATTATTCAAATCCAAAAGATTTAATTACTTTGGCGCACTTATCTGTTCACTCATTTAATTCTTGTTATCGAACTCTCATGATCTATCTCCTAGCCAATAAAAGCCCCTCGTAGGGGATTTAAAACTATAAATATCATAGGTAAAGCTTTCTTTAGTCGATAAAAAAACGAATAGAAATGATCTTATCAATTTAAAACCGAAGATCTTAAAAAAAGACCTTAAAATACTGAAAATCCGAAAACACATAATTTTATGTTCCACGTGTTCCAAAACAAATTCTAATGCTCTTGTATCGTCGTACGCTTCATACCACTGTTAACCTGTAGATTATAGCCTATGTTAGTGGAAAATTATCATCTCTACAAGTAATCCCAAACACGAGTAAGCTGCTATAAACCGTTAAGGATTACTACTGTAATTACTCATCTCCATCATAAATCCCGCAATGGCAGTCAAAACCAGTGAAAAGTTCGGTTTAATTTGAATAAAATGAGCCCAAACATTTGTTAGTTGTCTCTTACCGTTGAGGAGTTCCCTCGACATCGGATCCGCTCCAAACCCTCACTATTATGCAGTGTCATCAGGCCAGGGCAGTGTCGTCATACCCGATGCGTGCCTACAATTTTCGAGAGTTGCCCTCGATTTCTCAGGATTTCCATCATCACGACACTGGGATCATTTGGGACGAAATAATCAGTTGTTAAATGTTATTAAATATATCAAAATTCAAATCCAAATTGAGAACTTCCTCCTTTTTGGAAATCGGTTAAAAACAAAATTAGACTTCTGAAACAGTAACGCTTCAAGGCTGTTACAATTTTTAATCTCATTGATCCGATTGTAAGATAGCAATTCGATTACGTTATCTACGGCTGTTTGGTAATCGGCAATTCTGTTTGTTTATAATCAGCACATGTTTGCGTCTTGGAAACATAACAATATTCTGCTGAGAAGAAGCCTATAGACTAACAAATGCGCTGCGTCTGTGTTTATTCATGAATCGATTTAACTTCGTTGTAGACTAAACGATTAGTTTTAGCAACAATAACACCATCATCGGTTTGTAGCAAACAAGCAATGCCGCAGTGTTGGAAATTGGCTCTTGGTTGATTGTGGAAGTTAAGCTAAACCTGCCTTCCAGTCAGTTTATTGATAGCTGACTATTGCTGTTAGCACTGGGGCACAGCTTTGTGCCTTGAAGACAGGTGACGTCCCTGTTAACCGTTTAACATTTTCTTATACGTATATCAAACATTATTCGTAGTAAATAAACTGAAAAAATATAGGTTCAAGTACGAAGAACATACAATACTAGACAAATAATATCGTCGTTAGTACGGACAAGGAATCCAGTATTGCACTTGAACTTTTGAAGTGCCATCGTTATGTGCATTGTAGAAACTTGGAGTCCTTCGGATGCAAAACTTGTACTACTATAACTTTCTAAGATCTAAGAAAATATATTATTTGTTTAAATATATTTGTGTTTCAGTAAAGAAAATAGAGTTAAAGAAATACACGCTCAAATTAAACATGAAGTAGACCACTGGTTTTGTTTTTGGAATAATTTGAAGCATATGAAGTATGTTAATGAAATGATTGATTTCATATAAATAATAATCACACCATATCAAGAGAGAGTTGGACTCCTATCGTTATCCGTCTTCTATCCGTAGGTATATTTTATAAGTTGTATCATTCACTCAATCATAGATTTAGTCAATTTTTTATTGATTGATAATGTAATTTACATTCGTTGATAATTTTTTAAGAATATAAAAACCCGGAAAACAGCACACAACCTACATTAGGTACTCATGCCAACGTTTTTATATATTTATAATTATGTTGTAAAAAGTTCTGTCACAGGTCTTAATTAAAACAACTTCAGATTAATTCCTATCACGTGCCAATTTTCATTAAACAATATTTTAATGGTCTTTGGCTGTAAGCGTAAAAATATCAATAATTTCCTCACAGGCAAATGAATACAATAACATAATTAGGAATATCGAGTTTTAAATAGATAAACCGATGGGTATTATTTAATATTTTATGATATAATTTGATAGATATAAGTCAAATCAAAAAAAAAACAAAATGTTTTTATTATAACTCATACATTGTCATGCATTACAAAAGTATAAGTATAGGTATATATATGTAGAGGTATTATAGTCATCAGTCATATTGTAACTTAACCCCACTGAAGTTCTGCCTGGGCTGCGGGTGGTTTGCAAGAATGACCGCGACCCTGGCACACAAAGACCTCTATAAGGAACAAAGTTATAGTCAGCAATGATCTTCTCAAGACACACCATTTTGCTGGGCGTTCTACTCTATACTTTTCTAGGCTTCAATTCCTTAGTAGAATTTTATTTTCATCTTTTATTCCTCTGAGATATAAAAGTCCCAAAAATAAATACTAATAGTCGTATAAATGGTAAGATGCTCTGAAATATCGGTAAGACTAATATCCTCGCATTTGCATTACAAATCCATATAAATTCGTGTCAGTTTTACGTCAAAACTCGCTTTGTTTTGTTTAGCGCAGTTTATGATTGGAAACCGGCGACAATCATTAACATACGCATAATAAATGGATAAATCATGTTCGTTTTCACTGATTTCTGTTTCATTTATCAGCATAGGGCTCACAGTAGGAGATAAGGTTGATTATGTTCAAACACATGTGCAAATAAAGTTTTTAATCTCCGATGACTTGAGCTGGGTAGTTAAAATACCTATACATCATTAGATAAGTTACGTATGGATGAGTAATTTATCATTATGTAAGTCAGCATCATAGAAAATTCCATCGTTTCATTGATTAGTGGAGCAAAATTAATTATCGATTATGATATAATTGTTTAGGACTTAGCTACTGTTAAGGTGGAGTGTTATGTGTTCTTCGTTTATCCTGGAGTTACAAGAACGAATGGTGTATGATTTAAATCTAGTCTGTATGGAGGTCTCCATGGGCTCCGCAGGGCTCTTGGGATACATGCCATTTAACACTCTCCTTCTATACGACGAGCTTTTGTTTCATTTTTGAAATAGTTTTACGAGTATATGACTTTCAGACATGCAAAATTGTTATTGAAAGTAAATAGTTTAATGACACCAACAATGTATACAATGGAACATTTTTTTGCTTCAACGCGCTAATCTTAGGAACTATTGGACCGATTTGAATAATTATTTCAGTGTTAGATAGGTTAATGCTGTTAAAGGCTAAATAAGGTTGTGATGAATTAATGAATTAATATTTTACGATACCTTTTTTTATTATTACTAGCTATGGAATTATTAAAAAAAAATCTCATACCATACAGATAAAACTAACCTTTATACTTTATGAATATGGTATTGTCAGATTATTACTTTGTACATAACAATTAATATTCATATTGATTGTAAACAAACAGTTCGTTAAGCCCTGCCAACACCGAGGTTACCAAACGGGTTCTCAATTCGTTATCGTTCGTTCGCCCGCTGAGCCTGATTTAGCGAACATGACAAAAAACATCGAAAGTTATCGGATTTAACCCAATACAAGCTGAACATAACACGATACTGCAACGAAACGCGCTAATTACTTACTGATATTTTGGATCAATAAGTCGACACTCCTCTTCATAGCTGGATATGTGCCGAAGGTGGAAAAAATATGAATTGGTGGGTTTATGTGCTACAGAAAAACCTTCTCATTAGTTTATAGAGCATTAAGATGTATGTATGTCTGTCGTCTTGTATGGATGGGAGTGTTATGCATAAAAAAGGGGGGTGAGAATTATATAAATATTGGATTGCTTGCAGGGCATGTAATGAGAAGGTTTGAAACGCATGCTACAAAGAGCATGAGTGGATGAATGGAGAGGCAGAGGTAGACCAAGGAAGAGCTGGATTGATTGCCTGAAAGACGATATAGATAAGAACAAGAAAGACGGGTGTAGATAGATTAAGACATCATATCATCAATAACATCGTCATTAGCAATTTATATTGTATCTTCTCTGTATTACAAAATGTCTTTCAAGTAGTTAATATGACTTTGATTTGGGAAATATACCAAGGTTTCAGTTAGATGATTGTTACCATAATCAGATCCTTCCTTTTTTTTTCTCTTCAGACCTAGGTTTTGGTGTTGGTATTCATATACATATCATATGGTTGTCTCTTCAGTTTATTGGTGTAAATATACCTAGGTACCTATATTCTGAAACTCTCAAGATGAAAGCTGCTTCGACTGGTTTGAGAGGAACGCAATTAGGTCGTAGGACTTCGGTCTAAATTGGTCCGAAAATGCTTCATAACCAGACATATAACAACATAAACATATCCGAAGTCGCCGTACGATATTCCAAAAATATGTCAAACATACACGTGTAGACGGTCATAAATAGGCGAGTACTCGATTGCAATACAAATGCCAATTTGGCAAGTAAAATGTGAGCCAACAAACTGCTGTCTTACTGCATACTTTTACAGTTCTGTGATGTTTTTTTTATTGAATTTGTGGAAACATTGCTTGATGTGTATCTTACAATATAGAATTCGCTAAACCTCATGCGAACAAGCAAGGCTTACTTTTCGAACATATGGTGATAAAAATGTCGGGAAAAAAGATCGGTACTTGGAAATGAAATAAATCGACCAGGTTCTACAATAGAAGAATACCATATTACTTATCGCATGAAACATTACAATGTAACATGCAAAAATACTAGTTCCAGACATACTAGACCTTGATCGTGAACTCAGTCCAACAGGACAAGGTTAGTTTGATATTAATCATGTGCAGACAGAACCTGTTTCGTACGAATTTACATTGATAGGTTTTGGTTGTTCGCAGCTATGAAATTAACAGGATTTCATCTTTTATTTCTAAGCAAAATCAAATATTGGTTTTTAATTTCCAATAAGGTTTGCTGTCACTGCATTCTTGGCAATATTATTCCCGCTGCTGATATTTACGAAGTTTGATCGGATTCATTCTATCTGATATTGTTGACCGCGATGTTCCTACGTACCACTTAGGCAATTACTACTCGCACCCAGATAAAAAGTAGACAATCAATTAGATGTAAAGCTTATTCATAGTAAAATATATTCTGACGAACCCACGCCAGTTTTATTCCAAAAGAGCAACTAACGAAGTGTATCGAAGAGCGAAGCAAGTTTATAATATTAGTTGGACTTTAGCCGCAATGTTTGAGCAAGCCAAGTTCCAAACTGGAAAACAACAAGACTATTTTCGGTAACCCAGAACGGTCATTAGTAGCGTATAATTATTTATTACGTATATAGCAAAACACAAGAGAGTCGTTCATGCACACGGTTGAACGCTGAAAATACACAATACGATCCGCATGTCAAGCGGGGAAATTAAGTATGGCTGCCCGTAACAATCTCATTACTATTACCAACAGCCAACTGTACTGTTAGACTGTAGCTCAAGCTAAATCGAGTTTAAACTACGTTTGTTTGAGTTACTTTACTTTACTTTTCACGTATAACGAAAATGAAGGACTTGTAAACCAATTTGTATTAGTCTCAACATTTGCTGCTTACAGTATTCAATTCGCTGGTTTTACTAATACAGATCTGCTAAAATTTAGAGGTGAAATCCTCACACAGCTACAAGTACTCTTTTTCTTCTGTTACCAATTTTAAGCCCACAACGCAAAAAAATATTTGATCAGCAGCAAGTATTTCGTAGGTTTACTACTTTACTTTCTCAATTACACCTAAGGCTAAGTGTAAGTAGCGAGGATTGCAAAAAATTGTTCAGTTTGCGTCGAAAAGCAATCAAGGAAGTGGGCGAGTACGGCTAAATGAGGCTTCGGGGTTCTAATCCTTACGAACTGAACCTTCTAATTCTTCCAAAGTCAATAATCAGGATTAAAAAAGGAATTTATCTGACAGTGGGAATGTTCTTTTGCTCTGTTCTGTTTTGCTGAGTGGGTGAAAATCGTAGGAGTGTTTATTCAGCTTCTACAATATCAAGCGGTTACACGTGTCAAGTAAAGTTTCTCACATTATCTCGCCTACATTGACCATCCATTTTAATGCGAAAATTGGAAGGCCATTTGCATAATAATTGACTACCGTATCATCAGATACGTGAAGGCAACAGCTAAAATTAAAAATGTTTGAAAGTATTTTTCTACATAAAATTTTCGGAGTCCTAAGTTTACAGGATATTCATGATATTTGAAATGGAAACAACAGAACTACATATAATACTCGTAGTTTAAGATACTTTCACATGATTCATAGTTTAAGTAAATATTTTTTTATTAAGATAATGATAATAATTATTACGCGAACAGTGCGATGAACTTTTTGTATGAAAAATCTTGATTAATTATTACTTACCTAAGACCACATCAATGTGGAACGTCACTCGCTTCAGTGATAAGCGGTGTAAAGTCCGTAATTGTACTTGTGGCAGATTGATAACTTTCTGACAAATTACCTTTGGAATATTATGTAACCTAGAACTTTTGAATGAATTACTAGTTGCCCTTTGGATCCTCAAGGAAATATTTTACGCATACACTTTTATAATTTTTTCGATAATTAAGTCTAATTTCGTACTTTTTTTACGTTTCTGCCGGTTTGCTAATCTCAGGAACTATTGGTTCGATTCGAAGAGTTCTTCAAGCGTTAGATGGCTCATTTATAGAGGAAGGCTACCCGTTATAATACTCCAAGTAGTTCCCACGGGACGCGTTGTGGAACTGCTAGAAAGCTAGTATTACGAGTGTATAATTTATAGAAAAACTTGAACGCATTAAATTCTTGTAAAATTTACGAGTCAGTGCAATTATTTTCTTGAAACACCATTTTAATTTACTAACTCAATGACCTTATGCTCTACTCAACCATCTATCTAGTTAAATCACCGACACGATTATTTTTTTATCAATATAATAATAAATTACAGCTCCGATCTCGTGTCTTCGTTATCAATGCAGAACTAAACGTATCGAACTATAAAATCAACGTGTGTCATCAAATTGTAGCCTTTAATGATTGATGAAATTAATTTACACATACAAAAATTCCTAATTACCTATCCGAATGCTAGAAACTTGTAACTACTTATGTGTCTACTGATATCTTTTTGTACAGACGCCAGCACGTCAGGCTACCCGAAACTGTCTTTCCCAATCGACTTTGCACCATATGCTTCAGTAATAAAGTTGAAAATCTATTAAGGAAATTTGACAGATGCCAGTAGCCCGACGTCTGTACGTTTATTGATCAGAAAACGCAAAATCTATCTCAATATTTCGAATTTTACAGAAATTATCTAGAACATATACGTATGTATTATATTTTTAATACTTTGGGCACTTACGTCCCGAACCATTTATGTCCCGCAATATTTCGCTTCGAAAAGCGTATATTTTTAAAAATCCATCACAGGAATATTCTTGTATTTTTAGTAGGATATTATAGATTGTGGGGTGTTAGACGAAAGGGCGGGGTTGTTGACAGTCCGAAAGGTCAGAAGTTTAAGTTCATTACCCGCCCATTGAATTTGGATCGGGTCGGGGTAAGTAGGAACCTACTTATCCGCCTTTAATTACGTAATGCCGGTATTATAGTGAATCTGGGAACTACATACCTACGTTTTCGCAATAAGTGTACATATGTTTTTTTTACTAATCAATTAATGTTTCCAACTTAAGTACCTCCCGTACCGTAAGTGTTACCAAAATAAAAATCCGCTTTTTTACCAAGACCTGAAAAAACTATAGCACTGTACTGATAGGTACTCACTTACCCATTTAATTTTTTTAAATAGTGTTTTTTTCGTTTGAGTTGTAGGTCATTAACACACTTAGGTAGGCGTACATACATTTTTCAGTACAAATTGTAAATAGTTCCCTGTTATGTATGTACTTACCTACCTAATCTCAGCGGATGTTAGATTTAGATTAATAAACATTGGATTTATTACGTGGGTATGCATTTTATTACGAGGTAGATAAACTTTTGGGGAAATAGGTAGTTACAATATACAATGCGCATTTGTTTTTTACTTTTCTCAAGAGAATAGACGTAAGAGAAACATAGTCAAACTTATCATAGCTAGATTCTATACACTCATTCGAGTATCGAGTCTAAATAAATTCTTAGTGGTTGCGATTAATTCTAATTAGCCTATGTTTAAGGCATTGACATCTAAAATATTCCAACAAGCACACGCATTTTTATGCAAAATATAGCGACGGACATTGTACAAATAAAATACCTGTACCATTGTTAAATGACGAATAAGATAAATAAAATAGGTATGTGAAAAATACCTTAGCGACTTGTGTTGTTTTTGACTTCCTAGCACACACGCAATATACATACCTACTACGCATTAGATTACAATAATATTGTTATCACTTCTTAATTTGTAAAGTAAACATTACATAAAAACTAACAAGTAACAAACTTTTTGCACCATATCATCAGTAAATATCAAAAAATAACCATACACTATGATTCTTACCACAAAGACGGGTTCAAAGCAACAAGTTCACGGCCAAAACACAAAAACTGCAAACTGAACACAACACCAACGAATGGATAACTTTGTAAACACTGGCTTCACACGCGGTTGAACGATATTAAAAAGTTCTTAATCGAACTTCTTTTTTACTCCCAGAACCAGTACTCTATATTCAAAACTGTTATTCTGTATTTAAACCTGTCGAGTGAAAGTTTTCGCGATAACCACGAAGAGGTTATGTTATTGTTGTGATGTAACGGAAGCGTCGACACAGTACGAACTCCGCGCTATTACTGAACGAACTGGACTGAAGTGAATTGCGAACCACAAAACGGTTAGCGTAGCGGCGAGAGAATGGAATGACGCTTATTCATTTCCCGGTATGCGAATTTCAGTAGGTATAAATATGGTAAGGCAATTTAGTGCTTAACAATAATATAAAAAATAAGTCAAGTACTTAAATAAAACTATAAATAAGTATTTAGACGATGATATGCCCTGTAAAATAGGCAAAAGTTACCTATGTAACACTTATTTTCGGGGAAAATGTTGCAAGAATTTGGTACTGGCAAAAACGCAGGGCACTGGATGAGTGCCAACAGTGCCCAATGGATAAATGAATGGACAAGAAGGCTTTGCTACTTTATTAGAAGAAAAAAGTAAAATATACAACCCCCTGGGCTTAATTAAGTATAAAGAAACAAAAAATATATCCCTGTATTAATATCTCTCTACAATTATTATTTAAATTATAAAGTCCTTTATATCTTCGAGTTTTATTCTTGAAAATATTGAAATGCGCCATCTATATGACATGTTAGTAATTACTTCAGAAGCCAGCGACTCTTCATATCGACAGGTACCTATAAGTTAAAAAGTGCACTTTGTTTTGATCATTCCTTTGCAGAAGGGGCGACTTTTAAAAATTTAGGATGATTTACCGATAGGTCTCATTTACACTAAATAAATTGATTACACTACGCTGATTAATACATTTTTGGGTCTGGCAATTTAGATCCGTCAGTATAAGTCTTGTATGTCAATGTCAAATTCATCGCTTGTCAACCTAGCTTGTCAAAGTTTGTAGCGAGCGTCACGTCAATTTGTACGTTTAAAAATTCAAAACTTTGTTTACAAAAATAAATTAATACGTTATACGAGTTCCCAGTACTTACGACTTCGGAAAAGTGTCGAATTTCTTGTCAGTTGTTTCGAATAGACAGTAAACATGATTAAAACAAAGCCATGGACCGGAGGTACGGAAGAAGAATATGAAACACAGCATTTCGGTTTTGGTGCACAACGCCTTAAAATAGCTGTCCGACAAATGGTTGAACAGAAAATAACGAACGGCGTGAAAGATATGGAATCTTATTTGCAGGAATCTTTGGATCTGAACGAAACAGATAAAGCGACGCTAACGAGGTCATGTGATAAGTTAATTCGTTTATATTGTGAGCGTGCTGGACCATCTCTGGGAGCTATTGACGAGGAGATTGAGCGCATGTTGAAAATCCCTCAGAATGTGTTGTTGCCTGAAGATGAAGTGCAGCTTGAACAAACATCGGACGCAGACTATGAGAAGTTAAAAGAGGAGGTCGCTTCTTTGCGGAAAAGGGTAGAAAGAGGTGCTTTGATGGAGGCTTTACTCTCTGCTGAAGAAGAGGAGTTAGCTTCAGTAGAAAAAGTTTGTGAAACAGCTAAGAAGGACATGGAAGCTATTGATCTGATTTGTAAGAGTGCTGACAATAGTGAATGTTTGAAAGCTGTACAGAGTGAAACTGAGTTCTTGTGTGCGAGTGCATCATTTATGAAGAAACAAAGTGATCTGTTTGATGATTGATTATGTGCGTTTGTTAAAATGCTGGACATATTATAATTACTGCCTACTGTTTTTTAATGATTAATATTATAATTGTAATTATTGTAGTCAGTCAGGTTTAGATGTTTCTGGAAAGTATCATAAGCTGACCATAATACCCGCACAGACTTTTGGATCATAACAGCGGTTTCACACTACATCCCATCTGAATTTAGTCAGTTGTCCCTTCAAAAATATGAACAATTTTTGTGATAATTTAAACAATAGGTGGGATCTCCGTCATCTGATTTGTAAATTGAATAATTTCACTGGTTCAAATTGGATGTAGTGCGAAAGTACTCTTAGTCAAATGAACCTATGAAAGGACTAGTTTTGATAACCGATTAAGTATGTAGATGGACTCCTTAGATAGATGTCAAAAGTAAAACATTTTTTAATGGGTTGTGGAGGAGAACAGGACTGAAAAAATCTGTTAAAGGCTATTGTTGAACAGCCAAAAACAGGTAAATAAAACATTACAAACAGTCATTTTTATTTTAATGTAAAAACAGAACCTCTTACATAAAATTCTCCTAGAAACGAGTATCATAGATTAATAATACTTATAACATCAATTCTAATATAACACCCATGTGACATCATGATTACAATTTAATGTATTTTTAATAAATAAAATAAAAACTATGTACAAAATTGTTTATATTCATTTCAAAAAGTTTTGTTGGCACATAGAACAAGAATAGTCTAAAGAGATTGAAAGAGTCAAATTATATTTAAGAAAATAAAATTAGACATATTTGCTAAGTTATATTTTGTATCACATTTATAACTTAAGCTACTGGCACATCTATAAATGATGAGTTATACTCTGCTGTATAGCTTGTGTCTAGAATATATTAATTAACTTTATTAAGGGCCAGTTTCAACGGTTTCTAATTTTGCAATTGCAATTTGCAGATAATTTCATACAAATTCTTTTCCATTTTTTAATTTATCTGGTAGATAGTGGCTATCCGTAACCTGTGAAACTGGCCCCTATCCTATAATACTTTATTCTTGCAGAATCATTTTTGATCTGACTGAATTGCAACAAGTATCATTTACATTATTTCTTTCGTTATTATGAATCCATGATATAAAAATTCATGGTAACTGACAAACATTGATGTTATTGAAATGCCATAAAAACTGCATTTACTTTGAAAGTATTTTCTCACTCGCATCAATCATATAAATATTATTTTTTAATAAAATTTAATTATAAAAATTAAGAAGGTACAGGTAAAGTTGGAACACAAGTACTTTTCTGTTTGAAAAACAATTTTTTTACTCTCATAAAAATATTTTCAGTTATATAAAACAAATAATATAGCCATACAATTCTCCATACATGATAATTGTTGAAGAATTATCATTTTCCTGGTACATTTATTCACCATAATACTAGGACATTCCACCATCAAATTAAGCTGTAAAACTGCATATGAATGCGGTCGAAAAAAGCTGACCATTTAATACCTACACTCAATAATGGGATAGCCAACTAGCATAAAAAAATAAACACTATATCTAAGTTTAATTAGAAAGTGAAGATTTAAAGATTTGAAATAAATTGGATAGATATTTTTGTTATAATGCTATATTTTTATATCATGCAATAAGTCTATAAAATTATAATATGCTGTAAAAATCTTTATGACAGTGTTTGATTCACAGTCTGGCATAGAAAAAGCCATAGAGTAATTTATTCTTTTTTTATGTAAGTGCATATCTGAATTTAAGTTTAGAAGTACTTTATTAGACTGTCAACATTGAAAATTAAAATTGGAACACTTGTTACAAAGATTTTTATAACTCTACTGTAAGTAACATTACACAACATTTATAATTGATTAATACTGCTTTATCACAGATGGTAAATTAAATAAAACAATAATTAATCATCTCTAATGAGTTTATGTACAACACTTTAGAATTTATGCTTTATCTTGACTCATATTTACAATTCGTTTTATGCCTAAAACTATACAAATGGATTACAACATACCTTCCTAGTTTACAACACATAATTGATAACAACTGTTACACTTTTTATGTTCAAACTTAATAATTACACATTAATCTAAATTAAATAAGACTGTTCTTTTTTAATTCCGTATGACTTATTAAATTAAATTTTTCAAACTTTTATTTCTTATTGTCTGTCCTAAGGATGAACACTCAGTGCCCAACATTTTTTTTTTGTAAAACTACAAATATACATATTACAAATAAGGAATAATTTTATATATATTCACGTTTTTCATACACTTATTTGACTTAATCAATTTGGTAACATCACCACAGAAATAACATTTAAAAAATAACACTTTTGTTAGATACTGTACAATTAATTCATAGAATAAATCTTCTAAATTAATATTTGGAATGTTCACAATAATTACAATATGGAAGATATTACTAGAATAAGCGATATAAATAATAACAAGTCTTACAAAGAACACAGTTTTAGTAGTCATTGAACTACATTATGTTTTTTGGTGGCATGCTTTGTACTAAAGATGTTAAAATGATTACAAACATTTCTTTGGTATAAGTTACAAATAGTATTATCTACCTGAGCTGAGTAATGAGTATTTAATCAGTATTGACCACTAGCCTTTTCTACAGCAATGTAATAAATATGAATGCAGGATCGCTAGTTCCTTATTGAATATTTCATGAAGTACCCTATCTAAGAAACAACAGTTAACGATTACCATCACATGGAAATACAAATAGTTTTACACTAACTATAAACTGATGAGATTTTAACAATAATGCAAAGAAATTTATTGAGATAAGCATAGTAAATACCAACTCAACAAACACTGTGCTAGATTCCGAATATGTCATTACAAAAACACACGAACATCAAATTAAGATGCCCAATCAAATTATGATCAGTTGAGATGTTTATTTTTACACAATTAAATCCGCAATTAAGTCACTAAATGAATGAATAAAGTACATTAGCCACTGAATTGCAACGAAAAGTCACTGAACAAAACGAAGCTTGGCTGTGTGACGTCACACATAGGCGGGCGGACGCGCGTCTATGGCCGTGCTGACGCGCGTGCCCGCCGGCCCGGGCCACGACCAGCCGCTATCGCTTAGTGCCACCAGTCACACTGGGCCGCTCCATTCTGTACTGTCCTGGAAGGGGGTAGCTTATTAGTATCTTATTATAAAAATTGTCGTGGTGTCCTACTGGTTAAAGTATCGGCCTCTGAGGAATTTCCATCCGTTATCCGTAGCTTCAGTCACCTTTTTTCTTCTAGAGCTTCAATCATGACTCTCTCTCTCTGACCAAGCTCTGACAAGCAACATCCATGTTAGTCTCTTTGACTTAAGGACTTAGTAATATAATAGGTTACCTGTGAAATATTAACAGTCTTAGGGTGTATGGGGCTCTGCGCCGCGGCGGAGTTAGCGTTCGTAGTGAAGTAGCCTCCGGGCCGCGGCCGCAGGTGACGGTTGTGCATCTCCATCTGCACTATTTTCATGAATTCTATTTGTGCAGCCAGCTTTTGAACCTCCTCCTGTAATTTTTAAAGCAAATGTTTGATGGGGCGCCAAACATACTAATTTTACCTTAATTTTTATGGATTCAGTTGAAGTGACTCTTATACATTTAGGGCCAGTTTCACCGATTAGCCACTATCTACCTACCAGATAAATAAAAAAATGGAACAGAATTTGTATCAAAGTATCTACCAGATAATCTATCTGGAACTTATCCGTAACCGGTGAAATGTGTATAAATCATTTGAGTGCTTTGCTGGAAGATGAAAAAAAAAATATTTCTGGCTGTCAGAAGCCTGAAAGTCTGACAACCAGCAAACCACGCAAGTAATTAGATTGAGGTCAGACAGGGAGTCACTCCATGTAAAAATCTGGTACATAAGTACATCTGGCTGAACTGAAAGTCTCCCCCAACACAGTTGTTAAAAGGCTAAGCAGATGAGTTACCTTAAGCTCCTCATTCTCCTGGTAGAGGTCGGGCGGGTCGTCGGGCACGAGGCCGATGCCGTTGAGCGAGGAGGAGGCGGGCACGCCGCGGGCGCGCGCGCGGCTGTCCCACGTGTCGCCCGTGCCGCGCACCACGCGTAGCACCTGCGCACACACCGGCATCAGGTATTAGTGGTCCGCGGAGCCTTTTTTGTATTGTATCAATATGTATTAAAAATTGAAAGGAGGATTGGAAGATAAAGATCGCGAATAGCTTTAAGAAATGTAAAAAAAAAAAAAAAACACTGTTAATTGTGTGAGTTGTTGGAACATAGTACTATTTTCTACTCACCTTAGGTAAAAACACCAGTAGTACTGTAGTTGATGTTGATAGCTGAGTTCTTATGAACCCAAGGAGATATTTAATATCTGGCCCAGCCCGAGGCAATATTAGTAAACTGTAAAAGAAGACAGTCACTTAATCCATGACTTAATCAATGCAGTAACTTGTAAGTACATGCCTCTATTCTATTATAGTATACGGTGAGTGTGGGTAGCTCATCCGTCCGCACGTCTAAGGACGACAGGTCCGTGCCGGCGGCGCGTTCTGTTCCACGCGCTCCTCGAAAAGATGTCAGCAACATAAGAGGGGTCCATTAGGGCCAGGGTCTGCCTGGGCTGCGAGTTATTCGCAAGTGGCCGTGGCCTTTACATACAGGGACCTCCCGAAGGAACATAGTGGGTTTTCGTCAGTAAGAGTCTGACACTCCCTCCAGCTGCACCCTCAGCGGGGGGGTCATTTGATGACTTCCCACGAAAAAAGAAGGGGTTCCATAAAGATGCATGTAACACTTACTGGAAAGCTATCATAAGGGAGTTGACGGTGAATATGTTGTAGATGGCTATAGAGATGAGCCGCGCCTCATTGTACAGGCTCTCCGCATGCCGCACCCGGTAACATACTCGCACGCCCCATAAAAGGAACAGGATTTCACCTGAAACACAATAGTTAGGTTTATTATATTAAGTGCCATCAATTTCACAGTGAAGTTTTAATTATGACAGCACATCTGGCCTTTAATTTTGAGGTTTTAAAATCTTACTCAGTACTATTACTGAATTTGCATGTGATAATAAATTGTTCTTCAGAGTAGTGACAGTTCAATTATTAAGGATCATTGCCTTGTAACAGGAAAAGAATAAAGCAGAAGAGTTTAACAATATTGTCAAAGTAACATTGTCCATCTCTAACTTATTGCTATGGATAATGGTTATTCAATTACCTATAGCTAAACTGTGATCCCACCAATTGTAAGTACACTGCTTGAATTTCAGTCCTTTGTTATCAGTAATCTGTAAAAACAAAAAAAATACCATTACAGAGTTATTAAAAAAACGATTCACAAAACTGACCTTTTCCAATTTATTTTAAATTTAAAAATGGAACAGCGCCCACTGGTAGTAATTCATCAAAGCATAATATTTGAACATTAATACAAAACAAAGTGCCAAAACAAGAAAAAAAAATATTTGAACATAATCACAATTCTTATAGAACTTTCTAATTTTAGTAAGAAGCAAGCTATTCTAACTTACAACTTCAGCGTCCGGTGGTGCAGACAGAGTCCAGGTGCCCAAGTAGACCAGCATAATGAGCAGTATCGGTGCCATCCACTGCAGCAACTGTTTGTCTGTCAGCTTCAATTTGTGGGCTGACTTCACACGGTATGTTAGAGATACTCTGCAAGGTAAAGATAAATATTTCTTTACTTTCATTCAATCTGGAAGGGGTCAAATCCAGTTGGAAACACCAAAGCTTTGGTGTACAATTAAACTGGTCCATCATTAGCTATTAATGTAAATTATGACTTCACAAATGAGTGCAGTGTAAATAAGGTTTTGGTAAATCAATGTATTAATACATGAATTTTATTTTCTTTTATAGAAGTGCGTGTGAATACTAGCACACTTATTTTTTTCTAGGATTAATATGGGGTATTGGATAATCACTACATGGTATAAAACAAAGTCGCTTTCTCTGTCCCTATGTCCCTTTGTATGCTTAAATCTCTGAAACTACGCAACGGATTTTGATGCGGTTTTTTTTAATAGAAAGAGTGATTCAAGAGGTAGGTTTATATGTATAATAACATCCATCAATAGTGGAGAAATACTGTTATTTTTGAGGTTTCTAATGTGATGTCGTATATAATTAATTTTTTTCCCTTGCACCCGTGCGAAGCCGGGGCGTGTCGCTAGTAATTTATAATTACCTCCATGTTTTCATCAGAAGTGCTGTGTAAGTGATACAGAATCCCATGTGGCGAGTCCATTTTGTGGCGATACATGAATATCTATCCAACACCGGGAAGATAGCTGCCATCTAGAAACAAAAAAATATCACAATCATTTGTTTTGTATTCATTGTCTAAAGTTTGTGATAGCACTTTTAGAGTTCCAACTTCCTAAATTATGCAATGAGAAGAAAAATGTTTGAATATTGAAGCTATGAGTAAGTTCTACAGAGTGAAAATCTTTAAAACCTTTATATTTGACACGGTTTATGCGGCAGTGAAAAGGAAAAGAAATTTGCCAGGCAAAGAGGCCAAAATTCAACTAAAGCATAGACAATAAGCCTTTCAGACTGGTCTGGAACATTCATCTACATCATCTATAAACAGCATACCACGGTATACTCACTTCCATGTACATAATAGCACATCCAAGAAGAGTGATCGAGAGGAACACAGGACTGGCAACACGGAACACTTTCACTCTGCGATGATGGCGCGTATATATGGTCAGACAGACCGTCATTACTGCGCAGCTCACTGATATCACCAGTAAAGATATCCTGTAAGTAACAATAATTATGAACTAAGTTTTGTAAGATTAAGAATTTAAATTAAGAAACCTAATTTAATTATTGGATACGATTGCATTGGGACGTCTCAGGGGCGGATTTTTTTGCCACCTTGTTACCTGTTTTAAATCACATATTATCCTTACCGGAAAGGCCAGTTGTAAGTGGCAAGGCAGGGCTCCGGTCCCCGACATGTTTCGCAGCCTGGCTGACATTTCATACACTCGTATGGCTCGCTCCAGTTTTCTAAATCGTTTTCTTCGTATTCTTGGTAAGCAACTATTATGAAACAAGAATTAAATTAATATTGAGTTAATTACCTACGTTACTAAACCTTAAAAAAATTCAAATTTCGAATCACATAAACAACCACAGAACAATAATAACACCACTGTCACTGTCATGTGTCATGTCAATTCATAATCATAAACAAAAAATATAAACCATGAAACTATAATTTGTTACTATGGTAAAAAAAAGAGTTATTAAAATAATATTTAAGTCTATCGCATCAAAAAAGCTACATATGCTCAGCATAATCAGTACAACATATATACCTAATACATTGTACTACAATAGATGATTTGTGTATCGAATTACCTTCAACAAGGGATCCATTATATCCTTCACGATGATGTGTCGAATAGTAGCCGGGACGACATCGGCAAATATATGACCCACGCGCCCAACCAGCGTGCCGAACACTCATTTCTCTATTTGGCCTGTATTCACACTAGACAAAGAATAGATACAATCGATAAAGTTTTAAAGTTTTAGATGTATAGCTATACTATTATAAAATCTGTGGCTATACATTCTATTTAGAAAAAAAGGATTAAGTTTACTTACGTAAGTGGTATCGTTGGGGCATTTGTGTGTCCCATGAAAGGAATATATTTGGTTGTCGTTTTCATCTTCAGGGTCCGCCTCGCACTGGTTTATTTCCAAGCTAGATATGTCTATGTCGAGCGAGACGATGCCTTTCAATCTGTAAGATGGAAATGTATTACGGGTATGTGGGTATTGTGCATGCAGTGTACAGGTAGAGAGGAGTTTCTAGGTAAGGAAATGTTATTACAGGGCCAAATTCGCTGGGACAAACAGTTATAGACTATGTAGTGGAGATTTGGTTACTACTATTCAAGTAGTTAAAATAAAATCAGAGCTATGATATACTAACCCACGAATTGTAGCTACAGGCACCGTGTACGATAAAAGCCATCGTTTTGCTTCACAACTGTAATAAGGATAGGTCCACCAGCCTTCCATAGTCGCACCGGGTGGAGACGGCATGAACTTTGGAGATCGCAGCGATTCACTTTCATGTGCTGACACGTACCTGGTATTGAAAAAGTTACCGGTCTGGTTTATACAGTACAGTTTGTTAAAATGCCCTTCATTATACACCTACAAAGCTTTTTGTTATGCTAAAATACAGTTGTATACCTAGTTATTTTTCTTCAATTAGTTTTTAATTAAACTAATAATTTATTAGTTTGTTATCTCTTATCCCTAAACATTCCAAAATGAGCTCTAAACATTTCTGTCTCCGCAACTTTTCTATTGCCCTTTGTACTTATTCCACAGAACTTCAGTGTCTCCTACGTGATTTTAATAAAGCGATTGATTTCCTTACCATGGATATTCAGGATCAGGGGGTTTCTCAAGCTGTGGAGATACAACAGCCACCGGTTCTGCGGTGCCGTATCTCTCCCAAGCCACGGCGCTGTTCACTACTCCGTCTGACCTCAAGGCGAGCGCTCGTGCTCCCACTGCTCGCTCTGAGGGACTTGCCCCTAATACAAGGCCTTGGGAAACCGCCATCAGGACTTCTGAAGAGATAGAAAATGCCATTGAAATGTTGTATCACTAAAAAGAAGGAAGTGGACCTGGGAATTTTCGCAAAAGGCATTCAAAAAATTTTAACATGAAACATTCCTCTTTCAAACGTAATAAAGCTCTGTATATTAAAAGCACCATTCGGTACCTCGGAAAATAAACTAAGAAGAGCGTAGGGTACCTAAGCTGTTTTGAGTAGAAGTATAGAATTTTTGAGTTTACAAAATACGTGCGAATTTATGGGATTTTTTATACAATATGTGGATTTTTTAAACAATGTGTGGTATGCTATGGGATAAAGGCCAGAAGAAAAACTCAGAATAATAATTGCCGCAAAGGTTCGTCTGTGTTTATCAGGTGGAATCTTTGTACAAGTTTCTGACCAGTTGTTTTTGAATGCACTTCACTATCTTGTTACGTTTTATTACAAAGGAGTGAAATAAGCACTGAAGGTAAGGAGGACGAACATTAAGTTCACTTCTGTTATACGTATGCCAACATTATGAAATATTGCGGTTACACGGAGACCCAAAATATCCCAAACTAAAGCAAAATACCTTGCAAAGCAATTTTATTCTGAGAATAATATCATAAACATGTTCCGCTATTTTGGTATTCAAGATGAGATAAGTTCGCTATTCTAGGAATTATCTGAGTAGCTTAATTCGAAATTCAAGGTGCATTAAGGTTTCTATTATAAAAAATATTCTTTATTTTTCGTTTTTGTTTATTTGTCGGACTTCTCATCTGAGCAGTTGTTTTTTTTTGTTGATAAGTTTGTAGTACCTAGCCTTTTTAGTGTAGTTACAAATAAAATACGTCCGTGTATTGATACTCGTACTAATCGATCTAAATATGTAGTAGAAAAGTAAGCTACGTTTTCCTTTACCTGCGGTTTCCAGGCCAAGCTGATGGAGTAGGTTAGCGGCGAGGTCTGCCCTGGCCCTTGCAGTGTCCCACCGTGCCGCGTGCAAGGGAGCTCGTAGTCGCCCATACCGATGTGTGACGCACAACGCTCCCGTGGCGCCAGTCGCCACTGCATGCACCAGACGCAGTGACGATTCTACTTCTTCCTGCAGAAGGATTTTAACGTTAAACTATCATAGCTATATATGAGTAAGTCAGTTTCCATATCTGGGGGGGGGAGGGGGGGGCGGGTTAGCCAAGAAGATGTCTTTCTACAATCGTAAACGCTAGTAGAAACGAAGAACACGTATGGAAATGACCAATTTCCATGACCACGTGATTAATCGATTTGAGGTGTAGGTTATCGTTTCTCTGCGGGTTGTTCGTAAGAGATACCGCGGCCCTGGCACACAGGGACCTCCAGAAGGAACATAGTGGGTTTTAGTCAGTAAGAGTCTGACACTCCCTCCAGCTGCACCCTCAGCGGGACTCAGCGGGTCATTTGATGATTTCCCACGAAAAAAAAAAGGTTATCGTTTCTACTAGCGTTTACGATTATAGAAAGACATCTTGGTTAACCCGCTGGATCGATGCCTACAAAGACTTACTGAATTCATGCCTAGATCAAACAATGGTGAAATTCATGATGCATGTTTAAAACGCTTTAATATCACTCATTCTAAAAAGAACATCACAAATATTAATGGAGCCTTTATTCAAATTCCATTTAAAACTTGTTCAACGTATCCTACGAGATGTGCACGACTTTAACTCGTTCACAAAATTGAATTCAACTTGTTGAATGTTCGTGGGAAACGTTTGTTTTAATAACACGTAGAAGCTGGATAATGCCGCCGTCTCAGCAAAAAGGGTCACAGAACAGCGAGACTTCTAATTAAAGGTACAAAACCGTCATAATTTATAACAGTTGTAATTTCAACAATAACACATGGGATGTTTTCCGCCTTACCAAAACAGAATTAGGTTGAGGCGAAGTTAATCCCGTTTTGGGATCACCCATAACTTGATTGGATGTACGGAGCAACAAATAATAGAATTATTTTTCTATTACCGAGATGAGAGTCTTTGTACCGTCGCGTTGAATAAAACTTCAATATGTATAAAGTCGAGTATTTTCAGGATTAAATCTGGCTCTAAATAATATTGACTCTGGCTATAAAAAATAAATGAATTTTATAAGTTAAATATAGGTAGGACACGAATTAAATCGGTTGTATAGGCACCGACTGGTAACCGACGGTCATTCTTAACTTTTGTCTTAGCGAGCTTTCGCAAAGCCTTTGTAAGGCGAATTTCCAGTTAGTACCCACAATTATATCAGCTTTTACCTATGTATAACAAGCATATTTATGATCAAACTACCTATATTTTGCTCCTATACACGACTACGTATAGATATCTCTTCAAAGAAATAAAATGCCAGGGCAATATTAAAGACAAACACAGTGTAAGCTTTCAACTAATTAAATAGAGTACTAATCAAATAGAAAAATAAATTAACCGCATTCGCTTCATATACGAGCGTGTTACCTATATAAAAATATCTTAAGAAATTACGGTATTGTTTATTTCCTGGAGGTTGGTTAGCAAATGTTCTCTAATTGACACATCACGACTCTGTTGTATTAATAGCACGGGTGTCTATATCTAGTTAATTAGGCCCGACAGTAGCTAAATGTTTGTTCAATATCGTTGAGCCATATTGTCTCTAACGAGTTTTGAATGAGCAAGGAGTTTTGGCTTGTTAATTAATAATTTCGAATTTAGAACCATAGGTAGATAAAGATACGTACTCAAGCCTTTTGCCACTGCGGGTAGCTTTGAATAAAATCCAGGCGTATTCATTTATGTATAGAAGTTAGATTTGAACATTATGCTGTCACAGCGTTCCTATATTCGTTGGTTCCCGTCCTTTGGCTACCAATGACGTGCACATCTTTGAATAGACCTTTAGAAGGAAGGTGAGGTACTTGTGGAATGAAAACAATAATATTGTTCCATGTGTGAGAGGTTTAGGCTTCCATTGTTTTCGGTTCGTTTCTACTAGTGTTTACGATAAAAGAATAAAGGTTTTCTAAACGTTCAAGACGATGGAATTTCTTTTAAGGCGCCTCACTTCGACAAATATTACGTAGTGTTTGCTAACTCTAAGTGAAACATGGTAAAGAGTTTAATTAAGAAGTGACGTCACGACTGTCAATTTAATATACCGTCTGAAGGAAGCTGCACTATTGCTATCGTGAGAGCATTGAGAAGCCGTATACTTTAAGTAGATGGTAAGATTGCACGATGCAGCGCTTCAGCTACTATTGTAAAATACTTTTTGCTTATTTCTATTAATCTGTTGATTTCTTTCTTTTTTTATCTATTATAAGCATTGCTTGCTACTGTACAACTTACTCTTTTAATGTTTTTAAACTTTCGCGATTATTAAACATTTTAAACACAACACACAGGTCTTACTCATTCATCATCTCCCGAGCCTTTTCCCAACTATGTTGGGGTCGGCTTCCAGTCTAACCGGATTCGGCTGAGTACCAGTGTTTTATAAGGAGCGACTGCCTATCTGACCTCCTCAACCCAGTTACCTGGGCAACCCAATACCCCTTGGTTAGACTGGCGTCAGACTTACTGGCTTCTGACTACCCGTAACGACTGCCAAGGATGTTCAGTGACAGCCGGGACCTACAGTTTAACAGGCCATCCGAAACACAGTCATTGGTGTCCAAGATATACTTAGAAAGTACATACAAACTTAGAAAAGTTGCATTGGTACTGGCCCAATCTGGAATCGAACCCACGCCCTCATACTTGAGAGGTTGGCTCTTTAACCACTAGGCCGCCACTAGAACACACAGGTCTTACTCGCGATTAAAAAATATTATAAAGGCATGTACGCTACCTCTATTTCTCCCGACGTTTCGGCCGAATTACACCGACCGTGGTCACGGGTAGACTGACCTGACGTAAGACCCTTTGATTTGATACCCATATCACAGATTTTATAATACTCTATATTGTTGAAATTCATTAAAAATAACTACTCCGCCATCTTGGACGGTCCGCCATATTGGATTTAGAATAACGTCATATAACATAATTAACATATCTTGCATTGTCATCCAAACTGAACGTGTATACAAAATTTCAGCTCAATAGGTTGAAGATATCTACTTCAAAATTGAGTTCAAAGAATCCACCGTAACATACATACACGGCAAGTTAAATAAAAGCTTTTAAAAAAGAAAGAAAATACATTTATTGGCACGAAACCTTAAATAAATAAGAAATTAAAGAATAAGATTGTGCCAAATGGACTCTAGTTCAGCAGTTACGAGTATGCCAGGCAACTAGTGCCTGACGCTGGTTTTCAACTGGGCCTACGAGGAGTTGCGGGTGTCAATCAGCTTGAAATAATTTAATGTGTTATGCTAAAAATACTCCCTTTTGTCTGAATTATTGAGATATGATTTCTAGGCGATAGGACATAGCGCCCCTAAAAGTAGGATTTACGAACCTTAATGGCATGAAACCTACCTAATAAAACTAGACCCACACCATTAATATCTAGTTTCACAAACCTCGGGGTACAAGATAATTGGCTGCTAATAATGATATCGATTACACAGACCCAGTAATGGCTATTATTGCATAAAACGTGAACATACATTGATATTATTGTTACTGTAAGAAAATATGGCAATATCGACTCAACTTGGCAATTACGATAGTGCTCGTCATCGCGGCTCGCTATTTTAGGCGATCAGTTTAACAGTTGACGACCCCGAAGGCGCAATGGTTACCACGCTGGACTGCCGTGTTAAAGGTCCCGGGTTCGATTCCCGGCACTGTCGACATTTTTGTGATGAGCATGCTTGTTGGCCGTGGTCTGGGTGTTATATGTATGTATTTATAAATATATATTATATGTGTAAAATTTAAGTAATTTATCAGTTGTGTTGGCATCCATAACACAAGCTAATTAATAGCTTACCATGGGGCCAACCGACCGTGTGTGAAAAAAAAAAGGTGTGCCGATATATTTATTTTATAATTATTGAGCTGTATAAACGACCGCCAAGAATGGCGAGTGGATGAGAGTTACAGTAATTACCCAGCTGTGAGCTGGTCCCCTCTGGTATTGGAAGAGGGCTCTGGTAGATGAGAGCTGTCGGAGTGTTGACATTCGCTCGTAAATTGTGGGCTACGATGTTATTTCAAGATATTTTCATTAGAAACAGTTTGACGTTGATCCTGGTTGCTGAACGTGATAGTATCATACTATGTCTTGCCAACAATAACCTATACAGGATGTACAGTTATATAAGGTCAGTAGGAAAATAAATAAGAAGAAAAAAATGGGTCCAAAGGACTGTTCTAGAAATCTTTAAAGATAAAAAGAAAATCTTGGTCGATTTTTCTATCACTGGTAAGCAGATCCATTGCTCTGTTTAAAAAAACAGAAGATAGCATTTTTCGGCAAAAGTAAAAAAAAACTCTGTAGGTATAAAAACTTGTTGTAACACCTCGAAATATCCGTATGTTAGATAAAGTTGACACAAAAAATAACCCCAGCGTTAGGTACAGATTTCAGGGAGGTTCAGGTATAAAAATACCCTCTTTATGCCTATTTGACGTACCTACGCACCCTCATGATAATTATTGACGTAAACTCGATGAACCATTGAACGGGGGGATAGCAGCTACGCTTTGCGTCACTATCCATGTAAGTAATGCATTTGTATGAATATCTTTACTTTTGACCCGAATAGGGCAATTAAAATTTACCAGATTGTATTTCTGACTAACCGTTATTTGCCTTCACCAGCTTCCTACTTCCCGCATCTGCTTAAAAAGAAGCCTAAACCTTACTTCTCTCTCGTTATATCAGCTAAAAGTCCCACCGAAATCGCTCCAGTCATTTCAGGGATTAGTGGAAACAAACAGACAAAAATTTAAACATATGTTATTTAGGTGTAGTATTATTTCAAGACAAACACACGCTCTTACTGTATTATTATATGAATAGTTGGATAGATAATTACTCCAATGATTGAACTGTGCAAACATTACAAACTGTTAGTAGGACCGCATTTTATTCGCATGACTGTTTTTCTTAATTAGAACCTAGGTATAAGATATCTTGTTTTATCGAATCCGTATCCAATATTAATATTATTTGGATACCACTTGGATATTATTATCATTAAACTGCCATATACCTACTGCAATTTTTTAAGGTAAACCATCATCATCAGCTTAATTCTGTCCCACTGGGTGCAGGCCTTCTGTCACACAGCGAAGCATTGAGCTTTAATCACCACGGTTGCTCAATATTTTAATGTCAATACGAAAATTCTTAGTTCAAATCAAAGCAATTTAGTCTCTATTTGTATTAGAGAACAGATTGTTATATACCTTTGTATATCCGTATATTCTAACCCTTTCTGTCAATATGATAGCTTTGTAATTAAAATCGGGATAGCTTCGATACAGTCGGGGAAGCACGTATGGTCGTAACGCAATTTTTAGCTTCCATGCTCACCGCCGGCTTAACTAGACGTTGCATGGGTGAAAATTGACCTTTCTATGTTGATATCTTTTGTATTAAGTATTGACTGTACGAAGTAAGCATGTACTTCAGTGTCAAAATGGAAAATAAAGCGAATTTGAAGAGGTACAGATGCCAGAACATCAAGCTTCCCGAAAGTGCCAAATTTTCCCCATCAACTTTGATCCATATGCTTCAGAGATAAAGTTGAAAATCTATAATGGAAATTTTACAGACTGTAGTAGCTTGATGTGCTGGCGTCTGTACATACTAACCGTCATACATTACCTCAAGTCGTATGCAAAACATTCTAACAAACTGTTTCAACAATTCAACGAAAATTAAAATTCATCTAAATATTTACATTCTACTTCCAACTGTGTAATCTAGAGGCTTCAACAGGTACAAATCGAAAAAAAATTCAAGGGTCAACTGAGTCTTCAAAAAACCGATTCGACTAGAACCAATATTTACAGAATAACAATCGATCCCATTGGTCCAAACATAATTGTGTAAACATGTACCTAGGTCTTTCTAATACTAGTTTCTGTCGGCGGTTACACTTGCGTTCCTTGGGAATTACTGCACGCACCCAGATCAAAAGTAACTATAGCCTTCGTAGATAAATAGACTATCTACCTATCACTTTTTTTTGTCGCTGGGAAAAAATGCTGTTACGCATCCCCTTCCCGTCGGGGGACGAGAAAGGGGTATGTGGGACTCCCCGGTAAAATCGTTCACCGGTATACCCACTAAAAATACCCAGCGGCACTCCGACCTCGCCTGAGTTGAGGGGGCCTGGGAGTCTATAGCATCCATCCAGTCCTCCGCCGGCGACTAGACTATCTATCACTGAAGGAATCTTCAATTCGCTCCGTAGTTGAGAGCTGAGATAAGGCAGTTTAAGCAAACAAATAAACTCTTCAGCTTTATAATACTAGTATAGATTACAACGTTCATTTGTTTTTGCCATAAAAATGTCCCAAACTCGTGTAACAATGTACCTAAAAGTTTTGATGAACAGGGTACAGCCATAATGCAGTTCTAAGACTCGTTTTGGTTAAGCTCGGGTAAGTTACGACGTCATGATCCACATGTTACAGTGTATCCAGGCTGTACCATATGGTGTTTGTTTGGAATAGTTACCGACACAACACAGTGTAAGCGTTATTGCTGAAACTTGCTGCGCCTATGCAAATTATGAGTACATACGTAGTGTGTACCTATGTATCTACAGCTTATTTACAAAAATGTATTAATATATTTACATAAAACAAAAATACAATGAAGTAATTGCTGAATCATATGGGACGTATCTACTAATATTTAGGTGAGGGCGATGACTGATAAGTGGGAAATAGTTTTTTGATATTTTACATAAGTTAATTATGTCGATTAATTTTGGCTATGGACGGTAAATGACTATGAGGCTTACACTACAAACCGTACCTAACGCAAAACGAATCATTTCTCTCAGTATAAAATCAGTAACATACCCGGTAGCCGGTATTATTGGCAGCCTCTGCTGGTGGCAGGGACAGCAGCGCGAAGGGCAGCAGCAGCGCACTGGACATGCGCCGCGGCCCCCCCATCACTGCCCACCATTCGCGCGCGCACGCGCCTTCCTGTAAACAAATAAATGAGCATTGGAATAACAAGCTTGATAAGACAAGTTCTGTAAAAGTCATCATCGTAATGTAATAATTGTTTAAGATTTGAAGTTCATGAAGAAACGTTACTATCTTCTGCCCGCGGCTTCACCCGTGTTCCCGAGAATCTACTTCTCGCACCAAGATAAAAAGTAGCCTATATGTTATTCTAAATTATAATATGCCATTTTCTGCAAATGAAGTAACAAACGCTCACAAATTTTCGTTTCCTTTATAATACTAGTGTGCTTCACAACTTAATTACATACACATTATTGTAAATAGACTATAAAAATCAATGCTTACAATGAATCTTGTTTTTTCTCCGAAATAATTTCTGCAGAACCTTCTTACTACAGTACTGAAACCAAATTTTCTTATTGCGACGCTATTCACTGTAAATAAAGGTAGCTTGGAGCTTGATTCTTAACAACATTCATTCTATTAGCCGGTCCTACTTTTCATCACGGCACGGCTTTTTAAGGTAAATGTCGTCTGACTACAAAAGCTTATGTACAGACGTACCTAGGTATGTATTGTATAGAGCTTCAAAGTACATTGCTATATAATACTCATGGTGACATCCGATTCTCGGAATTCTCAGGATTTGTCTATGAAAGGATTCTCTATTTAACAGGACGTTCAAATACAGGTCTTGGCCGCTCAGAATATGGCATATAAAATAGAAAATAGATATACGTTATAAGCGTAAAAGCGAAGAGCAGGGAAGAGCTCATCGCTAAGTACTAGCCCCTTGGGTCGATCGATAGTAAGGGTAAGCAAATCTTGCTGCGGTCGATCCTTGGATCTTGGAGTTATGTGGCAGTCGTTACGTGTAGTTGGAAGACAGAATATCCTACTGTGGGTTGTTCGGGAAACTGGGTTGATGCTCACTCAGCTGCATGCAGTTAGTCTTGAAACCGACCCCAGAATAGGTTGGTTAGGCGAATGGGATGCCATTAATAACCATAATAAAGTCAATCCATTTTAATTTTAGTATCAATTTATATCAATAACAGTAGTAACTATTCAATTTCGTTTTTTGATTGTTAAACAATATTAAGAACAAAAACTCTCATGATTAGCAGTGTACGAGTACCTAAACATGTTAAGAAGAGTATTAAATTTATGTAGGTAGGCATTTTGCTAATCAACTTAGTTGAGCGAATGAAATATTAAACGTATCAAATAAATAACCTCCCTTTTCGGCTTCCTCT
This sequence comes from Heliothis peltigera, assembly GCA_958496145.1. NCBI lineage: Eukaryota > Metazoa > Arthropoda > Insecta > Lepidoptera > Noctuidae > Heliothis > Heliothis peltigera. The sequence goes on from OY292337.1 coordinate 6,686,583, forward strand.
CATAATGGTACGATTATCACCAGTTTTCGTTGTAGGGAGAGATATTTCATCAAGCGCTATTCATCACTCCGACAGCTGGGGCTGATGTCGTTGTATAAATCTTGTGTGGGACGCATTTCAGGTGGCGAAACAGGCACGAATATTTGAATTGATTAAAATATACTGCGGCGCTTTTCAGTCTTTGTTCGAGAAAGGTTGCTTGTCCTAAATCTTTGGAAATGTGTGTAAATTGAGCAGGGTGACCCTCTTGGGAAGTGTATACCTTTTATGCTAGTTTAACCACACTATATTGTTCTTTTATGTGAATAATATCACAGCACAGGGACTGGGTTCCAATTACTGCGGTCCCTGGAGACCTTTTGAGGATCAAAGATTTGCACACGATTTAAATATAGTCTAACTGAAACCTTAGTTTTTGGTTGGTAAGCGAGTGTAAGACTAGCAGTCTCTCACGGTTTCTCCCGCGGGAACTTCTACCCGCAACCAGATAATACATAGCCTATGTTCACCGGGGATAGCATGGCTTTCCAATAGTGAAAGAATTTTTCAAATCGTTTAAGTAGTATCAGAGCCTACTGAATCCGAACAAACAATCAATTCTTTCCTCTTTAAAGTTAGTATAGATAATTTGTAAAACGCTACAGAAGTTTATTTATCTCTCATAAACAAGGCCTATGAAATACAAATATAAGACCTGAGTTTAAACGGGCTTTCACAGTAATATTTGTCGTATCTGAGATTATATTTCTACATGATAATTCAATCGAATAATGTCAAAATAATATTCAAAGTCAGCCATAACTTTGTTAAAATCTAAATTTTTAATAACCTATATAATATTTTGTTATTATATCTACAGACAAAGGTGTCAATCACCCACAAATATCTTCTTACTTTAACAGTTATATTATGTGGATGTTGTTTTCCGAGTAGAGGTCTCAATTTTATTAGTTCCATTTCATTTTTTGTGACAGGCGCCGAAGATTGGCGAACTTGTTTACTAGCGAGCAGTTGTTTGGGTTTTGACAACAATACCGTATTATGTAACTTCTTACGTTTGTTTTTAAAATTCTGTCATGTACCTAGTCGTGATCGTGGGGCGTGCTGGGCACTTTTTGGCTCGTCATTTATATATTTTTTGTAGGTATATTTAAGTTTTCTAAAGCGAAAAAAAAGTTTAAAAGCATTTTAGTTGAATTTAATCTTTACAACCTTTGAACTTTGTCAGATTTAAATACGACCTAATAATCCTGAGCTCCATAACCAATGTCCTATAACCACCAATTAAAACTTGATCTCCCATCACTTACACTATCATAACCTTCGTATTAATCCGCCTAGGATCAAAGCATTTACACTTTATGTTACATACACATGCACGTTTGTTTTCCAACTTCAAGTTTCGGTCATTAGGCCGGGGTATATCAAATTGCCCAAATCAACAAATCTTGGGGCCCGAAATCCTTAATGGGATCGGATTTATCGTTATCCTAAAATATCGGGTTATATTGCGCAACGACCCGCTTTAAAGGGCTCGGTTTGTATCATAATATCATATTATATTCAAGAGAATTTTACTTATTTTCATAGGTCAAATACGCCTTTCAACATGCCCACGGAGAGTTACATGTTAATTATAGAATTGGTACTGGTTTTCAAATATTTAGGTATCTTGACAGCTAAAAAAATAATGATATGTTATTTTTGTACGAAAACTGGACCTTTTCACAATAACGTTTACTTGTTTATGTGTATTTAAAGTAATTTAATGTACAAACGCCAGCACATCGGGCTACCCGGATCTGTCAAAATTTCCCATTCAGCTTTTAATCATAATGCTTCAGCGATAAAGTTGAAAATCTATTAAGAAAATTTTACAGATTGTAGTAGCCTGATGTGCTGGCGTCTGTACATGTAATATATTCCTTTGTTCATAAATAAAATGGCTGCCGTAAATCAATCGATTAACTACACCATCGCTCATAAAAAACGCGAATTCTGCGAAAATCCCTACTGCCACTACTTGCACCATAAAACGAGCTATTAGATAACATTGTACGCTGTGCTGTGGTAAATTAAAAAGGGGAAATGGCTCCAGGTGATAGTCGGGTGGTTGGGTATCCAGGTCAGCTGTTACGACCACTGCCCCGGGCGCTCCGGTGCAAAGCCGAGCACTTCACGACAGTCTGAGGGGATCAATTTTGAGCCGCTTAAACCTTGTTATTTATATCGCCCTGGTTAGGACTGTTGATTTTTTTGTAGAACTAAGTCGTAGTGTGAAGTTTTTGATTTAGGTTACCTAACAATGTCTAATAATGTGTAATAATGTCGGTTTAATTTATCGTTTGATATAGGTAGATATCTAACTATAGGTAGGTGATTGTATGATAAGCAGGCTGCTTCATGTTCCCAAAAGATGAAGCAGAGAAACATTTAAGAGGGCCAGAATAGTTCGAAATAGCATTTGTTTTACTTTGTATGCCATTTTCAGCCGAATACTATATGTACTTATTTCGAAACGATAAATTAAACAGACATTATTTTAAGATGCTGTACGAAATGATCATCCCAATTATTTCCAAAACTACATAACATATATTGCCAATGTTATATCTGACTCAGACAGGAATGTTATTGGGAATAAATTGTACACCGTAAACTAAATATTTAGATACGCGTTTGTTGATATATTTCTATCTCTATCTAAAGGAATAAAAACACATATTTACATTTCAATATTTCTGTACATTTGTCCAATTACAGTTCCATATACAAAATTAAAGTGCGCTTGCGAATGCAGATAAATAATTACTACTGGCAACACTATTTGCCAGTTTCCTGGCAATATCATTATCACCGAACCGCACGGTATTTGCAGTAACATTATTCAAAACATGAATCTCGTATGAAGCGGAATCTCTTGATACTCAGCCAAGTCACACGACAGAAATAATGATTGCTTTACTGTATTTGAACCATTTGCAATTCAGAAATGTATTTTGAAAGCTAATTATCTTATTGTAAAATGTATTGAACTACGAAACTACGGCTGGGCGAAAAAAGCGTAGCCTTCGTAGCGACTACGCCGAGCTACGGTTGCTACGACTACGTTTTCGTTCATTATTTTATTAGAATTTTACAGTGTACCGACTTTGTGTAGTTATAGCTTACAGGCAATTTAACGGTACAAAGTAAAATCGTTTCTCTCAGTATTCACCTAAAGAAAGAGATTTTGATGCGGTTTTTGGGATAAATCAGATTTTGGAGAGTCTTTCTGGAAGGCTTTGGACTATGTTTCCAGGTCCCGATTACCGTTGACACACAGATAGAAAATTTAATTAAATCTATACTAATATTATTACAAAGCATGCAGCACTCATGTAGACTCTTCTGTTTGTTTGTGTATTTGGTTGAACGCGCTAATCTCAGGAATTACTGGTCCGAATTATTTCAGTGCTAGATACCCCATTTATTGAGGAAGGCTACTTATTATCCAGGCGTGCGGAGTTGTTCCTACAGAACGCGGGTGAAACCGCTGGCTGAAGCTAGTAAGCTTAATAAGAATTTTATAGAAATATTCAATGATTTTAATGACCGAAGTTTATGTAGATAAAAATGAGGTTAGAAATGAAACTAGATTACCCATAAGCTAGAATTATCCAATGTTACTTAATACAACATTATTTACGCATATAAAGGAGGGTCCGCAACAAAACAACCCTTTTTAGACGTTCGTGTCAAGCTGCCGAATATGCCTACCCATTCCGTCATGAAATTCGGAAGTACGCTGAATATATTTTGAAGTATTATTATCATTGAAAGGTAGGAGCATGAATTATTCATCAACATTTTCATGTTATTGAATTTCTCTTATACAAGGCGTCATATGCCCCGTTACAAAGGTAATATAATTTCCACTCAGTAATGATTCTACGTATATAAATTAAATTTTATTTTGGTGATTTATGCAGTCAACTGGTTAACGATAAGCAATTTTATTCGCTACTAGCTTCCGTCAGCGGTTTCACCAATTTCAGACTTTATATTCCAGGTTTCCTCGAGATGTTTTCCTTACCCTTCAATTAGTTATTGGTGTCTAAGATATACCTAGAAAGTACATACAACTTAAAAAAAATGCATTGGTACTGGCCTGACCTGGAATCGAACCCGCACACTCACACTTGAGAGGTTGGTGTTTTAACCACAACGACTTACGTTTCACCAGTACCCGGGCAAAAACTAAGCCTTTTCTCGTTGAATGGACTATTTAAATGTTTTTATGAGGTTCCTGATATTAGCACATTAAAACAAACAAACAAAGTCCTCAGCTTTTTATTTCATCATCATCATCTGTTCTACTGCGGAACATAGGCTTCCCCTTTAGATGTCCACATAAACCGGTTGGAAGCGACCTGCATCCAGTGTCCTCGGCGACCTTTATAAGGTCCTCTGTCCATCTTGTTGGTGGACGTCCTAGCCTTTTATTTAGTAAAAATATATATTTGCGTGCCACACCGCATGATGACCTCTATAGCGCGCGAAAATTATGACCTTACTTAGAAGTACGGTTACGGGTAAAAATAAACAGAAATATGTAGCTTCTATCGTTTTTCTTCTAACATTATCATATACCATGAATCAATATAACCATTAGCTATGATCCATTATTTATAAGCGAAGCGAAAATACGGGAAAATAAAATCCGCATTGACCGAGGTGAGACCAAACGAAATGGAACAGGCAGGCATTAGATAATACTAGCTTTCATTAGTGGTTTTGCTCGATTCCTGATTAAACCTTCTTTGCAAAAGTAGCTTATTTTTAAATCTGATGTACCAGCTATATTTGTGGGTCTAGCAGTCGACTGCTGAGCACGGGGTTTTGGTTTCGATCCCCAGGTCGGGCCGATATCGATTTGTGGGTTTTGAGCGACTTCATAAAGCAGCTCGGAGTCTTTAAGTTGGTGATAGATACACCCGTGCATCGGAGAGCATAAGGGTCGGTCCTGCGCCTGATCTCTCACCGGTCGTATCGGATTGCCGTCCCATTGGATTATGAGATTATGTGTCTGCGTAAATGCTTGAGCACTATATGTCAATTCGTTCTGGCTGATCTCCTTAGATAGAACGGCCGCCGCGGTGACTGCTTATAGGCAAGTTTCATCAATATCAATTCTGACTTTGGTCGTGAAAAGTGACAGACATACACACACACATACAGACAAATCACCTTTATGATGGTAGTGAGATAATGAGCTAACTGAAGTATCGATCACTAGTAATGAGTGTGGAACAAACACGGTCTAGTTATTGTTTATGCGTGGTAGATGCGAAATTCTGTGTATTTCAGAATCGTGTTTTGTGCGCTCGGAACGATGTTCGTGTTTAGGAACAGTTACTAGTGAGGTGGAAAAACGGAGCTGATAAGAATGAATGAAGCTATCTGAATGAATGTTTATTTGCTCGTTTCGTTTAGTGAAATTTTCTAATAGGCCAGATAAACAAACACTGTTTTATATCACCTCTAACCTTTTCCTAAGCTACGTTGGGGTCCACTCAAACCAAATGCCATCTGCATCTACTACCAGTCTTTTACGTAAAGCGACTGTCTATCTGACCTTCTCAACTCAGTTACCTGGACAACCCAACACCCCTTAGTAAGACTGGTTGTCAGACTTTTTGACTACCAAAAATGTAATGTATGATATTGAAGTTTATCCTACAAATACTGATATGTAAATAAAATACAAGCGGAGATATAGTGGAACAATTTGGGTATAATGGATATTTCGGGACAAAACGTATGAATCTTCAATTTTAGCTTTGACCTTTGCGAACAATTTCGTCTTGGGAGATCAATATCTAATCATTTGAATGTTCTTACAATTCTAAAGATAGCAGATTTATCGGACTGGCTATTTCATGCGTTTTCACTCGTCCTGAGATAACTTCTTTGCGCACGTGGATAAAAAGCAGCCTACGTCCTTCTCTTTCTCTCTCTACATTCTGTGGATATAATTTTATTTACATCGGTGCTGTAGTTTTGGAGTGAAATCCGGACAGACAGACTGAGTAACTTTCTCATTGATAACATTCATCGCAGCCTTTTTTTATCGTCCCACTGCTGGGCACAGGCCTCCTCTCCCACGGAGAAGGATTGAGCGTTAATCACCACGCTTGCTCAATGCGGGTTGGTGATTTCAGACTTTATAGTCTAGGTTCATTGATAACATTAATGAGGATTAATACTGCTTTCTAAGTTACCTATTCCACGCATAAGGTCCTCATTGCTTCTGATACCAATAAAGTCCTATACTTACCTAACCCAAATTTCATCGTAATAATTCAACTGATTTACATTGAGTGCATAACATAGAAACAAATTAATGTGAGTTTGTGTATTAGAGTTCAGCTTTGCGGGATTTCTAAATACCAACGATGTCTTGTGTTCGTCGAATATAAGCTCAGACAGTGCTATTAGATTTTAATTAGTTTCTACTACACAGTAGCACCCTGAGGACTTAATTTGATAGCGGTTAATTACGTGGTAGTACGCTCGTCTCCAATTACCTGAAACTTGGCTATAGTGGTCGTATTAGTGCGGATATAATACATACCTATGTCTAGTTTCGTTTATGATGTATTAACCGATCCTTGCTGTCCCACCCACCCTGGCCCGGGGGAACTACTTCCAGTAACCGGATACAAATTAGACCGTATGTGATATATATATAAGCCATATTATTGCCGGGGTCAAAATCAAAATTTTTCATTAAAGTCCAGCCGTAGTTTTAGCGTCAAGGAGTAACAAATATTCATCCATCCAAAACGTACTTTCACGTTTATAGTATGAGATTTTCCCCACAGTTCCATTCAAATCCTGATTCCTGTTTTCTGTTTCACTGTGTTTTGCAGAGCGTAGGCATCTCCTAATACATAGATGAAATGAGGCTTACCACGCTTACCCAATGCATCTTAGTAGTTCTCTCTCTTCTTCAACCTTTAGTCACCCAATGCTGAGTGTAGGTCTCTTCCAAATCTTTCCACTTCTGGCGGTTTTGTGTTATGGCTATCCAGTGGCTACCGACATAATACTATTTAATATAAAGTTCCAGATTTGAACTGTGTACGAAATTCAAATAAATTCATCATGCTGCGTAACGATCGCGCTTAAACTTCTAATTTCATTGCAAACCGCTCATGAATAACTTAGCTCTTAGCGAAGCAATCGTTAAATCCTTTAACTGCCAACACGTTATCATGGTCTGTCTAATTACTCAATTTTAGTGTCCGAGCCATAAAATGGTTCGAATTTCGAAACTTGGGTGTTGTACCTCGGGCAGTGTTCCAACTAACTTCAATAAGAGTTGGATATACTTGACGCGCTGCCACTAACTAAATGCAGCGCTTTAGCGCTTTCGTAGCCGGCCAAAGTTGAGACTGCACTTTTAATTAAATTAATGCCTTCTGGAAAAGTACGAGACTTTGCACTCTGTCTTTTTTATCTTTAGCGTGCGGTGTCGTCGCGGTCAGAAAAGTTTAATCCTAAATATATTTTTTTGCTACTGTTGGTGTTGTAAGAAGTTATTCGTGTATAAATTGGGATTCTTGATTTAAATATCAATAATATCAATCTTATCTTAATAAATCTCGTCTATTTTTACAAGCTTTTAAATTATGTCTTAAAGTAGATTTAAATCGGAAATTCAATTTTTTGCTTTCCCAAATCTCATTAGCACCGCTGGCCACAAATGCAACAGTTTTCATAAATATGCTATTCAATATTGAATGGCAACTTCACATAACACCATAGGTACCACTGATCGTGGCCTGTCTGGATAGATATATTCTTTGACCTCAAACCACCCTCTAATTTCCGCCGCCGTGCCACCTCCCACGTATCGAGATTCCATTCTCACCATCTAAATGGTTAGCGGTCCACATCTGTCTGATTTGTGCTATGTACGACTAAATCTTGGAACGAAATTGCATCAGCGGTTTTTACCGACAAAAAGAAATTTAAGAATAGAAGTTAAAACTAAAATATTCTGTTAAAATACTGTTGTTTCTCATTGGCCGTAATTTTGTTAATTTGTCATTGGTCAAAGTATAAATATATATAATGAATATAGCCCACTTTTTTACCTTCTATCCCCGGCGACTGCTGTGCACGGGGTCTCGGGTTCGAATCCCGGGTCGGGCCGAAATTGCTTTGTGGGTTTTGAGAAACTTTCACAAAGCAGCCTGGAGTCTGGAAGTTAGTGATTGATACACCCGTGCATCGGAGAGCACGTAAATGTCGTGTCGGATTGCCGTGCCATCGGACTATGAGAGTGAGGGAATAGAGAGTGCACATGTGTCAGCGCTAATGCTTGTGCACTATAATATATCCTTCGCAGCTGATCTCCATAAAAGAGAACGGCCGCCGTAGCCGACAATCGGCCTGGATGCCATCACAGCCCCGGCAGGCCTCAGCTCTCAGGGTCTCGTCGTTATTGCTGACAATAACATAAACATTGTCTTCCAGACAATGCTTCTCCCTAAGAGGCAATTTTTTAACTGAACGGATATCGATTCTGTGTCTTCATTCCCAAAATAAGAAATCAATCTTTATATCAAACCTTAATGTACCGTGTAATAATTCGTTGTACGCACAGCTTCGAAAAGAATGAGATATTTAGTGTCATTCAGAGTTCCATAACACATAATCTTGTTAATACAAATAAGATCGGGGAATACATAATAGGATTTCGTATATTTGTTATCGTATTTCCTCTTGTTTCGTTCGCTCTTGACGCTTCCATTTTCATGATGTGAGACGAGACTGGATTCGGTAAGCGCGTCAAATGTTACGAAAGATTTTGTTTTTTTCTTGTGGTATTTTCTGCATAACATTTCATATTTTCATCTATATAGAGATGATGAGACAGTATCTGGTTTTATTCGTAACCACAATAAATAGTTTTTTGGTTCCATTTTGGGTATAAATATTGAGAATAGTGATTTAAAACTAAATCTCTTTTTTTTCGTGGGAAATCATCAAATGACCCCTGCCGCTGAGGGTGCAGCTGGAGGGAGTGTCAGACTCTTACTGACTAAAACCCACTATGTTCCTTCTGGAGGTCCCTGTGTGCCAGAGTCACGGTATCTCTTACGAACAACCCGCAGCTAAAAAAAAAAATTAAACCTCTTAAGTTGCATTCTTCAGGAGCTTAAAGAATAGCCGATAGTAAAACTTTAAGAAAATGGCCTGCTCTCATGTGAAAAAGGTTTTTTTTTGTGGGTAAAGAAAAATGTTTCTCTATCATTTACTTCTTGAAGAAAACTGTGGCAATTGTTTTCAGGTAAGAAGATATTTTTTCGGTACGAAGGTTTTGCCCTCAGGTAAATCAATCATTTTGAAGTATTGTGGTAGAACGAAGGTAAAGCAACAAAAGGCGCTAATTACACAAGGAAGGGCTCATTAGGCTGAACAAGATACTAATTAGACAATATTTCCATTAACGGTGAAGTATGAAAACAAAAAAATGCTGAAAACAAAAACGAAACGGCGTAGTGTTTTTATTAAAATAACTTATACCTACTTTGCTTCGAGCACCTACCTTCATAATTATCCAAAGATTAATTATTAACAAAACGACTTAACTTAAGACAAACTCTCTATGAAAGAAGTAACATCTCGAATATCGAGTTTAATCAAAAGTAGGAAAGCATATCATGGCGAACTTATTAAAAATGTATTTAATAAATAAAATATAAAAAGCGGTTGACCTACTTCATTACGTATTCATTCTTTTAAACGAATTTTAAAAATGAGTAAATTTTTCGTCAGCCATTATATTACACGTCGGTAGGATGGTGAGCGTTTTTTTTTGTTCTGATGGCGACATATTTTTTTAACGGAGAGGCATAGTGCACGGTTATATTTCACTCAAAAATCAATTTATTAAATAGTAATGCCATTTCATTATCAGTGTTAAAACGAACAAAATTAAGAACTTGAGAAATACAAGGGAAAATGTTTGGTGATACCAATTACGCGAGCATAAGAAAAGTTAAAGAGGCCAAAATTTTGGCGAGAGTTTATACTCGAAAAACTTACATCCGAAGTGCTAAAATATTATTACTTTTATTGTAACGTCAACATTACCATCCTAATACAATATTTACCTACTCAGCTTAGTTATTTTCACACACCACTCCGTGATCAATAAGGCATGCGCCGAAATGTCTGCGATTCCACAGAATATTTGAAAAGGCGATTCACCGCATCTTACTGTGAGATTAAATATTTGCAGTTTTAGTACAAGCTTAAAGCAAACCGCTCCATCAAAGTCGAGTTGTAGTGTATTTTATATTTTCTGCAATAGAATCAATAGTTTAGCAATGAATAGCGCTTATCGGGCTGTAGTTTTGATGCGGGCAGTAGACGTTAGCGTTTTTAATGTGGTCGTTTACTTATATGTGTATCTATAACGTATTTTTTACTAACAAAATGAGACATTGTCACTGAAATAAAGGAATAAGGAACCTATATCTGTGCAGTCTGATCGATGATGATGATTGATGATGGATCATTAAAACATTATTCTAAGCAGAAATGCGAATAGGAAAAAGCAGTTGCACGACACGATATTTACGTGGTAGGGCCTTATTGAGGTGTCTAATTATTTAACCGATCTTAAGTAATAACGTGTGATTTTTCGTTTCTTATTTCCTTGAACCTGATCTTCAATCAATTCTTTTATAACTCTAACAAACAACTAAGTCAATAAACATACATTCCTCCATCACAAACTAATGTAATTTCATTACCACGGCGCGCCCGAATCGGTTAGAAATCTCGTTAATTAAGGACTCAGCTACATCAGATTTGTATTTAGTGAGTCCGGGATTAATGGGTCTCCTGATTCCGTCCCAGCCGATAGTGTTCGCGAAAGGGTTATTTAATTTATGAGGAGTGACTGCAGGAATGGTTTTGTGATCTGCGTCCAATTCACATGGGGATTTAAGATTCAGATTATGCGATGCTTATTGCATAGACTATCGAATTGTGATTTGAACCTTATAATACAGTTTGGATAACCCTATATTAACAGTGGATCAAAAACCTATCTATCGTAATTTACCTACTAGAGATAGGTTATAATTTGACACAACTTGTATGGAGCTATTGTCAAAAGTTTATCCATAGTAATCAAAACTATAGGTAGATTTGTTATTGAAATCTTTTGTAAACAAGTTGTACACATAGTTAATGTGTCAAGTTGTACATATTAACTATGTGTACAACTTGTTTGATTCCAAAAAAGAAATTGCTTTTTTTCCAAACTAGTGTAAAAGCGTTGTTAAACTTACGAGTCGTTTAAAACAAAACGGCATTTGTGTTCCTATTTCAAATTCAAATACAACAGATGTTCATGTCCATCGAGGGGCATCGCTATTCGAAATACAAAACATTCATAAACAATAGCGGTCACCTCACATCAAGCTGTCTATGGTGACATTGTGAGATAAAAGATTGAAACCGCTTTGCTTTCGTACGAATTCGTGAATTCCAGTGAAAATGGCCGTCATTCCAAGCTCAAGTTTAAAATTCAATTGGCTTCAACTACTATGTGTTAGATTGAAGAACCAGATTTAACTGAAGTTGTATTTGAATAGGTCGCTAACAGGTGTGACATCATCAGTTCCATTTCGATTGTAGTCCGCTTTGTGAGACGTTGATGTTTTTAACCGAGGAAACTTCCCAAAAAGAGTATTATAATTATGTTACCTTTTTTTGGAATTGATCAAAATGGGACCAAGGTTGATTTATCAATTCACAGAAGAACCGAGAACGATCACACAAATCCACAAGTATCGCTCAATCATTCTTCATCAATACATAAAATCTTTACCTTCAATATAAATAAATGATGTGTTGGGATGGAATGATTGCGTGTAGTGAAGGAAGAGATAATCGGTTAATCGATTTGGTTTACGAGCCCCGATTATCGATTATACAATCCAGTCTTGTATCGAAGCTTTTAGTACAAGGCGTTTATTGCAAATAACTGAGGTGCCAAGATGATTATTCCCAAGGGAGGAGCGATCAAACAATTCAACGTACTTCAGACTCATTTCAAACGGTGAACGATTTCAACTATTTACTTATTTACTAGCGGCCCAGACTGGGTTTAGTCGGAAAAGCTTGTAAGAACCTACCGATAAAATTGTAGAAGAGGTGCGTCGTCAGCTATTTTTATGTGTATTATTTATGACGTGTTTTTTTCCTATTTTTGTGATGATAATACTTTTGTTTGGCTTCATTAAATACACGATTTAACGAACACTATTTTGGCGATTTGACATATCGAAGCCTGACTCGTTGTTAGTGGCTGGTTGCATTAGATTTCCGGATAACTTTCACAAAGCTGCGTCCTTCTAACTTCCCTAATATATGGAATATTCCTCACAAAAAAAACACAAAATGACTTCTGTAGCCCTCCTCTGCTACACAAGGCTACGGTATACTACGTTATCGCTACGCCACAAGTTGATTCTTGTAGATGTAGATTATGTCGTAACCATATCGTAGGTTCGCTTGCTATATAAAATGCTCGGTAATGGTCGCATTTCACAATATGAGCAATTCGATTAAATTAGATCAAATCATAAATTTCTTCACGTTTTGCGAGTTTGTCAACGACGTTTGGACGGATCGTAAAGTTAAAATACTTATGGAAAATCTAACAAATTTTCAAAATTTCAGACAGTTTTTAGCAGCCGATGTTACCACAGTGAAGTTAAGGGACCTGGGTCAGCCAAGTCGGAGCCCTAAAGTACTTTCACACTAGTGGATTTACAGCTCGGTTTTTCTGAGCGGCGGAACGCTGGGATCATATTATGTGCATCATTATGACAGTCAACCGGTGTGAAAGATGACATTTAAAATTGTATTTTATCCATTCGGGATGTGTCCACAAAAGAGTAAAGCAATATACGTGTCTACTAGTCTCTAGTGTAAGGGCAGAAAGTCGTGTGTGGCTGCTATTTTCCACACAAACATAATGAATTAGCCGGACGTTTGTTACCTCAAAACGATGTTTTTTATCATTTATCTGAGAAAACCACATAATGATGTGAAAAAAAAATCATGAAAGGCAATCATTTCATAAAGTTATCGAGCATTTCATAAAGAAAGCGAATTTACCGCGTGGTTACGACACAATACATCGAACTGGGAGTACTTTGAGCTACGGCTCACGTAAAGGGATATAAAGTTCCCTCGCCTCACTTTTCTCTCATAGCCGCCTGAGAGCATTTAAATCAAGAGTTTCGTTGTTAACAAAGTTATAGTTCGCTGTTAAAGTGCAGTAATTATTCAGTGGCTTGGGCGTCTAAATTGCTGCTGAGAACAACAATTGACGAGCGAGATTCAAGCCATTATTGCTATAGTTCTCGCCAAACTTTTTGTCGTCACGGCACATTGCGCGACTCGCTGCGCAGAAACCTATTTTACATCATACAGGTCACATGCGCGTACCTGTGTTCGGAATTTAGTTGCGGAACACCGTTGAGTTTTACAAGCTTGAGTGAGAGACTGTTATTTACCTGAATGAGTACATACGTCGAACAATTTCCGATTGCAGTTTCGCTGATTACTATGAAATTGTGCCGTGATATTTCGGGTGGTTAACTGAATGCTACGTCTGCCTGAATAGCGCTCAATTCATTGAAATTGTGATACATCATCATCAACAAGTACCTTTTATTTATGTATAGTCATTTAACGTTACCTCAAAATAAGTGTGTAAACGATTGAGATGCATTACTGATAGTATAAATACACTAATCATTAAAACATCATCGTCTCCCGAATCTTTTCCCAACTACGTCGGGGTCGGCTTCCAGTCTAACCAGATTTAGCTGAGTACCAGTGTTTTACGAGGAGCGACTGCCTATCTGACCTCCACTACCCGGTTACCCAGGCAACACTATTATGTTAGGGGTATTCCCCTTGGTTAGACTGGCGTTAAACTTACTGGCTTCTGACTACCCGTAACGACTGCCAAAGATGTTGCCGGGACCTACACTTTAACGTGCCATCCGAAACAGTCATTGGTGTCCAAGTTATATTTAGAAAGTACATTCAAACTTAATACACTAATAATTAAAACGTTTATTCATAATTTTCTATCTACATACATCTATTATAATCCCATCACGCGATTTTCACAAAAAAGCCCCGCAAACTCCCATTCTATTTTTAGCGCACTGCACTAGCACTTTACCATAAATTCATTGAATTTAAATCCTTTGAGCTGCGCCTAGCATCCGCTATGGGAAAAGGCATTCGATTACACGTAACTGAATCGTAGTTTCTGCGGAAATCTACAGTTTTGCTTACATACAGCTTCAGAGGAGAGGATTGATTGAAGGCTGCCCTGGTTTAATATTCCTTCAGTTTTCATTTGTTATTTTCGTTCTGTCGACCGAACGGTTTGAAATAAAATAATTTTGTTGGAACAGAGTTGTGAAATATTTGTAAACAAAAGTAAGGATGAAACTAGTTGCGTTAATTACTAGTTTAACGACCATTTTGACATACCGTCCGTCTTGCTATGTGACTTTCACGACGCAAAAACTGTTTGCCGGTTAATATTTACGACTTACGACTTACTAGTACACACATTTCCATTTTATGGGTAAACGACATTCCTTGCAAAAATAATAAATTTATTTGTCCAAAGTTACATCAAATAAGTTTACAATGTTTTTGAATTAATGTCTAAGGTACATTGATGTGCAACTACTATAGTGATCCTTTTTGTTAGGACATTGGTCCCCAAACTAGGCGAAGCCTGTATCTTGGGGGCCTGGGTTGCCGTGACGTATTATTTGTATATTTTAAATCAGACGTGTGTTTGATGTTTGTCTTGGACAATTATATGAGATTAGAAAAAATAAAAAAGGAAAAATTAAAAACATTAATAGAGTTATTAGGAAAAAGTAATAAAACAAATATTGGTTCTTCCACATAAAAAAAATAAAAAAAATGTCTCTTTCTAGAAACTAAACATAAAATTTTAAGTGAAAAGGTGAAGGTGAAAGTGGAAGGTGTAATAATATGTATATATTCAAGTAGTATATAATAATGTTGAGTGTACGTTAATTTTGTTAGGACGTGCTTTGGGCGTATTTTATGATGCGTGGATTTGTGTATGTGTGCGTGTGTGTGTGAGAGTGCTTGTGTGTGTGTGTGTGTGTGTGTGTGTGTGTGTGTGTGTGTGTGTGTGAGCGGTTGCGTTAGTGTGTTCTTCTTGTGTGAAGAGTGTTAGTGCGTCTTTTCATGTGTAGATTGAGAGGTGAGGATATTTTCTGTTTCTTCATATGTGAGTTCTTTTAACCATTTTTTAATGACCTTCTTGCACGATGATAGAGGGAGCTCATTTGTATCGTGGGGTATACTACAAACTAAATAGATATAGCATACTAAATAGATATAGCATACGTCATATAATTAACAAGAATGTTTTTTATAGGTATCTATTGAAATCTATTGATATGTATTTACGGCAACTAACAGGTAAGTAAATAAAAAGTACATACTTTACTTACGGTCGTATAAATATTTTAAATGAATATATTGTTTACTTTTTGTAGAAGAGCAGGAAAAAACTCCTCTTTTCGCTTCTTTAATGGCTCTTTTGGCCTGTATTTGATAAATGGGTACTGATCGCCTGATCTCTCTCCAGTCGTGTCGGATTGCCGTCCCATCGGACTATGAGAGTGAGGGAATAGAGAGTGCATCTGTATCTGCGCGAATGCTTGTGCACTATAATATGTCCTGTGCAGCTGGCTGATCTCTTTAAAAGAGAATGGCCACCGTAGCCGACAAACAGCCTGGATGCCATCAAGTTGGTACTAATAGTACGATTTACAAGAAATACGAATTATATTTACCTATTCTGCTTTGTCTCATTGACTTCCTCACTACCATCAGTATTCAAGTTGAAATTAAACCTGTCAATTTGCTTGAAGATAAACGCAAACTGACTGCGAACGAGACGATTCATCAGATAACTAGTTTTGACGGCGGTATACAAGTACCGAGCCCCGGCAGTTTCCAGCAATGCGACACTTTATCTCAAACTAAAGTTTCACTAACTAAAGATCTATATCATAGGTGTTTGTGAATCTCCGATATAAATAGAAACTACAGGGACACGTTTTGGCTTTTAGCGAAGTCGGATTCGGAACAAGGAATCGGAAAATGTCGCGTTTGAGTTTAGGAGTTTAGGTGAGAGGTCGCTAAGTAAGGGTTAATCAATGAGATTGACTTAGCTAGCTTGACTTTTTTGACTTAGCTTACCTAGGTAACTAGGTTGATGAGGTTGCTTCGCGTAAAACACTGGTACTCAGAGCTGCATTTGGTTTTACTGGAAGCCGACGACCCCACATATAGGTGGGAAAAATCTAGTTAGATGATGACTGACTTATGCTGAACTAGATACAGTTTCTAGCGCGAACTTCTTCCCATATCCAGATAAAAAGCCTGTATTCATTGAGAATGGTGTAGCTTCCCAATAAGGAAAGAATTTTCTATATCGGTCAAGTAGTTTCGGAGGCTATTCAATCCAAACAAACAATCAATTATTTCGTCTTTGTAATATTAGTATAGTCTATTGTAATATTGAGGCTATAAGTTTAGTTGTTCGATAAAAATCTTGGCAAGCATCAATGGTGTCTTCTCATAACCATTCTATTTGCGGTGCGGTGTTGACAAATGGTATGCAGGCCACTACTGATTAATGAAGGAACCGGCGTTTCATAATATTTTGTTAATAATAACGTAAAACTATTTTCTTAAATTCTTATTTCAAAATCGACAACAATGTTTTCAGCCAGGCCAATTAATAATAAAGAGGTCGAGCATACAATGCAACCTTCACCGCGAATTTCGTAACAAAAAAACACTGATTGAAATCTTTACTCTCTTCTACTAAAGTTTTGTATACAACATTAAAGTTACGTGATCACTTTACAAACACCTTAGCACGTTATACGGTTTTATTAGAGAACCCAATTCGACTTTTACTTACAACTTTACGACGGGATTGTGGCCAAAGTGCTGTTGGGTGGATCGTAACCATGGCATTTAATAAACGAATTTTTTGAATTGATTCGGGATCTTGTGGGCTTTATAGCAAATTTAAAGTGTGTGGTTTTAAAATGTTGTTACTTATATGTTGGCAAAATATAAGAAGGACTCATAAACAATATTACAGACAGTGTCTTTTTTAAAACGTATAATTCACTCTTGGGTTTGCCTCTAGTATTGTAGTGAGCTGTTGAGAATTTTAACGAGTACATAGAAGGTTTCATTTGGATTCTGAACGATATAGAATTTAGATTAAACACTAGGTGCTGGGATAGTCATAATCAGCAGCCTTTTTATTGCACCCACTGCAGGACACACTCTTTCTACTTTAGAGAAGAATGCGCGGCAATTAAACACTTTTTATTTGATGTCCAAAAAATACAAATAACTACCAGAAAAGTACGATTGTTTGAACTGGATTCAAAACCTCATACATGGTAGTTGGAGGACCCACTACGTCTTGTTGTACTTATAGAATACAGATACATTCTTCTGCCAATTGTCTGTTTGGGTAAATGAGCGTGAGCAACAACCTTTCAGCAGGCTTAGCATGGCGCTTCCATATATTCTATTATATCAAGAAAAGACAAAGATGTTTCTATCAATGTCAACATGTTTTCTGCCCAAGCATGGCGCGACCTGTGAACTCGCATATAATCACTTGTAGACTATTGTCGATCGAAGAAAACAAAAATTACTTCAAAAAATGACAAAAGAAATCTTACGTCAATCTGTCACTTTTCTGTCATTACGTCCATTCTCCGGCAGAAAAAACTTGTTTCTACGGTTGTCATGCTAAGCCTCCTGGTTATATTTTGTTTCACAAACGAAGCGTTAATTTCAAAACAACACGGCAACGTTGTGTCAGATATCACCGAGTTATTATCCTGTCAATTTTATAGATATTGGAAAACTGATATTGCGAATATCGGTATCGAGACTAAGTTGTCTCAGGACCGACATGAAATTTAATATCTTTTGCTACCTTTGGTATATTTTTGAATTCAGTTAGTGATATTGTCTGTTATCACTTTTCGTCATATCGCAAATAGTATGTATGTTTTTTGTAAAATGGAAGTTTTATTCTGAATATATGGAGAACGAGGCTATTACCCAAATATGCCTTCAAAATATGTTATAACCAATTTTCAGATATTAATTTGAAGAAATGTAGAACCGTACTACCTACGTCGATCCAAGATTTATAGTTTTTACTTAAAGCTTTTTCCAAAGGTCTGTTGTTCCCATATATACGTAGATTTTGTCCTTGATACTTAAAATCAGCCACAACGAAGCTGCAAATGTTTAGATTAAATTTATTAAAAGACTGGACGTAGCATTCGTCGCGGTAAAAAAAATACCAATTAAGTCCAAAACTGTTCACGGCTCACTGAATTTTGGGACACAGGTATATGGTTTATCCTTAAGATTCCTGCCTCTTTATCCCTATCTAGACTTGTAATGAAATGTCCATCCAATCAAGTGGAATAGCAATCAGTGTCATCTGTCTAGTCATCACATTTTACAAGAATTTTCCTTTTGTTTCTGAAGTTGCCTTCAAGGAAAACCTTATCGGAAATTCACTATCTGACAATAAACTTATAAATGTATGGATTATTTCAAACCCTATTTTGTTATGGTAAGAATCTGCAGACACCAAATAACAGTGGAATTGTATGGGCAAAGTTTTCATATACATATAATTTATGAAGGCAATTAGTTAAGAATTTGCAGATGTACATTTTGTTTTGTAGACCGCATGAAAATTGCGAAATTATAAATTGTGTATGTCTTTTAAGGGCATTAAACAGGTAAAATGTATTTATCCTTTAATTATGAATGAATGAATTCTACCGAAAAGACGGAAGAAATAGACGTAGCGTACATACCTTCATAATTTTTCATTGCGAGTAAGTTGCAAAAAGTTGTGTATAATAAGTTGCAAAAAATGTTTTATGAAAGTTTAAAGTTTCCTTTTGTCCTAATTAAAACGCAAATTAGTTCGCGTTACATCTTGCATCCCCTTTCGTACAAAGACAAGATTAATAAATTCCTATAGTGTGTTAGGTTTATTTAACACTTATGAATATGTTTAAATAATAGTAAAACTATTGAGTGCTAGACCTTCGGTTACAAGGTCAGGGTCCAATGCTAAATATCATATAACATTGCTATGCATCACCGCGTACGTTAGAATGGTTGTATGAAATAATAATATTTGCAAATATCGTTGTCATTATGTTTTAGTCTGTTTGTATGTCTGTCTGTATACACAAAATACTAACTTTCATATTTTTTTGGGGTCATGGGGGTCGGTGCAGCATGTTTTCTTCTTCCACACTCTTCTATATGCCGTCATCTCACAAGTAACATTCTCTCAAGCTATATCAACTTTCACACATAAATCCATTGTTGTCAATTTTATATTTTTTTCAATCCATGCAGAAATTAAGTAGGAATTTTCGTTAATGTATGTATATTGTATTGTGTCTCATCAACAATTTTCCAACATTAATTATTATTACATAAAAAAAAGTCATCAGATATACATATGTGAAAAGAAAGGCAGAAAAGCAAGGCGAGTTTATCAATTGTTCTTTCTATACAGGCAGATCCAGGGTTAATACTAGTCACGACAATTTGTTCCTCAGTTCAAAGTCAAGACGAATATTAATTTAAGACATTAATCTATATTCTAAGTATGTCATATCCGTAAATGTTTGTCTAGTACCATATACAATGTTCCTATTGAAATATACCTAAGTAGGTACGCACTGGTTTTAGCTTTGGGTTTTGGCACAAGCTTCGAAGAATATCGTGTGTCATTATCATTACATTGTTGCTAGGGAGTTTATTCCACCGTTTCTTTTTCCCAGTGAAAACACATAGGAAGTCGTGAAGGGCTATCGATTTGGAGATTTATTTTGTAAAACTTGGCCTTAAAAAAGTGCTGTAATCAGCCTCCTTTGATTAAATACATATGTATAGTATACCCTCTTGTAAGCGACATTTAAGAAATACTTACGGCCAGTTTCATCGGTTACGGATAAGTTCCAGATAGTTTATCTGGCAGATAATTTCATAAAAATTCTGTTCCATTTTTTAATTTATGTGGCAGATAGTGGCTATGCGTAACTGGTGCAACTGGCCCTTATAGGTACTTATATTAATATGTATTCATATTTCTCTCCAAAATTAATACATTTTCCATATCTTCAAAATTTCATTTTCATATTTTATTTATGGAACTAGTCCGCGCATATGGTTAAAAAGTACCATATCGCTTTCCTCGATAAATGGGCTATCTAGCACTGAATGAACTTTTCAATCCATCCAGTATTTCCTGAGATTAACGCGTTCAAATAAACAAATTCTTTATTTTGTAATAGTAGTGCAATTAAGATTAAGACCATATATGTACATATACCTACCTACATATGTATTGTACAGTACCAAGTAGTAACATTCCCATCTAACCATTTTAATAGAAGTTTGCACAAACGCTCGGCCATTTTACTTTCCTAGACACTTACGCAACTTGAAAGTGGAAGCCATTTTCGAGGCCCCGTTTTAATTAACTTAAAAAAAAGGAATGAGCTTCGCAATTTTTCTTGTTTTTCTTTAGTTTTTCGGGTATTCTAAAAAGTTTTTCGAGTTATTAATTGGGACAGTTTAGGGTTGGATTTGTATTTTTCACTCTTTTTTTAAATGAAATGAAATCTTAACCTTTATATATAACTTTTTTGAGATAACCTTTTTGAAATGAATCCTTAACCTTATGGTTACGATGCTCTTCTCTGACTACGGGCCTGTTTCGCCACCTACGAGTAAGTTACAGTTAGTTTATTCCGTAGATGGTTTTGAACAAATGCTGTTCCATTTTTTAAATTTATTCGGTAGGTAGTGCCTATTCAGACATTGTGAAACTGCCCGTAATATACGTAGGTATTTTTAAGATAAACGTCACCTATGTAATGCCATTCTAAAAACAGTAAGTCGACCTACAAATATATTTTTTTTAATTATTTGGATAAATGAAGCTCAAAGTTTTAAATCTCCATCTTCAATATTCAAATAACTAGTCAAGAAATGCTACGAATAAATTATTCCATTTGTTCTCATTTTGCAACGTAAGCCCTTCCCTGATACAACAGTCTCCAAGCGACCAATAACCTTATTTCCCGTCTTCACTCGTCGAGATGTTTTCGCTATCTGTATACAAAACTGTTTATTATTCTGGTATCGAGTATCTATTCGTCTCCTGAATATTTTGTGAACGTTCCTCTAGGTAATAAGATTTCGGACTACAAAGAGGCAACATTTTTTAGGTATTCAATGATTTACAAAACAAAGGATAGTGTTGTTCTTATAACATTTTGCTTTTACGATTTTTTATAGACTCGACTTTTACATAAATAACATATTGATCTAATATTATAAAGCTGATGATTTTGTTTGTTTTCTCTTAGACTCTACTGGACCGATTTGAAAATTTGTTTTTGTGCTAGATAGCCCATTTATCGACGAAGATTATTAGTTACAGTTTTTATTCAGTTGCGCGGAGTATTTCCCTCGGGACACAGTTGAAACCGCTGGCAAGAGCCAGTATTAGATAAAATCTTTACCTACAATTTAAACTAAACATTTTTTAGTCTCTATTTTCGTTCGTCTAAGTACAAAATCAAGTACCTTTATTCATATTATACAATAAATATCCATCTTCATTTAATTACCAGAATAATATTTGTTTGTGCTCCACAAAGAGAAGGAATCTAATAGGCTAATTGGTACCGTAGGTACGGCTCAAACCTCAATACCTAAAACAAGGAACAAGACCATTTTTCTTCAAAGGAGATGCGAACTCCAAGTGATTTTACTAACCTCGCGTCAAGGGCTATTCTGAGCTCTAGAAACTCATTTTCGTTGGATCGTTCCAGTTCGAATTATTATTATATATACAGCATATTCATTGTTTACAAGTACATTATATGCGAGTTGATAGGTCGCGACATGCTCAGGCAGAAGACATGTTGACATTGACAGACAGAGCTTTGTCTTTTCTTGATAGAATAGATACAGAATCGCCATGCTAAGCCTGCATTATCCATTTTAAAAACATTCGTCTTAAAAAAAAAGCAATTGAAAAAACAAAAGCTAACTGACTATAAAAACTGCTGACTCACCTCGATAGTTCAAATCATGCCTGGATCTGAAAAAAAAAGAATTATGACATTAGTCATTTAGATTTGTTGCAGACGTTTTTCGTTGGAAGAAATCTTCCAACAGAAGCAAAATAAATTCATGGAGCAATTTAGCAAATTGCAATTTGCATAATAGTGACCATAGCCATGGAAAATTAATTGTGTCTTTTATTAACGGTGGCAGAGTTACGAGGCGCCTTGGGTTTTATTTCAGGGAACTAATTTAAAAACGATTCGTGTGCAGTGGTCTTTACTTTCGTTCTGTTGTTTGTTTGTATTTAGGAATTGTATATGCGCCGTACAATGAGAATGAGTGCAGTATATTTTATATAATGCATCAATTTATATAGATATCATTATTATCATTGTCAGCCTTTGTTTTGTCTCACTGTACGGCGGCAGCTCTTTTCATACAGTGAAGGGATGAGCGTTAATCGCCACGCTTGCTCAAGGCTTTGATTCAAGGATTTCAGATTTAAAGTTCAGGTTTCCTCAAAACGTTTTTTCTTCGCCTTTACTTAATCATTAGTATCCACGATAAACTTAGATCGTACTACATAAAACTTAGAAAATTTAGTTGCTTGGTCTGGAATTAAATCTAAAAAAATTATACACGAGAGGCTGATGCAATAATCACTACGCCACACTAGATAGACTTAAGCATTTATTGTTTTGATCGTATTGAATTTGTTTTTCCATTTTCAACTAGATACCTATAATCTCTAATTCACACAATGCTTATTGTTACATTCAATTTATTAATCAACAGAAAATCACAAAGAAAAATAAAAACAGAAAAATAAATCGCATAGTATTACGTTGGTGTCCGATTTAATATACTATTAGTCATATAAGTCTAAACGCGCCTTTACTTCATTAGATTTCCGTGAAGTTATTAAGCTCCGTAATGTAGCACACTGGCATGAAATTATCGGCATAGAGAGAGAGTTGATTGAGTTTCCACGAAATAACTTGTAGTGTTTGCTTTTCAACCTGTAGGTACAAGTAGTTACGTACACAAATATAGTAAGGTATTGTTGATAGTGTAAACAAATTTTACCTTGAAGCTTTTCGACAGGGGGAAACAGCCCACAGTAAAGAAAAGTCAAATGACCCCTCCTACTGAGGGTGTAGCTGGAGGGAGTGTCAAACTCTTATTGACTAAAACCCATTATGTTCCTTCTGGAGGTCTCTTGCGAACAGCCCCGGCAGAGCAGGTCATTGTCACACACGTGAACAGTCACGGGTGAACAGTCGGAAAAAATGGGAAAGGTATATATAGGATGACCACTTAAAATGCCAAACTGTATTTCACTATCTATTATTTACACTCGCTCCGCTTTTCAATTTTGATTAAGTTTGATGTGGGTACCGCAATATGTAGTACTAGCTAGTAGCTGTTTCTCGTGGTTTCACCCGCGTGGTTTTCTCGAACTGGAAGAACTTCTTTCCTTATCCAGATAAGATATAGCTTATGTCACCCGGGGATAGTGTAGTTTTTCAAAAGTTTATTAATCTTGCAAATTGGTTGAGTGGTTTCGGAGCCTATTCAATACAAATAATAAAATCATTCTTCTTTATAATTATTAAGTATAGACGATAAAATAATTTCCCTGAATATTCGTTGCCTCAATGTTTTTCTGATTGTGACAGGAGTCGGCAGTTTGTGGTAGAGATGTATCGAGTGTGAAAGCTGTAAGCAGGATTTATGAAGAGATCCTGCCCCATATTTGCAAATAAGTACAGCTTGGTTCGTATATGCACATGTTCTTCTTTGAGTTTAATTAACTCTCATGAAAAATATCTTATGTATAATATCTCCACGAAGGTTTTAAAACAGTGTCCATGATATTCTTTTTAGCATTTTTTTTATACACTAGATAACATTAAAGTGAATTTACTGCGTGTTTTTGCTTACAAATTGCGATCACGAGTCCACCGCGTAGCAACATCTGTTTAATACTTCTGCAGCAATTTATTTACATTGACAAATTGCTTTTTCAGCCATGCCTCTATGGCGGAAACTACAAAAAATAAAACATTTTGATACAAATATTGTAGGCGTTTTTTTTAAATAAAGATATTGATATGTAGGTACATAATACACGAGTATTACATGTATACAATTTATAACATACCTAGTTGTGTTATTTATGCAGACGCCAGCACATCGACCTACTATAATCTGTCAAATTTATTTAATAGATGTTCAACTATATCGCTGTAGCATATGGTTCAAAGTTCAATGGGAAAATTAGACAGTTTCGGGTAGCTTGATGTGCTGGCGTCTGTACAACAATTTTATGCGCGTTTGGGTCCTATAACCCAGGTTTTTAGACTTTTTAGAATTTAATTAACATGTAGGTAATTTTACATTTACCAATAAGCTATTCTAGCGTACTCAGTACCAAACACAATTCCAGCGATAGCGATATCTAAGCAAGAGTTTTGTTTGCGAAGCTCGCCTCGTAACTAGGACAGTAACAGTAACACAACTTAGAACAACTGTGGTATGTAAATGTTCTTATGACTCTGAAAGGCGAAGGTTTAGACACGGTACACATAAGGCGCTTTCAAAACGCGCGCTCTACTGACGCGTGTTTTAACTTGATCAGGAACGCACAATTTTCAATAGAAGACTTGTTTTGCGAAAAGCGCGTCAGCAAAGCGCGCGTTTTCGTGTGTACCTGCTCTTGGGGTTGATCTCCGACTTCCCAACGCAACTTTTGTTTCCTACTGAAAAGGGAACAAGCTATGTGTATTTTCATTTTTGGAGTGTATAAAATTGTGTTTAAAGTTTTTTTTTGCGATAGCAGAAGATGAAAAGTTATAAAAACTTAAATCTTTGTAGTCTTAAAACTTCACGCGTTACGCCCATCGCTCGTGAATAGTCGTGAAGGGCTGAACTGATTTCACTCTTATTTGGTTGTTCTTATGAGGAGAAGGTTCTATGAAAGATAGAAATAACAGACAATGTCTGTTAGGTCAGCTAGCAAGAAATAAAACTTTTGATATATCATTATTTTTCTATTTATATTCATTACATAAGTACAAAAAAGCATAGTTTAACTCCAACATAACTCTACACCGCAAAAGAAAACGATAGCACCTACAAAATTGATGCTCAGAAATATTGCATGTAAGTCTAATACTGACAGGATGCAAGGCGAAGCGTAAGATCGTTTTCAATTTATAGAATAACCTATTTACTTCTACCGTTCGCGTTGCTATAACGTTCGCTACACGAGACGAGGAATCGCCTAGCCGTCTGCCGGCAGCGAAAGGCTTATTGGCTTGAAATGTACAGGTTAAAATTTCCGATGTGAAGTTTTTTTTTAGATATAAGAAGTACCCAGTTAGAGTGACTATCGGCCTACAACGATATATCTGGAAAATAATGTTGCATGACATGTTGCCTCTATAAGTGATTGTTGTGAAAATATAAAATAACGTATTTTTGTTTTTTTTTTTTTTAATTTGAGACTGGCAATTCATCCTAGGAGACTGTTTACTGCTTAACCGGACAGAAACGTACTTTTGATTCGACCATGTATTAAATAAGGCAGTAACCAGCAACTTATAGAGGTAATATATTATGATATAGCCGCTTATGCGAAATTTAAACACTATAAACAAAAGAATATCGTAAATCCCAATGCAATAGCTTACAATAAGCAAATTCTATTCATTATCGCACGAGGGGCGAGTTCCCGCAAAAAATGTGACAACATCAATTATTTAAATTATATAAGGTGTTCTGTAATCGAAATAACTATTCTGTAAGTACTCAAACGCTCATGAATCTAAACTGTGTGAGCAAAGACGAGGCCCTTAAATAGATCAGGCCCGCTCAGAAACTGTGAAGCTAATGACAGTTTATTTGTGTTTTCTGCGGTGTACCAACTGTTTTGATTATTTTACCAGTTTGATTTGATGCAATCGGTTTATTAAATAGCTAGCTGTTTCCCGCAGTTCCACTCAGCTCGCAAAAAGCAATCTAAGTCCTTTCTCAGACTCTAGAGCATTTGTGCACCGTTTATTAGAGTAGTCGTGGCGTGAAAGCACGACAGAGAGACAGACAGACATAGTTTCTACTAGCATTTATAATATTTGTAAGGATTGTTTTGTAATGATCTTCAGCCTTCTTATTTTATATGGGGTATCTAATCATCATCATAATTGTACACTTGCGGAAATACCTATTTACGCAACACTACCTAGTGTGATTGACCATTGCAATGCAAAAAAATGCGAAGAAGCATCCCAAGCATGAATTTTCTGCAAATAAATTTATTTCGAGCTCCACCCATGTTATTAAAATCTCTGCATAGTGTAAATAATCTCTCCCTAAACATTCCCAAAAAAAAAATGGTTGAAAAGCCAACCATATCACAACTAACAGGACGCAACCCCGTTCGAAGGCATCCGATCCTCCCAACGCCTAAAATACATCCACAATACTATGTGACAGTCATTTCCTTTGACACAATGCGACCTCAGAGTATAACTATACACCCCAATATACACGGGCGTTTGTCAACGATACATAATATAAAAAACACAATAGTCCAGTGGACAATAGATGGCAAGGCTCTACAAACTTGCCACGCATCATCAAGCAAACATTTCAACCGATAGAATAACATACTAGTTATTTCCCGCGGTTTTTCCTGTGTCTAGAAGGCACTGCTTAAAGTATCCGAGTAGCAGAATAATGAGCCTTCAATCATCTATAAAATATTTTTGTACATATCTGTGTAGTTGTTCGATGTTCAAAATTATTTTAGTAGCTCTAGAGATTATCTGTACTCTGTATTCTGAAAATATATTTATAGGTACAAAGGTTTTGATCGGTATTTCCTTAAATAATATTATGTGTATATTTTCTACGAATTGGTAGTACGTAGTTATGAATGAAATAGTTTTGTGGTTTCAAACGTAAAACCTCTTTGTTTGTTTATGAAGGATTTTATGTGGAGTTAATTAAATACTTTTTTTATTAACCTTATTTAGTCGATACGTTTCACTGATAAAACAGCCTTAAATCGTTAATCCCAGTGGAAAAACCCAACTCTTGAACACTTCAGTGATTGAAAAAGAAACAGACTTTCGGTATTTGAAGAAAGTTGAAAATTTTCCATCCATTGACCTAGATCTTCTTGTTTATATGTCGGCATTATCAACAAGTCTAGATAGTGTTGATGTGGTCGAAGTTAAACCGAAGGTTCTGGTCGTTAAGACACGTCAACATCATTGACGTTTCTGTTGAACAACATGTGCAAATTGGATACTTTGAAATTGTAGTCATTTCCTACATACAGTAAATATATCTCTATTCTTATAGAAACTATAAAAGTGGACTCTATCGATTTATGAGTGGCTTTTAAACAAGTTACTCTGTACACCTTGTCCAAAATATGGTAATAACTATAACATCAATAACTTCAATACAACATCCGCAAACACGCACACACATGCAAACAAACGCACATACGCAATTTCATAAACCACAAAATGTATGTTAGGTAGACTCAAATTGTTCACTGTCAACAAAAAATATTATTTCGTACTACGTAATTGGCGTATTATTATGTTTATTAGTTAAGTTTTAAATTATAACCTATTATCTATAAAGGACCTATTATCAAATGAATAAAAAAACGTATGCTACACAAATATACATAACAACATTTAAATATTGACCACATATTTCTACTCATTATAGTCATTGCTCATAATTTCACCCTCAGTTTTGACTACCGCACACTTAGACAAAAACCATCCTAGTTCCAGATTCGGAATTCAGTGAACCTCGGATCTACATAAATTGACTTGCTTATCTTATACCTGTTTTTTGCCTTGAAAAGAGTCAGCATTTTAATTACTATTTTGTCCTTTTGTCCTGTAGTCCAACAGACAGGACAATACATACTGACTTTTTTAAGGTAAATGTGCGAGTTTAATCAACTCCTAACTGCAAATTGCACATTGCTACATCAAAGGAGTTTCAGCAAATAAAATGCCCCGTTTCTCAGCTTACTTACTTATACGGAAGGGAAAATATTTACATAATAATGGCCATTGAATTATGCATACAAGGAGAGGAGGCTTAGCTGCAAAAAGGTTCTTTGTAAAGATGGACTTGTCAAAAGTTTAAAATTGGTTTGAAATGAAAATATTGGTGTATTTGTTGGTTGTTGATCTTGCGATTTAAAGTTTTTAAATTTAAATTTTTATTCTTATGAATATAAGACAGTAGCTGTTCCTAGTGGTTCCACCAGCCGCCCACGGGAACGACTTCCCGACTTTAGACTATGTTTCTACCAAATTTTATTTAAATTGTTTCAGTAGTTTTGGCTTGAAAGCATGACAGACTGACAGAGTTACTTAGCATACATAATATTAGTAAGGATTTATCAGTTTAGCAGTAGTTTCTGAGGAACAATCAAGTACACAAGTTGCTAATATACATTTTTAAACAGCGCAAAATTTTATTTCGCATGAACAGAATATCTGTTGGTGACAAAGTCGATAATAGACTGCTGTAGCCATCGTGTTCCAAGAAAACATGACTGCCAAGCTAAGGGTCCCGGGTTCGATTCGAGCATGCTTGTTGAATTAGCACTCATAACAAAAGTTAATCAATAGGTTACCTCAGGCTAATGAATCGTGTGTGAGTTGCCCCGATATCTATTATTATTTTATTATTTTTGTTTTTTATTTAGAAAACAAACAATCCCATACAAAAAAACTTACATAAGAAAACAATATGTTCAAAAAAACTTCGAGTTCCATACAATTTTATAGGGTGCAGTATAAGTACCCAATATTATACGAGTAAATATTCAATTTTCATACTAATCATCCATTTCATCCACAGAAACAGATCACAATTTAGAGCTCCGCCGCGCCAGCATAAATAATTACAGTCGCTCAAAAAAAAAACATCGAGGAATGAACTGAAAATCACATTTTCCAATTTTACGTTCCGATAAATGGATAGCCGTAGCCATTTGATTTCGTATTCGATTCAGTTGTACGTATGTATCGAGTCAGTACGAATACTCGAGTGTATGAAATCGAGCTTGTATTGTATCGCTTTTCTGTTTTGTATTCAGCGAGAATTCTTTAAGATCGGTTCAACTTTATTTTGTAATAGTGTTGAACAGCGCTAAGGGAGAAATTGAATAAAATTCAGTACCAAGCGGCATCTGAATATTTTTTCTCACAGTTGCCGTGATAATGGTTTATGGGAACGACTTTTTCTGTATTCTCTATTATATTTTAGTGATAATAACCGCATGCCCATGGATATAATGGTTTATGACTCTAAAAAAATTATAGAGAATTTGAAATTATAAGTCAAGCCACAAAATGATTTATTATTGGCAACGTGATGAAACTTTTAATTTTATACAACGGCAAAATTATTCTAAAAAGACATAGCCTCTAATAAAGTAATTCGTCTTTTTTACGACGCCAACTAAATATTCTATGGGAAGCGTCAATTAAATATAAATTCAATTATATTTATCATTCATTAATAAAAATCATCATCATCATCTTCAGCCTTTTTATTGCCGGGCACAGGCCTCGTTGCACACAGAGACGGATTGAGTGTGAATCACCACTCTAACTTAACCCGAGTGGACGACTTCAGACTATATAGTCTGGGTTACCCCAAGATGTTTTCTTTCATCTGTAATCAGTCATTAGTGTCCAAGATATATTTAGGAAGTACCTACAACTTAGAAAAGTTTCATTGGTACATTCCTGACCTGGAATCGAACTCGCACACTCATAAGTTAGAGGCTTCACCTAACTTAAGTTTAAACCTTCTGTCCGTAATCTAAACTGATAATGATCCCATATTACATGTATGAGTTTCTAAATCAAGCCGACGTTCATCGAATTATTTTCCCCCACATACCATAAATTATCAGCTCATATAAATTGCCTTCATCAAAACGCTTCCCCTATATTGGACAGAATGTGCTGACGGCGATAGCTAAAATTTATTATTATAATGATGTTATTTGGCGTTAAATCCTATTGATGGACTATGTAGGAGTATAACAATGTAACTATAAATTAAATTATATAATTTTTTTCTGAATACACTTCACCCATTGTATAAAAATGCCTATGACCAGTCTTAAGTAATGTACAGACACACATAGAGCTACTATCTGTCAAATTTCCTCAATAGATTTTCAACTTTATGGTTGAAACATATGGTTCAAAGTTGATTGTGAAAATTTGAAAGTTTAGGGTATCTTGATCTTGAACCAGACGACCCTTTGGCGTAATCGTAACCACTCCGGACTCCCGAGCTGACGGTGGCGGGTTTGATTCCCGGTCCGTTCGACATTTGTGTGATGAGCATGCCAGTTGGCTGTGGTCTGTGTCATAACAAATGTGTTTATAAATATATATGTATGTGTAAAGTATATGTAACACAAGCTAAACAATACCATGGGGCCAATCGACCGCGTGTGAAAAAGTCCCGATATATTATTATTTTATTTATAAATATAACCATATACTTCTCGAGTTTTCGACCAAGAATGTATGGTATGCTTAATTGAATTCCGCGCAAAAAAGGGACAGTTAAACTTATGTAACGGCCGGAATTTAAAAGGACACAATAAATAATTTGACCGGAAGCCGGCTGTGATTTAATTCAACTTGCTTTTAAGAGCTTTTGTGTTATTTAAAAGGCATGACAATGAACGAAATACGCGGCGTATCATACGCCGTGTTTTGTTTACTGTTTTATATGACAGATTAAATTTTAATTCAGCGTTCTTTGAGTACCTTTGTTTTTCATTATTTTTATGTAGCGTGACATTTTAAAACTCAAGTTCAAAGCATATTAAAAAGTATTTTTTTATGATTACCTATTTAGAAATCAAATATGTCATCATCATCATCAGCCTTTTTATCGTCCCATTGCTGGGCACAGGCCTCTTCTCGCACGGAGAAGGATTGAACGTTAATCACCCCGCTTGCTCAATGCGGGTTGGTCACATATCAAATCAAATATGTACACATTAACATATTATAGACATAAACTATGCACAGGATAACGTTAGCCATCGAACGTGGCAATGCTGCCAGCCTCTACGGTACCTACGCTACCGCTACGCTACGGAATTTTGTGACGCCTTATTTTAAGTTTGATTTATTTAATTGTAGTTTTAAGTTTTTATATATATATAGGCTAAAAATACTATAGTAACTAACTTTCTTGCTAACTATTAAAAATTAATAATAAATGTTTTTAAACTTTGCATTATATAAAACTAAGTTACAATAGATAAGAAGATAAAGTCAAAGTAATTGCTTGTGATGTATAGAACTTAAGGAAGTTCAACAATGGCTTGATCTGAGATAGCTGCTGAGACTCTGGATAACATTCTGTAAATTGCATCAGTGAAGTGCACTTTGTAATATGTAGGGTTCTCATAGTATGAAATGTGATTTTATAAACGACTTCCCAAAAAGGAGGCGATTCTAAATGACGGTTTTTTTTTGACATTGCTGAAATAAAAGTTGTATGAGATGTTTTTTATTCCATGGTCTTCCAGTAATTGTTATAATTGGTAACAAAAACAAGGTGTTTTCATGAAATGTAGATATGCCTACAGCTCGATTTATTGATGAGTAGCTGAACTGACAGAAGTTGTCCTGTATTTTTACATCTTTCCTGAGAATACCTCCTGATAATCTCGAACACAACAAAAAACAAGTGTAATCTGTCCAGCCTATCACTTATGACGGCATCCAGGCCGATTGTCGGCTACAGCGGCCGTTTTCTTTTTTATGGAGATCAGGCAGCTGCGCAGGACATATTATAGTGCAGAGGTGCACTCTCTATTCCCTCACTGATAGTCAGATGGAAGGGCAATCCGACACAACCGGAGAGAGATCAGGCGCAGGACCGACATTTCATGCTCTCCGATGCACGCGTGAATATGAAAGAAGCCTCTCATTTCTAATGGCGTGGCCAAGGAAAAGGGATTCAAGTGTTATATTCCTATAACAACAATGATCACCATTCATTGTTTCATTCTCATTCACACTAAACAACACTAAACACTACAATAATTTTCTTGACACCTTTCATGCTAAGCCTCAACTATTTCACTTGCGGTTTCCTCGTAACTTGTTACTCACCCCTATGAAACCTGAGAAGGCTGCTAACCATCGCCTGTTGCGACCCCTTGGGATGATCCCCAGAGCATTTGGCTTCTATATTACCGCCCAAATTATTTGACTGCCCTCGCCGTATTCAAAATGATGCGGCGCTCAGAATATAATTGGATACAGAATTAAATTCCTTCAATTTACAAAGCTCGATGAAGCTTCTTTTTTGTGTGTAGGCAGTACGAAGCACACAGTATATATATATATATATTAGTATCACTATATAGTATATACAAAACAAATTGTTCCCGTTTCTATCTGTCCGTATAGACTCTTTCTTTGATCTTCAAAACTACGCAACGAATTTAGAGGCGGTTTTCATCAACTTGTAGGTAGAGAGATTCATAATGAAGGTTTTAGTATATAATTGGTATCCATGCGAAACTGGGGCGGGTCGCTAGTGTACATAGTTATGTTAGTTTGAGACTTTTTACTAAGACATAGCCTTTCAACTACTTTTATCCCACCTTCCTTAAAATATGAAATGCCATATCGTAATCGAGTAAAATGAAGTATTTTGTTTTTGTAACTTTTTACTTATTATGTTTTTAGTATTGGAATTTTAATCTAAGAGAGTTTTAAAGTAGCAGTTCTTATTATTAATCATCGTTCTTATATTGAAGCATATCAAACCTTACCGGTCTATCTAGACCATGTCTTTTTTTCCATGTGGCACATCGGACACACTCATTTCTAATTAGGTATAGGCAAACTCAATATAATCTTATTCGCATTACTCTAGTGTTGCTAAATAGCTTGTAATCGTCAAATAATTGGTGACTACGAACCAGTTAATTCACAAAGCTGGCGTATACCCGACCTTCTTTGCGAGGTCCTACTCAGAACCAAACCGAAGCCAGATGTGATATTAATATCAAACTGTCATATGTTGCTGCTTCCATTCTCATAATGTTTATTCTTCTTTGATAGCATGATTCCCTTAGTCCCTCGGCTTATCATATTCTCATTGTACAGACGCCAGCACATCAAGCTACTACAATCTGAAAAAAGTCCTTAATCGATTTTCAACTTTACCGCTGTAACATAAGGTTTAAAGTTGATTGGGAAAGACAGTTTCGGGTAGCTTGATGTGCTGGCGTCTATACATTTGCTTCGTTAGGTATCTACCCTTTCCTCTGGTTTCTTTAACATGTACGAACCAACGGAGCGTGACTTTTCTCATTTTTTTGTAACAAAATTTATGAGCCTACCGTTCACCTTTATGCTTTTTGAAATATCTTTGATCTATCTATTTTT
The DNA here is from genome assembly GCA_958496145.1 of Heliothis peltigera. Classification (NCBI taxonomy): domain Eukaryota; kingdom Metazoa; phylum Arthropoda; class Insecta; order Lepidoptera; family Noctuidae; genus Heliothis; species Heliothis peltigera. Next base: position 6,720,395 of record OY292337.1, read on the forward strand.
ATGAGGTAGCTTATAGATATAGGTACTTTAGTGGGAAACGATAACAGTTTTTCATGATGGTAATGCAATATACCTACATACATTGCATCTCAAGTCATGTTACGCAACCATTGTATTGTAATATAAAACTTTTTATTTAAAAAGTCACTTTTCATAGGTGTTCTAAAACTAAAAATAAAGTATCACATTGTTTCATTATAAAGATTTCAGTCAATTAAAGAAGTAAAAAAATAATTGCAAAATATTGTAGTAATATAATTATTTACTGTAAACTTAGTTAGCAAATAATACGGCAATACATTCCTTTAGCATTTTAAAATAGTGGTAGATGCCAGCACATACATATACCTACCTCAATCTGTCAAATGTTTTTAATAGATTTTCAATCTTAACACAATAACAGACCATGTCACAAAATTGGATTGCTAAAATACGACAGATTTGGGTAGGTTGACCTGCTGGCGTCTGTTCATGGGTTATCTAAGTAATCGGGTAGTTCATAAAAAATCTTCTTGGTTTATCACTACCTAGTATTACATATTATACTCGTATGTATACAATACAATAGTATTACACAATAATGCTCTAGAATCCAGAGACCAATATAGAAATACTGCGACGCGTTCCTTTACTTCTGACAGCAAAAGAAAATACGACTAAAGTACGGAGTAAACGCCAATGCATCGCATATAAGCGTTCCGAGACAGCCCGGGGCACCAACGGCTGTTCATCCGTAAAATTGCCGCATTCGACCAAACTTTCGTCCGACTCAATACCATGCCTGAATTGAGACAGTGATCAAATCGTGGACGTATTAATCGTGTTCAAATCGCCCGTTTTGATTACTTCTGTATTGTTTATTCTATTTTTTTTTCTATTATACAAAGCCAGCCTTGCACACACATTGACTATATATAAAATTATGGGTACAATTTCGCAGGTATACAAAGTTTACACGACAGAGGGGCTTTCCTTTTAACTGCCTATACTAGGTACCATTTTCAAGCTCTGTACCAAAAATCAATTAAAGGAGCAGTAGTTTAGTCGCCAATGATTTTTTTAAGTTTTTGCCCTGTTCTCTTCTAATATATAGTCAAAAACGGTACAAGTCATTGTAGCCAAAATAGGATTAGTTTTATCTATCTATAACCTGTTATAATTCCAATACAAAATAAATCAAATTAGGTAATTAGTTACAATATTAAAATTGTTATCAGAAGGTAGCGATTATTGAATAAGAGAAGTGTTACATTCGTTCACAATACGATAAAAAGAATGTGAGTGTAGGTATGTACATACATATACTGGAAACATCCAGCCTGTCCAATGCTGTAGTCAGGAACGCCCTAAGCTGAGGTTCATACACCACAGAGTGTGCCCTTAGCGCAGTCGCTTAGTTTATAAGCATTTTTGCCCCTGGCTGGAGGCCTTAACTTCTAGGCATCCACCAGGATTGTCCGGTTAAGCAGTAAACAGCCTCTCTAGGCTGAACTGCAAGATGCCATTAAAAAAAACTCCTACCGCTTTGTCCAAGATATCAAGAGTTGAAAAATTGTATATCGATGATGTTCTTGCAATAACAAATAATGTAATTAAACCCGTGAAAGTCAAAAAACACTATTGTAGAAGATCGGCTAAAACCATTAAAACCTCTTTTCAGATAACACTGAATCTTCGAAACTGGGTTAATAGAGCAGCCGGTATGTATCGCGGCCGGGTCGCCAGTTGCGCTTTACTGTTTTTAACGGTATTTTTACGGCATTAAAGTACGATCGAAATGATGTAAGGTTTCACCTGAAAGTATTTCCGATATTGAGAGGCAAATAAATAGTCGGCTTAAATGTAAACCTACTTTTATTTCCAACTCAGGTTGGCAGTCTTTATCAGTGCCATATAGAACGTGAGAACGTGTCAACGTAACGTCGTGGTGTGTGGAACGAAGTCGTGGTGGCAGCAAAGTGGTCTCAAGTATGCGTGTGCGGGTTCGATTCCAGGTTAGGCAAGTACCAATGCAACTTTTCTAAGTTATACACATATGTACAACTTAGAAAAGTTTTCTTAGTCTATCTTGTACATAAATGCCTCATTTAATAAAAAATAAGGAAAACATCTCGGGAAAACCTGGACTATCAAAGTCTGAAACCACCAACCCACATTGTGGCAAAAATGAAAATCAGCGTTATCAGCATTATGCTGAGCGAGCTTTTTTTCTGTTTATTTTTATTAGTTTTCAATTACGCAATTAAACGCGTTTTCTTATTTTCCTCAATCTTCTCTTGTTGTATTCGATCTTCCTTAAAATGAATAAATTTTTGCCATACTTTCTGTCGAATGTAAACACATGTGTTTATGATATTTTACAGTGTTGATAGTGATTTTGATTAAAACAAAGTCATTTCTAGTTTCAAGTTACGATACATTAATTTTGCAAGTTATTGTCATATACACGTTCCATCCACATGTGTACACCAGTGAGATTATTCAGACAAGAATTCCCAGATCTTGTTAGTTTAATAATCCTTTGATCATCCTCAGTCCAATGTTTTGTTGAAGTTTCTCAAATTGAATTAACGCGTTGTTATACAGTGTGCTGTATTCTGCAACCTTACATATAGTTTGTAATGTTAATGGTTAACTTATCATCTTGCCTTAGGGCTAAACCTTGTGGAATAACCCTCCAAGTGAAATGCTGAACTACTTATGCAATATCAGGTATTTTCTTTCCTAGTACTTTACTTTGTGTAGAGCTTCTAGTAAATATTCTCTATTTCCATGATGATGGTGTCTACACCGACTGTCGGCTACGGCAGCCGTTCTCTCTAAGATCAGCCTATTATAGAGCACAAGCATTCGCGCACATACAGGTGCACTCTCTATTCCCTCACTCATAGTCCGATGGGACGGCAATCCGACACGACCGGAGAGAGATCAGGCACAGGACCGACATTTACGTGCTATCCGATGCACAAGTGTATCAATCACCAAATTCCAGACTCCGGGCTGCTTTATGAAATTATCTCAAAACCTACAAAGCGATTTTGGCTCGACCCTGGAATCGAAACCGAGAGCCCCATGCACAACATTACTAGACCAACGGACATACATATTAACATAATACCACTTTATGGACAATAATACTGTTTATCTTGAAACTTTAACGCGTAAGTTTGGTAGACAATAGACTGGATGGACGTACCCCATTGTCCAAGTTTTCGAACACATCCCTCATCTTAAATGACATGTCGTCCTTAGAAATTATGGCTCTGAAAAGAGACTGGTTTAGTTCAAAAGCTTTGTTGTGAAATTGAGACGTCATGCTCTAGATATATGGTTCAAAGTTAAACACACAAATACGGTGCTTAAAGCGTATAAAATTTGTTGGTCATTCAAACATGAAGATATTATGAAGGATCCTTTTACGGAAAGAAAACGGTCCCGCCCGCATAATTATAAACGATTATGTTATTCTTATTAAAGAAAAAAAACCTACCTAGATGTAGCTAAAAAAAGATGAATTTAAATACTCAGATATATTATTTTATTGACCAGTAGAAGTTAATCCCTCGGCATGCTTTAAAAAGAACAACCAAACGTTGTATGTATCGAAAATGCTTGGTAACATTTTTTGTTCCACTTAGAGCTGGAAAATTGTCTGTAGCAAGATATTAACTTATTGCTTTCTTAGCCTCCAGCATTTTATCGATTACTGGTAAATACAAACAAAACTATGCCAGGGCTGGTCCAGTTGTTTATATTGAGTCCCAAACGAAACGGCAACAAAACTACACAATTAAAACAAGGAATGGTTTCATTTTGCTCTCTGTTTGTTTATCCGACCTTTTTGCTAGGAATTGCTCTGTAACCTTAGTTGGCGAGTCTTCAATAGCAGTGCTGTGTAAAGAAAATGTGCTGATTTTCAGCCTACTTTGAATAAATGACTTTTGTATCTTAATCTTTACATCTTATAATTTAACAATAGGTTATTTATGGACTCATTTAAGAAGAAATTTGGCGGATTGCTAGCAAGATTTACAGCGGGTCTGGAATATAAATATGAAGGAAAAAGTGAGTTTTAGTCATTAAAAGTCTGAAACCCCCTCCAGCTGCACCCACACCTGCTAGCTAAGCATGGCAACCATAGAAACAAGTCTTGTTTACCGGAGATAGGATATAATGACATAAGTGACAGATTGACGTAAGATTTCTTTTGACTTTTTTTGGAGTAATTTTTCTTTTCTTCGATAGACATAAGGCTACAAGCGATTATATGCGAGTTGACAGGTCGCGCCAAGCTCGGGCAGAAGACATGTTGACATTGACAGAAAGAGCTTTGTCTTTTCTTGACGGAATAGATATAAAATCGCCAGTGTCAACATATCTTCTGCCCAAGCATGGCGCGACCTGTCAATTCGCATATAATCACTTCTAGACTTATGTCGATCGAAGAAAAGAAAAGTTACTTCAAAAATGTCAATATAAATCTTACGTCAATCTGTCACTTTTCTGTCATTATGTCCATTCTTCGGTAGACAAAACTTGATTCTACGGTTACCATGCTAAGCCTGCTGGGAGGACTTATTTAATGATGTTCCAAAACTAATTATCTGAACCCAATCTATACCACACTTATCACAATACATTAATTTTATATGAACCGGATTGATCGAAAAAAAAGGATTGTCAAATAAAATATAAAGCAACTTTGTAGACTGCAAAATTTAATACAGTATAATCCTAAATGTTCCCTGCTACATAAACAACCCGTAAATAAGGTGAAAACTTTATAAAAAGCCTTCGTCATTCGTCGAATTTATAACGAAATTGTGGAAAATTTAATTCGTTATGGCAAGACCGCGTCTTCTCTGGAAATGGACCAATCGGAACTCGAATCAGTTTTCTGTTTGCTTCGTAGGTTCTTCGTTATTTCAGTGAAGTTGTAAAGTTAATATTGTTATTTGTAAAGTATTTAAAATTATATTTAACTTTCTAAAGGCAACTTATTTAAGATTATAAAAGTCAACAATTTATAAACACATTAATTATTTTCAAAAATTTGTAATATTCAAATTGATGTGAATTCAATCCAAGATTGTTTTTTAGACTTCTAGAATTAGAAAGTTGTGAATGAGAAGTTCAGAGTTAGACGCAACTAAGAAGGTCTATCAAACCAATAAAAAAAAACAAAACAAGAAATATTTCTTCATTAGCCGAGGGAATTTAATCAGCTTGCTTATTTTAGACGTCATTTTACTGCGTTTGGATCGTCAAACCGCCGAAAACAAAATATTTGCTTGATAGTTATTAACTAAGCAAGTATATTAAATCATGTATGAAGTTACAAAACTGACAACATGACTCAATGCAGCGATTCGTAATAACAAAAGACTATCGTTAAAAAACGATTGCTCCACTTTTCTTAGAAAATAAATGGTGTGACATGCGATTGTAAGCTTAATTGTAAAGAGAATAAAACCCAAATTGTAATATAATCATGAAGTACAACAAACCTTTTTAACAATACAGTAAAAATTATAGCTAATAAATGCCTATTACGTTTGTGTGGGCCATGTATTAATTAATTTCAATTAGAGCAATATGTATCAATCTACGTTTGCGTTTAAATAGATTCAGTATAAGTTACTAACTATAACATTTTTAGATACAAACATATGTATAGAAGAACTATGAATTATCCTGTTATTAAGTATTATGGGCTTTATGATGAAGTTGTTATTATTATTCTCTTCTGTCAAAGCGATAATAATATTTTGTTGATCATCAGCTTATTAATATCCTACTGCTGGGCACAGGCCTCCTTATTAAGAGAAGGATTGAGCGTTAATCACCACGCTTGCTCAATGGGTTGATGATTTCAGACTTTGGTGCGGCCAGGTTTCCTCGAGATGTTTCCCTTCACCTTTAATCATCCATTGATGTCCAAGATATACTTAAGTGGCTTAGTGGTTAAAGCACCTGCCTCGCAAATATGAGTGTGCGGATTCGATTTCAGTTAAGTACCAAAATCCTTATTTACCAAATGATAAATTAACCTAATATAGTTTCACCTATGCCGCGTGACGTTATTTTGTAATATACCAAACGAATAAATCAAAATTGATAAATTATTCCACACAGTTTGTGTCGTGGACTACAAATAGATCTATCCGGTGTAAGAGGATTAAGCACTATTCGAGATTTGGTAGCAAATCAATTTACTAAGCTTTGTTTATGCGATTGTTGTAAGCGATTTACTGAAGATTATCTGCATAATCACCGATTAAGTTCCCACATTGTGACAATTATCATCGGTGGGAACCATGATGATTTATTATTTCAGAATGGTAATTAATATTCGTGTTTGTGTTTATCAGTGAAATGATTTAACCTTTTTTATGTATTTATAGAACCCAAACTCCGTGAAGCCTAATAAGTGTGTAGAAAAGATTTTCGCTTCTTAATAAATAGACTTTGCTTTTCAAAACTGACACCAATAATTGCATCCAGCAAATATATTCTATGTAAGGCAGCTCTATGCTTAAAGTGGGGCTTAATTATAAGGAGTGTGCCCAGTCGATAAAATACTGTCTCAACTCAAACATTTATCATTGCCATTTTACGCTCATAAATTACGTAGCATCGGAAATCCGAAAAATCTCGGAGAAATTCATATTAAAACAACACATTGGAATGAACATGCCTTTGCATATAATAATGATTGCAGTCCTACAGTGATTTATGTTTCAAAGTGTGTTTACGTTTTACTAATTAAGAACGATGTTATTTGCGGTTTTCCTCGTTATTCGCCTGTTTTAGTCACAACACTTGCTCATGCTTTATTTCGTTCAAGCTTAGATGTTCGTTGGAGCGTACCTTATTTAATTAGTAGGTCGGTTAGCTCTCCTACCTGACTAGAAAACATTGCTCAGGGGAGCATGTATTGGTCCCGCTACGGATTTAGGACTACGGACGCAATTTCGATTATTATTGGCTTTAGATAAGAACTGGGTTATGCGAGTGTATAAAAATCTTCATCAGATTTATCGTTTATAGATCTTTTCTTCGTGGTTTGTTAATTTTTTTACAAAGTATATCAAGGTGCGCGTAGCTTTGGGTGGTGAGTTATAGGTGGGTTACCCTCCGTCCGTTTAGCGAAGACAGGACGATGTTGGCGGCGAATTGTGTTCCACGTGCCCCTCAAAGAGCAGTCATAAAATTTTGCAGGGCTCCGTAGAGTCCATGCGTGCCTGACCAACCGTGGCACTCGTACACAAAGGAGGAAAAAACAAAGGAAGAACGAAGGAACTGAGGTAGACCTCTCCTACTGTGGGTGCAGCTGCATTGCACCCATAGCAATCATTGACATAATTCCACGTCAGACCGTCAGACGGATTTTAGAAATCTCGAACACTGGGGCTTGTTCGAGATTAAACTCACAAAAAAAAGGTTAAATATGAAAGTTTTCGCCTACATCATTTGAACAATGTACTTCAGTTTAGGAAATTAAGTATGACCATACTTACAGCGAAGTTATCAGGCATCACGAATGTAAACATAAAATGTGATCCCCTTATCTCCGAGCACTTAACTTTGCCTGACGACATAATATCTATCAAACAAGCTCGCTTCTTATCTTTTTTCCAACGGAAACTTATACAAAGTGGTATTAAAACTGTACCTTAGCTTTGATTAGTCTTGTAACATCCTATATATATTACAATCAATAGAGGAAAATCTATAGCTTGAACAAACTGTCCGTAGATATTATTAACTTTAGACGGATTATGTTGCAAATTAGAAAAGCTTGTCTAGATCTGCTATGAACATTTCTTGAAGTATCTTTAGTAGAAGAGACCACAACCCTGAGTGTGTTCTTAAATAACAAATGTTTCACGTTTAAAATTGATTTCTGATCAATTTGTAAAATAAACGATTTAATTTCATTGGGAAATCTGTAAATATAGACTCGTTATACCATATACTTTTTGCTACAGGTTTTGCAGCTCAAAATGTATCAAACAAAACTGAGGAAGTTTTGTTTGATTTTCTTAAAATCTTCCAATACAGGCGAAATTACTTATCGAAAAGGCAAAAGTGAGAGAAAGGTAAGACTGAGGGAGGTGTGTGATTTGGAATATAGGAACGATGACTGGAAAATGTTACTTGTGAGGTGACGCCAGATGAGTGTGGAAGAAAGAAACTTGCTGCGCCCACCGCAAATAAAAATTGGGATAAGGCAGGCGTGAAGATGAGGAAGGTAAAAGTCTTTAATGCGTCATAATCTCAATACAGGGGGAATAAGCTTCAAAACAAAACTCAAACAATAATTTGTATTCTCTTTCATTGTAAATGCAAATATACATAAACCAAGATCCTAACGATAGCTTTAAATCTTCAGTAAAGACCGAAACAGACATGACAGCTATTACCTAATGCTAGATATATTTGCCGCTGTTTCGTATTCTGTCACGAACATCAATGCGAAGGATTTCATCGACAGACTACCACAGAGATGAACTACTGGTCACGTTTTAGAATAGCTGCTATTTCATTCAAAAACGGAATTCGGGAACAAATTCCCCAATGTAGGTACTTTTTTTGCTAGGACGGTGATCTATTTTTTTCGAAAACCCCTCCAGCTGCACTCTCAGCAGCGGCTCTGCAGCTGCGTCAGACTTCTACTGACTAAAACAAACTTTGTTCCTTCTGGTCTTTGTAGGCCAGGTCCAATGTAGGTACTTTTATTGCTAGGACGGTGATCTATTTTTTCGATGGCCCCTCCCGCTGCTGAGAGTGCAGATGGAGTGCAGACTTCTACAGACTAAAACAAAGTTTGGTCCTTCTGGTCTTTGTATGCCAGGTCCAATGTAGGTACTTTTATTGACGGTGAACTATTTTTTCGATGACCCCGTTGCTGAGAGTGCAACTGGAGTGCAGACTTCTACTGACCAAAACACTAACTTTGTTCCTTCTGGTCTTTGTATGGCAGGTCCGCGGTAACTCTTGCAGACAACCCACAGCCCCGGCAGTGGAGGGTGACTGACCAACTGTTTAATGTTTAGATTTTTTATGTAATATGCTTAATCAGAGAGTACATAAATCATTATCCATTCCAAGGTGCATAATATAGACATACATGTAGGTATCGGTATCGCCACTCTTCCTAATAATTGGCTAATTCCAAAGGTTTCTGTATCCGTCATTAATATTATTACGAATGTTGTTATCCCAATTCTGCCCATAACTTCTGAATATCCACCACGTCATTGTGGTAACGCGTACGCAGCAATGTTTACTACGCTATAGTAGGTAAGTACGTTAAAGGATTTACATAAAACAACAAGTTTGTAGTTGCAACACACATACATACATAACATTTATTAGATACAAAATACATAGGGCTGCTTAAAATACCCTGGGATATGCTCTTAATACTTTGAAACTATGCACTGTTCTCAGAGACATATATTTCATGTTAGGGACATACATAGTAAATAATATGTGTAATTCCCTAGGGAAATTCGCTATGCAAACACGAAATTAAAATATTTTACTGTCGACTGTTATCCTACTAATATTATATATAGGGTGTTACAAAACGAATGCACACTATTTTTACAGGTCATTTAGTACATGCCAAGGATCATGTTTACCACAAAAAAAGTTGAATAGCCAAAGGGTTAACGACCAAACGCCTTCATAAAGACCGTTATACGTACAATTTGACGACTGAGATGATAAATTTAGTAAAAAATGTTATTATTTTCATAACGTAGAAAAAAATGCATTCGCCACTAAAATCCACATACAAGCACTGCCACAATCATCTTACAAAGATGCTGTGTGGCCAATGATGATGATGTTAGATGCACATTACCTACAATAAGGAAAGTCAGAAGCTAGAAAGTCTGACAACCAGTCTTGAGGACTGTTGTCTGATTGCGGAATTATTTTTTTAAATTACCGTGGCTGGGACTCTATAAAGGCCGGGACTATACAAAGGACTACAAAATAAACAAAGATGGGTTTCTGTCGTTCAGCTGCATCCACAGCGGAAGAGGTCATTTAATGATTTCCCACGTTAGTAAAACAGGATTGAAAAGTTAACAGCAGTTTACAACCAATTTATCGATTCACTAAAATAAATTCATGTCTGAGGTCCGTTCTCTAATATCAAACTATTAAATGAGCAATCACATGATTTTTTGTGATTATACCGGTAGTTAGAAAAGGCTAGGCAGGCTGTAAATGGTCTAGGTAAAAAAAAAAATATACACATTTTCTGATTATCTGGCGCTTGTGTCGCTCGCTGAGCTCAGGAACCCGCCTGAGTCACCATCCTTCTTAAAACCGACCCTGATTTGGAGTCCAAACAGACTTTGAAAATCAGATAAAGTTAGCACAAGGATGTCGATATCCAATACATATTAATATATCTAGCAACATTCCTGATATAAATTATATTACAATAAATTCTACCTCTTCCTGCATACAAATGTATGAATTATCACACATTAACCACACATAGGTAGCAGTTAAACATCACTACATAGTATAAAACAAAGTCGATTTCTCTGTCGCTATGTCCCTTTGTACGCTTAAATCTTTGAAACTACGCAACGGATTTTGATGCGGTTTTTTTTAATCGATAGAGTGATTCAAGAGAAACGTTTATGTGCATAATTTTAGTATCAGCATTGCACCCGTGCGAAGCCGGGGCGGGTCGCTAGTAAATAATGAAGTCAGTAGTTGCACACACGTACAAACAGTATAAAAACTTGAACTATAGTGATTCATTCATTCAATCTTGCAAATTGATTTGAACTTGGCAGTTGTAATATTAATTGGCATCAATAAATGGACTGCACTTGTATGCCATGCAGTCTATACAATCAATAATTATATGTACATAACCCGCATTGAGCAAGCGTGGTGTTTAACGCTCAATCCTTCTCTGTATGATTAAAAAAATGTATTAATGTAGGGAAAATGGTTGACTTGGAATGCCACATATTAAATAGAAATCGGATTATATGTTTTTGGATTTTTGCATATGCATGAAGAGCTACTTTTACAACGTTATTTATCAAGTTTTCATGCATATTTTAGGCGTTAAGTTTGACATGGCTATTGTATGTACTTTGCGGGAATTAGTTAATGTGAGCTGCCATTGTGTATTGCGAGTATTCTGCTAACGGGCTGATTGACCATGGATACAAAATTATGAATAAAATGTTTGTTTTGTGTGTTTTTTCTCTGTATCGTAATCTATAAACATAATACTACCCCCCATTAAAGCCGTGGCAGATATTTTTATAACACCTTGTATAACGACATTACCCAACATGAATTTCTAATATTGTCAGAAACTCCTGAAGATGTTCGCTTTGGAATTATTTTCTCAATGCAAACATATTGAAATGTATTCTTCTTTTATTTGAGTATCGTTACTTTTCCCCTCAAAACTTCAAATTATTATAGCGTAATACCCACCTTTGAGTGCTTCGAAGTTCTCTCAAGAAAGTTATACTCATGGAAATTCAAATGTTGGTAAAACTTTTTGCGAACCCTTTGAAAATCAATACCAAATGTGAAACTTAAAAACTTCGAACAGGGTTAGACTGAACTTCAATTACTTCGATATAAAGTGATCCTTATTAAACTTGTAATTGACGGCATTGGTCGGAATAATAATTCGATATATTTTAATATTATAAGTGAAGTGAAATACTGGCGCGTACTGAACAATGCATTATGAGTGACGTCATGATGGTGAGTCTTTAAATCATACTTTAAATTGGAGTGTTAATCATCTCCTGAACCTTTTCCCAACTATGTTGGGGTCGGCGTCCAGTCTAGCCAGATTCAGCTGAGTACCAGTGTTTTACAAGGAGCGACTGCCCATATTACCTCCGGAACCCAGTTACCCGGGCAACCCAATACCCCTTGGTTAGACTGGTTTCAGGCTTACTGGCTTCTGACTACCCGTAACGACTGCCAGGGATGATCAATGACAATGTTAATATAAAGTTGAAACTAATAGAACCACATTTTGTCAATCTTGTTTTTCCGTGTTTTTATTTTAGAGGGATATTATGTAACATACATACTTATGTAGTAGAAGGCTAAGGTAAACTTTGAGCTTTGTTTAAAGACTCAAATAACAGATCTTATATTCCTATTTAAATTTATTGCCACAGCTAAACCAAAAACTGTTGAAAAAAGACGTCAATGGTGTTTATTTGTCCTATGTTACTTAATCTAATATTAGTGATTGAAAAAGTATAATACTTAATTATATATTTATTTTAAACAATAAATAGTAAAATATTATCCTATACCTTATATGTGTATAAAACAATAATTAGTCAAACATTAGGCTGCTTAAATAAATTGGTTTTGATTTTTCCACAAAAAATCGTATTAACTAACCGCTACTCGTGGTAATTACACATGGAGGAAAAGTAGTTTATATGTTATTTTGGTACATAATATAAGCTATATTATTGCCAAGATTCATCAAAATCTTTAATTTGTTTTTGCGTAAAAGATTCACAAGATGATAAATACATACTTTCACCCTCGTCCCTGGGAACTTTTTCTCGTACCCGAATAAAACTTGACTACAGTGAGCGTTTATTTAAATTCGGTTCAGTAGTTTCGTAGTTTTTAAGGTACAAACAATCGAACAAAATTGCATTTTTATTAAATAAATAAATTTATTACCTAGGTATCTACTTCTTTTTTGCTTTTATATAATATTTAATATCTGTTTCAATTCCTGACTTCCCCTACTAGGTTTATAATCAATACTCAACCCAGCAATAATGGAACGAATCACGAACAATCGGTATGTACTTATTGTTAGTTAATGCCCGTCATAATGTAAGTACCTACACCTATTAAACATTATATACGTATTTAAATAATTGCTTAATTGTAAACAATCAGTATTGAAAATCGATCTCCGATATTTAGTCATATCGGTCCGTATCAATTCACCAGTGGACTTAGTCGGATAATTGGGAAGTTGACTCAGTCAAATATAAAATTCTTTATGATATTCAATTGATAAATCATCTTAAAATAATGTTACTTTCATTTAATGTTTTGAAAAACCATGTATTTTTTTATTTACACTTAAAGTAAAGTAAGTACATGGCTTGATCATTTATGTGAAAAAATTGTGACGTCACAGTTCTTACTTTCATACAAATTCCATACAAAGTAACCGTTTTTGACAGTTCAATAAAAGTGATGAATTTGACTAGTTGTCCCACTACGCTTTAATGATCTTGGTATCAATACTAGCATTTTAGGTACCTACAGAGCATATTGGCTAATCTAATTAGTAAATTTCGCCTTTCTACTTAACCTTTGTAAGATTTGCGAGTCTTTTAACAGAAACTTACCTAATGAAAGTAGAGTCATTATTTAAGTTTCACGCCCTTCCTCCAAATTGGTTTTTGCGATAAATATAAAATTTTCGAAGTAGCTAAGTAAATTTCATTAGCATAATGAGTTCTAAGTAAAAAACGTAGACTTTTTTGGAGTTCAGGCTTTTTTTATTCCCAATAAATGAGGACCTACTAATTTAATAACATAAATACTGGGAAAATTTGAGAGAAAATATGTAGATACCTACTTATACATATATGTGAAGATTCTTGCTGTACCTACTTATCTATTATACATACTTACCTATATTAATTATTATTTTTTGTTGATACCTCAGTTTTTTTTTAAATTTTGTTTTGATCTCTTATCGCCAAAAAAATCTCCTCAGATGCTATTAAAAGCCTGTTTGAATACTTATTACAAGTCCGACAGTAAAAAAGTATGTACGAATATTTGTAAGAAGGTAATGCATGTGTGTTTTCATACATTGTTGATCATAGTGTTTGTATAGAGACTGATTGAAACTAGGAGAAAGACCTATACAATATAAAATCCATGAAAGGATTGACTTAGTTAACAGATACCACTAAATATAAGCAATGTTGTGTTTCTCAATACAACAGGTAGGTGCAATAGACCCCATAATTTGTTTTCAATTTCCAATAGAACTTTAAAAATCTATCCAATAAGATGTAAATTTAACTAACTTTTAGTGTCAGGTCCCGCCTAGCCTTCTTTTGTTCAACACCGTCAACAGTAGGTATTTAACCCTGTCGATATCCTTAGGTAATGATATCCTCACGATCCTACTTATTTAAATCTAAAAATACTTTTAAAATAATACGTAACTTAATGTAATATCGATGAATCAAGAATATTTCAATATGATTAGAACCATATTAAAGCCGTATTTTTTCCAAGGGGTAGTTAGATAACGTCACAGGCTCCCACCCTCCCCTACGGTCCAGGGGTCGTAACCTTTAGCATGCTTACGTCCTTCGTCAAAACAAATCAAACGCAGATCAATATAAGTGCAACAATAAAAACAATTGAAATTATACTCACGGCGCCTAAATTCGTTAATGCCCGCTCACAAGGACGGTAATACGACCTTGTTCTCCCTCCAGCAATTGTCCGCTTAAGCTTCCGAACAATTTTATAAATTAAAATCAACACTTAAAACACAACAATTCACGTTTTATAATGAGCATCACTCAGTTTCACGAAGCATCGCAATGGTTACTTAATCATTCCACATGAAACTGTTACACCGGTTTGAAAATCGAAGGAAATGTGGAATTCCTACCGCGACTTTCAGAGGACTGAGGGTTCGGGCCTACGGGAAAATATCAAGCCTCGACCGGGATTCGAATGAAAATATACAAGTTGGGTAGAGGCGGCGGGCGCTTGCTTGCTCACTCGGACGGCTGACTCAGCTATGAGTCAGAGAAGGCAGGCCGGATGGGATGCGTTTCGCTTCTAAGCTGTGTGGTCGGCCCGATGTTACTCGAAGCCCGCCGAGGACAGACGAGAGACGGACCGCTGAAGCTCAATGAGCAACCATAATTCATTATGAAAAGGACATTTTCCACTTTCCTTTACCTCATTCGTTTGAAGTAAGGGCCAAGGGTTTCTTTGAAATTTTAAATAAAGTACGAGACAATTGATTTAGTATGGAACAAATATTTTGGGTAAATAATTCCAAGTTATTGTATTGTTTAACCGGGATAAGGTCACCAAGGAAAATAACAACTACTTATTATTACTCAATTCGTTTTTGTAAGAAATAAAATGAATCGACGGTTTGAAAACGATTAAGACCTTAAAACACATGGAGTAGTACCGGTATCGTTAAACATACTGCGTATTTTATAAACGCAAAACTTTGGCAGTAATATATGTAGCTTATATATTTTTTTTGTATCCATGAGCGAGAAGCATGCACCCGGGACACGAGAGATACCGCGATCAAAAGTTAGTTGAAAAACTGAAACATACAGCAGACGTGAATGTTACTTCCATTATGTTGTAATTAATTCAATAAAGTCGTGATTTCGTGAATCGAATCCTGCTTCCTTTATTAACTGTCATTATAAGATGACTAGCCAAGAATAGTGACATGGGAAGGTTTAGAAAGAAAGTTCAACTTTTTATATTTCCACTAAGTAAAAATTATATTTTCTCATTCAAAATGTTGACTAATTAGGCAATTATTCTTAATGCTAAGCGCCTGTTTCACACCCTACGAATAAGTTCCAGTTAGTTTATTTGGTAGATAATTTCATACAAATTCTATTCCATTTTTGAATCTATTCGGTTATTCGGACCTTGCGTAACTGGCCCTAAACATGATTAATTATTTAAAAATAGAACCATCAGAAAAGTAATATTTTAACTAGAAGACTTCAAAAGTGTAGTGAGCAACTAAGATGGTGCTAATATATTTATTTACCACTACGTCGTTGTCTCTTGTTCTTTCACGGTTATATTTAATAGCTAAGGCTTTAAGTATGATTCACTAAAATTCAGTCCAATATACTCGTTTATGTAGTTATTTGTTCGAAACTGGAAACCACGTGAAAGGTAACGAAGTAGGTACTGACTCTGATTTACCCTCGGGATACCCTATTTTTACCTTGGAGACTGCATTCCTCGTTTCTGGTCACACTTAGGAGTATTTGTTATTTATTGCCTTTAGCTGAATCTAACTTCAGGTCACTTTATAAGAATAGCGTTGCTTAAAGAGGAATTACGTAAAATTATGAATTAAATATTGTTCGTAGATAAAATTGCTTTGATTTGTAAAAAAACAATAGACCTTGGATATTAGGAACGGTAAGTAGTAAGAATGTACGGACGCCAACACATCGAACTACCCCAAAGTAAAATCTATTAAGGATATTTTACAGATTGTTGGAGCTTGATGTGCTGGAGTCTGTACGTAATTCTGTCAGAATTATGCTTTTGTCAACGGGTAGGTGAGGCGGGATAAAAGTGAGGTAGAGAGAAGAATTAACTATTGGCTTTTGAATGGAGAAGTATTTAGGTATGCTTGAAAGTTATAGCATCTTGGTTATTTTTAGATTTTCTACTAGATGGGGAAAATCTAAAGTCATTACACTCTGTAATACAGCTGAAAATAGTAACTATACTGGTTTAGATAGAATCTAACACTGGAGAACACAGAATTTAGATAAATAATAATGGGTTTAGATAAATTAATAAGTAGATGACCGGTTAAAATACATTTATTTAAGTGATCCTGGATTATAAATACATATTGAGGAATTTATGCACCTCTCTTCAACAATATCCCATTGTCAGTAATGAAAGATGATCCCGTTATAGCTTTAGCTTTGTCGCTAGCTAGGAACAACACTAAGTCACCAATTTCTTCTGGCTCCGAAACCCTGCCAAGAGGTGTCGTTGCTTCCATCTTTTTCCAGAAGTCGTCTACCTCTGCTTTGTTAACACCCAAACTCTGAACAATATTTGTCTGCACTGGGCCAGGGTTAACGGAGTTGACCCTCACGCCATTTGGTGCGAAGTCGAGTGCTGCAGACCTGGTAAAATGGTCCAGACCTGCTTTCGACGTACAGTAAGCGAAATGTCCTGGCAAGAAAACATCCACCGCTGCAATACTGGATATATTCACAATGTTACCTTTAGTTTTAATCAAATGAGGAGCAGCGAGGTGGGTTAAGTAGACCACGGAGCGAAGATTAGTCGTCATTATTTTATCGTACACTTGCATCGCATTTGCATCCTCGATAGCCGCCTTCCCAGCTACTCCAGCATTGTTCACCAAAATATCAATTTTTCCAAAACGTTCCACGGTGATCGCTACGATTTTTTTTATGTTATCGTTCTTTGTGACGTCAGCGATGATCATACAGTATTTGACACCATAGCTTCCACATTTATCAGCTATTTCTTTTAGCTTGACCGCGTTTCTGGCTGCAAGCACAACGTTGGCTCCTTGTTCAGCGAATTTAATGGCTGTAGCAGCACCGATGCCTGAACTGGCTCCAGTCACTATCACGACCTTCTCGCGGAAACTCATTATGGATTTGATTAACTATTATAGCCAAACAGTCTACAAGAGAACGCGTTGCAATGAGGTGAAGATAGTGCATTTAAGGCTTATAAGCGTTAATTTAAGTAGGTACTCAGATAACTAGGCACTTAGGTAGCTCTTATAAAGTTATCTGACTGGTCCACTTTGGATAAAATGAAAGTCCTTGGATGATACTCTTCCTATTCCACATTAGTTACCTAACTGTTGGTTTTCAGGCAACTCGAATTCATCAAAATGATTGTGCATAAAATTCAATGGTTCATCAGTTATTGATTAGTGATACAATTGCAGCATATTATTATTATTTTGTTACGAATGGTTTAAGTACCTACAATTTGTTCTTAAGATTGTGATAAGTGGTTTGAAGTATAAGTATTACCTACGTTACGATGCGCTTCATAACAGCGGTTGGGGCACGTGCTTCGTTGCATATGAATATTAGTTAACACATTGCACCATCAGCCTTCGTGGCGTAGCTATGTCTGGACTGCCTCGTTGGTCTAGGTAGGGCCCGACTAGGGGCGACTGCTGTGTACGGGGTCTCGGGTTCGATTCCCGGGTCGGGCCGAAATCGCTTTGTGGATTTTGAGAAACTTTCATAAAGCAGCCTGGAGTCTGGAAGTTGGTGATTGATTCACCCGTGCATCGGAGAGCACGTAAATGTCGGTCCTGCGCCTGCTCTCTCTCCGGTCGTGTCGGATGCCGTCCCATCGGACTATGAGAGTGAGGGAATAGAAAGTGCACCTGTATCTGCGCGAATGTTTGTGCACTAAAATATGTCCTGCACAGCTGGCTGATCTCCTTAAAAGGGATTGGCCGCCGTACCCCACAATCGACCTGGATGCCATCATCATGTCTGACGAAGCGACCAGCTACCCTACTCGGTCTGAAGGGGCCTTGCGAATGTCTGCGAAGAGAACATCAGATATTTAGGCGGCAAGCAGGAAGCGTTCTAGGCTCCGCGATCGTTTTAACGCAAAAAAACTAACAAAACATTTGGAGCCGTGCCGAAGCTATGAAGCTGTTAGGGTAGGTATAAGTCCATACAAGCAGTATCTCTGTAACTGTAGGTACTCAGCTGTAAATATAACGGCTTTACTTTAACCTTAGAGCGGGAGCGCTATTTGCGTATCTACCTACTTTTTTTGTAAAAAATTTTCTTTTTTTTTCTTTTTCGTGTCTTGATGTAAAACCATAATCTTTTAAAAAAATTATAAGTATCCGCAGTGGCAGTTCTAACACATGATCGTGTTGTTTTCAATATGAAAAAAAATAGCCAAAACATGCTATCAACCGCTTAAAAATCACTTTCAGGGATACCCTGTACAGTCTTACTGTTATGTGAAATTGCATAATTTTTCAAGCTGAAAGTTATCGAAATGATTTTGCAAAAAAAAATTAATTATAATTATGAACCGCAATTTACTTCAATGGGTTTTGGATAGTTTCTGATTGGTAATAATTGCTAAACATTACCTACTGTTGAATAAGGCCATGGTTTTAAGTACGTACTCAGGATTGTAATGAAATTGTGGAAGAAGGTACAGTTTAATGTACTAAATAGTCTTGTATTATAACTGCCTTTACTATGTTGCCTACTAGCATTTCAGGATAGTCCAAACTGCAGAAGCCTGCCAGGGCTGCGGGGAACTCCCAGAAAGAACAAGAGGGGGTTTTAGTCACTAAAAGACTGAGGCTCCCTCCAGCTGCACCCTTGGCGAGGAGAATCATTTGATGATTTCCCACTTAAAAAAATGTTGTCAATGTTTTCAAACATTGAGCAAGTTTGACGATAAACGTTCAATCCTTCACTGTTTGAGAGGCGGCCTGTGCCCAGCAGTGGGATTACAAAGAGTCTCATGAGTATATATATGAATTTTGCAAGACGGCTGTCCTTCAGTACTTTAATGCTATCTACCTACTTAAGTTTTTTTATGGGTTTGGTACTATTAGGAACACACGAACAGGCTCGATGACGTATTAAAATACCTAGCATTTAAAAACAATATCGATTTATTGCTGTCAGTCAATAGAAGATAGTGTTTAACAGACATACTATTAAATGTTCAAATAACAAGCTCTTGTTCCAATATAACTTGTTAAACAGTTGTTCGAGGTAACAAAGATTTCCTTTATATAAACAATACTAAATTGTTCCAATTCCAATTATCGGAATATAACAGCATATCATTAACACATTTACTAATTGGATTCAATTAACATTCATATGTTTATCTTATTTGTCTACAAAATATGAGATTCAATATAATATCTAATGTTTAAACTATGTTATAACTATGGACGGATATTATTTCTATAATGCTTTTAAGCACACAACATAAATACAAATTCAAATATAGGTAATTAAGTCATTTAAAAAAAATGTTCATTAATACTTACATAAAAAATATGAACCTATAAAGATGCTTGAACGGACTTGAGCTATGCATAACCATTCTGTTCTATTCATTTCTGTTTCTTAATACTTAAAAAATGCTGTTTTGTGGTCTTATAAACAAATTCAAGTGTAGATATATCAACTATAGATACTTAGTCATAACCCGACTAATAATTAATAGCTGCTATTAGCACTATCTAATAGGCATTTAGTACAAACATTTATAATCTTGCTTTAATAGTATAATAATGAAGTAAATCTGTTTCTACTAAAGAGTTTAAAATCTTTACGGCCAGTTTCACCACCTACAAATAAGTTCCAGTTAGTTTATTTGATAGATTTCATTTCATACAAATTTTGTTCTATTTTTGAATTTATTTGTTAGATAATAGCTCTTTGGACGTTGTGAAACTGGCCTTTATAGTATTAAACATGATTTGATCAAGTCCCTTTTAAAAAAGAAATAAGAAAATTATTTGAAAAAAGAACAAAAGTTAGGAATGTATCATTCAGTATAAAATTGATTCTGTACATTGTATCTTTAAGGCACATGATTTGAAATATACAAAGCTATACTAAAGTAGTTTGTACAAGTATAGGACAGATCCTACTGTGCTTAGAAGTAATAAGACTGAAGATTGGGTGAATGATGACCCATTACATTCGTCTGAGGAACAGTAGCACTCTTCCCAGTAAACTCCGTTTTCATATACACCCCAGTTGCAGACACCTGTGACGCCGGTTTCAGCTACAGAGGCACAGCGTCGTATAACTTGGCGCCATCTGCCATCCCCTGGAAAAGGTATGAAAAAGTCGTAAAAACTTCTTGCCAACTAACTTTTTTGCTCTAAATTAAAAAAGATTGAGTGCCAGTGTCATAGGTTATGGATAGCCACTATCTACCAGATAAATTAAAAAATGGAACAGAATTTGTATGAACTTTTCTGCCAGATTAACTTACTATCTGGAACTTATTAGCAACCTGTGAAACTGGCCCTGAGTAGCCAAAATTATTAATGCTAGTTAATCTTCAGATGCCTGCACATCAAGCTACCCAATTGGGACCTTATGGGATTTAATAAAAGTAGTTTTTGAGGACAGAAAATGAAGAGAATGGCTTAATATTCACAAAAAAAACATATATCATAACTTCTTAAAATATAGTTATTTACCTTGGATGTGGAAATAGACAGATAGAACTATATTATATGGACACTAATGTTTGCAAGAATTATTACCTATTTACACAGATACAAGACTTATTGGTTGTCCATGTATTAAATTGTTTAAATAATAAATTATAAATAACAACATACAAATGTGTGTATAAACGAATTATGAGAGTACAAAAGTTTTAGTTTTAAAAGGTTTAACTCACAAATAAATCCTTTAGGCCCTTGTTGAGTCAACTTCATGCAGAAAGAGCCAGGCATATGAGATTCATCACTGAAGCATTCCACTGCGATGTGGCTTTCTTTGTCAAACCTCTTGTATGCCCCACAGTTGTCTTCCCCTTTATTGTCTTGTGACGATGCACATTGGTAGCATCTCACGCAAAACACTGAAATAACATGAGAAAATCAAAATTACTCTACAAAAACATACTAAAAGTTGAATAAAAAATAATTCGTTTCCATACTAACCCGCTGGCAAGGTACACAGAAACGTAATAATAATCGCCTTTAACAACATATTGCTTTCATTCAATATAAAATAGATATTAAATTAATAAAAATCACAAAAATAACGAACTGCACACACCCAACAAACACCCAACCCAAACTTTGATTAGAGTGGTATTTGTAAAAGACCGGTAACTTACCTCTACTAGTGAAGCTGTTCGAATACGAATTGTTACGATTGTTGATTAATAACCGGCTCCCATCTTATTTCCGAGCATAGGTACAGCTCACTTTATCATTTATTTGGCTGATCGAATATTTTGTATTTGGTACGCGCCATTTGAAACTGGAAAGATATATTACACGATATAATTTCTTATGTAGGATCACATTGTTGATTGATCATTGCTTTGTGGTTTTATATCTTTACTAAAAATTTGATGAACCAGATTTTTAGCGAACCGGTTTTTATATTTTTTTAGCTTCTAAAATTCTTTGCAAAAATTTAGCGAACAGAATCAATAATTTTATTAAACCGGTTCGCTTAAAGAAACAATAGGTATCTCTTCTGGTTCATCTCTAATAGCTGTCAAACAAACTGAACGAAAACGGTTTTTTAATCTGTATCATATCATCAACCGACAACAACCGCCCGTGAAACCGTGAAACCGCCAGAGAAGTTTGTTGATTTTTGTTATATTTTATGGGAGCAAAAACTTTGTGAAACAAATTAATACTTATCCAATATCAACATGTGCATCACTTTAAGATACTTCATATATGTCTGCATCGTCCTAAACGTAGTGCCTTACGGTAAGAGATGGTTTTCATTCATAAACAGAACTGGTCACGCCCAAGCTGTACCGAATTAACACTTGTTGATGTTAGTTTTCAGCATAAAATGCTGGAATTGCCGGTCGAGTAACGATCCTAAATGCGCCGACCCATTCGACAATAGCACCGTGCCAATCACTGATTGTAAACAAGAAAAAGGATTGTCTCATTTACCGGGAGTCAGGCCATCAATGTGCCGTAAGATCAGACAAAAAGGTTAGTATTTCTTATTGTCATTAATATTCAAACTTATTTAGCTGTTATAAGGGGATGTAGTCATTACCTTGTGTTATCAGTATAGTTATTTGGTAATCTGAGTTGTGGATGAACTCATTACAGCTTGTTATCAGTAACTTCTAAAACAGTATAATAACGACTTTTTCAAATATAAAAACTGATAACCAGACTAAAGGTATTTGTTTTATAACTAGTATAGAAAAAGCAAAGCCCTCCTTGGCAGCGGGGTTAAAAGGCTTAGAATTATAAATTAATCATCTCCCGAGCCTTTTCCCAACTATGTTGGGGTCGGCTTCCAGTCTAACCAGATTAAGCTGAGTACCAGTGTTTTACAAGGAGCGACTGCCTGTCTGACCTCCTCAACCCAGTTACCCGGGCAACCCAATACCCCTTGGTTAGACTGGTGTCGGACTTACTGGCTTCTGAATGGAATCGAACCCACCTCCACATATTTGAGAGGTTGGCTCTAGGCCACCATGACTCTATTAGCACTACAGGGCTAAGTCCAAGTAATTTTGTAATTTTTCTCATAGAGAAAACTATACTTATTTGTAGAACCTAGAAATACCTGTACACTGTATTTGTATATCCTTATATCTTGATTTACAGTAAATGGAGAATGGCGATACTTCCGTGACTGTGCGTACTTGGGTGAGGTTGGTATCCAAGGCGATGAGAGATTCTGTCTCATGAGAACTGGTACTTACAACATTTTTATTGAATATTGCACATGCAATAGTAAAGATGGCTGTAATGGATCATCGGCATTGAACCCACTATCATTATTCTTTGTTGTATCAGCCTCTGCTATTCTTAAGTGGTTATCGTAATCATAGGTTTTGAAAATAGAATGTAAATGATAATTATATTTTTTTTTACTGCAATAATTTAGGCATATTGCAAATTCATCTGAAGACGATGAAGTTGATGAAGTTTAAGTACGCCATCTTGAAAAAAAAAAGTTTTTGTATTGAAAAAGAAAAGTAATACTTGAATTTGGTTTTGTAACATGAGTTTGATTCAAAAGTTCATTTAAATCTATGTGCCTTCAATGTTTAATTAAAGATTAACAGCTAAACATAACAAGGAACAAAAAAGGAATAAAATATATTTTATACATAAGATATCAGATATTTTTTTGTAAGATTGCAGCTTTAGACTCAAGGTAATAGAGTAGTCTAACACACAAAATGTTTTTTTAATTAATGCGTAAAACGGGGGCAGCTACTATAACTGAAACACTTGAATATCATATTTGAATCTCTAAATGTTTTTTAAATATAAAATAGTGTTTTAATCTGCATAAATAATTATATACCTATACATAATATATTTAAATGTAAAAAATCAAAACCTAAAACTTTTTGAATGTATAATAAGGAATTTGGAATCAGGTTACTAAAATAAGGTCTCACAAAACTTTGCTATAATAAAGAGCAGCTAATTGCACCTAACAAAGGCAAAATGCCATTTTGCAATCACACGCCCGCATTACGTGGTTTAACTTTATCATAAGAAAGTTGATTCTGTATAATATATTATTATGTTAATAATGGTAAGGGAAAGTTTTTTTTTACTGGCAACACAGTTCACTGCGTGGGTTTTGATGTTGTGTTTATGAACAACCTCCTTGTATAACTTTGAAAATAACCATAGAGATATGTACCTTGATGTATAGATTTGTATGTATTTACAGTGTTCCAATGCTTGTTACATAAGCTTATTTTGTAATTTGCACTTAGATTTGAAGACTGAATCCGTCCATGTATAGTGTAAAACAATTTTATAATGTTGACATGAATTATATACATTTTTGTATAAAATAAGTTGTTTCTCTAAAATTTTATAATATACAACACACAGTATGGAGTTTTTATGCTCAAGTTGGCAAAGGTAAATTTAAAAAAAAGAAACAATTTTTTAGAATGGCAAATAATGGGAATTAAAATAAACAAACATAAATATTTACGATAAAATTTATTAATTAAACAACATCAGATTTTACTTACGTGGTGCTTTCGATAGATTCTGAGATTCAATTTTGTCAATTTGAAATACTTTATAACTTTTTCTAAGTATTTTTTTCTCAAATAAGGCACTTTGAAGCATCATTGCAAACATTAAAGTGCTTGACAAGTCAGAAAATTGTGTTAGTATATGCTTTTACTTAATATTAACTTAAAATAATGTAGATATTGTATTTAGAATATTTACAGTTGACATATCTCCTTAACCAGTAAGTGAGAACAATCTAGAATAGGCATATTATTAATATCAATGTGAGAATATAACTTACCTAAGAAGTTATAGCTTTATTAGGATAATTAGTTAGGATAAGATAGTTACGATGTAACGAAATAGTTTTAGAGAAAGGAAGGTAAAGGTCCACCAAACGTTATTTAAATACAGAATAAGGGGTAATAGCTACAATAATGCTAGTTACTAATTTGTAAAGTACGTAAAAACCTGGCTGAAGAAACAACCAAAATTATATTTAGGAATTAATAACACTTTATCGTCAATATTAAGTCACATTAAAGCTATTTCACATTATTGCTTCATAGAAACGAAAATAATATTAATAAAAAAAACGATTTATACAACATTTCGATGTGAAAACAAATTTTAAACTGTGTAACTGCGGTGGGTACGCTGGGTACGACAACATGGTCCCACGGTCGACAATAAGAATATCTATTTTATATTTGTACTATATTTAGTGTGGTTTTAAAACTTGGTTACTTGAAGAGGAGAAGGGTCAACGGTGCAGCTAATAAGGCGATGGTTTTTGTAATGGTGGCCGCTCCATTGCACCCGTCGTATTCACAGGTTTCACAGAAGGAGGTGACTTCATTGGGTCCGTTTGAGGAGCTTGGGCACGTTGTACTGTAGTCGTCTTGACGTTTCCATGTGCATCCACGGCTTATCACCATCTGGCCGTTGACTGGAAATAGAAAATTGATGGTGAGTTAAAATTACAGTAGAAGCTATCGGAGGCAAAGTTGGAACGATCGAATCGGCAGCAGTACCTTTGCAAGCCGTTTATTTTTTTAAATGGAAAATCATTGAACTACCGCTGTAGGTACAGCTGGAGGAAGTTTCAGACTTTAACTGGCTAAAACCCACTTTTGTCCCTTCTGGAAGTATTTGTGTGCCAGGGTCGCGGAGACTTGCGAACAACCCACAGTTCAGACAGGCCTCGGCCCTACGGGGCCTCTCGAATTTTGTTGCAACACATACATACAGTAGCACTTTGATTCTCAAGGGTTTAGGAACTGATCGTTGGTACCATCTAAGTACTGATACCACTTATGATGTGAAACAATTTATCTTTTAGCATCTGTATAACTCATTCAAGCTCTCAAGTGCCATCCACAACCTTGTAGGTACCTACCAAATAGGTCTACTTGGAATATTCTACTGACCTATGACATTGAAACTTACGAATTAGCAGTAATGAACAAAAAGATCCGTCTGTGAAGTGGATAACTACACTCGTGCCTGACCTAATTTGTAGAGGTCTTACTTCCCAGAGTAATTATAATTACCCTCTGTAACTATCAATTACGGAGGCGTAGGAACTGTGAAGCTAATCCCATTTATTTTTAGTTAGAGTCATGGTTGCACTTAGTGGCTTACTGGCAACATTGCTGGTTGACTTAGATAAAATAAAAGGACTTTAGTGCTATTTAAATGGAGTTTTCATTTGTTTTAGAACAGCTATTCCATTTGTGAATGAACGGAAAGTCGAATTTAGAATTCTTCTAATATCCTACTACTATTATAAAGGCGAAAGTTTGTAAGTATGGATGTATGGATGTTTGTTACTCTTTCACGTAAAAACTACTGAATGGATTTGAATGAAACTTTACCACAATATAGCTTATACATCAGAATAACACATAGACTACTTTTTGTCGCGAAAACCGACATCCACGCGGGCGGAGCCGCGGGCGACCGCTAGTTCGAAAATAAATCCTGATAGGTCCTATTTCGGTTCTAGTTTTTGTTTCTTAATTGATATTAAAAAATAAAGAACAGTACAGTTTTCATTTTAATTAAGTGGAATATTTAACCTGTAGTTAAGCTCACACTATGCCCTATTCCGTCATAACAAATCAGCTAATTAGACAATATGGTTTTTATTTCGTATTTTACTATGGTTCCTAGACGACCTTGTCACGCCCAGTTTTCCCGAAGGCAAAGAATTTATAACCGGAACAAATGACATCAGAAATTAGCAACTATCATAAAGGACAATACAAGTATCTAGATGTTTCACACGGCTTGTATAATTACGTAGGTAGCACTTGACATTGAAATGAGAAAATGTTTCAAATTAACTTCCTTCACGTGTTACAAATGCTGAATATTTTAGACTAATGACTCAATTTGTTATTTTTTTGTGTGTAATTTGACGAATGCCAGTTCTAAGTAAATATTTTTTTTACGTTCAAACGTCTGACGTCACTTTAACGAGCGTAAACTTTGTAGCAATCGGGTCTCCTTATATGTAGTTATCTACCTATGAGGTACATTTACATCATAGGACGAAAAATATTGACGAATAAGAGACCAGTATTATATCTACCGTTGACTCTCAAAAATGGAAATGAGACAATCAGGCGTGATGTTATGTGATACGTACTAAAACCCATGTTCATTGCATGTTAACAATGTTTTTACCCATGGTGGTATTGAGGTCAAATAACGGCACTAACGGTTATCAAATGTAAACTGGTCGCAGTAGGGCTCGCTGTGAAAAGTTACCAACCGTAAAACTGTCCGTAATTCTGGTTGAACCTTCCTACAAGCTACTCTAGGGCTTATACTTATCTGAACATAGTGAAAACTACTACATAGTGAACGTGAACACAGTGAAACTAGGAAAACAGTTTCTGAATATCAGAACCAGTGATCGAGCGTGAATATAATAATTTGTGTTAACAACTAGATTAACTTATTGTGAAATTGTGCTTAAATTGGGTAATAATTTTTCAATCGACATTTCCTATAACCATTTTAGTAGTGATTTACGACTATTCATAAGTACATAGTACGATAAAATATATTAACCTAAATAATAATATGTCCATTAGTAAGTACACCTACCAGCCTAAGTACTTTAAAAGCTTATTGCAATGTCTACTACCTAGTTATCCTGTATCTTTTGATTTATCTTCACTGCATATTATATATCTAATCTACATATTATACCTACTAATATTATAATGCTGAAAAGTTCGTTTGTTTGAACGCGGTAATGTCAGCAACTACTGGACAAATTAAAAAAAAAAATCAGTGTTAGATATAGCCCATCTAAAAAGAAAGGGACGCGGTTGGAACCGCCGGTGGAGAAAATACCCACAGAACGAATTAATTTGTCAACAATACAAATCCTTTCGAGAAATGTTGCCAAAGTTTCGAAAACTATCTTCCGCATTGTGGATTGTCCCAATTTTCTTTATTTGTGAACGTACCCGTTGCCAGCTTTGTCTATTTAAAAATGTAGAATAGCGCATTGGATTGTCTCTGGAATGCATGACCGGTAATCTGGTATAATAAAGCAAAAAGTTGCGTTACAAAATTAGCCCTTTCTTTTGGGATGTTTACATGTGTTTTTATTCATTATAATTGTTTTTATTACAGTAACCCATTTACTTGTATTTCGTGGCTTGTGAATGTACCTACTTATTATTGCAGAAATAAGTATGACTACTGTGTCTGCCAAATTGTCTATTTATTACTATTAGTTACGAGGTCTTGTCGTTGTCACAAAATAAAACGACAGAAATAAAACGACTATTTGTATCCTTGACTTTAAAATCTAGATCAGACTTTTTAATCCATATGGGTTTGCAAAATATACCGTCAAGAAAAGATAAAAAATATCGCTAATATACTGCTAAGTCTCCCACCATTTCCTTCCTAATAGGAATAAAGAAATTATAACTAGCTAAGCCAGTCAACCAAGCATCGAAGATAGGATTTCCTGAACAGCTTTCTATACAACCAGAAAGCAAAAAAGTTGGATTAAGTTGTCAATGACACTGGTCAGACTTTTTAAAAGAACACGGCGAACCATGCAACAGCCTTTTTTCGTCGGAAATCATCACGACCCGTCTCTCTGTGGGTGCTAGAGAGGGTGTCAGACTCTTACTTACTGAAAGGCACTGTACGCATTTATTTTACGCAACGAACGCATGTAGGTACGTTCTGAAGGGCCCTGTGAACCAGGGCCACGGACCATGCAACACTGAGTGCACCACTGCCAATGCTGGATCATGAAAACAATAAAATTAGGCTGTGTCACTTACTGTATTTCCTCTGCTTCTTGCAAGCGGACTTGGAAGACGTGAGGTACGGGTATGTGGCACCAGTATTCGCGTCACAGTTCTCCAATCGGAACAGGTATGAGTTGTCGGAACGTCCAGCGAGGAAGGGGTCGTTGCACAGCGGATTCAAGTCGGATGAGCACGTCCAACAGCGCACTGGTTCACCTGGAAATAGGAATTTGAAAAAATAATTAGATCTTGTTTTGTCAAAGATTTTTTTAGAAACAAGGACGCGATTACAAAAAAATGAGTGGTACGCGTGGTTGCAATTTTTTATATCTACAAAAAATAATCTGTAGTTCTTTCGAATGGCAAGATACAGTTGCTCAAGATTACGTAGTCTACTATTGACATTGATTGGCATAAAGTTTCATCTAAAATTTAGCTTACAATCTATACTAATGTTATAAAGCTGAAGAGTTTGTTTGTTTGTTTCAACGCGCTAAACTCCGAAACTACTGGTTCGATTTGAAAAATTCTTTCAGTGTTAGATAGCCCATTTATCGAGGAAGGCTATAGGCTATATACCATCACGCTAAGACACACTTGAGCGGAGCAGTAACCAAAGATGCGGGTGAAACCGCTGGGGACAGCTATTTTGTAATATAGAGAATGTTACGTACTACGAAAATCCCGAGAGACAAGAATAGCAATTAGCTCATTAAATATATCAACGTTAATCAAAACAAAGTAAATGTGATTTCGAACGTTTATTGCATACCACTGCAAAATACAAAGCCGTACGGTACCATCGCGTTTAGTCATTCATAAACAGAATGAGCTCATTCTTCTACCGCAAAAACAGCAGCAGAGAATTCTTAATACCTACGTACATACATTTTCTTCCATTGTTAACATTAACAACGGTAATTAGTTACGTTATTTTCTGCTTAAGAATAAGATAAACATACAGATTGATCGCAAAAGCATGTTACATAAAGGTAATCTACACGTATAGTTATCGATGTATGTATAATGTAGGTCGATACTCGCTCGATTACTGTTACACAATCGATTGATCAATTAGTCATATCGAATATTTGGCGATGCTGCGAATTCTTTTTATATCCAGGTTATTTATTATATAAAAGTAGGTAGAAAGCCTGAAATTTTTGACTTGTTTGTGTTTTTGAACTGACTTCCCAATATGGAAGAGGTTTTCTCCATTTGAATGTTTATCTAAGTACCTACATATTTTTTGTTTGTTCAGGCAAAGGTCTTTTTTTTGTTTGTAATAGTGTACGTACTTCCCACAAACGGCTTATCAAAAGCACTGAACTCGCTTCCTTGCTTGGAAAATCTTGTTGTATAACATTAATAGAGCATAATTTAAAAAGTATGTACATATATGTATAAAACAACGTCACTCTCGTTATATGTTTATTTCACGAGGTATAAACATAGGTTTAGATTGTCATTGCATGCAAGAGATTTATTTAATTGAAATAATGGTGGTCATACACGCAACTATTTATTAAACTCTGGTTAAGACTTAAAACGATGAAAGGACTGACTATCAATACATACCTATATACCAAACTTTAGGGAATCGATTTGGTAAAGAAGAAACCGTGGAAATGAGAAAAATTACCTATTTATCCGTCTAAATAAGATGTCATTCTTCAATGAAAACGATCTTCATTCGATACAAATGACATACAAGTAAACAAATAAACATCATCTCACAAAATACTGATACAATACTTCCCAAGATTTTTTTATCTCTTAGTTAAATCCGTTTCCCTATTGTGTCTTAAAAAAGCGTTACGGTTAACGGAACGCTACACTATAACGTATTTTTTGATGCACTAGGAACGTGTCAACCTTCGTTGAAATTGTAAATAAAAACTTAATGGTCACCTCTCAAGGTTTCCTCGGTCTGTGAATCAGTGTTTATTATTATCATTTTACCTTATGTCACGCTATCATGATCAAGAAAATATGGACACTTTATGTAGCTTTTTTTGCGTTGTTCTCAACAAAACAAACTCATCTGAGTATTTATTTGATTCTGGGCAAGGTGACAATGATAGAAAATATCTGTATCGACTGAACTGGTTTCTGAAAAGGTGAACGAATTTCATTACAGATAAGTCTGCGTAAAAGCTTTATTAGATAAAGATCCATAATTTGAGATATTCACTTAAGCAACAAGTATGGGATTTTACGGGTTAAAATATCCAATCGCTTCTCTCAGATAGGTAAGTAAGTACCTACCTACATACTTAACTAGATCAAGTAAATACAACAATGCTCATACATGCAGATCATGTCATTTAAGTAGTTACTTACGCACATAGATATTCCTTTGTGATACCATTGTATAATAGTATAATTATGGCATAGGCAAGTAGATACGCCCTTCCAATTGTCAGCTCAAAGGCGTACGAGGAAAATTACTTTGTGATGTCGATCAATCTAGAATATTGTGTTGTTTGAATAACTTGTATGATGATAAGTTGCTTAGATAAGAAAAAAAACAGATCGTTGTTCTATCCCTTTTCCTGTAGTAGAACACAAAGCTCAAAGTTTGGATCTCTCTTAATAATCGAAGCAATGTCTAGAAGTGTTACAACCTTTTAGAAGTCGCATTCCATAATGTATAAATGACTATTTTTTCGACAAAACAACTCAAATATTTTGTGCTGGCTTAGCGCATGGACAATGCTTTTAAACAGGTTTGAAAGATAATATTAATTTGATTGTGATCAAAATATTGGCAATGATCTCATCGTGGACCCAGTATCCTTTCAATGGGTTAGTAGTAAATCTGCCCGAATTTTACGGGCGCGATTGGTTGAATCGCACAATTAATGTTGTTAGTAGTGGGCGAACCTGCTAAATGCTATGGATAACATAGAAGGTTCACGAAAAATATTTAATAATTATTCGCACATTCGTACCCCTGTCAAATTCGTTCGCATTGACTACTTATATTCAATTCAATAGATTTTTCTAATGCGCATTTGATATTGGAAGTTTTAATGTTGAAAAAAAAGCTGAACTGTACATTGAGAATTAAATTAAATACCACTTTATAAGTTTTGATCTTACATACAAAATTGTTAGAAGATATTTTAATTTAACTTACGATCAAGTAAAATCATACATTTAAATTCACTACTGCGTGATACAGATTACCAAAGATTTACCTGATCTTTACAAAGGTAATTACAACGTGACCAATATGTACCAGCGCCTAAAAGTAAATAAGTGCTCATTATTATGGCATAACCTTCGAAACCGCAAGTACCTTAGTTGCGTGCCTGATTGATTCACATCTTTAACAAAAAGAGACCTTAACCAGTTTTTAACTCCGAAGCTCAAACGTATGTACTTTGCCCTTCTAACTAGTGATGTGCTAAACTCTTGGCAATAATCATATTATTCGGTCTTGCCATAATGTCTCTGTTATGCGAATAGAAGGTTGTTTTGCTGCCTTTATCCGCCATCTTCTTCAACCTTTAGTCATCCAATGCTGAGTGTAGGTCTCTTCCAAATCTTTCCACTTCTGGTGGTTTCGTGTTATGGCTATCCAGTGTCTTCCAGCCACTTTAACAAGATCGTCTGTCCACCTAGTCGGTTGTCTCCCTATCCCCCATGCTTTATGCCAACTATATGTATTGGGGTCGGTTTCCATTCTAACTGGATGCAGTTGAGTACCAGCGTTTTATATGGATCTACTGTATAACCGAACCCCTTAGCCAATTTACTCGGGCAACCCGAAACCCAATGGTAGACTGGTTATCAGCTATTATGACTTCTAACTTACTAATAACAAAATAAAATTACCATTACATCACTTATAATTACCACAGCTATCTAACGTCGGTGTTTTCTAGTTGATAGGTATCAATAGGTCAAGAATACTGATAAGTAAGAATATTTTATATTATAACGTGGCTTAATAAAACCGCGCGCCGTGGTCAAAGTTTTTGTTCAGTTTTAGTAATGACTAAAGTTATTTTTAGATTTGACGAGTTTATAAGTAAAAAGCTCAACAAAACCGGTTTATTTTCTACATCGATAAATTAAATTTTATTCCAACTTTCTCATTCGAATAATTAGAATAGAGTAATGCCCATCTCTAAATCTAAGGCAATTCCCTTGACTCAAATAGTTTGCCCCTACCTACACTACGCAGTACAGCCTCCGATTTTCTGTCCTTGTCTTTCATACGCTAAGTGATGAGATAGAACTTTGTATTGATAAACAAGAGTTTCGCAATAGGTACCAAACCTGTTGGCTGGAGCAAAAAGCAGCGTGTGCTTGTATTGTTAAAGAAAAGTTTTATTAGTTTGTTTCTTAGCGGTTTCAAATAGCTAACTTACTAATTGAAACATTGTTTTGTGCGGACTTACTAAGATGGAAAAAAGCCTGAAATATGTTTACCTAGTGAAGTCCTGTGTTGTTATATTTTGTATTTGGGAACTTTATACACGGTATAAGCCGTTTAATTGCACAATTGTATTCTACAAAAAGAGCAGCTGACTAGACTTACAAATTGCTAAGAAAAAGAAACAGCTTATAGATACCTAATCTGATACCTATACTATAGCAAATTTTTAATTGATTTCAAACGAGTCGTGATCAAAAGCTTTTTAACGCGTTACGAAATTTTTAATTAAGCAGCTAACTAGGTACTTTAAAAATAATTTAACCTTTTAATGATTCCGTATTGTTGGACAGAAAACAATTCGTTTTCAATTACGACTTTGAGAAGGTTTTTATCTGTGGTAAAATAGCATTAGGTATACTTTTAACCTATGATGAACAAAAAATAGGCCTTGCGTCATTTCTTCAGTTTACTTTAAAAATATAGTAGGTACTCTAGAGATGTAACTCTTTACATCTTAAATTATATTTTGGGACTAGCTGAAATATCAATTAAAGATAGGATCATTTATGATCAGTAGTTCGTTTTTGTTGTTTGTGAAACGCCCGTCAGCCCAGAGCAAAAAAATACAGTCGAAGTTAAATATAAATGAATATTTAATTTTTCAAGATTAGATCCCTCCTTTATCTTCATATTCAGAAGATTCGGCTTCCACAGCACCTACTCGCAGTATTCTTATTATTTCTCTTTTAAGTGGTGACGTGGTTAGATAGAAAATTCTAGAAAAGAGTTTCCCAATACTGTTTCTGTGTCAAAGTTAGGCACCGTGATCGAGTACCAATTGTCCCATTGTTATTTAGATTGGGTTCGGATTATTAATGACTTGCACACAATACCACTCCGTATATTTTAAACACTATTGATATTTTTTCTATAAAGATCGGTGAACTGTGTATTTGGGTCAGTGGCACAGTTTGCGGTTATGGAATGATTCTCTGGAATAAGGCATGAATTTGCTTTAGAATTTTGGAATCGTACGGACAAAAAATGTTAGTTAGCAATTGTTTTTTGTTTCAAGAAAAATAAAATACAGAAGTGTTTTGTTTTCCCTTCACTTATGCTTTGCAATTTATCTATTGTGTCCAACCAAAATGAAGACCAGCCTAGCCTTGACTCCTGAGTTTCAGAACTTTCCCGTCTCGGCGCTCACTTCTTGCTTCATCAAAGAGTGATTGGACGGGGAAGTCAAAATAAGATTGATTTAATTTTAAACTATCAAACCATGAGAATAATAATACTTCCATTCACCTTTTCTACGTTGCCGTTGTATTAGTGTTATGTAATATAGAAAGCATTTCAATGATGGCGTTGCGTCACCACTCATCAGCTATGGCATATGCTTGACTCTAAGCGATATGAACTACCTACTCATGAGATCTGTGCCACCATTGTCATAATGTACTTTGGTAGAGTACCTTCACAAGTTTATTTATCTCTTGAGGTCTACCAACAGTTTCTGAGTCCAGTAGAGCTTTTGCATGTTTTAGTGTGTCTTAGACTTACACACTCGCCAATTAAAAAGAAAAACTTAAAACTAAAAAGAATGGAAAATTAATTTAAAATCTTACTTAAATAGTTTGAAAATAAAAACATGATATTGCAGACATTAAACAAAAAATTACATAAAACATAAAAACATGTTGACTAAAGTTACAGAGAAAGAGATTGGTCCATGGTTTTATTTAAGAATCACCCTAAAACTAGGCACAGGAACATCAACGCGGTCAGGGTGAAAGGAAATATCCTAACAATACAAAAGACAGAACAGATGATAGTAGACAATACTCGCAGTGTGAAGGCGAATCGCTTTCCGTATTAAGGCCTAGGTACAATCTAACCAGAACCTTTTTAGGTGTAGGTCGAGGTTCTTGACTATTGGGCCATTGGCCTTAGTGACTGTGTCTACATCTCATATAACGACAACTTCGTTCATCGCAATAAGGTTTTTGTATATCTTAGCTATTTAGTTTTTCAACCCCCGTGCGTTTGATCTTTAAGTTATGTGTGTTGCTTATACGCATATTTTGCAAGTCCCAGTTTCGAACTCCTGATTTAATTTATTGAGGTCTCGCCTAGTGGACCGGTACAACAGGTTGGGAGTTCGCTATTGCCAGTTTTCCGATGGGTCTTAAAGGAATACCCTTAACATCTTTAGTCGCTGTGGGTTATTTCCACAATTGATTACATGGACTTACGAACTGCATTATCTTTGAAATTCAATCCTGATCAGCTACAATGAGGTTCTTAAGGGGCTTCTTGTCTTTCGATTAAAGTCTATCGATTCCTTCATAGGCCAGATTAAGGATAATCGCCCTATTTATTACTGGTAATTCTGAGGCTTGAATCCTTAGACTCAGTGGATTATATATAAAGTTATTTGTTTCAAGATTATCAAGACTACACGATCTTTAAGGTTCTATATGTATCAGGCTTTCAGTTTAACACTTTCGTTTCGAATAAAGTAAATATTATACGAAACGATTGAGAATGTTCCTGTTAACTTCAAAAATTGCACAAACACTTCAAAGTATGATGTTTTTGGTATAAATAAGCGGGATCATTGGCATTCAAGTCAGGTATAAACGAAGCAACCGGTTTAGCCCTTAGGCTATTGCAGAGGTCACATGAGGGAGATGGACCTAACTTTGAGAAGTCGTTATTGCATTTAATATCCTAATGTGCTCTGGAACAGATAGGCTTAACGAAAAATTTAATACCTAGGTGACATAATTTAAGTATCGGCAGAAACTTCGTAAACAACTTTAGGTGGAAACTAATATTAATATGTAACAACTCCTTGCACCATTTGTCTTTGGTCATTGGTAAGTGAATGTCAATTTAAAAAACACTCTATTATCGCTTACGATATTTAGAGGAAACGAAATCGTATAAGTGAGAAGTGGGGCCCTTGCCCTTCAACAAGCTTTAAAGATTCGATTATGTGCTTAAAGGTATATCAATAGGTAAGTACGTGTTAATACTGCTAATAAGGAGGCAACGTACGTCGTCACTCATCACTTTAGTTATAAAACCAATATCTGAAAGATTTTTCCCCTATGACAGATATCAGTTCATGCTTTTGCTGAAAATATAGATTTAATTTTGAATTTTATTCGTTTCTTCTAATAGACGAAAATCTTTGATCTATTTGCGCAGTCAATAATTTCAAATTATGAATGCACCTTTAATCTCCTCTAGGAAGAAAAACTCGAATTGGGACATAAATGGACCAAGGCCATCAAAATTGTGTCATACACGATGTAATATTTTTGAGGTCATGACTTCATGAGGCATGAGGTATTAGCATTGGCTTTGTCCCAATTATTTAACTACTTTTAACCTCCCATAGGTTAAAAGTAGACGGCAATCTGGTTACTAAACTTTGAAATATAAACCATTTCCGTTCCTGTTACGTCAATACCAATCCCTTTTTATAAACAATATTTTATGTGAATCTAAAGGGATTTCACGATCCAAACAAACCGTCGACAGAGGTCTCGTTGGTCGGCCGACCTTGTGGGTGGAGTCAACCGACTTTTGACAACTTAAATCGAGAGCGCAGCGCGACAGGCTGCGTCCGTGGTCGGTCCCAAACGTGTGCAACGCGGTCGGCCGATGTCACCTCTGTCGATGGTCGGTTTGGATCGTGTAGAACGCTTTCAATAGTAGAATATTCTTATTTTTTCATCATTTTATGCTACTAATACCGGCGAAATATAACAGTATGTGTCACTACGTACTTACTATGTATGTATGTATTTCGCACTTAAAATACGACGGAGAATACTAAAATATGCGGTTCATAAGATTTATTGTAACTGGAGATTATTTATAACATCGGTTGCGTTATGTGTATGATTGATAAGGTACCTTTGTATCGTAATAAACCCACGCATTCTTTATGGCAGCTAACAGTTCCATTGTTCGAAGTTCTAAGATACACGAACTTACATAATTAACTTATTATTTAGACGTCCTAAGTCTCGTAATACCTATATTACCTTAAAAATAATACCTACAAAAACGGAAGATTTTAGGACCACTTTTTAAAATAATGTTTGCGTTTATTCTGAGGGTGATACGTTAGGATTAGCATTTAGCATTTCCCACCAAAATTACGAAACTATAGCTAACTTGTACAATCCTTATCATACTATCACCATCGATTTGGCCCACTTAAAAACGTACTCAATAAATCAACATGTGAATTTCTTTGACGTTCATTTAAACCACCCTAGAAGCCCAATCATATTTTGCTATCTAAAAAGCCCAATCATAGGTCAAATTTACCTACACAAATAAATACAGGTATAGGATATTTTATGATATTAAATTGAGTAGTTTTCATTATAATTTATTTTTATTGGTTATTCATGAAATTAAAAAACGCATAATTATATAAATATATTTTTATTATATCTTTGAAAATATAAAAATACGTAAACATATAAAAATTTGGCACAAAATGAGACCCTTCCGGTTTTCTTCTTATAAACTAAAAATATAAAGAAAAATGAACATAAAATCATCTCTAATTAACTAATCAGTAAATGTTTCAAAACAATCAACAAGTTCCGTACAATAATTATCACATTATAAACAGTTTTGACACATGTCAATATTGTGCTCACGACAAATTGGTCTTTTGCAATTTGTATACTGCGAATCTGTTTTTTTTTTTAGAATAATAACCACAATAGCGACGCTTTTTTGACTCTGGTTCTTCTGTGGTATTCTCTGGCAACGGCTGCGGCTCCTTCTCTTCGTCTTCTACGTCACTATTGACTTCGTCATGAGGCACGCAATCTTCTTCTCCCGAGTCTGAGTCGCATGTCTCCGAGTCACTTACATTTTCAAAAAAGGACGCTATCTCGTCAGTTCCCAGTTGTCTAAAGGACGACATCTTGTTTTTCTACCTAAAACAATATTTATTTTTTACAAACAAACTAAAAAATAAAGTTAAATCCTCCTAAAATAACTATTTCCAAAAACTCAAAACCAGTGTAAAAGTTACACAAAGCCTAAACATAGGCCAAATTGACCTACAACATTACGATATCTATAATATGGAGGTACTTACCAAGGCAATACGGCCGTCTCCTGTTGGCTCGCAAGCTGTACTAAGTTGGTTCGATCAATCACGGCGATCGAAAGAAGTATTCGAAAGAGAAAGCAATTATTAGTTTTCGTATAGGTAAAAATTACCTAGATTGGGCTTCTAGGGTTAAGCGGGTATACTGTCGAAAATATTTGCTTAGGGCACAGATTACTGAATAGTTACTCATAGGGTAACCAAAATGCCATTAGAGGGCCCTTGGTTTACATGTGTTTAGGTTGAAAACCTGACCCTGTGCCCCGG
The DNA here is from genome assembly GCA_958496145.1 of Heliothis peltigera. Taxonomy (NCBI): domain Eukaryota; kingdom Metazoa; phylum Arthropoda; class Insecta; order Lepidoptera; family Noctuidae; genus Heliothis; species Heliothis peltigera. Next base: position 6,759,049 of record OY292337.1, read on the forward strand.
TTACCGATGTATGTGCATAGGTGTGCCGTCCTTGGTACTGAAGAGTTATTATTATACGTGTAAACTATTCTAAGTAATAATGTTCATAATCGTTAAACGTACCAAAGTATTAAAATATTGAGACCCAATTTCACCGACAGTCGTTTCCGTAATCGGTTGGTTAAATAACGATAGACTTTTTCTATGAAGTGTGTTCATAAAACCTAACCCTTCTTCTTTTAGTTACCTGTTTTTGGAATCAATCATTTTAGGAATACAAATTCTTTGGAGGTTTTAATCTATTTTGATATTATAAAGAGGAAAGATTTGATTATTTGTTTGTATGAATTGAATAGGCTCTGAAACGACTGGACCGATTTGAAAAATTCTTTCACTGTTGGGAAGCTACAGTATCCCCGGTAAACACAGGATATGTTTTTTTCGGGTACGAGAATGTTTACCGAGGACGCGGGAGAAACCGCGAAGAAATGCTGATTTATGATGAACAGCTCTTTTCCTTAATCGAACGTTTATCTTGTTGGTGAACATGAATGAGTAGATGACGTCATTATAGCATTGTTAGGGATGGTTTTATGGTTCAGAAATTACGTGACGACCTCCTTTTTTGAAATGCGTTCGGCGATGGATGATCGAATGGATCGGCGATCATATATGTATGTATGTATACAGACGTGTCCATAAACAAACATTGTAAAAATCAAAAATTCATGGTAAGAACTTTCGAAAAGTACAGATGCTAGCACATAAAGCTACTATAATCTGTCTGTCAAAATGAATATCAACTTTATCGCTGATTGAGAAAATTTGTCAGTTTCGGGTAGCTTAATTTCCTGGTACAACAACTTTTATGATCTATAGACGTAATAGTAAAAACGTGTCCTGTTGTCGTTCAATCTCCATAAAATAAGTAACTACGTGTACAACAAGGACGATAAAATAATTGTGTCACAAACAACCAGCACCTTGTTTTTTTTTCACTGTCAATTATATCGTGATTCATATTCAAGAGACTGTTAATAGGCCCCCTGTTATTATCGCTCCCCCACCTTTAAACTCTATTGTTATGACGTCACTTTATAATGCTGGTTGTAACAAAACATTCAATAAAGTTTCTATTCATGGTGACAGTTTGGAATATTAGTTGCCAGGATTAAATCATTATTTATATGATGTTAGATTTGAAGATAAAAAACAACTATAAATTAAATTTATAAATACAGAAAAAGAACGGTTTTTGTTAATCGCTTTATTAATTCACTTAGGTTAGGAATAATGAAATAATTTGGTGAAAAATTGGTTAGTTACCAAATTGGTTAGTAATTTAATAAACTTCTAAGATAAATACTTTAAATAAAATATAAATCGTCACGTTCTACCGAATAAGAAACATGTTACAAATATACATATTTTTTTACTAGTATTCCCACGAGCTAATTAGAAATTAGGTATGATGTCTTCAAAGGAGGTCTACTGATCTATGACCCGACTTTATTGACCCCAGTAACATAATCTAAAGGTCAAAAGTACATTAATGATTAGACAGTAAAACACGTTATAACTTTTTGACATTCATACTTATCATTGTTTATGTCCTGCAGGCATTTTTGGCGGAAATTAAAAGATAATTATATTTTTTGTTAGTTTTGCTTTGAAATAGTAATCCCGTCTGTATCTATCTATGTATGTTATAATAATAATTCAGTCTGAAAAAATATTCAATCGAGCACTTAATTTTTGAATACAGTATTTTTATACAATGTCTCCTAGGCATTTTAAATAAATACGCTTATACCAGAAAAATAAGCTTCTGTATAAACACAAGAAAAAATTGACCGTTTTTGACCACGAATCAAAGGATAATTTTCAATTAAACACAATAACTGACGATTTCTTACGTGTTCAATAGTAAATTAATTGTCAATAGCGTCTATTAATTCTAAGCAATGGTGTGATTTGCTGCCATTGTGATCACAATAGTCCTGGTCACGCTTCATGGTGAGGTCATGGCGTTTTTATTGAATTACGTTTGGAATTATGCGGGTAGTGACATAAATCTAACGGATACAAATTGGATATTTTACAAATTTACTTCTTTTTTACGTTGCTTCCTAGTTAATACTGTGTGAGCTTGATCAGTGGCCGATAAACTGAAATCAATATTCTCTTACGATCAATTAAGTATATATAAGGTGCAATAAAAATATCTGCCACGGCTTTAATGGGAGGTAGTATTGTGTTTATAGGTTACCATAGTGAAGAACTTTCGCACCCCGGAACAGTTAATTCAATTTAACATTGGCTCTACTCTGCATATCTATAATCTCTAATTTGTCTTCACTATTGTAATCTACACAACCTCCCATTAAAGCCGTAAATGAAGATATCAGGTATTTCACGAAATCCCGGCAGATTTGATATTGAAGTCTGTAATGGTGACCACTCAAAAAAAACTTAGATCCTAGGGTTTAAAATCGAATTAAGAATTAATTTCATAAAATATCTTTACGTAATATTGTCATATTTTTGGATTTGACTTCGAGTTATTTTTAGTTGAACTAATATTACGAAGGGAAAAGTGACGTCATTTACCTATCTGTATTACCTCGTATTTATGGAACTTCGCCAGTGTTCTGCAGTTTACGATTACGTTTCGAATCGCTTGTATTTAATGTGTTTGGGATGTGAGTTTCCTTCACGTTCGCTTGTTTTTGCACGAGAAGATACTAATATTGGACATAAAGTAGGTATTACTAGTCGATACTAACTTTAAAATATTGAAAACGTATGACGAAGTTTTTTTTCTGGTAACTATATAAAATTATTCCGTTTACTAAATATTTTAAATTCAAGTAGGTAATATAATTTCCTAGAATGACTAATTAGTTATACGTACTTTCTAAGTTTATCTTGGACACCAATGACTGATTAAAGGTGATTGAGCAAGCGTGGTGAGTAACGCTCAATCCTTCTCCGTGGGAGAGGAGGCCTGTGCCCAGCAGTGGGACAATAAGAAGGCAATGATGATGATGATGATGAATGACTACTTCCAGAGGTAGTAAATTAGAATATTTTAAAATCAACCAAAGTGTATCTTTTAAAAAAATAGAATGACGAAACTTTCTGCGCTAGTTTATTTAAACATTTTTGAAACTCGCTAAGCAGTACTTATTTACAAATTACTTAGCAAACGAGTCACGCGACTGACCACGCCTATTATGCCAATTCGGTTTAGTACCGGATATGATGATTAAGTACCAATGATTAAATTGAATGTGGAGCCACTGTACTGTGAAAATATAGCTAAGTATCTACGGCGGTTTTTTTTATGTATGATTGATTGATCATTTGCACATTAGTGTAAGTTAACTTTTTATACGCCTATTTATTTTTTGCCTCATTGATTTTGCACGTGTTCACGAACATTCTTAATGCAGCCCGGAGTAGAAGTTGGTGGTGATTGAGATACCTACGCTTGTGCTTCGGTGAACACATAAATAACCGTCTTGTGCCTGATCTCTCTCCGGTCGTTCCGGATTGCCGTCCCATCGGATTATGACAATTAGGAAATAGAGAGTGCACCTATGTTTGCGAAAATTCTTGTGCACTATAATACCAATGCTATACATATCTGGTTGATCTCCTTAGAGAGAACAGCTGCCGTGACCAGTTGCAATCTAATCAAAATGAGAGATTGTTGAGAACCTCCTCTTGACTTAACGGCTTTGTACGTGCGTCTCGAAGTTTCCTCTGGACGCTGGTGAAATCAACGGAAACCCACAAAATAAAATGGTACTATTTAAATTAATCAACAATGAATAACCACCACACATCCGGTTTCACCATAATAAAAATAAAACAAAAAAGAAGCGATAAAATCATGACCACATTATTCTTATGGAAATAGAAAGTCCCTTCGCCGCATATTTTTCTTGCCGCGTGGTAGGGCCGCATAGTACGTAGGGCTAAGTGTGTCAAACAAATGGCGATGCGATAACCGTAGTGAAAGCGACTAACATAACCATTTATTTAATTTCCATGTTGGTTGTACGGCTGGGTGTTGCATAGTTTGGGCCTTTGATAAATATTTATGAACGACGTGAGTATAGCGGTGGGAGAAGCTCGTGGCTAAGTAACAGTCGCATGGTCGATCGATGAAAATTCGGTGCTTGGAACCATCTTGTTATGATAAGGGCCTCCATGTTTTGGAAGGCACGTTAAATAGGTGGATCCCGGGTGTCATTTGTAACCGAATAAAAAGTAGCCTATATCCTTCCTAGATGAAGTTTTTTTCAAATCATTCCTTGAAATCTTGTGATTGTCGTCTTTAAGTTAACAAACAAGCTCCTCAGCTTCATAATATTAGTATAGACCAGTAGAATTCTATAAAGATAAACAGTCTTTCCTCCAGTAAACGAGTTACGTGTATAGTACCTACCTACTCAGATTCAGGCTTGTTATGAGATCACGTACTGAAGTCATATTTCCATTTTGTGTCGGATCCTTTACATCCTACGTGTGAGTAGCCTGCATTACTTCATTACTGCTCTAGTGCTCTTTAACACTGCTATCAAATTCCTTTTTACCTACATTTGCATGTACAGTGCACATCAAGACAGCATCAAGTTATTACAATTTGTCAAATTTATTTAATGGATTTTCATCTTTATTGTAAAGTTTTGCATTGTGAAGTGCTGATAGCAAACTATTTGGCACCAGAATATAAAGTGTATTTTTTTATAATAGGTACAGACGCCAGCATATCAGGCTACTACAATCTTTCAAATTTTCTTAACAGATTTTCATCTTTATCGCTAAAGTATTATGGTTTAAAGTTGGAAAAATGGGACAGTTTCGGGTAGCCTGATGTGCTGGCGTCTGTACCTAACATAGCGAAAGGTACAGCAAATTTTACGAACGGGAAAATTCGCGATTGTCACCTACCTACTTATTATTCATAATATACCAGTAAAATGTCGTAACTTCCTTAACCATTTCAGTCTTAAACACGCACGTAACAGAATTAAATAATTTGCTTTCTTTCTTTCTACATATATGTAAGAGTGTAAAAACAAAGTTTCGTTCCAATACAGGTTAAACCGGTTGTAAATGGACTCAATCCGGTTGTTTTATGTAATCATACGCGTGTAGCTTTCCTAAAGTAAGTATATCTAGATCTATCTGTACATTTTTGGATTTGATTGCCAAAGCGCGCATGCAACTTTCAAGGTAACTTTAAAGAACACGAAAACTACTTATTCTACTACAAATGTTTTTAATTGTTTCCTACGCTGTTTGAATTCTGTATTTATTATCGATATTTATCTATTACTAGCGACCCGCCCCGGCTTCGCACGGGTGCAATGCTGATACTAAAATTATACATATAAACCCTCCTCTTGAATCACTCTATCTATTAAAAAAAACCGCATCAAAATCCGTTGCGTAGTTTCAAAGATTTAAGCATACAAAGGGACATAGGGACAGTTAAGGCGACTTTGTTTTATACTATGTAGTGAAGAGGGGAACTCATTTTTGATCTTTTTTTTCGTAGGAAATCATCAAACCGGGGTGGTCTGCCTTGAACCCATTGAAGATGCAGTTGGAGGGGGTGACAGACTATTACTGACTAAAACCTACAAGTTCCTTCTAGAGGTTCCTGTGTGTCAGGGCCACGGTATCTCTTACGAACAACCCGCAGCACTCATGTTTGATCTTAAGACCTAATTTAACATAGAATGTGTAGGTACATGTCAAGTCTAAGTTGAGTCAGAAGTACACTAAAATACCTGCCGAAAATAGGACGCTTTTACCCTAAAAGGACCTAATTCATTGAGCAATTTTTCGCATGTCTAAAAAGTATGAATGACATATTGCGCAAGGACAGAAAGATCGGGTTTAATTTGCACTGTTCAGTCCTTAACATGGGCACTTCCCACGCATACGGTTTCTCGCCTTGGAGCTAATTGCGTGAGAAAAATTGCCCAATATGCAGGTCCTATGTCACTATAACAAAGAATAGTTTTCAAACAAAGGCATACTTATTTTCTTACTGTTCTTAAATGGTAATAAATGATTAGCTAGAATAGCGAATTTTAGTTAACAACATGGAGAACAAAATGACTAGGTTAACAAGCATTGGAACGACGGATAATAAACGTGCCAATAAGCCAGTCGTTTTCTGGTCGTGTCTTCCATGAATGCATTAAGTCCAAGATCGTTGTAATTATAGTTCAATTATCAATAAATGATTTTGCAATTGTACCTATCTTGGTTGTTACCACGATTTCAAGTTGAATTATTTTGAATTGTGAGAAAATTTCACATTCACCACAACTATACACTACGAACTTCGTTTTGATAATACACTGGTGTCATAGAATATAAAATATAGTAACACCACGTATGCAAGTATTTCTTGGCCCACTTGACTGAAAAAAAAAACAAAAGCGAAGTTCAATCGTAATAGATGCAACTCAAGGTAGCCCAGATTGCGTCGCTCGCGTGTGTTTATAAATAACAGGTGCAGTTCGTAAGTCATTTTTATCTTTGGTAAATATTTAAATACTTTATCATTGATAATGAACTGATAACCCGACGAAGCCCAAGAAAAACTGTGACACTGTGATAATGCATTCGGCTATAATAAAAAATAGACATCCAAAGAGGTTCAAAAGTCCTTGTATTTGTATTAATCCGCTTTTTGTAAGATAATGTGATTAATAATTACTACGTCAAAAGAGGAAACTAGTCACACAACATTAGCGCATAATTTAGCAAAATCTATTTTGAGCTAATATCATCTTTACAAAATTGTTCTTCTGTTTATATAATTAGTTGTACGACCTGACTGAGTACTTGCGAACTCGTTTTGTTGATTTTCAAAAGTATTTTTCTTGCCAGTCGCAATTATATAGGTACCTAAATTCTTAGCTTTCTATATCTATTTAAACTTATTTATAAAGCTGAAGAGTTTGTTTGTCTGTGTATTTGTTTGCATGAACATTGTCAGAAACTAACAGTACCTACTATTTGAAAAATTATTTCTATAAGTATGCTATAAGCTGCTTTTTATCCGGATGTGCGAAAAACTTCCCATGGGACGCGGATCAAATCGCATATAAAATGTACTTAGATATGCATATGTGATGTATTTAAACTTAACAGTCGTTTGTATGCAAGTATATGTATAATGCAATACAAAGTTGCTTGATATTGTTCATTCAATTGTCCCCCTTGTCTTGTGTCAATGAGTTGTCCCCTTTTACAATGTTTTATTTGTATTAGCTTTTTTGCGGAGAGCGAATATGGTATCCTATCAAGTTCATGATAGGTGCAATTTGCATGTGGTAGGTACCATTTCGATGTTAGATTATTTTTGTAGATTTCATAAAAATGTTGGTAGGTATGCCATCTACCTAAGATTATGAGAAAGGAAGTTTTTTTAATTGTGAAAAAGTCGCAAAAATATCCGTGAATATTTATAAAGTAATTGACAATTCCAAGTTAGGAGTTGGCAACACATTTCTTATGGTGTGTATATTATACAGAAATGTAGGTACCTATTTTATTTTTATTATTTTATAAGAAGTCATTGTTATTTTATTATTATTGAAGACAACTAAAATAACACCTGTATACGTTCATAAATATTTCTGTTTACTATTTATCATTACCTAGGTATTTTTTTTATTAGTGTAACTTTTCAATAACCCAATTTCAACAAACACAGCGAATGCCAATAAACATGTTACTTACAAAATATTCGACGGTTCAATTGATTATTTATAAGATAAAATAACTTAATTAAAACACAACTACAAAAGTCGATAACATAAAAATAATCTTACCTTCTTGTATGAATAATGCCAGTAACAAAACAGACACAAATATGCTCAGGTTGGCCATTGTTATTGAAGAAAGTCACGAAGCACTGGTTACGATATAACAACACAAAATGTACGAAGCTACGTTCGTCTCGAATCTCATTCGGCAAGCGAATGGCGCGGGAACACGAGAATGGAACTGCAGTTGACTCATCGCAGCGCATATCGGCGGGAAAACGCTCAATGTCATTATTTTTATAACGTTACGTTTCACATTATTAAATTTTCTAAATGTATTTTTTTGAGTGAATAATTTCTTCTAAATTCAGAGGTTTACGAAATAAAGTTTCTTTCTTGTGTTCGAACATAAAGAAAGAATAAGTACTTTCTAATTTGGATGAAGCACTACCAAAATGGCTTATACCCTTATACGGGGTTTTTAATTTACTAAATCACTCATTTAAAACAAAAGCGAGCTAGTGAGCTAGTCTACTTAAAATATCTAGGTAAGATATTAGATATTAAGTAGACTAGCTCGATTACAAAATATACGTAAACGCAGCGTTTTGAACGCTCGTGTGTAAAATGCTTATGCTGGGTTTATTAGGCGCGGTAGTTGGCGCGAATACGATAGATACTGCGTACTACGTTTCCAAAGATCAACAACGACGATTAAACCTCTATTCGCTTCATGTAAAAAAAAAAACCAGTCAGGTCCACGCATTTTCAGTGTGAGTTTGATGGGATCATTTGCCAGACCTTTCTCTAACTACGTTGGTATCGGATACCAGTCCTGTTCATCTGGCTACCAGCTGCAGCAGCAATAAGACTGGTAGTCAGACTTATCGTATTCTGACTACCCGTAGCGACGTTCCAAAGTTGTTCTAATGACAGCCGGGACTCACTAATATTACATGATGCCTTCCGAATTACGAGGGAACTCGTCCACCCAGCCAAAGATTACTGAATATTACACTTCCACGGGTCAACCACGCCAAGCATTGCTTTACCTTTTGATCGATCGACTTATTTGGGAAAATTAGAACTTACCCTTTGGCGTGGGTTTTAAATTTGTTGGTTAAAATCTTGGTAGTCATACACACAGTACACAGTAGTCGTCACAATTTCATTTTCCATCTGATAAACCTATACACCTTACATTAGGTAAAATAACATCGTTACCGATAACTGCCTAACCGCTCTGTTTTTACATTGTTTAGTCTAGTCTTTGGCGCATTTGTCCCAAACGTGTGTTGCGAAACACTGTCGCTGACTTGGATGGGATATTTTCGTTTCGTAACAACTTTTAATTTCTACGCGATGACTTCGGATGTTACGACATGAATCTTTAAGCTTTGGGAAGTATTTTATCGAGTTCTCGGATTTGTTTTAATAAATAATAACTCATAATATTTTTGTTTGAACAGAGTGTGCTTAGTGCCTATGGTATTTTATTTATTTGCGGTAGGTACAGTTTGCGTGTGAAAGATGTTTGAACAGGTAGTTTAAACAATTGTTGTTCTTGAAATAATTATTGGATTTATTTTTATTTAGGTCCACTATAGAGGCATCTGGTTCAATCAAGCAACGTAAAAATTAGCAAACTTATCAAAAAAGTTAAACCTACCTATTTCTTAAGACATTCGAGAACATAAAACACAATTTTAAGTACCTTCACCGTAGACTTCACTCTAGTAGACCCCGACCTCTAGAGATACTGGGGTAAAACATTTTTTAAAATTTTTAGCTTTTTAGTGCTAAGTTCCAAAATTATGTTTTAGCTTAAAGCTATAAGCTAAAAGGAATGTATAATTCCATACCAACTATAGCTTTCAAAACCCACATACATAGAAATTTCTCATCAATACGAATAAAATAAGCTCAAACACATGGTAGCTGCCACATACCATTAAAGAGTTCAGTGAATTGTAGTTCGTCTTTAGGTACATAGTACCCACACCCACAATGACAATTAAAACTTATCTTGGTGGAAACTTAGAAAGTCCTCATCAAAACGAATTAAAATGCTTAAGCACGACGTTGTTGGTACATACTTTTGAGGAGTGTCGTCGCATCCATCATCAGGTTAGCCCTAAACCCCATTTCGTAATATCATTAGATACACACCTCAATACCAAGTTTTTACTCTCGTGCATACCTATTCTCAGAGTTTCCATTATCAGACTCTGAAGGGACAATGGGGCCACTTTGGTAGCGCACCCTTTCATATAAAAAAATGTCAATGTTCTTGTGGCGACATCTGTGTACATGTCGGATATGGTTTAAAAGTTCTAAGTTAGGTGATTTCAATCTAGATGGCGCTCATTGTTGTTTTAATCTAAAAGGACAGATGTCGCTAGTCTTCTTTTTGTGAAATCTCAAGGTCCTCAACTGCTAAGAGAAAAAAACCCTGCAACCCGGTTCATTAAATTTGAAATTCTTAATTGAAAGAATAAGCAGACAGGCAGAGGAGTAGTTAGACATTGTGTTGTGTAATCTTTCTTTGAAATTCGGGAAATATATTTGACCGCTTTATGTATAGTACAAACTTATAATTTTCTCCATTTCCAGACTAATAAGGATTTTTACAAACATAAGAAAAACAAAGAAATAAATACTCAACAAAACTTTAATTGGCAATATCTTCCAAGTAATGCACTAGACATGTGACTAGAATCAGACAAAGAAAATGACATTTCCGAGACATTAATTGATTCATTTTGTATGTATTTGACCATATTTTTATATTATAAATTACTTTGCCTGATTCTTGTATCAATCATAACGCTTGCTGACATAGTTCACAAAACCGCAACCCTTAAAAAAGCTGTCAATATCTTCAATACTTGTTTATGAGAAAGCATATTTGCCGATTAGTGGTGTCAATAAAACGAAGAATACAGCAGCTGAGAGATTCGGCAATGATCGGTAGACTCCACTCGTATTGCACTTGTCTCCATCGCATTCTGAACAGTACATCAGTTTCACCAATTTTGCATTGGCATTTTCATGTGCTTTGGTTATGTCTGCACAAGAACCACGCTCTGACGCGCAGCCGCGAATATACCATGGCTTGTCCAATTCTGAAATTTTATGGGAAAATTAAGTCCTAAAATGTACTACCTAATTAATAGTTTTACAAAGGTCTGTAACAACGTGTTAAGACACCTGGTTCCGTAATAAGAGTGAATGCGATTGTCTTAGCAATGACACTAGAGCATAGACGTAGGTACAAATATTCCCAAATAGGTAGCTGTCAAATTTTCCCAATTAATTTTGAAACGTATGCTTCAGCGATAAACTTGAAAATGCATTAACGACAAAATAACCAGAAGCTAAAGCTCGCTTCGTAATATCTGAAGATAATAGATAAATAATTTTATTTTTGGTAGCTTATAATACCCTATGAGTCATGGAGAATAAGCATGTGTACAAACGCCAGCACATCAAGCTACCCGAAACTGACAAATTTTCTCAATCAGCTTTGAACCATATGCTTCAGCGATAAAGTTGAAAATCTATTAAGGAAATTAGACAGATTGTAGTAGCCTCGATGTGCTGGTTCTATGTACCTTAATCAGTTAAGAATCAAATAACAATAACGTCTCTATCTATTTATAGATTTAACGTAGGTAGTAGTGGGACTTTCCCGAGTGAACGAATACCTAAGACTTAAGTAAAAGTGTGAGTGACTAGTCGTCATCTAGTCATTACTTTCAGTAAATTCATCGATTCTATCGACAATGAAACGAAAATCGAGTAAAATATTGATATATGTTTGAAGTAGCAGCTACTGTTGAATCATATTTCTTAAATAAATTAAAAGAAAAATCTTTTTTAAAAAGCTTTTATAGTCCGCAATATTGGATTTAGAATAACGTCAAATTATTTTTTAAGTCACTCTCAATAAGTCCTTTCATTTGATACCCATATTGTTGAAATTCATTAAAAATAACTACTCCGCCATCTTGGACGGTCCGCCATATTGGACTTAGAATAACGTCATATAACATATCTTGCATTGTCATCCAAACTGAACATGTATACAAAATTTCAGCTCAATCGGTTCAAGATATCTACTTCAAAATTGAGTTCAAAGAATCCACCGTAACATACATACACGGCAAGTTAAATAAAAGCTTTTAAAAAATATCTTGAATAATAACCTCATGAATTGAAAATGTTAGCTCTTACTTAACTTTTGTATAGTAATAAACAATGCTCTGTATCATCAGGTTAGTTTTTTAAAAATAACTGCTCCTGAGTTTGATACGGATGGCTTAGTGCATTTAATTATTTCTGAATCTCCACAACGGAAGCTACAAAAAATATGCTTAAAAAAAGTATTGGCTCTTTTTCTTCCAATGCCTCTCCAACTAGTGAAGGTTAGCTGTTAATTTATGGAATTTGTCTCTATCTTGAGGGAGGCGAAACAATTGTGTTGCAATTTCCACTCTCTATCTTGAGGGAGGTGTCGCAATGTGTACTGTTAAATTGTGGTTATAATAAATTCAAAGACATTTCCTTGTTTAACACATCTGGTCAAACTAAATACCAGTTCATAAATAATAGTACAGTCACCCGCACATCAGTAGACACACTTTGACCTTGAGACCGCCTCTATTTCCTACGACATAAGAGCTGTTTTCGCAGTTCAAATGTTTCCACTGATGTGCGGGTGACTGTACACTCGCTAATCCCGTCTTCTGTTAAAATATGGTTACTATAAATTCTAAGACATCTCCTTGTTTAACACAGGGAAAACTATCTGTTATTTTGAAAGTAAAAAAATACTTACGTTTATACTTCTCTGTGTAGATCACACATTTGTTGTTCTTAGTGTAATCATTAGTATATGGACAAAATCTTGATGTGGTGTTGTGTAGAACCTTTGGACAATCAGTGCAGGTATAACATTCTACCAGCTTCACTTGACCCGGAGTGTAGCTCGGTAGAGGTAGGTTATATGTGTTGATGGGGGCATAATTCTGGGGTGACGCCGACCGGTCTTCATCCGCCTCTGAACTATCCGATTTTTCCCTACGCCTTATCAGTGGGTCTTCTGGAAAATTCAGTTATAATCATATCAAAATAAAGTCCATTTTTGAGATCATCTATGGAATTTTGGGAGGCACAAAATAATAATAAAATTGCGCCTACTCATTATCATCATCATCAGCCTTCTTATCGTCCTACTGCAGGGCACGGGTCTCCTCTTGACTTGAGCGATAATCATCACGCTCGATCAATGCGGGTTGGCGATTTCAGACTTCATAGTCCAGATTTCCTCGAGATGCTTTCCTTTTCCTTTATTGACGTCCAAGATATACTTAGAAGGTACATTTTACTTAGAAAAGTTGCATTGGTACTTTCCTGACGGAATCGAACCCGCACACTCTTTTGCATTGAGAAGCCACTAGACCGCCGCGACTGTCTGCTGCTAACGAAAATTTAATTTGTATCGAATAAAAAGAAAACTATTTACCTAAAGGTTCCGCAAGGCATCTGACTTCAGTCGTTGCAATGACCACTACCAACAAAATCACAGAAAGTTTGGACATTTTCCTTCTCTTACAGATATAATAAGATGCTGCACTTTGAATGAGTCCTTTTATAGAGCAAGTTATCATAACAATGGCGGGATTCTGTATGCTCTAGTGAGCTTGAAGGTATGCAATATATGAAGCGAAGAAACGTTTGTTCTCGATACAAAATAATATATAAAACAACAATTAAAACCAAGAAAAATCTGTGTCTAAGAAATTATATCGAGTCATCAAATACTAGTTGATGACGGTGGTTTCACTAGTAATGGAAGCGACGAACTGAACGCGTGTACTTACTTTTCAATAAAAACTCAAGATTCTATCGGACCAATCCAATTGAAATTCCTAAAAGATATAGTAAGAATATACAAAACCCTATCCAAAGGTGAACGCACGAAATTAGGGAGTGGATGTCTCTAAATTCTTGCTTATATCTTGAGGTACATACATCGAACCTTGGTATCAAACACAGTAATATAGCATTTATTTATGGAAGCCCAATGCAAAGACGTTCCCTTGGTAAGATGCCAGTGATGCTAAAAAAAAGAAAAAAATATTTTTTTACAATATTCAAATTTAAATTAAGCACACAATCACATCTGAGAAGGTTGATGTTTTATATCTATGTAGATGTGCAAATAATTCTTTGAGGAAATAAATAACATCAGTAGGCACTTCAGTTAAGCATCGGGTCCTTCAGCTATAGGATTTACTTTATAAATTACATATTCTGAAATCACTTATTAGTCATGGATGACTCACAGTAACCACTTCAATAGATTTCATAATGAGAACTCGAGAAGGTAGGCATTATCAAGAAGGTAGGAAGAAAATAATTCAGATATACATACTTGCGTAGAATCTTAATTCGAAATATTATAACTATTAAGACGTAATTAAAACAAGTTTTTTAATAGGATACGTTTAATGTAAAAATAAATTTATTTTTACATACAATGACTTAAAGGAATGATAGTCCTCACAGGGCAATGTGAAGAGAATGCTTAGTCTAAGGTCCTTAATAGTACGAAAAAATAACTTAGTGCCTAACTAGCCAAGAAATTCGGTAATCATATTTCAATGCTCAATCCAAATTAAAACTTTAAACTCCGTTTATTTATGAAACTGTAGTTAAATTTATAACACACAACCGTAATCATCATCAATCATTGATTAAATCACATTTTTTTTAATTTATTGTAAAATACTGAATGACTTCAATCTAGACTAGAGCAGCTTTGGTTTCCTTCATACATTTGTTCTGTCTAGCCGTGTTACTGTCTGTGGTAGAAGTTCAAAGTTGATACCAAGCAGGTTACGATCAAAGCAAGCGTTCCAGTCGTCTTCACGGAGGTGTTGCAGAGGTCACCAGAACAGACTTTGCAGTTAGTAACATTGCCATTGGATCCAACCAAACTCTTGCATCCGTTAGAATCTTCAGAGTCATCAGATACCTCTGGATAGTAACAATCTCGAATAACGTTAGTCTCACCATTTTCTGAAAATGAAAACATTTGGTTGATTACAAATTTCAGACGAATGCAGACACTGATTCGAAAATAGCTAGATGTAAAGATTGGGAAAGTAACTCTGTCTGTCCGTCTGTCGGTCGCGCTTTGCTACCAAAAGACAGATAGTCTAGTGTCCGTAAAAGGACATGGGCAATTTTTTATCCGACTGCGGGAGGTAGTTCCTTCAGGACGCGGATGGAATCGCGGGGAACAGCCAGTAAAATAATGTAATATATAAAATTTAAGTTTTATGGGCTCTGAAGCTAAAAAAAAATCGAGAGTTATTTTTGATGATTAATTAGTCATTAGCAAATGTTCCTAGGTTCGGCTGCTAGCACATCAAGCTACTATAATCTTTCAAATTTTCTTCAGAGATTTTAACCTTTAATTCGGAAGGATACGGTTCAATTCAAAGTTGATTGGGGAAATTGTGTGATCGCGTCTGTAATAGTAGTGATCGATATTACCTTTGTAAAACACTTCAATACACTGAGGTTCTGCTTCAGATACTGCATTTTCTCTGAACTGCATTACAGATAGCAATGATCGTCTTCCACGTGAAATTCTCTGACCGTCAGTCGTTGGTGCGTCAGAGCTCGGTACATCAGTGCTAGGTGGAGCTGAGCTCGGTACACTAGTGCTTGGAGGAGCTGAGCTCGGTACATCAGTGCTTGGTGGAGCTGAGCTTGGTACATCAGTGCTTGGTGGAACAGTGGTCGGTACATCAGTGCTTGGTGGAACAGTGGTCGGTACATCAGTGCTTGGTGGAGCTGAGCTCGGTACATCAGTGCTTGGTGGAGCTGAGCTCGGTGCATCAGTGCTTGGTGGAACAGTGGTCGGTACATCAGTGCTTGGTGGAACAGTGGTCGGTACATCAGTGCTTGGTGGAACAGTGGTCGGTACATCAGTGCTTGGTGGAACAGTGGTCGGTACATCAGTGCTTGGTGGAACAGTGCTCGGTACATCAGTGCTTGGTGGAACAGTGCTCGGTACATCAGTGCTTGGTGGAACAGTGGTCGGTACATCAGTGCTTGGTGGAGCTGAGCTCGGTACATCAGTGCTTGGTGGAACAGTGGTCGGTACATCAGTGCTTGGTGGAACAGTGGTCGGTACATCAGTGCTTGGTGGAACAGTGGTCGGTACATCAGTACTGGGTGGAACAGTGGTCGGTACATCAGTGCTTGGTGGAGCTGAGCTCGGTACATCAGTGCTTGGTGGAACAGTGGTCGGTACATCAGTGCTTGGTGGAGCTGAGCTCGGTACATCAGTGCTTGGTGGAACAGTGGTCGGTACATCAGTGCTTGGTGGAACAGTGGTCGGTACATCAGTACTGGGTGGAACAGTGGTCGGTACATCAGTGCTTGGTGGAGCTGAGCTCGGTACATCAGTGCTTGGTGGAACAGTGGTCGGTACATCAGTGCTTGGTGGAGCTGAGCTCGGTACATCAGTGCTTGGTGGAACAGTGGTCGGTACATCAGTGCTTGGTGGAACAGTGGTTGGTACATCAGTGCTTGGTGGAACAGTAGTCGGTACATCAGTGCTTGGTGGAACAGTGGTTATTACATCAGTGCTTGGTGGAACAGTGGTCTGTACATCAGTGCTTGGTGGAGCTGAGCTCGGTACATCAGTGCTTGGTGGAACAGTGCTCGGTACATCAGTGCTTGGTGGAACAGTGGTCGGTACATCAGTGCTTGGTGGAACAGTGGTCGGTACATCAGTGCTTGGTGGAACAGTGCTCGGTACATCAGTGCTTGGTGGAACAGTGGTCGGTACATCAGTGCTTGGTGGAGCTGAGCTCGGTACATCAGTGCTTGGTGGAACAGTGGTCGGTACATCAGTGCTTGGTGGAACAGTGGTTGGTACATCAGTGCTTGGTGGAACAGTGGTTGGTACATCAGTGCTTGGTGGAGCTGAGCTCGGTACATCAGTGCTTGGTGGAACAGTGCTCGGTACAGCAGTACTGGGTGGAACAGTGGTTGGTACATCAGTGCTTGGTGGAACAGTGGTCGGTACATCAGTGCTTGGTGGAACAGTGGTCGGTACATCAGTGCTTGGTGGAACAGTGGTCGGTACATCAGTGCTTGGTGGAACAGTGGTCGGTACATCAGTGCTTGGTGGAGCTGAGCTCGGTACATCAGTGCTTGGTGGAACAGTGGTCGGTACATCAGTGCTTGGTGGAACAGTGGTCGGTACATCAGTGCTTGGTGGAACAGTAGTCGGTACATCAGTGCTTGGTGGAACAGTGGTCGGTACATCAGTACTGGGTGGAACAGTGGTCGGTACATCAGTGCTTGGTGGAGCTGAGCTCGGTACATCAGTGCTTGGTGGAACAGTGGTCGGTACATCAGTGCTTGGTGGAACAGTGGTTATTACATCAGTGCTTGGTGGAACAGTGGTCGGTACATCAGTGCTTGGTGGAGCTGAGCTCGGTACATCAGTGCTTGGTGGAACAGTGGTCGGTACATCAGTGCTTGGTGGAACAGTGGTCGGTACATCAGTGCTTGGTGGAGCTGAGCTCGGTACATCAGTGCTTGGTGGAACAGTGGTCGGTACATCAGTGCTTGGTGGAACAGTGGTCGGTACATCAGTGCTTGGTGGAACAGTGCTCGGTACATCAGTGCTTGGTGGAACAGTGGTCGGTACATCAGTGCTTGGTGGAGCTGAGCTCGGTACATCAGTGCTTGGTGGAACAGTGGTCGGTACATCAGTGCTTGGTGGAGTTGAGCTCGGTACATCAGTGCTTGGTGGAACAGTGGTCGGTACATCAGTGCTTGGTGGAACAGTGGTCGGTACATCAGTGCTTGGTGGAACAGTGGTCGGTACATCAGTGCTTGGTGGAACAGTGGTCGGTACATCAGTGCTTGGTGGAACAGTGGTCGGTACATCAGTGCTTGGTGGAGCTGAGCTCGGTACATCAGTGCTTGGTGGAGCTGAGCTCGGTACATCAGTGCTTGGTGGAACAGTGGTCGGTACATCAGTGCTTGGTGGAACAGTGGTCGGTACATCAGTGCTTGGTGGAACAGTGGTTGGTACATCAGTGCTTGGTGGAACAGTGGTCGGTACATCAGTGCTTGGTGGAACAGTGGTCGGTACATCAGTGCTTGGTGGAACAGTGGTTGGTACATCAGTGCTTGGTGGAACAGTGGTTGGTACATCAGTGCTTGGTGGAGCTGAGCTCGGTACATCAGTGCTTGGTGGAACAGTGCTCGGTACAGCAGTACTGGGTGGAACAGTGGTTGGTACATCAGTGCTTGGTGGAACAGTGGTCGGTACATCAGTGCTTGGTGGAGCTGAGCTCGGTACATCAGTGCTTGGTGGAACAGTGGTCGGTACATCAGTGCTTGGTGGAACAGTGGTCGGTACATCAGTGCTTGGTGGAACAGTGCTCGGTACATCAGTGCTGGGTGGAACAGTGCTCGGTACATCAGTGCTAGGTCTTTTGTTTGGACATGTTCTTTCGTGGCTTGAATTAACTTTCTGACAGCCGCGGCATACGTAACATTTTCTTGCATTTGCTGAAAATGAAAAAGACAAAAGTTAACCTTATTGAAGCTTTAAGATTTTTATAATTGAATGGGCTTATTATATCGGTCTACAAAGCATGACTTTGAATAGATTGTCTAATTGGTACATGTATTGTTTGTTTAATCCATTTCCATATCTTTATTCAAAGGTATTCAGAATCAATGCGTATACCTGTTTCCTAAACTTTAAATAAGTAAGTTTCTATTTCCGTCCCATCTAATGAAAGGTACTTTATATCAACTTCACGTACCTCTTAAGAAATCCCGTAAGAAAAATAAGCGCAGCCATAAATAATGATTAATTGTGTTCAAACATGATGCAATGGAACGAGGATAACAAATAGGGGTAAGCGATTATCGCAATAAAGGTACTTATAAGGAGATATGATTCTAGTAAAGTGTGGCACCTTATCTGTTGCGTGGGTGTCCAACCAGTGCACCTATTACGTACAGAAAATGCACTTTCAAATGTTTCATTCAATGTTCGTATATTCTGCCGGGGTTGAGGGTTGTTTGCAAGAATTACCGTGTTCCTGGCACACAAAGACCACCAGGAGGAACCAGGTGGGTGTTTGGGATTTAATAATAGTTTGACACTCCCTCCATCTGCGTAGTCTTTTTATGAAGGGTCTTTTAATTATTTATGTCGGGGTCGAGGTACAGGGTAAATGGATGCCTCTTAGTCGATACCACTGTTTTACGTGGAGCGATGGCCTATCTAATCTCCTCAACCCAGTAATTTTAGTGGTAGTATTTGTAGTATTTGGTAGACTTTCGAGATCCTGACTACCCGTTAACATTGGAAAAAATGTAAAAATGAAATCTCAAGCACCAAGCAACTCGTTATGACGGAGATGGTCACAAGTCTAAGTACCTTTGACGCCAAACGTTGTTTAATCTTTGATCGAACCTGTTCGGATATTACTTGGATATGAGTTCGTCCCTTAGGTAAGTACGAGTTCTAGGCATTATGTCCAGTATCCACAGAATTAACGTGAAGCCTATCGTCAATCTAGCTTATCCGTCTAGCCCATTGCCAAAATATCTCCTCAAGTTTCTACTCAATCTTGAAACAAGGCACAATAAAAGCCAAAATAAAAGGCACATTGCATTCCGTAATAACTAATGTAACTGTTTTTACCTATCTACGTTTATAAACCACCCATAAGTAAGCACACTTTTAAGTGAAGATTAACCATTTGACCACCACAGTCACCTAAACAGGACAAGCCAAAAAGTGCCCAGCACGCCACGGTCACGACTACATAATAGAATTCAAAGTTCAAAATCAGTTTTAGTCGATATAATTCCGACTCACTACCTATTTATGGATGAACTCTTAGCTTGGCGCTGAGGGCACGTCTTTCTTTTTTGACGTGGTGGTCAAAAGGTTAAATTATCATACCTGTGATAACAGCACACAAAATCACTAAGGTGATGATAGGAAATATCTTAGCCATTGTTCCTGTGTTATGTTGACTACCACTGAGGACTATCACTGAGGATTATTACAATATTGTCATTACTTTTATATCAAGTGAGTAACACTTGTGATAATTCATATACAGGTGGTTTTATAAAATAATAGGTTAAATTAAGGGGATCTCCCAGGCGGGCTGTCTTTTAGTGCACTAGATATACAAACATTTACTAAGTAATAATGCCATAAAGTTTGTCATACTAATGAAAAAAGTACGGGGAACTACTTCTTTCCTATATATCACTGTTTAGTCCACATTTTTCTTGATGTGCATTTTAAAAGATGACTGG
The DNA here is from genome assembly GCA_958496145.1 of Heliothis peltigera. Lineage (NCBI taxonomy): Eukaryota > Metazoa > Arthropoda > Insecta > Lepidoptera > Noctuidae > Heliothis > Heliothis peltigera. The sequence continues at coordinate 6,779,223 of OY292337.1, forward strand.
TTTGTCTGTGAGAGTAGAAAAAGTGACAACACTAGCCGACATACGATTTTTAAATATTATGTATATTCAAACGTTCGTGTGGCAATATCTACCCTGAAAATAATAAAAATCTTTAACCTTATAATATATTACACACTTTTGAAAAGTTACGCGATGCTAAGAAAAAACGCTTCGAGGTACCTATTTTTATATTATTTTATAAAATTTTTCAAACACCCTATACAATACAAAGATACGTTTAAGGCGCAATCAATTAAATTGCAATCAATTACTAATACCGTTTAGCAAATTACTATCTAATTTTCTAAAGTTTTTATTATCTGGGTGATTCATGTTTAAAATAAGGCGAAAACATAATCCAAACTATTAAGCTTGATTGGTGAGTTTTGGGACCAATTTGCATGCTTCCGAAAGATATAGATATTTGAAATTTAAAAAACTCCTCTTTCATAATATTGATATAATAATAATGGAACCCTGAAGTGATTTTGTAGGCTCGATGATTGGCAGTTTATTTTGAAGGCAATTCTTAATCCAATCAAATTCATAGTTAATCAAACAGCCGACAATTTTTTTTTGGAATACAGGGCAGGATGATGGCAGGACACGATGACGATGGGAACAATTATTGCTATCGTAATTTTTAAACACCACATTAGACATGTGACACATGAACGTAATTTGGGATGAATCATTAGTTAAAAATAGGTTGTATGAGTATTGTATTTCCAAAGAGAATGTCTGCTTTCAAATAAATGATGGCAAATCATAGAATAATAACAAGACCATAAAAGCGACCCCTTATTTTGGTCATTAAGTGCATGATGCCCTAACTTGCCCTGATAAAAAAATCCAAATTGGGGCTAAGTTATGCTACTGTAATACTTCAATATTTATAATCAGAAAGGTATTTACATTCACAACTCTTTATAGATAAGGATATAGTTTAAGAACTTACGGATAAATAACAGAATATATGTATAACGCAAAGAAGTTTGGAAAACCTTCGTTGATAATATAGAGATTTTATGCGCCTGAGCCGACAGCAGTTCTGTGTTAGTTTTATGGTCTGTGAGCTTACAGAGTGATCGAAAACCCTGCGAGCGACCTGACTTAGGTATCTTCTTAATGGCATTGACTGAAAATAATGTTTAGTTTAGAGCGATTAATCTATTTTTCTTTATTATCCAATGCAAATGCCAAACATGGGCGAGGTGCTATATGTATATGAGGTAGACGCCGCCGGCGTGGCAGCTCGCTACTATTATACAATCGGTCAAACCTTAATAGATTTTCAACTTTGTCATTAAAGCATATGGTTCCAAGTTGATTGGGAAAATTTGGCAGTTTCGGGTCTTACCGCAAGGATTTATTATTATCGAAAAGAAAACAATGAAGGTTTTATTTAATTTTATTAAAAATACATACATACATTAAAAGGACGGCCTTTAACTATACGTAAATACATAAATGCTTCTTTTTTAATGTCTCGATAATAATGTTTGAATGTATCACAAAAAATTGTAAGCTTAACATGTAATAGATAGCTGTAAGATTCTATCAATCTGTTTCCTTCATGCAATAAACATTTTTTTTCCACAATAGTGTTTGTTCTATTAAATACATAGAGAGATTAATACATAAATAAAAACACCATTTAAAAACAAGTGTCTTATTTTTAAGTTTCTTTTTAAAATTGGTTAATCTACTTAACAATTCCCAGGTACAGATTATCTTTATTGCTATCAACACTAACAATATATTGGTTACATATAGTTTTGGTACTCATAACGGTGTAAGTTATTTTTATAAGACACAACGTGATTAGTTCACGTTATTTAACTTATCCTAAATACAACACTAAATAAACACACAAAGCAAATAAACAGACGATTGGACGGTCCGATGTTCATATTAAAGGCATTTTCGGCTTGACCAATGATTACAGACTGCTTATTTTCGTGATTGTGAACGTAGAAATTGAGATTTTTGGCACCTTTTTTAACAAATGCAAGCGGTACACTGAAGGTGCATAAGCTTTACCAATAGTTGTTCACTTGCTTTGAAGTTGTTTAGATATTATTGCTTGCAGAACAAGTATGAAGCGATAAGAGCTAGAGTGGCGAGTGGCAGAGAGAAGGACAGCGATGTGGCTGCGTTGCAGTTGTCCTTGTCGCACACGCTGCAGTGCTTTATCTTCTTGCTGGGGTCGATGTTGGCGAGCTTGGAGGAGTTCTCCAGGGAGCGGCAAGTGTGGTTGATATCAGCGGGGTTGGCGTCCAGGCAGGTGCGCACTACGGTACCAGTCTCTGTAAGAACAAAAACAATTGAATTAGTTGACGTAAACAAGATCCGAACAGTGCAAAATATATCTTGATGTCAGGCGTTCTGAACCAGTGCGCGATTGACTAACAATAGACAATACCTAACTAACAAGTCAAGAAGGCGGTTCAAGAAAAAATGTGTACAGCTTTGTCTTGTCTTGGCGTGAGGGCACGACCGTGCCCCCAGATAATAATAAGGAAAATAACTTACGCATGACAATTTTGTGGCAGTATCTAGGAGCGCCGACCACACTGCCGAACACCTCTCCGGGCAACACGGAGCGTAGGTAGAGCGTGTTGTAGTTAATTGAGTCTTGCGTCATGCAGTCCTAGAAAGGATACAATGGCCTCGGTTAATTTCATAAGGAACTCGGGCTAAAGGCTATAATACAACTTTTAAGAAATAGAAATCTATCTGTTCCCTGCGGTTTCTCCAGAAAACTTCTTCCCGTAAGCGGAAAAAACATAGCTTATATTCACCGAGGATAGTGTAGCTTCCCAACAGTGAATTTTTCAAATCAGTCAAATAGTTTTTGAACCTATTCCATTCAAACAAACACTCAAATCTTTCCTCTTTATAATATTATATAGACAAGATGTGTTCTACGAATATGTGCGTCATGAGAGTACGAAAACTGGATTCGCGGTATGAAAATAAATACAGTTTTTATCGTCAAGTAAAAAAAATATGCATGTAATACAAGTATTTACATAAAAAACTAAAAGGCGTCGAAAAATTCATCCCCATCGCTGTCTACTGGGAATAATTATTTATACGTACCACTTGGTGCTTTGTGCTTTTGAAGGGGTCTCCGCAGGCGGGATCTTGTTCGGAATTACATTGGTAACAGTGTAGGCAGGATCCTGAAAAGATGAAACAGTCTATTTAGGAAATTATTTTTCTACAGAACATGAGGAAACCTAAATAATTGTATTATTACAAGAACATATGTTAAAACGTACAGACTATAAGAATATAATTTATATTACTAAATTAAAATGAGTACGAAGAGTCTGACAATCAATTAAATAATAATGTTTGGTAATGGCCTTGGCAATTAACGAATGTAATGTGGATGAAGTAACAAATGTAACGGACATACGCATGGTTCCCAAATGACGGTGACCTCATAAAATATAAGTATGACGTCATTTGAGGAACGACGTCCCGTGAACGTATCGTATTACCTAAAGATTAAATAACTTATGTAAAAATTGAAAAAAATGAATTGATTAAATAACAGTTGTATATAGAAGCATAGATAAAAATTCTTAAAAAAAGGTTTTTCTTGGTACAAAAATCGGCAGTAAAACGAGTGATCGTCCCAAAGTGTTATGGTGGCTCAGATAAGAACGTGTGCTTTTCAAACCTAGCAAATAACAACGTATTTTAAACCATGTCATATGAACACTTGATTTAAAGTGAATGAAAAATCTAAAAGTTCGATATTCTTCTAATGCACCTTGAGCAAGCCTGATTATTATCGCCTCTCTACAGGTGACCCTTAAAGCTAGGTCCGACAAAAGTCCAACATATCGTATTGATAACTTCTCAGTGATATGTTCAGTGAGAAATTATGATCTATATTAATATTATATTATTATAAAGCTCAAGAGTCTGTTCTGTTGAACGCGCTAATCTCAGTAAGTACGATTACAAAAAAAAAACTTTTATCTTTAGAAAACCTGTTTCTAGAGGAAGGCTCCTTTTAGCTTTTAGCTAGTCCATTATAATACAATCACACTATAGTTCAATAATACTAGATTTAGTTATAGACACAACAACAGATTCAACTCTCTCCCTGAACTAAACCAAAACTAAAAATATCATCAACGTCGAACTAAAAATATAAGTGATCAGTATCCCGATATCGTTCCGCGATTACAGATTTCTTCAGAACTGTTCTCTGTACTGGAATAATGGCGTCTCGAATTACACCATTCGACCTCCATAGGGTTATATGAAGCTCATAAAATTGATCTAGTGTCGCACAAAACAACAAAGGGAGAGAACTTTTTATTGCTACGATATGAAAACTTATCTATTGAGAACGACAAACAGATCGATAACTAAACAGAAGTATTCTAAGGCACTTTGTTATGTTCAAGCCTAGTCCTCATTCAGTATTGGGGTCGACTGCTAGACAGCTAGATGTGGCAAAATGTCAGCATTTTCTGCGAAACGACTGTCATTTTAGTTGTAACCTTATTTCTAAGATACCACTCCTGTCTGTTTCTTGTCTAGTCTTTGAAATTTTGCATGAGAAGATTTTAAATAATGGTTACATTATATTCTAAGTAGAGAAGTTTATTTTCTAAAGAAAGTACCTACTAAAATATATGATTGATGAGGTTTTTTAAAACAAGATTAATTTGCTTGAAAGATTGGTGAATATAGAGGAGTGAAGTATGTAGGTATGGAATAAACCCTTGTCATATCAAAACCTTGGCACAACTCCTTACCCTTACATTGAATAAGATTCTAAAATAAGCCTATTTAACTTTAATCCCGTGAGCCATGATAGTTCGCAACACAATTTCTGCAAAAATGTTATCGAAAAAATATTAACTAGCTTCCTTGCTTGCCAATTATAATTATAAAACAAAGATATAAAATAAATTTCTTGGTATGTGGCCCTGGTGAAGACGTCGATAATTCGGGCGTGGCAACTAATAATAGACGTTCTATTTAACAAAGCAAACGTAACAGTTATTTTAGTTCAGTTTGTGACACACAAATTCAGATCCTAATGCTTTGGACTAGTTGTGCAAGAAAAAGCGAAAAAATAAAACAAATGTATTCTTCTTGCATCAAAACTAGAGCACAATCATTTAGAAATGGGCGGTCATTTACGAATCAACCGATATCAACCACGTGGCTGTTCCAGAGTCTCAAGCTTCGAAGTCCTACGAAATTATTCGACAGAGTTACCGCGGCCTTGGAATACAAAGGGCTTCAGAAAAGACATGGGTCTGTCAGTAAAGTAATAGCCTGAAATTCCCCTGGGCTCTACCCATAGCGTGAGAGGTGTTTTGATGATTTTCAACACATAAAAAAAGGAGAATAGGAAATTACATCGAATTTCAGCAACACCGTCGTCCTGCCCTTATTCCAAATTTATATTTAAAGTCTGCGCAGCATATAACCATTATTTATTTTCTTTGGAATTCCTTTCTTCTAGATCCTACCACGTTCATGCTAAAGACATTCCTCGTTTGTCACGTATGATCTCATTCTTCCACATCACATGCCCATACCATGATAGCCGGTTTCCACATTGCTTTTCGGTTTACATGTGCCACTTTCAAGCTTCTTCTCAGATATCTACTCATTCCTTACGCAATCCATTCACGTGGTACCGACGTCAGAAGATCAAGCTACAACAATCTATCAAATCTCCTTAATAGATTATCAACGTTATTGCTAAAGTGTATGGTTCAAAGTTGATTGGGGAAATTTGACACTTATTTTATTATACATTTTAGCAAAACTTACAGCTAGTTAGTACAATAGTGATAATTATAAGTAAAATCACCAACCAGCATTGAGCAAGCGTGGTGATTAACGCTCAATCATTCTCCGTGGGAGAGGAGGCCTGTGCCCAGCAGTGGGATGATAAAAAGGCTGTGATGATGATAAGTAAAATATGGCCAATTACTTTTCTTTTTGGGTAGCTTGATAAGCTGGCGTCAGCATACTCAACTCACTCACTCGAATAAAAAAGGAAATCACATAGGTTCATCTTGGTTGAATATTTTTGGACACATTGATGCCTTGATATCAAACTACTCAGCTCACTGGCTGGAATAATCGCCATTATGGTAGGTTAAAGGTCATCTTTTAGTCACCACTCAGGTCTAAAACGTTAGTTAAACGGTAAATTGGATTAATTTAGTTTTGTTAGTGCCTTTACACCTACCTCAGGAGTGCAGTGACCTATATCTACAATGTAGACAGTCTACAAGACTTGGAAGCGCAGGTTTGCGATATGAATGTGATTTGATAGCAGCGAAAGGAGAAAAGAACTCCATAGTATTCAAAGAAATGATATTTCGAAACAAAGCGACTGTCGAGAAAAAAAAAAGATAAACAAACTAAAAAGCCACTATCTCCATGATAAATGTTTTTGGTCAATCGCTTCACAGATGCCACAGAAACATTATAAAAACAATTTTAAACTCTTGTGAAATTATATGTTGCTTTATATAGGGTGACTGGTAATAGTGACCGATATTCAAATTTCAAATTGCAAAGTTAGCGGCGAGGCCCCGCCTCGCGCCCTCATTGTCAGTAATTTTGCTATAATGATAAAAAAAAAGTTTCTTTGGGACAGTTGTTTGTAATCATGAGTACAATCACGTGTTTAAATACCGGTCACTAATTACCAGGCACCCAATATAATATGATACACCTTTATAAAATACTCTTAAACTCATTGTCTATAGAGGAATATTTATAGTATAAAAAGGTAAAGATTGTGTTACAAGGTCGAGACGTAGATGAAGTAATTTTTGGAACTGATGAACCGATTTTAGAAAATTCTTTTACCAACAGAAAGCTTTGTTATTTGCGAGTGTTATAAGCTATATTTTGTTCTGGTACGAGAAGAAGCTTTTTCGGGATGGAATGGGCTATTAGGCAATAATTTCGAACTACACCTTTTAAAAGCAAGATAATAGTAGCATGGGTACAATATTTAGCAGCGTACGCCTAGAAAATGTGGTAACTAGTACGTACCATACATTTCCAAAGCGGTGATGTCATGCGACGCCATTTATATAATAAGGCCGTGAGCACACGGTTCACCTTGAGAAAAACTAGTTTTTTTCCCGAAGGCAAATGGTAAATACGTTTTTTTACACATTTGTTTGCAAACAATGGTTTTAGTTGATGGAAAGTAACTAGCATAGCATGTACCTATACGTATTACAATAATATATAGTTCTGTTTTCCTTTAAAATTTATTATTCCGGTTGGTTCACGAAACTTTGGCTTTAAATAACTTCGCTATTTTTATGACTGAACATTTTTATAATCTATAATTTTTCTACGTGAAATATATCGTTCCTGGTACAAAATATCAGCTAAACACCAATATGAATGCCGTTGAAGCCTGTCAGGCAAGTAAAGAGGACCTAAGTTTATATTCCCTGGGAGAAGAAAATGTTAAGCTTTCATTGGTTAGCCAGAACTTTAAGACTATAGTGTGCACACAAGTTTTTTATAAATAATATTTGTGAATGAAAAATAAGTCATTGGTTTCCAGCATTTAATACTATAGTGAAGGCCAAACAACTGCGAAGCTTTACAGTGACATAATATTTCGCAAATAGATGGAAAATTTTAGACGAGGATTTGTTTTTTTTTTTCATAACCTCATGTTATGAGATTGGTATCAAACGCACGTTTTGTATAGAAATAATTCCTTTGTTTTACCAAATGATACATTTATGCTTTACTCAAGTAAAGTATTACGTGAGCTACCTACCTATTATTTAGCTTGGACACATGTTTCATTGAATAAAAGGTTATGTTAGCATACAGGTTGATGCTTAGTTAATAATAGCGAGAATATAACCAATTATAAACATTGTTTTTGTTCAAACTGTACGTTATTACTTATTATTAAAAACAAAAGATGCATTATAAATAAATATTCATTTTTAGAAGCCATCCATTCAAAACAAATAATTGTAATGCACCAGCCTATTATGAAATTAATGATCACCATAAACTGTTTGTTGACATTATTTTGCTTAATTACAAAGACAAAGCGATTTCAAAATAACAAAGCAAAGTTACAAGACAGTTTTGTTAATAAAACAATCTAAAAACAAACACAAAAAATTATAGTAGTTTCAATAAATGGACCAACATTACCTATTCATAAATTAGCTTAAATCAGCAGTTTGCCTTGCGCATTTTTACGACATTTGGAGGCTATCCAAATTTTTAAGTGCATTTGTTATGTTTATCACTCGACACCGTGATAATAATTACTCTTTATGTCTTCTGACTAATCAGAGTTGAATTTGAAAGTAAAATGCTGATCGCCTTTTTAATAGGATAGATGGTCTATTAGTTTCTGTATAATAAGCGACTAGATCATACCATAGAATTTATCAAATCGACGTGTGTGATTGTGATTTTTTTTTTTTTTTTATATCTTTTTATTTAATGAGGCTTGAGCACTACTGTGCCATGTCAGCCTCGTAAGGTCACACAAATATATACAATATAACAATCACAATCAATAAATCATTAAAAAAAACACCAACAATAACTTAACTTAAGACATAAAACCAGAGTACATTCCGACAAAATATTGCGCATCCAACTAATAATGCCAGAATCATTACACAAAATCGATAGCGATATGCACAATGGCAGAATCCACGCTATACCTAGGTAACAACCCACAACAAAATATCAAAAGTAAACTAAAATAAGTAGGTTAAAAAATAAAACAACAGTCAAACTAAATAGTATCTCTCCTCGAAAAAACTAATTTAATAAATTTATAAATAGTGACACTCTGTTCCGAAAGAGGTCTCCCAAGTAAAATATTGATTCCACCATTGTACACATCTCCACCGACCATCGCACACAACTGTGGCCTCAAGTCGTTGAATGCACAACATTCTAACAAAATGTGGTATAAGTCATCCTCTTTACCAGTGCAGTTATTACATAAAGGAGATGGCTTAACACCCATTAAGTGTAAAAATCGATTAACAGGCACATGACCAGACCTTATCCTAAATGCTAAAACTAAAAGTTCTCTTGGCATGTTTGCTACATCAAACCAAGGAGTTCGAGGTAGATCATGCTGAATAGTTCTGTACCACAAACCTTTCGTTATTGTAACATTATTGAAGTGGTCCTCCCACAAACTAAGACAAAACTTTTTCATGTCCGGAATAACCTCAGTAAAATAAGGTTCACCAGGGATAATGATGCCATCCACAATAGCTTCTAAAGCTAGCTTGTCAGCCATTTCATTTCCCGGGACACCTACGTGGGAAGTTATCCATTGAAGTTTAATATTTACAAATTTGTGATGAAGAATGCGTATGATTTTAAGTGCTTCATAAGCTATCGGCATACCTCGAACTCCAGATGCGCAACTTATCAAGTGTTGAAGAGCACTTTTGGAGTCAGACAATATCACAACATTTTTATGCGGAAGAGACTGAATATAAGATAAAGCCTCTACAATAGCTGTCAGTTCAGCTCTCATGATACAAGCATCTTTACATAATTGAAACTTGATACCAGTATTTGTCTGAATATCAAAAAATGCTGCGCCAACACCATGAGCATTTTTGGAGCCATCAGTAAATACAAAATAATAATTATCGTACCTACGATCAAACATGTTTGAAACCAACAATCTCAAAGTGGCCACACTTGTGGAACGCTTTGGACCATTTAATTCATCAACATTACAACTTACACAATCTCGAATATTAATATTAGATACCCAGGTATCCATACTATACATGTCCAATACAGGCGACTTATGAACATTTATGTTTTTAAACATATTGTAAATATCAATTAAAATGGGTTTATTCTTGTTTTGCCAATAGGCATTTGTGCACAAAACAGACAATTCCTCTATTTGAGAAACAGTTATATTATTACAAAAAGAATTCACTCGTAACCAATACCTACAGGCTAACCAATGTCTCCTCACGAATAATGGTGATACACAGAGCTCACTTTCCATAACACAAATCGGTGTTGTACGAATGAAACCACCACAAATCCGTAATGCTCGATTTTGCAACACATCTAATTTATTCAAATGTGTTTTGGCACTATTTCCATACAAAAAACTAGCATAATCTATTCGGCTTCTGACGAGGGAAATGTACAGTCTTCTTAAATGTTTGGGATGTATGCCCCATGATTTTCCTGCTAAAGTTTTAAGAATATTCAAATATTTGTAAGCTTTTTCACATGTTTCATTTATGTGTGCTCCCCACCGAAGAGATGAATCAAGCCACAAACCTAGATATTTAATTTTATCAACAACCCTGAGCTCCTTATTATTCACACTGATATGAACATTGGTTAAACATCTAGACCTACTAAATATACAAACATTTGATTTTGATTCCGACAAAAATAATCCCATCGCTCCTAAATTTTCAACAAGTACATCTAGGGCTGTATACAAATGATGAACAGCTAAATCTAAATTATGTTTACTTGAAGACACATAAAGAACAAAATCATCTGCGTATTGCGACACTTCACAGGTTGTGATTAGTTTACAAATATTCATAGTTGCAATATTAAAAAGGAGTGGTGATAACGGGTCACCTTGAGCTAAACCTACACTTGATTGCCTTATTATTATACCATCAATTCCTGTATCAATTTGTAGATACCTTTGATTCAAAAAATTAAAGATATATCTACAAACCTTACCCCCCACCCCAACTCTTTCTAAAACAGAAATCATTTGCTTAATATTTACATTATTATATGCATTATTTATATCAACAAAACAAGCAATTGTAGTCATATTTTTAGAAAACCCAATTTGAATGTATGTTATCAACCGTGTTAGATTATCCAAACATGAATGTGACCTACGAAACCCAATAGTACAAGGAGACAAAAGGTTTGATTTTTCAATAAACCACTCAAGGCGCTTTAGCAAAACTCCATGAAATATTTTGCATGGACAAGACATTAACGATATGGGACGCAAGGAATTAGAACTATTAGGATTTCTACCGGGCTTAGGAATTGGAACTACCTTTATATTTCTCCACTGACTTGGTATTACACCAGTTTGTAGAATTAAATTATATATATGTAATAAAAACTTTTTACCTGAAAGAGATAAATTAAAAATCATAGAATAAGAAATATTATCCATACCGGGCGACGTGTCCTTACGCTTTAAACAGTTTAGCAATTCAAACAATGTTATTTCTCCTTCCATAGCACCTGCACCCCCTATAAACAATGGAGGTTCCTCACAAGCCAAATCAGGTGTCAAAGATTCTAATAGTTCTCTACATTTTTGAGATTCAACACAACGGTTACTATACCTCCCACCTTTTACCCATTTCATTCTTCTCCATAGCTCTGATGCTGATGTTTCTGAATCAATACTGGTGCAGAATTCCTTCCATCCCTTTGAACGAGCTCTTCCAATAAGTTTGCGGGCTGTATTTAATTTAGAAATATAAATATTATAATAATCAGGAATAGGATTTCGTCTCAATTTTGCCAATGCTAGACGTCTCTCAGCCACAGCCTTAGATAACTCTGAATTCCAATACGGTTTAGGTACAAATTTTACAGTAGGGTCTTGGGAAATTTTAATCCATGGAATTGTCTCTTCAGCCAGATGATCAATTTTGGATGAAAATAAGTTGTAAGACTCTTGAACATTTAATGACAAATCTAGATTAGTGAACATCTCATCCGATTTTTCACGGTATTCACACCAACGGGCTTCTTTGAAATTACGTCGTTTTATGAAATTATTGGTAGATTCATAACCGTACTTCATTTTGATAACAATGTGATCACTGCCCAACGACTCATTTGTAGTCTCCCAGGATATTTTTGTTGCTAAATCTGTAGAAACAAATGATGCATCTGGAGAAGACTGTTGTAAAGTTGCATTAACTAGTTTAATTCTTGTGGCATTTCCATTATTCAAACAAATAAAATCTTTATCAAAATAGGCGTTGTACACCAACTCTCCTCGTCGATCAGTCCTGTTTGACCAGGTTATATGATGCGCATTAATATCACCAACAATCAACGTTTCACTTTCAAATCTATCAAAAATATTATGCCAGTCTGACTGATTAGTAATTGATGAGGGTGGACAATAAATTGATATAATGTTCTTTATTCCGGGCACATTAAAAATTTCCACGGCTATCATCTCAATACTAGGATTAGGATGTACCCAATCCCTCTGTAAGACTTTGATAGATTTATGAGTTATAACACATAATCCTCCATATGAGTCCAATCTATCCTTTCTTATTATGTTATAGTTGCTAATATTAAGGATTTTATCAGAAGATAACCAAGTCTCACTTACAACAGCTATGTGAATCTTTTCTCGTAACAACAAACATTGAAAATCATCTATTTTAGAGCTTAAGCTATTCGCATTCCACTGTAAAATGTTAGTAACTCTATTTTTCGTATTATAGTTGTTACCCATTGTTAGAGCATCCAAGTAACTGCATCAAAAAATCCATACTTATAAAATTCATAATATATGACTTTAGTTCTGATAAAAAATACTTTATAATAGATTTTATTTTTGTTTCAACATTGCAGTCGGCATTAAAAATTTCTTTTATATTCTTCAAAAACCTCTTTATACTAAAAACATTATTTTTACGAGAATTATCACCTGACTTGTACTCAGTATGCTCAATATTGCCCGCAGTCAACTCTGATGTTACCTCGTCTTGAAATTGGCTTCTAATTTTCTTACGTTTCTGCCTCTTTACGTTCGTAGTTTTAGGTTTGATAACTTTCTTGACATGAACTGATATTTTATTTGATCTCAAAATTGGAGACATAACATCCTCTTCCTTATCATCTTCACTGTTAGAATCTTCCGCAAGTAATAATGATTGTTTAACAACATCTGAATAAGTTTTTCCTGCCATTACCTCTGCATTAGTTACTTGATCAACCGTGAATAAATTCGGACTAGGCGCTACAATTTTATTCTGTTTATTCTTAAGGAGAGCCATTTTGTACGTGCAATTATGTTTACTCATTATATCTCTTATTTCTTTTTCACGTAGAAATGCCGGGCACTTGCTTTTCACCATCGACATATGATCTCCCTTGCAATTAACACAACGAAAATTTATTGTTTCACAATTTTCGTGTTCTCCTCCACATTTCGGGCACATCTGCTTTTTAATTGGACAAAAAGCTTTAATATGTCCGAATCTCCAGCATTTCGAACACTGTGTTACAAGAAAATTGAAAGGCAATACCTTCATTCTAATACCATACGCATATACATATGCAGGTGGAATAGGACCTTTAAAACATATGCGAATACTCTCACTTTTAATCCATTTGCCTTCATCATCTCTACGGCTTAAGCGTTTGACAGATAAAATATCCACATCACAATCTAATATCTCCTTAATGCTGCTATCATCGAGATCGAGGTCTATTTCTTTCACTAAGCCATAGGAAACATCAACTTCATTAGTCATCTTGCATATCCATCCTTTTTGTTTGAAAGTTTCAGACAACAGTACTTTATCAGCAGCATCATGACTTTTAAACCTTATTAAAATTTTAAAGGGACTTTTGTATACAACTTTTATAATATCAGGAATTTTCTCTGTACTTAATAATTTCGCTAGCGTAATCTGTTTCGGAAGGATTTCTTTCGAAATAATTGACACTTCCACATATTCGGTATCATCACTATAAAACGTTTTACCTGGAGAAAATCCAGAACGTGGAGTCGTAACTTTAGCTTTTTTACCACGTTTTCCCACCGTAGTAAATTCTCCTTCCTGAATGTCATCATCAGGACTTGAGTCGTTCCTTACCCTTTTGTTGCCAATTTTTAAAGAGCCTTCATTGTCATTATTTTCTAAATCAGACATCATTTCTCTATTATATACCACAGCTCGTACGGTCACATCGCTAGAATGACGGCTGCTACCGTCCTCTTCGTCACAACCGCTTTCCATACTTTTAAATGAAAACTTTTATGAAGAAAATTTGACAAGTGCCAATGTCAGGTTAAAATATTCTGAAATTTTATTTATAAATGCTGAAATATGTTTATATCACTATTATTTAGTCACACAAACACTATAATTATGTCCACAGACACAATATTCATTAATAGTAATAGTCATTTACTTAAAATCGTACCACAGTCTCGCACAAAATAATAATTACATAGGAGCAAAACTAAACAATCTTGTCTCGTCAGAATCACGATTGTGATTTGAAACACAGGACTTTCTATTGATCCCTTCAAGTCTATGGAAATCAGCTGTTTTAAAAGAAACAACCTACATATTTAGTACCATCTATTTCATGTCTATTCTGCGCTACACTCAATCAGAAGTAAAATTCGAATCTTGTTCAGAACGTGCCCAATTATCTACTATCATTGGCAATCAAGCAAATTATTAGCATATGTGCATTAGCATATGTGTACTTATTTTCAGTAAGATTCTATACTTAAGTACATGGGACTAAGTATTTGGAAATAAACTATCTATTTATTATTTGGCATATTCGAAATAATCTTCATATCATAAAAAATCACATCTGCGGGTTGTTCGTAAGGGGTACCGTGGCCCTGGTAAACAGGGACGATCAGAAGGAATAGTGGGTTTTAGTCACTAAGAGTCTGACACTACCTCCAGCTGCAACCCTCTGCGGGAGGGGTCATTTGATTATAATCACATAGAAAACTATAAAATAAAACGGGAACGGGATTCTAGCAACTCTTCTAACAATCATTTGAAATGATGTCCACTATTTTTGTATGGATACATTAGTATGTTTAGTTGCGGAACGAGGATGACACACATGTGCTATTGTAGAACACGTCCTCGAAATAATTCGGTGTCGTTATAAAGAGTCATTAATTTAGGAGCACATAGAGATCACACAGAAATACATTACAAAATCTACAATAATAATAATGCGTCAGGCCTGGGGCTGTCTCTAGTCAGGAGTAAGATTTAGAAGAGCCACACAGTCACCTTCTAATTTTGGATATCATTGCTAATATTATTAAAGCGAAAATAAGTAATTATTACACTTTCAAGTTTAAGGAATTCGATCTTTTCATATAATTAGTGGTATCGAGATAGGTAGGAGACAGAGACAGGGTTTTTATGAGTGTGGAACGTAGTTTCTTCTTCGTATTGTTACCTACGTATACGTATAACGTACTACACATGCAATACTGTAATAGTCCTATTACTTATTTATTTCAAGAGTGAGAATGGGACAGAGGTTGAAACTTTGTAGTAAGTTCTGCCAAACAATGGGAAATATGCATGAAAAAAATATTTGCAATCTAACTAGTTTATCAATAAATATACAAAAATAGAATACTAACTGTGAAAAATATCGAAATCAGTAGAAAAGCAAACGAGATATAACAATTTTAAACAAGTATACCTGTCCCTCTCACCAAAACGCTATATTCAATGACAGCCTTACGGGCGTGTGTAGTTGTAACGTAAATTTTACACTCGGACTTCTCTTTCTTATTAGCAGTTTTGAAGCTTTATAACTTTTTGCCGATAAATAATATTTTAAAAATTCTTTCATATTTATTTATTACAGCTAAAAGTGTATTAATTAAGTGAATAAAAAAATTACATGCATATTACGTGAACCATTCACAATACAAATGCCAGGCCAGTACTGAGCACTGAGACCCCAGTTATACACTTTGTTCGACCTATGCAACAAATCTAGTACCAAGACCTCATCCTCAACATTAAACACTACTGACTTGAAGGCGAAAACACTGATGACGTCAGCTTAAGCAACGCTCGTCGTCCGACCGTTGTCGGGTGTGTCCACCCATGTCAAACAAGTTCCTCCATATTCGGAAAGCACGTTCATTTTGTAGGTACCGGCTGTCATTTGAACATCATTGACAGTCCTTACAGGTATAAAGAAGCTAAAAAGTCTGACAACCAGTCTTATGAAGAGGTATCGGGTTCCTTGTTATCAGATAACAAGACTTTTTAACGGTAGTATTGCGGCCTTGCTACCAATTTAGTATTAGTTAGTTATCCGGTCTATCATCTCATATCAATAACAGTCAGAAAAAAGTGTTGGAGCAATTCAAAGTTGTTGAGGCACGTAATTGGTTGATTGATGAAAATAACAGCATCAGAACATGTTACGGAAAAAACTTCTGTATGAATCATCTATGGAAATAATTAATTATACTTGTAAGTATTATGTGTACCTGTAGCTATAATATATAAGCAATAACTTGTTTTGATTTATTGTTGTTTACCTCTCAGTAGGTTATCCGTGTTGTATAAAAGAAAAATACGAAGAACTGAACTCGGCAGGAGAAACTTTCATTTTTTAGAGATGCATGATATTTTTGGACTAGCAAGTATAGAACCTTCACGAGCGTTTATAAAATAAATAAAGTTACTTCATAACGGAATTAATAATTTAGTAACATATAGAGACCAACAAAATGGACAGACGACCTTGTAATTGTCGCCGGAAGACCCTGGATGCAGGTCGCTTCCAACAGGTATGTGTGGAGATCTAAAGGGGAGGCCTGTGTTCAGCAGTGGACGTCCTATGGCTGAGAAGATGATGATATAGAGACCACATAAGCATAATATATTTTATTTAAATTTACAGGTAGTGATAGAATATGAAATGACTGGCAAGAAACGATAACATATAAGATTATTTTTTCAAAGAGTAACATCTAACCAGTAACAGAAAATTCACCCTACTGCCATAAATAATTATTATGGCAAATATAAATAATTTTCTTAGTGTTCAGTCACGTTCACCTTACCATATTATGGGCAAAATATATGTCTTAGACGGCGAACATAGTATGTGACACTGACTAGACTAAAAATAGCCGTGATGTAAGTATGTTGTCATCGATATCGACGTGTTTGCTTCGAAATTGATATACAAGGAGACCCTATCAGTTTGTATTGGTCACGTCGCTTATTGAAATGTTCCGTAGTACAGAAGAAAGCAAGACATTGTACGGTTTAGTCAGATTAACACATGAAGCAACCGGAAACTGTCAAATTTCCCCAATCAACTTTGAACCATATGCTATAGCGATAAAGTTGAAAATTTATTGAGGATATTTGATAGATTATAGTAGCTTGATACGCTGGCGTCTGGACAATTGACTACGAATTATTACGACAACTTGCTAAATTTTATGAGCACGGTTTGTTTAATGTTTTATTTCGTGCTTACAAGTACTTGCATACAGAGTAAGCGTTAGTATCTACATTTGCTTGTAGTTTGTCTAGTTTCTAACATTAATGTAAAAGTTTTTATATTGTATAGACATGGCTATGTATAAAATGGAACGACTTTGCTCTTCTCTAGAATCGTAAACGCGTACAATGTTGTTACGCGTTCTACAAAGACATTGTTACGTCTACCTTGCAACTGTGACAACATTTTAAAGAAAAAGAAGGAGAAGATCATTAAATGTAGTACTAGACCATTGTACAGACGCCAGCACATCAAGCTACTACAATGTGTCAAATTTTCTAAATAGATATTCAACTTTATCGCTGTAGGATATAATTCAAAGTTGATTGGGAAAATTCTGATCCAAAAAACTGGAAGGCAAAGACAAGTTGAATCTTGAAACTCGCAATTGTGGGACCTTCCAGATAAGCAAGTCTTCCATGATATAAACAGTCCCCGAGGACATGAACTGCGAATTCAATTCTTTTAACAAATTTTGAAGACTATTCTAACCATTTTGATATTTCATTTCTGTGACAGTATCAGGTTGTAAAATAGAAATAAAATTCTGTAGTCAGGCGCATTATATGTCTACAAAACATTGTACGTACAGATACCAGCACATCAAGCTGTCAAATTTTCCCAATCAATTTTGGACCACATTCTTCAGGGAAAAAGTTGAAAATGGATTAAGGAAATTTGACAGATAGTGGCTTGATGTGCTGGGCGCTGGCGACTGTACATGGTTTACTATCAAGTATATTATGTTGCGCAAAATCCTAAAAATACTGGAAAACTTCCAAAAATTTTTCGTTCACCTTTATTATAAACACGTGTGCAGAACTAATTTAATTTCATAATTGGCCGATATTTAGGTAAGGGACACGTGAGATTTTTTTAACGACTAGCAGTATTTCGCGATTTCTTCTGCATCCCTGGGGAATTTACTGCCGTACCCGGAAAAATACCTATTTTCACCAGGAATAGTGTAGCTTTCCATTAGTGTTTTTTTTTTCCAAATCGGTCAATAAGTTTCGGTGCCTATTCAATCCAAACAAACAAACAGTACTTCCTCTTTATAATATCATCAGTGTTGGGTAAACCTACCTCATTTCTCAACGTAGTCAAAAAAGGTCAACTTGGACATGGTAAATGAACTTTTCTTTCTAAATTGCTAGTTTCCTACTGTCGGCCTTTAATTTGCAATCCATTTTCCGAACCGACACTTTATATAGGTATGCCAGTGACAATGCAATTACATGGCACCACTGAAGGTGTGAGCTGATGGAGTTTAAGTCGTCATAGCAACTCCTCAACTGCACAACACAGCCTTGATGAGTTTACACTTTGATTTTCTTTATGTACCTAGTACTATGATGTAGACATTCCAGGGCCTTATTGATGAGGGTATTATTGAACGAGAAATAAAAGATTCCGACAAATTGAGAATCTTCTCCTTTTTTGAAGACGGTTAAAAATGCAGCTTACTGATTGAGAACTTGAATTCATACGTTTTTTTTCATTTTGAAGTAACGTCATATGCTTAATGCGAATTTGGTTCTTCTAAGACAAGTCCTACTTAAGTCATTTTTTATATATAAGCGGTTCCTCGTGGTTTCTCCTTTCTCCTCGGAGAACTCTTTCCCGTACCCGGATAAAATATAACCATGTTTACCTGGGCTAATGTAGCTTACCAAATCAAGTTCTATAAAAGCCTATTCAATTAAAACTATCAAATATTTCTTCTTCTTATTTAGTATAGATGGTAGACTTTCACATCTACCAAAAATAGCTTAATGAATAATATAGCTAATAACAATTGTCAAAGCAAGTGTTGACCGTAAAGCAATCGGATATTCCCGTACGAGAACCCATTACTGGAATAATAACACTGTTATAGTGTACGTGTGTGCCAAATTCAAAACCGTTCAGCCGGCAAACCGTGATTGAAGAGGTAATAAACGTTCAAACAGGAATTGCTCTCATCCACAGGTACTTGTGGTTTGGATGTCAGTATCTTGAAAAGCTGATACTTTCCTAAGTTCATTCTCGAGTATTCTGGATCTCTGTATATTGGGACTTTTAATAACTGCCCATGCCTCAAAAACCGTGTCGATCGTTATTCCGGTATTTTTTTCCGCATCAATAATTTTGTCATCCTCATCTCCTTATTTTTTTTTGCGCAACAAACATTGTACAGTCCCCCACTCTCATAGTCCGATCGGACGGCAATCCGACACCGGAGAAAGATCAGATTCAGGACCGACATTTATAAATGTGCTCTCCGATGCACGGGTATAGTAACCACCAACTTCCAGACTCCGGGCTGTTTTATGAAAGTCTCTTAAAAATCACAAAGCGATTTCAGCCCGACCCGGGAATCCGAGACTCAGGACAGACTCAGTGCTATGTGACTACGAGACCAACGAGGCAGTCAACTCCGGCTTGTAGTCCACTGTTTATTATATACGGTACAGTATTTCTTTCCGTTCGTGTCGGATTGCCGTCCCATCGGACTATGAGAGTGAGGGAATAGAGAGTGCACCTGTATCTGCGCGAATGCTTGTGCACTATAATATGTATGTCCTGCGCAGCTGACTGATCTTAGAGAGAACAGCCGCCGTAGCCGACTATCGGCCTGGAAGCCATCATCATCATCATCATATACAGTACAGTTTAGAGTTTGTACGTTGTTATATAAATAGTTTTGTCATAAACTGATATCAGTTCTCAATCATTCAATCGTTTTGAAGTAACTCCACTAATATATAAAGTTGTATTTCCATTTCACGCGCCATATACTGCTGCTGATTGCTTCGAGTTTTCTTTGCAGTTTCTATTACATAGAACTCTATAATATCATTATTTGTTATATTGTTTGTTGAGCTTGTAGGTTAGACATCAGCACATCAAAATCAAGCAAGAAACTTTAAAATTTTCCCAAGCAACTTTGAACCATATGCCTCGGCGTTAAAGTTGAAAATCTAATAAAGATTGTAGTAGCTTGATGTTCTGTCGTCTGAACATATAAGGCCCTTATTTAGCACTGGCTGTATAAATCAACAGCACTGTAGAATTCACTTAAAGACTTGTGAATGATTTTGTGTTTACATACATGGCTTTTTCAAAGCCATTGAAACAAATTGGAACTAATCTTTAAAACAATAAGTGTGTGGAAACCATGGTGGAAACTCATTTTGTTCATGCATTTAGTTGAATTTTAAATTATATTGGATACGTAACGTAATATTTGAAGACCATATTTACATAATCTTAACTTGCTAAACTGATGTTTACTGAGTGCATACAAAAATATTTTATTTGACATTATGGTAGGTATCTAAACTCAATATTTTGTTTCCTACTGACTCTTTGGCTATCTATTTGTTTTTAAACGACTTAAAAAAAAGAAGGAGGTTCTCAATTCAAATACGATTTTTTTTGTACTGACGCCAGCACATCAAGCTACAGTCTATCAATTTTCCTTAATAGATTTTCAACTTTATCGCTGAAGTATATTATGGTTCAAAGTTGCATGTTAAAATTTGACAGTTTCGGGTAGCTGGATGTCTGTACCTATCTAAGCTTAATACTTTTCCTCGTAGTGACTGGTTGCTTCATATTTGTTTTTAACCGATTTCAAAAAAAGAAGGAGGTTCTCAATTCGAATGTGTATTTTTTGTATTGTGTATTGTAACGTACTTTTGGAAGATGGCACGATGATTGCCGTTGTATATATAATATTAAAAATTAAAAACCGGTCAGCTTTTAAACGATATTTGTGGACAGACAGAGAAAAGGACGAGGTCATTTTATGTGAGGATGCAGAAATGCAGTCTAGTCTAGTTTTATATCTAGGTAGCCTTATTTACTATGAATAAATAATCGATTTACTGCTATATGTGCTGTGTTTACCTTGATCTCATAGAATGGTTGTTGTACCCAAACATAACAATTGAAATTATCTCATAAATTCATTATTTTTAAAACTTTATAAAAAAGGGGAAATTTGTTGCGAATACATTTTTTACATGATTATTTCGGGTTTGTGGTATGTATACCTAAGCATCGCTACTAAAAATAATTTGTAAAACATATCGATATGATTAATGAGCTTAATGAAATTAAAGTTAAACACTATTTATATTATAGACGGCTACAGAAACTACGTCATAAATTAAAAATATATAAACATTTATCGGTGCGCACGATACAGTATAAAAAAATACTCGACTATCATCTCGGTATAGGTACCTATTATACAAAAAAAACATTTGACTTCAATTGTTTTTTTTTTTCGTTCTAGTGAACCATTTTTGTTTGTATTGGCCTTGAAACGATCTATGGTGCCTTTACTGAACTATAGCAAGATTTTTTTTCTTTTATGTAATGTTGAAAATAAACTTTATTTATGACTTATAAACAACTAAATCAAGATTAGTGTTATCGCCTACTACAAATAAGTGACCCAATTTCTCGCCCCTGCGCCTAACTCTATAAATACGAACTTCTAGTTTGCTATAAAAATTAGGAAACGAGAGTTGAAAGTTATCAAATACTGACTGTACCTATTTAAAAATTAGTTGACGGCCGAAAGTTTTTAAGTACACAAGTAATCTTGAAATATTTCTTTTAGGCGTTTCTATATGGTTTATGTTAACTGTATCTAAAATTTTCACATTATTTATTTTATAGTGAAAAATTATACCTTATAAATCGCATAAATTGATAAGATAACCGTTACAATAATCTCAATTGCTTTTAAGTGTTTCGAATAATCAGTTGAAGTTTACATACAGTACAGTCAAGCACAGAAGTGTGATTGGATTTTAATTTTCGAAAAAAATAAATAAAAGTAAATACATACCAATTTCGAATAAAGCCAATAGAACGGCGAGGTTCAATGCGGTGAATCCGTATCGGGCCATTTTCTCTAGTATATTTGTTAAGAATCACGGCAAACGACTGAGCTCGGGCTACGGATGAACGATACTGAGACGCTGAACGGCGCGCCCGCCCGACAGCATGACGCCGACCAACGCATTTACACGTAACGTAGGGTAAACCCTTATTAGTTGTTATTGAGGACAGTCCAGTCCAGTTCTTTTTTTTAGAGTTATTCATCATCCCTGGAGTCATGTACCGATTGCGAATTAATTAAGCCGTAAGTACGCGTGTAAATTAATACATACCTACATCAGAATTATAAGGATGTTTTGAAAGTTAACAAGGCTAACTGCAAACCTAGAAGTGAATGAAAGCTGAAATAAAAAGTTTGTAAAATAAGTATTTTTTATAGGTACAGACGCCAGCACATCAGGCTTCAACAACCTGTCAAATTTCCTTAATGGATTTCCAACCTTATCGCTGAAGCATAAAGTTCAAAGTTGATTGGGAAAATTTGTCAGTTTCGGGTACCTACATTGTAAAAAAGCTTGTGATTAAACAAAATAATCCTGACGATGACGATGAGATACAAACGATGTTCAAACAATGTCTTGGTGCAATTATTTTACAATAATGTATGACTAATGGCTCTGACTGTACATTAGCCACCAGCAAGGACTTGATTTAATACCATGAAGTATATTTAGTAGAGTATTTTACGACGACAGCATGCATGGTGACGTCATTGGACCATCATCATATGGATGTTTCCGTATAGGGCCATACGGCGAGGCTGTATGTGTCCACATAGACAATGCAACAGAACTATTATATAGACGTAACTATTGCTAGCTTCCTAGTTATTTCTATGGCATAATATCGGATATATTATATCCGATGATCTAAACTAGCAACACCAAAAAATTTCGTAGAACTTTTTCTCACTCTAGTCGACCATTTGGTTCGTAGCGAAAATGATGTATAAAAAATGCGTGTCAGTTAAGCTTATATTAATGTTTTTAGCTTATAAAATGTACATCTACATGCCTGCACATCAAGCTACCCAAAACAGTAAAATTTTCAAAATCAACTTTGAACCATATCTTTTAGCGATAAGGTAGAAAATCTACTAAGGAAACGTCTACCACGACAGATTGTAGTAGCCTCATATGCTGGCGTCTGTAACACCTTTAATAACATAAGAAAGGCTAAAGAAGAATTGGGAGTTGAGTATTACAACAGTAGTCAGGATTTTTAAGAAACTAGTTCTTGGCAAAATAGGTAACCAGGAAAACATTTACTTTCAATCCCGTATTGAGTAATTATGACAACAGGCTGTTTTCCCCACCAATATATCACTTGTAGTAATAGGAAAAATTATGATTTAAGTTTCCCAGAGGTATGAAATTACTCGCTTCAAGAATGTGACTGTCAGTTGTTTATTCGTAATGTTTTAACACGGATAGACGGTGATCTATTGCTTCAAATTAAAAAAATACATATTTTGATTTTATATAAAACTAGATTCATGATATAAAATTTGTTATTACGTATTTATAAGTATCAAAAGTACATCAGATATGAATTTTCCCGCCTGACACCCGAACGCGTGGACACCGCACAGTCCGACTAAAGAAATATACTCGTACTAAATCTTTGGCCAGGATATCAAACGAAGATATTCAAGGTTACCTATGTGGTATTGTTTTTTTAGCTTGTCCCATGTTTTTTTGTCATAGTTTATACTTATAAAAGCTCTTGGCTTGGTAACAGCTACACAGGTCGATCGATCATAAGGTTAAGGACCGCTTGGAGCGGTCAGTCCGTGGATGGGTGAACATCTTGTCATGACGAGTTCTTCCTCCATGTTAATTCCGTGAGTCTCCAACTCTTCAGCTTTATAGGATTAGTTTAGATTGATTGCTTCCATTTCTAGTAGATAATGGTTATTGCATTGCATTAAAATATTATAATGCCAGCATGGTTTAGATCATGATTCATAGGTGCATCTGTGTAGCGGGTGCAGTTTCGTAATACCATCGCTGATATACAATAAATTAGGACAATGCAATATAGTTAGCTCTCTGTCCACTTAAGTACATATATCTACCGTATTTTTTATATTATCATGGTAAACTACGTTTGTCAACTTTTTTGCTGTCTAAAGTCTAAATCGCAAGAGTTACCGCGCCTCTGGCACCCGAAGACCTCCAGAGGTAACAAAGATGATGCGGGAGGATAGGATCAACCTGATTTCCCACTTAAAAAAGGTATAGCTAAAATTATGATTAATTGTAAGCAAAGAACTGCAAATGGAAGGAATCCTTCGAAAGATGAAGGTGAATTATAACTTGTTTCTCTAGCTCAAAAGTGAGCTACTAAAGTCTGAGCTTTTCCTTGCAGGCAATGTTTTGTCTAGCGTGGGCGTCTGCCTGACGTAATGCATGCAAACAAAGTATGCTCCGAAACCACTTTTCATGGTTCCATAACCGTTGATTTAAAATTTTCATCCAAGCTTTCATTTCTTGTTTTCATGCAGCTGATTAACCAGTTTAGATGCTCTGTCAATACGCTCTGGCTTTTACTAAAAGAAATAACATTGAATTATTTTATGCCCTGTCAAATAAATAAGAGTTACGAAATTAAATTAAAACGGTAATATGAAACCTCATTTGCTGCAAAAAAATATATTATTAGTTTCCAAACTTTTTCGATCAGGAGAATTTATTGGTTTAACGAGTCGTAGTGTAATTAAATTTAGAATTTTTTGCGTACCTATTGCTAGACCTATGTAAGTTGACTTTTTATTTAAATAAAAAAATGTGACTTTGTTAAAAATCTAAAATAGATCCTTTTTAAATCCGGTAGAAGGGGACATTGCCAAATAACGGTAAAAGGACGCATGTGCAACAGAGATAGCATTCCCACCATAGCTCTTCTTCATAATTCAAATATTAACAATGATAATTGCTACTCCATCTATTTATTAAGCAATTTTGATGCCTTTTTGAGAATTAAATTTCTTGTGCCTGATTTTGTTTTATCCAAAATATTGTCTTAAATCGAACACCAGCGACTATCCTACTTTTT
This sequence comes from Heliothis peltigera, assembly GCA_958496145.1. NCBI lineage: Eukaryota > Metazoa > Arthropoda > Insecta > Lepidoptera > Noctuidae > Heliothis > Heliothis peltigera. Next base: position 6,804,516 of record OY292337.1, read on the forward strand.
CGTAGCATTGTCGCCATTCTTGCGAGAATCGTTAAATATGTTCGATAATTTTAATAGTGTGTTTTACACATAGTGCGTTCGATAGATGACCTACATACATATGTAGGTATATGACTCTCTGCAATGAAAAATGGTTTAGAAGAGGTTTAAATTCTAGATTGGTAAATATTTTCGGTCAAATAGCTCAAAGAATCATATTATCAATACATGCTTTGAGATCGTTTGTTTCCTAAATTGGACATCAGAAAGGATTATAAAATGGTTTTTTTACTATGACAAGTCTAAATTAGAATTAACTGTTCCCCGAGGTTCCATCTGCGTCCCCAGAGAACTTCTCCCCGCATCCGGATAAAAAGTAGCCCTTGTCCTTTCTTAGACTCTAGCCTATCTGTGTGCTACATTTCTTTTCAATCGGTTCAATGGTTTTGGCGTGAAAGCATGTCAGACAAACATACAGATAGAACGGGTTAATTTCGCATTTACGAGTATAATATTAAGTAAAGATTTGCATAAACAGTTGTCATGGAAACGCTTACCATGCGACACTAATCATAACTTTTATCATATGAATTCAGTATATTGGTCAGTTTTATCATAACAGTTTCAGTGTTAGGGTGACCAGGATTACCTGCACCCACACGCAACTAAATCAAAAAAACTAAATTTTGATTCGTATTTTTGAGATAAGAACGGCTTTGGTCAGGCATTTGTTAGAACTTCAATAATTCGATTTTTTAGTATCCTTATAAACATTATATTTTTATGCTTTAACTTTACTGCAGACTAAGCATGGCGATTTTATATCTATTCTATTAAGAAAAGACAAAGCTTTTTCTGTCAATGTCAACATATCTCCTGCCTGAGCATGGAGCGACCTGTCAACTCGCATATAATCACTTGTAGATTTATGTCGATCGAAGAAAAGAAAAATGACACTCAATGTCAAACTGTCACTTTTCTGTCATTATGTCCATTCTCCGATAAACAAAACTTGTTTCTACGGTTACCATGCTAAGCCTGCTGAAGTGCATTTTGTTCATTCTTTACAATCAAAAATAAACTGAGTGAACCAGTTACCAAGATATATGAAACAAAGCCAGAAAAAGCATTAATTTATGAAAGTTGGAACATTCTGGACGCATTAACTGTTGGCATTCTTTTTAAAATGTTTTACTTCAGTTTATTCCTTTAAATTGAAAATGGGATTGAAATCTTTTCCAGTTTGTGAAAAGCTTAAAAACCAATATCTTAACTAGCATAATACTTATCATTATCATTTTACCTGGGGAACTACAATTTACCCACTCTTACCCCAAATAAAATTTGGAATAAGGGCAGGAGGCTGATGATAACAATGAATCATCTTCATCTCCTCCTCCTTTTCCCAACTATGTTGGGGTCGGTTTCCAGTCTCACCAGATTTAGCTGAGTACCAGTGTTTTACAAGGAGCGACTGCCTATCTGACCTCCTTAACCCAGTTACCCGGACAACCCAATACACCTTGGTTAGACTGGAGTCAGACTTACATAAACATACACAAACACACTAAATAGCAACTCTATCTAAGTACCTGCTTACAGCCACAGAACAATTATTTTTCTTGGGATATCGGGGAGACATATCTTGGACCCTGCTGAAGGATGTATTTTTGGCTTACATTAATATATTTTACTAAAGATGGAAGTGACACGTTACAGAGATACTTTAACTATGTTATGCAATGTGAACAAGAAAAAAAACAACTGACCATTGTTGTGAAATGACTCAGGTGTAACAGGAAAAAATATTGTTTATACTTCTCACCACCAAACAGGCTAAAACTGCCTCTTCACACGGTTCTGTACAGACGCCAGCACATCAAGCTACCCGAAACTGTATTTTTTTTTCCCAATCCACTTTGAACCATGTGCTTTAACAATAAAGTTGAAAATCATATTCTGATTGTAGTAGCTTGATGTGCTGGCGTCGGTATGTGGTTTGAACGTACCTATGATAAATACGCTTGAGAAAATGTTTTCAGTTTGTAACTTTGTGTCTGAGTACAGTTATCTGAATTCAATATTGGAAAGAGGTTAAAATTAAAAAAAAAGAATAAATCCTTTATTTTCTGTTCTATTCAGATGCGAAAAGAAGTGTCTTCGTTACTCGACGAGAGACAGCCATAAAATTAAATAAAATAAACGTTGTGATTTAACGCTCAATCTCTGTATGAGAAAAGGCGTTTGCCCAGCATTCACAGCATTGGGACAAACAATTTAAATTTAAATACATCTCGATACGTAATTATATAGTTGGCATTTGTTATACCTAAGTGATTCTAAAAGCTAATTGCCTACTTGGAAATCATTCACAATAAGAGAAGCATAGTAAAAGCATAAGAAAACACAATCCTTCAGGCCATAAAGAAAACACATCAATGTTGCTGCAATTCCTACTAAATCTGGACTTCAAAACATTGTGACCTTGTTACAAATTCAACAAACGCAATCTTTCGTCATGGTGCGTGACCTGTCAATAGTCTATGGTGTCATCTACCGACTAATGTAATCATTGATGGTAGCGCCCCAATTTGCCATTGTTGTTTGTAATTATACAGTACTGCACAGTCGTGGTGGCCTAGTGGTTAAAGTACCAATGCGGGTTCGATTCCAGGTCGAGCAATGTAAAAATGTAAAATGTAATGTAAAATGTAACTTTTCTAAGTTATACGTACTTTCTAAGTTTATCTTGGACATCAATGACTGATTAAAGGTGAAGGAAAACATCTCGAGGGAACCTGGACTATAAACTCTGAAATCACCAACCCGCATTGAGAAAGCGTGGTGATTGACGCTCAATCCTTCTCCATAGCAGAGGAGGCCTGTGCCCAGCAGTGGCACGATAAATAAAGCTGTGATGATGATGCATACGTAATCTGTGTTGATTGCAATAGATTGTTCGGATTGAAGGGATTTTTAGTATAGGTATTTTTATCAGAAACTAGCTTCGTAAACTACTTGCTACCTAGTACTTACATAGTGTACAAAAAGGTTTTATTAGAGAAAACTTGACTGCCTCGTTGGTCTAATAGTCAAAAGGCACGACTGCTGTGCACGGGGTCTTTTGTTTTTCGTGGGAAATCATCAAATGACCCCTCCCGCTGAGGGTGCAGCTGGGGGGAATGTCAGACTCTTACTGACTAAAACGGGGTCTTGGGTTCGATTCTTGGGTCGGGTTTTGTGAAACTTTCATAAAGCAGCCTGGAGTCTGGAAGTTGGTGATTTATTCACCTGTGCATCGGAAAGCACGTAAATGCGTCCCATCGGACTATGAGAGTGAGGGAATAGAGATTGCACCTGTATCTGCGCCAATGCTTGTGCACTAAAATATGTCCTGCGCAGCTGGCTGATCTCCATAAAAAAAATAGCCGCCGTAGCCGGCAATCGGCCTGGATGCCACCATTAGAGGAAAAACAAAATCACAATTTAACCGTTAAACTTTTAAAGTAGACGAGGAAAACTCCTTCACAAACAACTAAGGTATATACATACATATGCTAGCGAAGGAGGTGGCGGAGCGGCTGAGACCGCACCGCTCATCCCAGCCGTCGCGGCAGGGCTGGTACCGGTCGACACCACGGGCGCCGAGTGTCGAGGCATGACTCCCGACCACCGTAGGCGCGGGTTTATGGGCAGTGAGTGTGGGTAGCTCACCGTTCGTACGTCTAGGGACGACAGGCCCGTGTTGGCGGCGCGTTCTGTTCCACGCGCTCCTCGAAGAGATGTCAGCAACACAGGAGGGGCCCCTTCAGGGCCAAGGTCTGCTTGGGCTGCGGGTTGTTCGTAAGAGATACCGTGGCCCTGGCACACAGGGACCTCCAGAAGGAACACAGTGGGTTTTAGTCTGACACTCCCTCTAGCTGCACCCTCAGCGGGAGGGGTTATTTGATGATTTCCCACGAAAAAAAAGGCATATATGTATATTTAGATAATAGATATGACGCTACAACTAAAACACGTTTTGTATCACTTTGTCGTGGTACTTGTGTCTGCAATTTTTGTCTACATATAGTTTCGTAGCTCTCAACCAAAGGAAGTTTTGAATTCCGAATTTGTATTTCAAAAACTTCATTGCAATGTCATGACGAATTCTATAAACATTTTGATTGAACCAAAAAATTCCATGTTGCTAATTAAAGTCCCCTGTCTAGGGCCTCTGATTAAACAAAACGAGACGAAAATGTGTGTCCACTCCTTCATGTCAATACTGTTAAAGTATTTTTTTAAACGAACCGATTTCCAGTGTTGTGATATTAGGTAGCATTGCACAAAGATTGTGACCACACACACAATAGACTTTCCAAAGAACAAAAGACGAAAATTCTTTAAAAGGTATCGCTTATGTAAGCAAAGCTTGTGCTAGGTATGAAAAAAAAACAAAACACGATCGGTTATATGGTTTCATTTGGTGACAAAGGCAAACAACACACCTAGCTGTGACATCACACAAAGTGTCGTCATGTTCCCATATTTGACAATCCATTGAAGGACTGACGCTTTAGTTCAAAGTTAGTGCCTTTAGTGACATCATTCGTTACCTTCACTTGTAGGTTAGGTAGGTACAGTCGCAGCACATCAAGATACTACAATCTGTCGCATTTAGTTTACAGATTTTCAACTTTATCGCTGATGCATATACATAGTTTAATGTTGATTTGAAAATTTCAAGTGGCTTGATGTGCGTCTGTAGGCGTCTGTACATGAGCAGTTTCGAATACGATTAACCTTCAAATTTTCAGTTAGAAAATAACACTAACTATGACTGTGATTCTAGAATAAAAAGTAAAGGTACACCTACTAAGATTCTTTGACTAAAAAACGAATCATAAATTTTGTTTGTTTGAAGACTATTTTTTCTCGCTGAAGTGTAGATTGGTATTTTATTTTTATCTTTTTTCTTACTGACTTATGAAATAAATAAGAAGAAAATAAAATTTAAATAAAAAGGAGAATAACGCGTCAAAAACTCATCCGCATCGCTGTCAGCAGGGATCGAGCCCAAAAGGCTGGCCGCATTGCCACTTCGAATGGCGATGTTGATTCGTTGGCCAAGGTATTGGCCAGCCCTTTGGTCAGTACCTATTTTATAAATGTGATGCAACATGAAGGAAGGAAAAATAGATGACTAAAATACGAGTATACAGGCCTGCGCAAGGTATTTCTTAGTAATTAATTCACATTTATTACTTATTGATGACAATTTACCGCAAGATGTCTAATGTCATTTGTTTTAAAGAGGAAACAAATGAATAACAACCCTTTGCGATAATTTAGTAGTTATTTTCATTAATTAATGGTAAAACTAATAAGTAAACTGAATCATACTTGCATTGAATAAATAATATAAATGTTTTAAAACTAGTATGTAGGTATTATACCTCTACCACCATAAGAAAATGCTTTAAATTTTTAAAAAATACATCAAAGGCACAACGTTAGCTGTAAACACTATAGGTTGCATAATTATGTATCTATCCTTTTTCAATTGCGGTACATATTTACGGATAGATAAACTTTTATTATAAGCAAGGCTCTTACAGATTTATATGTGACCCAAGAATTATTTATGGTTCTGTTATTCGTTTTTTCCATTCGATCCCAGACAATGTGACGTCATCAGCTGTAGACATAACTTCGATATCTCTAACCACTCTTTTGTACTAAACTGAATTAATAAAATTAAAAGAATTGTATTTTTAACATTTCAAATTAATTTAACTAATTTAGTTGGTTTTAATACCAATTATTTAAATATAAAAGGAAGAAGCTGCATACCTATTTTAAATTTATTTATGTCATAAGCTAACAGATTATTATCCTAATAAACACTTATAAAACTAACAATTTCGTATGGATTTATCTAAAATTGTTTTAAATTCATTATATGTAGAAACTATGTACTAATCGTCGACATACACATTTATATTCATAAATACTAATTAAGACGTATAAGCAAGTTTAAGAGTTGGCACACGATATGCAGAAGTAGAAAGAGCTGCACCGACAAGAACTAGCTGCACTTAAGTTAAAGAAGAATTTTGAGACTTTTCTTCTGACTTCTTTTATGTTGTAGTACCTGGCATACACTAGTTACAGGTTACAAAAAGGTTGTTCTTGATAAGTTTCTAAGATGGTTTATTCAAGGAGAATCATATGGAATGCATCTTCTAGGGGTGTTCCTATCAACAACTGGGGACGCCCTCTTCAAGGATACTTGCTTCAATACGAAATTTGGACAAGGAAAAGCGCAAAGTATCATGGAACATTTCTTCAAGGTAAGTTATAGGTCATCTTGATATACCATTATGGTTCATAATTGCATAAGCGTGTTGGAAGCAATGCTAATATTACGTGGTGTACTTAAGTATTCAGTTTTACATATTTGTGCAGTCTAACATGGCCTTTATGACCCATTATTACCAAAAATATTCTGAATGTAAATGGGGATGATTTATTTTAATGTTTGACGGTTTATTAAGCCCTGTTTATTTGACAGTGTCTGAAAGAGAAGAATTGAGGGTCTAAAATTGCAATTGTTAGCAGATATTGCAAGTTTTATTCGAGTCTGTTCTGATCAGATAAATAAATCTCTCCGTAGAGTGACAATGCAGGATCAGGAAACAGGAAACCTTTCGAGTATCAAATGTGTGATGAACAACAAATGTGCATGACTCAATCACAACTTGCTTCTCACTTCACTCGTTTTTGGCATAATCGTCGAGGCTAGATCAACGTCGTTTGCCATAAATAAAAATAGAATAGAAGTGTGCATGAGAAAAGAAAAAGCAAAATCTTCAATATGAATAATAAAAATAAAAAAGATGCATTTTTAGTTTTCCCATTTGACAATGTGAATACTTTCAAATAAAATTGTGAATTGTCCTCTTTCATTTATATGACTTTAGACATTCGACCGGTTAATAAATAAATTACTACAAAAATTCATCAGTTGGTATTCGTTCAGAAAATCGGAATAAAATCATTCAGGTAGCCTTCAGACGATAAAAATGTATTAAGACGTAAACTTAACTTGAATGCATACGAACAAGGCAAACTAATCAGTCAGAACTGGCTAGAACAATGGGTGTTTACAAGTTTTCCGATGGAAATTATTTTGTTATAGATACCGTAATTTCATAACTCTGACTCAATGGCTATGGCGCGCAATTTTACATAACTTGTTATATTATGGATGGAATACGTATAATGACTGCCTATAATTACCTTAACATATTAATCAATCATTAATATGGGTTCTCACGTTTGTAACTCCATCTTTGCATTTTGCACTAGGTATCGTTAAATCAGTAATCAATTTATTTGTGCACAAAGTTAAAGGATAGACTCAGTCAATCGAAGCATTTGTCATTATCCAAAAATCTTCCAATTATCCAAAATGTACTTTCCGTTTTCCCTTAATTCCGTTTCCCTACCTTCAACCTGACATTGGCTTACCACAAAACATAGCATTTGAGACTCATATTTAAATGACAGTCCTTTATTTCATATTTGAATTATCATATAATCCGATAATAACCATTACTTGTTCCCGCAAAACTAGTACTTAAAAACAAGTGACAATCGTATCATATAGCACGAAGCCACTATCTACCTCAGTCCCCGAATTTTTCCGTTTAAGCGCGATAGTGATCCTAGCTTCACGGACAGGAAGGGAGGCGCCTCGGATCCTATCTAAGTAGGCCAATTGCTTGTTTATTAAAACCCGCCCTTGTTTGACCCTCTTTGTAACAAGTCACGACAGGTCAGACACTGAAAGCAGCTTTACTGTCAGATTTTCAAGCTTCATTATTTCGCCTTCATTTGCTTTGGTTTTCCTTAGTTCATGTGTAAATTATATATTGGCTGTGGGTAGGTATGAACCACGAATAATGTATCGCGATCTGAAATTTTTGGTGTTGAGTTGGTATTTGAATTTGTGAATCTAAGTAAAATTGTATTTAAAAACACCTAATAGGTTTTTGTGGAATAAAACTATGCTACAGGCCTGAGTACAGACGCTAGCACATCAAGCTGCCGAAACTGTCATTTTTTTCCATTCTACTTTGAACCATATTGCTTCAGCTATAAAGTTGAAAATCTATTAAGGGAATTTGACAGTTTGTATTAGCAATATGTGCTGTCGTCTGTACAAAAGGAGTTAAGTATACCTCTTCTAAGTGACACACTCTATCAATTGTTTAGCAAACTTCTACGGAGTGGACTGCGGGTTCTTTAAACCTGCCTTGCCTGATGGGGACCCCATGTCATAAATGTGTTCATAATATAATCATTTTCTATGGAACAAGAGCTTTGTAATTGCAGCTCAGCTAGAAAAAATAGTCCTAGAGTTCGGAAACATTCCCAATCTCATCAGTGTGTTATGCCAGTTTTTCTAAACAGGTATCGACAAACAGGAAAAAATATCGTCAAAGATTTAATTTTCATAATAGCTACTTGTAATTCATGATCGGAGTAACCGATATAATTCAATACTTTTGGGGACTGTAAGTGGAATAGGCGATGTCAAGCTACGTTGAAATGGTAACAACAAGCCTATCTGATAACAAATGAATACAAAGGAAACTAATTGTGGAATGTCCAGATAAATAGATAAGAATATCGTTTAACACGCCAGCTTGTCTGTAGAGGGTATATGCTTAAACCCATCAACATACAAAAAGGGACTCACGTAAGTAATATTTCTTCTAATCTTTCTAATCTGCCTCGTTGGTCTAGTGGTCGCAATGCACAACTGCTGTGCACGGGGTCTCGGGTTTGATTCCCGGGTGAGGCCGAAATCGCTTTGTGGGTTTTGAGAAATTTTCATAAAGCAGCCTGGAGTATGGAAGTTGGTGATTGATTCACTCGCGCATCGGAGAGCACGTAAATGTCGGTCCTGCGCCTGATCCGGAGATGTCGGATTGCCGTCCCATCGGACTATGAGAGTGAGGGAATAGAGAGTGCACCTGTGTCTGCACGAATGCTTGTGCTCTATAATATGTCCTGCGCAGCTGGCTGATCTCCATAAAAGAGAACGGCCGCCGTAGCCGACAATCGGCCTGGATGCTATCATCATCATCATTTCTTTGTTCTAAGGGCTATGTTCGAATAGGCACTATTTGCGAAATAAATTAAAAAATCTCAAAGAATTTGAATGAAATTATCTACCAAATAAACTAACTGGAACTTATTGGTAGGTGGTGAAACAGGCTCCAAATATTTAAACGATTCTTTTAAATGCTATTACCAGCCAGTGGTATCTAAGTTTGTCCTAGATAGTTGACAAATTTGAGGTCACATGAATAAATATTTTTGCAGTTGCACAGCAAGTTGCAGTGCACATCGATATTTCACAGCGAACATTGTCAACGGGACTATGGTTCTCATCAATAACTGCCTTATCGATCAATCGAATTTCATCGTGTTTCAGCCTATTTAAGTTGATCCACTGTTGGATGTAGGCTTCGCCTAAATAATACCAGCAAATGACTCGTATATAGTCATAGTTATCATGTAATAATTCTTCCTACAGAATTGTGAACATCCTACTAAAATTATGGATGGATGGATGTTTGTTACTCTTTAACGTAAAAACTACTAAATGGATTTTAGTGAAACTTGGCAGTTATGTAGGTTATACATCAGAATAACATATAGGCTACATTTTATCCGGATGCAGAAAGTAGTTCCCTCGAGAAGCGGGTGAAACCGCTGAGAGAAGCTGGTGTAATACATACTCTGTTTATTCAAAAGCTGTTAAGAAGAATTTGCTTCTTTGTAGTTTTATGGCTTAAAATGTAGGTCGCAGTGGCAACTAAGTATCATTTTGTACAAAAAGTATGTGGTAACGTTCCCGGGACGTAACTGTCAAACTTTTGTCATTCTTTACAAGGATTACCATTGGTTTACTTATACTTCGCGAAAACATTCTCTTTTATATTTCCTAGTTATATAATACAGTCCCATAAGTACTTATTATTGATGTCATAGCATCATCTGCGTAGCCTTTTCTCAAGCTATGTGGGGGGTCGGTTTGTTGTCCCACATGTACCAGTAGTTACGTGGAGCGTGGTAAAAGCATCAGCTTTCAAGTATGAGTGTACGGGCTCGATTCCAGGCCAGGGAAGTACCAATGCAGCTTTTCTATAATGTAAGTACTTTCTAAGTATGTGTAAAGTTGAAGGAAATAAGGAATGAATCTTGAGGAAACCTTGAATAGAGTGTGTAATCACTAAACCGCATTGAGCAGGCGACGTGAATAACGCTCAATCCTTCTATGTATATTTACTAGACGAGGCTTGTGCCCAGCAGTGAGACCATAAAAAGGCTGATGATGATGATGACGTGGAGCGACTGCCTATCTGACCTCCTCAACTTTACAACATTAGTAGGCATAACATAAATAAAGACATAGCATATTATGAACCTACGTTCTAAGTACGTGTATGACTTCGCCTGTGTTTTGAAGGCTGCTAATGATGTCATCGTTCACCGCTGATCACCATGCCTAGCATACAGATAGCACCATTATCCTATAGATAATGAAGGCAACTTCCATGTTTGGCAGTCCATAACACCTGATCCGTAACAGTAAGTAATACATATACTAGTAGATATAAATCACAACTTCATGAAAGCATATCTTGAGTTGAAGTTCTATAACTTTGTGTAGTTTTCTCCTTTTGCGATCTTTACTATTCGTACAATAATTTTCTACTACATTATTATACTATTTACTGTTTAACTGCCTAGCTTTTTTATCAAATTCCTAGTCCCTAGGCTTTTTAAAATTAAGAGAACAAACTAACAAATGCCTGAGTACTCAAACGCGAACGTCTATTGATGCTATTCCATTATCATCATCATGTGCCTAACCGATTTGCCAACTATCTTGGGAATGGCTTCCAGCCTGACCGGTTGCAGCTGACTACCAATGTTTTACAAGGAACGACTGCCTGTCTGACCTTCTCATTTTAGTTAACCGGGCAACACGATACTCCTTGGCAAGACTGGCTGTCAGACTTTCTGGCATCTGACAATTTGTAACAACTGCCACATTAGAATGAACCACCAATTTAATATGAGCTCAAAAGCTTACTTTGATAGGTTAGCTACTTCGCAAATGCTAGGATGTCTTACTTTTAAATCCTGAAACAATACCGATATTTTTTTATATACTAGACCATAAATTACACAATAATTACGCAAATTAACCTTACTATACTACACATAATTAAAGATCACGCTTGAATTAACCTAGGCAATAGATTGGGAGGGGAAAAACATTCAAGGTTTATTACTCTTTCTAGCTATCTTAACTTTTATTACAATGGTATAAGGATTAAAATTGATTCATGTGGTACAGCACTTTAGTCATAGCCACTTTCCAATGGTAAATGGGTATAGTACCTCGGAACAGTCATCTTCAAAGCCCGCAATAGTCATGTTCTTCAGATTTATTTTGTTCTATCCGGGAAAATGGTAAGGGAAATTGAGATCTACCAACTTACATTTAAGTCTTAAATCCTTTATTTTAGTACTGAGGTACCTTCTTTGCGATAAAGTAAGATTTCTATAAATTATATTTATTTTTCTAGTCAAACCATCTTTGGTCGTTAAGTTGTGCTGTTTAGTGCCCAGCTCGGCTTCCCCACAAGGTAGCACGCTCAAGGTAGTTTTATCTACATCTTCAATATCTTTCAATATTGTATGCAAATGTGTTACCACTTCTTCAATAATTCGTCATCCTAGGTGGCATGTTGATCTCAACCACTGGGATCTTGCACAATCTATTTTTGTACAAGATAAACTATCTATGCTGGGGTTTCAACAGCTAAAGTACTGTTTAGTTGATTTCTAAGATCCACTTGAGATATATCACGCGAGGAACCCCCAGTAAACAATCGTTGATAAAACCCACTATTTACGTACCTACTCTCATAGATAAACAAAAATTGCTTTCAATTATTGTAATTTCTAGTAGTATATTAATCACTAGCGGTCGCCCGCGGCTCCGCCCGCGTGAATGTCGGTTTTCGCGACAAAAAGTAGTCTATGTGTTGTTCTGATATATAACATATAGAGGACCCCCGCGACTACGCCTGTGTGGATGTCGATTACTGCTACCAAAGCTTAACTTTTGTCGGGATGAGAAGCTCGCGCTCGGACCTCCCGCCTTATTATACCTACCGGCCGACCCGCGTCGAGCGCGGCAATGACACGGGGCGATGGCTGATTATCGTATTTTATGTATAAGTTTGGTATTTCTACACCGATTTCTATGATCCTTTTTTATAGAATATGTAATAATGTTATCTTTTGTTAATTAGGGATGAGTGAGAATATTATAAACATAAGAGTTAAAGAAGCAATAACAAATAATCAGAAAGCTCCGAACTGGTAAACTATCGGGAGTTATACGTGTTATTGTGAGTCAACCATTAAAGATAGACATATGCTGTTGTGGAATATTTTTTTGATAATTTTATGTAGGTAGAACATTTCCGTCATACATGATTTCTATGTAGCTTTAACCAATAAGGCTGCACACGCGACGAAAGCTTAAAAAATGGTGTAACTTCTCCCGTTTTCCCAACATTTTCCTTCACTGCTCTGCTCCTATTGATTGTAGCGTGATGAAAAGTATCCTATAACCTGCCCAGGAGTATGAAGAATAATTGTACCAAGTTTCATTAAAATCCGTCCAGTAGTTTTTGTTCCTATTAATAACATACAGACAGACAGACAGACAGACAGACAGACAGACAGACAGAAAGACAGACAGACAGACAAAAATTTTACTGATTGCATTTTTGGCATCAGTATCGATCACTGATCACCCCCTGATAGTTATTTTGAAAATATATTCAATGTACAGAATTGACCGCTCTACAGATTTATTATAAGTATAGATAACGTTTATATGCAAGGACTTTAATGAAAGTTAATATTTTGAAGAAGTTAATTTCAGGAACCATTTTTGTTTTTAGCTTACTTAGTACGCCATCTACCGTGAACAATATACAACTCCAAGTGGCAATGCTTAAATATGACTACAAGATGGTACGGGTTATAGAGATGCTGTTATAGAGAATTCACCGTTTGGACAGAGATGGCGCTTCTTTCAAAAACAAAAACATCATTTTCCATGTTTATTCTAAAACTAAACTCCTTTCATAGTGGCAAATTCTAACATTACAAGGAGTAAATTAATTAATTTAGGAAAATAAATATACAGTTTTTCGCTGTTTTCTCGAAACAGTCTTTTTTCTCTTACCTATTGCGTTTTAGGGGAGGAATAATGATTTTGATATAACAAATCTTTAATTGGTAACTAGATCACTGCAGAAGTTGTTTGTTTCCTTGTGATTAGAAAATGTCAGCACGTGTCTTACCCAAGTGTCTTGCACTTCTACAACGCATTTCAATGCGTCAAATGTCACCATTGTATTTAGGGGTGAACACAAATCTGAAGTTTCTCATAGTTACAAACAATATTATGGATACAGTGGCGAATTATTTTTATTTATTGAGATGATGATGGCTTCCAGGCCGATTGTCGGCTACGGCGACCGTTGTCTCTAAGGCGATCAGCTGCGATTTATTGAGATAATAAATCATTAAAAGCTAGGAAGCAACTAAGTTGTAATTAACTTAAACGTTAAATATTGTTATGCATTCTTACACTTTGATGTCGTTGATGTCGATAGGTACCTAAACTTCTTAATTCTAACGAATTCTTAACGTTACTGCATAGTGTAGATAAGCCTCAAAATAAGAAGATACTGCATAAGCCTTCAGACAACTACCTTTTCCCCTAAAAGGTACAGACGCCAGCACATCAAGCTACTACAAACTTTCAAATTACCTCAATAGATTTTCAACTTTATTGCTAAAGCATATGGTTCAAAGTTGATTGGGAAAATTTTACAGTTTCGGTTAGTAAAGTGCCGTCTGCAACTACCTACTGCAGAATGTCCCAACTATATCATGGGGACCATACCCACATGACATTTCATCAATCCAAACACAGTACGGAAGTGCCATAGTGCGTTTAAGAAGGACAAGTCTGATTGATCATTTCACTGGCTTCCTGTATCCCGAGGCCATCCACTATTGTTGATCGAGAAAAGCCGAAAACTAATTAGCCGCCATCTTAAAAACACTAAAGAGTTCATTGCTATTGGTTTTTTTAACGATATTTACAATTTAAGTTTTACGGCTTTTGTTATTCTTGTAAACAGTTATAGGTATATCTAGGATGGAACTGTAATAATGTATAACCTGCTTACTTACTCATAGACATCCAAGCCTCCAAGAAGAACTGGAAACAGTGCAAATAAGTCTCTAATCTACCTTACAGTCTTTGGAGCAGGTAGATAGAAGGTAGCTATATAAAAGGCATTTTAGATAATTAAGCAAGGCTTGACAATTGTTTGGACAGGTCTCGTAGCGATGGAAGCATAGCATCTCGAAACCTTTAGGTTTAGAAATACCTCCAGAAGGAATATACCTAGTGGGTTTTGGCCTGAGAATCAAACAAGGACCTTTGACAAAATTTATCATGGAGAATCTTCCTCAAAATGCAGGTTATTAAATTCTTTTTACCTCCTTCTAAAATGGAGGTTTACCAAATTCAATTGGCTTTTTGTTGACATTTCTAAAATATACCTACCAGGATACCCTTACCTACCTAAACGTTATAAGTATAAATACTTAGCAAATACATTTCTGGATGTCTTCGTATTATGAAAGTTCAGGGTTTGTTCCATCAGCGTGTCTGTGCATTCCACTGTGACCTTTAGGAAATTTGGCGCCAGTGACATTCCTCGCCTACCGATAAAACCTTTAGACATTCAGATACCGACCATAAAATCTCCTTTGCAGGATCGTTGTTACAAATATCTCTTTTGAGGAGCTTGGCGAATTGCCAACACAAATACGGTTTCGAGGTATTTTGTAACAATTTTTGCATATTCAAATATTTGAAAAATCTTTATTTTGAGAAAGCAGTACCTATTATCCTACAGTCTATGAAAAAATTACCATTTACTCATCGTATCATTTACTTGAAATTCAAACCATTAAAACGTAATTATAGAAACCAAAGACCAATGTACGTATAAGTAGTCTAATTGAAGCTTTCCAATTACCAATTCGTAATAAAGGAACGTACTTATTAAACGCTTTCAATAAAATAGGAAGTGCACAGTCATCGGCTCTTAGGTATGCCAGCGTGGCCCTGAGTACTAAATAACAGATTTTTACCAACCATTTGTAAGGCTATATTCTCAGAATAAGTAGTGCCGAACTCATAATGTCATGGAGTGAAAGGATTCGGTTTAGTCAACGGAATGTCGGTGTCTAGCCATTGTCTGTACAAGGTACAAATGTATCATGGAATTTGTACTTGGTATTTCGGGTATAGTACTCACACAGATGACAAAATGTGACGTGTCATTGGCTACGTTCCAAACCTATGAATTGATCGCAAGAAGTTGTACAGTCAGCAACAAGAGTCCACTAACACAATCATAATTACAAAGATTAACTGAAAACTAAAAATGCTAAAGCTGCGTTCAGCAATTATTATATGATACTCGTGACGCAAAATGAAATGACGATCCGCAACTTAATTCTAAGCAAAAGTACGCGCATGTTGCCCATTCCCTTATAGCAATGTTCCGTGACAGCAAAAAAATTGGTGAGCTCTTATAGGAGACTTAAGTGTTCAGGTATTTTTTGTAATATTGATTGCGTTAATGAAGTTTTGTTGCTGATTGTACATACATTATCTTTGCACTGCATTTTCTAAGAAGCATTAACTACGTTCATAGAGAATCTGAAGTGTCATACTACTAATGACAAATTGCTATAAGTACCCTATAACCAATGTCGTTAGTCATACTCAATCTTGAGCTAGTTAGACTGCTATGAATCCTCTTCGTTTCGATCCAACTGACAATAGAGATTGCGTAAACAAATCTCAGTCACCTGCTCCCGATGGACCGGTCTGACAACTCTTTATTTCATGGAAGTCGTTTCCTCAGAACAATTGCAATTAATATCATTTACTCGTCTCACTGACGTGCACTTAAATGTCCCGTATTAATTTAACAGCTTGTTTTTATTTATTATCTGTTTTTATTTTACCAGTACCATCATGCTTCAGCATTGGAATTGATTATATAACAATAAAAGGTTATGAGGGAGGAAGCTTTACTCAGATAGGTAGGTGCGTACCAGAATAACCAGAAATGTCTTTGTCACCAGATTGTTTGAATCCCCCACAGTAGCCGCAGAAAAAGAGTATAAACACATAAGTGTGCAGTAGTTGGTAGCTTTTGAATTATCTCTATACGGCTCTCTTGGTCCTGAATCTTCTGTGGGTGCACCAGGAGGGTGTGTCAGACTTTTACTGACTAAAATCCACTTTTGTTCCTTCTGGAGGTTATGTACCAGGGCCGTGGTAACTCTTGCGAACAATCCAGCAATCACAGCCCCGGCAGGCAATGACGATGACACCTTGCACGTATTCCTACTACTATTATAAAGGCGAAAGTTTGTATGTATGGATGTATGGATGTTTGTTACTCTTTCACGTAAAAACTACTGAATGGATTTGAATGAAACTTTACCACAATATAGCTTATACATCAGAATAACACATAGACTACTTTTTGTCGCGAAAACCGACATCCACGCGGGCGGAGCCGCGGGCGAACGCTAGTTACGAAATAATTAGGAAAAAAATTGCCACTTTGAACGTTAAAAAAGTAAGGTCACGTGCATACTATCAGATTTTATCGTCAGAATCTTGCACGATCCAGATTCGTGACGTAGCCGCCGCCGTATAGTTTTCTACAAGCTTATCGAGAGTAGTTAATTATGCATCTGGTTCGCACTAGTGACAAATGTACCGCAGACCACCGTCCCAGTGTTCCGTCTCAAGATCTCGACTTATGAATAACAAATGTAATCTAATATTTATATCAACACGCTAACGAAACTATTTTGATCCGGTAGCCAATTGATCAGAATAGCTTGAGGCCTATTGTGCGTAACTTTTTTAATTGGATCCATAGATAATGTTAGGACGTGTTATAATATAAAAAGACAGGTCTCCTATATTAGATGGTAGTTATAAATTTGTATGACCGATTAAAGGTGAAGGAAAACATTCCGAGGAAACGTGGTCTATAAAGTCTGAAATCACCAACCCGCATTGAGCAAGCGTGGTGATTAAGACTCAATCCCTCTCTGTGTGAGAAGAGGCCTGTGCCCAGCAGTGAGACGATAAAAAGGCTGGTGATGATAATGACAAATTTGTCAGCTGTCTCAACTACTCCATAAATCAACATAATTTTCTTTTATAACTATCCGAATTCGATTATATTCGACACTTCTGCATAATATTTATACGTAGTAAGTCAAAGTATCTTGTACTTCTGACGTCAAAATGACGTCAATCGAGATGGAAAAAAAGTCGCATGGACATAAATAATATTTGATGGAAAAGGAGTATCAGTTAACTAACTAGACTGAAGAATCTATTAAACTAAACCCGTATCTTATGTGATTAAAATTCTTTTATATCGATATATACATATCTATTCTTACTCGATCTAAATGAAACTTGTGCTCAAATCTATGTAAAAAGTCAATCCCTAAGCCGACCCTAAGTCTCTAAGAAAAACTTCGTGAAACAATTCCTCCCTATAGCTTTTGACTTTTGAAGTGTCTGGGAGAATGTATTTAGAAGACTGGAAACAAGTTATAGTCAAACTTTGGATCACAGTAACCTCACAGTAAGCTTAGATAGCTCGCTGAAACAACGTGAAATTTGAACATATTTTCATTGGGATTATATTCCTGCTTATGGTACTGTGGAAAAATATCTTCTTCATGAAAGATATAGGCTTCCAGGTACCGTTGTACCGTCGGATCTTGAGTAAATTAAACAATAATATTTAACTTCAAGTTTTATTTGTTGTTTGGGAGCTGACGGACGACTGACTATTTAATTATTTAAAAACTAGCTACTTCTTTTTATTATGTTGAGATGTAAAGAGGACACATCTCTACAGTAGGTACTTCGTTCTGAATTTGACTATACCTCATAAAATTTTGAAGTGGCGCTTATTTGCCCAGGAGTTGCTCCTACAAAACAGACTTAAGAAGTTGCTACTACTCAATATGGTAGCAAAGCAACAGAATTCCCTTTGTTCGTGTCACCTTTCGAATCAGTTGTCAGCCAGCAGGTGACCGCACTAAAATGGCTTGTAATTGTTATTTAATCTTGATCTATACGTAATTTATTGTTACAATTCACGTGCCTTATAGGGTTGCCAAAATCACTAACTAGTCTTAATTTTCCAAGTTATATTTTTGAACTGAATTACAACCTGCAAGATATTTATTTTTTCTTATCTGTACCACAATTATAAAGCAGAAGAGTTTGTTTATTTGGTTTAACGCTTATCTTATCTCAGGAACAGGTCCAAATTGAAAAATTTCAGTGTTAGATAGCCAAGAAGGTTTTAGGCTACTTTATATTCGGATGCGTGGAGTTGTTCTTACCGACGGGACGTGGGAAAATGTCTCGTTAATTATTTAAAACAAAGTGTTATTACAACATACGAAAAGTAATTGATCAACATTTGTATAGAAAATTGCTTTATAATAATAAAACTTTAATTCAGACAAAAATTACAGTCCATATTAAAAAGTACGAGATAAACTATCAAAAAAACAAACATCAAATTATTTTAAATATCTGGATGACTCTCTATGAGTCGTCAGCCAGTGCCATATAGTGGGACTCTGGAATCTGTCCGCAACGATGCACACGAGGCTGTTGGAGCTATCGCGCACTTTATAACATTCTGTGAAAAGTTAAACTAAGTACTTTATTACACAAAATAGGGCACACAATTCAAGTCTCGTTCAATATTTTATCATTGCCAAAAAAGACCTGGGACAGCCCTTACTTGCTCCCGGTCGGCAACAGTCATGATCTCACGACATTAGGGCGACGGTAATTATGACAGATAGGCGCTGCATTCACTACTGACTGACTAACACTAATTATGCACACCCCACTGTGTGTGGAATGGACTGTGAAATACTTAAAGATGGTTACTTGGTTGGTTGGACTATTGGCTGGATTATTAGGTGAATATCCTAGTGCACCGCCCTCCTAGAGTTTCTTGCCTGGACCTTCTTCTAAAAGCTTTTATTTAACTTGCAGTGTATGTATGTTGCGGTGAATTCTTCGAACTCAATTTTGAACTTCTGTGGGTTTGTACTTTTGTGGCACTATTTAGACCAAACGGCCAAATGGGGCCGATTTTGATAAATGATAAACAGATGATATCTAAGAAAACTGTAAATAAAAGTCATGGAAAGGCATAAAATTTTGAAAAAAGTAATATGGTTGATTTTGGGTGCAATATCCTGAAAATTAAAAACCTCAAATCAATAAGCTTATGCAATAATATTTACGGTATAATTTTATTAATATGAGAGTCAATCGGCTATTTAAAGATAACTTAGATGTTATTCAAATTCAGGACGTTGCTACACACATATGCGCTGGAATTCCACACACACTGCCAAAGACATATTTTGGGCTATTCTCCAACATAGCATATGCACGACTTGTACACACACAGCTACATATCGGTACTTCATATATGTAAAGCTTGTTTGTGCGCGTAAGCACTTAATCAAACATAATTGCATACAAATAAACGTAGTAATCCGGCAGTGAAAATACCCTTACGTATAATTAATTATAATTTATATTGACATACAACAGTGAGTTGTATTGTTAACGGATATTATAATGTTAACTAACCGACAGTTTATCATAAAATCGTGACGAATATATTTAATCGATATCTTACCTCCAAAAGTTGGCGAGTCAATATTAATTAACGATTATTATTTATTTTTATGGCTTTTGTTTCATATAACACACGTCACACACTGAGTCTTATTCTGCACGATTTTCTAAAAGATTTGCTCTGAAATTATGAGATTGAAGATATAAGATTTATTGATGAAGAATTATTGGACAACTAATACAAAAAGTAAATACTCATAATAAGACTAGTATTGCGGATGGTTTAGAACGCTGAAATATATTGTAAATTATATTAATCTTTATTTTTTGCCAAAGCTAGACTCGACGCTGCAATACTAGTATAAGAATTTTCCCGAAGTTGTTAATCGAATACCTGACTGTTTAGATATGATTGAAAAAAAAAATGAAAATGATATGTACTTGTTAATTTTTTAATTAAGGTGAATATCACACGACATTATATAGGTAACATCGCGGAGGACGCATGGAAGCGGTAAAGCGGAAGAAAACCACATTTTGGTAGTTAATGTTCGTACATTAACTATCTGCGCGGTCGGGCGGTGGCAGCCTATATACACCGTTTACCGCAGCGGCGCGCGGTGTCTGTCAAACGCCTACATGAATGTAGCTCTTTCCTGAATTTCGTATACAATTAAAACAAATGACTAACTACAATAAGATAGTACTTATAACCGGTAGTACATTCAGGCTGTTGTGTACATTCCAAGTGTGACTGGCGGCGAATGTGCGGCGAACGTGCCCCGCCCTCACAATAAGCGCTACCGACTTCTGTTAAGGCTCAGTTGGATATTTAGGAACATTAATTTCAAAAGAACGTAACAAATTAACAAGATTGTTTCGTACAAAGGCATGTACTGTAGAGGTTTCGTTCATAAAATATTGCTGGCCGGGACTATTATTTGAATATGGAATCAAAAACAAGTGCAATAAATAATTAGAATACTTATAAATCTGACGAGTTTGTTTGTTAATGTGCTAATATCAGGAACTATAGAACCAATTTGAAAAATTATTTCATTTTAGTGTTAGATAGCCCATTTGTCCAGAAAGTTTATAAAGCGTACATAAATGAAGATGTATTTTGTTAATTTTGATATTTAATGGAATTTACAATATTAATTCTTATGAGTATTCGCAGGCTAGAATATAGAATACATCATTATTGTTTCTATTCAATTAAGATTTATCAACTAATTTGATCATATCTATCCTGAAAAATAATACCCCAATACTTTACAGAAATCCAATTTCATTTTTTCCTTACATGAAGACAATACATTGGAAAGGAAGGAAGAAAGAAAGAAAAGTATTTAATTGCGTAATTGAACGCATACGTAATATACACAACACAATAGTACAAGTAAAGAAAATAGGGCGTAGTACCTAGGTATGCGTTACAACCAGGCACTACGCTCCTCAATAATTTAAACTTTACTTTATTTCTTCGTAGCACGGAGCCTTAACATCGGCCGGCCGGTAATACAGGCGACAACCGTGACATATTGCCGTCACTAGTTTTATTGAGCTCTTATTATAAACCAATAATAAAATAATTATCATAATCACAGCCGGATACACATTGTGTACGAACATTAACTACCAAAATGTGGTATTATTTCGCCCATTTAGTTTGATAATCGCAAGCGCATACTAAAGTGGGTACTGTTTTAAAATGTAGCTAGATTTTTTTATGCTGTTATTACAATAATTAGGTACATTTGTTATAGTATTGATAATTTTTTCCGATGAAGCTGTTTTATTTTTTTTTTTATTATTTTTTTAAATATTTTGAATCTGGAATCCTTCACAAAACAGGGAAAATGAATATTGTATATTTTAGAAGTTCCGTATGGAAATACCATAGTAAGAATGTATTGCTGCATAATGTATTATGGGTCCCCGAGTGGTGTTAAGACCCCGTCATCAGTGAATAAATAAACCATTACCAGTATAGTATAAAAAGCTAAAAAAATTGTACGGGAAAGACCCATTCAAATAAAATTATTGTATCTGACGTGCTTTTCTTAAGGCAAAACTACATTTCGAAGATACGGAAGATACATAAAGAAAGCTGCCTTACATCTTGTTTACAATAAACCGGTAAAACCAAACTATAAGCTCCTTACGTGACCGTCAATGTAAAAACATACGTGTCCGGTATAAAACCGGACATATTTAAAGACAAAACCCCATAGCTGTAAGCAAGGTATTCCCAAGTACTGGTACTTACAATGAATATCATTCTAAGTTCAAAGAAAACGTTCTAAAAACTACGACGTCTAAGTCAAAGGCAATTGTCGGCAGTCACGCACTTTATTTTTTTGTTCCCTCGAACGAAAACTGGATTAACCCATTATCTTAAGTCTGAACAAATTACACATACAATGGCGATGAAAAAATAAGATAATTTTTAAAAGATTTTTAGACTTTTCATAAAGAAATAGACGCCTGGTGACTCACGAGCCAGAATATAACTGTCAGGCAAAGAATGAGGAGGAGAATCGACCCCAATTAAAATGTAAGACATAAGACTAGGCAAAGAAGAGAGCAAAATCTGATTTTTATGCTTTGAAAGTATTTCTAAGTATGAAATAGAACCTTCCCATGGAAAAGTCGACTTTTCTATTAATATCGTTCACTGTTGATTTTCAGTCCTGATACAAGAGGCATAAGATTTATAAGATGGTCAACGGTAGATTATGTCGAGTCATCGTGCATCGGAGAGCACGTAAATGTCGGTCTTGAGCCTGATCTCTCTCCGGTCATGTCGGATTGCCATCCAATCGGTCTATGAGAGTGAGGGAATAGAGAGTGCTTTTTTGTCTATGCAAATGCTTGTGCACTATAATATATCTTGCTCAGCTGGCTGATCTCCTAAGTGAGAACGGCCGCCGTGGCCGACAATCGGTCTGGACACCATTATGTTGACTCGATTACTTGCTACAAAACGGTCAGAAGTTTAAGCCTGTATAACTAGTTTACCTTACTGATATAATGTCTACTTAACACAAGATAAAATTTTACGACATTCTTCGACAAGACCTTGGTGCACCTATGCGTTTGTGAGTCAACCTGCCTTTACTCATTTGAAAAGAAAAGTTCAAACTCCCTTGTCACGCGGAAGGTCGATCAATGAATCACTTGGTCTTGAGGTTTCAATTGTTTTTTTAAGTCGTATATATCGATATCTACGGCTTTGAGCTTGGTCCTTATGTACTAAAGTCTAGTCTAAAACAATACAATAGCAATATAGGCTTAGTTCCTCGAAGTTATCAACTGTTTTGAAGTTATCGGTTCTCGCATTTTCTCCCGCGTCTCCGGGGAAACTTATTCCCGTGCCTGAATAAAATATAAGTCTATGTTCATCGGGGATAGTACATATAGCTTCATAGCAGTGAACGATTTTTTCAAATCGGTTAAGTAGTTAAGAAACCTATGAAATCAAAACAATTAAACATTTCCTTTTATAATATTAAGTATGGATTAATTCCATTTTCATTTGCCTAAATCACCAATCATAAAGAGTCCATTAATACTGCAATTAAAGTTTTCTTGAAATAAATATAATTTCCAAATTAGAATACGCTAATGAGTAGCGTAGATTTAAATTGTTACTACGAAACGTATTAAATGAACATTAGATAATTAAATTAGACTTATGAACGCTGTAATAGATTGCAATTTAGCGACTGATAATATGACTGATTAATTTGCTCGTGCGGGTCTTGTCGGCCTGCGACACTGTATAGCAAACAATGAATTTGTATTTAGATGTGGTTTTTCCAAAGTCGATCAATGTTACGGATGTAACAACTGGTCACACTAAGTCAGGGTTGTCTAAAAAACTAATTTATTTCACCTAAGGTTAGCTCTAAACGATTTTGATGAGTATTTTGGCATTTTGTATATGAGTCACAGTGTTTTTTAAAGCATTTAATTTGATACGCAATTCAAAAACATCAGCGCTTATAAAAGTGTACAAATATAATTTGTTCTCTTTTCCATTTCCCTAATTGGACTTGACATATATTTTTCTTAGTTAATAGGAAAGACTCGTTATTTTATTTTTTATTATACTTGCTGAGCTTTTTTAAATCGACTTCCAAAAAAGGAGGAGGTTCTCAATTCAGTTACGTTAATTTTTAAAGCAATTCATTTGTTACGTAGTTCAAAAATATCAGTGCTTATAAATTGTTGATTTGTTCTCTTAGTTGTTCTATTTTTAAAAGCATTTTAATTATTATGATTTAAATCGTGACATTATTTTGGTTCGCATTTCGTACTGGCAATGTGAAAAATATTTAAAGCAATAAAAAAAAGATTTTTTGATGTTACTGGCTGTTTAGTTTATTCCAGGGTTATTCCTACCATTTATGGATATGGTATTGATGGGAAAACAATACATTGAAGGCCTTTTATTATCATAAAAGTGTAAAGAACTCAAAATGTATAGACTGTGACATAATCTCGAATGACGTGAATTTTTGCGGACGATGAATCATCTCAATTGTGTCTATTATAAAATTCTAATTTGATCAATAATTCCTTTAAAGTCAACACTGTAATAAATTAAATCAATATTGGTATTAATTCTGAAACAGTTGATTACGTGACTGTCATTTGTCATTCCTCCTTTTTATTGAAGTCGGCTAATGAAATAAATACGAAACGCTCACCTCTCCCTCGCCTTTTCCCAACCATGTTGGATCGGCTTCCAGTCTTAACCGGGTGCAGTTGAGTACCAGTGTTTGACATTGAGCGACTGCTTATCTGACCTCTTTGGCAAGACAGGTAGTCAAACTTTCTGGCTTCTGATCACCCGTAGCTGATAGCTCTTAGTTGCTAGCTGAAGATGTTCAAATACAGCCGGGATCCAGATATTTAACTTGAGTTCCAAATAACGGAGAAACTCGTTATTACAGATCATTTTATCACCCATCCACGAAAATACCGCGCCAAGAAGGCAGAAGAGAGTAACATTTTTTTTATAATAAAATAAAATATAACAACATTCATGTGACAACCCTATTGTATATGTATCTCAGAATTTAAATTGGCGTATCCAAACACATTTAATAGACTTATTTTTTCTTTTCCTTTCCTAATTTACAGGCGGAATTAAAAAAACTATCAAAGAATCACGTAGTATTTCAGTGTGATCTGCATTTGTATTTGTTATGGCGAGATTCCTACTAAATTGATGAAAAAAATATATATAGCAGAAAATATAGTTATCAAAAAATCAATGAGCATTTGATATTTTTTTTATCGAGAACAGACGCTGGAAAAATCCTTATCGGAACCTAGTTTAGGGAAACTGTCTCGTTCTTAGCAGAAAACCTACATATGTAAACTTAAACCGTTTTAGCGCATTTATAATTATAAGTAACGATAAAAAAACGCTGTGTTGACTACAACAGACTTAACTGTTAATATAAACGATTTCCCATTGAAACACAAGAGAGCCAACAACAGAAGGTACATTTCTTATCATCACCCTATTTACATACATACATACATACATATCTCTGCATCCCGGAGGAAATGCCTCCTGTACCAGGATAACAAGTAGCATATATCCTTTATCAGGCTCTAGACTATCTACACAGTAAATGAATTTATCTATGAAAAAAATATCATTGAAAGCGCGACTGACAGACCGAGTTAGTTACCTACGCACTTATAGCATAAATATCATTTGTCAGTCTTTATACCATCTTCTGAAAAGTAGTCTATAACCTTGCTTGATAAATGGGTTATCCATCACTGAAAGGTTTTTTCAAATCGGACCAGTAATTTTTGAGATTACCGCATTCAAGCAAACATACAAACAAACTCTTCAGCTTTATAAATTATTTTATACTTGCCCGGGTTACTGGGTTATGGAGGTCAGACAGGCAGTTATACCACGTAAAACACTGATAACGTTTACAGCTCATACTGCATCCGATTCCACTGGAAACTGACCCCATCTTAGTTGGAAAAAGCCTAGGAAGATGAAGAAAATGGGCTAATTATACGGCTTGGGACTTCTGCAAATAATATTTATATTATAAAAGTAACTATTATACCATCAGATGCACGGAAACTCAATTAACTCACATTAGCCGTATAACGTCGCATCTAAGTATGTTTTAAAGACATGAATGACTCATTATAGTCTGTCTTTTGTTTCAACAACACTGGCTTAACGTTTATACATATACATATTTCATTTACATATTTCACTTCATAACGTTTATCAAATAATAGAAACGAATGCCTTAAGGCTTTCAAGAAATGCGAAATTCTGAAGCATTGCACTACTTTTAGGTTACCAAAAGGTTTGTGTCTCCAAAAAGTGTAATTGGACTGAATAGGGTCCCGATAATTAGGACTTCTCCGTCAGTCTGTCATAGGCCGAAGAGAGCTAAAAATTTCATAAATGTTGTAATCTGTTGCCGCTATAACAATAATTTAATACTGAAAACTGTAATCGAACAAATATTTTAGGGAGCTTCCATACAAAAAACAGTGTGAGACTCCCTCCAGCTAAACCTCCAACGAGAGGTGTAATTTGATGATGTCCCAAAAAAATGATTTCTTTGATGTCTTTTGTAAGAGAATATTATTTTTACATAACATTATCATGAAAAACGATTTGAAGCTATTTTGTATGTATCAATTACCCATGTTCATATAGGTAAAATATGTAAACACGGGAAAGAGTTTAACGTTATTTGTATTCTTAAATTTAGCATTTTGAAGCAATATATCTCCTAGAAAGCCTTGCATTGCCTTTTAATTTAATTTCCGACGTTCTCATTGATTAAAAATCCTCTTCTTTCGTCATACTTTCGTAAAACGTACAACACAGTATTTGGATATACCAACACGACATCCTTAACAAACCGCATAATTCCTTAAAAAAACGGGGGCTTTTCTCGATCAATTATTTCCATATCCTATTACAATTGTATCGCGACTAATCACAAAACCCAACCGGAACATGCATACATCATCGGAAGTCGAATGTTGATCTATTCTACTGACCAGTGTCAATGTAGACAGAGGTCTCGAAGTAAAAGGAAAGGAGGTCCGATCAGTGCCCGCGAGATCGCCCGCGCATGCGCACGTGCTACGCTAGCGCCATCTTGCACAACACCCGCCAAAACTTCACTTTTCAAAGTGTGTTTCGAATTTTGAAAATTGAACGTGACAGTTAATTAAAAGTGGACTGGTTGAGTTAGTTGGTTTTCCGTGATCATCACTCCGAGGCGTTGGACATTTGAGGTAAAGCTTATCAAACTGTATTATCAGTAATTATGTGTGTACTTAATATTTTTATTTCGTAACACCGTCTATGAATAATTTTATTGTCACAGTCATACTGTGTGTTCATGCTTCAATTTAAACAAATGCAAAATATTTAGTAGTAGTAGGTACTTGTACATAAATCAATTGCTTTAAATTCTGCTCTAAGTTTCAAGGAAATCCTTCAAAAAATTAACTTTCAATGAGCTTTAAAGTGTAAGTGATAAAGTACAAAATTGTTCGTATCTATTTTTGAATCATATTCGCTTGATTTCATAATAAACTACGCGGTTACCCAACATACGTAATGCCTAAATTAATGACATTATTTATGTGTATTAACTTTTAGTCATGAATGTACAGACGCCAGCACATCAAGCTACCCGAAACTGTTAAATTTTTCCAATCAACTTTGAACCATAGATTTGACTGATATCGTTCAAAATTGATTAAGGAAATTTTGCTGGCATCAGTACATAACTGTGATAAATTATTGTCATTTGAGTACCTACAAACCGTCGAAAATATTTAGAGCAGTAGGTACAGGCGAGCGCAAAAGTTTTTTAAAAAGAAGTATGTTGATTAGCGAATATCATTACCATCACAGACGTATTGCCGATCGGTATTATTTGTGTTTGTGTAATGATTATTTTAAGCATTTTTATTTTTAGCCCGACCATAGCTTAATTGGAACAGCCTTGAGGCTCTGTCGCCAATATTTACGCAAACACAGCTCTTGGTTTCGGTAACAAAGTTAACTAATGACATAACACACATATACTCTGCTATTATTGGATAATAATGATAGGAATAAATGGAAAAAGTGGTTTTAACTTGATAGCTAAAGTAATATTTGCATATTTTTTATTGGACGTCTTTCTAAAATATTCTCTTCCTTGCATGATGCAATATTTAAATGCAGAATTTATTTAGAAAAGTTTTGCTTGTGGCTAAGCTTAAAATCGAAACTATGTCTGGATCACTACCATTATCAGCCTTTTTATCGTCCCGCTGCTGCGCACAGGCCTCCTCTCACACAGAAAGGGATTGGGCGTTAATCATCAAGCTTGCTCAATGCGGGTTGGTGATTTCAGACTTTTTATAATCCTGGTTTCCTCGAGATGTTTTCCTTCACATTTAATCAGTCATTGGTGTCCAAGATATACTTAGAAAGTACATATAACTTAGAAAAGTTGCATTGGTACTTGTCTGACCTGGAATCGAACCCGCACACTCATTCTTGAGAGGCTAGTGCTTTAATCACTAGGCCACCACGACACCTGGATATAAAAAAAAAAATGTAGACACATGATTAAAGAGAACTCTGGAACTACATATAAGCAATATAATAATTATGATAATTTTGATAACATAAAATCGAATATACAATTATTTTGGCCCATTCTCGAGTATTTGAAGACAGTTATATGTTTTTTTTTTATTCATTAGTTTCATCTATTTGTTTATTGTGTTTTTTTGTTTTGAAACAGTTGAACCTTGTGACCTTGCACAGTGGGTAGGTATAGGGTATATCCACGTTCGTAAGAAAATATTTCTTCAGGATGCGGTAGTTTGATACGAAGAATTAATATGAATATTTCCTTTTAACACTTATATAAGAACACAGTTAATTGAGGCCAGAATAGTGCAAATTTTATTAATTACTTAAAAGCAATGTTATAAATAAGTAAACACAATGTGACAATACAAAAATAGACAATGTCAATTCGTTTTTTTGCATTGTATTGTATGATGAAGTATTTTTTTAAGTTATTCTATTACACTCGGTTTAGCAAACAAAATTATAGTCACTCTTGTTTGATTCAATTTAAATATTACAGTAAAAATGAATCATGTAGCTACTGACCAGAACGGCAATTATTCTTACATTAATCAGCTTACTAACTCTATTTCATCAAATGAATAAACATTTATTTATGATTTTCCTTTCGCTAGCTGTTTTATACGCTTCCTGAAGGGATTACTTTCTGGACCCAGATAAAAAGCAGCCCATATGTTATTTTGTACAAATTTTATTACTGCCAAGTTTTATCAAAATCTATTGAGTATTTTTTACGTGATATAGTGCAAAGCATCCGTCATCATTGTAGAAGTTAAGACCAATTAAAAGTTCTTTTCCATTCCCTAATAAATAAAAAAATATTTTCCTTTACAATTTCCAAGAAAACAAAACCATATCACCTTTACAAGGCTGTAAACCCGGAATAAATAATAATGATGTGTGTATGTATGTATGTCAGTCCATATAATAATTCTCACTCATTAAAACAGGTCTTAATTGCTTACCGACTTTCGATTTAATATCGGTGATAAGAAAAAAAGATATGTATTATTTCCTTGTTGGAACAAAAAACGCCCACTGTGTGGTGACATAGGCTGTTTGATTTACAAGTACTTACGATATAGCCCGTGGTCATATGTTGATTAGATTTAAATAATAGTGATTATATCGTAATCGTAATGTGGTCGTTATTGACATTAGAGATATGACATATTGCCATGAACTCACATGGGCATGTCGAGTTCTTTTTTTAGAGACGTCAAAAAACTTTATACGTTCATTCTGTGTGCTGTGGGCTCAAAATGATCATTCTTCAAAACGACTACAGGTACACCTTTTGGGAAATGTCCCTTTTGCAGAATCTCCCTTTCGCAAAATGTCCCCTTCCACAAACAGGCATTTATTTCCTTCACTAGTAAAAAAACTGGTCAAGAGCCAGTAGGCGTACAATTGTGTGAATATTAATTCAGTTCCCAAAAACAAAGATAAAAGTCATTTATTCAAAATAGGCTGAATATCAGCACTTTCTGAAGCTCAATTCTATAAAAGACAGCCCCAAAAACGCTCGCCCTTCACCACTTTCTGTGTGTTATCGCTGGGAAGAAGAAATGGAACAAACTCCCCAGTCAAAGTATCCCAAAACTCACAAACATAATAAAATTGTTGTTTTCAATCTTAATAACAGTAGTATAGTAGGTAGCAGTAAGATATTGATTGCACACAAATTAACAAAAACCATTAAAAGTTGCGCCACGTTGATTGATTGAATCGGGCCATGTTGGATCTCAGCCTCCTTACTGCTAGCTTAAGTGGCCCATTCACTCACTCACACATCACACTGTTAATGATGCCTATTTCGACGCCCTACAGCATCATAAATAGCAAATATACTTTTCGAGATAGTAGGTGAACGTTTGAAAGTATCGGATGTGCTAATATGATACTGAACAAAATAATATTAAATGTGAAATCTGAACAAAAAATACAGATCTTATTTTTTTTCGTGGGAAATCATCGAATTGACCCCTTCTGGAGGGAGTGTCAGACTCTTATTGGCTAAAATCCAGTATGTTCCTTCTGGAGGTCCCAGTGCGCCAGGGCCCCTAGCTCCGGTAGACCATGGCCCTAAGGGGCCTTTTTCGGACCCTCAGGTCTTCTTTAACTTATCTGCAAAATTCAGTTTACCCTATAGTAATAGTACTAAAACATACATAGTTTACACATATGAAGCAAATGGCTTATTTACTTCTGTAGTAAAAGATAGATAAAACTAAAGGAAAATATGCTGTATCTATATGTAAGTTTTTATTTACATGACTAGCCATTATCATAAGTATGTTATTGTAAGCGACATTGCGAACTGTGTATTATGTTAATTGAATCATCTCACACGACGTGATATCTGCCAATAAATCCGACG
Organism: Heliothis peltigera; assembly: GCA_958496145.1. Taxonomy (NCBI): domain Eukaryota; kingdom Metazoa; phylum Arthropoda; class Insecta; order Lepidoptera; family Noctuidae; genus Heliothis; species Heliothis peltigera. Next base: position 6,835,458 of record OY292337.1, read on the forward strand.
ATAAATGCCCAACGTCTGGTAACTTGCGGAAGGTAATGAGCTGACAGCGATCATCTTTTTATTAAATCAGATCTGTATCCGAATGTGAATTATGTATGCTCAAGATTTCTTGTTTACAACTTATTATTAAAATTATTAAAATATTCACATAACAAAAATAATACATAATTAATAAATAAAAATGCATTAAAAAAATTCTCCTCATCGCTGCCCACTGGGTGTGTAGGTATCCAAATAGGTTGGCTGCATCGCCACGTTGTATAGCTATGCTTAGCCATTTGCTGAAATAAAAGCCAGCTACGTCACGCGTGGGTCACGCGAAGTGTTAGCAGGATATTTCAGAGTCGTTTTGAAATATCCTTGAAAAGGAGGTTTGCTATAATTTTTTTCCATTGTTTTTAATTTTATGAATATAGTATCAGTATTTTTAGTAGGTAGATGTGTATATATATATTTATGACAAACAAAAGTGATTGTTATAGCTGCCAAATACAAAATAGCATCGTTTTTGGTAAAAGAAATCATTTTGCACATCATTCAATAATCACGTAACTTTCGCCTTACCAATTTCAACCATGATGACCGGGTGATTACATAAAAACAAAAAACAAATATTCAAGCTATTTTTACGCAGTATGACTTTGTCCTTATTATTCCTGTGAATAAACTCCAATGTATTGCACTACCAGACTGCAGATTTCTCAGTAAAGTTGAACGAACGACGCCAGCTACCTTGGCCTTTTTGGCGACTGACTTTTATGAAAGGGAAGGTCCATGAAAGATAAATGGAGCTAAATAAAAGTCAGATGATTGTCACGAATGTCACGCTTCTATATTCCTTGTTTAAGTTTGGTTAATAGTTACTCCGCTTTATTGAATAAACATTAGGAACAAAACCTTTACGCGTCGTACAGTCGGTTAAAAAAGTTAAAGTTTTGAAATGTGATACGTAGTTCTTTTCTGTCTGTCCTTATATGATTAAGTTACTCTGTCTAGTGTCTGTCTGTTACGCTAATCGCGAAAAATTGTAAAATTAAGTATGAATTCGAAGGCATACAGATATTTTTTACTACGTCTTGATAGGCATGCGTTAAACCAACTATCTGGACTGGTGGTAAGCGACGATGTACTACTTAGTCGAAAGAGGAGCACGCTTGCATTATAAGCTATTGACTATTGGCTGATGATCTTGATTTAGATAGAGAGATAATTTAAAAACTGACCTTTATCCTTTAATAAATTTATTTGGATGCAATCTATATCAAATTTCATAAAGCTGAAGAATTTGTTTGTTTGATGAATACTGAATCAGTTTGACAAAAGAAATTCAGTCTTAGATATCCCGTTTATCAAGGCAATCTATAGGCTTGTTTTAAACTGGGAGCCCGGAGCATTTCTCACGGAACCGCTGGAGGAAGATAGAGTATTATAAGTAACTACTAACATTGGAACTAAATGTAAAAATAAATAAATAATTAATTCATAAAGTAGCTAACCTATTTATCTACAGAGATAACATTATTCATAAACTTATGTAAATTTACTCCAAATTATAAAGATATAGCTTATAAAACTTTGGGATCTGAGAGCGTGGGCAGACATTTTTATTTATCATCTTGATATAAATCTTAAAATCTCGTGTGAGTCTTTCGATGATCTTAAAATGTTATCTACTCGTATATTCGATTCCGATCTAGATAATGGCAAGGTTTTCATCTATTTTGCAATAACTACCTTTAAAGGAGCAAAATGTTGAACACAAGGTGATGTCTATTCAATTAGTATTTATCAAACCTATTTTTAGCAAGGAGTTATCATACTCTTTGGAACGATTGCAACAAATTTAAATTATGCTGATGACGGCCAACGTTAATTGACTATGAATAGTTTTTTTTAATGTCATTTGAAAATACACGTAATATCTGGAATAAAAAACAAAGCTACTACCAAATATTTCTTAAACAAAGTTTCAAAAGAAATACAAATAAATCGCTTTGAATTTGTATCCTTCATACAAAGAGTACAGACGCCAGTCAATCTGTTAAATTTCCTTAAAAGATTCTCAACTTTATCGCTGAAGCATATAGTTCAAAGTTGATTAGGTAGTTGATTAGTTATTTTACAGTTTCGTTGGTAGCTTGATGTGCTGGTGTCTGTACATAAGTAGTTCCATCTTCACTTGTTTACTCAGGTATTGACTTTAAATGCCAGTGTTAGCTGTCAACACATAGTATTTAATTTAAATATATTAGGTCCGTTGACAACCTTTGTTGGTGATTACATAAGCACTTTGAACAAAGGATAATACGCAATTAATAGTTGATACTAGTTTCTGTCAAGTCAGTAACAATACTTCCACATTGCAAAGGCTAAGTTTTGAAAAAAGAATCTCGTACTACTGACGATTTCTGGCCTCTTTGGTCTAGTAGATGCATGGTGTGACTGCTGAGCACGGGGTCTCGGAATCAATTTCTGGGTTGGGCCAAAATCGCTTTGCAGGTTTCAAGAAACTTCCTCAAAGGCCACCCGAAGTCTGGAAGTTAGTAATTGTTACACCCGTAAATCGGAGAGCATTTAAATGTTGGTCTGGCACCGGATCACTACCCGATCATGTCGGATTGCCCACCCCGTCGGAGAGTGGGGGGATTAGGAACACCTGAGTCTGTGCACTATAGTATGTCTTGCGCAACTGGATGATTTCTTTCAAAAGAAGAGCCGCCATCGCTGACTATTGGTCTGGTTGCCATTATGCAGCCAACTTAATACGGCATCAAATTTAAAGTCTTGTAATTTTATTACAAAAGCGGTTTCTGGTTGGCTTTTGTATAAATTGAGATTAGGTATTCAATTAAACATCTTTTTCTACTAGCATTGTTGCAGTCCATGAGAAGATAAATTGTCATTCTTCGTCTACAAACGTTGGCCCAAATATTTCCAGTCCTAATCAAAGCCATACATAATGTTCGTGATTCGAATGCATGGGGACCACCTATTTTCGCATGTCAAGCTAAAAGACGCGTGGGTCGAGCAAGACTTTTAGGTAAAGCTTATTTACCTACTGTATGAATGAATAGAAATAACGTAATATGTATTTAATATGCTACAAGGTATCAGGTTGCGAGGCTTAAAACAAACTAACAAATGCCCGAATACTCAAACGTCTATAAATGCAATCCAATATCATCATCATCTGCCCAACCTTAATGCCAACTACGTGGAGGTGTGTGCCCAGTCTTACCCAGTACTCAGCTGTATCCAACAACAACATCCTCTCTTCTACGTTGCCGTGCCCTACAGGGTCCATACTGTACTATATTATTATGTAACACCTTTTAAACATATGGAGTGCAATAAACGTATTGAGTATTGAGTACTGGTGTTTTATATGGGGCAACTGCCTATCTGACTTCCTCAGAGTGGTAACCCCGGGCAACCCGATATACTTGCTGGCTGTTAGACTTTCTGGCTCTCGACGACTGCCAGAGATGTTTTAGACTTTCGTCATCTATAATTCCATCGCGAGTAAGACCCGGTTTTTGTATAAAATATTACTGCCAAAAATGTTCAAAAGACAGCCAGGACCAAACATACATACAAACATACCAAACACAGGATTCGTCAAGCACTAAGCCTGCGTCTGATATTGAAAAAGTTCGTTTAAGCAAACTGTTGAAGACATTCTGTGATTGACGTGCAGTGGCTTATGCCGAAGTCTTTTTATCGGTTTATCTGTCTACCATATTCAGGCTGTCCCGCCAGACGATATAAAATCATGTGTTTACGATAATTCTAAGTCGGTAACAATCTGCGACCTTGCTGCCATAATTCGAACAGACCAATGGAATGCAAGTGACCCTGAATGTATAACAGTCGGATGATTTTTTTTACAGGTACCTACTTGAGTATTTGCGACAGTATTAGCAATTATTTTTTGGTACTTTATACACATGTAGATTTGGCTACAAGGAAACAAATACTTGATTCTCCTAAAGAAATATCTCTACAACGTCTTAGATACATAAAAGCCTGTAGACCAGAGGTTTCTAAACTTTAAAAATAATGGAACACCAACTAATAAAGTAACTTTTACTAAATAATTTTAATAAGTAATTTTTACTAAATAGCTTTTATTCAATGGAACTATATAACACGATGAGAAATTAACGACTTAAATGAAATGGGTAGGTAATTACAACTGAAACACATTTTTGGAAATTTTTCCTCCTGACATTCCAGGGAGGCTTTTCAAACATTTCAATCCTCATTTCTTCATTGTGAGCATCTTATAACATGGACAAGCCACACCAGTCAAATAAACATAACATAATATTTTTCAAATAATAAAATTAAACCGTGGTTCAAAATAACCGAGTCCATAGGTACAATGCAATTCAGAGGATCCAAGTCTAGTCGTGCCCGATTCGACACACCCCAAGGCGAATTCGCCACACTGCTTCCTCCTATTGTCTTGACGTGTACCTACGTGAATAAATCAATAAGCGACCAGACACCTACCAACCAGTTGTGCCAGGAAGTGCTCTATATTATTTTAATCTGTAACGTGTTGCGTCATTGTTTCAAAGCGCTGTTGTTCCTTTTATGTCACATTTATTGTGAGCTTAGGTAATTCATTGCTGGCTGCGGGTTGTTCGCAAGAGTTACCGTGGCTCTGGCACAAAAAGACCTCCAGCAGGCTTAGCATAGCGATTTTATATATATTCTGTCAAGAAAAGACAAAGCTCTTTCTGTCAATGTCAACATGTCTTCTGCCCGAGCATGACGCGACCTGTCCACTCGCATATAATCACTTGTAGCCTTATGTCAATCGAAGAAAAGAAAAATTACTTCAAAGAATGTCAAAAGAAATCTTACGTCAATCTGTTACTTTTCTGTCATTATATCCAATCTCCGGTAAACAAGACTTGTTTCTACGGTTGCCATGCTAAGCCTGCAGAAGGAATAAAGTGGCTTTTAGTCAGTAAAAGTCTCACTCACTCCAGTTGTATCCACAGCGGGAGGGTTAATTTGATGATTTCCCACAGTAAACGGTAATTCATTGCTTTTTGGCATTTATTAGTCATTGTCTTCTTTTAGACCACGGCAAAAAGCTTTCTATTTTCTATAGCAACATCTATGACTAACTTGTTTGTCCTTATGCAAGTGAAAGTTATTAAAAAACTTGTGATAAAAGTGATCATATATTTTGCTTATAAAATACCATTTGAATAAAAGAACAATATATTCATTACATAATGAGAAACCACGATGCACAATCAAAAATTTTAGAGCTACTAAAAGTTGTATTTTTCGAGCGACAATTTTATTGAAGACCACTCACCAATCAGGAGTATTTTATTAATAAAACAGTTTGTTAATAGATAACCTATTCATACAGTTATTAGTCTATTGTCGCATCAAATTACATTGCTCCACGTAAACAGGTACACAGTTAACATACCAACTTAGTACCTAATTGCTTTTTGATGACACCAAAAAAAAAACTTGTTGACACCGGCGTGAGGTGCTTGACCTATTCCATAAGATTATCCATTCAGAAATAATAAAATATGTTTTTTGTTTTTGTATTCCATTTTTTAAATCCCACGCTGTTTTACTTTGAATACCATATGTGTATCTATCTGGGTGGTTGTCTGTGGCATCGCAGATCCGATTTGTGTATACGTTTTATCTGCATCGGCTTAGCCGTTTAAATTTATTAGCTATTTTGACTAGTGCCAGAGATTTGAGACACAAAAGAGCAGATATGTCGTATTATGATTTCGATTTGCCTAAATACAGAGCGCTTGATACGTTGAGAGAATGATAAAAAATAACCATGTCTAACTGTCCAGATCTTATTTGAAGTATCCAGGAAACACTTACTGGCTGTAAGATCATTTCTTAAAGAGCTTGACACTCAAACTCAAAATCATTTATTCAAACTTGGCTTTAAAACAGCACTTTTTGAACGTCAAATATTACAAAGACAGCCACCAAAACGCCCACCCTTCACCACTTCCTATGTGTTTTTGCTGGAAAGAAGAAGCGTCGCAACAAACTCCCCAGCAACACTGTCTGTCTGTTGGTTTGAAGAACCTTTAAACAATATTTTTTTTATACTCACATTTGGACAAGAACATTACTATTACTATTCCAGATTACAAATACAATTCTTGAAGCATTCCATAAATGGAGACTACTAACGACCCCCTTACCTAGTCTCTGTACATTATATAACAGTTTCTCATAAAGTCAATTAGTACAATTGAACAATGTTTCCCATAATGCTCAGACGTCGTTTCCCACGGTTCCTGCGCAGACGCAAGCGTGATCTAGATGTTCTTCGGCGATAGCAGTTAGTGTCAAACGTGCGTTCACGGGGTCATGCCAAATTTGTGCACACCTGTGTAGATACCTACTGATCTTCAAAATTTGCAACTTATGGAAAAATGTCAAGTTCTTTGTGTCACGATTTGCTATGTTTTTACTTCAGCTGTAGATATTGGCAGAAGTATAACATCTTCATAATTGTTCTCGCCTTATCCAACCCCTTTAAGGGTCAGGTAATCAAACCCATCTAAATACCAGTATTCTACATTTACAGCAAGCAAAAACCTCTTAAAACTCTAAGTATGAGTTTTTCCGACTCCATGTAATAATTTACATTTAATTTAAACCATTTAAAAATATGGCCGTCACGAAAAGCCAGGCAAACGTGAATCATTAAGGAACATACAGTCACAAGGAAAAGCAAGCACACTCACATTATAACAAGGGTCGCGCAAAAGGTAAATCACCACACATCGCGCTTACTGGTCAGTATTAATAGCGGTTGGGTTCTTAAGCCTCTAGTCGTTACGGTAAATTTTCGTTTTACCTAAAAAGGAAATTATTTTTGTCTAAACTATTTTCTTATACATTTAAACACCCGTCTACTTACAAGCCCGAGTTGACACTTGACAGCCGCTCAATCAATCTGATAAAATAATTTATTTAAACAACCTTAGGTATTTGCCGTTACTTAACATTTTCTTTACTACACGTGTGTGCTACTGTGCCAAGGTCCTGTGATACCACGCCAAGATCTGCACTAAATTTTAAAACATTTGATACATAATATCTTAGCGATAAACTCACCATCCTTGACTTATTTGATGTATTTACACTATAGAATATGTTAATTATTAATATTTATAGTCCTACGAATAATTAATTACTGTCATCTGCCTAGCTTTTCCCTTCTTTGTTGGAGTCGGCTTGCAGTCTAAGCGGATGCAGCTGAGCACTAGTCTTTACATAGAGTGACTGCCAACCTAATTTCCTCAACTCAGTTACAGACTTTTAGCTTCTGACTTCCCGTGAAGACGTTTAGACAGCGGGACTTCCCAATTTAACGTGCCCTTCGAAACATTAACACGTCATGATTAGATGGTCATCCTTCCAAGGACTGACCGCGAAAAGCGTTGCTTAACCTTATGATCGATCGATCAGTGCAACTGTTAATATAAAACAATTATAATAAAAGACTAATAAGATTCGTCATGAGAAGTTCTAGATACGAAATAAAAAATCAATTAGGTAGGTACCTACAATTAAGCGTGAGAAATCAATTTCTTCATAATGTTCTCGGCTAATGTTTAAACATAATTGATAGTTAACCGACTAACGAAATCAATTTAATGTCTTAAACGTTGTTAGCTTGACGCAAATTAACAAATATAAAATATAAATCAATCGAAATGTTTTACACGAGTAAACTAGATACATATTTTTGAATACCTTAATCTATATGCGCATACGTTGATATGTATATTATTACGTGGGTATTATAATCTACAATATTGGTTTCTTAATTGAAGAATAGGCGTAGGTAATGGAAGATACTATGACTTAAGCTTTCGCTTAAAAGGTCAGATTGTCGAAATTTCTTGAGCTGAAATTTCTGTTATTTAGGGCCAGTTTCATAGGTTACGGATAGCCACTATCTACCAGATAAACTATCTGGAACTTATCAGCTACCTGTGAAACTGGTATTTAACCTTCGCATTCAGCACATCATTATGTTACTGATTATTTTGAAAATAATGTATAGGACTAAACAAATAAATGTAAAATCGTCTTACTTTTCCACAATTTGGCCAATAATATGAAGTCTATCATCATGTTAAAAATAATAGATTCTACTGGTCTAAAAGTCAAAAGATCACATATAATTTTATTTTCTCAGGCAGATTAAGTGACACCGCAGACACAGGTATAATATACATACTCTTAATTCGCTGTAGTATTTTTAGTATAAAATAATATTAACAAAATTTACATTTCCGTAATGAACTGAGTCATCTACTCCACTATATATGCGCTTTATTATATCAGCATTCTTATATGCTGACTATGCATTTCATTGTAGCTTTTATATGTATCTAAATCAAAACGCAGTGCACGATATTTTTCGTATCACGACTTTGATTCAATTGTTTTGAGGTATCGAACGTTCTAAGAAACATATGCAGCTTTTATTCTCTAAAATTGATCGTTGAAGTTAGATTATACATATTTTTATGGCTTAGCTAATTTTTTTTCTTTATTTATATAGGGCCGTTGTACCATGCGTATTTCACTCCCATTGTAACTCAATCAATTAGATTCCTGTTCACAAAACATGAGCCATGAATTCGAACGGGCTGTGATAAAATTGTATGGAACATACCCTTTTCAGATCTCTTCAAATTCAGGGACCTTATTAAATTACCTATTTCTACTGGCATCTTATCGAGCACAATCCATCAGCATATGATGGACGTAGTTCACATTTGGCTTGAGCTCATTAACTAGGCAAAATGAGGACTTAGAATTCCTACTTAGATATTCGGAATGGATTTACAAAATTACCAATACGGAGGCCACCTATAGACTCTATGGAATGGACTAATAAATTATGCCATGCTTCCGCATCTCGACAGAGCGCGGTCCTCAAATATGCACAAATTAATGTAAGAATGCAGGCTAACAAAACAAAATATCCAAGAATGTCTTACAGATCTACTATAATATAAAATACAAAGGGGTTTTTCCATACTTCCTCTCACATTCCAATAGAGGCTATCGGACTTTGCCATTTACAAAATAATGATCGTTATTCAAATATTTTGGAAAACAATTGACTACACTGTGAAATCTTTTGTCCCAATACAGGTAAAATTCAAATTAATAATTGTTCTACTGACAAACCTTACAAATGTTAAGTGAAGGGACACCTAACACTCAGACTAATAAATTACTAGTGTGTTTAAAGTTGCCACATATAATTGAGAATTTTCAGTTAAATCGTATTGTTCAAAACATTTGTTCAGCGCACTTTATTTTAAATTATTTTTTTAAAATGACTTATACTACGAATATTTTACGCCTAACAAAACACTTTGTACAGACGCCAGCACATCCAGCTACCAAATACGAAATTGACAAATTTTCCCAATCCAAAATGAACCATATGCTTTATCGATAAAGTTGAAAATCTAATAACGACAATTGACAGATGGTAGTAGCGTGATGTGCTGGCGTCTGTACTTTGATTCAAGTTTATTAACAATGTTCAGAGCATATCAGCAGATTCCCTGAAAATGAGTAACGAAAATAATGTAATATAAATATAAACAATTATAAATTGCCGCCCTATTTCGAAGATCATACAGTATGGGTTTCCCCTATTTCAATTTCAAAATCATTTCCATCAAACAGAATCACGATTCGCCTTTCAAATCGATGACATTTGTAAAGTGGCAAGGATATCACGAAACTTAAGGGGAAATCCAGTTATAAAAGTTAACGACAATGCACGAAATATAGTTCTGTTTCAACATACGGGTTGACTGTTTATTGCATGATTAAAGTCCGAAAATTAATCGGTTTTCTTGTAACTGTTTGATTTGCGTTGCCTTATGTAAACTGAGTACACGTTGTCAAATATATTATAGGACGTAAGGTGTCTTGGCCTTCCCCAATAAATGGGCTGAAAAGAACACTGAGAGAAAGATTCAAATCGGGCAAGAAGTTCCGGAGATTAGCTCTTAAGCAAAACAAAGAAAATAGTATAGAATATAAAGAAATACTCGCCTTAGTTTGATTACAAATGTTGAATCACCAAAAAAATTGTTACCGTATTTACCTACCTGCAATATAATAATTTAGGGAGAATCTAATAATCATATTTATCATCTTGTTACAGATAAACGGTGGACAGAAAGGAGTGACCGCAGTGAATTGTGTCAGTGCATTGTGTTCCGTTCTACAATGAGTAGACGCTGGTGTTAGCGAACAAGCCGCTCTCGACATGCGAGCGCATTAGTAACAGCTACGGGGCTGTTGACTTAGTGAGTTGACATTTCGCGTCAATGCCGTGTGTGTAGGCAATGGCTTTAGCAAACTTCTCGATCGCAGGCGTCGGTGCGGCCACGCCAGCGTTCGTGCCCACCTCTGCGACACCGCTCCGAGTCGACCTCGACGACTTGCTCTACTCTCCCGCCGAATATCAAGACGACACTCGTCCTGCACAACCTCAAGACAATGAACCCTTCACACAACCCAATCAGCGCAGGCCGAAAGTGAGAAAACGTGCCGGCACAGCGTACCTGCCACCAGCTAACCAGTACGCGCATTACCCAAATGAGGCTCAACAAAACCCTTACGCTTCACAACTACACACACAGGTTTATCCACAAAACCCAAGACTTAATGTACAGATAGAAAACCAGCGCGTCAAAGAAGTGAAATCTCCTTACGATTCAGGACAGTATGACAACACGGGGCAGTATGTTCATGATCCTACTGGTGACTACGATTATGAACAAAAGAGATTGAACCAGGGTCCGCCTGGTCCAGGTTATAGTCCTGGGTACGCGGACGCCCCCTACCCGCCGGCAGCAAAGCCAAATCCTACATCTAGTCGAAGGTTCGATGAGAATTCGGATCAAAATGTGAATACCTTCAATTTTAACAGGCCGCCTAGTAGTACAGATAGCTCTAACAGGCCACCTAATAGCCAAGGAAGCAAGACTGCTGGTAGTCAAAATGCACCTAATCCTCCGGAAAGACCCAGAGGTTTTACTAAAGTGGAACCAGGTGGGGGAACTGGTAGCAAGACGCAGTTACATGCAGTTCTTGATTATGATGACGATTATTACGACGATCCTGATCCAGGTAAGAATTTTAAATATTAATTGCTATTCCAGTAACTGCTAAATGTCACCAGTTATAACTAAATAATCAAGATCTTTGGCCTTCTTGTAGGTGAATCCTCCACCTTGATTTATCTCTCGCTTTTGTTTATTCGTTGATATAGGAAATCCTTGCGGTCTTATATTGTCAATAGCCTAGCAATTGACAAACAAAAAAACGTCCGTTTGATGATCACGGCTGTTTAAGACCAGATGTCCGTTGGCAGCGATTAATCAACATTCGATTTGATTATGCAACTGGAGGCCTTTTGAAAGATCCATACTTTTTGCTCAAAGAATTATCTGCTACAATAGTGATACACGATGACTGTATCAAGCCAATACAACGCCTAAAAATCTTCAAGAAATCGAAATCTTAGTTAACATTTGTATTTGAAATCAGAACCTTCGACTTACTTAGATATAGTCAGAGCCGCCCATGGAGCCGCCACACTTGACAAAGTGTGTATAGGTCAAAGTAATTGGAGTACCAATCTACAGCTAACACGTTTCACTTATCTAAGTCAAAGACCTTCGATCGTTTAACCGGTCGCCAATGCCACACATACAATGGACAGTCTACTGCAGCACAATGCTTACTATTGTCGCCTTCAGGCTTACATTTATTTCCTTGTTATCGAGTAGGAACATGTTTAAATTAGAAGTCTATTTCTGTAAGACAATCATGTTAAGTGGCTTTTTAATTTAATTTTTATCGTCTTCGCTTCAGGAGTTTTTTTTCTGAGTATCATCAAATGCCTGTCTTGCGGTGGGAGCAGTTGGATAGTGTCAGATTTTAACAGATTATGACCTGTTTTTGTTTCTTCTAGAGCCTTTTGTGTGACAGCGCATTGGTAACTCTTGCGAACAATCATGCTGCCGACAGTTTTCGCTTCAGATTTTTTACGTGATTCCTAATTTTTGGTTCAAATTTATTTCAAATCACTTAATATTTGGAAGTTTGTCCTACTTAAGTAATAACACCAGTTAAGTCACTTTACATTTTATGTACTTCTTTAAGTTCGTAGATTTGCATGTATTCTATAGACTTTAAACCCATAAAAAATTGGGCGTACCTTCAAAACACGACAAGTTCAAGTTTCCTTACAAGCCACGTCATAAGGATCATTATCATCCATTTTTGTGCAAAACGTGATCTGATGTAATAATAAAGATAATCTTAGTTTACGATACGTTACAATGTCAAGGTGTAGAACAATAGCATTAGAATTGTACGTAATTGATATTGCAACATTACACTATTGTTACAGAAATTAATGACCAATGTTTGTGTTCGCTTACTCGGGCTGAAATCGCTTTATGGGTTTTAAGAGATTTTCATAAAGCAGCCCCGAGTCTGGAAATTGGTGATTGATATACTCGTGTATAGGAGAGCATGTAAATGTCGATCATGCGCCTGATATCTCTCCGGTCGTTTTGGATTGCCGTCCCATTGGACTATGAGACTGAGGCAATAGTAAGTACACCCGTGTCTGCGCAAAATACTAGTGCACTATTAATATTTATGTCCTGCGCAGTTGGGTGAACTCCTTAAAGAGCAAGACCGCCGTGGCCGTCAATCGATCCAGACGCCATTATTATTATTTATGTAAAATAATCGCTCTTTTGCGTGCAAAGGATCTGGGATACTAAATAAATGATGATAGCGATTTCATTGAAGTTCTAAATGCAATGTTTGAACTGTTAAATTCATATACACTTTATTACGTGGAATTAAGTGCAAGCTCAGTTAGTACGACAACAGTTGAGTATATCCATATTGCAGTCTTCATTCCTTTTGAAAGTACAAGTGGTATTCATGCGTAAGACTTAAGTTTTGACTGCCTTATTCCTTTCACTTTTGTATTCGATAATATACCTAATATGTATATTTTAACTTTTTCCTTATACCATATTCATTTATTCAACGCTCCAATACTATAAGGAAGTGTTTTATTATAATGCATTTTATTTATTGTCTTCAAAATTTGCGATTTTTTTTTCATTTTATCGTCCTGTTTACTACCAGTTATAAAATTAAAACTAGTTTTATATTCATACCAAGAAATGAGAAAATATTGGGCTTCCTCGCTGTCATCCAGTGTGTAGTAATGTAGTGTATACCAAATGCCAGTACATCAAGCTACTACAATCTGTCAAATTTTCTTAATGGATTTTCAACTTTATCGCTTAAATTTTGGGTAGTAAATCTGTACTGTACCAATAGGCTGCAAAAAATTACGTGTAACGGCTACGTACGGTGGCGCTGCTGCCACGTTCGCGCAATTAGTTCTGGTTTGTTTTTTATGATTTAAATCCTATTTATACAATTAATATATTGGGTTATCCCCATGGTAAACTTGTGTTATGGGTGCCAACACAACTGATAAACTACATGTACTTAACACATATATATCTTTAAATACATAATATAACACCCAAACCACATACAATAAGCATGCTCATTACAAAAATGTCGACCGTGCCGGACACTCCAGCATGGTTACCATTGCGCCAACGGGGTCGTCAAAATTCGAGAATAATTAGAAAAAAGAAAAGAGAAAAATACAATCGAGAATATAGAATCTTACCGTTTGTTTTAAAGCGGACTTGGCGATTTTTCAGTACACAAATGAGTTGCATTAGAATTACATCATCGTATACCATTGGTACTTTTATATTCCTCCTTTCGAAAGCATTGTGTTTATAGGTCAAACACGAAATATTGTTTTGTTTGACCTCTGCTTTGTTAGGGATATAAAATATAGGTACTAAATCTATAGTTTACCTTTAGGTATTATTAGTTCAATGTGACCATGAATCAACTAATATTACACTTATATTTTAAACGCCCTTTCTATAGATTGCTTATGTTTCGTTGAGGTACTTTTTTGCAACAATATAAATAATAAACTTTGCATACTATATGTAGTTTCAACATTAACTTCTGCTTTTAATTACTCTTCCACCGTTTCTTTATACTACCACTAGGCTATTTTTAATCAATTTGCAGGAAATAATTCCTTAGGAACGCGGGCTGAACCGTGGACGGAAGCTAGTCACAAATTTCATCGTCAGCCTTTTTATTGTCTCACTGCTGGGCATAGGTCTCTTCTCACACGGAGAAGGATTGAGCGTTAATCACCACTTTTGCTCAATGCGGGTTCGTTATTTTTTTTTTGATGCTGGCAACTCGCAGTTCAGCCTAGGAGGCTGTTTACTGCTTAACCGGACTGGTATGCGGGTTGGTGATTTCAGACTACATATATAGCCCAGGTTTCCTCGAGATGTTTTCCTTCACCTTTAATCAGTCATTGGCGTCCAAGATAAACTTAGTCACAAATATATAGATGAAAATATTTTAATTGCTTAGTCATACCTAGGTTACTTGGAGTTAAGTTTGAATTCACCGTCGCTGCGTCTTTATTTCAAGATTTGCATAAAAATACGGCATATAGGGATTTCCATTTTTATAACAATAGCTTAATTGACTTGAAGCGAGTATAAGTTGAAAAACACCTGAGATACCATCTCTATATGTATATGATATTTAAATCTAGAAAAGAACTGGTTTGGTTTAAATGCCACTTCAAATAGCGCTTCTCTTTGATGTACAGACGCCAGCACATCAAGCTACCCGAAACTGGCAAAGTTTCCCAATCAACTTTGAACCATGTGCTTCAGCGGTAAAGTTGAAAATCTATAATGGAAACTTTACAGATTGTAGTAGCTTGATGTGCTCGCGTCGGGGTTATTATCTTCCTACAACTAGAAAAAAGCACGATTACCGATACAGAAATCACTATTCCTAAAAATAACTGTTGAAGAAAGGGCGAAAAGGTGAATAAATATTAGGGCTTTGATAATAATTGCAATTTGATAAACATAAAACATTTATTATATCTGAGGGCACGGAAGTGCCCCAGCCAAGTTTAATGACATATTGACGAGTTACGCCATGACGGGATTTAAGAATAAGAACAAAAGCACAATATTGACAGTGACACAGGCTATCAAGATAATAATATACATCAGATTACAACATAACAGTTGCAAATAACACGTTCATTCACCAAAATATTCCAGACCACTTAATCACGTCAACTGGTTACGTGATGATTGAAATCGAGGTAAAAATTGGATTAAAATATTTTATAAAGTTACCTAACTTCGAAGCTCATTTCCGCGTGTCACGGCGACTATTAGCATAACTTGCATATTGCATGGCTGCAGGTTTTAGACGTAAGAAATGTACAAAAAACATCGGACGTCGACCTTGGTTTCGCTTTCTACGTCGTAACATCATATCAAGAGGTCGCAGTAGTCGGTACGAAGGAATTAAGCGAAACACATCACTAGGTATTTTATGTTAGGTACATTTCACACGTGACTTTGACTGATTTT
Source organism: Heliothis peltigera (assembly GCA_958496145.1). Classification (NCBI taxonomy): domain Eukaryota; kingdom Metazoa; phylum Arthropoda; class Insecta; order Lepidoptera; family Noctuidae; genus Heliothis; species Heliothis peltigera. The sequence continues at coordinate 6,851,078 of OY292337.1, forward strand.
TGAAACGGTATATTATATTACAGGTACTTTTTTTCGTTAGTCAGATTCCAATTCTATTTGTTTGCTTGAATAATAAGGCATTCCTTATTTTTAACTACCATCTATGTATAATATGCACCTAAAGAAACTAGTTAACACCACCGGTTTTACTCGTTTCCCAAGGAAACTATATAACTTCTGGTGTGCAACCTATATAACTGCCAAGTTTTATTAAAATCCCTTCTGTTTTAAATGAAACAATAAGAAAATATTCATCCGCGCCTTTTCTTGCATGGAAATAGTCATCTGTCAATCGTCATTTCCGAAACAACTTATCTGAATTAAAAAGTAGATATTTTACCCATAGATAATATACCCCACTAACGTTAACCCCTTAACTTATATACTATAAATGGACACACAGTCAAAAAATTGGCATTTCATAAAAAGTGTTTTGTTTAGAGATATTTTCATTCGTCAAAACGTCTTCCTCGTAAAAAAAAAAAAACGACTGCGTATGATTAATTAACTGGGTTTTATGATAGTCTTATTTGTGTACAGTTTTATAACACCGTAACACTTTGCATTTCAATAAGTTTTTTTGGTTCCTTTGAAGATTTTTTAAGTAATCGCAGTAGAATATATGTATATGTATTTTTTTAATTCACGAACGTTCACTAAAACTATTCCATCCTTTCAGCTCTGTTCATCCGTTCAGCTGTTTTAATGGTAACAAACAAACTAATATTCGCATATATTTGTATATATTATAATACACGAACAGAATTCGTGCATCATAATTGTCCTAAAGTTGCCAATATCTATCTTTTTAGCATTGAATCATCGGTATTGTTTATGTAAGTGTTTGGCTAGTCGTTTCGTCATAAAGAGTAGAATCTCGTAATATGCGCAAGAGAGGCGCGTGAATGGCAACATTTTCGCTGATAATTTTAAGATTTTAACTTTTGATTTATGCTAAGTATATGCAGCGCTATTCTTTTTAGCATGGTCGTGAAATATTGAACGGTGGCTACATTTTAACTACGTGAAAAAATTTAGTGTTATTTTAAGTATAGGTGTAACTAGCCGTGATTCGGTTTTACCGAATAGGATGACATCCTAAGATTTTCATATATATTTTTTTTTATAAAAGTCTTGCGTATCTACTTATAAACTGTGGTCTATCTACTATCTATCTACTTATAAACAAGAAAGGTGAAGAGATTGTGTGATCTTCACTCGGATTCGCTTAATATCTTATGCAATAAATTTTCCTTTATATAGGAGATTTCAAGAGATGTAAAAAAGGTTCTAACGTAATGTAGCTCAAACCTTCTTTATCAGTGTACCATAGTGGGTACAGTTACCAAAAATGTACTGTGTGCATTCGTCCTTTGAACCTGAGCTTTGAACATCATGAAACAAGTGATTAGCGATATAAGATCCCAAAGAAACTTGTCTTTGTCAAAAACTGGCGCACCAATTGGCCTAATGTCGAATGTGAGACGCCACATCAACCTACCTCAATCTGTCTTTCTTTAATAGACTTCGTGCCGACTACTGCGACTTCAACCTTATCACAATACTGGAAGATTAATATTCGATTGGTAAATTATGACAGATTCGGGTAGGTTGACCTGCTGGCGTCTGTATGTAGACAAAATTTGACTACAGCAGTGTTGTGTCGCATATAAATCAGCAGCTCCCAACAACAAAACCCAGTTGGCACCTTTAAACATGAGTCGTCTATTTTATAAGCCCAAAGTCCTCGGTGCTAACGAAAATTAAACGCATAAATATCCCAGACAGCCCTTTCAAATACCGACCTTAAGTTAGGTTACAGCTGGACCAGTTTCTTTGTGTTGTGAACACTGACTTTGTAGGTATTGAATTGTGAATTGAATCAAGCTATTAATATTGACTACTGGAATAAAATCTTTGTTAGTAAAATTAGTCACAGTAGGTACTGTATAAAAACAATGTGAAGTTGAACTTATTTTGTCTATATGTTGCTACAGTGTTTCATAGAATAAGTATGTCGTTCTGAATTTAGCTCTCTCCACTTTATGATCTATACTAATATTATAAAGCTGAAGAGTTTGTTTGTTTGTTTGTTTGAACGCGCTAATCTCAGGAACTACTGGTTTGATTTGAAAAATTCTTTCAGTGTTAGATAGCCCATTTATCGAGGAAGGCTATATGCTATAATATCACGCTAAGACACACGGGAGCGGAGCAGTAACCAAAGATGCGGGTGAAACCGCTGGGGACAGCTAGTATTCCATAATGTGTGAAAGAACACAGCTGCCCATGCGCAAGACGTCTAATGGCTGACTGTAAAAGAAAACTAGGTCTCAATGAGTTGATGATTCCTTTTCCCGTCGCTGATCGTGGATTTGTGTTTGTATGATGAAGATGTCACTACTCTGTTTCAACATGCTTGGGACAATCAGGGCTACAATTCCGAGATAGCCAAGAGCTGTTGGTAGCCTAAACCTTGCTGTTTGTGTTGTTGAAAACAGAATTGTTTTTAGTACGGGGTTTTACAAATTACTTAATTATAATACATATTTTGTTAGAATGTTGTGCATTCAACGACTGTGTTTCGGATGGCACTTTAAACTGTGGGTCCCGGCTGTCATTCAACATCCTTGGCAGTCGTTACGGGTAGTCAGAAGCTAGTCAATCTGACGCCTGTCTAGCCAAGGGGTATTGGATTGCCCGGGTCACTGGGTTGAGGAGGTCAGATAGGCAGTCGCTCCTTGTAAAACACTGGTACTCAGCTGAATCAGGTAAGACTGGAAGCCGACGCCAACATAGTTGGGAAAAGGCTCGGGAGATGATGTTGTGCATTCAATGACATGATGCCATAGTTATGTACGGTGATCGGTGGCGGTTGTTGGATGCGCAATATTTTTGAGGGATACTCCGTTTGTGTTTCTTAAGTTGATATTAACTTTTTATTTGTAACTAGGTATGCATTGAAGTGCTCAAAGGTCATTAAATAAATGATTGAAAACAAAAATCACTGTGTCACAATTATTGATATTGACGTGATAGGTGATTCCAAGTCCACGGATAGCCAAAGTTTAACCACGTTTAACCTTTGATTGACAAACAAATTATAAAGCCGAACCGTCATCGACAAATGTTCCATATTTAAACATGACTTATTATCCTAGCATTTGGATATAAAATTTTTATTTGTATTGGATTGATGACCTAATTCAGATATAAAAAAACACCAGACATAATTTCCAAACTCGAGTAATTATTAAGACGTTATAATGATGACGTGTTCTGTCAAATAAATCATTTTTGATTAAATATGGATTGAAGATGTTACGTGTCATCAGCTTGAACTAATCGGTATTTATATTAACTCACATAAAAAATACTACTGTAGTTTTGTTAGCGAACAGTAACAATTTAATTATCTCATTTTTATTTATTTTAACGATAAAAATATTTTTTTTGCGTGTTTTAAATTAAATTGAACAAAAATTACTCGCGATCTTTTCTAAAATATCAGAAGACCCGCGTAACGGGTGTAAACCAGAACTTCCTATCGCAAGACCTGCAGGTTTAATCACCTATTAAATCCTGATACCAGAGCTTCCTCAAATCCTGCAGCCTGCAGATGGAATTGTAACAGCGATTACTGCTAATTTACATTCAGGAACGACAACTTTACGTGTAGGTAATTTTATTTCGTGGGGAATCTTCAAATGACCTCTCCTGCTGAGGGTGCAGCTAGAGGGAGTGTCAGACTTTTACTAACTAAAACCCACTATGTTCCTTCTGGAGGTCCCTGTGTGCCAGGGCCACGGTAACTCTTGCGAACAACCCGCAGCCCAAGTTTACGTGTAGGTACTTGGTCCTACTTGGGTTCAACTTCAACACCACTCACATCCTAACTCCAAGCTTTGCCCAGAAATATTCCTTGTGAATACGCTAACAGGACGTTTGAGACAAAGGACAACTATGTAGACAGAAGTCTACATTTTGGGTATCTTCCCACAATTCCTATTTCAATTCGCACCAAAATGATATTTTGGTGTCTTTTAATTATCGAATTGATTTAACTAACATCGATTGTCCGTTTCCGATCGGTGTTAGTAATCTCTAAATGTTAATTTATTTTCGTGTGATATTTATGTGACATTGAGAAATATATCGTTAACTAAAGCGAGGTCGGAATACGATTGATTATTATTAGGCCTCTCAAGCGTCAATGTTCACAGAACGGAAAAAGAATTGCACCATCTATAGATGAAATGGTCTTTATAAATCTCATAGGTCAATCTACGAGGTTAGAGATCACGTGACACAGTCAGCATATTGATGGCTATACTTTTGTCAAGCGTTCTTTGAAATGAGAATCTATTAATGTAAAGAAGATTTTTTTTGTTTAACAGTCTACATTACATTGGCCTGGCTTTTCTCCAACTATGTAGGAGTCGGTTTCCAGTCTAACTGGATGCAGATGAGAATCAGCAAAAAACAGCCGAGATTCACTAATTTAAAGTCTCAGTGCCTGGGCCTAGCAGTATATAAAAGCAACCAGACGATAAAAAGGCTGATGATTATCGTCCGCTGCTGAACGGGGGCAGCGTTTTGGGGAATCATTATTCATCCTGGTCTTGAATTATCACTATGGGCATGAAATTTCACGATAAACTTATTTAAGAATTCACGTAGGAAACGGCAAGTTTTGGCTTTAAAGCTTTAAAAGCAATTAATTGGCAAGGTAGGTTACAAGTTACGAATACTCGTAGTAGCTATGTTGTTTTGCTCCATTTAATCACTAATCTTCAACCAAGAAGTCGTTTAAGAAAACCCATTGTTATAGTTCATGTTATAAATAATACGCTTACAGCTCAATTAAATATTAATTGATCGATTATTAGAGCCATAACAGACGTACTTTAAAGTACCAGCGATGTACGATGTTCATTGTTACCGCGACTTTTTGTTAAGGCTGATTCTTGAATGCTTTCCACAGCGATACCCTCCACTAACATCAGCGGTTAATACTCATTAGATTAGATCAAAAAGGTCTTAGAAAGATCGACTATATAACTACAACAAATTTCAGGGTTTTAGAGTTAATATTATCGCGAACTTCGGAAATGTAAATCACAAACATTTATACAAATGTAATTTAACATGGAAACCTATCTTAAGTAAAAAATGTTTATGTAAAAAATGTGTAAGAAATAGTAATAAGCGCTAGAGAAACTATACTATATTTTAATTAAATTTGTTATGCATATTATCTTATTTTAAATGAACTGTACAGTTTTTATAAGAAATAAATTTCTTTAAATCGACAAGTCGCCAACACTTAGTAGCCCGTCTGCTATCACCTTTAGGAAGGGAAACACAAGAACTCCGGAAGTTTTACTCAGACGTATCTTAGTTATTATGTGTGTCTGTCGTTACGTCAAGCATAAAGAGCCCTTTTTACGACCAAGTTCATTACGAAGGTCGCACTTTATATTATATTCTTATTGCATACATTTATTTTATTAAACAGATGTATTATAATATTATTTATGTATCATTGCTGTAAGTTATGGTGACAGTATAAAACACATAAGCAATTTGTTTACTGTCTGTCTTTAGTGGAGCAAAAATTAAATACGAGTTACGATTAAATAAAATCAATCCGTATGGTTTTACGTTACAACTATTTTCAATTACTGCATGCAATAATGTCTTTTAACTACCCCGTTCGTCTAGGGGTTGTTAGCATGATAGCCAGGTACGTGGTCCTGGATTTCATTTCTGAGCAGGGCCGAAATTGCTTTTGTGGGTTTTAAGAAACTTTTACGAAGCAGCTTGGAGTCAGGTGTTGGTAGTTTCCCATGGCTCTGAAAGTAAGTAAAGCTGTCGGTCCTTTGATCTTAATCTCTGGCCGTGTCGGATAGTTGTTCTATCGGACTTTGGGAGTCAGTTTTGTTTGATACTGCACTTGACGTGCATAGTACACAGAGTAGATGTCTGATCTACTTCGTGAACAGCCGTCGTGGTCTGAAATCACGCCAAGTATGTAGTTAAGCATTAGGCCCTGATTACGATCTTCATATCGCCTCAAAATCTTTACTATGCTTTTCTTTCGGTAGTTGCTCAAAGTCTGGATACATACAATTTATTTTGAACTAATAAGCTCATGATTTGATACAATAACTGGCGAACATAAAATACTTTTTCTATCACTTATCCGAACGCAAATTAAACTCCGAATAATAGGGACACGAAGTATTATCGAAAATATCGTAACGAGAGCGAAACCAAAATATAGAACTAGTATAAGAGCGACAGTCACGACTGCGCGCGTTCACATTAATAAGTTCAATGGCAATAAACATTCTAATGTCCTGTTCTGTTCTTTGTTCTCTGCCGACTACCTTTAGGGTGTTTACCAAATACAATATAAGACGATAAATGGGGATAAAATCCCGAAACCATGGCAGACGTTCTCCGTCAATTGTATGGAGCCCCTACACCGCTTCTGCTTGGTAGTTCCTTATGAGAAGGCAAATTAGTTAGGCATTGCTCGCCTACCTAGGGAAGATGGAATAGACCGGCATAATATTCTTGATTGCCCAAGTTTACCTACAAACTGACTTTATATACGTGAATGTGAGGATCTTATACGAAGCAAATACAAGTACAATATCGGCAAAAAAATTAAGCTTAGTGAATAATAAAGTATAGGTTTTATTCAGGTATGAATAAAAGTTTCTTCAGGAAGTGATTATCAAGAAACGGGAAACGCGCCAGTTACTGTAGAAATGAGTAATATCACATAAAGTTTACGAAAATGCAGCCGTGATGATATATTTAGCTAGGCATGTGTTCAGCGGAGCATTAATTATTTTAAGATAATTAATATCTGTAATGTAGCCAATACGTGGTGGTGAAACGTGAAGGTGTTTAAAGAAGAACTCGCTGATTAAATAATGAAGTGAATTCGTTTTAATTAATATATTAACTATTATTTTTCATCATTAATTGTTACACTTAAAATGTAAGCTCGTTAGTGCTTATTTGATTAACACTTGCAGCGATGCACGTTTTAGTTATTAACCTCTTCAAGTTACCTATGATTATTATCATGATTCTGATCCATGACCTCACAATTAGCGATGAAACTAAGATTTGGGTAACTATTAACCGCATTAAGTTTAACTTAATAAATCATAAACTGTCATGAATAGGTTAGGTTACATAGTTTGTCAAAAGTCTGAAATATGTGTCTAATTAAATTTCTAAATAGATAATATTCATATTTTTGCATGCAAATGCCCTTGTAAGCATATTATTATGTTTATGGCGTGAGCCTAATGGATACGATTTATAAGTTTCATTTTAAAAAACATCTTCATAGCTCACCTATATTTAACAAATAAAGAATTTTCGAGTTTTGAGTCTTTGAATTTTACATCTGTAGCACCGTGCTTCATTCACTACAGCAGTGTCGAGTACTTGCCACGAATAGAACAGATGAAAGCTAAAATTTTTTTTGCAGTATAAACAAACATTATTCAGAATTACAAATAAATTAATGTCACACTCGAAAGATACCTACCGATACTTTCAATGTTTCTTAATCATCATCATCACAGCCTTTTCATCGTCCCACTCCTGGGCCTCCAGGCCTCCTCTCCCACGGAGAAGGATTGAGCGTTAATCACGCTTGCTCAATGCGGGTTGGTGAATTCAGACTGTATAGTCCAGGTTTTCTCGAGATGTTTTCCTTCACCTATAATCAGTCATTGGTGTTCAAGATAAACTTAGAAAGTACGTATAACTTAGAAAAGTTACATTGGTACTTGCCTGACCTGGAATCGAACCCGCACCCTCATACTCGAAAGGCTGGTGCTTTAACCACTAGGCCACCACGACTTAATGTTCTTAATTAAAGACATTTTTTTTTTTGGTTCTTGTACCACTTCCTACATATAATTCTATACTTACGAGAAATAATTCAAGGGCTTCTGTAGATTACGTACAAGAAAATAATTTAAGGGTTTCTGTAGACTAGTTACACAGTATCCTTATCTTGGAACTACCAGATATCTATTCAGATTTATCAGCATCAACGTCGGCTGCCAAACCCTTATTTACAAACTGCACAATTATTACGTTTTATATGATAAATCTATAAACTAGTTTCTGCCGTATCTAGTTCACAAGTCGTGAGTAAGCTGTGGTCGTTAGTGGGCATGGTTTTAAGAAATATGTATTTCAATTAGGATTGAATATTGAAAACAAACGGTTTTGTAAAGGTAGGTATGATTATGATAGTGTTTTAGGTAGATTAGAAGCAATTCTATGGAGTTAGTTAAAGTTTTATTTGCTAATTTAGTTACACACAGTAAATGCAAGAAAAAGAAAAGAAAAATATTACAAAGATACAGCTAAAAAAACTCTTCCAATTTCCCTGCAGTGGGAGGAGACATGGCTTCTTATTCCTATTTAAAACAACGTTTATCTGGAAAATGACATCTGAATGTTTTCGAAAATGTTTTTTTCTTAATTTTCTACCAGATTTTTACTGGCTCTCTAATCTTTTTTGTTTTCATGTAGTAGCAAAGTTGAACATTAACACGCTTGAATAAACAGTTTTTCTTCAATTTATAAGCTTTTGTGTAGTTTTTTTCTGTCTCTTCTTGTATTTACGTCACAATGACGTACTTTTCTGCCTCACAAATTGCTAATGTCTCTACAAACACATCAAATTGATATCCATCAGTACTTAACTATTACATTGAAATCACAGGTTTAAAAACGCGAGGAGTGCCACAGGGTTCTATAATCGGACCTTCTATGTTATTTATCATTCTCATTTCATTAAAAGCATGTGTCATAGTGTAAGGCTTGTTGTTACTCTACATGTTATCTGTATAAATTATTTAATACATCGATAGGGCTTTGAATCATTTGACTGTTTATTAAAAACAGGCTACAGTAGGTAGGTTATACAGTTGGAAACAATGATAGATACTAGCACAATTCCCATTTCCTTTGAAGATAATATAACAAGAATCTTTCATCATAGTGAGTTAAAAGTAGAAAATAGTTAGGTAGAACACAGAGACACCAGCAGAAATAATATAGCCCACGTACCGAAGGAACTACTTCGTGCAACTATAAAAAAGCAACAATACCTATCTCTATGTTATGATAACAAAGTTTCAATAACTTTTAAACTAAATATATTTAAAGCATCTTGTTTTCTTCATACTGGTACTGACATACTTAGTAAGTTTGGATTTAGTCTTCTGATCTGTAAGAGTTAAATAGTTAGTCCCACAAGATATTGATGATAGAAACCTTCTTATTTTTTTCAATAGAGATCATATAGTCTACGCAGCGTTTAAGTGGTTCTATCTGTCAGCGCAGGAGTTCCATAAGCTAACGATACTTACTCATATCCACTAGGCCATTGAGGCATGGCCTTAACTTGTGGAAGATTAGCCGTTTCGTAACATGACCTGAATTTTGGTGACGCACCTTCGAGACAGCGTGACGAAATTATGTTGTTTTACAACTAATCGTATGCGTACGCGCACGACGGTTGGCGTCGTTGTCAGACAGATGATGCGATACAAATTGCTCTATAATTTCTTAATTTCTCAAGCAGCCTGAAGCTTGCGGTTTTTAGTTATGTAAGTTTGGTATTCTCTATTTTGTTTTAGTACGGTCGCATATGTTTGGGTGTTTTCAGAATACAATTTGCGAAATGTTTTTCCCGCGTACTATGGGAACTACCTTCTTTGAAAACTCTTCGTAAAAAATTTATGCAGTTCCCTAGGTTCTAATGGGGTAGCCTATACTTATAATATCAATCGTTTCACTAATGTAAACGAAAGATTAGCAACCTTTACGAACAAACTGAAGTATACAATTTTAGTTTGTTTTCTAGGAGTGTTTAACGTACTAATATCATAAACGTGACAATAAGTACGTGTTTTTATGGAACAAACTAGCAAATGTACCGTACGATCAGTCTTTTTATCGTCCAACTGCTGGGCGCAAGTTAAATACGCTTGCTCAATGCGGGTTGGTGATTTCAGACTTTATGGTCCAGGTTTTCGTGTCTTCGTTCTTTTGTGTATTTCGTGTCGTTTTTGGTGTCTTCCTTCACCTTTAATCAGTCATTCATTAGTGTCTAAGAAAGACTTTGAAAGTACATATAACTTGCCTGACTTGTAATCGAACCCGCGCACTCATACTTGAGAGGCTGGTGTTTTATCCACTAGGCCACCACGACTAAATGATACATAATCTACTTTGAACACTTCACACTTTACACGCTTTTGGATGTGGAAACAACTTCCCCTAGGGACGTGGGTAAAATTGCGAGGATCACCTATTACGAATATAGAAGTATGAACTGTTTTGCTTAGATTTGAATTAAGAGCAGACAGCGACGAATCCTAATATTTTCATATTTCATTTTCAGATTCAGGGCAGCCTTCAGTGACCCCGCTCCAGGGTCCCATCCTGCTGCGTAACGGCTCAGTACCTGTGGTACCTTTGACGTCATACAAGACCATCAACAATGGCTCTTTCTACCAAATACCTGTGAGTTTTCACTGTTGTTATACCTAGACACATTTATTATTTAAATAGGAGTATTCATAAACTGATATTATTGTAGTATGTTAAGTTGCATTTTAACTCTGTTTAATGTGGGAAGATATTACATATGTCATTAGAATGATAATTTATAATTTACCTAAATGCAAAGGATGGGGCATTTGGGGCCTGTTTCACCACCTACGAATAAGTTCCAGTTAGTTTATATGGTAGATAATTCCATACAAATTCTATTCCATTTTTTAATTTACTAGATATATAGTGGCTATTCGGACATCATGAAACTGGCCATCAACCTTTGGAAAGTTTTTGTAACGGACTGAGCCTGTATCAAATGACAGCAGGCTGGTTGGTAGTGAACTTCATACATTTCTTAACATAAATCAAAAGGTATCAAAATAAACAAAGGAATAAAAAGACAGATATCAAAAGAGTATTAAAACTATAAAAAAGGTTCGCTGCGCAGTTATTGTCTGGCATTACTATTCCAAAATACCAAACACCTTATAAAATAACTTAATAAGGCAAAATAGACAAATAAAATAGCCTCAAACAATTCCTCTATCAGCATAAATATATTGTTTGCGTACTAAGTTTGGACAAAGAGGTAATTACTACGTATTTCTGGCATACGCAAATAATAGTGTGAGCTTAACTACGAAGCCTACGAATGATTTAAACAAATGAAAATTGTCATAGCTGGGTTAAACAAACCTGCATTATTTGATTTAAGACAAACCAAATGATTGTTCGTCACGTTTCCGAAGGCTCGAGATAAATAAAATATTGCATAATTCACTCACAATGAAGCGGTGGGCGAAGTTTTGTATCCAACGGTTTATTTTAAAGTTGTAGGTGTCGTGTTTCCTGTACCTAGATGTAGGTTTTATTTATGAACTTTGTTTAAGAAACTATATACTGGGGGTAAGGGACAGCCAGTGCATTGAGCTCCTTATTTTGAATCATATTTCACTGGATTTTTATATAGTGAGGTTTTAAAACAAATCAGTTTGATTGGATTTCCATAACGTTCCTGAAACAATTTCATGAACCAGTCTACTGAACTCACCCCATCAGTCTGTGGAGGGCTGTCCCTTACACCCTGTATTTCTTGCTCAGACCCAAAAACTCTACGCTTGACACACGGGTCGGGCCGAAATCGCTTTGTGGGTTTTGAGAAACTTTCACAAAGCAGCCTGGAGTCTGGAAGTTGGTGATTGATTCACCCGTGCATCGGAGAGCACGTTAATGTCGGTCCTGCGCCTGATCTCTCTCCGGTCGTGTCGGATTGCCGTCCCATCGGATTATGAGAGTGAGGGAATAGAGAGTGCACCTGTGTCTGTGCGAATGCTTGTGCACTATAATATGTCCTGCGCAGCTGGCTGATCTCCATAAATGAGAACGGCCGCCGTAGCCGACAATCGGCCTGGATGCCATCATCATCATGTAGATGTAGGTACTTCTATAACAGCTGTTGTAGATTATTTGCATTGATCCCTTATAACATCTGTCAAGCCCTGACCTACTATAATTATCGATGAATTAAAACAATTCCTATAAAAACAAAGACAAATACCGTACAACATAATATGCCTTTATTTGCTAAGCCTACATTGCAAAGTAATTATACTTGCATTTCACAAATATCAGTCTTTAGTTGGCAACACAGACGGAATGGCGTCAATGATTGCATCGGTCTTTTTTCTTTATACATCTGAATAAATGAATTTATTTGGTATTATTATTGATGCAAAATATTTAATAATGCAGTTCCATTTTATAAATTTACGTTGAAACTGTAAATTTATTATAATGAAACAACTATTTCTTCTAAGGATGTCCAGAGATTTCTAATCGTTACGTTTCTTTTTAAAATTGTGCAGACGCCAACAGACCTACCCGAATCTATCTAATTTTACTAAGCGAATATGAACTTTTAGGTATTGTGATAAGGTTGAAAATCTATAATAAATTTGACAGATTGAGCTAGATTAATATGCTGGCGTCTGTACATTTTTCATTACACATATCATAGATAACTTAACACTTGCTCTATGTCGTTCCTGGGCACAGGCCACACAAGGTTTTTCAGTGTTGCTAATATAAATGTAGAATAATCAACAGGAACCTTAGTTTGTAAGTTTGGTGCATTATTTTAATTTCTATAATTTTGCTTCAATGACTTTCCCAAAGTGTATGAAAGGTCATCATTTTCTTCAACTATGGATAGAGGATACTTTTTCCTACTATTTTTTTTTATTTCTCAAAATTCAAATAGCAACTAAAATATTACACCAAACACATTTCGGCCATTCAGTTCCTACGGTATTGTGATAACGTTTACAAAACAAAGTTTGTGGCTACGTAATGTACGGTGCTAATTGCATGTAGAAACACCGCCACAAGAGCAGAGTCAACAGCCGAAGTGGTACGCTACGCCTTGCAATGTACACGGCACTTTGACCCTTGTAGAATAATCACACTAGTAACAAATGATTCACGACTGCCTATGACAATAAATGCGAGTTTCCAATAGTTGATATACGCGCTGCCTGATCACGTGCCTTACGTACCAGAGGGTAGTTTAATTCGTTGCTAATTTTCACAACGCAAAAAGTACATTAGAAACTTTTCGTAATTCTTCATCTGGACGAGGCGCAGAAAATTTCTAAAATCCATAGCATTGAAGGTACTTATATTTGCCACTCAATCGTTCCATTTCATCAACACATTTTAAAAGAATTAATCGATAACATTGAAATAGAAACGTTCTTCATTCTTCTTGTGTCAATAACAGATAGGTTTTTATGCTAAAACTGTTCTGTGATATTTTCCAATGGTAGTTCATTAGTTTCATTATTTATGAAAGAAGTAGGTAGACCTTTTTTAACAAAGTCACCTAAGAAGATCAAGATCAAGATCATGACGCAAAGATATTCCAGGATGACTTACGGCCCGGCCACAGCTACAGGCGGTGCGGCGCGCGGCGCGGCGAGCGGCGCGGCGGGCGGCGCGACTTGCGGTGGTATGCCACAGCTCGATTAGTTGCGACCGCGGCGGCGTCAGCGGTGGACATATTTAAGAGAATGGCCCCATCAAAAGTGGCACGATATTGCCTTGAATCAAGTGTATTCTTAGCTCAAGTATTCTTATTTCAATAATCTGTAGACTATAGCTAAGGTACCTACATACCTAATACTCATAAATGAATACACAAATAACTCGTAGGTAACAATCAATGAATAGGTAGATAACTATCAATGAAACTGTAAATATCTACGAAACTAAATTCATCACCTACTTATCTAATTAAATTGCCTACTTGTAAAAAATTGGTAATAAATACCACTATTACCAGGAAATTTATGATTTATTTCTTCCCACATTTTTTTAATTATGTGCCTATACTTATGATGTGGATGTTTTGACATCCATATTGCTGGTCTACACAGTATTTCAGCAATGAATTCTTATGTATCCATATTCAATTATTATAAGAACGCGCGAAAAAAACAAAATGATTTGTTTCGGTCGCGCGATGACCGAATGCGTCCAGCGATGCCGCCCCGCGCGCCGCTCTGAGCTGTGGCCACCTCGATACTCGCTAGTACATTTGTTTCACTCGCACAACGCGCCGCCCGAGCCGCCGCGCGCCGCTCGCCGCTCACCGCGCCGCAAGTCGCGCCGCAATTCGCTCCGCCGGTAGCTGTGGCATACTTCATAGGTTTTCTACCATTTGTTTTCGCCGCTCACCGCTTGCCGCGCCGCAATTCGCGCCGCAATTCGCGAAGCGGTTAGCTGTGGCCAGGCGGTTATACATCCAGAATAGTAAGGCTAGGGTGTTCAGAATAGGATTTCTTACCGAACAAATGAAGCCGCAAAAAATGGACAATCAAAACAAAAAAAAAACTTAGTAAAGCAGGTTTATCTGCTATTTAATCCGCTACTACATTTCCTCTAATGCTATTATTATTTATACAGTGCCTTATTAAAATTGCGACAGCGTAGGCCCGCTGGAAGCGACCATTGGATCTAAGTCAGCGTGAGTCACGGGCGTGGGTTCTGCAGTCTCCGCGATAAAATATAAATCGTGACGGATTTATATGATACACGGCAGGCTGTCGCCATAATTTATAACCTTATATTCGACTCCCATTACGGGTGGAGCGTTCACCTTTTCATTATTACAGCAGTTTCGTTTTGGATTAAAAAAGATTTGATCTTTACAGTCGCTTAAATTGGTCGGATACAACTCTCAATACGGAACGTGGAACCTTTTTGACTATTTTAAAATAATTTCTGATAGGTAATTGACTAAATCGTCTGTCTGGCCACAAGCTGTAAACTACTGGATTATATCTGCGTGTTAGGGAAGAATTGTTCGATTCTCAGTAGATTATATGTAAGTAGACACCTGTATTTGGATCATTTCTGGAAATTCGCTTAATATAACTTGATAACTGAGGCTGTCTTAAAGGCTAGACTTTAGCCTACGTACCTCACAGAATAACAAACATAGGTACATTATGTATGCTCATTTCTTTCCATGACCCGTGAATCACATGAAATTCCAAGTGTCTGGATTGCGATTACGGCGACTATGTTAACCACGGTCATAATGAAATCTTGATCTTTATAATGAAATAGCCTTCTTGGAATTCTTCCTTATATTCCTTTTTATTATTAGGTATATCAAGTTCAGCTAACCAAATCTTTACGCAAAGGCTCACTTGGTGTTCAATACATCTAGTTTTCGGTCTTCCTACGTGACAACATATGGCCTTGCTACATTCAACGAACCTATTACTCTATTAATCGGTCAATAACTTCGCACATACATGTGGAAACTAAACAATATTGTTCGTGTATTATCCTCTTCAAAGTTCTGGCTTCCCGACGTGACGATTGTATTGTATGAGAATCAGAATGCAAAATCTCGCTACACCTTCGTCATACAAACGCATATAAGCGTATAAAATTTCTGTGTTTCAAGTAAATTGCGTGAGTCACATCAAAATGTCATTGGTGAACGTGCTTCGAATTGACGCGAATTACAAGATGGTCGTGTAGCCGTCAATATGGCGAACTATGTGCTACGTGCATTGAAAATATCCAATTAAACTCTGTTACGTGTTAAATTAATGTGTAATTTTGTAATTAAAAGTTTAAGCTTTTGACTTGTGATGGTATGGTATGTTATACAGAGTAAAGGATTACCAAAGAAGCGATGGATGTATTGTGTGAAAGTTGAGATGGCTAGAGATAATGCTACTGGCGGAAGACGGCAGATAGTAGAACGTGGAAGAAGAAAATATGCTGCGTCGACCCCAAATTAAATTTGGGACAAGGGTAGGAGGCTTATAATAATATAGTATGTTATATACATACCTACTTGTAAATATTCCATTCACGGAAGCTATGCAAAAGAGGACCTATTAGTTACTTTTTTTAGTTCGACAAATCAGTATGCCTATTTCTGTAATTTGCCAGAATCTACCCGCTTTTATCGAAAAACCTGTGCTCTGAAGCCAATGAAATTCTAATATGGCATTATTTTTAATTAAATGGCCTTAACTCTCGCAAGTTAGCAATTTCAGATCATATATCATCAGCACCATCAAGAATAAAGAAATTAATAACAATGTATTTATCATTTTATCGATTAGTAGAAACATAAAGCTTAATTGCTGATTAAATAGGAAGTGGTTTAAATATTTATGTTTATGTAAATTATTAAGTGCACACCAAAACAGGCCAATCGATTATTATCAAATAGGAATCGATAAATTACAGAAAACGTGATATGAATGCTCTTTTGGGATAATGTTGCAGGTGTCAAATGGCTTGAAGCCGACAAAAACACAATTGAATGGTATTAGCATTTTATTATAAATGCCTAACTTACATGTTTATAGAATTAAATGCAGGTATGTGACGGGACAAGAATTCTGGCGCCATCATTCTGATTTCGTACAGGTCTGGTTTAAAAAAAAGAAGGAAATAACAAGAAAAAAAACATTGACGCCAATATAAAGCTCTCTGAGCTACACTTTTACGAAATACAATAACAATAATTATATTCTCAATCTATATAAATCAAGTGCAAAGTTACATGACAAATCGATTACCCGTACCTAGTAGCTACCGAGAATCAAGTATTTTAATTTTAAATTAAATGCTCTACTCGGCAGTTGTTACTACCGAGTACTGAGATACACCGCAGCAACTTCATCTTACAAATCTTAAGATATATTGAGTAATTCGCAATGCATTTCAAGAGCAAAAATAAATTAGCATACTATTTTTTAAAATTTAAATGAATATTGACCTTTGTACGGTCGTTAACGGATATTAAAATTGAAATTACGAATCTGGGAATATTTCTTACAATTAAAGAGGCAATAAAGCTAGTGGCTTTTTATGATTCATCGTAAACCTTCAACTAGATAATTATTTTAGCGTGCTACAACTGTAAAACTTTGCTATTGATAAATGAAGCAGTCCGAAAGTGATCTATAAAGTGTCATAAATCATTCGCAAACTCGAGGCGCCATAAGATGGGCGCCTCGAATGTCAATTTTTTTTTTGCAAGTATGTAAATTTATTTCTTACGATGCAAGGTTATTGACACAGTCACGTCTAAAATGAAGCTGGATACCATTGCTAAATAACGAGCGCTTACTAAATTAATGACCAGAAGAATGTCCTATATTTATTGCACAATCTAAATTCACTGTTAATCACAAGCAATAAATATGTGTGAAAACCATTTTTTTTTTAAATTTTTATCAATATGATAAAGATATTCTCGCACGAGAAATTCAATATTCTGAATGAGTACGTGTTTTGTGTCGTTGGCTATTTTGAATCTCAATGAGTGTTTTATGTCAGTCACATTTTATGCATAAACTAGAATAACAATAGACTATTGCAAAATTAAAATTTATTTTTTTACCCTGCATAAGGCCGTAAAGTTTATATTTCTGTGTAAATGAAAAATGCGATGGAAAACTTTGTTTTTTTTTCTACATCGTACGTATATCGCCGGACGTATCTTGAGAACATAATCCAGTGTGGTAAGGTCGAGCTGAGTTAAACGTGATTTTTTCTGTTTATTGTTTTTTTTTTATTTGGAATCCGTTCAGTTAATTAGTACACTCTGTTGTAGCAGGACGTATTAATTAAAAATAGCAGTAGGTACGGTACCGGACATGGATTCGTTCTTCATGAGCGTGAGTGGATTTTATTTGTTTTAAGTGGGAAGATAAATTATTGCTTTTATTATTAGTTCCTGTGCACACCTTGTTTGTGATATTAATGGCGCTGTATTAGAAATGAGTTTTATAGTTCACATATTTATTGTGCAGGCTGTATGTGTTTGCTTTAGGCACGTGAGTTGTTTTTTACTGTCAACATTTTTGTATTTGTTACCTGTAGAAAGCATCCATATTTTTGCTTCACAAATTGGTAAGTGTGCTAATGAGAGATGAGAGCCTCTGGTCAGGGATTATCTAAAAATAAATCTAATCCCCATAACATTTTTACTTTTTACAAGATTTTTTTGCCTTTCAGTGTTCACTGTAAGCCACAAATTCAGTCTTAAAAAAAGCTCCACATTAAAATCACAGTCAAAATTAATTGCACCAAATTCAGCTCCATTCAAAAACCCCAGTTAGATTAAAACAGCTGATAGCAATACAATTACGTACCTACTTAGTTATTATTCTTATTATTTTAGTGAAGTTTTTGTTTTTTATTACGTCAGTCTGTCACTGCGCAACATGCGTTCCTTTTCCTGGTCCGACAACCGGACACGGGTTTTCAGATCCGCCTTGTTTAGAATTAATTTCTAATAATTAAATGCTAGAATACCTAATACATATAGAACGGGTTTCACCCAGCCTAGTTCTTAATGTTGACTTTGGCATGATATACATACATGCATATAAGTTACTTTCCTGAAAGTCCGATAGTTAAGCTTTTGTATTAAAATATTTCGGCTAGATATTATTGTAAGAAAATTTAAGTTGAACGCATTATTGGGACCTACGTGTTTTCTCATATTCCAATGATATGACTTAGACCCACCCATATGGGATAACTTAAAATAGCTAACTAATTTATCTAAATGAAGTATTGCCTACGGAGATTACGGAACCAGACATAATTCATAGAAAAAACTTAATGTAGGTACCTATCTACGTACCTAGTTGTAATCACAGATCAATTAACGCTAGCATTTAATTACTATTTCCAGATACTATGGACTGCGCTATCTTTGGCATTGGGCTACGAGCTGCAAGGTCAAATCATAAGAGGAGTTCCATGCGTGAAGCGTAACTTCCAGCTGTATTGTCCTACGGCGGGCAACACCTATCCATTGTGAGTATTTGGCCTTTAATTTGAATAGGGCAATGAACTGAGGTTTTTTTGTTTAATTTAGAACTGAATTAAATGGCTTGTAGGATTCGCTTCATGTCACATTTTTTAAGTATCCTTTAGCAAAGAACGTACAAGATTTTTAGTATGCAAGCAAGACCTTAATAAATTAGTCTAGTGTTATTTACCAAGATATAAAATCCACTTATTACACATAGTGCCTTTATAAAGGCATTTTGCGTCGTCATGACCAATCTCAAAAATCAGGATTAAAGTTAAGAAAAGGCAAGGTTAATCAAAGAATAAGAATAATTAGTTAAAAAAATACCTAGGGGAAAAAAATCTTTAGTGGCAAGGCCTTCCGTTTGCAAATGGCCGAATCAAAACTAATAAACCATATGTTACACATTACAGAGATAAAATCGAGAACTTCATAGACGAGAACAAGGCGCTAATAAAGCGAATGTACGGTTCGTTTACAACTCCCGCTGGAAACAGAGTGAGACGAGCGCCCGGGGTTCCAGACATGCATGACGCGTCTGGGGACTCGTACTTCAGACATGTTCGACAAGCTGCTAATACTAAGCTGCCTGATCCTCAGGCGGTTAATAATACTGGCAGGTGAGTTGAGTACCTACATCATTTTTATTTCATCTTTCCTTGTACCTCCATCATTTTTAATAAATCCTTTTATAGTCTAAAAGAAAAATTGACCCTCAACGGGATGGGTCATTT
This sequence comes from Heliothis peltigera, assembly GCA_958496145.1. Lineage (NCBI taxonomy): Eukaryota > Metazoa > Arthropoda > Insecta > Lepidoptera > Noctuidae > Heliothis > Heliothis peltigera. Next base: position 6,870,785 of record OY292337.1, read on the forward strand.
AATGAATTCTCGCATTAAAAAAAACTATTCTTTAGCTACATTTGGGACCAATGTCCAAATTACAAATTAATTTTCATATGTAAGATGCCTTTAACCCGGAAAACTTACAAAGTTGTAATTACGCAATTTCAGAGTAGACGCATGCGAAAGCAAGACGGAGATAATGACGCCATATTGGGCACTCAACTCCGCGAGAAAGCTTCGCGCCATCGTCAACACTATGCATTTTGAGCAGGCGATACATCAGGAGACGTGCAGGTAACTTGCATTCAAATGCATTCTCTTTACGTAATCCGATTATCACCTTGTAACCTCGTTTTTGAACACATTACGAAAGACTAAAGGAAAAGGGTACTTTTCCATCAGTATTACTTGACTTGTATTATTTATGAGTTCTCCTTGGTTCATGTGTGTTTTAATTAAAATGAGTTTTTTCTACGTTTTTGTTACACTTAATTCTGTGCTACTTGCTGTGGGTTGTTCGTAAGTGATACCATGGCCCTGGCACACAGGGACCTCCAGAAGGAACATAGTGGGTTTTAGTCAGTAGGAGTCTAACATTCCCTCCAGCTGCACCCTCGGCAGGGGTCATATGACGATTTCTCAAGAAAAAAAATCTGTGCTTCTATACTAATGTTATAAAGAGGAAAGATTTCATTATTTGCTTGTTTTTTTAATAGGCTCCGAAACTATTACACCGGTTTGAATTTTTTTTCCAATTTTGGGAAGTTACACTACGGGAATAAGTTCCTGGGAAATGAAGAATGAGAAATTGCTAGTATTTCATAATTATCTATTAGAGTACCTAAATACTTCTTATTACATACAGTAATCGTTAATAGTGGGGTGTTAAAATTTTTACATGACTGATTATCTCTCTATGGCTCCCGAACGGATGAATATAAAACATTTGTTTTTATTCATTTCAGTAAAACAACAACAGCAAGATGTACGCGAGATTGCGGGTGTGAGCAGAAGTACAAATGGCATCGACTACTCGCTTACGACCCGAACGACGACTGCGCAGGCATATTCATGGACTGGTTCTTATTCCCGTCATGTTGTGTGTGTAGATGCAACCCTTGATGCACGTCAAATATTTATACCTACTATTTAGTGATGCTTAGTACATTTAGAACTGTTTAGCAATGTGACTGGAATTAATCAGAACAAATAGCCTCTAAATAATAATGTCTTTTCGATTTTTCTTCTAAATAAACTGTAGCCACTATTCTGTTATCGGCTAATAAAGGCCAAGGCATATTGTTAAAATAAAACTAGGTGCTAAGTAAATATTAAAAGTACAGGTATGGCTGTAAAATGACCGATTTATTTGTAATTTATTAATACAATGATCTATTACCTATAATTTGTTTAATAGAATATTATGTAAGACGAAATGAGGGTTGATTTGCGAATGCGGCATGTTTGTAGGACTTGAATGGCTACCAACTAAAATAACCTTCCTAGCCGTCGTTTGTTTTCAACCACATCAAAAGGAGGGTTCTCAATTTCCATGTCTATATTTTTTTTATCTTTGTTTTATGTTTCTTTTATTCATGTGGTTAAAAATGTTCTTCAAATATTTTATTGTTCAAATATTATCCATTGGAACTTCCATAAAATGTTTGTTTTGACGGATTTCAAGGCTTAGTTTTAAGATCTTTGAGGCCTAATGTAGGCAAAGTATTTGTACCTATTATGTTTTATTTACCTACATTATATAATTTAGTATTTAGACCTTTTCATAGAAAAAAAATGACTCGAGTCGATTTAATCACTGTATGGACAAAATTTAAGACAATTTATAACCTATTTATGTCGCTATTCTTGTAATTTTTACTTAGTTTGTACAGTCAAAGTAAGACGTAAATTAATAAACATAGGTATATGACTTAATCAGGGATTACACTGTATTATTAATGAAAATAATCAAGTCATACGTACACTCGCGACATTTTTGTAAATTCTTATTCGACAATCATAATAATCTTAGTCGACATTTTGACTTTGACTGTACCCATACTTAGAAGAATAGATTTTATTGAAAAATAAATAAATTTAGTTTCAAGGAATAAAGTAGAACACTGCCATTGTATAGTATCATAGGTACTTCATTTATTTTTTAAAAAATCAACTAGAAAATAATCGATTTTGAAATGTATCGATATAATTGGTTTAAAAATAATTGTAAAATTCATTTAGTACCTAATCATTTTTTAAGGCACCTACTAATATAATTTTTAATTAGGATAGTTATTTGTATAATTTATACGTTTTACAATTTAAACATAGACAGTTTTCCAGCAAAAAATGTTTAATTAAATGGTAGATCTCTATTTTTTAGTAAAATTAACGAAAACATAATGCTATGTTGATTCTCCATGTCGTTGGAAAGCAGCCTAAGATACTCAGATATAATAAAAAAGTTTTACTTTTGAATAATAAAAGTGCAATGGAATATAATTATGACTTTTTACTATTGACCTTTAATTAATTCTAAAAAAATGTGCCCTACCTAACCTACTTTTTCATAGAATCTAAAATCTATAAGGTTGGTAGGCTTTAAGGTTGAATTATATATAGGGTGACTGGTAATTAGTGACCGATATTTAAACACGTGATTGTACTCATCATTACAAACAACTTTCCCGAATATATTTTTTTTGTAATTTTTTTTATCAATACAGCAAAATTCAAATTTCGCGCGCACCGTCGCCCGATCAGCTGCTAGCGGCGAGGCCCCGTGCCCGCGTTGTCAGTAATTTTGCTATAATGATAAAAACAAAAAAGTTTCTTTGGGAAAGTTGTTTGTAAACATGATTACAATCACGTGTTTAATTATCGGTCACTAATTACCAGTCACCCTGTATGGCCCTTAAATTATGGTCCGTGAGCACCTTTTGAATTTTAAAAGCTCTTCTTGTTAAACTTCAATAATCTGATATTACACAAATGTCAAACAAAACAAACTCTCAGGAACTATTCGGCCGATTGAAATTATTCTTTCAGTGTTAAATAGCCCATTTATTTAAGAAGGCTATAGGTACTTTCTATTCGGGTGCGCGGTTAGAGAAAGTGGCGGTTTTACCCCGGGACACTGTTCAACGCTTAAACCGATGGCGGAAGTTTAACTTTAGGTTTAAAAATAAAAATTTCAAAAATACTCTACATAAAATTTATTTCTATTTAAAAAAAATCGAATAAAACAGGACTGTTTATATAAATATATAATACATATCACATTTCTACTTACACATTACAAGCATTTTCGTTCAAGTTGAGGGTTCCGCCTTTTCTTTGGTTTTAAGCTGTTCGAATTCTTTAAAGACCTTTTCGCTAAGTTTATCGCCTTCATCGTCAATTTGTTCAACAGCTACCACTTCTGGGATGTAAAACTGCATCATGTTTTGAACCTTAAAAGAATAGAGAAAAGATTTTATATTCAATGATTATCATTTAACATTTTGACCACCAGTCACAAATAGATGACAAGCAAGACTACATGACTATTGCGAACTCACTACTATATTGTGGGTATTTATGGATGAATTCTTAGCTTGGCGCTGAGGGCACGTCTTTCTTTTTTTGACGTGGCGGTCAGAATTTTAAGAATCCTCCACTTTTAAACAAGTTTTGTGTTTGTGGCATTATTTGATAATGAAAAGTATATTAACCTTCACTATTATGTATTAAGTCAGGTGTCGCAAGCAAAAACCAAACAACATAATATTCTCTCAGTCAACGGATTTTGCAAAGTTTAACAAGTATGCATATATCAAAACTAATATCACATCAAAAGTTTAAAATAGCCTCTGCGAAACTGACACTGTTCATCATCATTATACTTTTTATCATCCCCCTGGATACAGGCCTCCTCTCACACAGAGAAGGATTGAGCACTATACTTTTTTTTGGTGGGAGGCCAAAATTTACTCTTCCATAATATTCAAGAAAAATAACCTCTTCAGCCTTACACTAATTTTAGAACACTTACCCCATTCTTCAAGGTCACAATGGAACTAGGACATGAAGAACAAGATCCCTGCATCTTGAGCCTCAGTATGCCATCCTTGAAGTCTACAAACAGTACATCACCACCATCTTCCTGAACTGTAGGCCTGATACGAGTGTCTAGAAGCTCCTTTATCATTTGAACTATTTCATCATCATCTTCGTTTATTTCTGTAAAATAAGTATGAGGTTTTATTGGCTTGTGCTGTATTTAACTGCTGAGGATGTCAAATCTGGAAAGCTAATGGAACAACCTGATGTGTATATGATATTATACAAAATTTCAGCTCAATCGGTTGAAGTTATCTAATTCAAAATTGAGTTCAAAGAATCCACTGTAATATACATACATTGCAAATAAAATAAAAGCTTTTAATAAACTCAAACTCAAAATCATTTATACAAACTTGGCTGCAAAACAGCACTTTCTGAACGTCAAGATTATAATCTACTTATACCTACTATCTGCTTATACTTTGTCACGTCATCCCATCTAAAGGGCTGGACTGACTTCTTTTTTTTATGTTTGTTAATCAGGAGAAATGTTTATAAAGGAAAAAACAGGACAATGTCTGTCGTGTCATTTAGTATTTTTATAATATACATGTGCTAACTGTAAGCAGTAATTTATACAACTTTTTAGAGAGCTGTAGGAACTAACTGTGCTTTTAGCTTAAACATCGTCTGACAGTGCTGAACATCATCGTTCCAGTCTTCATCATTGTAAATAAGCCTAATATCAATTTCTTTTATGCTGCCCATGTATGGAAACACTGATTATTACTTGGTTAAAAAGTCTTACGTGTATCCCCTGAAGGTTTAGCATCAATAATGACTGGTAAACCACTTGCAAAGAAGTCCATGATGGTTGCATATATATCTGGTTTGAGAAGTCTCCAGTCAACATCGTCGTCTTGCTTGGTCACTGTCACAAATTCTGGTCCAAAGAATACAGATTTTACGCCATCAATGCGGAAAATCATTTTAGCTGAAATAATTAAAATAACAATGGAATTTATTATAATTTTTTTTTCCAAAAATGGTAATGATAATTATGATAATGGCCTCCAGACTGATTGCTTGCTCGGGGCTGCTTTATCAAGTTTCTTAAAATTCACAAAGTAATTTCAGCCCAACCTTGGGAAGCAACCCGAGACCCCGTGCACAGCAGTCACCTTAAACAACTTTCTTATCAAATCATTGTGGAGGGTTTGACATTGACCCTGCCATACTCTTTATTGCTAGTGCCATCAGTAAGATGCAGCTTAAATGCATGTGTAATAATATTAATTCAAACTGTACATAAATATATTTTTTTAATATGTAAATATACCTAAAGGACTGCACTGGGCTGCTCCAATGTTAGGAAAATCCATAGTTTGTCCCGACTCCAGCACTTTGACACCTGGTAGAAACTTCAAACTGTTCGGATTAGGTGTGTCTTGTGTCTGAATGAACATAGTTCGACAGACACACGAGTTGAGGATAGGAACCTTCTTGTTACCATTCCTTTTTACAACTTGTGACAGGCCACTGTAATTCTTGATGCTGTTCTGGCTGTAAATGAGATATTTTATACTATTAAAAGAGGTTTATGATTGGTTTCTTGCCAAAATACCGGCACTTCAATAATTCAGCTGAGTATTTCATTATGTTATAATATTTTATAACTTTATATACAAAGATTTTCTCCCCAACCTGTCCGACAATGTTGGCATTAAATTAACACTAGAGACAAAGTCATATTGATTATTTTTCATCTGCTCAGCTAGACTCTTTTAAATAACGCAATATGTATATGTGTAGTGCAATTAAGATAAAATAAAATATGATGTTTGCTTCTAAAAACTCTAGCTATTGTGCTGATAAATGAACACTGTTTACCTGAACAAAGTTGCCGCGCAAAATCTGCTACATTTATTAACAGTTCCATGTAAGCGAAATGTATTTCTTAACATCGTTAGGGTATTTTTGTTTTGGATCCTTTTTGGAAAATTTTGAGCCTCTTGCGAAGTATAAAATATTTACTTCTTCGCAAAAAGAAATCGTAATTAGAAAACAAGAGTGAATGAAATGAAGTTTTTGAGTTGACAGTTGACATTCGGTTCTACTATCTACGGCCATTGGTGTATACCATGAAGTTAAAAATAAAGATGGAGACCGTACTTCGAATAGGCAGATGCTCTCTTTCTCAACAGGGTGACGTCAATTTTAACTAACCTATGTCATCGAGTCGCTGTTACTTTATTGCTTTCATTTGTTTTTTTTTTAATCTAACGTAACGAAATTAATCTTTACATGGAAAATCTCTGTAATGTAGATTAGGAACCTACTATAAAACAACGTTCGTGACTTCACTCTTTGCATGAAATGTTCATTGGCTTCTTGTTCTTTTCACGGCTGTAGATTTAAAGTTGCAGCTATAAATTTGGAGTACTTTTCCATCACTGAAGAAGGGTAGTAACTATCATCGAAGGAGACTCACACTAAGTATGTATACCCACATCAACTTCTATAAAGCGTTAGTCAAAAACATGAATAAACAACGTATTAAACAAAAAATTATTAGCTAGTCCATATATTTTGTCGCGTTATTTGAAATGGAAAAAAATCAAGAATAAAGAAACAAGTGCGGCCCTACCATAATGTCTAAAAACTAAGACAACGTCTATAACTACTCACACTAGAATAGGAAAGAATGAAGTATTTTGAATTTGTTTCCATGAATTTTAATAGCCTTGATTGCTTCTAGTAGGTATTCGAAATGCGGTCTCCATCTTTATCTATAACTTCATGCGTATAATGTACTTCGATGAAGGCTTCCTTTTTCTGAGTCGATGAACGAATATTATTGTATATAAGTGATTGACTGTATTATCTATGTTTCGCTCTTGTCTATCTATATTGTCTATGTCTATGGCAAGTAAGAGTACAAGAATTTGCAAAAGCGCGAGTCCGATTTTTTATGTTGGCTGATCGTTGTATTTTGGAATATAATTTAACTTGAAGGTATGAAAATCTTTATTACCTCAAATATTAAGCACAAATTCTGTATCTCGGTTATTATCACATAGTTTTTATAAATTTAATTATTTCAGGTATGGTAGGTACGTTCGTAGAACCAAAAATGTTTAGCAATCACTTTGGATAGGTACTTACAATGTTTTTGCAACCAAGCATTTTCGTTGGGGTTTTTGATGATAACGCTTATTGCTTTTACTGCTACTTAGCAGTTCAAAGAATTATTGTTTTAGCATATTTGGCGGTATACCTACCTTACGACATTGTACAAATAAACTTTAACTTCTACCCCTTAAATAAGTTAGTTTTGTTCCGTAAGTATAAACTTTTCCACTCACTGCACTCCAGTAACTTTCTTACTTATGAACCTACCTACCTACAATTTTTTTTTATCGAGTACCTACTTTAGGTACGTACCCAACAAACTTTTAAAGGTAAAACTAGATAATGAATGCTCATGAAACATTCAAATTTACTGGCAGAATGGCACTATGATATTTGAATAAGATGCTCAAACAATGGCTTCCAGGCCGATTGTCGGCTACGGCGGCCGTTATCTTTAATGGGGACCAGCCAGCTGCGCAGGACACATTATAGTGCACAAGCATTCGCGCAGATATATGTGCACTCTCTATTCCCTCACTCTTATAGTCCGATGGGACGGCAATTCGACACGACCGGAGAGAGATCAGGCGCAGGACCGACATTTACGTGCTCTCCGATGCACGGAAGTTGGTGATTGATTCACGGGTGCTTAAACAATAACCAACAAATTTCTACACAGCAGGATGTGATACAATGAGAACTGCATGGCTAGTTATAATAAAGTTTTTCTAGATGGAGACTGATGTTTCTTAATCAATATTTATCTATATGTCTATCTGTTACAGCAGATAATGGCTGATCCGTCGAGGGGACGTGGAAGGGGCTTGGCCCTTCTCCAAGCCCTCAAAAAATCACAGATGATGGAATCCTCTGATGAAGCATCTCCTGAATCTACACCAGGGCCAAGCGCAGCCCCCAGCGTAGCCCCCAGCGTGGCTCCTAGTGTTGCTCCTAGTACAGTAAGTGTAATAACTTCCAGTTCTTATCCTAACATAAGTTCATTCATAATTGCAAAGATTCTTAGTGAAAGTTAAAGACTACTAGTATTACTCAGGACTGAGAACCGTTAACTAATTTTTAATTCACAGGAGTGCAGTATTCGGAACACTGCCACTGTCTCCCTGCTCCTTCTTATTTGTGCATTTATAAGTCAGTGTGTCTGTGTCTAATTTTGCATTGTATAAAAGCTGTTAAAACCAATATTGTTGGAGGGAATTTAGACATCAATAAATGTCTAAAAAGTCTCCTGAGTATGTGTGTATTTCAGCTCCTATCAAGTACACATTATCCAACCCAACACATCAGTCTAAGCCTAGACACCAAAGTAATGAAGCTTTTTAAAACCTGTTTCCAACTCAGAAAGATTCTGCTTTTTGAGTTGGACGAATTAATGTTCATGTAAGACTATATACTTGATGATGTCATACAAACTTCATGTATTTGTGTCTATACTATATTTATTCTGAAAAAGTACACAAGTACATGCTTTTTAGTTGTTCTATGTTATGACCTTACTCAATTTGTTGAAACTTACTAACTTAAAATGCTCCAAGTTTCATATTTTTTTTGTTTATAGACATCTTCAGTGACATCTGGAGCTACTTCAATTGGTGGTAGAGGCAAAATCGCGGCCATGTTGCTTGCTAAGGCCCAGCAAAAACCAGGAGGTTGGTCGTCTTTTTTTTATTCAACTTTGGATAATCTACAAAGAAAACAAATACTTTGAAGGATTTGAAGAGAAGTGATAGAAATATAGTTCTGTAGCTTTCATAATTACCTCTTCTTCTAATTTTTGTTTATGGCTTCTTCGTTAGTATTCGAAGATTTTGCCAATGCCAAGGAAGGAAATGACACTGATCGGTATAGAAAATTAAGAAAAGAACAATATAATTAATGAGCGGTAGTCAGCGATGTGACAAAACAGTATAAATGCGTCTATTAATAATCATTCTAGTCATAGTTTTCTTTTTCACGTCTTCATAATATTTTTACTTTGTGTGTCAGGGCCGCGTTAACTCTTGCAAACAACCCACAGTCTCGGCTGTCCTTGGCACCTGTTAATACCTAAAATTCTTTGCTGATGTTCCGACCCGCCTTAAAATTTGATGACAACCGAATCTTGGCGTTTAAAAATATATGTTACTTATTTTAGGACCAGTGTTTTCACCTGCCGGTGATGTTAGCCCATCTGTGCCGAAAGGTGCCGGCCGGGGATTGAAGCTGCTACAATCTTTGTAAGAAAATGTGGCGCTAACTGCTAGCCTATTTTTAACTTCCACCCTTAAAATACACTTACTCATATTTCTACTATTTAATCCAAAAAGCATAAATTGTTCTTGTACTACACCTGCCTAGTCCATACCTTATCTGCTTTGTTTGGTTTGGTTTAAATGGTTTTAAATGCTTAATTGTTTGTAGGTAGTGCATGCATCTTGCTCTTAAATGTCATTGCTCATCAGTCTAGTAATAACACAAATTCTTATCATAGAACGGACAAACACAAATAAAAATTTATTTTGATCTAGTATTTTTATAAATATAAAAGTTAAGTTTAAATAACTGAAATACAGGCAGGCTTCAAAAGCAGCCGGAGATACTGCAAAGGCAGTTGAGCAGGCAACAGAGAAAATGGCAGCAGTGAGCGTGTCCACATCTAAGCCACCGCAAGACGATCGTAGGAGAAAAGCATACGTGAGTTCATATCATCATCTCTCGAGCCGTTTCCCAGCTATGTTGGGGACAAACCAGATTTACCTGAGTACCAGTGTTTTACAAGGAGCGACTGCCTATCTGACCTCCTCAACCCAGTTACCTGGGCAACCCAATACCCCTTGGTTAGACTGGCGTCAGACTTACTGGCTTCTGACTACCCGTAACGACTGCCAAAGATGTTCAATGACAGCCGGGACCTACAGTTTAACGTGCCATCCGAAACACAGTCATTGGTGTCCAAGATATACTTAGAAAGTACATACAAACTTAGAAAAGTTGCATTGGTACTTGCCCGACCTGGAATCGAACCCACGCCCTCACACTTGAGAGGTTGGCTCTTTAACCACTAGGCCACCACGACTTATTAAAAAATAAAAATAAAAAAAAATAGACTACAGAACTATTTTGTTTTTTTAGCAGTTTTGATGTCCTTCGAGAGAAGCTTCTGTTGCCGATTATCGGTCTCGAAAAAATAATAATAATTTGTATTATATATTTTTTTTTCAGAGAGAAGTAAGTGAAGCACCTCCAGTAGTAAAGACTGGTACGAGCGGCACGCCTGTAGAAGTGACTGCCAATTATATACATTTGAATTTCGAAGAGAACAGTGTCTATGAATATGAAGTACGATACGACCCTGATCAGGACTACAAGAATTTGCGATTCAAACTCCTTGCTGGTAAGTTTACTTAAGCTTAGGGAGTGAAGTATGAGCGTTGTATGAAATAGTATATCAACATTGTTCAGTGTGTTATAAGTGTATGGGAATATGTTAGTTACAAACATATTCCCATACACTATAGGAGAGGGAATAGAGTGTACCTGTGTCTGCGCAAATGCTTGTGCACTATAATATGTCCTGCGTAGCTGACTGATCTCCTTAGAGAGAAATACCGCCGTGACAATCGGGCTGGACGCCATTGCCTGCCTATAATTGGTTTGAAATTTAATAAAAAAATGGTTTTCGGAAATAGAGCTACGCCAATTGCTTTGCTTTTTAATTAATTGACGTCATTGAAACAAAAACACGTTTTTTCTCTTCTTAATTTTCTTTGCACATGTACAAAAGGTATACAGGAACATAATGAAGAAGTTTTACTACAAAAAGTTGATGACAATTCACCTCTTCTTAAAAATTGGCTGAATTTTAATTGCACCATCTTTCAGAACACCGTCAGTACTTCAAGGAGAAGACTTTTGACGGAACTACTCTGTATGTACCCCACAAATTGCCTGAAGAAGCTCTCAACTTGGTGTCCACAAATCCCTATGATAATAGTAAAGTTAGATTAACTGTAAGTATATATAAACGAAAACCTAAATGTTGCTTTGTTGCTTAATTCTATTAACTATTCCCCATTTTGTAAAATAAATCGGTAAACTAATCCAGGCTAGTCCGAGGAACTACTGGTCCGATTTGAAATATGCTCATTGTTAGATAGCACATGTTAGAACGTCAAAGTCATAGTAATAAAAAGTAGCCTTTAGTTCTTCGTGTGAATTAGAACCACTACGGGGCGCGAGAGAAACTGCTGGCAGAAATTCATTGTTTTATCCTTACTGATATTATAAGTGCGAAAATAAATTTGTCTGACTTTCGCGCCAAAACTAGACACATAGGGTGCTCACATAAAGAAACAGGTTTCCGGTACAGATAAATCTGTACGGGTTGGTACCGATAAGCGCAGGTATAGTATTTCAATATAATCTTATTCACTCAGTTATAAAGAAACAGGTAAAATTAGGACAAGTTACAACCCTAGTCTAGAGCCTGAGAAAGGACATAGGCTACATCGGGCGGCTGCTGGAACCGCGGGGAACAGCTAGTTAAATAAATTGAATTTTCTTATACATGCCTAAACATGACGTTTTCTCCTTGACCTTTGTCTTCAAAATCCAGTAGAAACATCTTCATGTGTATTTCCTACGACCAAATAAGAGAGAGAAGATCTCAATCATATTTTTCTGCTATTTACAGATCGTATTCCGTAGAACCCGACGTCTCAGTGAAATGATACACATATACAATGTGATATTCAAATGTATTATGAAGGACTTGCAGCTAGTTAGAATTGGACGCGATCATTTCAACGAGAAAGCGGGTATACCGATTCCACAGCACAGATTGGAAATTTGGCCAGGGTATGTTGTTTTCAATAATACCTATGTTTTTGGTAAATACTTTTTTTATGTAATAAAATTGTAATACATTCTCTAAATCAATATTCGTTTTTTAACTTGTGTATTCATAAAATATTGAATAAGTAATTGAGTCAAGTCAAAAAACCTAAACTTAGTCAGTCTTGCAATCGTCAACTTAACAAAATTTTATCATTTAATTTATTATTTTTATTATACTGCCAATGGGCCAACTTTAGACTCGCAAAGACATTCTATAGTGTACATCGTGACTAATTCATATCTCGTTAATCTGTATGTTTGGAAAAATTATCTCTCATCCACATTATATTAGCTATGGCAATAGGGTATTTGACTGTGTTTGATTTTGTACAAAATTTTTAACAAAACAAATAAACACACGCACTAGGAACATATTTCTAAAAACAGCGTCAAAATTGGTTGATAAATGGAGCAGCAATCAACATTTTTATATTCGTATGATGAAGAGTGCGATCACAGTGGGGACATCTTGCTATCTCTTTTGCACATGCGTAATCAAATAGCGTTGACGTCACAAGCTTGTATGTGCATCCTTTTTCTGTTATTTAACTATTTGACTTTTGAAAGGTTTATAAATTACTTATTTCTCAACGGATTCCAAAAATTCTTTCTGATTTTGGTTTTTTTTAAATGTTACTTTTGATATGAATAATTAAAAAAAAAGAGTCAAATACCCCATTTCAACCCTAATTCTTTTTTTTCAGTTATGTCACAGCGGTTGATGAATACCAAGGAGGTCTGATGTTGACACTGGACTCGACGCACAAAGTGCTACGAACTCAGTCAGTGTTGTCATTCATCAAAGAGACTGTGCAAGCCGAAGGAGCTGGCTGGAAGAAGGCTATGGCTGAACGTCTAGTTGGCTGCTCCGTTATGACAACTTATAATAAGAAAACGTTTAGGTAAGTCAAGAATGTGCCTTATCTAAGTTGACTAGCTGTCCCCAGCGGTTTCATCCGCATCTTTGGTTACTGCTCCGCTCCCGTGTGTCTTAGCGTGATGGTATATAGCCTATAGCCTTCCTCGATAAATGGGCTATCTACGCTGAAAGAATTTTTCAAATCGAACCAATAGTTTCGGAGATTAGCGCGTTCTTAAACAAACAAACTCTTCAGCTTTATAATATTAGTATAGATATGCGTCCATACACACTGTTTGAAAATCTTAAATTTGAGGGGCAACTATTTGGTCTCGACGCCATTTCTAATAATGAAATGGTGTCCAGATTGTTGTATTGATTGCCTGCCACGGCGGCCGTTTTCTCTAAGGAGATCAGCCAGCTACGCAGGAAATACTAAAGTGAACAAGCATTTGCGCAGGACGCCATTATTATTATTAATCATTCTAATATTATTCTTTGTTTTTTCAGGGTAGACAGCATTGATGATACAATGTCTCCAAGGTCGACATTTGAGAAGATGGAAAACGGTGTACCAGTCCAAATCTCCTTCATTGAATATTATAAAAAGAACTATGGTATTGACATAAAAGATTTTGATCAGCCACTGCTTATATCTAGGTAATTTTGGTATTTACTTAAATTACTCCTCAATATTGTATAGAAATCAAGATAAACAGAACCTTTATTTCATAAAATATCTTAAATAAATTCTGATTGGTTCTTCAGACTCCGTTGTTCTTATATTTTGTATCTCCCGATACACTTATAATTTTTAATTCTATGTTTGGTCGTTATGGAATGGAACATTATAACAACATACGAAAGTCAAAGTCAGAAAGGAAGTCTGACAAGCAGTCTTACCAAGGGTGTCGGGTTACCCCTTAGTCTGGGTTGAGGAGGTCAGATAGGCAGTTACTGTATGTAAAACACTGGATCAGCTGCTTCCCGGTGGACTGAAAGCTGACCTTAATCCAGCTTGGGAAAAGGCTAGGCCAATGATGGAACACTGCACGAATCCTTGTGCAATAATTGATTCAGCCGTTTTATAAATGTTTAGAATAATTCATAGTACAACGCCAACCTTTTTAATATTCTAGGGACTCAAAACGTATGCCAGGTACTGAGAAACCGACAGACTTCATGATTTGTTTGATACCTGAGCTGTGCCAACTGACCGGCCTCACTGACGATCAGAGGAGCAACTTCAGGCTGATGAAGGACGTCGCCGCACATACTAAAATAACGCCTAATCAACGTCATGCTGCTTTCAGAAAGGTTAGATTAGATTTACATGAGTTTTTTTTATCCGTCGCCTGAAAACACACACCAAGAAAGTATTTTGCTTAAAATATGTGTGTACTTTTTGTTAAAATTTTTGATGGCTTGTGTTTTACTTGATGATAAGCAATGATGTGATCGAAAGTAGTTACCCGGAATGTTAAATTTTATTGATTTCAAAGTGTTCATTGAGAAATTAAATCCTCCATTTTTATCTTATGTCCTATACATGTTACACAGTTTCTTCTTTATAAAAACGTTTCCTGTATTTGATGTATTTCTAAATTGATGAATCAAGGATCAGTTTTTTATTGTGTATTGGTATTGTGTGTTATCGTTATACGTCACGATTTCTCTAAAAACTTTCCCATATCACTTCCAAGGGGTTTGCCCCTGTTGTTTGCATTGCAAAGAGTGCTTATCGAACATTCCTAAAATTTTTCCAGTACATTGAAGCAGTAATGAACAATGAAACGGCAAAGAATCGTCTAGCCGGTTGGGGCCTTAGCATAGCACCTCAAACTGTCAACATTGCTGCCCGTACATTGCAACCTGAAACATTATACTTTGGTAATAACGTCAAAGTGCCTGGCAAACCCAATGCGGAGTGGAACGGTGAAGTAACGAGGAACCATGTCATGCAGGCTATGGATATTGTCAAATGGGTGCTGTTGTATACTGACAGGGATAAGCAAGTTGCTCAGGTAAGCTCAGTTTTCAGGTTTGTAGGAAATCGTAAAAAAAATATAGGGATATCTAGTCAAACAATAATATCTTCTAATACTAAAACTCCAATATAAAATAAATATTATTATGTCAGTGTCGAGTTTTATTCCCTATGACTCTTGTATGTTTTATTCAAAAACCACCCATGCATACATACTGATATCATATAACCTAAAAGAAGTATTGAAGAATGTTTATTATTGCACCAATGAACACTCAGTTTACATGAGCTTTTCTTCTTAAGCATCATCTCCTGAGCCTTTTTCCCAAATATGTTGGGGTCGGCTTCCAGTCTAACCGGATTCAGCTGAGTACCAGTGTTTTACTAGGAGCGACTGCCTATCTGACCCCCTCAACCCTGTTACCCAAGCAACCCAATACCCCTTGGTTAGACTGGCGTCAGACTTACTGGCTTCTGACTACCCGTAACGACTGCCAAGGATGTTCAATAACAGCCGGGACCTACAGTTTGACGTGCCATCCGAAACACAGTCAATGGTGTCCAAGATATACTTAGAAAGTACATACAAACTTAGAAAAGTTGCATCGGTAATTACCAATTATAATCGGGCAAGTGCCCGACCTGGAATCGAACCCACGCCCTCGTACTTGAGAGGTTGGCTCTTTAACCTCTAGGCCACCACGACTTTTCTTCTTAAGCATTTTAGTAAAAATAAACTCCTTTACTACAACTGAACATTTGTTCCCAACGAGTAACACCCTCAAATGTCACACTGTTACTCGATGGGATTTTTTTAAGAAAAAAATTCCCAACCAGTCACACTGTTACTCGATGGGAACTTTTTATTACTAATTTCCCAACCAGTCACACTGTTACTCGATGGGAACTTCTTATTAGTAATTTCCCAACCAGTCACAATATTACAGTAGTTAATGAACAGAAGAATTAAATCGGTTTTTACTTTAAAAACATTTATTCGTCATATTGCTGGTGATTCTCCTTTGAACGTTTTATTCTTAAATAATTAAATAAAATTACAATACCTAAATACATACATACATAGGTACATAGACTCACGCCTGTATCCCCGAAGGGGTAGGCAGAGGTGTAATATTACACCCACATCTCGCCATCTATATTTAAGTCACACGTAATAAGGGGAGGGGGGGAGGTACCTAAATACAATCAGCTTTATATAATATATCAGAGTAAATCATCACATTTTACAACAATTATCAGTTCTAATTTCTAATGTTAATTTGAACTTTAAACAATTTTCCAAATACATATAATTTAAAAATTAAAAAAAACCGATTTAATTCTTATTTTCATTAAGTTCTGTAACAGTGTGTTCCCATCGAGTAACAGTGTGACTGGTTGGGATTTTTTTCTGAAGAAATTCCCATCGAGTAACAGTGTGACTGGTAGTGTGACCGGTTGGGATTTTTTTTCTTAAAAAAATCCCATCGAGTAACAGTGTGACATTTGAGGGTGTTACTCGTTGGGAACAAATGCAACTGAACTAAAAAATAAATCATCATGTGTTCATGATCATGGATATATTTCAGGATTTCCTAGAAACAGTGAAGCGGTCCTGCCGTCCCATGGGCATCAACGTAGCTGATCCAGAAATGATTCGCTTACCGAATGACCGAACAGACTCCTACGTCATAGCTCTGAAGAAAGTTATCACATCAAACTTGCAGATTGTTGTAGTGATATGCCCTTCATCTAGAGATGACCGATATGGTGCAATCAAGAAGATTTGTTGTGCTGATAACCCGGTTCCATCGCAGGTAAATAACTTTATTCATACTGTGTTCCCAATGTTCTAAGATTTAGGTTTAAAAATATATTTTGCAAACATTGGAAGAGTGGAAGTAGCAGACAAATCAGACTTATGATAAATATAAATAGCTTTTAAATTTATTATGTTATTTTTCTTGATCAAATGACCCCTCGCGCTGAGGGTGCAGCTGGAAGGAGTGGCAGACTATTACTGACTAAAACCTACTATGTTCTTTCTGGAGGTCTTTGTGTGCCAGGGCTACGGTTTTACTCTTGCGGACAACCCGCAGACTCCGGATTTTCTTTAATCTATGTCTAAAACGATTGTTTTCTAAATTGCACACTTTTGAAGATACAAACTTATGACGAAAGAAAACAGGTTTTTTATATGAATGTAATTTTCGAAACTATTATGAAGCACTATGTTGTCTTACTTGACATCATCACTTACTTGTCTGGATTTCTATATTGACTCAAAAGGTGCAGACGCCAGCACATCAAGCTACTACAATCTGTAAAATATCTGCAATAGATTTTCAACTTAATCTGATGTGTATGGTTCAAAGTTGATTGGGAAATTTTCAGAACAGTTTCATGTAGTTTGATGTGCTGGCGCCTGTACTTGACTTCACCGGTGATTTCTATAACCATGTTTATTTATTTCAGGTAATAAACGCACGTACACTAATGAACCAAAACAAGATACGGTCAGTAACCCAAAAGATTCTGCTGCAAATGAACTGCAAGCTCGGTGGTACTTTATGGAATATCAATATACCTTTTAAGTCGGCCATGGTCATAGGCATCGATTCACATCATGATGCTTCAAGAAAGAAGCAGAGTGTTTGCGGTAAGTGTTCCGAACTTAAATACGTTTTTTATTTATAAACAAGATTGGTATCTGTATTTTTTTTGAAGGAGGTTTAAATATGATGTCTGTTTGATTCCTTGTGCATACAATATTCGATTCGCGTTATGTTCTCGGCCTATCTGGATAAAGGTTATTAATTTGAGATTGAGACATTGTTAGATTGCAGAATAACCGTGATTTTTAGAGTTTAAGGGCCAGTTTTCGTGGTGGCCTAACGGGTAAAGAGCCAAACTCTCAAGTATGAGAGCGAGGGTTAGATTCCAGGCCAATGCAACTTTTCGAAGTTTGTATGTACTTTCTAAGTATATCTTGGACACCAATGACTTTTTCGGATGGCAGTCGTTACGGGTAGTTGAAGCCAGTAAGTCTGACGCCAGTCTAACGATGGGTATTGCCCGGGTAACTGGGTTGAGGAGGTCAGATAGGCATTCGCGCCTTGTAAAACACTGATACAAAGCTGTCGGTTAGACTGGAAGCCGACACCAACATAGTTGGGAAAAGGCTCGGGAGATGATGAAGTTAATTTTGAGAAATATATATTTTTACTTACAGCCTTCGTAGCATCATACAACCAATCGATGACGCATTGGTACTCAAGGGTAGTGTTTCAATCAAAAGGCCAGGAAATAGTGGATAGTCTCAAGGATTGTTTGGTAGACTCTCTCAAGCATTACATCAAAGTAAATTCTCAATTGCCTGAGAGAATCATTATATACAGGTATGTGGACAAGGCTTTCTGGCATAAAATAATACCCATGTCTAACTTTGAACATGTTTGGAATAAAACCAACTTTCGGCTTTTTCCTGAACAGTTTTGTATGGACATGTGTACAGACAGACAGACAGAGAATTTTCCCAATCAACTTTGTACAGAGATGTATGTGCTTCAGAGATAAAGTTGAAAATTCATTAAGGGAATTTGACAGATTGTAGTAGCTTGATGTGCTGGCGGCTGTAAAAATTACTCCTTAATTGCAATAGGATTCTCTTTTCTATGTACAGTGATTAAAAAAAAATATAATTATGGTATTTTCAGGGATGGTGTTGGTGACGGCGAATTTAAGGTGTTACAAAATTACGAGATACCACAAATGGAGATTAGTTTATCGTTATTCGAGGGTGAATACAGACCGCTAATAACATACATAGTGGTACAGAAACGTATAAACACTAGGATATTTATGAAATGTGGTAATGGATTAGAAAACCCGAACCCTGGAACTATTGTGGATCAGGGCGTGACTAGACGTGACTGGTAAGTTTTAAGTGATTTGAAGATATTGTAAATGTAGTAAATTTATATTTTAACTAGGGTATTACTAGCTTACACAGAGTGTGCTTGGTTTTTATAATATTATTCTTGTTTGGAATTACTTGATCTCCTTTGGTTATTGTAGGTATTGTAGATAATTAGCCGAATTTTGGCGCTAACGTTAATTTATGATTTAAACTGTACTGTGTTTTATTTTCACCGATATTTTATACGTTAAATTACATAAATATTATGTACACTTCATGCACCAGGATAAAAAATAGATTTTAGCCTCCATAGATCAATCTAAAACTGAAAGAATTTTACAGATTGGACCAGTAGTTTCTGAGATTAGCGCATTCAATCAAAATTATAACGTATAATAGATATTCTGTCCCTAATTGAGTATCTCTTTATTCCAGGTACGATTTCCTAATAGTATCCCAGAAAGTGAATCAAGGTACAGTAACGCCTACCCACTACGTAGTTATTCATGACACCAGCGATATGACACCCGACCAGTGCCAAAGGATTACGTACAAACTGTGCCATTTGTACTACAATTGGCCTGGCACGGTCAGGGTCCCGGCCCCTTGCCAATACGCACATAAGTTAGCGTATTTAGTAGGCAATAGTATACACCAGCATCCAGCGTCAGTGTTACAAGACAAATTGTTCTTCTTGTAGACTTAGACTAAGAATTTAGTACTGTAGTACATTTTTTTTCGTTTCTATTTTTATGTTGATGTGCGCGTTGTTTTTTAACTAAATAAAGTTAGTTGTTAACAATTGTAGAAGAAAGCTTAGCTATAAGAAAGACTGATTCCACTGTCAACGTAGTATTATGATCATTGGGTAGTTGACTAGGTCAAAAATAATAATCGTCGTCATGTCGTTGGGGCTGTCGAAATCAAAGGTTATTTGTAATCTCTATACAAAAATGGTGCTTCTTAGAAATAAGCATCTATTTCAGTTCGTACGTTTTCATATAAATGGCGCATTTAAAAGTAAAGTCTGTTTTATAATCTCGTAGAATAAATTGACATTACAAGTGTTGTCAGTTTATTGTAATTCTTAAATAGTTATGTGGCACAACCGAAACGTACCGTTAATAAAAGTAGTATCGTTTTTTTTTTATAATAAGTTACCTTGAAATAATGTGTTAGTACTTATTTAACACGTAATAATACAAAATTAGTAATATAAAACATTTTTTCAAATACATAATTAATAATAAGTATTTGTAAATCTGATTCAGATAACGAGTCCATAATAGAGTTTAAGGGTTACGATTGCCGTTTTGATGCGTACGGGAAAGGATTTTTTTCTTGGTCAGTATTAAGTAATTGAAACAGTCTGATTAAGCACAGCGGTGCGTGGTCAGACTATCCTGGCAGTTTGTTGCACTTCGTGCGGCCTTGTGTACTTACGTGTATCACATACACATACATAGTATAAAACAAAGTCGCTTACTCTGTCCCTATGTCCCTGTGTATGCTTAAATCTTTGAAACTACGCAACGGATTTTGATGCGGTTTTTCTTAATAGATAGAGTGATTCAAGAGGAAGGTTTATATGTATAATTTTAGTATCAGCATTGCACCCGTGCGAAGCCGGGGCGGGTCGCTAGTTTTAAATATAAAACTTTGAATGAAAACAAAAATCGTCTAATAACGATAAAAAGTTTATATCCAATAAACCGGTATCGTAGGTACAACACTGCACGAAAAAGCTGACAACATTATTTGTAAATTTGACATTTGCATGTGTCAATTTGGTCTATGAGATTAAAAAACAGACTAGTTTGTATAACACATAAGGGATGTCTATGTCTTTCTGACAAGTGATTTTGAAGTACAAATTGACTGACAGTTCTACTTGATTTGTATGGGTGTGATGCGTTGGGTATACTATACCCGCCAATTGTTCCCTCCGAAAATAAATGTTTTTTTTTTGTGTTATTATTTGAATGATTATGATTGTAATTAAGTGATGGAAGTGTTATTTTAATTAATTTTTTGTTCTTGAAAATTGTGGCAAAATAAAGTGTTATGTTAGCTCTAATTATAAGTATTATAAGTTCGTGAATATTTAAAAATTCTAAAACAATTGAATTGTCAGTATGTTTTATCAATAATATCAGTTATAGAAAAAAATGCGCGCACATCAGTTGTTCATTCCTTTTAATTATAGAATATATTTTTTAATTTTGTAAGTATATACTTAAATATTAAGTACATAGTTTTTAAGTAATCGCCGCCTACTCGCGTTTAGGTCAGCATTATTTTTTTAAATATTGATTGATTTTTTCAATTCATAGATAGTTTATGCTAGAAGTCACTAGATGGGGTACAGACGCCAGCACATCAAGCTACAACAATCTGTCAAATTTCCTTAGTGGATTTTCAACCTTATCGCTGAAGCATAAGAGCTGGTAAAGCCTCGTTTAAAATCTTAATGATTCGATTCTAAACGTATCTGGACCACTTTATGTGCTATAGTCTAACATAAATTGATCTATAACCTTGTCTGGTTTGAACAAGGCAATTTTGTAGCACTTACCTCAATAAAGTTGATTTAAGCTACAATATAGTCATTACTTTTTAGTCAAATCTGAGTCGTGCCTTATTACCTTATACTCGAGTTTTTGTAAGGCACTTTGCTCAATAAGATACTAACGAAAAATCATTCCAGATCGCTTTTGTATTAAGTAAAAACTATTTGACTGCCATTTTCCTACCTCAGTCGTTACTCATGTTAATAAAAAATTAATGTCTAATGTAATGTTACTTAGTCTATTATTAATTACGTTATTGTTGACTGATTAAAGCCCGTCATAGACTTAGCTATAATATATATTAATATTTTTATAGCTAGGCATATTACTGTATATTTTCTATACCGCACACTCAGCTATAATATATATTTCTGTGACATCACCATGCGATACCGTAATATATATTATTGCATATTACTATACAACAGGACGACCATCAATATGAAGGCAAAATATATTGGATGACTGGTAATAAGTGACCGATATTTAAACACGTGATTATAGTCATGATTACAAACAACTTTCCCGAAGATTTTTTTTTGTATTATCGCTAAGTCTGTGACGGGCTTTATGCAGTACTCATAATATGTTGATTCATCTATTTAGATCTGCTCATCATACTCATACATCGTTTAGAAATAATGTGTCATGCCAAAATAAACTTAATCTCCTAGTATCTACTAATATCGAGAAGCTTGAATTTTATTTTAGATACATATTTGTACTTGAAAAAGTGCTTTAAATTTTTTTGTAACATAGATCAAGTTAAATCGGATAGCTGTCGTAATATCTATATAGGTAGGCACACGAACTATTTTTAGAAATAAACTTTTGATAAGGAGAACCGACTTCTAGAGACACGTAAAAGCATAAGTAACTTAAGTATATTGCTCTATGTATCGGTGGTTAGAGGTTGCTCAAACTCAAACTCAAAATCATTTATTCAAACTTGGCTGTAAAACAGCACTTTTTGAACGTCAAACATTACAAAAGACAGCCCCCAAAACGCCCACTGTTGTTGCTGTGGTTATTTCACCACAAACAATAATATCAGTGATCAATACGAGTAAAATAAGCCCAAACACAAAGTAGTATATACCGTTGAGGATTTCCCTCGACTCTATGTCGTCTCCATCAGGTCAGCTCCAAACCTTTACTGTTTTGTAGTGTCATCAGGCATACGCCTGAATGACATTTTTTTATTTTATGCAAGCTTACAATTTTCAAGCCATGCCCTCGATTTCAAAGGGTTTCCATCATCAGATGACAATGGAAGGCTATTTTGAAAGCATACCCTCACAAATAATCAAGAATTTTTCAAATCAGCTGGTAGAATACATAAAATCAGACAGGTCAAAATGAGAATCTGATTTTTAGGGTTCCGTACCCAAAGGGTAAAACCGGAACCCTATTGTTTTCGCTCCTCTGTCCGTCCGTCCGTCCGTCTGTCACCAGGCTGTATCTCATGAACCGTGATAGTTAGAGAGTTGAAATTTTCACAGATGATGTATTTCTGTTGCCGCTATAACAACAAATACGGTTTCCAAAAAATATGTATCAATCAACATGATACTAATGTTCGATGCAGTACACTTGCCATTTGGTCCCATAAAAATTTCATCTAATTTGGTTTAGTACTTTTTACTTTGTGAGCATGTGTTTGATTTATGTGGATGATGTTATAATCTTTACTACGGATTACATAAAATACAAGTGCGCATATAAAAGAAATATGTATGACGACAATTTACGTTAAATAAGCATATGAACTAACTAAAAATTACAAACTCCCACAAACTTGAGTTAGCAGGTATAGAGTGTATAAATGGATGACGAAACACGATTTTGGATAAATAAAACTACAAAAACAAAAACGACTTAAAAGTTTTTCTTTTTTTGCTTTTCAGTGTTTTAAGTACATCGTTCTAGAAGTCGGTGTCAAGAAGTTGCAGCTGTATTTATTTTGACATCGACATCTAGAGCGATGTACTTAAAAGTTTATAATTTTGCTTTTCAGTGTTTTAGAAGTCGTTTTTTTTGTAAAGTTTTTATTTTTATCTTTTTAGTGTCAATGTCCAAAATCGTGTTTCTTCATCCATTGACTGTGTTGAAATAAATAAAAGTAAGTATAAGTGTTACATAATTTGATATTTTTATAGAAACGCTAGTACTGTAATTGTATAATTAATTTGTAATAAAACAAGAGGTTGACAATTTTTTTAAATAAATCATTTTCTACGAAATGAAGATTTTTATTATGTTAGAACCTTTTTTTTTTTTATTTAAGTTTCATGTTTTTCGGCGTTACTTGTTCTATGCAAAACAATGAAAAAAAAAACCCTATACTAATGTTTGCTCCTCAAAGGGCCGAGAAATAAATAGTAACTGAAATTTTGCAAAATATTTCGAGATTAGCAGCCTCTAAAGGTTCCTAAACTACCCTTCTTACCTATCTACTACATATATCCAATCCTAATTCCGGTTTACTCCTGCGAAAATTCTCCCAAAAATAGCATTTAACGGGATAGCATCCAGCACACAATATTTAATTAAGAACCCGGTTATATTAAAATGTTAGATAAAAATAAAACAAAAACTACATAGATCACGAAAAAGAAGTTTGTTAGCAAAAAATCTCGAAAATTATCCCTTTATCGCGTCACTCATTGATTCACGAATGATCTAAACTAAACGTTTCCGAAATATTTCGCCCTAATTAGCTGCAATGAAGTCTTGCCCCGCGGCTTTGCTTGACAGGAGACGCCGAATGCACGCGCTCTAGACAGATGTGAATTAGACAACTTAATACCACGATACTTTGTTTTCCATTTCTCTAAATGGTTGCCAACCATCGCTTTCTATACATTGTGGGTTTTGATAACCCTGATCGGTTCCTAGCTCCTCAATATACATCGATGTATTCGAAATGTTTTGATAACGCGGAAGGGTCTAACCCGTGTTGCCACTCACTACTAATCCGACTGTTGCAATTTGTGATTGGCGGAATTCTTCGGTTAATTTCCGAGTATAAAATTATTGCCAATTTAGATGATTTAAGAAAATCGTTACATTTACTAGTATATGAGCAGGTATCTATAATACTGACACAAAGATTATAGGCCTGCTGAATTTTGAAGATTAAAGAAAGAAAAATGCCTATAATATATGCATACGTTATTCCTAATTTTAGCAAAGAATCAGTCTATTTTGAGGTACCTATTTAGAATCTCCAGTTCCAATAATTAATCTTGTACAGACATTCCATTCCGATTGAGCGGGCATGATTCAATACAGGTAAGCTATTCGGACGCTGTATAATTTCTAAACATCGAGTCATGTTAAAACATTGTCGGGTAGGGCGCGTAAAGCATAGTGTTACATCGATAACACTTCTAGCAGCTAAGCTGTGGGCTGACGTAATGTATGTCGGTCTCCACCTCAGAACAATCTGAAATACCGACGGCGTGTGTGGGAGTGCTTCGTTTAACGAAAGAGCGGCAGTCCATCAGGAGCGACCAAGACAACGCTATACAGAGTGAGCAGCGCAGCACAATACGCTGCCCGTGGGAAATGCACAGTAGTGGTCAGATCAGAGTGCGCGCGCGCCGGCCCAGTGCACGTATTATTGTATTGGAATCTCTACTGCTCACAACAGCTTATGAGATTATGTTTGAAGAATGGACACCGGTTTTATATCAACGACGCAAGATTCAATTTTGTGTTGACATTTTTTTGAACTTGCGATAACGTTTTTGTATTGAAAGTTATATAGGTAGTTGCGACGGGTACCTATAATGCGATGAATTTTTTTTAGCGATCGATTGAGGTTTCTGCGGCGGGCTTTCGGTCGGGATGCAAATGTGTTTACAGAGTTTGTCGGCACACGCCTATAATAAAAGAAATACATGTTTTAATAAACACGTTTTCATGATGGTCCACGTAATGAGCTGATTTACTCGGATGCCCGGCAGTTTTATAATCATATCTGATGATAATTTTAGGCTCAATTAATTAAGCGACTTTAAGATTCCGACTTTGTGAAGTTTGATTAAGTAATATCAATTACGATGTAAATTGTGATACGCAGTTAAGACTAAATTAATAAAATAATTGCAAATAATCCTACTAATATTATAAAGGCGAAAGTTTGTAAGTATGGATGTATGGATGTATGGATGTATGGATGTTTGTTACTCTTTCACGTAAAAACTACTGAACGGATTTGAATGAAACTTTACCACAATATAGCTTATACATCAGAATAACACATAGGCTATATATTATAACGCTATTAACTAAGGGGGATGAGCAATAAAGCATTTTTTGGTAAGTTTTAACTAGACGCCATCTATATCTTTTTAATTACAACACATTTAGTAAATTTGACTATACCCGCTGGGTAAATAGTTATTACCTACTGTCATAGATGGAGTTAAGCTTTTCATACAATTAAACCGGGCTAAAAAAATTTAAATTTATTTTTCAGTTCAAAGCATATACTTAAACATGCTACATATGTTATTTCGACAGATAAAAATAATTTAAAGACAAAAGTATTAAGGCAAGTTTCAACCTAACGCCATCTTTAGCTTTTCAAAACAAACTTATTTGACAATCTGACATTGTTAGTAATATATGTAGCTGATCATAGATGGAGTTCATAGTTTTATTTTCATAAAATTAAATTATACTGGGGTGTCTTCCAGTCTACAATCGTAGTCACAAGTATTAATTTTGATTATTCAAGTTCCAAGATAACACTCAAAATCGGGGACAGAGGATGAGAGAAAAAAAAACTGTCTTTGGGTAAGTTAGTCATTTAAGATCAAAGAAGAAGTGCTGTACTTTCTTGATACAATATCAGTCTGTAATGTTAGCTAAGCTTCCAGTATACCACACGTAACAAAGCAGCATGGCTTATCAATATTTTTATTTGATTTTTACGAACGATTACTGATCAAAAATACATACATATGTATGACTAAATAATTCTAGAGAAAAGGTCAATCTCTTGGAAACGATTCAGAAAAGAACAGATCTCTTTGAATAGGGTTGGCTGCTGTTCTGACTCTAAGTGGTCGTAAAAGGAAAGGGAATAAGTAATAATCTAAGGATTGACTACGAAGTTCATTACAATGTAGCCCTTTCTTCATCAATGTCCAGCAGTCATTTGTTGATATAAACTGCCTCCTAAGAAACGGTCAGCGCATATAAGGGCGTCTAAGATCAATTAGCTGTATTTGTGTGGCCACAGGTGCACCCCCTATTTCCTTACTCTCATAGCCCGACACGGATGACAATTCTGACATAACCGGAGAGAGATTAGGCACACGATCGATGTTTACGTATTCTCCGATGCACGGATATATCAATCACCAACTTTCAGTCTTCTTTGTGGGATGTCGTAAAATAACCCCTCCAGCTAAGGATGCAGCTGGAGGAAGTGTCACTCTTACTGATTAAAACCTACTATGTGCCTTCTGGAGATCCCTGTATGCCAGGGCCACGGTAACTAAGAGGCCCATGTTGCTGACATACCTTCGAGGAGCGCGTGGAATAGAACGCGCCGCCGACACGGGCTGTCGTCCTTAGACGTACGGACTGTGAACCAACCAAAACCCACCGCCCACAGACCCACGCCTACGGTGGTCGGGAGTCATAGATTAAACACTAATACTGGAAGTCGTCCCTCGACACTCGGCGCCCGCGGTGTCGACCAGTACCAGCTTTTCCGCTTCGGCTGGAATGAGCGGTGCTGTTTCTAAACCACTCCGCCGCCTCCTTCGCTAGCATAATTGCTTCGCAGAAGGAGGCGGCCGCTCCCATTCTTTTATGCTCCGGACCACGGCCTGGACCAGGGCCGAATGCTCGCCGCTGTAAGGACACGGTGGTGCTCCGCCCAAGCAGAGCGCATCCCCACCGTTTGCTCCACCGTATCCTTTACCAACTTCCAGTCCCCGGGCTGTTTTTTCAGTTTCCTAACACTCACAAAGCGATTTTGGTCCGACCAAATCGAACCCGATACCACGTCGTGCACAGCAATTATTATGTTATGTTATGCGACTCCTAGACTAGCGATGAAGAGCGCATACTTAGTGCTTAAACCAACTTTATCGACCTCGACGTGATCGACCTGCAATGTTAGTTCGAAGCGACTACAATATTATTTGAAGTAGTGACGACATATAATATGTACATTATTATATACGAGCATAGGTTCAGAATGTATTCCGCAACAATATACACATTTTGTACCTTCGAAGTTCAGTTCAATCTAAGACAAAGACCAGAGCGAGAAGCAGCGGGAGGCCACACCTGCATGTCCAGTCTTAGTAAACGACGCGTGTGTATTGTTGTGATATGAAAACATAAGTCAAATGTCCGCCAAACTTTAGTTTTAAAAAGTAGTTTTAAAAAGCAAAGTAAAATCAGCCCCAGAACTCTAATGCCCACGCGGACGACGTCGCGGGTAGCAGCTAGTGTTAAATAAAGTTTTAACTGTAAAAGAGATTTCATTCATACATATCCTTACGTAGCTATTACGAAGTACTTTCCAGAACTCTCTTAGTGTTTTTAGTTTTCATTGAATCATTAGTTGGTTCACACCCACGCTAACTAACTGCAAAATGTCGCTTTTATATTTCAATTTACAGTCGTAAACTTAATAATACCAGCGAGAATTTCCCCGCCTATCACTATCAATCAACATCACTGTAGGTAATTCGAATCTTACACCTACGCAGGCCGTAAAACAAAAACTATAATAGAAATCAAAGATCTCGCGATTATTCTTCACTTCTGGACGCTTTATCGTAAAACCAATCAATTATTTGTTATATAATTAAGAATTCTTTATAAATAAGGGTCATTTTCGTTTAAGCTGTTTTGTGGTTTCTTTATGTAGTGAGGGACAATAGTGCTTGAAACAGGGGTGGGTCGATCGATACATATCTTAATTAGGCCGCACAGGGCGATCATCGATTATTTTTTCTTATATCCGGCTGATTCCGGCCCGTCTGACCGTGACTAATATTTGTAGAGACGGATAAAAATACTAATTTCTTATTTAGGACGTGTGACTTTTTTTGTCAACATTGATTTGTATGGAATCGGTACCTACAGCTGGTTGAGTTTTTGATTTAAAATTTTCTTCTGTTTATTGTTGATGTCTCCTGTACCTAGTACCTTCTCGTAGGTATACCTATTAACTACATTTAAATTAGGAAGGTTTTTTGCTCTTTGTTACTTTTTCGTACCTACCTATTATGTTGTTAGCGAGTTTTATTGAAATCTTACTACCGATATTTTAAAGGAGTTAGTTGTAGACGTACACCAAAAATTATGACTAGATATAAACTGGGGAAATGTCTAAGGTAGGTAAATCAATATTATATGATTTAGAAATAATCCCGCCAAGTTCAATTGAGTATAGGAAGAGCATCTAATATTTAATAGAATTTCATTCTGTTGTCTGAATTATCAGAAATATTCCTTTGTATATAACCTTATTAACCTAAGCCCTTTTATTACGTGAAAAATAAACTGTCGAACAAAAACTCATTCAGTAGTGCCTCGGTATTACAGTTTCAATTAATGCAACGCAAATAGACAGCATAGTATCCTGTGAACTCTCCTCCTTATTGCGCCCGAATAAGGTTTATTTTCGCGTTAATTTTCTTTAATGCTAACCAGGGCAGTAAGTGTAATAAAATAGTTAAAACGTGAGAAACCCTGCAGAGAGCGAGACATACTCTGCACCCGCGAATATCTCGTTTTGCATAGTTATTTGATGGTTTTATCGATCGAAATATAAGCTGAAATGCTTACCGACTGCTCAACGTTTCTCGTACGTGTTAATTAGCCATTACTGTTTATTTCCAATAAGCGTATTGAGTCCGATTATATCACGATTTCTAGGCGCTATTAAGGATCCCAATGAAGAAATTGCTTCTTAAGAGCACGTACCCCAAAGGTTGGCAACGTCGCAAATAACTGTCAGATATTTACATGTTTTAATTAAATTGGTAACTTTACTGTAGGTACTGTACGCTTTTGTTTTGGTTTTATTTTTTATTTTCATCGCAAATCTTAAGAGTTAAGAACACTTATCCTCGTTATATTTAATTAATTAGGGAATGCAATAATTGATATCGTAACACCGAACACAGTTTTAGATGTAGGTAATAAAAAGTATTTGGGAACTTGCCTAATGCTTTTTTTACACCTGAAACGTTAACATCAAATTTTGGATTTTAATTGCAATCCATGTTCATTACAGAGCCATTATTTTTGTTATTTTCATATAGTAAGATTTCCAAATTAATTAGATCCTGTAAATATTTGGTAGTTATATTGCGACGTTGCCAACTTTTGGAATACAAACTCTTAACCCAAAAGATTTGTGATGAAAATGAAAAATTAAAACCGAAATAAAAGCGAATCAGTTGGCCGAGTCGATCGTCAATCTAACCGGAGTGTCTCATAACTACGGTTTAGCTTTACCGGGTTTCAGAGCGGTAATGCTCCGTCGTGTTTCAGTCGGACATAGCTTGGGGCATTTTGCCGTGGGAACAGTCGGGCCTCCTCGGAAATTTACTCCCGTCAATGGACAAGGTTTTAACTCCCTTTAATCCGAATTTAATGCCGTTATTAATGTAAGTTTTTGATGCAATGTCTGTACTGGAATTTACAATTATAATTCTTATTTCAAATATTATCCATTGATAATTTAAATTCGCGTTTAAATCACCTAATGCTGTTTTTAATTAAGTGTATAAAATTGCCATGATGGGAATGATTATTACAAGATTTTTGGGTCATTCTAGATGCCAGCACATCAAGCTACCAGAAACTGACAAATATTACCAATCAACTTAGAAATGTTATGGCTTCAGCGATAGAGAAATTTGACAGATTGTAGTAGCTTGATCTAGCTGATCTAGTTGGCATTTGCAAATAAAGGCATTATCCAACATAGTTTCTAAATTTTGTATTTAATAGTGTAGTAGTTATCATTAGGAAAAAAATCTGAATGTCTGATGATGATTAATGAAGGCTTTAGAACACTGACGAAATCATTTCAAAATGAGTAGAAATCCTTAATTTCATCAAATCAATCAGTCTCAACGGATGAATGGAAAAAAATCTAATTTGCATCCAAACGGCAGTTTATAATAGACTGGACAAATACTAAAATGATTTTTCGATGTCCAATCAATTGGTGTTGACAGATATGGACATTATTTGCCAAACGTTGGCCATAAAATGTGAAAAGCTTTATGGGTTTCATCGATGGAATTTCTTAATCAATCTGAGAGGCGATTGTGTGATATTTTATTGTTAATTTTTGAGAAACTACATTTTGCTAAAGAAATAATTCGGTGATTAGTCTCACAGACGAGGTGATGGTCTAAATGGGTTATTTGATTGCCTATGATTTTAGGAAGAATACTTTTTTTCTCTATTATTCTATTCTATATATCAAGGCTATAAGTATATTTTAGGTATAAATTGCTTTTTAGTGACCACATAAAATCAAGCTAGCTGCTGCCCGCGGTTTTGTACGTTTACTGAGGGAAACACTTAACGCTCCCAGATAAAAATTAGGTAACGCATCCAGCTACCGAATCAAGCTAGCGAAACTGACAAACTTTCCCATTCAGTTTTGATTCACCATATGATTCAAAGCTGAATGGGAAAGTTTAAGCGATAAAGTTGAAAATCTATTAAGACAGTTTATAGTAGCTTAATATGCTGGCGTCTGTACATCTTACTGAAATGTTGTACCAAGCAGGTTATATTATCTGCCAAAATGAAGGAATTATGGCGATCAAAATTCTCAGATGTTTTGTTTAAAATTCCACCACCAGTGACTGGCGTGACGAACAAATAATAGAAAGCGTAAATTATGTTGTATTTTTATGATGATTATAATGATTTATGTTTTATACGACATTGATGAAACCTATCTATATCATAGATTTAATTTATTATTTACCTAATGACCGCTGCATACACCTGTTTTATGTAAAGAGGTGCTATTTAAATGCTAAATGTGGCCTTAAGTTTTGTATTTTATTTTATTTGGTAAGCTTGATGACAGCGAAAATGTTTATATTCGGTATAGAATTTTCCGTGACTTACAAAATTGTCAATATTACTGTATTGGGTCATAAAAGCAATATAGTACGGATCTATTTGTAAAAAAATATTTTTCCTATTCTGAATAAAAGGCATTTTCAGGAGCAATTTCCATTCTAAGTATTTTTGATATTTAGATTTATTAGAGGAGATTTTAACAATAGCAACAAAGTAATTCATATTGGGTATTTATAAAATAAGCAAAATTAAATCTTGAAATGTTACACTCTCTTGACGACCCCACACTAGTCACCATACCAGACTGCCGAATTGAGGGTCCTGGATTCGATTACGAGTAAGATAATAATAAGTTATCTGTGTGACGAGTTTATTGTGGCCTGTAAAATGGAAATTATAGTACCTATGCATTTACAAATCAATATCTGTAAAGAAGTTGTAATATAGTTTATCAGTTGTCTTGGCACTCATTAAGCAAACTAATAAATAGCTTGGAGCTAACCGACCGTGTTTGAATGGTGTTCCAATATTATTAAACTTCAAACAATGTAAAGGCTTCGTTTCCTAAAATATAATACTTTTGGCATCATTTAAATAAAGTATCGATATGTAACCCGATGAGGGACATCATTCGTGTGATATTTCACAGCACTAACTTATTGGTACAATTTAGTCATAAGAATCGTGGGCTGATTGACTTGTTAGTAGGCGCGACTTTGTTTGAATTTCAATTTTATACATACAGTAGGTTTTTTTTAGTAAACATGGTACGTCGTAATTTTGTTTGAGTTTTTTTATTTCCAATATAGAGAAAGAAATGGAAGCAGACCTGTTGAATTACTTATTATTAATCCAATATATTGTTACATTAAGAAAATTATCAATGCCATATCGATTTTTGTAGTGTAGAAATTTTTTCAGTCAGCTCGTAACTGAGCGTCGAAGAGATCATTCCAAGTCGTTTACATAGTATAACTAATGGATACATAAAACTCCAATATTCTAAGATATTTCCTCATATCAGTGAAAACCCTTAAGTCCAACGGAAATGTCGTACCGCACAGGAAGTCTTTGTTTGGCGCCGACAAAGTTTCCACTCCCATCTACATACAGACAGACAAACAAGTAACCAAAATACGAACATAATACACGTTCTGAGAACAACGCGGAAAACCGATAGGATGCATTTATAGCCTTTACTTAATGTAGCGCCAACTTATGTGGTGCTGGCGAATATTCGCACGGACATTGCAAATTGATATCTATTTATTGAGGAATAAGGTTGAAAGGTTTTCTGTGTGGAAGGTTTTCGAATACATCTTTTTTAATTGTCAGTTTGGTTATTGTCGCTCATCGTTGGTGGTGACACTTCGCAAATAATGTCACAAGCCGCGACCACCGACATAAGTCGGTACTTTTGTACCATCGCGATGGGAGGCCATTGACTCGTTAAGATGAATTAATTGTTTTTTGTTAATGGCCACCCGTAAAATTTTGTAGATCAAACACTTACGACTTGCTTTTTGGGACCAGTGATGGATGATTTGTTTGGTGAATAAATTGTTTTAATTGTGAGGATTTTTTCTTTCACTTTTCTTCTCTTCTTCAAGTACATTTTTGCGAACGCTATGCTCGATTGTATTTCTTTTTACAAGAACATTTTAGGCACTGTTGTTTCCTATTTTTCTGTCGTCTCCTTCCTTTTACAAAAGTAGGTTATCGCTGAACTTTTCAGTATGGGTGAAAAGTATTATTTATTTTCAGAATCTATAACTGAGCGACCTAGTATTAAAGGCGCCTGAACTTGACAAGTAGAGGACGCCAGCCTTAGAAATTCAGGATCCTCCTCCAACAAACAGAACAGTTAAAAATCATCACGGCCCCGATAAATCCCGAACGACACACGAACGATGATTCATAACGCTACAATCACTAGTCGCCACGTTACATGACATGCGCTTGCGCTTATTTATACCCCTTTATCGGATGACGTCCGTATAAAGGCAGCCGCTCGAAATAATAGGGGGGCAGGCAACCATTGTACAGACATGTTCAACCATTCATAAGATCAGTAAAGAAGAGTAATGCCTTGCAATAGTCATAATTTTAGTACACATTGTACAAAGTAACGCCGACTTTACCGACTTGTAGTGTAATTGGAGTTTTGTTGGCGGTGCACCTTTACGGGAGTGTTTCGGCATGTTTCAAAAAGTCTGCTGGATTCCTCTATGCTGTGTTCACCCTCACTGCTAACCAGACCTGCTTGTGGTAGAATATATCGATGAATAATATAGGTGATCTGTGCTAGCCAAGTGAATTGAAAGCTAACGCCATTGGACTTGAAAATTACCATCTAAAGCTCATTTTTATTTTCTACTGACAGGCGACAGCGAAGACAATCAAATCGAAATCATCATTATGTTTATCATTTTTTAAATCATCAATGCTCATCTTTTTACCTAAGTCTAGCAAATAAATAGGTAGATTAATTATTATAAAATAGGAAAAAATAATTTTAAGCCTGGTAACATTCTGCTTTCATATTTTGGAAAATCAAGAGTAATTCAACTAATACTATTAACCTAAAAATATAATTTAATCTATTTATTTGTTTGTATAACGCCTAATTAACTGCTGAAAGTCTTAAAACTATTCTCGGCGTGATTTTTCTACTTATTAAAACGATATACTTATACAGAAAGTAATATATTACTTTGTTGATTGGGTTCAACATATTGCAACATTGTGTGTTGCCAATCTCTAGCCGTCACAGATAAATAAAGAAATACTTTTAAATGTCAAACGAAGTGAACGGATGACATTTGGAGTAGGAAAAGATATTAATTTTTTGTTAGTCAAAGTTCACATCACAAGAACGGACGGAGGGGACGTAAATATATTTAAAGAATGAATCTTAGTCAGCATACATTACCAATATAGAAAAATTGTTTCGCATCTACTGGTAGGGTATTCCAATACTCGCCTAATAGATGGCCAGGGAGGGCTAGGGGTAAAATAAAAAACAATATTCGTCAAAATAATTTGACCAACGACACCTGTTGAAAATTCTACTGAAAAAATAAGGTATTTTTTGTATGATATTGTCCATCCACCACGCCTCGTACAACTAATTATTAATCATAAATAATATAAAACGCTTCACGTGGTACAAAAAGTAGTCTAGCATTTTTTACCAACGACATACATATAATATTCTAGTAAAACTAAAGTTTTTTTTTCAATCGAAAACTTGTCGAATCTTGTATCGATATGCACAAAAAAAAGAATAATCTGGCCTTGTCCTTACCCCCGGTCCAATGTTATGACTTATTTGTCTCGCCCGTACAGATTTATCGATTTTCGAAGAATAAAATCGACTAAATCTGCATAATACATTCATTAAATAACATGTAAATTGATTTTTTGGCGTGGCCGCCGGTTTTTAAGACGAAATAGAACCATATGGACAATAAAATGATAATAAGGAAGGAAATAAGTTGTAAAAAAAACTAACGAAAATGACATTTGTGTGGACAAGCGTAGATAGCCATTAATATCGTGTTAATTATTGGTGGCGGGTCTAGTCGGTTCTGTTAAACACAAATGCTTGATAAAGTTGTAATTAAAAGGCTTTTAATTAGTATTTGATTTTTCCAATCTAATCTGCCTTATAAGATTTATCAAATTTACTAAAGATCTAACTTAAATTTTTGATAATTTTTTGCATATTTTTATTATACTGACATAATATATAAATAAAAGTTATGTTACGTGTATTTTGTTAAGGTTTTTATTTCATGATTCGCGGAATCCTGCAACTAGGTACTCATCATGAGTAAATAAAAAAAAACATTGAAACAGCGATCGTGGACTGCACCCATCTATACTAATATCATAAAACTGAAGAGTGTTCGTTTGTTTGAACGCATTAATATCAGGCATTATTATTCCTATTTAAAAGAATATTTCAGTGTGAAATATTTCATTTATCGAGGAACGCTAAAGACTTCTTTTTATCCGGGTGCACGGAGTAGATACCACGGAATGCGGGTGAAACCGCTGGCAGAAACTAGTATAAAATAAAATACATAACCTGATTATGTTTTATTCTTTTTCATATAAATTCCACAACTTTTATTATAACTCGGTACCTACTATGAAAAGAATATGAGTTTTACGAAGTACTACTTACATATTTTTTTACCAAAAATATACTACAGAAAGTCCTTAAAAGGGGTAGGCACATAGCCTCTGCAAATTGTTGTAGTAAGTATCATTAACAGGTTAGAATCAGTTACCAATGAAAAAGGATAAACAGACGACAGTAGATAAACCTAGATATGAAAAAGTATTGATAAAAATCCAGCAAGATTACTTTCAACATTGTTTTTGGTACGCGAAAAACCTTTCTAGAACTGGCAGCTGAAACGTAACAGCAATATAGGTAAAGCAAGCGACTACTAGGCTAACCATACACTCATAATTCCTTAAACATTTTTATTTTGCAATAAAACACATAAAACTCCTAATTTGCGCAACGAAAATAACATAATAACAAGGTAATTAACGAAATTCGCGCTAATGACGGGAATCGTTAATGGTTTCACTTCAGATGTTTTGTTGAAAAAAAAAAGGCTTTGAATACACTGACGGTCACCTTATTGTCTTGATTCTGGTGTCATAAATAACAGCATCGTTGGGTAATATTAGCATTTTTATTGTCGCATACAGAATGGACGAACGCTCGTAATTTAATCTTCGGACTGCAAAATTGAATTATTTATTATCTTCATTTGATTATAGACGGTCATTCTAGAGAATTTTAATGCACACGAAAAGTTAATTAATCTTTGTGTTTTGGTTAAAAGTTGCTTTCAGTTAGAAAAAGGATCGATATTCCAAAGTCTAGCGATATCGACGAAGCGAGCAGAAATGACGAAACTACAGTATCGCCCATTACTTTATTACGAAACAATACAATAAAATTAAACTGTAACTAAAATTATTAAAGTTTAACAAATGTGGGGGTCCCGGGGCAGAGGCCTGCCAGGGCTGCGGGTTGTTCATAAGAGTCTCCGCGGCCCTGGCACACAAAGACCTCCAGTAGGAGCAAAAGTGGATTTTAGTCAGTAAAATGCAGAACCTCCCTCCAGCTGCACCCACAACCACTGAAAAAAGCTTTTAAACCTAAATTTCAAAACATTATTACATATTTTACCTTTATTTTTCATTTAACGGATTCTGTCCATATGTCTGGAAACTTCTTTCTTTACGGTTAACAATATGTTAACAATACAGTGGTATAATTAGTTTGCTTTCAGCACCAATAAGTCTTATTATTACTTATTTTTAACTGCAACTGTGTATTTCAATTGATTATATCCAAAATACTGACCGAGACCTTCACGTACGAGTTTATCATAATAATCAAAAGCTATAAAAATACCATCGTCTTAATAAAAAAATATTTCTTTTATTATGGACACTAAAAAATTAACAAGAACTATAATTTAATTCGTATTCGCGACTACCTGTGCGACAGTGGAATTCGGTGGCAGATTGCAGATCAAAATTATTAATCATTCGGAAACTCCATATCGGATGCCGTACATTTTTAATCGATTTCTCGTAAACGCGAATCGATACCGCAATCAATTATGTTATTGTTTTAGTTTTGTCAACTGTTCCTATAATATTATTTGATAATGTTTTCTTGTGGACTGTGTCTAATAAGAATTTGAATTTATTGTATTGTATTTTATTTTGCAAGGAATATGATTTTTATCATAGGAACTAAAAATAATCGTACGTGTTTGAGAAGGCGTAAATTAACTTCGCGATAAATAAGTCCTTTTATTTTGCGTTTAAGTACTAATATACCTACGTTATACTAAGAAATCGTCCTTGTAAAATAATCAATACATTTTGTCAAAAACTGATAACAGTAATATTGTAGAATAATATCAAAAGTACCTGTATACCATGATTCATAACGATAAGACACACCTCTGTAGACATACATGTTTAAAAACCGATAATACTATTGATTTATTTTCACTATATATTGTTAAACAAATTTCCCCGCCCATCTATATTTTCGCGATTAAGTCAAAAAAGAATTTATAATTTTATTTCTTTTTATGCATTTATCAACATTCATTCAACATGGTTTAGTAATTTTGACTTTACAATTAAAATATTAACTAAGGATTTCTTCAACTCGATTATTGAAAGTGAGCAGAATCTAAATATACTATCTCTATCAAGAACAGGATCAATCCAAGCTTAGAAAATAATGACATAGTAAGAGAGACACGATTGTATGTATAGTACAAGAGTTTTCCTCTCATGAAGAATTTTCTATGTAGCTAATTACAATACAAATTTTCAAAAGATGAACTGTACTATCAATAGTAATTTTAGACTATTTCATAGTTTTTTTATACCCATACAACTGCCGTCTTGATTAAGCTAAGATTACACTAAAAAGATAAACCAGTAAATATTTTCACATAATTATTCATAAGTATAATAAAATATTTAATATCAAACAAATAAAAGAACTAATAATATATTCTATGTTCGATGGATATGTATACATAAATGCCTACACGATGAGGTATTAAACATTTTATGACTTTTTAATAAAGCCGTTAAGACTCGGTAATCGATAAGATGGATATATCATTTTTGTGTTCAGAGTGACGTCATCAATCAATATTGTTCTGAACTTCTAGAATAATACTTTTCAAATTTAGTCTACATATTATACTAGCTGTCCCCAGCGGTTTCACCCGCATCTTTAGTTACTGCACCGCTCCCGTGTGTCTTAGCGTGATGGTATATAGCCTATAGCCTTCCTCGATAAATGGGCTATTATCTTACACCGAAAGAATTTTTCAAAACGAACCAGTAGTTTCGGAGATTAGCGCGTTCAAACAAACAAACAAAAAAACAAACTCTTCAGCTTTATAATCCTACTAATATTATAAAGGCGAAAGTTTGTAAGTATGGATGTATGGATGGATGGATGTATGGATGTATGGATGTTTGTTACTCTTTCACGTAAAAACTACTGAATGGATTTGAATGAAACTTTACCACAATATAGCTTATACATCAGAATAACATATAGGCTACTTTTTATCCGGGTATGGAAAGTACTTTCCTCAGAAAGCGGGTGAAACCGCTGGCGGAAGCTAGTATAAGTATAGATTACTGATAGGTTCGATACACAGATTGCAGTCAAGAAAGGTACCTAAGAATTGTTAAAAGAAAATATTCAAGATTCAAACGAAACTTCTGTGTAACAACAAGCCTGAAAATATAATATTATGTGCGGGTTTCACAGTTTACGGATATCCACTATCTACCAGATAAATTCAAAAATGGTACAGAATTTGTATGAAATTATCTGCCAGATAAACTATCTGGAACTTATCAGCAACCGGTGAAGGAAAAGTAAAAGAACTCCCATATTTGGAAAACCAGCCAATCATGCTGTTAATTCGAGCTTCAGTCTCCCAGACTTATAGAGTACTGTTTCAATAAGGCAACATCACAATTTACCCTGATATAGCTGTCTAGATATCCTTAATATCATACTCGCCGTATCATCACGAACACAAGTGACTTCAGGCTACACAATGAGCATTAACAAAGACACGTTGAATAGAAAAGAATTTAAGCCGCGACTGTACATCTTGAAAGTTCTCACAGCCCATGAGAATGCTCTTTACAATCGATATTCAAAAAAAGAACAGCTTCGATGTCTCTGTTGTCAACGGACAATTCTTTTAGAGATCAACAACGGTAACAGTTACGCGAAATTCAATCTTAAGATTATAGTGGTAGAGTTGAATTTTGGTCGGAGTTTTTAAAAATTTTATTGTTCCGTTTCGGTATGAATTGCGTCACCGACTAAAAAGACAAAGCACGAACCGATCTCGTCGCATTGTCGGGCTAATGATGAGCCAAAACATTATTTTTAGAAGGCGTTCGGCTAGCCGGCCGCTTTATAAGGTCTACAACGATCGAAGTGCAGATACAATTCGCTTTTATGGGGCCGGTAGCGTGCTTAGTTGTTAACACGCTCGAGTTTTCCGATACGATGTTAGGAACGATTGTCTGACCATCGATTCTGAGGTTTCGTTGTTCAATCGGTACTGTTATCGATTGTATACGATTTTGGAACAGTTGCAACACTATATCACAATTTTGTTTTTTTTTCAGGAGCTTTATTTTATAACTTAGAAGATTTTTAAGTAGGAAAGCTGTATTATGAAGTTAATATAATCACCATAAGAAACAAAACTTAATAAATACTGAGTACAAAAATAGCTAAGAAAAGACTTCAACGCGTCCTGACAGGTCGAATGACAAACATTGGTTTAAATAAATCTGTTGAACACTGTTGACTTTCTAGTACTTTTGTTATAGTTTCAAAATATAAGAATAAAAGCGAACGTAATTGAAAACCTGTCAACCTCAACCAAATCTTAATAAGTCTGTCCCGTTAATTACAAAATTAGCAACGCCAACCCTCGGTGGTCGTGACCATTTCTGCCTCCAACAAAAACTGAACAATCACATTTTGTTCCATTACCATAAAGTATTTATTTCTTAATATAATAAATAAACAGACTCTACAGTTTTATAGTTTAACAATGAGCCACGAGCCCCCGTTGTTTCATAGAATAGATGCCAATTTCGGAGACAATTCATCCCCTAATATGTTTTGATGTTTCTTGTCTTTGTCTGTTTGTTTGCTTGATTGCTTGTTTGTAGCCGTGACGGTGTTGTATGGAATTTCCGTTCTTAGTGACAATTGCTTTTGTTTCTATTGTGTGTTTCGCGCGTGTCGGAATGCCCGTTATAATCGTGTGTTTGGGGACAATGTGCCCTGTTTTGGAAGGGGGTAATATGTTCGTGTGGTCTGATTGTGTCCCCAGTTCTGTTACGGGACTTTTAATTAAGTTCGGTCATACCTTTTAACTTTTTTTTCATCGAATATTCTTTGAAGCGGAGAAAACCTCATTGGATAGAAGGCTTCGCGTACCCTTATAATTTTTTAAGATATTTATTATTTATGTACCTAATTTAAGCTCTTACAACTTACTTTTTAAGCTACGATAATTTCACTCCAAAGATCTTGTAACTTCAATACACTAAATATCGCACTCAGAGCCACAAGATACAAGCTGTGCTTAGTTCAAGCACAGCTTGTATCTTGTACATCAACATACGCACATTGTAAAGTTACTTTTAGTTTAATATATGTAGAATAGATGTGGAGATGTGTCTGCAGTGAACAGCCTGGACTGTGATCTTCAGTATGACAGTTTGATCTCACTTTTAAATATCATCTATGTAGATTTATCAATAAGCCCATGGTAGAGTAACAGCCGCACTAGTGGAGTGATCATTACGTTAAGCAACGCTTTTCGCGAGTGGTCCGTAGATCCATCTAAGAAGGTAGACGTAGTCAGAAGTCAGGGAAACTTGGTTGACGAGGTTACATAGGCAGTCGTTCCTTGTTAAATTCTGGTGCTTAGCTGCAAGATTGTAATCCCATCCAAAAAAAGGCTAGGCAAATTACACCTGGCACCATTATTCAGTTCAAGAGGGTACCAATTTTTTGGGGACAATTAGTAATAACCTATATAAGATAGAAAGAAAGAAATAAAGAAAAACCATTTATTCAGCACATTAACAGCAACAGAAGCAAGTTAATAGAATAATAATACAAAAAACTCGACAACAAATTCTAAAGTTTAATTAGTAGTTTTAAAAATGAATTATAAAAACGCCGTTAAATTAGAAAGGTACCTACATACAAATCTAAAAAGATAAGGTTGTGTAAAATAAGGAAAAAGCAATAAATTCAGGGTGTGAACCATACACACAAAAATACTTAGAACACGGTGCATCATATTTCAGATTCCATATTCGGATATAGAAGAAAAAAATATATTAATCACAGTATCCATTAATAGCAGAACAAAAAAATCATTGTTTAAATAAAATTCGTCTCTTTTTGATAATTTATGACCTCTCAACCGAATATATCACCCACGCCTAATAATATTTGGCAATATCTACAGAAATGCATAATTATTTATGCACACATCCTTCATTTAGATAATATTTCCATATAAAAATAGGCGTCAGATATCGAATATGTGTTTCATAAACGTGTAGCAATAAAAATGTGCCAAAAATGATTAAAATGTCAGATCTTAAAAGAGATTCTGTCTAGTTTTTTTATTTTATTGGTCATTCAAATTCACCTGTTGGTTTCTTTAAAACATACATGAACATCAACATTTTTGAAAAATTCGAGATATAATTCTCTTCATGTAAATCAGACTAGCTCATCACAAAATTACCTACATAAATTCACCGTTGTGTATCGGCCGTGCTATGTGCTAATATAGAAGGCGGCGCGTACGCCGGTAGCGGCGTGCACCAAACATAAATAACCGGCCACGCCACAAACAACTCGTATTTACGACAATATTATATTTTATACTTGCGCAGTACACGGAACCTCTAATATGTACGTGGCCAACCTACATAATAACGAGAATGCGCGGAAGGCGTAACCCGGTGGCAATTCACCGTCTCACTCGACGACGCCCCGGGCGCGCGCCTAAGCGAGACGAACAACCACAAATTTATTGAAACGAAAAAAAAAACTTAGCTACTGCACTCCGCGTCGCCTCTACAGAACTAGATACATTTTTCCACGTCTCCGCGCGAGACAGAGACGTATATGTCGGGCGCTAGGTGCGAGCAGGACAGCTATCAGTTCGCGGGTAGCGCGCGCAGCTAAACGGCCGGTCATGTGGGCGCTGCCGGTGTTGCGCACGCGCGGCTACCTCGCCGCGGTTGAGTTCCACGCTCACGCTGCGTCGCTCGGCTCGCTTAGCCCGTGTGACCTTTACTTGGTGAACTTAGGAAGCGTCGTTCGCTGTGAAACTTCCATTAGAACCCCTCCGTCCCGCGCGACAGTGATTCTTCGGACCTCCAGCGCAGCAGCACCAGCATTGGAGCGAAAGAGATGGCTGGCGGTCGTCGGCGCCGTAGCTAAAGGTATTCGTAGAATGCGTGATCTGTATCGGGCGGGTGGAGGCGGCGCGGGGTGCGGGGACGTTCGGAAGCGGTGGCAGCTCCCATCGACTCCTGGGGTTATTCTTCCTCAGGCCACTGCTGCTCGAGCTACGTACCAAGCGAGCCAGTTTTTTCTGTCCACCGCACCGCACGCCACACACTCGTTAAGCCCGTGCCAACACGAGAAGTCGCCACTAATAAATTACTGTTTTTTACTGCAAACGCAACAGTCACCGCCGCGCAGCCGAGTAATTTATACGTAAAAATAAACATTAATCAACAATATCGCAGTTACTATCGCCCGAATACAGTGAGTACTCTGACATTTGTTCTTATATTTGTTGATTCAATCGTAGATTTGTTAATTTCTTTACTTGGACTCTTCATTTAGCGAGACTTTGCAAAAGTTCCAGCACGTTTTTCTCAAAATAAATTAATTTAAATAAAAACATAACACTGTGACCACATACGATTGAATCAATAATATTTTATTTCTGTGTTATTTTATTTTAAGTTCTCTTTAGATAATATTTTATGAAATGTTAGTTATCATTCATTAATTCATTATCATTCATAATTAGCATTTTCATCACATTCTGCTTGATCATGATATTCATACACTCACACACACGCGCGATTCCTGTTTGAACATCACACATTCGCAGTTCTGAGTCTTTAGGTCAGTATTATAAATGTTGATACATTCGCGATAAACATCGCGAGTATTTTAATTATAGTTCGGACGGAGCAGGGCTTTAAAATACATAGTTATTTATACAGACCTCAATTATATTCTCACATTAAATAAAAGTGATAAACTTCATAGAGGAATTCCAAACAATTATAAAGAAAATGTGTCTTAACCTTACATATTATACAAGATACACAAACAAAAATTATTTGAATAATCGTGGCCATTATCATGTAAATGTCGCCTTAGCGCCTATCGGCGCTAGCACGACAAAGGACATCCAAAAATATTGTCCTTATTATAGTCATTTTTTTACTAAAATCATGTGCACCCACCGGCCGATCCATTCAACGTTAGATAGTGACCATTTTATAACGATTTATGGTTTATTTAACAATAAAAGAATAATGGGTATAGAAAAAAATATTGAGAGATATTTTTGGGTAACACTTGGGCTTTTGTGATTTTCAAAAGTTTTGTATTGAACGCATCATTAGGCACGCATTTTGACACCTTGATGATTTGTTCCCATGAGACTTCTATGCGAAAGTCCTTAATTGATGCAACTAGAAAAAGTGTTTTCAACTTTAA
The DNA here is from genome assembly GCA_958496145.1 of Heliothis peltigera. Taxonomy (NCBI): domain Eukaryota; kingdom Metazoa; phylum Arthropoda; class Insecta; order Lepidoptera; family Noctuidae; genus Heliothis; species Heliothis peltigera. Next base: position 6,914,645 of record OY292337.1, read on the forward strand.
ATCGGTACACTTCAATTATTGTATCTCTGAGCAAAACCGCATTAAAAAAAAATGCAAAAATTAAACAAGAAAAGTATATAGTAAGAATTTTCTCGGGATTTTCTAAAAGGATTCCTTCCCTATAATTTTTATTCGCATTATCAGTAGGTACCAGATTTCAATAAAATAAAATATTCATGTAATATTTTAACAAGGAAACTCACTTTTATACTCAGTCATTATAATAATTGCAGAATAATTAAAGTATGTTAAACTAGTGCTATGGTAGATAATTAAACGAAACGTTATAAATATCGATAAACCGGTGTTTAACTATAACCTTAAGTTACAATACTGTAAGTTATTTCTCGTACTTAAGTTTAACTTATCTTTTTGCATTTATTTATCTGTCTGACAGGTTTTAATTTAAAAGTGCGTTTCATTGTTATTATTGATTAAGCTACGAATACGTTTTACTATAATTACATCTAAATAACGTTTATCTTCACAAAAATGTGTCCAAAAACCCCAAATTAGGCAACTATACATATTATGCTTTCGTAAATTTTGAAGAAAGTTAAAAAAAAAAACAAAATTAGAGAGACGTTTATCTTTATATTTAAATAATAACAAGTATCAGTGCCAAATTATTTAAACTACATATAATTACATTATTAGGGTTTCGTTGAGCTAAACAAAAGTAAAACAACTGATTTGTGTGTCAAGTCAGGGCGATTGCTGTAGCTCGAAGCGCCTGCCTCAATTTGCATCCATAATTACTTACAATGTGGGCAATGTAGGCTAAGAGCTACAAAACTTGATTGCGAAAACATTTTATAATATAAGTTCCTTTATATTTAATATTACTTATTTCCTGATTGCTACTAGGTATGCACCTTTTTATTGAGTTTCCGATATTTTGGCACTATTGCAAGCGCCATGATCATGGAATCGCGATCCTAATTCAAATGTTAATGACCATGACAGTTTAAATCAGCAAAATCCTTTATGTTGGTGTAAGAAAATTTGGTAAAACCTTTTTCTTCTTTTTTTTATATTTGCTTTGTGATATTTGTATTTTAAAATAGACTTAAAGTTTCTTTCAATTATTTATTAAAGTAATTAATTCGAATTTTAAAATATACAAGTTTCTTTCAATTGTTTCTTAAATTAATTTTATTTCAAGTCTGTGTTGGTATAAGGTTTTGTTAAATGTGCTCAGAGTTGTGTGAAATAAAATTCATCGTCAAAAAATAAAATTGTAAAAACAAAATCATCGTTATTACGTAAGTACCTAAATAAAAAAATATTAATCAGTTCATATTACAAAGTTCTTTGCAGTAATTCAATAAAATAAATTGCTACTAGATTAAACAGTAAAATCATAAACCATGGCAGGCATTCGCGCGATAAATGTAATAAACATTATTTAAAGTGATCGGACTCCCGGAGTATAGCGTATCACGGTGGCAGGAACGCGCGCGCACCTTGCCAATTGTGGATCATTCTCAATTATAGCTTGCCGAATGGACATTATTTTTTTATGATGCGCTTCGGTTCTTTTGAAGACGATATCGGTTAAAAGTTATTTTTAAGTCAAATGCTGATTTTAGATTACAATTTATAAGTTTTTTTTTTAATTTTGATGCTAGCAGATTGAAAGATTCTGTTGATCGCGAATTAAAAGTTCTTTCCTTAAAAGCTATTAACTATAGGTACGTATCATACTTAATACACACAAATCATTTTTAAATGTATATTTCAAAGGAATATGTCCCGCTGACATTAAAAAGTGGCCTTTAAATTCGCCACTTGTAGGTGCCCATATTTAAATTTTCAAATATCGAATCCGTAGAACGTTTCGGGAATGTCGAGGACTCTCGGCGGGGCGTCTGCGCATCGCCACTTTCTTTCAACTTCGCCGAACCACAGCGCGTTCGATTTTTAAATAGTGATGGACGGTTTTAATCGATTTATATGTATAATCGATTATTCTTATTAGGGTTCGAATTAGTATAATATGTTGTATTTTTTATGATGAGTGTATTGTCAAAAGAAGGGTTAGACGTTATTTATTAGACTGTTTCCTAGAAGAGTATCATTTAAAAATTGAACAGGTCTAATATACAATTTTTTTAAGATGTCACTGATAGTAAAGTTGTCGTTTTATATGAACTAAGTGCTTGACTGCCTACAAAATGATAGAGAAAATATAAACCATCATACATACGTCTGAATGCACATTATACCTCTAATTACAAATATGCACTAGACCTCACATTAACGATCCACATAATAGGATACTAAACAATCGATTTAGTCGATTTGCATTAGTCGATTCTATAGTATCGAACGCCCATCACTATCTCGTTTCTCCACAAATAAAAGGCATACTGTCACACATATACAGGCACGTATTAACACATTGCCCTGTGTTTACGACCAATGGGGAGGAATAATATGAAGACAATGATTGTTTATTATCAGAAAAGCTTTTGTCATGATACCGCCGACCGAACGTTGTAACCATTTATAATCTTTTCATACTTAAATATTGATCGAGGATAGAGGTTGTTATGTCTGTTGGTTTTTTAGCTATCGTTATGAGTGTTTTTATTTGTAGCGTGTAGTTTTTGGGGTACCTATCGGAAACTTCTTGTTGCTAACAAAAAGTGAAGTAAAGGATCTTGTCCGTAGAACCAATACTGTCCATAGTCCAAGACCGACTAATGGTTTCTAGGAGTTGAGCGTTTTTGAAAGCCTTTTCAGCTGTGAGCGTTTTCTTAATATTTCAGACTGATTAACAATCTGTTCGAAATATATGTATAAAATATGTATGTGATAATCTTCCTCACACATTTACAAAACGTCATGTAGTAGTAGGTAGAGCTTTTACTATGGGTACTAGACAACTGATAAAATATGTAGGACTAAAAATATATACCTACATACATTTTTGAAGAAACACCCAGAGTATGTGTAGACGGGAACCGAACCCTGAATAATGCCGGGGACATACATTTTCATTCAATATTCTCCCTTTGAAAGTTTTAAAGGCAAAGGTAAAAATTAATGATTTAAAATCAATCGAAGTCTGAAACAACTCTCTCTCAAACCACACAAACGAATGTATAACAGACAAACATAACAAAAGCCGATATATTTAAATACATAACGAAACTTCTAAGTTTTAACATAATTTGTTCACAAAGCAAACTTATACAGGATACCATTGTTTGTACGAGATAAAATACAAAAGCGCTTGGGTTCCCGCTAAGCTTATCTGTCGAGAATCTGGACTACAGATAAAGGAATTCCAACTTAGATGTGTTAAATATAAACATATATTTTGATGACTTTGTATGTACTAAGTATAGCAGTTTAGTCTACAAAGAGAAATATGAAACAAAATGTAACCCCCTTTTTATAGAAGTGGTCTTAAAAAAGTATCACTACTAGTGCTAGTTTTAAATCATCTTCTTGAACAAGTGAATGGTCTAATGGCCAGTTGCACGAGGTCCGAATAGTAACTATCTACCGAATAAATTCAAATATGGAACAGAATTTGTACGAAATTATTTTCCAAATAAACTTTTTCGTAGGTAGTGAAACATGTCCTTAATCTAGGACTTTTACGGTGTTTTTTTAAGACCACGTTTTATAATAAGGGGGTAAATGATTTGCTTTTGTAAATACAGTGTTAAACGAGGAACTGATATCTAAAAGCTATTAAAATCCTGAAACAAATGCAATTGCCATACAAGTGGAAAATTACAAAAACAAAAGAAATACTCGTATCTTTATCATTTAAAGATAAAGGGAATAACAAGCTTACATCGCAGGTTTATCTTTGAATAGGACTTAAAGTTTATCGACGACATACAATCATTGATAGTAATTAGGTACTAAGATAACCGACAATGCCAATTATAGGAGGTGTTATGTTAAAAATTTATACATTCTTTTGTGTGTTATCTCTGTTTAAATAGTGGGTGAGGCGTAGATAAGGTATCGTGTTTGCGCAAGAGGTTTTTGTGGGCTTTGAAGAAAACCCGACGAGATAACATTGTGGGTAGGTATGGTTGCCATTTGTTACTGATTCATGTAGGTAGATTGAAATGCTATTGGCCTTTATCGATTCTTCCTTATCATGTATTCGCACTATAGCGACATAATAAAATTGAATTGACATTTTAAATTCAGTAGTCAGATATTTCTCTACAGTCTTCAATTTATGTTATTCCTTTAAAACATCGAACTTTTCAATTTTTTGTTGTTAAAGTACGTAAAAATAATGAACTATAACTAGTAAACAAAAAACTAAAAAGCGTCGAAAAACTCGTCCCAATCGCTGTCTACTGGGAGCGTGCCCAAGATGCTGGCAGCATTGCCACGTCGCATGGCAATGCTTATTCTCTGACCAAAGTTCTCTATTTTGTATTTCAAGGCTGTCTGTGTTACTCAATAAATTTTATTTTATTTATTTTTATAAAGTAATAGCCAGCCTTTGGGTCACTGGAGGCGTCAACCAGCCGCTTGGATAGCTCTTTATACAGACCTAGAGCATGCGGACCCCACGACCCAAAGCGCGTTGAAACGGCCCCAAACGGTTCGAAAATATAGTTGCCGATGAAGCCGAAGTTGTTTGATAACAAAATCGTAAAGTTTTGTTTGTTTAACATTTTTGGTCAAACTATTTGACACTTCAAAGCATATTATATCCACACAGCACTTAGCACGTTCATTCACAAGACAGATCCATTGAGTTCGGTTTGTTTGTAAAGGTGGGTTCACATGGCGCTATTTGCGCGCTTGACCGCAAACATCCCGAGTTAGCGCCACAGGTGACGTCTACCTGACCGCTTTTTGTGTTGTGTGCATAGCCTTAATGTTGCAGGTCGCCTTTGTCCGACCAAGATGAAGTGTTTGTTTGGCGTTTTCTAAAATAAGTTGAATATTGATAGCAAGAATTAAAGACGTTTAGAATTTTTGGTTTGAAATACTATCGAGCATTCCTTGTAAGTAATGCTGTCGATAGATAGTAGAATCGTAAAGACAAAACCACTGTTTTATGCTACCTAAACCATGTAACGTTTAATGGTGCGCAGTGAATAATATAGCCATGTTAAACGTCCACATGAAGTTGCGACGTAAAATCGCGTAGATACGGACCTCTATAAAAAAGGCAATTCGACTCTCCCATATAAATTTAAGTGACGATACCCGTTCGGTAATGTGTATAGTCGGTATAGGCGATCGTTTGCATCCCACGAGAAAAACGCTGCGGGCTGTAGAAAGTCCCACCCACACCGCTCGCAACTCACGCGCAGGCGACGAAGCGCTTGAAAAAATGATTATTCTTTTTTTAAAAAACGCCGTTCAACAATTCGCTGCCGTGTTACGCGCTCCGCCCCCCGCCTCCTGATTGGTGAACAGTAGCCGGAATTCATTTTTCCACGCGCACACGCACGCACGGAGATGCGTGTCGAATTGATTAGGTCATGTAAAAGATGCCAGTTTACTTTGTTTTATGTACATTGGTTATACAAATATTCGATTTTTGTGTTCATTACCTGAAGCAAATATTGTTTTAATATATTTAATGAGGTTTTAATCCTATGATTAACAAAAATTTTCACACACACAGTTACAAACGAAATAACTATTAATTAACTGAATTTCCATCAATTAGCTAAGGAGACGGGTACACTAATGAATTTAATAGGTGTCCCTACAAAAAATATCAGAGCTAGAGAGTATTTATGTATATCTGTCTGTGGGATTGTTCGCAGGAGTTACCGCGACCCTAGTACACAAAAACCTCTAGAAAGAACATACGTAGTGGGTATTAGTAAGAGTCTGCCTTCAGCTGTACCCAAAACTAGGATCATTAGGGTCATTTGATGATTTACCATGAAAAATAAAGTAGGTACTTAGCTGTATGAATTTGAGCATTCTAAAAACATATAGGCAGGTATCTAAGCAGCAAAAATGAGTGCATATTAAACCTATCGATGACGAAATTGAAAGGTTCTCACACTTAGCTCATATATTTACCGACGTCTTAATTTAAAGGTCGGTAGTCCCCGAGGCGAAACACGCAGTTAATTGATAGATAGGTACCTAAACGTATCTATGTATGCTTAACATATGTGTGAGAACAAAATGTTCTATAGAATTATCGAGATGGTTAACAGAGGCTTTTTTCTTTTGTAATTGACTGTGAGTAATTCTGAGAAGTTTTCCTGAACATGTTCTAGAATCATCCATTTGTCTTAAGTTAAGAGAGAGCTATTTTCAATAAAGAAAGGCTTACTTAAAGTGTCGGTAAACTTTAAAAAATATTTTTTCACATTAATTCTCTAGAGGCAAACATAAATTAATCCTTTGTGTGTACCTATGTTAAATTGCGGAAAAGATTTTGATGCCACATGGTTACCGCCATAGCTCACATTTCATAACATAGGTATAGGCTACTTTTTTATTTATCTATTTGCGGGAAATAATTGCATTGGGACGCGTATGAAATCGCAGGCGGATATTAGTGAGTAATAAAATAAATGAATAAAATAAAAAACCATTTTATTTTAATACGTTAACATACAAAAATGCCAAAGAATTAAATTACACATAAGTCGGCCCACTCTATTCACATCACTATTGCATTATACATCGAGATTTTTACCTACACTCATTGATTGGCTACCGCGTAAACCAGTAGCCGACTGCGGCATATACATTATGTGTATATGAGTGTATTTATTCAGCTACCGGGCACGCCCTCTGTGAGGGTTTGAGAGGACCGTGGGAACTCTTTTATGTATTAGTCTGTGGTTTATTTTGAATAGATTCATGGTGATTTTATTGTTGTCTGTAAGACAGGCTGACGTTGTAAATTTTTAATAAAAAATATGTAATGGTCTTAGTCCAATAGAATATCTACTAACCTATAGAGTTCATTGACCAAGTACTTGGCTCCTGCAACTGATACATTTTATAAATATTATATTATTTAAACAGGCATACTTAATTAAGCAGGTTGGATTGTTTGTTTTAAAATTCCTATTACGCCATGAGGGGTTCAAAGTATAAAAGAAAAAACTTTTTAATTAATTACATACCTTTCCATACATAAAAATGGTTATACTTAGGTTCAACAAGTCAATCGGCTAACTACATGGTCAGTTTAGTACCCACAGGCGTAGGGATATAGCCAACCGCCGGGGGCTATCCGAGCGAAGCCCAATATATCAGCGAGCATACTTCGTTGTACGAGAACAGAGAAATAAATGGAGTGGTATTAGAGCTAAAATATTTTAACAAAAAAAATAACAGTCTTTTTTAATACATACCTATTGAAAGATTTGCTCAGGTATTGTAAGTCTGTTAATGTTTTAAAATATAGGTATTTTATAGCTAGTGTTGACTTTAAATATATCGAAAAATAATATCATAATACACATTGAAATAACAATTAGTAATAGGATTTTATTAATCGATGTTTTGTAGCTAAAACGTACCTGAATACCTATTATCAATTTTTTTTTCTTATTCACAAAATATCTGTCTGATACAAAATTCACTTACATGGGGGATTTACAACTCTATTTGTATATCGTAAAACAAATCCAAAAATAAAGAAAAAAATATATACTTGAAACAGGTCAGCGTCTCAACGGACGGCTGTAGTCTCTACCCATCGCATACCTTTCCTGTGGGAACGTGCGGGACATAAACTGTTTCGTTATTTCTGCTTACACTCTCATTTGTATATTATAATTTGGCCTCAGTGGGGTTGAATTTCAATCCTGTATTATTACTGTTATTTTATATATTACAAAGACAGATAACATCGTAGAATTGTAGTTTCATGGACTCTCAAGATCTCTGATGTCTCTATAATGCATTTTTTCTAGCAGAAATGGTTTAAATTGTTTTATTTGGGTGTGTTTAATTCTGCTACTGTTACTTCGGACTAAAATGAGCCTCAAAAATGTTATCTTATAAGTAGGTACGTGTCGTAGATTAAAAAAAAGCTAATATTCAAGTTCAAATATTTTAGTTGTAAAAAATCAATCAACATTTTCAGATTTGCTAAATAGCTTTAAAAATATTCAGACACAACCATCTGAATTATTTATGAAACCACAAACGTAGTAATTATAACAACGTGATTCAGCTCATGCTTGGAATTCTTTCAAAATGTAAAGAGCGAGCTCATAATCGCATTCCATCCCTTTCTTACGTACTGCCATGGACATACGTGGGAGTGAAACGGGCATTGCATTGTTCGTAAAAATGTCAAATAGAATGATAAACATAAAATTTCGTGTTGAAACGATGCTCTCGCGCACGCGCCCGACAATGAGATGGTAATAATTTTATTCAAATGTGGGTGATCATCAGCTTTTATGTTACCTTGGTATTTGTTAAAAGACCGATTAATTTATGATCGAGTTTTGTAAGCATTTATTATGTTTTTCCAAACATATTTTTAACGCCAAAATCTGTTTGATTTTAAATTTTACGAACATACTTAATTCTTTTTATAAATCATTCAATATTTTTAATTAAAGAAAGTAGGTAGAAAAAAAAGTAAATGCATCACCAAGTGTTAATGTCAATTGTACAACAAAAAGTCTCGTTACACACCACAACAATGCGTTACACATCGAATTCCTAGAAAGCCGAACGCCGAAAGACGAAAGCCGAACGGACTCACGCTGACTCGGCAACGTGGCCTCATTGAAAGGCCAACAATAGACTCAATGGCCATAATAGACCGTATTAAATGTAACCATAAAGGCATGGCTACAATAACTTGATAAATATTGGAGACGCAGTCTTCTCTATCGTGTTGAATTATCCGAAAAATATCATGCATCTTATCTTTTGGCGTGTCAATACCATTCGCGTCATTTTAGTGGTTCGAAAAGGGATTTAAAGATATGAAAACCCACTATGTCTGTTTTTGGATAATATACGAATCACCAGCAGGTTTAGCATGGCGATTCTATCTGTTCTGTCAAGAAAAGACAAAGCTCTTTCTGTTAATGTGAACATGTCATGGCGTGACCTGTCAACTCCCATATAATCTCGCACTTGTAGACTTATGTCGATCGAAGAAAAGAAAAAATCTTCAAAAAATGTCAAAAGAAATCTTACGTCAATCTGCTACTTTTCTGTCATTATATCCAATCTCCGGCAAACAAAACTTGTTTCTGCGGTTGTTATGTTAAGCCTGCTGGTCGCTAATTCAAGAAAATAACAGAAAAATTACCTAAGACGAAAATTTACCTGAAAACATCGGGTTTGGTAAAAAATAAATACGTGCACTGCTGAATAAAATATTGTACCAAAACCCCATAATTATTTAAGATAGAATAAAAATAAGCCAAAGTTTACGATGCCCTCAGCATTTTATTATGTTGCGATCAATTTTAATTACTGATCTTTAAACATGGCAGAATCACAGACTATGTTTTATGATCATCATTTGATCCTTGGTTCAAATAGTTCAATGCTTCCACGAGACATTAAATACTCTGTGTACCAAGAACTTACCATTACGACTCTTTTGCTCAAACCTCGTTTTCATTTATACACTGCAAAGTGACTACTAATTGAATGAAACATAACGCGAAGCAGAGCAGCAATGTAAAGCGATATATTCGTAATGATCGAATTCTACAACAATGTAGATAAGTGTTTCAATGTATTCTGGAATTTTAAGTAATTAAAGCTTGTAGTGGCAGTTTTTGTCGATAATTATTAAGGTGCAATGTTTACGGCTTGCGAGATTCCGTACAATAGTATTAATGAACTGTATTCAGGATCTGTAGTGAAAATAAATTATTTTCTCGGGCATGCTTATTATTGGTAAAGGTTCGATGAGTTCATTCAACTGAACGACTTGGTACTGCTTACTCTGTTATAAAGATCATCAGATATTACCACCTTTGAGGTTGTAGTAACTGTCTAGTTAATAATATGAAAAAAAAAGAATTTGTTTTTATAACGGATTGTAGCTTTGTCACAAGCCTCGAAAACAAACGTCAACAAGCTACTAGATTAGTTTATTTTTTATAGCTCATTTGACTTGTTTTATCGGGGAGAAATCCTCATGGACTATCCTCCGCCAGGGGAGACGCGGAGGGTATGTGCCGGACTCTTACCGGCTAAAACCACCCCGGTGTCTCCTCGCACGTGCGCGCGGGGCCGCGGAGAATCCAGATTCTTCCGCAGCTCCACACTAGTGCTGGCCCAGCTGTCCGAGCCTCGCCTCCTTTACGGGGTAGTGAGGTGTTGAGCTACCCCGTGCATCGCCTCAGAGGCACACCCGCAATGGACTCAATCATTTGACTAGACTTACTAAACACATCATAACATGTAGTTGGTTTTCAAATTGGAAGAGTCACACTGACTTTTGCCAATTTAAAATTAATCATTTATTATATTGTGAAGCAAGACTACTGACATCATTTAAATAGACTTTGAACCATCTTTGTTAATTAAATATTGCTAAATCATTATGTATAGTCAGACAGTCAGTCTTATACTTAAAGTCAGGATGTATGTACTTACCAATGTTTTCGAGCTAAAACTACAAGCTTCGCGTAAAATGCGTAACAACGTTTTCACACTAGCGAATTTTCCGCTCTGTTTTATGTGTTACTATGTGTGACGCATTGTGAGCGGCAATAAATCTGTCGCGCGGTTTTAAACGTCATATTTTGCGCTGGTGGTTGATAATTGTTTGCTATCCTGTGTATATGTGTAACGCCTATCCAAACCAAGCAATGCAAGTAAGGAAAACACAAAATGCTGGTTGACGTGCGAGCTTATGACGCGTCATCCGTCATGAAGCTCTTCAGCGAATACACTTTATTTTACCAAGAATTTTGTTGATTTCTTACAAATACCGAAGTCGGAACTATTCCGTTAAAATATGCGTTGAACATGCGTTCATTGTAATATTACTTACTAAATTGTAGATTATGGGGTTTTCCGTTTTATTCTACATGTTTATTTCCTTAAGAAAAAAAAAATGTAAAGGCGAAATTCCACAGGTGTGAGGCACGGTAACGCACTGTTTTAGACACATATGTATATTTCAGCATTATTTGAGCATTAAATGTTTGTAATAAGTAGTTTCAGAATCAGGCATTTTTTTAGTGGGAAATCATCAAATGACCCCTTCTGCTGAGGGTGCAGCTAGAGGGAGTGTCAGTGGTTCCTGTGTGACAGGGCCACGGTAACTTACGAACAACCCGCTGCCCAGGCAGACCCTGGTCCCTCGATGTTTCTTCAGCATCAGGTCTTAACTTAGCTTTAATGAGTAACTAATAAATTAAAAATTTAACATAAGAATAACGAAAAACAATCGACTACACAAGCATCGATTAGCAAAATAAAATCGATAGTCAAAATCGATACATGAAACGAAATGTCAACAGTTCAAGGGACGGTGAATCACTGGCTTGTTTTAAGATGATTCCGAGGCCTATGGTCCATTTGGTACATGACTCATCAGTAGATCCGCTTGGCTTGTAATGTGTAACTATAATGATGAAATAATAAAGATTAGAATATTCATACAATGATTAGGATCGGCTAAGTTAGGAAACGGGGTCTGTTTCATACAAAGGTGGTAGGAGTATAGTCTAAACAATCCTGAAGTAAGTACGTTGTAGAACATATTATTATGAGTGTTGATTTTTCATTGTTGCTTCTGTTGATTGCTTGTTACTTAAGGGACTTCGATCAACTTATTGCTTTTGATTTTGTAATTTCAGTTACTCAATGAACTTTAATTGAAATGACATGTACATCTAAAATACTAATGTTAAAGTAATTTCGGTAAAATTTTCCGTGCTATACTTTTACAATTTAAATAAATTGTTCTAGTAAAATTTTAAGAATTCGCTAAGATAGTAATACCTTCTGAAGCATTACTTGTAGAGACGTCGGCACATCAAGCTACTACAATCTGTATCCTTAATAGATTTTTAACTTTATCGCTGAAGCATATTATGGTTCAAAGTTGATTACGAAAATTCGACAGTTTCGGGTAGCTTCATGTGCTGGCATCTATACATGAAAACTCCATCTGAACTGATTGTATTGTGAGTGTTCCTTTAATATCACCTACGGCCCGTTACTTGCGTCTACATATAAGGCGGCACGAACAGCGCATAGGTAATATAATAAAATTATATTAATAATGAAACAACAGTAAAATTATATTCACGCTATAACTCTGAAGATGAATGAGCGGCACTTAATGCGATGTCAGGCTTACTGAATGATGTTTCTAATATATTCAAATAGCAAGAGACGTTTGTAGTTTTACATTGTAAGCCCTAATAATAACTTTGGTTTGTAGTAGATCTTTAACGTATTCGTAAGCTAGTCAGGATTTCATAAAAGAAAATTATTTGTTTGAATTTAGAACCAACTTTATTGAATACTCATTGGATGTGATCATAGACTTTTAGCAGTAATAGTCAGTTTCGCAGGTTACGCAGTTAGCCACTATCTTACTTACCAGATAAATTAAAAAATGGAACAAAATTTGTATGAAATTATCTGTCAGAAAAACTATATGGAACTTATCAGCAACCGGCTTTTACAAAAATAAAATATAATTTTGAATTTGGAAATTTTCGTCCGGTTAAATAGTAAACAGCCTCCTTAGGCTGAACTGCGAGATGCCACTTAAAAAAAAATGAATTTGGAATGCAATCAAATGGTCAGATGAAACCATAGTAACCAGAGCTTGCCGACTTTAACGAATAGCTTTAAACTCCATAAATCGTTTGGAACAAAGGAAACCTCTTTGCAGTCCGTATGTAGTCAAGTACCTACTTACCCTCCGTGACCGGGACTTTTAACTCCTGACCGACAATGGTTTTATGACCACCATATCTCACTGGCGTGACCGGCCGATGGTTATCAAACGTTAACCGTGTGTGTGCCCATTTAAAGACTTAAATATGCACCAAAGATCTGTGTGATTGGTGATTTTTTTCGCGGGCTCCTTAGTCTACGTCTCTGTCGTGACTTTAAGTTACGATACGACTTGTATCGTCAATCAAGGAGCCGACAAGTTATGTAATGCCGCAATGTTTTATGCAATTTTTTTCGCATGATACGCCGGTAGACAAGGATTTTTTGCGCGTAATGTTGCGTATTACGTCTTTTTATGTTGCTGCAGGCAAATGAGCTGTTTGAGGATTCGAGATTATGTTTATAGATTAAACGTATGTCTAGTGAACTCACTGAAGGAACTATTTCTCTTATCATATACAATAATAAAAAAGAGGCACAAATTTCTACTCATCGCTGTAGACTTGTAGCGTACCCAGGTACACATTGCCACGAAAATGTCTTAAAGCAGACTGTAGGTATTAGTTCGGACTTGGGGGTTACAACTCTAAACGCGGCCTCTATATATCTGCCGCTTGAGGTTAAAAACTAAAGGCCTATCCATCTTCCAAGGTAATAACCACATGCCGTTTGGCCTCTTATCTTTACTGCATGCCAAGCCATTGAGCTCTAGTAAATTATTTAGTTCCATTATTATTAACACATGTTTACCTGTACGAACAGTTAAAAAATGAAAGTGTTCTAGAGTACCAATTTTTTCCAAGGATCACCTAAAAAGCATTGTGCAAAAATTTTTATGGCTAGCTAACCCTTATTTAAGAAACAACTTATTTACCCTAACCTTTTCTAAGAAATTTGCGCAAGCAGTACCTATGGCATTATTCGCGTAGCACATGGTACGCATTATTCCCAGTTCCCAGTTCCCACACTTACACAATACCTACTGACAACACAAAAGTTAAAAATAAAGTCATTGAACAACGCTAATCAGGAGGCACTTATGTCCAGTCATACTGAGAAATTTAACTATGAATACTCATTAAACTTGGGTTTTAAAGTCTGCCGTAGGTATACGAGGGCTAAGACAATTTGAATGGAGTTGCGTGGCTATAAAGCAAGTCATAAGTGCCGCTTCACGCTTGTACCAAGAATTAAATTTTATAGCTTCTTTAACACGCGAAATTTGAATATTGTGCGAAAATCGCGGAGTGAATGAGTTTTCGTGTTTAATGCGTGAACCGGCTGGTGGCTACGCAATTCTGATTATCATTGGTATCTCGTATTTATGATCTATTGTCAAGGGAAATGTAGAGAGTAACCTAGTACTGTATATTCAAATGCTGTAATCGATTAATTTGGATCGATAAAAGTTTAAGAATGGTGAAGAATGAGAAGAAATATGCTCATTTGTCTGTCTAGATTCTTGTCAGCTCATTCGCATGAAAAGTCGCTTTGATATTAACAATACACTTATCAGTGAATATTGTGAACGAAAATGTAGTAAAGCGCTAACGAATGTAATGTCGAAATCGTAATATTATAATATTTTAGTTAATAAACGCATTGCTCAAGCTGAATTAAATACAAATATCAAATAACCACAAAAAGTGCTGCAACAAAACGTAATTATTCACGCATTTTTGCGCCGTAACAATCGCGTTTATTTACACGGAACTAAGACATCTAGAAAGTACACTAACGCTCGGGGGCGCGGTAATGACAGAAGCCGAAAATCATCACCAATTTACTGGTAAACAGTGTACCGGTAAAATGTACGGTGCCCAAATAGCCGGGGTCGTGTGTCGTGAGTGAAATACACGGGAGCGCCGCGAGCCACCGGGCGCTTTCCCACCATTTCATAATGCCATATGTATGTAATCGGTACTGACGTTATTTCAAATCACGTGAAAAAATGATTCTGTGTCGCGTTTTAGAGTTAAGTACTTTATCACTTCTTTAGAGATAACTTCATTTCGCTGTAAAAAAGTAAAACTGATTTGTAATTACTAAATAGAGCAGATTTCGGTATCTAATACTATTCTGCGTTGCTAGAAAATATATAAACATACTAAAATGTTAAAGGAAAAGAAAAGGAATAAAATATATTTCTGGTGAAAACGTAGCTTTCAAATGCGATATAAGTTTATTAGCGGCTCCAATATAAAATTTATAGCGCACAATGATTAAGCGTAGTTTGTTCAGCACAGGCTAATAAATCTGCAGTGGAGTTTTCCCAGTATGAGCCGTCAGGTTACCGTCGTGCTACCTGTTCATTGACGGCGCGAGCGCACGTGGTGGGGGTTCGCGCGCCTTCCGCGTAACGCTATCAGTAGTTTCCGCACCCTCGCGCCGCCGCAGTTGCTAAACACACCCGCTCTTGGTCGCACGTATTGTCACATTGACACATCTAGTCACTTTAAATCCGCGCTCAAATTATGACACTCTCCTTTCAGTCTTAATTGTATACGCATAAGTTCTAAATTTATTTTACAAAGTTTAGTGAAAGTGTTCAGTTAAGCTTATAAAGCTTAATATCTTCTTCGTGGGCAATCGATTTTAAAGGTTCGTATTTTAATAATTCATAAAGTGTTATCATGATCAATATAATAAATTATTCGTGTAGTTTACCTATAAAAGGTTACTTTGTTAGGATATATTGTTCTAATATCTTCATAATAGACATCGTTAAGCTTGAAATTACTTTGTATATTTAAATATTTATGTGGATTAGAAGGCGTGAAATACTATTAAGGTATCAAGTTACTTATTATATTGACATACCGATTTGGTTGGTCCAATATTGTTTAAGCTTAAATATTTATTAATGAAATAGCAAAGCCACATGTTATCCTTTAAATTTAAATTAACGAGGTGTTAATGATAACAAAAAATATTAGGTGTTGACTCTATGATTATCATAATCAATGCGACGGTTAATGACGGGACTTAGACATTAGGTATTCTAACCTCCTCACACACAACAAAACAGAACGAGACAAAACACAAATTCGACAACATTTCCAAATACTGTACACACAACGTTATCACCGTACACTTACTAACAACCGAGGCAACGAAACATGCACTCTATACGTAGGACATACAGTCACATATCGAACGCACACGACATTTGATAACTTATCATTGTACAGGCGCTCAAGCCCCGCCCGTCGTAAGCATCACATCTTAGTCCAGACAAAATGTTCGCCGTGATGCAAATTGACGAGGACCACACACGGGATTTCAGACGCAAACTGCGCCCAAAATGCGAGTTCGTGTGCAAGTACTGCCAGCGTCGGTTCACCAAGTCTTACAACCTGATGATACACGAACGGACCCATAAGAGTCCGGAGCTGTCCTTCAGCTGCGAGGTTTGCGGGAAGAGTTTCAAACGGCAGGACAACCTGCGCCAGCACAGGTGAGTGGTACAAATATTGACCCTTCTTTCTTCAGTACTCAACTGGATCTAACCATGAAACAGTCAACAGTAGACGTTGATGATGATGAGCTACTTAAACAATCGATTTTAAATGCATTAATTTCCATATTTTGATAACTTGGTTACTGTGATATTATGTATATAGAAGCTGATTAGTTCTTTTTCTATATCAAAATATTTATCAACGTTTATTGTTGGCTGGTCTAGAACTAGAATTATGTCATTTATACTGTCAAGTTCTGTTGTAATTAAGGTTGTTGAAATTGTGTATATTTTTAATAGTCTTTCTATATCTATACATAATATAGAGAAGTTAAAACCAATTTTGATAGAACATTTGACAGCTAATTACATAATTACTGAAGCGATCTTACTACCTGTTTAACCTAGATTTACGGTTGTTAAGAAATAATTAATTACTTTGTACTAATGTTTAAACGGAATCTGAGTTAAAACAAATTAATTAAATGTTGAAATGTCTTCAATTGATTAATTCGGTGTAGTGATTAAGTGAATAGAATAGACAGCAGTGTTTTCTTCGAATAGATATATTATTATAAAGTAAGATGTTTCTTCACTCGTGAAGTTGATTAGCTCGGTTAAGTATTCGTGTCTAGAATTTCTTAGCCTCGTTATATAATTTTAGATTCTACGACACGGGACGGAACTTTTGCAGTCTTTTAACTTTTTAATTATTTAAAGCATTATTATCCTGGTCCTACAATAGCCTATCATCACAGGAAAGTTAAACATAAATGTTTTCATCTTCAAGAAAATGAGAGTGCAAAAAAATACAAAAATAAAATGTAGGAGAAACACCTTGCTTAATGTAAGAATAGAAGCTAGGGATTACAATTTTAATTCTTCTACCAACAAACCTACCAAGAAGAGCACTAAATTACAGAAATGATCTATTAATTTACTTCAATACCTTACACACATAGTACATTTAGAATATTTTAGGAGATACATCATCAGAGGCACAAGAATTTCTATACCACTATAAATTAAGCAATAAAAAAAATTTAAAGCATTTAGAAGTTTTGAGACATATCAGGCCATTTATTCCACATGATCCAAATTTGAATTATCAACCAGATAATTCCTACCTAGAAAAAGTGAATCAAAGCTTTGCTATAAACTTAGTACTTGCTAACCTACATAATCCGCGGTTAGCTGTCGAATCTCCAGTCAGGTGTGACAAGGTTGTGGTTATCAGCTTCACCATATATTAGGGTCCTAGACTTCAGGGAAGCATTCAAGTGTTAGATGTAATGTACTACTGTTACATCATTACCGCAGGTTGAGGTGTTCATGCACGAAATTGTGGGATTTATGACTGAAATTTTGTCCCTAATTTTGTCATCATCATCCTCTGTTGGTATTGATATAAGTTGTTCTAGTTACAGAAGTGTTTTATGTTTTAGATCAATTTATCGTAATTGAACTTAGTAATGATTTCTTTAACCTTTTCATGTCTTTAAATTTTGGATTACTTTATTTTAGATTTTAGTGTTATCACTTTTGGATATCATAGATTTTGTTTATTTTTGCCTTTTTTTTTGTTGACTTCTTCCAAAAGTAGAGTCTGTTCCAAAGTTTGAGTTTTAAAAACAAAATTTAAAGTTTCTTCTCTAAAAATAGCGAAACTGGATTTAGCAGCCATGGTATCGCATATTTTTTTCCGTCCTCACGAAGATTGATAGCCCAAAACAAAAGTATCGTCTCAAAAGCCTATAAAATAGTTGAAGATAAATTTTAATTAGAACATCACAAGGTTTCAGTCAAGGGCCGGTCATAAACTTTAATGACATTGAGACATTGCGTTCTTAAACTGAGGCAATTAAACATATTTACCTTTGCCTTTATCAGCGTTGAAGGATTTTACTATTGTTGCGTATTGACGTTTAGTATGACAGATAGCAGTTTATTTTACCACGAGTAGTAGCGAATGCGGGGTTTTACTGACTGGTATTATAGATCTATTATTGTTTATTTATTTCAGGTCAATGATATCAGATTTTGCTTTGACGATGACGCTCAGTTTTGAAATTAACAACAGCCTGTATGTAGTTTAGGTATTCTCAAATGTGATTTATTTCATGATCTTGTATGAATTCATTGAGTTCTACACCTGATAATCCGATTAGCCCAAGATGACTTAGTAACTAATAGTAATAAATATATCCAAGTTCTATTCGTAGCTAGGTTGCTATGTAAACATATTGCATCTCTCGGATACTCACGATTCGTCCATCGCGTCTTATGACGATATCGTATTTATGTGTTTTAATACCATAGATTGCAAATATACCCGAAACATCAACAGTAATAGATATTTGGCTAAGAGTTTAATTCCAAGGTTTTATGTAGTCATCTTCATTATCAACTGTCTCTTAATCATTATCTACTTATTAGCTAGGTACTTAATTGCATGATTGCAGCAATCTCTAACAGAATTAGTTTTGTTTTCTTTTTAATATTTATGTCCATGTATTAATTTAACAATACCCAGAAGTCTTATAATAACAACATCAATTATATACCTATCTTAGAGCCAACTTATACCAAATCCTCTTAATTCGTCATCTGTCAATACAATTTCAATGCGGGTTCAGTAAACTTCTTAATACATTCGCATGTCATTTCAAACGACATTCCGTGGTTGTCACTCGTAATTATCATACAATGTGACGGTAGCATTAACTTGATAGGGTCGCGACCTGATGCAAATATCTCCTGTCTGCTGAACAAAGCACAGCTCGTCCTTGGTCTTGTTTGACGAACTTATTTTGGCAACGGGAATTTCCCACTTTTCATTTTAAGGAAAAATAAATACTTTTTTTGAGGTGCTAGGTTAGCAAGAAATATGTAGGAAAGGCATAAACTAGTCTTGGGTTAAATGACGAATAAATTTGAGTCACTTTTTGAAAGGCACCTTTTGTATGTGTGAAATAAATATTCACAACAGAATACCTATACAAAGCCCAGTAACACATTTCTTTCTTGAAGTCATTTTTCTTATAAAACCCATCGTATTTGGGCGTGTGGCTCCCTCTTACATCAAAACGATAATGGCTATAAAACTATAATGCCTCGGTATTACGCTGTTACTACACTGTTGCGACCTTTCCCGACTTCGGATCTGGGTGGGAAGATCGCAAATGGTATTTCAAAAAACTTTTTTAAGAGCAGCACGAGAAACAATCTAATTTTTAGAACTTGTTTTTTTTTGTTAGTTTAAATTTTCAACGTCAAACTCCTTTCGAATTCAGATCCAACCATTTACGAATATTTTATAAAAATAATTCCTCTAAAGTCTAGTCTCATTTAAAAACACATTCATTTAATTTTTACTGTCAACAAAATCTGCGACTTTCATACCAGGATTGCGGCACAAAAACACGAATTGTCGTGTGTAATAAAATTCTAGAACACACCGTCTGAGTGCACGCGTAGCCCCGTGTGAAACGACACAAGCCAGCACAGGGCTACCGAGAGATCGCCGATAGATCGCTCATGCTGCGTGAATCGTGAGCTCGTGACGGTACCGTGTGTTAACGGTGCTTAATGGGCCCTAATGCTTCCGAAACTGTGCGAACGCTGACGGTAGCCCTCAACAGGGAAACACACGTGACCCGAGCGGTATAATTTGCAGTTTATGCCTCGCCGTACAAGGCACAACAATGTGTACCACGCTTAACAGTAAGATGATTACGGCAATTTGTCGGAAGGGAAGTGGTTCGATGGCGATTGGGATTATTGGAAGGTGGCAGTGTCATGGAATCGTGGCATGACCCGGATTTAAAATTTAAATAAATATTCTCATAGTTCATGGTTCATCGTGGGTATCCACGCTGTTAATCTTCTCTTTGGGAGGATATGCGCGAAAATAATATTCGTCATCCGCAGACAATTTTAAGTGTAAGACACCTTATCCAAAGCCATCGCTTTCGTATTCTGGTATCGAACACACCATCATAGATTTCCTTCACATATCGACGTATGTAAGGGTAATGAGGCATCGTGTGAAACTCCGGAAACTCGGAAGAGAGCGTGAGTGCCTCGGGCATAGAGTACCGCTACTGATTGTTTTACTAAATGATACCCGTCCGTATGGTTCATAAAATTTATGAAGATCATGCCTTTGAATTGACGAGTTGGGTAACCATGAATCGATTGTGTTTATTGCTAAGCGGCGTGAGTACCAAACACCTCATTCGCATAGCCGTGAATGAACTTCTAAAAGTACAGATGCATGTTTATGTTTATTTTATTTAAATGAAATATTTATAGCACGTTTTAATTGATAGAGTTTTATAAGGTGTCAGATCTGTTATTCTACTACTGTGTTTATAAATATTCATTGTTATAACAGTTATTTTAGTATGCTACTGTCTACCGAGTGTTTACGGTCATTTTTTATTTGCGCAACAACTGTATGCTTTATCTTCAGTAAGTCAAAATTTCTAAACGGTAATTGCGCCAGTAATAATTTAATCTAAATCCAAAACAGAGAACTTGTATAAATCGACTATTGCCATTAATTATTCCCGTGCTTTCCCAATTAAACACGGTACAATCGATACATCGTTCATTAATCTAACTAAAACAATACATCTTGCTTAATTACGATTCTAAGTAGAATCGAGAGTGCGATGTCCCATATAGTTAGTGCATTAGGTCATCGGTGCACGCCCAGGCTCTGGCGTACTTATCTCTTGCATCGCTCGATAGGTCGATCCATTGGATTCACGACTCGCGAGAATCGAGTTGACATATCGATTATTTTCTTTATTTATTTAATGAGAGATCTTCTTTGTTCTATTATTTGTTCAAATCTAAATTAATAAAACAAATCTTCCTTTTATTTTTTGAACTTCAAGTTCAGGTTGTTTCTTGCTTTTGACTTTAACTTCTAAAATGTCATCAGTCCCATTTAATATGGCATCAGACATATCAAAGCCACTTAAGAACATATTCTATTTCACTAGTTCCAATTAAAAACTAAGAACAACAGTTAAGTAGTCCTAACAGAATTCGTTCACATCTCCAACCGTTAAAACTCCGTATTTAGATAGACTAGATAAAAGGCATGAGGTCGATATAGTACAATTCCTATTGGCCTGCGCTACACAATAGTTCGCGCGTCCGTCGCGGCGCAGAGGTGGCAATGCGGTTAATTAGGCACCCTTTGAAATCTTTGCTTGTATACAGGATGGTTTAATAGTCAATTGAAGGATTTGTGGATTTATTCGTATTTTGAAAAAAAAGACAACGAGCAGTAATTTTTAGACGACTCCAAAAAAATCTTGTAGGGTAATAATATGACGATATTTTCTAATTTGATTATGCTTTAAAATATCAACAATTCTATTTCATCGATTACACCAATAGAGAACTTCATTGAAACCGAAAAATTGATCTCTCAAAACACGTCTCAATCTAACCACACTAATGCTGAAATTACGTAACACAACAGCCTGTATACGGGAACAAAGCCGCTCAGTTCCCACAGTCGCACATACAGGGTGTGCGCTCACGAACTAACCCAGTGTATCGTACGGAAGTGGATAATGCCGCGACGGCCGTCACCCGCGCCCTTTAAAGCTTTGTATCGCGATCTAGACACTTGGGTTCGAAACACGTGGAGAACTATTAGCTGGGATTGCGATCAGGATGTACGTTTTGTTTCTTAAAGGAGATATTTTAACAAATTATCTTTTTTTTCGACTAGATTTTTATTGGTATTGAAATTTATTACATTGTATGTAAAATGGATCAAGGGCTATAGAAAAATGGGCTTTAATATAACGAGTACATTATTAATATGTTTATCAAATTCCTGCTTCACCTTTCGAGGAAAAATAATGGCGATATCACGTAGTGCCGAACCTTTATTAATGACCGTGACCCTATTTGTGAAATAAAACCAAAATATTTATTCCGAATTCAATGGTTTATTTTTACCATTTTTTTTAACCGAAGTGATCAAGGATCCTAAAGTTAATGACAAATAATTTGTTTCCGCGTCTGTTTCGGGTGTTTATTGAATCAAAAAACAATGTTGAGGTTGTTACGTACAAAAATATACGAAAAAAAAAATCTTTCAACACCTGATACGAGTTCACGGACGTCTTAATATCTCCATCACGATTCTGCATAATTAAACTGATGAATTGATGACACTTACATACACGTTCGGAAACTTTTATAATCACCGTTGATTTTTTGCGGATGAATGTTGCTTGGTCGAATATTATGTAATTAAAATGGCGAAAACAATAAAAAAATAAGGAAAAAAAAGTTAAAAAATAAAAATCTTAAAAATCACAATGTATTATTGTAAAACACTGTAGAGTTCCGAATTTAAGAGTAAGTGTATTTTTTTCTAGGATATAATCTAGGCTTTGGAAAAAATATTGTAATCATCAATGTTTGCAAATTTCGATCTCTTTTGCATTAAATGAGGCGTTTTAAATAAAATAAGTCGTCTGATGTTTGACGTTAATCCTTTTAAAACGTTAACCCCTCCTTTGTTGTGGTCGGTAAAGAAAAATCCTAAAAAGGGATCCAAAGACGGAATTTTGCGATCAGATTTTAATCTCGTATTGGGATACTAACAGTATTATGTATTTTTTGATCATTTCTTAGAATAGAAATGATCTGTCTTCATTCAATAGTAAATGATTGTTTGTTTTGTTAACTGTATTCTTACGGTAGTTTTAAGTTAATATTTTAATCTGTTAAGTTTTTACTAACCTTAGTATGTAAGATTATTAACTTTACAGTAAGAATCTGTTTTTAATTTAAGGCACACAATGTCATTTATTTTTCCACTGTGCACTCAATCTTTTAACTTGTTTCAGCATGCTCAATAACTTTGTTTTTATTTTTTTTTCTAAATACAAATTAACATTTTTATAAAAAGAAATATAACTTTTTTCCTTTTTTTGTTATTTTGTTTTATGTTATTAATTTTTGGGAAATAATTATAAAAAAAGAAAAAGTTGGAACTTGGTGTTCTATTCAACTCGGTGTTATTTTTTGACACTTCAATGGAAATAACATGTTTTTTTCTTAATTGTTGTAGATGTAGTCAATGCTTGTGGCGGTGAAGGTGATGGAAGCACGATCCTACTACAGCGGTCTCTCTTACACAAATAGAGTAAGAATTTATTTAATCAATTCATTTTTACCTGTTTACCCTCATCATCAACATTTATCACATTACACTAAGTATTATTTAGTACGATAAATGAGGAGGACCGCATAAAAGATGAGATAATTAAAAAAAAAAACGCCCCATCGTCATTGGTCGTGCAGTGTTAAATGCCCTACAAGCATTTGAATATTAACAGTGTGTGGTTGGACCTTCATGGACAAAAAATTGGGATCTGGATTTTTTATTTTTCCTGTGTTATTTTTTTTCTAACATAAACAATTTTTGTTGCAGAGAAATCCATTACAACCCTAACAAGGAGACCATGTACTTACGATGGTGATAAAATACGTCATGAAAACTGAATGACGTCATCAACGCCCGTAACACCCGAGGGTTTCAACTTTACATAACAGTATTCGTGCTTCGTCAGTAACACCGCCAGAATGGGATATTGCAATGTTTTGGATATTATTATTTTTTGTAAATTTCGGCCTCCATGTAAACCTTCGCGACTTTTTAAAAATATTTTATTGTTTTGACTACATTTTTGTGATATTCTGACCAGTGGGGTTGCTCTTTTTTAAGTTTTTCATTTCTTCTTGTTTTATATATTTTTTAGATTAAATATTCTTTTGTGATACAATTATGATTGATTTGATATCTAATAAGCACTTCGAATTTGGGCTTTATTAATAAAAAAAATGTGATGATAAAAAAATAAACAAACGAGAGTAACCCTACTGGGTAATGCATTCTTCAAAATTCAAAATTGATCAATCAAAAACATTCTGGTGATTTTGTAAATAGTATTTAATAGGTTAAGAGATGGTAGCATTTACAGCTTAACTGCTTAGAAATATTTTTAATGTAAAATAATATTTATATTATATTTAAAAAAATATTGTTATTAAACTTCTAATACGTAGAACGTATGATCATGTATTATTTTAAAGTTAATGAAAATTATTTAAAAAACAAATGATCGACAAAAACTTTAAAACAATATATCAGTTCTAAAAAAATCATAACCTCTCAATATTTTTCTTGCGAACGGTTGATTTATTTGACAAAACGGTTAATCCCAGATATGTTTTATTTATTTTTAATTAAATTTAGTTTAAGTATAACATTCCATTTTATTGCTTATAAAATAAAATTAATGTATAATATTGTTCCTAATACCTAGAAAACGTATGGGTAGTAAAGAAATTGTGTTTGAAGAATTCATGGTTTATTTTTGAACTTTCACCTTATGATAATTATGAATAACAATAGATTATGATCCCAGTGACATTATTTAAGTTTTCTATAGCATCATTTAATAATTATATTTTATATTCTCATATATAAAATAAATATATTTTTTCATAAATAAACCATGGATAAAATAATGGAAATGATGATTCGGTATATTTTTTTTAATAATCATTTATTAACGCTTTTTATATCCACGCAAATCGGAATCGTTACATGAGACAGCGATTACGTATAGTTCTAGATATTAAGTTTATTTAATTTTGATTTAGCGATCTCAATTTTTAATACAATTATCGAAAATTCGTATTGACATGTTAAATTCTATTTGGAAATATTAAAATTGTAATTGCAGCTAATAATTAAATAAAAAATATAAGTTTTTATTGAGATAATTAAATCAATGACGTGTGAATCCCGGTTTTAATAAAACTTTACTATATTTCGACGATTGCGCGAAGTAAATGTAAGGTTTTACAATTTTTTCCATTTTCAATAATGTTGATTTATTGTGCGCTGTCTTTATACACGATATATAAATATATTATATATTAATTGTCATACAAGACACCTACTAAAATTGCTTAATTAATTATTATGCTTTAATAAAATTAAAAATGTATCTAGATTTGGTAAATAATATTCCATGTGCCAATAAATAGGTGGAGTGTAAGCTCCATCATTAGCCATATTTTTGATATAGATTTAGATGTAAAAAATATAATATTTTTGAATATATTTTTATGTATGTATGTATTCCATTAAATTGTGTAGATCAATGATAATAAATGATTGATTAATTAGAAATTGTGGTCCTTTATTTAAGACCTTAAACAAGGAAGAACAGTACAGAACTGATATTGATTGCGAATGCTTATCTAGAAGGCTAGGCAACAGGTACTAGATGTAGTAGATACTTATAAAGAAGACATAAGATTAAAAATACGTTTTGATCCAGACAGTATTTTACCAGTACAAGATGTGATTATTTGACATATAAAAAGGTAATATCGAAGCTACTAACTTTATTAACAAAGTTCATTTAGTAACTTCTACAAGTAGTGACCGCTAAAGCAAAAGATTTAGACAGCATAATGAAAACATCCATTTCACTTATAAAGCAATATAAATATAGGCCAGATGATACTATAACGTATAATATAAGTGATGCTACAGGCAATATTGAAACAGGTTTTATAGAGGGTAACACAGAAGCTGAGGAACTCCATTAAGTTAGTCATGCACTATCATTATAATGTTGTGAAATATTTGAAAGAACCAACGATATGGTGAATGATGACGTCAGTGCACACTAAGAAAACGATTTCGGTGTTATAGATACAGCTAATATTATGAATGAAAGTATTGCAGAAGTTGTAGACAATAATAAGAATATCTCTCATATCAGAAGTAATGCACAAAAAACTGCTATGAAGCGTCTAATAAATATTGTGACTTGATAGCGACACAGTTATTAATTGCCAAAGAAGGAAAATACATAATTTCATCATAAAACCTTGACTTTATACTTTAGGTAGTTTTTTGGTAGCAATCAACTTCGTTGGATAGTGATTTCTAGATGGTTGCAGAATAGGTAGTTAACTTACAAGGATCGAATCTCAAATAGGTGGCAAAAGCTTATCAAGCTGAGGAACATTCTCATCATATTTGCATTATAAAGGCCTAAGCAGCTACATAGGGAATTACAGCAACCTTTAAATTTTTTGCGACAGTTTACACCACTTCTGATACAATATATTTTGATTCTACATTGATTGATGCAAGTCCTGTTCTTACAAGAAAATGGTAGGACATATTTTTTCGAAAATTAGTCTCTCTGATAAATTAAAAGCTTGGCATAGTTATAAAACAAAGCGGCGTACTCATGTAGCTAGTGCGTAAATTGCACACAACTCCGGACTTGTCTGGACAGGTTCGCGCGCGTAACGCGGTGGCGGCCAGACGGCGGGGCACCGCTTACTCATAGCTGTCTCAGTATATACATAATGATACGGATACAACTTGATATCAAATCGAAAATGTATCATACATTGATTAATAGCTTGTAAGTACAAAATTAAATATTAATGATGAACTATTACATACAGAGTGTATTACTTTAATAACTGCAAATACTGATTGATGTGTTTGATGAGAGATGGTATTTTAGTTTGTATCATCTTCAAGTAGTCCCGGTCTAGACTAATCTTTGTGGGTTTTAAGAAACTTTTACGAAAGCAGCCCGGAGTATGGAAGTTGGCGATTTATACACTCGAGTATCCAAGTGGACGTGAATGTCGGTCCTGCACCTGTTCTCTCTCTGAATGTGTCAGATTGCCATCCCATCGGGCTAGGAAAGTGAGGGAATAGATATTACACTTGTGCACTGTAATATGTCCTTCGTAGCTGGCTGATTTCTTTACACATAACAGTCGCCATGACCGATAATCGATACGAACGCCATTCTCCAAATAACTGGTGGAGTAAACAGTTGTAGAGCCGAATAATTGACCAATGGCAGATATAAGACGTCCTAAGACACGGTGAGGTCCTCGAAGTAAGAGAAAACTGGATCAATCACACATAATATATGATCAAGGAAGTTAATTTTATTCTTTAGAAAAAATAATAATAAGAAAAAGGAAAAATTGTTTATACATATGTTAAGGTACCAAATCTTCCCTGTTTTTTTATTAGGTTTAGAAACAGCCAAAACATCCGAATTTAAAAGTAGTCCGAGGCAATAAGAGCTTCTCCAATATAATTTTACAGGTACCTCAAAGTAACCACAACATAAACAAGAACATGACGTTGATCCTCCATTGAGCAATACGCAGCATCCGTCTAGCATGAAACATAACGTGAGTCAGCCTCTCGTTTCGCGAGTCATATCGGTCATCTCAGATCGTATCTCAGGTCACCCAACGGAAGCCGAGCAAGCGAGAAAGCTGAATTTTTATACCCTAACTCACTATGAGTTCCCACGGCACAGTTTTGAATGTACTCCTAATGAAGGGCAAGTTCTGTCGTTTGTTGTAGATTTTTATATGGCAAAGAATTATTTAATGCTTGGTAAGTACCGTGGTAAGTATCTTCTAGAATTTTTCGGCAAATTTTTGACACTTGTTTTCTTTTTCACTAATTCTACGTTCTCCGTAAAAAATATGGTTTGAATATTTTGGGCCCGATATTTTTGGTGGGCGTTGAAAAATTTATAAAGAAGAAGAATTATTGATTTCTAGTAAAGTAATTGCTTCAAGATCTGAGCATCAACCAGTTGGTGTCGATCTACATGTTTTGGTAAAGTTCAGTCTGAATATAAATCCAAGGAAAGCCCAAGATAAAAACCTGCCAGGATATACAATACTAGAGTATTTAGAGTAGGTAGATTAGGAACACATAAATCTTAGACTTAGAACAACGGTAGTGAAGACGGTGGGGTATAGTCATAGTGTTTGTTGTCACGAGTTCACACTTCACCTCGAACGATTAACATGGAACTACTTGATTTAAGAAAATTGTACTAAAATGTAAAACATGATCAGCCTAGCATTTTTCCAACTCGATGCAGCTGAGTATACCTACAGTTTATACATACATGGAGCGACTGCCTATCTAACCTCTTCAACCCAGTTATCTGGGAAACCTGGCGTCCCTTTGTAAGGCTGGTTGTCAGCCTTTTTGGCTAGTGAATAGTCGAATAGAAGAATAAACGGACAGCCGTAATAACTGTCAAAGATGTTGTAATGATAGCGGTGATCCATCAATTTAATGTGCCTTCTGAAACACGGAGGAACTCCTTATAGCATACATAGTCACCCACCCACAGATTCGCTTAGCACTTTTTAACCTTATAATCTATCGAGCCGTGCTGCTGTTACTTAGCTACGAGCCCCTCTTAAAAAAATACTAGATTTATGTTAGGCCTTTATCGATACAAAGAAAATTGATTGTATTTAAGCTTTGCGGCATGGTGTCGAAAATATTTGCCTATGATAAAAATGACTGAGATAATTAAAAAGTGGGTTTTGCGGAGAAAATAAATAAAACAGGCAGACAGTCAGATATACTTTCTCATATTAATAATAATATAAGTATGGATTCAGGTGCTCAAGCTTATCTGAGGAAAGCTGTAACATGTGCATTGAGTAAAGTGCTTGTAGGCGGGTAAAGTGCTTCAGATACAAAATGCTTATATGTATTTGATATAATATTATTATTATCCATTACCGCACGTATTCCATGTACAATATTAATTTATGTATACGTACGGACGTAACTTGACTAATCTATTTTAACAATATTTATAAATTATTACACATTATTTTCTTCTATCCAGGTTCATCCATTCATCATTTGTATGTATTTGGTAATTTCATTAATCTCCCATAGTCCACACTATTACCATCGTCTATTGGACTTCCCAAGACGTTTGAATCGAACAAAAACAAACACACGAAGTGGCTGTACCTATCGCTAATTTCGCTCACGGCACAATCACACAATACGCGGAAGGATTCGTACCGAAGCTGGATTGTGAAACAAATAGCTAGGAACATTTTGTTGGTACACTGTAGGGGGATGTACACTTTATAGATCATTTTGGAGTTTGTATTGATTTATCTGCAGGGGAGAACGATTTGGATTATAGAGGTCTTGAACAAAAGGCTGATGTTAATTCACCTTGACCTGATTTAGCTGTCGAAGATGTTGTAATGAAAAGATAAGACAATGAGTGAGATTATGTTTTGACAGTGTTAGACTGCAGGAAAGGTTAATAATGCGTAGATGATGGATGAGTAATAAAAAATGCTTACATAGAATAATAATTTACCAAATTCAGCGAACCTTGACTAAGGTAAAAATCATAAGGTATTTATTTTGCTGAATATATTCTGTATTCTATCTCACATTGATGAACGACCATGGAGTATGAAACTCCGTCTGTTTTAGTTTAATTGTCAAATAAAGATCTCGGTAGCTCATTACTAATTTAAGCAAACTTGTTAACGAAAAATTCTAATCAAGGAGCCAGAGAACATTATCCCAATAATTCTGTATAATGGATATAAAATGGAAGGTCACGATATAGTAGCTACACCACAGTAAAAGCGTCGAGCAAGAGATAAATTAATGCTTTGGTTGGCACTTGTTTTAGAGAGTATTTGGAAAGAGAGAATAGTTATAAAATACCTAGCTTGCATATTTAATTTGGGGGAGATTGTTAGAAGTTTCTCTATGAAATCGAATCAAAAATGAGAAGATCTGTAGAAGCACCAAAGTCACTGACGGAGTCAGAAGAATTGCAAAGCTGAAGTGGCAATGGACAGGGCACATAGCTCGCGGAACAGATAGCCGATGAGGCAAAGAAGTTCGCGAGTGGTCACCACAGCCCAGAGGACGCAGCGTAGGCAGGCTCCCTAGTAGGTGGATCGAAGACCTGGCCAAGGTCACCGGGATGAAATAAAATAAATTATATACTTTTTAAGCAAATTACAGAAGGACAAAAGACGATATATAAATCGATAGGTTGGTTATATTAATGAAAGCAGTTTTTAATAGCTTAGCAGGTCATAGCATATTATTATCTCTCAGTGTGTCACTGCTTGATATGATAATACTATTGATTTAGACGGGTTATAAATATAACATTTATTTTATATGGCATTCCTCATTAGGTTGAAATGTCACTAAAATATGTATGTAGACTCCCGTGACCATCCGCGTTATGGTCGACCGTGATTGCTTCGGTTTTATTTTATTGTTATTTGTATTATAATAATATTCTAACAGTTTTACTGTTTGTATTTTATTTTTGTTTGCAATATCATCTTTTTTATTTAGCTTCTAATTCATGTCTCTTCGATTTGGCTTAGGAATGGTTATTAACTAATGATCAAAGTATCTCAAAAATGTCTTAGAATCATTATTCCGTGATCTTTTTCGTGGTCCCTTTAACTCCTTGTATGAGAGAAATGTGAACCACAATCGGCGTATGAAAGTTAAGAAATTAAGAAAAAAGATATTGTATCAAATAGTATTTTTGGCTATTCATCATCATCATATGCCTAGCCTTTTCCCAAGCTATGGTGGGGTCAGCTTCCAGTCTTAACCGGATGCAGATGAGTACCGGTGTTTTACGTGGAGTTACTTGGGCAACCTGGTACCCCTCGTTAAACTTGCTGTCAGACGTTCTGGGCTCTGACTGCCCGTAACGACCGCCAAATATGGACAAATGACAACCGGGAATTATCAATTTGATGTGCCTTCCGAAGCACGTATTTTTGGCTATTCATATTTGAATTTATTTCGAGGTAATCACGAGTGAAACCCTATTTCTTTCTATACTGAATGCTTGGCCACATTTTATAGTCGAATAACCTAGTATAATATCATAATAAGCGGTGAGCATTGGCCGATGCGTGGGCGCGAGTGGGCGAGCCAATACTAATGAGGCTAGTTCACACACGTTGTCTTGCTGGTGGTACAATTACATGTTTATGTCCTAAGCTTTATATGTTGAGCACGTGTAAGAGTTGAGCTTATTCAGAAGTAAGACTACTGTTTTGTATTAGCGTATTCAAAGATGACGATGATTAATAAATAGAAGAAACTAGAAGTCCAAGGATTATTGTCACACTAATTATGCGAATGTTTGTGAGTGTGTATGTGTGTATGTTTGTTACCTCTTCAAGCTTAAACGGCTGAACAGGTTGTGGTGAAACTTGACACTGACATAGCTTATACGTTAGAATAACATATAGGCTAATTTTTATCCAGGTGCGGGAAGTAGTTCCCACAGAAAGCTGGTGAAATCGCTGGCGGAAACTAGTTTTAATTAATCTACGTTTTAAGTCATTACAGCCTTTTTTCATCGTCCCACTGCTGGGCACTGGCCTCCTCTCCCACGGAGAAGGATTAATCGTTAATCACCATGCTTGCTCAATGCGGGTTGGTGATTTCAGACTTTATAGTCCAGGTTTCCTCGAGATGTTTCCTTCACCTTTAATCAGTCATTGGTGTCCAAGATAAAGTTAGAAAGTACGTATAACTTAGAAAAGTTACATTGGTACTTGCCTGACCTGGAATCGAACCCGCACCCTCATACTCGAAAGGCTGGTGCTTTAACCACTAGGCCACCACGACTTACGTTCATTATTACGCATCTATTCATAAAAACGGCTATAAAACTCAGGTACCTATCTAATAGTAATAATTTCTTAGAACTAATATTTATTGTTGAAAAATGTTCAATCGATTCGTTATACAATTAGTAGAAGACAATTCATTGGTTCCGATAATTTTGTGTTCGGATCTTAAATCCACATTTATGTTGAATTTGTTACGTTTAACCGCAAATCTCTAATTAAAGTGATGTCAATGGAAACAAATGAATGACAGTACAAATATTGTGAATGACGGAAGAAATATGAATGATATTCTTTGAATGAAGTTAATTTGTGAATATATTTTTTGATTTTGCGGGCAGGTAAGCTAATCGTTTACTTTTTGGCTAGATACAATATATTTTATCAATGGCCTCTGAATGGTATGTTCTTCTTTATTAAAAAAAAAATGTTATTAAGTCTAAGAAAATTAAACAGTGTAGAACATAAGGAAAGCCCGCCGTTACCGCGGCCCTGGCACAGAAAGACCTCCAGAAGGAACATAGTGGGTTTTTTGTCAGTAAAAGTCTGATACTCTCTCCAACACCCTCTCTAGATGTGGTGTTCTAATTTTTGGTGTGTGTGCTTAACTCTTCCTAAACGGCAGGTTAGATTTGATCGAAAATTGGTATACTTCATAGAGTTCTTGGATAGTATGAAAGCTCAATTGACCCCGGTAGCTGGCGCTGCTATCGATGTCTGTCTGTTACGGAGTACATCGGGAGAGCCAGTATCGAATATTTTTCCCTTTCCATATAAGGCAAAGAAAGATATAGTGAAGAATGTATCAAGAGAAGTGACTCCCCTCAGAAAATTGAAGATCAAAGTCGAGTAGACAATAAACAAGAAATTTTTCTATATATACCTACACCATAGCTCTAACCGCAAGTTAATTAGCGTTTATCAATGGCACACCATGAATAAGAATGACGTTCGTCAAGTTTTAAGAATGGCTTGCGTGTCAATAGTTTTTTTTGAGATAGAATTTGGTACTTCATTCATTTGTGGTTTTACCAATTATATTATTTTCATTCATAATGATGGGTATTGGCAATTATTTATTTTATAGTTTATTCAATTAATATTGTATTGAATTCTAAGAGAGAATCGAATATTTTTCTTTAAATGGATTTTATGATTGATGTAAAAATTGTATCAAATATTTTTTTTTTATTCTCTCTAGAAGTCTTATTCAGTCATATTTTTCTTTTACATAAGCAGAACCCACCTATTATAAAATATATGTCAGTTGGCAGATTATACATCAAGGGGGGAGGTGCTATTAAGATATTCTAAAACTACTACACAAATCTTTTTTGTACCATCTGAATAAATACTATTGTTACATATACTTAGGTCTTCATGCAAATGTCACCTAATAACTCAAGTTTAAGAAATAAGTGGGATCACATATCGATAGAAGGAATTCTATGGCTACTAAATTATTGTGTGGGTTGGCACATTTGCTGTACAACGAGCTACGAAGACTTTTGATTTTTGATCTTTCGCTTATCATCAAACAAATGTATGAGTGGCAAAATTTAAAAAAAAAAATCTCGTCACTTACTATACTGACAAGAAGAACTCTAAATCAATACTTTTTCAAAAGTAGCAGGTGAACTTAATTGAAAATACAATATAAAAAAAAGAACTTTTTGAAATAAGAAATTCTATTGCTGGCCTATATCACTCTATAGAGTTTGAAAACCAAAGGAACTTGAAGGTAATTGGAGAAGAATCATAACAGCAACACTACCAATGCCTGATGATATTGTTTTATAATTACTTCAAAATGTCTACTATAACCAACATTGGAATCTCGTATGAATTATCTACTGATTATGAAAGCTATAGTCGGGTATGATGAGAAAAAAGAATGGGCCCTTGTCTCCCCAGATATAGGTACTCCGAACCACATTGTAACCGTGAACACATGTATGAGTGATGCGGTCAATCATTTGTCATGAGATCACAACACATCGTCAGAGGTTGCGGTCCAGTAAGACGCCGCGAAATTGACTTTCGGAGAAACTTTTGAATCACAATGTTGACGCGCCCTAGTTCTTCTGCGGACTTCGGAGATTCGTGTGTTATGTTCGTTGATTTATATGAATCTGATATCAATTCTGGAATAAAATATCTTATAATTCTCTTCAAGATCCATTATCAAATACTTACTAACTTCCTCTTCATTTGAGTAGCGCTAGTGTAAATTTGAATGACAATGTGTGTTTTAAGAATGCCTATCAAGAAAATCAGCGCGGATTCAGATTCGAATTTTAGAGTCAAGCTTACAGAATCACAAGGGAAAGCAAGAAGACGTTAAAAACACTAAGCATACGATTAACATAATTGTCTTACTATTACTGACGAAAACAATAATCCAGTAATTCATCATACAAGTTATCCAGAGTCACCACAAATTCAATTGACCAAAGAAAAAAGGCAGCAAAAAAGACATTTTAGCGACCGAAACGTCGATTCTTTAAGATGGGACTACAAAAATAAGAAGTACAAGTACCAGGGCCGCATAAATAACGCGGACACAACTACATACGTTCGACAGTCAGTGTTGTACAACGTGTACGACACGGCTCGGCCGTTGAACGGTCTTTAGTGCCCCCCATTCACTACGGACGACGGATCGACTGAAGGGCTGTGTCTAGATGTACCTATCAAATATTGTTTGTAGGTATCAAGTAATTCTATGATCTGTTTAAGTATTTGATTGTCAGCTATTTATGAAATTGAAATATGAATTGAAATTTAGAAATATAAAATTTTCTCTAATAGGTATTCTTTAACGATATAAGAATATGTTAAATTGACGATTATAATTATGAAAAGAAAGAAAGGTGTAGTGATAGAGAGGACTGGGAGTTGGAGATATGCTCAGCTAAAATAGTTGAGAGCCCATTCGAAGATCAAAAATGGACATATTTTTTACTTAAATGGTGAAAATCAAAGGGGACCTTTGATACATCAAACAACATCTTGAAGATTCTCTTGAGAGAGAATTTTGGAATCCACATATGTATAAATAAAGTTGGTGTATCTGTTTGTAATACTACAGGATACACATAGGTACAGAACACACAGGTAAAGTAGTTACCATAAGGAAACCACGGGGAACAGCTTGTACCAAATAAATCTGGCCAAAATGCTATGAACGTTTTTTTTTTCTAAAATGATTCAAAATATTGCCAACCCTATTTCAAAGTAAATGACTATCAATATAAGTGAAACTGAAGCAATATCTCCATTGAATAAATCGCTTGGTTGTACCACATGATGGGTGCAAGCAACGATGGCAAATACTTGGTATCTTTACCCTATGTGGCCATAGTAAGGTAAGGTATGTTAATGTTACATTTTAAGTGGCAGAATCTAAGAAATTATAATTCCCATAGCATAAGCCACTATGGGCTGCAGAAAATGTTTTTCAGGATCCATTTTTTGCTTTAGCTTGACCTTCAATTTTATTGAAAAACACATGTGTTTTTTTTTTAACAATGTGTTCTTGATTTTTATGCAAGAGTTTGCTAATTTCCTCAGTCTATACTAGCTGCACCGCGCGGTTCCACATGCTGCCCGAAGGTGTATCACGCACCTGGATAAAAAGTAGCCTATATCCTTTCTCTGCCTCTAGACTTCCAAATTTTATTTAAATCGGACTAGCCCTTCACGGGTTATGACCTGGACATAAGAAATAGGGATTAATATTTATATATACTGCTGTTCCCTAGGAACTACTTTCCGTAGTCGCATAAAAAGCAGTCTATGTCTTTTCTTTAACTGTAGACTATATTGTCTAACAAATTTTATTTAAGTCGGTCACGTTGTTCACGCGTGATGGCGTGACCTAGGGACATACGGATTCATTTTTAAATATATGTTATATAGATAGATGAGTGCCTTCCTAGATTATGAAATTATACTAGAGAACTATGAGGATACAATACGTTATAGCCTTTTAAAGATACATACGTAACATTATTGCGATGAACTTTAGCAATCCTTTAAGTCTCGCAAAAGCTTTTTGACCTTCCCATACTTTTTCGATGTTTTGCAATCGAAACTTCTTTGTCAAATGTATTTCTTTCTTTTAAGCTTGTAAGTTATTTTTAAATTTAATGATGCACTTTATATGTCGACTGGAATACTTTGTTTTCGAGTCATCTTTGGACACTTAAGTGACAATCGGATTGGCTTTAATGAAAATTTTAAATTATATTTTGTATTTTTTATCCTTTTATTCCCCACCTATTTATACTAGAGTTTCGGAAAAGCTTAAAGAGAAATTGTAATTAATTGAAATTGTGTCTTAGCTTATAAATTATTATAGCTATTAATTCTACTTGTAGACATGATAATTATTTCATGCATTTTCATTTCAGGATAGTTCCTGCACGCGTAGCATGACCACCGTAGAAGTGAGTTTTGTCTACCGGAGAATAGACATAATGACAGATTGAAGAAAGATTACGTAATCTGACACTTTTAGTATTAATAAATAATATAACCAGCAACATTTATGAAACACACTATGAGATATTGACTTAAAATAATGATTATGTTTATAATAATAGCTAAAAATATAGGGCACTAATATTTATAAAAATTTGGCTATATAAATATATTGCACAATGCACTTCTGAAATTATTCACATTATAAGATACACCTAACGCATTAAAGTCGTATTCATCAACGGAATGAAAGAAAATCTGCTATTCTAAAAGGATCTTCAACTTTTTTTAAGCAATAGCCCGAAGAAGTCGCAACTTAGGTAATCGATTAAGATGCCTTACTTTACATGAACTGACACGAAGTTTAAGTTACGTAGAATATATATTTTGCATACACTCTCCCTACGTGTGGGGTGCACTGACTCGTCGCGTGCCGTTGCCGAGCCTCCTCTAAATCCAGGGGTAGACAACTACAAACATTGTAATAGAATGTTCTAGAAAATGTAGAAAATTTCCTTAAATAACCTAACTTCTAAAATGAGGTAAAGGTTCAAAAATCTAACTCTTTCGAAGTAATCCTTTGCGATAATTATTTTATATGTGTATTCGTGCATACATTATTTACGTATAGATAAGTGAAATTTCGTTCAGAAATATTAAATTGACGACAATATTAATCGAACTTTGCAATATTAATTAACATATAAATATTCGCACCTCTCTAATATCAGATCATTTCGCAAAATGAACACTTTAAACACCGACTAGTTATAATAATAAGGCCGGCAGTAAACATAAATTATCACAAAATGTCGGACATATCGTGGGCAAGGCCCACCCATGACTTACAACACTGACCTAAACAAAATCGCAACTAATTAACAATAATAACGGCTAAACAAATAGAAAGTTGGCACTCAGGGCACCCACACATACACAACACATACATTATAAACGACACTACAGAACACACGTGTTAACAATTAAAAGTCATAGTTTAACAAATGATCGGTCTCAACAGCAATTATTCCCGTCACGGCTATTACTATACGTATAACGGGCCGAACATCGGACAGATCTCAAATTATAGTTTAGATACGGTGGTTTTGAACCCACACACTTCCGCGTTTAAGTGCTTTAATGATCTGATATTATATTACAATATTGTGACTGGCCGGTACCGTTGTTAGCCAGTCAATGGATGCGGTAATTGGGACCTCAATGAACTGCTGACATTAATAATCGGAGTTTTATTGCCTTTATATTTGCCTGATTTTTGGGTGTGACCAACTAAGGTCTGTATGTGGAGCCACATTTAGTAAAATACTCGTAAGTTACTTAATATTCCCTTTCTGTAGGAATACAAAACCTCCTTTAGCAAGGATATCAGTAAAGAGATATTTCACAACTTAAGTCAAGTAAACTCTAACAAGATCATTCTACTCTTTGAAAAGGAAGGTGCATAGCTCGAAGTCTTCGTCTCACCAACTGCTGGCTATGTGTCTCATCATAAACAGTTTTGGAGTAACATTCTTCAACAAATTCAACACGAGGACAAAATATACATAGGTACGTCATTGAAATATGTTTGCTCCACAAATGTCATGAAGTCAAGCAAATAAGAAGAACTAACAACTACTTTATTAGAGCATTTGTTAAACATTTATTTATTTGAACAGCAAAAACGGCTGTAGCCAATAACATTTGCTAAAATAAAAACAAAAAAAAAGGATCATAGTCTAAATCTTCACCTTAAATTAGTTAATTACTTTCAACAATATTTAAATAAATATATTCTTCTGTCATTAACAAGTATCCATGCCTGGGTCATCCTGTACAACAATATTCATCCAACGACTGGTTAATCAATACAATTTTTATGGCTTTTAAAATGTTAGTAGAGTGGGCAGTGATGCAATATTCATTGATTATATTGACTGTCATAAAAATACGTGTTTGTTTTAATGCTTTTTTTTGTTTTTGGTAGGAATGTTACTTACTCGTTATTTTGAATCAAGTTCTCAATACTTAATTTAGGAATTTCATGAACTTTTTTGAACAACAGCTGTAAATTCAATCGGATATGACTTGGTTAGATTTAACTTACTATTATAGTATAGTTAAAATTACCAGCCCTTGAATAGAAGAAAACACAGATATCAAGTCTTAATTTGCGATTAAAGTTCATATTTTTAATGATACATCCAAAGGTTGTGGATGTAGGTCTATTGCGAAAGATATTGAACGATCCCGTGATGTTATGTCACGAACGCGGGGCGGTGCAAGCGCCGAACGCGACCTGCGTGGGCGGCGGCGCTGTAGGGATGTGGACATGCTAAGGTTAATAATTCATCGATAGATTTTAGTATCAAATGCTATCTTAATTAATTAGAAAAAAATATTTCAATTATTTGTTTCCCAAGCTATTTGAAATATTGTTGTAATTTTTTTTTAAGTCCGTTATTGTGCGTTAAGAATAGATAATGCTCTTAAGAAATTAGGCACACATATTTTTATATTTAGGTGCGACGAATTATTGGCGAGATGCTTCAGGCTAAATAAGGCTAAATATGAGATACAATAAGTGAAGATCTAATAAAAAAGAGGTTTTGAGATGACCCTAACAACGACATCGCGAACTAAAAGTTATTGATATCTTGAGATTTTTAAACTAATACATTATAGCTAAGTCTTTATGATAGAACTGAATACTATACAAATAATTGTTAAACAAAAAGGTACATATTTAGCTGTAGTATAAAAAAATGTTATTAAATATGCTTTCAAAAACAAATCTATCGATAAACCACGAACCGTGACATCCCTATCGCACATCTCTACGTCGCAGGCGCAATCTTTTGCTAAACCCGTAGCCGTGGCGACAGACAACATAAGATCACAAACGGCCCATAAGAGCGGACCTTTAAATATATAGCTTTGTACGTTAAATGTCTAATGCTGTTTCATTTGCAGTCTTCCATTACAGGGATGTGCACTCAGATGTTAGTGTTTTGTTTTTATATTTCTTTTGTTTATAATAATGTAGTTGCATTGTTTTTCGGGTAATCGAAATTTGAATTAGACTCGAGCCCAGAGTCCTATGTACGTCATTCATGGCCTATTGATTGGTATTGCCTATTGATGGTTGTTGTATGCTACAGTACAGTGCAGTGACTTTTTGGAAATCTGCCGTTTCGTTTCGAAAGCTATTATTATCTGGTTAGCAATAGAGGTTTAATTCTTTGGCCATTGATATTTCCAGATTATTCTACTAATATTGTAATAACTTTGGGCAGAGAATAAGCATTGCCATTCAACATGGTAATGCTGCTAGCCTCTTGAGCACTCTCCCAGTAGACAGCATACAGTAGACAGTGTATGTATTTTTTAATGTAAAAAAACTGTTTGCTCTATTGTAATTATGCGAAAGTTTGTAAGAATATAATTAATATATGTATGTGAGGATATTTGTTACTTTTTCACAATTTCATTGTCACTTTATAGGTGACGATTTCTGAAACTTTACTACCCACTAACAGAGAGCAACTCTTTACTGATTTTTAAATATTTAAAAGAACGCTTAACTAGCTAGCCTTTAGAGATTAAAGATTCTATATTCCACCTTAACACATCAATTTTCCACCTTATGTGCATTATGGAATGCAATAAAGAATATGAATCTATAATTAAAATACAAAAAAATAATTTTTCAGGTCTTTACTTAAAAGAATTTTAACTGCGTGTTCAAACAATGAGTTCAATTTCAGAACGTATTTGCGTGTCGTTGTTTTAATCTAAGATATGTTTCATCTTTGACGTAGTGTCGGACGGGAAGTGAGATCATGTTTGTTCCGCGCATCCAATGTTTTGTTTGAAAACTCCGTTCGTGACAGGATTTCGACGTCCGCTTGACCTTTAGTTATTTCAAGTAACTTTGTATAGCAAATAATAGAATAATAGACACAGGTACAAAAGAAACGTGACCGTTTAAATATGTTTTAAAAATATTTGCTTTAAATGTTTTAAAAATTTACCAAGTATAAAAATAGCATGCACTCAGACGCCATTTGAAAATGATGTCAGTATATTTCATTATCATCGTAATCATCATCATCATCATCATCTCAGCCATAGGACATCCACTGCTGATCACAGGCCTCCCTTTCAGATTTCCACAAATGCCGGTTGGAAGCGACATACATCAGCGTTCTATATCATCATCATCATCTCCCGAGCCTTTTCCCAACTATGTTGGGGTCGGCTTCTAGTCTAACCGGATTCAGCTGAGTACAAGGAGCGACCGCCTATCTGACCTCCTCAACCCAGTTACCCGGGCAACCCAATACCCCTTGGTTAGACTAGTGTCAGACTTACTGGCTTCTGACTACCCGTAACGACTACCGAAACACAGTCATTGGTGTATAGATCAGCGTTCTGTATATAGATAATAATATGAAATATTTTAAAAGCGTATCAATTCTCACTCTTCTATAATACCTCATTATGCACATGATATTTTAAAACAAAATCTAGGCTACCCAAATGTTCAAGCGAACTCACACCAAAGTTACTCCATCAAAATGAATGCCTGTCCACATATTCTGTTTGACTTACTAGAAACATTACATGTACCATCTCATCATTATTCTGTATGCAAGCGCCGGCACTGTCATTGTACAGACGCAGGTCAACCTACCCGAATCTGTCAAATTTTACCAATCGAAAATTAATCTTACGTGATTGTGATAAGGTTTAAAATCTATTAAACAATTTTTACAGATTAAGGTATGTTGATGTGTTGATGTGTATTTACATGTAGCGTGGCATTTGCGTGGCGCGCGCGTGGCGAGAGCGTCACGGATGCGCCTGCGGTCCGATGAATGGACGCACCTCTCGGCTATACCGTCGACGCCCACCATTGTCTCGGGGACAGATTATAATAATTTCCCGGCAAATCAAAAGCATTTTGGAATCGAACGATCGGCTCCGCTGATGTTATTAAATCAATGTGTGTAGTTGAGCTGGTGTGTTTTGATACTTGAATTTATTTTAATTATTTTTTAATTTTCCTTCTGAAAAGATATGAATTTTTCTGTAGTAATTTATTGACGATACCATAACCTGTCTGCAGATTTCTTATGCAATGTGCTCAAAAGGCACAAATAAAATTAAGATTTCCTACGTTCATATGTAAAAGATCACTCATCAGTTTCGCGTTTCAAGTGTCAAGATTATGTAATCAGAACACAAGTAACAAAATACAAGTTTCATATCTGATGCGACAGCTCACAATATGCGTATTTGTGAGAACAATACAACACGTCTAAATACAGGGTACATTTGGACTCACTCAGCATTTGCATTGGAATCACGTGAAAACGATCTCCAACGCCTTTGTCAACAACATAGGTAATTTATTCCGCTATATTACAATTAAAATTGACCTTTATTGTAATACCGATAAAGTTGAGAATCTCTAAAGTGACAGCCCTCGTAACACCGGTAGCTGCACGCTATTTTTGGGTAAGGAGAATTACAAGTTGCGTGACACCTTCAAATAAGACTAGACTGTTTTGCCTTCTAGTTAAGGTTGATTTTGAATCGTGTCGCGTTTGGTTTTTGTGTCGTTGTGTGTTAAGTTGGGGGCAGGTAAGACCGGTAGCGAGCGGACAATAAGCGATCAGTCATCTTGTTAGATAGCTCGCGAGATGATTACAACGCATGCTACGCCTCGCCTTAGGACAAATTAAAATAAAGCCTTGCATTTATGGGCCGGCTTTATTGAAATAAATCACTTCGTTTTTGTGGACTAAATTTATTTTGCGTGTAGTGGAATTTTGTAATGAGTCACGTCATGTTTTTTATTGAATTTTTAGGGTCTTTAGTGGTGTTAAGTAGGTAGGTGTTATTCGTTGTTTTATTTTGGAACGTCCACCATCTTTAGTTTCTTTGATTTAAAAAAAGGTTTATTTTGAATGACGTTCTTATTTTCAAATATTCAACGTAATTTTGTACTTATTTTATGTGTTAAACTTCTAGCTTCTGGCTACCCGTTAAAACAGCCAAAGATCTTTGATTGATGACCGGAACCCACCAATTTAACGTGCTTTCCGAAACATGGAGGAACTTGCCATGACAAAATGGTCACTACGGTAATTTAGCCACTAGTACCTGCCTCCACGACTATAACAAAATACTATGCATGCTAAGAATCTAAAAAACCTATCAACATTTTTAAAATGTTCAGAACTTGGATCATACAATAAAAAAAAGCCTTAAGACATGTTTTATTCAACTTGAAGTGTCATTTAGTCATTTGAGAATCGTGACAAACTACTAAAATACGTAGGTTTAGACTCACAAAAATATTCGGAACAAAATTGCAAAACCATGTAAGCAATATGTCGACGTCAAACACCGTTGGGTTTGAGATAAAAGATTAAGTTTTTAACCCTAAAATGTGAGTTGTACACGCATAGACTATTTTTTTTGTATATTTTTTGAATAGAATGTCTAACATCGTTGACGACATTGTTAATTTTAGGATAGGAGTTCAAGTGTATAGAATTTATTTAACTTTTATTTTTCTTAATTTTTTTATTACAAAGTTTTTTTTTTCTTTATGCTAGCTGAAAGTAATTTATGTTGATCAACATCTACAATCTCCGTGGCAATATATAGAAATGTATTATAGTCTCATCGAATTAAAAATAACTACAGCTTATAAATTAGATAAAAAGATTTAAAATCGGATAATTTTAAAGAGAAGAAATGTAGATTAATGAAGTTAGGAATAGATTTAAAATCTTCATCAATATCTAATGTTCACCTGGCAGTGTCTAGCTCCTAGACTATGCCAGAGCGCACACAACATTTACAAAGTAGCTGAGATTAATCAACACTAATAGATTCGTCGTGTTCTTGTAACAATATACTAAAGTCACGCCTACATACGTAAGTGTCAACTTGTATTTTTTTTTGTACGTCTGTATAAATAGGGGATTGTCAACATTTTGTGTCTGAAATGTAGAATATAAGGTAGTTTCACATCACCATTTACTGCTACAAAAACGCAAAATTATTTGTTGCAAGCGAAGCTGTAACAGTAAAAAAAGGATTCGGATATAGGTATACATTTTTTTAATTCTGCGATTTTAAACTCTTTTCTGGAAATTTAATACTAAAATCATTTACTTTAGAAATAAAAGATTCCAAAAA
The DNA here is from genome assembly GCA_958496145.1 of Heliothis peltigera. Classification (NCBI taxonomy): domain Eukaryota; kingdom Metazoa; phylum Arthropoda; class Insecta; order Lepidoptera; family Noctuidae; genus Heliothis; species Heliothis peltigera. The sequence continues at coordinate 6,958,221 of OY292337.1, forward strand.
TCTTTAAAAAACAAAAGTTATTCATACATAACACTTTATATGTATATGTAACAAAGATTTCGCGATCGTATATTTGTCAATGTATCACAAGTACGTCAACCGTGCGAGTGTAGGATGGGTCTTTTTAACACCTCGGCCGTATTTCGGCGTGTCGTATATCAAGTTAATGTTATCTTCGGCTCGCTGTCTTGGTGATGCATTGCGCTCGCGCATACGCTGATTAACGAAATTAATTTGTCACACAACAGATTGTTGGCGGTCGGTATTAATTTGTAATTTAAACAAATACGTTTGAATTAACTTTCTGACTGTTTTTTTTTTGTGGTTTCTGAAAGTAAAATAATATTTAATTAGTGATGAAATTTTAATTGAAAGATTGAATATTGAGATTTTGAAAGCACTTGTGTGCATCTTTTTTTTTGTTTGTAATTATGTATGTTCATAAACCTGTTTATATAAACTAAATAAAAAATAATGCATAAATAATTTTAAACAAATGGCTTTGTCTACTTTCCAAGCAATATTATAACATTTGAAAACAAAAAATATCTATGTTAATTGAGACAGATACGTCCGGGGCTTCCAATACTGTAATTTAGATAAAAATGTGTGTGTCCCAACACGGCATAAATACAACATGTCCAAACAAGCTTATCTCATGACCACCTCGGAGCTCTCTAAATTAATGGGGCACAACGATATTTCACCTTTTTTTTATTAACAACAGTTTTCAAAAAATAATTAGCGTAATATGGTTAATCAGCACTTTCAGTGTAAAAGAACAATTATAAAACGATTTATTTATAACGTTTTTTTTTCAATATCGTTGATACTAAAAACCCTTTCTTGAAACTAGTTAATTATATGATCACTGTCAATAATGATTATTGACCTTATAAAATCATCAATGGAACCGATAGGCAGACAAAGGGTTCCGTCGCCGTTACCCGGACCCGCGAACGTTTGTGAAAAAACAAAGCCAATTTGGTCTAATAAAGTGTAATTAAAAAAACAAAATTTTATTGTGATACCCGTTCACGCGTTACTATTCCTTACTTTTAATTAATCGATTCGTTTATTGAGAAGTTCTTCGGTCGGTACCACTGATGAAATTAGACAAAATTATACTTTCTTATTGTGTGATTTGTTACGCGCGTATTTGAGGGTTAAAAAGTTGGTGCTGTTAATGGAGTCTTTACGATTTTGGTTCGATGGTAAAATATTATCATTTCTTTTTTCCATAATCGTGATTGGTTTGGTTTTTTTTTATCAACTGTTTTGATTGGAGCGCCACCTATAAAATTAATTTGATTGCGTTTAGATATCGATTCAACATTAAAATATTGGATATACCTACATCAGTGCAGTCTACCGCCATGGGAAGTAGGTAATTGTGAAAAGAAATAGAATAAATATCGGGTAATTATTATCCAAACCTATTTATTATTATGCTCGTATCCTACTGAAGTCTCAAAGTGGGCTAAGTATTTTTCAATAGACCATTTTCGTTTATCATAAAAACGTACCTTCAAAGTGTCGTTCGAAACAATTTTCATTGATATTAAGACCTAAATTTTTCTTTAATTTCCTATATTTCTCAAGTTATCTTAAACTTCAATCTTCTTGCACATTGTAACAAAAACAATGAATAATTCATACAGATTTTGAATTCAAAAAACTGAATGCTATAATTTTTATAATTACATTACGTTACCAGATACGGTTGGTCTACTAATATGCAATTAAAATTTTCGTCTGTCCATCAAACTGTCCTTCGGTGGCATAAGATGAACATTTTGACAACCCCTGTCTACTAGGGACTGTTATTACAGTTTCTCTGTTATTACAATTGGCCACAAACCACAAAAGATATGATCGAAAATGATATCTAATTAAGTTCTAGGTTTTTTGTTTTAATTGGTCCGATTTTAGTTTCAAATGCTGCTATTTTATAATGACGTTGTTATATAATATAGATACATAGGTAATAATAATAGTAGGTAAACGGGACTGAACATTTAACAAATCTAGCAATATCTTGCGTAGATTTTGGGGAAATCCAATGTCGCGGGGAAATCGTGTCAAAACTATTTTAATCAATAAATTAGGTTCCTAATGAGACAAAAAAGACTATGTGATTGATTCACTTTAATTATTCACATAAATTAATAAGCGGATAGATGGGTCAGAGAATTAGAAATCACATATAACATAATTTTTACAATCATTTCAAAGGTCAACATAATTAAGAGATGAAAATCTATAAATGACGATCCCGATGGCGCAATGGCTACCACGCCGGACTGCCGAGCTGAGGGTCCCGGGTTCGATTCCCGGCACGGTCGACATTTGTGCGATGAGCATGCTTGTTGGCTGTGATCTGGGTGTTATAATATGTTTATTTATAATATATATGTGTGTAAAGTATATGTAGTTGATCAGTTATTGGCACCCATAACACAAGCTAATCAATAGCTTACCATGGGGCTAACTGACCGTGTGTGAAAAAGGTGTCCCGATATATTAAAAAAAAACCTTAATTATCACACAACAATGTCGACGTGTGAGAGCTTTATTTACCAATACGTTACTCCTAAACCCTCAATCGATTTGTAATGTGCATCAATATCATCATCTCCCGAGCCTGTTCCCAACTATGTTGGGGTCGGCTTCCAGTCTAACCGGATTCGGCTGAGTACCAGTGTTTTACAAAGAGCGACTGCCTATCTGACCTCCTCAACCCAGTTACCCGGGCAACCCAATACCCCTTGATTAGACTGGCGTCAGACTTACTGGCTTCTGACTACCCGTAACGACTGCCAAGGATGTTCAATGACAGCCGGGACCTACAGTTTAACGTGCCATCCAAAACACAGTCATTGGTGTCCAAGATATACTTAGAAAGTACATACAAACTTAGAAAAGTTGCATTGGTACTTGCCCGACCTGGAATCGAACCCACGCCTTCACACTTGAGAGGTTGGCTCTTTTTTTAACCACTAGGCCACCACGACAATGTGCATCGATATTATCGATAAAAAAATATGAACAGGCTTAAGACGACAAACAAGAGGCCCTCAACGCAGCCGATAAAGGGCACAAACATCAAAGCTAAACAGCCGATATTCGTTATTATCCTTTCTTCTCAACAATCGCATTAATTACATTTACATCTTTTAAATACATAAAGGATGTTAACAAACGATTCGTTTCGATTGTCTATCGAGTCGTGATTTCCTGTCGATGATATTTATCAATCGATTCAAGGTGCGTTTCGTTTGAATACGATTTTAAAGTAACGTTCTCCGGAAACAATGGTACAGTTTAACACATATGTGTTGAAGCATATGCTAATGTACATATATAGTGATTTACATGTATAATAATATTACTTAAAGCTTTTTTTTGTGGGAAATCATCAAATGACCCCTCCCGCTGAGGGTGCAGCTAGAAGGAGCGTCAGACTCTTACTGACTAAAACCCACTATGTTCCTTCGGGAGGTCTCTGTATGCCAGGGCCACGGTAACTCTTGCGAACAACCCGCAGCCCAGGCAGATTCCTTATATTATACTTAAAGCTCAAGTTAGTTTGTTTCCTTGAGCGCGCTAATCTCAAAAACTAATAGATCGAATTGAAAAATTATTTTAGTGTTAAATAGCCCATTTATCAGACAAGGCTAGGCTTTTAGGCTACTTTTTGAAAAAGTTTCCCAGGGGATGTGGTTGGAAACGCTGGTAGAAGCAGGTAGAACTGTCGGTAGATATTTAATTGAGTATTAACTACTAATTGGCTACTAACACAAACCAGCAACAATTAAAAGATAGTCCCTTATGAGATGATTCATCATCATAACCAACTCTGAAGCCAGTATTACGATGAGCCTAGCGAAAATATAATATTTTTATTGTTCTACTAACAATGTCCAGAAATAGTATACTTTCGTTATCAGTGTACAAGTAAAACCCATTAAGGGCAAGCGTACAATAATTGGCGACGTGTTTTTATATTTTTTTGCTAAAGGTGCGAGCTCCCTTGATTGACGTGACCACTACGTCTTTTTGACGGGCCTGACGTGTTTTATGCGTAGCGTCTGTATACAGCATGCTATTTTTAAATTTCAGTTTAGTAAAAAAATCTAATAAGCTTTCTAGGCATTTTTTCAGGAATATAAATTTTGGAGATAATGCTATAATTTTGTATATTATAATTTATATTTTTAAGTTTGAATGTTAGTATAGTATTGTTTTAAATTTAATTGGACAAATAAATAAAATGAAAACTAATAATTATATGTTCTTCTAATATACATAATAAGTTTTTTTCTTACCTCTTTATTTGTTAATATATTCAAATTAACATATTTAAAAAAAGTAATATATTTACACAAGTTTATTTCCTTTGACTGAACTTACACAAATGAACTTGCTGCTCCGTGCAAACATGTCTAAATGTATATTTTAATCCTTTTAGAACCAAACCTAACTACAGCCTTACTCTTACCATCAATTATAACGGACCTACCGATCCTCAAACACCCTGTAGCGTTACATTCTTCACAGATGCGTATCGCCAACACATTATCGGCTGGTAATCGAGCTCACTACGTTTCGCAAAAGGTAACAGAAGCCAGCAAATGAACGAGAGGTAATGACTGCCCCTTAATTTAAAACGATCGACTTTAGCGCCGGTTATTACAAGCTTCGTAATTGCTAATTCGTTTTAGTTATGCATTTTTTTTTAATATTGTTGTTCGTGGTTTGTTTTGAGAAGGAGGTTTTCTTGTTTACTTATTTTTCGAGAGAGTATGGTTCAAGTAATAGAAATTTTACTTCATCATGTTCGGAACTCTCTCTTTGTGTTCTTGACGTCTTAAATATTTTTTTGAGGCAAGACTTTTGGGCAGCCTGCGTAGGCTGTCTGAAAGTATTAGGGACCGATTTGCCAAAATCGGGCTGAGTAAGATGGTTCACTTATCGAGGAAGGCTTTGGACCACTTTTATCAGGGTGCGCGAAGTAGCCTATCTTACCACCTTTACCCACGCGGGTGAAACCGCTGGTGGAAGGTAGTATTAATTAAACTTACAATTCAGTCTTAGGTACACTGTTTTTTACTTGATACAACTAACACCTTTTTTTTACTTTAATTTAAAATTAAATAGTCACTAAACAAAATGTTTCATAGCTCACTTGAGTTTGAACATTTGAGTCAAAGTTCATGAGAACTAAAACATGCATAATTAGAACAATGGTTACTCTGACCTTTGGCTAATGCACTGTCTATCTGCATGTGATAGTTGATAGCCAAAACTGGTAATTAGTCTGTGATTAAACGCCGATATGTGGCCGCATGCTCCCACGATGATAGGGTTGTCTATCTTAAAATGGGTAATTATTTTTTAGTCGAACCGAAAAAAAATTGAGGTCAATTTGTTAAAATAAAATAGTTATCATTTAAATCAAATATTTAAACAACAATACTGTGAGTCAACCCAAGCTTTAGGTTGTTATTAAACCCTAAACATTTCTTAAACACTACTCATTTAAATAATCTTGTAATGTTAGTTAAACTATTATCATCGAAACAGAAAAATTCGTAAATCGAAAATAAAAATCAGTGGGTAAACCAAATGCATCAATTTAAAAATTATCGAAATTGCAAACAATCCACTTTAGCAAAACCATATCTCAGACATCGATAAATACCCTATCTTATCGATAACAATCAGTGTCAGCCCTACTTCTCACATTTCTTAGAAGTCTCTCCAAAGTTTTACACCTAAAAGGTTTTAGATTAGATAATTATATGTAATGGGGCGAGTGATAGCCAATCTTAACGTCAAGGGTAAAAGAAAGGATCAATTGTTTGGTGCAAAGATGCCCCCGACGATTAAGCGGTAGCATTCCGTTTTGTGGCAACGCAGTGTAATTTTCTCGTCAGTAGTCTTTTTTTTTGTGACATTCTGTTTGGCATTCGATAATGGCTGGTACCTTACCAACCTTTGGTGATGCAGCAGATTCAGAAAATTTTCGTTTGATTATTTTGTTTCGTTTACCTATATCTTAACACTTATACTATGTGAATAATTTGTATTTATTTATTTGTCTTTTATTTAAAAAAAAAATATTTATTTTAACAAGACACCTTGTCTGAGTTTTTTTTAAAACCTTAGTTCTAAATACACCCCTCTTACTCTCTCATTATAATTCGACCACCTCGCGACATTATTTTATTAATACAGACATATGTACATATATATACTTCTTAACTCAGCATAGAACAAAATAAAACCATGCAATATAATTAACACACACAAAATTGGCATAAACCAAAAAAAAATAAACAGAAAAACAAGAATTGCATTTACGTCATTCCTTCAATGCATTTATTCCGCATGTCTGACCATTTTTTATCTTGAATAATCTTCTCGTCTATAAATCAATAACTAAACAATTGCCATGATTGATGGGTCGGATTCAAAGTTAAGTAGTTATAGCTTAATTATAGGCAACGGTCAGCCGACTACGGCATAATATTTTGACATCACAATGGACGCTTGGATCTTACTTTCTATAAGTTGTGTGAAGCGTGAGAATTTGACAGTGTATGAAGGACATACGTACGTGTTGATATGTAGTAACTAAAAACTTGTACACCGACCCCGTTGGCGCAATGGTAGCTACGCTGGATTGCCGAGTTGAGGGTCCTGGGTTCGATTCTCGGTACGGTCGACATTTTGTATGATGAGCATGCTTGTTAGCTGTGGTCTGGGTGTTATAATTTATAAATATGTATGTGTAAATTATATGTAGTTTATCAGTTGTGTTGGCACACATAACACAAGCTAATCAATAGCTTAACATGAGGCTAACCGACCGTTTGTGAAAAAGGTGTGCCGATATTTTAGAGTAAAAAAACCATTACTAAGTTCATAGTTTTTGTGAGTCAATGGGATTTTGTACTGTCAAAGAAACAGAGAAATCCCAAAGGATTAATGTATATTTCGTACAGCAAATGTCTAGGTAATCTTAATTTTAGTTGCTACCAAATAACGAAAAAGGACCCATTGATTGAAATTAAACTGAAGGAAAACTCAATAAGACAATACAATAGACAAGCGATTTAGCGCTCTCATATTATTTTCTTCCATCAAAATCTGTTAGTCTACCGCACCTACACATGGTTTCACCTTTTATACCATTAAACAAACACACATATTTCAACAGCAAACAGACAAAACATACTTCAACATAGCTCTTCTCCGAAAAAAACAAACTATTTGCTTACAAAGGAACCAGCCATAAAGACTTTTGACACGTGCTTCATACAAAGTAGAGTCAACGTAAATAATGTTAACGAGGTCAAGAAACATAATATGTGTATTTCGCACTGTCGTAAACCGGCCTACAGCATAAGAATCAATCATCAACGTTTTGAGTTACGACCATATGACGAATGCCCATTATAAGATAGACCGACTTTATGGAAGAGAGAGTTCGGTGAATTTCCTCCTTGTTACATTATTTTTTTGTGTACTTTAGAGTACGCACATTGTGGACTAAGAAATGACGCAGTTTGCTGGTAATTGGCCGACAGTTTAGTTGGGAGATAATCATGAATTCCATGTAATAGATGCGGGTTGCTGAAGATTGCACAAGGTAGAAGGATTTTGTCCAGCTGTGGACGTTTTAGACTGAAACGATGACGTAAATCCTATCAAACTTTTAAGTGGGTCGGTACATGATCGTTGCAATACGCGCCGATTCCGCACTGATTCAGAGCCCGAGCAAAATATCGGCCGACTAAAAATTTGCATTCTGCGTGAAGCTTTAACATCCCAGTGATAATGTCCCGACTTAAGAATAGAACGTTGCGAATTCAAACCTGACATTGTAAGTTCATTATTCATCGCCATCATTGTTTCTCCTCTATCAAATCAAGATAAATGGTAGCCAAGAAACGATGTAGGAAAACATAATGCGAAGACGTGTTTTACGGGAATAAGGCTCTAGAATTGTCAATCACTTTGAGGAAGCGAGCTGATAAAAGCTTGTTTTATGTTTGGTATAAGGAAATAAGGATGGTTAAAGTGTTCACAACAATGACTGTGACTGTTGTATGTGCCTCATCAATAGTTCGCACAAAGATAACTGAAAAATAATCCTACTATTATTTTATACGTGCAAGTTGGTCAGTATGGATGTTTATTATTCTTTCACGGTAAAACTGCTGGATGGATTTTGATAAAGTTTGGCACTGACATAGCTCATATTTTGGACTAAAATATAGGCTACTTTTCATCCAGTTGCGGGGAATAGTAAGCTAATGAAATAATAATAATAAGACAAGTCCTTAACAGTTTTAATGATTTATAAAATATATTCGGAGAACTAAACTTTTAAATACGCAAAGATAATTTTAGCAAAAACAGCTCCCGTTAATGCGTTCCAAACAATAATTAAACAGAGATCAAATTGCAACATTGTAATTTTACCTGCTTATTATAAGCAACTTAAATATTGGCTTGTTTCGATAGCCTATAATTTGTTTAAGGTTAAGAATATGATTTAAACATTTATAATATTCGCTTCATTATTGATTACCTTTTGCTTAATTATTATTCAGAGTGTTAATAGTTCTTTTTTAAAATTAGGTACACAAAATATCATCATGTTTAATGAGACTCCCGTCGCTAGATTCAATTATTTGTCATCACCTATTCTAAAATAATATTTATGGCCAATTTCACGATTTCCGAATAGCCACTACCTACCAAATAAATTCAAAAATGGAATAGAAATATTTGTATTATATTATTTTTTGAAACTATTTAATATCGATACAAAGTCTTTAAATAGACCTTTTAAGATCATCTTTGTACTATTCTCCTTTAAAACAATTACTACATTAATTTAAAAACTTTTTCATTAAATTAAAAAGATTACGCTTCAAGCATAAAGATATGGGCAGACTAGCGACATGTTTCGATTATTGAATGAGCATCGATGCGACGAATCGATTACGTCCGAGTAGTTGGTACGATGCTCGCCCCGTGCAACGACAGACTTAACAAGGCTTGCACGATTGTACTTTTTGTAGGGGGTATTATAAACGATTGTATGTTCGATGTCGCCAAACGCAGGGGTTCAGCGTATGCCTTAGTGACGAATAAAGGTTTGGCGAGTCTTTTGTTTTAGGAGAGGTAACGCGTGTAGTATTTCGGCAATTTTCCAAATTGTTGTCTTTTCTGACTACTTCTTATGAAGCACAGTATGGAAAAGGATTTGCTATTTTGATTATGAAATTGCAAACAGAGTGATACATGCTATCTGTATAGTAATACTTTTGAATATAACTAGTTTAAAGGAACAAGGGCAAAAAATATTATCTTTCTAGAGATTTCTCCTTATTCTATGAATGTTTTTCTAAAATCTTGCTAACATCATCTAAACCACCATCCAGCGCCCTCCCAGTTGACGCTAGTCGAACAGCGCACTATCGCGACAAGATCGCAGCGACAAATCGCAAGATGCGCCTTCGCCGCCGTCCGTTATTCCGCACCGCTGCGCGCATGCGTCGGATCCTATCCGCGAACATATTAGTATTGTAACCGATCTAAAGGTTACCGTACAAAAAAGATTCATGGCTCGTGAATATGTGAAGGTATTGACGGCTAATGTATGCAGCTTTGTATTTTATTAATAGAATTTGAGGCTTCATAGATTATGATAGAGGCGAAAGATGTTAAGTCTATTAACAAAACTGAATCAATATAATACAAAAAATGGAATTCTTATCATGGTCGTTGCAACATTTGATGGCAGCCGTTAATCCCAAATTCCTCATAATAGTCAGTTTCGCAGTCGACTCCAGACTATACTCGTAAGCAAAATACTTACAAAAACCTCCTTAATCCGACCACTAAATCAATTACCGGTCATCTTAACAATAAAGTACGCAATAAGTTACATTCCACAGTCCAACCACGTGACATTGAATTCTATACTAACGATATAAAAGAGGCAACATTTCCCTGCACCTCAAAACAGCGTATGTACAATCAAATCCACCAAAAAACATAGACCTATCACACAGGAACTGACATCTTTAAAAGTCAAACAAACGGGGGTCTTGATAAATTGGTGATGCGCACATAAGTGATTTTGAAATTGTTATCGCGGTTGTACATTAGTGGGGGCTTGACACGACCAGTCTTCTGTAAGGCCACGGCTTGTATTAGTGGCTTCTAATTTATTGGGAACGATAGTACGACTGACGCCGGCCACCCTGACCAAGGATCCATTCACACCAGGTGGGGAGGTCCGGCCTAATTGGGCCCGTGAGAGATGACATCTGTTTCGGGTTTATTTTTTTGAGTGGAGAAAGTTTTGCTAGTGATTAGAATTTATGTGAATGTATTGTAATAATTTCCGTGTTATTTTTAAATGTATTTTAGTAACAATACTGAACAAGGTAATCAACGTAATCGAAGTAGCAGCGAACAACGTATTATTAACCAATTAAATGATTCAATGCCACTATTTATTATGAACAAGATTGGTCATAATACCTGTGTTTATTATCTTACTGCTTAATTGCTTTGCAATCGATGCAAACACCTTCAGACAACCAGTAGAGAGGTCAAATCAATCAGTTATTGTTCATTTATAATCTAAATAGGGAATGCGAAGTTAATAATAAATTGAAACGCGTAACAAAAACTATTGGATTGGAAATAATGAAGTTTCCTTGTATTGTGTGATTTCATTTTGAATGATAATTTATCATAATTACCTATAATGAAGAAGGTATTATATAAAAACTTCATAAAGGATTGGAATCCTCAGTAGGTACTGTGGAGGAATATTTATAAAACTTCTATGTATGTGGATTTAATTCGCATTTTTTTTAATCCAACTCACATAAATGACGACTGTGAATTCCTAAGTGACACCAATTGCAATAATAAAAATAGCAATAAATGGAAAGAAAAATGTCCATTGCCCATATACGCCCGATATCCTCTACATTTTTATTAACACCCCAAACCAGATAAACAGGATACGGAAAATATATTTATTTGTCCAATCATCAAATATAAGGGGCGTTCTCGGGTTACACCAAATGATTCCAGTACGGCAATCGTCCCCGTGATTTGTAGCGATAATCTATACTAATAAATAACGCACTTCGGCCAAGATTGAGCTGCCTTGTACCTTTTGTTTGGTCACTTTTGGCTGGTCACCTATTGATTTATAGTGTTCAATGATTTTTTGCATTTTATGGTTTTTATTCGTGATTAACATGGCCTGATGGCAGCTATAGATTAATCAACGGATTTAGTGGTTTATCTCCACGATAGTCGCTTGTTTTAAAAAGTATTGTCGCTCGTTTAATTTGTTGCTTTATTATGTTCTCATTTTTAATGGTAATGCTTTCTGGTTTTGTTTTTTTGGATTGAATTTTATCTGGGGGATCAGGGTGTTTTAAGTTTATGTATCTCGCATTTTTATATGTTTAATGGCTCCATTACTAGTGTATTTTTGTATTGTATTCATGGTTTATATTTTTAATGACGTTTTGTTGTTATAAGTGAATTCTATAAAGAAGCAGTTTTTAGTAAAATACTCGTGAATCATGCAAATGGCCATTAACCATAAAACAGACACGTAATGGCGGCAACTCTAATAAAAACAGTATGGCCATAAAACATAGAGTTAGAACACCCACACTGTGCTACCTTTACCTCAACTGTGGCTCCTAAGATTTAGAATTTAATGTTGGCTAAAGAATTTCCTTAGCGTCCGAAAAAGACATAATGAGGATGCCAGCACATCAAGCTACTCGAAACTGTAATGTGTATTTTCTCAATCAACCTTAAACCATATTATGCTTCAGAGGTAAAGTTGAAAATCTATGAATGAAGTTGGACAGTTTATAGTAGCTTGATGTGCTGGCGTATGTATCTCAAGCCTCTACTTTTGATAATGTACAATATTTTTAGGGTAGGTACTGCATCTAAAGGGCTAGGACCCTCACTAATTTATTTTTAAGAAAATTTGTAGCTAGATTCGTTTTCGATCTCTCCGTATGTCACTATATTTTTATGGACATCTTTTTCCCATCGTTTTCATTAAAATAGTTGTTTATTGTATGCAATTATAGCCATTACGCGACTACTAAGTCGCGTTCGATTGGTGGGTCGGGACGCAAGTGCCTTGTGCGCTTAAAGAAACTTTCACAAAAAGCAGCTTGGAGTCTGGAATATGTTGACTGATATACCGTTGTATCGGAGACTACGTTAATATCGATCCTGTCGTGTCGGATTGCTGTCCCATCTCGCTAGGAGAGTGAGGGCAATAGTTCATATGTATTCGCGCAACTTTTTGTGCTCTTTAGTACGTCCTGCGCAGCTGGCTGAGCTGCTAAGGTGAAAACAGCCGCCATGGCTGACAGTCTGTTTGGACGCTATTATAAGTTAGCTTTTGGTGTTAATCTAAATATTTGGCAAACATTAGCGGAACGCGATGCAAACACAATGATTATAAAATGAACGTGAATAGATACGTCGAAAAACAATTTGTCTGAACTAAAATCGTTCACTCAATCAATTACCATCTTGACTCACTGTTTCACTACGCTGATTTAACAATTATAATTATGTTACGGTAAACTTTTTAAATACTGTTAGTGCATTATTTCAACTGATTATAATAATTGATGATCCTGATGAATGATGACGTCGTTATACAAAAACTTGATGGATTGGGCATTTCGAATGCACTGGAGTGTTATAAAGAACTACATTATTATTATAATTTTATAGCACTCACCAAATAAGTTTCTCCCTACTTGAAGACTCATGTATTTGCAGTAGTACTTGCTATTTTTTTGCGTATGAAGAGAACTGTATAATTATTTGAATTTATTGTTTTTATAAGTTTACCCCCATATTCATCATTTTATGCAAAATTGCTAATTTAATTAGGATCCATTCTTACGTAACTTAATCAATAATTGAGCTCAAAATTGGCACAGAAACGAAAAGTATGACAATGAAAAAAGGAATCCATTGAAAAATTTTGAGTGATGGCTGCAAGGAACGGAGTTTTGCTTAAAAATAAGTGAATTACCCTAAAAGTAAAAACAGTGAGATTTCATGTAAATTCAAATTTCAAATAAATCATAAAATTTCAAGTATCTTTTAAACTACCAAAGATCACCCATAGATAATTTTTGGCACTTAATTTGTGGCTCTTAGGCCCATCCATCAGCTCAATACGGACATAACGTCCAAAGACAAGTAACCCCGTGCACAAAACTAAATGATTTTTTACTCCTTTTAGTTTCACAGGCCGTTAAGTGTCGTGTTCGAGTGACTTTTTATGCCACAACAGTCTTGCGTTCGCAATAAACGTGACAAGATTGCAAGAAAATAACTATAGAATGTCATATAAAAAATGCATCAGTGTAAACGTGGTGTCAGAAACGCCGACGGACGAGTCTCGCTCAATTTCGCTTATACGCTCGTAAAACTACAAGGCGTGTAAAAAGCCTATAAAATTCAATTGACACCGGTTAAGCCCGATAATGTACGACCGAAGCACTGTGTTAACATAAATTGTCGAGATTCCGACATTTCTAGTCGTTTATCGGTTTTTAAGCATGTGCTGAAATGGTTAATGCAATTCTTCGGAGTTAGAATCGTATGTAAGGTAATGCAAATCATGGGAACGACTTCATAGTAAAATCGTTTTCTATTAAAGTGGGAGATTTAGAAGTACCATTTCTATAGGATCGTAGGCTCGATTAAATTGTGAGTATGCTAGTATGCATACTGCAGCATGGGAATAAGTTATATTGAGTATAGTTTAATATCCTCTGCTTAGCATAAAAGTCGTTTGAGTGCATATTTGAGAATATGCAACGGATTTTAATGGCATTTTCAGAAATAGAAGTAATATCGCTTGGCGTACCTAATAGTTAAAGCACTAGCCTCTCAAATATGAGGGTGCGGGTTCGATTCCTGGTCTGGCAGGTACTAATGTAATTTTTCTATGTTGCAAATTTACTTTCTAAGTAGATTTTGGACACCGATTATGGAGGAAAGTTGGACTTAAAAATTCTGAAATCGTCAGTGAGTTTGGTGATCAACGCTCATTCCTTGTCTGTATGAGAAGCGGCAGTGGGTCATTAAAAGGGCTGATGATGATGAATTCTGCTTAATGAGGAGTAGGCTATGAAGAGTACTCATGAATTTCAAACTGCTTTTCTATAATCATTATTTACATAAGGTGAACAGTTGCAATTTCACTGTTTACGTAGAATTTTCATAGTTATAGTAGGTTTACATGGATCATTATTTTTGTAAGCATCCATAAAGCGAAGAGTATTTTTTTATACATAATATTTCGGTGGCAGTGAATATTTATTCTAATCCCTCTTTAATATTAAATCCTCTAACATATGAATCAAACATTCCTTCGTTATCAGTCCCCAACATTTGATCAAACATTCGTACAATGCTAACAAATCCCTCAAATATTTAACACAAGGAACAAAAATAAAAGTTAAAGCAGTATTTATCTTAACACACTCAACCAAAATGTTTCGACAAATTTCTAATAGGTATAATAAACAAAATATTCACCCGGTTAAGAAGCTTGCTTGGCTTATTAATTTGTATAATACTCCCAACGTTACTTGACCTCTTTGTTAGATTCATCATAATTTTACCACAGCTCAAAGTATAATGGTCGATTGGTAACGATTCAGGAATGGTGCTATCATCTAAGAATCTCGGCCTTTCGAACAGGTAGGCGAGGGTTAAAAAAATGAAGTAATAATCCGACCACAAGCCTATGATAATCTGATGGTAACGCCATTTTGTCCTGTGTGGTTTGCTGTAAAAAACGTGTGACATGATTATCGTTACTAGGGGGACAAAAAAAGTTAAGGGCCGGTTTATATTTGATCGACTGTTTATTGCGAAGCGGGATAATGGTCTTCGAAAATATTTTGACATTGATGTTACGATTAGTTATGCTGTTTAGAACTATCATAACATTAGTAATGTATTTAGTAGTGTTTTGAAATCTAAGAAGAGCATCGTAACAGCTTCTTAAAAGAATACCTATTGCTGTACTTAATAATGTATCGACATTATCCCTAATACAATCTTTGAAATTTTCCCTACATAATTCATTTTGTAGTACAAAAAATATGTCAATAATACTTACGTCAACGCTGCATGTAAACCAACGAGCATCTAATTATAAGGGCGCGGTCATCGAAAGCAACAACGTAACAGATTAGGGATGAAAGTAATACACACGATACGATCAGGGTGTCTTGTTAGTCGCAATAAAAACGTTTTTGTGTTCAAAGTGGCGCGATTTTTTTGTCGCACCGTCTCGACTGGCGGCAATTTGTCGTGGGACTTGATGTAAACGTACCTTTATTGTTTTGACGTAACAATTTAATTTGTTGATACTGTTTAATGTTTCTATTATTTTATTTGGGTAAGTTTTTCTTTTAAAAAAATTTAACGTCTTTTGCACATATTTGGCTGGGCCAATCAAATCAATTTTAGATATGAATGTATCATTACTTTAAATTCAACTGAAGTCACTAAAAACCAGAACAAAAACATTAATAATTTCAATTTTATTTAATCTTTGCAACAGCAAAAAAGCACACATTTGCATACAAATGACTGGTAACAATATAGTCTTATTAACATGGGTAACGAGACAAAATTAATTATACGTTGTGACGTATAATTTGGTACTGTGAGGGGCGGGTCGTACAACCTGCAATGTGGACGCCAATGGAACTTGTATCTGTGACGTCATTGTTCGCGTTTTGTTTTCGCT
Source organism: Heliothis peltigera (assembly GCA_958496145.1). Lineage (NCBI taxonomy): Eukaryota > Metazoa > Arthropoda > Insecta > Lepidoptera > Noctuidae > Heliothis > Heliothis peltigera. The sequence goes on from OY292337.1 coordinate 6,974,095, forward strand.
TCCGGGGTCTTTAAGTGTTGTACAATGTTGGATTGAACGATGAGTTTAAAAAAAGAAATACCTAAGTGATGGAATGGCTAATTTAGGTTCGCGCAGTTTTTCTCTTTCGTATGTCTGATGTCTTCTAAATTTAAGCTGAGTAAGCCTACTACACTATACAGATGGAACGGGCCCCTTAGAGCCAAGGTCTGCCGGGGCTGCGCGTTGTTTGCAAGAGTTACCCTAGCCCAGACACACAAGGACCTCTAGAAGGAACATAGCGGATATTAGTCATTAAGAGACTGATAGAGAGAGTCTTCCACCTGCACCCCCAGCGGGACGAGTCATTTGATGATTAACACGAAAAAAAGTACTAATTAATCTTTCAAGCTATAAAAAGAACATTCTTTAAGTACCTGTCTTTTTGTAAAGATACATAATATTCCGCTTAGCTACGTAGCTCCGTCTCACATGAACTGGTGTCAAGTGCAGCCGTAGCAAATTATTATGTTCGGTGCAATGCGATTTTGCGATCTTCAGATTACACAGTACTAAGACTAATAGTCAAGTAAAGATTGGGATATATTGAGGAATTTCTTCAAGATCATTGAAAAAAAAACTTGATTTTTCTTGAAATTTTAGCATGAAAAGAAGGTGAAGGATCTCTCGAAAATAAAATTTTATCAAAATCACATCAGCGATTGCAGCTAGACCTAAGGTTAAGCAACGCCTGGCGCTGTCAGTCCGTGGCTGGGTCCACCTTGTCATGGCGAGTTCCTTCGTATTTCGGAAGACACGTCGGTAGGTCCCGGCTGTCATTTGTACATCATTGGCAGTCGTTATGGGTAGTCAGAAGCCAGGACGTCTTACCTAGTCTAGCTTAGTCTTCACTAGGGGTATTAGGTTGTCCAGGTAACTGAGGTCAGGAGGTCAATTAGGCAGTCAGCGATTTTCGGTGAAATTGTTATATTACAGAGACAAGCTGGAATTCACACAATAAATGTTAATGAGGAAACACAATACAATAAAATACAAGAATACAATTATTGTCATATCCTATTTTGGTCCTGATATATCAGTCTGTTTTTTAAATCTAGAACTTGATTACTATTTTCCCAAAAATAAATAAAAAATAGCTATATGCTGTTCTGATGTATTACCAACTGCCAATTTTCGTCCATACAAACTTTCACATTTATAGGTAATATAAGTAGGATAGCAGTTAAAACGATTGTTTAAAGGCTTAAAATAGTATTTAATTATCATCTTTCATTGAAATTTATCATACACAATAAGCCACTTGGTAAGTCCAAACCCTAACGCTACAAGTCACAATAATTCTAGCAAAAATGTGCTATAATTTAAAGCCAAGTATAATTTTCACTGCACAACGAAGCTACTTCAGTAAAGAAAATCATAAGACATTGTAAATTGTCTTCTGGCATCGGATTGCATAAAAGTCAGCTTAAATATGTGCATATTATTGCATTCATACAAACTTATAAAGACGTCAAAGTGTAACGATAGCAACAATAATGTTTTTGATACTACTCATTAATTAAGAACAAAAATCTCTAATGATTTTTCAGTTTTACACATGCACATAATCAGGGTGTGATGACAGCTGGTACTTACCTATCTATATAAAAATGTACCGATTTCAACCCACGATAACTCATCCCATGACGTATTTTGTCCGTTTCAACCCATTTTGCTAAACCCATCGCAATTGTATGTAATATGTTATGTGTGATTTTTACGATAGTCAGATGTTTTTTGTAGTTAACACTTGGACGTTAATCAAAAAATCGCTTCATTATTTCATGAATGAAATAGCTATTTTAATTTCTCACTCTCTACTTATGAAATGTTTGAGGCAGCTTCTGTAAAAGAAAACCTTCTCTAGAATTAGCTCACAACCTTTTATGCACACTGTACACAATAATATTTGATCCGACATCAACGCGCACGCATGTATCTTTAAATATGCCTACAGTACCTATCAGTTCAGTGCACTTCGCAAGCCTTAGCGAACGATTTTAATCAATATCGAACCCTAATGAGTTACAATAGAGTTCACTTCTAGAAGTACGCTTGAAGAGTCCTGCAAAGTAAAATATTGGTACTTTGTATAATTAATTAATAAATTGTTATCCATGAATAATAAAATGTACAACTTAATATGATATAAGTGAAATGCAAGGAAAAAGGATACGGTGGACGTTGAAAAGTGATCCCTCTTTACGTAAATTAAAATTTACAATGCAATTTTATTGCAGTTGCATTTAAATATTTTAGGCATTACATATTGAGGTATTTAAATAACGAATGGATGCATAAATACTGGTTTTTCCTGAGTGTGAGTACAAAAAAAAATTATGTACCTCAAAAGTAAAATAGACGTCAAAAAAAAAACAAAATACTGTCAAACAAAACAGGAATCAAACATTACCGACACTTATAGCGCCACCAATACCGAAAAACGGACCTAAACCAACAAAAATATACCGGAAGACAAAAGATCGGCCCGATAACATTACCTAATCGATAATTGTATCTACGACACTTTGACTCACACGTTACGTCGTAAAAAGGCGAGAAAGCACCATGATAAAACTATACTGGCGACAACATTGCATCTGCAAATCATCAAATGAAAAACAAGCGAAATTCAACCTTATTTCCAGGCAACAAAGTCTGCTTGTAAAATTCTGAGGTGATAGTGTAAGTTTGTGTCGTGAAGTCGCGAAGAGCACGGCAATAAAAAAGGTGAAATGTCTCATTGGAAGCGATGGTGGACATATACCAGATAAGGGACCACCGCAGTGGATATTGGTCCCATTTTTAGAACTGTTTTCCGGTACGAATTTCGTGTGAACACTGATATATGGAAGGTAAAGGTAGCTTTGGTTAAGGTGTCGTGGTATATCCCTTATTGAGTACCTAAACAAACGGCAATTTGTTTTTCAATATGACAAGTCTTGGGCTGATAATTTCGTCAACTACGGTCAGGGAAAGGAGGAAAAAATACTTCGGAAAAATTACTTTTAATACCTAAATTAATATTAAATTTAATACCACGCAAGATCTTCTAAATCGAAGTAGGACAATAGAATGATCATTCTTACAATTTAGATAGATAGGTAGATACCTAATACTCTTTATTATGTACACCATTTTAAATAACAAAGAAAAACTAAATATTTAATGAAAAGGTAACAGAGACACAATGGGCGGTCTTATCGCTTATTTATTTACTTATTGATCTAGCATCAGCGACCAAATAGATTAAAAATATTAGAGCGGATGCAACATCATCCACCTTCATGTAGTGGCACTATATAATTTGCTTGTTAAGCCATTTGTACATACATACATACATTTAGCAAGACGACCTAAAACGCGAGACTCATTTGTTGTTTTTCCTCGTTATTTTGAGTATGAAAACAGTGGGTTCTTTATAAGACTAGAGACAGAATTAAAGAAAACGTATTCTTCTGACGAAGATATTTCCACTTTCTTTAAAGATTTTATCAATGGAAAATTCCAAGAAATAAAAGGAACCAAAAGCTTTACTAGAAGCGACATTCTTCATCATGAAACAACTTGAATGACATTTTTTTTTTGTATTTTGAAACGATAATGGATGAATGATGAAAATTAAGATAAAGTTCTAAATCAAAGATCCTACTAAACAGTTCTATAGGTATAGTTAAATTAGACTAGATGGGAATACATTAGTAAAACCGACTTACAAAAAGAAACTTCATGACACAATATTTTGTACAGATGACGGCACGTCAAGCTACCCGAAACTGCTAAATTTTTAACTATATATTTTTGCGATGAAGTTGAAAATCTATTTAGGAAATTTGACGGATTGTAGTAGCTTCATTTGCTCGCGTCTTCACACATTACAGTTATTATTTTTTTAATAAAGAAATCCTTCCTTAACAGTAAAAAACATGTTCAATATATCTTGCGTGTATTTTCTTTTATTAATTGAGTGATAATTCGTAAGCATTGGACCCGACGGGCGACGACGGATGTAATAATGAAGTAGTATGTCTATGATACACAGGATCTTCGGGACAAATGGAAAATTTTAGCCCCAAGAGGTAAATTGTGTCTTATTATGCATGTTATATAGAGAATCTTAAATTTCAGACTTCAAACGTAGGTATTTTAAACGGATTTTAAAGTATTATTTTGTAGATTGGAGATTTGAATGTTTTTTTTTTTCAAAAAAGAGTATAATTTGCTTTTACTGTCCCTTAATTTTTGTTCTATTTTATATATTGATCATGCCAGGCTCAGCGTATTCTAAGATGTATTATTTTGCTTTAAAATCCACTAGTGTTGTCTTCTTACCTCAAATATTGATTCCAGATTTCTCCTTCAGAATCCGAGAAAAATCCCGATTATCTTCAAACGTGGGGATCACGTCTCACGATATACGATTACAAGGTACTACGACTAACCTACCACTTTATTTAGTGACAACCTGACGGAAATTAAACTCTATGCTTGGTGGTATTTGTCTATGGTGTCGATTGACGTGATAGAGGTTTAGGGCAAACTAAGTACGTCTTTATTTTCAACAGTTTACTTTGGCTTCAAATAATTCAGTGCGGGAAAGATTTGAAAAGGAGGAATTTTGACTTGGCCTACATTTTAATGGTTGCTTTTTAGCCTCCGCCCCTTATTTCTCCCACATCCTGAGAAGATAAGAAGTAGCTTATATGTATGTTATTCTGATATATCACCGCCAAGTTTCACCAAAATACGGTCAGTACTTATTGCGTGAAAGAGAAACAAACAATCTATAAACAAACTTTCGCGTTGTTTAATTTTAGTAGGATTTTTAATCATAATATCTTAGCTTCGTTAAAACGATGCGGGTTATGCTAACCAATTTGGAAAAAATACACAAAAATCTTCTGAGGGCGCTGACTAGCGGTAGACTTTTTATTAGAATTGGAGACAAAACCAAGCCATAACTGTGCATAAAACATACAAAAAATCAGCAAAATTAACGGGCACGTGTTTTAGCTTAGAAAGGATAAACAACAATAATGGAAGACTCGAAGATTTAAACAGTTATCTAAATCCAAACGTAATAAACAGTAGCACGCTTTGAAATTCACTCATAAATCATGCTACAAAAATATTTAATTCCAAATTATACTTTCAAATAATTTTAAACTCTTTTACCCCTAAAATAAAATTCATTTTCAAGCCAACACTTAAGAATAGACACTGGCTAACCAGGATTAAACGTCTAAAGAAACAGAGATCCTAGATTGGATAAAAAAGACATGTCCCAAAGTTGTAAATCCATCATGAACAAAACACGGGTACATTGTCCTTTCTATACATTTTGACCGCAACTGGGTGGGATAATTTTAAACAATAACTTTACATTTGAAATCCGATTATATTTTTCTTCTAATCCGATCTCTGATTGAGACAAAGCTGTTTTGTTAGTGGCCAAAAGTCCCCTTTCTGTCTGGGACTGTGTTTGTTTGGTGTTTGCACGGCAAACTGACTTTAAGTTTCAGGATATTAGCTAAACCTGACATGTATTGTCACTAAATGGGATTAGACGAGAATTTACTTGAAAATTATTGCTAACACTATTTGATTCAAATAATGTTACAAATCTGTCTGTTTATGGAAACAAAGGTATTATAACGGAAAATGACAGTTTGTAAGAATTAGAATCGATTAAAATAGCTTATTGTTCAAAGGTCCAGCTAGTACCCGTCGCTGTCAGCAGAATAAACTAATATTACTTCTCACATTAGATATAGGTACAATGAGTTATTCAAAATTGTTCAAAAGTAGTATCTATTGTAAATCCCACATTGGACACGCATATTCAAAAATAAATGTAATGATGAATTAAGGGTTGCATCGCAATGGCAGTCCAGAAAATATCGGCAATTATTTTGCAGGAATGTTAGTACATGAAAGCTAGAAACCAGATACAGATATGGTCTTATCCAGACCTAGAATATCCATACAAAACAATGGGCGATCTCATGAAGATAAAGATTGTGAAACTCATGATCAGATGGTGAAATTAGGATCAAAATCAGATAGACTCTCATGAGAAAAGACGTTAACGATGGTAATGTTAATACAAAATATGATCCTCTAATAATAGAGATTAAAGAAATCATTAACTCCCTTGTCACCTGTCAAATTTAACTCCATCTGGACAGTCAAACAAGGATTTATTTTTGTAAAGCTCAGTAGGAATAGGATAATGTTAATTCTTTCCCATAGTTCTAAATTTGAAAGTAAATTTGTTCAGGTTAATTTCCCATGGGATACGAAGGTGTGAAGTTTGGACAATGCTTAGAGTTTGTTTTGGATTAGCGAAATTTAGGGACACAAAATGTCTTTGGAATGGTCGCTTGTGTTTTTAATTATTTTTATGTTAAGTGGATCACGTTTGTTATTGTTTTTACTTTTGTTGGAATTAGCTTTATTATTTTTATTTATTGGATTATTGCCACTGTTGATACTAAGAATAGAGCTTTCTTGCCGTTATATAATATTATATTTAATACTTACTAAAATGTGTCGTTGAAATATAAACTTTAATCGCGAAGATATTATGCAGTACTCCATAGTATCTTTTGTTTCTAAAAGTTGCTAAAGTATAATCTAAAATCATATAAAACGATTACTTCTTCCTTAAGAATTTAGTGATTTCTTTAACAAAATTCAGCAGAAAAAGTAAGAAGTTTTGTACACATGACAGTCTACATCAAGGAATCTCCAATTTTATGAACTTGAATTTCGAATTGACGGAGGTGTATCTTGGTATCGAAAGAAATATACGACAGCCGTATTGTGGGCGCCATGATACAGTTTTATGGGATTCTCAACATATCTGTGACAATGAATTGTGGCACCTCTGGAGATAGCTTCCGCGTATAAGGTGGGAGGGAATTTTCTTGCATAATTTTTGTGGTAGTGTTGAATTTATTGATGAATTGGAGAAGCTTTATGAAATATACGAGGAAGTGAATTACGGATGACTAGGATAATAAGAAATGACTCCCGATTAAATTACAACCTTTAAAAAATATAGAGATTATTTTCAAATTGTGTTTGTTATAGATCTAATAGGCTGGAAACTTTTTTTATACCATGAGTATACTCCAATTTTGAATTGTATAAAACATTTCACAGACAGTAATTTTAGTTCCAACTGGCCACTATTCTTAAATTCCAATTTTAAATTCAAACATTTCACATCGATGACGTCATTATCCATGGCGCGGAAGAAACGCGGTAACACGACACGCAGAGATAATGCTTCGCCATACAAGAATTAAGCGCCAGGCGCCGCTTGTTTCTTCATCCAGAAACAACTCCACTGATGAAACGACCGCTTAATACGCGGTGACGGACACTACAGAACCTAATTAAGGCTTCAACTGACCAGCATAACATGAACTGTCGTGATATAGGAAGAAAGTGTGTCGAAGGGTCTAGTTAAATAGTCGTGTTTGAATCCCTTATCTTATCTAGCATTGATTTTGAGATTCGAAATCTCGGTGTGCGGTTTCAAGTGTTGATAACCTGTTCGTTTTTCAGGTATTTTTATGGGTTTGTTATTGAGATTTGTGGCTTTGATGGCGATTTGTGTTCTTTTTTCGAATATTATATGTCGATTTTATGTGTCAGTTGATCCAAAAAAAAAAACCTAAAATGGTTGCAAGCGACTTCGCGTCTTCTACATTTTAACTTAATTTTGTTGATAATGGGTCGTCAACGACACGTTTTATAATTTTATAACTATAATTAATATTTGTCGTACTTAAAATCTCACACACTAAGTAGGAAATTAAAATTCATTAGGTTATTATACTGCTGCCTAAGGACAATTTTGATACAACGATATAACACTCATTTTAAGAAAAAAATGCTTTATTTCGTGGATATATATGTATATGATAAGTAACATAATAGATTATTACGTTGGTTTGTTACGTTACTCAACGCTAAAACTATGCCAGTATGAAGATGCTCAGCTCGATGTTACCTTAAAGCCTGGAGTATTGTACATTAAGGCCAGCTGAACACCAAGCTCTTAGTACCCAACTATTGTTTTCATAGCCGATCACTACAGTGTTTTGTTTTTACTCGTCTAAGACTTCGTCATAGCATAGTTGTTAAAAAATGAAAAACAATGTCAATTTAGAGCGCCAGTTTGGATAGTTCCATAGTTTAGACTACTAAACAAACTATCTCTTCCAGCTTTCTATTACTAAATGTATGTACCCATAAATTTATTTCTATTAAGTGTAGATAAAGTGCAAATCATAATCAAGTTCGCAAATGCGTCAGCAGGCGCGTAATTATGAAATACGTGTTTAAAGAAAGTAAGAACGACGATAAAACTCGTCAATGGAGTTACGAAGAAACTACCTATTTTATTGGCCATTCCTATTGTCTCTGGAAGTATATGTGATGGTTAGATAAAAGGTGATTCGAGGATAAATGCGAAGGAACATAATGAGTACAAAGACTTGCAAGAATTCTTATATTGTTTTCACAGAATTTTATGTCTGGGCAATACATTGCTAAGTTACAATTATGACGTGGTGGCTCAGCATTTTGGAGTATCTTTTTATAGAAATTGATGCTTTGGAATTGCAAAAACTTTTCCACCATTAAAGCTATATACTTATAATCAGTTCTAGACTACCTCGATGTCCTTGAATCTGCCTATATTTTAATTATGTATAACTTAGTTGTCGACAACTCATAATTAGGACCATTGATTTTTTGAGGCTGGAATTTTTACTGTGGTTGAGATTTTGTCATTCTACGTTTCATAGAAACTTTTAGATGCAGTAGTCAGTATATTAAATTTAGGTATCTGACATCAACTTTACTGACTTACTCGTCGAATATAGTCTTAGGCTTATCAGATTTCTTATCTTATAGAAAAATTAACTATAAGTAGCTTCAGCTAGCGTACTCACCTGCGTGTGCGTCCCGTCGGAACTTTTTACTGTGTTATTGTTATTTTGATTTTTGTTTAAAGATACTAAAGATGAAAATACATATAATAGTCTTCCTAAGACTGTGCGATCTTTAAATATAATTGCTAAATCTATGCCCAAATCTTTCATAAGATGTACGAATACTCATCAATCTTGAGAAACGCACAAACTGAAATTGCTTGGCCAAGCAAAACATGTGGCCGTCAAATTGAATCTTTTTTACTGCAGGAAGAAAAGTAATGTTTCGTAACATTAAATATATCATTCGGCTCGTGTCGGGTGTGTGTTCACGTGAAGCGACCGAGAACGCGGCGGTCGCGACAGTCGAACTAATGTCAAGGCGAGCGCAATCAGGGTGCGTGGGCGCGTCGACGGGATTAGTATGGATAAGGCCTTTGGTTTTACTTGCTATTTCTTCTGATCTGATGAGTAGTTAAATCTGTGTGTTTACGTCAATGAATTTCATCAGAAGATGGTAAGGTTTAATCTGATATGTATCTTAGCTAAGTCATAAAAGAGAACTTAATCATAATAAGAGTCATAATAAATTCAGTGAATTTAGACATAATTCTTAGGAACCTATTTCAAAATTATAATATTTTTTGTGATAGATTTAGAGGAAAAAATAATGCATTGGTATCACATTTCCTACCAACCAAGTAAAAAATATTAACATGAAATATTTTATTCTTAGGTTCAGAAGGTGAAGTTTTTCAGGAATCTGCAGTTTTTAATAATTAAACTAATGCGATATAATATGAAATTCATAATAAAAGACTATCTTTTTTCAGTTATCTTGTATATTCATTTTTAACCGGTACTTCGACCTTAGACTTCTGCGTTCAGATAATATTTCCTTAAATAATTAAAGGTCTTATCCACCCTAATCAAACGCTCACCACACTCGCGCTTCAGTAATTGAACGGCGATGTAAAAGGTATCTACGGCGCAAATAATATAAAAAAGGCAACGATAATCGCGGGTCGCTTTGCCCCGCCCCGCATCGTGCACGCGCTTCGTGCCATACTGTTATTGTGCGGTTAAATAAAAATGTGCGCCATTCAATGGGTTGGATTTCAACGCACATTTTAGGGTTGATGATATTAAACTTAGAGGATGAGTGGTAATAATGCAGTGTCGCTTTTATTGACAACATTTATGCTTGTGGTTAAAAATTGGTGGTGAAGTAGTTTTACTGTAATTTGAAAGCAGGGCCCGAGTAAATATTTGAAATCGGCGAATAAGCTTTATTGTTGGTAGGTCCATTATCTATGGAGTCCTTGAGAGAGGTGAATAATGGACAGATTCCATTTGATAACAGTTCAAGTGTCGCAAAGTAAATAAAATCAGACCAAAAGAAATTATATTAGACTTTACATGTCAATTTAGAAAATGTATAAAGAAAACTTCATGTAGGATTGTTAGTTCGATAGTCCAATCATCTATGTGAGTTCCCCTTGGGATAAGAGATACCCGGCTGATGTGTAAACTTGTATTTCAGCAATCTCAAATTTGTTATCTCAAAACCTACGTGTGCTATAGTTATTAAAATATGAGGTAAAAAAAAAACGAAATATCTCATTTACTTGGATTTATCAAAAAAACTTTATACACACATTCGTTTGGGTATTTCAAATTTAAGAGATTCTTACCTAATTTAGAAGACTGGAGACTTTTGATGGCAATAGCAACTATTTTCACAAGACCTACTTAATCTACTTTTTAAACATTCACATTTTTATTACATCATTCAATTCACCTCAGGCCTATTCGTCATATTCATAACATAAAGTGGTCACATAAAATGTATAAAAGGTCACAATAAACTATCGCTTTACAAACTAAGTCGTTTATTTGTTCCCCCGATGCATTCCGCATGCGCGAGGTGAGGACGTATAAAAATGTGCGTAGACGCACGACAAGTGGCATGGCGCCCATCGGGGACTCTGTTATGTGAATACATTTGTCAAATTGAGACGTTTTTTGGTTATTTTTATTCGTGTTTGCTCATGCCTTAGATGGTTTTATTTTAACGAGAAAAAATGGTTTTATTTCATGATGAATGTTGAATGATTGAAATAAGACTTGTAAGAAAAAGTAAAGTTAGTAAGCTAGTTTCAGATAGTTTAGTAGTCAATATTTTTCACTGAATTGCAAAATATATACCTATTCGTAGAAGGTCTGAAATATGAAGGTCCTAATACGTACTAGATGAGGCAGAAACAGATAATAAGTTGTTTCACGTCTCTTTGAGTAAACTTAAACACTACGAAGCCTCCACAGAATTATAACTGCATTTTTATACAAAAGTAATGTCACCAAACAAAAATTTAATCTAAATTCCGAAGAAGAAATGACTAATAAAGACATTCTAAGGTAAACAGAACACAATCAAATATAAAAGCCAGTAAAATATTCAATGATTCCCGCTTTAATCCATGAAACAGATCAGAGATATGATACAGAAGAACAATATAATAAAACTAATGGTACATACGCCATCACATAAAGCTACTAGCTAAGCTACAATTTGTCAAATTTCCTTAATAGATTTTCAATATCATCGCTGAAGCATACGGTTCCAAGTTGATTGGGAAAATTTCGCCAGTTTTGAGAACAGAGGTGGCTTGATGAGCTGGCGTCTATATGACATTATAATTAACGATGGTGCTTTAGATAAAATTAATAACGGGCAGATTAGTCAGTTTCTTTTCTTTCTTCTTTCAGTTGCATAAAGAATAATTTTTGCTGCAGTTGACATCTGAAAATAGAGTGAACAAATATAATAGTAGGTATAGGTACTGTGTACTTACTTGTAGGTACCGTTTAGGTTGGATTGACGCCTTATTCCTCAGTATGCTAATTATCTGCCCCATTGATGGATTGGTGCTGAAGTCGGGTCGAAAGTTGTTCAATCGGAAAACAGTTAAAGAGTAACATATAGCTGGAAGCAATTTCACCTCTACCTTCATCAAACAAATTTCTACCAGCATCCACTAAAACCTTAAATTACATGATCAATTAAATTGGACCTTCTACATCTGCTTATACATTGTGCCATGGATCCTACCACCGTTATCTTAGAGCATATCTTGTCACAACTCGATTGAAATCCCAACAAATACCTATTGTTAACACTTTAACACGGATCTTATAGATACAAGATTATGTGTGTATAATTTTATTTTGGATTCCTACTGCGTTATAAGGTTTTTTGTTCCATCCTATGAATTTTAGTGACAGTGGTCGTTTGGATATTTTGTTGATTGTCAATGTGTTTTAATATTCTACTTTTGTAAAGAAGATTCGGGTTTAAAAAAACATAGCATTTGTTACTAAAAAGTGAGATGAGTAACTTGTAGAGCCAGTTTCACCGGTTACGGATAAGTTCTAGATAGTTTATCTGGCAGATAATTTAATACAAATTCGGTTCTATTTTTTAATCTATCTGATAGATAATGGCGGAACCAGTGAAACTGGCCATTAGTCTCATTCCTAATCGTTTGAATTAGTATGGGACAAGATGTACTCTGATTTCTGATTCCAACTAATACCTAAAGAAGTTTAACATTTTTCAGTCTCACAAGTTGGAATTTAATAAACTGCACATTCCAAAGGAAGTAGATATGAATACCGTTCACAAAATGAGTAATATAAAAATTTAAAAGACAATCTTATCAGTAAGATCTATTAAACACAAATCATCGATCTGTGAATCACTTACGCATCATCAATGACTCAACTAACCCGGATTTAAACTAAATACACTATGAAAGATATACATAAAACAAAGTCTCCGAAAGGATCTTCAAAAAATAACACCTTATTTGCTTGCTAAGCCAAGAATATCTCAATTTCTCTGAAACAATAACGCCGAGCACACATCAGAGGTATAGTAAGTCCTTTATTGGGGGACGTAAATAAAAAAAAAACTAAGGGGAAAAAAATAAGTATTTCGTGAAGAAAGGGCACACGCGGTTACACAGTCCTATCAAAAAATAAACAAACACAGGATTCTACTTAGGAGCGTCGCCGGTTACTCAGAATGCGGCTGTAAAATTTACGATTCGTTGCATTATTGTCAGGTTCTGCGGTACGATTAAAAAGTAACGAATACGCAACTAGGTATACAGGTTACCGTCTGGATCTGGTTTGATATAGTCTGATTAATCGACGTTTAAGTCCAAAACTTGCCGTGATAAGATTTTTTTGTAGTATGAACTTATTCAATTTTTATACCAAATGTAATTATTACAGAGGGTGTTTTCTTTTGAAAGACTACAAGTACTTTTGCCTCAAAAAAAAAATCTATTGAACCTGATATCACCCGAAAAGAAGCAAGCTTTTAAAACTAGGGAGGTTTAAAATTGGTTCAGATACCATTATTCTAACCTACAATTACGTATTAAACAAACCACCGGACGGGTTGCCGATACATTACAAAGATTATACGTTTAGTAAACATTATTACTTTACTAATGAAGCTGCACTGAAAAAAAGACTAATCTTATGATTATAGGACGCTTATAAGACCATTATAAACGCATCTACCCTTTAACAGTTGTAGGGATAATAGCGACAGCAGTCTATTCAATGCATATTTATTCATTCTTTGTCCAATTTTTAATAGAGATTTAATTTCGAGTTTACGCCTCGTTTTTTTCATTGTGATTTTTATTTGTGGTGCAGTTTGGGGGATAATGGTGCGGTAGTTACGGGTGTTCAGAAGGGTTGCTCTCTTTTTATATCTGGTTGTATCATTTTAATCCAGCGATATATTTTTTTTCTAGTCTCCATTTATGTAAGTGCTTCAGTAAGTAGGGCTTTTGTGCTATGAGTTTACGTATAATGACTTATCCTTAGTCTGATTTATCAACCTGAATATTACCGTTAAAGAACGATGGTATCTCTGAAGGAAATTATGTTACTGTAATCACTGTGTATTGAAATCATTGACGATAAAAATGCCTACGGTAGGAATAACTGTTGAAATGAATTCAACAGTGACAAAAAAGATAATGACAGTAATATAACAGAAAGCCACATACAAAGTTCCAATTCCAGTTAACCACAAATACCAGCGCATAAATTATCGATACCAATATCGCGTTCATAAGCCACGGTATGGACAATCGTTCATTGAGGTTCTTATTTATTTTAAATACAATCATCAGGGGGGCCTCCTACTGTGACACACCTGGGGCGCTGTCCCTTGGACCCCAACCTCGGCGCTTTTCGGCCCCCTTTAATCAACTGTCATGCGACCATTACAAAGCAATAAATCTCCTTGCTGTCACCCTCAACCTTATGTCTAGTACTATAAACTTCAGAATTGAATGTTTGTGTGTGTTTGATAAGTTGGTTCATTGGCTTGGTAAAGACCGAAGGTAGACGCCATTTTCGTTTATTTGATTGCGGTGTTATATCAGAACTGGGGCAGGTATGACGGGGTATGTATTTAGGTTATAATAGTTAATAAGTGGCAGGAATTTTTGGGATAGCCCTTGTCCATCTGTTTGACCACAAAGTTTTGTTTATTGAGGAACAGCTGTTTTTGTAACTTAAAATTTTACTCTTTCCAAAAAAAGTTCTGGACAGTGCATCGTACCAACAATGCCTGTATGTACATCACCAATTTCCCAAAATGGCCTGCTCTTGGTGATATTTAAGATATCTAAGAGCCTCATCCCTATTTTTTCTTGTTTTTGTCCAAACTAATCATCATGTTTTTCTTATCCTTCTAAGACGCTATAGTCAAGTACTAATACTACGGGCCAATTCATACATCAATACAGCTTATCACATGCAATCTGTAGACACAATCTATTTGTGTGGGCTGCACGTCTATATCTTAACTGGCAGTTGTAATCAGCAATCAGTAAATACGATGGGAATCCTTCATACCTTGCGGTTACCAATCACGGGTCTTGCCGACATCTCATTGAGTCTCTTGTGTACCTAGTATATTTCTTAGAAAACTTGTAGAAGTGTTAAGTACTATTAGTGTTTTTTTTATAGTTTTATCATCTACCTCTCCGCTTTGGAATTCCCCAGTTACACTTACTGGTATATACATAGTGCAAAAAATAATGGATGATTAAAATTGTATTACCAATTTTTTCACCAATGGTTACACCCATATGACGTATGGCATTTACTTACTGCATAAAGTATTATCTAGATAAAATGGCTTAAGGCCTTTCTTGATAAATAGACTAATATCCAACTTGTAAAGAATGTTCCAAATTGGTCTATTTCTTCTCAAGATTAGAGCGTTCCAGCAATCAAGCAAACTCTTCAGCTGTCTAATATTAGTATTGATTTGTCAAAGAAAGTTGAGTCATTTCAAAATATTGAAACTATCATTTAGGCATTGGTATATTTTATTGAAAAGAGATGGCGTAATGCTAGTAGGTTGAATGAACTACAAATTGACAAAATTAGCAACACTAGTGTTATAATCACTTTTATGCGCGATCAACAATAAGCAACGATCACAATATTCATGCGTCAGAATCCATAACGCACCGTCAAACCGTAGTCGCTGATCTGACGAATTTGTTATGGTCTCAAATAACTTGTGATACACACGTTCACAAAGAACCGACAACTTCACCAAATACTTGGCGAATAACTGGCAAATATTTACCAGATGGCGTGGTACTTGGTGAATCAGTCTGCCACGCTGAAGGTCGCGGGTTCGATTCCTGGATAAGTCAAACATTTGTGTATATGAACATGGTTGTATGATTTGGTCTGCGTGTTTCTGTGTGTGATATATATTATGTATTCAAAAAAGAAAAGTTTAATAGTACGTATATCGGTTGCCTAGTATCCACAGTACAAGCTCTGCTTAGTTTATATTGTAATTCTATCTTAATTGAACATTTTCGTGGTCATTAAGGATAGGCCTTTTATTAAACATTTTTATTCTAGTTACATTTAATTCCGAAAACATTGGACATGAAAAAATGAAAAAATAAATCTTACTTGAAGACTAAACAAAAGATCGTTCTGAAAGCATGACTAAAATAACACAAAAAGATAGAGATAGTGATAATAGAAAATGAAGATACAACAGCATCCGCACATTAAATAATTTAAACCAAAATGCTCCCTGAACGCTACGCCTATATTTCACGGTACCTACCTTAGCCATTTCTTTTTTCATGTCCTAAACTGGTCATAAGTAAGGCATTGTGCGTCGAATATTACAATAGCGGCCATAATGGACGACCAACGATACCCTTTCTTTGACGGAATTTAATTGTGTGATGAAGTGTGGTTACGACATTATTTTTTTTCATTCGTATGCCGAAAGTGATGTTCGAAAATATAGCCGGATACCTTTTGAATGAGTTAGTGCTTTCTTGTTATTTAATTGAAGAAAATGTTAATGCTGTTATTGATGACTTGTATACCCTATTCTCTACATTTGCAGTACCTACATGACCAGCAGTATCTAAGCAAAGACGTCATTCGAATCTGCGTTTGTAATTGACACAAATAAGGCGGTCTATAGACGAATAATTAAATGACGCAATATAATTTACGTATTATGCAATTTAATTCACGGTATAGGGTTCATTTTAAAAATTACACAGTGATAGAATGAAATTATTTTTATCGCCAAAAAAATTTTTATTGCATCAAAATTGCACAGTATTTCTTAGCCCGAAAATATGTTTCCAAAAGCACCAATTTAGTCTGTGATATCGGGAAAATCTATTTTCTGAAGTAACAATAATATAATACAGTCAATACGTACTCAGTATACTCGAAAAAAAAAACGAAGCTAAATAAATTAATTTGTTAATTCGAGGTCAATCGATCGCTTCAACAGGGTGTCGGTTCATTACCCGATTACCACCCGCTATGCCGATACCTTGATTGTAATATAGAGCAATGTATTCGCAATAAAGTGTTGAAAATTATTTCATTATCGTTCTCCTGATTATTCATGACCGTATCGGTTTTAATGCAGTGTTTATCGTCAATCAAGTGCACACGTGCTTTTAATTTTGTTGCACTTTTGTATTTTTGCCTTTATTTCATATTTGTAGGTACTGATTTTTATCGTTTAAATTCAATCATTTTAGTGTTGAATATAACTCTATTTATTTGATTAAGTATCTTATTTACACTTTTGAATAAAAAGAACAGGTATAAATGTGGTGTAAATTTCATTTTCTTTGCTATGTCCTTTTCGCCGATTATATCAAGCTTAGGAAGAAATGCTAGTAAAATTAGGAGCAGTACTAACTCACGCGGTACTGCCTTAAAATTGACATTAAAAAAAACTTAATGCTTAATTATTATAGCTATTTACTTTTCGCGATTATTCATTTGTTCCATTTCTGCAAAGCCATTGATTTTAAGAAAAGACATTCTTGCTAATCATAATATGGTAATTTATACAAAATATCCTTAACTCCCTTAATTTATGTTAAATTAGTCAACACCCACACTCATTGCGAGTCCCTACCAGCGATATTCAACAATACATTTACGTCCCTATTAATTTACCTTAAATCGGTAAACCAATCAACATCCAAGTAGGTAGTTGCACTAAAAATAAAAACAAATATTACAAAAATGCAACGAAAAAGTTAATTGAATTTTTATTTTGGGCCATTATCAAAACGATAAATTATTTGAAGCGATGCAATTAAAAATGTTGACATATGTCTCGTGCTTACTTACTGACCGACTCACTAAAATAGCCTACACCATCGTAAATAATATTTTTTTAGGGTTCCGTACATCATCGGACAGAACAATACATAATCTAGTTATATCATTTAGGTAGGTTAGTTTATGCCGGGATTTTTTTAAATCACAAACAGACGCCAGCACTGCTGCTACAATCTGTCAAATATCTTTAATAGATTTTCAACTTTATCGCTGAAGTATTATGGTTAAAAGTTCATTGGGAAAAATTGAGTTTCTGATAGCATAATGTGCTAGCATCGGCACTTTTAATTAAACTTTTGAACAATTATTAAACAAACATTTGTTTGTTGTTCTAAAAAACCTAAGAAATGAAGGCTCTACCAACTGCAATTCACACTTTTAAAATTTAATTTATTAAAAGAATACAACATAGCTTGGAAAAAGGCTAGACAGATGACAACGTACCTATACGTAAATAGGTACGGAACTTTCTAAAAACGTCGAGACGCTCACTTAACCGCATCTTTTTAAAACAGACAGACATTTATACAAAGCTCCCAACGTGATTCTGATTATTTTTTATATAAACTGAAGAGAAGCTGGTTGAACTAATTTTGTATGGAATTAAAAGTGGACGTTGTAATGACCACAAATCTGTGATTTTATTGTGTACGGCTGTTGAGGAAGCCTCCAATTGTAGGCATGGCTTTATGTTGAAATGAAGCAAGAATTTGTCGTAAACTTTTCGTGCTTATTCATTTAATATATTAAAACTCAAATTCATTATTCTCATGAAGAATAATACTAGGAATATTTTTTCCTCTCTTTTTATCAGGTATTTCAAAATTATTATTTTTCTTGCGCGTCCTTTTACCTTTAGATTTTAGACAAATAGTAGGTACTATATTAGATGGAAACAAATAAAAGGCATAGCTCTTTATGACATTGAACATCTTTAATAATAGTTCTCATTTCCTTATTTATTTTATAAAATACATATGTGTGTTCAACATTGACCAGCTACGTATTTTGTAGACAAGTAATGACTATGTTGATTCTGGCTGTGAATGTTCATGATTTTATGAGTTACTGCATAAAACCATCCAAATTAGAGTATAATTCTTTTTTGTGAGCAGCATGTCGCCATAAAAACAATTTGATGGGACCTTAGCCAGTAATTAGGGTATTATTTATTGTGAAAAATCCCTTTATTTCGTACTTAATTTAAACAAGAGAATTTAGCATTTAAATTAGCCTCGTAATGTGTTATTTGGCTCGATTTATAAAAAGTTTTTTTTAACCTTTTTGGTCGCAGCATCGGATGCCTAATTTTTTTTAATGAAATTAAAGGAGTTTTTTCACGGTTTTGTTGTTATTGGAAATTTTAACGTGGTGCTTGATATTTTTTTATTATATACAATAATGAATATGATGGTTCGATCGATCGATATATTTCTGTTTGACGGCGACACTTAATTTGATTTTGAATAATATTGATGATCATAAAAATTAAATAACAATCGTATCAAAATTTTATGTCAACCGTTTTTGTTTATTATAATATTATGTGAAGTTATTAATTGACATTAAGTCGTCATTATGTCTTTAAACCACCTTATAATACCTTATAAAACGTGGTTTTAAAAAGTACCGGTTTAGTACTACATTTCATTGAAAGTACCGGCTAGATTTAGACTATTAATTTTGTTCAAGCATAGGGTTTAAAGATGGCAATTAAAGCTGTACTTTTTTAAGACCACGTTTTATAATAATCCCATATTTTAAGTTAATGTTTATCCATCTAGGGTTATTTTAAATGGTAACATCAACTCTCACAGACGTCTTTATAAGCTACCCGTATCAGAGATTTATAGGCTCAGTAGATAAGGACTGCAAAATAAAAATAACACCCAGAATCCTTCCGTACCAAACCCTGAACCACTCGCAATAAAACCCCGATAAGTATCAATCGACTCTCCTACAATAGCACAACCGGAGCATCGAACCTGTATACCTAAAAAATCCTCCCAAACATCTTTATAACACGCATAAATACTCCATAATAAAACATCACAGGCCTTCTTCAATAAAATTAAGACATTTTAATTATGCGTCCCTATTTTGTCCATAAGCTAATTATGAACGGACGGTGGTCTTTTCAAATTAAGCTGTTAATTAAAAAGGCACTTCGGATGCTATTGGTGCAATAAAGGCATAAACCGACTGCCTACTTGAACGTTCAAAAATAAAATAGAGGCAGTTAATTGATTTGCAATTAATACGGACGGGTTTTTGCTATAGGTAGGCTACGTTTTATGTGTGTTATGTATTTTTTTTTGTGTGTTTTCGGGGAATTTGGGATCGAAGTTAATAATAATACTGATGACTCGGGAAAGAAAATTTGTTAGTCAGGAGTATATCTAAGAGGCTGGCAGCTTAGATTCAGAATCAGAAATATTTATTGGCTAAACATCGGTATACATAAAGGTATAAAAGTTTATACAAGCTGTATTCTATGCCTTGTCATACTGACATATGTACCTATAAATGACTACTTAAAATAAATTAGATTCAATACAAATATGAAAATGTCAAATTAGAAAAGCAAAAAAACATTGTCGTTAACATAATACTAAATTAAATGTCAAAAAAGCTTTATTAAATAAAATAATTTAAATATTCGTTTACACTAGGTATAAGAACATTTTTCAATGAGTAAAGTTTGAAGGAAATTTTTAATACATTTCATTTTTTTTGGGTTATCTATTATATTATTTAGGAACCTATATTATTTTGTTTTAACAATATCATGACAGTCAGCAATATTACAGTGTAGTCCTATTATTCTTCCATAAAATATTACTTTCAGTAAGTATCCTGAAAGCCATCTAAAAGTCGAGGAAGCTTAAATGTTACTAAGAAACTTTCTAGCGCCCATATAGGGATTTGTATGTACTCGAAACCTTAAGAAAACAGTAAAGAAGGGTTGACAGGAAACTTCCCGGAAACTCCACAAGTTCAATACGTCAATTACTTAAAGATAAGGCTTGAGAGACAAACGCAGACACACACGCGTCTGTCATCAAACATTAGTGTTTGCGCTCAAACAGTTGATAAGATAGATAACCTTTAGTTAACGCCGACACAATGCTTCGGCGCGTCAATATTTGTTGTGTGAATACCTTTCGGCCTAGCGCGTGCTAGTGGGATGCCTGTTACACCGTAGCGTGCATTTTGTTGGGCTGTAACAAGAACATTGTTTTGTTATTAGTTTAGTTACGGATGTTCATTTTAAATATTGTGTAATAATAAAAAAGTTAAAGTTTTTAATCGATAAAATTTTGGTATTGTTGTTTTAAAACCAAAAGGACCTTTGTTATGTATTTACTTAATTTTTTTACTACTATTGTCGATAATTGGTCTCGATTTCAACAAATAATTTAGGCAATTTAAAAAACCCAACTTCTGTATTTACTACTGTAAATGTTAATAATAGAAGAAATCGAATAATAAAATATTTTAAAATTAACTCTTAAAATACACTCTCAACGGCATTTGATAGTGACATTGTGTTATAGAGTCAATGAGATTAAAATAATATACCTATATCTACTTACTTATATAGAGAGCACATAAACGTACCCTTCCTTTCATTCGCTAGAATATAACATTCTGAATTGTATATAAGAACGTATATAAAGACCTAATACATTCAATAACACGAACAATAAATAAAATCAATTGTTAACTTATTCTATTGCTTTAAATTTTCGTGTCGGTGTAATAGACGCCCCGGTTAATGCACAAACGAGGCACTTAAGATTGTAACGGATGTCAAAGATAATAGAATTTAATTTTGAATGAAGTGTGAACTTTTGTTAAATGATGATTGTTGTACTAAGAGATAATGCGAAACTAACTATCCAGTGTTTTTTGTATGTAGTGTCTAAGTAAAAATGTTTTACAGAATCTTAATGGTTTTCTGAATCATTAAATGAGAAGACAGAAACGTGTAATCATTTTCTTCCTACATATATTTAGCCCGGCAAAAGACAGGATTGCTACAAAGAGTGTGTTAAGTATGAATGTCAATGAACGGAGAGGAGATGAAATTATTGATTGCTTGAAAGACGACAAGATTGAGAAGGGAGTGGATGTTAGTATGATGGCCAACAGAGAAGAATGGAAGCAGATAACTTATTGCGCCGTCCCCAAATAACTTGGAACAAATAACTTGTCCTTAATAGATTTCCATTTTTTTTCGCTGAAGCGTATGGTTCAAAGTTGATTGGGAAAATTTTACAGTTTCTGCAGGCTTAGCATGGCGATTTTATATCTATTCTGTCAAGAAAAGACAAAGCTCTTTCTGTTAATGTCAACATGTCTTCTGCGCGAGCATGGCGCGACCTGTCAACTCGCGTATAATCACTTGTAGACTTATGTCGATCGAAGAAAAGAAAAATTACTTCAAAAAATGTCAAAAGAAATCTTACGTCAATATGTCACTTTTCTGTCATTACATCCAATCTCCAGTAGACAAAACTTATTTCTACGGTTGGCATGCTACGCCTGCTGGAAGCACAATGTGCTGGCCTCGGTACATTTAATCGAACTTTTGAACAATTATTTCTGGTCTATGCCTATTGTGAATGGGATTTCAAGGACTGTCGATATAATTGAATGGTATAGTAATAGCTATCAATAGCGCGTAAGCCCGAATTCTTGGTAGTAGAATAAGAAGTATTTTTTGACCTTTAGACTATTTTCTTTTAACTCTATCACCATATATCATAGCACTATAATACATGTCCCACGCCTTTGATTCTTGTGCGTACTAAAGAATATTTTCCTTTGCAATATTATTATGACACGTAGGTACCTCACGCTCAGAATGGAGATAAATAATAATATCCATAATTTCAACATGATGTTAAGCTGTTAACACATCAATATTGTTAACAGCAAGTGTTGCGTGAAGTGTTGCCAGCTTATGCTCAGTACCATAATAAAGGGAAACTGATAAATTATCTGCATGTTTTTTTACATAGGTTTATAATAATATACAAATATTAGTTAGTAAGATAACCCTGAAAGAAAATGATAAATAGAGGTAGGTATTGGGTATACAAATTAAGCGAATTTAGTAATTAGGGAAAATCGTAATTGTTTTCAGGTAGCACTCACTCGTAAGGTGCCTTACTATTTACAATTACGAAGTCCCAATTTAACTGCTGTGTTATAGCCGCAACCTGGATTAGACTAATCAGTAATTATTTGACATCTACGCAAGGTGAACTATAAAGATTTTGGCGGCGCTAACTTACCATGGGGCCTCTACCATCTATCAGTACGTTGAATAATAGAAATAGTAGAAATCTCAGAGGTGGAGGCAAGATGAATGTGGGAACACTGCCTAGTTCCATTCAACTGTTGGAACGGTAATTTGAAACTAAGCACTGGTAACCCTACACCTGCAATATAACAAACTCAACAAGATACGTAGGCTGGCAACAAATAACAAAGTAGCCGTTTTGCAACCACGACGGATTGGCGTAAGAATTGTATTATAATTCACGAATAATCGACCGTTTGTAAGTAAATAGTTGTGTTGAACATGCTTACCGATTGTTGGTTCAAATCGATTTATTTCGCAAAACTTAAGTGGCTGGTTTAAGTGGTAGGTGTTCAATCGATTACATAACATGCGAATAGTCGTTAGATTTTTTTTTTTCGTTGGTCATTTTACTTTGACTGTAATTGCGAAATTGATGGTAGGAGTAGACATTTCATTGATGTTGAACAAAAGCGCGCCATGCTTGGGCAGAAGACATGTTGACATTGACAGAAAGAGCTTTGTCTTTTCTTGATAGAATAGATATAGAATCGCCATGCTAAGCCTGCAGGTTCGATAACCTAGCACGCACTAGTGTAAGTTTTCTCAAACAGGTTAATTTTTTTGAAAGAGCTGCTATTCAATTTCCCCTTATATTTAACAATAGATTAACAATCCATGCTTAACACATTGCAATCACCTAACATGCGCACCAGTGTATTCATTGTAACATTCAAAGGCAGTCGTTAGAGCCCAGTTGAAGCCAACAAGATGGGTTGCGATGCCTCGCAATATTTATCACTATTTAGAATTTCTAATTACTATGTGGTGCCTTGCGATTTCTAACTGTTATGTGATGGTGATAAAATTATACAGTATGTGAACGAGTGGAGAGAATTAATAGCATTCTTAGAGAAATAGACAATGGTCTAAAATTAAATTGTAAATGAAAAGGAGATTGTTAGTCGGCAATATTAAAAAAAAATAGGTCGAATTGAAGATCTAATTCTTTTTTGGGAGTAAATTTTAAAGGTATAATCACCTGCCTCGCCTTTTTCCCAACTATCCAGTGTTTTACATGGTGCGATACTGTCTAGCTGACCCCGATACGCAACCTGGTGGCCCTTGGTAAAACTGGTCGATTTTTTGACTTTTAGTCAAAAAAAGATGTTCAAATGATAGCCTGTACCTACCAATGTCTGCCTTTCGAAATACGGAGGACCTCGTGCAGCTATTACTTAGCAAGCTTCTAAAATCTGTCAATTTAGTTTTTCAACTTTATCGCTATAGCGTATGGTTCAAAGTTGATTAAGAAAATTTTACAGTTTTGGGTAGTTTGATATGCTGGCGTCTGTAGGTAGGTAGGTCAGGTAGGTACATTATTAAGAAAAGTCAATTCATTATAGATTTTTAAGGAATGGTAACGTTCACATAATCATATCAGCAGACTTTGAAATAAACTTCAATTTATTAAGAAAGATAAGACATCAATTTGAAAAAAACTTGACAAATTATGAACCAATGTGTTTAATTCTCACATTTTTAAATATGGCTTCATAATCACACATTATGGCATAGGTAAGTCAATTTCCGCTGCCTACGCATCTGAGCGGTCAATAAACTTATGATTTTGACCTGTTTGTTTCATTCATTATTTTTGAGAATTTGATTCTTTATTTATAAACTAGCTAGCAGCTTCACTCGTCCCGGGAAATACACCTGGATAAAAAGAAGCCTTTTATGCTAAAATCGTTTCGGTACTTTAAGCGTGAAAGAGTGATGAGGTCCAGGCCGATATCGGCTACGGCCGTTCTCTCTATGTGCAGGACACATTATAATGCACAAGCACTCGCGCATATACCAGTGCACTCTCTATTCTCTCACTCTCATAGTCCGGAAGGCAATCCGACACGACCGGAGAGAGATCAGGCGCAGGACCGACATTTACGTGTTCTCCGATGCACGGGTGAATTAGTCACCAGCTTTTAGACTCCTGGCTGCTTCATGAAAGTTTCTCAAAACCCACAAAGCGATTTCGGCCCGACGCGGAAATCGAACCCGAGACCCCGTGCACAGCAGATCAACGAGGCAGTTAAAGAGAAACGAGGCGTAAAAGAGTAACAAACACCCATAATAACAACCTATCGCGTTAATAATATTATTATTATCGTATTTATTATATCTTGTATCTTATTGGTATGTCAGCTTAAAAATTGCATTCAGCGTCAAATCATATAATAACTGTCACGCTGTGGGTGCAGCTGGAAGGAGTGTCAGACTCTTACTGACTGAAACCCACATGTTCCTTCTGGAGGTATTTGTGTGCTAGGGCTACAGTAACTCCTGCGAACAACCCGAAGCCCCTGTGTTAAAGACATGCCTTTGATAACACTTAGATCATCCTCCTGTTCGAATCATGTTTCTAGTAGGCTAACCATTGTTTACTAAAAATGTTGACCTCAAATCAGTAGGTAATTCTATAATTCACGAGTCAGCGAAAGTGCGAAATAGCCTTATCAAAAGAAGATTTTGAACTCGTGCCAGAAAAATGCTTTTGAATCGATATTTCTAGACTACAAATTAAAAATGTGAAATTACTAAAGAATTCATAGTTTCATTAATAAAAAGTAAGAGAGGGCAATTAGAAAACAATAAAATGCAAGTTCTTTACTTCCAGAAACAGGAAAATCTTGTTTCCAATTCAGCTGTCGTTCGTATAGTTTATCTAATTGTATTTAATAGTGGTAAATTACTGTGGCAATTTGTACTTAAGGCTGAAACAAAGAATTCTCCCTGCATATCCAAGGAACCGTACATTTAATAGAACGATTACCCGTACTTCACATAAAAGAGCATTGAGCACCTCAATTGAATTGCATTCTTCAGTCGCGGCGGGCTTGAATGCGCGTACGCATCGATACTTCCCTCCCTCCACCAATCACCGTCACGCTAGGGAGGGGTTAGGCGGAGCGTTACCAAGCCCCTCCCACCGCCTCCTACCACGCTTTCGTATTAAGTATTGAGTTACAGATAATAGAGATCGGATGTTTTACTGTTTCTGTTTTGTTTTTATTAAGGGATTTCATTGAAAACGGAAATTTAAAGATAAGGTCTCAATAGCCTTAAAGGTGCCTTTGTGAGGTAGAACTCAGTTTAATCGTATCAAATGTCTCTCACGTCAACATTGTTAATGTTCTCACTAAAGTGATTGGGTGGATTGTAAGACATGGATTTTACAATTAGGTAGACGACCTCCACGGAATTGGTATCCTGTTACGAAAAATGTTATGTCTTTATAAAATTATCGCGGGTCATAATTATTTCAAGGTACATTATGAGAACGATCTTTAAAGTAGGTATAGTTTGTCTTCTAAATTTATTTTATTCATGCTATTTACGCTTTAAAATATTGAGGAGGTAAGAATTACACTTTTTCGAGCCCTTCTTCTAACTTCAAATGCTATATTGAAACAATAATCAATGTTGACAGTTTCATCTACCGCATATTTTATTTTCTACTCCTAATAAACATGTTAACTCATTAAGAATCTAATTAAAACTCATAATAAACACGTAAACATGATTAAAGAACATAACACACAGTTCGTGCACAACGTGTGCGTCCACTATCTTTTGAGCTATCATGACGACGTAGTTACCGTCACCAGCGACATGATAGCACAAAATGACACTGATCATCTCATACAGACGCGACTGTTAACTAACATTAACTATCATACTTATATTTCTAATATATACTATCCTTTAACATTTGTGGTAGAAGTGTACTACTTATTGTTTGGGAAAATGGCAGTACACGATCTGTGCACAACGTGTGCGGCCACTATCTCGCGAGCTATCATGACGACGTCGTTACTGTCAGCTGCACATGATAGCACAAACTGACACGGATCAACACACGTAGATACGACAGTTCAGTAATACGGAATTATGCCTACTTCTGCTCTTAACATTAGCTACGTTTAATATTAATTCTATTGTACGTCATTTGAGTAGGCATTTAATTAAAAACACTACTTAAAATAATAGTTTAATTGATTTTTTTGGATGCATTGTATTATTACCTAATTCCAGTTTTAAATAAAAAATCATATCAAATTGTTTCTTTGGTTAAATGTCTACTCAAATGTGGTACGAGTATGTATAGAGGAATAAAGTTCAGAGTTGAATACACATTAGCGTACACCATCCATGTAAAATGCGTGCGGGCTGTATCACGCGAGCTGTTATGATGACGTTGTTACTCTTATCCGTGATACGATAGGATACATCGACAGCAATCAACTCACATAGACGCGACTGTCACAGTCACAGTATCATACCTACTTCTAACACTAACCTTTTGTACCATTTACGGTAAAATGTAATTATTGTACCTATAGCAGACTCTCTATCACTCTCTACTCTACTGAGTACACGACCCGTGCACAAGGTGTGCGGCCACTATCTCGCGGACTATCAATGATGACGTCATTACTGTCAGCTACAACACTATACACACAACAGCATACACTGACATCGATCAACTCACACGTCGACTGTCCAATGATCGACCATTAAAATATTGTGATTGGTTATGCTTTTTCTTCACAATTTGGTCCTTAGGTGTAAACATGGAAGTGTGTTTTTTTTACAGTCCACCAATACTCAATAAATAAAAAGACTACAAAAAATAATTCAAATAAAATCCCTAGAATAATAAAAAGTAATAAAGCCTCTGAATTTTTACTTAATAACTTTTAAAAAATATTCCAGGTGGGACACGCTACATTACGAAGAATAAAGTTAATAGGCATAAAATCTTACAAACCGTGCCCTATCTACATTTTCCTTAGTCCTCATGTATACTCGGCACTTAGCGCTGAAGCTTGAACACAAATGCGGTTTGCAATCACAATTGTCACCGTTAATTCGCATACTTGCGATAACATGTCGCTTGTACCTCTGCTATTAAAATAAATAAAATTACATACATTTAAATGCTTACCTAAATCATGGGTTACATCGCCGATGCGGTTGTCCAAGAAATTGAAAGTGAACTTTAATGTTGAAGACACAGACCTTAAAATCGCTTGAAGAAATTTGTTCGCGTCAGTTCATTTTTATTTTTAATATTATTTATTGTTGGCTATTTCTTTTAGGGTTTAGTTATACAATAGCTGAATGACTTTACTTGATTTACTGAACTCAAATATATTATATATATTTCAGTAGAGTTGTGTTATTATCAGGCAAATAATTATAATTTATTCATCTGTGATTGTAGCTAATGCACTTAGCCTTTTAACCCCACCTATTAGCGGGCCTTTAAGTAGTGCCAAGCAAGTATTCTGGCCGTATCTTATTTACTAGTTTTGCTATAAATAGCTGCGAATTCTGAGTCATAGCCTTGAACTGGTGTTTAGTAGTACCTACCAGTGGAAGCACTTTCTAAGATCGACGAGTAATAATGAATACTTAATTAATTAGACAAGAAAAGGGAATTTAATTAATGTTGCTCATTTTTCAGTTTATCTAAAGTCGATAATATTTGCATAGTTGCATCATCTCTACTGGTTTATTTTCGATCGTACTGAATCCTTACTAATAATTATGTTAAATGTCTGTTTGTGTGTCAGATACACTTTCACTATTAAAACCCATAAATTATTTCGATGGCATTTTGTTATAAGGAGTGGATATGGTAGATTGGGAATGATGGTGAGATGACAGTCAATATAATGTACATGTGTTGTTGGAAAGTTTGTTGCACTACTTCTTCTCAGCGAAAACATTTAAGTATTGGGCGTTTTGGGGGCTGTTTTTCTTGACGTTCAAAAATTGCTGATTTAGTAGCTTAATTTGAATAAATAGGTTTTAGTTTGATATTTTAGAATACTAGGTAGTAAGTTAAGGAGATATTTATCTAGTCTAATGAATGAACCCCTATCTTATGTCTCCCAAGCAATCGAAAAGAGCGATACTAAAGAAACGAAGACAAATACGACACAGAACCGTGTATAAAAATACGAAACGTCGGGCACGCACGTACACTACAAACCATTGTCAAAAACCTTATATAATTTCACACCGGCCGTTTTTTTTCTTTGTATTTGTATTTTCGCAGGCTGTGTGTGGTCGCGAATAAAAACCCCGTCTAAATACGGGATAATGCGCACTCGAAACGTTAAAAGCAAATATTTTTCAAACACCTTCGAGTTGTGAGAGTAATCTTTTGTGACAGTAATTTTGGTATCGTTGACAATTGAAAAAAAAAGGGAAAGAAGTTTGTTTGACTCAGCGGGTATTCCGATCACTATGTAATTTGTGAATAATTTACAGCTATAAAGGGAGGCGGAGACGCGGCGCATTATTATGTTGTCACCGTATTTAAGAAAGGCATTTGCGTCGCATTTGTCTGTTGTCGTGTTCGTGATCTCTGACATTGTTTGTCCTTGTAATAGTTTCATTTTGTTGTTGATAGTTTTATGGCTTCACGGAGATTTTCTTTTAATCCTTTTTAAGTAATATTTTGAAAGTGTAAGTTTCTACATTAAACTTTCAAGGATAAAGACGAAGGGGACTAAAGAAAAGAAGGATGGATTATGTGAAAGTTGATATGGAAGAAGAGTTGCTAGAAAGAATGTGACTTGTGAAATCACGGCAGATAAAAGAGTGTGGAATAGGGAAACTCCAAATAAAAAATTGGGATAAGGGCAGGAGGATGATTATGATAAAGTTTCTACATTTCAGTAAAACGAACGTATGTACATTATATTTTCAACTAACAATCGTACATCCACTGGGAATGGTTCAGGGGTGATCCAAAGTCAGCACTATAAAATCAAACTTTCGAAAACGTTCTCTTAATCATCGCTTGTAACTCCTCAGTCGTGTATCTGTCAATGGTTGTACTCGTGATCATAATTACCTAACACGTATATATGGTTGATCTGTGGTGTATGATATAAGACATGTGAATTTGTTACGCCCAAACCTAACTATACATGACTTACCACTATTTTTCGGTCATGGCAATCCATCAATATCCAAAATTTGGCAACACCAATACCTGTTCGTAATTAGAACATATTCAACATGGACATAACCAAAACATCAGCCAATCAAAAACGCAGAACCATTTTAAATTTCGAATCGATGTAATGACGTAATATATGACGGTTGGTAAAGAAACGAGATACGATGCTCCGGAGCGCATACAATTTGTTACCTTTTTAACACGTCATCTATTCCCGAAAACTGACAAAAAAAGTAAGACATGTGGACCATTATAAACGTGTTTTGTGTTTAAGAAAAGAATCGAGCTTTATGTCATTTTGATACACTCTTAAGGGCCTTTGTGTGACTGAATCGAATAGCCTTTTTATTCGTGTGATTTGCGTTGCATCGATTTGGTGTTGAATTGAAACGATTTTTCAAGCTCAGTAGTCGTCCTTTGTTGCTAATGGTTGCGTTTCATTTTGGCTTTTAGAGTGACCTTTATAATTACTACTTTTACGTCTATTATGAGGAACTATGCCTGTTATACCATCTGTCGGATTAAAGATCTTGAACGGATTGAGTGCAAAAATAATTTATTATTATTTTTATAGATTGTTTTGGAAGTAAAATCCCATAAGTTACTTAACTATAACAAAATGTTTTTAAATGTGAGTTTAGGCTATTTTAGTTTTTATTTTGTACTTGTAAGAAACATATGTATACAACAATTATATGGGATATCTCGCCAATATAGGAAAAATCTCAGTTCTTGTTCTTCCTACTTAACAATATTATATACATAGATATATTTTTCCAACCCCATCATATTTTAGACAAACGATGGCTCTGGTTATCATAACTAGTAATATAGTGTTCACCACTCCTACGCATAATAATATGAATGTCACAAGCAACGCCATCTATATAATGAATGCTGAACTCAATTCAAAATATTGGCTAAAAATATTTTATGAAAATATATTGGTGCTAACTAAAAACTGGCCGAATTTTTGCCATCCAATTCTATGCAAATAATGTCTTCATAAATAAGTACCTACTGTTGGAGATTATATCTTTAATTACGGATATGGATCAAGCGATCTAAGGGTAGGCAAGCAACGTTTGGCGTGGTGACTCCATGGACGACTCCATACATTTTCGTACTCCATAATGACAAGAGAGTAAGTTTGAAAGCCAGTCTTGCCAAAGGGTGCGCTGTTACTCAGGTATCTGTAAAACACTGGTAGTCCACTCCAACATAGTTGGGAGAAGCCTAATACGGATGCTTTTAACTCATCTCGTTTAAGTCTTTAAATCTTCTTATTATTTTTTCTCACTCACTCACTTTTTTCAACTGAGTTGTGTCCTGTTAGGGTTTACATTATGTGGTACACAGCCTCGTTGGTCTAGTAGTTGCAAAGCGTGACCTCTTTGCACAGGGTCTTTTAACAGACTTTCATAAAGCAGCCTGGATTCTAGATGTTGGTGATTGATACACCCGTGCGTTGGAGAGCACGTAAATGTCGGTCCTGCGCCTTATATCTCTCCGTTCGTGTATTCCCTCGCATCGAGAGAATAGAGAGTGCACCTGTCTGTGCGTTAATGCTTGTGCACTATAATATGTCCTGCGTAGTTGGTTGATCTCCTTAGAGAGAACGGCAGCCGTGGTAAGCAGATGCCATTAAAATTAAATAACCTAATCATTATTATTTTTTGTCAATTGTTCGTCAGTTACTTCTAGAAACATCATTTAAGAAGCGTAATGAAATTAATTGAGCCTATGGCCTCCCGCATTTAATGAGCTGTCTAACATTCAAGCAGTTACTTGGATTAGCACCAAGCAAACTAACTGTTCAGCTTTGTAATATCTTATAGTGTAATTCAATCTAGCTTAGTGATGATTGTGTATTATTATTTTAAGGTTTTCTTTGTTGGATTTACGAAGGTCAGCTTTTAAATGCAGCTTTGCCTATATCCAAGTATACATATGTCACAGCAGCCATTTCTGATTATTTTAAGTTTTCATCTAGATTCATATTAACAGTCATATTTACGAGAGAAATTGAAAGTAGTTATTATATACTTTATACCTACTTATGTAATAAGATATTATTCTTATATACACCTTAAAAACTTTGTCATGAAAGACTAATGAGATCTGTATTTTGAAAGCCTGATCTAGCCAAGTAGTTACCTACTCATAGAGCTGAATAAAAAAACGTTTTTCAAATTCATCAATTTAATTACATTACAAATAAAATCTAAACAAGATCTTGGATAATACAAAAATTTTGAGAAAGATTCCGAATAACATTCGTTCTTTATAATTCCCAAACGTAGGAAGACTTTAATTTACACAACTCTTATGAACAATAACATTTTTACATAAACATTAAGGTGGACGGAATGCACAAGTTGACTTAGCTTACTTTATATTTACAGACACAAAATGAGATCAGAAAATTTACAGGATTTAAAGAAACAAATACAACTAAATAATACTAAAACCCAAACGTCCTAACGATATTCCAAGAATATATTTCTACACAAAATTGCCACTGCCAAACACAAAAATATAATCTATTAAACACTCCCTAAATGAATAAAAGAAAAGAAATTACATTTAACACGGAATTTAGATGATAAATATTATTATGTATTTAATTTAACACTAAAGGCAACATCCATTAGGCAACCAAAATTAATTTCCTTCTCTTAACTAATAAATAAGGCTTTTGTGGCATCATTAAACTAAGTCTTAATACTACAAGGCACCGTTTTAGGAGTAAAAAAATCAGTCTTTTCACATTTGCCACTAAAAACAAAACAACTAATTCTCGTCTTCTGTATCTAGACTGTCAATTGGAAAGTTGGGATTAAGTAAAGGACTTTTTCCATTACTACCACTGGGTGAAGTGTTTACGGAGGAAATTCCAACAAGGTTATGTGTCAGACTATGACGTCGTAAGTCACAGTTTCTTCTAAAAACTTTCCCACAAGACGAACAGTTGTACGGCTTTATGTCTGTGTGTGTTAGTAAATGGGTCTTCAAGTTCGACCTTTGATTGAAACTTCGGCTGCAGACAGGACATTTGTGGGGCGATTCCTCCATGTGCAGGATTTTGTGGACAGCTAGCGTTCTTGACTGACAGAAACCCTTGCCACATTCCAGACATTTGAACGGCTTTTCCTTTGAATGGATGTACCTGCAAGGAAGATTCATTGTTAAACCTTATGTTAATCAATTTAAATTCGGAGGCGCAACATCTTGTACCTGATTTAACCAGATAATGCATTTTTTTTTTTACTTTTCAATTATGGTGTTACTTCAATATCTTGTTTACGTAAAGGCTTCTAAAAATATAAAGATAATAAATTATCGATTGGTAATATTCATTAATATGTATTAACAATGAAAAGTAATTTGTACGAAATCATACTAAACATTACATTTCTATACCTACAAATTAATTATGCTGCTAGTAGCCTACTGCATGACTGAGCTATCATGAATATTAAGATCGATAGATTCAATATTTTATACATTATAATATCAGGGTGTCTTGAAGCATAATATTTCTCCTTCACCTACTAATGCATCTATAACAAGTTGTTGAGATGAGTTACGAATATATCTTGTCTGTAGGTGTCGAAACATTCCCTCTCGCGTGTTCTGGACCTTGTAGGTGCAGCCGGGAAGCAAACAAGAGCCCGAGGCTTATTGGTAATAAATTTGAGTCCTCACTCAGTTTTATTTTTCCAATATCATTAATTTACACCCTTGCTTCAAATTTGCAAAACACCGACGTAACAAACGAGGTGGATTTATTTAATCGCATAATCAAATCGACTGAATTAATTCCATATAACAATATAACTTATAGATAAACTATAAATTATACATTATTGGATTTACACCCAGTAAAAACAGTTTATAATTACGAGGTCGCAACTTTTAATTATAATAAAACGTATGGTTTATATTTCTCACAAATGTTGATAGCAACTGATTTCAAATTAAATTCAACTATACAACGTATAATTAACACACCGAAGAACGTGTAATCAATAATAACACAGCACGACGGACCAGCGATCAAGGGTACAATTCGAGAAAATTATCTCCATATCATATAAACAAACATACTCGAAGCAAGAAAATTACGAGCCGTTCAAAGTAACGTAATACATGTAATAATCGCTGGGATTAGTTATATAGGTGACGATAAAGTTGAGTTACAAGATGATGAATGAAATATTAATTTAAATATTAAAACACGAAATGATGATGGTGATTAAGAGGGCCGGCCGTGCGTGCACTCGACCGTACTGTGACACCGGCGCAAGCGCCGCGTTAGGCCTAACTCGAACCAACGCGACAACACTGATTAATTAAGCTCGCGATGCAGACCGATGGTCTATGAAAATCACATTCTCCGTACTAATTAATTGATATTAATGAAAATAAACCGTGCATGAATAAGAAAATTAGTACGACCAAAATCAACGTTCAAATTACTAAACAAGCTACAAATTAATTTAAGTCCATTATCCTTTTCAATCTACACAAAAAACGAACATCGAAACTTGATTTTGTATGCGGAGAACATTTACCACAGGGTTTTTTTTTATTTTTTGTCATCCATATTAATCCTCACGTCAGGATCACCACGTGCTTTGTTAAAACCCGTCGAAGGCCCGCTCGGGTCCATTATAATGTATCGTGTCAACGGACATCGATTGAACATCGACAGGCCGGGCCGAGCCGAGCTCGGGTTAACCCTCCGGCGTCTACACGAAATTTATTTTATTGCCACAGAGATACGGTGATTTGGGAGGAAATCGCCGAGAGACAGGTGTAAAAATTCAACACCTTTAGTTCTTTTTGGGTGGGGATCTCGAAAAGATAAGTGAAGAAATAGATTGAGAGCTGTTGTAATACTATTATCATATTTATTGTGTTCGAGATCCGTGATGTTTGGAATTTGAATTCTTGTAACGGTCACTAACATCTTATTTGAGTGCATTGTAGAGACATTTTAAAAGGATAAATATTTTGATATGAAAAAAGATATGCTCTGAGATTTATTTGGAATGCGAAGGAGTCTGGAAGAAAACAAAATGAAAAGCCAAAATTAAAACATCGTCTCTCGTGGGATTAGCGGCGGTTTTGTGAAATAATTTACGAGCGTGACGAAAGACTTGTCGATACCATCTGCTCGGTCCATACTTAACCCTTTTTGTTTTAAAATATTTTTATTCGTTCCCCACCATTATTCAAAAGTCTCTCATAACGTTTCGCGTTGAAACCCGATGACTAAAATCTTTTATTGATATCGAAAAATGGGTATCGTGAACCTTTAAAATGTTTCTCGACACGGTTATAACATTGTTTTATCTTATTTTAGAGCTTAACCGTGGGGGTATTTCTGAAGTAGAAAACATAAAAAGATCTTGGTTTTATCTAAGAATACAAGCTTTTAAAAATCTTTTGAAACAAACAGGTGTTTGATTACAACATAAAAAGTTAAAGCTTAATGAAACATAAATCTTGGAAAGATTCGGATTAGATTTTATTGTGTCATTAGTAGATGTCGTTTCCATTAAGTGGAACCCCCTCGAAAAGAGATATAAATTGAAAATGAATTTGTATGATTCGAATGAGCTTGATAGCATGACAGAAAAGAAAATTATGTAATGAATATTAGTCAAGGTGAATTTATGTTATCTATAATATACATTTTTGTTAGTAACACTGGAACTTATTAGTATAATTATTGTGTTTACCTGTGATCTCTGAGGTGGTCTTGCCGTCGGAAAGCTTTACCGCAAATGTCACAGGAATATGGTCGTTCATCTGTGTGTGTCCTTTCATGAATCAGCAAGTTATACGACTTGGTGAACTGTCGGTTACAGAATTTGCAAATAAATTGTTTCTTCGTTCTAGGCCCACTTGTTCCAGTCTTCTGTTTATTTGATACACTACTGCCCGTCGAAGAGGTCGAGCTGTTTGTTGATTTTGACGAGTTCGAGGCTTGCGGTGACAAGGGCGCTTGGGATGGACTTCCATTCATTTGCTGTTGATACATTGCATTCATGAGGAGACTGGGGTATCCATTATCTAGATTCTGTGATGAACTATACGCATATCCTTTTGATGTTGATTCTAAGTGTTGTTCTAACGTGAATTCATCTTCATTATCTAAGAGGGCCAAGTCTTCTTCTACTTCTTCGGATAAATCGACATCTTCTGCAGCTATAGCATCAGACAGTGGGTATTCTTCTGGTGTTTTTGGGGAGAATTCCTTAGATGTTTCTGATGCATCTATTTCACTTATCTTTGCACTTGCCGTCGCTATCCTTAAGATATCTTGTTTAGATGATGAACTATTTTCCGATGTGTTAGGTTGAGTTGTATTGTTTACCGATGACACTGATGTCAAACGTTGAAGAGTCAGATAAGATTCCAAGGCTTGTAAATTTAATGCGGCTGCCGCGGCAGAGTTTGACGGTAACAACGCCGCTTGTTGTAATGAGTTCATCATTGCATTTTGAAGAGATATTACTACTCCTTGTAGCGATCTTTGAAGCATGTTTTCTTGTAATAAGGCCGCTGATGCAATTGATAAGTTAATGTTTGTGGATGGAGAAGAACTGGGACTCTTACTTGCATTTGTTTTTGTATCCGCATGAGGCGAAGGTGGGTCGGCTGCCAACAAACCGTTCATGTCTGTTGTTTTGGTGTCCTGTATCTGCAAGTTGTTTTTCAGCTTGATGATGGCGCTTTCCAAAGAATTTAACGTGGACTTGCTGGATCTTGACGAACTTTGTTCTTGCATTGTGAAACTGTATTCAATGTGGGGTTGATACCATCTGTAGACTTCCACTAGTATTTTGTGCACGTGTTGTGTGGGGGGCGCGGCGGGGGAGGTATCGCGTGCGCGTGCGCTGTCCGAGAGGCACGCTCCGTGATGCGGCGTGCGAGGCGGCTGTGAGGCGCGGCGCGACTGAGCCGCCGGGCAGCCGGCGACCGCCCCGCCCCCACCTCGTCCCTCGCCTGTCTTCCCGCCTTACAAAAGCTCTCTATTTTAGGCAACTCTTTGTACGCAGTAATGGTCACCTCACGCTGCCCTAACGACAGACACGTCCATGAGAAAACGTTGCGCCAGATTTGTTGTAACCCCTTTCAAGTGTAATGAGATTCTGAATGGAATCGTTCGGGCTATGGGAAAACAATGTGATGTGGCGATCGCTTCGCTTGTTTTGTCAGTGGGTCACGCGCATCGGTAAAGGAATAATTGAGTAGAGTGTTGTACTACACTGTTCACATAATACCTCCACCTGGTACTTGAATTTTGTTTGTTGATAGTAATGCAAACAAATGCATTTAAGAACAAAATCAAATTACTGATTTATTTAACCTTCTTCACAGATGATCTACCGATGTAATTGTCTTCTAATTATATTACCTCAGGACCTATAAAACAGGGAATACCAATTAATTTAGCATTACTACCTAAAACATCAATTTTACTTTTTAGAAAATCTGGAAGAGATACATCTGTATCTATAAAAGAATATCAGAAATGCCTGTACAGACAAACGTACATAAAATGCACTAACAACTGTGATTAAATGTGTTAATTAGCGTTTAAAATATAAAACCTTAGTTAGCATTACCAACGTCTTTCATGGCGCTGAATTTATTAGATACCCTTTTAGTGTCACCTCGTCTAATTTTATGATTCATACATGAGTTATAGCCGAGTCTAACTGACTGTTACTATCATTGCTATTTATATTTGTCATGAGGACCTATAAAATGTTAAGCAGACATTAAAGCCTAATCTTATAATGAGGTGCTTAAAGTTTAAAGACTGAAATAAAGTTTTTGAGAATTTACGTTTAGTACATTATTAGATAGGGTTAAGGTTAATCGCGTAATATGCCATAAGCAAAGCAATCCCGAAAAAGTCATGGTTGTGTAATATCCGCGAGTGGACAAGTATCGCCAGCGTCGTTCGCTTGGCACAAGACTGGAATAAGTTCGCTGAGCTGACGGCCAACCTCCAGTAGTGGAGAGGCACCAGAAGAAGAATAGCAATTCCGCTGAGGGTACAGCTGGAGGGAGTACCTATCAGACTCTTACTGACTAAAACCCACTACGTACTTCTGGAGTTCCCTGTGTGCCAGGGCCACGGTTACTCTTGCGAACAACCCGTAGCCCCAGCAGTGTATAATGAAGAGCTTACTTGAATATAAAGTAATGGGACGAGCATAGAAACGATAGATCCGTTGTATGAAGTGGGAAAAATGTCACTTGTGAGATGACGACAGACATAACAGTATGGAAGAAGAAATCATGCTTTAAATATGACGAGAGGATGATGATGATAATGATAATGACTAAGAACTAAATTTAACTGAAAAAAAAAATAACTAAGAACTAAATTTAACTGAACATTTATATATTTTTAAATACTTTTTCTTCGCCATTTATAGAGAAATGGCTCTCTCCCGCTGCTGAGAATACTTGAGAAGAAAAATACGTGAGTGCGTGATTAAATTCCCGTATCTGGATAAAAAAATGTATTTATAAATAGCAAGATTATGTTATTCTGATGTATATGACATGTGTGAATAAATCCATTCAGCTGTATACTTGTAAAGAAGCAATAACATACACACACACATACACAAACCTTTGACTCTTTGGATATATCACACTATTCTAATACTACTACTAATACCTACTATACATAGTGTACGTCCGTTGCTATTTACAACTTCGCTATAAGTTGTTATTGATGTGTTAATGAGTAATGAGGTAATAATATTACTAATCATGCACAATTATTACTCACTATTATAATTAAGTAGGTAATTAAATTGTATGCATAATAAAAACAGCACCTTTTTGAGGTGCCGCTGTTGCTGTTATAATATTATTTATAATCAGTATTATCTTTGAAGATGTTAAAATAATAAATTTCCTACTAGCTCCTACCAGCGGTTTCGCCTGCATTCCGTGGGAACTTGGATAAAAAACCTACATATAGCCTTTCTCAAAAAGTAGGTTTTGTATTCGGCTCAGTAGTTCCTAAGATTAGCGCGTCTAAACAAATAATCTTCTTAGCTTTACAATATCAATACAGATGTTCGTAGATCATTTGAATCCTTTCATCCAAATTTAAGAAACCATTGATGCTCTCTTGAATTTGCTGTTGATGTTCGGTACATTGCGTTCTTTATCTAGCCTCCAATATTGATCACTTGTTCTTGATAGAATACCCTAGTATGTTAGTATGCTAGCATAATACTTCAATTATCCTAACATATTTTTTATGATAATCACAAAAACTGCAAATTTTCTTAATAAGACATAATATTTGAAGGTAAAAGATTGTTTTCCAACCAGCCTTAAGCCTTTTTTTTTTCGTGGGAAATCATCAAATGACCCCTCCCGCTGAGGGTGCAGCTGGAGGGAGTGTCAGACTCTTACTGACTAAAACCCACTATGTTCCTTCTGGAGGTCCCTGTGTGCCAGGGCCGCGGTATCTCTTACGAACAACCCGCAGCCCAACCAGCCTTAAGCCTTAAGTGAGAATTGAGCACTTACAGCAAGAGGTAATTAGCGAAGGTCTTGTCTATCACTCCACTTGGTTTTGCAACAACGGAGTTTACTATCGAAGCATCGTCATGGGTACTGCTCAGAAACAAAGCCCCCATGCTCCAATAGAGCGTTGCATTGCAACAATTGACATGAGAAAATGGGAAGTACGGTTTATTGAAATAAACGATTAGACGTTACAAAAGGTACTTTTGGTTTGTTTGAAAGCAACAATCTGATAGATGGCAGTCTTAAACTCTTTGGCCTAGTAAGACTCCAAAATTATGACGTCAGTCTCAGCTAATACCAAAGTTAAAGCCGTCGTGAATCAGAGGTCATCAGGCATATTTGAGAAATTTTCGTCACTAGAGCTTGCTTAGTGGTTACAAATACAGGCCACAGTATAATAATCAGTACTGTTCATGTATGGTCTGTTATATTTTTGACTTGAATATTATTCCATACATAACAAGTATCTTGAATATAAGTACTCAAAGTGCCTACTAGATAATTTTTCGAATACTATTTCATCATCTCCCGAGCCTTTTTCCAACTATGTTGGGGTCTGCTTCCAGTCTAATCGGATTTAGCTGAGTACCAGTGTTTTACAAGGAGTGACTGCCTATTTGACCTCCTCAAACTTGTTACCCGGGCAACCTAATACCTCTTTTAGGTTAGACTTTTGGGTTAGATTGGCGTCAGACTTACTGGCTTCTGACTACTCGTAATGACTGCCAAGGATGTTCAATGACATCAATCTTTTGAATACTGTTTATGCTTTCAAAAAGAAATAATGAAGTTCCATTAGATATATACTTCCAGATGCATTAACGACCACTCCTAAATAATCTTATGAAGATGTACCAGCACCAAAAGCACAAGATAATCCAGTTCACGACACGTGTCGTTCCACGTACGTTAATTCGCGATAGTCGGCGCACGAGTCGGTTCTCACGGCGCCGCCGCCCGGGGGCAGAGCGCGCTCACGACTCACTGCAGATATAAAATTAATTTATCTATAAGTAATACGTCCATGTACTTAGATTATGAGACGGGATGGTTTGTGAACGTAGGTGTTTCGTGTTGAATTATTTTTTTACTGTGGGATTTGGTTAATTGTTGCTACAACTCTTCAATCATACATATCCATTTATTAGTATCATTAAGGTATCTTCTTAGGATTATGACATGGTAAAATGTTTAGTGAGATGTTTGGTGTGTCTGATTTTAAGTATTTTTAATTACAAGACTTTTTTCTTCAACAGATAGCAAGAATAGTGTCGGCCCTTGGATGTCATTTTATTATGATGTGTCACTAAGTTGTCATCTTTATTCTGTGTTATTTATTTGGTCATTATTCATGGAGTCGAAAAAAAATGCGTGATCAAAAACTTCATCCTAAAAACGGATCTTATAATTTTATTATTGAAACCGTTAAAATGTATCACAAAGTTAAATATGTCATCTTAAACATAAATAATATGTAGGTACATTTTTATACATATATCTCACAACACGATCTTGATATCTCAACCAAATCCCGTTTCAACACACTTTCGCTTCGTCTTACATAATATTATTCCAAGTCATTCTGTATACGTCATTATTAATTTGTATAACTCCCCAGAATTTTTACTGACTTTGACAGCTTGAAACCATAACAATTTTTCACCTTAAAATTTAATAGGAAAGCTAATACGGCCATAAACTTCGTTAGAAGCGGGACATTACTCAATATCAATAACTTAATTTCCTTAGCCATCAATCTTTAGATTAGACTGATATCAAGTTGAGTTTATCACAATTTTATTACCACATATGTCACTCCCACCGAAACTAAAACAATGTGGTCACACTAGTTTATATATTGTGTTGGTACTTTGGCTTTCTCCGCGCTATCTCGTGATTTACCGACTCGCCAAACGTGTCTGGCACTTTTCGGTGGATTTTAGTTGAATTAGGTACTATCCATAAATAATTGCGATCAATTTGGTCTCCCTATATTATGAGTTCTATTTTAAATACCTATTTATTTTATTTCCATAATTAGAACAGAATTGTAATGTATGTAATAATGATCTTAAAATTACTGTCATTTTTAACTGAGATGAAGTTCCATAAACTAAAGCTAACGTTAATCAAGAAGGTAATTTTAATATTTAATTAAATGGCATTTAATTTTAATCGCATTGATAAAATTAATAATGCATATTTTTAAATCGTAGCTTCTTAAACAGTATTTAGTAGGTATATCATTTATTTGATTACCTATTAACACGACATGATGTCGGGAGAGAGTCACTCATCCACGATTATCATATCATTGAAGTACTTTCTTCTATCATCGAATCAACGGAACGAAAACCATAACAGACATGAAGCCATTATGGTCTATGGCCTCATAAGGTCTCATTGACACCATTACGCAGCGGTACTTAAAGGTAAATTATTATTAGGTCACAGGTCAACTAACATATGTATAACTCGTTATGATAGCATGATGATGATAAAACAGCTAGAGTTTTGATTGAGTTAAGAAATATGGTTTGAGATATTACTTTTTATTTTGTATTTTATTTAATTCTTAGTGTATTTTGAAAGATTAGAGAATGGAACACTGCAGAGAGGTCTATCGAATTGTCTTCAAGACATGGAAGTTTTTTTTTTCCGATTTATTGAGATAAAATATAAGATGCTTTAATAATGAATACAAGGTGAGTGAATGTTAGTACGATGGGTTATAGAATGGAAGCATAAAACATATCACTTCTCAGACCTGAAATAAACTTGGTAGAGGAAGTTTATTTCGGAGCTTGGTGGGCAAGAAGTTTCCAGTTCCGAGGAAAATAATCTTCCTCTCTATGTAGGTACAAAACAAGTACCTAGGTAAGTTAAAACACCACCAATATGTCAAATTTCTTTAACAGATTTTCAACTTTATCGCTGAAGCATATGGTTCCAAGTTGATTGGACAAATTCGTCAGTTTCGGGCGTCTGTACATTTCTTTTATTATTTCCTATCCTGAATCTTTATTTTGCTCCTAACAAAATTTAATCTCCAGCTCTGCGCTTTGGATAATGGTCTGAATCAACATTCATAAATACCTCACAAGTTCTTCAGCTAGCAAGTTTAATACCCAGAAACGTTGGTGCCTACAATTCATTCACTATCTAATCACGATTCACTTTTACACCATCTTTGAAACATAAACCTTTTCCTTCAGACAAGATGGGTTAACAGCGTGTAATAGTCGCCATACTTCACAGGTACCGTCCAAAATTATCCGCTTAATCATAACGAGCCCACCATTATTGCCCACGTTGCTTGATGGACCTCTATGTGTGATAGGAGGTAAATTAGATGGTCTAAGTGACGAAAAATTATTGTTCTTGATTTAAGGCCTTTTGTGTAAAAGAAAATTGAAGATTGTTTATTTCACATAGCTATTTGCTATATTTTGTTTGTTTCTGAAAATGCAATATTGCCAAACATTGATCGTTTCAACGTTATTAAGTAATTTGATATCCTCTGGGCTATCGAAAAGACTGGCTCCAGAAATAACAACAGCAAAGTTTAGAAATTGGTATTTTTATCTATAGGATTTAAAAAATACAAAATTAAAACATGGTGTTTTATATTGCAATTCACAATTTTATAAAGAATTTTCGTCTCAACAGAAAATTATTCAAGACAATACCAAAGGAAGAAATATCTTGTAACTTCCACCACACATTGGTTATGCAACGCGTGGCATCGTGCGTGACCGCGGCGTCGCGCCCACACGTCGCACGCGCACAATTTGCATTCAGATACGATGCTGAGCTTACAGCTGTACAGCTGTAGTCTCGATAACTGTAGGAAATTGATTGCTGATTGTAATGGGAAGTATCCGTAAGGTAATTCACTGTATAAAATTGGAGGAACAGGGGTAATTTTGACCCCTCAGTCTAGTTATGAAATAGATTATCGTCTTCCAGTCGAAAATACAGTCCGATGTATATTCCGCTATCGTATTACAAATAAAAGTAGGATAAAAACTATTTATCCCCCTCAAAAAACTTTGAAGTATCTAGGGACTGATTTCAAATTTTGGGCTCGTCTACTCATGTCCGTTATGTTCTGAAAGTATTTTTACACAATATGCTTATATATTTTG
The DNA here is from genome assembly GCA_958496145.1 of Heliothis peltigera. Taxonomy (NCBI): domain Eukaryota; kingdom Metazoa; phylum Arthropoda; class Insecta; order Lepidoptera; family Noctuidae; genus Heliothis; species Heliothis peltigera. The sequence goes on from OY292337.1 coordinate 7,017,877, forward strand.
TGCAAAAACCATTCGAATTCTAAAACCAACTATTAACCTTTCCATATGTCAAACAGCCATCTCCAATAAGTTCTTAACCTATCAACAAAATATCTGTAAAGGCAATATAAATACGAATAAAGATAGAACGAACACGCATCTCTAATCTTGCTTCGATACGGCTAACATTAGTTGAAACAACTTTACTGTATGTTGCTATGTGTTCAAGAAAGAGATGTTCTTGTTCCTAATTTATCGTACGTCTGTTTGTCTGTCTTTCCTTGAGTTATGTACTAAGACTTCTAATGAGGTGTATCTGACGTTTAGTATTTTACGGTTGTCTGAACTTTATGTTCTTTTTTTTTAGAACTAAATAGATTTCGCCTTGCAATAGTTGTAGGTATACGTAAACATATTTTTTGTTTTATTTTTGAAAAATTCATGTAGGGTAATTATTATAAGATATCGCAATTTTCATTCATAAAAACAATTTCTGAACTGTAATTAATCAAATTCTCTTTTATTCAAAGTAAAAAAGTAAGTCTTTCGTTAATTTCATTATAGATGAAAGAAAATGCTATAATAGTATCAGAAAAAACAGATGCTCTCTCGTTAAACAAATTATCAATTCAGATTATTGTAGAAATTATGAATGCAATCAATAAAAACTCTTCCCAATATTATTATAGTTTTATATGCCTAGGCCCAACACTATTCTGCACTGCTTCATTTTAAAATCAATAAACACGTTTAACCTCATTCATCTAAACCTCAGTTACAAACTGATTTGCATCGACTATTGCAGTTTGAACACTCATAATCTACCCAAAGGTCTCAAGTTTTGGTTTGAAAGTCGACCTCCGACCTGTATGCGCTTAAATTATTGCAAATAACCGGTTCCTACATATTCGGACTCCCAAGTCTTTCGAGTACTTATATTCGTGTTTATTATTCTCTTTCGCTTTGTAATACAGAGTTAGAAAGAGAGGTTGTATTGAAATACGTTTGGATTCAAAATATCCGCTTGGCAACGTTGAAACTGTTGTATTGGGAAGTTTAGTCAAATTATCTAATTTTATGTGCTTTGAGATCGAAATCTGACAGGTAAATGCAGTTATTTTAAGGTGTAGTATAAGTATCATAATATACAATATACGTATTTTCAAGTATGGTAAAATAAAAGTAACTAATTTTGAATGCCAAATCAGCCATTTTGTATTACAGTGTGGGGACACTGTAATACAAAATGGAAGCCAGGAAATAGCCGTAAACTGGTGGCCACTATAACTATTCACGCAATTTTTTGTGTTTAACGAAAATCCTGATTATAAAATGCATGTATTTCTTCTATGCCACCGAAATGGAACGTAATTAAAATCCTAATTTACATCAACGGTAACACATAAAGACACAAATATTAGGTAAAACACTGATTTTACCTATAATTTTATTGTCTTCTTTTACGACGTATAGAATTTCCCAACTAAGAAGACAGTTCTAAATTCCGTGCTACTACGGATAAATTAGTTGTTTATGTATACTGTAATGTATGTAATTATATTAAATTGGATTAGATATTTTGAATTACAATTAACATAATTATCTAAGACCGTTTATCAGATTCATCCAATTATATTATATTAAAAAATAAATTATATAAAACTTATACGTTTAAGTAAAAAAAAGATCGAAAGCTTAAATGATTGAAAAATAAATTTTAAATATGCCACTATCACATTGCGAAATGCATACTGTTTACACAATACGGGTCCGCGTAAATATTTTTTTAAATGCTAAATTCCTTGAATTAGCCGTGCTCAAACATTTCACCGGCAAATGTGCCTGCACCGTTCACGGCTATAATGTTTTATGAGAACTTCAGTGTTTTACGATTGTCACATTTAATTATTTCATTGCCAGCAATTAAAGTTTGGTGGAAAGCGATTTTTTATGTTTTACAGCCGCGTTTGAGTAAATAAAACCTCGAATCACTGTATTTTTTATACCACACACGATTTCTGTGTAGTGATGGGAAATTATGTATAATTATGAAACTATCGATTTTTTTGTAGATTAATTAATTACTCGACTACCCAAATATTTGTCTTACAATTTTGTAACAGGTTATTTACAAATTGGGGTTCTGGCAAAAAAAATGAATGGTCTTTGGTCACTATTTTGTATCGGAGATCTTGCAGAAGAGATATTTATATCTGATATGACGTAATGACAACTCTACACTAGATGTCTCTAGAAATTCGGTCTGCTACCATTTTTTTTTTAATTATAATAATTATAAATTAGTGTCGTTGTAATAGTAGTGCTCGTAATTATTAGAAGCACACATTATTTTGAAAATCAAATCGTTGGTCCATCCTGCCGAGAAACTTTCGAAATGGTTCAGGTGGTACCAATACATAATTATGTACTCTGCACTGTTTTTCTTTCTTTCGTAATTATTGACAATAGTAATATTGGTAGTTAGTATTATCCTTTTTAGATACTTTTTTATCATGTTTAATGAAATTTTGATGACTTAAGAAAATCACAGAAGTTCTTTGGGTTCTTTCCAAATATTCTCGTTAGCGTTTTTGAGTTTCTTCTTCAGAGGTATGATTATTCACTGTTTACGCTGTGAGACAGTTGAATTCCATTCCATTTGGATGTATTCAAGGGACGACTTAAGGAATACTACTTATCAATATGACATTTATACCCGTATTCGTATGTATGAATTTATTATTATAAATCTACCCCTTTCGAATATTTCTATCACTCTAAGGTTGGCTATAAGAGAATCCACTTGTGGGCTAAGCCCCCCTCTAACATAAAAATAAATTATTCCATTCTTATAATTTTGTTCGACACGAATACAATATTCAAAAATGTTTTTATTTATCACCATGTCTATAAATAATGTTTCAATTAAAACCTAGCCGAACTATCGACAAGAAACACCACATTTCATCGACAATCAAACAACATCAGAGTTGTTCAATAATTCTTACCGAATTGCCCATAAAATGTACGGTTCGTAAATTTGACGGGAGCACGTGCGTCAATATCGATAGGCACTTATATCGATATTTTTTACTGTCAGCACTAAATTCGATCGAGATCCTTTTGGGAATCCGGATTTATTGACAACACTACGTCTTTGGCCCGCAATATATTAGTATGAGCATTAACGAAAATGATTTGGCTTTAATTAGTAATTTATTATTGGAGAAGATAACACTAATTGGTAGTGTTTAGTATAGATTTGAAATGTATGAAATAAAAATGTTATAAAGTCGCAAATCTTGCTTACTCCCACGTAATAAGAGGTTATGGCGCAACACTCTGAGTTATATTCTGTCTAAATAGTGTAATTTTACAATTATAGTGTTTATAGACGATAATTTATATTATATACTGTTTTAGTTACCTGTGAGAATTGATTTGTGTGCTGTTTGTTAATCGATTGTTTAGTTTTGTTTTTGAGTTAGTTTAATTTTTAATGAAAATTGCTTTTTTGAGTGAGAAATCTTCAAATGACGGGGTCACACTGTGGGTCTAGCTTTAACAAAAGTCAGACTGTACTGACTTAAATTTTTGATCCTTTCTGGAGCCATTTGCGAATAAATCCGTAGCAAAAATCCGGGCAAACAAAATATCTTTTCACTCACACATGTCATAATTCTTGACCTGACTGCGCTAGAAGGAGGGTTATGTTTTTATAGAGCTTACTCGCAACAAAATATAAAGAAGTCTAAAACATTATGTATGCCAATTTATTAATAATACAACCTAAACCTGAAAATATAAACTTGTCAATTAAAAACACACATTTTCCTGTCCTTCCATTTTTTTAACGAGACCGGCAAACACACCACTCATTAAAACTTTGCATTCAAAAGATATATTTACATACTTATTTAAGCCTAAATTGGCAACATTAATCGCAGTAATAAACGCCATACGAATAACTTAAACTGCTATACTCAGAAGCGTAGTTCAATAATTGCAGCATTACAAAGTTCAGGTGAAACCAATCTAAGATTTATATTACATTGTTTCGCATAGATTAAAATACGATTTAGTATACCTCGCGCCGGCGGTGGGTTAAGATTTTATAGTGCTGATAATACCCCTTTTGGAGTGCAAGAACTTAGCTGTTTTCATGGAATTCTAACTGTGAACTTAGAATTATAGAACTAGACGGGAGACTTTTCAATTTATTACGCAAATGTTTATTATTTTTAGAATTGTAAAACATTTTTGTTTACATAGCTATATCCTGACGAGTTGGTACTGTGTTGCTTAATTTTAGCTTCGAGATAAAATATTTCCGTAACTAGGATTTTGAAAAAAGTTTGAAACAAAATTTAGTGTTATATTTAACACACTTATTAAAATATTTGTTCCTAGTAGAACATAAAGAAGATAATAATGATGTGTATTTAAAACTACACTCACTTTTCCACCCAATCACCAATAACTAACTCTCACTATAATAACTTTAGCAAATTGAACTGGTAGTGCCCACTTACTTGCATCCTCGGATCATTAATAACATCCTTACCTGTCCAGCAATGCAATTACCAGTATCCGTTTTCGTACAAATTGACACGGTTACAAATTGCTCGGTATTAACCACTCTATACGACTCCCGACCGTTCGAACACTCGGTGCTCGACGAACGAACAAACGGACAAATAACGCAGTGTGCTAATCTAATTACTTAGCACAATGTCTTATTTGTAAGTTTTTGTTGCGCAATTAAATGCGGCTTCGTTCCGCGTGTAAACAGAGATCGGCGCGGGCGCACCGATTTGTTACAAAAGCGATGCAATTTTGCGCCTTTATTTATTGATTCGTATTGCCCCGTTTGAATTGAGTTAACGTTGTTAATTAATTTGATTTGTTCTTTAATGCTTGAGAGTAAAATGTTAATTACTTGTCAAGCCAGTCAGTGAGTTTTATATTCTCGTTTGAATTAAATGAAGCGGCGATGCCGACGTTTTGGATCACCGAGCAGGGAAGTGAAGTAATAAAACTAGTAAAATGTAATTTAAAGAAGTAGTATAGAACATCATTTCTTAATCATATCCAAACACAATAAAGACAAGACTTAATTACAATATTAATTACATTTTTATTTAAAAAGTAATTAGAAAAGAACGACATTTTTTTATAAGAAATATCTCAATGTATTATTTCTAGTTGACCCAGTCAAACTTTATACCGCCTCGTATCTAATTTTCTGAACCTCTGCAAGAATTTCAAAACCCAAATTGTTCCAACCATTCTCGAATTTTCGTGAGACTAACGAACACCAATTCATATTTGTATAATAAGAGGAGAAGATTTTCTGAACTAAAACAAAAAAAGACAAGCACAGATCGTTCGTAGATCGGGCTGCGCGTGCGTTTACACCGTAGCAACAATTAAGACGATTAGCACGCGTCATTTGATCAAAACATGTCGACTCGTCAGTTGAATGGTTTCGTAATAACTATAGACTTGGTAAACATGTCTATGGATGTATGTAAAAACTTGATGAAAAAGTTTTGAGTAATGTGCAGAAGATTAGGGGTTCCGTTAGTACGTAGTACGGGCGCGTACAAGGTATGAATAATTAATATTCCTTACAAATATAAAATTCCTCACACATTCACACGACGTCATCTAGTCCCAAACTAAGCAGAGCTTGTACTATAGGTACTAGACAATTGATAAACATACTAATATACTTTTCTTTTGTAAAAAAAATAAATAAAGTAAATTAGTTGATGAGTGTTTGCGGATAAATTGGATGCTTTCATGTTATATGTATCATTTTAATTACTCTCGTCACATTATACGATTTAGGAATCACATCGCTTGGAAAGAAATAACGATTCATCCAAGAAGCTTATTGACTTATCTACTACTTAGCTTACAGAAATGATGATGATGATCACCTACGAATAAGTTCCAGTAAATTTATTTGGGTAGATAATTTCATACAAATTCTGTTTAATTTTTTAATGTATTGGATAGATAGTGGCTATTAGGATATTGTGAAACAGGCACGAAATGTAATTTCCTTCTTAGCAAACTTTACTTGTACTTAATTAATTTTATGAAGTTTTTAAAATAAGCATTTGTTTATTTAACTTTATGCTAATTTGAATTTTAAACAGTTCCTAATAACTTAGAAGTTGATGTAAGACATTCCTGCTGGAATATTAAGCAACGCACAGTTAAAATAGAGGTCTAAACTCCATTTGAACCCAACGTCTTAAATGTATCTCACGCTATACCGTTCTCACTCAAGCTAATAATTGTATAGAAGATAGACTTGCCTACGCAAATTCTATAAAACAAGTAAGCGTGATTGCACAAAATCAATTATATACAACATTCCCATTTAGTTTTATAACTCCAAACCGACATAATAACAATCGAAATTCACACTTATCTCGTATGAATAAAATCTAAAATACAATAGCAGAATAAACAAAGCATGTAGTCGGTCGAATTCGTTAATGTAATCAGTGTATGTTGTTTCAATTCCTACTTAAAATTATTCAATTGCTTTAAGGTAATTATAGCTGAGTTACGATTGAAATCTACATGGTTTAAGCTCGAGAAGTGTCAAGGCATTAATTGCTATGAATACTGAATAGTTCAAATGGTCAGATCAAATTGTATTGCGACTCCGAGTCATACATAAGCCCATTGAGTGGATGAATTTGTCACTAATTTATAACCACCTTTTTCTAAAACGTGGTTTTTAAAAGTACCGGGTTAAGTGCTAGATTTAGACTTTAAGACCATTGTTTTTCAAGAGTCTTTGTTCAAGGTGTCGTTTTCAATCTAGCACTAAAGCGGGTCTGAAATGATGAGGCTTTTTTATATAAACAAGCAGGTTAAAAGATTAAAAAGAAATTTGACAGATTAAGTTAGGTTGATGTGCTGGCAGACAATTCACTTAAAGATTACCTACTAACAGAAAATTCCAGAATAGATACAAAAAACACAGTAAACAAAAAAACATCTTCAAAATTAATTACATGCACATCACATTGATTTATTATCATTAAAATATCATAATGGTATCGGGCACAATATAAAGAGTACGTTTAAGCACGTTTTACCCAAGATATTATTAATGGCATTATTCAAATTCCTTTATTAGATTAACAGTGGGAGCCCTACTGTGTCGAGAATGCGAAATGTATGAACTCCTTGTTTTAATACGCTTATGTATTATTTTTAATGAAATATTACTTCGGAATAAACGTAAAACTGTAGAGTTTGCATTAAAATTACGCTCGTATTACGTTGTTTTATGATTATGGTTATCTTTTAATAGTTATCCTTTGTAAATTAATGAATTGTCGGTTAGAACCTTTATTGTTTAAATCTGTTTGTTGTTTTGATATTAAGTATTTGATTTTCTTTATGTTTAACACTAGAGTGCACGCGCGTTCTACTATAGTAGAACGCACTTACTTATTTAATTGCCATTAATTCATCCTCACACCTGACCCCTTTCGCTCCTAGATAAGCCTCGTCGACAAAATCCCGGAATGGATTAGTACGGCGCCCACTTGCAGCGTAAGCGCAACTTTATGTAATTACGTGTCAAAGTTCGTCTTCTACTATTGTAGTACGTGCGAGTATTGGCGTAATAAAACCGAATGTAAGTAAACGTTTTCTTTTTAGACTTTTTTAATCCATTATGTACAAAAATTCAATGTTTATGTTTTGACAAATGAACAATATATATAGTAATTGCTATTTCATATGTTATGGTGTTTTTATTACTAATATTACTTTGTTTCAGCGAAAAAATGGACCCAGTCATGGAATCTTGCGTGACTCAGTGGTTGCATGAAGAATTTGAGGACGAGGAAGTGATTCAAAGTGAATCGGATGGTGGGGAAGAAGAAGTACAACCGATGGACCTGGAAGACAGGCTTTTGGGGCATACAGATGAGGTGCCTCGGAATGATCCTCAAAGAATGGGTAAATGTTGCCTGTGCTCTCGAGCCCGAAATCGATCCACGAAAAAGTGGTGTAAGCGATGTGCCAGGTGGATTTGTCCTGATCACCAAGTTGTGGTCTATATCGAATGCGAGGATAGTAACTAATGAGATAGTCATCGCTTATTAGAAGATGTTTTTTTTGAGCTGATTTCAAACATGCCAAAAATGTTGATTATTTTCTGGATCTCGTAAATTGTTTCTAGTTTAAGTATTTTCTATTAAAACTGTAATCTTTTGCAATAATTGTGTGTAATAATAATTAGATGACAAACATTATTCAGTTTTATCATTTTAAAACGACCCATTTTTAAAATATCTCAATTATTTTTTTCTACTATAGTAGAGCATGCGAGCATCCATGTCAAAAGAAGAGGCGCGTGTACTGTAGTGTTAAATAAGTCAATTGTAATATTTGTCTAAAATCATCATGTTTATCAACTGTTTTATTTAATCCAAAATTGATGTCAGTGTCATTTAGGTAGTTTCTAAGAGAAAATCATCAATCGTTTAAACAAATTTTAGCAAAACTAAAAAGAATAAAAGTTAAATATTTGTTAAAAATCATCATGTTCTGAATAGCGCTTAATTCTGTTTTACTTAGTTCCAAATTGATGACTGTTTCATTTAAATAGTAAGAGAAAATCATCGATCTAAAATTATCAATCGTCCCAATATTTTTTTAGTAACGACGAATTAAGCAATGTATAAAAATATTAGTGAAACAATTTATTCAAAACATATGCACACGAAGAAGACATTGGAACAAAAGTATAATCAACACGCAACATTGTAAACTTGCATGTTACAAAAAACTTATTGAGCATGACTGACAATAAACAAAATACCTCATATTTTAGCAAACGTTCAGCGAAATACTTCACAGCTGGTATTAAAAATATATTTAATATACTGAGACAATAAAGTTTACCGCTACTGGCCCATAAAACACTATATTTACGCCAGAAAGATGTACGACTCACCACAGTCAAAATAAACTCTTAATTTTTTATATTAAGTATAGCCGTCATTGCTTCCACCACATACGGTGAAGTCATGACTTAAACCAATAAACATGAAATATCATGTGATCGTGAGACGCATGCGTGATTTCGACTTTCGTGTTACACAAAAATAGCTACACGCAACCAATATTGAACGTTTAACAAAACATAGATAAATTGTTAAATACACCTTTGTTGTTAAAAACGTACATAATAGGTAATTTATGCATCAGCGATGACTACTGAGGTCATAAGGCCAAAGAATGTCAACAAGACACAGCCAAGAAGCCTACAATGCTTGATAGATGGGAATGTTTAAACAAGGTCTGAAGATCAGAAAGTCTACCAAAACTTCATATTTTTTTTAAGCATTTTATTAAAAAAGGTAATAAACAGAATGATTAGGAATTTCAAAATGTTTGCTATTTAGACAATAAAGTGTTACTTAAAGGCATATCAACATTGCATGATCTGATTGATGAGTAATTATCGTTAGCCAACAAGATCACAGTTCCCAGGCTTACAATAGAGGTTAGTTATTAAAAAAAACTGTAAAGTTAAGATGTGGATAGATCCTACTAAAAACGGATTACAAATTGACACCATTGTTGATCACATCGAGTGACGGTGCAGTGACGATTTGATTTTTAAAACCAAATCCACAGTCCTGGTTGACAGTAATCACGTTACAACAATAATAAAACGGGGCTTACGGTCAACGCATTTCGATATCAGAGACACGATCTACTGCGTTCCATTTGTCAGGTGACTCAGCATTGTCGTTGACATGACGCTCTCAAAATGCAAATTTTCGAAAAACCGAACAATATAAATCTCGATCGGTCGATCTCGATTCGGTATCGTCTTGTCCCGCCAAGCAATTGAATTCAGTCGATCACTAATCGATGTCTTGTCCGTGATAGGCGCGGTCGGGGGCCGCGGCAGCAGGGTGCCGACTTACCACACAATCCATCGTTAACTTCTTTCTTTCTTCCATTATCGTCATCACTTACAATATCAACCCTACACGCATCTCTTTTAAAGTTCATAATATTTAATTCGATATTAAATAATGTATCTTTTTGTAAGTAATTTTCTACCGCATCTTCGTCAGCACGGCTGGCATAGTCATCAGCAATAAACACCGTAACACTTATTGTTAGAACATAAATTACGCTGTACGTGTTTTGGACTTGTATCATTTCAGAACTGTGTTTCGAATTTAACCTCATTACCTATCTTAATAAAGGATTTGCCCTTTCGCGCCGGCTAATCACAAATGAGCATGTAAAGTCTGTAAATTATGTTGCATTGAGTTCATATTACTGTTTTTTACTTATTGAACCAGAGGTTGCTTATTCATAATTAGCCCCCCTCGACGTTTATTACTTCTGTACGTGTAAATGAACGTGTGCAGTTCTTGATTTGAATGGTTTGTTACCTTTTATGCGTCGATGTCTATCAAATCGTTCTTTGTTGCAACTGACGTTTTATTCAAAGGGTCGGTGTTATTTGTGGTATCATAATGGGTTTCAATAAGATACCATTTATCATTGTTTGCTAAAAATTTATCGGCATAATAATTTACAAATTCATCGCAATAATCCTTTTTTAGTTTTGAACTTGTTTCCTTTATGTATTCTTCTGAGGTAAGACTATTAAGATTCATAATGTGCTGCATGCTCTAGTTGGAGAAGAATGATAGTCATCCATATTTCTCGGTCCCATATATAAAGTGTGGAAGGTTCGGCTGATGACGAGTGCAACACTGGAGTAGAGCCGCGCTCGTGGTCGCCCCCCGCCGCCGCGCACCAGGGGCCAAGCCAGCCCGCCGAACTAAATCAAATAATGACTAATCGATTCTCTCTTATATTGCACAGTAGGTACACGTCAAATGTTATTCCCTTTAATTTTTAATATTTAAGCGTTTTTGTTCTGTTTGCATAAATCCGAATTCGTTATAGACAATGCAATGATTGATTCGTTTTAATAATGTTTGGCGGTTGATTGATGTTTATTAGTTCAGTAGTCGGAGTTTTGGGAATCATTAGATGAGAACTGTGTCTTATGAAGAGTAATGATGGAATCGCTTTCGGTACTCAACTTAATTCGAGGTTTGACCGTCTGTTATTTATGATTCGGCTGTGTGTGATGTGTAGTGTACACTACATTGATATCATAAGTCGAATGCCTATCATCGTTGAAATCTTTGATCGCAGCTGTTAAGATTTTGTCTGCATTGCTTTTGTTTATTTGAATCTCGTATCTATTTATTTGATGCTTGAATTTTATAGTTATTAAATTCAATGATATATCTCACATCATGGACATTTGAAAAGATAATGCTTTTTCACTATTTAGGGTATGCACGCAGCTTACTGATTTATCAATTCTTCATCGAATTCAAGCTACTTTTTGTAGACACATTCAAGCTAGTAGTACTATTTTCTTAATATAATACTTTTATATGATCGTAATTAAGTGTGTCAAAAAAATATTGAAACCAAATTTTTCTCTTTGATTATTCATTGAATGGAACAGCATTTTAATACAAACATTTTGTTCAATTATTTCATCTATTCGTGACTACAAGCTCAACTATAATTTCATATTGTGTGACTAGCGCCCACGCAAATCGTTCACACTGGATTAACAGGTTAGATATATTGTTACCTTTATTTTTTTTCACTGATTTGCTCTTAAATATTAAACGGTCAATTATTTTTATTTGTAGAATAGACAATTTTATGATTCTTAACCATGACTTTTGGTCGCGTGGCTTTAAGGTTTATTGTTCACTCGTGTCTATATCGTGATGGCGTGATTGTAGGTACAATTATTTGCATACCGGATCTTTAAAAATTGCCGATCAATGTTCCGGTTTGCTGGCAGTGTAAGGTCAATCATCTCTATTAAGGTATAATGACGTCACCATTTTAATTGGTTGGCTTGTCTTCTTGGTTTCTTCAGGAATACCCATTTTTTTTAATGTGAAATTATTTTGTTTTAGTCTTAACCGACATTGTTTCCTGCTGTCCCATGTACGACTCTAGAAGAGAATTTGCTGTCTTAAAATTGACATCCATTGCAATCGACAATTTTCATAATCATTCTTCTTTCATAGTGTAGGTTTAGATCTGACCTAATAAGCGCTGCCAGTTTTCATTCGATGTTGTCATTTTATGAAATTTACCAAGACAGGGAGTTAAACCTATAGGATTTTTCAAATGGAAGTTGTCATATATACATCTATATGGCGCATCCTCATCTCTTTTTTTTTCTTATGGACATTGCTCTGAGTAAAAGTACGACCTATGCAAGGTAAGAAAAATCCAAAAAATATATTATAAATGTATGCCATTTTCATCGTAACTAACATTCAAACCAACACAATTAACTCGTAGTTACTAACTGATAGAAGGCATGATGTCAAATGCTCGTTCCAATTCATTACACAGATCATTCACTCGATCTGTAGTTATGTTACATTCTCTGCAGTCTTAGCATGGCGATTCTATATCTATTCTGTCAAGAAAAGACAAAGCTTTTTTTGTCAATGTCAACATGTCTTCTGCCCGAGCGTGACGCAACCTTTTATCTTGCATATAATCACTTGTAACCTTATAAATTTAATATATTTCTTCAAAAAATGTCAAAAGAAATCTTACGTCAATCTGTCACTATTCACACTATCACTTTCTACGGTTGTCATGCCAAGCTTGCTGGTGTGAAATTATACCATATTCAGACGTTTACTGACTGGAGTACTCGTATATCTACATAATTAACTTTATTATGTATCAACGGTAGTATATACCTTGGCGCCACCAAATAGCTTAATTTTCCAAAAGTAAATCGATTTCTATGCGATCTATTTTCTTCACAGTATGACGACTCGAGTAAGTGACTATTCGAATATTTAAATATCTTACATTCTACATATTATGTTCATAGAAAAACGTGTAGATCTTATGACTTTATTATAAACGTAAATGTCTTGAATTGAATATTGTTTATGAATATACATTTTGGTGGCTGTAACCTTTTCAAATAATATGTGAGAAAATTAATACAAAGAAGAACAGCTTATAGTTTCAATGAAAATAAAGGTATATGGTGGCGGGAACGCTCTAAAGATCGGGAGATGAGGAATTGAAATGGGGAGGCCTTTGCCCAGCAGTGGGACAGTACAGAACAAATAATAAAAGTTGGTATACGGTAAATCCAACAAGCAAGGATCATAACACAATCATGAATAAATTCTCACAGTGAATAAAAATACCACTTGTTCAATAAAAAATAACCTATGACTTCTTGGTCATGTTTATTATTTTCAAAGAACTACTCAAGAATTCATGCAATGTCTGCCAAATTGATCGCAATGCAGTTAGAACAACATGGTCCCTGAATGCGATGTGTACAAATAAATTTGTGTGAAAATACCAAAAGGTATTAACAGAGAAATCGTTAGCTAGGAAATCTATACTCTACGTAGTGTATATAAAGGTTAAATTGCAATTTTAGAATGATGTTCTAAAGCATTTTTCAAAGCTTGGCCAGTGATGCGAATCAGAATGTTCGCCGCAAGTTTGTACGGGAGTCGAGTGCAGGTGACAAATAGTCACGCCATACTGGAAAAGGTCGGGGGCGATGCGACACGTCGATGTTTTTATTTGTTTAAGTCGATGACTTAATATTAGTGGTGGGCAATATCGATACTTTTATTAACTGTAGAAGAAACATATCTAATTATTTAAATGATTGAAATACTCATTTATGCTCCTTCTCATTGAAGCTTTGCAACAATATATTTGACTTAAAGTGAAATTGTTACGGTATCCGATAAAAAAAAAAAACATTTATTAGTTCTACATGAATGCCATAGAAACAGCACTCAACATCGTGCACATAGACATATCGATAAATCTAAAACTAAACATCGATAAAACTCCATAAAGTCCACCCATCCCCTCATCCCTAGTTTTATAGATTCATATCTCTTAAATGTATGCAGTCAGCAGCGTATAATTCAGGATTACAAATTGTTTGTTTTAGGGAGAGACACCAAATGTATTGGCGAGATTTCAACTTAAAAGCCTGGTGATAAATATAAAAAATCCGATGAGGCATTGCAAGCAAAGGATTGTGGATTTGCCTCGCGACATTTTTTGTTTGGCTTTCAAAGGGTTTTTAGTAAATGTTTGCTGACAATGTTAGTTTTGCTTTTGTAAATGAGTTTGAGGTAATTATGTGTCGTTTAATCCTTTGTTAAGATACACTGATGAATTTCGCAGGTTTTTTGTGTATTTTTTTTTATTTGTTCGATTGTGGAAAGGGTCTTGTTAGTTCGTGATTGTGTGAGCTTGTGTGGATCGCTACTGCTATTGATAATGTTCTGGTTGTTTGTTCATGAACACAGGTTGTAATTGTGTTGCGCTTTGGGTTACAGCTATCTTTAGGGTTTTTATTCTACCTAGTAAAAACTTAACGTGTAAACAAAATTTCTTCTCAATCGGTTGAAGATATCTAACTACTTCAAAATTGAGTTAAAAGTATCCACCGTAACATATACATATATACATTTGCGAGTTTAATAAAACCTATTAAAACAGTGGAACTACTTAGTTATTAGTTACACATTCTAAATGTGCTAGAATATCGCATTGAGTCTGGCCTGGTTAATAATTAATTCATAAATAATATTGAGGCACAATTTGATAATAATTAATTTGCGATCTTGGGTATGCAAAAGTACTATACCTATTATATTCAGACAGGTTTGATTGTCAATGAAGTTATATGATAAATTATAATTTTATTATAATCGTTTCAGTAAAATAAGTAGTTTGGTACTCTCGTTACATTTAGTATATCTCAAAAAAATACATGAAAATATTAGGACAAGTTATGTTGTTCTATTATGTGATTTATAAATACCAAAAAAAAGAGTCACAAAATCTCTGCCATGGCGTCAAGAGAACACAATAAAAAAAAACATTTAATAAAATCCATCAAATAAAATATCGTTTACATAACATATCATAATAGAAGTTAATAAAATATTCCTTAACACATAACATAAAAAGAATTACACTCAATAAATAACTTAGACGCGTTTTAATCGACAGACGCCTTTTCACGAGAACACGTCATTTTAAATATAAAAATATACATAATAATAACAATATATTATTGCTTATTGACAGTGTTATAGCAAATTATGACTATATATGTGCTAAATTAGTTCTCGAGTTATATTGATGGAATGTTAGAAAAACATTTGATTTGAATAGTGTCTATTATTACATTTTGATTGTTTACTACTGGAGCGACATATATTTATTTTTAGATAAACCTATTTAAAAATACCTTATTTACTTCTACTTAGAATTATTTAAAACTAGCTGTACCTCGCGACTCACATGCCACGGCAGCACATCAACCTACCCCAATCTGTCAAATTTCTTTTATAGATTTTCAACCGTATCATAATAACGAAAGGTTGACATTAATTGGAAAAATTTGAAAGATTCGGGTAGGTTGACCTGCTGGCGTCCGTACCTAGAAAATTAATTGCTTGGATAAAAACTAGCCTACGTTCTTTCTCAAGTTTTAGACTACTTGTGCATCAAATTTCATTTATCTCATTTCAGTAGTTTTTGAGAAAAAGCGTGACAAAAATAACAATGTAAAATACCTTAACTAGACACTACCTTACCTATAACTTTTCACATTGAAGGCTGTCGACAAGTTCTGAAGTATAGCTATCTAATATTATCTGACAGATTGATTTGTTTTTCAAACGAAGATTGATCAATGGTCAAATTAGACATGACGTGATCAGTGCTGGACGTAAAATGTTTTAATATACTCGTAAATCTTTTTGAACTATGAATATGTTATGTATGAGCCTGAGTTGAATATGCAAGAAGTGTATTTATTTGAGTGTACTTAAGATATCTGTACAGGATACATAGAATAGTAAACGCTCTTTGAATTAAGATGATAAAAAAAATATATATATTTATTTTTGACTAATTAACACTACATTATGTTGCCAGTCGTATTAAAATATTTGATTCAGAATTATGGTGAAAAAGAGGGCTATTCTGAATAACCCTTGTTATTCTCATTCATGGAACATTTGCTGTTAGCTATGAAAACTAAGAAAAAACGTGAGTGATAATATTAAAAATATTCACAAATTTTTAGACTTCATACAAAAAAAATTGTCTGGCAGTCTGAATGCCACAAGGAATATTAAATATTCATTTTATAAACTAAACAACAAGAAAAATTCAATATGACTGGGAGAAGAATTTCAATCTCAAATAGTATTCTTAACTATCCACTAATCTAACTATAACTATCCTAAATATGAAGATATAAAGGTATCCTTAAAATGACAGGGAAGCATATCGCATCGTACGCCGAACGGTCAAAGTTGAGTGGTTGAACTCGAGTGACCTCGCCAATCCGTTACCGATGTGACTCAGGGATCAGGGGCTAGGCAGCTGTATAGCTTAATATCGATTTCAAAGAAATTCGACGTGTTAACTGTGGATACTATTTTGGGAACTTTTTTGTACTCATCACTGTTTTAGAAAGGTAAATAATTTTACTAACAATATTTTTAGGTACCTACTTGAGAGAGAAAATGAAATAAATTTTGATATAAATAAAGAAAGAGGTTAAGCAAATGGCAGCAAAGCTAGGTTTCAAGAAGATAAAGATTTTCCTAGCTTAATAGTTAATAAAATCAATAGAACAAGTTTCAAAGATACAAATAAATCAGCTGCGCCTTCAAAAGCTACTTATCGATCTAATGAACTAAAACAAGACAAAACTGGCCTCAAAATAGGAGCTCCATTTCATAATAGTGATGTTATTCAAAATGTTTAGCAGGTTTTAAGCTATCGATAAATTAGCCGCACCTAATTTACTCAGTCTCTTAACACTCCCAAACTAGATGACTTTGGCCTCAAAGAAACTGGTAAATTGTATTACAAATAGCAATATTACTTATGCAACACTTTAGTTACTTAAAGTTGGTCAAAAAAATCTAAAACGTGGATTAAGATTAATAATGAAAATTTTTTAAATTGCAGAAGTTATTTTTTCAGAATAAACACTGTAAAACTGCAAAAAATCTGACTTAGAAAGAAGTAAAAATATAATTAGGAAGGTTGTACAAGATACGGATAATGTAGGTATTAGCTGCACCTAGACCGTGGCGACTACAGTAATTTTTTTGTAGGGGCAATATCGCTTCTACACTTGCCATTGTTTGTTTGTTAGGTTTAGCGATAAAACTGACATAATGAAAGAAATAAAAATATGTACATTTTATAACGTAATCGCGCACGGACCGCGATGTTAGCAAAAGTATCGAGCTTGCTTGTACATTGCTAATATTAGGTATAAACAAGAAAAGATTAAAAATATTCCTTCCTATCACACCAAAAGCATTAAATCTCCAATCAACGAACACACACCTATAGCCGAAGAACAACGCGACATTCATCCCAAAAAAGACCCCAAGAACCGATTCGCAGCTAATTATCTCATGCATTAAAGCGTTCAGTTTAGAATAACAAAGTGATGGCATTCAAGACACGCGGGACATGGCCTTAGGCCACTGAGCAACGGCCGGCCGCACCATATTTCACGGTGCCGCTCCAATGGTTTCGGGAACACCCGCTGAGCTCCTGAATTAAGTAAAAACCTTCGAGCTCTTGTTTCTTGATACCTCTAGTTGGGTGTAAGGATCTGTTCTGCATGGGTGGTTTTGTCAAAAATCAAAAATTTTAGTTAACTCCCTTGCGAAGTGTTCTCTTGGATAAGTCAGAATTCGGAAAACGTTTCAATTTGCAGCATATTCAAATTGATTCAAATAATTTATCGTCAGAGCATTTTAGTTTTTTCTAACAAACTTGAACGTTAAATGTCCAGATATAAATTAAACTTCCTTTGGGTAGGAACTATAGCTTGAAATTGAAATTTCAGAACTCCAACATATTTTTCAATAAATCCTTGTCGAGAAACGTCTGTTACGTCAAATTTATTTTAGGATTTATCACAAATTATGTCAAAGAACTCTTCCTTCTTTGACATAACTTATGTACATATCTAGTAAGGATAAGTAAGAGTTTATACAAAATTGCAAAGATTAAGGCAATATCTTGCTGTCCGCCTGATCATCATCAAACACATCAGTTGAATGATTTTTCTTTCAAACAATAGTTGCTATTCTTTCTTCGACGACAATCCTCCACCATAAACAGACCCTAACCCTCCTTAATAGATGTCTCGGACCAATTTAACATTTGACGTGTTTTTAATTTAGCGGCCGCGCCCGCGGCACCCGTCCGACTGGCCACCTAAATAACGTACATATTTTACCAGAAATCATACGCCGCCACTCATTACCAACCTCATTTGAATATTTCGTGTTTATACTGGATATTTTGTTATTGTACCCCCTCTCTGTGATTTTGTATTCAAGAAGGTCAATTTGTGGTTCATCTCGTGTCGTCGTTTTAATCATAGTTTCTATGTGATTATTTTTGTTTGTTTTCTTTTGAACTCGTTTTCGGTGTTTCAAGTAATCTTAATGCCCCTACATTTTTAAGATTGTCTCTTGTAATATCATCGAATTATTTTTCTTCTGTATTGTCAGACTTGTTTTAATAACAATAATTAGCGGGTGACTTTCAATGTTTCTATTTGATTATATTAGGTGGATTCTAGAATTAAAAATAACTTTAGCTTAAAGGGATTCCGTGTTCCTAATAAATATTTGATTTAAAATATTACTTCGTTACGAAAAAGATGTAATTTCTACAACTAACCCGATACTCATAAAATATAAATCGTACGATTACGATCTAATAAAATATTCAGTTATTTAGATGTATAATTTCACGCATTTCTTGATCAACTTAATTAAATATCCAAATAAGAAACAGTCATTTAGCCAGATGCGATTTTAGCTTACCGTTTTAAACTAATCCAATTAATGATGCGATTAAGTATCGATTAGGGAATGATGAATGGTGTCGATATTCCTTATAGAGAATATAATAAATGATCTAATCATAACTTTCAAACGTGTTGAAATGTTTGAAGGCCCTACTTCCATAGTTGTCGTTGAACAAAATATAGAACAACTGATTATAATAATATTATTGTTGTCAATGATTTGAAAACTAATATGGTATGGTATGTTTTAATGCTCAAGTTGATATAAAGTAATCATCACATGCGAAATTATAAAAAAAAACTTGCTTAAGAGCGCGTATCCCGAAAGTTGGCAATGTCGCAAATAGCTGTCAAATATTTACACGTTTTAATTAATTTGGCCAATTTATACTATATGAAAGTGAGACATGGCTAAAACTATACATATATTCGGTGTTACGATATTAATAATTGCATTCTCTATTAACTTTCTTAGTGCACTACAGAGCATTATTTTATGTTTTCATAAAATAAAATTGAGAAATTAATTAAAACATGTAAATATTTGACAGCTATTTGCGACGTTGCCAGCTTTTGGAATACGCGCCTTTAAATTCATTTAGATCATTTTATATTACAAACACCACAATCTAATCTTCATCCAAAACCTTGACGAAGCATTCATAAAAAATCATTATAACTTCTTCGAAACCTTATAAAATGCCTCAGTCGGCGTCTCACTACTCAAGACGCAATTTTCTGAACTCAAAAACGCATTAATCAAACATACAAGTGACGTTTAGAAGTAGCAAAACAAATTGACAGTCCTTTTTCGAATATAAAAGCTTATTTATACCCTCTAAAGAAAAAAAGTTAATTAAGTTTTAATAGAATACAAAACGGGAGTGATTTTGGTAGCCAAAAATAGGCGGGGATGTTGTAAAATTTAATTATTTTTTTCATAATGTGGCTCAGTGGTTTTTTTGTTCGAAGAATTCTTCGTTTGAACAGGAAATGTAAACAATTAGTGGCATTTTCGTTTGAAGTATGATTTAGGAAATTAATGTGGTCATTGATAATGATAATTTAATCTATGAAGACGAAAAAAGCTTTCGGTGGTAAAAGTTATATGCATATTGATGCATAACTTCATTAATTTATGTTTAATAATGTCTATGTAATATTTTTACGCCTGCTGGTAGTTATCGTTAATTATATTGATTAGTATTCAATTAAATGGTAAAAGATAGATATTTATTTCATTGAATTTATATTACATTAATCTAAGCTGTTGGTTATCGGTCGGTGGTAGATTTTTAACCCACGCAAAGACATCATCTGCATAGATTTTTCTCAAGCTATGTTGTGGTCAGCTTCCAGTCTTAATCAGATGCATATGAGATCCAGTTTTTAACGTGGAGTGAATATCTGACCTCCACAACCCAGTTACCTGGGCAACCCGATACCCCTGGGGTAAGACTGGTTGTCAGACTTTCTGGCTTCTGACTACCCGTGATGTACAAATGATAGCTGGGACCCACTAATTTAGCGTGCTTTCCGAAACGCGAAGGAACTCTTCATGACAAGATAGTCGGTCCACGGACCAACCGCGCCAAGCAGCTTTACCTTATGATCGAAAGACCCGCGGTTACTTATCCACGAGCTCCTTTCTAACCTACACACAATGTCGCTGTTTATAAATGAAATAGTACTTATTCGAAAAAGTGTGTCCAACTGTAACTTAATCCCTTCACCATAATTTTAAGTACCAACAAATTCTCCAAAAAAACGTGTAACGGCGTACTTTTAAGCTTTAAAAATTTCAAGCTTACTCGAATATCGCCCAGTCGTTTGTTTGCACAGGAGTTTCTTGAAACCAATGTCACAATGGTGCATAAATCGACGCAAGTGTTGGTCGTATGTCGTGTCGGACCGACTTTATGTCTCCATTCAGACCGTCGTGGTTCAGCCGATGGTTTTCACTAAATGTATTATTGTATATCACCGCTGGCCCTTTGACGGAGGTCGCCAAACCTCAGGGCTTAATGATTTACAGGATATTAACGCAGTAATTCTAACGGAGAATTCGTGGATTGTCAAAAATACTTTATGGCGGGTGGCGAGTCGAATCGGTTTAATCTCATTCTGTCTCTTGACTAGTTTGGGTGATTGGATTTGCTTATAGTCGCTGATAGGCAGAAGAAAGTGAAAAGAAGAGAGGATTTTTTACGCATTTGATGTTAGATTTGGAAGATAACATGCACGGATGTTTTTTCTTCCCAATAAGTTGTTTTTAATTATTTGAGAATATGCGTTTTTTTATTTAAATTTTAGGCAGACGCCTTGAAAATAAAATTTTTGATATCGACAATCGCAAAAGCACGGCTTCGTTAGCACACAAACAGACAAATCGATACCCAATAGTGACGTGATCTTTATCGATACCGCGAATGTTTTAAAAATACTCGATCCTTAATAACTCGGTTTTTAATTGGTTTATATAAATCATCATTTCTCGTAACGACTTGCAGTGATTTACTCACTGCAATGACACAGGAGATGTCTCTTAAATCACGGGGATGACATTCCGGTGCAATGATATTCTTTTGTCATTTACTTTATGCGATTTTTTTATGAGATGAACGAGATTGAAAAATATGATTGTTTCTTGTTTCGCGAATGCAATCTTCATCAATAAGAATTCGTATTGTACTTTTTGGTGAATTGATAGCTGCTTAGTATTCAGATGCAGGACCGAAATTCACGAGTTTTCCGAAACATGTGTATCAATCACCAACTTCCTAACTCAGGGCTACTTTGTGAAAGTTTGTTGAAACCAACAAAGCGATTTCGGCCCGGTCTTGGAATTGTACCCGAGACCCCGTACCTACAGTCAGTCGCGCTATACCACTGTTGGACTATGTCAGCCTTCTGTTGGTTTTAGGCCTGCATACCACTGGGAGTCAATCGCTGACTGTCATCGACACACAATTGCACCTTTTACACCTTTATTAATGTTACAGATACCTAAACGCACTTGACCAGTATTTTCTTCACAACACAGAACTTCGCTTAAAATCAAAGCGAATTCACAAATATCAACAGCATTTTTTTTCATAACCCAACCTTTTAATATAACAAACTAAATCTTCAGCGAGCTTATTGTAAAAAACACAAAGCCATTATTTTTCCTATTAGTTATACACACCATTTCGAAGTTCATTAAGCATCAAATGGACAGACAGGTCATTTCTTTTACATTGTTTGTCTCCGAGAGGCTCGCTCTAACTAGTGTTTGCTTCTCAATTTGGAACTGACACATTGAAACAAAGAAATTAATTGATGTTGTAATGAAGGTAAGTAATGAATGGGTGTGTAGAGTAGTGTTAGAACAGAGACTTACGAATATTGACTGTTTAGATGTTTTATGATAGACAATATTATTTTGAGAAGTTTATTATGCTAGAATTTGGTGAGTTGTTGAAAAGTTGGTGCATATTAAAACTACTTTTATTTGTTTATTCAAAGTTCATACTCTTGCAAATTTATAAATGGTTTTCTGCAGCAAAAAAAATAAATTTTCTGTTTTTATATTTCGACAAACTTATATCCTTTAACTGTTATACATAGTAGGTTCTATAGTAGGTACAGACGCAGCACATCTATTTACTACAATCCTTCAAATTTCCTTAATAGATTTTCAACTTTATCGCTGAGGCGTATGGTTCAAAGGTGATTGGGAAAATTTGACATTTTCGGGTAGCTTGATGTGCTGGCGTCTGTACTTAACTGTCAACTTAAGATTCCGTTACGGATAATAATATTTTCTTAATTGTCTTAAATCTTTTTTATACGTTAAGACCCCGTACACTCTGTCCCACAACTTCGTAGCTACTCTGTACATCGATCAGATCCATCAAAAATGGCTTCAGGCAGTCCTCGTGACTTCTGCGATTGCCCTCCGATCTTCAATATATAATGTTTGTTTTTAATTAACTGACATTACCTATCAGTTACTTTGTCAATATTGGGCTGGGAACATGCTTTGTTATGTACGCCAAGAACTTTAATGTATGGATAGGTACTCTTGCTTGAATAGCTTTGTCATTATGCAGAATGTAATTTTTACTGATGATACATTTCTAACATACACACTGTGTTTCCGATGGCACGTTAACCTGTAGGTCCCGCTGTCATTGAACATCCTTGGCAGTCATTACGGGTAGTAGATTGTCATATATTTAAAGTGACTGGCTTTACATGTCACATAAAAGTGTTATTTAAATATAACGGTTACCGTTACTAAAACGTATTTAGACACTAGCACTATCAGCCACCCAAGACTGTATATCTAATCAACTTTAAACCATATCCTTCAGCTATAAAGTTGAAAATCCATTAAGAAAATATTTATGATAATTTCAGACAAAGGCGCTTGTTTTTAAAAAAAATACGAAACAGATCACACTTAATCTAGTTAAATTAACACCTAACAAAAATATAATATCCAAATATTAATAGCTATATAAATCAAACAACATTAATTTGCAACCTTAAACTAGATCACCCGTCATCAGCTGTTCTATATCACTAGTTTTATATCCCTGCTTATACCCCAAGGCGTAAGCGTGAACGACACATTAATTAGCCAACATTACCATCAGTTAGCCCCATAGATGGCTGCAGTCTATGGCAAGACAAATGGCCAGAGATTCTGGCTGGCGTAGCGTGGGAAATGATTTACAGCTATCGAGAAATCTAGATAATTCTATGTAGGTAAGTAGTTATTAAATTTTAGCTGTTTCTGAATTTGGTTTAGATCGTTATTTGTGTGATCTGTTTGTAACTAGATGCTACGCGTTTTTTTATACTCCTAGTTTAGTTTAGTAATTTTATAGGCCACGGAATGTGTATTTCCTTATGTTTCATTTTCCTCATGTTAGATTTTTCTGTACAGACCAGCACACCAAGCTACCTGAAACCGTCAATTTTTTCCAATCGACTTTGAACTATATCTGTGAAGCAATATGAAGCAACATATCTTCAGCGATAGAGATGATAATCTATTAAGGGAATTTGACAGATTATAGTAGCTTGATGTGCTGACGTCTGTACTATTATATCGATCGTGTATAATTATTGTGTATGCATCTTCAATTACGCAATCAAACGCATTTTTTTTTCTTCTTTGTTCCTTTATTAAAATTTCATTTCGCTCAACGTAAGGTATCCTACACTTTGTGTGTTGCCCGTCTTTCTAAAGTTTTCGAGAACCTATTCATATAAAAAAGGACAATATTAATCAATTATAATATTTTTGATCAAATGATAGTCACAAAATCACAACCAATTTTCTCTTTCTAAAATCAGGCCATCTGTTCCAACGCTCTTTAGCACATCAATGGCACAGTAAGGCAAAAATCGAGATGCCCCAATGAACCTCAGGTCAGATGGTAGTCACGCGTTACTAAACTGGAACTTCAATAACTCTTGAGGAGGTCTGATCGTGCACTTGTTAGCAAGAACACCTCTAGACTGTCGTTTGTTAGAATAATGGGGGCATCTATATGGACGTATACAGGTTTTACCTCGTGTATGAATTTGTTGTTTCTCTTATGATCTCTTTTGGGGGCGGGTGATAATAATGGAATGACATCTAGTAAGCTTTTACATACATTTAAGGAAATCCAAAAAATATTGATTGAATAGGATATTGTAGTAAAGCTAAGCTACTTCAATCAGTCAAATGTCCTTGATAGATTTTCAACTTTATCGCTGAAGTATATGGTTCAAAGTTTAATGAGAAAATTCGACAGTTTGGGATAGCTTGATGTGCTGGCGTTCGTTCATAAATATATTGAAGTACGGACTTAGATGATAGAATTAACAGCTCCCTTTTAAATTTGATCTTTATTTATTACCAACCTTCATACAAGAATATGTGTAGGTGGTAGAAGTATTGCAGGTTCTACTAATCTACGCATTTCGTTACTAAATAACTAACTAGGTTAGGCCTAACAGTTAGTTAGATCAAGAATAACGTAAACTCTCATATAACCACGAACATTGGTTTAAACAGTTTTATATAATTTTTCATTGTCAACAAGACGCTGTTGAAAATTTGTGGGAATACTGCAGAATGGCCCGAGGGCAATTCTAATAGTTTTTGCTTTAACCTACAAAGTTAATAATGCTATTATAACGCTCTTATGAGTAAAGAAATAAAGGCTATATTTGAGTGGTGGAAGGTTGAGTTTGTGTGGGAAGGGTCGAATCGTGGCCTGGCTATTTAAATTGAGCCTCCTCCAGTAGAGGTGAACACAGCAGGGAGTACACCCTTAATTGGGAGCGCAATACGTTACATCCTCAGGTGACGGTACGATGCCTCTGACGAGAATTGGTGTCGATAAATGGAATTTTAAATACTTGTTCTATTTTATCTTTATGGTAGATCTTTTGTCAGCTTCGGTGGAGGTGACCTTACAAGGTCAAATGAGATTTAAAGACTGAGATGTAGACGAAGATTGTATGACAGAAATATTTGGGAGTTCAGTCTTTTCCCTTTACGTTAATACATTATGTTATGCTTTATATAATTACAGTATATATATGAGCTGGTCCCCACGGTTGCACCCGCCGCCCGAGGGAACTCTTCCAGCACCCGTCAAAAAAGTAGCCTATGTCCTTTCTCAGACTCTATACTAAATCTCTCATCATCATCATCACAGCCTTTTTATCGTCCCACTGCTGGGCACAGGCCTTCTCCCCCACGGAGAAGGATTGAGCGTTAAGCTCTACTAAATAATAAAGACTAAATCTCTACCAAAATTTATTTAAATCGGTTCAGTAGTTTTGGCGTGTAAACGTGACAAACAGACAGATAGACCTAAATTCGCATTTATATTAATAGTTAGGTAAGGATATTTATTTTCTCAAAGTAAACCAATGCAATACTAAACCATAATATTTTTTTCTTATATCTATCATATGCCAATCCTCACCATTAAGACTATAGGATCTATACACGAACTACGCTCATCATTATACACCTACATTATCATTTTCAATTGGCATCTGTTACATTAACATTCAGTCCCGATGCAGTGCTAATGAGTGTCATTCCAATTTATTTGTTACATTTTAGCAGAAATTACACCTGCATCGATCTATTGGCGAGCTTAAGCAGTCAATTCACACATAGGTGACCATATTATATAATCATCATCATCATCATCGTCACAGCCTTTTTATGGTCCCACAGCTGGGCACAGGCCTCCTCTCCCACGGAGAAGGATTGAGCGTTAATCACCACGCCTGCTAAATGCGGGTTGGTGATTTCAGACTTTATAGTCCAGGTTTCCTCGAGATGTTTTCCTTCACCTTTTAATCAGTCATTGGTGTCCAAGATAAACTTAGAAAGTACGTATAACTTAGTTACATTGGTACTTGCCTGACCTGGAATCGAACCCACACCCTCATACTCGAAAGGCTGGTGCTTTAATCACTAGGCCACCACGACTAACTATATATAAGACAACATATAAATGGTTCATCTGCCTAGCCTTTCCCTAAGCGATAGGTATTGGGGACGGCTTTTAGTCTATCCCGATTCAGCAACCGCCGATATCCCTTGGTAAGACTGGTTGTCAGACTTTAACGACTGCCAAAGATGTATAAACGACAGCCGGGACCCACCAATGTAACGTGCCTCCCGAAATATGGAGGAACTCGTCATGAGGAGATGGTCGGTCATTCATCCGCGAACCAACCACGCCATGCATTGCTTAGCCTTATCATCGGTCGACCTTTAGCTTTTACTTAGATATGAGCTATTATATACATGATTATGAAACTTAAATAGATTATATGCACAGAATAGATAAAGGAAAATCTCTGCATGAACGATAGGTACATACACTAGAATGGCCATAAAAATGCCAAGTCCCCGACAGAAACAAAAGACGATTGTCATGTATAATTCAGATAGTTAATGCACTCATATTGTTAGACATAGCTCGAACAATCTCAACATACAAAAGATAGGATTTACTGTCAAACACTTGTCTAACAGTGAACAAACATAAAGGTACATATTTTATTTAGATGTTTAGTCCAGAAACGCGTTTGTCATAACTAAACTGGCCAATAGATCAAATTGATTGCGCAACATCTAATTTACATAGCATTAGCACCAGCTTTATACAGGTCCTGCCATGTTCAACTGACAAATTGTTCCGCATTATGAATTTGTAGACATTTACCTGCATTTGTCGAACAACAGATGATAAATTATGAGCAATTCGTATTGTTGGATTGAAAATTAATGTCGCTGTTGAAATAAAGTTTGGATTACTCAAGTCATATTGTTGTTGAAGTGAGAAACAGTTATTGTTTGACTTCTTCTTAAACATTTTATCGTCCCGTTTTGTTAGAATAAAGTGCTATTTAAAACTCAAATCAATAAGCGTTGTTAAGAATCTCAACAACTTCCTGAAGTTATACATATACCCGTGAACCTGTCTAGCAAACATTTTATAATTGAAAGCTTTACGTGTAAAAACCGTACAAATATTTGCTTTATCATAGTGTCCTCTAATAAGCTTTGGGAAGGCATTGTCTGGTGGTGTCGCATCACTAGCAAATATTACGACTTCCTTGTACGGGACAATAGAAATAGGTATGGGCATCTATTTAGTCGATAATTTACAACACAGATATTTTCCAACAGATATTTCTTGGTGCCTTTTCTTCGAGGAAGAGTTTGCCATTAAAAAGAAATAAAATAGTTTTAAACAACTTTATTGCTATTGTGATTGAGGCTTAGTGAAAAACTTCTTTGTCATTTCTTTTATAAATTTATATCTAAATAATGATGCTATTGTCACTGTAGAAAATTGAATATTTTGTGTAATTTTCTCGCAGTGATTAAAAATAATGAATGATTAAGTCTGTCTATTAAATTGTTAAACAATTAACAAATATCTTCCTGTATATAAAATAGATGTGTGATTCATAAAAATCTGTAGACAGTTAGAAATACAGGAATCGAATGATCACCGCACTAACAGTGCAATCAAATATAAGAATCGACTGTTGAATTGGACCTTCCCGCGTGTCTTTAGTAATTGCTCTTCGCACCCAGTGCTTCGTATGAACCGTGTCTTGCTGTAATAAAACACACTCGATCATCGACGAAGGTTTATTAGAAATTGTCCAGACTTTCATAACTTTGCGGTAATTTATAAGGTATCTCTATTACCTGCCACGTTTCGTTCGCTTGAGTAGATTTTAACGCACGTCTGTCGCGACGATGGCTAACGCTTTGCTTCGTAAAGAGCCATTGTTTAGTCGATTATTTTAGTTGAAGATTTAGTTTGCGTTTTATATCCCTTCTTTATGTTTGAGCAATAAAGGAAAGTTTGTTACAGCTAAATAATAATTTTGTGTAATTGAATTCGAAGGGTGGCTTAATGGGCAATGCCACATTTCTCTGTCGATTGCTTGCTGTCGAATAAGAAAATCCTTCAATGACTTAATTGCATCACCCATGTAAAATATTAATTAGTAATTACAGATGCAAATTTGAATTTTCCAACAACTAAAAAGCTACAATCATCGGCCCATTCATTCGTTACCGCGTGCACCGAACACGGTTTTTATTAAGTTACTCGATACAGATAAATGTAACGAGTAAATGTATTCAAATTGATGATTGATTCGAACACGTAACAACATTGATTGAATAGAGATACATAACATCATTGTCGTTATGTATCCAGGCAGATGTTAACCTTTTGACCGGTGTCGACAGATAGGTGTTCAGTTTAAGCCGTGTTTTGATTCAGTGTTTTGAGTGATGCGCTGTGTTTGTAATCTGATGGACGGAGGTTGTGTCAGTCTGTGTCCACCCTTTTTCTTGTGTGAGTATTATTGACGTAATGTTTTGACGTCATGGTCGTGTTAATATGTAGTTGTGTTGTGCACGATTTCATTAGAGTTTATCGACAATAGTTTGACGTAAAACTTATTGGGTAAACACATTTTTTGCTCGTCACTTTAATTAAGAAAGCTTGCGTGTGGAGTGTGAGGATTTATGATTATTATGCTGCAAAAACTATTTTGAAATAAAAGACAGTTGTCCATCTATTTTTTTGGTAGGAATATTCTATTTCACAGTTATTTTTAGCAAAATATTTCCCACCGATTCAATGAAATAACCATGTAAATTCATCATTTAACTTCTATCATCGACAAAAGAATATAATATTCATTTTTTTCTTTACAAAAGCAAGCCGCCAAAAGGTGGCAATTAGTGACAGGTGCTCTCATTCTAAAAATAATATAAATTATACTTTTTTGTGCCACTTCAGGTTGAAAAAAATATATCTTTGTTCTTCTGTACAAAGTTTATCCCAACACCCTTTGTCAATGTCATATTCGCTACCATTTTGAGAATACAATGTATGGTGACACGAGGGGGTGTGTTGGTAGGTTGGCCATTCATTTTTACTTTTGAAGACAAGTCCTAATTTCAGGAAACTTATAATTGCATACGTAAGTATCTAGTAGAGCATTTTTTTAAATGACATCTCTTTATGGACAGTATATTAAATGTTTGTTTTCCTGTTGTCTAATTGGCAGATTTACCAATTTAGTTACACTATGCACTATGTAATTTTTGTATCTATTACAGCGCTCGTTACATCTGATAGTATTTTCCTTATTGCTGTAGAAAACGTTAAAAGACAATCACGAATTTCTGTAAGATTTATAGCAAGATTTCTTATTATGCTTTATCAGGTACCTACACCAATTATTACAATTATGATCTAAAAAAAATATTAAATTAGGTGACAGAATAAGCGGTATTATCAATAGCAGCGATATCTTTCAAATAAAGAATATAAGGCAAGGTGTACACTTACTTCTGCTGGGGTTACGGGTTGTTTGCCACAATTAGCGCGGCCCTGATACACAGGGACCTCCAGAAGGAACACAGTGGCCACCCACGGGAGGGGAGGGGATCATTTGATGATTTACCATGAAAGAAACGGTGTACATTACATTTATACCCCTATTTAAAACAAAGTAAGCCAAATAATATTATCCTTATTTTGTAAATTCATGGTGCACCTAACAATCTTAAAGTCATGATGACCTCGACGAATTTGAAGGGCTGCATCTCGCAAAGATTTTTGATGATTTTTATTATAATGCTCTCCGTTTTTGCTACTTTACCAAATGCTTATTTTTTTGTAATATTTTTTTCTCTTTATTTGTGCGACGGCGACTCGAAGTCTGTCGTTTCACAGACTTTTTGTGGAAATAATTTAATAAACTGCCTTTTGTTGGTTGGGTTAGAGAAATAATTAACTGTGTAAAAGATATATGCTATGTTCTTTTTTAATTTTACCACCTGTTTGTATCAAGTCAAATGGTTATTTTTTGCTATATTATTACAAGTTGCAGAAGAATTACATACTTTTTATTAAACTGGCCAGAATTATTTTTGAATAAATAAGTTTTCATGTTCATATTGTCAAGATCATGAAACGAGGAAGGTTTTGAGCATGAACGTAGATGGATATAGAAAGGGGATGACCAAAGAAACGAAGGATGGATTGTGTGAAAGATGATATGGCTAGAAAGCATTACTTGTAAGATGACGAGAGATAGAAGAGTGTGGAAGAAGAAAACATACTGCGGCGAACAAAAATTTGGAATAAGGACAGGAAGATGATGACAAAACTGCAAACAAAGATTGCTGTTGAACATACATACGTACCTAACCTAAAACACAGACATAGAAATGTTTGTTTTTATAAGTTAAATAAGCTCTTAAACCACAGTGTTATTATTATATTATTTTAATAACAATCAATAACAATATTTCATATTTACAATCATTGTCTGCCCACGTGCCGAACAGATAGATTGGACACGGATAACGTACGCCTCTTCAAATGTATTTTTAAAACAACTGCTCTATTGAAAAACATAGTTTGAGTATTGTAACTATGAGTTAGGGGTCTTTTGATCATTACAGCAGTATTATAAAACCGATTACTAAATATATAATTTTTGCACTGTTGTCATCTTCTAAACATTTTGTTCTTTTTTGAATAAATATCTTGACGCGTGATGATAAGTATGAAAAATAGTAACTCTAATTACTCCGTCTTTAACAAAACAACATATACTGGCCACGTCTTTAATGCTTTAAAATACGACAAAAAATACTAGTAAGTAGTAGTAGTAGTAAAACGCACTAATGTGTCTAGACTGGGAGCTAAAAGCAACGTAACACGAAATCAATGTATTTTCTTCGTTCTTAGTTTGAGGGAGAAACGAAACAATACTTGTCTAGTATTTCAGGCTAAACTAAAAGGCTCACAAGGCAAGAACAAGATTGAATTAACATATTCCAGTTCAGCCTTTATTATTCAGCAGTCATTTACAACGAATCCAAATTCATGTCACTGACGGACACTCATTCCTTCACCATAAAAATATCTCACACAATATAAACTACCAAAACATACAAAAATACTTTTGAAATTACAAAAACTAACATATTACTTGTGTCAAAAAACTCTAAATATGAATAAAAAAACACACACCGTTTGGTCACACTAATCATAAGCAATTTAGTACAAACGCACGAAATCGGGGCAAGCTTAGTACGATGTTAATGTTCTCAATTCTGTTTAGTTGATTTCTATAAAATATTATAAATGAGACGGCTACCACTAAGAGAATGACCAAATATTGTATAAAGCAGTATGGTTGGACGAAAGTGACGGTTCGATTTATTTTTTAATTGTTACGAGAGCATGAAAATATAATATATATTTCATACTTGTACGTGGGTGTTTGCAAATACGCAAAATTTTATGACATGAATTGTTTCGAAAATGTTGAAAAAGAACGAGAAAAAGAAAAAGTATTTTTAATAAATCCTGATATTAGCCACTTGTTTAATTCAAAGCAATTGTGACTGAACCGAATTTATGATTTATTTGTGTAATTGCCTTGCGAACTTAAGCAAAATCAATCGTCGATCGGGACTTTCTCAAGCCATACACCTTACGCAATATGCATCCAGAAAAATGGAATATTCTTTATATTTTATTCACCGCTGGAGCTCAACAGGTAAGCATGAATAAATTCTGTTGCCGATGACAAAGCCGACACAGTCCGACTACGTTTTTCATAAAGTGTCGGCCTGTTAAACATTTTTTATTTGGCCATTTGCTACCAACCGCGTTATATGAAAAATGGATCGTAACATCGTACCCTTTTCTCGTGTTTTTTTACACCACCTTGAATAAATCATGTCATTAAAATTTAATAGTCACGCCACAAGCCGGGTTAGTTAAATCTTTTGTTGTGTCGAGATTTCGAGTATCTTTTCATTCGATTGTTACTATTTAGGGCTATTGTGGCATCACTATGGTTAAATCGACTAAATGCCGACTTAATTTCATTAATCGACTTCTTTGTACGAATTAAGATTTAATTGAGTCAAGCTCACCTTTGTTAGGCTTTGTGTTGAAGTATTTGAATGCGAGGAATTCGAGTTATTCCGTGGTCCGTATGCGCCTTAATGACGGACATATGTATTGGATCGCGTGCGCTTTGTGTTTTATTCGATTCTGATACGTCATATATCAAGTTATTGTTGTTTTAACAATGTATTGTATCGATTTTAGTGATTGGTTTCACTTTTTGGATCGTGTAGTCCGTGAAAATTAAACTGGTAGTATTAAATAACATCATATTAAATGTTCTACCTACATATGCCACTTCATATTCACATAGCTATTGAAGTATTTACCATACGTAATATTAGGTACACAACACGGTTTCTTAGAAAAGCCAAAATCATACAATTCTAAATTAAAGATTACCGTCACTGTCTTACAAGAATCACAAAAACAAAAATGAATCAACAATATTGGCACTATCAAAGCGATTTAAAATTCGAATACAAATTCGGTATCGATTTTTTCCGTTGATACCAAAAAGGTGTTGGGCGGGATCGCTAAGAGCGAGTCATGTGTGCGGTTTGCGGGGTCTGGGAGAGGCGAGGGGGAGGGAGTGCGCGGGCTAAGGGCAGAGGTCACTCGAGCCTCAGCTCTGTCTAGTGATGAGATTGATAGCTTCAATAATATTTATAAGTTTTACAACGTAAAAAGTTTACGATGATTCTCGAAATCTTTATTTGATAGACTTCAATTTTTGCGGGATTTATTTGGGGAAATTATTTTAGACTTAGCTGCTAATTTTTAATCGCAATCAAAAAATATCGGGAAAAGTGAAAGTGAGTGTAAGTGATTAGTAGAACTTTGATGAATGATATAATGATTGCATCTTAGTTGTCAGAGCTTAATCTGAGATGATTTCATTAATATCATTTGAGGTGTTTAGAAAAATGATTGATGTACGAGTACATACCTTGCCAAAGGTGCTGAAATCGGTTCAATCTGAGTATTGTTTAACACTTATGGCTCATTTGTCTGTCTTTATCTTTACACCTTACAAAGGTGTCCTACTATCAATTGTATAAAAAAAATCAAAGAACTAATACATGCACTGCAGTGATACATTTATCGATATCGATACTTAATGCAGCACACTGTGTCACCAGTCGAGACGGATGACGTCAAACTACTTTTATTAAATTACTTTGTCATAAAATATTTGAAACTGTACAGCTAAAAGAAAAAGTTAATGAAAAAGGCCGAAAAAATGTTATAAATAAGATTGTAAAAAAAGGTAGAATTATTTGAACAAACTTAACAATTTACTTTTTATCTTATAATGTCTCACTTACCTTACCAGCTTAGAAATCACAAAGTACAATCACGGCCATAAATATTCACTACCAAAATATAGTCAACGCTTCAATCTTAAATAAAAAAAACACAAACTAACCTAATACTTAATGACAACATAAAGAAACGCCTATTGCCCCGACGGACCTACATCGACGAGGCATTTATTCACGGTGTAAAATTTCAAAACATCACTGAATGGGATGGATAAAAACAAAATAAAACGATGCAATCTCAATGTTCAGTCGATCAGTGTATGCAAATAGGGATGTAGAGGAAAACAATGAATGGTTCCTGCTGATAATCTTTTGATTTAACATATTAAATTTTGATATGAGCAACGTGTTGCGTTCACCTGTACTTTTGTAGGCTGGTGAGAA
This sequence comes from Heliothis peltigera, assembly GCA_958496145.1. Lineage (NCBI taxonomy): Eukaryota > Metazoa > Arthropoda > Insecta > Lepidoptera > Noctuidae > Heliothis > Heliothis peltigera. The sequence goes on from OY292337.1 coordinate 7,052,052, forward strand.
AAGTATTAATTTTTTTTGGTCGGTTTTTTATATGGAATCTACAGATGTATTGAATGAACAAAATGTGCTTCATGAAATTTAAATTGAGAACACTCTCTTTTTTATATAAAAAAAAATTATAGGTTTCGATGTATTTATTGTAGAAAAACTTTATTTAAGTGATTTAACAAAAACGATATAACTATAGAAATACCTAACTCTGACAATGTATTCGTTTCTAAGGCTGGTTGGTGGCAAAACGATTAAAAAGAAAAATAATACCTAAAGGTTTATATTTTTTGCAAATGATTTATTGTACCAGAGATAAGATCCTAATAATTATAATCCAATTTAATTTCTGGGCAACATAACGAATAAAATCGCCGCCCCATATATCACAAAATAACAACCCAACAAATAACTAAAAGTACCATTTTAACAAAAGCTTTTGAGTCGTATCGTAGTATATGGGGCACATTGCTAATAACAAATCGTCCTTCTATATCAGCTAACGACAAATTTAATAGTTTACATCTGTAGAGCCTAGTTCTGTTTGTTACAAATATATTGTAAGCGAGTTATCTTCCCGAGACAACTAGCATTTACAACTTTACGCTCTAGTTAAGGCCGAGGTTGCAAGTAATTGTATTTCGTTCCTTGTATTAGCATTTAAAGCCGATGCAGGTTGTATTGAAAATCTTTTAAGTGGCTTTCAATGATTTTGATGGAGTAAAATGTAAGGTATGCCGTATTTACGATATTCTTGAAAAGGAATTTATGTATTATATATTTAGGAAGTAAGTAAGATTAACTGGTTAAATGTGTACATAGTTACATTTTCTTTTTAATATAAATTTATTTAAATTTATAAATACAATAAAATAAAAATTTTAATGAGAGAAAATTTCCTTTTTTCGTTATTTATCGTCATGTTTTTCGCTAATGATTGGTAAAAGTCCACTTCTTAATAGAATTTCTTTTTTCAATTCAAAAGTTACTACATAAAGTTTCTCAGTTATCTATATACTCGTATCAGTCGTTGTATTTTATATTTAAATACTCTTCCTACTTGTAGACCTCACCGAGCCAGAAAAGCTACTTACTGTAAAAATTAAATACTATACCTACAGCTTTAATTCCAAAATATTCTACACCTTAAGCCCGCGCTGTACAAGTGGAGCGATAGATGGCGCTCACAAATAGGCGCGCGCGCCGCTCCGGGGCAAACGCAACGAGCTGTCGACGCGCCCGACGAATGCACACCGCGAGTATGCCGCGTCAGTGCGTATCTGAATATTATAAACTTAATATTGTTTTATATAAAATTTGGCCAGTTAAAATCGAAACCTATTAGAAAAATAAAAAATGTCTTCTCCTCTTCCGCGTCTGTCAACTGTCATTAAGCTGAAAAACATTTGAACAGATATTTATACGCTTTACAGAGAGATACACCCAAGGTGGGTTTTGGGTACTTAGGAAGGCTCACAATAATTCACAAGAATTATAACCATATTTTTAGTTATTCATTCGTTTGAACAATAAAAATCTTTATATAACCATATAAAATTACTTCTGAATTGTACACTGTGATTCGAATTCTCTTTATTGGTGGTCTCCATAGTGAAATAGTGAAGCAATGTCAAAACCGCTCTAATGGCAGGTGTAGAGGGTAAGGGCTCATCTATATGTAAATCTGAATTTTGGCAGCAAAACATACAATAAAAACTTACAGGAACTGGCCAAATAAAGTGACCAACTTTGTTTTTAGAAAATTAAAAGAAATAATATGATTTGCAATTTTTTTATCATAGTATTATAAGAAATAAAATAGAGTGGTTACTTTAGAATTTGAAAAAACTTTACAACAAATTTTTTTAGTGTCACTTTCGTTCACAAAAGCATTATTAAAACTAACTATTTATAACAACTTATAACTAATTAAAAATACATTTATCCAAGGAACGATAAATTCGTTAAAATATTTCTTCAATCGAATGTTCAAAAAATACTTTAGCACCTTTATGCGCGTCGGACGCCCGAAGGCTTTGTAATATCGTTACAATGGCGTAGTTTGTCGAACGTTTGACGCGACCCTTGACTTATGCGCCCGCGTCGGCATCAAAACATGACCTGTCTTCTATATAACCTTCGAAGCGACAATTCTTCATTTATTAAAGTTTTGTATATTATGTTCTTGTAATAAATATCGTTGAGCAAAGTGAACTGGTTTGAAAGGTTGGTCACAGCTGTAATTTAGGTCCAAAAAGTATGTCATAAGAGGCACGGATGATTTTGAACCCTATGGAACATAATAATACGGTAGATGACAACTAGTTAAATTCATTACTTTTATTGAAATGTCAAAAACGATTACTCTCGTCACAGATTTTTCACATCAAGCCGTATACTTATTTCGGTTATATTATCAATAAAAAAATGTAAACAATTTTCGGTTCAAAACGATAAATGAAACTGTCATTATTTTAAGATGTTTAAATGGTCATCATCCCAATTATATACAAAATTTGTGCATCAACTATAGCACAATGTCATAGTCGAATGTGGAATGGATGAGTTAAATCAGAAGTCATCGAATCAATCCTTTTTCGTCTAGATTTTTTTACGTTTTTTTCCCATTCATCTGACACAGATCTTAGAACATCTTAATTACCATAAAGGTCAGGGTCACACCTAATCAGTGAGATGTTATCAAAATGTGGTTTTTAGACAAACGTTGATTGCTAATGCCTAGGAATTTTAACTGGCAGTTATGATTTTGACCTTGTTTGTGCAAATGATGTCATAGCATAAAAAGAAAATTGTGTTTGTATAGTCAGTGATTGAGGGTTTTTTTGTCTAATTGAGCAAAGTTTTTGGGAAATTATAATCCGTATAATTAAGGGAAATTGATTTGATTTCATCGGCTCACGATATTCGTCAGTCATGTTCACGTAAAAATGGTTAATCAGAAACATTGTTAGTTTTATTAAGAAAAAATGGACTTTATGGACTATCCTGACTTTATTATTCCTCGGGTATTAAGTAGGTATAAATCTTTCTCTAGACTTCTTGAATGTTAGCGAAAATTATAGGAAAATTCATTCAATAGTTTTTGACTTAATTGGTAACCGATAGAAGAAAACTTAGTACTTGAATATAATATAACAGTTTTATTTAAATGTATAATAACGTAGGGGCTGTGGACTGTTCGCTAGAGTATCCGCGCCCTGGCACACAAATATGTACCTCTAGAAAGAACAAAGTGGCATATAGTCACAGAAAATTCTGACACTTCCCCCAGCTGACTATTTCCCATGAAAAAAAAGTAGGTAGGTTCCTATAGTTGAGAAATATGTATATATTGAAATAATATCTAAACAAACGTGTACACCCACACACAAAATGTAATTCAATGTCGGGATTTGACCGACACGATGTTGTATCGAAATTTGAGCACACACGAGCCGAGATAAGTAAGGCATAGTTCACTTTGATGATCTGTTTATCCTACTCATATTAATAAATGTAAAAATGTGTTCGGATATATGGATAATCGGATGTTTGAGCACAACGCTTTGGTGGCTAAACGCACTAAGCAAAAATTTGGTACACATGTAGATTGCGATCTACAAGTAGGATACTTTTTATTTAATTCAGGGCGGGAAGTTAGTTCCCTGGGAATATGGGTGAAAATGCGGGCAGCAGCTAGTATTTTTATAGCCATTATGACTGTTACAGAGACCAGCAGACTTAGCATGGCGTTTCTATATCTATTCTATCAAGAAAAGACAAAGCTTTTTCTGTCAATGTCAACATGTCTTCTGCCCGAGCATGGCGCGACCTGTCAACTCGCATATAAACACTAGAGACTTATGTCGATCAAAGAAAAAATAAATCTTCAAAAAATGACAAAACAAAACTTTCGTCAATCTGTCACTTTTCTGTCATTATGGCCATTCTCCGGTAAACAAAAGTTGTTTCTACGGCTGCCATGCTAAGCCTGCAGCTGAAATGTTTTGTAGTGACTCTTCCTATTATTTTATTTCTTATTGCTATGGTGCAAGGTTTAAAAAAACTAGACTAATCAATAATTTAAGGCCAATATTTTTTTTAGTCGAAAATTTTATTACATGTTACCATATTATTAACACGGCATATTATGTACACGGTATACACATTTTAATATGGACCGCAAGATCCCAATTTATAGTTTAAAACGGGATCTTTAAAAGTAGTTAAATAATTATATGATGGTATGAAAACGCCCTAACAATCCGACGCGTGCTATATCAAAAAGCTCTAAGCAAATTTCTTCGTAAACAACGTAAGAGCAAACCGTTCTAATCTCTTCATTAGCTTATTAGCATAGCTTTTATCTCGTAGGCATAAAGTTCAATATACTCTGTTACTTTTTAACATTTCTTTGGACGCTTTAGTCGATATTAAGTACTAGTAAAACTCGAGTACGAAAACGTCTTAAAACCATTTGGTATCCGTTTTAATTTCAGTCTTATACTTATGAAATTAGAGTTGCATATTGAATGTTTAAAGTGTTGGATTTTAATATATTTTTTTCATATAAATTATACCGTGGGAAACCGAGCGTGCCCTCAGGCGCATTATGGAATTTGCAAGTGAATGGGACATAGTATAAAAAAAACCAAGTGAGTGTGTTTCGATTAGCATTAATTCATGTATGACCTTTGACCTCTCGTTTTGGAGGTTGCGTTGCAAAGAGGTAATAATATAAAGTTTATGATATTTGTACTTGTCATAGATAAAGAAAGTTATACAAGTAATGTCCTAACAAGAATGATTGAAGTATACACTTCCGTGTGCATTTTATTACTCACACTGCTAATGAAGAGTTAACTTTTTACTTATTCGTATAAATAGGTTAGATATATTTTGATTTTTTTTTACTAGCAAATTATTAACCTCTTGTTGTCCTTCTAATCTTTTTATTCAATTAACTTACAAATTTATTCTTAAGCCCACATACTCAGTGAACAATCAAACACTCTCCTTCCTATTCATAGAATACGGGGTGTTACAACCATAAGTTGATTATGAATTAGCCTAGATACAAAACTACGAGTAAATCTACACTTAATATTATAAAGCTGAAAAGTTTGTTCATTTGTATGAACGTTAAACGCAGTAGCTACTGATCTGATAAAAAAAAATCTTTCAGTGTTAGATAGGCTATAGGATACTTTATATCCAGGTGCGTGAATTAGTTCTCACTAATCGCGGGCGAAACCGCTGTCAGAAGCTAGTATTACATAGTTTAAACACAGCATAGGAGAGGCCTACCTAAATAGAACTAGCTTTCATTTTCACCAAGAAGCCACATTTGTACCTTTCAAAGGCAACAAGTGCGTCAAATGGCTGCAGCATTCGTCAGGTTACGGGTCCACTCTCAAGTACCCATAACCCGTAACAGCCTTAGAATTTAACCAACGATAAGCAGCTACACTGTTTTCATTTACTTTCGCATGACCATAGAAAATTGAAACAGTGACGGTATGTTCCCGATACATCTTTTTTTTACTGAACAATACAACTGGCATAATGGGTACCAGTTGAGACTTCAAGGTTTTCTAACTAGCTTTTTCTTAATTATATTTTGGGTAGTAACAGTGCTTTGTATGGAACAGCTGCATATCTGAGCGGTTTAATACCAAGTTACCTACCTGGGCAACTTGATATCCCTTGGTAAGACTAACTATCAGACTTCATTCTTTTTAACTACCTTCATGTACTAATGACAGCCGGAGCCCGTGTTTTAACGTGCCTTCTAAAACACGGAGGAACCCTTTATGATGATCACCCAGCTACAGACTCCGGTGCTTATCCTTATGATTGATCGACCCATGCAGCTGCTGTTTAGCCAAAAGCTCCTTCATGGAGATATCATAAGCTCTTCCTCATGGTTGACATTCGGTTTGTGTCTCAACCTGATAATGATAAGCAGAAGAAGATTAATAATTATACAAAAAAGAAATTGAGTATGTAACTAAATAACATTACATTTTTTTATAAAACTTCAGAGCCCTGGTCGCAAAATAGAGCGGATCTAACGGGAACAGACCTACGGACGGTTTCAAGATCTCAGTAAAAATAGTGTGCGGTTAGGCACTTCACGTTTGAAGGTGTTATGGATACCCATTGAAATCTTAGGACATTAAGTTTAAATGCTTAAGGTCTAGGCTGTTGAAGAAGAAAGTTTTTGAAAGAAAACTATTGTGTCCTATTGTTATTAGAGTATGCTTTTACACAAAGTCTTTGTTCACGCTTACTTGGGCTGTAAGTGAAAAGGGCGTGTCGAATTTATAGATAGGTATGAACGTATTTGCATATACATATACCTATGTTTGTTTGAGAAAACAATGTGTTACCTGTGAACGGTGAAAGTATTGCTCTTATAATTAGAAGTAATGATTTTGAAGATCTAGTGTGTCTAATGAGTATTGACATTCTTAAAATCTAAAATATTAAGTAATATTAGGTCGAAGAAAACATGTTGCGCTAACCCCAAATAAAAATTGGAATAAGGGCAGGAGGATGATAATGATAACTGGTCCTTCATCTTGAAACAGAGGAGATATGTATAATATGTTTATGAAATGTTTATGTATAATATGAAAATGGCACAGAGGGTCACAGATAGAGTGATAATGCATACTTTAGTGACATGTAGGTATGAAACATGTAGCCAGTTGAAGAAATCTAAACCATATTCATGTAACACGAGTTTTTCAATCCCTATCAATAATCACATTAAACCACAGACATACAGGCTAATAAAATAACGTAAGTGTTTTAATTCCCACGTGAAAAGTACTTAGTACTTCAATCGTTTCTAGAGTCCATAAAAAGCTTGCAATTATATTCGAAGTTCGCCTTAACTCAGCTGGTTGCGACCTAGTGCCCTTGTGCATTCGCGGGTCCTGATTGGAATTTATCGTCCCCGTAGCCTGTAAGTCGGCGCGGCGTGCATTACACTTATTTTTTTGCCGTCGACCAGCCACAATCGGGTAATAATGCGTATTAAGTTCTTTGTGACGGGGTTTTTAAGTTTTGTTGTATTGTTAATGAGATTGTTTTTTTTTTTTTTATTATTTTACTTTAAATGATTGTTGGTCTAACGGTACTCTCAAGGAACTAGTCTAAGATATAATATGTACTTACTGTTTATGTTAAATGCATGGTATGAACTACAGAGCGGATCGTTATTTATTTATAACTTAAACTATAATAACAAGTTAAGCAATCTAATGTTATAAGCTAAGACAATTTTACTACTATTCGTAGGTAATATTGACTATTTTTAATAATGTAAGTCTGAAACAAATTAAATAAGGACACAAATAGTATTATTGTTTAGACTTTGGTCAATCCATTGTCTGTTTTTGAAACTATTTATTCCGGCTTTATATTCAAAACTTTCTTCTTAACTTACAAACCCACACTTTACATGACATAAATTATGTTGTATGATTTTATATTCTTTAAAGACTCCTATCATTTCATCTCAGTATCTTAAGCGACACTGAAGCACTATCTCTGTGTAAACGTCGGTACAATAAAAAGCATTGCCATGGGAGTTTACAATCCTAATCGAGGAGAAACGTGAAAAAATCCACCCACAAGCGCGTGCGCAGGCTCGCTGGAAAAAATGTTAGGAAGTCATATAGAGTTGATACTATGAAGTCTCGCTATTTGTTTGTATTTTTTTTATTGTTTAATTATTTTTATTAATTATTACGCTAATAATTTGGTAATAACATAAAATTCAAGTACACTATTTTTCATTAATTTTTATCAACCAATCTATAGAGAAAATATTTTTTTTTGGACCGATTGTAAGGTTGCAAAGTTTTGATTGTGCTTAGCAATTCATATAAAAATATAAAACGAATCAAAATCATGGAATGTCTTTAAGGATATGGTTGAAAGAGAACAAATTTTTAAAAAATTGAGGAAAGAAATGTTAATCAAGCAGATAGTCCAATGCGTAAAAAATGCTACAAGCAAAATCAGCAACGTGGATATCACGTTTGCCATATTATATTAGATAAAAAAATATCAGCTCTATATAAATTAAAATGATGCGTTAATAATAATCGACAATGTGAGCCGAGACGTCTCGCCAAATTCTCAAACTATTCTTAGTTTATTTTTGCCGCTATATTTTTCTCACGGTTTATTCAACACAGTTGTGTAACGTCATAATATTGTGCCACAGTGCATTATTAATGCAAACGATTGTTTTATTTTCAACAAATATATTATTTTGAATTTATTTATTTGTTTCAAATTATTTTGAGTGAGTCGTTTTTTTTCGTCACCTTTTTTCATTGGCCAATAATGTATGTGATAACATTTAATAAAAGAAGTCGATGTAGGTACGCGCTGAAATCATCTTTATGCACAGTTTTACAAATTATGATTATCACTCTAAATATTTGACAAAGCGACAGAAAAATAAAAAAAAATACTTACCATGCGATGGTATGGACGGATACCTATTGATAGATAGCTATAGTTTACTTGTATACCTAGCTACAATTATATTAATGGAAGATGTAATGATCAATAGGTTCTTACTGGTAGATTTCAATAGTAGTAGTAATCTTAAATAGTCAGGTTCAAACACCTATTGTCTCACCTCGAGATATTCAAATTTAACGCTTTAATAAAAGTCTTTCAAGTGTGACAGAGATATTATATTGTTTTTAATATAGAGTGGCGTTTCAGTATTTTTCTATTAGTTGAGATCATTTATGTGATCTTACAGTTATAGATTAGTGTGAAAAACTAAATTCAATATTGTTTTATCAAATCTTAGTTTCTTGAAAGATGGTTTACCAAACCTTATTAATGTGCCCATTAAACACGATTTAGATCCCAGCTCTATTGCAGTCAACAATTCAATTCTACAAAGCCAGATCAACCATTTAAATATCTCAACAATATTGAAAGCGTAATCGTGCAATCGGGTCTCAGCATACAATCACGTAAAATGATAACCATTATTGTAAAACAAGAAGGCAACAGGACCGTTTACCCTGCATAATGGCTACCGATTAGCTTGTTTCTCACAACTGTACCATGGTTCCATGAGAAATTCAATCAATCGGACTATTTTAATGGCTGCCGATTGCGCTACAATCAATCTTATTATTATAATTTTTATCATTTTCCCACTGCAGTACGCTGTCATTAAGATTATTAGGAGTTTGATTTTGTTTTGTTTGTGAGTCATTATTGTTTCATGTGAATTTTGGTCGTTTGCTATTTTTAAAGGACTTGAAAAGTATGTATTGGGTATTAAGGTATTAGGAGCGCAGTTTATTGGTTTTTTTTTATATTTTCACCTGCCTTATTTGATTTAATTTGATCTTATATATCAAGCCATTTTCCGAAGTTATGTTGGGGTTGACTTTTAGTCTTATCGGGTTACCTACCGGATGCAGGTAAGTACGAGTGTTTTCCATATAGCGACTGCTTATCTGACCTCCTCAAGCCAGTTACCTGTTCTTCTGACTACAAGTAACAACTACCATATGTGTTCAAATAACCAACTAATTAACGTGCCTTGCAAAACACGGAGGAACTATTAATGACAAAATGGACATCCATACACGGACCGACTGCGACAAACGTTGCATAATCGTATCGCAAGATCTATGTTGATTCTGTCTGTCAATTTCTGTAAATTCAGTCTGCAAAATTAAAAATTCAGTTAAGCCTTTTTTTGTTAATATTGATTTAAAAATTAACGTTTTTATTTTAGAATGGCATCATACATCAAGAAAAACACCATCTTCAAAATTAGCCCACAGCCATAACGCTACATTACAGCGCGTTGCGTGCGAACACAAGTAGCCTAACAGCACGCAACCGCCGAGTGATTTAAACACAACTTTCAAAGACTAATGACGTTTATTAAGCCAATCAATTTATTGGGAGCAGCGATTGAGATATCCTTAAAGGGGGTGGTTGTTTTATGCAGTGTTATGAACAACAAATTATTTGACATGTACTGAATATTTTTTTGATAACAACCTATTTCCCCAATGACTGCACAGTGCACGTAGCATATTCGGTCTTTTTTTCTATGTGTACCTTTTTTTAGGATTAAATCATGAAATAAGTCCTGTTCCACGCGCTCCTCGAAGAGATGTCAGAAACATAGGAGGGGCCCTTGAGGGCCGGGGTCTGCCTGGGCTGCGCGTTGTTCATAGGAGATACCGTGGCCCTGGCACACAGGAACCTCAAATCGAAAGTGGGTTTTAGTCAGTAAAATCTGACACTCTCTCCAGTTGCTCTCACAGCGGGAGGATTTTTTTTTCCTGGGATATCATCAAATGACCCCTCCCGCTGAGGGTGCAAGTGGAGAGAGTATCAGACTTTTACTGACTAAAACCCACTTTTATTTCTTCTGAAGCCTATTGTGTGCCAGGGTCGCGGTAACTTTTGCGAACAATCTCTCAGCCCCGGCAGATCTACATACTATGTGTACCTAACGTACGATGTTTGAGACAAGTCATTCGGAAAATTGATTGGATTGAACGGAAGAAAGGGTAAAAAGTGCTAAGTTCTAGGATATGTTTTATCTGTGTTAAAGTAGAATTCTTTACATATACATAAATCGCAGTTAAAACTACAGTGGAAACGTAAAGATTAAAAAAAAGAAGTTTCGATACTTAAAAACATTGTACCTACAATAGATTTTCGGCCTATCCCAGCATCATTATAATTTATCTATTCATTATTAATTCTAATTCAATATCAGAAGTTAATTCTTCTTAATATTATAATGCTCGTATAAAACAATCAGGGGCCTTAAGCCAAGTAAGAGGTAGCGTTTATTAAGTGGGGACAAGCACGCGATCGGGTCCCGAATGTTTTAATTCTGTTGTAAACAAATTGCGATTAATGTGTGAAATTTGTTTCTGTACCGTGGAAGGATATATGGTAATTGATAAATAAGATTTTATGCTTCAGTTTTATGAAGGTCAATATTTTTTTCTTATTTTGAGTTGAATTCTCTGAATATGTTATTGTTATCTATTATTTTATGTACAGACAACAACAAGCTACCCGAAACTGTCCCTATCAACTTTCAATTGTATGTTTCAGCGATAAAGTTGAAAATCTGTTAAGAAAATTTGCTAGATTGTAGTAGCTTGATGTGTTAGCGTCTATACCTACAGATAAATTCATATTATGAGAGTTAAGTAAGACAGTGTATAGTTACCTCTACCTGCGCTGTCTTCCCACAATTGCCCCGATGACCAACAAGTTCCTTTTAAATTTCCATCACGTGATACATAAACCCCCTCCACCAATAAGCCTTCCCTCAAAAACTAGGCCACGAATCAGTCATTTACACAATAATCGCATGTTTCCATCAGAAAAGCAACTGTTTTAAGTTCGCGTGACTTATAACCGGCAATTTGAATTAGAATGTGGCCGCCCATGGCCACGCCTGCTGGTAGTGATATCTGATTGTAGTTACGTGTAGCTGATTATGCATTTTCTGTGGCGTTGTTGCAAGTGCGCAGTTGGTATGGGTCTGTGAAGCAGGTTCGATTTTTGAATGTGTGTGTTCTTCACGCAGGATTTCTAAACCCAATTTTTATCAAGTCTTTGAATATAGAACGCATGAGTGTTTATTCTATTGTTTTTATCAACACGTCATGAATACGGGTTTTCATTGTCCTATGCTTGTAGATTGATGTTATCTCAAAGATCATTTGATTTTCAACACACGACTCGCTGGCTGTTTTTTTTTGCCTTTAAGGTTAGAGTTAGACTCTTTCTCCAGGCTGCCTCTTCCTCTGTTTCTCTGCTGGGCCTGTGGGTTGTTCACACAGGGACCTCCAGAAGGAACATAGTGGGATTTAGTCAGTAATTATGAGTCTGATAATCCCTCCAGCTGCACCGGGACCAGCGGGGACCTCATTCTCATTTGATGTTTTCCCACAGAAAAAATATACTCTTTCCTTTATTTAGCACAAACCTAATATTAACATTATATAATCTGTAACATAACTAAAGAAAATCAACTTAATAAAAAAAAGAAAAACTCTGAGTAAAGCTATTTCCCACATAGTCGTAGATACTCAGCGACGACGCCAAAGATATCTAACAAACATGTGTGAACGGTACTCAGAATGTAACAGATAGCGGCTATTGTTGTACTCTATGCAGTACACAATGCCTTATGCAGATTGGAGCAACGAAGTAGGTTGCCTTGCTTAAGGGTGGTATAACACTTGTGAAATATCTTAGTACATGATTAAAACCTTATAACTTCATCAAATGTACGGGATACCTCGATATAACAATGATGAAATTAATATGATTGAGATTTAAAATTAGTCCAAGTTGCCTGTAAGCAGCTATTTTGGACAGTTCAAATACTTCTGAGATCGATGACACTAATATTAGCAAAGACGTAAGTTTGGTCGTGTGTGTTTATAATTGTTATTTTTTTCACGTGCAAACGGCTTAACAGATCTTTGTGAAACTTGGCAGTAGGTAATTAGGCTTATATTTTTCAGAATAAAATATTTCATCCGGGTAAAAAAAGCGTATACACTTTCGTTTATCATAAATCTAATAACAACATAATATTGTTTATAAAGTATACATTCGAATTTTATGAATCTAAAGAAAATTAACTAATAAAAAAAAGAAAAACTCTGAGTAAAGCTATTTCCCACATAGGAAGTAAAATAGTTGATAGAAGCTGGTTCCAATGATTGCTTATGAAAATTAAAAAAAAAAAACTATCTTGGTCCAAGATATTGGTACAAGTGAAATACAACCCCTATGCAGATTGGAGAAACGAAGTAGGGTGCCTTGTTTAAAGACATGTGTGTTGTACGCGATTGTACGCGATTTGTAATGTAAAAGTTGTTTAGGTATCGCGATTCACGCGATTTGTGATAAAGCTGATTTCTATTACCTACGTCTAATCGATTTAGAACTAACAGAGTTATCACCTCGTAAATTGTTATAAGCTTATTACTAGAGAATTGTATGTAAATAGCATGCATAAATAGCTGGTCCGAGGCCCTGGTATACGAAGGTCTCTCGGAAGAAACATGGATTTTAATCAATAAAAGTCTTACATTCCCTTCTGCTGCACCCACAGCGGTATCACTATCACTACATAGTATAAAACAAAGTCGCTTTCTCTGTCCCTATGTCCCTTTGTATGCTTAAATCTTTGAAACTACGCAACGGATTTTGATGCGGTTTTTTTTAATAGATAGAATGATTCAAGAGGAAGGTTTATATGTATAATTTTAGTATCAGCATTGCACCCGTGCGAAGCCGGGGCGGGTCGCTAGTTCTTTATAAGTTCAGTCCGTGCTGGAGGTGGGCGTTAATACCTGCGACACAGTTTTTAACTAATGCAGCTATTTTCGATCGCTATCAAAGTTTTCCATGTATCTTTGTTCCAATAAAGAATTATTATATGTAGTTTCCATCTAGGTATCAAAATATATACATATTTGTTATCTTTTTAGTTTCTATAAAAAAGCAGTTTGAAAATGTGCTGGCATCTGTACTAACAATAGAAATCCATGCACATCAACACTTACGTCCATTTTACATGCAATCACCAAATTAGACGTTACGAAGTGACCTTTGTACGACGTGACATCTTCGTATGAAATGAAAATTGCTGTCAAACTTGCACGTACGTCTTCTGACATATAATTTGTAAGGTCGTGTCCCGGACCAAGTTCCCAGGGTCCGTGATATGTTACGAATGCATTTTGAACCTTATTGTGATCGATTTTGATGTGTAGTGTGTGATTTCTTTATTGGCCGTGTAATTTGTCGCGTTAGATTGAATGTTTTTGAGTATCGTTCGACGGTTAAGTGTAGGCTTCTCATTTTTGGTATTGGGAAACTTTGTGTGAACGTGGAAAGCTTAGTGGAGGTAAGGATAATGTCTCGATTAAAGGGTATTTAATATGCGATGACTTGCCGCTAGAAAATCCCGTCGCTAGAGCCCAAACGCCGATGTTAGGATAAAATAATGATTTAATAAAAAAAAATACTAGGATAAAACGTACTATTTGAGAATGGCTTTTGACGTCACTTTTAGTGATATAAGTTAAGAGAAGTGACGTAACACGAAATTTAAACGCATTGTATTTTACGTCATTATTCTTTTGTAGGAAAAACAAAGAATGTTTAAGGATAAACTAAAAGACGGACTTATTATTATTTTTAATCGTCATGCCAATTATTACACCAATCGTTAGAGACTTATTGATTTTTTTTCTCTCTTATAGAAAATACAGCCTAAGCAAGAATAATAATCATTTTGCAGTTAGAATACACATTATTGTAAATGCCAATCCAACCTTTTCCTTATCTACACACATGTAGGTACTTAGAAAATACATAGCATTTTACATTCGAATACACTAGAAATGCCAACATCTAATCAGATTCTGAAGGGGCGTACCTGGCCAGTGAAATGTTGCTTGTTTCCCCTCGTTACTGCGTCTAGCCGCTGTGACGGGAGCACTGCCGTATCAAGACCATCTAGATTCTAGATCTTTGTAAAGTTAAGACCAGAAAATGTATCAGGCACCATCCATGTACTTTCTTACCGTGCTTTAAAGTCGTTATTCTTGTTATCTGTAAAGAAATTTTCCTAAAGAAATCCGTTACACTTTCCATTCCAAAAAAATCTTTATGAGGTAAACAGACATAGGTACGACAATATAGGAAATTATATTGAGCCTTTAATAAAATCGTGGTAGTCTAGTGGTAAAAGCCAACAACCAGCTAGGCAAAAACCAATGACTGAATAATGGTGAAAGAATACACATAGTGATCATAAATCTCGATTTTAAAGTCTGAAATCGCTAATCTGCCTTGATCAAGCATGATTGACGCTCACTAAATGAGAAGGGATTCTCTGCGCTCGAAGAATCATCAATAGAACTAACATGTTTATAATATTACTATTATTTGAAGCATTTATTAGGAGTTTTAGAAAAAAAATAAGTTAATTTTTATTTGTATTAAGTGTAAGTTATATATAAATACCATAATATGAGGTACACACTAAACGATAATTCTTCACCTACAATAAACTCAAATATAATCGCAATACCTTTAATATTTGCCCCTGAAATATACGTTCGTTTGACACTAACGACGCGGCACTAACATGCAATGAATCAAGTGCGCAAACGCACTTATAAATAAGCGAGACCATATCGTAATTGGTGTGTAAATATCCAACCAAATGAGCATTAATGAGCAAAGTCCAGACCGTGTCTTCATTCTTCATATGAGATATTTATGATCCCATTTTGAAAAATTCAGGAATGCATAACGAATTTTTTTGATTTATTTTCTGAGTTTGTGTGAACAGTTTATGTTAAAAATTTACTTATTGTTAGGTATAGATTTATTTCGATATTTAAAGTATAATGTGTCAAGTAGTGTCAGAGATATTATTCATAATCATAATTTGGTAATTAAAGAAAGCTATTGTCAAAAGGTCATTAAGAATAGTACCTAATATCAGAACAATTCATTTTTGATTTAAGAGCAGCATGCTTTTTTTAGCACCTATCTCTCTCTAGTAGGGACTACTGCAATATACTTTCCAATCAAGGCCCGAATAGAGCTAAAAAAATGTACTGTCACAAATAAATGCATACAAGTAATTACGTTCTGTTCCCATACTTCTATACAAAGGCGGTCCATTAAACGGTCGTGTATGGGTTTTTTGTGGTGGCATCTTTTGACCCGGCTGGTGTCCCCGGGCGAAACAGTAAATAATGATCCCCATCGTATGTATAAATTATGAAATGAAATCATAAAAGTTGGAACGGTATATCTACTGAGCTGTTTATACCGCGCTGTTTTTTAATGATCAGAAAATATGTATGTAATACTTTTTTTCTAAAAATACATAGATAGTCCAAGTGAGTATAATGTTATAATAATAAATATAACTTGCGTATAATATTTTTCGTGCATTGGAAGATTTTTAAACTTATACTGTACTTTACTGAAATCATACTTTGTGAAAATGAGGTGTTTTTTTTAACCCCCGACGTAAAAACAGTGGTGTTATACCGCTATATGTGTCTGTCTGTATGTGGCATAGTAGCTCTTAAACGGAATAACCTATTTGAATGCGATTTAGTTAAAAGCTGGTTTTAGTTTCATCAAAATTGGCTCAGCCATTTTATTCATAAAGTATGTAGTCCTTTCTAAACGGTATTTTATGTATAGATAATTCTATTAGGTAATCTGTAGTTTAAAAAAGAGATATTAGATTAATGCGAGTATCAAATAAGATATCGGGAAATCACCGGGTTAATTTCATAAGCTGGTACTTGATAATCGTCATTAAAATTGGACTGATTAAAGTTATCAACACGTGAGGATTTTGTATGCAGTAGGTATTTCACTTCTTTGTTGTACCTAAACGTCTTAAGTTTTTTTTTTTCAAACTTAACTAATTATTTTTACTTTTTCCCTTAGGCGCATCTACTTAAAGCTATGCAATAATAGAACTACAAGTAAAACTAAATGATGCGTTTAATATCTTATTGTGTTTAAACATCAGAAAATACAAATTAATAATATTGGCACACCGAAACCTTCTCTGTCACACCAAACAATAGCATTATAAATTATTCAAAGATGACAGCAACGTCAGCGTTTTGCATAGAGGTCGTTACCGTCTATGATGGATGGGATCACACGATCTTGACCGACCAGCGCCGAGGAATACCGAAGCGCGGCGGAGATAGCCGATTTACCCCGAGGCGTTCAAACTATCTCGAACGTTTTAGCTATTTAAATGAGTTGTCAATAATAAGTTGCGGATAATTTAAAATTATATTGCTGGTAGGCAAAGGTAAAGGTTATTGTGCCTATCTCTTGCAGCTTACATTTTGTGTTCAGTTTTGCAATCCATTTATGGAAGTAGTAGCCTACTTACTTAATTTAAAAGATTTTCTCTGGCTTTTTAGTGCCATTATATTTTCATTATACATTAATTTGTCATAAATCTTAGACACTAGGGTTATTTTTATTAGCAAATTGCTCCAGGTCTAGTTGTTCCTAACTAAAGTTAACTAACATATTTCGAAATTTATATTTTCCTTAGGCATGCTTGATATCAGGGTTGTCTTCTGGTAAGTCTCATAGTGTGAACATAGCTTAACCCTCCCACAAATATCACATGATTCAAAACAGTAAAAAACTAAAGTACCACCGAATGACGGAATGCAATAAAATCGTGACAATCGTCTAGAGGCAAAACCTTAAACGCCTTATAATAATCACAGCACCGCCTTAATCCACAGTGGACCTAACCTTAAAAAGTTAGCCAAAAAACCGTGAGAACACATCCTTAAGACTTACAGTGACTCGATTCTTATGATATATTGCCTTAAACGTGCCATTTAGCGCTTACTCGTCCATTCTTAAGTATAGTGGAGTAAATTAGAAAAAAAAAGTAAACACAACATTGTACGAATTCAATAATTAGATTAAGCTTGTAATGAGGGGGTTGGGGAGCCTTCGGCGACGTCGGGTCGCGTCGATCGCCGCCCCGTGGCGCCTCGGGCGGGGTGCTTTTGACCCTATTTGTTTTAATTACCAACCAACGGTCTTTAGGAGGACACGGGGCCTTTGTGCTAGCCGAAAATTGTGGCTAATTGGCGGTAGGCCGCAGCCTTAAACGAGCCGAAGTAGACTCGTGATCCAGAGGCCTTTCTTTGGAAATTTAAGATGATCTTTTCGGATTTACCAGGAATATACAATGTGGCAACTAATTTTGTTGCACCTGATTGTGATGAGGATTTGATTAATTTTAGAAATTATGATGTTTGATATGTGTTGTTAAGAGAGTTTTAATATGATGCGTAGTATTATTATTTCTTATAAGAGTTTTCGCTAATAATTTTCACTATCGCGAAGAGTAAGTAAATGCTCTTCGCGACAGCTTTATCTTACAAATAGGAGAACGCTCTGTTATAATAGTTCTTATTGCTGCTAAGTTTTCCTTATTCCTTAACCCGATAACATAAACTTCAATAATGCGATGCTCTAATAACATTATTTAAAACATTCCTTACTTCAACTTGCTCAGCGATTCACATTAACATAATTCAACTAAATACCATATTTACATCTTGGATCTTCCCAATGGAATTCCTGACAAAGTTCCTGTGGAGATTCCACACATGTTCCCAATATTACTTCGATTACCGATTCATCGGGTAAAAGCCGGTAAACGCTTGTAATCGCCTCTGCCTTACCATCCCGATTACCGTGAGCGCCGCTATTACGTCCAGTTCAAAACGTTGCTGTTTTATTTTGTTTTTCAATAAAGTAATCGGCCTTTTCAATTCTTTTTCCATATTTGTTTTTGTGTGTAGGAAATTCCCTTACAGTTCCAGTAACTTTTCCTCTATTTTCTATTTTCTAATGCTTCTAATTTAGTCAATTTTACCATCGAAATGTTTTCCTTTTATAAATTCTTAACATACTTCCTTCTTACTTCTTCTAAACCTAATGATTTAAATTCAGTCACTTGCAAATCAAGATATCATTAAAGATTAATAAAAAAAAAAAACTGATAAAGGACTTAGAGAACAACATTTTACTGTTAGGTATTACAATCGTGCATGTAACGATGTAGGAAGTTAAAATAGCAATATTTAAATGTCAAAATAAAAATCAACCTTTATTTTGATGTCTACGTGAATGGATTGGAGTCATTTATTATAATTATGTTATTTGTGCAAAACAATAAGATCCGCATTCATGATTAATGAAGCGAGAAGGGTGTAAGTGATAGCTATAGACTTTCGCTTTCTTTATATTCTTCTTAATTTGATCAAGCACTTCTTTCGTTTAAATCATTCAGAGGTAATCTGTAGGTCAGGATTGATTTCATTTGTCAACGTTTTTAGCTTATCACAAGTATTGATGTGAATTGTAAGTTTAAGGAAATACTGATTTATTTCTCATTGTTAGAGATTTGTTTTTATTCTTACTAAAATTGTATAACCTAGTCATTAAAAACTGCTCCCACAGTAAAATTTCACTTATCATTATTAATCTCGAAAAGCTTTGTCCAAAATCCCACGGTCTTAAAAGTCGAAGGTGAGACCCAAGAAGTATAGCCTGAAGCAAACGGTAGATCCACTGAAGCAGCCACGGCGTCCGTATGTGACGTCACAGATGAAGCTAACCAACCAGCCGAAAAAGCCACAGAAAAACAAAATGTTGAACATTTTGATGATGATACTGGTGAAGTTGACGATAATAATATAGGTGTTGAGGTTACATGTGGTGTGCGAGATGATAAAGTATGCGCAGTGTGAACGAGTATGGTTGTTGAAGAGGTCGCACGCAATCTAAGCATTCGGAGCACGTGGGAAAGACGCAAAGCCGAGGCGGAGCGCCTCGAGGCAATCTGCCACGGTTGACGATCACCGCGATAAATGTATCCAACATTAGTGCACAGAGCAGTGAAGAAAAGAGAGATGATTGTTTGGAAAGTGGAAACGCGATTTTGATGTTGAAATCAAAATCTAAGAATTGTGCAACTGCTTGAACCTGTGTCACATGGGACAATTAATGTATAAAAAACATATTGATTGTTTATTACGCAAAATCTTGCAGCAATAAAGCTAATAAGATCTATAATCAGAAAATAAAATAGAAACCAAAACTAAAGCTCACTAAATATGTCACCATAGGTTTCAAGTAACTGATATTTAATATAAACAAATGTTTAACATAAAACTTGATACTACTCTATAAGTTACAGCAACAGCCTCAGGAAGAATTCCCTAAAAACTCCACAGGGTCAAATGTCGAACAATTTATTGCCTCTGCAGTAAAGCCCGAATGTTCGGCGTCTTTGGGAAGAATCGCGAACCTCTAATTAGTGAGATTATGAAAATATTCACACAGGTGCGTTGCAGCCCTAATAAGCATGTTCGCTCGAGGCGATTCGTGAAGGTAAGGCTAATGTTTTGGGTGTCTCGCAGGTGAGTTTGCTTTGTTTTTGGGTCGGAGGTAATCTAGGAACGTCCGATTTGAGCGCCTTTTGAAACTCGTAAACATGTCTCTATTGAGCGACAGTATTTTCCGAAGATGCAGTATGACATTTTCAGTTTTTTTGCTTATGAAATTTAGAGTTATTTAAAAGCAAATATTTTCTTTGTCGTAAGTTTTGTGTATGTCTTTATGGTTGGAAAGGAATTCCATCACTATGCAGACAAAAACAACAACAATTCCTTCATGTCTAGGATGTGCTTGTCGATCGTCATCTCGCACGTGCTGTCCACTAACAGACAGCTTACCAGTAGTTACAACCACCCTGTTCACAATCGAGACAATTTATCAGCCACGTTAATATGTGGCGAGATAAACATGCGTCATATTTTACCAGATGACGCTCAATGTGACATTTTAAATATTCAAATCGTGATCTTACTAAACGTTATTTTAGTTATTAGATTATAAGTAGGTATGCAACTGTTTATATTCTCTGTTTTTTTTCGTCTTTTGGCTCCCAACAAATTATCAATACTCCTAAGCAGGACTGTCCAACTGAAATAATGTGATTGTTTGATATTACAATGGCAAGGTAGTATTACTTTGTCTTGTAGGTCAAAAGTTAAATTTAAGCAAAATCCATCAGTTTGAAATAAAACTTACCCAAAAAAAACGCAGTAATATGACAAAAATTAAAATATTTAAGTAGCGACAATTCAAAATGACTAATGTTAACTCTCAAAATATTAACCTGCAAATTACAGATCATTGTAGACAATCCCATTAAGTTTACATTGTATTGCAAAAAAATAAATTCGCAACCGAAACCATAGGAGTCCATTCACAAATGGCACAAAAACTGAAATATCGCCCTCGTTATAATAATAGGTGGCCGGCAGAACCCACCGCAAATAAAGGACGCCATAATTTTTGACATGTCGAACGTAAACACCTTATAATTTTTGGCAGAGATAAAAAGTTTGCTGTGTTCGCAGATATGTCGTTGGGCATAATTTTGACGATGACTTATCTATGTAGCTGTTTTCTTTTAGAAGTTATACTAAGTTTTGCTTTTAGAAGTTTAATCAATCTTGGTTATTTTTACAAAGAAAAAGAAAAAATATATTTTGTTAGATTGTAAGACCAGTTATTATATCAAAGATCAGTAAAATAAGACGGACTGAAAAGTGTAGATTAAATTATAAAAGTATGTATGACGTAAAAAAATGCAGCTTAGAGGCAAAGAGCTTTTAGGCAAAATACAGTATACAGACTTCACACATAACTCGAAATAATCCCTAATCCATGTACCCAGCTTTTACTCATTTTCATAGCCTATCCCACGGGTGATCATTTCCAAAAATGACGGTATAATGATACGTTGTTTGATTAGTTTGTGGTAAATAGTGAATGGAGAACGGTTGGCGCCGACAACCGCGGTGGCGCCAATGAATCAGTCATTACTTACTGAAACGTCGGCTTCACTTTGTACAAACTTATTATTTAGCGAATTAAGTGTCTACCCGTTTAATTTGTCGGTGATTCAGAATAGATGTGCGGTAGAATTAATTCGTTCTGCTGTGATTTGTACAAATTGGGTTTTGAGCTTTGAGCAAAATGTTTTGGTGGAGGATAAATCTTGCTTACATAAATTAGCAGATCTTAGAATTTGTTCGTGCGGTTCGCCGAAGTTAGCCACAATGTTCACATTTAATTTAAATCCTGATCCGATGTACCAGGTAGCCAATTGGCAAAAATCGAGTAGGTTTTCAGTGTTATCCGTGGTTTTATTCGCAGCGAGATTCATAAAGGAACCATTGAACAGCTTCGTCGTATAGTATTTAACTCTTTTTCAGTCTACTTTAACATTGAACCGGCAGTTGGTGAATTTATATATAGTTCGGGTCCGATTCCTGGGTTGGGACAAAATCGCTTTGTGGGCTTTAAAAGTCTTTCACAACAGCCGCCCGGAGTTTGGAAGTTGGTGGTCATATACCCGTGCTTCGGAGAGCACGTAAATGTCGGGTTTGCGCATGTTTTCTCTGGTCGTGTCGGTTTTGCTATCCCAGCTAATAGAGAGTGAACCTGTGTGTTTAGAGTTATGTACTATAATATTATTATGTCCTACGCGATGCCTGATCTCCTTAGAGACACCGCGGCCGTGGCCGACAATCGGTTTGGATGTCATTATATTATGGGTATGTTCAGTTTTGGTCCGAAAGTCTAATTAAAAACGTAGGGCATTTGCAGGGCCGTAAATTGAAAACATCTTAGAAGAAGTTAAGAGTAGGTATCTATTGACTTCAGTGTTGAAAATAAAAAATAGCATAAAAATAAGATATTCCGTAAGTGGACGACACATGGTTCTGAATCTGTAATTATTTCGGTAGATCGGTATCATTATTTAAATTGATCACAAAAAACCCTAGATGCCAATTTTTATAATTTGTCATTTGAAATTGAGAGGCCGATACACTCATAAATCTATGCACCACACCAATTTGTGTGACATCAGAATGTCAAGACCCATTCATTATAGAAATGAAATCGTCCCTTTTACACAATGCCCGTTATTTCGCGAAATGACAGGGCACAGGACGGAAGGCACGTCCCTCGAAACTGGTAACCGCAAAACTGCAAAATCTCCTCTTTTTGTTAGTCACAATAAAATTATATTCTATTCCTGTATCATTGGAAACGATTTTGGACAATTATAACCACATTTGCCCCTAAATTCGTTTAATAACGGCCCGTTTGGCCAACTCACATTTTGATCTTTTATAATTATATGTCTTTATTTTTGAGCGTCGATTTTCTACTTTTTTTTCTGTAACTTGATTTTATTTTGTATGTCAGTTTCAAGGTTAGTGGTTTCGATTGAGTATTTTACCCTTTTGGCCTATAATTTAATTGGTTCGTATAAAATAGTAATAATAACTGTAAGTAACCTGTAATTATTAGCATTTTTATAGTTAGCTACGGTCTATCAAATGATAAGACGCAAAAAAGGCTGACACTGCTAAGTTTCTTAATGAAATAAATACAAAATAAATTAATTATAACCTTATAAGTTTAGATTTTTAAAATATGTACCTAGGCCGAAATTAACAACAACAAAAGAATATACCATGAGAAAGTAAAGGAAAGGAAAGTAAGGTAGGTATTATTAACTCCTCAAAGATGAAGAGATTAGAGCAACACAATATTAAACACTTATTACTAATAATCTGATAAATAAAATAGAATAATTAAATGTTTAGATTACAACCACAATTATAACTATTTTAACTTTCAGCAGTTAGCGAAGCCAACAAATACCGAACTGTCCATCAAAATGTATAAATTTTGACATAAAATGGTAACCCGTAATCATAGAACGCTAAATAATAACAGCTTAAGGAAATCAGTAACTTTTTGAACGCAGGCGCACGAGTGCGGTTTCTCGCTTGTCGATCATTATTTTTTCACGGTTTTGTAAAAAAGGCTCGCTTTTGCTGTTCGTGTTTAGAAGAAAAGGTAAAATTTGATTCATGAGTGCATGATTTTCCCTATTTGAAAGATCATCAACGATAAGTCATATTTAGTCAACTATCCGAAAACATGAATCTAAAATTAGCATCAAGGAAGTTTTATAGGTCACTGAAACGCATTATTTTTCTGAATAAAAGTTTGTTTTATTTTATATCTTTTCCGAGAAGAACTTTATCACAATAATTGTTCTTAATTATCAAAGACTTGACCTTCCTT
Source organism: Heliothis peltigera (assembly GCA_958496145.1). NCBI lineage: Eukaryota > Metazoa > Arthropoda > Insecta > Lepidoptera > Noctuidae > Heliothis > Heliothis peltigera. Next base: position 7,075,869 of record OY292337.1, read on the forward strand.
CAATGCGATATAATTACATATCCCCAATTTTTTATCCGCTAGTTTTTTCGCACTTCCGTAAGAGCAATTAATCAATAAGTACATCAGGAAATGAATGGAACAATCGATTTGAACATCGGAAGATTTCAAGAAAGACAAAACAAACGTGAATCGCAAAAACATAGGAAGTCCGCTTACTCGGAACGATTAGATTATTCGCGTCGGAAGAGTAATTATTTACCAAAACTAAAAACATGCAAAACTTTGAATGACTGCTAATTGAGTGCAAGAAAAAAAACTTTATTTTAGTCAATACCAAAGCATGAACAGGTAAAGATGAAAAGAAAATTAGGTACTTATTCAAACTAGAACTCGTCTATTCAAACTTGGCTGCAAAACAGCACTTTTGGAACGCCAAATTTGAGACCAAAACGCCCACCCTTCACCACTCTATATGTGTTCTTGCTGGGAAGAAGAAGTGGCGTAAAAAACAAACTCCAAAGCAACACATGTCCGTCTATAGGTTTGAGGAACCTTTAACCCGTTATATGCCGGAGCGCACATACATATGCACGAGACACAATTAATTTTCTATTGTCTTATTATTGCCGAGAGGTAAAACAATATTTTGTTAATACCTACACAATTTGTATTTATGCTATATCTACATAATATAATGCCCACGCGGACGATGTCGCGGGCAACAGCTAGAACTATAAATTAATAAAATATTAATTCACAATTGTTAATAACATCATTAAATTGATTGAGTCTAGTCTAAGTTACAGCATAGTCATCAGCTACCAACATAAAGTTACACGTAAAATTCTCAAACAAATACCTAACCAAAAAAGTCTATTCATAATTTCCTCCATTTAAAAAGCCCAAAAACGGTCGACAAACTAACAAACATCCGATCACTTTACATCATATTACCGTACATTAGCCATTGTATAGGTTGTTACTTTTCATCGAACAGTGGGTGCGTCGAACCTCTAATTGGCCGAAATGAAACCTATTATGCGTCTGATATGTGATGATTGACAGCTGCCAATCAGGATCGCGTGAGGATGCCGCCAGGTGGCGCATGCGCCTTTGAGTGGTTGGGCTTAGTAAGCTTATGATTTATTCGGTATTTACGTAAATTTATTTTATAAAAATATGTAAAGGTTCATTATTATTGTTGCTTATGCATGCACTAGGTCTAAGACTGCTTACTGATATTCTGTATTGAGTATTGCGACTCAGACTAACGTGATATGGCTATTTTAGTTGGAGTTGTACGTACTCAATCTTGATATTTCTACAGATTGTGTGTTCAGGTTTACCTATAATACTTAATGCCTTTCAGGGTAAACATTTGATTTTATAGCAATAAGCTCCTCCACTTTTAATTCCTACCTCTATATTTATAAATTAATATCACAAGACCTATTAAGTATATGACAATAAAGCGCTAGGAAATCTGCAATATGTTATTTGATATAGACTATTGTGCAATGATTGAACAAATGATTCAGTGTAACATTTCGATGTTACGAAGTACCTTTTAATCTAATTGTATTATGAAATACATTGTTCACTTCTGGGGTCTGGATGCAGCCTAAGTTAGTTACCTACCCGAAAAGCTTTGAAAGTTTGGAAATATTTCCAAAAATGTGCAAGTCTAAGATCATAAACAATACCCAAACCAGCAGCCAGACCGCAAGCACCTTGCGCCCTCAGGCAAAAATCCAACAAAACTCACGAATCTAACCTTAACCTGCACAGCCATAAATCAACCATTTTAATCCTTAAAAAAAAAAAACAAAATAACGGTCAAAACGCTTACAGCTACAAATAAATCTTCTTCAAAAATATCAAAAAATATGTAGTAAGTAGTAATAAATCTATATATAATTCCTCAAAAATACCAATAGGCTACTTCAGGTGGTCGTTACGTCTGCTCTAGCCTGAGGGTTCATGCAATCTTCATTAGATTTGTTCACCACGCGATATGGTGTGTAAGGCCAGAAGGTCATAAACCAGAGGTATATATTACAAGTAAATATAAGCGAGGGTTACACGATAGGTACCCATAACGTAGCTAAGCCAAATAAATTTGCTTCGAGAACTATTTTAAATAGTTAACTTAAGCTTAATAGAGATGAATATCAAAAATGATAAAATAGAAGATCATCCACATAAAAAAGCCCAAGTTTATGAAGATAATATAAATATTTAGATTGAACTGTTATAACCCTGGGCATGAAACAAAATAAAATTTCTCTGAGATGATATTTCAACAGGCTTTGTTAAAACACCAGCAAAATCTAAAGCATCAAACAAAACAGAAACACACAGAATAAAGGTAAACTTACATGTAAGGGCAAAGAATTTATTATAGCTAGCTATTTATTATAGCTTATTGCGATAATCAAAGTTAATAAAGTCGTAAGAGCTATATAGCTTCACAGCTCATTAATTAACTGTATCGATCGTAACTAATTGAATAGAACTGCTTGTATTACCATCAATAACTCAGCGATACATTCATAAATCAACAACGTCAGTCAGGTTGCGTATGCGCACGCCGCCATGACAGTTCAAATCGTTTGAATTATCGCCCCATTTACCCCCAAATTCGACTTTAATCCCTTCCGAATTGCTTTTAATTGGCATGAAACAACAGAACCAATTATTGGAATGGGATAAATGGAATAGTCATGGGATTCGCGGCGATTTGGGGTAAGAATGCACGATTGCGTTGCGATTAGAGGCCAATCAGACGGGATTTGTTGCAATTTCCATTGACTGGTAAATTGCAGATCCAAGTTTAGTGTTCAATCATCAATCACACGTCGATTCAAGAAAATTGGCTAAATCCTTCTTTTTTAGAACAATGCTCAGCTTCAATATTTTGTGCATCACCATAACCGTTAAATTCATTTTTTCAACCATTCATGAATAGATCTCCTTGACCTAATCCTACAGAAAACCGTTTTTAGTTGTTAAGTTGGCTTACGCTGAGGTTAATCTTATTATCTCTCTCTTATTTTGTGGTTTGATGATTTCTAACGGGATAGCTGTAAAAATGTTACCCTTTTTTACACTTAACGGAGCTTAAGTTGATTAAGAAATAGCATGATATTGTATTTTACGTTTTTTATCACGCGATGACGCTTGTTTTTTTTTTTAAGTTTTAAAACAAACACAGATGAACGGTGATTGAAAGAAATATTTAAAAAAGTTAGAAGTCCTACTCCTCGTACAAATATAAATATTTCGTAACTTCTATCGATACATACGCGTAGCGACATCGCATGGTGACAAATGACACATCGTAGTTCGGCAGTCATTAACTAGATGGCGCAACGATTACCGCATCAAAGAAACGACCATTACGAAGGAATTTTATAATTCCTTGAGAGAATGTTAAGGCATCTGAAAATTATAGTGCTTTGTAAAATGCTCTTACTTTAATATAGTAATGTGTATGGAATGCATGTTATTACATTATTATTCACATTAAAGGATGGAATGTGATATGGTCTTGATAATCGTGCTAGTAACTTAGTTCAAAGTTTATGAATCATCAATTTCTGTGGGAGAGGACCTTTCTTTGGCTTTATAATTTAGATACTTTTTAAGCGAAAGGTTCCAATTTATTCCGCCTATATAAACTATCTATTTAGAAAGAAAATTAAAATGAGCGTATTGCTTATAATAATGTAAGTACTTAAGTAAGTACAAATATACGGATGGAATTCTACTCAAGTGTTCAATTATTGATTGTTTGGTAAGCCTTATTAAGAGACAGAATTAAAGTATTAATTGAAAGAGAATCAATAGAAGGATAATAGACGAGCAATGGAAAGGAATGATGATCAATACATACAAATACGAATATGTAAAGATTTAGTTTAAGAAGAAGTAGAAACTATCAACATAAGACTGAATACATTTGAAAAGTCTGGAACTTAAAATAATAGAGACATGATCGTAAATTTAACTTTCTTTAATAAACAAACAAACCAAGAAGTGAGTAATTACTTAAAAGTATAATTATGGAGACATCAAATAAGAACGATTATGATGAAGAAAATTACTAAATAGTGTCTTATATATCTAATTTATTTAGGTACCCACTTACATGTCGGTATAATGGCTCATTAAACACATAATCTACAGAGATTACATATATACGTACTTTATTATTTCAATTGAAACGTCAAGACGACTTTCATCACGATTTTTTATTAGCAAACATGATCATTACCTAAAACGGGTTTGTACAAAATCGCTCTCTTCGAGCTCTCACCTATAATTATAATTAATTTCATTACATTACTATAATGATTGTGTTTGGTATTGCACGATGTGTGATGTGTAGGGTTGTCTAAACACGATGTTTATAAAGTTCTAGCTTTTAGATTTTTTAATTGACCCTTTACACAATTCATGCTATCAATCGTCTGAAATCAGGCCCGTCAGCAATTACTTTTGTATTTGTGACTCTAAATAAATATAATTAATTATCTTTGTTATGCTTGAATGTGTAATTTGTAGTATTTCCTGCATACCGATAAAGATATAGTTTCGGTAGTCTCAACCTATTCTCGCTAATACCAATGCCAATATTTGTCATCAAGGCAAAGTTTTATTAGGTTCAAAAGGTACGCAAATAGAATACTGTAAGTATATAAAATCGATAAAATCCAACCTACTATACCAAGAGAATAGAAAAGAATAAAACCCTTTACTTATATAATCCGAATCGTGGAAACCCTATGAATAGCCCATAGGCCACTCGTTAATGGGCAAACTGACACGCCACGGAACCGTTACTTAAGTTTTTGTCCTAAATGTGAAAAATACATTTAGATTTGGCTATAAATAACAGCTTGCTAAGATTTTTTATGCGAAGTGAGAAAGATTAGATGAAGATATATCATTAGCGGCACGAGAACGAAGAAACGATTTGCTTAAGAACAATCTTAAATAGGAGATAATCTCCTTGAAGATTGAAGTAAGATTTAGGTACTAAGTAGAAAACGTACAACAGAAACAGACACTCTTAGGGAACAAGATTCAATCTCAATTGTAGAAACAAATTATTTTACTTCAAAAAATGAGCCTTTATTGCTAAAGAACTACTAACAGCATTTCAGCCTAATCTAATAGAATCAATGACTTAACTCTCAGAATTACGTTGTAGGGATCAAAGTAATCCTAACTTATGTTTATTAGATCAAGAATCATCATGTTGTGATTTGACTACATTGAAGCCAATGTCAGGAGCATTAGAACAGCAAAATTCTTCTTCCATTTTCAATTTCTAAAGTTACATTAATTTATGTATGTGCATTAACAGGAGGTACTTCAAGCGATATAAGCATTATCTCCAATCGAGGCAATATAAGATGATGACACGCAGAAGAAATAAAACAATGCAGTAATGTTCATTACTATTTTCTTTTATTATATTTTATCTCCTAATAGTAGCCTCGTCGACTTAAAACTGTAATACTTATAATACATATTTACAGCGAAATTTACATGCACTAAAACTACTTACTGAATCGTCTACATAAACAATAATACATCTAATTTTTGAACATGATTTCAATTATGTCATAGCCACAATTTTGGAACCAAACGAACTTAAACACGAAGGTAATACTTTTCGGTAACTTTAGTCAACCATAATCTTATCTAAACTTATCTATCACAAAAAATAAACCTCTAAACAAACAATAACAATAATTAAAAACAATTTCAGTCTTCAAAGTGAAAAAGATCCGAGTATCGGCCGTTACATGATTCATTTACTTGGTGATACAAATGATGATGAACAGAATTATAAATACATCGAATATTATTTAGAGCCGATAAATGAAACAGGAAAAACGGATGCTCAATGATAGGAAACCTTACTAATCAGTCAATGATACATCTTTGGCAATCATAAATTAACTAAATTAAATCCCTGAATGTAGTAAGCCTCTTGCCAATTTTAACAGGTACCTTAGAACTCGGTGAGAGTCGTTAATAAATATTTACAGATATGGGAATTAGCGCTTCATGATGTCTTCTATCGAAAAGCCTAGAGTTCTTTTGGGTCCTTCAACAGGAGATTGGTGGGGACTCACAAGTGGTTGAACTTGTTGCGGTAGGGGCGGTGAAGGTTTATGCGAAAGATCAAGTAGAGAGTTCTCCGACTGACTCGTTGAAGAAACTTCTTGACAACCTTCTAAATGCTCCAAATGGTGCTTGTTTGCATCGCTGTGTGTCAACAGATGCGTCTTCAAGTTCGATCTTTGGTTGAAGCTCTTGTTGCAAACGGGGCACTTGTGGGGAGATTCTTCCATGTGCAAAATTTTGTGTACAGCGAGCGTCCTGGATTGGCAGAAACCTTTCCCACACTCTGTGCACTTGAATGGCTTCTCCTTCGAATGTATGTACCTGGAAAATAGAAAACGGAAATTAGACACAAGCTCAACTTTCACTTCTAACGAGTACACAATGTAAACATACATCTACACCTTTATGGCTCAATAGGCGACGGAATAAGCGTTTTGAATGAAAATTGAAGTGATTCTACATTACGGACACATTAGACTGTTAATATATACGGTACGATATGAGAAAAAAAAACGTTGGTCTCGTAAAAGCGAAGAAATATAACGTGTAATTTGTTCGACGGCGGAGCAAGACAGATATGGTGATCGTAAAGAACGAAACCGGTTGGCGAGGGCGCGCGTGCGCCCGCCGCCTCGCGACCTCACAAAAAGTTTACACTTTTAATTTTTTTTTTCTACTCTTATCGTCAACAATGCCTCGGTGAAACACGTCCTAAATCACGTTGTTGGTATTTCGAGGGAAACATTAAATTAAATTAGGATTCTCCCAGATATATTGATTACTAACATCGGGTTTTCTTTTAACTAGTGAAAGTGGTTTGGTTTCTAATACACGTTTTACTTGACTGCACCTCCTATCAATAGAGATAATTTAAGCTTGCAAAAGTTTTGACCGACTTGCTATTGTATTGATTAACAATTGATTAACAATGAAGTCCATGGCAATTAAGATGAAGACATTAAACTTAGCTTCAATGAAATCGTTGAAATAATGCAGCTTTTAGAAACAAATTTAAATGTGTTGATATGGACTATCATATAACGTGAAACTTAATAGCGCGGGACATAAACAACTTAAGAGATAGATAAAATCATTGATACATACCTATGGTCTCTGAGGTGGTCTTGCCGGCGGAAAGCTTTCCCACAGATGTCACACGAGTAGGGCCTCTCATCGGTATGAGTCCTTTCATGGATGAGTAGATTATAGGACTTGGTGAACTGGCGATTACAATATTTGCAGATGAACTGCTTCTTAGGTCTCGTTCCGGGAACGCCTGGTGCTCGCATCGGCGGCGGGTTCCTTCCTGGCATTCTCTGTGCCATAACACCGGGGTATCTCAATGAATGGTGGTAGAAAGCTGCGTTACGAATCCACTGGTTGACCAGCATAGCGTGGTATGGTGCCGACGGTGGGAGCGTGGCAACTTGAGCTTGCACGTAGGCCGACATGGGGTGCGAGTAATTCTGTACTGGGACTTTCTCGTACGGGTAAGGGGTCTGCATGGCTGGTCGGGGGTAAGTGTAGGGTTGTGCGGGTGGCGTCCAAGGCTGGTGGCGGGAGATAACGACGGCTGGGGGCGTGTCGTCGGTGGGCGTGTGCGGCGGCGTCGGTAAAGGAGGTGATGGCCGCTCGAGCTTCACTAAAGCTTCGATCGGAAAGTCCGGTGGGTAGCCTGGAGAAGTAAGGAATTCCATTGTTAGGATATGGTAGATTGTTGTGTATATGTAACTATTGTTTGTAGAATAAGGAAAATATTAATCTTAATAATTATAATTGAAAATTAAGTTATGATAACTCATATCTGTTTTTGAAAAGATACTAAAAAAGTTTATTTATTTGTTTTAATTTATGACTAACTTTGTTTAAAAATATCTACGAAAAGAATCATGCTTGCACTAATGCATCCATCAAGAATAAAACCAAAATGTAAAACGCGCAGTATTTTTCCTCCAAAAATCTTTACTATAATATTGACACTACAAAAACTCGCGCAAAAAATACAAATAAACACTTACTGCGATTCTCCTCAATATGTTCTTCCTCCTCCTCGATGTTGATATCATCCGAACTGTCAACACTGTACGGCTTATCTTCCATTTCCACAAATCAATTGTCCATATAACTAAACACTAGGGCACTGTCCTCTCGGCTCACTTTGGTATCACTGTAGCTGTGTCGTCACTGCAAAACTGGTTTGTGCTGACAACCGGCTTGTGAGAGCGCGCGGAGCGTTATGAGTTTGTGTGCGTTTGTTATCTGGGCCTGCGCGAGCACGCCGCGGGGAGGGGGGCAGATCAAAAGCGCCGCTCCGTCCGGCGCCTGTGCTGGCTCCCGAGGCAGCTGCGCCTCCCAATAGGCGGGGCCTACCGAGTTCTGCCTTCGGAATCGATCAGTAACAATCGCGAATTGCTCCAACCAAGCCCTCACGTACTACGACTGAGTTCTATTTTCAGCGTTCTGCATAGAGTTTTAGAACTTTGTCTAAGGTAGGCGTTGAAGGTTTTGTATCGTTTCGTAATTGAGTTTGTTTGGCAATGCAAATTTTTGGTGACACGGCGTCCCGTTGAAGCTATTAGGTGAGCGGATTGCTCTGGTAATTTAGTTTCGTAGGCAAGGCTTTGTGTTTGATTGTCGAATGTCTTTGTACGTTTGTTGTAATTTGTATCTGTATTGAGATTAGGCACGTATTACACGGGGCTTTCTGTACTGTTTTGGAGCATAAGTGAAAGCTCCGACGTCCTGGATTGAATTGTTTATGTTCCCGTATCTGAATATGCACGACTTTGCTTTGTTTCTTTGATGTCTAGTCTATTGCATTAAGATTTGACTTTGACTTGATGAATCGGTTTATCTCTATTATGTATAAAGGTACTTAGTTTTGTTGATAGGATTTTTTCTTTTACATTAGTTTGTTCAGGGTTTTATGCATAGTCTTCTCCTACCTACTCCTACTTTCTCTACCTTCTATAAAGAAATCATAAAAGTACTTTATCACATAAAACCAAACATATTCAATAATACGAAATATTTTAATATTCGCGTCACCATAATTTTCAGAAATCGATCAATTAGACAATTAGGTAGCCATAAATCGCCATACTACTTACCGTACTTATTTTAATACGATAATAGCGAAAGGTACCTAATTAAGTACATTAATACCTAATCTTGCGTTATTAATTAGTATAATATTACGCATCAAATAAAATTCTAGATAAGGGAAACAGTAGCTACTTATAAGATTAAACCCATATAGGTAAGTACGTAAATAAGTGCCAGTAACCACTTGTGATACATAATATTACACATATATCTATTAACTAGTCTATGTCAGTAGGTATAATCTTATATAAAGAGATGTTGACAGCTCTCGCCAATCTATGTAATAAATTAAATGCACTGGAATATATTGCTGATGACAATAAAGACGAACTCTTGTAACAATTGAAAGGCACAACGATATATAGTGGCGCGGGAAATGAAAAAAAATATTTTATCCCGATGCGACACTTACTTACACGTTGCGAAAAAGTGTTGACATGCCTTCTACCCACCGCCTATGGTATTTTCTCTTCGCCTCGTTAGGTCACACACATGATATAAGTAGACAATTAATGATAAAAAAGCCACAAGAAGTGAAAACATATAAACACAGTATGTTCCTATTTACACGATACACAGCTATTTTCTTTTATATGTTTCATTTATTGGTCGAGTTAGATGGTTTTTGTTAACAAAAACCATCTAACTCGTTTATCATTTCAAGCGCTAAAACCAACTGGTCAACGGAAAGTCTTCTGCACTATCTACCTTGTTACCATGTAAAGTTGTGATCACACAAAATGATGAGCAACAATTTGCGCGTTACCAATACATCTGACTGATAAAAAGGTCATGCTTTATGTTGATTACAAAGCGAAAAGAAATCTAATAAAATGGTCAATACATGAGTTTAGTAATATAATTTCATAAACAGTTCTGCTTTTCAATTTTGACGACGGTACATAGGTCCTACAGAAGTTTCACAATATAATTCTCTTCATCCTTTGTGATGAATACAAGACACATACAATCAATGATGATACAAGTTAAATTTAGTACAACAATAACATGGTGTCTCCATTTTCACGTGAGTAGGTAGGTGTCTACCTAGGTTAGGTATTTCAATAGAAATTCAAATATTGTTCTACCTCGACTCATACACATATTTTTTTCGTAGAATTTGACCTACATAGTCATAAAAATGCACTTACGCTTTTGTTAGAAAGGAGTCGTAAACTTTTGTATATGTAAACAATACCTATACGAATAATTTGAACATATTAGGGCACAAAAGTTTCATTGTTAAAGCTTCCTATTCATGCAGTGTTGAACTTGTCCCTGGTAGGTACCTATAGGTACAGTAGGTGCATACCTACATCACAATATTAAACATTTTAAAATATATTTTTTGGCAAACCTAGTTCCCAAATGTGCTGTTGGTCTAAAATGGCTTTGAAATGGAATTATAATTCTTTTTTGGACACCCGGTTTCCAATAAAGAAAAACAATGCTGTTTTGGCCACTGGTTTCCAAGACCGGGTTTCCAAAACGGCCGGAGCCTCTAAAATACCTAATTAAAACCTACCTACCTAAAATGCCTACTTATTTTATGTAAGAAAATATTAGTCAACGTCTCTACGTCCATTTTAAATTATTCAGGCAACACGAGCCACTGTGTGCTAACTTCCACTTAATGCTACAAAAAAATAACATTTTCACATCCCAGAATTATTTCATCTATATTTTTTTATGCGTCGTTATTATGTAAGATTCAATTTTGAAGTTCCAAACTTAAACACTATTCTAAGCTAATTCCCTTTAAAACTAAACATAGGTATACATAACCCAACATAAGGCATCGCAAGCGACTATTTCGAACTCACGCAAACACGGTCAGGTGGGCGAGGGACACACGACACTCGGGCCGGCGCCCTTTGTACCTGATATCAAAGGCGCCGACTCAAACAACCAAGCGTTATAACTTAACTGACATAACTTCTAAACTTGCCACACAAATCTTAACTTTAAATCACCAGCTATACAGTTCATATTTCATGATTTTATTTGTAGGAATTTGTGCAAAGGATTTTCGATCTTTGCTACCAAGTTTTAGGGTCTAAAATTGAATGTGTAAAGGTGGTGGTTATAGTCGATGTGTGATGCAGTAGGGTAGAGCCACTAGACACCTTGTTGAGTCTAGAATTCGGTGTTAGTTCGTGTCGGTTAAGTAATGGTGTGAACAATGATGGGTTTTGTACCTAATGATTCGGATAACTTGTTTATGAGAGAACAGTATAGCTCAGTTAATATAACATATACTTTAACTTTGCTGTACTTATGTACGAAGGCACTTATAAACATTCAAGTAGGTACGTGTTTGTGTGAAAGAAAACATACTTCCTGCTATATTTCCTTACCTTTAGTCAACATCCGAACAAACACATGGACTCACACCTTTTGCTTATGAGGGCAATGATAAAATTTGAATTTCCTTCCTATATGTATAGACAGCACAATAAGCTACTTGAAATTGTCAATGTTTCTCAATCAACTTGGAACTATACATATGATTCAGCGATGAAGTTGAAAATCTATTACGGAAATTTGACAGATTGTAGTAGGTTGAAATTGGCATTGGTAATATTCTGTAGGTGTAATATCACACCTATAAAGTACATGGAATTAAATCTAGCTGCTGTTGTCTTCGAAAGTTACTACGACCCTGGCTTGACGGTGATTCTGAAGCCAGTGTACTCACCCAGTTCCCTATCGAATTAAAACAAATGAATGACATTTATTTGAATTCAGTCACAAACTTCAAATTTTTTAAAATAAAATATACCTGGCCGTTAAGAATAACAATCGCTGATAATTATAGCATTATGTAAGTGAGTCATGGCTAATCCGATTAATTAGGTCAAAAACAAAAACAACTTTTTTTATCCTAATCACAAAAAAGTCACATAGCAACTATTGCACAAAACTACCCTTGATCTATTTAGAAGCAAGCCTTAAAAAACAAAAGAAACTAATAAAAACTCAGACACATTAGCGGCAAAACAATTTGTATGTACAATATTATTTTATCTTTATAAACTTTTATAGCTCAAATTAATTTATTTACTCATGACTTCTGTTTTAAGTCGTCACCTCAAGACAAATGTTCCTAATACATACACACACATAAACATATGTTACCTATATCATAAACTGCGCATGTGTGGGTGAATTGTAAAGATAAAAAGCAATAGACATTGTGTTATTTATTGCATAGATTTTGTAGTAGTAAACTCTCGTTTCTGTTTATTGCTGGGATTTTAAGTCGGACAGAGACGGGGCAATATGGAGATTGATAGTTAATAACAGGTAATGTTAATATCGGTAATCACAAAATATTAGGCAAAGAATTACTAGGTACTTAAACGATTACAGAGGTGCTAAATGTCAAGTGATAATATACTCATCATATACCTAGACTTTTTCTAAAACAAGCTATATTGGAGTCGGCTTCCAGTCTAACTTTATGCAGCTGAGTACCAGTGTTTTACATAGAGCGACTGCCTATCTTACCTCAACCCAGGCAACATTAAACGCTTTGGTAAGACTGGTTGTCAGACTTTCTGCCTTCTGACTATCCGTAACGATTGCCAAATATGTCCAAATGACAGCTGGGACCCACTAATTAAAAGGGCCTTCCGAAGCACAAAGGAACTTTTCATGACAAGATGGTCATATATACATGGACTGATGGCACCAAGCCTTGCTTAACCATAATGATCGATCTAGCCGTGCGGCTGTTCATAGCCACGAGCTCCTCTTTTTTGATAGGTATTGGACTATACGAAGAAAATATCTCAAGAGATCGATTACTGCTCTATAAAAACAAAAGTATCGAAACTGCAATTCTATATTAAAAAGGATTGCAGTAATACACACTTAGATAATAACATCAAGTGTATCAAAGGGTGAACACGGTATCATTTGATATAATCTCAATGATGTCAAAGTGAATGCTTGACTCAATTCAATTGTATTGAAAAGTTTGATCTAACAATTTGCATTGCTAATACAACATCATAATTTGGTTTCTAATGCTTTGCAGAAGAAAACGTATTTTTATTGTAGCTAAATCATCTTTTCTTAGATTGTAAGGCTCAAGAAATCGTTCGTTTGCTTTTTTGCTTGAACGTTGCTAATCTCTGGAACTTCTAGATCGTTTTGAAAATTTCTTGTCTCGTGTTAGACAGCCCATTAATTATCGAGGAAGAAAGAAGGGAGGAGGAAAGAAGGGAAGGAAGGTTTTAGTAACCTTCTTTTTCCTTTCTCCTTAGTAGGCTACTTTTATTTAAACTACTTTTTATACGGGTTTGCGGAGTAGTTCCACGGTACGCAGGCGAAACCGCTGACGAAAGCTTCAAAATGAGTCAAATTGACCATTATTATGTAGTGTAGTTTAAAGTATTATAGTAGTATTATATTTAAGTTTTAGTTTGATATGGAGTATTTCAAACATTGTTACGGTACAGACAGACAAGACATAGATTAACAAAGAACCATAATAACATACCTACTTCTACAGCAAAAAGTACCTAAATACACTGGTTTAGCTAGCATCTTAAAAAATCTTTTCTGACGTGGTTTATTTTACTCTATTTGATCTTCATCATTTCATAGACGAGTGATACAAACTACATTACAACAGTGATTCACTCTTTATCTCTGAATGACTATGAGGTTTCTTTTCGCAAATATAAACACTAATTTAGAAAACCTTGCCAGGATCTAACTTCATTGCCTTGTATGTTATGGCACCTACTTTCTTTCATAACTTCAAGATCATTATATAATATACATTTTGTCTGGTTTGGACTGGTTTGTCCACAAAAATTTTTTTGGAAATAGGTTATTGTGTTTTTTGTGATTTTTAAATACTTTTTGTATGTAATTACAGACGCCTGCACATCAAGCTTCTAAAATCTATCATTCCTTACTAGGTTTTCAACTTTATCGCTGAAGCATATGGTTCAAAGTTGATTGGGGATTGTCAGTCTGTACATTTGGACCAGACCAGCTTAGCCATCAGTTTTTAAATTTTCTTCGTCAAAGCAACTAAAAGTTTTCCATAGAATTGGAACATTTGGATAATAAAATTAACTGGCTATCTCTAAATTACGTTCATCACAAACAAAATCAATCACGACAAAAGCTGTTTTATTTATAAAATCGCGCAATAATTCGTGACAAGATTGAGATGTCACTCTAATCAAGTTTCAACACCTAAAGGTCAAGTTTTGGCAACGCACGATGAATTTGACGGCATAGCAATTTTGCATCATTAGTGTCAAATAAAACAAGGCCATTGCAACATCTTCACGGCTGTTCATATGTTTAAATTTTGTGAATATGGATATGTAAGTTTGTTGGTACATCCTAGATAAGGAATACTTTAATATTTGGAAGGTATACCCTAATAGTTAGTTGAGAAGGCAATCGGATAAAATCTCTTTTTTTATATATGACCTCTTGCAGTTCAGCCTAGGTGGCTGTGTTCTGCTTAACCGGACTTTTCTGTGGGAACCTAAACATTTAATTTTAGGTCTCCAGCCAGGGGATAAAATCTCTTCTTGTATTTGTTTTAAGGCGCATTGAAGGGGTATCTTTTTGGCTACAAAGTATGACCAATATATTGACAGCTGTGATTATTGCAGCTAGATTTGAGAGCCTAGTCCGAGTTAGCAGTTTAAGGGCCAGTTTCACAGGTTACGGATTGCCCTAATTATCAGATAAATTAAAAAATGGAACAGAATTAGTATGAAATTATCTGCCAGATAAACTATCTGGAACTTATCAGCAACCTGTGAAACTGTCCCTAAACTTATATACGACACAAGCACTATCACGTACTGATCACGTAACATTTACTTTTAGAATTTTTTATTTCATTTAAGCTGTTATTAGCTTTTGTCCATAATATAAACGCTCTCGCTCACGAGATAATCAACGTTATAATCCGACAAAATAAACGAACGAGAAATATTCGAATAATGTGATGGTTACATAATGTTTCTTTAATTTTGCCAAGTTATAATACCGTATAGAGAAAGTTAACTTGTAAAACTACCACTAAGTAAATAATAAATGACATTTATTTTGCAAATAGGTTGAAATTAGCACTTTTACACGTCAATACATTTATTTTCAAAACGAGATGCAGTCGGCATTTCCTAAATGACTACCTTGAGAAGAAACGCCGAAACGAACTCAAAGTCTCTTTTAACGTCCATACATAAAATTAAATTATATGCTGATGTATGAGCAATGAAGGTTTGTATCTGAAATGACCTATTGAGGACAACTCAGGTCTTCAGTATGATATTTTAAAACCACAAAACGGTTACCTAGCAACGATTCCATAACATGTATAAGCCAGACAGTAAGAAATCGTACGACGCATATACCAAACAAATGTACTCAATTAAACGCGCGTAAACAAGTACTTAAGTAATACCATATAAAAAAACTCCTCATAAAATAATACTCGTCATATAATACCGTCAATAAACTTCTTAATTTACACAGAGACAATAAAGAACCATGAGAATTATCAGCCGACTACTAATTACTGTCATAATCTTTGAGTTTCGGTTTATGTAAACAAGTCAAATTCCTAATTGTCTGGATTACAAGACCTTGTTTAGATAAACGTCTAGATTAAACTTTGAGATGGGGATTTTGTAACAGAATGGTATAACGAAACGTCATCGATTTATGTGACTGGAAACCGTGATGTCCTAATTACCTACTTAATTTTGTAAACTTTTCCCGAAAAATTTGGGGTAGACTATCAGTTCGGCTCGTTTTTGGGGAACTCAGGTTTCCACGGTCAGTCCTAGTTATATTCGCATCTAGTACCGAGGCCAGCACATCTAGCTATCTGAAACTGTCAAATTTGTAACATATGTATTAGCGATAAAGTTGAAAATCTATTAAAAAAATCTTAATATAGGTAGAGACTTAGACTGACTTCTATAGAAGTCGCGAATGTCTCTCAGGGGTCTCAACACACAGTAAGGTGAGCAATAGTTAAATGTTATTGTTATCTTAACACATTACCTTAACCTGCCCTTGGAACTACTTCGAAACGAACAAATAGGTATTCAAAACCTCCCATACCTATTTCTAAACGAACCTTCTTAAAACACGTTATCATTCCTGGAACAGGTCATACGTAGAGCTAAATGGCCCTTTGTTACTTTTATCAGTTCACTTAATGTGTGTAACTTAAAACTTAGCAGTGATAAGCCAGGTAAGTCGGCACCTCAAAGTTAACAGTGGCAACTAAGACGCCTTAATACTATTATGCTTATTGTAAACAAATACGATCTTTACTATGCGTAGGCGCAGCCGGCGCATTTTGTTCTTTTGTTTTGTCGGCTCGTTTGTTCGGAAATTGGGTCAATATTCCTAGCTCAATGAGTAATACTACCTGTTGTAATAATATTTGGACTTGGTAAAAAGTGCATGAGTGACAAAATTTTTGTAAAGGCTCGTATTGTATTTGACTAAAAATGAAGGAGCGATGTCTCAATTCGATTGTTTTATATTTGTTCGCTTGGCATAATGGGTAATCTGTTCCAAGTCTAAAGTCATTACATCCGAAAACTATAAGAGACATTTTTTTAATACAAAATAGCGAATATCAAAGTACTTTTTTTTGCACTTAATTTATTTGAACACACATGTACCTACAACAACAATAAAACATGACCAATAACAACAATTAACAAACCCCGATACAAATTGAACTTCGCGGAACCAATTAATTGCGTTAAGTATTGCATAAAATGTAAACGATGTTAATCCCTGAAATCAATTAGGATGACAACTCTTAGATAAAGGATTATTAGTTCGTTAGTACGTAATAAATAGAAATAATGTAATCCATTAAGAGATGGACGATAAAGCTATTAGAGGCATGTAGGTACTAATTATTGTCTAGACTTGCGAGGCGTGAGTCAGTTTGGTTTTAAACCCTTTTAATATTAGCTCAAGTTCCGCTTTCGAGGTAGACACCTTTAAAAATAAAAATTGGATTAGCAAGGAAGCTCCAAAATTGTTTATCTGTACCATCCAAGATCTAAAATTCATGGATGAAGTTATATTTTGGTTTTGTGTGCATTTATGTATTCGATAACAGGTTTATTCTTAATGACATGTAGTTTCTGCCATCGGTTTCAACCGCGTCCTATATATTATATTTCTTAATCGGTCCAGCAGGCTTATCATGGCAACCGTAGAAACAAGGTTTGTCTACCGGAGAATGGACATAATGTCAGAAAAGTGACAGATTGACATAAGATTTCTTTTGACATTTTTTGTAAAAAAAATTATTTTGTTCGATCGACGTAAGTCTACAAGTTATCATATGCGAGTTGACAGGTCGCACCATGCTCGGGCAGAAGACATGTTGACATTGACAGAAAGAGCTTTGTCTTTTCTTGATATAATAGATATAGAATCGCCATGCAAGAGTTCCTGATATTAGTAACGTATTCAAGCAAACAAACCAAATTTTTTACATAAATAATAGATGGAGAAGATGAGGATGACCAACGACAAGATGGATGAATTGATTTAAGAAATAAGAATGCAGGAAGGAAGTGAATGTTAGTATGAAGGCTGAAGGGAGAAAAAAGAGAAGGTAGTACCAAAAGTAAGGTAGTACCAAAACTAATGAAACACAAAATGGAATTTCTGCCATGTCCAAATTATTCTGGGGAAAAAACATTTTGTCCGCCATTTAACTTATCATACGCGACACAGGTACAAATATTTATGACACAAATAACATGCTTTTTAAGTGTGAAAACAGAAATGTTAAAGTTATCAACAATATATCGCTATCTTTTCCATTTGAACATACAAATTGATTGTAATCTCTTTCTTAATTGCATTTACTTTCCTTGAAATTACTCAATGGATATCGTAGCGAATATTGTCGATAGTATCTTGGGTGTTTTGACTATAGGCCGCAATAACAAAATCGACCAGTCTGGTTTTTCTTGACCTGTGCCCAAATTATTTGGGGTCAGCTCAATATGTTTTCAACTTCATGCCTCTGTCAGCTGTCATACTAACGTTCATTAACTTCTTAGCCTTTTTTCTCCCCACCCTACGGACACCCTACACACGGAAATGTATAACATTAATAATAATGGTGTCGGCTACAGTTGTTCTTTCTATGGAGATCTGCCAGCTGCTCAGGACAAAATTATGGTATACAAGCATTAGCACTGACTCAGATGCAATCTGCCACGACCAGACAGAGATCAGGCGCAAGACCGATATTTACGAGCTATCCGAGGCAAGCTTCTCTAAGCTGCATTGTTAAAGTTTTTTAAAACCCTCACAGTGATTTGACGACGTCGAATAGTCCAAGTAATTTAAGTTATACACGTTAATAAGCATTTTAAACTCTTTAGCTTTGTAATAATAAGTATAGATTTAGCTAAATTATTTGTGTAGTCATTGGCTTTAATCTCTATAATCGGAAATTTGAATCGGAACAGTAGTTATCTGTATACAATTTCCTTTAATCGGTGATCAAACAGGTACTTAAGAATCGATTAGATCGATATCTCAAGCCATTCGATGTTATATCGTTCTAAAGGGTACCGATCTAGTATAAGTACTACGCTCGTAGTATAATTTGATAAGAGCTAATCAAAGTTTGGAGTTAGATTTGATATTTTGAGATCGGCCCGTATCGTCATGAGCCGTTTTAGTTAAAGTAGTCTTTTGGCGCACTTACTATTCTGCATCAACTTCATATATCGATCGAGGACTATTCTGGGGAGTTTGTTGCGTCACTTCTTCCCAGCAAAAACACATAGGACGTTGTGAAGGGTGGGCGATTTGGGGGCTGTCTTTTGCAATTTTTGACCTTCAAAAAGTGTTGTTTTGCAGCCAAGTTTGAATAAATGATTTTGAGTTTGAGTTTGAACAAAAAACAGCGAAATAACCACCAATATCGGATGTGTTTTTAATATAATTATAATAATAAATAATTTCTGTTGTTTTCTTTATGACGGTGCTATAACTTGATGACATATCATGCAAATAACTGAAGGGAATTTACCTTTGTCGAGTTCCACATCACTCTTGAACCGACCTCGCAACAATTCCAAACCCAGTGCGATAAATATCTAAAATTCATACAAAACGGTTTGATTTCTCAAACACATATCTAAATACATAAAGTGAGTAACAACTAACCCTAGCTTAGTACATTATCTGTCGGCGATATCAAAGGTTTAGCAATAATCTATATTATTATACATTCGGCCTGCTACTGTAGCATGGCGGTTCTTCAGAACTGTCATTATCAAAGCGGTGCGCTTTGATCTGATATCGCGTCACACTCGTATTTGCCACTACATAGATATTGTTTTGTGAAGGAAGTACTATGATAGTGGAGGTAATTTCCAGAAGGATGTGAATGCCAGAGGGAAAGTGATTAGATATTTTTCGCTGACGAGTTTGGAGTGAATAAAGTTTTGTGTTAATTTAAATCAATCTGCTTTCATCATCATCACAGCCTTTTTATCGTCCTTGCTGGGCACTTGCCTCCTCTCCCACGAAGAAGGACTGCACTGTTTTCATTATAGGTGACTTTCTCAAGGTGTCAGTAATGACGTGCATCATCCTTTTTGGAATTAATTCATTTAAAAAGATTGAAGAGCGCGACGCATATCTAAAAATAAGTGCTCCAGTTAACAGGAAAAAGGTTTGAATTCCAATCAGGATTATGCCCGCGAATTACTCCAGCCCCTTTTATTCATGGGAAATCATCAAATGACCTTCCCTTTGAGGTGGCAGCTGGAAGGAGTTTCAGATTCTTACTGACTAAAACATACTATGTTCCTTCTGGAGGTCTTTGTGTGCCAGGGCCACGGTAACTATTGAGAAAAACCCTGCCCCGGCAGGATGACTAGTCCCTCGAGTCGAGTTTACTTAAATAACAATTATTATCTTGGAAGTTAGAACAGTCTATAAAAGTGAACCAATAAAATTATCACTAACCTGAATTGCGAAAACCCACCTCTATAAAGATACGGCCGTCGTATGACGGTCAAACGAATATTTTGACAAAGTATTGATGCATCATAGTTTTGGAATACCTCTATTTGCAAGTACGGATCTCGTGTGAGAATTCGTTTATTCCAATATTGATTTTTGTGTGGAACGTCATCGATCTGGTATAAATATGACCCCTCCTAGTGAGGTTGCAGCTGGAGGGAGTGTCAGACTTTTACTGGCTTACACACTTCTTGTTCAGGTTCGCGGTAACTTTTGCAAACAATCCGGCAGCATAGAAAAATAAGACTTAGATTTTGAGTAGCCAAATCTATGCAATATCAGCTTACACTATCGAAGAAGCCAAGATTGTATAGTAAGGTAGTAGTATAGGTGATGATTACAAGGACAGATATAGATATTTATATATGTGATTACAAACTAGTACGATTACCAGAAAGAAAGTCTTTTATAGTAGCCTTAATCATTCAATTAATCACGTCACCACCTTTACGTCAACCTTATTTAAATATCAGAGAGTCATAAATTGATATCCGATTAATTTCTCAACATCGATATTATTCCGATTCAAACAAATGATTGATTTGATTAAGAGTGTATTTTATCGATTGCTTTTTGTTGCTTGTACAAGTGTACGTCGCGTAAAAATAGCAGCCATCTGACATGTCTATTATTATGACAGTTTTATCAGAACATCTATCAACGATATTAGGAGGTGGTCCAAGTTACAGGAGATACCTACAAATGTATTACTTCGATTTACTCTTATCAATTTAATGGCAATTTTTGTAATATTATGATGTGAAACTTGGATAAACATCTCTGTTTTCTTTAAGCCTTTAAACCTATCTCATTGGTAATGAAAATATGTCTTGATAATATTGAAACAGTATAGATATCCAAGAGATATTTTCACCAAAGAAATGCTACCCCAGTTTCGCATTACAGCGTTTTAAAATTGTAGTGCGTTTCTACCCGCGACAGCCGAAAGCTTGGAACACACCCGTTCATAGCAGCGGCTAATGTGTCAGCTCTGTAACATAATGGAACCTCGGCTGTAATCAGCGTATTAAAGCCAGAAGTGCTTTTCAGTTCGTTATCAGTTACTGTAAAGGTGAATACAGGATTATATTATAATAAAAACCTCCCATAAAATTAACGAATAATTTTATTTTTTAGGGAACCTTGAAGACAAATCCTTTTTCCCTAAGAACAAGGTTTTGTTATGATAACGAGGAAGTAGGTCCAACATTGCAGCTAGTGCTCGCACGTCAGAATAGACAACTTTCTAACGTTGAAAGAATCTTTCAAATGATGTTCAGCTAAACTATTTTTTAAGCTATATAATATATTATTTGTAGATTCGCTAATCGTAGTCAAATTAGGAATGTTTGAACTTTATTTCAAAGATTTGATGATATGACGAGACCATTTTCAAGAGGCTATTTTGATATTATTTTGTCTATCAAGAGAAAAAGTCTCCTAGATCGTCACAAAAGGGATGTTATACAGATATTATACAGAATCAGGAGAAATCAAACCCGAAAAGTTACAATGATTTACCGGTGGATCAAAATTTTGAAAAACATGTAACACTTGCTATTATTTCCTATAATTAAGGGCCAGTTTCACAGCCACTATCTACCAGATAAATTAAAAAATGGAACAGAATTTGTATGCAATTATTTGCCAGATAGTGAAACTAGCCGTAAGTATATACATATTTTTCTCTCTTCTAGCTAACTAAGCTATAATCAGTACAGGTAATGTATAACCTTCTCAACACTTTTGAAGTTAACCGCTCACTACCGAAGTGGGCACTCGGTACCTAATGTGTCAATTATAATTGTCGTTATCACGGCTAATGCATTTCATGATGTTATAACGATGGATTAGCTTGTTTCAAAGATTACGCAATGACTCAACAGGTTTTAATGAAATGGCCAGTTATTTACGCGTAAAAAACTAACTACGGGTGGAAAAAAAGTAGCAAAAAGTTTTTAGCAACTTGTGAGTAAATATTGTTAACAGTGAAGGAAAACATTGCAGGGTTACCTTCACTAAAAGTCTTTCATCGCCAATTCACTCTTCTATGGGAATTGATGACCAAATGACCTCTACCGCTGTGGTTGCAGCTGGTGGGAATGTCAGACTTACGTTCTAAACCCACTATGATCCTTCTAGAAGTCCCTGTGTGCCAGGGCTACGGTAACTCCTGTGAACAATCCGCAGCCCAGTTGAATCTTCACTGACTGTAAGTGAATGTGATGATCAATTTTACCTTTTCACTGTTTGAGAAGAGACTTTCGATCAAAAAAGACGGAATTATGGTCTTCTTAGCATTAAATCATCTTTCGTGGGTTATTGCTACTGTTGTGCAATACATATGAAAATTAAACATTTAGATGTGTAAATTAAATAAGTATCTAAAGAGATTATTAAATAAAGCTAATGTAATTGTATTATTTGATAACATTACCCAACAAACAGTCAACAACAAAAACATAAGCGGCTGCTTTAAAAGGAATAAGTCCCAGAAATTTGTGTATATTAATGCTGTCAACACTCCACTGAAGGTTTAGTATTGGTAGGTATATTTTATTAGTCACTTGTGTTCAAAGCAAGTCATTGTTTTCGGTAGCTGTAGTTCGTCAGATATTAATTTTTAATCGGCTTCCCCGCCTTCCTTAATTAATGAGGGAACGTGACTTGTAACCTTAGGATAAAAGCAAGAGAATGAGCGGTTCTCTTATATAGACAAATGTAGGAAGGACATACAAATGTAAGCCTGAAAGGAAGACAAGGATGACAATTTTCATGTTTCATAGTTATAGTTTTAAACAAGAGAGTACCTAAATAAATTATTGACGGAGTATTTTTCCTCATTCATTTCTTACAACACTATCATGTCACAGAGTTTGCCTACATTTCGGGGTTTGGAAATTTCATTCATAAAGACAAGTCAAAAGTAAATATTTGGTTACGATGTTGAGTAAAAACACACAAGACCGCATTTGATTTTGAACTGTACGCTCATAACTTTAAGGCTGAGATTTTCTTTGAATCAATGTATCGTAAATAGGCCCAAAATACACAGAATGTAGCACGGACTGACGCCACTTAAGGCCACCCAAGACGAAGTTTTTGCACGCATCGGATTAGCTTACAGTTTATTTTGAAGCGAGAATCTGTGAAAATAATCACACTTTTTACAACTACCAAACCAGAGGACTGTCAATACTTTTGTTGGCACTGAGATGTCCCCCGTATATTCAGTACAGATTTTGGAGATCCTTGACTATAAAATTTCTTGAACCTTACATAATCAGTGAAAGGAGCGAAATTCTGATCAATGATTCACAAGATGTGTGAGAGTAAATGAAGAAGTTAATTGCATGAAATTAAAAAAAATATAAATACGAACTTGAAAGTAATGGCGTTCGCGGCTGCATCACCAATTGAAGAGGAATATAAGTCACTTTTACCGTATTTATTTGTATTCAGGTAAATAATTACAGATCGCTGGGAAGCTTAAAGTGACATTGAAAACAGGATAAAATGCTGTCAATTTAATATTTGGTACTCGAATACTGTAAGTAGGTAATAATAATAAGATGGCAGACAATTTAAAAACTTCTGCTTACAAATTCTAAACGTTTGTCATCCTAAGTAAAACCAACATATAAGTCTACACAAAGGTCCTTCCACATCACTTGGTTGAGAAGTGTAACCACACGCCGTATCAATGCATTTGCCACTTCAAAAACGCAATTTCTACTAAGCATTAACGCTTATAATGTGACGCAATTTCACGGCGTTTTGACTTCAATTGTGATAATAGGCTACTCAGTTACATAGACCACACAACGTATGATTTTTTTCAACACTATAAACACCACCATGAACCTGAATTTTATACTTTACGTTTATATATTTAAGATTGAATTTTATGTTAGCAAGTTCTTGGTCTTTTATACCATGCATTGCACATTTTGACGGTTTCGATTTCATTGACAAATCATTGTCAATCGAATGAATTTTGTATGAATGCGGTTATTTGATGTGTCATCAAATTGTTTGGAGTATCGCATATCTGACGATAGATCAATGATTATTGCTTTTGAATGTTTCTGCGTTCCAATATTCAGGGCGTTTAGATAAATCTTATAATTTAGGCTTAGTTTACCTTTTTTGTGCGATTTTTATCTTGTTTATTAAAAAGAAATCGTATATCAAGACTAACATGCGTGAATATGTTTAAGTACAACAGATTGTATAAAGATACTTTTTGATAAGAAATGTAAAGATTTTGGAAAATTCTCTTAAATAAAGATACTTTTGATCACATGCATGATCTTCTTCAGAATGCCTATACCAAAGGTATTTAAGGTAAATTTTTAGACACCGCAAAGATTACGGACCGCCTCACAATTTTCTAACTTTGAAACCTCGGCACAATATATTGGGGATTATTAAGTACCTACTTTTGGAAAATATTAATGCTATTTAAAGGCCCGCTTGATAAGCAATAAAATTATGATTAAAATATAAAAATAAATCCGGTACATCAAGCGAAAATCACGACATCCATGGTAATTTTGAGTTCCGTTCAAACTACAATACATTGACGGTGACAATTGCTTTCGGTACGTGTCAAATGAATGTCCTGCAGTCACCAATTACCAAATTTTTTTGCTGTCATGACCTCAGCGTGCCAACCAAATTTCAACCTTAAGGTGTGAAGATAAGGATGAAGTGTGCTTTTAGGGGATGGTAAAATTATTTTGGTGGTATCAACGTTACAATGTTTGTGTATTGAGGACCCCTGTTTGAACAACAAATTAGTTCCATTATACGCTTATGAGTAGGGAAGTAATGATCCTTGGGGGGTGAGAGAAAAAATACGAACAAGGCTTCTACAAGGCCCCTTTGGTAGACCGTCATACTAGTTACTAAATTTGAAAGAGAACAAATTAGAGACACGCTGCGAATAGATTCTCCTTTTTGGTAACTTTTGATAGACAATTTCGTACAGAAAGAAGAAGAGATGCAAAGATAAGATGACGCTATTACTATTCTTGTTTGCATAGGATTAGGGACCACCTTCACGAAAAGTGCACGAGTAATAAAACCCAAAATCCGGATCATTAAGAAATTTTGCATAACACTAACAAAACTGGCGCATGTAGCCAGAAAAAATACAAAGAAGCGTGCACATCGGCTTCTTTTAACTATTACAAAAGTTAAGTAAGAATGTAGAACAATGGCGGTCATAAAGATCATTTTTCGCCTACAATAAAGCAATTCGTCCTACTGTTGGATAGCATTGTGGACTTCCGAATTGTAAAGCAATGTTGCTAGTACCCATTAGCGGCAAGTCACCAAAGGCAAGGCAAAATTTAGAAAATATTCTTTCACTAAACATTTGCAAAAAAATGCTAAAAATTGCATAAAAACACTTTACTGTAGGGACGCGGACTTAGGAAGTTTCATTTTGCGAGGTGAAATTTTTATTGCGCAAGATCTATGTTGAGAGAAATTGTGATAAAAAACTCAACAGAAATGTATAACTATAAAATTTACCGTTATAGTTTTGGCAGATGCATTTCTCTAACGGTAGAAGTGTTACAGATTTTTATTGTGCCTTTGGAAAGTAGTTAAAATGTTAACTACTTAATGAGACTACGTGAAATTGTAAATAACTGTATCTGTGCTGTTTTTGGCGGATATAATGCAATTTTATAGAAAGGCAGGTTCATACAATAATTCATAATGTTGAATCTGGATACTAACATTCATATCACACAGTAATATAAAATCAAAAGTTTTTGAGTGTGTATTTTTATTTCTTCTTCACATAAAATGGCTGAACGGATTCTCATGTGTGAGTAATAGTTCCCTCGGGACGCGGCGCGGGTGAGGCCAAGGGCGAAAGTTACTTAGGTAATAAATTACAAATATGTATTGAAATATTACAAATGATTATTAAGGTATCTACAAGCCGTCGTACGTATTGATTTACATTAGTCATGCGAATCAGAAAGCATCCTTCAAAGATCAATAGTTACATCGAGAACTTAGCGTTAGCGTTATCATTAAGATTATCGTATCGCTTCATTACCGGTGAGTGGGTGCAATTTTGTTTTAATATGAACATCTTAAAAGTAGAACGTCGTCAAAATACATGACAATTTTTAAATTTTAACATGCAATGCAAAAACATTTGAAGGCCGAAGATAGTTGCCGAAAGCAATTATCAAAGAAATTTCCGCGCACAAATATGTGCAATAAAACGAAATTTCGCCATCCCCATTGTTGGCGTAGCTACAATAATTTTCAAATTTCTATGACTTCCTCACTTCGGTTCTTTTAGTACAGTTAATTTTAATGTTACGGTACAGATCGTAATTTTACTGCCTAACTGTTTGAATAGTTTTATAACCAGGCTACTCGTACTTTCTTTCCGTTAGTCCAATTACCAGTCCTTTGAAGACGCCGCTGTTACCGTTTTTCTGTTAGTAAACAAACTGGAGTGAGTGTTGAGACATTCGTTTTGTACATACTGGATTGTCCTTTTTGAGAATAGGTACTGTTATAAAGAGTAGCTAGACGCTTAGAGTTTCTGTTAACTAAATCGATGCGAGGATTTCATAGATATATGTAGATAGAGTTACCGTGGTCCTAGCACATAGGGACCTACAGAAGGAACATAGGTGTTGATGATTTCCCACAAAAAAGGATTTTCATAGATGAAAACACTTCTTCAACCTTTTAGGTAGGTAAATAAAATTTATCTGCTGAAGGGCGCTGACAGTGAAAATATAGAATAAAAATATGATTACTTATTATATGCTTCCATATTTAAATGACGGTGCGATCAGTGACATTATCTAATTAAAACATCGAGATCTTCATCGAAAACTTTGCAGTACATGACGTAGCTGCATAAGTAGTTAGTAAGGCTTTATATTGAAAGTTAAAGTTTGATAATAAAGAAGATCAATGTATCTTATAGATGTATTTTACAATATGCGATTAATCAGTTCATTTAATCAACCAATATTTTAATCAATTATTGAACATGACAAAAATTTAAACTGAATGTTTTTCTCTAATCGTAGAAGCACTGTTTTCACTGAATAAATTATTGAGTGGATAGTACACCACTTCGCACATATTGAACGTGACTAACGAAACGTTCACAAAATCTCCTCTGTGCAATGACAAATAGAGTTACGTGGAATATTATATCTAAAGATAAAACAAACGTATTATTTTATGATATTTGTTTTCTTTTAATTGTTACAACATTAGTATTATACCAGTCTATTAACTTAAAAAAAAATGTTATTCGGTATTTATTATATTAAAGAAGAAGGTACAAAATCAAATGAACTGTTATCTACAAGCATGATCATAGGTACAACAAACTATATAAAACTAGTATAAGCTGACCGTTCAATTTGTAGAAAGACCATATAAAGCGAGTTCAAGACAAACTGGTTCTGTATAGCTTGATGTGTAGCCGTGTGTACTTAAAATGTAAGAATATAATTTAATATGGAATAATATTATTCATATTCCAGAATATTATTCCATTTTTAAGTAACGCTGGAGAAAATAGAAGAAAATAAAATAATTTATAATATATATACTTATATATTTTATCGTTTTTTCTTATAATTTTCTTTATAAACTATCGTAATAAAGTGTTGCATCTACCACAGCTACATATTTCTCCACCACCCAAAGGTAGACTGGTAGAAAACGCCTAAGGCGTTAAGTCCGCCATTGTACATTGTGCAAAAAGTATTTAATAAGTAAATAAATAAAAGAGGATAAAGTACTTAGTGACAAAACCTGCAGAAAAGAGTTATTTTAAGTAAATAAAATAAAAGAGACATTGTGTTTTACAATTCCCTAAATGCCCAATTTTCCATTGCCATTAATGAATTTTAAGCAAAAAAGTTCACAAAACACTGCGAAAAAAAGCTAACTGTAAAAACCCTTTGCAACTCTTTCGCCAAATTACCAATTGCCAAAAACCTCAATAAACACATTAAAAAATAAACTTCGTAATAAACAGTTATTTTGAAAAAAACAATAATACCGTTGTCCAAATTGCTTTTACGGCAAAAGGGTTCGCTAAAATCTAGCAAACACCAAGAACATGCAATAAAAATTGAAAATCGCGTTACCCGTTCGCAATTTCGGCGAAATAAACATTTACAAGGCTATGTGCCAAAACTCAAACCATGCTAAACAATTTTCGCTGTTATCCCAACGTCATAAAGTCCAATTCTAAAAGTACGATTCTTTTGTCGCCTAGTGAACAGTTAACACGTGAATTATATTTTACCCTTTTCGTTACCGTAACTAAGTCCGTTTTGTATAGACGGTTATGTTATTGAATAACAGTTAAAGGGACCGCTATGACTCAAAAGAAGAGTTGCATTTATTTGGGACATTTAAATGCTATTGTTTTCTTTGACTTTTGTCATTTGCGCGAAACAGTGGAACTCATAAATTCTATTTTGTAATGATGAAAGAGTTTGCTTTGTCCAATAAAGGTTAATTAGGATGTAAAAGTGAAATCCCGTTTGTATTTGAGTGCATTCGCAACGCCCATTATGGGGAGAAAGAAGAAAGGGTTGTTACTTTCACTGAGACATTTTGATATTTATTTCTCTTCTAGAAACTCATTTTGGTAAATTTTTCAGAAAGAAATCTACACAATTCGAATTACATAACAATTTATGAGAAATAGGTACGAAGTTTCCTAATTACAGACTGACGTAGTTACAATTAAAATTCCCCACTACGATTATTTCCTTGTTTCGTATACAGAAATGAGTTTATTAACAACGTCTTTGATAAGAATTCACTAAAGTGGTTCTAAGCGAGCATTTTGGTTTATCTTATTACGTAATTTCAAGAAAGGTTTCGAACCAGATTCACGAATCTCAGTATTTTGTATATAACAAATTCATGTTATTATTTATTACAGTTTTTAATTATATTTCAGAGATAAGTATAAATATATAAAGATGAGTATAAGTATATGTAAATTGAAGTGTGTTATTTAATTCGATACTTATTAACAAAACTTAACCTAACCATCACCCATTCAGCATATTTAAATTATGCTGGTAAATAAGGTAATGATTACGTTAAATAATAATAGTATGATATAAGTATGTAATTAAAGGTCCTGAAGATGACTATATGGCCCATTCAACCATAGCCACGGTCGGTGAAATTCAGCGGAATGGACAAGAGAAAAGAGGTATTGCATACCTTTTTAATTCCATCGCGAGTAAGACCTGTTATATGTTGTATTAAACTGTACTAAGGTTCTCTTACACTAATAAAGTCATATTAGTCACCCAGCATCACATTCGTCTCAACCTTTAAAAGCGAAACTTCATTCGAATCCAAACAAAGACATAATTCATCTACTGTTTATAAACAAAGAAGCAAACAGTTCGTTGAAAGTAAGAACAGTTATTAACTACTATGGAAGTCTGCTCTTATAAAATGCTCCACTTTTGAAATATTTATTGGTTTCCATAAAATTGTGGACAAAAAAACGCTTCTAACTGTCGTCGAGCGTGTGCTGAGAAACATGGAAGCGGTTGTATAACGGAGCCTTGAACTAGAGATGACAAATAACAAGTCCAGAATAGATTTATTCTTAGAAATGGAAACCGAAATTTTGACAAACTGCGGCGTCAAATGCAGCGTGGAGGGATGGAACAATAGCGCGTGGAACGTAAGCGTGCCTTCGTGTTTTGACCATTTCAATAAGTATAGAAAAGAATAAGTTACCAAAGTAATTATGAGACGAATAGTGTTTAACTGTAGCCTAGCGGGGTGTTGGCTCGTCACAATGTAAGTCAGATAGGCGTGAACGTGTACAGTTTAGATGTACTCTTTTTTGTAGAAATACATTAGTGGAAGGACACAGGGACACAATGTAATATCCGATTCATATTCACTTTCAAGCGTGAAGTCGTTTTCAATTATTTTGTGTCCACAAAGACGTCAACAGTCTTTTGATTAACAGTACTATTTATCTCTGCTTAGCCGCAGTTGTTTTAGATGTTTTCTTATTTTAATTTAAAGTACATTTCTTATTCTATTTCTGACCCTAGTTTCACACACTCACAAATCAATGCTAAAAAATGCATGTCAATCTACCAGACACGTGTTTCCACTCACGGGCCACGGGTAATGCAGTAGCATACAAAATTTATGTCAAAAATTATCGCCGATCATCGAAAAAACTTTCAAAATTCATAAGAACACACGCAAATTAATGAAAAAAAATGTTCAGCCACATGTGACAGGTTGAAATTCGAACTTTTTCTGCTTCGAGCTTCTGTGGCACGTTAATGTGTCATTTGGCATGTCTGATTTCGCGTAGCAATTCACCGAAACGGTATATTTGATGGCTAATCCCACGGTTTAAATAACTCGTGAAATCGGTTTGCAGCAAAAACTAACGGTTTTGGGCAAAATTGGGCTTCGGTTTTCGTAATAATTTGTAAGTCTGAAATGATTTATTAGGATTAGGTGCACTTTCTCCTGGCTATTCGTTTTATCATTAGACTTAGAAGTTATAATGTTGCGCATGAGGCTAATCTCAAGGTCTACTGGACCTATATACAAAATGTTTCATTGTTAATAGCCCCTTTTTATAGGAGTAGGCTACCTTTTATCCGGGGAAACCGTTGGCGAAAGCTAGTAATAATGTTAATATAGGCAAATGTCATCTAAAAGATTGATCTATCTATATAATATCTCTTTTTTTTACTAACTAGCTTCCAGTAACAGGTTTATCCGCGTCTTGTGGGTATTATTCGCAAACCCAGATTTTCAATAGTAGTAAAATTTCAGCTTTTTGTAATATTAGTATAGATATCACATAAGGAAAATCAATTACATCGAATATACAACGAATGCATTGATTACTAATTTACCATTTAACTAATAGCAATCATATTGTTATGTGTCATGTATTTATTGCGCACACATGTCACGAAACCGAATCAATATCGTTCCCTTTATGATTTCTGTGAAATGCTACTCATTTGATATTGTTTTAATCAAATGACTTAATGTTCAATTTGCAAAATGCTTCATTGATTGTGTCACAGCCCAGTAATTAAATCGTTAGAAATTCTAGTACTGACTGTACCACATAAAATTATTAACTCCATGCGCCCGGATAAAAATGGCCTACAATCTGGGCCATTTAGTACTGAAATAATGTTTAATCGAAACAGTAGTTCTTAAGTTTTAAATTTTGTAATTGTTATAGTATAAATTTCAAGACACAGTAAAGTATTAAAAAAATAACAAAAAGTTTAAGTTTAGTTAAAAAATAGTGAATTAATCAAGCGTGATGACGTGATTTTTCCTGCTGTTGAGAAAATGGTTTACCTTGTATGTCCAACACACTTCAAATATTTAAAAGAAAAATGTATGTTTTTAATTGTTTCCATATGTATCAGGAGGTAGTATGTTACTTTTATACATGTGACAACTATAGATGATAATGATTATTGAATACACTGACCCTGGAAGAGTAATTTTTCCTCATCGTTTGGTAAATCCCAACACTCTGTAGGTACCCTGTATCAAATGTCTAAACGGTCTGCAATAATGGGTACCAATCGACGAGTAATCGAGATAAAATCCTATTTAAATATCGATTCAATGACAGGGTGTCGAGCGGGGCGTAATGACTCAGTTCACAGCAATTGTAACTCGATCGGTGGGCGGATGGCGGGCATCTGGCTGCTTATCGTCTGCTCCCGCCCTGTTGACTGTGCCGATTTGTATCAGTTTTGTGACGTAATTGCTTGAACATCTAACAGTACTAATTAAAATGATGATAGACATGTAATAGAGCTTTTAGTATAAAGTTTGGTGGTACGTCGATATAGCGCACTATTAGACAAGGTCCAAGAGGGAACTTATTTATTTTTTAAGTTAACTTGAAGTATTTACAAAAATAAAAATCATCCCAAAACGCTTCATTAAAAATTGGAAAAATAAAATGGTACACTTACCTACTTTTACGTTGGGATACCGCCATCTTTGAAGCAATAACTTAATCGTCGAAAACTGAAGCGGTATTGAAACTTTAAGCTAAGCCGATTTTGATGAAACATGTCTAAGAACCACCCTTGAAAACCCATCTTTCAACTAATTAACCGCATCCAAATCTGTTAATTTTTTCAAGAGCTACGGTGACACAGACGCACACAGTGATCAAACTTATAGCATAGCTGAGCAAGTCATGATAATTAATACATAATGTATACATATTTGGTCATGAACATAAGCAAACAGATGCCGATCCACTTTATGCATGCAAATGATACTGATGATGATTCATATTATTATCCACTACCTAAGCTGCAGCTACTCACGTACAAGTTAATAACGTGGAATCAGACCATTTGAAATTAGAATACGCAAATCAGGCTTGACCCTTAATCATAAACACTGATATTTATTTATAAACTATATATACCACATTTATATATCAGTTTAATCAAGGGATGTATTGGGTTGCCCGGGTAACTGGGTAACGCGCCTTGTAAAACACTGGTACTCATCTAAATCCGGTTAGACTGGAAGCCGATCCAAAGATAGTTGGAAAAAGGTTCGGGAAATGATGATGATATGCTACATTTTATATAATGAAGTTTTGACTAAACCACCAGATTGTTGTCTTAAAAATATCATACTTAAATTTTACAGTCTGAAACTAGAAAAAATGATCACTTAATATTAGATACTGCTTTACACACTATGTACTGATTACGAAGGAATTCACCAGACACTTGAGCGCTAACAAAACATGAAGCTTCGATTCCCAACCCTTAAGATTCGAATGGTTTCAAAACAACCACTTGAGTAGCTCATAATGATCACTACTTGAACATCTAACATATGTTAACGTGTACCCATTAAGTTATCAGGATCTCACTTACGATGCCAGATAAAATTCTCTCACTGCGTAAGAAACCCTTACGCTTATACTTTTCAGCAGATTCAGCGCTGCATGGAGTAAAAGATTTGATGCAGTTTCGTTTAAATCCCATTCGATATTTGAAAAATTCTACCGAAAGTTAACGGTAACCCTTTAAAAAAAACAAAAAGAATGATAGATATTAAAATATAACCTTAAATTTCAGGTTACACAAAACAAAAAAATAAATTATCACATTCAGGGTTTGTTTTATGTAGTAGAACATCTCATACAAATTCTGTTCTATTTTATAATTTATCTAGTAGAAGTGACTGACAGATAGTGGCTATTCGTGCAGTCGCCAGCACATCAGGCTTTTATAATCTGTCAAATTTCATTAATAGATTTTCAACTTTGTCGCTAAAGCATTATCGTTCAAAGTTGAATGGGAAAATTTGATGGTTTTCGTTTGGGTAGCCTGATGTGCTGGCGATGGCTGATCTGTACATTGTGAAACTGGCCCTTAAAATTTGAAATGAATTCTATATTTTTTTACGATGTCAGGGTTCTTCGCTTACAGCGCTATCAGCCCCTTCAAGAATATATTAAGTGCTGTTTTTGCCCGACTATCTTACATTGCACCCACTTCATTTTGTTACCCTCTAGCTGAGATAAAGGAGTGAAAAGTCTCAGGCGTAGATACGACAAAGTATTTTTAACACTCCAACTAGTGTTAACTATTTTTGTGAAACGCGATAAGTATTGCTAAGTTTGAGAGACAAATTATGTGTCAACCATATTTTTGCCAGCCGTAGACGTATGCTATTTTTGACATGATTTTATCTTTGAAAGAAAGTGGGTTCTGAATTTCACGCGCAGATTTTTTTACAAAAAATAGTCTATAATCTCTAGATCTATTTTGGGTATACGGAAAGCAGCAGACACCTTGGTTCCATTGCTAAAGATAGTTTTATACTTATGTAAGTATTCTCGCTTAATAATATTAAATACTAGCAATTTCACGCGGTTCCTCCCGCGTTCACGGAGAAATTCTTCCTTCATTCTTCACCTGGATATAATATAGGCTATGTTCACCACGGATAGTGTAGCCTCCCAACGGTGAAATAATTTTCCAAATCAGTCAAATTATTTCGGAGCGTATTCTATCCAAACAGACAAAAAAATGATCAAATTTTTCCTCTTTATAATTATAGACAACACTGCTGAAGAAGAAGAAGAGTTACAACACTGTTTTGTAAAATATTTGTAGTTGAAAATCATATAGGTAAAATATACTGACAGCGATGCGGATGAATATTTTGATGCATTATTTTAATTAGTCCCTTTTTTATTTTCTTCGTATATAGTTGTATTAAGTTTGTAAATATAGTCTGTTAGTAACTTATTGTTTTATAAGTCGCAAAATAACGCAAACGTCAAATACGTGGTAAAATATACCTATACTAACCACCTGTCTTTGAAGGATTTACAACAGTACCTAGTATTAACAATGCACTTATCTGCGATTCTATAAAAGTATTTCAAACTTTGTCATCTGTCACTAACATTCGATACAACATTAACGAAGTGTAATAAAACATGTACGCTAAAGGGTTTTATGACGGAAACTGTTCCGCGAATTGTTAAAACTATAAATTCTAGTTTTTCTGCTCATAAAACGTCAATCATTTGAACACCCTGCATTATTCCGGCAAAATTTGGTTGCGGGGTGACTGTTGTAATGTAAACTTTATAGCAAAAAGATAAGGTTCAAAATCATTTTCTGTGACTGAAAATTACTTTGCTTTGAATTTAAAACCAAATTAAAGTTTTATGCGTTCCGGAATTCAATAAATGTATTACTTTTCCATTAAAATAAGGTTCAAAATTGATTGTGTGAATTACAAAATATTTCCTATTCGTATTCACAGCAATCAGAGGGTAGTAACAAAACGTGTTTAAGCAAATCCTAGCTATAAAGTTTTTCGGCTGCTGAAGTAAAAACTCTGGGAACAAATCGTTTTTATATCGATGGTCCTCAAATCGATTATGTTAACGATAAACACTGGAAGGGTGCGGCTGTAAAAACGGTAGGACGAATTTTCAAATAGTAAATCTTTTTTTCTGCTTATTACTTCCTTGTCATGAATTCTTCAAAAACATACACCTTGACGGTATTGCTTTAAAAAAATAAAACCGACTTCTAAAAACACTGAAAAGCAAAGAAAATTGTAAGATCTTAATTGCTCTAGAAGTCGGTATTCTGTGGTTCGAACTGTGTTTATTTCTTTTTTTGAATTCGGTTGACAGTGTATTTAATGTGAGATGTTAAACTACCCCCACATCACCTTATTTTCCGTAAGAATCTTAGTTTTATGGTATCACCCACACATATTTTTTTCATTTGGTAATTGTAAAAACAATAACACCCTCAATAGCTTAGAAAAGCATATAGTCCAGAGTTTTGTGAAACAAATTCAAGTTTACTAAAAGAGCTTTGCGCAATAACGTTCCAAAGACTAAATAATTCGATATACATAGCTACACAATACACATTATTTTACCTTCAAATAATAAAAAGACGGACAATAACATCACTAATTCTCATTAACGATCCAAAGCGACGAATTGCCAAAATTCTGAGTAGGTTTGCTCCAAAAAAGTCTTGCGTTCAAACGTCAATAATTTTTAATGGTATTCCTATAGTAAACAATGAGAACAATGCAGTCAAACTTTTGTTTACCATTGTTTGAATTATTTGTGTTAATGTGTTCGTTAATGGTTTGTCCGTCTGTCTGTTCGCAAACACTGATTTTGTGCTTAACGCAAGTAATGTCATGGTATGGTGCACCCTGCTGATAGACCTTAAGTTGTGATTATGCACGGATAGAATAGTTGAGACTTTGTTTGCATTTAGATGGTTGAGAGAATTAACTGTTATTTAAACAGTTACTTACGCGGTAATTCGTGAAATAATAAGGAGAAAAACTGTATCTATTTAATTACAGTGATATTGACATTGCAAAATGCCCGAAGTCACCTACCAGTTAATACAGTACTGAAAATTGTGAAGGATCCGAGTTTTTAAAAGCACCAGCAGTGTCCAGTCGGTAAGTTCTGAATTACGATTGTGTTTTTATTACTGAATTTCATAGAGCAATTATTTTTTATCGGTATTAAGCATCTTCTTTTCATATTTTAGTAAAAGAATAATAAAAAATCTTGGTTATGTGTCGTCAAACAATTATTGAACTAAGAAAACACTAAATCCAACCACTAAACCGCTACTTTCATGAACGTCGGTTCACTTGTTATTGGCAACCATATCAGACTTTTATTCGTTACTACCTATTTTTTTATTAATTAATATGCAGAAGCGGTTGGTGTATATTTATTTACTAAATAAATAAAATAAAAATATGATCAGAATCGCAACTTTATGCTAAAGCTAATAGATAATGAAAACGTTGCAAAAACCACGTGCCACGTGTCACTTCGCTAGAAAAAAAATAAAAAACGAAAGTTACCAGGAATCGCAAACCTGCATCAAACAATAAAACATTTTGCACTTTTTCTACATTTTGCAAATAATTGTGTTCTGTTTACTATTGGCAATTGCATTTAACGTTTTATTGGGTGTGGAGAAACCGCATACAATAGCGTTGTGGAATTTCTTTAGATGTTTTGTTATTTTTTAGGGAATAATAAGTGTGCTCTGCTTAATATCTATGTCAAATTGTTGTGCTTTATGAAGGACTATATCATCGAAATACCTTTCTTCTACATTTTAATCTTCTGGCGATTCAGTGGTCAAATATTCCAATTCAGAATCACTTTATTTCTGATTTATGTCTTACGACAGGCTTTAAATTCTAGGCTCTCACAGGAAAGACTGGTTACCCAGCCTCCTAGGCTGAACTGTAAGAAACAATAAAAAATAGAACATTTTCTTAAGTAATAACTTTGGTCTATTACTAGTCGTATAAAATATTTTTTTTACTATTCGTAATATTATGCTGTGTTACGTGTAATTTTAAATAAATTATATTATTATCATAATATAAATTATTAATTGAGTTATTACCTACTTTGAAATTTCCAGTTGCAAGTCAGCAGTAAAATTTAATGACAACTAGTGTACACACTAGGGCACAATTTATTTCTACATAAAAAGATAAACAAAAAATTGGTCGACAATTTCAAAAACTTGTGAGTTATAAAAAATCTATACAAGAACAATTCTTAGCCTTCATAGACCTTCCGAAAACGTTCGTAAAGAATTGTCATATTTTGTGTCATTTATTTATTCATCTATTATTTTTTGAAAATTGTTTTACAACCCTGGCGCGTGGACGGAGCGCGCCATATCATACAGTCAAGAACACAAAGATTTCTAGAGCGCACAGTATTCTATCCCGTCATGTCATAAAGCAATAAGGACCATTTTGGCGTAACGTTTTTTAGATTGTCGTCTTGATCTGTGTTGTGCCTCGTGCTTAACGGGCGACGAAGCTGTAAAACAATTTATTGTATTGTGTAATGTCTGCCGATGACATTGAACATTAGTGTTATTACAGTATATTCTTTATTTCAAAATAAGACTATGCAAAATGGAATGGAAGCTGTGTGACGTGTCAGAAGTAAGGTCTACATAATATTTCCATTGGAGCCATTGCTTCTTGTTATTTCCCAAAAAACATTGTTGGAAAGAAAAATGCTTGAGAAAAATATTTTAGGGAGTCTTGTTTTGTGAATTTTACTTAAGGTCATAATGATTAAGAGATGTCAGCAACACAGGAGGGGCCCCTTTAGGGCCAGGGTCTGCTTGGGCTGCGGGTTGTGCGTAAGAGATACCGTGGCCCTGGCACACAGGGAACTCCAGAAGGAACATAGTGGGTTTTAGTCAGTAAAAGTCTGACACTCCCTCCAGCTGCACCTTCAGCGGGAGGGGTGATTTGATGATTTCCCACGAAAAAAAAAGAAGGTCATAGTGATTTTGTCTACCTTGTGAATCTGAAAATAGTTTTAGGACTTATTCGTCTCTCTCTAAATAAATCTATAAATCTCTTCTAAAATATCCATCCTTATCTCCCTAAAGTTTTGTCAGAGTATTCCTTATTTTAGAAATCTGCAATGATTCATTCCATTACCACATAAAAACAAAATGACTAGTCACACCTTCATAAGCCCTATAATACCTACAGATTCCTATCTTAAGACATTAGCTACTGGAAATTTTGCCTCGTGATTCTAATGTAGGTACCCACTGTTATCAGTTCATACTACCGTATATTTGACTACCATCTCAATATCAAATACTACAGAAGTCACATATCATAAAAAGGTGGATTTTGGAGGTTACGCAATATCCGCACATGTTTGCTTTAGTACTTTATTGCTGGTAAGCTTCAGGGTGAAACCAAGGTGAGGCAATACATAACCTACTAAGGCAGCACTAACCTTTATTACTTCTTATAACGGTTTCACTCAAGTCTCATGGGATCTACTTCGTGCACTGGTATAAAAAGTAGCATTTGGCTTTCTTCTATAAACGGGTTATCTAACATTGATTTTTTTTTCAAATTGATCCAGTAGTTCCTGACAGCGCATTCAAGCAAACAAAAATTAATGAATAAATAAACATACATAGAAACAAACTCTTCAAGTTTGTTATGTTAGTATAGATGGCCTGAATTTTATATTTTACAAAAAGTGATTTTCGTTGTTACCTATGCATTTCACGGACCCAAGGAAGTTACTTCACCACATAGGTATATAAGATTTGTATTAATTTAATAATTTAGTTTGTGTTACAACGTGTTCACGATCCTTTCCTAAAAAGTTGGAATAAGATTAGGTAGGAGAAGATGACAAGGGTAATTTCATTAATAAAAACCTTCTTCATGTGTAGTTATTTTACCTATCTACAAAAATAACGATACCAAAAAAACCCGACGCGAATTTCCCACAAGTAATAGTAGTTATAAAAACTTAGATTAAACGACGGGTAATTCGGTTAATTCCCACGCGTAAGAAAAATAACTAGGAGTTGATATTACTACATAAATATTTGAGATGATAATGATATAATTTTACTGATAAGCCGACGTGTGAATCAGTAGGGCTATGTTCGATATTTTGCCGCGTAAGTGCAGTGCCGGCTGTTCAGAGATTAATTTAATATTAACTATTAAAAATGTGCTTATAATAATAACCATCAGTCATCTATACTTATATTATAAAGCTGAAGAGTTGGTTTGCTTGAACACGTTTATCGCAAGATCTACAAGACTGATTTGAAAAATTAAGTGTCATTAGGATTTATTCGTAAGGCTACTTTTTGTAGAGATGCGAAATAGTACCCAGGGAACGCGGCTGAAACTGTTGGTGGAAGCTAGGGATATTTTCTAGAAACCCTTCCTCTCTTCTCAATTATATTCAAAAGGTATTAAATTCTAAGTAATTTCATAAAACCTTACCTAGAGTAAAATTTCTCAATTTTTATCTTTATTTATTTCATTTTATTAAGGAGCATCCATTTTATTCCTTCATCAAAGACCAAGTACCAGTTAAGATGTTATTTTTTCACAAATTGTACCAAATTCTAGAAAAATCGACAACCCTATCTTTCGAAGCCTAAATCAAACAACTAAGCATTAGCATACCTTGCACAATATTTAATTCACATTACTATCTACATGTCACAACTTGCTACCGACAAAATTCCTTGGGAACCTGCCAAAGCAATTATAGAACACTATCAGTCAAGTGGATTGACCCTAGGTTGGCGACAAAGAGACGCCGAAGAAAATGCAGTCAGTTATCGTATGTGAATAATTTTTTATTCCACCAAAGATAAGATAAAAAGTCATTTATTCAAAGTAGGCTGAAAATCAGCACTTTTTGAAGGTAATTTTTTTCAAAAGACAGCACCCAAAATGCCCGCCCTTCACCACTTCCTATGTGTTATCGCTAGGAAGACAAAATGGTGGAACAAACTCCTCAGCAACACGATTCTGTCTGTATGGTTTGAAAAACCGTTTCTATACAAAACAAAATAATAATACATGAAGTATCAATCAGTGAAAAGTTTGACCATGTTGGCTAGCCCGCGTCTAAAAGTTTATGAATATTGTTGTGAGTTACATACAGGTGCACCTGTTTTCTCATGGGTACATATTAAGTAGAGGAGGATGCCCGAAAAAAGGTTGCTAGTATCAATCTGGAAGTTCAACATATTGCATAGTATCTTTGTAACAAATAAGCCGTATTGAAAATGAATGGTCTGAACTTAAATCTAAGTGGATACAGAGTTCAATTAAATTAAACATTTTGAAGAAGACGAAGATTCGGAAGTAGGTAGGGCAAATACGTTCCCATGACGCATTTCATAATTATAAGGACATCATAGCTCATACCGATCATAGCATAAGTAAAAAATGAAAAACAAAATGATGCCCCTATTAATTAATCTATGATATACCTACTTACATATCACAATATCTAAACCAAAATAATCATGATCAACGTTACTTTGCCATATGACGATTCGTTTATCAACTTTCGTTATTACCTCACCAAGATTATTAAGAGTGACGAATTCATCAATATCAGCGATGACCTTATTGTTTGTACTTCTTATAACTGATTATATATTTTAGTCAGATACATTTCCATTTAGTTTATCTTAGAAAATTGGGAACAACAAGTTTGAAAATTACGTCATCGGTATGAGTGTCCTCAAAGTATTATTTAGTTAGGTAAGAAGGATATGGCTACTTCTATCAACGGAAATGATTAAATTCTTAGTAGTTTTCATACTTACCGATAAAAATCACTTGGGTAGTCATCGGTAGACATTCTGACTACTGTTTCGTTATTTGCTGTTTTTTCCTTATAAACATTTGTCAATAATCAACTGCGATTGATAGGGAACTGCGTATTTGCATTCATTTTCTTCGTTATCAGTCACCTGTTTTTATGCAGCATGTCTTTTCTTTCCATGCGCCTTCCTCTCATCAGCCGTCACCTCATATTGATAATGATTATTAGTATTCGCAATTCTGTTTGGACAAACATACCACATTGATTTTATAATTTTATAACTTCCTCAATTCAAATATACAATGAGCACGTTTTCTGTACTGGACTATTAATTAAGTATACTAATGAAGTCGCTATGTATTTTAATTTACTCTGACAGTTGTGAATTTAGAAATACCTACATTAGCCGTAGATACAGATTGCATCTATCATCCCAAATTCTTTCACCTCAGATAAACATTCACCGATAACATCTATATAAGCAAGAAACAGGTTACTACCAAAACTAGTGTGGGAAAATGTGACTTCTCTATTTACACAAACAGAGATACATTTACTACTCATATAGATAGTAATAAAATACTCGTAATCCTTCACCAATAAGCTGTCAATTCGGTGTCTTCATATCTTGTTTGTTTTCTACTTGATATGTCTGAAAGTACTAGAGAGTACAGTGAAATTGGGTTCAGTAAACATTGTAGGAGCTCTTGAAGAATGATGGATTGCTGAAGAAGCGGTCTGGGACAGAATTCTTACAGTTAAGAGAAAGAAAGTTTTTGATGGAGAACACATGGATCGTGAGGTTCAACTTTAAAGGAATAAATATAACTTGGACTACAAATAAAAGTTATATACCTATTTCTAGATATCTAAGTACGTAAAATATTGTCTAGCACAAAGCAATCAATTATCTGTTTTAGATTAGTGTTAATATGTATTTTGCTTAAGTAAATAAACCATCGTCACAGTCGTAAATAATTTTGCATGGATGTCCGATATATGTATTATATGTTTTGTGGGATTGATTCCAGAAAAGATTTTACTTTTCCTTCATTTTTACGATTTAACTTCATTCAAAACTTATGTTTGATAGTTTTAATAGCATATTGCATGATTTTTGTCGTCCTAATTTCAAGTATGAATATAATTCTTGGGGAGATTTTTAATCAGGATTTGAAAATCCACTTACTTTACACAAACAAATCACGATAACCGTTTGATAGAGCGCCTATTACAAAGTATTAAATTGCATTTATACCAAAAATCAAAACGGTGACGTCATGGGGGTAAACAGATGCGTAGTTATCAGTAATCGATGCGATAGCCACCCGTCGTGTGGCGCGTATCGACGGTGACACTGTGATAATTAGTTCATGCAGGGATAGCACTTGATAGGCATTTTTTATTGCTAGAACTGTTTTGTCTTCTTCTACATTAATTTGGTTCTGTGCTCTCATTAAGTGTAGCTTTTCCCATATCAGTGCATATGTGCTTTAGTATTAGTAGTTATTTTTTTAAAATTGCCTTTTAATTTCGGCACTTCATTCCATAAACGACACACATAAATTTTTAGGAACCATTTTCTATCTAGTCTAGGATTTTAGCTAAAAATAAAATGAGCAATCTTAGTTTTAATCAGAAGAAGAGGTAGATCCAAGTGAATATAATAAATATTTAGGCAAGAATGTACTTCAACTTTGATACAGGCCGGTAATTCGATTCAGTTTCGCAATCTACAGCAAACTTTTTCGAAACAAATTGACAATTCCTCCCAAACGGGCCAACCCCTAAAAATTTGCATGCAGAAGCGCCACTTCAAAGGTAACCGTTGATAACTACCTAGCTTTTAGATTGTTGCGAATGCTCTGCTGAAATGGACCTTATAACCATTACAACAAAGTATTAAATCCACTGCCAGGAGGTTATGGCTCCTGCCAACGATCAGATACACAGGGAAAACGATATTCTACTCTAGTGTCAAGGAATAAAGTTGATAACCGCTTGTTTTGCTTAAACTTTTGAGACGTTTCGGTGTTATACATTCAGCATAGATTGTTTTATCTCCAAAGCGTGGTTCCCGAGGGGTGGTTTAACACAATTTTGTACCGGTGAATGAGTTTTGGTAGCCGCCAGCCATATTTTACTTTGAAATATACATGCCTGCCTACGTTATGTATGTATTAAGGTAATCGGAATAACAAATAAATTCAGTTAAGAGTCCGACTAAGAGATGGTTAGTCCCTACTAAATATCTACCTATCATACTTGTTTAACAGTTTCTTAGAAAACCAGACTGTTGACGAAATTATTTATCGAACAGGCACCGATTTTTATACATCAGCGTTTTTAGTCAATTATATTTTTATTTAATTCAATTGATTGGCAACAATACTTAATTGTATGAAGGTATAAGTTTGATGTACAATACAAGATTCGCGCCATCTATCTTTTATGGAATGTATCTCTTAAACCAATATCGATCCGAACGAGTAAAGTTACCAAGCAGATCGTTAGATGGCGCTGCAAAAACTTTGATGGCCA
Source organism: Heliothis peltigera (assembly GCA_958496145.1). NCBI lineage: Eukaryota > Metazoa > Arthropoda > Insecta > Lepidoptera > Noctuidae > Heliothis > Heliothis peltigera. The sequence goes on from OY292337.1 coordinate 7,119,463, forward strand.
AGAGATGTCGCTATTGGTGACTAGTATTTTATCAAACGATAACTTTATTTCATAAATTATTTAAATAATTTGAAACTCGCAAACATTTAAAAAAATATTGTGCTCATACAGAAGTAATTTGTTTGCAATAAAAAACTTTAGTGCTTGCGCTCCAGCGCCATCTGTGAGTTTAAACGAACACTTTGAATAAATCTGTTTATCTTTTTATTTAATGTACAATCAATAGATGTCGCTATTTTCAAATTAATGTTACCGTGCTTGCTTGAACGGGTTACAGTTTTATTTGTTACAAATAAATCATTTAAACAGTGTTAAAACAATTGATTGATTGTATTAATACTTGGCTACGCTGTGCAAAATATTTTTGTTAACAACAATTTTTAAGGAAAACAATACGGTGACATTTTAGTAGCGCGTCTAGTGATCTAAAATAATAGTAGGCACTTTTATTAGTTCGCGCGAAATGGATCATTACACTGTCGGCCACGTTATTGGTCTAATTTGGCGTTCGATTTTATATGTTTACTCGCCCCGCCGGCGACCGGGTTTCATTATCCGCACTGAATGCCGTAAATTGTTCGGATCCTATGTGGTCATAGTTTGGAAGTTGAAGTTGCTTCATGAAGTTTGACCAGATATATATCTTTCAATTGATTGATTTTTGGCACTCAGTATAATTATGGCGTTTAGTAAGTACAACAACTTACGCAACTTACTAAGGATTGGATAGCACCCCAACTATTCTGACTTTTAAAGTTAGAATATATTTACCCCATACCCTTCGTTAACGAATATCTTATATCATATCTTAGTAGCTCTAAGAAAAAAGCTGTGGGTTTGGAAATGCCATAAATGGGTGCATAGCAGCCTACCAACTTGCTAAGCATTAAAAAAAATTAAGAGCCATTAACTTAGTTGCTCTATGGGTCTTAATTTTGCTGAAAAAGCAATCTCGATTTTTTTTACATTATTGGTAGAATCTAAACAAAACAAAAATAACTTACAAGTTTACTACAATTTTGGTACTAAAACATTCGAATACGATCATAATTTCAGACACCAATTGGCAGATTAAATCATCGCACCACAGATTAACAATGGCATTCATTCCATTAATCATGAGGCAAACACACCAGATACAATTAATTAAACTACCCAATAATCAAACAGTTTCACTACGCACAACCATTGGGAAATTACGTCAATTCGCTTGCTCAACTTAATTTATCTGTGTTGTCAGTCAATTTCCGAGGCGAAGCTACTTAATCAGATACATTACAGCGCGGCTTGTGTCAGCAAACAGGGATCACTGTTTGCACAGTCGAGCCAAAACGTAGCGTTATTGCCGAATCGATAGGGGCAGTAATTTTGGCCCGAAGTGTACGTGCTAATATTACAGTAGATTGGTTTTGTTAGTGCGTGTGTGGGTATGTGTTTAATTAATTATGTAGTGTGATGCAGATTTCTTGATATATAGATGACTAATTTATTTCTGTTTTGCGTGCATGGTTACTGATTTTGGTGTTTATTCTACGTGGTGTGGTCAGAGAAAGTTTGACCAAACTATTAATCTATTTTCAGTACGTCCTTAAGGAATATTGATATAGTAATTAATGCAGATTGACTAAATAAACTAAATTGCTAATACATAAATAGAGAAGTAGTAGCTTTTCTTCTTAAAATTAGCTTCTGATTAATCTCAAAATCGTTCGGATTTCCCTATTTTACACTCACCTCATCTTGGTTTCAGTCTGACCAGATGGCAGAAGGTAAGCAGTTACTGATTCTAAACATCTTTCTGTAAATTACGGCAAGTAATTCAACATTTACGGAATTGTTTAACCAGTAAACCAAAGCGACCTTAAAATGGTTCAGCTCAGGACAGAAAAACGATGTATTTATTTTTCACGAAAGAATTAAAACTTCATTCAACCTACAGCTATAACTTCAGTAGACTGCCTCGTTGGTTTAGTAGACGCAAGGCGCGACTGCTGTGCACGGGGACTCCGGTTCGATTCCCTGGTCGGCCTTAAATCGCTTTGTGGGTTTTGAGGAACTTTCATAAAGCATCCTGGAGTCTGGAAGTTGGTGATTGATTATCACCAACTTCCAAACACAACAACACCTGCGAATCGGAGAGCACGTAAATGGCGGTCTTGCGCCTGATCTCTCTCCGGTCGTGTCAGATTGCCGTCCTATCGGACTACAAATAAACTACAAAAAAGATAACCTGCTATACAATAAACTAAATAGGTACAAACGACCCCTAAACATCCCCATACCTATGTCTGTCGACCTCAAGACTCCCGTTTCACCCTCACCCCTGTATGGGGCGTGTCTCCCGCCAGGGGTCGTCCGCGCATGCTCTGTAATCATCCCCCGGGATATCAAGATGGCTGATACGATTGATGGATGGGACAAGGTTAACGGGTGACGTTTGATGTGATATGTAAAAAGTTAGGTTTTTTTTGAAGGTAGAAAACATGTTTTGTTTTGTGTTTCATGGCTAATGAGTTGTGGTGATAGTAGAGAACGTAAATATTTTAAGATTAAATACGATAATGCCCTTTAACCCTTTTTTACTAACGTTTATGGGCAAATGAAATAAAATTCAAATTCTAAAGGTACTTGCTTCGCCTAATGAGAGTAAATTCTTAAAGAGTAAAATAAGAAAATTTAGCTCTATATAAATATGTCTCCTAACACTTCTTCAGTCCTGTAGAACATGGATTGACTATCATTAAGTCATATTTAAGAATAAAACAATACTGTTAGTTATATCAGATTTCCATCGGATGATTCTTAGTGTAATGATCTGCTATGCTAATGCCATTGCCAAGACTTACTACTGAAAACAGACAGATAACTCCCACGTAATAAGTTCAGTAATAAGGACGTCCAGACCAATTTCGGTCACTTTGGCTGCTTTAGAAGAAGATATCCATCTGTGCAGGAGATAGTACTATGTACAAGTATAGCAGAAATACGTTACAGATGAATTCTCTATTCCCTCACTCCCATAGTCCGATGGGATGGAAAGTCAAACACGACCGGAGAGCTATCTGGCGCAGGACTGACCAGCTTAAGGCGCTTTCTAACGAACAGGTGTATCATCACCACCACCTAACAGAATCCGGGTTGCTTTATGAAAGCTTTTTAAATTTCTACAAAGCGATTGTAGGTCAGAAATTGAACAAGAGGTCCCGTGTGAACACTGGGCCAACAAACTAGTATGACCTCATCTATGAAACTATGCAACTTAAGCACATACTTTAGTAATCCCTAAATAGTTTTCTACCCATCACATTCCTTAATAAACCAGTATTATTGTTAGCGTATATCTCATTTTTATGATGTAAAGTCTAAAAAATTTGTTTAATGCCCTGTATAGGATTTCAAGAACGCTTAAATATGCGCTCTCCGTGCTCACAGTGATTCTCAAAGTTTGTAAATATTTTTTTTATTAGCTTTTAAATCGTTGTCTTCATACTGAGTTGCGGTTAACACACCTCCATCCTTGACATAGATCGATCATGATTTCTCATGAATGTTATGATACGTGTTCCTGAATCCGTATTTATACTGTAAGTGGGGATATTCGTCACCATATTATTAATTTATTTTAGCGTGATTACGGAATCAAACCTAACAACCCCATACACGGCAATCACGTTTCCGACTACTTGACTAACAGGGCAGCGATAAACAGTTTCAATCATAATAATTTAAAGGTTTAGAACCTCAGACTGAATACAATACATCGACCGGCCGCCCAGTCCGCTGTGACAAAAAAAAATCTTTCCTCTCTGGCCGTCAGACGACGAGTGACTTACCGGCTATTTGTTTTTTTAGGCTGCCCCGCGTACGATAAAATATTTTTTGTGGCAGTAGCTCGATAGGGATGGGTGTGATTCGATGGATTTTGTAATCGGTAAGTAAAGGGTTGCAGATTTAGGTAGACAGTTTTATTTTTATGGGTTCCTTGCACAGTATTTTTTTTATGAAACTTTTATAAAATTTACTTTGCAGTTATTCTTATTATGAAATGGCAAGCTTTTGGAATACCAATCAAAGGTCCTTTATGTTACCCTTATTAAAGGCCGGAATAGATAAAATATACTTCGCAGATTTTTCTAGATATTTGTATTAAACAGATTTATATACCTTTGGTACGGTAATCAATGATGCCACAACAGAAAATTACTTACAATGGGCATCTTAAGATAAATTTTCACAATATTTCTAGCACAGACTGTCAAACTTTTATTTCCAAACAACGCAACTAGTAAAAACAAATACAGTCGATAATAAAACACGACACCTTGACAGATATCGATATTTCATAAGATTTAAACTGTCGATACACTATCTCGACTTATTCTTTTTGGACGCACTATGCCATTGTTTGTAGACAAAGACAGATAGCAAGGGGTTATGTTAGCGTGAGAGAGATAGAGTATCTAAAAAGAAGGAAGAGATTTTGTTAATTTTCCATTTCATTAGAATACAATGAGAGTTTTTCTTTGATAATTTTCCTTTTTTGAACTTTGTAATGGGAGCTGTAATGGAGATCTTTTTTTTATAAATAATTGCCTAAAACTTTGCCGTGATAATCAACGATGGAAGCAGCAACTTGCAGCAACAAAATGTAACTGGCTGATCATAGCCTTCTAAGTAGTAAAGGAGATTTTTTTTGATTATTGACGGCTCGATACTTTAGTCTGAGTAGGTATACGAATAAAATCCTTAATAATAAAAACAAAAACTAAAAAGCATCGAAAACTTCGTCCACCTTGTTATCTACTGGGAGCGTGCCCATAAAACTGGGAGCATCAACGCTTATTCTCTATCCAGAGTAATACTCGTAGTCAGCCGGTCGCGGGTTTCTCATAATAGTTACCGTGACCCTGGCACACGGGGACCTCCAGAAGATACATAGTGGGTTTGAGTCAGTAAGAGTCTGACACTCCCCCACCTGCACCCTCAGCAGAAGAGGTCATTTCATGATTTCTCATGAAGGGAAGAAAGAAGGTAGGTCCCAGTCTTTAGGTCTTGGAAAGCGTCAACCAGCCGCTGAGAGAGCTCCTGAAAAAGACTAAATGCATTCTGACCAAGCGTTTCGACCCCAAACGGTTCAAAAGCATAGTTGTCGACGAGGCTACCAGCCACTCAACTCCTTGTAATAATTTCAACTTTTACCATTGGTAGCTAATAACCATTGCTATAACAAACAATGTCGCTATTAAAATTCTGTAACTTAATTCTTTACACAAATACAGGTACTGAGGGAGTACATATTTTTATTAGCATTATAATGGAAGGCTGGCGCGATTCGCCATTAAACCTAGCTCGAGAAAATGGTCTGTTTCAATTCATTATATTAGTTCATACGTGTATAAGGCTGGATAGGGTGAGTATGCTGCAGTATTATTTTGAAGGAATTATTTGAAGTGTTATTGGAGATGATAAAAATGAAAATTCCATTCATAGAAGAGCGTATAATAAGTTAATGTGAAGGAAAGAAAGAAATAGGAAAGAAAAGAAAATGTTTAACTTGTTTAAGAATTTAAATATTTTTACAATATTTCAGTGGTGTTTCTTGATCAAAAATCACAAAGTTAGCTTAACTAGATGAAATTATGTTTTAAGGTATTTCAGCATTTTAATGTACATAAGTACACGTAACGCTAAAAGGAAGGCTATTAAAATCTTTTAGAAAAACTTGTCTAGATATAAATATTTTTTGTCAGTAGTCTTTATGAAATGATGTTTTAAGCTATTTCAGCATTTTAACGTATTAAACGTTTAAAGTTAAGATAGTTCTAGTCTTCAATGTCATTATTGCAAATCATAGAAAATATTATCTTCCGTAGAATCTTAAAAATCATGGTGTATGTACGCAAGCTGCAGCATAGGCGGTCTGCGGCATAAAGGAACCAAACTGGTTTGTAGCCTGGATGCCGACGCAAGTGGGGACTGCAGCGGTGTAGTGATCGGTATGAGTATTGGCCACTAACAAATAATAAACAATATATATTTTTTTGAATAAAATTCTTTCGTTCTTCTTTTAATCGTTTTGAGAATTTAGCTCTTTGGTTTACTACTGGAAGAGGTCGGAGGAGACGAAAATAATCTTTTTTTTCTTTTCAGTAAGAAATCATAAAATATAATTTGTCTCACTGTCATCTACGTCTTCATCATAGAATCCTCATAATCTTAATCTTCTTAGCATGTTAGATTAGGTATATTTCACAGTTATTTTTATTTGTTCATATTAGCCAAAGTCATATTAAATCAAAACAAGGCTCAACATGTTTATCTTTACTACAGTTTTTTAACCTTATAATTTCCAATAAATACATTTGCGTGCAGCCTACTTACTATGTAATCCAGTAGTCTGCTTAAACCGCTTTACAAAACGTGTCTTAATGTGAGCATTTATTTAATAAATATTCAGTAGATATAAATAATTTCTAATTTTGTTTAAAAAAAATACATCACAAACCCTTTTCTATCCTTGATTTGTTTTAATTTTCACCTAAAAATTTGAAAGTTAAGCTAATAAAAGAAACTTTATGTATAAGTTAAAAACTCAAGATTGCTTTGATCAGTGAAAGGAAAATAATCCAATCTTGCTTCGGCCAATACCAAACAGACGTATTACGTAGATTATTGGGTGCATTCTGTACAAATCATAAAACTTGATTAAAACTTCAAAAGTTATAACGCAATTAGTTTTATGTTGCCGAATGGGTATCGGTTCCCTATGTTCTTAGAAATTTCTTATTAAATGATGTACCTATATATTCATTTTCGTGGGGTCAACAGACAGAAAGAAAGGAGATCAAAGCTTTTGGAGGATTTGCTTTGAAACTATTCCTCTAACCAGCAGCCTCTATCAAATTTTCCTAGAATGTTTACTTCATTGAATTGAATCGGGCACCGATCCTGACTCTGCAGTAACCTGGCTCCTTAGAATCTCCACTTGCGATGTTCATATTATTATTATTATGTCTTTAATAGAACTCAGAGTCAGCGGTACTCCTTGTTTCTTTTATGGAAGCAAGGGGGACCGATCACCGAGGATAAATTTTGCAAGATAGGAAATCTTGCAAATTTTTTTACAGTTGCTAAGCAATGGGAAAGTCAAAGCGATTTTTTAATTACTCTGTCACTTTTGTATGTCTCCCAAAAACCAGTGCTAGGAATAAGGATTGATGTTGGCGTTTCCAGAATTCCTATAAGTACCTAACTGGTTGGATTAAATGCAAGAACGGCATGAAGTGATTCTTGTCAGAAAATAGTATAAATCTGGTAACTTGAAAATGTCTTAAGGTCAGTCCGACTTCCGACTAGTGGTAGCTTTTTGTTTTTTTTTTTAACCGTCTAATGTTTGTTGTGAACCAAATTTTGTAGTGGAGATGTAGGACTATGCAGGTCGACATGCATGCTTCAACATGATTCCAAAAATTGCTATTCCAAGTTTAATAATAATAATAAGCATCACAACTGGTATCTGGTTACCTATCCTCATAACAAAAACGAAACTTTCTCAATTGCGTTCGAATTTTAAAGCATTCCGAATTGAATAAAAAATGGCAGTCTTTCACCGCACTTTATCGAATCGAATCGCGAGCCGAACGCAACCGAAATGCGCCGAGCGGCCGAAATGTAGCGAGAGTTCGCGTGTCATTCGGCCGTAACCGTATCTTCGGTAGATAAAAGGGTCTCTTGGACCGTTTTAATTAGGCGGTAGAATGTATCGGATGCCTGATGGCTCTGATAGGGTTACCCGTGCGGTATTGGAATTTCATTGCGATTTTTTTGCCTGTTTGTTTATAGCTGCTTTGTTTTTTTGGCAATTAGTGTGAATGCTGTTTTTATAAATGTATTTTATGGGCACTTTTTAAGAAGGCTGATAGTATGATCTTAATGGAAGGATGAAATATTTGAATCACTTTACTTGGGACTTGATTTAGCTCGTATCAGAAATTTAGGCGTGTGTATTTAGTCATGCGCGGGAAAACTGCGTTTGCACATTTAACATCATCGTATTTTATTTGTAAGTAGTTGAATGTTTGAGAAATTAAAGAATCCGGATTAAAAATAACCAACCAACCAGTTCATAGACACTAAAGTACAAAGGATTTCGATATTGAGTTGAATTTACTATCCTACCTACCTTGAAAGAATTCAACATCCAGTAATTGACTTATACATGAATAACGGTGTTATTTTGATTAAGAAAATCGGCAGTCAGTTGTCAACCCTGGCGCGGTGTGGTACGTAACTGCCTGCGATCTGCTGGACAGTGCCGTTCAGCTAATGCGTACCTATACGCGGTACGGCATGACTTGACCAACTATAGACTTGGTTCTTTTTTCAAAATTCTAGCTTTGTCATCCAGTTCAGTCAGTGCTGAAGATATCATCTTAATCAAAGGATTTCAAGATTTAATATTCTTTTTACATTTAACACAATATATTTATAAGTTTTTTTAATTATTTGCATAAAAATTTTTATTACATAAGTAACTATTTTGTTGCAAAAAAAAAATGCAAACTAATACCAGTTACACTTGACAGACTTATGATTGTAGATTCTAATCACAATAATTGAAAATACAAAAATAAGGCTCTTTTTATAGTAAACAAATTAATTTCTCAGAAAGGATCTAAGTCTATCTTATCAACTAATTAATGAACAAGAATCAGGAAGTTGTTGATTACAATACTTAATAGAAAATTTTAGTATGAACTAATACTAATTTTGACTAATAACGTATCGAATCAATATTTACTAATAATTTATAAATATCTCGAGGGGCTGTGAGTTGTTCGCAAGAGTTACCGTGACCGTGAGTAGGGACATCCAGAAGTAACATAGTGAGTTTTAGTCAGTGATATTCTGACACTCCCTCCAGCTGCACCCTCAGCGGGAAATGATACCTTCACTTGAGGATTTCCCACGAAAAAAGTATACAAAGAAACAGTCATTAACGCCTGTTTTTTTTTTTCATTTCATCAATATTTTCATCAAATTCCAATATTCAAGGTACTTAATAGCAATATTGAGCTAACACACCTAATCGTAGGTGATAATCTAAAGTAGCGCCATTTAGCGCACCAGAACTAATTGTGGAGTAAATTATCGCTGCATAATGAATTTGATAATGATTTTAGCGAGAATTTTAGATACTAGGTCATTAATGTACATAGTACTTTATGTTATACTATTATCCAATCAGATAAGAGGCGCCTAATGAATGGTAAAAACATTACGTAATAAAGCAGCGGTGGTTTTTTTTATTATTTTGCAAATCGAATACATTTTTATGCCTTGTCATTACTATATCGACAGCTCATAGTAAATATCATTTAGGTATCAGTAGCAGGCTTCTTTCCTTATTAATATATATATATATATATTTTATTGCTATAAAAGCTAGTAGGTACTAAATCCGTAGCAACAACAGGCATTCCTATCTCTCAGTACAGACTAAAACAAAATTCATTAGAGTACTGAAATAAAGAAGAGACCCAAAAATGTTCCCAAGCTCCTAGTTTTCGTGTCAGTACAGTCGAGTCCAGTTGCAGGCGGGCGCACCGGACAATGCGACCAGTTCCGCAGATCGGCGATAGCGACCAACCGGCCGATAGTATTTCGCTATGTGGCCCCAGTTTGAAACGATATACAGGCAAGCCAGAAGTACTATTAATACTTTAGGTCACTGGAACTTGTAGTGATATCATCGATGAGCTATTGTTTTGATACGTGGTTGTGAAACTCTATTTCAAAGTTCTGTTAAAGTTTGAAGGTTTGAGTGGAATCATATAAGAACTTGGAGCTGAATTCAAAAATTTGCTTGTATCATGATTTGTAGTATATTAATTTATGCCCACTATAACAATGCTTCACAGTAAAGAATTTTCCGCTCAGTTTTTGCAGCAAACCATTGACTATGGATGACGTTTAAAACCACATGACCGATTTATTGCCGCTCAGAATACGTAGCGAGCAAAAAAAAACATTCGTATACAAGCGACAAAATCTGCTTGAGTGAAACCCACAAATAGACTGTGTCTATATGGTTCAAATTATGATGGTGTGATTATGTTAAAAGTTTCACTTCCATTCATTACAAAATGAGTTTACTGTCCCTCCCTTCCACATAACCACGTTTACCGTCCAACTTTATAATATTGGTAAAATGTCAGACCACCTGTTTGTATCTGGGAGAGTTTCCTTTACACGAGACTCGATTTTTTATCTAACTTATTGAGCCGATATATGGGGGTCACAAAATAAATTCCAAGTGTATTTACATTTCCAAGTGTTCATTTCTTCAGAGTTTACACTGGAGCCTTGGACAATGTAACCAACCGGACAAGCCCTGCCTTCTGCCAAAGATGCAAGCATACCACTCGTACTCATCATGTTTTGTATCAAGTCTATGCTTGTGTTTGACGATTTTATCCTATGCGTGTTTAATGATGTATTAGCTCACTTTTGATCATATCGTTATCAATCACCCCCTCATAAAAATTGGCAGACTTTTTCGCATAAAGATTTGTGCTCATTGCGTGTCCAGTTGGTTAAGCATTCTAAGCTTGGAGCGTATCTTAATGATTTGTTAGTACATCTGGGTTTGTGCTAATAATGTTATACTAGTACTGAGATCACCTATATGCGGCGCAATTGTTGATAATGGAATGGTTTTGCGGGGGCGGTTATTGTTTACTTCTATCGGCTCGTAAACGTTTACTGGCGGTCATGTCTCTTCATACACCGCTATAATGTTCGTTTGTTGGGGTTACGGCCCGCATTGTGTCTCTGGTAATACTGATGATTGTCTGTTATTATTTGTGTTGTTCTTAGTGTGAGGTTTTAATTAAATTCTTTTATTATGCCATCAAGAATATGATGAAAAATAATGACGGGATCATTTCCCGAGCCTTTTCCCAACTATGTTGGGGTCGGCTTCCAGTCTAACCGGTTTCGGCTGAGTACCAGTGTTTTACAAGGAGCGACTGCCTATCTAACCTCCTCTCTTGGGTTACCCAGTTACCTGGGTAACCCAATACCCCTTGGTTAGACTGGCGTCAGACTACTGGCTTCTGACTAACCCGTAGGATGTAGCCAAGGTTGTTCAATGTCAGCCGGGACCTACAGTTTAACGTGCCATCTGAAACACAGTCATTGGTGTCCAAGATATACTTAGAAAGTACATACAAACTTAGAAAAGTTGCATTGGTACTTGCCCGACCTGGAATCGAACACTTGAGAGGTTGGCTCTTTAACCACTAGGCCACCACGATCTCAAAAATAATGACTGGATGCTCAGAGAAATTATCCGCAGTCGAAGATTAAAGCCTGGTTAGTGATAGTTCAAAAGACAAGGATGTGTCCTTGTCTTTCTCAAAAAGTCCTTTGATGTTATTCTGTTTCAACACTTGTCATGTTCTTTGTTGTATCGATATTGACAAAATTGAAGACATCACTATTAGGCAATGTTATACATACATAATCAGGGTGCAGTATGTATTTTATTTCCAAAAAATATTGTCGGTATCATTATGTAGGTCTAAACATTCATCTAAGAAATTACAGTTCCCTCTAGACTAGACTATACAAGTGTAATTTTCTGTGACGTGTTTGTTATGCCGATTCATTACAGCAGCTTTCATTGAACCCCTTCCCGGATTTATACGATGCTGAATAATCGTAAATCTAACGCGTGCTACGCATACAGAAACAAATGACGTTAGCTGATGTTTTTATAATATGTTGAGCAGTGGGAAACCCGTATAGGTAACCTAAACCACTGGTGTGTACGTGATGAGAAAGCTTAGCGTTGGAACAAAGATTTGTTGTGATAGAGTAAAATCTACAGCGCTGGGGGTAGTGGGTTTAATCATATACATATGTATGTGCATGAACATAGGTATTTGATTTAGTCTGGGTGTGTCTATGTATAATATGTATGTATGTATTTACAAATGAAAAGGATATAAGTATGTTTATCAGTTGTCTAGTACCCATAGAACAATTTCAGCTTAGTTTGGGACTAGATGACGTTGAGTGAATGTGTGAGGAATACTATCTTAGTGCCGTTTGAATAGATGAGTTTATTAGCGACAGTATTGCTTACAGACTCCGTACATGAAAGCACGTAATAATTCTGGAATATTCTAGAGTAAGTTTAGCACACTGTAATGATATCATTTCATATTCAAATTACTTATGAACTCATCCAAAACTGAAGAAAATAAAGGATTTTGCTTGCGAATTATAAGGTGCGGATCTCGTTTTGAATAAATACTATAACAAACAAACTACGTATCCTTTTCTTCCTAGAAAATCATCAAATGACCTCTCTCGCTGAGGGTGCAGCTAGACGGAGTATTAGATTCTTACTTACTAAAACCCACTATGTTTCTTCTGGAGATCTTCATGTCCCAGTGCCAAGGTAAGCTTTTGCGAACAACCCGCAGCCCTGGTAGAAACTAGGTATCCTAACGTTGATCAGGTTGTATCAGTAGAATAATTTCAAACTAAATTAAAATAAGCAAAGTTGTAGTCAGTACGTACTTAAAATAATAAATCCAGCAAGTAACGAGACTCGTGTGTCACTCACGCTTTGAGTGCAGACCTGAACTGAATACTTACATAAACTGCATGATTCATACGAGTACATACGCAAAACTTTCGGTCCTTGTTAAGTTACTGCTTCGAAGAATAATTTAATGCAAAATCTACTTCTAAAGTCAAAACAAATTCTTTGAATTCTGCTTACGTTCTAGAATGTACTGTAGCCCCATCAGCTTAATCTGAAAGAGGAGGATTAGCGATGTGAAGTAAATAAAATCTTCGTCAACTAATATCGATAGTTTTAAAATAAAAAGTATTTAAACACAGCGTGAATATATATTATTATGTTTAGCTGAATAGTGCTTTATAACTAGAAACGAAAATTTCTCTAAATGTATGATTCAGACGGCTTCGTTCATTTTTACTTGTTAGATTTTCCATCTTATATCAAAAATCTAACATAAGTAACTTAAGTATAAAAATTGTGATCATACACGGTTATTTGCATAAAGAAATAAAATTGTTTTCAATTCACATGTTTTTTTTTTTTTATTTAAAGCAATGTCTATAGAGTATTTTTTTTCCTATATCTGAATTTTCTATTGGGAGTTTTTTAATAAAGAATGAATTTAGCGTTATGAAGTCATGCATCCTTCTACTACAAGTAAGTGCTGTAGGCCTAGCGGCAAGATAAAACAATTGACTGTGACTTCACCTTTTACAAAACGAAATTCAAAGTGGCCTGTTCGGAAATCAAAACCACAAAAAAACTTGTACTGCATATTAAATCTAATGATTCAACAAGAACGAAGCCAAGTGGTCTACTGCTTCGTCGAAGTAATATCGCAACGGCTTTTCACGTAAGTTCTAAAGATGGGAAAGATTAGGTCAGTGGAACTGGTGAAAGCAGCAATAGGGTTGAATATTAAAAGACGGCACTTAAAGTCTATATTTATATTGTTGTTTGTTTCTTTCCTTACACTCGCAAATTGTAGAACTTCAGTTTTGGATAGACCATTTTTCAAGAAGGGTTCTGAGCCTGTTCTACCTGGTAGTTACCTGCGCAACCCCATACCCCTTGGTAGGACTGGTTGTCAGATATTCTGGCGTCACGCCACGCCTGCTAAATATAAACAAATGACAGCGAAGAACCAAAAAATTAACAAAGCTTGGAGGAACTCTTCACGGCAACATAGTTACTCATCCACGAACCGACCGCGCCAAACGTTGCTTTACCACTTAGCTACTTCTGAGGCAAGGTGGAACTGGTCATGATAAGATGGTCACCCTTCCACAGACCAAGCCGAGCGTTGCTTAAACTAACAATCGTTTGATCCATCTGTATTAGCCATGAACTTCTTTTTATAAAATACTGCTAACTTAAATAGGTAAAAACTGAGATAGTCCTTTTTTAAGAAGTCGCTTAAAAAACATTTATTCTTATTTATTGCTAATTACAACAAAATATCCGCTTCCTAAGTTTAATTTGTTCCGTTGTGGGGTCCAATTATTATTTGTATCTTAATTGCTTATGCATTTGCATATATTGCGATTGCTATTTAGCCAAAATACAAAAGCCGTGTAATTTTAACTGGAATTAAATCGAGGCAGGCCGGAAATAGAAACTGCATGTTTTATAAGACACAAATATTTTTATCTAATTGTCTTAATAGTTCATGTAGTTCCGTGTTGAAATTTTAACCTTCTGATGGTTAATTATTAAGGTATTTTAATATCTTTTTAGCCAGATAATAGTTTTGAATTCATGATCAAAAGACGCAATTATTCAGGAAAGTTAGATTTTTTATATTTATTGTTTATTAAACGCTCAGAGGGTACTGTTCAATAGAACGCAATAATGACATAGAAGTTCATTATAAATTATATTTTAGCACTACATATTTATAGGATTTTTGACCACTTCTAAGAGGCTACTTAAGTATAAAACACAACAGTCATCATCTCCCGAGCCTTTTCCCAACTACGTTGGGGTCGGCTTCCAGTCTAACCGGTTTCGGCTGAGTACCAGTGTTTTACAAGGAGCGACTGCCTATCTGACCACCTCAACCCAGTTACCTGGGCAACCCAATACCCCTTGGTAAGACTGGCGTCAGACTTACTGGCTTCTGACTACCCGTAACGACTGCCAAGGATGTTCAATGACAGCCGGGACCTACAGTTTAACGTGCCATCCGAAACACAGTCATTGGTGTCCAAGGTATACTTAGAAAGTACATACAAACTTAGAAAAGTTGCATTGGTACTTGCCCGACCTGGAATCGAACCCACGCCCTCACACTTGAGAGGTTGGCTCTTTAACCACTAGGCCACCACGACTCTCTATAAAACACAACAGTATAAGTAATATTTCGGTGTTTAGAAGTTCGGGATTAAAATTAACTGCCGGCGCCGCTAGGATTTTTGTAGAATGTTGCCGATCCATATCGTGAGACACCCACGTAGTGTCACTGTTTAGGCTTTTAGGGACCAATGAATGGTATGCAAAATCTTTAGTTATAGAACACGACAAAAATATGATTTTGTGTAAAATTTATAACAACGTTCGCCTTTTTTTTGAGTAGGAAATCATCAAACGAACGCTCCAGTGGGTGTGGAACGTGTGTCAGACTTTTACTGACTAAAACCCACTATGTCCTTACGGAGGTCTTTGTGTGCCAGGACCACTAGTAACTCTTGCGCAGCTCCGGCAGACGATTTTCTTACCTAACGTATTAGTATGTTGCTTGTAAAGTATGTGCGTACAAACATAAATTATTAAAATAATCTAGCAGTAAGCAGCCTTATATGCAGATAAGACAATATACATGACTATTACAGCAGTATTACTACAATATTATACGAACATAATAGTATAAGGAGCCAGAAAGAGTCAAATAACATAATAACATACATCGTTTTAAGTTAGCAAAGCTGTAAAAAGTTCGCATACCTACATACGTACAGACGCGCACAACAGGTGCAATGTACTCAGACCGATTATTTATAGACTTCTGGATATAAAAAAGAAAGAAAGAAAGAAAATGTGTTTAATTGAGTATTTGATCTACGAACACATAGTATAAAATAGTACCTACATAACAAGAAAAAATTCAAATATGAAAAGTATATTAAAAGATGAAGCAATTTATTATAAAAATATATACTGTACATATTTTATATCGTGAAAGACCTTGAAAGGCACATCAAGCTACAATCTGCCAAATTTCCTTAAATTGGAAAATTTGACAGTTTCGGGTAAGTCGATGCGCTGGCGCTATGAATCGGTATCTTTAAAAATTCTATGCTCTAAATGATCGCCTTTGCGATTGATTGAATGCGGTGTCGCTTTCACTTTGATACGTGCGAATTAAAGTGTCTGACATTTGGGTATTGTAAAAATATTTTTGTTACTTTTAGGGTACCGTTGCTACTGTTGTTTCGTTGAAGATAGGGCAAACCATCATTCTACTTATAAAACAATAGCAAGACATTTTTTTTCTTTTGCCACTGCAATAGCATAAAGGTGAATAGTTTGATTGAAAGGCTAATCTCAGGCACTAGTACTTATCCGATTTGAAATTATAATAATATTGTTGAAGATTCCTGGCCTCTTTTTATCTGGTTTGGCAACGTATTTACTCCGGGAGATAGGCGAAACCACGAGAAACAGTAATGCGAACATAAATATTGTGTAACATTAGAAGAATGTTTATTTGCATATTTTGTTTTTTTTCTTATATTAAAGGGAGAGCTGTTGTTAATAAAACTATGTCTATAAACAATCAAATTATTCATAAAAAAATAAAGTAAAGTAAAAGTAAGTAAAAATAAAAATACAAAAATATCACATAAAACAATATTCAACCGTCAAACCCGCGGAACCCACACGCATCTCATTTTATTATACTTTTTTTTGTAGTTAGTCGGCGGGCAATTTGCATAAAGTCGCAAGTAGCAGTCCGGTTGACGGTGGTGCGCGCGCGTCGTAAAACGGACGGCTATAAAAGAAACACCTTTTTGCTTATAAAGTATGTCGTTGTTTTGCACTGAATTAATATATGTGACTGTATTATCTTAAACAACAGTTCGAGTCATGTGACGTTTTGCGTTGATCAACTGAGAAAACTTTTAGCGTGCATTTTACATGACATCATAAGCTTACACTTAACGTACCTATGGAAATATATTTACAGCCTGTCAAATCATTTCTAGGTACATTTGAAAGAAAAGTATTTTGTCCGTCATGTCTTTAAGAAAATTTATAATGAAAATCAGAATAATGTTCAGGTCTACAAAATTATTCCCTTATCTGTTCATATTATTGTTATTTGCTTTTTTGTATGGCGTCTAGCAGTTTATCCTAGGAGGCTGTGTAATGCTTAGCCGGTGAATCCCTGTGGATGCTTACTATTATCACGAAAAAACTAAAGTTATCTTAATCTAGCTTCGTTCTCTAGCTATACCTGACCATTGGAGAAGTCAATGAACTTTATCTATACTATCTAAAGTTTAGTCGAAGAAAGAATTTTATTGTACTGCGCTATTAAATTCGTAACAGAAATGACTTTAGTTGACGACTGTAATCTCAATCTTGTTGAAGATCTTTTTACTCACATATACATAGTCAAAATTTTCTAGTACATAAATAAGTAATAATTCCCATAATAGAAATTAAACTGCTTATTACAGTGATGTTGAAATAAACGACTATAAATATATTAATGATGTTCAATAGCCACTCAATACATTAAATGCAACGGTAATACCCATGTTCTGCCTACCACTAGACGATGTCACTGCGCAATGAATGAGACAGGTGTGTTAAACCTTTTTGCAATACAAAATGACGTCGGTACGGTGATCGGTTCTTTATTAATTTCTTCATAACAATCATCTTATTTTAATACAAATAGCTTCTTTGATTATAAAGTGCTTAGTTTTGTACTACGCAATCGACTTCTTTTAAGAAGAATTTATAAGTCTAATGAGTATAGATTTTTTTTAATTATTCTAGATTATGATAAAAATAGCATTTATGTAGCATGCATGTACGACAGCACATCAAGTTACCCGAAACTGTCAAATTTTACCAATCAACTTTGAACTATATTATGCTTCAGCGATAAGTTTGAAAATCTATTAACGAAATTTGACAGATTGAGATAGGTTGATGTGCTGACGTCTGTACTGATGTTTTGTTCGATTTTAGGTCTACGACCCTTCAGAAAACGATTTTATATCTTCAGGGCTAAGCTATTAAACCTGGTCATATTTCGGACCTTGCAGTGACGTCAGAGAAGCTCAATGACATCATAAGGCTCCAATAACTTGTTACAATTATCATAAATGATTATCTCCAAGGCTATCGAACACCAGTACACAAGGATGAATCATTTTGGCAAAAAATGACGTAAAATATTTTTAAATTTTTGCTACGGTTATAATTCCGATTTCGGCATATGCACGACTGATTTTTAACTACGCATGTTATTATTTTGTAACTATAGTTTTGATCTTCAAGTTCAAGCAATATGACCTTGAATCAATTAAGGTCATGCTTAATAAACTGATAGATTCTTGTATCTATTGGAAACTTTTTAAAAAGAATTTCTAATGAGAGATGCCAGATGATCAGAGATGCGCTAAAATTCTCATTCTATGTTTATCTTGGACCCCAATGACTGATTAAAGATGAAGGAAAACATCACGAAGAAACCTGGACTATAATGTCTGAAATCACCAACCCGCATTAAGCAAGCGTGGTGAATAACGCTCAATCCTTCTCCTTGGGAGAGGAGGCCTGTGCCCAGCAGTGGGACGATAAATAGGCTGTGATGATGATGATGATGATGGAAATTCTCATTTATGAGTTCAAAGATGGAACTTTTCATCCATTAATTTACAAACTACATCAGCTCATCATTGACGACCAGGTGGTGTAGTAGTATGTTAACCTACCTGCCACGCCGGAGGTCGCGGGTTCGATTCACGCATAAGTCAAACATTTGTGTGCATTAATATGGGTGTTTGACTTAGTCAAAACGAAACAAAAGAAAAGTATATAATTAAGTACTTTTATCAGTTGTCTAGTACCCATAGTACAAGCTCTGCTTAGTTTGGGAATAGATGAGGTTTTGTGAATGTGTGAGGATATTATTATTGTCTTATTCGTATAATTTTGCTTATTAATATTTTCTATATTTATGGCCACAAGTTAAAAGTCGTAAATAATCAATGTGTATAATTAATTAAAACGATAAATTAGAATGTTATTTTTTCTATTGCAAATTTTGTCGGCTTCGCAGCGCTCTGACGGGCATATATCATAATCCCAACATGTTTATTGAAGCGAATTGTGTTTTTACATTAATAAAAATATCACCTGTTGGAGTTGTAATATCTGAAAATTATACATTATTGTTGCCATGGTGTGTTTTGGAATGTAACCCTATAATTCATTGTTCTTTGTAAATGTTAAGTTTATTACTGCAAATAATTTGTCGACAGTGTAGCCATCATTATACAATGCTAATAATGGTGTTATTTTGGTCTTTATTTTGTGGCTTTTCATATAAGCTTGAGGATATGATATTTCGTCATACGAATTGTTATGCTTACCTATAATTTCATACTTACTTATTACGTCACTGAATACAATGACAATATTCTTCCTTGTTTAGTAAATTTCAACCTATAAAAGGCCATCAATCAGCTGTTAAATCGATGTTTAATTTTCCTACATTCGTGAAAGTAAAAAAAAGTTTATTTATAGGTACTTCCCATTTATTCACAGATAAATTAGCTATCGCTTTATGGCGAACCTTATTTGTAGACAACCTTCAACAAAATCCACTTTAAGGGCCAATAAAGTCTTCGTTTAATTTCTAATTATAGTAAACTTGGTAAGTAATCAAGGCGCAATTAATGACTAAATCAGGAAGTTAAAACATCCATTACCTTTCATTAATTACCAATTACTGCCTAGAACTAATCACAAAACAAAAGGTATTTATAAAGATGAAATTTGTCATCAGCGCCAAGTTTTCTTTACTGCGCTAAGTCCGTGAAAATTACTTTGATATAGGGTAGATCCTATACAAGAGCTCATTGTCAGAAAGATGGTGACATTGGTTTGTAATTGTGTTGGTGTAAGATAATAATATAATATTCACACATTCAAACAATGTCATCTAGCCCCAAACTAAGCAGAACTTGTACTATGGGTACTAGACAACTGGTAAACATACATATACACTTTTCTTTTGTAAATATATACATATTAATATATAGAAACACCCAGACTAAGTCAAACACCCATGTTCATGCACACAAATGTTTGACTTATGCGGGAATCGAACCAACACGGCGACCTACATACATTTGTGGCAGGCAGTTTACTGACCACCAAGATAGCAATAGAATGTCTGAATGAAAGGATTTTTACCGTTTTCTTGGTGTATTTCTCTTTTTAAATAATGAAGAAAAGTTCTGAATTCGTACCTATGTTTTGTAGGTAACTAGTAGTCAGTGGTTTCACCCACATCGCTCGGGAAAAATTCAGCGTCCCCATAGAAAGTTCTTCCCCGATAAAACACCATCTAACACTGAAGTGACTTTCAAATCGGTCTAATAGTTCCTTGAGATTAGCGTTTCATGTTCAAGAAAACAGACAAACAAACACTTCAGCTTCAGTATATTGGAATAGTTAGAAAGAAAGAGAATTTGTAATTAAAGAAATAACAAATATAGGATGCCAACTCGATCTGTTTGTGGCTGCCATGATTTTCCCTGTAAGATTTTCGTCTCCCTGGAAAGCGGTTTTTAAATAGGTGTATCGCTTTTTACCGAAAATTATTTCTTTTATATTCTGCTACAACATTTAATATTAGTTAATACATAAGCATTACATTTGACAGTGAAAAGCGTTAAGAATACTTAGGAAAAATGATACAAATAGGTTTTATTTGTCATCATAATTTATTAATTAAGTATTATCATAAAAAATACGATTTTACATACATAAAGTGCTTCACTTAATTACATCTGAGCAACAACTATTTACTATTAAGTTGAGTCTGCGTTTTTTTTAACTAAATGCTTTATTTCAACACTTTTAATCATGCTTTTTTATTATAACAGTTCAGTTTAACTAACTTATTCAGTAAATGCTTCAACAAATTAAAAATGTATGCAATTTAGAATAAACAATAAATTCGCTATTTTAAAATAAATCTAAATTTAAAATAATTTATTTACATTTTAAAATACTAAATCTTAAATAAAAATCACGATTAATAAAACTGCTTATTGCCCGACAATACTAACATTCTCAATAATTAAATTATGCAATAACTAAATAATAAATAACAGCTGTAATAAGAACCAGTCAATTCTTAATATTTTAAATCTACTCGCTAAAATAACTTTAAAATAAATTTAAAATTATTATAATTACAAAAATCAGCACTGACGGATTCAAACAAAAGGAAATCACACAAACAACTTGTTCGTCGATACCCAACAATACGAAAAAATAAAAATTATTGCCTAAATATTTCTTCGATAAACTAATTTTTTAAAATTTGGAGGTAAACAAAACACTGCACAAACAAACCTTATGAGATCTTTACGAAAACCAAATCCACTTTGCAAATACGTACAAACATACCCCTAGAAATTTTACAATATTGTGTATAATCGAAACTTGGACTAATAATACTTCTGATTTATAGTTAACCTAAAATTAGGTACAAATACAATTTCATATCTTAAATCTGTCTAGAAAATGCACCTACACAAACGTTTAGTACCACTGCCTACAGAGGTATTGCATTACAAAAACTCTTCATACTATGTAGCTAAAAATAAGGCAACACGTCTGTCTCTAAAGGCTAAACTTTAACATAATCTAGTTAGTATGCAATCACATTTGCATACAGTAAGTCTTCGCAGACAGCGGCGCTTGCTCATATTTCATCAGCGTCTCATAATGTCTTCTATACTAAAACCTTTCTTCGGTCCAGTCGACGTGCTCGTCCCAGGCTTCGGATTAACAGGCGGCTGGATCCCAACAATGTTCTTAATTCCACTTGTTATGAAACTCGAACTTGCTTCTTCAGGGTCTTTCTGACCATCCTTACTATTAGTGATATGCGTGGAAGTACAGGGAGCAGTGTCCTTCGGAGGCGCATGTTTCACTATCAAATCTTGAGCAACAGTTTGTTGCGGTCCCAATATTGGGTGAGGAACAGGACCGTACGCCATTTGAGGATGAGGCGGTGGCATGGGTAAGCCAAACTTATGATACGATGGCATTCCCAATATTGTGGCTGGCATGCCAACTACAACCTCCCCATTTCCTATCGGCGGCCGTGGCATCGTCAAGTTAGTAGGCTCAGGTGATCGACTTCGATAAACTGCAGCGCAAGTCCTCACATTTTCTCCAATATCGGGCGGATGGCTTCTCTTTCTAAATGGACTCAGGTACATGCCAGAAGGCCCAGGGTCTATAGGTGGACTGGCCATTTGGCTCATTTTTGAAGGATCTGGTGCAACTTGGTGAAGATCTCTGCGTATTTGTAGCTGAGGATGTCTTATTTGTTGTTCTGGAACTTCTGTATAACGCATCTCTTTCTCAATAATCTCATCTGAGGTGTACCGTCGTTTTTCGTAGAGTTCTGATGGCATACGCATATGTTTCTCCTGGTGCTGGGGACGCATTGTGTATGGACTTGCTCTGTCTCTTTGTTCATTATGGTGGCAGTGAGTACGTTCTACCGGAGATGGAGAAGTCCGCCGTTGTGGTCTCTCTTCGCTCTGTTCTCTGCCAATACTCTCAATAGACGAAGATCGTGCTCGTCTGACAGGTGAATGTTCGGGAGATGACAGTTCAGGATCTTCATCGTCGAATCCTGGTTCTATTGGGGAACCCGGTCTACCGATGTCTTCTTCGCCTACATCGAGAACATCTCCCGGTGGCACGTCTCCAACTGCGTGAGTCAAAGCATGTCGCCTCAAATCACAATTTCTTCTGAATACCTTTCCACAAGAATTACATTCATAAGGTTTATGGTCCGTATGAGTGAGTAGATGAGTCTTGAGGTTTGACCGTTGATTGAAGCTTCGGCTGCAGACAGGACATTTGTGTGGCGATTCCTCCATATGAAGGATTTTGTGTACCGCCAGGGTCCTTGACTGGCAGAATCCTTTCCCGCATTCTGTACACTTGAATGGTTTCTCCTTCGAATGTATGTACCTGCAACAAAGAAAGTAAAATTAAATTCTTGTTCTATATTTAGCATCGTATCAGGATACACATGTTCCTTGAGAACACTTTAATGATTCGCGCCATAAAATATCGTGGTTTAATTAAATGTCGGAGTAGAGGCGGAGTGAATTCGAACACAAGTTTCGCTAATAATACGAAGTGTGGTTTATTTATGATACACACGTAACAATACGTATCGAAAACGGGTTTTGATTTGATTTTGAGGCGTTCATTCATTAAGAGAGGAACGACCTTTGTCGTTTTACAATACTTATTTTATTGTCCACTACTAAAGTGAGTAAATGTCACTACAGATAATGCAATACTTGTACGGGTGTTCTATACAATGTAATAGTAAAATTTTAATGGCGGCGACCACTATACTGTTCAGACGCGCCTTGAACGTGATCCGAGTAACATGAGCCTTTAGTCTCAAGGCGAGCTCGTCGACGTCGCATGCGCTCGGTACGTACAGCCTCACCATTTTTTGAAGACCTCCGCTAATTCTTTTCACTTCCCTGTATCTTTAATGATGGCGAATATATGGGGGGAATGGGAAGGTCAAATTGTAATGGTTCCGTTCCACAAGAGTTCCAGTCCAACCGAATCGAATTACGTTAAAAGCATTTTGTGGCCAATCGCTGCGATTAATATTATTAACAGCGGCTATATTGGATTACTAGCGACCATCTGCTTTATGGCTTGTAGGTAGGCGAGCGACGTGAAAACAGTGTTTTATTTTCCTCTTCTGTATGTATGAAGCTCAATTACATATTGTTTAGTAGCTACACAATTATCGTTTGGTGAAAGATGGCGGCAAGTTAAGCATCTATTAAATACAGAATGACTACTTATTATTCTTTAGAGTACCTATGAGTATGATTTCAAAAATAAAAGCGATCTAGGTCTTCGACGACATTTATTCATCAAATCTTACTTTTTTGTTTATATAAATAAAATTCTCAATACCATTCACACGTCCACGCCGTCAAGCAATTCCTTACTTATGATGGATTTTCTTCACTTCGCTTTTAATAATGGCATGTTGATGTTGATTTTTAAGGAAATATCCAGACAAGGTTGGTTTAAGAGTTAATAAAGGAAGTATTGAGATTCGTGTAATCACGTTAATAACACACTATGTTCGGTCCATGAGGCTTAAAACGGAAAGATGGCAAAAACTCGATTTTTTAAGGTACACCCATACTTGTATTTTATAGGTATTGAAGTGTGACTTAAAAAAACACGTGGGAAACAATGTGAGAAAGATTTCAGTAAGAAACTACATGCTAAGGATGGTGA
The DNA here is from genome assembly GCA_958496145.1 of Heliothis peltigera. Taxonomy (NCBI): domain Eukaryota; kingdom Metazoa; phylum Arthropoda; class Insecta; order Lepidoptera; family Noctuidae; genus Heliothis; species Heliothis peltigera. The sequence continues at coordinate 7,143,623 of OY292337.1, forward strand.
GCTTGAAAAAGACTTTTACATTTAACATCATTAAACCTAATCAACCAAATGTTAAAGAAAATGAAACTACAGGTACAAAATTCAATCCAGCTAATGAGAGCAACACAAACACCACAGACCTAGTTAATCATGAAGACGAACAAAAAAGTAATGAAGAATGGACCGAGTCCAGTTCATTTAATGATGATGACTTCGAAAATTCTTTGACTTGTCATGCAAAGAATGCGTCGTGAAGATGAGCAGTTACATAAGGTAATAACCGGTTAAACATAGACGCTGATGACTGAAAGTCTTGTGTGAAAGAAGGTCAGTATGATGAATTTGTAATTACTAAAACACAAGTGGTTAGGAACGAAATTATTGGTGGGAAATATTTTGGCTTGTGTTATTTTAGATTGAAATGAGAATGGTCAAAGTTTCGATCAATTCGAAGCAGTTTTTTTCCCTTTGACTATAAAAATATTTTTCGATTTAGACATACGGAACTCTAAAAGGAGTAACGACCCATACTGCCAATTACACGGATTGTGCACGCATTTTACTTCGCTTTTATGTTCGCACATTCGATTCTTAGAAAACTTAAATGCTCAGTTTTTATTCTCATGTTATAACAGAATTTAATTTTATTTCTGAGCGAATGTTTTACAGCCGTCAAGAAAAACTATGGGAAGTGCCACTACATTTTTGTTCTAGAGTTTATTCGTCTAACAATACCATATTGTAAAATAAAATCGCACATTTAAGTCGTTAACAGCAAAAATTCGTTCGAACTCTAGTTATGAAACATTGATTTAGAAAATTGATCAATCAAAAATCTCATTCGCCGTTTTATTTATTCCAATATTTATGAGAATCGATTTCCGTGTCTATAATTAATGTTGACCTTACAGAATTCTATTAATGATTTATCAAACAATTATGGTTTGCCAAAACGGATGTTTTAACTTTATTATTCAAGGGCTCGCCCATAACAAGGACTGCATCAATTACAGTAAAACTTCCTCATAATTTGTTCAGTTCTTAATTTCGGTAATTATGACGCCCACAGAAAATAAGGTGAATCTTTTAAAGGTTTTTTAAAGAGGCATTATACTTGAAAAACAATCTGATCCGCTGATGGCACGATGCCAATAAAACGTCAATAAAACTCCATCTTCTGTGACCGTAACCAGTAAGCATTACATAGATGGCAAGTCGATAGGGTTACGACAGGTTTTTTCTAACAACTGAGGCAGGTTGTCAAGTTCACATTACGTGCGTCGGCATGGCTCAAAGAGTCTTAGGAGTGAAGTGTAACCCGTCACAAATTGTGCATAAACACAGTCATGTAGTTACGATTTACTTGCAACCTGTAACTTTGCTCATAAAGATCGAACAAAGTAATATGGGAACTGCTTAGCTGACTTTGACTACTTTTAAGTAGAATACATCGATTTTCTAGAAGCTGTTCTCACAAAGTATTATTCAAATGTTTTATGTACTTAAAATGAATTTATTATAAATACTGGAGAGAAAGCAAAGTTTAAAGAAGTAAGAAACTTTATGAATGAAGAAGAAGGGAAGGGCGCGAACATGCTAGCATCACGCAAATATTGTGTAGTAACTGACGGACAGACCGGTTTCAATGTACACATGGGCTAGTCCAAACACCCACGTTGAGTATTAAGATTTTTAAAGTATTATTAGATAGTAAAAACATTAGAAGATCCTTCTAATATTTTCGATAGATTTATGTATTGGGTTGGGATGAATACAAAAACTAATAGGATATACGACCTTGACACAAGACTATTAGAACAAAGATTTGTCATTTTTAGAAGACGTTCATAATTAGTGTTCAGACTTTAATAATGCATACTTGAAAGGCCGGAAATATTAATACTTTACAATACTGAAGTCGTAAACATTCGTAAGCCCGATGTTGTATTTATGATGAGAAACGAACGAACAGTTGAATTCATAAAAACATGGAACACAAGATATCGCTACATCGACAGTCGTATAGAAAAAGTGTTCCAATTAAATAAAAACCTGATATTTTAATATTGAAGCCCAAATTACTTCCAATAAATTTCAAATATCTAATGAACGCGATATCTTCATTTTAAAATGAATCGAGAGCCACGATCTACAATGTATGATGACGGATTCAGAAACACCAGTCAAACAACTTTGCTAACATAAAAGATACCGACAGCAGATTCAAATTAAAGAGGCAATTACCAGGTTACTATGAAAACATTTGTTGCGGAACGGGTGAGGCTATAAAACACAATGATTGCGGTTCAAATCCAAAACTGAAGTGCAAAGAAAAAATAATATCATCAAAACATCAAAATAAACATTAATTCAAAAATTTTAATGACAAAAAATAAAATAAATAGTACAACCGTAAAGCATACACATAATTTATGACATAAACAAATCTTACCCTCCCAGGCATCTTATCGTACCAGTTCGATCAATTCTGACGTTAAATAAAATATAAGTAACGTCTGTCTCTTCTTATTATGTGCCGAGATAAGGATCACGATGGACAGTCGCTCAGAACCCCATCAAGACACGGAGTGAAGATTAAAAAACTCCAAATAACAGAGAGGACGGAGATCCCGCGCTAATGGGTTACATTAAAAAATATTTCCATTACGGTTGCCGAGCGGATAATGTCTTTTGGAACACATTTACAAAAGATGGCGCCGGTGTAGAAAACAACCAAGTGACTCATGAAATAAACAATAAAGCAGCAATAACTTGAATTGATAACAGCGACATAACACTCACGGGAGTGGCAATTGAAATAAACTGTCGGTTACTTTACTGAAATGTCTAAAAATTTTGACGCTCTTTTTCTGTTGGAAATGTAATTGGTTAAGCCAAGGAACCTTTTGCAAGTGAGGAAACTGGTTCTTAAAATGTTCTCGTTTCGTTTTATAAGCTGTACTGTAACATACGTTGTGACAAATCTCAGAATTTAAAGACAAGCATTTTGGGTCACCTTATTCAGTACTCTCATTTTGAAACTAAGACTGCAACAATAATAAATTGAACCTGATTAAACTAAAGTAAAGTAAGAACTAGTTTCTTTAATAGAACATTAAGCTGAGAATATAAAAGAAATATTTCGTCTACCGATCAGGGTCAGAATCGTTTTTTTTTCCAATTCAATCGTGTTCGAGATTGCCTATCGACCAACGTTCGGAGAGTTAGAAACGGATGTAGAGTGAGCACTGTAATAGACCTGTCCATTTTACTCTAGGCTTAGATTCAAAACTCGTGCACATTAATTTATCAATCCATTCCATACAAAAACAATTAAGAACTTAATATTGAGATAAATATTCATTTTGACTTATGAAGCAATACAGGCATAGTTTTGGGAAATACCATTTAAAATGTCATTTAGCAACAAAATACTGGTTCGAAATAGAATTATTGATTTATATAATGTCCTTGTCTAAAATTGTATTGGATCTCTGCGATTACACTGGTGATCGAATCAATTTCTCTTCATACTTTTTTCTCATTCTTATTGCGTCTGAATGGTAGATAGAAGCGAGCCCACTGGGCACGAGATGTATTTGTGTGTGTATGTGTTGTTCATTTTATTTATTTCTCGTTTCATTTATTTGATTAAATAGATCAGAATAATTCAAGATTGTGAAAAAGTCTATGTAGGGTATTTTCTTATCATCGAGCTTAAAGAAATGTTCATTATCTTGAATAAATATTCATGTTTAGTTATATTCGATTAATTCAGACTTGCTGAGAGTCCTGTTTTTATTACTTGCAGGTTTTAAATTTAAAATAAGGCGAGGAGCGAGTGTCGCCGCATGTTTAAGGACAGTGAGCCTGCAACCTTATACTCGTGCTTTATTGCCAACTGAGAACTTGACACTTGAATGCCGGGGCAGGGACATAACAACACAGGTTTTTAAACGTTAGACACAAAATGCAGAAAGAAAATACACACAAAAATTTAGAATTTTTCTTACGAATATATAAAGTTTATAAGCTACATTTCCCGTCTATTGCATTATAAAAAATCTTTTAAAGATTATTTCTTGTGTTATTTAAAAGTTCTATTCTCCAAGTGCAGATTTTCATAAAAAAATCTAGTTAAAAGTAAAGAGAGCAGGTACAGCGGACGCGCGTTGGAATGCCGCCGGGGTCAGTGTCCGATCCCTCCTTATGTACCTCCCGTTCATCTACGCTATCTAAACCTATCGCATAGATTGATCGTAAAATGCTTTGCTCATTAACTTTTCTAATTATTTGATTTAGTTTTAAAGTTTGCTATTTGATGTAGAAGTAAATAATATAATAAGTAAGCTTAAAGAAGGATATTTGATAATAATCTTTGGAAGTGCTAACAAACCGACTATCGAGTCGATATCTCTAAAATATTTTTCGCATATTCACAGTCCAGCAATAAAGATTAAATATAATGACCAAAAATGAAAAAAAAAAAACAGTAACAAGAATACCAAATGAGACTTCACACGTTATTAAATTAAGTCATATAAAACATAAATATAGCAAAGAAGACAATGCCACCGTATTTATGATAATGAGTGTAGAACTTAATTATGTACGTAGGTGTATTTGCGGAACCCACACAAATGCACAACGGTAGCGGTTGATAATACATAAATTTATTCAAAGAAACTGTTACATGCCGCACACTGGCACATAAGTAAATCAAACTCGCTTACAAATAGCTTATATTAACATAATCTTGCGATTTGAATAATGAAGTAGCAGATTTTGTTATTCAAAATCGCGTTCCTTTCAGGCAGATGCATCGGACATAATTTTATTGACCGTCTTGACTTTTCTATTGGTTTTTACATACTAACAGGCGAATAGAAACTAAAAGCTTACAGCTTTATGTAAATAATATTTAAGAACAAACCTTAAGATGATTTTTATGATAAATTTTAGATTCATCAATACAAATAAGTCCTGGGTATTTAGTTACATCGACATGTATATGTTTAGCTACATTGGAATGTTTGGCAAGAATTGAGTATAAAATGTGAATATTATTACAATATATCATGTATTAGAAATATTATCATTTATCATTTGCCCCAATCATTATAAACGTCACAATAATTTGTCATGCTTAAAAGGTAGTTACTTATTTTTTACCTTAAAGAAAAAACTTGAATGTAACGTGCGATTTAAAATGTAAGTATCAGGTTTTTGAAGTAAACGTATGATAATTCTTTGAGCATGTTCCTCAGAAGGCGTTTTTGCTGTATTGAGCAGCATAAAAGGCGTACTTAGGCAACTGCGGTTGACTCGAGTCCGATCCCACGCACTTTTATCTCTTTACAACTAAGCTGGTTTCCTTTAAGACGATTTATTGTTATGCTACTAATATCTCAGCATCAGTAGTAAATGACGCCAACGCTTTACTTTCCAATAATTAACATTTGAATGACAGAAATTGTTTAGTGAGTCTGTGTGAACTTATTCTGTTTAGTACGCTTATATTTCATGTTGAATATAACTGGTAAAATATTTTTTAATGAAGAACAAGTAGTAATTACGATTGAAGAAATAAATGAAGACGTGAATAAAGTAGAAGACATTATAACAGATCCCAACCAGGAAGTAAAGAACAGCAAAACGAAAGTTTCAAAGAACCATTCGACTAATTAGCAAAACTGTCGTTTCTGACTCCTAGAACTTAGAACGCCAATTAGCATAGACGCTGAGAAGCTAGTATTCTTAAAAACGAAGCTGACAAGCTCGTATAAGTAGCAAAATATTTACAAGAAGTACATAATGTTAATGAGGCAAGCGTTTTCGCAACTGCTCGAGCAAAATTAGCATTACCATTAAAATGTTTTTTGCATCGCCTGTAACAAAATGAGACGTCAATACATTCGAGATATCGTTTTGTTTTTAACCGCAATGGTATTATGGTAATAAGCTTCTTGAATGACAAAACTGAAGCCAGTCTCCAGTAGACAGACACTGGTTTCACAAACAATACTGCTTTCAACGCTATTTTTTTAAATGATGAAAAGGCGGACTATTGTTTCAATATTCGTGATTTATTTTTACTTCAGGTCCATGACTTTCCATAGTACATTATTCTTAATATGCAGTATATACTTTATATGAATTTGCACTAAAAATATTGCCTTCCGGTATCTTATAACCAAAAAGCTTGAAACGTTTACCGTGTGGTTTGTTATCGTTTACAGATATGTTACTGTGTGAAATGTTTGCTCAATCGTTTTATGCTTCTTTTTACTTCATTTCATTTGAGGTTCTCTCAAAATCCCTTTTGTTAGTTCTTGCTGTATCCTTTTCTCAATGTGTTTTAGTGTCAAACGCCTCTGTATCTGGTTTTTGTAAGCTCTCTCTGTAAACTTGAAATGGAAGCTTATCGCGTTTAATCACAGAATTTATATTAAAAAGATCCTTTATCAAATTGTGACTAATTTTCAAAAATAATACGTCATTACCAAAGTTGTTACGTTGAAGCTTAATAGGGTTCGTGTAGGCGAGTTGCTTTCAATCACGTCGGCACAATGAGACGTTAATGCAGTCTCTGGTCCCCGTAATGGCCTAGACGCTACCTACACAAGAAAGTCTTTCGTTTCTTTGTCACAATGCAGGCAATGTTGCATTGTAGAAAGGATGTTACTTGTATGAACTTACACATGTTCACTTATTTTGTATTATTTATTGAACTGATATGTATGTAGGTACGTAGAACCCAAAAAAGTCCTTGAAATACATGAACACTAAAATTGATGTGACTTCGGAATTTTGAGAGAAGAACGCTCCCAAACCATCAGAATTGTGTCCCAAAAAAGTTAATCGAAAATTAATACAGTGTGTTCCGCAATCCGTGGCAGTGCATCATTTATTTTTCGTTTGTATACTAAAGAAATTTAGTATTCGTCGCGCGGTCGACGTTATAAAAAGTCAAAACCCCAAAAGTCGGACAGGTACGTGGACAAAAAATAAATGGAAAATACTAATGGAGCGGCGCGGCGAGGTTGGACCGGGTCGCCGTGTGGTAACTAACTGGTAGACGAGAGTACTTATTACTAACTTTGAATGTACTTGTAGAGCTACAGTCTAAGTAATATGATCTTTTGGTTACTACTTTGCTACTTTAGCGCTATTCAATACTTGCAATATCTCAGAAGGAATGATTGGGTATGTATTAGGCAGCTCGAATTTACATTCATTTTACTGACGTGTTTGATAAAACAAAAACTTATTACGTTTCATATAATAATTATTACAACATGCGTGCTGAAATTAGGTGAAACGAAGCGAGTACAAAATAGGCTTAAGGAGAAAATAAACAATTAGTAAATTCTGAACAAGTGGATTAAAATTCAGTTGTAACAACTGTTTAATATTAATAATTGCATTATTTATGGGAGATCTCGACTTATAACTAATCAAATAATCACTACAGAGCCTTCAAAAAATAAGACCATTCTAGACTGCCCAGCAACGTCAATATTTATTTCGCTCAAGCCAGCTACATACAGTATGGCCTCCACAGCCGGTTTGGCTGCGCGTACGCCGGCCATGCGACGTAATGGGAGCGACGGCTTGCCGCTGCCGCTTCACACACAATTTCACCTCTGAGTGACGCAAACATTCATTGTATATGCGTACTTCACTTGCTAAGTATCAGGTGCTTTTTACCTAAAATTGCTAAAGCTTCGAAATATTAATGTAATAGTCAAGGCGAGACAATTGACGAGGAGTTTTGGAATATTCCAGTGCAGAATCTAACGGTTGAAACATTCCCTGAGTACCTTTATAATTATTATAATGGATATGAAAGAAAGTATTGTCTATCATTACTACAAGTTTTTTTTTATACCTTTGGTACATAAGACCTATCAGAAAATAATTGACAAACGTAGTAAATTGTATTCAAATTCAGGAAAAATTGGAAAGTTACAAGCATTTAAACTGGGGCTTTTATTAATTACTTCTGATTTTAATCAAAAAACTATGACGATTATGTATTTCTTCTGTCAAAGCTTCTATACTAATATCATAAGGCTGAATAGTATCCTTGTTTGTTTGCTTACACGCGCTAATCTCAAGACTACTAGAAACATTCTTTCAGTGTTAGATAGCTCTTTGGTCGAAGAAGGCTAAAGGCTTTTTATCCGAGTGTATGAAATACTTCCTACGGTCAAGTGAAACCGCTGGCAGAATCTAGTTTATTTAATATATTGGAAAATCGTGCGCAACAGGCACTACTTTTTATTAACAATTTCCGTGACCCTACCGCATTGTTTTTGTGTCGATCATCAGATTGGGTTAATAGACGAGACGTCTTCTGTCTTCGACAAAAAATTGGCGCCTCATAAGAAAAAAGTTTGATATCTGATACGTCTAAGTATCAAAATACCTCCATTAAAGTCGCGCTTCAATAGTTCCAAAACATAATTTTTCATGGTTCGTATGTCTTTAGAACCAGATTCTCGTTTTACGGCGTCAAATAAAAATGTTTCCAAAATTCTGTCTGGTAGCTATACCTTTAAATTTTGCCATATTATTACGACTTAGTCGATAATCAATTGGCGCTCCTCTACTACTAAATCAAACTGTAAATTCTAAACCTCGATGTATCTATAGCTCTAGTTGAACACTGGTAGGTTAAAATACATATATTTTTATATTGTTTCTAGCCTCGTGCTGTTTGCTCATTAAATACACTGATAAGATAAAAATATCAAACAGATAAAGAGTCACAGCTATATGTCTCTCGAATTCATTACGATTAAAAAGAACTTGAACTGGATCGCTCCGGAGTAGCTTAGGAAGTGAATATTCTTGTTCAAAACGAGTTCCAGTTATCAGATTTATAACACTGGCAGTTGATTCATGATCGTCTCGTCTGGCAATTATACCGGGAGAGGAGATATCATTAATCAAACTATATTGATTGGTCCACTCTATGTACAAATCCAATTACATTGAATCCTTCAATTTTGTTTGATCCCACATGATTTATTACACGTTGAGATGCAATTAGGCTATCGGGATCCAGGAGTGTTAATTTTGGTTTCATCGTAAATTCTCTTTTAGTGCTGTGTGTAATTGACCGTAATCGTCTGTAATCGTTACGTTTCGTAGATGCGTTTATTGGCTGTTTTATATGTGGGAACGATGTAAAAGGAATTAGCTTTTTTTTATCGATTAATTTGTTATTTTGTGTGTTCTAAAAATTTTAAACTGATTGCACGATGATCTACTTTAAACAGATGGCGGTCTGTGAAAAGTTACTTGAAATGGCGATTTTCATTTTGTATCGTTATTTTTTATTTTAACACTGAAAATTTTCCCTTTAAGTACTTCAATTTAAAACTGGAATAATCTAACAATTATAGCTATAAATCGGTCTAAAACTAGACGATATACAAGGCAATTAGATAATGTAATATTCCGAGAAACTGAGTTACGATTTATTGCTTGTATAAATTACTGAGAAACGATTATTGGATTTAAAGATAATTATAATTGCGGTCAATCGAAATATCGAGGGCCTTCTGAAGTTAAAGTGGATTTCTATGAATGTTTGACGTAGAATAATTTACTTACTTTAAAACGTACTTTAAATTAAGGCAGTGTAGTTATTGATATAGCAAATACAAATAAAAATGACATTAAAAAAATAATATCGGTCTATATACTAGTGCGTTATCTACGATTCCTATCGATATGTAAAATACTAATTAAGAGAATTAAAAACATCATAATTTAGTAGAGTAGTTTTAATTAATTTTTGTTTCTTGTTTCCAAGTCAGACAAGGGTGTGGTGGGTGATGGGTATTCAGAAATTTGATATTTCTATGTGAAAAAAATGTCGGTAAAATGTATGTTGATAAAATGTCGGTAAAATGTAAGGGAACAACAAAAAGTTTTTGTTTAGTGGTTGAACCTATAAAAGCTTTCTTTAATGTTTGGAAAAAAATAACAAACGGTATAACTTTAAATACTTCTATATTAGAATACATTAAAAATGTATCGTTTCTTGCAATTATTATCACAGATGTTGGCACAACCCTAGTTGGGTACAGTCGAATAACGTTTATTACTATTCGAAACTTTTCAAATTTCGATCACTGGTTTTAATCTCCCATAAAATCGTTCTGTACGTGTCGAGAAGAGATTAAAGTTGCTTGCTCCCAGCCACAGGTAATAAATAACGTGATTATTTCGTCTTTCAAACTGGCCACAATATCTAAGCCGTTCTTTTTTCGAGTGAATTCGACCGAAAAAGAATTCGTTAACGGGATTAAAGTTTTATTCTGAGGTTTTTTTTTTTTAATCTGTGTGCTGCCGTTTGTAAAGATTGAAATGGTGTCTAGTAATACTGTTTATTTTTTATCGGATTTTTTTTTAATCCTCTCATTATAATACGTATTACTAGAAGTTAAATCTTTCTTTATATTAATGTCACGAAGTCTTGAATTATTTTTTATTAGAGATAGTTTTTTTGAGGTTTTATTTAGCATATTTTTCCAAAAAAAATGAATGTACTGAAAACAACCAAGTTCTTTTTCAAATCGAAATAATACGTATTTATCTTCATATCTTCATAGGATGGATAGGTTCAGCATCTATAATATGATAAGTTATAGTTATACCAGTCGTTTCCCATTACAAATCACTTCAGGATGCACCATAAACTTCGTATGGAAAGCCATGAGTATGCAAGAGGGTTCAACCGCCAAGGACGCCCGGTTGTACTGCAACTTTAAGTCTGGTTGCATGCGCGCCTACTTTATCCCCGCAATCTGAAGGGAGCACCTTCGAACTTTTTGTTTCATTTTTAAGATAAGGTATTACAACAGAGATTAATAAAAGCTTGAATGAATACAGGGCTGTTAATAGATTTCATCCTGCAGTAGACAATGAGTCCAACAATATAATTCTCTTGGAGTCTCTTAGTGCACGATTCACACGTTAGTGTCAATTCTATTCGACTATTGCAACTTCGCCTGCAGTGGAGTGTGAAGTGGGTCTTACAATAGCCATTCTATTTTTGTATAATGTTCAAATATTTGCTACTTCTGTACTGTCTCTTATATGTCTACATTTAGTAATTTATCTAAACATATTTATCACATGCTTTTCTTTATAAACCTTCTTAAAAATCTATGTATGTCCGTATAAACCCATGGGTAGCCATGACAGATAAAAATCAAAACTCATTTCCACCATTTTTAATGTCTCCGAGAGCCGTCACGTAGGACTCCGAAGTATTTTTGTGGTTATCTTCGATCGTTTATGATCTGGTCAGAAAAAAATGAAATAAAACGTATGGTTTTATTTTACAAGAGTTGTTACACTGAGTACTGAAACAAAATACTATCAGTATGATTTAATTTTGAAATGCTTTGGAAAATTTTGTGTAACGATATAGGTTCAAGCACTGATACTTACATACATTTTTGTTCTTAGCGAACCAAATTCATTTTTCTGCAGGAATACTTAGAGACTCAGATAAAACTACTATTTTTGTTAAACCAAGTACAAACGAAAACTACTCGTATACAGATATTATTTCCTCACGTACAAACAATACGAAATCAAGACAAATCCACGTAATCTCTGAACGTAAAGCTACAACAGTTACTTACTAAGAAATTCTCAAAATAAGAAGGCGATCCTTAATCTCTACCTGTTTTAAATTGGTTTGTGTGTGTGTCTGGACGTTCAAGAGATCCCTTGTTAGTGTGAGTGTCCACGGATTTTATCTAACGTTGACTTCGTCATATGATAAATGGATAATGTAGAAAGGAATACCTTTCCCCACAACAATGGCATCTTGGTTTGAAATATTTTTAAGTTTTATCTAAATGTTTAAAAGTTGGGACAGATTTTATAAAATGCTTGAAAGGATAAATGACCGTAAATAATAACGAGTGATGTTGAGATATAAACATTTTTGAAAGGGAATTAATTAATTTTCAATATTGAAGTCGCTGTATGGGTAAGCGAAGTTGAACTGATACCAAAAGACTTTAAAGTTTACGATAAATTAGTAAGTCTGATTACACAAACAGGCATTTCAAAGAAATTGGTTTCACTGGTACATAAAGGTAATTACATTATTCGTATACAAATAGCGGAGGATGTTAATGTAAATACAAATATTCTTGAAGAACGTGGGCCCGAGTTTAGAGGCCACATAGTGGATGGCACCGGTACCCGCTTTGTTTGGACAACCGACCGGTCACTGTTTGCACGAGCCTCCTCGACAACACTCAGAAATATTTCAAGCGAACTCTTGAGCAAGCTAAGTGAAGTTATGGAACCGACTTTTTAAAACCACAACCGAGCCAAGGTAATATAGATTCAAGTAGAAAAATGCTACGAACACCATTGCATATAAATAAAGAAGAAAAAAAAGTTGTGGAAGAAATATCTCTTATAGATTAAACATTTGGTGTAGGTGAAAAAAGTAGTATAAAGTTTGGCTGTAAATCATTACAGACATCATTACAGATGGAAGACACAAAACAAGCAATACAGATTGCTACTACAAGCTTAATGGCTTTTAAAAACTGGATTAAGTAGCAAAGAAATGCTAAATCGACGATAAGCATAAGTCTTGTCATCCCACGCTTCGACACACATAAGTTTACTTGACAACACGTAATAAACTTTATTTTGATAGCGTTAAAGGTTTTTTCTGTTCAAAATGTTTTGAACTTCACTTCAGATTCTGTAGCCATTGAGATAAATCCTCTATTGTTGTAGGAGAAATATTCATAAAATTCTTTTGTTTTATGTGGAGAGCAGCAACGGTTGACATTCAATGAACACATAAAATATATGGCTATTGAAAAGTTCATTCTTTCAATATTTCCTGAAGCAGTTTTGTTCGGTTAATTTTAGTATGAAGTTAGCGGAGTGGCTTTTACGAGAGCATGACATGTGGACATGTACCTCCTAAGAATAGGATATGAGGCCACTTAAACAGTAAATGGCAAAACTTAATTAAATGTCAGTCATTATGGTAAATGGTACTCGATCCACCTTAAGCCAGTATTTCATATGCCGACAGGTGGCGCTACCTGCCATTTGGATGTATGTACAATTTATAAGGCAATTTTATTTTAATTCTTCCATCTTTAGTCACATTCCAGTCCACGAAAATGTCATAAAGTAAGAAACATTCACATATAAAATAAGATATAAGGTGTGTCAAGTATCTCTCATATCGGATTATAAAATTCCTTAGAGGATTAACACAATGAACTTCAATTTAGTAAAGTTTCATGTCCCAGAAATTTATATGCGTAATTCGCCATGGGGGTTAGCAGAAAATATGTTGTCGCCATCTAAAAATATTTAGCATACAGATATCGGGTTGCAAATGCATTTGTACGATAAAATCAGTTCGTTTTATAATGTATATTTTAATTTTGTTCGATTACTGCATCCGATTGACAGTATAGATAAGTTTTACTTATCATAAGCCTAAGGAACCCTGAAGACTGACGTTTCGACATCAAGAGACAGGTTTTCGGATTACGAGTGGGTTACTTTCCGTTTTTGCGATAGCTAAAGTATGATTAATTGTATTGATTGTATCGCAAGAATGTTAATTGAAAACTGACGTTTTGTGGGGATTATATTATATACAGTTTTAGTTCAACTTAGAAATATTTTATTACAGTGGTCAAAATTATGAATTAAACATCGATGAGATATTACAGGCTGATATCCTGTTAGTCAAATTCTTGAATATCTTTAGGAATAACATTTTATTCAGCTAAAACCAAAATAAAAATATTAAGAAATAATTGTTAGTTCAGAACCATTCATATTATAAAATAGTCAATTATGAATACAGAAACAAGATTCCAACAACGGTTGGTCTTTTATTTTATCTGAGAATCCGAATCACGCGAATACTAAACTTAATTGGTTGGATATAGCGACAAAAAGCGTTTTGCAACCTAACACGCAAGCGTCCGAAGAATAATTTAAATAATACGTTTACCTGTTCGAATCGATTCAACAATAATGGCATCTGAATAATCTAAGACGGATTAAAATGGAATCCGTTAATATACGTCCGAAGTGAGATCCAGATGTGCATTTATCTAAAGCCAAAAATTCGAAAGTAGCTTGCCATGATCGAAATGGCCGGCGAACATTTTGCGTGACTTATCACCGATCCAATCAAGTAAACTCATGAATAAAATGAAACCATAAAAGAGTGCGTATCCATAAACAGTTTGTGCATCGACGTTTCAAATGAGGCAGTTTTCCGAAATCTCTTATCGGTCGATCTTTTTGCAAATACTTGGCAAAGATTTTGCAAGCGATCTTTACGGAGATTCCACGCGCCCAACGGCAGCATTTTGACTCATTTCTTTATAAATAAACAACTGAGTTTATTTTCAGCGCCGCAGGTGTGCAGGATGCGAATAAAATGCGTCCTTAACGTCAAAACGAATCAAGAGTGCAAGAAAATAAGTTGTGTAACAATCTTAAGAAACTTTCAAAAGCCAATGAGAGGTCTGCCGCGTATCGCGTACCACGCTAATTATTCTACAGCTTTGGTCACGATTCTTTCAAACGCATACTTGTAAATACGAATACAGTACAAAGATTAGCTTTATCAACTTTATATTTAGGTTCATTATAAATATATGATAATTTGATTAGGAAATAAGCAAATACACATTAAACTAAAGTTCGTTATACCTTATCACAAAAATTATATGTATATTCGTCCAATATGCACCTTTAGTAATTTTATGCTAATCCGTAGCACCGATATTTTTTTTTCAGCTCCAAACAAAAACTGCGTTCAACGAAGATACGTAAAATTACCGGACATTTACATAACCAACCATCTGTTTCCGATGAAGCGAAAACGAAATGCGTTTATTGTGTCACAGACAAAATTAGGGAGACAGAAAAATTCGGACATCGCGTGACAATCTCACAATTATGCGGAATCGCCTGGAGCAAGGAAAATTCTGGGTTCTGAATAACAAAGATTACAATTCTAGCGTTCAAACTCTTAGGTATATGATTGGCTACAGCCAAGATGATAATTTCTAAAGACCTGTAGGCGAATCTCGCGTTCTTGCGATCGAGTCCACCTGCCCCTCTGTGATTTATTATGGATTCAGTATTAATTTGATATCCCTTTTTGTTGTAGCCCCTTGAGCGATCTGAACGAGCGAGAGCTTTACGCGGTCCCCATTATATGTGGTCTTGGTTCAATCATAATTGCATATGAGCCCCGAGATAAAATAATGTTCAATGCAAAAAAAAAACATACGTTGACTTTGGCAAATATTTAATGCATAATATATTATGGTATCTTCATTTAATGGTGATCAAAGCTTGATATCATTTTATTGGTTTTAAAGTTTGTATACATTATCTATGTGACTGATGGGCTGTTAATTTAGAATCAAACTAAACTATTACATATAGGTAGTCATTAAGTATATAAATTTTATTAGTGAAAGTTTGGTATTACATATACATTTTAACCCCATTCCTCTCTTCATTACAAGATTTTATTTTATTTCTTACTTTAATGCACATCACAGAAAAATAAATCTAAAGGGAAGACAGAGAAATACATCAACATGTTATAATATTAATGTATCTCGGGAGATAGGTTTCGAACCAGTTTTTAATAAGAAATTGCCTCGCTCTTGCGGTAGAAAATTAATGATAGCAGATACTCGTCTACTTGCAGTGCACTAAGGAATGTTTCTTGTTAGGCTCAGTGTATACGTGCGGCTAATCGCCGGTTTCTAGTCTTAACGCATTTGTATGTCCTTAAAAATTCACTACTACAGATAATTAAGTATGTGTTTTGCATGTAATCGTAAACAAAATCGATACTACTTTTAATCGGAGTGCCTTGTTTTATACTTATCTTGATTATCTTTAATATTTTAACATTATTTTTATTACAATAATTGTCAATGACGTACGCAATGATTGTACGAATAATAAAAAGTACTTAAAGTATGTACCATCTATTAACGATTTTACATTGATAAAGTACGATACAAATATTGAATACAAGACTTAGGGGAATCCAAGCTTCGAAGCGAAAAGCGAATGTAAGTTCGTAATTAGTCGTAACAAAATCTTGCGTGTGTGGCACGCCTAACGCTGTATTTTTATCTCACTCCGGTACTACGGGTTTATGGTGTGAACAGCGTTGTTTATATAGCTATGTTTATATAGATATATCCAACGTTTGATGGGAAACTGACTGTACTTAATGCCCAAAATTTTATTCGATGCTAACCATAATTATTTTTATGTTAAATTACTGCGCATGTTTAGCAGAGAATTTCATTCAAGTTTTATTGATTAAAGTACTTAAATTTTGAGGTCTTTGTTATTTTTTAATGATGGTGAGATTTTTATCTACGATCACCAAGGTTATAGGGCAAAGTGAACCAAAAAGTTCATAATAGTATCGCCGTTATTGCTTAATTAAATTGATATTATCATGTCCATAAAATTGAATATAAAAATATGCTATATAAACTATAAGTATATTATTTAATAGTAAAAGTAAATACAACTTGACAGGGACAAGAGATGTTCACGTTGCTCGATAATTTATGTTTAACGTGATAGAGATGCAATCTACGACCGTTCTCACAGGATTACGTATGGTTGGAATGTACATTTTAAAGTATACACGTCTTTTGACAACATACTAACATATCTACAATTCTATTAATTATTTTAGCTTCATTCTAATCATAATTTTAAAAAATTACCTCAAAATGAGCGTTGGACCAAACATGATTCCCATGGGAACTCCTTCCTTTACTTGAAAATGTTATGCATTAAATATTCAAATTTCTACCATTATATTCTGTACGTAGGCTATCAAATTCTGAAGATAGAAGATAAAAGAGCTATTTCGTATTTTAGATCCGTGCGAATGATAGAAAATACACGTGATACATCTTGAAGGATTACGTTCGGTCCATAATTTAAGGAAAAATATTCCGATGAGGCTTCGATTCATTTTCGATAAGACAGAATCATTAAAGCCATTTTGTATTTACGTAAGGCCAGTAAACTTGTTTAATATTCATGAAAAATATACGATATGCTTATTATTTTTGTTGTTCGAATTTGCAATATCGGACTTGGGTGTTATCGAATGTTTCAAGTTTAAAATCAGTAGCATTCAATATTGAATCGTAATGCTTTTACAACATTCAAAGGGAACGCGTGGGTTGTGTGGGTACAAAATTTTAAAGTGGGTAAATATATAAACAGAAAGAGTCACTTCACGACTGTAGAATAAACCACTAGGACGTGGAAAAAACGTATCCAGTCTTTTCACACAATATCTCTTGAAGGTTCAAGTCGAGCTATAGTAGACCTCAGTTTGCCTGGTAAGCACTTTAAAACCTGATATTTCCAATCGTGTTTTAATATTCGTTCGCCATTTTAGTATTATATATTTCTAAGAAACTTGCGAATAATATTACGTTCCTGTCGCTGGCTTGGTCGTTTTTCTGCACAGGTATTAATTACGGCAGTGGGTTTAATGGGATGGTATTATGCATCATAAATGCACTTCGATTATAAAGGCAATCATAACATAATTATTTACGACAAAAAATATTAACTGCACACTATGATGAGATGATGATTTCATATTTCCAGCGATATTTATGCAAACATTGTTTTAGTGGGTGGTTTTCCTTTTAAAACGATTCGGTTTGTGTTAGGAAAAAATATGAGGTCTAGAGTATGGAACACTGGTTGTGCATGAAATTATGATGCATATCAAATGAACTATAAGCTGTCAAGTCTTCATGGTCAGAGGACTGAGTGATAATTGCATCAGGCCGTTGACGTTGAGCTGCAGAGAAACGAACGCTATTCATTTAATTTATATATTTAAAATTAGATCTGTTTTATTATAGCCTGTATGTATTAGCCTAGATTAACTTAGTTTTTCCAATTGTTATCGTTATTATTATTAAGACCATTTTTACCTTAACATCTGAGCTATTTACTTATTTATATTATGAGTTATGTTTTTAATATTTTTTTTATTTAAAACGTCTTTCAAATTCAGACTTTATCTTAGAATAGAATTTTCTTGAAGACAATTACAAATAAATATATATCTTTGGATCGAGTCGCTGATCATTCGATTTAAGTGAGAAATAATACTGAATGTTTTTTGTTAGCATCCATTCAATATAGACTTAAAATGATGTACAGAATTGTACCGAATAATAATAGTTTTAAATTGCTTCACGAAGGCCCAACTAATCCACGCGTCTGTAAGTACAGTCAGCAAGGAAATTCGAAATAATACTTATTAAAAATATGTTCTTATTTATTATTATTTTTTACTTTTAAAAATTAGTTATATTTCTTAATGAGCATAAAATATTTTGCCGGTTTACATTCAAAAGGAATTTTATGACAACAACTATAAAAATAATCAGTAGACGCTATAAAAGTCTAAAACATCTTTATAATGTGGTTTGTGGTTCTATAAAATTGTATGGGAAATTTAATATTTTGCATTCCAGTTGTAAGTGGTTTGATTTATTTGCCGATGGTACCGAGTCCTGTACTCTATAATGGCCTGGGCCAATAGAAAAAGATGAGTCATCAGAATTTAAACTAATTACGGGCGAGTAAGTAAAAAACCTGCTATATAATGTGGCTTGAATTGAGTCAGTTGGTTCAAATCCATCAGGAAATCACAAAGATCATGTTTTTTTTCTAGAATGGGAACTGTGGTCAGCCTGTAATGTTAGTTTGATTAGAACTTATTTTTTTTGCAAAACTTTTTAGCTCTGTTCTTAATATTGTTATTTTTGGACTTTTTGTTTAATTAACAAGTAACCTAGCTAAGCTTGTGTATTGTGCGTGAAGTTTAAGAACTAAACCTTTTTAGACTAAAGGCCTGTTTCACCATCTACGAATAATTTCAGTTAGTTTATTTATTTGATAATTTTATACAAATTTCGTTCCAATTTTTTTAAGTCTAATTTATTCATTAGATAGTGGCTATTTGGACATCGTGAAAATGGCCCTTAGTTTAGAAAAGATAAGGCCCTAAGTTCATAATAAAACTGGAACACCATCGTTTTTGAAGAAACTATTCTTTTTTAATGTACCCTGTAAGGCGATTCGATATAGTAAGACTGACGGCTAAATAGGGTCTTGCATGGTATTCATCACCCAACAAAAAATAATATTAAATGTCTTATTTTTAAACTCGTGACATTTAATCCGTAGTATCATCTTTCAAATCTTAATCCTGGTCAAAGAGAGACATCGCCCTGTTCCACTTGGCATGTCCATCATCAAGTTTTGTATCAACGCCATGCCCACAAATTTTATTGGTTTTAAATTAAAATGTTCACGATAAAGTCAAATGATGCCCATAAAACCACATGTTCTTGTATTTTTCCACCTAATTATACAAAAGAGATAATTGAATTAGGCTTTACAAGGCTTACTTTAACTGACACATGAAATACATTAGAAACAACTATGTTTTACGATATGAAAAATAGATCGTTTGAAGTGATTGTATGATTTCACAATCATTGACGTCTTAGTCATATTTTTTCTTAATTACGATTGGGAACAAATTATACAAGAACTGTAAAAACTTATAGTTGAATTAGAGACCCTCCCTTATTTTATAAAAAAAATATAAAAAAATGAACTTTGAATGAAAATGGAAAGACGCCTGTTGTAAATAAAATGTTGATTATAATTACTTATTTAATTGGTGTCGCTAGTGATAGTGATTTATTACGTAATACCGTCCATCACTCATACCGAACGCTTTTCTTTTGTTTATAAAAAAGAAAGTTTTGATACTTGCGTTAACGTAACTTGTACTATTCTCTGTGAATGTAAGAAAAAACTTTTTACTGATTTATTTTATTAAGACAAGATTTGATAGGAAATTGTCAGATAAATGCTTAATGTACTTATGTCTGATGGCTAACTTGGCCAATATTTTATCACCGGAATTAGAAGAAACAACTTTATCTACGATAAAAGCTAAAGCTAGAAGTAGTATTAAACATTTGGAAATACCAAGAAAATTATTATTTCACAATAACTTTCATCAAGAAAAACTAAATAAGCTATAAACTTGTAAAGAAGCGTCGATGTTTGGTAGCCAGCTCCAATCAGACCATTCACTGTTTAGTTTTTATAACTTGCTATAAAATTACTCGATTCGCTTCATAAGGCGACGACCCTCACACGAATCGTACGTTTTAATGAGTTATGTATCATAGATTTGACGTACAAAATAATATTATATTTAAATCCTATTAGAAGCTTCTTTGCACGTGTGAGTAAAATACAGTTTCGATATCAAAACAGGTATGAACGTATACTATGACGCTTAATAAGATTTATGAAGTTTCTAAATATCTATAAATAATACGTTATAAATTAAGGATTTATGCCAGGGCATTACTAGCGCCTGAATGATTAAAAAATAACCTATTGTTATTACTGTCTCAAGCAAAAGATACTCCAATAAAATCCATCAGTTCATCTGTCTTGTAATGTCCGAGACAGCGATATATTATTTGTCTGTTATCTTAAAGTACAATCACGAACGACCACTACTTAGACATTACTCAACAAATAGCATTCGTCTGTACAGTCGTCAGCCGACGTTTTTTCATCATAAGTGTACATGAGCTTGAAAGTATAATCACCTTTTACTTATTAATCAAGATACAAATATTTCTTAGAAGCCGAAGCTAGCTACGATCGAGAAACTTTATAAATATTCCGATTCCGAGTATTCGGGCGGATACGGCCACAGTCGGCTTAACATCTGCAACTTGAGTTACACCGGCTGCTTGTTACGTGCATACAAATGAGCTGTAAAACACACTACGATCACTGTTGTAGAAAATTAAAATGTGCAGGAAAGCGGCACTTTGATATTAACTCGGTAGAAAAAGTCATAATTACAGCAAGTGTATGCATGATAATCTAAACTAGAAATGTACCACTTTATCACTTCCTGTACATTAAGATGGTTAGAGGATAATTTCAGGAAGATGAGTGGTCGCTTTTGCGAGCGAACTAATAATATCGTAGCGGGAGATTCTACATTAAAATGATGATAGTTGAAGATGATGAAAATGATTTGGATAAAATTAACGTACCTGTGGTCTCTCAAGTGATCCTGTCTTCTGAAAGCCTTGCCGCAAATGTCACAGGAGTAGGGCCGTTCGTCTGTATGCGTTCTCTCGTGGATAAGCAGATTGTACGATTTGGTGAATTGACGGTTACAGAATTTACAAATGAATTGCTTCTTCGGTCTTGAGGCTCGACCAGGTGCTCTAAGGAGCCGTCTGTCTAAATGCGGATGCATTTGATGGGGACCAGCCCCGGGAGGGAACAGGCCTGCTCCAGGAAAAGTAAAGCTCCCCGCAGCGGTAGGTGACGGCCCTGGGGCACCAAGAAATGGCCCAGGTGGGCCGTAAATAGGGGCTTGCGAAGATCCATCAGACATCATGCCTTCAATAGACGATGTTCTATGGTGTGGAAGTAGCATAGCCGCCGCAGCTTCACGCAGTGCTACTTCTTTTCTTTTTTCTACCATCATAGCCATTAAATCAAATGAGTTTCTTTTAGGGAAATTACCGGATGCCCTATCCGGGGAACCCTTAGCCGGTTCTGTTCTTTCCCTATCCATCATTCTTTCTCTTTCGATAATTTCTGAAGGGATCAAGGCAGGATGCATTTCGTTAGGGTATATGACTGGGTGCATGGACCGAGTTGGTACTACAGGAACAAATGCTGAGGTCTCGCGGTGTGATGAGGTAAGCAAGGAACCTGTTGTCATTTGCCGATGGTAGGGTAGAGGTGGTGATTCGAAGTTTCCAGAAGGATTTCTGCCGCTTGATGAAGGGCGCTGTTGGGTTCTTTCAGCTGAACTAGCAAGGAACTGGTCATGTCTAGACCTTAAAGGTGCAGTAACAGGCGTGTCATTGACTGGGCGAGGTGTGGACGCCCTCGATACTGCTGCTCCGGCGTTGTCCGACATCACGGTTTCAAGAACATCTGAAAGTAAAAACAAATTATAATTTATTTTCGTAATATAAAACTGTGGAAACCAAGGAAAATCTCCAAAAAATATTCCACTACAACAATTAATGTTTTATCGTTAAACATTAGAAAACGTCGTCAAAGATCGACTCTCCATATAAAGTCAACGAAAATTAATGATAAATACGTCAATTAACAACGTTTTAATATTAACAGCGTAGATTTTATCTGAATCTTTCATTTGATCAAAGACCAGATACGGCTCTTACGTATTCCATTACCATCCCACGACTGATGAACATTTAAATTTATGGATCGAGAATCATGCTTAATTAAGCAGCCCTGCATTGTTTCAATGTATTAGCATAAAACATAAATTCTCACCTAACAAATGTATTGAAATCAGATCATTCTTAACCAAATCTCATTTACATGTTATTGATTTCATACTGCGTTATGGTGAAGTCCTCAGTGGGATTTGATAATTAAAATCAATGCTAATTAGTGGTGTAATATTCAGTTAGGAAATATTGAAATTGATGGCTCTCATGAGAACTGAGCGATCTTTTGGTAAACATTAACCCAAGCTCAAAATCATATTATAATTGTATCATGAGTAATATTTTCTTTAATATGTTATTTAGAATGTAATTTATTTTTAGGTCTGGACTTAAAAAGAGACTATGACCCTTGAGTTTATTTCGGTGTTTCTTCTCAAGGTAGTCAGTTAGGAAATGCCGACCTCATCTCAAAAATGTGTTGACGTATAAAAGTGTTGATTTCAACGTATTTGCAAAATAAATATAATTTATCAAATAAAAATGTATTAAATAAAGTTGATACAATCTTTTAATGTATAAATGATTATTTGACCAAAATGTTCTCTTTATCCTGCTAATTTTATTTTAAGAAATAGTTTCTGCATAATAATAAATTGCAGTAGCTTTTCCGTCTTTTTGTATTAATTCCAACCATTTACTGATTACATAAATTAAAGAACGGACGTATATAAATAAACATTTTTAAGATAGATATAAAACATTACCGAGGATACGTGATTTTTAGGAATGTTGATACCTACCGTTGCTATGATTCCATTAGCACCAAAACATGATATGTATATTTAATTCGCAAAATTAAGCGAGCAAAAATCTAAATCAATCGAATTAAAATACAATATCAATCTATATCCCAATATTCTTTTGAAATTAACATATTATATGCTACAAACGTTTTGTTCGAAGTTTTATTTAAAAAATACTAGTTCGCTCATGTATCATTCAACAATTTATACTTTTGTATAAGTTCGAAGCTTCTGGCGATATCAGAAATGTTAATGAGAACCAGATTCGGTCACAGTATCGACATTAGCGTCATTGTTTGATTTATAACGGACTGATCTTTGATTTGATTTTGCTGTAAATTAAAGCAATTTAATTTAAAATTTATCATTATTATCCTCAAAGCCGTATTGTTGACCTCAGGTAAATGGTGGTGTGTATCAATAATCCTGATTTTGAAGTTTTAAATTATGTTCTCGTAATCGAATTAGGTTTAATTGATTTTATGTGCCATTTGTTCTCGGAGATGTCTGTTGTTCAATAAATAACACCAGTGTGAAAAAACTCGAAACCTGTAAAGGTGTGTATGGCTACAAGCTATGCTTTAAAGCAAGAAATTGCTGACGAATTACGTTATAAAATTTCAAATTATCAGTTGAAAACATAATTTAATGCTGGCCCTTGCCTCTGTATATTGTATAATCAGTTATTGTTCAGTTCCAATATAGTCACAAACATAGCTATTCTCACATTTACGACTTATCCTACTTCCATTCGAGATGGGTAACATGCTATGACAATAAAACGGTTTTAAACTCTTGCGCCGCCTGTTTTCATAAAGTTTCCGGCGTTAGTATACTTAATACGCCGTTGTCTAGTAATGGCCGTTTATGTTTTGTTGTTATTCGCCTCTTTATGTTCAGGGAGGAAAGATTTCTTTGTGTTTCTGTCTTTGTACGGTGAATTTTCTGGCGTGGAGTTTTTAGTGCCAGTGTTGTGCAGGAAATGTACCTCATAACCGCTCCCGGCAGTATTCATATTCTGTTGTTAACAAATGAAGGTTATAGCGATTTGTTCAGACGCCATTTTGCTTTTATTTCTATCATTCAACTGTTTGTTTTTTGTTATATCTATTTTTATATGAGCACGTCAATTTAAAATTAAATCGTACATAATTTTATACTCACCCATCACAACTATAACTAACCAATAAAATTTAATTGCATACTGGTTTTAAACTCTCATTGTATACTAGACGTAGATGTTATAAATATATGGCCGGATTAAACATCAAGATGCTTCAATCCAACTTAATCTTACTCATAAAAACATATTTTATTGCTCTGCCCATCATATTTTTAACATCGGAAAAATCTAGCCGTCATTTATACCAACTACAAAAGATTAATCTTGAATTCAATTTATTCAAGCGAGATCGAAAAAGGTGTACCAAGCCCGCATTTCACTGCCTGCTGCCCGTTCTACCGTAAAAGCCTCTGATTTTGTTGCTATCCTTCTTACACTTATAGCCAATATGCGGCGTCCCCCTCGCTCTCGAGGAGCCTGATCGAATTTCTACCATCTTACTTGCACCGAAGCAGTAAAACTACTTTTATCTCTGTTTCGGTTTGAAAATTTAGTGATATGAATATTTATGTGGACAGTGTAGTTAGTAATGGAGGTTGGGATGTAATACCGGTCATTTCAATAATATAAAGCTTTTAAAAGGAATACTTTAAAGCGATCTCCTTGGAAATTTAAATTTCTCGTATTGGGAATACGTGTGTTTACAACTCTGTAGAGATATGCCTGTATCTCAATGTTCGTGATATGTGATGTCCGTTTGACTGTTGATCTCGTATGCTGCTACAATGAATAGAAAATGTGTAATGTTTTTATTGAATAAAATTATGGGTAGATACTTTATGTACAATGTGGGAAACAATGTGGGTGTGTATTATTTATAAAATTTTGCCATATTTTTTGTTGGTTTTAATAAACAAAAATATCTTGACCAAAACCTCTAAAGCTTTTATTAATTTCGCATTTTAAAAAGAAACATTTAGTTAACTTGTTTGTTAAAGTATCCTTCAACACATATTTCATTTCTGATGACTCATGTATGGGCAACGAGAACCATAAAATACACTCTTTAGTTATTCCTGAAGCAATACCCAGTAGTAATGACGTAGACTTATAAGTCTGTTAGGTCGTGAGTTGCAACTCAGTCAGACGCGTGCAACACTTGGTGTAATTTAAAGATGTATTTAGCACGGTGAAACGTCACTGGATTTGAAATGGTGTCTAAGCTTTATGTTGTTATTTCTGCAACATTGTATGATTTGTAAACACAGAAAGACAACTGTCCTGTGAACTCTTGTTTCAGGGAATTTAAATGACAAAACCTCGGCCCCTCAGTTCAACAGACCCTAGCTTCAACTCGCGGGCTTTTCATATGCCTGTTAGCCATTCTCTGTACACTGTACCCTTCTTGTCTATAGAAAGAAAAAGTTGGAACTATGCACTTGAAATTCCGAAACCTGCTTGTTCGCAAAAGACCTCCAGAAGGGAAATGTGGGTTTGAGTCAGTAAGAGTCTGACACTCCCTCCAGCTGCAAGGAAAGGTCATTATGATGAGTTACTACGGAAAAACATGAACAATGCTCTTGAAATTGGTAATATCTACCACGAACTGCATGGTCTACAACCACGATATGATATACAGGGCCATTATTTGAATCTCAACATTAAACTACGTAAAACGATTAAACTTAATTGATATAAGAATTTAATTAATTCTAGTTTATTTTTGCTCTATAACGTATTACATAAACTAAGACCCTCCTTTCCTGTGTCTCCGTTAACGATCTGTGTTCTTAGAGAAATTCTAATCACGTGTTATGTACTTATTTAGTTAGACTTGTGTTTTAAGAGATTTTTGGTCCAGTGAAATTATAACGACTTATATTTTCCCAAAATATATTTTATGGGAATATTTTTGTTAAAACAGTCTAGTCGTGAGGCAGGTAAAATATCTGTTTCTTTTTAAACGAATTCTATGGAAGTCTTTTAAAAAAGAAATATATATTTCTAAAAAGGAAGAAGTTCCTAAAAGGGGTCGAAAAATGTATCCCTCTCACTGTCTACTGGGAGCATCCCCAAGAGACTGGCAGTTTTACCACGAAAATATTTGAAATATTTATGAAACTTTATCCTTAAAGAAGACTAGGAATCTTTTTGTGATTGATAAAATATTGTACGGTATTTTGCGCAATTATGTTCCTACGTAGGAACCTACGCAACATGGATCCTAAGACAATAGAATTTAAGTAAAACCCAGCAATTAAAGCTAGTTTTTTTCTCGGTTACATTCGCTTAAAATACAAGTTTCGTCAAAATTATTGATCCGTTATGATTGAGTAACAAATAAATATTCTTTCTTTCATGGGAACTGATTGAGGAAACATGTATCATATCCTCGATTATGTAACTTCCACATTTATATTTGGATCTTTACTTCTTAGTATTATCTTTTCTTTTTGGTCTTGACTTTAAGTAGCTACAAATACTTTTTCTTCAACCAATATTTTGTATACTTCATCGCCAGTCTAACCAAGGGGTATTGAGTTGCCCGGGTAACTGGGTTGAGAGAGGTCAGATAGGCAGTCGCTCCTAGTAAAACACTGGTACTCAGCTGTATCCGGTTAGACTGGAAGCCAACCCCAACATAGTTGGGAAAAGGCTCGGGAGATGATGACGATAATTTTGTATACTTCATCAGGTACAATTATTACGAACGCATTGTCAATGTTCAAATTGCCGATTCAATGTGGAAAATTAAAATAAAATGTAGCTTGAGTGTACTTTTTTGTAACTAAACGCATAGTCCCTATGAGAATATGAGCATATAAAACAAGTATTGTAGGTATGAAGCACGTTAGACTGACTATTAATGAAATAGTTACAAATACCACAAGAGAGAACCAACGTTTAGAAAGCTTACAGCTTACAGAACAATTACTAATTCAAGCAGTCAAGGACTCGATCGACTTTTTGAGAAACTTCCAATGAACACGTGTTTAGTCGGCACGTTTTAAGTAATTTCAAACTGTCAATTACGAAAGACTGATTAAAATATATTGAAATTTATGGATCGAGATACCACGCCTAAAAGGCTGTTCTTCTCATGAGACTACTAATTCACACTGAATATTTCATTGTGATCTCGATATTAGTGAAGTAGATGAAATCATTAACATTTTTGTTATGAATATTCATGGTAGGAGTTTTATGTTGGGAAACGCGCTGCAGATATGAAACTTTGAATGTCATCATCTGCCCAGTATTTTTCTCAAATCGTGTTTAGGTTAGCTAGCAATAAAATACGAGCTTATGAATGCAGTTGGTACCTGTATTTTATATGGAGCGATTGCTTATCTGACATCCTTAACTGAATCACCTAGGCTACATGATACATTTTTATAAGATTGGCTGTCAGATATTCTGGCTTCTACTATCTAAGACGATTGCCTATCCACGGACCAACTACGCTAAGCGTTGCTTTAAGTACCTGTTATCGATATAATAACCTTTGCGGCTGTAACTTAGCTATAAGCTTGTTGGTGTATTAGTAGAATTTATCTTAATACTATTCAAGTTTACTTTATGCTGATGCCTACGCCTATAGATGAGCAAGAACAATAATCACTCTTCATATTTATTTTTTTAAATTTGGTTCCGTGTCCAACTCTTCATCTAGCTACTAAAAACGTCGAATAAAAATTTACTTTGAATCCTGTTTTTAGATTAGTCGCGCTGCTTATCTGAGATCGAGTCGGCATTTCGAGGAAGTTTTTAAAAAATGGCGCTTAACTGTTGGCCGTTACGCGAAAACAAGTGTTACTTAGCCTGATGCACGATGATAAACTGCAATATCTGATTATCGGTTTAATGAATCTTTTTGATGTTTGCCGATGGTTAATTGCCTTTTGGATTTGTTCGTACATACCTAGTTAAAAATCATAAACGTAAAGTTTACTTCTAAGAACTCGAATTTAACTTGATTCTTTTATTTATCTTTAATTTCTGCGCTAAGCTGCTTAGCTTTTCAGAACCCCCTTTCTTGAGTGGAAAGTCATCAAATGACCCCACATGCTGTTGGTGCAGCTTGAGGGAGTGTCTTTTATAGACTAAAACCCACTTTTGTTCCTTTGTGTACCAGGGTTGTGGTAAATTTTGCGCTCAGTACGCATAGCCCCGACATGCACTGCACAGGTATGCCATGTTAGAGTTCCTTAAACCTATGAATGGCTCTAAAACTATTTCTCCTTAATCTTACACGTTTTTGTTTTTTATCAGTAACTAGACAGATACTATTATCGTCAATGTTTGTTTCATTAATCATGCATTAGAACGCACGTAATCAATCTCTAATATCATTTACCATTACCAAAACAATACCGTATCCACTATCGTCAATCCATGACAAAGCGTCACTTGATTTATCACCAAGTCATGTATTTACTTCACTTGCACATGTACCTTCACTAACTCCTGATAATAGCCAATCAAATTCGAGTAACAGTAAATCCCACTTACCACCTCAAAAACGCAAAATACTTGGAAATTATAAAGGTTTATTGATGTTATATTGCGGCATCCATTTTCGGTGTCGCAAGGTACCGATTACTATCATACTTTGATTAGATTACGCTGCTATCTCTTGATGGTTAAGATTAACTACTATTTGCAGAACAATTCAAACCTTCCGACGTTTCTACTGTGTTACCTTTGCGTAATGTTTTCTTACTTATATTGTTAATTGCAGTAATTTCAATTAACATAAATGCTTGCTCTAGACAAATACTTTCAGTGTCATCCGTATCTAGATTTCCATTGAGAAGTTCATCATATTTATTTTAAGCGGGTCTAACATTTTTATGAGCTCTTTTTACTTTAGAACCATCATCATCATCAACATCTACAAAAAAAACAGTCACGGTTTTAAAACACATAAAATTCCAATGTGTCCTGCCATACGCATAGAATTTTCTCGTCGTGTGATTCGATGGACGCACTAGGTAGTAGATGCATTCCTTCTACATGCTTTGGCTCTCGTAAACTACGCAGCGAAATTGCAGAGAGGATCGTAAAGTAGTTTTCTATAGTGGCTTCGGTAAAATTGAGCTGCTTTTTAGTATAAGTAACTTTTAGGAAACTGTGAAAAAATCCTCCTGGTACACAAAAGGAAGAAAAGTGGTTTAAGTCAATAAAATTCTGACACTACCTTCAGCTGCAACACCATTACCACTACTCAAAAAAGAGGTAGTTTTTCTAGTGGAGGTGTAATGGAACTTTTGTTATACCTATCTGATAGAACGGAAGGACTGCCTGCAATTCGAATCATAGTCAAGGATTGCCCGTCAGACAAATCTAAAGTTAATTCGTTTTTATAGCTATCTTTATTATGTTCTGTTGATTGGATGTTGTAAATTTCGCTATTATGACCTAAACTGGTGGAGTTTGTAATTACATAACTTTTAAGGCTGCCGTAATCAGTAATTTCGAAATAAGCAGTAGCGAGTACTTATCTACTTTCTTAAAAGTTTCCGTTATTTTCAATGAAAATGAAGCTATAAATGAAAATTTCTTAGTGCTGAGATACCATATGTCTAATCCTTTAAGTAATGTAATTGCATATGAATAATAACATAAGGAAGTCATTGCAGGCGGTAATGTCAGTAATATCTAGATTGAAACGTACTGGTTTGACCTGTCCTTGCATTGATATAGGGTTGAAAGTCCCATGAAGGAAAGCTGCACCTGGTTTATTTTAGCATGTATCTGTAGATGTGGAAGTGTCTACAGTAATATCTAATGATAGAACTGTTATAGACGAAAAAAAAATACAGAGAATATTGAGAAAAATAATGATACACTTTGTTACAGAAAGCAATAAAAGAGCGCATGTTTATGCTACGGGAAATGAATTCATTTTGATAAATAGGTGCATGGCCGATAGTATAGGCTAAATGTTACCGTTATAATAGATACAGTTGTTCAAATACAAGTAGGCATGAATCTGGGAGGGTAACAGCGTCGGTGAGGTTTAGGCACGCGTCAAAACAATAGCCGTTCGCATTTGCTAATTCTTAGGCAGTAAATCTTTAAACAATTACAAGATAATTACTGCTGAGCACGGTGGCAGGAAACATTAAGTAAACACCACTGTAAAATAGAACAATAGACCAAACCACAGCACCGTAAGTTCCCAGAATTGTTTTTGTTAAAGCATATGCGTTGAAAACAATAACATGAGGGGCACGCGATAAAACAGGTAGCGAAGCTCACCCAGCCTACCCAATTTATTCCACATCCGCTGTATTAAATTACAAAAATTGTAAAAAATATCCACTCACAAGGCGGTTGGGCGATCAATCGTCCGATCTGTCGAGGTCCAACCCTCCAGAAGTCAGGTAGTCAACCCGCAAAGTTTACAAACTGGCGTCCGCATGCGTACGATGGATGTCCATTGCAATTTTTTGTCACATTTCATAGTCCAACCGCAGTAGGTGGCGTTGCAACAGGTGAATAGAAGATTAGTGGAAGCGAACACAACAATAGACGCACTGTACAGGCCATAAAACAGTTAATAGAGACTGTGAACGAAAATGTTATTGCCGTAGCTAAACTGTCACTTCTTCACTTGGTCTCACACATAAATAATGCACTTTTAGTTTGTTCACTGTAATCCTTGTCAAGGTTGAGGTTTGGTTACACTTTTTTCATAGTAGTTGACGTTCCGTTGAGGATGCGCGTGCGCATAGCGCGCGACTGGAGGGAGTTGAGCGCGCGTACTACCGTCGTCGTTCGTCAGAGGCAGTAGCGCTCCTGTAGCGTCGCTCCCCCCGCGCCCTGCACCTTCACCGCCGCCCCACCGAAGCCTCCACACTGTTTTTACTTCGAGAGCGATAAAAAAGGGAAGGATATCGTTGAATTGTTTATTTTTCGTGTTAGTAGCTTATAAGTCGTGTAAATTAACACCGCCTTCGGATTTCGTATCGTGCTTCATGAATTTCGACTGCAGTCGCTAATTGATAATGTTTTTAATTCTCATTATTCTTATTTTGGATCGAGTTTGATTTTATTATTATTCTCGAACAAATATTTTTCAGGATAACTGCTACACAAACTGATAAAGTATGTTTATAATTTTACTAGAAGAAATAAGATAGTTTTTGTAGAGGCAACACTAAGTAATCTAATTAAATTCATAGTGCGTGTAAATTAAAAACGTATTATATTTATTTTTTTAATCTTTATTACAACGAAATCTATTCATACAGTCACATATATTATTTTAAAAAATCTGACTGATACTAATTTTATCATTTATATTCATCTTAAATAAAACATTCATAGATCAATATTAATTAACAAAATTTTCGTATTTGGCAACATTCACAATAAATTCTGACATGATTTTCTTTGGCGTGATAGAAACGAAGACATAATATTTTTGATAAGAATAAACAGAATACTCTTTTATATTCCTGATCCACTTATTTACTGAACACATTACAATAACTATTAGGTATATCATTTATTCATTTATATTGTTGATAAATCTATGAATTATCAATAAACCATAAACTATAATTTTTAAATAACGTGCATTTATAAACTTGCAATAGATAAAACAAAATTTTTATAATTATATTTTTACACCACTATGTAAACATTTACTAATTTACAATAACTACTCTATACTATAAGCTTTTAACCGACTGTGTTACAATCAAGTCTTTTTTTTATTTATTATTATTTTAAATACATATATTGAGCTTTTACTGATTAATTTATATACAAGTCATCAAAATGGATTTAATTTTTCTTCCTATTATTTATATCGTTTAATGCACAATTTAAGTCACCTAGTATGGACCACATTCTAAAGGGATTATACCAATAAATTAATTATATTCATTCATTTATAATATTACATAATTATAATATTTTGAATATAATATATAAAGTGATTTATAAATTCTGTAACCCGTCATCAAAATTATCTCGTTATTTACAACAATTTTATTGTAAAAGAAATTATAATATTATAATACTTACATAAAATTATACGAGCTTATTTATTGTAAATAATTATTCAAAAATTCACAACACTGATAATAATCACCATTTTAATTACAGGGTTACAGATAAAATACGAAATCAATTATCAAATATCAAACGGATTGTGCTTTTTAGGGTAAATTCTAACTACAGCTTAATTTTTACTAACAAATTGGCACATCAATAATGATACCTACTATTTATTTAACTATTGTTACTACGTTCCACACCTATGTAATAAATATTATGTAACTATTAATAGGAATATTATTTCAGCTTATTTACCATCTTAGATCTCGTCTTCAATATTTTAATATCGTTACGATGTCAGTCGTTACACTAAGTTCAATATCTCGTATCGTGTGCCTTTCTTTAATCGATTAGAGAATGGAATTGCTGATATTATCGATATATTATTCATCATTCACCTCCAAATGTATACTGGTAAAGGTATACTGTGATAGGAATATTTTATTGAATTATTTATGTCTCCATTTTAGTCTCATATTCATCAGTCGTAATATCAGGTGTATAAAAAGACATTTTTTATATAATGATTTTACTGATTAACATCATTGATATATTTTATTTTTTTATATATCTATTTAGAATTACATAGATTAAAGCTATGCATTTAATGAAACATGTATCATCTTCGATGCGTCGTTGCCGTGACTACGTTAAATATTTTAAATTTATAGTATAATATAAAAAAATTACATGCAATTTATAATTTTTTGAACAATACGATTATAATATATTTTTTTTAATATTATATTTTGATACTGAAAAGCTTTTTAGTTTCATTTGTTTAGTCATTTACTAAGGATGGTTGAGGGACGGGACGCAATGTCACTAGCTTTTTTTTTTCTTTTTAAGTTTATAAACTAATACTATTAATTGCGAGCACTATATGTGTGCCAGTGAACCCAGATAGCGTGTACAATTAATTTCTCATAGTGCCGTCTGCACGCTAGGCGTGTCCGAGCAAAATTTGAAAATTGCCATGTGAAATCTCACAATTCAATTATCGAAGGCGCTAAGTTTTAAATGTCGTTACCAGGATAGTTTCGAAGATAAATTTTAGCTATTGTTCTAATGGGAAATAACCAAATTGTAAAAATTTATTGGGTCTATAACGTATGGTGAGATTAATTGCAGGAAATATTTTT
Source organism: Heliothis peltigera (assembly GCA_958496145.1). Lineage (NCBI taxonomy): Eukaryota > Metazoa > Arthropoda > Insecta > Lepidoptera > Noctuidae > Heliothis > Heliothis peltigera. Next base: position 7,177,080 of record OY292337.1, read on the forward strand.
CTGGTCATTCCAATTTCTTTAGTGCGATAGATTTTTAGCGAATTGTCTTTTGAAGGATTAAGATTGATAGATATAGATTTATAGGATTATGCAATTCCAATTATTGAACTGAGTAATATTTTGAAATGGATAATTTATTAACCTCGATTTTTCAAAGTCAATTTAAGTGGGCTATCATTGATAGTATTCAGCTGTGCTTATAGATTTTTAATTGAATGAAATATATTTTTGAGAGACGGGTTATTAAATTTGACATTTAAAGATTAAAAATAAAACTTAAAAACTCGATATTTTTAATGGAAGATATTCGAAGCATGTTGCGCATCTTGAAATGTTTCTTTTAGTACCTCGTACTTATCAGAAATAGTAACACCGCCATTATTTTATTCAAATAATCAATTAAAAGGCTGTTTATCTACTAGAAATACAGAACAATAAGGGCCAGTTTCACAGGTTACGGATAGCCGCTATCAGGTAAATAAAAAAATGGAACAGAATTTGTATGAAATTATCTGCCAGATATACTATCTGGAACTTATCAGCAACCGCTGAAAGTGGCCCTAAATAAAGTATTTTATTCTCATAAATAAATAAATGGGATAATACTATGTATTCAAATAAATATAATAAATCAAAACATGGAATAACAATAAATATATTTAAACAACTAAAGTTATATAAAATCGTATGAGTCTTCCGTGAAGAGGGCTCGTCGTCAACCGGCCTTCATCCATCTATCTATGGAGTACTCCAAAGCTGCCATCCACCTAAACAAGGAGAGAAAGAATTTCAATATCACTACATAGTATAAAACAAAGTCGCTTTCTCTGTCCCTATGTCCCTTTGTATGCTTAAATCTTTGAAACTACGCAACGGATTTTGATGCGGTTTTTTTAATAGATAGAGTGATTCACGAGGAAGGTTTATATGTATAATAACAACCATTAAATAGTGAAAAAGTGCTGTTATTTTTGTGTGTAGTTTTAGTGTATTCAGTATCAGCATTGCACCCGTGCGAAGCCGGGGCAGGTCGCTAGTATTGTAATAAAAAGGACTGCTATTTTAATAATTCAAGATATTTTTTATTGTTTAGCACCTTCTTGCTTCCTAGTTAGAGCTTTTCAAGTTTCCATAGATTTATTTGTTAATGGATTTCTTTTGCGGTTTTCAGCTATCACCCATTTATAGGATCAAAAGTAGGTCATGGCCATAGCAAAGGTATCATCTTTATCTGTACTCTCAAACAAAACTTTTATAAATTAGGAAGGATCTCTTTCGTTGATCTTATGATTGACTTGTAGATTGAGCGATATAGCCTGTCATGTATCTCACAATCACAGGATTCAGGGATCACTGATATGATTTCAAGTGCGAATCTAATGACGTCACATGTTTAAATATGAATTGAAATTAAAGACATGCTATAATCTATCAAATTTCTTTAATAGATTTTTAACTTTATCGCTGAAGCATATGGTTCAAAGTTAATTGGGGAAAATTTGACAGTTTTGGGTACCTTGATGTGTTGGCGTCTGTATTTATTGCTGAATGAATGTATTTTCATAATTATGAAAATTTTAGATTAAGAAAATAGGATGAAAAGAAAAACTTAATATCCAAAGTTTCTTTGGTTTTCTCAACTTTACTAGTCTTAAGACATAGGTAAAATAGAAGTAATATTAAGTACTCATGATTTATTGATCCAGGCTTAAAAAAATTGAGAAGTCCATTAAATATTATAGGGTTTTTATAGGTCGAAATATATAGAGATTAAAAACATCGAAAACATTTTTAATATTCTAGTTCATACAAAGTTAACACAAAGAATTATAGAGTGGAACGAGTTAACGACCAGTATAATGCCTAAGGCAAGACCTAACGAAGCTTTATGAAACATCACCTTTATTTTTATCGATACCAAAATCGATATGATTGCTTTTATTTGACTACGTACCTATGTTATTAATTTCTTACTCTGTAGCCAGTGAGTATTGTGCCTATCATCATCCAACATATTATTACTCTACAGACATAAGAAAAAAAAAGAAATGAGGTGTTACAGTCGTAATTTAGTTTCATTTTAATGACATAGGTAAAGAGACAAGTACCATGCCTTTTAAAGGACCTATCAACGACGTGTTCTTTAGATTTATCAAAAGTCAAGAAGAAAGTGCTGAAACTGTTTCAATATTCAATATTCAATATTCAACACTCAAGGCGAATTCAAAGGCTCAAGGTGAATTCGATTGTACCAAACCTTTAACTTGTAAATAAGGGATCTCCAAATGATAGTTCATTAAGAAAATGTGTACCTATTATACTTTTGGCATGGAAAGCCTTTTTTTTGTTTTTTTTTTTTCGTGGGAAATCATCAAATGACCCCTCCCGCTGAGGGCGCAGCTGGAGGGAGTGTCAGACTCTTACTGACTAAAACCCACTATGTGTGCCAGGGCCACGGTAACTCTTGCGAACAACCCGCAGCCCTGGCAGAAGCATGGAAAGCCTTCGATTATATAAAAAAAAAAATGTTAACAAGAACTACTAGGAGTTCATATTTCACGAAAAGCGTCCCTTTACTAACACCATAATTCATGAATCCTAATGACAACCAAATCTTGTTGCTAAGCTAAGCTATTTGTTGTTGCCCTATGCTTTCTAAGACTAGTTTGATTGGTGCTCATTTAAGGGGGTGGGCCTATGAATAATGATGATGATGTCTCCTTACTCACCGTTTCCTATCCATTTCAGATTCCGTATGGAAGTAGAAGTGTCTCTGCTTAGGTTCTGTGGGCATCACTTCGAATGCGTATTTCTTGCCACCTGGAGCGCAGGTCTGTATTCTGTAGCCATGTAAGCAGGCCATACCTGTGGAAGACAATTTATGTTATTCCATTAAAATAATTTTGGGGTGGTCGAAGAATATATATTTTCTTTTTGAAGGAATAAGGAGATACAATACTGTATTGTCTTCACAAGTCGTGCCACAATCTATAATTAAATATCATGACCTAACAAGCGACAATATTCTTTATAATATTAATCGCATTTACTACCTTCTAGATTAAGGTAAGGAAGGTAGAAAAACTAAGATCTACTAATAGGCTTCAGAGTTCCTCTACATCACTGTTTGACTTTTATTAATCTTAACTCCTCAAATGTCTTAATTAATAAAAAACAAATGAGATATGACATTTCCCAATTTAATTTGAAAATATTCACATTTTCAAATGAAAATTACCTAAATACTTAACTTAAGTTTTTTTTATTTTTTTTTTATTATAAAAAAAATCTCCACTTGTCCTATGAGACAAGTGGAGATTTTTTTTTCTTATGTATACATGGTGTTCTTTAGACAATCGAGGGGTTAATCATGATCAATTAATAATATTGTTTCATTCAGTAAAGTGACTCACCAAAAGCATTTTTGCTGTTGCCATCATTATAGAAGTAAAGGCATGCGTCTTTCAACACACAATATCGTTTGGCCCAAGACTTCCATTTGGATCCCAGCTTCATGAGATAACCGAAGCAATCGGGTCTGGGTATAGATGATGGTGGAAGTTTCATATTCCTCATAGTCACTTCTAACCAGCCATCGCGCTGTATAAAAGGAAATCCCGTTAAGGTAGTGGAACAATAGTATAGGAAATTATCACAACAAATTAATTTTCTCCTATATATTATATATAAAAATGCTTTTTATGTTTTTTACAAAGGTTCATAACTTTTTAAATAAATTTTCGACTGTTAAAATATGAAAACATTGAAACTGAGTATAGCGCCATCTAACCTATACGTGCAGAACTACGCAGATATGACTAAAGAATTCACAAATTCTTGATAACACTGAAGTGCAGATCAGCCATTCTTCGCTTCCATAATTAATATCTATGAATATTTCATACATCAAAATGATATAAAATGACTACAAACCTGATTACTAGCATCAATAGCGTGAGCGAGTACTGCACGCCATCTAGCGGCCGCCTCTGCAGTGTCAGCGGCGAGTTGTAGCCTCACGCCCCCGCCGCGGTGTAGTCTGAACCCGTGAGGCCTACCTGCGTCCTCTTCGGTCAGTTGGTAGTTCACGAGCATCAGCGCTCCCACAGGATGAATGCTCTGTGAAAGTAGTTCATTTTGTAATTCATAGATGGCGATGTTTTTAGTTTGTCGCTTATTTTGATAATCAGTACTAATATTATGTAAAAGTAATGTCATAATATGCCTGCAATATACAAAGGAGATTTGTAATTACGGAGTCTTTCTAATACTAGAACTGATTTATCTTGATGATAAGTGTGATGGGCTAGACACCAGCAATGATGATCTTTAGTGATTTTAGAAAAAATATTGATAATAACATGTGACAGCATTTTATATGAAATCAATGACGAATTACTTAATATTACTTACGGAATCTGTTTTATAATAATACAGACAGTTGTCCCTTTTAAGGACGAACCATCGTCGTGTCCAGCGCGGGGGGTGATGAGGTCTAACCGGAGCTGCTCGCCAGAGGTAGCCTGAGTACAACGCAGCTGGTCCCCCTTCATGAGCTAGAGAAGCTACCACCTCGCAAGTTCTAGCCACCTGTAGAAGTAAAAAGATTTTTGCACTTGAACAGGTTCAGAGTATTCTTTCGTGATTTTCTATAAAGGAATGTGACTAGAGATCATTCGCTAGTTAATCGCAGCTTCAGAATGACAACCCCTAATTATTGGGAGAAACACAACAGAGACAAAGTCAATAAAATATTTCAAGACGCACCGAAAACATTATCAAAAAACTCAGGTTAATCAGGATTAAAACAGACAAGATTTTTTGTTGCTAGATAACCTAAAAATGTTTTAAATAGGTCAAAAGTTGAGCTCAACCTCAATTTTACAGTTATTAGGGACAACCAAATAAAATACATCAACCTACAATCTTTGAAGTGGGCAGTAAACTAGATGTATTTACGATCTTGGGTGTAAATCTGTATATCAAATTAGCAACAAATTCTAAACGCAAAAATGGGTTTCGTGGGATATGTCTAATTTGATTGATGTTACGAATGAAGGAACATCATAGTATGTAAAATATACATGATATCATAAAACTGGTTATTGAGAAAACATTCTATTTACTTTATTGTCGTTATTAGGCTCTCAATACTTGGGGCTGCAGATTATTTCCTAAGAGTTTACCGTCCACAAAGGACTCTAGAAGGAATAAAGCTGTTTTAGTAAAGTCTGACACTCCCTCATGCTGCACTCACAGTAGGAGGTTTCGTTTGATGATATCCCATCCCAAAAACTTTCGATTTAATTAATTTGGTAGATGTCAATGAATTCCTAAATGTTATGTTTGTTCATAAAGTGCCTATCCCAAAAAATATGAAGTACCTTTGTTTGTTACGGAACTCACCTCTAATTCAAGTATTTCTGATCCAGAATGCGCAATCTTCACTACTTCCGAGTGAGTCTTATCTAAGACATTGATTCCTGCAAATAAATTGATGAACATTATGCACTGGGATAAATCATTCGAGTGGATTTGGTGGGCAATCAATTTTCCAATTGAAACTAAAATGCATCTGGGGTTTCAATGTTTGTGCATGAAGCTCAATATGTTTACAATATTAATCATTTTCAGGAGCTATTATTTATTGTTTAACTGGCTTCTGCCAGCTGTTTCATCTGCGTGCCGTGGGAACAACTACATGTATAACTACATAGTCTTCCTCGATAAATTGAGTGTCTAACACTTTGACAGTAGAGGGCTCAAACCACGTCTTCAGCTTCTAATATGTCATTATTGTCATTATTTCATTTAAATTGAAGTTTTATATTACCATTAACAGCTATGACAATGTCTCCAACTTCTAAGCCAGAGGTTTCGGCAGGCGTGTCGGGTTCGATCGCAGACACTACTACTGGCTTGCTCCCATGGATTCGGAAGCCAAACTCTTCATTGCCACGCCTTACTACCACTGTTTTGTCGCTTTCTGAAAAAGTAAATTTCATTTCTTCATTGTTTTTTGTCGAAGATAGATCAAAATCGTTATTCTTTGATCGACATGTAGCTTTGAAGTCTGTAAAAAAAATAACTCCAATATTTACATCCATAATTTTGGGAAATCGCGTAAAACTATTAAAACACTTGAAAGCCACGTACAGGGAAAACGTTTTACCAGTTAATCAGCTCAAAAAATATTTGCATTCAATATTTATACGGAATAATAGACTAATAATCGTTTAACAATAGACTTATAGCTTTTCCATACCGTGTATTTTCTTTGCGTCATTCCTGGCCTAATATTTATTTTCTTATCTAAATAGTACAAAGATGTCGGCCTAGAGACGGCAATAAACTCGCCGAGATCTGACCATGACACACATACGTACTCTACATGGTAAGTGCGTATCCGTACAAATATTTGCAAAAGAACTTTCGCTATTGGCTTATACCCAGGAAAATCATACCGAGAAGTTTCATTCATACAATGCATTAGACAAAATGCTATTAACATGTGGCAAGTATGCCGTCATTTTGTAGACTAAATGAACATAGAAAATTTTATGGAGTCGCATATGGTGAATAAAACTTGTGGTATTTTAAGTGGATTGTTGCTAGGAAGATGTGAGTAATCGATCTAAATTAGTTGATTCGATCCGGCCTACTGTTAGTAGTTTTATTTTATTTTTTAGAAACGAAAATTATTGGAGACATCAAATACATTAGCTGCAATTAATACATATATTAATGTAGTGTTAGTTTTATGAGAAAAGCAATACACGTATATATTTTTTACCACATGGTTCTGGAGCCACAAGTCTGCTAATTTGACTTTGTCTACACCATAACATCAGCATCAATTTGAGAATTTCTTCCAGTTTCTGTCTTACACTTCCCTTCGAATTCAACATCTCTTTGACTAAAACATAAAATAATAATAACGGAAAATAAAAATACTATTTCCACTTCACTCAATGTATTAAACAGTTCACGCAAAACTTTACTCACATGAACGTCCCATTCTTCAAGAAAACTCCAACAGTCCAAACTACACTCTCGAACTTTTGAACCGGCGTTTGTCACTTTTAACTGTCCGCATGGACTGCATGAAAATTACGTCATAAACCGTCGTCTAGACGAGTTTTGCCATGTAAAATCAATACGAACTAAACATTTGCCGAACGTCAGACGTAAAAATATCATCTGGCCGCAGTAGCGTGTCGTCAACAACTGAATACTGACGTTCAAATACGCTACGAGAATTAATTTTAGTTCGCAACAGTTCGGTCACTTTTGATTCTGAAACAATTCTGTACCTTTCACTGATTGAAACTAAAATTGATCGCTTGACTCATCCAAACGGTACATTAGGATTCATAACTTTCATGTCAAGGCCGTTGAAAAAATATAGAAAACTACACCTATCTATTATGACGACATTGGCAACCAAATTTTTTTCTGTGTCATTGGCAAAGAGAAACTGAAGAATTCGGGGGACAATCTTAAAATAATAGGTGATGTTATTTAAACGAAAGAGAACTAGGAATAGTTTAACACGTCACGCTTCCGAAGTGGAGCGTTTAACTATTCGTTAACAGTAGTGACGCAATACGGTACCTGTTCTATAATATCCTACGTGGAATGAAGGGCTTTTAATAGACTGTAATCTCGTTCATGAAACTAGCTTCATGAACGAACGTCAACGTACTCGCTCGAAATACTGTACCTATCTTTTAGATTGTCTGACTTCATTTAAAAGCCAACCTATGGTTTTAAACTCCAATTTTTTTGCTGTACGTGGCTTTCACCCTTTTTATGTCTAATTAATTACTTGAATTTAAATTTTCTTCAATAAAGATATATGTATGTAGGTATTCTGAAAGCAATTAACAATATTTTGTTCGATGTTTTAATTTTGTTGTTTATTATTACATTAGCTTACTTATAATCTGTTTAATTATTTCATCTAGTAGGTTATTTTAGTGATATATTGTGTTTTGATTTTTGTTTTATTGCAATGTCTTACCAAAGCTGTTATCAGCTTGTCGCCTGTTCAGCTCAATGCAAGCTCGTCGATGTACCAGCCTGTGTGTTAGTGCTACGTATCTCTTGTTGAATTCTGATTCTGATTCCGTTGGATCTTCTTGACCAGCGTCAGACCCAGTATCTAGTACATCTGTTGAGGAAAGCATATTAGTTGTAAACGTAACTGATTTTAATAGAGGGTATTTGGAATTACATTTTTTAAGCGAGTTTAGAATTAAGTTGAGTCCGGAAAAATATATTTATTGGTCTCTCTCTTTGTCTTCTTTTTAAAAAAGTTTCTATTTCTAAATATTCTTCTCGTATTTACACGACTTACAATACGTCGATATATAAAATACCATCAAAACTGATTATGCTAAAATACACAGTTCATGTATGTTACGTAAATTAGGTAAAGAGATTAGCTGATATTCAAGTCAGAACTCAGTAGTAAATTAGTATACCAATCAGATTGTGACCTATGTATATAATTGAAGCAATAGAGCTCGTATTTCGTTGCAAAAGAATCATGACGGCATATTGCTGTATTTATTTCAAGGTTCCTATTTTTTTTTTTATCAAATGAAGTCATAGAGTACAATTTTTGTTCAGGTGATAGCTCCGATTCTGGTTGATAACGGCTATTTTTAGATTTTTAATGAAAAATTTGTCCGTGCAGAATGCTATTTGCCATATCTTGGTTAGGTATCATCATCATCAGCCTTTTTATTGTCCCAGTGCTGGACACAGGCCCCTTCTCACACGGAGAAGGAATGGTAGGTATATTACGAGTATATAGATCGCAATTTCGGTTTCCTGCATATTTTAATGGTTATAGGTATATCAACTTTTTTCTTGAGTATACACTGTCGGTAATACCTGGAGGAATCCTAGTCCAATGGTCGTTGTTCTCCGATAGCATGATCCAATTGCCGCACCACCATGGGGCGGCATAGATTCCTTTTTCGTCACGACCTCCTTCAGCACCTTCGGAGCTTCCAGAACATTCTTCATGTTCTGTGAAAGTAATTTATTTTAAATCAATCAGAATTATATAATAGTAGGTATATATAATTATGAAGAGGTCAAACTAATATAATGCGACATTTTTTTACGCAAAAAAAAAATTCTGGCCGTTTAATATAAAATATGTTAATAACTATTAACCGATGCTAGTTAGGACAGCGGGAATCTCATTATTTTTCACGGCCCAACGAAAGAAAGGGACAAAAACGGGAGAGATCATTTGATGATTACACACAAATAGTGCCAATTATGATTATAGGCCACTTTAATCAATGATAATAGTGCTTTTTAATATTACTGACATGATGTGACCACATAAAAATGCGTTATATTTATCTTCGGAAGTAGTTGGATGCATCGTTTAACCTGTTTATTTACACTATGCGATTTCAGTACGTTTATTTTTAAGTTCATTTGACCAAACTGTAATGTGAAAAACACTCATTCTGCAAGCTTTAAATCGCTAAAACCTTCTAGTCTTACTGACCGTCAGGATCCACGCTTGCACTAGATCCACCAAGTTTGTCCAGGCTGTTACCCGCAGATCTTGCTATACGCGTATCTTGAGGTTTTTCACTTGTTGCGTACTCTTCTTTACCTCTTTCTTCAGACTGTTGGAAATATGTCAAACGTTATTAAACCTTGAAAGAATAAAACCTCAATAAAACTATTTCGAAATAAAAACAATTGTCAAAAATTTTGTTTTTCTTCTGTCATCTGTTTATTTTGACGTTGCAGTCGCTGCGTTTAAAATAGAAATGATTTTCTTAAAATATTTCGTATCGTTCGGCATCGTTTTCATATTCAGTGTCAACATTTCGTTACATTCTTGTGTTACCGATCATGAAGATAACTTCGATGATATTTTAAACCCAACTTCGTCGACTCATGCTGTTAGGTCTGCAGAAAGGGATCAAGGGTCGACGTTTACCGTGCCCGATGATAAATGGTTAGTCAACGCCTTACAAGACATTGCTTATTATTTGCGCAATCATAAATTTAACGAATGGGATCGAAGATTTTACTTAGATAAACCCAATACAATACCAATTGGATTCTACCATGCTTTTCCCGAACCAAGTTTACAGGCTGTTCACTGGAGAGTTCATGAAAACTGCTACAAGAACTTTTTTGAGTGCATCAAATATTTGTTCAGTGTGATAGAAACTGCACCTTTTACGAGAAGCGATGATATAACTACGACTTTGAATAAAAAGGAAATATCGAATAAAACATCGATTACCGAGTTAGATGAAAATTGTAAAAAAGCTTTGTTGTATACAGAGAAAACTGGTCTTCCATTTGATACACCGAATGAACGATTTCAATGGCGTACTTCGGCATCTTATTATATGTGTTGGTATACAATGTTAGGCATGCCTGCATTATCTATGCTAGGAGAATCTTGTGACAATTTCGCAAATTGCTTGGACTCGACATTTGGTAACAGAAATCGTGATCCTCGTTCTGATGACAAATTTTCTTTCACTTGTGCAATGTACAGCTTTTGTCCTGACCCGTGTTGTCCACTCAAGCATGTCACTAATCTGTCCCAGTGCTACTTTAGTAAAAGCAATCCTTGTTATATTGAAAACGCTAGAAGTACAGATTTGAAACATCGAGAATGTAGGTTTGACCGGACAGACAACCAGAATTTCGATGACATCATTGCAAATAAATGGAATGTTTCTTGTTATTGCAAAGAAAAAGGTTTTGAATGGAAATCTCAGTTTGGAATGTGTGTAGATATCAATGAATGTCTGTCTGATAAACACAATTGTGATAACGTAACTGAAAATTGTATCAATCTGCCTGGAACATTTCAATGCATTTGTAAATGGGGTTACGCATATGATAATACTGAAAAGAAATGTAAAGAAAGAAATGTTTTAAATACATTTAACTCTGAAAACAATGACAGTGAAGTCAGTTTTTTGGATAATGTTATGTGTTTTTTGGAATATGTGGGATTGTGAAAAATATTCGTACCTTGGCTCGAACATCCTGGCGATTCCGATAATAATGTCTTGATTTGTCCTCGGATCGATATCTTTTGTCTAATTTCTTGTACAGCCGAGCTCCGCTTGCATGTTTCTTTGTTGAGGCGCAAGATGGTGAATCGGCAAAACCAGCAGGCGCTGGTACAATATCCGGCGTCGCATCTGCATAGGATTCCTAAAAATAAGATTAATTGAGATTAAGTTAAATATTTATTTTAGCATTATAAATGGTAATGATAAATTATATATATTTGTATTATTGTACATAAAGTAGTAATAGTCCAAAACATGTAGTCTAGTAGTAGTATTGAAAGATGCATTAAAATAATTCGGTTGTTGTTGTACTTACATCGGTATGAGATGTCCTAGAAGCGACACTGTCATGTTCGTGAGTAGCAGTTACAATATGAACCTCTTTTCCACAATGCAAGCAATGAGCCTTTGATTCCCCATCAGCTCCGACTAAACTATGTTCAGTTTGTTCTGAATAAAATACTGAATCTGATCCTGGTGATACAGAACGCAATGACTCTGCTGATGCTGCTTTTGCGAATTTTCCATCTGAATCAAAAGATATATTTTTTTATTTTTTTATAAAACTTGTACGGCAGCGAGTTTTTTTTTCACAATAGTGTCCTAAAACAAACCTTTGTCTTGTTTTCGATGGTGTCTAGGTGATGTAGTGGGACTTTTGACGTATCGCAAAGGAGTTAATCGAGACCCCGCACTGGTTAGAGTTCTAGTTGTTTCTATATCTTCTGCTTCCAAAGAGCTTAAGCAAGGAACTGTAGGAATTGATTGTTTTCTTCTTGGCAAGCTACCGGGCAGTGAAATACTTTCATTTGAACCGCTTTTTCTTCTCGGCCTAATTAAAAAAAAATAGTATGATTATGATAACTACATGTAGTTTAAAAAAAATGGAAGTAAATAAATAAATATCGTTTACCTGTACACTGCATGGTTGCCACCCGATGTAGGAGATTTAGCATTATTACAGTTGTTTCCTGTTTTTCTTCGCGGACTATCACGTAAACGCCTATGTTTTCTTGGAGATATATTGCCGTTACTTGTACCTAGTAAAATTAAATTAGCCGTTAGTCCATCCATCAAAATAAAACTTTTTACAAATATTTTATAAATGTTTTTACCTTCTTTCCTATATTGCTCACTAGAATCGTCTGACGTTGGTATATTTAGGTGTAACTTCATGTTAGACCCCATAGTGTCTCTCCTCTCGTAATGAGTTGGTCTATAGCCATGATTATTACCATCAACAATTTTACTTTGAGTCGGGCTTTTGGGTTTTAATTTTGTTCTTTTAACATATCTTTCTCTTTCAACGGGGCGTTTTGGTTCTGTATCCTTTTCTTTCGATATCTTTTCTTTGATCGATTTTTCAATATCAACTGGTTCTCTCGGTGAAGATTGAACACTCTTAGCCTTGTCCGCAAAATGAGTTTTCTTTTTTCTCGTTTCAGGGGGTTTCTCTTCCATGGGAGACTTAACATTAGAAGGTTTGAAGATACTTCGTTCAGATTTTTGATTAACGCTATCCGGTTCTTTTGTCTTTTTACCCCAATCATCTTGTGAAGTAGATACGGAATCATCATAGGACTTTGAAAATTCTAAAGTGAAAGCTTTCTTTTTTCTTCTTTTCTCATCCGCCAACCATGATTTAGGTCTAGTGGATGATTTATACCTTTGGGAATGTTTATATGTTAAACCACCATCATCATCATCTTCAACAGGGCTTTCGTAATATCCTGAAGATGAATAGTGTACACTTCTTTCATCGTCGGATAGGGAACCCTGTAAAAATAGATTCATTATTTGCTACCCGTACGCGTATTTTAAATATATTGTAAGGAGTTAATTTGGACACTGTGACTATTTAATTATTGTATCACGTACCATCATTTTTGGTGGTGGTGGTTCCTTAGCACGGATAGTTGCAGTTACTGTGTCATCCTTCCCATTACTATCGCTACGTTCTGGCAGCTCTGCAATCTTTTCAGTAGGTGTTTTATCATCAACAGCTTCAGTAACATTAGGATTTGATCCACCTATACTATAACTTCCACTTGAACTACTTTTTCCACTAATTGTGCCACGCATAGTCTAAAATGAACATAAAATATGATGTACTTTAAAATGATAACCTGTAAGAGTCAAAAAACTATTATAATATCTACTCAACTAACCTTGGATACTTTCGGTAATTCTTCTTTTAATTTAATATCAGTCTTTTCTCTCTTGATGTGTTCAATGGTCGGAGTGATATCGGCTTTGACTTCAATTTTTTCCATGGAAACTCTAGGTAATCTATCTGGTAAGGGCAGTGGGGGTGATGCAAGGTCGGGGACGATAAAGTCATCACTGATTTCTAATGGTGGGGAGAAACTTGGCACGATCAAATCTTCAGCTATATTTTCTGTGCGAGTTGACGAATAGAGACTTGAAGCACTTTCAAAAGATGACCCTTCTTGTGTTTTGTTATTTTCTGGATCTACAAACAAAATTTTTTTGTAAGAAAATAGCGAGATGCTTCTAATCGCACGTTTGTAATACTTACTTTGATTTTGATTTTTGCTATTACTTTTTTTAGAGCTATCAGAATTTGCTGTTACATAATCTTCGGTAGTTGTTGTACTTTCCGATACATCTGTGGTATTTATTTTACCTGAGTCAGTTCTGGCTAAACTTGTTTCACTGCTAGCTGCTTTTGCTAGAGGTGGCTCAGATGGTGACTCTATTATCTGACTAGGTATCGTGCCATTAGGTTCTTTTTGTTGTGCTTTTTTCTGTAAATCTCTTCTTCTAGATGGACTTAGTGCTCTTTCTCGCTTTTTGTTTATGAAACTTGGCGTTCTTTTAAATGGAACGTCGGCCAAGTCTAGGCTTGGGTGGGTAATAGCAATGGCAGGTGTGTGATTTACTTTTGGAGGTGCTATCGGGGAAACAGATTTTGAGATAGTTGGTTGCTTCGTGATGGGCAGTGAAATGTTTGGGACAACTGCAGGTGGTGACAACGATGCTCGAGCCTGTGAACTAGAACTCGATGTATCTAATTTATTTCTAGGCGATGTTGGTGACTGGCTCTGTAAAAATAAAGTCACTGTAGAAATATACCAATATTATATCATTATAGTATATAAACGGGATAATATTGATAATGTACCTGAGAAGCATCAAATTCTTCATCCAAAGCATCTGTATCTAAAGACGATCGCTGTTGATGTTGCAAAAGCAGCAATTGTTTTCTTCTGGAAGTTGGAGTTAACAGCGCTAAAGCTCCGGGAGAAGCAGCCAAAGAACTAAGATCTGATGAACTAAAAAATGTATGAAACAAATCATCATCAAATTACATTTTAAATTATCGGTTTAAAACTCCTATGTTTTTATATTTATTCATTAATTTGCTTACCTTATCACAGTCCCATTTTCTGTACCTGAATCTACTTGTAATACTGTTGTTTGAGATTCGTTCCACATACCGTCCGAATGGTCCCTGTAATAAGAAGGACTACATATTTATGTTTTATGCATGGTTTATTATTTTGCTATGAAATATTAGTTTTCTATCTACCTGCTTTGATCCACGGTTAAAGATTCATTCGAAGCGCATGGTGACACTTTATCTAAAGGTGTTAGAATAGTAGTGACAGTGTTAGAAATAACTGCTCGTTTAACTTTTGGGTCAACATCTGCTTCTACAGTGACCGGTTCTGGTGATCCTGGACTTGATCTGGCAGTACTGTAATAAATATAGATAGCTAAAATTATATCCACAAATATGCTATAATCACGGAGACAGAACTTTTAACCATGAAACCTTACGAGTCTTAAATTGGTACGATGACACGAGGATGCTTTATGCAAAATCTGGCAAACTGATTAGTGCTTAACTATAGCTATGTTCAAGATGCTTTGCTATTTGCTAAACAAACAGTTTACAGCTAATTGTGATGCGTGCATACCTGCTCTCAGGAATTTCGTCCTTGTCAACTATAATTTCTGTCTTTTCTTCAAAACTTACGCTTCGATTTCTAAATGGTTCATGCTTGTAACTAATGTATTTTTCATGAAAATCTTCATATGGTGCATTTCCATCAGAAGAACTATGGAAAGAAATATGAATGAGAGCTGACAGAAGCGTAGCATTTAAAATTGAAGCCACAAAACTATCGGCAGTTATCGAATGTTGAAAAATAGAAAGAGAATGCTGTTGAAAGACCTATGTCCAGAAAATGGCAGTTTGTGGGTGTTATGTGCAATGAGCCTAAATTCCTATAGTGTTTTTATAATAATCTATGTACAAACGGTGAACAATACTACATTTTATTTACCTGAAGGACCCATCTGGTTCAAAGCCGAAGATACCTTCATCTTTTATGGGAGTTTGACTATAATTTTGACCAACATACTGCGTGTACATTGCTTCCCTTTCTCGATCTTCTCGTGTCATGTTTTCTTGACTTGTAGACATAACTATGGGAGCATCTTTTATACCATCACCATTTGATTGTAGTTCAGTTTTTCTTCTGGAATTTCCCGCAACATAATTATTATGACTTATTTTTTATATATGATATTATATTGAATTAGAAAGAAAACAATATAAATTGATGTAACAGTAACATACTTACACATCTAATAGAATTTCACCCTCTGACAAAGTCTTCTGCAACATTCTTCTGTTTTTCCTACGCAGCGTTGTAAATGGTATAGCTTCATCATCAGGTCTTGGCTCAAAGTCTATTATAATCTCTCTTTCATTCTTTTCACTATCATCAGTTGTGGTGGCAGAAGTTTCAGTAGAAGGTTCCGATTGGAACGTAGAAGTTTTTGAAAATGGGTGTGATGAATTTATAGTTTTTTGAGAAGCATCGCTAGTACTTTTAGAGAGAATAGACCTCAGTGATTTGTCCCCTTTGCTCTGCTTTGCGATTTCTTGCTGAAGGTATTCTAAGTTTCTTCGGTTTAACGCCATGCTTTTTTCGATGTTTTCGATGTCATCATCTATAGTATCATCTCTATCACTCTCATGAATAAATTGGAAGTTTTGTTGAAAGTACTCCTGAGCTTGTCTCTGCAACGCACTGAGTTCAGAAGATTTGTCGATTTGTGATGAAGAAGCGACAGATTTGACTGATGAAGTGGTGACGTCATCGGAATCTCCTCTTTGCAGTGGAGAGGAGGGTATCATCATAGCTGTTGGAGATCGAGGAGATCTAGGTGGTTCTTCTGACTGGGTTCTGTGAAGTTTTTCATGGTCACTAGTGATGAAACTGGAAATATTATAGAATAATTCCATGAAAATAAAAAAATGTAAAGCTCTATAATGTATAATAAGCTGGAAAGTAAGAAAAAAGGTAATCTAGTTTATGAATATTATTTTCTGCTAACTCCTACCTTTCTACAGTGGTAGCAATATCATTAGGTGAATCACGACCAGCTAGTCTGTCACCCCCTACTTCAGAAAATGATTTCGTTAGCCTTCGAGCCCCAACAGTGTATCCATTCGTTTGTACACCTGCTGCCACCATTTTGACCTGGAATAAAAAATATTACAAATCATATCACTGAGAATTTA
This sequence comes from Heliothis peltigera, assembly GCA_958496145.1. Taxonomy (NCBI): domain Eukaryota; kingdom Metazoa; phylum Arthropoda; class Insecta; order Lepidoptera; family Noctuidae; genus Heliothis; species Heliothis peltigera. The sequence continues at coordinate 7,193,721 of OY292337.1, forward strand.
AAGAAGATAGACAGTCTTGGAAATAATGTTTCACATTAAAAACTTCTTACCCTTTTGATAGTTCTAGGGCTCAATGATAAATAATTTGGCGGCAACGGTTTTCTACCTAAACATACTTCTGTCTGCGTAGCTTGAGTTCTCATCACGCCTTTCTTAATAGAATCTGAAAATTGACACAAGAACAATGTTTGAATGTAAGACTAAGTGCATTGACGCAAAATTGTAGGTATAGTAGTTTTTTTTTTAATACCATTACTTACCTAATACTACTACTTTAGGTTGCTCTGTTTGCGTGGGCCTTTGCACGGGAGGGGGTTGATGGGCGGGGTGCGGCGTAATAGGCGGAGGATAATGAATCGGCGCGGGCGCAGCTTGCGTCATAAACTGCGGGTACGGCGGGAACGGTTGAAACATTACGGGCAGAGTTGAATAGGGCTTCGGTTCTGGCTGTAAATATAAAAAAGTTTTAACGTTAGATGATTGATTATAATGTTGGTTCCAAATCAATCAAAAGAATAAATCCTCTTTTTATCCAATTTTTCACAATTTTGAAATTATACTCTATTTGCAACAGTTCCTTTTATCTGTGCATGTAAACTTTTGTGTTAGAACAAAATACAACACGGTAACATTAGGGAACTATCTGTATGTTCGGATATTGCTGAGTTGAGCTTGGAAACGTTGATCTACAAACAATAACTGCGGTGTAGTTGCATGGTATGGGTTCTGTTTTAACATGTCCTTCTCCTACTTCACCAGTAGTGGTCCGTTCTTAAAAAAGTCAATATAATTATGTTGTTCATACCTTTACAACACGTCCATCGATCAGCCTTTCACAGTCTCTCCTGAAGCGGTTGCCACTGACTGCGGCCGGCATCACTGAGTCGTCGAACGTTGTCAAAGTGTGGGAGCGAGCGAAGGACACGTGCTTTGTTCTGAAATAATACAAAAGTAAAAGGTTCAAAATTGTAGGTTTTTAGGACTCTATCTGTGTGTGTTTTGTTGGTTCATTTGTTGTTAGTAAAAACTTAAGTTTTAAGTATCTGCGTAATTTTATATCTCGTTTAGCAGCACTTAATTTCTATTTACTTTTTTTTAAACCAATTCCAAATAATGCTAGGAACTTTGTTCCACCATTTCTTCTTCTCAACGATAACATATTGGATATATGAACGATACATATTGATGGAGGGCGGTAGTTTTTGGGGCCATCTTTGCAAAATTGACTTTCAAAAAGTGCTGATTTTCAGCCTAATTTGTAATAAATGATTTATCTTTTCATCGTTGTTATAAAACTAACCTAATTGGTGATGAATGTGCTAGATGCTAACATAGTTCTAGTGCGCTTAAAAGTAGCTACAAGATATAAGACAAAAACAAAATTACACTCGGAGATTATAAGCTTTTAGTTCATATTCTATTTTGTAATACATCGTTTACACTAGACAAGACTAACCATCTCCCAGGCTGTCCGCAATTTGTTGTTCCACAAAAAGTAAGATCCCGAATTCATTCACGACATTCAACAGCTCTTTGTTGTTATATCAAACAATTTATTTTCCGCATTTATGAGAAAAAATAAATCATCACGTTAAAGAATAATGTCATAACATTTCCTAACTCGGTAGTGTTTTTGTTACAGGGAAACTTGTTTAATATAAGACGCCAGACATTTAGTCTTCATATCATATCGTAAAGTAAGTTACTAAGGCGAAAATATGGGTTACACATCCACGTTTCAGTACGTACATGTACTCATTTTGATACCCTTAGTATAGCTGTATTGTATATCCCTAGTCTATATTACTTCGAATCTTTTTACTAACGTTGAATGATAAGCTTGAAGCTAAATTAGAAAAGTAATTTCATCCATGAACTGTGAAGAATGAGAAAACTTTATTTACCATCATGGTCCATGGTCAAAACTGTCCTTTCACGGTTACAAGGTCTTTGGGACCACCTCGGAAGCATATATATTTATGAGAATCGGTTCATGACTGACGAATATATCATATATCTTTTTCTATTGATTAGTATGTACGTATATACATATGTAAATATCTGGATACTTAGTCACAAAATGCAACATTTTATCTTAGTCTGAGTATCCAGATATTTTGAGATTCTGACATTTCGCTAAATGGACGTTCTGCTATAAAGAAGAGTTGGACGTTTTGCTATACATTTTGCTAATTAGTCGTACTGCTCATTAGACGTCTCGAAGATCTTCTGATCGTGAAGAAAATTATCAAAATTCTAAGGTGAAGATATCTTCATTAGTCATATCAAAATAGATATGAGAATATTGTTATTAGGTCAACGCTTGTATCTACCTGTCCATTGAATGTCATCCCGTCAAATGTGTACACGTACACATGTCTTGATTGTCTTTGTACCACAATCTCATAGATTGAAAGCAACTGAGCGAACATTGGGTCTCAATAGAATCTGCACAAAGGATGTGTCTCGGTTTCAATATGCATCAGATAGATGAATATCTGTTACGTTTTGGGATTGAAATATTATATTTTGGCAGATGATAACGTCTAAAGCAATTAACGGTGCAAAATGATAATATTACATTATGCTCGTAAAATGAGTAGTAGAGGTCTACAAATTGTATCTCATATTTTTTGAATTTGGTTCAACAAGTTTTGGTAAATATTTAATAAAATTTCGACCGTGGTAGCTCTACGAAGAAGACAAATGTACGATGTTCAATTAATTTGTTATTTTCGTCTATTTAAATGTTTCTTATTTAAATTGAAATGCGGAGCGTAACATCTTTTGTTACTTTGAATTTTTAACATCGAAGGGCTTATAGTTGATTCTGTTCCATGAACTCCTAGAAGAGAAGTTGCAACATAGGACCCCATAGGGCCAAGGTTTGCCGGGGCTGTGGGTTGTTGGCAAGAGGCCCTGTCAGTTGGCACACAGGGGCCTCTAGTAGGAACATAGTGGGTTTTAACGCTCCAGGCACCCTTAGAGGAGGCGGTCATTTAATGATTTCCAACGAAAAAAAAAATGACTAGTAGTTGATAAACAATATAAATTCCAAGATTTTGTTGGAGAGGAATTGTATTTGAATAACGAGATTAATAGTACACTAAATACTATTATTACCTGTGGGGTGGTATGGTGAGAGGGGGTGGCGGGGGCGGCGGCGGTATAGGCGTGTGGGCGGGGCATCTGAAAATAACATTACCAGGAAATATTATGATTCAGGTCTGAATGTAAATTACCTATCAGAAATTTCCTGAAATATATTATATTGGCAAATAAATTGGATTTTATAAATATCATTCGGATTGTCTTTCTTGTTGCAAAATTAAAGCAAAAACTGATTAGTTTTTCTTAGTATACTTGATTTTTATGCTCTCTAACGTTACATAAAAAACAGACCGTATTTTTTTCCTAATTTTGTTATATATTATGCATATTTTATGTAGTAATAATACCATCCCCATGGCCTCAAAAACCACAATCCACAATTTTGCTTCCATGTAGTAGAATATAGACCCTCAATTTATAAACCCTGGACCCATTTATATCCATTACATCCATGACAATGTTCGTGACCGCGGCTGTCGTAATTACATAACATTAATCCACATGACAGTCATTTGTTTGACTGGACCGTAAAAGCCCGAAGGTAAATAGACCAATCTAAAAATTGCGTTTAGTTCTATTTGAAAAAGTATGATTGTGTCGGAAACATTTCGTTGGTTATATATAGGAGGTACTACATATGTGTCAAATAATGTTTTTGCCAGCACTAAAAAGAAGGAAATTTTTGAACGTGTATGTAATTAATAAACTCAAAAACTAGTATGCTGATTTCAAGAATTCTTTCACTATTGGAAAGGCACATTCAGCCAGAGTAACCTAGGCTATATTTTATCCGGGTACGGTTGTTTGAGAAATATTAATTCGCTTTTGGGTGTAAAATCATACCTGTAACAATTTATGTTTGAGCCAAAAATCTCTACAAACACATGTTAGAATGTCTGCATTATTCCCTCAATCGTGTTAGGTATTGCAAAATTTTGTGATAATGACGTATTTGTTGTTTATTTATTTTGAAACAAAATTAATATTCATTGGCTCAATTATGTATGCACAGCAATTATTGTAAATATAAAGTTTATTTTAGTCTATTAGCTTAATTTATTTACACTTATTTGGATAATAATTAAAGTATTTGTATATTATTATATATTGTGTATTAACATATTTATGATACTAATTATAAGTTGAATGGCAAACATTTTACTGTAGGTTGATAACTCAACAGATCACAAAACGAGTCAGCGTCCGTACAATTGATTCATGAGCTCCACTGTGTACATATGCATCACTTGACCTTTCCCTGACCTTACTCTGTATGACGTCACAAAGGGATGGTAGAAATAAAATGCTTCAGGAGTCAAGTATTGAGGTTACGTAAGTGTCGTGAGGTATGTGTTAAGATGAATGAGGTAGGGACCGGTATAAAATTTCATCTTCGAAGTGGTTAGATAGAAAATATTATACATTATAGAATTCTGTAATAAATTCAGTGGGGTTAACCTATCGCTTTGCCTATAATTATCGTTGGCCGTAGTAGGAAAGATAGTGCTAGCGTTTGTACCTTAACAGATGCTTTTTTTTTCAATGCTTGTTAGTTTTGTGTGATAGTTATAGCCGCATTCGTTAATTTTTGCGGCTGAATTATAGAAATTCGGCATTTTCTACTGCATCTGTTGTAGATGAAACGCGAGTCCTCCACGCTTAGAGCAGCATGTATGACGATGATATTCTATAGTACAGAATATTCTAGATCTTACGGAAAGGTAACATATATACGTATACGCATTGGTTCCATAAGTCACAACTACGATGGAAGTCCTGAAATCCAGAACTTCACCGAACTACGAACAGGAATTGAGTCTTAAAAATTGAATACTTGTGATTATACACAAGTAAAACGACTGAAGGCCAGTTTCACATGTTGCTAATAAGTTCCAGATAGTTTATCTGGCAGATTATTTCATACAAATTCTGTTCCATATGAAGTCTGGTAGATAGTGGGCTATCCGTAACCTGTGAAACTGGCCCTAAAGCTTCGGAATATTAAAGGTCTTGATACTTGAATAGCCAAGCAGTGACAGGAATTAACTAAGACATAAGGAGTGAAACAAATACAAATAGATGTAGAATAGATCAGAATCAGACTTAAATTAAAGAAGTATTATAAGTGAAAGAAGAACAATATTTAATTTTAAGTACTATGTAAGTACTAAGTAATTTAAGTACTATAATGTACTACATTTAAATACGAGTATGATCTCTAGAGACTCATTCAAAGTAAAAAAAAAACATTGCAATATATTATACATAGATTGTATACTATTTGTAGAATAATGATAAATAAAAAAAAAACACTTTTCTATAGCCCAATTTACAATAAAAGTATTCAACTAAAGGTCATCTTCGTTACAATTGAGTTGTTTGAAAAAAAATATCGTAAGGTCACAGACAGGAGAAAGAGAATAGGTATAGAAAAATATAATCGTATTTCTATAAGTCCGTCTGAAGACCTTAGAAGTGTCATTCAAAACCTATTATTTCAATCGTTGAATTCTAGTTATATGAAAGGTAGACAAAATACTTCAAACATTTTAACCTTGTTTTGTTTCTTTTTTTCTACAATAGGAGAAAAAGAAACATAATTTGATATGCTTCAAGTGTCGAAAACCACGTACAAAATTTCGCTAGTGCGTCTTCTTATTAGAAACAAAGGTGTAGCCATACTGAGGTACATTTTAAATTGGTGTCATGAATTTTTCAGTAAGTTTTTACAGCAAGTCCATAGATGTCATACACTTAGTGACACCTGAAAAGTACATATAAGTATAAATACTGGTTTTCAGCATTTACCAGTATGATTGCAAAATCGCTTAAAATGTAACTGAAACGTGGAAGACTGAAGTTTTGAAGCTTAATTGCCATTGGTGCGACAGTGATTTTAGCTGTCAAGTTTGGTTCAGAACAAAGGATCTAAGTCCTGTTTTTGCTTGCGTTAGGGTGAGGTTTCACCGCTGTGCGCCAAGTGCGTAAATGTCCGCAAAATGGCAATCCTTTATATTTTTATTTATACGAACACACGCTAGGAGAGTCATAGGTACACATTTTCAGTTCGCGAATAATTTTGGTACAATCTCGCCCATAATTAGTTTTGCTAATCAGATTTTGGTAGGTACTTTACTAATCTAACACAATTATTATTCCTATAGCAAAAACATTCAAGCAAACAAAAAAGATAGGAATGATTTTATTTACACGCTTTAATAAAAACATGACAACGTTCCAGTCTAGGTCGTTCGAAGATTCTTTAAGAAGGAAAAATACAGAAAAAAAAACGAAGGGAATTGAACAAAAACAACGTCGTCAAAGGAACATTACATTGCGTTGTTATTTCCTAGGGCGAGATATTTTCTCAGAAAATATTATCTCGAGAAATATCGAAGTCTTGGCCAAGGTTTAATTTGTACCCTTTATTAAAAATGAGAACTGGCCTGAACCAGCAGTAGGCTAAAAAATATAATTATGAAAACAATTGAATTGAATTGACGATTACAGTCTAACATCGCCAATCCATCCAGCTTGAGGAAGCGTAGTGATTAACACTCATTCCTTCTCTGTATATGAAGAGGCCTGTGCTCTACAATAGGACGATTAAAAAGGTGATGATGATAAAAGATAGGTAATAAATGCATAAGATACTTACGGAATTATAGAAGGTGGTCGAGGCAACGAGCCTCCTCGACTGACTGACGCGATTTGGTCCACATTATAATTTTGGGGCCAACCCGCGTTATCTTCTATTACCGATCTGCAACATAAACATACCAAAGAACTTATAGAATTTGTACAGAACACGGTCTAGACATACTTAATGCGAACATTGAGTGAAATCTTCAAAAAAGTTAACAACCATTTAGGGACTTATTTTAAGTTGTAAATAGGTTTTGGTGTCTTCGAGGCAATCCATTTTTTTTGTAATTTTAATTTATTTCTTTACAATTATTATTAAAAGGTTTTTGCGAAAAAAATATATTAAGTATTCTTTTAGTCCTAGTAATCTTAATTATATTCGGCAATAGGGCTTTCAGTTCGAATAAAATTCGAAATATAAAATAACACAGTTTCTTTTAGATTGTGATGATTTTATTTTATTTTATAACACCTACAAAGGTAGAAATTATCAAGTTAATTGATACAAGATTTTAACCTTCAGGGAAAGCTTAAGAGTTCCGTCTAAAATATGTAAATTGTGAAAAAGCACTGAAGAGCTTGGAGTGACGAAAGTTGGCAGGGGGAGATCTTGTTAGTTCTGCCGTAGTAAGTAGTCAGATTAGAATATTATTGTAGCGTGTCTCAATTATTATCAAACTCGTGAATCTTGGCTTAGGCACTACCATGCCCCCGATCGGAACTCCAGCAGGCTTAGCATGGCAACCGTAGAAACAAGTTTTTTTTACCGGAGATTGGATATAATGACAGAAAAGTGACAGATTGACGTAAGATTTCTTTTGACAATTTTTGAAGTAATTTTTCTTTTCTTCGATCGACATAAGTCTACAAGTGATTATATGCGAGTTGACAAGTCGCGCTATGCTTGGGTAGAAAACATGTTGACATTGACAGAAAGAACATTTGTCTTTTCTTGACAGAATAGATATAAAATCGCCATGCTAAGCCTGCAGATAAAAGTAGCACCAGAAAGAACGGTAGTAATTTGAATAGTTACCATTATACAAAATGAAACAACGGTGTACTAGTTCAAACGTGAAGTGACGTTTTTTATTTTTATTTTTTTGATAAAAAGAACATTGACATTTGACATAGACAATTTGTGGTTTGTGATTAAATAATCTAACATCCTGTTGTAAATGTCTAATACAGGATCTTACTTACTGATACTCTTATTTACTGATTATTAAAATTTAAAAGAGACATCTATAAATAACGTCGTTTTATCTACAAAGGTTTAAATATATGGATAATGTATATCAAACTCTTTTGAAAAATCGTCTTAGATATTTCATTGAAATTTTCTTTAATCCTTAAATTCTGGATGTAATAAAAGGCAACCTTTTCACGGATCGCAAAGCTTTAAATCAGAAATATCTTCACACTCACATGAAGATTTATTGCCTCACTAAATGGGGTGAGATAAATAGGACAGACTTAGTTACTTTAACGAAATTACTTGTACTGAAGGATTTTAATTGTGCCTTTGTAAGATATTTTGCACTACATGCTTTGTGATCTTTTTGATTTACACTTGGACCTGGTTCTGAATCTTACAAATGACGATTGACGAATGACGATTTGGGTGCTGACGTCATATTTTCTACTGACAAAATCCTTAGTAACATTATACATATATTCGAGAGTAACTCTGTCCGTCTATTTGTATGTAGGGCTACTCAAAAAAGCTACTGACCCGGTTTAGATAAAATTTGGTAGACACATAATCTATAGCCCGACAAAGGACATAGGCTACTTTTTATTCGGGTACTGGAAGGAGTTCCCTCGAGCGGCGGGTGAAACCGCAGGGAACAGCTACTGACCTATACATAAATACTTCACAGGTACTGTGCCTCATGCCAAAACTTACAATATTGTAATTTTTCCGATACTTCGAAATTCAGTTTTTCCTTAATTGTAATGAAGGCCATAATTTAACTGTGATTTTCAATAGCTGTCATCAGTATGCATTATACGAAATGTAAAAACAACGAATGATTATTCGCCCTTAGCGATACAACATTCAGAAGGTGGCCGTGCTGTCAATTTGAAGGTTCATTTATTTAGCCTTGTAGTGGTCTTGCGGCGGCGATTTTCTCCGAATTGTAAGGTGGCCCAAATGGTAGATTATTTTTCCGGAACAGAAGCCTCATAAGTATCTGCTTAGGTATGGCATTCTTAATTTTATTGTTACAATGTTTTCAATTTCGCTTCTAACTTATTAGAATTATTTTCAAAATTAAGCAATCCAAAATGCTAAATATTTTATATTCGATCAGCTGTTAACAAAAAAAAGTTTCTTCGGGAAAGTTGTTCGTAATCATGAGTACAATCACGTGTTTAAATATCGGTCACTAATTACCAGTCACCCTATATACATATACCTAGCTTGATTATTTTTATAATAATTTTAAAAGTTTCCACAAATTAAATATTTTGTCATATTTATGTGGTGTTGATTTCATCATTGTCTATCTGACATCCAATTCTTCTCTTCAGTGACATTTTGATCGTCACCATAAATAATAGCAAATCTTTTAAAATTCCAATTCTTAACTAATTTTAACACAAAAAAGTGAATAAAGACTACAGTACTGACTGTGGCCACTCCATCCGGGTGAAGTCTTCATCCTCAGGCATCCAGGTGTAGCGTTTGGGGTCAGGTTGGCTGCACACAGACCGTGGACGTCGCCGGAAGTATGAGCACTCCAGATCGGCGTCGTATGCGCATAGTTCGGGCGGTGCCGGTGTTGGTTGGCCAAACCTAGTGCAAAAAAATTGAGTTCAATCAGAATACTAAGTACTCGTAGTCTACTAAGTAGTCTATAAGCGTAAAATACGCCACGTATTATTAGTGTATCTAATAAACGCTGCATTTTACTGTAAAATACGCAGCATTTTATCTTCACTTACACTTTATTGGGTTCCAATCACATAGTGCCCTAAGTATTGGATGCACGGTGATGATTTTCGAATATCTGCATAATTGTATGCGTGATTATTTATTGATGAGTGAAATGTGCCACGCGTGAGGCCTGACCTAATCGAGTGATTAAATAAAAAGAGATAATAAAAGTCATTTTTCAAAGTAGGCTGAAAATCAGAATCCTTTTGAAGGCCAATTTTACAAAAAAGCTTTTAAAGACAGCCCCCAAGAACGCCCCCCCTTCACCACTTTCTATGTGTTATCACTGGGAAAAAGAAAGGGTAAAACAAACTCCCTAGTAAATATATTTGTGTAATATCGATCTATTTTGGAACCTGAATGTATATTATACATATGTTTTGCTTAATTTTGTAAATTTTATGTTAAAATACGTAATAAAAACCAGAACTTACCTGGGATACCTCTGTATTGGTGCATAATCGGTGTTGAGATTCTCATCTGAGGGCACACGCCGCCTGACACACACGGATAGAAATGATGCTCTGCAAAAATAGAAATAACTTCTATACCGACTACATTTTATGACTGCCTCGTTGGTCTAGTGGTCGCAAGGCGCGACTACTGTGCACGGGGTGTCGGGTTCGATTCCCGGGTCGGGCCGAAATCGCTTTGTGGGTTTTGGGAAACTTCACAAAGCAGCCTAGAGTTTGGAAGTTGGTGATCAATTGCCGTCCCATCGGACTATGAGAGTGAGGGAATAGTGAGTGCACCTGTGTCTGCGCGAATGCTTGTGCAATGTAATATGTCCTGTGCAGCTGGCTGGTCTTCTTAAAAAACAACGACCGCCGTAGCCGACAATCGGCCTGGATGCCATCATGTCTGCGCTAACGTTTGTGCACTATAACTGAAAATCAGTCTAGATGACGATTCTCCAGTTTAGTTATTCAAATGTATAATGATCACAATATTGATAGTTCCAGCTACTGGATACAATCATTAAAACGTAAAAACTTATGTTGACACTTTATAACTTTCTTCTGAAACTCTTTACTACTATAAAATCAAACACTCGTATTACTGCAAGACATTTAATTAATCTTATATCGAAAATACACCTATATCGTGCCATGTAACGAAACCATAGCCTGCATTTAATTGCGGCAACGCCATCTAGTTACAAAAAGATAAACTTGTGCCGAGAATTCTGAACAACTTAACTATTTTCATTTGTTTCAAATAAGCCTCATTATTTTTTTTTGGAAATACCAACCAGTAATAAACGAAACTAATTATTAAGAGCACAAGTAACAAGATTTAAAAAAGTCCTATACAGTCCGCTACACGTACACACGTAGTTGTAGGGGCAGCTTCTATAAAAAGGCTTCTAGACAAAATTCACATTCATGGATATATTCTCGCAAATTGCCACCCAGGTAGGTGCCTTCAACTCTTGCCAACCCACCTTATTACAGAAAGCAGCTTAACAAAATAGATAGCCCAGAAAAAGTAAGGCCAGCAAAAATATAAAAGTGCCCGTTGACCTCCACTTCAGCTCAATACGATTACAAGGGTGCAGAATAATAAAATGCTCAATTTGTTACCTTTGCCGTTTCTAAAAGGGGGTCATTTATCGTCTAAATCAACTTAGTATGCCGATACTTCAGTTTCAGGTAGGTATTTGGTGTGCTCTCTTAATTTATGTTCTCTTAATAACCCTAGTTAACAATATTATAAAGTATAAATAACGATCCGTTATATTCGGTGTAACTTATTTATTTAAAGAAGGCCATAAGCTTTTGGCTTTTGAGTGCTTATCTGGTCGCTCGGAGTAGTTTCTGGGAGACGTTGAAAAACTGATGTGAAAAGATTTTTGACTGCTGGGAACCACACTTGCTGATTTGATTGCAACTAAGATTTATTAGGCTCCGAAACTACTGAACCGATTTGAAAATTTCTTTAATTTCTCTGGTGGTTATGGGCTATATTTTATCTGGGTATGGGAAGAAGTTCCCCAGACACAGGTAAAACCGCGAAAACCTACTACTAGACTTATTTCAACTTCAAATTTATTGTTCGGAGCAACAAACCATCTGATTTAAATGCAATCTTTTCACTAATATAAGAGGTTATACATTCTTATAAATAAAAATATATGGCTCATTTCCCAACAGCGCCTGGTCGCCATAATAATTATTTGTTTTTGGAAAGAAACCTTGATTGTGAAATACGTCTAGATATACCGAACAGACTCCCTTTTCTCAAAATCAAATCTTCAATAATTTCTCTTTCACGGTCTCCAAAAAAAATATGGGCACGCAGGGGAAGTATTTTTATTAATACCAACTTTTCCTCAGAGGAATAATATTTATATTAACTTTTACAAAATGGGTCAACTTTGCTCATATCTTATGCATGGCAGGGTTCCGGCTATACTGCTCAGATGGGACCCTACGAAACAAGATGAAACGTAGATTTTGAGGATCAAAGTTAAATGCAGAACATTTTTACTAATGGAAATTGGAACAAGGTTGAATATCGTGTTTTGAGTTCTTCACAGTATAAGTCAGAGAAAGGGCACTAATAACTTAAGACTTACTTATATTATGAAAAGAACAAATGTATGCATAGAGAGATAAAACATCTATTCAATAACAGAAAAAAGACACAATGATATTGATAAAATGAAGAACAAGTGTATGTACAAAGATATTAACGGTGCGGTGTGTCGTAATAAATAAATAAACAAATAAATAAATAAGTAATATAGAATGTAATAAATAAATAAAAACATAAGTAATATGGAATGCACCGATCGTACACCGAATAGAAGTCCAGCTCAGCATGTGTTAGGTAGAATACCTGACGCTAGTATTGTCGGACCCCTAAAATGACCAATATGAAGAAGGTGACGACGGACATGACAATGAAACAATACAAGAACATTGGGTTCGTTCACTTAAAAGTCATCATCTTAAGTTATAATAAGGTTGTTACTAAAATCCAATATTCAGCTAAAGTAGTAAGAAAATTAGTTTTCATAGTTCGGCTTCTCAAAAGCAATTTGCCTGTGCCAAAATTCATAGCTTGAGCAGATGGTGCGAAAAAGGGATTTTGTAACAATTTCTATCTAATTAGGTTGATTTAGAATTTACGGATATCTTAAAGTTTGTTAAGAGCTGGTACCGTGTTCTGTATAAAATTAAAACTAGGTTACCTACTGATTCATGGTTTGAGATAGATTGTTAGAACACTGTCAAACCGACTTCCAAATTAAGAGGAGGTTGTCAATTCTGCTGTATTTTTTGTGTTTTTTACTCGATTTCTCGAAGACGATTAAGAAAAAGCACTTAAAAGAGAAAAAAGCTTTTGCCATGGTTCTACAAGTCAGTGGCAAATTACATAACAGCCTCGAGACACCGACTTCTAGAGCCTGGCAATTTATTTTTCCTTTTACGTGTTTTGTGAAGTAGGTTTCTACATATATTTTTCTAAAAAGTTTTTTATCGTTATTTTCAATCAGTCTTTCATTTCATACTTTACGTACATAACATGTTAATCACAATATTTATTGATATTTGTTACATTAAAATACAAAATAGTATTAAGCAAATTGCAACCAGACCCAGCTTATACATTAAATATGACACAAAATATCATACACAAATTAATGGTTAGGTAGTGGCAAAAACAATTTCGTACTCATTGGATAGTTCCAACACTTTACGCATTAAAATAAACGTGCATCACTTCCAGTCCATATCGCTTCACACATATTGAACTGCTGAAAGGGTAACATTTACACATGGCCGTTAAAATAACCTTTCCATAAATAAATTCAGTTACATGTTCAATCGCGTTGAGGAGGATTTAGTGAAATTTCTATCCCCTACAAATTCAATTGGATAGATTATGTGGGATTGGAACAAGATAACCGAAAGATCGAGACCGAGCAGTGTCGTGGTATAATAGGGAAACGTATGTGGCTACGGATGATATTCTGGCTATAGATGACTATAAAATATGTGATGACAAGGCAAAAAAATGTGATTATAATAATCTCGCCTTTTGGATAAGCAAAATATTTTGGACAGGTTTTTTTTTAATTTTAACAAAATAAAATATACTTGTAACGCATTAAACTTCGAGAGTTAGGCCTTGTAACATCACGTTTAAGTAAAATTGTGAACATATTTCAACGGGTTGTATCCCCTTCGTTATTACTTTGGGGAAGAAAATATAAATTAGATTTGTGTTTGTTTTAGGCTATAATTAAAGATGGAATTATTATTTTTTATTCTTCATGTTTATTTGACTTCGATAAATCTATGTTGTCGTAATAATTGCCAGAGAAAATATAGCATTTTTTTTTTCAATTACCTTAAGAACATTTTGCACCCTTTGAGCCAAGCTTTCTATGACAAGCACGCAATTCTTAAAAAAATATTGTACAATTGCGACTAGTTTGAAAGTAGGATAGCTTTCCAAACTTATCATTGATTATAAGTTGAAATTAATATTATGAGGTTTTTAATTATTGTTTCTCTAGCTGCACTACAATAAATAATCCATGAAAATTTTCTTCCTTTCATATCCAACCTTGCATGATAACGTTCATTCATCCGTGAGTCAGTACGGAAACAATGTGTCGAATCCTTACCCCCTATTATTTCTACTTCATAAAGAGCTCCCGGGTTCCGTATTCGCATTGTTAACGGCTGTATCAGGTCTATGCATATTTTTTTCAATACCGGAATACCTCGTTATATATCTAAAGACATATTTCCGGGAACGAGGTATAATATTTTGCGATAAAATATTTTTATAGAGCCTTTGAGATGTTTTTCTTTTGCATTGGTTCTGCTTTATATTTTTTCCTCGTTGTAATGTCGGCCTATTGATCTGGTAATGTTCACAGATCTTGATGTTTCATAAGGTAAGCAGCTTTACGTAAACGATTTCCATCCCGAAATATTTTTTTTTGTTGAATTCAATAAACATTCTCTAATCACAATCAGCTTTTTTATCGTCCCACGGCGGGGCACATGCCTCTTTTCATACAGAGAAGGATTGAGCGCTAATCACCACGCTTGCTCAGTGGTGGGTTCCTGATTTTAGACTTTATAGTCAAGGTTTGCTCGAGATTATTTCCTTCACTTTTTATTCAGTCGTAGGTGTCCTAGGTGGACTTAAAAAGTACACATAAGTTAGAGGTTAACTTAGAAGTTACATTAGCACTTGTCGGACCCGGAACAGAACCCGCACCCTCACACTTCAGATGCTTCATGATGTATTAATAATGTATCATGACGTACATGCGCGTTACGCTAAAGATATGTATGTTATATATGTTATGTTATTTCGTATGCACACGGCTATACATCAAGCTAATACAAAACCAGTTTATCTTGGATTCCTTTTATATGGTCTTTCTACAAATAAAAGGTCAGCTTAAACTAATTTTGTATAGCTCCATATGTAGCCGTGCGTATGTGTTACTAAGTCAAAACTTAATAGTTTATATCGATAAGCGTCCTTAACTTCGACCATATCATCGCTTCCCAGGTCAAATAGTGCTCAAACATGTGCCTATCACAAATAAAGACAGAATGCAAACAAATACTTTACCTATTGGCTCTGGAACAGGGACTCTCGATATGGTACTGGGAGAGGCATCCGAGAAATCGGTCCTTCTTGGACTTCTCCAGTTCCAGCAGATCCAGTTGTTTGTTGTTGATGCAGTACTGTTCTCGGAACTCCTGGGTCAAAAAAATATATACGATGTCACTCTCTAAATTATGTCGTAAAGGAACTCCTAATACTGTATGGCAATTCTTATTTGCCTAGTTGATTCATTTTTAAACCTTATCTAATACGAGTTCATGTTTTCTTATTAAAAATACAGTTACTATGTACCTAATCCTTCATACTACAAAATAGTCAATATAAAACTACATAAAATGTACCATAATTTTGATCTTGGTTGTAGAAAAACCTAAGTAAAACTATTTATAGAAACTAAAGACAAAACAAACTATATAGGCTAAAGTAGTTAGCAAAAAACGAATACGAAAAAAGCACACAGTGGATTAATTTCAGCTGAGCCAGCAAAAAAAAAGCAAATTAAAATGACCTCGTACCGCACGGAAGCTACATTTTAAGCAGATATCCTACTTAATAGAAGTTCTAGCCAACGTTGAAAATTTCAAGTCTTAAGTAGGAGGCAAAGTTTTTTAGTCACGTTAGAAATAATATCACTGTGTATATTACTTTTACTCTTAGTAATGCTAAAATAAAATAGGGCAAGAAATTGAATATAGTCGTGTTGTCTAAATCAATTTTTGAAAAAAGCTTTAAGTTGTAAGTATTTAACTATTACAAAAAAATCTCAAAAAGTTAGGGGTAAGTACTTAATCATACAAAGTAAAAATAAGCGCTTAACAGACAACGATTAACTCTGAGGTGGGAAATTAATCCTAAGTTATTTGTATTTTGCTGTGTCAAAGAGAAAATTATGATGCATCGTTAGCTGTTTTAATTTTTTTAATGTAAACAGCATAACAGTACCCAATTTTTTTTTCCACTAACTTCAGTAAATTCGAAATAAGATTGTTACGCCCACAATGCAATTACAAAGAGTAAAATAATGTTTTGCTCCAAAACAGGAGAACGCGTGGGCAAGACTAGAAAGCTCTTGTAATGAACTTTTGGGCAGTGGGCGTTTTGACTAAGCGGGATTTACAAAAGAATTCCCATTTATCCCGTTTCGCTACCAATAGTGTTTAAACAAAGTGGTTTACATTGAGTATTCTGAAATCTATTTTCAGATTTTCCATAAAAAGGTATATTTTTATATAAATAAAATAATTTCACAATTTTTACTTTGAAAAACCAACGAATAATTGAAAACGTTCAGTCTGTCCACTATGCTGTGTCGTTACATACAGTATTTTATTACGCACCCAATATTCATTTTATCCAGTATTTTTAAATGTATCTATGAAGTGTGCTATTGAAAGGCAGAAGTTCAATACTAATATCTGTAGGCTGTGCAAATATTTATACAGATACGAAATTGAACTCAATTCGAAAGCTGAACTAACGGAGCGAATTCCAGTCGACAAGCTACTTCGACTTAATTTAGGTGAATGTTCGAAAGTGATGTCAACTGTAGAAGAACTTATTTGGTTCAATTTGACGTTAACGTATCTGTGACATCTTAAATTTTGATTTCTGTCATGGTGGCCAGTATCAAAAGCCATTTTCAGCGGGAAGTGATGTTGGTGTAAAAAATAGTTGGCTTAAAAAACCGCTATTTTTACAAGCGAAAAATATTGAAAAAATATAGTTTTATTTTATTTTAATAAAAGGCATTGGTGGCAAAGGTTGAGAGTGGGGGTTTGTGACGTCACAGTTAAGAATCTAAGTAAGTAATTACTTAAAAGTGACGTATGGAAAAATTAAAAGGTGTGTTTTTCACGATCCTAGCTTTTATTATTTTTATTTTTATTTTTTTATGCTTTTACCACAAGAATTCAGGATTGATATTTTGCAATACCTATTTACACCTACTGTAAACTAGTTGTACAGAAGCCAGCAGGTCAACCTACTTGATCGGTCAAATTTTACCAATCGAATATTAAAAAAAATGACAAATCGAGGTATGTTGATATGCTGGCGTCTGTACTAGTTGCATCCAATTCCCAAGGCATAAAAAATAATATTACTCCATAATTTCAACAAAATATACTAATACCTACGTCAGGTTCGCAACATCGAAATACAAAACTTAAATCGGCAAATTCGTTTGCAGCTGGCGAAACATTACGAGGAACCATGTCGTCCATTGAATTAAGTTGTTGATGATAACAGATGGCGCCTGTGTTGCAAACGAGATTTACGATAAAACGTGGGAACAGCGCGTTGCATTACTGCACTCAGGCACTTTAAGCCTGACCCCATTGATTACATTAGTGGTCGCAAAAGAGCGCACCCGCACTGTTGTGCACAAGAGACAGGGTGCGATTCCAAAAATCGCGTCGTGTGTCTTAAGAAATTTGCACAAACAAGCCTGTAGCATTTAGCAGTTCGGTGTGGTATACACCCGTGCCTTAGAGAACTCGAAAATATTGGTCCTGCACCTCTCCTGATCTCTCTGTTCCATCGGGCTGTGAAGAGTGAAGAAATAGGGAGTGCACCTGTTTCTGCATCAATGCTTGTGCACTATAATACCTCAAATATGTCTTCAGTTGCTGATCTCATTGAAGAACAGTCACCATGGTCAAACAGTTGACAATCAGTCTGGATGTCAGCCATTATGACTATTTTACGGATTTGTTAAGGAGCTATCCCTAGTTGATGGAAAATTCCACTCTCTAGTAGTTATGATTTTCAAATTATTCTGAAAGTTTTAAATGTGGAACAGTGAAACTTAATAAGTTAGTTATACTAACATCAACTAAATTCTAATTGGCTGATTGCTTAATTAAACAGAGCTGGAGCAAAATGTATGAGGGGATTTCTTACCTGCTTGCTGTACATGGTAGTCTTGCTGGCTGGCCGGTCGTCGCTGGCCCTCTGCCACTTTCTCCCCGCGTTCTCATCCTCTGATTCGTAGCCCTTGGCCGAGTGTGCTATATCCGCCTGAAACGAAATAACAACGTTAATACCACTAATATATACCTCCCATCGGATTGGGAAAATTTGCCATTTTAATTTTGAATTAAAAAAAATACTTTCATTCAAATCATCATCCTAATGCCCTTATCCTAAATTTTATTTGGGATCGGCGCAGCATGTTTTTCTCTTCGATGCTCCTCTATCTGCCGTCATCTCACAAGTTACATTATTTCTAGTCATATCAACTTTCACACAATCCATCCATCGTTTCTTTGGTCGTCCCCTTTAAATGATCACCCCAATGTCAGCGAGTTGCTACATTGCCCTTTTTTTCTCCCCTTTCGTTTCTTTAGGGGATATAGACAAGATATCATAAAGAAGAAGTATATTGTTAGTCAATATATTCTTTCCTATCCTCCTATTATTTACCGCAGTAAATGTAGTATTTTAACGGCACAATTAATCTTTAGTAGAGGCTATCCACCAAAACAAAATACAGCAGAAACCAATCACAGAGCAAAAGTTTTATCGTAGCTCCCACAAATACGAACTGAATCTCAACAAATTGCAAGCTCAGGCAAGCACAACTTCAGACATTTGCATCGCCGATACCATCTATTGGGCTAAGTTTAATTGCAACCAAGTTCTCTGACAACTGAATGATACGACACTTTCTTTGAAACTGGATTTGGTGGATCTCTTTGTTTCTGATTATTGGATAAGTTCTCCTCCTAAAGATCTTGTGTTCCAGTTTTTATTAATAAATCGAGATTAAACCCCGGTAACTAGGTTGAGGAGGTCAGATAGGTAGTCGCTCCTTGTAAAACACTGGTACTAAGCCGAATCCGGTTAGACTGGAAGCCGACCCCAACATAGTTGGGCAAAGGCTCGGGAGATGATGATGATGATGATCCAGATTAAGATCTTTCATTTTGAGATGAATAACTTTGCTACCTTGTTTAATTTTATTGTACGACTAGCTTCTGCCAGAAATTCTCCGTGAAAAGTAGCTTCTTACACTGTTATTTTTCAAATCGATCAAGTAGTCCCTAAATTAGCGCATTTCAGCAAACACACAAACTTTTTGGCTTTACTCGCAGTGTTTCTATTCTATACGTCACAACTGACCATCTACGAGCATACAGAAGTATAGATGGTCAGCTCTTCATAGATATTTTTAAACCTAAATTAGGAACTGTTAAACAAAAGTTTATTGTCCTTTGTCACTTCAAACCTAGGCAATTCATGAGAATCTAATATTCCTATCACTCAAGTCCCAAGCATCCAATTTAGATGCAACCAATCAAATAGCTTAAACCAGATATGTACTAGTATATCGTTTAGAATGCCAGCCTAAAGCTAGATTTGAACGTCGAAACTAGTCTCGCACGAACTTAACTTGTGAAAGCCAATTAGGGTGAGTACACACGTAACTTCCAGCTCAAAGTCTTTGCGCATTGAGGGTGTGTGTACCTACTTAGTTGCTCCGTTCGTTGTACGCTTTGAGACGAGTTCTATTAACTCTTAAGTGATCAAATGTGATGAATAAGATTCCGCTCAGTCAAAAAGGAGTAGGCCGAGGCCTGGCGGGGTTACGGGATTATTCGCAAGAGTTACCTAGGCCCCTGACACACGAAGGGCTTCAGAAGAAGTGGGTTCTAGTCAGCAAAAGTCTGATAATCGGGAGGGGGATATCGGAAAAAATGGTACAGCTAAAGGTTATGTACCTACAGTACGTATGTAGATATTTCAATTTTGTCTAAAAAAATCAAGATGGAAACTTTTATTCAATTTTCAATTCACAAAATCTGAATGAGATATTCGCTAGGAACTATTG
Source organism: Heliothis peltigera (assembly GCA_958496145.1). Taxonomy (NCBI): domain Eukaryota; kingdom Metazoa; phylum Arthropoda; class Insecta; order Lepidoptera; family Noctuidae; genus Heliothis; species Heliothis peltigera. The sequence goes on from OY292337.1 coordinate 7,213,856, forward strand.
TGATAGATCGTTTGATCCGTCATTCATCAAAATCCATTAAACTTAATCGTATTGGGAATAAAAAAACTCCGCATTCGATTGTGTGAGGAACAGTATGAAATTGAGTTTGCTTATAAGCTTATATTTATGTACGTATTTGATTCAGATATTGAAATAGCAATATACAAACATACCACGAACAATTTTTTTCAAGATAGAAGTAGGTACTTTTGGGCGCATTTTTTTACCTATATATGTATTTGGTTTACGTAAAAAAAAAACATTGAATAAAGATAGATAACGAAAAATAATTATAAAAACTCATCAATTAATTTATTTATTTAAATCATCATCCTCCTGCCCTTATCCCAAGTTTTATTTGGGGTCGGCGCAGCACGTTTTTGTCTTCCACGCTCTTCTATCTGCCGTCATCTCACCAGTTACCTTCTTTCTAGCCATATCAACTTTCACGCAATCCATCCATCGTTTCTTTGGTCGTCCCCTTCCTCTATATCCATCCACATTCATGTTCAAAACCTTTCTCACAACATGATCCTCATTCCTCCGCATTACATGCCCATATCATGCTAGCCGGTTCCCACATAGTTTTTCGGTTACCGGTGCCACTTTTAAACTTCCTCTTATATACTCATTTCTTACTCTATCCATTCGCGTAACAAACGTAATTTATTTATTTAAATGTTATAGTGAATTAGGAGCAAATTGGGATTTGGCATGAAAAATACCTTTAAGAAAAAAATATAATCTATCCAAGATTATCATTTTTATTCGTAAACAAATTAGGTATCAGGTTACCGAACAAAATCTTTTTACAGTGACAAGTTTGTAGTTTGCCATTCTTTTATTAAAAAATACAAGAATTAGTAAATCTTCTTTTTCTCCTTTTTGCTCTCTACTCCATCGTTATACAGAATAATCCTAGAACAGCATTAAGTTTTATAAGGTATTCGAATAAATAGCTGATGTTTAAATAAACAAAATAATAATACTGGTATTTGCTCCAACACGGCGTCTCTAATTTGTTGTAAATTAAATCACTGAATCGAATCCAAGATGGCGGGTAAGGAGCTTAGTCGGAATAAAAAAACGTTTAAATTAAATATTGGAAACGAAGTGCGCCGAACATCTAGATGTTTCTTGCTGTCTATGTTCCATCTATACATATATGTATAAATAAATGAATCCCTATTTCGCTTGGTCACGCCATCACGCGTGAACGGCTGCACCGATTTCACTTTTTTTGTTTGTGTGAAAAAAACAAAAAAAAACAGGACAACGTCTTTAGGTTCAGCTAGTTTTATTATAAAAACCTAGGCCTGTAGCCAAGATGTCTTTCTACAATCATAAACGCTAACCTATGACCACAAATAAAAGACTTTGACTTTGACAAAAATGTATGGAAATGACATTTTAAATCGATAAATTACGTAATCATAGTTGAAATGTCATTTCCATGTTAGGGTCCAGGGGTCAGGATCGTGTATTTAGTAGTAGATCGATACCGGCGCTGTCAAACCCTTTAAACTGTTCACTTTCAAGTTCAGAATAAAATGTAACAAGTAACAATTACAAAACTTTATGAACAACATTTCCTTAATAGGCACAAGCTATTAAAACAACAGTATTTTTAACTTAAGCAGTGTCGACAGACAACTGAGCAATCTTTAATGAGTTGAAGTGAAATTACTTTTCTAGGCCATAAAGGCTCGGTCACACTGGGGTCGTTTATGAGAGAGTCAGTGACATTAAAAGCTAGCGAGTGTCGAATCTCTCTCTCTCGCTCAGTATCAAACTGCATATTTTTGACATTATTAGCTCAAATTGCCAAAGTCGTAATTTCCTAGCAAGCAAGCTTCCTTGATAAGGAAATCTTCACAAAGCAGTCACCTATCTGCGATGTTCCAACCTGTTTCTGCCCTTTTAGTTCCTTAGTTGACATTTTTCATGCTGGCGGGCTTTTTGTTTATAAATATTTTATTTTATTATCATCTTTTCAGTTTTTCCTTTAATTTTCTTGATGAAAAGTTTAATGCTAACAAAATGTTCAGTCTTTTTATGAGGGGTTTTAAAGTTATCATTTCGAAATTCAAGACTACCTTTCCTCTTATTCTTTTTTAAATAAGAATTTTTTTTAATTGGATTATTGAAAACTTTAACAAATTAAGTATTTTTTTTCTTTTAATAAAAAACGGTCGTTTCCTGGGGCACCTATAATGTATATGCATATACCTAGGGTATCTATGTATATCATATGTATTATGTTGTATTAAATTTAGAATTTATTTGAAGATTAATTGGATTGATTGCTTAACTAAAAATGACTGACTTAATTAGTATTTTATTTACAACCAACGATTTAACAACAGCTCTCGAACTCAGTAGCTTGTAAAATACTCCAGTGTCATCGAGGCTTTAGAGTTTGCATAGGCCGACTACATCGCTTCAGGCGTTTCTTTGTTTTTTAATGCAAATGGCATTTCATTTTCATAATTTGTTCAAGTACTGTGAAATGTGGATTTGAGCATATTTTTTATGAGGATTGCTGTTTGATTGTGCTTTTAATGATGGAATAACTTTGAAATGGTTCAACTTAACTGCAATGTTTTTTTTTTTTTCGCTTTTTATATTTTATGTTTGGCTTCCAATGATTTTATTATACACTCATAAATATACTGTGGTGGGGAGTAAATTTTTTCACACGGTTAGTATATAGGGTGACTGGTAATTAGTGACCGATATTTAAACACGTGATTGTACTCATGATTACAAACAACTTTCCCGAAGAAACTTTTTTTTTTATCATTGTAGCAAAATTGTTTGTCATCATGAGTACAATCACGTGTATATACTAAAACCATGCTAAGAATGCAACTCTGATCTTTAATTTTTTTCTAACCACAACACATTATGGAGGTTTTATTCACATGTTTTTACAAACAAAGAAAATAAACTAACGAGATAGCCACCACCATAGTTCCAATGCTGGGTGAAGGCAGTGCCTGTAGCCATAGACCTAACTCCTATTCCCCCATAGCCAGTAGGTGGATAAGCTCCGCAGTATTGATAGCCGTATCGATAAGTTTAAGGAAGTTTTAATATTATTTTCATTTCATTCTTTGGTCATTAAAGCAAAGTTTGTTTTCATAAACCTCATTCTAAAATAAAATCAATACTTCCAAATTCTAGTCGATATTTAAAATCAATAAAATTTCTTAGCTAGTTTTGTGATTTTATGTGAGTAATTTACAATTAAAAAAAAACTGATTTTTTTGTTGCTCCTTATGTATTACTAATAGCAAATACTTGATAAATTACATTGCAATTGTAATAGAGTAGGGAAAGTAACAGACTGATAAGCTTCATAGCACTTACATACCTTCCAGAGGTATTCATCATTCATTTACTTCAATAATTAAATTCATTCATCACCTGTTAAGGTAAAAAGGTATTTTTAAAACAGACCACACCACCAAATCCAGCCACCTAACGTAATACAACAGTCACGTTTCTGTAATTTTCATCAATTACAAATAAAAACACAAAGACAGTTATCTCATAGACCAAAACTTAATCAAAATAAATAACAACGTACACACGGAGACTTGAAATAAATAGTTACTTCTGAATAATGTAGGCTTCGCTGTTATTCAAATTGAAACTAACAACAAACAACAATATATACAGTGGCTAAAATTCCATAGAACTTACTGCCTGTTTCTGAATAGCTAATAGCTAGGTCCTAGATTCAACTAGCAAGCGACAATAGTTAGAATAAAGATGAAACTATGTGTATTGTGTATCCTTCATTACCATCACCATTCACCACCTAACAGGATGCAGCTAAGTACCAGTATTTTGCATGGAGACTGCATATCTCCTGGGCAACCCGATACTTCTTGTTAAAACAGGTAGTTAGACTTTCTGGTATCTGACTACCCGTGACGACTGCCAAAGGTGTACAAATGACAGCAGGGATCCATAAATTTCACATGACTTCCGAAACGACGCGACGGCGACGTGAACGTCGTGTCTTTAGTTAACTAAAATGATTTTGAGACTATGCTGACTATATTTTCTTACATACTATAGTGACGTATGACGGGATGCAGTGGCATCGACCATTTCAAAAGCTATCTTTTTTTTTCTTTACAAACAAGGCATTGAAAAATTTAATGTTGAGTACGTATTTTACGACTTCAGTGTAGCTTATCCGTACAGGAGTTGCAAACAAAACTCATTGAGTATTGAACCGAACTCACAGCGCTTGACTATTAACTCCGAGTAAAGTCCATCATTGTAATTGCTCAACTTTTTTTATGAGCCATATATCCTTAAGGCACCGTGCAATGTTAGTTTCGTTCGAAGCAAATACATGAGGCACCCCTGTATATTAAGATGATCGCATAAGAAGGTATATTACTTTTAGAGTAATATGTTTTTTAAATTTATTTTTATGAATTACTAATTTGTTGGTCTAAGAACTCGTACGTAAAGGTTTTACCTTCCTATTTCTGCGTTCGAATTTTTAAAAATCCAAGAACAAAAAACATTACAGCGTACCTCGACTCGCCTATAGCCAGCCTATTATTTTTAAAAGTTCCTAATTCAAATTTAAATAGCCAGTCTCAAATGCCGAACGCACCAGTGTTTCTAACAGAATATTTAAATCGAATGTCGGAACAAAATAAGAAAATGTGCTCTACAAAACAATATAACCGTCGCAAATGAAGCCGACTGGAAATTGGATTTCAACCAGATTCCATTAAACATGTGAAGTTTAATGGAATACTTATCTCTAGAGCTGAATATTAATTAAATGATCGTTTATTGGTCTTTTTATGTGAACAGCTCATTTAAGTATTTCAGCTTTTTTCATACCTAGTTGCGGATTACTGATTAAAATATTGTGAATTCTAGGGGATGTCATTACCACCAATTTTTTTCTAATAAAATATGAACATCACAAATTGAGAACCTTTTTTTGAGAATTAGTAGTGAGAAGTCGTTCAATAATAATAATTTACTTTGATTTGTTTAGATTGTTGATTTTCCTGTAGACTTACTAAAGCGTACATCCCATCAACGGATGAGGCCACTGCTCTTCAAAAATGTTTGTCTTTGTCTCCAGTTATAGAAACAAAGAAGCAGTTCATTCTTAAGTCAAATTTCGAAAAAAAGAATACCAGATTCAAAAGTCGTATAGAATTCCGCGTAACGGACGAAGGAGTTTCAACTATTTTAAAACTTAAAACTTTATTCTTTTGTAACTCATCTCTTTCCTCCGAAGTCGAAACAAGAGAATGCTTTTAGCTGTATTAAATCGATACCTAGATAGTTGTTGCGGTTCTGATTTTATAATTAGTCCAATTACTGCGACTAAGGGCGTTTCTATCGTCAAGCGTGTCAAAAATGGCAATACATAGAGGACCTAACAAAGTTATTAAGTATACTCTTATACTATGGTATGAATTTAAATACCTGCTAAGAAACCCATTCCTACACACTTCAGGCGTAATATTTCTTGTTGAGGGTGAGTGTTAATTAAAATACCTAAATGATGTCAAGAATTCAGAACCGTGGTTTATATTAAAACAAAATGAAAAGGAAAAAAACCTTTGAAGCTTTTTCGTCAAACAAGACTTTATGTGATATCATTTCTCTCGGTTATGAAAAGTAAATCCCAAAATATTTGCCACGATAGTATCTTTTAAAGTGTTTTAGTACCGCGGTGCTTGCCAAAAATATAAAGTTGCATTGTTCGCGAAAGTTAAGATAATCTGGCGGCTTTCAGATGTTTCTGACACAAAATTCTCTACAGCATTTTCATGGAGGTAATATTAAACATCGTATTTTAACCCCAAAGAAACGTTAGGGAATGATGAAGAATAAGGTTTATATAGTTTTTATTTTTAGCTGGCTAAGGTGGTTAGAAAGTCAAAATCATTTTGTACTGTCATTGTTTTTTAACTTCATTATATAGACGCAAACTCATTATGCTACTACAATCTGTCAAATTTCCTAAATACGCTGAAGCATATGTTTCAAAGTTGATTGGGAAAATTTAACAGTTTCGGGTAGGTTGATGTGCTAGCTTCTGTACATACACTTAATCTCTTTGTGCATTTATTTTTTAAAGCATGATCAAAAAATTTAACAATCTGCAGTCATCCCGATTAGATACATTTCAGTCTAAAAAGAAAACTATGGCATAAAATAAAGCAACGCATTCGCAGTTTCTAAAATTACTGTACTAACATTTACCTCTATTCTCGATAAAATTCAAATGATGCAAATTAGAGGTGTGTTACAACAATTTCAAGTCAAAGCGCGTTGTAAAAGCGCAATACTGCGTTAAACGGCTTCCACAGTTTCGCTTAGAAACGGCTTCATAAGCCTATGTGGGCTATCTACAGTCGTTAGGATACCTACCTCTTCCATTGGGGAGAGTGCCAGCTTGTTATTATATAGACATCTAAACGCAGTTATTCAGTATTTAAATTACCGTGTTTAACCATAGAATGATAATCTTATCGTGATTTACTCAAAATAACGTATCAAATTGACGCATTCGTTTCAATTAGTTTGAGTGGCAGGCGCGGAAAACCAACATTATTAGGTATAATTCATTGTGAATAAAAAAAAAAGTTAAAATTAATCGAAGGTTTTTTGAAAATATCATAATTTTTGAACCTGTTCTAAAATCAGCAAAACATAGGATTACTTCATTTTTCACACACGAAAAATATAACTCATCATCATCTCCCAGCTTCCCTTTCCCGGCTTCCAGTCTAACCGGATTTGAGTATGAAAATTATAACTCATTTATTTATTTATTAGGGTCAACCAACAGCTTCTGTGTAAAAGAGTTTGTGAATGGTTATAATAAGTATAAATCTGACGTTTGCGTGTTGGGTTACCAGTTTTATTGGCCTTGCGCGCAGGTGTATTGGTGTTGTCTGCTTTTAACTGTTTGCAGCTGCATTCAGGGCATTTTCAGGTGGTCTTATAAACGAGGTCCATAAGATAAAAATTGTTACTTGATACATTCACACAAGAGACGTCGAATCTTAATTTGCATACACAGCAGTCCATAAATTCCATATTATTTATTGTATTCCGAGATCCAGCACAATTAATATTTTTTGGTTCCATTTCACACGTATGAGAGATCACTTTACTAAACATATAACAAATGAAATATAATAATCCTAAGTATATAGCTTACTATTAGCTTATTATTGCTTACTTAAAATAGGCAGTGAAAATACATAGTTCCCGAAAATCCGTCGGTAATAGTCTAACTAGAACTGATGTATATAGCAAGAAAAATCATTTTTATATTCATTAGAGGACAATCCACGAACAAAGGACTTAGTTTTTTAAAGAATTTCTCTTGCAATGAAAATGGGATGCTAATGAAAGACCAAGTTAATGAGATAAGACTAATGAGAGATTGGATAGATTAAGAGTTTACCAAGTTTGTAGTTTCTTTGACATTTTTTTCTTCCTAGATCTTTAGCCGGCTTATTATCAAATAACAATCGCAACTATTTATAGACTATATTGGAATGTATAATACTGCAAAACTATTCAAATTTCGACTTTTACTTTCTAATATGACAAACGTCAGAAGAATCAGTAAGTATCACAATGATTACAAAGATAAAAAAAATCTTTTATCATAAGATTTGTTATCTATATGGACGATATTATTCTCATATTATAAAAAAAATACTGTCTTGTGCCAAAATATTTTATGTTGAACGGCATACTAATTCAGCTGCCAAGTTCGTGACCTACCTTAATGCTGTTGGCGCTACGAAGCTGCCTGTCATATAGAAAGTGCATTTAGTGCCAGCGTAATATGCATGTGCCGTGTCCTAATTACCCAACTGTATAATGAACTTTATTTATTCAAATATAACTTGAATTGCATATAGAATAACATAATATGGACGGTTTTAAGGTTTTGCGGTTTCGGCTTTCTTTAACAAAGATTCTAAGCATTTATAAGAGATTACCATGTTAGTTCCAATTGAGTTCGATGATTTATTTCCAAGTTATAAACGTTCCAACAAAGCGAGATTAGTAATGTCAACATACTTAGGCATTTTTAGATAGAAGTTTACTTATTCAGATGATACTTGAATAGATGTATATTTTTTGTGATATATGAAATATATCAAATAGAGAATACATGTCATGAATACTTCAGTGGATACTAAGTGGGCTCTTGGGAAATATGTTTTTCACATAATGTTATGTAAGTAATATTGAATTATATTGCGTAACTTAAATTCAATTCTTAATCTGCCCAACTGAAAACTTTATTAATTTAATACAAAAATAATTTATTATAATTATTTCTTCAGAAATCTGCATAAGAATTTGCTCTCTCATATGACCTTTAACTTGAATAAATTATATCCTTCATTAGACTGACACATAAAATAACATGATTCTCGCTTCACCAAATTTCTTGCATCATTCAAGGGCAGACACCTGGCGTCTAAAATAAAGGGTTACTCTTTATGATCCAGACGGAATTTCATTACGGGAAAATCGTGCTTTAAACGAGTTTTGGTAATAGCGCGATAAAGAAAACACGACTGATTAAATTGGGCATACAATTGTTAAAGAAAGTAAAGCCTTTTTATTCTTCGAGTATGGTGTGAGAAGTTTTAAGTGGATTTGCGGAATCTGTTTAGGTAATCCTCCGATTTGAATGTTGGGAATTTCTTTGAAACAGTTTAACAGTCGTTTTTTTTATTGGAATAAAGGACTGTTTATTGCTTAAATGAAAACATCTGATGTTTTACTTATAGACAGGCAATAATGACAAAGAAAGTACCTTAATTTTGACGTTAGAAAATTATAAGTTTTAGCTAAAAAATATAAATTAAATTGTTTTGATGATATTCAATGGACTTATTTCATACGAAGCTATTTACTCATATTAAAATCACCATACTACTACTACTACTATTTCACTACATCACCCACTCTTAAAAAAAGTAGCCTGCCTCCTATAACCTTCCGTTCTTAGTGGTCTTAGTGAATGTAAATAGATAAAAAATATAAATGTAAAGTGAGTTAAAGTAAATGGTCTTAGTGGTTCCTGAGATTAGCGCGTTCAAGCAAACAAACTATTGTACTTTAAAATATTAGTTTTGGGAAAGGCCTGCACTCATATTTAACGTTGCCAAGGAGAATCGTAGTTTCATACAGCCAGTAGAAGGAATAGCTTGAGACGTAACGAAACTAATATTAAGCTTACAAAGTACGACAAACTTGATAATCAAGCAGTCGTCGCCTTGACAAACTGCACTTGTTGTTCAACCAACTTGTTACTTAGTAACATGATAATTTTCCCCGTGTCCCCACGTAAGCGACTCGGGAACTTGCTAATTACAAGTTAGGCTCTTCGCGATTTAGTTTTGCTAGTTATTATTTCTTTGGAAAAGTTTTTCTTATCCTCCAGTCCATAGGTTGCTGCAGATTATTTGGATTTGAAGACCTTCTCCGCTCAGGTTATATTTCTTGATAAATAGGCTATCCAATACTGAAATATTTTTTCAACAAACAAACTCTTCAGCTTTTGTTTTTTTCTTGATAGTTTACTCATTTACAGAAGGTATTCCTTATTTGTTCATTTGTAACATATTTACCTTCATGGTTTTTAAAATGAACTGTTTTGCCTAGTTTATCTAAATATAACGTATTTAACACACCTAGAAATATAATATATCACAAAAAGCATAAATTTTACTAATTTGGAGACAGTGATAATCGTTCAAATTCTTGGCGACGATAACCAACAAAAATCAAGATAGTTGAATAGACCTTCAGATCCCAAACGCTTTATCACGAAAAAGATAGAATCTCTATTAAAAGTGTCAATGTTAACAAGTCGACTTAAATTTCCATCCAAATAGATACAATTGTTGAAGACAACAAAAGGTACAACAATTACTTAGAGTAACAGTTTTAATGAAGTCACGGTTAGACTGAGGGGTTTATCTCCTTTGAACTGTATCGGTTTCTTAATAAATACTATTTAGTTTAACATAGATAAGATTAGTAGTAACAGTGTTACGGTTTTAACCCTTATTTAGATTGCCTTATCTTTTTTGTGCGATTAAGTCTTCAATATCAAGCAATAGGTACTATGCAATGGAAGACCAACACTGATAGATCGTTTGCAGTTTCTTGAAATTTCTCCTTAATTGCTTGTAAGGTATTTTTCAAATACTGAAATCTTTTAACGTAAAATCACTTTCTTGAATTAGAATCTCCCTAGCCTTGTAATGGCGCTTTTGCTTTATTCTTTTAGTATCAGTTTTTTAAAGTCCAAAATAATTTACAAAATGCATAGAAGCATAGACTCAGTTCATTTGTTTTGAAATCGAGATTTGGATAAATGGTCAAATTATTGAAAATTAAAATCACAAACGGATTTCTCTAGAACCAATTAATTTTGAAACTCAATCGAACCAATACAGAAGTTAATATCCGATTCCCGTTCTCGCTAATTCGAGAACACGTTATAATTTAATATCCTAAATTGGTCTAAATTCAATGCAATTCCATGAAATTTTCCGTTCAACTGGATCAGTTCAATTTATGTAATCCTCTATAGGGATGCGTAAACTGGTTAGATCCACAAGGCTCAATTAACAAATTGTGCCATCTTTTATCTCATATTGTTCGCAGTGAACTGTAAAAGATACGACCAGGGTTAAAAGCACAATTTATAGGTCTATAAAAAGTAATAGGTTCATAAAAAAATCGATATTTTAATTGGTAGGTACGCAAAAATGTTCCAATTATCGGGAGCAAACACTTGAGTTTGCTTTTGGATCAAAATCTTTGTTTTCAATTTGGGAATCTAAACTTTTGTTCTGATATAAAAAATGTTACGTAAGGATCTCATTCCTTGTAGTATATATCAACGTTTTTTTATACTCATTTAAGAGTTTGAAGCACATTTTAGTATGATAAATATTTATTATTTTAACTTTCGACTATTCTGGTAAGCGAAAACAAATCTCACACTTTGAACGCTTTTAAATTGGCATCTTTTTTTCATTTGCCTAGTAACTACGAGTATAACTGGCCATGCAAATCATTGCTACATCGCTACGTACCGTTAAAATACTTTTTATCTTTATAAGGCCAGCTTCAATAAATCATTTACATTTTGGTTACTGCCACTCCCATATAATCCTTTAAAACTGTATAAATGGTGAAGAGTTTAAACGTACCTGAGTTGAAACCGACACGCCCGGGCTCGCGCCTCCACCTGAAAAATAAATAAATATTTGAGCTTACAGTAAACGAAAATGCATTACAGTTTAAAGTTGGTATAGATGTCCATACCACAAATGGTACGATAATTGTAAACTTTTGACCTTCTTCCTCATGAAACAAATGAAGAGAAACAGAAAAAGAAACACACGTAATAAATAGCAAGACTTTATTAAATACTATTTACTATTTACAAATACACTTGAACTATAGTTGAAACGAAACCATAGTTCGTGGCAACGCCATCTAGTTTAAAAAAGACAACATGTGCCGGGAACATTGAATAGTCATGTCTGATTTAGTAATTTTGACAAACGCATGTACATAATTCCTTGCTTATATTTTGTCAAAATTCCTTTCTTCCGTAAGTGGCCGCTAGCCAGAGGTAGAAAAAAAAGGCCAATGAATGAATATCCTTCAATAACATAACTGTTCATAATAGTCACCAGGCAAATAAATTTTAGCCGCCGGAAAACAGCTTACCCTTTAAAATAATAAAAACGTAATCAGCTTAAAAGCCCAGAAGTGAATTAACTACCGATAATGTTAAACAGATTATTTTCAAAATGCATTATAGTAATGCATATCGTGCACTAAGTGATAAACTTTGTTATATCGACGCTCGCTGGGGTCATTAGCGATGCGTTTTTAAATTAATTACGGCTGACAGCGTATTAAAACACACATTAGGTATAGTGTTTGAGCCTTACGCTTTATTCTTTTTCTTTGTTAAAGGCCGATGTATACAGTTCTATCAAATCCGCATTACATCCGCAGATATGGAATTTTAACAGTGGCTGCCATTGAGAAAGCCCTTTACTTGTTCGGTTTTAACAGCCTTCGAGACGCAATGCTTGATGTTTCATGTTTCTAAAAGTCCACTTAGGAAAATTCTACTGTCTTCAGGAGTGTTCACTAACAAGGCAGATTCTGATACTAGTTAAAATAAATATTAGACAAGTAATGGGCGTGATTTTAAATGATGCAATTGATCATTTTGTGCAAATTCATGATCATGACTAATGTCCAAAATTTATCCAAATAATTATAATGGTCAATAAAAAAAGGAGGCCTACCTAAAGCTGGGATGGTTGGCACTTATTAGAGTAATCCTACGTTCATCAATAGGCGTTAATAAGCCGATATGGAAAAAAAAAAACAAAATCCTTTAATATAGTTTAAGATACTAAAAACACATAATATATTTGACTTTAAACCGTGTAACGTTCACTATCATATGTTCAGGTATCGCCAACACACGGTAGTTTCAATAGCCCATTTATTTCTAGGAAACGATTTCCAAACAGCAGGTATTTATAGCTTTTAGTTCCCAACCGTTTCCAATAACCTAGAGGAAATATTGACTGTCACTAGGCCTGGCTAGGTTTACTTTGTTAAGTTTGTGTGCTCTGGGAAATCCAATATTTTTCTTTAGTCAGTAAATGGCTTGAGAACAGCACTTTATGGACTGCCAGGTCAGTTCCATCTATTGTTTATAGTCCCTTTTAGTAAAACAATATACTTTTGATTTTAAGTTTTTCGATTTCTTTGTGTTATAATTATCAGCTATTCTTTTGTCGTGGTCTTTATCTAGATTCATTACGGGAGGATTCGGTCGTTTTTTCCAATAGTTGTTTACTGCTGGACAGAGGTCTCTCCTAAGATTTGCCACTTTGAGCGGTTTTCAGCCACTTGCATCCACTGCTTCCCGGAAGGGTACGACCGAAACTTACTTTCAATACTGCAATTAACGCTTAATTTTTATCCGTGGGAAAGGGTGCCTGTGCCCAGCAGTGGGACGATAAAAAGGCTGTGATGATGATGATGAACTTCATAACTAGAATAGTTTTATAGAAATTTTATTAATTAAGAAAATTCAGATACTAAAACTATTTTGACCTTAAAACTTTTACTATCTTTACTTATGACCCATTGCGAACATTTGTTTTCAGAAAATTCAATGCGAACGATGCATTGTAATAAGCGCTCGTCTATCCACATATATGACAATAAACTGGCAATAACCGCTTGAATGTATGTCATCACACGTATGAAAGAGTGCAGAATTAGGTCATCCGCCCATCGTCGTTAAACAATAGAAGAACTAGAACTGCATTGAACAGCTGCATCTGACACTTTTTATATATCGTCAGCGTTCCACATAACTATAAAATATGGATACCAACAATTAAAACAGTTTCAATGGATAACTATTTCAAATCCCATTCTTATAGTTTAAATTATCGAGGAAATAAAGTATTTTATTATAAGCCATCTCAAACGCAAAAACGAGGTGGGTCGAAACTTCACCCTCTGTCACTTTCATACAAATGCAAACAGACTCCAAGGAAGTTTGAAACATTGTCGAAAATGAACCATGTTCCAATTTTGAATACCATAGTGGTTTTGCATGACATTGTGCGGTTTGAAGTTTTGGTAATGGCAAAAACGAGTTTGGTTGCTATTCGAAGCTTTTTGCTCATCACGGCTTTTAGTGCGCGGTGATTTAGCAAAAAGATTGGTTCATAGAAATAGTTTCGTATATTTTACTAGCATAGACGGTTAATTAATGAAACCTTAACAAAGGAATTGATTTTTTTATAGATACTTCTGTAGGTATCAAGACAGTGTATGAAATGCCTGATACAATTTTTTGAATTATTCTCTATGGGATTTTTTTTTTTTGGTCTAACATGGAATTTCGACGACCCTCCATGAAGTTTCTAAGCAACACGTACCTCGGTTAACTACCTTAGACCTGACAAGTTCAAATCCCAAGCCGCTATGTTGGTATTTGGGATATAAACTAACTTTCTTCTTAAAAGTCGGTAGTAAGATACTCTTGGGGAATTACTCTGGATACAGAATCTCGAAGATGTTGAATTTACTTTTTATATTATGGTTCGCGTTCCTATCGTCAGTTCCTGTCGTTTTGTCTATTGGTATTATTTTAACTGCATGCCTCATTTTATTTTTTTCATATCCGTATAGCGCAATTTAGGGACCTGTTCATACCATTTAGTATCAAACCTCACCTTCAATGAATCCAACAACCACAGCCCTAAATAACTTCTCTAAACCCAGATTCCCATTTTCCGATTCCACTTCGGGAATAAGCGTGCAAAATAAAAACCAATCGCAATCGCTTTCACAGAACGATAGAACCAAATAAAACCCGTGTTCTATTTACTTTTAAAAATCACTAGCGTGCACTTCTCCCCTTCATCCCCCCTTTATACCTTGACTACACGTGAAGTCACGTACGGGCTACATAGAATTTGTCCGCACGCTCGACTAAGCAGCCAGTTTCTTCACAAAATGTACGGAACCCCACTAAACCGCTAAAACTAATTACGCTAGGACGTGTACAATATGTCATATTATTTTAGTGCGCTCTAGTTTCGAGTTTATTTGGTTAGGAGACTATTTTGTGAGTCTGGCGAGAATGGGTACGTTTTTGTATGCTTTTAGTGTTTTATACATAATTTAATGGCCGCGCGAAAATATGGGAGGCGGATAAGCGCAATATACCTCTTATTATAAATCTGTTAGGTGATAATAGTAGGAATTTGGTAATTGGAATTAAAAATAATTTTAGCAGGTACATTTTTCTTTTCAATTGAGATTTCAAAACTACACTGTGTACGGGGATCTCAAAAGTTATTTAAATTCATTAGTATTATCATAAATCTAAACTTCAGTTTTTACTTCTAACTACTATAACAGTTAACTATATATTACTTAACTACTAAAAGCCGGTGCAGTATAGCCACAAATCGGATTAACAAGTTGCCGAGGGAAGTGACTCGGCGTTTCCATTGAACTATTGGTTAACCCTCGTGGATTAACAGGCCCAGTATATTTATCCTTAGTTACCGAAGTGGACATAGGTTTCGCAAGGACCATCTGCTACATATACTTTGCAAACATTTGATCCTGGGTCAACAATATTTGAAATCATTATTGATTTATTGTTTCCAAGCTGTTCCTTATCATGCTGTTATTTATGATCGGCTTTCGACTGTGGTTTCACCCGCGCCTCGTTTGAACTAATCTGCGCTACCCGGGTAGAAAGGCTATCTAACACTGGATTTTTTTCGAATCGTTACAGAAGACCTTGCGATTAGCGCGCTCAAGCAAGAAAACAAACTCTTCACTTTTCTAAAATAAGAGCCGGTTTCACAATGTCTGAATAGCTACTATCTACTGAATAAATTAAAAAATAGAACAGAATTTGTATGAACTTATCAACCAAATAAGCTAACTGGAATATATTCGTAGAAACAAAACCCTTAGGATATATTGCATTAAGTCCATTGTGACTTAAAAGCATAGCATTTCTTATAAAAATCTATATTCAAACTTATAAAATATAAAGCTATTGACTTGTCAAACATAACTGGCGTTTGCTTTTAGCTTTACTTAGGAGATATAAACAGTTTCTGCATTTATTATAAGTTCTGTGACCGCGTATTAAACTTTGAACGTGCAAGTAAATATTTTCTGGTTCTAAAGGAAATATAAATTTAAATGTTGGCGATTTATGCACTCGCTTTGTTAACAATAGCGTAGCAGACTTCTAGTGCAATTCTCAGCTTTGTTATATTCTATTTTCATGATGCCTTCAACATTTTTCAGAAAGAAAAAAGGGCCTATGGCTTACCCAAATGTAATAAATAAGGAATGTAGATTTTTAATTAATTTAAATCAAATTACTATTTATGACCGTATAGTATTATGATGTAGTTACAGTAGTTATTAAATCCACCTTATTCTGTAATTACTAGGTTGGTCTAGTAGTCGCAAAGCAATGCTGTTACACTGTACACGGGGTGTCGGGGTCGATTCCTGGGTTGATCTGAAATTGCTTTGTGGTTTAAAGAAACTTTTACAAAAGTAGCCCAAAGTCTGTATATTGGTGATTGATACTCCCGCCCGTGCACTGAAGAGCACATAAATGTCGGTCCTGTGTCTGATCTCTCTCCGGTCGTGTTGGATTCCCGACCCCTCGGCCTAGGAGAGAGTGACTAAAGAATGCACCTATGTCAACGCAAATGCTTGTGCACTAATGTTCTGCGCAGCTGGCTTATTTTCTTACATAGAACAGCCGCCATGGCCGACAATTATGTAGATGTTATAACTCTGTAATAGTAGGTACTCCACAATTACCAATTTAACCAAATTGTTTCAGCAAAGTTCTACCAAGGTAGTTGGATAATTTGATTTGGCAATTTGACACCACTGCAGATGCAGTTAGAGTATTTAATGGCGCGTGTCACGTAATCAGACCGCACACTCGCTTTACATGCTAAATTTCTGGGTTTACATAAAATAAACAAGTTTTCGTTAACCAACTCCTCTTTTGGGAAATCAGAGATTAATTTTGATTTTTATGTTAGAAAAGATAATGTGCTAAGAATAGTTTAGAATCACCCTGGTATGCAGTCAATTATTGATGATAGATTGATTATTATGGAAAGCTAAGGGCAAACCGCTACGATTAAAGCTCGCGTTCATGTTCTAAGCTGCCTTCATATATATGTATAACAACAACTATAAATATTTTATGCAATTTACGTCAGTACAGGAAGCATAAACGTCTATCGAATTGGGTAGTTTACCTGTAAAGATAGTTGTAAGGGAGAAAAATTGAAATAAATAAGTTTATTATTTAAATTATTATAATAAATAAATCTTGTCACCGCCGGAGTGCCAGCTGTTTTAGAACCGAAGGGCCTGGCACGTGACGATGGCAAGAGACCAGATGGGATGTCCATAATGCCATGGAAAATGGGAAGGTCTTTGGTGTGGGACGCTACATGCGTTGACACCCTTGCACTTTCCCACCTTCCCAGTACGGCGAGCTGTGCCGGTGCGGCTGCTGCTACCGCGGAAAACCTCAAACGGCGCAAATATGTAAACCTAATCGGCAATTACATGTTTGAACCGTTTGGGGTTGAAACACTGGGACCATGGGGCCCAAGTGCCCACAAACTTTTCAAAGAGTTAAGCATGCGTTTAGCGGAGTCCACACGTGACCAAAGGGCTGGCCAATACCTTGGCCAACGAATCAGCATTGCCATTCAACGTGGCAATGCGGCCAGCCTTTTGGGCACGATCCCCGCTGACAGCGATGCGGAGGAATTTTTTGATGCACTATTTTAATTTGTCTCTTTTTTATTTTCTTTGTATATAGTATTATATTTATAATTAAATTGTAAATAATTATGTACATTATCCATAATAAAATTTAACGGTAAAACAATAAATAAGTCTTAGGGCCAGTTTCACAGGTTGCTGATTAGTTTCAGAGAGTTTATCTGGCAGATAATTTCTTAAAAATTCTGTTCCATTTTTTAATTTATCTGGTAGATAGTAGCTATCTGTAACCGGTGAAACTGGCCCTTAGGGAGTAACCGGGTTAAGCTGCTAGTGTTATATAATGTGAAAAATATTGTTCTTAAAATAAATACTATATTATAGTATACCAAATATCCCTTGGGAAATATCTATTACTGCCTTACAGTAAACAACAGAATAAATGGTTTCTTCTTCCAAACTCTACACAGAACATGCAGCCATAGAAAGTTATAGTCACCACGAGGACACTTTTAATAAACCACTCGAAGCGTATTTGCATAACATCTCTCGGAGGTCCTCCGAATATGTATTCCTCGTTTCCAATTAAATGCTCCCATTTATATTCAATAGGTTGACATTTTTCGAGAGCTCGCAACGAGTATACGCGGAGTCATACCTACGCATTAATACGGCTTTTGTATAATAAATAACATTTTTATTGAATACTTTGTGTTTCCTTGTCGTACACGGAATTTGTTTATTTTTGAAGGATTTTTTGTTACGGTGGCGGGTTCCGTTTTTCTGAGAATCAAAGAATGTTCCAATCTAGTTGGTATTATTGAATTGAAAATTGTTCTGGTACAAAGCTAGAGTATTTTTATTAACCTTTTGACCTCTCCGTCAAAAAAAGAAAGACATGCCTTCATCGCCAAGCTAAGAATTAATCCATGAATACCTACAATATAGTAGTGAGTTCGGAATTATGTCGATTAAATAAACTTTAAAAGTATGTCATATACCTATGTGTATGTTAGTCTATAACTGTGTAACAACCTAGAGAACTATGCAAAAGGTAATACATGACTTTCTGACGTCACAACTCTGTTATCTAGGTAATTTCTCTGACGCTGCGTTGCATATTACAAGGTTCATTATAGAGCTGCGTTGACTCGGCTGCCTGTTACATACATCTGTAAGATATGTCGGCTTACTAACGCAAGACACAAGTCATCTAGTTAGATGATGACAGATGCCAAGTGTCCCATTCAGACCAAGCAGGTTGCTATACGCTTTACTCAAAGACTAATGATTGAATGTTAACATGTAAAGCCTGCTTTTTTAGACGTCTTCGGAGTTCCTTAGCCTACTTAGTTGGAAAATGGATAACAGTATGAAGAAGTGATCAACATAATTTTTATTTTTCAAACGCTTATAACCTATGTATGTTGACAGATGTCTTAATTTTAAAACATTTTCACTATAGTAAGTAATTCAAGTAAATATAATTAAATCTTAGTATAGAGAAATTAGTACTTCCTCGTGGCTTCTTCTGCGTCACGGAGAACTTCTTGCTGTACCCGCATAAAATAATAGCCTATGTGTTCACCTGGGACAGTGTAGTTTCCCAATAGTGCTAGAATTTTTGAAATCGGTCAAGTAGTTTTGGAGCCTTTTCAATCCAAGCAAACTAAATATTTCTTCTTTAGTATAGAAAAGTGTCAATAAATGTTGAACATAACTCATGACGCGATATTGAACGCGGTTTGTTAATAAAACTTAAATATTCACGTCAACATCATATCCAAAGTAAACGTTTTTCATATTTACAAACTGGTTCGCAATATAAAATCCCGTATACCTACTACCGAGAACACCAACGTTTTCCAGGTAACTATTTCAAATGCTTTCCACGCCATTTTCAAAGTGAGTTTCAAGCGCGTTTATTGGAATGGTATGGTTCCCTTAAACTGACTTTGGACTTGTCAAAAGGAATATATTTATAATATTCCTGGAACGCCTAGCTGAAGATTGAAAGGAGCTGCTCTATATTTGTTTGAATCGAATAAAACGGAACGTAGGTCAATTGTTTGCGATGTAAATAAGTAAATTAATTTCCAAAAAAACGTTGTAAGAAGTAAATATTTTCTTGAACATACGAGTATAATAATAATAAGTATTTATTCTCAGACTAAGGTCCACATAAACAATTTAAATTAAATTATTTTTTATAATTAAAAACTATCATTTGTCTAAACCTATGGCTGTCCCAAACCAATGTTTCTGGTTCTGTCTAATCTGGCAGCGATCATTTTCAGAATGGTGTTGTCATTAGCATACACAAGCATATACAAGAAGAAACTGCGATATAACCGACATAATTAATAATAATGGCATCCAGGCCGATTGTCAGCCAATTCGGCTGTTCTCTTCAAAGGAATTAGCCAGCTGCTCTAATTTATTTACATTATTACCTATATTTTTTTTTATTTCAATCGATATGTTTTAAGTCTACAATATATTCGTTTTTGATGTTATCTGTAACGTTGTGACCCATCATGTCGATATATTTTTTCAGAAAATAAAATAAAAATTAATAAACCATAGAACACATTTACAATTCGGATGATGACTATGTCAAAAATAAAATACTTTATCATGTTCATTTTGTAAAGCATCTTAAAATAATGTCAGTTTAATTTATCGTTTTGAACCTAAAACTGTTTTTATTTTTTTATTGGTAATATAATCGAAATAAGTATACGGCTTGATGTGAAAAATCTATGACGTCACAACTAAGTAGGTATTCTCATACAAATTGCCTACTAAGTACCTGACCGTTTTTGACAGTTCAATAAAAGTAGTGAATTTGACTAGTTGTCATCTGCCGTATTACAGATGAATACTTCATATCTGTAACACGATATGTCATTTAATAGTTGTCCAGTTAATGATTGAAACAAATCAAACAGGTACCTAATTAGATGCACTTCGATGCTATAGACAATTTGTCTGCAATTCAGATAGATAATTGGAATTCAGATCAACAAAGATGTCACGAAGATTTAGATTGTGTCTAAACCGGGCTCGACTCCAAATTGCCATCTAATATTCTGCTGAGAATATTTTATTCGACTATCGGTGGTCTGTTTTGTTTCTTTGGTGTTCGTTGCATACCTAGCTTTATAGGTATTCATTTGTTTCAACCACAACCCCAATTAATATTAACCGACATACAATAATTCGTTGAAAATATTTCAGCACACTGTCTTCATTAAATTGTACACGTGAAATTTGACCAATTAATTAACTTCCAAATCTTAATTATGGTCGGCGACCACTGATTTTAATACCTACATTTAAAACCGTTGGATTGAATATTTTGGTATTACGTAAACCATGTATATATTTTGAAATTTAAATATACCTACTTCGTGGCAGGTAGCGTATAGCATTTATACACATTTTCTCTGCATCGACCGTCTTTTGTTTATCGTTTACTGCGGGATCAGCATGGCGATTATATGTCTATTCTATCGTGAAAAGACAAAGCTTTTTCTGTCAATGTCAAGTCGCAGAAGTAGATAGTAGGTACTGTAGTTATTCTGCTTATTTGTGTATAGTTAGCCAAAAAACTATGTTATATGCACTATTTTAAAAATCAGCATGCTGTGTAGACTTAGGTCGGTCGGAGAAAAGAAATATTTCTTTTCTACGAGCCAAAATAAATCTTTCTTCAATCTGTCACTATGTCCATACTCCGGTAGACAAAACTTGTTTCTACGGTTGTCATGCTGAGCCTGCTGGAATCAAATCAACAAACAACAACATAGATAAAGTTATAAAAATGTTGTCTCCTACGAAGCAAGTTTAATAGGCCCCACCTTTAGCTCTGACTTGTAATATCCGGGAACGCGTCACTCCGATAGCACTGATGAGAACGTTTGATAACACTTCCTGGAGTCGACTGCATTTGACATGATGAATTTAGTTTTAGTTCCAATCGAAAGATATTAGTCCCAAGTTGATCGAATAATTTCGAATAGTGATTAACCTAATCTGATTCCTACGTGCCTACATATAGAATATGGAGAATCAGATATAGACGCTTCGTATGAATGTTGGAGAGTAAATGCACTAAAATTTCTACTATTGTAAGTACTAGTGAGAAATAAGACTCACAATTAGCATTTTTAAACGACGAAAAAAATTTAGGAATTTTCCAAGTAGATGTGTATGTTTTTTTAACTATCCCGCCTTTCAATCCAATCATCAAATAACCCCTCCCGCTGAGGGTGCAGCTGGAGGGAGTGTCAGACTCTTACTGACTAAAACCCACTATGTTCCTTCGGGAGGTCCCTGTGTGCCAGGGCCACGGTAACTCTTGCGGACAGCCCGCAGCCCTAACTATCCCGCCTACAAGCATATAAGTACAAGCTCCGCTTGGTTTAGTACCAGAGACGTTGAGTGCAAGTGTAAGTAAAAAAAAACTAAAGCGAATGCCTTTTCACATAGGCGAAGGAATTGCCGTTGTACACACGCCATCCCATTAAGCTACCTGAAACTGTAAAATTTCCCCATTCAACTTTGAATCATATGCTTCAACGATAAAGTTGAAAATCTATTATGTAAATTTGGCAGATTGGAGTAGCTTGATGTGCTGGCATCTGTACTATGCTTCATTAAGGGTAATTAAAGATTTGGGGTATCCTCACGGTATGTTCTTTTACCGTTAGTGGTATTGGAGAAAATCTTGTCAGAAAGAGCAAAACGAAAATTCAATGTCTTATAATGTTACTAGTTGAGCGAAGCCCATACAATATAACCACAGTTACAAAGTTAACATTTACAACAGTAAGAAACGTTACCATTTAACTACACTTTTACATTCTATCGTAAAAAGCGTGCAATAAAATGTAAATACAATAAATTGTAATGATTAAACTTTGGTCTTACAAATGTTACATATTATTTTATTGTTCAACAAATCTATTGGGATAAGCCCCGCTTGAAACTTTTTCTGAGATTTTATCATATGAATGTGTTTTATAAGAAGTTGCTTTTCTTACTTACTACTTAACTTTACAAAAAAAAATATGGTTTTTGTTTATTTAAAGTTTTTGGAGAGTATCACAAAAAATTGTTATAAAATTTCAAAATTTTTGCGATTACACATCAAAGAAGAAGAAAGAAAGAAAGAAAATACATTTATTGACACAAGACCACAAAACATGAAATATTAATAAATATATGACTGTGGGATGTGGTGGCGAAATTAGGCAAATTGCTTAACTGGAAGGAGTTTATTTCTTTTTAAATAAATAAAATGAAATCTAATTAATCACAAATTACGTCTTCCTCTTAGCCGTCTTGTTTTTCATATCCTTCACTCTTCCTCGTTCATACATTCGGTCCGCTCATTCATAACATTCCCTTTTACTCAGAACCCATTCCATATTACACAAATTATTATGGTTGTGCCAAATGGACTTTTACGTCTTAAAAATGCTATATCACCACGAACTTTAACATAACTACCTCATTTCTATCTTTTTTATTAACACACTATACTCATACATCGTTCAAACAAATGCTGCTTCAAGACTGTTCACTTAAACAAAAATAAAATTGTGATCGATAGTAGTCCGTTTGCTTCCCCGTTCAGTTTTCCCTATTCATGCAATATCCTGCAGACTGTATTGACAGAGCTTTATAATGAAACTTCTGCCATCGGATGCGTCCCCCAAGGCAGAACGTCAATTTAAACAAAACGCTCCCATTCAAATTGCATAAATAAGTAGTTATTATAGGGAGAAGTGAATGTCTGAATGGAGTAAAATATGCGCAAAGAAACGCTGAAATTTATGATCATCGAATGGAAAATGAACATTTATTGCTGATACATCAAAGAGTCTAAGAGAAAGATGATTATGATATCATTTTTAACGTGGAATATGTAAGAAGAAAATGAAGAATGCCACTTCGTTTCACATATGTATTACCTATCGAAAGTATTGTCTATGTAGGTATAGTATTGTGTATATTGGTGTAGTTTGTACTGTCTTATGTATGAGACCAGTCGCTTATGCAAGTCGGCCCTTAAACAAAGCTGAAAAAAATTACCCAACTATACAAAAGGAATTACTTGCGATAGTATGGGGAGTAAAATATTTTAGGCCATATCTCTTAGGTAAAAAGTCAAATGACGATAGCAAAAGATGGGAACCTACACCGCGGCGCTCGCGCATGGCAGGGTCACCATGAAGTGATTTATTGCGACTAACTTAAACTAAAATACAATGCATACCTTAAGCTACAGACACATATGTACATAAGACAGTACACACTACAATGTTAAAAGTATAGATGTGTATGACCACCTGTCAAAGAAAGCCCAATTAGCAAACAACAACTGTCCCCACACTTCCCAATATCTATTCGTTTCGAGCTCTCTGAAATAATGCCCAATTAGAGTGGCAACCACTTCTGTCTTTTCACACGCTCGAACATGGAACGGGCCGCACACATCTGGTTAATCGAATTTTGGACGCACCGCTGATGATTCGGAGTAACGTTGGAATTAATTGCTAAACTGTTTCACCTCATTTGTACTGTTAAGTGCCATTTGGTTCTGTTTGTATATTTAATGTTGCAGTTGTTGATCATCTACGAGATTATGAATTTAATTTTGTTTAAAATCTTCCCTTGGATTTTTGTTAGTTTATCTGCCTCGTCTGCCATTTGTTACACCTCTTATGAATCATTCAATATTGATATTGACGATTAAAAATACATTTTATGATATAATCGAACATTTCATAAAGTGTGCAAATCTACGATATAGCTACGAGAGATACATTGTTAATTAATGTCACTCATATAAAAACGGTACTTACAAATAAAAGGTATTTAGACTTATAAGAAAATGAACTGACGTACGTCAAATAGCGCTCAGCTCAGCGTCAAATAGGGCCGCCACACGAGGCACTGCGCTGCAGCGCCGCGCCTTCGTAGCAGCCCTCCGCCTCACTTTCTCGAAATGTGTTGGGCCATAACAACACTGGTGTCTTTTGAAGAGAAGTTTTGCAATCGGCTTAGAATGCTTTTCCAGTTTATTGCTCAGCTGATTTTAAAAATTCGTTGTCACGGACGGAACATTGCATGTTAAAATTTTGCGTATTTACATTTTTTACAATATTTCAGCATTCAGGATTATTTTCTGTGAGAGCGCAAGTGTATTTGATATGCAAGTGGAAATATAAATTTAGAAAATAATGTTTTTATTTATAATACAATTCTGCTAGGCCGTATCCAAGCAACTCCTGATTACAGGATTGTAATTTTTGCCAGCTCTCAAGTAGTAGTGTGCGGTTTTGATTTCCTAAGACATATGTACTTTCTAAGTGTTCTTTAGACCCCAAGCTGAGTAAAGGTGAAGGAAAATCTCTTGAGGAAACTTAGACATTAACTCTGAAATTGCCAATCCAAGCAAGCATGGTGATCAACGCTCATTCCTTCTCTGATAAAAAAAGGCCTGTGCCTAGCAGTAGGACAATGAATATGCTGCGGATGATTGATGATAGTGAATGTTATTCTATTGATTCATATATGATAAAAAAACTGCTGCTAAATGCATGATCATGATTCAAAAAAATCAAAAGAATTACTTGTTACAATACAAAACACAGCTCACAAAAACGATTTTTGCCATCTAAACGGTCTTAACACAACTACAAACCGTGGCAATCCTTCGAAGGAAATCCAATTATGACACATGAACTTCAAAAAGGACAGGTTGAACGTGGTCGGGATGTAATCGAACGGAAGTGTTGCAATATCCGAGAGCAAGCGGCTATTTCAGGACGACTGCACCCGTAATGCATTTCCGATCAGTGTAATGCTGTGATTAGCTATGATGAGTGTGCCAAGCGCTTTGCTCCAAAAGTGTAGTTTGAAATTGGAAGCGGATGTTTGAATAGGTAATTAAGGTTGGTGTGGGTAGTTTAGTTTACGTTGTTAAGGGCCTGTTTCACCACCTACGAATAAGTTCCAGTAAGTTTATTTAGTAGATAATTTCATACAAATTCTGTTTCATTTTTTAATTTATTCGGTAGATAGTGTCTACTCGGACATTGTGAAACTGGCCCAAAGTGACTATACTACTGACTATACGCAACGACTGCCAAAGATATTCAAATAATAGCTGCGACTCACCAATTTAATATACTTTACATAGGACTGAAAACCGACCCCAACAAAGCTCGGGTAAAAACTAGGCAGATTAACTATTATTCTTCAAACTACAATACCGCGGCCGAATATTTTTACTATTAATTCTCGCTTTGGTGTTTAATTGTCCATTTGTCATTGCACTCAATATCAAGACTTTAATTATTCTGTTATGTAAATATTCTTGGCTCATCTTGAAACAAAGTTTTTTTCAAGTTTTTTTTTTTTCATTTTCTTCCGTTTATTTTTTTACAATATCCATGCCAAAATTTTTGTTTGTTACAGTGAACAAAATGCTTCTTCTTTATTTAAAACTGGGCCACATTTCAAGATTAGAACGCTTAAATCGTTAGACCTCTTTGCATCGATAAGCTCTTCATATCGAGTTTCACTAACCTTGACCGTTTGACTTAAGTGTTTAGCTCATCCATCATCATCAGTACGCAAATGAGGGGAGTGTGCTCGGAATTATCATTTTACAGCCATTATTGTTGTGCCTGATAGTCGTGTTCATTAGTCTCTAGAGTACATAAATGAGTTGAATACTGGCATTGATTTTCAAAAACTAAAGATGCGCAATTGTTTCTTTAAATCGCAACGAAAAGTGTGGCCCTGATAGATTAAAGTAAATGCATAACCAAAAGCCTGCAGAATTAAAAATAATGTCTCGATTAGCTGCTCCGCATAAAATCTCCTTTTCCTTATTCTTTCTCCTTTCGGAAAAATTGTAAAAATTAAAATGTTGTGCAATGCGCGGCATTCTCAATTTGAAAATTTACAGATTGATATCACAACTTGCAATTAAGCTTGTTTAAAACTATATTATAAAGTAATACTGTAAATATAAATGACCGTTACTCGAATAGAAAAATATTTTAAGAGCATTCTTTTATGGTTCGCATTTTAAATTTCGCACCAACTGGCAGGTGGCTGTAATCATAGAACATGTGAATGCCCGAAGCGTTCACGAGTGCAAATAAAAAAATAAAACCTCCCATTTTGTTATGCAGCCATTGTTACAAAATTTAATGGCGTTTTGTAATACAACTAATTTGTTTCTCGATCCACCATAAATGTATTCCTACAAGCATTTTAAATGTAGGATTAAAAACGTGTATATACATATAACTAATACGGGGCTTACTGCACTTACAAGCGCTAGTCTGTATGATTTTATCATCGATTCGAGGAAACACGCCAAATATTATTATTATGTGAGCACATCAAGATTTTTGAAGCCTGAAATATACTGCGCTTCTATGTGCGGAAAACGAAACGACCGTCTTCGCACAAAAAAAACAGCTAGCCTGAAAATGCTCTGTATATAGACAAGTACGGTTACAAAATTTTATAAAGACTCTTGTGCTTTGTGATCTTTTGAATTAACTAATGTCTTTCTTTAAATAATTAAATTAATACATTCTATTTTGTCTCTTGAATCTGTTGATTGATTATAACGAATTAAAACATTGGGAAAAAATCTTCACATTTTTTCGTTTGTTATTCTTTGTAAGAACAATACAGTTATTTTTAAGTGAGCAAGGAAATAATTACACACTGCAATTTATATGAAGTATGTATTTATATTATTAATAATTATTATGCTACAAAATTAAAATAAACTGTTAATATTCGGAAGTCTGTGGAGAATTCGGTCAATGGTTTGTTAATGTTCATTATTTATTTATTCGAGGAAATCGAGGATTTCCCCGCGGAAGTAACGGACACCGTTGTTTAATATTGCTCTGTAGATTTTTAACCGAATTCCAAAAAAAGGAGGAGGTTCTGAATTCGGCCGGTATGTTTTTTTATGGATATACACCGATTACTCCGAGGTTTCTAGTTCGATTAGTGTAACTCTTTTTTTATGTCGTGTATTGATTCATATTAACGCTCAATTCTTCTCTGTGTGAGAGGAGGCCTGTGCCCAGCAGTGGGACGATGAAAAGGCTGATGATGATTGAATTATATTGTTCACCGATAAAAATATTGAAGGAAATGTTTCTTGACAGTCTTGGCTCTGTTTCCTAGAACAGAATGGTATATAGGTAATTGGGCATACAACAGGCTTATTTATAAGTGCAATTATTGCAAAGTATAATGATATAGACAAATTGCGAATTAAGTGATAATGTAAGCGTAAAAGAGGTTTTCAATAAACAAATAAAATAAATCCTTCTTGTTCACTCGTGTCCTTTCGTTGACTACAGTTTTCTATACGTCTTGTTAAACTTATCAACCACAATTTTAAAACTTGAAAAATATATTTTAAAAGCTCTAAAGCCTCGAGCCTTCGACACAAAAGCGGACTTTAAGCGTTTTATGTATCACACGCATCTTTGTACCTCCCATTACCTACTACAGTTTTTCTAAAGAATACCACAAAATAGAATAAAGAAGAGTGACAAAAATAATTCTTCTTCATTGGGAAGCAAGCTATCACGTACTTGGCATACTGAAAAATCGGACAGCTACCGACACATATAGCTTTACTAAAGAATACCACAAATTAAATATAATAAAGAAGAGTAACAAAAATAATTCTTCTTTACTGGGAAGAAAACTAACAGTACTTAGCATACTGAGAAATCGGACAGCTACCGACTTTATTCAAGGAACTTAATAACACTCACAATTTTGCAAGTCAAAGGAGAAGAAAAAAAATCGCAATCAAATGAAGAGTGCAGAAGATTTTGTCTCTGTGTGCGTCTGTAGGTACGTATGTGTGCTATAAATATTTACGAGACGATCACGGGGTTGATATTGGAAAATACTAAATTCTCCCGTTTTTGACTTGGAATGTTACGTTTCTCGGAAGGGTAATGTAATATTTAAATGGTGAAGTTATGCGAAGGTTGAGTCTTCCTCTCGGATTTTCTATTTCTTTGTGTGAAGTCAAATACATTCTTAAGGTTTATGACTGACAATATTGAGTTCAGTTTTTCCGCGATCTCTCTGAGGAGGTATATTTTGTTGCTTGTGCTGAAACTACTCTATCTCATGTCGTCCTAGTATTTATTGCTTTGTTTGTTTATAATCGGCTTATATGCTATTTCATATCTACACGTACTAATATTATAAAACTTATAGAGTTAGTGTTATTGACTGAACGAGCGAATCTCAGGAAATAATGGACTGGACTTAAAAATATATTTGTGTTTCATAGCCCATTCATCAAGGAAGACTATAGATATTAATAGATAGAAGTAGTTAGTGATTCGAATTGTCTCAGACCACTCAAAATATTGTCAACAATTGATTCATAGAATATATTTTAACTACTGCGCGAAGACATGGAAGAAAGAAACGATGGATGGATTGCGTGAAAGTTGATATGGCTAGAAAGAAGGTAACTTGTGAGATGACGGCAGATAGAAGAGCGTGGAAGACAAAAACATGCTGCGCCGACCCCAAATAAAACTTGTGATAAGGGCAGGAGGATGATGATACTGCGCGAAGACATAACAAATTACCAAGTTTTATTCCCTAAATTTTTACCTCGTGTTCATCATTCAAGCCTAAGTATAAAAATAAGTTGGGCTCCAGATACCTACAATAAATTTTCTAATTTTCCCACACAAAGTACTTCTGGAAATGAATTGTGCTCATAGTAGATCCCCAATGTAAACTTAGATGGATCAATTTTTATTATGAAATGGACCAAAACGCCTACACAATGTAGGCAAAGAAAATTGGTGAATTATTGTAACGGGAATATTTTTGTTCAAATATTTTTAACAAGAATAGCGCAAAATATAAATCTATGATAAAATAATCTAAAAGAAGAGAGCTTCTGACCAATATTGTGATGTGTGGGGCTTTTTTCCGTGGGGAATCATCAAGTGACCCCTCCAGCAGGCTTAGCATGGCAACCGTAGAAACCAGTTTTGTTTACCGGAGAATGACAGAAAAGTGACAGATTGACGTAAGATTTCTTTTGTCATTTTTTGAAGAAATTTTTCTTTTCTTCAATCGACATAAGTCTACAAGTGATTATATGCGAGTTGACAAGTCGCGCCATGCAAGGGGCAGAAGACACGTTGACATTGATTGAAAGAGCTTTTCGATAACTTGCCCAGAAGACTGGCCGCATGTCCACGTTGTATGGCAACGCTGATTCTTTGACCAAAGAATATGCTAGCCTGTTCACGCAGAGTATCGACAAGTTTTTGAGCTGTTTCTTAATAGCTATATTAATTAATATTAATTTTCTAAAACATGGTACATATAGAGAGCGGAATCAAGCAAAACGGAGGAACCTAGAACAAGATATTTCTGTGATGTCAAACACTCGCAAGCTATGTCAACTTGAGACGAAACGTTAGTTAATGTAAATATGAAACCAATTAAAGTTGGGTACTTAACTAATATTAATTACGAAGCGCTAGTTTGTATTGTACCACGATTTATGTAGCAAATATTAACTAACACCGCAAACAAGCCGTGTGGGTTAATTTTCATTGGTTTACCTTGTATTGTAATTAATATAATATTTGTTTAATTTTTATTTCAATATTTATCATATTATAATTATTTAAAACTTATTTACAAAAATGAAATGAAAATATTTATTAGCAGAGACATGGTAAATACAATAGGTGGTAAACAAATAAGTCCCTTAGCATACTTCACCTTCATTAGGTATGCGAAAATTTTACAGAAATAAAAGTTTAGACTCTACAATTAATAAATTCCCCCAATGTTTGAAAAATAACAGCTTCTATGTATAAAAGTGTTATGTATGTTTTTAATACGTATAAATCTAACACAGTTGCCAGTTACTGGTTAACCAGCAGCGTTTATAATAATAATAATACATTACATTTACAGGGATAATCGTCGGTTTTGTGTCACCATTACATAAATTAAAGTTGTCTCAAAAGGGCTTCAGCGTGCTGGCTTCGGCCCCACGTTTGCCTTCCAAAAATCCGGTACTCTGTAGTCCCGTGGTCTGGTAGAGACATACAAAATAATAAATTTATTTCAGACCATAAATCCATAGAAAAATATATTTTATACGTTAAATACAGACATATACATATATAAAAACAAATTATTTTAAATATGTAAATGACGCACGGCTGGTTATCCAGTGCCACACCATTGGACTGTCCATCCTGTCGGATATAGCCACAAAACTGTTGGTGCTGTCGCGCACTCGCCGCATCAGGGTTGCTATCCGTGTCCGCATAAGTGCGTAAAAATCTGGCACGCCATTCTCGGCGAACATCCCCGATGCACTGCAAAAGCGCGGCAGCCCCAACATTACTCTGAAGTCGTTATTATATTGGACTCGCAGAGCATTGTACGAGCTTTATAAAATGATAGGTGACAATAGGAAAAAGAAGAAGAAAATTTACTAACGCCTACATTATTTATATATAACAAACAACAAATTATGCAACTATTCAATCTAAATACATACAATTAACATAACTTAAAACTAATATAATAGTAATACTAAAAAAACCCTTATATACAAAAATATTGCGAGTTGTTAGGTGTCAAAGTACTCCTCCACATCGCTGTCATCCGGTAACGTAATTGGTAATAATAAATGGTAACGCCTACATAACATAATTTTAAATCGACAAACTGTCTTTGGAAATACTACTTCAGCTGAAATTCCCTCGTTCACCTTTATATCGAAACATTTCGCAAAACTGACGTAATAACCAGTCTTGTCGCATTTTGTTTCGGAATATTATAAGATAAATGTCATGTTGTAAAGGATGGAAGTTTTTATGTCTTTGGTGACATTGTTATTATCTAGCTGCGGAGAAACGGTGGTCATAGAAGATATTTATGTAATAGAGATCAATTTGACGACGTGAATAGGAAAAATGTAGGTATTAGTTTGTTAGATTCTTGCTCTCCATGGAAAGTACTGAAGATTAAAAAAAAAATGTTATAGTATTGTTTATATTAATGATATAATTTTATTATTGTAAGCCACCACTTCCAAGATCACACCAAGAGTTTCAGTAGACCAGCATATTCCCACATTTTGTACAATATTTCCTTTTTTTACAACGATTGTGCGATTCCCGCCATTCTCCACCTTTATCCTATATAAAGAATGAAATAAAATATAGCGGATTATTTGAAACACGACTAAATTTTACATAATAAATGTTATCTTCAAAAATTATCTAGTTTTGAATAAGATAATGACGGATGAAAGACTGAATATGGATCAGAATATTTTGTTTTCAAAAGAGGATTTATTTATAGAGGAAGTTGTGCTAGTAATATAAAAGATAAAAATATTTTCTTTTTAGCGCTCAATCGTGGAAAATACACATCTTTTCGCTCAAAACTTTTCAAAAATCTCACCTCTTAGAAACTTTTCTAAATCTCTCTCATGAAATTGGGAAGAAACTTCCACAACTTATGAACTATAAAATCAACTCACTTCACTATAAACCGCTGAAAATGAAAAAAAAAAAATACTTTAATAAACGTTATACGATATATTAAATTTAATAACGTAGAATTAAGAGCATCTTAACTTTTTCAGCGCACTTTGACGTCGTCTCAAAAACGGTTATCATTTTACGAACATGGATGCTCAATATAAAAATGTTTATATCGCAAATGAAACGCGTTTTAGATAAAAACCGTCGCTCTGCTTTGCGGTACGGAAATATAAGGAATGTTATGCATCATTGCAGACTGTTATTGTATTCGTTTTAGAAAGCCCCTTAAATATAATTATAAATTCAGACAAAAGAATAAAGGTCGCTTTAAGCCATTATGCACCAAAACCGAATATCGAAAAAGTAATGGATGAAACATTAAGAGAAAGGTAGGTATTATAACAAAAAGTTAAACAGACATTTGAAACGTATTCAAAACTAATAGGCACATTTTGAAAAATATTTTTTTGGGGTCTTGGGCATAAAGGTTTGAAGCAACCTATTTTTTTTTCTGACATATACTCGATATGATTATGTTGTGATTACATATTTATGAATAATAAAAAAAACACATAATATAGAGTTAAAAAAATCCAATACAAAATCAATTTTTAATATGTTTTAATTATTTTTAGTAATCCGAGCAAATTAAACGTTATTAATTTCATTAAATAGCATATTAGATAATATTATGTTTACATTTTCATTCATCAAAGTTAATTAATTAATAATGCCACATGAAACTGACTGTTAAAATTGTTCTAACCTGAAATTGGAAATTTAATAGCGAAATCTCATATTCATTGGTAATCCTAATTAAGTAGTTTGTTTATTTATCGTAGTAGATTTACATTGGTAAACGATTTCTTTCATGTAATTTATACACTAATTTTGTATAACATTTACTTGCTTGATTTTGATTGCAACTGTGTAAAATACATCTATTGAATAGAAATGAATCCGCATTTCCCTTAGTCATGCTATTACGCGTGAACGGCTGGACAAAATTAACTTTATTTTTGTTATATTAGTTCTTGACAGGAGAGGGTTAAAAACCTTCTGAATGAAGGAAAAAAAACATGGTCATCGTCATTCTGTCGGGTCACCTAGTTACGATTGAAAAACGTTAGAAATTGGTAATTAATTTGATAATATAAAAATCCCCACATTGTAGTCATAGAATAGACGTTGACAATATTTCATCGTGAATATGATGCAGAAACGAAACCTAACATAATCTATTCTTAAAAGAAAAAAATAATCATAATTATTTTAAAATTATTGACCACTGCACAGCCAAAAAAACAATTTGCACTAAAAGTAACTCTAGTTACAACAGGTAAATTACATTGCCGTGTTCTGATTGAGCAATAAAATCCAATCCTGTTACGAAGCAGTGTATTACTGAAACCATCACTTTTTATTGAGCATCGTAAAAAAATGTCTCTCACTTTATAGTTCAACCAGATTCTGTTAGTAGGACTCGCTGTTTTAAGTTATTGTGATTTTGAAACTTTGTATTGTTAACTAAATAGTATGGTAGGTAAGTAGCTTATGAAAATTACGGTACAGTTTAAACCTAAAAATTAAGCTTTAGGATTTTACTAGATAGTCTATTTTTCCATTCACTGCTGCAGGCTTAGCATGGCGATTCTATATCTATTCTGTTAAGTAAAGACAAAGCTCTTTCTGTCAATGTCAACATGTCTTATGCCCGAGCATGGCGCGACCTGTCAACTCGCATATTATATAATACCCGTAAACTTATTTCGATCGAAGAAAAGAAAAATTTCAATCTGTCACTTTTCTGTCATTATGTCCATTTTCCGGTAGACAAAACGTGTTTCTATGGTTGTCATGCTAAGCCTGGGTAACGTACCCTAAGTAGATAAGTAGTTGTAGAACCAACCAAGATTTGAAACTTATTTCAATTAATTTTGTATGACAACATTTTTGTATAAGACCAAACTGCCTAAGTCACCGGAGAACGGCAAGTCATGTGAAGATTGGCATGTGAAAAATTATGGGCAGTTTACTGGGACACTCGGACGATTTTAATCAACAGTCCTGAAATTGGTGTCAAAAGATAGGTGGAAAATAACATAACTATCAAAACGAATTACTAAATTGTTCCAAAGAAAAATATCTTGAATATTTTGGCAGGCCTCTTTAAATCACGAGATTGCGTTCCTATGATTAATAATAATAATATGTATTCACATACATACAATATTATGTATTGACATGTTGCTACGCATGTTTCAAACAATAGAATTGTTCGACGATAAAAGCCTGTTACGCAAGCAAGGCTTTAAAATAAGGTTTGTATGTGGAAGGCTGTCTTCGTATTTTCTATAGTTATTTTCTTTTCCTTTATTTATCTTGCTTTAATCAAAATTCAGCTTTGTTTGTTTGCATACTTCATAGTTCCGTAATTGGCATGACAATTGGAATTTATTAGAGATCTTTTGGTGGGATATCATCAACAGCTGGAGGGAGGGTCAGACTTTTACTGACTTAACCCACCTTTGTTCTTTCTGAAAGTCTCTGTGTGCCTGGGCCGCGGTAACTTGCGAACGATCGCTGCTGCTTATTTGCTATTTGCTTAGCTACTTATTGATATTTATGCAAATAAATATTAAATGTAAAGAAAAATTACCGATATGTACTGTAATATGTATATAACAATGTCTTATAACAACTCGACGTAATCTACGTTGAATCTCTCTTCGCAGTTTTCCAGTATCATGCACACTGTGCATAATAGAAACACGCCTTGAAAGCAATAAATCCTTACGTAAACAATTCGTATCACTTGCTGCGAAGTAGATGCCCAATGGGCTGAAAGAATGCGGTGGAAGTAGAAAAATAGTCGGATTATTCTAGTTTTATTCAAATGGTTGATATATGTATCTTTTTAACCTTTTGACCGTCCCAGTCACGTATAGATGAGGAGCCAAAAAGTGCCCAGCATGCCACGGGTACGACTACATGACAGACTTTTAAAGTTCAAAATTTGTAGTTAGTTTTAATTGATGTAATTTTGATCTTTCTGATCTGATCTGAATAGCTTGTCGCTTAGGGCACGCCTTTCTTTTTTTGATGTGGCGGTCAAAGGGTCAAAAGTTCTCAAAAACTGTACTACTACCTGCTTCTTTTCATTTAATCTTCAGTAATAAATGATGAAGAAATAGGTAGTTGACCCCACACCGACCAATCATCTCAAGAAACAAAAAAGTAATTTGTCATGGATAGATACGAGACATTTTCAGGTATTCACTTCTAAATACCAATAAAGCTGTGACTAAAGCATTCCCCACGCTATCCATTACAGTCTCTTTGTTTGTGTTCCTTCTTTCAGTTAGAAAAAAACAAGCAATAAAAACTACAAAAGCGATACATAACTTGGAGCAATAAAAATCGAGCCGTTCTCGCCCAATGGACCGAAAACTTGTTTTGTAGAAAAAAGAGCCAAGTTCCAGATTTTCCTCCGGCGTTTAAAAGGCGCAAACTATATTCATAATATTTTCACGGTTTATTTTTCTCATTAGCTGGGAATTCGATTTTCCAATTGGCACCTCGTTTACAAGCTCGAAATTCGTTCGTGTTTGAAGCAATTTCTATAGAGTAATGGAACCTGACAGGATCGATTTGTTTTGGAACTTGTAGGTACGGCTTTTATAAATGGCTGTTTGCTTATTGGTGGATTGACAATGAAAAAATGAAAAGCTATACAACAAAATTTGTTTGTATGCTGATTTAGGTGATGGCATTTAAATGTTACCTTGATGTCCTCATGATGAAAAGTGTGTGCAAGTTCGATGTCGGGTAGCTGAGTAACAGCCGCACGCGTCTATAGATAATGAGGTAGAACAACGCTTGGCGTGATCAGTCCATGGACAGTTCACTGTCTTACCATAATGAGTTCCCAAATGAAGGTACGTTAAATTGGTGTGTCTCAACTGTTATTTCAACATCTTTGAAAATCGGTAAAGTTAGCCAAAAACCAGTCGACCACCAAGGGCTATTGCCCAAATAGCTGGATTGAGGAAATCAGATAGGCAGGCGCTTCATATAAAACACAGGTATTTAGCAGCATCTGATTAGACTGGTTGTGTACATGATGAAGTTCGAAACCTATGCTCTAATGCCAATTTTGGGTCTTGCAAAAGGGCTTTGCTCTAATTTTACGGATGAAAGAATACTGCGTGAAAAGACCAAAATGAGTTATATAAACAAATCAAATAACGTCAAGAAACAAATATTGATAATAATCTTGTAAGGTACTGTTTAACGTCAGATCAATTTCCCAAAATAAACAGTTCTAATTCAAAGCGCCAATTAATGACTACATCAGAACAATCATAATTCTAAAGAGCTGTGAGTACCCACTTCAATCGTCCCTTATTGCCGCACCGTTCAAATGTTAATGAAGCAACTATTATATTGATGTTCATTATAATTGCTTCAGAGACAGTTCCTTGTTCGATTTCTATTTATTTTGTTTTCAAATGATTAGTAGAACAAAGTACTTAGTTAATATTTATCTTTGTTTTCTTATTGTCACTTAAAATAATTGTTTAATAAAAATAAATACAACATTAAATCAAGAACGTCGAAGCCGGGGGCCTAGACTCCGCTATTTTACTAGACAAAGGGCCTGTTTCACCACCTACGAAAAAGTTCCAGTTAGTTTATTTGGTAGATAATTTCATACAAATTCTGATCCACTTTTGAATGTATTCGGTAGATAGTGGCTATTCGGACATCGTGAAAATCTACCTTAATAAATTACAATAAAACTTAAACTCCAAACACAGTGTATAATTATTTATTTAATTGTATGTAACTTCAACAAAATTCTTCTTCTAATCTTCTATTTTCACCTAGTTGAAACGTTGACAAAAAAAGAATACTTGGGAAGGTAAAATTTTTCTCCTCACAAAATTACTTCCACTGTGGTTTTTCAAAATCAAAGTAAGAAAGAAGCCTTCGTGGTATTAAAGGCTTGCTTCCTAAGACCGGCCACCCGTGAGCGCGGCAAAGTGCTTGGAACGTCGAGAAATATGAAATGTTCTAAACATAAATGCAAGTCTGCAGTATATTTTATAAAAGTATTTCTTTTTTTTTTGAATTTTGAATTTTTGTTTTGGACTGCTTATGGCTAAGTGACGTTTATAGCTTTTTTTGAGATGCACAAAATAATATATTATGACAAAGCGCTGACATAAACCTTTTCATTGAAATAAATGATTTTCTTGCTAGCTATTTTTCTGAAAAGGGAAAAATAAAAAAATCTATTGAACTTATAAACATAACATGTTCAGATATATTGGTTACTCCTGAAATATTAATTCACTTTTAAAATGAACCAACGTGTATAATTTGTGTAAAGCTTTATTTTATTTGTGTGATGTTTTTCCTGAGATTAAAATAACTCATAACGAATCTATTGACAATCAGAAGACAGGATTCAAAATTTCAAACTTCACAGAAATCATCATCTCCTGAGCTTTTTCCCAACTATGTTAGGGTCGGCTTCCAGTCTTACCGGATTCAGCTGAGTACCAGTCTTTTACAAGGAGCGACTGCCTATCTGACCTCCTCGCTCCTCTTCGTTAGACTAGCGTCAGACTTACTGGCTTCTTACTGATCACCCGTAACGACTGCCAAGGATGTTCAATGTCAGCCGGGACCTACAGTTTAACGTGCCATCCGAAACACAAACTTCATAGAAAATCATGTATTTCAAAACAAGTCAGACACTTGAACTTATTTATCATTTATTTTACCAAAAGCTGTCTGTGAACAATAAATGTTTTTACGATCACCGGATATTTTGAGCCCTATGAAGTCAATAGTGACGTGTACAATCCAGCGTTTAAGAAAATATATTTTTCCTATCGCCGAAGTTTATGAACACCGGCAAGTTGCGATCCATAAATCATAAGTACCAAATGGTAATTGATTTGGAAACTTTCAGGTACTTTTGGTACCAATAAACTAAAAGTGTCGTTCCAACCGCCATCTTAGTTTTAAACAGCTTTACTATATACATTGAGAAGTTCGCTTTGAGTAGGGTGTCCCCGATCGTGTTTGAAGTGGGACTGTCCCGTATCTGTCAGTGGTAACTTTTCTTTTATCGAGTTTCTTTTTATTGATGCCTATCCAGTTGGAGTGAGATTTCTTCGTTACTTTCTTTTCATTTTGCAAAGTTTGTCCTTTACTTGAGAGTTGGTCGAATTTACATGAGTGCTATGTATTCTTTCTTGTTGTAATATAATTTGCTCTGGGCAAATGTTGTTGATATGTATATTTTATAGCTAAAGAAGTAACTTGGTAACTAAATTAACGATTCTATTTAGTTTTATAACTATTAGTATGTGATGTGGTTTTTTTAAGGGTTTAATTTCAACTTGTTTATTTATTCATTGGTTTTTAATGTTAATTAATTGCATACTTAAGTTCCTACGAAGCACAACGTCTAATATCTTTTAATATTTCTTCTGTTTTAAACTATTTTTATTTTCTATGCGTTTTCAATTACGCAAATAAAAATATTTCCTTTCTTTCTTTTTATTGTTGTAACTCAATTACGGAAAAGCCTATAAAATATATTTCATTATCATGGTGTCCCTACGCAACGATCACCAGTACACACAGCGCTAATTAGTTAACTAAAGTTGGCTAATAGCTTTGCTAATTTTCACACTCCCTGAAATTTTGCACATACATTATAAACCCTTTGTAACTCAATATAGTGAATTGTGAAACCGTTCAGGTGATATTTAACTGGGCCATTTGCAAGAGAGAAGTTTTGATAAGGAGGGAGTTTTACGAGCTTATTGACAATATTTTGAAAGCCTGATGAGTCGTGGTGGCCTAGCGGATAAAGAGCCAACCTCTCAAGTATGAGGGCGTGGGTTCGATTCCAGGTCAGGCAAGTACCAATGCAACTTTTCTATGTTTGTATGTACTTTCTAAGTATATCTTGGACACCAATGACTGTGTTTCGGATGGCACGTTAAACTGTAGGTCCCGGCTGTCATTGAACATCCTTGGCAGTCGT
This sequence comes from Heliothis peltigera, assembly GCA_958496145.1. Taxonomy (NCBI): domain Eukaryota; kingdom Metazoa; phylum Arthropoda; class Insecta; order Lepidoptera; family Noctuidae; genus Heliothis; species Heliothis peltigera. Next base: position 7,252,958 of record OY292337.1, read on the forward strand.
TACGGGTAGTCAGAAGCCAGTAAGTCTGACGCCAGTCTAACCAAGGGGTATTGGGTTGCCTAGGTAACTGGGTAGAGGAGTTCAGATAGGCAGTCGCTCCTTGTAAAACACTGGTTTTCAGCCGAAACCGGTTAGACTGGAAGCCGACCTCAACATATGTAGTTGGGAAAAGGCTCGGGAGATGATGATTTTGAAAGCCTGATTACTTAACATTGAATATCTAGAAAAAATCGTTTGAAAAATTGAATTTGATATTATTTGCTTTTACAAATGGTCGTAGTGGTTCCTTCTTTGGTAAATCTAATAGCAGTTTGAAATAAAAATTTATGGATCAAACATTTACTGCTGACACATGGATATAGATATATCTAATCGCACCAATTAAAGAAAGGATCGTTGTAAAATTTTGTCTAAGTAAGCATATTTTTTAGAATCTTTCTCCTAACAATTCCTACATTAAATATCTTACACTAGTAATTTTTCGGGGTTTCTGTAATTTTTTTCCCCTACCCTGATAAAACATAGCCTATGTTGACGGGGGATATAGTGTAGCTTCCTAACAGTGAAAGATTTTTTCAAAACGGTCTAGAAGTTTCGGCGCCAAACAAGCAATCAAACCTCTCCTCTTTATAATATCTACTCTTAAAACTGAATTTGAATAATAAAAAATAAAGACATAACATTGTATTTAAAAAGACATAATTTACATATTATGTGTGATATTAGGAGCTAAGTACTTCTCCACATCGCTATCATCCGGAATCGTACCCAGAAGACTGCATTGCCAGTTATGTCATAGCTAATTAGTTTTCAAGTTAACTAATTACTCGATTAATTTCCACAGGAAGCTCATAACTCGTACGTCGTTGATGATTTCATTGCACAGGCTTATTGCTTGCACTTAATCAAAGGTATCAATGTGACATTGGAAGCAGAAGATAGTTTGGAAAAATTGACTTTACTTTTTTTTGGCGTGATATTTTCTGCCGTGCCATAGACGCATTTTGAATCGGGGCGAATAAGAATAAATGTACATAATATGTTCATTATTGTACTAAATCAAATAAAAATAGTACTTGAAGGATCCGCGAGATATTTAATGAAATCAGTGGCGAGGCCAGAAAGCGTGCTTCCCAGCCTACACTGCAACAATTAGAATATTCCTATAGACTTCGATTCAAAATGCGTCTATGGCGGGGTCAGAGAGCACCACGCTTTTTATGTTGGTTCAAAGAACCGTCAAGTGGGAATTGTACTAGCGTATTGAGGGTTAACCTTTAATGGATACAAATTACTCCTGTGACTAATAGATAAAATCTACGAAAACTGCAAATAAGTTTATAATTGCCGAAACTATCACCTCTGTATATATGTATATTTACGATAAACTCAAAAACTGCTAAACACACTCAAAAAGTACGTTAATTAATAGATTATTATGATATCGATTCATGAAGAAGATTTAGGTATATAATATACTCATGTAAAGCCAGGGTGGGTCGTTGCAGATAAAACTTCGTTAACCCTCGGTTAATTTTCGCAGGACCTCGTAACTCATACGCTGGTCGCTGATTACGTTTCCATATCAAGCTTAGTATAATATACGGGTATTATTTTTAAATTTACTGCCAGCCTGCACGTAAGGAGGTTATCATTTTCAGAAAATAGGTTTTAATATTATTTATTTTTAATTTATAACGTATTGTATAATAATAGGTATTATACTTAATTGTGTGAAATAAAGATGATATTGCGTTGCTACCGAAAAAAACACATTTAAAGCCCTTACTCTAGGATAAATATAATTTTACATAAAGTGCGGTTTTTAGGGTTCCGTACCCAAAGGGTAAAACGGAACCCTAAAAACCGCACTTTATGTAAAATTATATTTATCCTAGAGTAAGGGCTTTAAATGTGTTTTTTTCGGTAGCAACGCAATATCATCTTTATTTCACACAATTAAGTATAATACCTATTATTATACAATACGTTATAAATTAAAAATAAATAATATTAAAACCTATTTTCTGAAAATGATAACCTCCTTACGTGCAGGCTGGCAGTAAATTTAAAAATAATACCCGTATATTATACTAAGCTTGATATGGAAACGTAATCAGCGACCAGCGTATGAGTTACGAGGTCCTGCGAAAATTAACCGAGGGTTAACGAAGTTTTATCTGCAACGACCCACCCTGGCTTTACATGAGTATATTATATACCTAAATCTTCTTCATGAATCGATATCATAATAATCTATTAATTAACGTACTTTTTGAGTGTGTTTAGCAGTTTTTGAGTTTATCGTAAATATACATATATACAGAGGTGATAGTTTCGGCAATTATAAACTTATTTGCAGTTTTCGTAGATTTTATCTATTAGTCACAGGAGTAATTTGTATCCATTAAAGGTTAACCCTCAATACGCTAGTACAATTCCCACTTGACGGTTCTTTGAACCAACATAAAAAGCGTGGTGCTCTCTGACCCCGCCATAGACGCATTTTGAATCGAAGTCTATAGGAATATTCTAATTGTTGCAGTGTAGGCTGGGAAGCACGCTTTCTGGCCTCGCCACTGATTTCATTAAATATCTCGCGGATCCTTCAAGTACTATTTTTATTTGATTTAGTACAATAATGAACATATTATGTACATTTATTCTTATTCGCCCCGATTCAAAATGCGTCTATGGCACGGCAGAAAATATCACGCCAAAAAAAAGTAAAGTCAATTTTTCCAAACTATCTTCTGCTTCCAATGTCACATTGATACCTTTGATTAAGTGCAAGCAATAAGCCTGTGCAATGAAATCATCAACGACGTACGAGTTATGAGCTTCCTGTGGAAATTAATCGAGTAATTAGTTAACTTGAAAACTAATTAGCTATGACATAACTGGCAATGCAGTCTTCTGGGTACGATTCCGGATGATAGCGATGTGGAGAAGTACTTAGCTCCTAATATCACACATAATATGTAAATTATGTCTTTTTAAATACAATGTTATGTCTTTATTTTTTATTATTCAAATTCAGTTTTAAGAGTAGATATTATAAAGAGGAGAGGTTTGATTGCTTGTTTGGCGCCGAAACTTCTAGACCGTTTTGAAAAAATCTTTCACTGTTAGGAAGCTACACTATATCCCCCGTCAACATAGGCTATGTTTTATCAGGGTAGGGGAAAAAAATTACAGAAACCCCGAAAAATTACTAGTGTAAGATATTTAATGTAGGAATTGTTAGGAGAAAGATTCTAAAAAATATGCTTACTTAGACAAAATTTTACAACGATCCTTTCTTTAATTGGTGCGATTAGATATATCTATATCCATGTGTCAGCAGTAAATGTTTGATCCATAAATTTTTATTTCAAACTGCTATTAGATTTACCAAAGAAGGAACCACTACGACCATTTGTAAAAGCAAATAATATCAAATTCAATTTTTCAAACGATTTTTTCTAGATATTCAATGTTAAGTAATCAGGCTTTCAAAATCATCATCTCCCGAGCCTTTTCCCAACTACATATGTTGAGGTCGGCTTCCAGTCTAACCGGTTTCGGCTGAAAACCAGTGTTTTACAAGGAGCGACTGCCTATCTGAACTCCTCTACCCAGTTACCTAGGCAACCCAATACCCCTTGGTTAGACTGGCGTCAGACTTACTGGCTTCTGACTACCCGTAACGACTGCCAAGGATGTTCAATGACAGCCGGGACCTACAGTTTAACGTGCCATCCGAAACACAGTCATTGGTGTCCAAGATATACTTAGAAAGTACATACAAACATAGAAAAGTTGCATTGGTACTTGCCTGACCTGGAATCGAACCCACGCCCTCATACTTGAGAGGTTGGCTCTTTATCCGCTAGGCCACCACGACTCATCAGGCTTTCAAAATATTGTCAATAAGCTCGTAAAACTCCCTCCTTATCAAAACTTCTCTCTTGCAAATGGCCCAGTTAAATATCACCTGAACGGTTTCACAATTCACTATATTGAGTTACAAAGGGTTTATAATGTATGTGCAAAATTTCAGGGAGTGTGAAAATTAGCAAAGCTATTAGCCAACTTTAGTTAACTAATTAGCGCTGTGTGTACTGGTGATCGTTGCGTAGGGACACCATGATAATGAAATATATTTTATAGGCTTTTCCGTAATTGAGTTACAACAATAAAAAGAAAGAAAGGAAATATTTTTATTTGCGTAATTGAAAACGCATAGAAAATAAAAATATTATTTATTTTTAATTTATAACGTATTGTATAATAATAGGTATTATACTTAATTGTGTGAAATAAAGATGATATTGCGTTGCTACCGAAAAAAACACATTTAAAGCCCTTACTCTAGGATAAATATAATTTTACATAAAGTGCGGTTTTTAGGGTTCCGTACCCAAAGGGTAAAACGGAACCCTATTGTTTGCGCTCCTCTGTCCGTCCGTCCGTCCGTCCGTCCGTCTGTCGCCAGGCTGTATCTCATGAACCGTGATAGTTAGAGAGTTGAAATTTTCACAGATGATGTATTTCTGTTGCCGCTATAACAACAAATACTGAAAACTAGAATAAAATAAATATTTTGGGGGGCTCCCGTACAACAAACGTGATTTTTTTGTTCATTTTTGCTCGATATCGATAACGGCAACAGGTAGATGCTTGAAATATTCACAGAATATGGAATGTATTACTTACTTTAAAAATAAGTAATTTTATTAAAATTAAATTAATATTTGAGGGGGGGCTCCCATACAACAAACATGATTTTTTGCTCGTTTTATAAATAATGGTACAGAACCCTTCGTGCGCGAGTCCGACTCGCACTTGGCCGGTTTTTTAGAATAATTATGATAAGAAACAAACACCAAATCTATGCACCTTCTACATGCACCCTTATATTAAAAAAAGGAACTATAGTATAGTCACTTGTTCTCTTTGTGTTCATTAAATGACTGATGTTTAAATAACTTTCATGAAAACCGCGCATAATGTGGAAATTTGATGAAATGCTTTGAGAAGAGAATTGAAAATTGTGTTGCTTTCAGTAACGTAGTGGTTACGTGTCGGTACAGAACGTTCGAAATAACTGCTCTTTATGTAAATAATTTGGCTGCGTAGTAGCATTTTTATGAACAAAATTGTTTAATTCCTTAAAATTCTACTGAGCGTCCAAATAGTTCTTTTGTGCTGAGAATCGAAGAAGAAAATTATGGATATCTCTTTCATGCCATAGATGACGTAAAACCTGTTAGACCAGAAGAAAGAACCCAGCCGAGGTTACGGGCTGTTCGCAAGAGTTACCGTGGCCTGGCACTCAGCGACCTCGATACTCAATACTCAAGATAGATTGGAAAAAATAACTTAAAGGATACAATATGGACCCTGTCGGGTACACAAAAATATTAGGAGAGAGTAAGGGGGCTTAGTAGCAATTTAATCAAAACAATAGTACCTATTATAACCAGACGGAAATAGTGGGTTTAGTCAGTAAGAGTCTGACACTCCTCTAGTTGCACCCTTAGCGGTAGGGGTCATTTGATGATTTAAATACCAAAAAAGCAGCAAGAACCCAACTTTGGTGGATACTTTTTATTAGGTTTCAATATAGTCTTCTTTTTATTAGATTGGGACACATTCTAAAATCGTAAGACAAAATCCACACAATACCAGTAGTAAGTTTTATAAAAATTTACGATTGTATCTGAATACCAGAAATCTAGATGTTTTATTGAAATCCCCAGCATATTTCACGAGAGTAGACATTTCATTCTAGGTACAAACTAGATTTTTCACCTAGCAAAAACTTTTTGGCCGTAAAATGTGGGACCACGTTATAATAAATGAGATTGCGGGCGCCAAGTCATACATAATTTAGCACACAAAACTCATATTGTGGCGTTCCATTTCACCTGTTCAGTTAGCCGTGGACATTTCTTAACTAATTAGTTTGTTACAAAGAAATATGCTGCTATTAAAACAAAATTAGGTTACATTTCGTAAGTTCATAAGTTCTTCAGTAAAGTTATGCATATAATAATATTTAAAGGGAGTTAATTTAAGCAACAAGGCATGAAAGAATACATAATGGAATTTTATTGTATTACTTATTCTCAACGTCCATCATATTTTCAAACAAAACATGCTAAAGGTATCCACCACACAGAACATAAAACAAAGACCAACCAAATATTATATTTTACCAAATAGGTATTACATTGCATTTCAACAATATTGCACCAATTATTTCAAGTTTTCAAAAATAAGGCTTTGCAAATGACACCATTATCCTAGAAAATGAAAAATGCCATAATTATAAAAACTAAGAATATAACGTATATATTTTTTTAAATAGCCATTCGATGCAAAAAATACCTATTTCAAATATCGAACTCAAAAAACTCAATGAAAAAAATGACGAACGAAAATAGAAACCATATTGGGTATTCCATCATTCCTCAGGTCATAGTCAACAAGACCTCACTAAAATAATTTCACAGAATGACCATTGCAGAGGCTGTTTGAACTGTGGGACCATCAATCATCTTATATGCCATTCGTAGAACACCCTGTGTTATCCGTCATTTTGACAGCCCGCCGTGCATAGGTATTACGAATTCTAGATTTAGGTCAGGCCGGTGCTGAAAAATTGCTATAAAACTTTTTTTTTTGGACTTTATTTAAAAAAAATGTTCTTTTTTCTTTTTTTTTGGAATGTTATGTGAGTGAGCACGCTTTTATAAAAAATCAATTTGTTTTTTTGGAAAATATTTTTGATAGCTTTTGTGGTTTTAAACATTGACCCGATAAAAACTTTCAGTGTTATTAAATTATTATTTTTTTTTTATTTGCGTAAGATGATTTTGTATACCTACGTATAAGCGGAAATAATTCAGAATTTCTTATGCGTATTAGATAGAAAAACTGAACGGATAATAATGTATTAGGTAAAGCATCCAAAAATTAAAGTTGATTTGTTGCGTTTAGCTCTGTCTTGTTATAAGCAAATGTGGACATTAATTTAATAATGTCTAACCGTAAAACACTGTTTAGCTCAAACACGTTCATAGTATTTGAATATGTCTCTATACGAATAATAACTCCGAAGTCCGTTTGTGTAAAATACATGCAATAACAACAAAAGAATCCCGGTTAACCAATATTTTCTCATTAATATCGGCTACAAGTACAAAAATAGCCACAGCCACGAAGAATAGATTAGCTTGTCAGCGCTGCAGCGCGTTGCCCGCCCCAGGTTGCTCCCAGCTAATTAAGTACGTACCTACCTTTACTTGCTGCAGCGATTTACATTCTGCGGTCAACAACACTAGAAGACTCTTCTGTTATTTAATTAATGAGTCTTGAGGTTTTAGTACCTACAGCTATTGTTTTAAGAGCGCTTTTATTGTAGGTAGGGGATATTTTCGCGCCTATACGCTTGAGACTTCCAGAGTAGATAAAAACATATTTATAGAGTAGTTCCAGGATAAATTTTTCGTAAGTTTTTGTATCCATAGTTCTTAATCCATCCATAGTTATTAATTATTTGCAATCGCGATGCCCATACGAAAGTGAGAAAGCAATAAAAAAATATTTCGTTGTTTAGACTATAATACTGAGTATTTAATTTATGACTTTGACTGAGGGTACCGACCCTAATACAGGGCGGCAAAAAATGGACCATTCAATATCATATCTTAGTAATAGGTAATCTGAGGTTTGTAGGTTTTGCTTGAAGGTGATAAACTCTGAAACTGCTAAATCAATTTGAAAAAATCTTTCAGTATCCAATAGCCCATCTAATGAGAAAGGCTATGGTTTATTTTTTACTAGCTTCCGCCAGCGGTTTCACCCGCTTTCTGAGGGAAGTACTTTCCATACCCGGATAAAAAGTAGCCTATATGTTATTCTGATGTATAAGCTATATTGTGGTAAAGTTTCATTCAAATCCATTCAGTAGTTTTTACGTGAAAGAGTAACAAACATCCATACATCCATACTTACAAACTTTCGCCTTTATAATAGTATATTTTTTTTATATGAGTGCAAGGAGCAGTTCCTACGGGACGCGGGGAAAACCGCTAACAGAAGCTAGTAAAAATATACATAATAGAACATACCACCCAAAACCATCCTTCATGCTGTCAACTTTGCCTCCCGCACCATTTTTAAATAGGTACCATCTTAATACCCCAAAACCTCAATATATTTCCAAAGACACTCTATCACGAAGCAAGTCAGTACAAACAATAAAAAAATATCTCCGAATCTTTCGATTTTCTTGATCACGTTCCACACCAGCTGAGTTTCAATTCAACGCTATATTGTTTAGCCAAGGAGATTGAACGAAATCAAATGTATCGGTTGGTCGAGAAAGATATAGTTCGGTAGAAATAAGTGAAGTTTGCGAGCGAAAATGTGGATCCATTCATTCAAATTGAAAGTCGTGAATGAAAGTTTTGTGTAGTTGGCAGTAGATTAGTTTCATATTTGGAAACAAACAGATATATAATACAACCAGGGAATAAAACCTGGAAATTTTTTATCAGTAGTAATTGAACACTTAGCAGTGGCAATGCCGTGCCCATGATATAACATTAAAATAGAAAAAAAAAATGCAAAAAAAAAAAACTTAAAGGACATTTATTACATGAAGTGCGTTTATAACACAATAAAAAGAACTACATAAAATAGTACTCATGCACTCAACTTATCATTTAGTCTTATTTTGTTCTTACACTGAAATATTTTCTCAAATTATAATATTAGCCACGTAATCAGCCTTTTCATTGTCCAAAGCTGGGCACAGACTTCTTGCACACAGAGAAGAATTGTTCGTTATTTTAAGTGAATGTTGATAAACATAACATTAGAAAATAAAATTTTTGCGAAGACATGTACGAAACATACAATCTTTCCTGACAAGTAACAGTAAAACGAAAATATATGGCCAAGCATGAGCTACGGCGGATATAAAACTTGCATCATTTTAAAACGTCAGAAGATACCACATTTGCTATATATTTTTGCTCAGAAGTGGCACCGAATATCCATAGCAACAAACTATCTACAAGTTTTTATAAGACATAAATATAATTAATGAAGATAATATAATGTAACAAAGTAAAAAACGTGGTGATTAACGCTCAATCTTTCTCTGTGTGAAAGGAGAACTGTGCCCAGCAATGGGACAATAAAAAGGCCGATGTTGATGATAATAATGGCGTCCAGATCGATCGTCGGCCGTAGCACCCGTTTTCTGTAAGTAGATCAACTAGCTGTCCGGGACATATTATAGTACACAAAGATTTGCACAGACACAGATACACCCTCTATTCCCTCACTCTCATAGTTCGATGGGACGGCAATCCGACACGATCGGAGAAAGATCAGGCGCAGGACTGACAGTTACGTGCTCTCCGATGCACGGGTGAATCGCTAATAACGGTAATAATATATTTATTTTTCCTTAACCGCCGCATATTTCAATATACCCTCTTATACGTGAGGCTCATTAACCTACTGATGGTCTGTATAATGGACTATATAGATAAAGTAAATGAGTCTGCTTTCAAACAGCAATAACACCTTTCTGGTACCCATAAAAGTAAAAGCCAGCAAATAAAAAATCTCATACACATGGTCACATTAAGTCGTCATTATCGCGATTATTATGGAGTCTATAGCTGGCAATAAGTATAATATATTATATATTTAGTTTTAATTAAATTATATATTTATATTATAATTCGTGGTGGCCTAAAGGTTAAAGCAACGGCTTCTCAAGTAAGAGTGCGCGTATTTGATTCGATGTCAGCATTTCTGAATTGAGTGTACTTTTTAAGTACATCTTGGATACCAATGACTGCTGCTGAAAGATGAAGAAAAACATCTCGAGGTAACCATGACTTTAATGTCTGAATTTAGTGTTGATCAACGCTCAATTCTTCTGTGTGAGAACGCCAAAAGCCTGTGCCTAGCAGTGGGACGATAAAAAGGCTGATAAATATTATAAACTACGTCTGCAAGTCTTTAACTGCCTTGCTTTTGTCTTCGTACCTTCTGTAGTTACCGAATATCTCATTTATTATTTCATAAAGAGAATAAGCACGTTTTCGTCGTAGGAAACTTTGAAACGACTGTCCTGGAAACCTTAATACGTAATGAGTGCCAGCAATGAGGCGGAATAGCAAAGTATGAAGTAAAATGATTCATCTTGATTTCAGACCTCTTTAATGATTTTGGACAAAAAAAAATGATCTTTTAATATTTGCTACCCGAAAAATAACTGTTAAAGTTAAAAAAGAAAGTCGAAAAGTTTTGTCTGTTTTCCATTTTTTTATTTATGTGCACGTAAAATCAGTTCAGAAGCGATTTGAACAAATCGGTTAGAGCCTGAATAAATACTAACCAAGAAGAGAGTTCTTTAACAATTTATGGCTAATCCAATAGCAATCCTTAAGGGCGCGTGTTCCAAAAGCTGGCAACGTCGCAAATAGCTGTCAGATATTTACATATTTTAATTAATTTCTCAATTTAATTTTATGAAAATATAAAATAATGCTCTGTAGTGCACTAAGAAAGTTAATAGAGAATGCAATTATTAATATCGTAACACCGAATATATAGTTTTATAGGTAAAAAACGTATTTGGAAACTTTCCAAGTGCTTTTTTTACAACCAAAACGTTTAAAACATCAAATTTAGTGTTTTAATTGGAATTCCTATTCAAGTTTTCAGTGCACTACAGAGCCATATGTCTTACTTTCATATAGTAAATTGGCCAAATTAATTAAAACGTGTAAATATTTGACAGCTATTTGCGACGTTGCCAACTTTCGGTACACGCGCTCTTAAATTAAAATTTCTGCATTTAACTGCTCAATCCCTCTTCGATCAAGACAGGCCATATTGCCCAGCTTCCTAAATGTCAATGACCTGACTAATAGCCGTCCCTGTAGTTCATGAATTGTGTAGAGATTTCGGGTTTATTTGAGTGATACGATTGTTAACAGTTATAAAATAGATTTAATCACTGGACCAAAGGTTGTCAAACAAAGGAGCGAGGGAGCACACGCGATGGCCGCTAATCGTGTACTAATCGTTCATGCAATTTAAATTTGTAAAGTAAAATGATGACTGCACAAAATTAATTCAACGTGTTCGGTTTCACCGTACATGCTCCCGGGCCAAAAAGATACATTTTATTCATCTTCTATTTGGAACAAGTATCGTAAAAAAATATTCATTATAATGTAATTGATTAATGATTAGGGATGGGTGTATCCGAGAAACCGATGGATAACCGATATGGAATGGAAATATTTGTTCTTGAGAGATGGCGTTTCACAGGAAGAAGAAAAGCTATGCTGATGATCATGAATGTGCCTGGATTTATTTGACCAATTACTAATTTATGCAGGCCTTCCATAAAGGATTATAAAAGCGACATAGATAATATTTTCTTTTTATATTATTACAGTGTCTATGCATAAAATACAGTTTTAAATAAATGAAGTGTCTACATTAAAATTCATAAAATATTTTTCATTCAACTTTAAATTTTTAAATAGGTACTTGAACTTTTCTCAAAGAGGTTGAATGTACACTTATGTAACGCTTATTTAACTTAGAAATTACTTAGATGTTACTTTATAACATTTGTGTTTGACCGCTACATTTTAAAGTTACTTGCGAATTCTTGGTTATTTTAACATAATTGCATATTTTTAATGATAATTGAACTTAGTCAAATGAGTTTTATTAATTATATTTTAATATCGAGGTACTTTGAAGATATTTTAAAAATTAAGGTTTCGTAAAAGTATTGTATATTTTTTGTGGACATAACTATTCTTTAATAAACTTTAAGAGTTTCATCACAAACGTTAACTCTTAAACCTTTCTAAAGTTATTACTTTCTGAATATTTATTAAATAATAAAAATATAAAATACTAAGTAGGTATATGTTAGTTATTCAAAAAAAAGAAACGGACGAATTCTAGTGAGAATTTATTCAAAAAAAGGAGGTATACATACAAAAATACCATCAACAAAGAATCAACCTAAAGTCAAGATCGAAAATTCGAGAACTTTCAAAGATATTTTTGTACCCGTTCTTCGCCATCGACCACCATAGTGAGCTGATCAACCAACTGAATAATCAAAACGTCGGAAACAAAATATTACAAGAAAATAAATACACGTAGATTGCCTACCTAAAAGAGTGGGTAGCTATTTATAAGACCACTCAACATACATCCCGCATACATTTCCCCCAGGCAAAGAAATAACCAAGCGAAATACTACAATTGCATGTACAAACTACGAAAACCTATTCATATCAAAATAACAAAAGAAACTTCTAGAATCTGGGTTCTTAATATAAACACGTACAAACGAGTCCATTATAAAGGAGCGGAGAGAAGTAAAACTTTAAAATATTGGCGTAACGGAGAGGCTTTTACAGTTTTCAGGCTTTACTTTCAAAGTCTTTTTTCAGTCGGCACTTTCTTTAAAGGCTGTGTTACAGCGTCCAATAGCTGTGCCTTTACAATGAGTTTGAAAGTTTTTGATAGGGTATTAAAAAGGATTTGATTCTATTCAATACCTATGGAGAAAAGATAATGAGATGTACCAGCGAGAGTTGAGAGGAATTACAGTTGATATCGTAAAAATTGAGAAGAGTTTAAAGATGAAATATGAGCTAAGATGATGATAATAATAATCTAGCAGGAATAATCTCGTTAGGCAGCTGGATCAAGGGACAGATTCAAAAGGCAGTACTCCTTGAAACGGCACGTATTGTGAGGAGGTTTCTGTCTCTGGGACCCTAACCACCGGTAGCTTGGACCCTGTTCCCGATATCGGTGGTGACCTATTTTTTTTTATATTTTTAAATGTTTTTATTTTTTTATATTAATATTTAAAAATAAAAAATATATGTATAAAAATAAATATCTAGCAGAAAATGAGTCAGAAATAGTTGCACTTTTAGGTGTATGGTTTGAATTAGTGAAGAGGGAAGTTTCTGTAAATAGGTCCAAAACAGCGGAATTCTTCATTAACCTAGAAGAAGTTCGCTCGAGAATACGCATGGCTAATAAGAACGCCATATCCCAGCATGAACAATTCTGTAGGGATCGCAATATTTCCGCAACTAGACCTCTTCTTCGACAGCCGGTGAAAATTTGTAGAGAATTTCTGACGTTTGGCTTCCAAACTGGAGGGTGCAGGACGGCTCTTGCTCAACCTGGAGCGTCCTGCTAGAGACTAAAGTCCACACCCACACAGATCTGATGACTCAACGCCTCCAAAAAACATCCATGTTTTTTTTCTTATAGCTAAAATATTTTATGATAGACTTACGCTCTTTAAAGCGGTTTTAATATATGTTTTTTTTTCAAATGCCTTTTTAAAAGTCACAGTCAATTTAAAGAAACTATGCTTAAAATTATCTACATCGAACTTTGCTAGCTGAATACAAGAATATAAGATGTAATGTATCATACTCATACCAAATTATTGACTACGCACTTTTTATTCAAACCGCATCCAAAGTACAAGCATCCGTAAAAAACACGACGCGTAGCCCATGGCTGAACAGCGAGAGTCCTTTGCAAGGTTCTTTTTAAGCATATGTGCTGCAATCGCGGCTTTTTACGTTTTCTTTTTTATTTGCAGTTGAATGAACCTCTGTCCGTACTGTGTCTCTTTTTTATAAAGTTAGGTAGTTATGTTTTATATAAAAAAGGATATACATAGATGTGTTGGTCTTGGTAAGTAAAGAGTAAGTAAGTCTGACGCCAGTCTAACCAAGGGGTATTGGGTTGCCCGGGTAACCGGGTTGAGGAGGTCAGATAGGCAGTCCTCCCTGTAAAACACTGGTACTCAGCCGAATCTGGTTAGACTGGAAGCCGACCCCAACATAGTTGGGAAAAGGCTAGGGAGATGATGATGATGTGATGGTCTTGGTACTGGCCTCTACGTGCATTGAAAGGCTTGCTTTGAATATGGTTCCTTTTCGGCTGTCTTACCTGTAACAAGAAATATAGTTGGGATAAGTGTTTCAGGTCAAATTTCAAATTACAGCAAAATTATGCTGCCATGTTAATGATATGCATGAAAATAATAACATTCAGTCGCAAACGGGCGCAATTAAATAATATCATTTTTTTGTGCGGATGATAATTAGTTGTAATGTTAGGAAAAAATTCAAGGCTTTCTGCCTGCCAAAGGAGGTTTACAATAAAAAATATGTAAAGAAAAACCACCCCTCGTACTGGATGCTCGCAAAAATATAATGCAAAATACCTAAAAATAGAACTTCTTAAACAAAGCTATAATTTGATAAATCGAATGATATGAGTGCATGATCTAAGTGTTATTTCTTCACACATAATAGAACCACCAAATAGATAATCCGCAGATTTACCAGTAAATGTAAAAAAAAACTAACCTACCACCTATCTAGAAAGTTGAAATTCTACATTCAAAAACAACGTATTAAAGAAGTAATTCTCTAAATCATAGCATACGCTAAGATCTAACCCTATAGTCGAAGATTCCAAGAAATCACAGGTAACTTTCTTAGGTTGCAACAAACTCGCACGCCATCTGGAACGTGAGCCCACATAATATCGTTACATGGCATGGCAGGGTGCCAAGCGTATCAGGGCTTTCTGCTAGAAGTGATGTTCTATGTCCCGCTATATCACGCTGATGTCCCCTGTGAGGATGTCTCATGTAATATATTATAGGGTTTTAAGGTTACATTGTTGCCAGCAAGAAGTAGGGACACATGTTTAAGAAAAGTTATGTAGTGGTGCGGATAATTTGATTCTGTCAAATTGATGTTTTATCTCAAGACGGCTATTGGAATGTTAGGGAAGAAATTTTAATATAACTGTTAGAACAGGTATTTAAAATCATAAATAGTTTATTTACCTACTGGTGATCTGTGGAAATTATAGACATGAAAATCTCCTGATCCATAATTCATCAAATAATTCTAGAAGAAAGTTGTCTACAAAATTCTGAACCAGTAATAAATAAACCCAGCCGAAGAAAAATACATCGTCAGATTCTTCCTATGCAAAATCCTTCTGCATTCACGCAAATCGGCGATCACTCAGCAAATAGCCGAACCATGTGCTCGAGAGAAACGTCGGTGGTTTCAGCGTCAGCTGCGTCGTCTCTTGGGAGGAAAACAACTGGTTGAATAATATGATTTCTATCGGCAAAATTGACATAACTTGTAGACCAATAGATAACTTATATTTATATTTAGAAAGAGGAAAAAAAAGTTTTTATTAAAAAAAAACAGTCGTTGAAAAAAAACAATATTATTCCTAATAGGATAATTTCAATTTTTTTTAATTTAAAAGCTTCCATTTTCATGGTATCATTACAAGGTAAACCTAAGGCTCCGTGACAGACTCCAAGACTTTTCATCAATATTGTGTGTATTATCTTTAATAATTTAACTGTCTGTTATATATTTTAATCCATTCTCATCTAAACCTGACTCTAAAACGTTGCGTATCCTATTCAACTCCGTGTCACCTAATTGTAACGTGCATGACCTAGAACTTTGACTTAGGGTTTGTATTTGATATGCAAAATGTCTTTTAAACGGTATCAATTTTGTTATCTTTTGAATTGCTAAAACAATTTTCGGTCTTGTCAAAAAAAAATCATAAAGTGAGCGAAAGCAAATAATTTGTTTTTTTTTTTAAGTAGGTTCCTTTTATAAAAATTCTAACACAAAACTGTGCTTTGGTTTCGAAATGCCATTTAGCTTGTAGAAGGGAATATAAATAAAGCATTACCTACACAAGCCAGCAGGTGGATTATACGATAGAGGTGACACACGCTGCGTGGAGATAACTACATTTATATGTAGCTAGAGAGGGCACGTGTAAAGATCGCAACACTTTCAATCTAACTTCTCATGATTCCTGAAGATCATGCATGACTGACGTGAACACAAGACACCTCTAAACAATTGTAAGGCGGGTTGATATCAGGTCTTGAGATTTAAAGCAATTCTAGCATACCTGCATGCATAGGTAGTGTAAAAACATATGATGTACCTATCTGTAGTTTTATAAGGTTATATCGAGAAAATGTTTTCGTCTTTAACGATTTTATGATGTCACACTAAATACTTAAAGCAAGAAATCATCTATAATAATATTATAAAGCAGAAGAATTAGTTTTTTTGTCGCTTCAAAAAATTTCAGCGTTTATTTATTTTCCTCATCTATTGGAGAACGCTGCTATGTTCGATGCTACGTTTTATTAACGCGAAGTAGTTTCAGTGTTAAAGCTAGTATATAATATGCGATAAAAAAAAAAACAAAATCTCTTTCGAGTAAAAAGGAACATGAATAAAATTATACAAATAGCAGAAGTCTAAAATTTTGAATACAACGAAAGGTCAGACCCTACGCTTAGGAAAATATAATCTCAATTGTGTTAACAAAAGAATGCCTTATTACGCTTTAAAAAATAAACACTTAATGTACGCTGGAGAGAAGGGTCAAAATGTGAAATGTGAACAACCAGAAGCTAGGCATGACTTAATTTACTCACAAAAGAATTTTAGACGATTCTCTGTGGAAAGCTTTTCTCTGTTTATAATTTCTGTTACAATGTCATAATTTAAAACGTAGAGAAATTCTTACAACTTGCCTGCATAAGACAGATTTCTGCCCCCAAAATATCAGGCCTAGCCAGGGAAATTCAGCAATGGGCAATGGATAAAAAAATATTACGACAGCAATTGCGAAAAATAATAGCAAAATCTGGCTTCTAATAATTTTGGATTACGTAACCTATTATCATTTTATGTCATCCCAGTAATAAGATAAAAGGAAAACAGAAAAATCAAGAAGGATCTTAACGATTTAATTTTCTCAGTTTTCCTTTTATTTTTCCTGTAATCTGATATTTTCGGAGTCGAATTGAACATTCCGGGAGGCTAATGAGAACAATTCTTGCTCTAAATTAATAACGCCATCTTAGTATTCTATTCCATAGAGGCTTAAAGATTAACAAAAAAAATATAGATTTTCTATAGGAATGAAATAAGGAATTAAGGTCCTATTAAAAGTGATAAGAGGTGTTTGCTGCTTTGAATGTTTCTGCGCATACGCGTGACGTTTAACTAAGCGCCGTTTGCTTCCAATGCACGATATTGAAATTCCGTTTCGTGATTTAGTTAATAGGTTTTAGTATAATTTTGGATATTGTAATAATGTAGTAATTATATTTTGTGTAAATAATATTTGTATATGTATATACATATATGTTGTAAGTAAATACATCCTACTACTATTATAAAGGCGAAAGTTTGTAACTACGGATGTATGGATGTTTGTTACTCTTTCACGTAAAAACTACTGAATGGATTTGAATGAAACTTTACCACAATATAGCTTATACATCAGAATAACATATAGGCTACTTTTTATCCGGGTATGGAAAGTACTTCCCTCAGAAAGCGGGTGAAACCGCTGGCGGAAGCTAGTACTATATATATTGTGTAATTAGTTTTTGTGTTAGTAATAGTGAGTAAATGTATGTGAGTGGCTACATATGGTTTGAAAAGACCTAAGGACAAGGACTAAGGACTCTCTGTCACTCTGACACATGACCTCTCCCGCTGTCCAGATGCACAGCGGGAGAGGTCATTTGATGATTTCCCACGAAAACGGAAACAAAAGGACAATAGTATGGTTGTTGGTATATACATATTTGTAAAAGGCTACAAACTATTTACGGTCAAATACGTGTGTTATTTGGACACTTATTTACTTTAAATATTCAATTACTAGCGACCCGCCCCGGCTTCGCACGGGTGCATTGCTGATAATAAAATTATACATATAAACCTTTCTCTTGAATCATTCTATCTATTAAAAAAAACCGCATCAAAATCCGTTGCGTAGTTTTAAAGATTTAAGCATACAAAGGGACATAGGGACAGAGAAAGCGACTTTGTTTTATACTATGTAGTGATTATTTTTAGGAAGTCCAAAATCTTGATAAGTTTCTTTAAATACTTACACATACTCATAAACTGTGCAAAAAACACTAAAATATTTTAAAGGCAATTTTTCCTTCCCATTTCTTTCAAAGTAAATTGGATACACTCCCATTCGCGACCGTAACTTTTCATACTGGCCATAAAAAATAACGCCTGAAATAAGTTTTGTACTGCAAATGTATATTTACGTTAAAGACAATATTCCTGTGAGTGTGAATATACTATGTAATGAGGCCTTTGGAAACTTATTTTCCAAAGGCCACATTACCGAGCCTTTTCCCAACTATGTAGGGGTCGGCTTCCAGTATAACCGGTTTTGGCTGAATACCAGTGTTTTACAAGGAGCGACTGCCTATCTGACCTCCTCAACCTAGTTACCTGGGCAACCCAATACTTTTTCTTAGGAAAATAAGTTTATGTAATTTTTATTTTGTTATTGATCTGCTCTTTATATAAAATGGTTCACTGAAGAAGTTTATCTGAATTAATAAAATATCCATCATATACAGTATTATTGTAATCAATTAATTAGCTCAATTAAAGACTTCGTTCTTGTACGACTATTTAAGAAATGTAAATTTCCAATTACTTTTTTTCTTATATGGTATATTATTTGGATTTTCCAATGACACTATTTTCATCTAAAATCGCACCTAGTTTTACAAGCACCAGTGTACCAAGAATAGGACTATCTACGTATGATGAGTTCCGAAAAATTGTATGCCCGGTTACGGGCATTTAGAATTCAGAATCTCTGACAACCAATCTTCCAAATTGTATCGTGTTGCCTAGGTAACTGGTTTGAGGGGATCAGGTAGGCAGTGGCTCTATTTAAATCACTGTTATTTAGCTGCATCTGCTTAGACTGGAAGCTGAACCCAACACATTTAAAATTAAATTACGTAAGTGGTTACTTGAATGTAGTTTTTATAGTTTAAAAGAATTTATGGATAAAAAATGATGATTAATAAAATTGTAACTTCTTAAATTTTGCATGCTGCGTTCTTATCCTGTGTAGCTAAACATGTTTGTGCTATAATTTGTATTTATTTAACACCATTGTATACCATGCTTTACGCAAGTAAATATTCTAGTCTATTCTAATCATACCTTTACTTATAGCAAAAGACAAGGCGGCAAATGATATTATTATGCTCTCTTCATTACATTTTCATAATGATGATCATTTGCTTATATTTCTGTGCGTTATGAAAAAGGGGTCTCTCAAGTTATATAGTGGAAGTGATAAATATATGCGGTCACAATTTATGAGGGGATAAAGGCAGAGAAAGAAGATGGCTGAAGAAACTGATGTGCTGTAATAAATCTGCACAAAGTATTCGCGTTGTCAATCATGAATTTTATGAAGCAAATGGTCATAATATTTTCGCGTTGAATGTATACACAATATTGTTTTGGGATAATAGAGGGTTTAAAAGGGACTGAAAATGTTAGCGGACTTTTTTTATGAATTTATATATCGTTGAATAATTCTGCGTTATACCAGGATTTCAAAGAATTCCATTTCAAATTGCGTTTTTTTTTTGCGTTAAGAATAAAGACAATAGTTTTATTTATTTACATGGTACACATGTTGGTAACATTCACATTTCTTCTAACTAGCTTTTTGCCAAGTTCTGTTAGGATCGGTTTCCAGTCTTAACCAAATGCAGCTGATTAAAAGTGTTCTACGTGGAACGACTGCCTCCTCACCCAATTTCCCTGGGCAACAAAATACCCTTTGGTCAGACTGATTGTCAGACTTTCTTGCTTCTGACTACCCGTAATTACTACCAAAGTTGCACAAATTAATGACAGTCGGGACCCATCACTTTAACGTGCGTTTCAAAACACGGAATTCACACATACTATAAGCATCCAAATGTAACATGCATAACAGTACAATTTCTAGCGTCATTGGATTTTATGCTTCAGAAATTCCCTGAAACTGTAAAAGCTATTAACAGACAAGCATTTGTCCATTTATATGGTAATAATATTTAAGGATAGCATAAGTTTCTGAGAGGCTGCTGGTTGTTCGCTAGAGTTACCGTGCCTCTGACACGCAGTTACCTCCAGAAGGAACAGAGTGGGTTATGGTCAATAAGCGTCTGACGCTTCCTCCAGCTGCACCCTCAGCAGGAGGGGTCATTTGATGACTTCCCACGAAAAAAAAGAATAGCATAATTAATAGACGTTATTGAGTTTTTTTTGTGTATTAGTTACTAGATGGATATTTTTTGATTTGATTTATTTCCATAATTTTTACAAGATTAACCCAATCCCCGGTATATTCATGCAGAAACCGTGGAATTTATTGAGAGTTGCAATGGGCTCGTTTTAAACGTCTAGGTCATTTATAGGAGCTTACATCTTTGAACTATGCTTGACATTGCGCTATTCAACATTCATCATCTCCCGAGCCTTTTACCAACTATGTTGGGGTTGGCTTCCAGTCTAACCGGTTTCGGCTGAGTACCAGTATTTTACAAGGAGCGACTGCCTATCTGACCTCCTCAACCCAGTTACCTGGGCAACCCAATACCCCTTGGTTAGACTGGCGTCAGACTTACTGGCTTCTGACTACCCGTAACGACTGCCAAGGATGTTCAATGACAGCCGGGACCTACAGTTTAACGTGCCATCCGAAACACAGTCATTGGTGTCCAAGATATACTCAGAAAGTACATACAAACTTAGAAAATTTGCATTGGTACTTGCCCGACCTGGAATCGAACCCACGCCCTCACACTTGAGAGGTTGGCTCTTTAACCACTAGGCCACCACCACTTGCGCTATTCAACATTATTGTATAAAATTAGCAACACTGATATATTATGCTGCAAATTGTTATAACGTGAATGTTTGGATATGTGGATGAATATTTAAAATACTTTCACTCCAGTCACTATCTCTCTCCGGTCGTGTCGGATTGCCGTCCCATCGGACTATGAGAGTAAGAGAATAGAGAGTGCATCTGTGTCTGTGCAAATGCTTGTGCACTATAATATGTCCTGCGCAGCTGGCTGATCTTATTAGAGAGAACGAACGCCATGGCCAGAAATCAGTCTGGAAGCCATTATTAGATATTAGTCTGGAGATTTACACATTAAACACTCCATCTACCTTTATGGATAGTAGTTGTAAAATATGTAGATTATACTCAACGGCCTTTTGTT
The DNA here is from genome assembly GCA_958496145.1 of Heliothis peltigera. NCBI lineage: Eukaryota > Metazoa > Arthropoda > Insecta > Lepidoptera > Noctuidae > Heliothis > Heliothis peltigera. The sequence goes on from OY292337.1 coordinate 7,274,190, forward strand.
TTACGGATCTCAGTACCCAAGAATAATGACTCTGACCTTTTCAGTGCCCATGAAAATATAATAATTTGACTCAATCTAACATTTTACTCGATCATTTAATTAAAATAGGTATATTTTATTATCTTACCCTAAATAACCGTTACTGTAGCAATTCTTGTATTTTGCCTCAGAGGGTAGTTTAATTTATGTTACGCTAAAATGAAATAATAACCCATTTACCCTTATTTTATTATGCCATTTGAAATTTGTTTAAAATTATATTTTACGTTATGTTGCCTAAATCATTTTTTTTTCTTTTTATGCAATTGTAAACATTGTAAAGACATTTTTTTTTCTAAATGGCTTCGTTTTAAAATATATTTCGTGAATCAAACCCCTCTAGTTGTGGATGCAGCTGGAGGGAGTGTCAGACTTCTACTAACTAGAACCTACATTTCTTTCTTCAGGGCTCAGGTAGAGCTTCTGACTGTTGAGCTTCTTTATAGCATCTCAAAGTAACACACAATTGATTTGTATTTAATAGAAAACACACACCTATCCGAATTGAACGTCGCGAACGCGCCGAACTAACGAATTTTAGAATTAATTGTTCGAAACCTCGCACGCATGCGCGCGTCCTTTCGGTAAAATTGACCGTATGTGGAAGAATCATAGAAATTATAGACAACTTTGGATGACGTCATTACATTTGATGCAGCTCACAGTTGTGTACAACAAGTGTAAATTTATTCGGCGTACTCGGCTTAGATAAGTGTGCAAGGCCTCCCTAGAATTCGATTCGTTCAGCTCTAATAATACTTGCGTTCAGCTTTACTTTTTAACCGACTTCCAAAAAAAGGAGGAGGTTCTCAATTCGGCCGGTATGTTTTATTTTTATGTATGTACACCGATTACTCTGAGATTTCTAGTCCGATTTGTGTAATTCTTTTTTTGTTCGATGCAGTATACTTGCCATTTTCACTACTAATGTAAAAGATAAAAGTTATCATTAGGTACAACGAAATGGCTGATTTGTTTGAAATAAGAAAATTAAGTTTGTATCATCCTTTTTTATAACAGCCGGTGAGACTGTAGGAAAAATCAACCAACTTTTCACGGAAAAAAGAAATTATGATAAATTAAACGGAAAACAAAAATAACAGGACAACGATAATTACAGTGGTGCGCAGAAATTAAGTTAAAATTTAATTTGTTTTTCCGCATACGTAATATATCATCATTACATACGACATGCAGAAACTTGGTGGTAAATAATTACATTTTGCACTGGACCAAGCGTAGAGATGGTCCGAACTTCTTTGAGTACTCTGTGTGATTATTAACCCATATTGCAAGTGCATGCTGACTAATTGAGATTTTATTATACTGAATGAATATTTACCTATCCAATCATGGAGTCCTTTTCACATTATTACCTATATTCATTAAAAGTAATATTTTGTATTAGTTATCGGCATATCGACTAATAGCTGTTTTTTGAGTACCTTTCTTTGGTCATTTATTTATTTTTTAAACATATTATTTACATTTTTAAATATTAATATAAAAAAACATTTAAAAATATAAAAAATAGGTCACCACCGATATCGGGAACAGGGTCCAAGCTACCGGTGGTTAGGGTCCCAGAGACAGAAACCTCCTCACAATACGTGCCGTTTCAAGGAGTACTGCCTTCTGAATCTGTCCCTTGATCCAGCTGCCTAACGAGAGCCTCTTCAGATGTTGATCGAGGCTCTTGGCCATTAGAGCATTGGCCGTAACGACAATCGGCACAATGACAGCCGTGTCGACAACCCACATGGCGACAACCTCGTGTGCTAAGTCTAGATACTTCATTTGTTTCTCTTTCTCAGCTTTCACGAGGTTCTCGTCATGCGGTACGGTAACATCGATTATCATCGTGCGGCGCGTCAATCGATCTATCACCACTATATCAGGCTTATTGGCTACAATAGTCCTGTCAGTGATGATAGATCGATCCCAGTACAACGTGACATGGTCATTTTCGAGAACTGGGTCGGGCACATACTTGTAGTACGGTACCTCAAGATCTACAAGTTTGTACTGCAGAGCAAGCTGCTGGCGAATAATCTTGGCCACTTGGTTATGCCTGTGTAAGTATTCGCCGTTAGCTAAACGAGAACAACCAGATATGATATGTCTGATAGTACCTTTGAGTACCTTTATTATTGGTATATTCATTTTAAAGGGAAATTCAAACATTAACAAAAAACAGAAAAAAACTATATATAAAAACGAAATAAAACGAGTATATGTGTCTACACTTTCTTCGCTGAATGGCGGTTGCACGCTTCAGATAGAGATTTGGGGGAGGCCTTTGCCCAGCAGTGGGACAGTATAGGCTAAGGAAAAAAAATATGTGTCTAATTTGATATTATTCTTAACAGTAGGTAGTGATCATGCTAAAAGAATATTTGTACGAGCTTTTCGGGTTTGTTTTTTTTCTTAGATTCCTCATTCCTCAGATAATTGAATTGAGCACATTTTCCCTAAGGCATCTTGAATGCAATCAAGTATTAATTAGACGAAAGTTGTTTAGGTAGAATCTACAAAAAACAATATTAATGTCTCTTAAAGCCGTCTCAAGGGAAAGTAAGGAGATTAACTTAACGAAGAAGATCATTGTATTCCAAATCCTTTCGGGTTAAATCAAGTATTCTTTTGGCTTTACTGTAACAAAGAGGAATTTTGATAATATAAGAGATATTTTCGTATGTTTTTGTTTGAACAAATATTTAATGTGTGGTCTTTGATGCAACTACTATATTTTACTATATATGTACATATCTATTCATCGGAAACATTTTCCGAATATGACGGCGGAATCCTACGGTTCTCTTTTATGAAGATCAGCCAGCTGCGCAGGACATATTAGTGCACAAGTAAGCATTTATTTTTCGAATATATAGTAGTTTTCAGTAGTCACATCTATTTGTAGTGTATAGAATAAATATGACAGTTGGTCGGCACTATCAGGAGGCACATGCTTCCTCTCACATAGAGAGATTGAGCTTTAATTCCAGTAGTACTTGCCTGACTTGGAATCGAACCCGCACACTCATACTCCAGATGCTGGTGCTTTATCCACTAGACCACCATGACTTAATCCAGTTGGACATATTTTTTCAACGGAATTTACAGAGAGAAAAATATCGGAGGATTGAATTATTTTTTGCCAAGAATAAATGGAATACGTCGATTAAGAGGTTCCTTTATACCTGTTATATGTATTTTGAAATCTTAGAACATTCCTTTTTCGAATCATAAAACTAATATTTTCTCAATTCAAACATCAATTTAGTTTAGAGGCCCATAACTGCATGACAAACGTAGTTCGTACTAGGACGACAATACAAAAACAAATGCTATCACTGCAACAGACAGAATCAGACAGAACGATGGCCGATGCACTGGTTTGTGCAATCAGATTCGGTGCTGCATCACTGCATTTCACTGGTACGATTCAGGTATAGGGCAAATATTTTTTCATTCTGTAGTCTGAGAGACCTGAATGGATATTTATTTGAGGTAGACCAACACAAAGAATTGTATATGTAAGTATTAAATGGATATATTGGAAATACGATTACAATATTCCTGTTTTAATGACCCATACACAATATTAAAAATGTCAAACAAACAAAAAAGAAACATTTTTTATGAGCACACACACACAAACACACACACTACCAACTTAATTTCGATAAATTAGCTAACAAAACTGTATTTTCATAGAACCAAAATGACAAATCATAAGAACGGCAATTGCCCGATGATTAAAGCATCAGCGTGGTGACGGAAAGGTGTCGTGTATTTAATGCCCATCTATTGCGCTGTTCACTTGATACTGCTTCAAAGATCTCAAATCATATTTTAAGGAATTGCCAGTTTCAAAATTCCGGAATAGTTATTATCTACCGAATAAATTCAAAAAAGGTACAGAATTTGTATGAAAACGCTGTGGACTAGATTAAAAATAAAATACTTTATCATAAATTCATTTTGTAAAGCGTCTTAAAATAATGTCAGTTTAATTTGTCGTTTTGATTCGAAAATTGTTTTAATTTTTTATTGACAATATATTCGAAATAATTGATGTGAAAAAAATTGTGACGTCATAGGTTCCGTTTTCAAACAAATTGCAAAAAAGTAACCGTTTTTGACAGTTCTATAAAAGTATTATATTTGACTAGTTGTTCTCATCCCTGCTATCTACCCGTAGGTGGTGAAACAGACCCTATGTTATTGTTACCACAAGGATTTAAAAAATGAACAAATAACAACAAACAGCTTTTTACCTGTTCTACAAAGTCAAATAATTAGTTGCAAATTAGCTGACTCAGGTTGCTTACACTTGTATTTCTCGCTGACACGGAGCACCAAATCTCCCGCTGTCAACCGTATTTGCCATTCATGGACCGTCCGAGTTTACAGTCGTCCGTCCAATTGGGTCACAGCTATACAATGACTTAAATGGACGGTGCTGGTTCACCCACAAGCTGTTGTTTGCTCTATTTTGTATTACAGATGTACTAACTTCATGGGTTTTGAACATTTCAGAATTTGAGTTTTGAGTGTAGTCTTTCAATATTTTTTTTTTATTTATTCTATAAGGACAATATTTACGAAAATTAAAAATGTAAACGATTTTTTTTTTGTTGTGTTTGTTATTGTCAAATGAAGGTTCTTATTAAAGAAAAAAACAGAACAACGTCTGCCGAGTCAGCAAAATACTTAAAACTCAGGTAATAAAATAACATTACAAAAACTGCCCGTCGTTAGTTGTCAAAGAAATATTTCTTATTTTCTTTTTTTTAATCTCATTAGACTTTATCAATATCTTAGCTAATATAATTACTAGACTTCGATAAGCCATTTCTCCCAACAATTGTTTTAACTAAAACAGGCGAATACTTATGGTACTATACCTACGTTAAATTTATATAAAAGCCTTTTGTGCCCGCTTGCTTAAAATTTATTACTAGCCCTGTTTCCCTCAATAGACTATCTATTGAGCGTTCAAATTGATTGATTCCCTGAGTCTAGCGTAATGTTCTGCGAAGTTCTTATCTCCTTTATTGGCACGATAAATCAAGTGTTTGACACAATATTTATTACCGAAATATTGTTTGATTTAGTTAGTAGTTTTGTTGTTTACTCTCTATATGCTTCAGTTATGATTATATTATTTATTCATCTAAGTATTCTCGCAAATAAATTATTACAGCATATTTCATTAATAATGCTGAATACAAAATATAATATAAATCATTTTTCTTGGAAACCGGAAAATCTGTTTATCAAATTTGATAGGAACGTCAAAGTAATTATCAGGAATACAGGATTTAAGCATAAAATTACTTTCAGAACTCAAGAAGTTTGAATCATTTAAATAAAATCGCTTTTGTTTTGAGTCACAGATCTCTTTAAGAAAATATATTTCTGGTTTAGCGAACTTGCCGTATTTACTTCGTCCATTTCGTATTAAAATGCTAACACCCAAAAGGTACCTTTATTTTTATTGGCGTCCTACAAAATCTCGGCTTGCAAAAAGTTTTGCAGTATTTACCCGGCTGTTAACGACACTTGCGTTCCCACTTATACTTTATCATTTCAACTTTGCTGTTGGACAGTTTTTGTTTGTCAGATGTCTTAGACTGACAGCTGGCCAAGCTAAATTGAACTCTATTAATAAACGAAGAGGGCACACTTTTGATATGTTGTTTACTTCCATTGCTTGGCAGTAAATGCTATCGGAAAAAAGTTGTAGTTCGTTACGTGTTGGGTGAAGTTGAGTGTGTTTGTGTCCGTCTACGATTGATCAGTTTTGCTTCTCAATTAATAAGGAATTAGATTTTATTAATTTAATTAATTTTTGTGAAGAATTAATTATCAGATAAGAACAGACAATTTATTCACTAAAACGTCCTGGACATCATTGTTTATTTTCCTTGAGAAATAATTACTTTTTCTTCTATTTTGAATGTAATTCAATCTATCCCAACATAAAAACTACAGTAGCCAGAATTTTTAAAAGGCTACTGTTGGTGAAAGAGTGGAATGATGTCAAAAAATTAGGACTTTGGTGATAATAATCTTTAACAACTCAGCATAAAACATACTCTAATATTTACGCAAGCCAAAGCTATTGCAGGATTTTCGAAAATCAAACATGTGAAAAATGCCGACACAGATAATAATGCCGCAGATATCAAAATAATTAATTTACCACAGATTACAACAGTTACAATTTACCTCTTAGCTTTTGGCTTCAAAATCTACACGTCTCTTTATTAGGAGTTACTGAAATGAAATTTGACGAAACAAACACTGCAAACTTGCATTCAGCATTCAACTTACACAAGGGAGACACGAAAAGCCACAAATAAAGAAACACTTGAAAAGGATGCTCTAATCTTAGGAATTTCTAAAGCGTTCTCTGCAGCTATTCCCTAACTACTTTCTTAAGCTTACCCACGACTTTCGAACGTAATAAAAGACCGTTGACGTCGTTCGCACGAGGAATGGTCTCAAAATTTAGGATCTATAGAAATGTAAATACCTCAAAACTTCGAAGGTGTCATTCCCTCCCGAAGTTGAGCATTGAAATACGAAGGAATACTTTAAAAAGTTTTTAAGTGCTTCAGAGATTTCTTGCTTCCAGCGTATTGTTTCTTATTCGCTTATTTTCAGGATTTATTAGCGGCGTTTTGATTTGGAATGAAAAAAGATTTTTATTCATGGACGACACCGTTTACAGCTGAGAGTATCGGGTTCAATTGTCGGTGTGGTCGACATTTGTGTGATGATCATGATTGTTTGCTATGAACTTGGTGTTATGATATGTTTATAGTTGTGTTGGCACCCATAACACGAGCAATAGCTTACTTTGGCGCTAGCCGACTGTGTGTGAAAAAGATGTTGCAATATATTATGTCCGGATTGACTGCTACGTTTACTTAATGTTCAAACATTCAGTACCTAGCATGAATTGTCACATTTTATTATCTTTCGTAACAAAGACCTCAGATTTATTTTTAAATAATCCTTTATTACGTACCCATGGGATAACCCTGTTTTAGTTAAATTAGTGATCCAGCCATTTCTAATAACTATCCCATTTCATAGTCCCAAAACGCTCTATCAAGAGGCGAAGAATCGCTTGGCTGCTTCCAATTATGAGGGCCAAAATTCCACTGCTCAAGCTTGGGTTAAAAGCATCGTCACGCAAGATATTATCAATAAAGCCATCACACATGATGTCATCACAAAATTGAATTAATTTTCACCAAAGGTTTAGCACACATTGAGCCATATTAAATTTTGGTAAACAATATGATATTAACGAATATGCAAACAAGTTTTCTAATCTAAGGGTTTTGTTTGCATATTTTGCTTCAAATATTAATGACTTTGGGCTCTGCTTGGCTGGATAACGTTTTCCATGCTTTATTATATTACAAAAGATATTATTTTATGTATGAAATTGTAAATCAAATTATAACTTTGTTGGGAAATTTACATTTGGTAACAGTGATTGACTGTCAAAAATTAAATTGTACAATATACAATACAATATTGGATTCTTTTACGTGTTTCGAACAAGAACATTAACTTCTTTGAAGACTTACGAGATAAAAAGCGGAGGATTATGACCTTAGATATAGACATCAATAGAAAATATCACGACATTAGAGAATGTTATTTGTCAGTGCTGTCACCTTCTGGTTGCGTTCATAAGTCAAGTTCGTCATATAAAATATAAAAAACTGAAGATCATAGATGCCAGAAACCCTTCAACAAACAACAAAAAATGAACCTTATTCAGGGTCCAGTTCGAAATTTTCACCAAATAATTCTGCATACAAATGAAAAACCCATAAATAGCCGTTTCGGTCTAGGCTACCCGTTTTATCTCCTTGTTCCAAAATACACAACCAAGCAAAATGCTACTAAATACACTTGTCTCCTGTAAATGTAAATTGTAGGAAGAGCATTTAGGTGCCGGCTGATGACGTCATTGTGTTACAACAATGTTCCGCGATGTAACAATGGACGATAAACGATCGCTTTTACAATATTCACGGTTCGACGGTCCTTGTTTTGGTATTATAAGGCCATTTTATGGAATGTCGCAATTTTTATACTATACTAGCGACCTGCCCCGGCTTCGCACAGGTGCAATGCTGATACTAAATACACTACAGGAAAACTGTGAACATTGTAAGCTAAAAAAAATGTAATTATTTACGACATCACATTAGAAACCTCAAGAATACAGTACTTTTCCACTATTTAATGGATGTTATTATACATATAAACCTTCCTCTTGAATCACTCTATCTATTAAAAAAAAACCACATCAAAATCCGTTGCGTAGTTTCAAAGATTTAAGCATACAAAGGGACATAGGGACAGAGAAAGCGACTTTGTTTTATACTATGTAGTGAAGTAAGGTATAATGCCATAAAATATTTTTTATTCAAATAAAATATGCTTATTGCACTATGCGTTGTGTGTGAATAACTAACCTGCGGTTAAAATCTGTGTTGGAATTAACAAGCGCGGTAATAAGTTTATTAACATACACGAGTATGCTAATGGTAACTGCTACGTGCAGAGTTTTGCATATTTGCTAAAGTACATAGAACGAAATGTGAAACAAATTTCAACATTTGTAATATTCTGCATTAAAATAGAACACCCCGTTTCACAGTTCCAAGCGACGATGAAATGTGAAATAAATATTAATGGACCATTTGAAATACCTCTTCTATACAGCAGTCAATTAAACAAAATATTTCACAAAGAATTTCTTGATTATATCTCAAGAATTTTCTCGACGCTCAAAAATGTGACGCCTCATCTCGGTTCTCCGCTTTGCGACTTTACTTCCCCCTCTATTAAAGATTGAAACATTGCTTAAGATGCGAGAAACGCACCTCAAACGAAAACACTCGGTTACTGAGGAATTCTGAAGATTAAGATACGAACATGCCCACCGTTCGTTCAAAGAAAAAAGCCATTTATCAATCGGGATTTGAACGTGGCGGAAAGCTTTTTATTTCACACGCAACGATAACGACACGATATTCGAAAAAATGTAGGGACGTATTCAATTTGCGCTGACAATAGAAAAGTGCTTACAATACGTTGTTACAACAATTTGTATTTTGTGTGAAGGATAACGAGGTTCAGTTTTGTGTGCTCAGATTTGTTATGGTTTTATTCGCTGGCGAAGTTTCGTTTCGTGTGGGCTAATAAGCGATTTTCTTTACACGTTTTTTGTAAAGACTTCCTTTTTCGACAGGGATCAAAGTGGGATTTGAAAATACTTTTGTAATATTGTATTTTGAAAAATGTTGGTGTATTTTTGGTGGATGATTTTCTTGTTTTTTTTTTTTTATATAGCGGAGGTTTCTATACTCTCCTCTATTTACCGTACTGTACAACTAATTTTTTTATAACATCCACTGAAAGAAAATGTCGTATGTTATCTCAAATTTGTCAATGTGATGCACCTTTTGGGCCTATTTCACCACCTACGAATAAGTTCCAGTTAGTTTATGTGGTAGATAATATCATAAAAATTCTGTTCGGACATTGTGAGATTAGTCTATCGTTGACCGTTGACCAATGACATTTTATTCCCCTGTTAGAAAAGATAAGAAATACACTTCGAGTATTATTTTATTCAACACTCAGACCTGTCTTTACATTTTACCACTTCTAGCCATCGGCTCTCTAGGGAGCGCTTCTGCCTTTCACGATTTCTATAAAAGAAAATCGTCACGTCTCCGTATAGTGTAAATAACAGAATAGTAGCAATATGTGTAAGCATGTATGTATATTTAAGTCCCGTTCACTGTCAACACTCAGGCTTCTTACAAAAGCTGATTTTGTCGTATTCAGAATTTAACAAAGCGATTTCGGTATGTTAAATATGGAGAATGTCTGCAATCCATTTGGAGATTGAGGATTAATTCTTAGTCTTGTTTATTTTTGCTCTGACAATTGCTTTCAAGTGAACGCTTGAGTTAGAATTGTAAACGATTCGTGCTTAATGAATTCGAAGTTGGAATAATGCCTTAAAATATTTTCTTAAGAAGGTACAATGTGACAATAATATTTATATTTGCTGTTAATTAAAATACATTAGACCTCCAATTATCATGAGCCTTTTTGATCGTTCCACTGCTGGACACAAGCCTCCTCTCACACTGAGAAGGATTGAGAATCACCACGCTCGCTCAATGCGGTTTGGTGATTTCAGGCTTTGTAGTCCAGGTTTCCTCGAGATGTTTTCCTTCACCTTTAATCAGTCGTTGGTGTCCAAGATATACTTAAAAAGTACATATAGCTTGCAAAAGTTACAGTGGTACTTGGCTGACCTGGAATCGAACCCGCGCACTCGTATTTAAGAGGCTGGTACTTTAACCACTAGGCCACCGCGACATATTCTCCAATTATAATTGAGATACACTAACCTCTTTTTATTTCTAGGTCTACTAGAGGCTTAATAGAATTATCTGCAGAATAATATTGTCATGTTTATATCACATTAGCATTTGAACCAAAATCGATATATCGTAAGACAATGGATCACAGTACAATGTTGGCAGGCAGACATCTTGTTCAATCTGCAGTCTAGCATCTCCTAATTAACATACCGTCAGTCAGTAAATACTACTGTATTTCCTTTATCTACATAAATACATATATTATCTATATCTTTTTCTTCGTTTCGTCGGATCACGCCTGACCGGCTGGTTTGATTTTATATATATTTTTTTAATTAAATTCTCCTGACAATATGGAGTAGGTTCTTAAGAGGGAAAAAAGCGATTCAATTACTATTGAGGTGTCGTGGTCTATTTTTTAATTTTAAAACAATATTAAACATAATGCATTCTTGCGGGAAATTCCTGACAATGGAATCACTGTTATGTTAATGTATATATTTTAAGTCGTGGTGGCCTAGTGGCTAGAGCACCAGCCTCTCAAGTATGAGTATGCGGGTTCTATTCTAGGTAAGGTAGGTACCAATGCAACTTTAAGTTACATATCTGTACTTTATAAGTACATCTTGTAAGTATAAGTATAAGTGTATCTTGGACACCAATGAATATTTATAATAATATAATATTAAAAGGTGAACGAAACCTGGACTTTAACTCTGAAATCCCCAACCCGCATTGAGCAAGCGTGGTGATTAACGATTAATCTCTTTCAGTATGAGAAGAAGCCTGTGCCCAGCAGTGAGACAGTAAAAGCGCTGGTGAAAATAATGTATCTTAATATTTTCACCAAAAATGTGCTTTTAAAATTAAATTCAAATATTTCTTTGCGGCAAATTTACACATGACTAAATAGAAGCAAGAAAACGAAATGTTTAGTGAAGAATTTAAATAAAAGGAATTTGTTTTTAACACTTCGGTGGGTAAAGTTATGAAGCGTTTCTGAAATTAGCAAAATTGTTTCTGGAGGGTTTTCAGGTGGAGCCCTCAAGGTTTACTGTTTATTAATATACTTTTGGAAGATTTTGGGCGTTTATGACCAGCCTTCTCTAGACATATACCACCTTATTTTAAAACTTGGCTTTAAGAAGCACTGGGTTTACTGCTAGGTTTAGACCATTAATTTTGTTCAAGTTGTTGATTTAAACCTGGCATGAAAGCTGATACTTTTTTAAGACCTAGGTACGTTTTATAATAAGGTGGTTAAGGTTTACAATTCTTTATTATGTCTCATTATTATTTATTTGTTTCTTTTGTTTTGTTATCTTGTATTACATTCGAAGTACTAAAATATTTTAATAATGGACCATTTATTTCAGGAAACAAATTCCTATATCACATACATAAAAGTAATTTTGTTACTATTAGAATAAATATGATATTAATTGATAATCCACAAAGGTAATGCCTTTACTAAATAAGTTCAATAAAAGGGCGACATAAAAATCTTTCTGGAAAGAAGTCATCCGTCATAAAACCCATAATTCATAATTTATGTCGAAGATATACATATATTTAGAAAGTACATTAGTCATATACTCGCTCGCGGTCAGGTAGTCGCCAGACCAAGTAGACCTGATTTATCAAACTCGCACACTCATGAGAGGCTGGTGCCTTAACCACTAGGCCAACACGACATTTTCTGTATATTTATGTAACCTAATAAAAAATGAAAAAATTGTTATAGCTCAACTTATTGTTGTTGTTATTACTGACTCTAAGCCAAGTACACAGTACACAGTGGACACTATATTTAGCATAGCCTCAATTCCAAACACAGTAACATTGCAAAATTACTCTTGAACCAACAAAGTCGTGATGAATCCTATTTATATAGCAAGACCAGTGAAAGGCAAATTGTCTCCGTGAAGATTGAAACAGAACACAATATCTGCCAACGCAATCCCCGTAAAGGGATAAACTTTGAAAAGTAAGCAGTCACTTTGTTTGGTCGCTAGAGAACTTTATGTGTTCAATATAGTAGCTGAAGGAAAATGTTTTACTATAAATATTTACGAAAAAATATGCGAGTTATTGCTCTGGATTTGTTGTGCGGTTTGTTTATTTGCATTGAATATTATAAGAAGCAGGTTTGTTCATTTTTGCTTTGGTTTTATCGATGTCTTACTGAATACTGAAAAATATTAGATTTTTTTTATTCATGTCGGTAAAAATATTTCGGCCAGGTCTGTGAGTTGTTCGCAAAGTTACAGCGGCCCTGGCACACAAAGACCTCTAGAAGGAACAAAAGTGGGTTTTAATCAGTAAAAGTCTAACACTCCAAGCATTTGGATCAGAGGCATTTGATGATCTCCAACTAAAAAAAGGCCGATAAAAATATCTTTAAAAATGTTTGTATTTACTAAAGAAAATAGGCTATTTAATTTCAAACCCAAAACTCTTCATTATTCAATTAAAGACATAAAAAGAACGCCTACAGTATATATGATAGCTTACAACACCACTATCATAACATTTTATATGAGATTAGGTATCTTATTATATATAAACATGTATGTACAGACGCCAGCAGATCAAGCTACCCGAAACTCTCAAACTTTCCCAATCGGCTTCGAATCATAATGCTACAACGATAAAGTTGAAAATCTATTAAGGAAATTTGACCGATTGTAGTAGCTTGATGTGCTGGCGTCAGTACACTCACTGTTCAGACGCGTTTTGTAATAATAATATTACTTTCCTTACATTATACTCTACCACTGTAATGAAAAACTGATTTAATGATATTCCTACGAACTTAAGCTGACAGCGCACTGTATAACATAAATATACATTTCATATTATCTACGTTCGGAGTTATATACAGTTTTAATTAAGCTAACCCTCCGCTAAAGGCCTTTTAGGGACATAATTACCGAATTATTAATGAAATGCCCTTGCTAAGTCCGTGCGAAGGATATTTTGTTCGTACTTTCTTTGGTTAATTAAAATTTGTGGTCCGCTTCGTTAAGGACAAGGTATTGAAAGACTAAACCAAAGGTACTTAAAACCTTTTTTTTATCATCATAGAAATAAAGAGAAAACTAAGTTTATTATCTTTGTATCCTCTTTAAATATTTAAAAATTACATTTAACTCTTTCTTAAGAATATTCTTCTTTGTAATAATAATCAATGCTCTATAAAATAAAAAGTCTTAAATTATTCTAAAACTAATCTGAGCTTCAATACTCTTTTAAACAATTCAATCGAAAGAAAAAATAATAACCCTAAAATTTTATGAAAATCAGAATCAATACCTACTAATATTTTAAAGTTAACGAGTTTGTTTTTGATCGATCGATTTGAAAAATATTATCACTGTTACATAGATAATTGATCGAGAAAGGCTTTAGGCTACTTTTTAACCGGGTTCGTGAGGTAATATTCACGACACGCGATTGAAATCATTGTGAGAAGATAGTATTATAATCCATGCTAATATGACAAAGCCGAAGAGTTTGCTTGTTTTCGATTGGTCCGATTTGATAAATTCTTTCAGTGTTAGATAGCCCATTTATCTAGAAAGGTTATAGGCTACTTTTTATCCGTGTGCGCGGAGTAGTTCCTTCGGGACGCGGGTCAAACCGCTGGTAGAAGCTAGTAAGATTAAGAAGAAAATAATACGCCAAAACAAAGTAAATAACAACCAAACAGTACATAACAAATTCACCCAGTGGACTATAATTGACTCCTTGATTGTAATAATATGCAACAATGAAGTGCCTTTCACATTGCATTGCACAGTGGTCGAAACGTAATTCTGACATGCACTACATTTCTACAAAGAGCGTAGCTGTTGGCTCTAGTAAATCAAGTAAGTAAACATCGGTCCGTCCGTTTGTGGCTATTGTTTGTGGTGTATAAATAGTATCCTTGTAGCGTATTTGTTACCGAAGACTGTGCAGAGTGCAGGAAAAAGCCGGTTAGCGGACCACCGGGTCAAAAGCGATTAAGTTTGTTATTCGAAAAGGAAATGTATCGCTTTGGCAGTAGGTTTTTGCTGTAATTAATAAAATATTATAATTATAACAACATAATTATATTAGTTATAACAAGCCGTGGTGGCGTAGAAAAAGCCGGTTAGCGGACCCCGGGGTCAAAAGCGACTGAGCTTATAATGCAAAAAGGAACATTTGTGTCGTTTTGTCAGTAGGTTTTTGCTGTAATTAATAATATATCATAATTATAACAATATAATGTTATCTCAGTTATAGCAAGCCGTGATAGCCTAGTCGTGAAAGCACCTATCTCTGAAGTTTGAGTGTGCGGGTTCGATTCCAAGTAAATACCAATGCAATTTTTTGTATGTTATATTTACTCTCTAATATTATTTTTTATCATCCCACTGCTGGGCAATATCATCCTCACACGGAGAGAAGGATTGAGCGTTCATCACCACGCTTGCTCAATGCGGGTAGGTTACGTATACAGTACACATAATATCAATCTTAGATAATTATCCCTACTATTTCTAGCTAAATGGACTATTTGTAACAAGACACTTCGAATCTATCATCCTAACAAAATATCACCTACAACAAGGGTTAAACTAAAGTTTTCCAATTAATCCACCAGCCTTTTATATATCAAAAGATAAGTATAGCAAGATCAAATTCATTATATTCCTCAGCCTCACAAACATCTATCAATCATAATCTTGGTAAACACAATCATCACTTATCCTGGAGACAGTTCGCTGCCAGGTCCCCATCAACAACAACCGTGAACGTACGGAGGTATACACAACTTTGTGACGTCATTCATGAAATATTTCAATTGTTTGGGAGGATTATTTTCAGACGTTTCAAAGACATTGTGTAACTTTTTAGTGTTACTTAAGTAAAGGTCCTAGTAAATGAAGGAAAGGGTGAACGTGGAAGAGACGACGTTCTGTATCTAAGCCTCTTTGGTCCGTCCCCCAAACAGCTAGTGAGTTATCTTATGAGTCACTAGCTTTTTTTTGGTCCTTTCGACCGTTTCCTGATCTACTTTCCGTAGGTTCCTGTAATAAATATGTACTTACACGTCACATTTACACTGAAAATCTACACAGCTTTCTCTTTGGCATAAATAATTGTTTGTAGGTCTCTTTATAGCACTGTTTTCAGCGATAAAACCAGGCAACTCTTTTTATCCTATTATATTTTACAAAATTACTTCATAAATAATTATTATATACAGATAAGGAACCATCTGTGAATTTCTGCTTCGAACTTAATCAATGTCATTCTCTCAGGATTTTCGAACGAATAAGAATTGTCCTATCGAGCATGTGTTGTTATTTTGATTTAGACCGTCCTGGTTTATTAAATAGGAGTGTGTGTGCATGTGAATATTCGTATTGTTCATGTGTGCGTGTTCTGAATTGTAATTCGCGGGTGTGTATTTATTAATGCATTGGCACGTTTGAAAACCGCGTTTGAAGCAACAAAATATAAATTTAGTAAATTCGATTTGACTTTATTATATGTATGTATGTATGTATGGGGCTTCATGAGGTCAACTAATGCATAATATGGTGGTTACAATATTATGACATATGTTGTTTAGTTCTGTAAAATGATTTTATTTACAAGTGGTACTACATCAAATGACCTCCTACGCTGGACCTCCTTTTATTGAGTAAAACACGCTTTTTTCCTTCTGGAGGTCTTCGTGTACCCGAGCCACGACGACTCTTACGAGAAATCCCGCTGCCCAGCCCAATCCAGGCTCGCTTACACTTATAGTCAATTAACTGTTTGCTTTCCTCACTTAATTTTTACTAGATTTCTCACTACTAACATGATGTGGAAACCAATTAAGCAAGTAGGTATATACGTATATTTAGAAATAGTCCAACGAGAGACAAAAACTATCTTCAAGAAAAGAACAAACAGGATTTGTCTGGACCGTGATACGGAATTACATCGGCTAATTGTTTTTTGGTAGAGATTCACGCGATGATTTTCAGAAAACATTGTGCTTAGTCACGAAGAGTAATCACAAGGAAATCGAATGTGTTTTAGGAGAGCCAGTCAGATTTTGACCGCGATCCCAGTGGGGTTATATATTTTCATAACGGTATGTGTCAAAAAAAAAGTCGTGTTGGCATAGTGGTTAAAGCATCAGCCTCTCAAGTATGAGTTTTTCGTTATCGATTCCAAGTCAGCCAAGTAACAACAACTTTTCTGTGTTATAATGTACTTTTTAAGTATCTTGGCCACCAATGACTGATTAAAGGTGAAAGAAAACATCTCGAGGAAACATGGACTATAAAGTCTGAAATCACCTATCCGCATTGTGCAATCATCAAATCGTGGTGATTAACTGTGTGAGAAGAGGCCTGTGCCCAGCAGTGGGAAGAAAATCAGAGATCACTCTCACAGACTGATACTGTTTTTTCAGATAGCTATTAGTAGTAATTTTATTTTTCATAAAAAGAATATTTACAAATTGATTGGATGCAAAGAGTTTTTATTCGATCTTCCAACTTCAAAAATGCAGACGACCATAGGCTACAACATTTTAAGGGAGCTGTTCTCAAACAATTCTCGTAAAAATGGTAACTCACCAAAATATGCAAGCTTGAAGTTATGAATATTTAAACCGCACCGATTGATTGAAGGTTATATCAAACGTGGAACAGGTATCTCACTGTTTACGACGAAAACCCGGTAACACGATCACAAAAACATGATGTATAACAAACATTTTTACCACAAGACTTTCCATTTATGGTGTATAAAGTACAAATCTTTTTACCCTTACCTTTTATAAAGGGGTGTATTTATTATACATCTATGAAACGTCACACACTTTTCTTAAAGACGTGAGAAGAAGCACAAAATGATAGAATACAGTGTTGGTCGCTTGGTCACGTTCACTTAAATAAGTTAGATACCGTATCCTCGTGTTTGGTTATGAACTCAACGGGATTGTCGCCACCGTTACTCTTGAATTTTTCATATAGTGTTTCATTATTAATTTTATACCGTATTTTATAGCTGTGTACAGTAGATTTCGTTTTAGTGATCTTAAAACATAGTTTTCTTTCATAATATGACTTTAGTATGCAGTAAAACATCTCTCGATCCATCCACGTTGAATTAATAAAAAAATATAATACAAAAGCACACTTATTCCCTTGTAATAAGTTCTTTAATACGTCATCAACTTGAATAGGGTGCTGACCTTGAATAAAATGCAAACTAAGAACCTTCTAGATCATTTTAAAAGCTAATTTCAGGAGGGCAATAAAAAGAGAACAATGGAACGACATCATTACTCTGTAACGGCGTTGGCACAAATACGTCATCTAGTCAGAAAGATAGCTCAATTGAAACCTGACGAGGTTTCAGCCTGTATAAATGGCAATTGTGGAGACAATTTATCTTAGGAGTCTTCGCATTAAAAGTTTATTCGAAGATATTGGGGTAGCTTGAAGACTCCATTTTATGCTAACGTTTGAGGAATATATTGGTTCGACAGCTGGTCATGGACTTGGGATTGTACAATACAGTTGATACAAAGAAAAAAAATGTTAACCAAATTAAGTGTATGTATGTGCGAGGTACCTTTTGATGGAGAGAGTTTCTCGTCTCGAAGATGCGATAATTGAAGGAATATAAAAAAAAACCTTTGTCTAAACATTCACTCTTTTCGCTCGTTCACTTGGGCGACTATCTCGAATGATGTAATCGTTGGAGAATTTTAGTTCTTGCCTGAATGTAAAAATTGTCATTTTTATACAATATGTTATGGTGATTATTGCTTGTGGTTGTAGCGGAGACTTGGTCTTAAGGCCCATTTAGATGAAGAAATTTTCGCATGATTATGTACGAGAATGCTTCATTGAAAATTTTGACAGATTGTAGTAGCTTGATGTGCTGGCGCATGTACATATTTTAAATTCTTTTTTTCTTAGTTCTCATTTTTTTTTTAGATAGAATTCTATCATTTTTAAGTTATTATTCAAGGTTTTGTAACAACATCTTTAGTATTCTCAACAAAAATATCCCCTGGTACTTACAGGGTAGGACGTGAAACTTTTTCCATTTTGAAATTCTTCTGCCGATCAAAAATGATAAAACTTTGGTCGAGTAATTAAAAGACAAACAACAAAATTCAGGAACTTTGTTAATTTATTAAATGGGCCTTAGATGATGTACCGGAGTTTTTTCTAAGAATACTCAATGAGGTGTTGTATTTTGCTGATAAAAATAGATGGAAAATATAAATAGGTATATGTAGACGGCCAAGCTATTCGAAAACTAACTACTTTATTTAAATCTTTGTTTTATCATTAACAGGTTATAGAAACTACTGCGAGGATTTCGTAATCTCAGTCTTACCTCAGGTCCCGTAGGGCCAAAGCCTGCCGAGGTTATGGGTATCGTCTTTACTCCATAATTTTAATAGAGAGTAAGACCTGTATTTTTATTCCACGAATTCCAACTCCTCGACCATCCCTTAGAGGTTCGACATAATTCATATTCTTCGGTTGACATTCGCAATTTTGTGTGATGATAAACAGACCATACAATCCATTTTTTATGTACAACTTTAAGGACCCTAACCAAAATTGGATTTTTCATGGTCACAGCTATAAATTTTACGTGGGTCTTACAATTTTTTGATAACAAATTGGCTTTTTTACCCACGAAAAAAAGTTTATTACTAGAGTCGGTTTGTAGGTACTCTTAAAATGCTGTGTTAAAGATTTTGTTTCAGATGTAGAAGAAGTAGAATGCTCGTCTTGGCCTACTTCCTTGTAAGAAGTGATACCAAAAGTGTCCTAAAAAATGTATTTTTCATTTAATTTAAAAAAAAAGGCTATAATAATTATTAGGATATAACTTGGAACACAAAAAGTGTTCTCAGTTAGTTGTCATTATTGGTAATTTGTTTTTTTTTATTATTATAGAATCAATTTCTTAATAATCCTACAAGGTCCAAATAGAAGTTCAAGTAAAAATAAAATTATAAATACTTTTACCGAAAAAATATCTCAATACAAATATTAAATTTAGGTAACGAGTTTGTACGCGTTTTTGCTTGAACGCACTTACCTCAGAAACTATTGGACTTATAATATAAAATATAACTTATAATATAAAATATAAAAATATTTCTGTGTTAGATAGTCCATTTATTGAGAAAGGCAGTAGGCTAAGTTATATACGGATGCGCGAAATAGTTCCCCTAGACGCGGGTGAAACCACTGGTGGTAATCTAAATATACCAACCAGTTCTTATGCGAATTAAAATAATATAAACAAAATTAAATGATTTTGTTTGGTATTCACTATAAATAATAATTCCTAATTAAGAGTCTGCCTACAATTGTAAAATGTAGAATTCAACAATTTCTTAGCTAAATGAAGGTTTAAATATTCAGAATTAAATGGAAACAATAATTTGTAAGTTCATTGAAATTATCTGTAAAGGTATCGTAACGAATAATTTAAAACAAAGGAAAACAGAACTAATAACTAGAATTAAGTTAATCTCTCTACTCAAGGGACTTTAAAGCCATTTGGGGAAAGGCAGGATCTATGCTAGAGTATCTTTCCAAAATAGTTGTATAATATTTTACTGTTATTGATCGCCTTCGCAATGTTACTTTCTTTGTGTTGCGTGTTTACAATGACTGCCAACCATAATATACCTACTATAGAGACAAGTGCGATGACGTACTTCGAAGTACGCAGAAATTGTCGTGAAGCGCATAAAATCAAAGAAAAACTGTATATTTCTCATCCTAAAGGGAGTGAGGTTGAATTAATCAAAACAAAATGTAATTTAGTCGTATATATTACAGCATAAAAACAATCCAAAATAATTAGCAACAGTAACTAAGTTCGTCGTATATTAACTACGAACTCTGAAATAGGTTTTTCTCGAATAGTCAACCGGCATTCAATTTTATAGATAACGTCTTGTCATCTCCGATGTGGGAATCTGATTTCATTTCCACTATTTCCATTCCATCAAAATTTTTGCGGATAGAAATATCTATTTGAGAAAAGTTCACTTTGAAAATACTTTAATTGGATTAAACGATACGGGTCTCCTGATAGCAAAAATGGTACCATTTTCTGTACTGAAAAATAAATCTCCGATTCGGCATTTTTTTCGGCTCGCAATGACATTTCAGTTGCCACTGGCAGCCATTTAAAATTCTATTGCTTTAGACATAAGGTACAGAATTGGTTCTTTTGATAATGCTATGATTTTTTTACCGTATCCATTTACCATTTTGCAATTATTTTATGAGCTCTAAAAATACAATTAAAACGTAAAAAGTAAGAATAAAAATACTTTATTTAAAAAAAATTACACAAATATCTTACGGCCGCTGATCCCAAAAAGTATTACACCTTAAAATAATTTAGGCAGCTTCCTAAAAAGCCATTAAAGGCAACTGGTGTCATATCTTACAACGATAACAAAGTACTATCATTTTATTTCTCGTTTAGGCCTAAGATTTATGTCTAATTATAATTAAAAATAGAGATTAGGTAACATCCATCTTTAAGCTTTTGTTAGTCGACAGGACGAGAAGATGTATTGGGTTCTATGTAAACGGTCTGTGAGAAAATGTAATTTATATTGAAGGAATGGAAAATCTCGCTGAATGAATTCTGTTATTCCTCTATACATGAACTATTGAATTACGTGTTCATCAATCGATTTCTACACTATAAATAAATTAACTTTAGCATTTTTAGTATGATAAATCAAAATAAAAAACAAAAAAAAACGTGTTTGTAAGCGGTTTTATTTAAACAACCAGATAAAATTCTGTTCAAACAATTTATAAATCACGGCTATAACAGCAAACAAATCCAAAATTTGCAATAGCTAACAGCTTACCTGAATGTTGATACGTCAAATAAAAGAGAGGTCATTTATATTCATAAATATTTAAATTGCAAACCGCTGACTACACAAAATTATTCTATCAACCTACGCCTGAATTAACACGATGCGATAACAGTAATTCTCCCAATTACGAAATAATAAAACAATATTTTCAGTAACAAAAATTCATTAGCCATGTACGAACGGGAAACCGCATTAAAAATTCCGTGTGTAATTTAGGAGGTAACTCGTCTCCGTCCCTTGGGAGCTCTGTAGAAAATTACGGCAAAAGCGCTTCCCATCGGTGGGAAAAATAAGTGGTGCAGGTAAAAATATTACTAGGTTCGTAAAAGTTATACATACCTAGTCGTACTTTCCTAGACTCCCCACATCCATTATCATCTGTCTCCCTAGCTGCCTCGTTGGTCTAGTAGTCGCGTAGTGTGACTCCTCGAGCTCAAATTGCTTAGAATCCCGGGGTCTGGAAGTAGGTGATTGATACACCCGTGCATCGAGAGCACATAGATGTCGGTAGTGCGCCTGATCTCTCACCGATCGTGTCAGATCGATCAGGCCAAAGAGTGAAGGAATAGAGTGCACCTGTCTCTACAAATACTTTGTTCTGCGCAGCTGGCAGATCTCCTTGGAGAGAATAGACCGCCGAGTATCAGTTTGGAAGTCATTATTATTATAATTGCCCGGCTTACGGTTTATCCGGAGACAGCTTAGTATCAGTATTTTACATAGAACGATTACCTATGTATCTAACGTTCTAAACCCAATTTAGTCTGGCAACTCGATACCCCTAATAAAACTGGTTGTCAGTCTTTCTGGCTTTTGACTACCCGTAACGACTACCAAAGATGTTCAAATGACGCCCTTGACTCCCTCATTAAACTTGTCGTCCGGAACACGGAGGAAACCTTAATGACATATAAGGTCACTGCGCCAAGCGTTGCTTAACTTTATGATCGACCGGCCTGTGTGGCGATTACTTATTCACGAATTCCACCAAACGCTGCATTGCTAAATCAATGTAACATCTCCAGGATTAAACCCCGCGGAGTGGCACGCTGCAATCCAAGCTGCATGGTATAGAATACTCCATCAAGAAAATTTGTACAGACGTCAGCACATCAAGCTACTACAATCTATCAAATTTCCTTAACAAATTTTCTACTTTATATCTGATGCGTATAGTCGAAAGTTGATTGGGAAGATTTGATTTTTTTGTGGCTCGATGTTCTGCTTCCGTACCTACTGATAAAACAAATACATGCGGACGGGACAAAATTCAATACCGTAGAGTGTTGTGGAAGTGATGGAACATTTAAACCGATCTGCATAATAGCAGGTCATGCAATACTGATTTGTACCGATTGAGTTAGTTCAATTCAGGCTATCATTGTAGATAGCCTACATTTTTAACATGATCATACAGTATGTGATTGAATAGATATCGGACTATCTACTCGTACTCATAAAATCGGATCCCTGTTTCCCTTGGTCACGCCACCACGCGTGAACAGCAGGACCGATTTCACTTCTTTTTTTGTTGTGTTTGTTACTGTCAAGAGAAGGTTCTTATGAGAAAAAAAACAGGACAACGTCTCTCGGGTCAGCTAGCTATGCAATTTTAAAAGCGTTATTTGAAAAAAAATGCTATTTAAAAAAAAACTACAAAGTTCTAATTCCAATACAAAATATCCATATTAATATTATAAAGCTGAAGAGTTTGTTTGTTTGTTTGTTTGAACGCGCTTATCTCAGGAACTACGGGTTCGATTTGAAAAATTCTTTCAGTGTTAGATAACCCATTTATCGAGGAAGGCTATAGGCGATATACCATCACGCTAAGACACATGGGAGCGGAGCAGTAACCAAAGATGCGGGTGAAACCGCTGGGGACAACTCGTGTGTTATAAAAATATACTAAAATATCTAACCAGTGCGCACACACACACACACACGCGCGCACACAGACACGCACACACATGGAACTTAACTTCAGGTCTCACTGTATCGGTACAAAAGCATTATTAGCGTTAACTTTTGCTAAAACAGCTGTAACTTCAGTTAAACAGACTTAACTCCATGCACCTGGTCTGTTATCGGTTCCCAAATGAATATAGTTTAGTTCGTTGTTCGTAAACTTTTCGAGTTTGTTTCGCTTTGTTAGTTGGGAAATAAAGGGGGAATAATGTGACAACACCTTTTTCTGTGTACTTGTAATGTAATATTCGTATTTGTTAGTAAATAAACACACGAAATACTATGTAGTAAATGAAGAAAAGTCGTGGTGGCCTAGTGGTTAACGCATCAGCCTCTCAAGTATGACTTTGCGGGTTCGATAGGAAAACATCTCGAGAAAGATAGACTGGACTATAAAGTCTGAAATCACCAACCCGCATTGAGCAGGCGTGGTGATTAACGCTCAATCCTTCTCTCTTTGAGAGAAGGCCTGTGCCCAGCAGTGGGACGATAAAAGGGCTAACGATGATGATGATGATGAAATGAAGATTCTTTACGGATTGTAAAGGCTCACCACCAAAACAGAGCGGAGTGGAGAAGATTTAAAATAACGAATAGAATTTATTTTTTCTTTTAGTTCTTTAAAAAGCGGCTTAGAAGAGCTGATAACTGGTAACCCTAGGGCCGTACAACATTTATATCAATATCATTATCAGCCTTTTTATCGTCTCACTGCTAGGCACATGCCTCTTTTTATGCAGAGAAGGATTGAGCGTTTATCACCACACCTGCTCAACATGGACTGGTGATTTCAGACTTTATGGTCCAAGATTCCTCGAGATATTTCCCTTCACTATTAATCAATAGTTTGTGTCCTAGCATACTTTAAAGAGACTTTGAACTAAGAAAAGTAGCAGTAGTACTTGACCGACCTGGAATCGAACCCTCACATTCATACTTGAGAGCTTTAACTTCTACGTCACTACGACTTATATCAATAACCCCGACATTTAGACAATACATTGTATAATAAGACCAGCTTCATTCGTCCTAAGATTACAGGCATATGAATACTGACAATCTTCTTCACATAATCCCTCAGTAACCACCCACACAACCAATGAACTATAGTATTCAGTAAACTATACATAGACCCCACGTTCACACATTATGATATTATTAGACAATAGAACCTAACTATTACTGAAGACAATGACTGGGTACCCAGTGTCTATGTGTGATATTGCGAGTACCTTACTATATATACGTACCTAATCATTAATTCTAAATTAATTTACTTAAGGGATTGATCTGTATAATGGATTTAATCTGTTCAAGATACTACAATCTGTCAAATTTTCTAAGTGGCTTTTAAGCCTTATCGCTAAAGCATAGAGTTCAAAGTTGATGGGAAAATATTGACAGTTTCGTGTAGCTTGATGTACTGGTGTCTGTACTAGATAAAATTGTTTTGACATTATGTTGAATGCAAAAGCGGAGACACACATTTCTTTTATGCTTATTACCTTTTAATTTCTCTCGAAAGCGGTGAGTTAACTAGGGAACGATTAACCTAATGTTTATTTAAAAAATAATCATTATTATAATCCTCGAGACGGTAAAACACAAATTAAAAATATATTACGATTCCAACATTCCCCATTTCAATAAATAACGTTGTCGACGGCATCTCTCGGTCTAAAACACTCAAACCGCGTTAAATTCTCATTAGATTGATCAATTCACTTAAATTGTTTCCAATGCCTTGTAAGTGAAATCCCAACATTTTAATCAAACAGGGTCACAGGTTTAATTACATTCTCGATTTTCCCTTTCGATTCCCTTAAATTTCCTTAAACGGTTTGTGGTTTTAAGGGACTTTTGAGCCATTATCCTTGATTAATTAGTCTAAATATTAGTCAAGACTTGACGACCCCGATGGCGCAATGGTTACCACGCCGGACTGCCGAGCTAAGGGTCTCGGGTTCGTGGTCGACATTTGTGTCATGAGCATGATCGTTGGCTGTGGTCTGGGTGCTATAATATGTATTTATAAATATATATGTGTAAAGTATATGTAGTTTATCAGTTGTATTGTCATCCATAACACAAGCTAATCAATAGCTTACGATGGGGCTAACCGACCGTGTGTGAAAAAGGTGTCCCGATGTCCCGTAGACTTATTTTGGTGATTGAGAATAAGCCAAATATATAAGAGGACATTACGACGTTTCAAATTGAGAAATAATTACATTTTAAATCAAGTAAATTCTAGAACAAAGCTCGAGAATTGTCGTTTTCACGTGCCGAAGTTTAACGAACGTGATGATTCGTAATTCAAATGCAAATGTGAGTAAATGCTATGTTTTGATGCTTTTGTACTGGCTGAATGGAAATTTTGATATTTAAAGCCGCCGGTAATGAAAGTGCACTCTGTCACCTAGGATATTAAATAATCGTAATTTACATAACTCACAATTATGAACGGTTGTATTTATTAACTGTGCGTATGAGGTTTAGGGCCTACCTCACCACCTACAAATAAGTTCTAGTTACTTTATTTGATAGATAATTTCATACAAATTCTGTTCCATTTTTGAATTTACTCGGTGAGTATTCGGACATTGTGAAACTGGCCCGTAATCTAAATAATAATCAATAAACTGACTATTAATTTGTAACACAACGGAAAAATGAAAAAAAAATCATCTTCTCCCGAGGCTTTTCCCCAACTATGCTGAGGTCGGCTTCCAGTCTAACAGGATTTAGCTGAGTACCAGTGTTTTACAAGGAGCGACTGCCTATCTGACCACCTCAACCCAGTTACCCGGGTAACCCAATGCCCCTTGGTCAGACTGGTAAATAAAAAATAACACCCATTAAAAGACTCAAATTAAGCGCTTAACCAAACTTTGCAAAATCAAGAAGCCATGCTAGTGAAATCAGTTTACTCGAACGCTAGCATTTTGATCTCTTACTCAGATTGCTTTTAATTGAAAAACTTCGAGAGCCATCCACATTGAGAGCGAAGTTTAGTAGGCAAGTACCGCACGCCGGAGGAAAGGCGAATTTGAATGGACCTATCTTCCCGTATTGATGTAGATGGAGGAAGTTAGTTTATACGCATATGCGTGTGTGCGTGTGTGTTTAAGCGGATTCAGAGTAGTAGTAAACAAATGACGTCACTATAACAAAGCTAGAGGCTACTTGGTATGCATCACACATTTTTGTGTGATCATGTATGACCAAAATATTGGTAGACTAAGCATAAGTACAAGAGTAATACCTACTTGATTTTAGGGCAAGGACACTTGTTAAAGACTCGGCTATCAATAAAAATATATTTACTAATAATTTGTCATAAACCAATAAAAGTTAGGTGCGCAAGAGTTACCGCAGCCATATCACACAAAGAGCTCTTGAAGGAATACGTGCGTTTTAGTCAGTAAGAGTGTGACACTCCCTTCTGCTGCACCCACAGCGGGAGGGTTCACTTGATAATTTCCAACGATGAAACAGGATAATTTTTGATTTTTTTATTTTG
This sequence comes from Heliothis peltigera, assembly GCA_958496145.1. Classification (NCBI taxonomy): domain Eukaryota; kingdom Metazoa; phylum Arthropoda; class Insecta; order Lepidoptera; family Noctuidae; genus Heliothis; species Heliothis peltigera. Next base: position 7,301,089 of record OY292337.1, read on the forward strand.
GATGTGCTCCATTGCTAAAAAAAAAACCCATTCCATTGTTAAATATACTCAATATTATATTACTCAATAATAGTATATAATACTCAATAGTAGAAAACAGACATTACCTACCATCTCTCAAAACAGAACAAGCTGAGAAAAAGAACATGTCCATTAAAGTACACACGTTACTCAACAAAATGGCACAGCATTGAAATTCTAAGCAACTACAACTGCTTCTCTACAGGATTGGATGTGTATTTTTAAAGTAACAAATAGAAAAGTATTTATTTTTACTCCCTACTGTAGTTTGTCATTAAATAAGGTTGGTTAAGGAAAAAGTAGTTCTTCACTAGTTTCGCTTAACGATGGCTGAGACCCTCTTTTTGTATGGCTTCTCGCAACTTAGGAGGTGGTCGACTGCTTGAATGGGCTTCTGGGTATTGCCTTAAAAATATACAATTTTTAAAGCCAGCTAACCAAAACCTATAACTATTTACAAACTACGCGACTAAACGCTAAGGGCATCCCAGTACCGTGAGGCTTTCTGGCTTCTGACTACTCAAACGTTAAAATCGCAGCTTCCCACCAATTTACCATGCCTTCCTCCAAGGAGCTCGTCATAACAAGATGCTGGTCACCCATCCACGGACCAACCGCGTCAAGCTTAACCCCGATCCATGTAACTACAATACTTATCCACGACTAAAAAACTTAATACGGCGATACAAAATTACTGAGTTGAAATCTGCCGTGGAAAGCTCAATAAAGTATTGTCACTATAGCAGTGTGCCAAAATTGTATTCACCTATTATTATTACTGCCAAAACCAACCAAACTAAAGTAACTTGGCCCATATACACGAAACTAGAACCCCATACTTAGCCTCAAGTGAAACTTAGTCCTGGCTTCACTTAACAATTACCGGTAAGCAGGTTTACTTAGCCTGTACCAACTTTATGAACTTAAATAACCAGTACATAGCCTGATATTTGGACGGCTAAGGTAATTTTAGTACTTGCGAACGTGTTGCGTTCACGTCTTAGAGAATTTAACCAACTGGAGACCCGTTCGTATGTGTGACTTTGCGATCAAACGAACCTGTCAGAAGCTGGACTATCTTTTTCACAAGACAGTCCTGTAAGTATGATCAATATTGCATTGAGTGAACGATAGATTATAATGATAATTATTGGTTATTTTCCTCCTCTTCCCTTTAGTGGCATAATGTTTGGCGCAGAAATGTGTGCTCATAACGTGTCCAGTTGTTAAAATACTCTAACGTAAGTGTTTGCTATTAGTTCGTTGATTCAGTTAGAAGTGGATAAGTTTGGACATTAAGCGGTTTAGCTAACACATGGTCCCCGAATTCACTTTAAACTCAGCTGGACGTTGCATGGTTACAACACACACACACAAAACTATATAACAGTAATTTATAGCAATAAATATATTTCACTAGCAGACCCGGCCACGCGTTGCTGTGGCTAAAGTTTTTGTTATAGTCAAATAACTTGCAATAAAATAATATTGCGACTATAAATTAACATGTAAGCTATCCTACCTTTCTAGTTGGATCAAATTACACACGGTGTGCTAATTTGATTAAAATCGGTTAAGTAATTTAGAAGTCCTTCGCACACAAACAACTTGATTCGTAATAATTCTCGTATTAAATAAATTGTTCAAAATTCACTACAAAACATTTCACACAACTAAAATACTCGTTACAAACGGTTGCCTTTTGTTATTCATTTGTTTTTAATCACTTGAGCTGAAGATGTACTCAAAAAGTGCATTACAAATTGAACAATGGCTAGCTAAGCAACCTCTGCCCTTTAATACTTATACTTATTAATTCACTGCCTAAGAACAACCAAAAAATTCAAACTGAGAACGTACAGACGCCAGCACATCAAGCTACCACAATCTGTCGAATTTCCTCAATAGATTTTCAACTTAATCGCTGAAGCATATAGTTCAAAGATGATTGGGAAAATTTGACAGATTCTGGTAGCTTGATTTACTGGCATCTGTACAAATTCAAAGATTCACACCTATACGTAGTTCACTCGCATTCCAACTTTCACTGGCATACTCCCCGTCAGTTCTACGAAACTTAAATAATTTCTGAATCTCTCAGATTTGAAGCTCTTTTACACGGCATACGTAATACGTTTCGACTAGGGTCAGAAGCTTAATACTGAATTCCTTTTGCACGAAGCCAGATCATAATGTCGTTTTCCTTTGCATGTTATGGAAAATTTATGAGGTAATTAAACAAGGTTGAATTTTTTTATTAATAATTTTTTGTTCAGGTTTCTAGTAAAATTTAAAACTTTCAAAATATAATTTTGTTAAGGTCAATTTCTATCCATTATCATAAATCACATTTGTACCGCGATTTGTGTTTTGAATCATCAAACTTAAAATGCTCATAAACTTATTCAAGTAACTTAACCAGACACAAAACCGTGTTAAACTAATAAAGGTTATCCAAGAATTGATCCTCATCTCTGTTACCTGGTAGTGCACTGCTCAGCCACTTTGAATGGAAGCCTATGGGTCATGGGAAATGTCAACCGAGCGCTTGGATATATCCTTGGCAAGATTGTCAGCGCTCGGATCCCACAAATATGAATATAAATAATTAAATTGATATAAAATCACATACATCAGCTACTATTTAATATGAAACAATAGTACTGCGCTCCCCAAGTGATCAACCATAAATGGAACAAAAATGTACGTTGACCTAATTTACAATTTATGCTTGCGAATAGGCTGTTATTGAACGCAAATGGCCCGTAAGAGGACAGGTGACCATTATCATTTATGTTAAATACAGGTAAGGACATAAACATTAATAACACACGATATTGTTGGTCCAATTTTTTGCTTTTGTATGTATGGATGGAAAAATTAGTTGTTTCAATTTTGATATTTTCGCCAAAGAATTTGATCAGCAAGGCACATTATGTAGCTCACAGAACAAATGGCCGATGAGGCTGAAAGGTTCTCGAGTGGCGACCACGACTCGGAAGACGTGGCGTGGGCAAGCTCCTCACTAGACTGTATTTACTCAATCAAAACAATAAAGATTACTTTACTTTACTTTAGATGACCGGACGGGGTCGAAGGGAAGCAGTGGATGCGAATCAATAAAGACCGCCCGAAGTGGCGAACATTTGGGGAGGCCTTTGTCCAGCAATGGACATCTTTCGGTTGAATTGAACGACAACGTCAAAATCACTCTCAAAATTCGATTTAAAACCAAACTTTTAAAATGTAGTAAACCTTTATTACATAAAAAAAACAAACGTTTGACACGTGTTTATAAAAATGTATGAGAATTTTTCTGTCACGTTTTTGCCGAAAGTCTCATAAAACTCTTTATGAACGTATTTGAGACTTTTGATAATTGATACTTCAAATATTTCAATACAGCTTACAGTTATCAATAAATAATTATTTATGTAGTCAATAATTTATTCATGCATCCACCACGCTGATCCAATTTATTTATTATACGAAACAAAATTACGAATCTCACAACGTTATTACACAGAAACGATGTTATGCCGATGAATCGAGTAAATGTCGTCCAATTATGATATACAAGATCGTATTCTACGAATTAAGTTGAGAACTAAAGTACAAAATCATAATAAATAAATTGCAGGAAAAATTTTCAATGCTAGCTCATGTAGTTGCGTAAATAAAGCTATGAAAATAATGGAATACAAAGATAAACAACAATTTGTATGCTGTATTAAATACAGATTTTACGATTAATTAATTTCTGTTATTTCAACGGTGGTTAATTAATAAAATATTAATTAGCATTAGTAGTAATAAATTTTGAATCAATGTTATGATTGATAGTTGTTTGTAAAACGAATATCGTACGGAATATTAATAATGCTTTTTGTGCTGCTGGTAATTAAGTGCTGACAATTTGGATTCAATGTAACGTCGTCGTCGGTAGGTGTGGACGTTAAACATATTTTTAACGTCCACAAGTTATACGTTAATTAGTTAACAATAATGTCGTTTTATCCTACTACTATTATAAAGGCGAAAGTTTGTATGTATGGATGTATGGATGTATGGATGTTTGTTACTCTTTCACGTAAAAACTACTGAATGGATTTGAATGAAACTTTACCACAATATAGCTTATACATCAGAATAACATATAGGCTACTTTTTATCCGGGTATGGAAAGTACTTCCCTCAGAAAGCGGGTGAAACCGCTGGCGGAAGCTAGTAAGATATATTATTGAAGATTTGTAATAAACCAAAAATAGTTTCTCTGAAAACATAGATTTATTTTATTTGACATTTTTACAATAGATATCAAATGAAATTACATTCTAGTAAAACAAACTAAGGATACATTCCATCTTACCTGAAAACAAAACGACATTAAAAGTTTACTGATATCGCTTCCTCAATTCTCTTTTAATAATTTATATCGAATTTGAACATCCGCCATTTAAAATTATATTTTGTTCAATGCGCGATGTCTACAACCACATTCAACAAAATGAACGTTTCGTTTCATTACATATCCGAAACCACAGAATACTAAATAGTAACTAGCGTTCCGAAACTAAGAAATATTACATATTTCACGTCAAAACAAGTTAGAATACTTTCATATACCCGTTGGCGTAATGGTAACAACGACGGACTGCAGAGCTGAGAGTCACGCGTTCGATACCCGGTACGGTCGAAATTTATGTGATGAGTAGGCTTGTTTTTTGTGGTTTGAGTGATTAGTTGTGTTGGCCCCCATAATACAAGCTAATCAATAGCTTACCTTGGGGCTTACTGATCGTGTGTGAAAAAGGTGTCCCGATATATTGTCATGGTATAATATTTCTGGGAATCGAATGAAAATAAAATCTCTTTTGCACATAAACATACTTACGCTTATTCAAAAGAGAAGGTATGCCAGTTTTCAGAAACATGACGAAGATTTTTTTTTGTAATTTATCTGTCAATCTACCGGAAATTATTTCGGAAGGGAGCGCCCGACTTTTACCGACCAAAACTTATCAATGTTCTATCAGCCGTGGTAACTCTTTCGAAAAAATCCTGTTAACCTACCTAATAATATCATAAACGAAAAAGTTTGTAAGTATGAATGTATGGATGAACTACTGGCTGAAAGATTTTGACGAAACTTGGCATCAGTATTTTATGCATCATCATCTCCCGAGCCTTTTTCCCAACTATGTTGGGGTCGGCTTCCAGTCTAACCGGTTTCGGCTGAATACCAGTGTTTTACAAGGAGCGACTGCCTATCTGACCTCCTCAACCCAGTTACCTGGGCAACCCAATACCCCTTGCTTAGACTGGCGTCAGACTTACTGGCTTCTGACTACCCATAACGACTGCCAAGGATGTTCAATGACAGCCGGGACCTACAGTTTAACGTGCCATCCGAAACAGTCATTGGTGTCCAAGATATACTCAGAAAGTACATACAAACTTAGAAAAGTTGCATTGGTACTTGCCCGACCTGGAATCGAACCCACGCCCTCACACTTGAGAGGTTGGCTCTTTAACCGCTAGGCCACCACGACTTTCAGTATTTTATGCATATATATCAAAATAATATTTTAGGCTATTTTTTACGCATGTGCGGGAAGAAGTTCTCTCGGGAAACAGGTGAAACTGCGGAAGAAAGCTAGTAATAAAAATAAAGGTATTATGTATGTGATCTCATTAAATCTCATTAAGTTTCACTTTGGCCCCACATTTCCCGCCCAAATTCCTGAACTGTAATAAGGCCGAAAAAATAATAATATTAAAGGCCAGTTGCACAGGTTACGGATATCTTCAATCTACCAGCTTCATATCCATCAGATAAATTCAAAAATGTAACAGAATTTGTATAATATTTAGAATTTGTATGAAATTATCTGCCAGATAAACTATCTGGAACTTATCAGCAACCTGTGAAACTGGCCCAAGTTTACGTGATCTACAATAGGCAGCAACATCACTTAACAGCATGCAAACACTAACAGAAATCTTACAATACAATATACACCTGTTTCATTCACCGGAGTCATAATCCACGTATCACAAACATTGCTACTGGCACTCTAGTAATAGACCCTAAAGTTTATTGCACCAACACAGTGCTAATAGCCTTGACTAGAACAAAGTACCATAGCGTCCTGTATTTCCAATATGGCTGCCACGTAACTTTAGAGGGATTTGCTTTAGTCTTGTTGGTGACTCTCTTAGCACTGTAGATGTAGAATAGTAGATAGGTTGGCTAGAGAGTGATTTGATTGAGGGTAAAACTGAAATGCATCAGTGTGCGTAAAATTGCTATGTGTGAGTAAATGGCTCTGCGCCATGTGTTGCTTTACTCAATTTCGATATCTATAAACATGATTGTATGGCATTGGTCGTATCTCTTGATGTTGCCCGATCATATTATGAAATAGAAAAAAACACTGAACTTCATACTTTGGGCACTAATGACTGATTAGAGGCGAAAGAAAACAACTTGAGGAAAACTGGACTAAAAAGTCTGAAACCACCAACCCGCTTGGAGCACGCGTGATGATTAACGCTCAATCTTTCTCAGTGTGAGAAGAGTTCTGAGCAGTGGTACGATAAAAAGGCTGATGATGATATGATCGTTTGTCAACTTAGATCCAAATTCAAATACAAGTTGTCGTCACAACAGTGACAGTGATCTCAATTAGTTTTGAGAAGGAAAACATTCATTTAATGGCATCGCCTTTCCAAAACACGAAAGGGATATGGTATGAAATGGATGTCAGTCATCTACGGAGCGACCATGCCAAGCGTAGCTTAACCTAGATCAATGACGGGTCCATCGATCACGCTGCGGCTGTTATTGAGCTACCAGCTACTATACTACGTGGACAAATAACTGGTTATAACCAGTCATATAGTGCAGTGCAAATTATTGAACCAGAAACTTACTATGACATAAGCAGAACTACTTGAAATAATAACAATGAATGGCCTACGATTGCATGGACAGCAAAGAAATTTAATGTTTTATTATTATTTAAAATTCTCTGTATCTGAATGATGTGGGAACATCAATACAGTCTTACAAAACGATCTAATCACCAAATGTAGGCACGGTGGCGGTTGAGATAGCGAGGTGCGAACCAAATAATATAAATTATGTGAGAAATAAAAACTGCAAACTACTCGTCACACTGACGTATCTTTTTTTTTGTCCATAAACAAAATATTTTATAAAGTAGGTCACTACACTAATAAATCACATTAACCAAAAATTAAAAGGATAGAAGTTATAGCTTCCTAAGTTAGGATTTATTGCACACGAGTCAAACGGTAACTAAGAATAGAAGTCTATAGCTTTAGAATTTCCCCTGGCTAATTCTAAGACTACTAAGTAAAGGTAGACTTATGTTCCGGGCACGAATGCAATTTCCCCGCTGTCAATCAGTTACACTGCCGGCCATATTAAAGTAACATCCGTTGAAATTAAATTTGCAAGCAGAATTTACAAAATAATGAAAATTACAATCGAAATTCTTCGGATGAATATATTTTTTGCGAAATTGAAAAAATGCAGTTTTATTCGGGATCCTTACTTATCTTTTGTAAGATATCTGAACTGATATATTTTTTTACAGGAAACCAATTTTGTTATTACTAATCATAACATACCGGACAATTAATAGTATTATCATTAAACACTATCTGTTTCGAGATATGATGATGATGAGATCACCTTATATTTTTTTTTAAAACGAAATACATATATTATTTTATTTTCTTGCCTTCAACTAAGAATAACAATTTAATAAGAAACAGAACAAAAATAGTAACATAAATTAGGAAGGTTTATTTTAATTTTGAAACTAACTGCTCGAAGATAGAAACTAATGAAGGTCGCTCAAGGAACAAGCAGCTCATTATTTAACGTTAAAACTGACACCACAGGCCTAATCCTAGGACGGAAGATTAATAATACGAAACAGAAAACACAATAAACAATTCAATAGCATCAAGTACTGATAACAACTCTTTGATGATGATCGTAAAAACGAGCAATTTATTCAGAATCACCCTCCAAAATTCTACTGTTTATGCAAATTATGGCAAAGAACAATAATTTCCTTATTTTCCGGAACACTGTTAGTACTTATGGAATCCCTATTTACAATATAAGAGAAGTAATAAATATTTATTTACGAAAATATTGTTTTGTCATTTACTAACGTAATAAATGGGAACTCAATAATCTGAGTCAAATCAGATAATTTATATTCTAAATTATGCTGGTACTTTGTGACCTGTCAGAAGCTTTTGATAAAATACTAGCAAATTGAATACATTTAAGTAATTTAGTAGAGAATAAATTAGGTGTAAAACGTCCAATTTATGTGGTCAGTTAAATTGTACTGCAGTGGAAATCGAAGGTAGTGCAATAAGCTTGCCAATACGAAGACTCTTTTGCTGTATTTCAATCTTGATACTCGACATTTGTAGGAGATAAATTGAAGGGATTTTAAACTTGATATATCGATTCGCTTGTTTTATCTAAAGTAAAATAATAGGATTCGCTTTTTTGTAAAACAGTCAAGAATTATGCTTTGAGACAATCTTCAGTGATGTTTTTCTGGAAGCTTTAAATTCTAAGCAACCACAGCTGTCCGGTTAAGCAGTAAACAGCCTCCGGCTAATTCGTAAAAATAATCTTCAGTGAAATAAACGGATCCTCTCCCAAAATCGTCCACTTGCAGAAAAACCATAACCCTATTAAATTACCAATAAACAAAATTGGACTCTAAAGTATACATAAAAAAGAACACAAATCGAAGTAACCTCTTCCATTAGCAACATATTTTTGCAGGATTGCAAATTTTTCCTGCCCCCAAATTGGAGTTTAAAAATTCGCGACCAGATGGAGATCAGCGTTCATCACTTTTACCACGGAGTCTATTAAAGTTGGTTGTAATAGTTCACTGGCTGTAATTTATTGGCGTTCGTAAGCCAAAGCATAAAGGCAGTAAACTTAATTACCATAATTTGGGGTCAGGTAAAATTGCAATGGTATAGTTTAATAGCCAATTTGATGTTCATGCATGGGTCTAAGAAAATGCTTTTTAATGCTTAAAAAAGTAATTTTTTATTTAAATTGTATAGGCTCCCAAACTATATACTTGATGGGTGAAGTGAACATAGGCTACGTTTTATCCGGGTTCGGTAAGAAATGCCCTGGGTACGTCGGAGAAACTGCTAGTGGGTCATAAAAATTACCAGAGTAGCGGTCGTTTTTACGCGATTCCGTCCGCATACTGACAGAACCTACTTGATAGACACGTAATGAAGGAAGTCTATAAAAATGTTCTTTTGTTTATTGTATTCTGTTTTCAAATATTTGCTTCGCTATAGTTATAACTTATATGCTGATGAGTTATTGTTGGCTATATGGAGACAATATTTACGAAGACGTCCAAAAGATCAAACGTTTTTGCTTACAATGTATTTTACGTTTTCATACATAAAGAACGAGGCTAACTGAAAAAAATACTGTTTAATTCGAAAAAAATGCAAATATATTTACAAAAACGAGACATAGAAACACATTGTAAAACCCCAAAACTCATAAATTTTAACGAAGAATAGCAATTACTTTCTCGCATAGAGGCGAATTAATTTTAGAATGGTATCGTATTTCTTTTCTCTCGTTTTACAAGTACTCATATTAATTACAAAGCTAAAATTAGATCGCTCAATTGTTGCATTTTACAATAAATAAAAGGTCATATCAATAATTCAGTAACATTGTTTGCAAAAAATGTTGGTCTATTTCTCAAATGACCATGTTCATAGTTCTGTGTATGGAAGAGACATGAATGCGCCTTGTTGGGCCATACAAAGGACAGGTAGACTGGTGTCAGTCCAGTATATTGTACTTGTAGTCCATTCATGTGTGGTATTTCTAGTCGGAAGTTTATGACTATGATGAAATTCCTATTGGGACGTAGATCGTAGTTATAATGGTTTAAATCGTTTACGTGGAGCTATTGAAGAGAATGACCAGTGTTCTTTAATTGAAATTTGTTTTTATGTTTTCTTTTCAGCCCGTAAGAGTATTTATTTATTATTAATTTTAGTATTTATATAATGAATGTATAATGTACATACAATTAAAAAATACATACAAAGTTTTATTAAAAACTAGTACATACGAAGTTAAAGTTATAGTTTTTTTTTATGTTATGGTTGAAAGGGCAAGATAATATGATTAGATCCATTTTCAAATTGATTGATAAGTAATGAAGTTTTACTAGCTTCAATTAAAAAACGTTTGGTCTGAAGAGTTCCAATTTCATTTTGATATAGTTTTAGGTTGCTTTTCTTTATAATTAAATTACAAACTTTTGTGAACTGAAACTATACGCTTTTATGTTTTAATTAATCCAATGATAACCAAAGCTCTCTAAAAGTAATCAAGTAAATTTGAATTAATAGCAGTTTAATTACTTACCTTGGTATTTTTATTCACAGAAATAATAATTAAATTTTACACAAGTGGTTTTATTCAGATGCCTGAAAGTTTGTCCAATTTTACGAACACTAAATTATTCTAGAGAAACACGAACAATTTATAGAGTTAAAAGTTTTTGAATATTAAACACTATAATACAACTTCGAAACACTTAACTATATTTATGTACAGTTAGTTTATTGTCAGAAAATTACAAAAAGTATTTATTTATAAATTAACTTTTTTTTTTAAAACACAAATTAAAATCTTTTACAAAAACTGTTCTATCAAATCACTGTTCCATATTTGAAATTTGGAATTCGTTAGACTTGTGCTCTGTGTATCATATCATCCCGGGACGACAGGTCGGTGCCGCGGTCGCCGAGCGACTAACGTTGTCATCTCCCGACAATGGGCGAGAACTGCCTACTGTTGCACTATAGATACACACGGTGCAACTGGAAACGGGAAACTGGGTTGCTTCAAATTAGTGAGAAATGTGAAGGAAAAAACGGTTTCCCTTGGAAAGAAAATTGCGATGCACACAAACCAAGCATTATTCTTAAATCGGGTTATGATGCGTAACTTTGTTTTTTTAACATGAATTTTCGTAAAATTCGCTTAACTTTTTTGGGTTTGCTCGTTTGTAATATAATTTTAAAAGGAACCTGGAGTTTTCATAACGAAATTTCGTGACCTTTTTTGTTATAATAAAATACGTTCTTCACAGCCAGGTATCAATATATCATTCAAAATGTCCCATTTAAATTGATTTGATGGAAACGAAGTGTTATTCCTAGTGGATTTATGGACATCTTGGGAGACAATGACCGGGTCGCCGGAACAAAATTGTCAACGACGTTCCTGAACAAAGGATTGCAATTTTAGAATAGCCCCGGTTTTCATTCCGCATTGTGACGTAGAGTAATTCCCACTGGGGACTTTAATGACTTCAATGGGCATTGTTTTTGAGCGGTTCATCTCGATGACGCCATTAGTTACTCTAAGGATTAATTATTTTAAATAAATCTTACGGATTTTGGAGCTTTACTTGTCTAAATGATCGTTTAAGTTATTTATGGTGTTACAAACAGTATCTAGGCTGATTGATCTTAAGACAGTTTTAAACCTGTCTCATCATTATCATCTCCCGAGCCTTTTCTCAACTATTTTGAGGTCGGCTTCCAATCTAACCGGATTCAGCTGAGTACCAGTGTTTTACAAGGAGCGACTGCCTATCTGACCTCCTCAACCCAGTTACCCGGGCAACCCAATACCCCTTGGTTAGACTGGCGTCAGACTTACTGGCTTCTGACTACCCGTAACGACTGTCTTGTAGTTTTAAACCTGTCTATTGAATGCAATTTTCTATAGAAATATTATAAATCTGAAGAGCTGGTTTGTTTGTTTGATTGAACTGGACGCTAAGGTTATTATTAAAAATTGCATTACCAGCTATGGCTGGGTATTAAAAATGCTCTTTGCAGCTTTAATTTGTACCGCATTAAATGTAATATTTGCGAAATAGTCAGTTCTATAAATATAAGAATTATTTATTACTAGCTTTCGCTAGTGGTTTCACCCACGTCCCGTGGGAACTACAGCCTTTCTAGATAAATGAGCTATATGTATGACTCTGAAAGAACTTTTCAACGGCTATATATGTACATACATAGTTCCTGACATTAGCGCGTTCAAGTAAACAAACATACAATAAAATCTTCAGCTTCATAATTTGCTTGGCAACAACATCTACCAAGTCTGATCGGATATCCCCCGAACCTGTGTCCTGGCTGAATAGCAGGCCACTACCGGTGGCAAGACACCAAGGCAACTGCAGGAAGGCTTTAAGACAGCGATAGGGATCATGTTATCGTATGTCAGACTGCTGCGTCTAGCATCTCTCCGGTCGTAACGGTCCCCGTTCCATCGGATAAAGAGATGTCAGAGGAGAGAGTGCTCTTGCGTTTGCGCGTACGTCTGAGCACTATAATATATCCTGCGTATCTGACCGCTTCCGTATAATGGACTTCGACTTGGTGAAGACTGGTGGCGATGGGCTGAGGTAGAGAGGCTTGGGCTGATGCAACCCGAGTTTTGTCTAAGGCCTACACACTAGCGGCTCTGGGGGTGTGAGTACATGCCGTGGTCGTTTTTCCTTTGAACTGGGGAGACAGAGGGAATTCGGCAGCACCCAGAGTGTCAAAGCAGCCCTTTTTAGGGGAGCACTGCTTTCCCTGCTCAGCCTGGGAAGGGGCTAGAAAAGGTGCCCTAAAAAAATGCTCACCCCTACATACCTTAGGATAGCAGTAACCACGGCTGCTTCCGCATCCTTTTACTCGTGGTCGACAAAACTATGGAAAGATATTAAAAACACCTTCATTGACATTTGGCGCATGGAATGTACGTACCCTTCTTGACCGCGATACAAACGCCTGCCCAGAACGAAAGACCGCCATAGTGGCTCGGGAACTCCGCCGGTACAACATAGATATGGCTGCCATAAGCGAAACCCACCTTGCCGAAGAGGGCGAGCTGGTCGAATATGGTGGTGGTTATACATTCTATTGGAAGGGCACTGCTGCAACAGAACCAAGAAGGTCGGGAGTTGGTTTTGCGATGAGATTGTTCTTGACAATCTAGTGAAGACACTCCAAGAATGTCCAATTCACATCTCGGACCGTATTACCACCTTACGTCTTCACTTAGACGGTGACAATTTTCTTAATGTCATCAGTGTCTATGCACCAACGCTAGATAGTTCTGATGAAATAAAAGATAAATTTTATGAAGAACTTACGCGATGTCTTCGTAAAATACCGAACAGAGAAAAGATTATCTTGTTGGGTGACTTCAATGCCAGAGTAGGTCGAGACCATGAAGCATGGCCTAACGTTTTGGGTAGGCACGGAGTAGGCAACATAAACTCTAACGGCCAATTGCTACTTAATCTATGTGCTCAATTCCAACTTGCAGTCACAAATACTATGTTCCGCCTTGCTGCTAAGCATAAAACTACGTGGATGCATCCCAGATCTAAGCACTGGCACCTCATCGACTATGTCATCACAAGACAGCGAGACATCTCTCAGATCCTAGTCACTCGTGCTATGCGCGGTGCCCATTGCTGGACAGATCATAGACTGATTGTCACCAGACTGCGTCTTTGCCTTCGGCGGCCAATTAGGTATAACCGGAATAAATCTCGGAATATCAACATAGAGAAATTGAAATGCCCGGAGCTCAGAAGCAATTATGTTAATGCGCTCACATGTGACATACTCTCTCATGAAAATACCGGTGATATTGATGCTGAATGGAAAACTTTGTCGTCGTCCATTCTAGACGTGGCAACTAACATAGTAGGCCTAAAAATCAGAGTAAACCAGGACTGGTTTGATGACAACGACAAAGTTCTTACTGAAGCCATTGCCAAACACAGAGATCTGCTAAAGCGCAGTGATAACAGCGCAAGAATGAGAGAGAGTGACCGTGAGCTGCGTAAGCTCACGAGATACACTAAGGATAAATGGTGGCAAGAAAAAGCTCAATACATCCAGTGGCTTGCTGATAGTAATCAGCTCGGTGAGTTCTACAGTGAAATTCGCAAACTTACTGGTACTACCACTTTTACAAAGGTACCGCTGAAGTCATTGGATGGTAACAGCCTATTGAAGAGCAAAGATGAAGTTCTTGGAAGGTGGGCAGAACACTTCAATAGTCTGCTTAATGTAGATCAATCAGCTGATCTTCAATATATTGAGGGTCTGCCTCAACTTCAGTTAGCGGAGGAACTAGATAATGATCTTTCTATAGGAGAAGTGTTCTGTGCCATCAAACAGCAGCAAAATCAGCGTGCGGTTGGCTTAGACTTCATACCGGGTGAACTTCTGAAATACGGCGGTGAGGAATTGCATTCACGTGTCTGGGAAATGTTTGTTCTTATGTGGGAAAAAGAACAAATTCCTGAAACTTTTAAGTTATCTCGCATTAGGGCTCTCTATAAGAACAAAGGTGATCGGTCGGAATGTGGCTCTTACCGTGGAATATCACTTCTCTCAGTGCCTGGAAAAGTATTTGCTAGAGTTCTGTTAAACCGCCTCAGAAACCTCTCAGAAAAGATTCTGCCAGAAACTCAATTTGGTTTCAGACCAGACAGAGGTACTTGTGAGGCAATATTCGCAGTCCGTCAACTGCAGGAGAAAAGTAGAGAGCAGGGCCAGCACCTGTACCTCTGCTTTATTGATCTGGAAAAAGCATTTGACTGCGTCCCTCGCGAAGCCCTGTGGAAGATACTGAAAAAGTTGGGGTGTACACAGAAGTTTGTAAGGCTACTGCGACTTCTGCACGATGATATGCAATGTTGTGTAGCTGTCGGAGGTGACCAATCAAGCTTCTTTTCCGTGACTTGTGGAGTGAAGCAAGGTTGTGTATTAGCTCCGACATTGTTTGCCTTATATTTCGCCGTTGTGGTCCGTGAAGCACTGATTTCTTCGCCTGAAGGAGTACATATTCGCTATCGAACTAACGGCAAACTTTTTAATTTGAACAGACTTAAGGCAACAACAAAAGTGTCTTATGCACACATAGAGGAAATAATGTACGCAGACGATCTATGCTTCCTAGCAGAATCCCCGGAAGTCCTGCAACAGCAAGTAACTAAACTACACGAGCAATGTTGTAGATTTGGCTTAAAAATCAGTATCAAAAAGACTGAAGTGATGTCACTAGACAATCACGGTCATGAAGAACTGACCATCACGCTTGGTGAGGATGTGCTGAAACAGGTCGATAAGTTCCGATATTTGGGGAGCACTATAACATCCAAGTGTGACCTTGATGCCGAAATCAACAGCAGAATAGGTGCCGCAGCCTCTGCTTTCGGCAAATTCGACAGGGAGGTCTTCAGCTCACATAACATAAAGGTATCCACAAAGGTTTCTGTGTACATGGCAGTTGTGCTGCCTTGTATTTTATACTCTGCTGAAACATGGACACCGTACCGACGCCACATCACACAGTTGGACCGCTTTCACCTCAAATGTCTACGCAAAATTCTAAACATCCATTGGTACGATCGTGTGCGAAACACAGAAGTGTTGAGAAGAGCCAATGTTGGTGGCATTGAGGCATACCTCATGAGGAGACAGCTTCGCTGGTGCGGGCATGTATCGCGCATGTCGGAAAATAGAGTGGCAAAACGCATCTTTTACTCCGAGTTACAAGAAGGCAAGCGAAAGCGAGGCGGACAGCTGCTACGGTATAAGGATGTGCTGAAGCGCCATATGAAAAAATGCCACGTGGACCCGTCTCAGTGGGAGGATCTGGCGTCTAACCGGAGAGACTGGAGAAGCCTCGTAAGAGAAAAGATCTCTGACTTTGAAGTACGCCGTCTTTCTGAGCTGGATGCCAAACGTGACGAGTTGATAGCTCGAGCACCTGTAGCTATCCACTACAACTATGTGGCTGGTACCCTAACATGTCCGCAGTGTGCGCGGACTTTCACGCATAAAATAGGGTTCACCAGTCATATACGGGCACACGCAAGACGCCAGTAGAGAGTCGAAGTGGTCGCCATTACCGAAATCGGTGTGGAGGATTATTATTATTATTATTAATTTTAATATAGAAATTTTTTTTCTGCGTGTGCAGTGAACTGTTTCGTGTATTTATTTTTGACATCTAAATACATTAACAATGCTTCAACATACACTGGGAACGTGAAGGATTTATCAATATAATATACTTCCTTCGACGTTTCTCGCTGAGGATAAATTGAGTACATATATTATGTTTGAAAACAACGGAGCACGCTTCAGATTTAACTCGATACACAGGCATAAGTAAAATATACAAACAAACATAGATATAGAGGTTTGTATTGCATTTTGTATATCTCTCAACATTTTTCTCATATTACAAGAACGCAGTTGACCACCCATCTGCATATTTTTGTCTCTGGGACAACTTTCAGACCCGGTCGGTTAACCCAAAAGCAAGATTTTATTGATTCTAACACAAATATAATATAACACACAGACAAACATTCTCATCACACAATATTGACCGTACTGGGAATCGAACCTAGAACCCTCTGTACGGCAGACCGATGAGCACTGCGCCAACTAGGTCATTGCAACTCAAACGCACTAATAAGCATAGCAAAAGCACAGAATACCTACCAGTGAAGTTTCAACTTTTAATGACGGCGATACATCAAAGGAGAACATAGTACGGGAACTATTTCCCTAGGGATACATTGCAGTATTGATGCAATGTCCAACAGTTTAATTGAACAACATAAGTAGGTAGTTTTTGATATTATACTAAGTTTTTTATCGGTCTATTTATTATGATAATAAACATGTTTGATTGCATCTCTTGCTTAATTTATTTATTGCCATATCTTATTGTGCATAAAATTAAATAATAATTTTACAATGTTCAGCTTTAAGTATGTAGGTACAGAGGCCAGCACATTAAACTACCCGAAACTGACAAAGTTTCCGAATCAACTTTGAACCATATTCCTCAGCGGCAAAGTTGAAAATCTATGAAAGAAATTTAATAGATCGTAGTAGCTTGATGTGCTGGCATCTCTATAGGTAATATAAATTCTTATTCATCTAATAATTATCCAAAAGGTGAGGTGTGAAAGCTATTCATATCCATACTAAATTTAAGCGCAGACTCTCGATATTTCAAACGCAAACTTAAAAAAAAAAAAAACATACGCTACTTAGTTCAAAGCACATTTTGCGATTTATTTGGTATCCTACGAGAATAGTCAACTACAAAACCATGTCGTGGTTGACAGTTCTGCATTAAGAACTTTAACTCCCTCAGAATAAAGTTTGAAGTATAAAAATTGACTCGCATGTATTCGCGTCTAAAGTATAAACTTCGCTTACATAGTACAATATAGTAGCATAGAAGTGACGTCCAATAACAGATGTCTAACAGCCAAAATAAACCATTTACTAAGCAAATCATATTAGAATGTACTCTGTGAAGCAAATCTTTTGGGTAATCAGTGCCAACAAATCTCAAAATACAAACGAATACGTGGGCTGAACTAGTGAAAAACATACCATCATCTGCCTAGCCTTTTCCCAAGCTATGTTGGAGTCAGCTTACAGTCTTAACCGGAGTACCAGTGTTTTACGTGGAGCGGCTTCCTGTCTGACCTCTTTAACCCAGTTACCTCGGCAACCTGGTTATCAGACTTTCTGGCTACTGACTACCCGTAACGACTGCCAAAGATGTACAAATGACAACCACACCCACCAACTTAACGTGCCTTCCGAAACACGGAGAAACTCTAACTAGTGAAAAACAAACCGACATTTTAAAACAAATAATTAAGCCAGCAACTTGGAATTACTCTGCAGCAAAATGAATACTCTCTGCTTAATTTTAAGAACATTTTCAAGTAGGCAAGTCATGTTTCATTTGCGTCGAAAATTTCAAAAGGCTGTATGTTACATATGCAAAAATATATCAGAATTTCGCGAAATCTGTACCGTAACACTAAGGTTCATTCTGAATTTCAGACACCATTGTTTTGACATGAATAAGGGTTACCTCGCATGAATATGTAATTAGCAAAAACCCGCGCTTGCATATTTTAGTTTCAAATATTTTATGAGGTGGCTATAGTAGAAATTTTAGTTTTGTAAAGGATTTTTGGATTAAACACTAGTTTTGGACTGGACGATGTTGGTCAGTGATAGCTGACCGCTTTCTAAATATAGCTACTTTCAACTCTTATGCAATGTCATATCATATAATGTCAAACAAAAATAAATGTTGTAGCTATGTATTTATTGCATATTACCGCATGTGGTGTATAAGTTGAGTAGCATCGTGTAGTAATGTCGCGGGTTTGATTCGTATACGGTATAGATTTTATTTCCGATTCTGGATGTTTTTAACCGCTCTTATGTTACCTTTCCTAGAGTAGACTATAAACCTTTAATTGAAGACTTTTCTGAATTTCGGTGTGAATTTGTACAAAATAAAATATATAATAAAAATAAACATCTATACCTAGTAATGTTATAAAGCTGCATAATTTGTTTATTTGCTTAAACACAGTGATCTCTGAAACTATTATATCAATGTAAAAAAATACTTCTCGTTTAGATAGCCTATTTGTCAAGGAAGACTACTTTTTAACCGGGTACGCGGTATAGTTTCCAAATAACACGGGTGAAACCGCTTTCAGAAGCAAGCATCAAATAAAAGTATCGAATAGCCACGCCTTTCTATTTTTACGTCAGATTTATGTTTAAATCATGCATTGGGTAGACAAACGGGGGCAAAGCAAATCGGATTAACTCTTCAAAAAATCTCTATAAATCGGATTTGGCCTGAACTAACTAAATCCTACCCAACTATGTAGATTTATAGGTATGGATGTAGCTACAGTTTGATTCAAACCTTTTTTTTGTTTTGATGTATGTCACGTGTAGTTACTGTAGAGACGTGTCTTCAAACGTAGAAGAACTGCCTCCAAATACTATCATTCCACGAAAGAAATAACTTCTCAAATATTTTTGGGATACTATTGGGGCGGGCGTGGCGTTGGAGTGCGTCCGGTATGTTTGCTTATGTATAAGAAAAAGAGCTGCCTCCATGATCGGCCGGCTGCGCGCCGCCACCAACAGCCTCCTGAACGTGTTTTCAGATCGGTGGAACTCCCCTCTGCTGCGCCACTGGGTGAAGATCCACACAAGTTATCGGTTTTAATTTTGTAAAACTAAGACTAGTCTTTTAAGTTATACTAACACTATGGACACATGTCTGATATAAATTATTTGAATTTGAATTTCACTCTTTAAGTATATTTTCTTGGTAAGAGCTGATGGAAGACTTGCAAAAGAAATAACAAAGGACTAGCTATTTACTTTTACACGATTCTATATTTAAATGATGATTCGGCCGGTCCAAATATAGAATTAAAAACGCAAAGAGGTCACAACTTCCACAGTACATAACTTATTGAAGGTAGCCTAAGATACTACGCCAAATACATATGTACATAGATGGTGAATGGTCCAGTCATTAAATGGATTGTATCTTCTATGTTAAATTAACCAAGTGGCCTTACAACCTTCTTGGGTAAATGGGCAATCTAACATTGAACTTTCAAATCGGTCCAGTACCTACTTCCTAAGATTAACGCGTTTATACTAATAAATTATATTAGTAGACATAACCATTTATAAAACTCCCATTTTTTCGCTGACGTTACGAATTTTGTACAAATTTTAGGATACGCCTTTTTATTATTTAGCTGAAACTTCTATTAAACACAGATATTTAACAGCCTGTGCAAAAAGTCCAATACATATTTTATTAAAACCAAAAAACTTGTCAAAACAAAAATGTGGTACCGGAAACATGTTGCATCTGACACAATAAATGATACATGAACAATGTGATATTTATTTAAATTCAATTTATATTCAAACGTAGGTTTTAAATTTCGAATTTTATGTTTATTTTAATACGAGATTGTATTTTAAAACTTTCCGATTCTATGATATACATATTATTATCAATAAAAAAACATTACATATAATCAGCTGTTGGGTGGCTGATAATTCGATAATTCGACAGCTTCGAAATAAGATAAGCTTTTAATCAGTTATTTACTGTATTTCTGTACTTTAATCATTTTAAGTTTACTTCACAATGAAATCCGCCTTCTCTTTTCCTACAACTCTCATCCCACGTCTATTCTTAATCTAGATAGATTGAATTTAAAACCTAAACCCAAGTCTCCCACGCCTGTTTTTAGAACATCATAACTGTGTTATCCGTAATTATAATATCTATAGGAGTAAAACATTAACTCGATACAGGGTGCTGACGTAGCCGTCCCAACTTTTAATGATGAGGGTCGAACAGAGAATAATTTTGAGACATGGCGCGTTGTTGATTCGAGACGTGGTGAATGATAAGAACTTGGAGCGGCAGAGGGTATATTAGACAAAACTTCTTTAAGGTTTTACAAAGGCTTGAAGATAACAAGGATCGTGATAATATACAAAAAAATAAAACCGACTTCAAAAACACTGAAAAGTGAAAAAAAAAGCTTTTAAGTACATTGCTCTAGAAGTCGGTGTCAAGAAGTTGCAACTGTAATACTGTATTTATTTGGACACCGACTTCTAGAGCGATGTACTTAAAAGCTTTTTTTTTCACTTTTCAGTGTTTTTGAAGTCGGTTTTATTTTTTTGTAAAAAAATTTTATTTTTATCTTTTTAGTATCAGGTCCGAAATCTGTTTTCGTCATCCATTTATACACTCCATACCTTCTATAATAGCTATCATAACTCAAGTTTGTAGGAAATTCTCATTAACCGGCCCGTTATAACATCATCCACATACACATTGTCCACATAAATCAAACAAATGCTCATAAAATAAAAAGTACTGAACCAAATTGGATGAAATTTTTATGGGACCAAATGGCAAGTATACTGCATCGAACAAAAAAAGAATTACACAAATCGGACTAGAAACCTCGGAGTAATCGGTGTACATACATAAAAAAAAAAAAAAAAAAAAACATACCGGCCGAATTGAGAACCTCCTCCTTTTTTTGGAAGTCGGTTAAAAATTTGAATAAAATGCTGGTTTTGCCACATAAGGACGCAACAAGATATGTTATGGAATAAAACAGCCTGTATTATTGTATGAATAAAATAAAGTTGCAGGTTCAATGAGACATTGAAAGGTGTGTTGGCTATGACAGCGGTTAGAGTTGATTGAAGTGAGTCAAGTTGCGTTTGTCACGGTGGTAACTATGTCAAAAGTGTGAATCGACCTTAAGGTACCTTGAAATGTTAAGGAGTGCTAGCTGTTTTGTACAATACTATAAGTACAGTAATTGACAATGAATCTTAGCAAGCCTATAAAGCCATTAGTCTTACGCCGTGAGATACATGCGTCGTGCCTGCGATTGCAAAGCGATCCAATGCGAATTCAGTGCGGTGTGACGCAGTTTTTATTATCTCATAATACAGGACGTTTTTAGTCAGTACTCATGAGATTTTTAACATCCAACATTAGTATTTGTTCCTCATTATCTAAAGAAGTAATAATCGCTATCAACTTATGTCTTAAAAGAAAGGAAACATTAACAAAATTATGATGAATATCAAAAACAATTTGTTCAGTCACGAATTTTGCGGAACTTTTTATATCTGTGTTCAGGCTTCTCATATTTATCAAATGGCCATTTTTTTATCATCTGCCTAGGCTTTTCCCGACCGTGTTGGTAGCGGCTTCCATGTATACTATAAACGAGACCCATGACCCTTGAATTTGTGTCAGTGTTGTTTCTCTAGGTTGTCGGATAGGAAATGATAATCAATGAAACAGAAGCAAACAAAGGCACTTTTCAGCTTTATAATATTAAGGGCCAGTTTCACAGATTACGGCTAGCATAGTATGTAATTATCTGCCAGATAAACTATCTGGAACTTATCAGCAACCAGTGAAACTGGCCCTAAGTATAGATTATCTCCTCAGGCCAATATGTTCTACCTACAGCCCATTCATTACCCAAAAGGTCAATGTTTTTATCCTGACAAGATTTTTTCAGAAATCTCTTTTATCAAGCGGAACAAGTGATCGTTCGTGTCCAGCTAATGACCTGGTTAGTACGACATTGTCTTACTGTTACATACATATTATATAATAGTACTGAGAGCTAGAACATACACACACGATGTAGGTACATTAAGTACGTTGTAATCAACGTTATACGTAACATTAAGTAGAATTGTGATTTAATATAAAATTATATATCAACGCAATTTTGATTAATTTGGGTTCGTGGAAAATCTAAACATAATCCTTCTGCTCTTCCAAATTTTTTAGCCCTTTATTTAGGGTCAGCGCTTAATATGTTGTCTTCTTCCACACTCTTCTATCTGCCGTCATCTCACAAGTTACATTATTTCTAGTCATATCAATTTTCGCACAAACCACTAATTTGGTAAAAGGTCATTAAATCAAAAACGTTTTATCATTTAAAAATATTATGTTCATTTATGTTGGGAATATATCCAGGTTGATAAATAAAACTTAGTTTGAATAAAAATGCCAAAACGTGTATTACATAGAAAACTATACATTAAAGAGCAAACGAAAAAACGACGCTACGAGAAAAACAAAAGGATAAAAGTGTTGCCAGTATAATAAGTATATAATCAGTACTGGCCGAAATAATAAAATGTGGGTGCGTTCTCATACTCCAACACTCCCTCCTGAACGCAAACCCATTTTACTTATACAATACAAATGTTTTTCTAAGGTAACACCCTTTGTTAAATTATCAGCTATCATATTACAACCATTAATAAATAGAAATTTAACTTTACCCTTTAATATGTTTTCTCTAAGAAAGTGTAATCTAATATCTATGTGCTTAGTCTTAGGTTTATAACAATCTGTTGACGCTAATCTTATTGCACTTTGATTGTCACTATAAATAACTAACGCACTGTCCAGGCCTTGGCCCAGTTCTTCTTGTAGTTGATGAAGCCACAAGGCCTCCTGGGTCGCTGACGCCATCGCCATATACTCAGCCTCTGCTGTAGATAGGGCTACAGTCTGCTGCTTACAGGAACTCCAGGATATGCAAGCATTTTGATAGATAAAACAGTAACCTGTGCAAGATCTCCGGTCTAATGGGTCACTTGCCCAATCTGCGTCGCAATACCCAGTTATTGCTTTAGAGTCTTCTTTGACATAACATAACTTGAGATCCTTGGTGCCCTGAAGGTATCTCATGATCCTTTTAACTCCAAGCCAGTGTTGAAGTCCTGGGTTATTACAGAACTGACTCAATTTATTCACTGCAAATGTGATGTCAGGTCGTGTTACTTGTGCCAGATATATAAGACAACCAACTGCTTGCCTGTATGGGAAATTGCTGTTTTCATTTTCAGGTTTCTTATCAAATTTCACATTTACCATATGATATGATAGATTTACCTCTATGGGAGTACGCACCGGTTTGCACTCAGACATGCAAAAGCGTTCTAAAATTAAATTAATATATTTCTCCTGGTCAATCATAATCACACCTGCCTCACGGTTTCTTTTAACGTTTATGCCAATACATTGCTGAATCTCACCTAGGTCTTTCATACAGAACTCAGACATTAATTTTTCTTTGATTTCTATAACTGTATCTTTATCATTTGTAAAAATTAAAAAATCATCGACCCATACTGCAATGTATATCATTTTAAACTCACTTACTGAATAATAAATACATGGGTCCATCTTAGACCTTTCTAATCCTATTTTAATTAAAGCATTGTTCAATTTTAGGTTCCATTGCCGGCTAGCTTGCTTAAGTCCATAGATTGATTTATGGAGGTGACATACCTGGTCATTTTCTTTGTAACATTCTGGCTGTGACATGTAAATATCTGTGTCAATGTCACCCTGAAGAAAAGCACTTATGGCATCCATCTGAATCATTTCCAGGTCATACTTAGCAGCTAGAGCAAGCAAGAATCGAACTGAGGAATATCTGACCACAGGAGCATACACCTCATCATAGTCACTTCCTTTTCTTTGAGCACATCCTTTGATTACTAATCTTGCTTTAAATCGAACAATATCTCCTTTCTCATTTGTTTTAGTTTTAAATACCCATTTACATGGTAAAGCTCTTTTATTTAATGGTAAATCTACTAGAGACCAAGTTTTATTCTTAATCAAAGAGTCATACTCCTCCTGCATGGCCTTCTTCCATTGCTCAGCATGCGGAGATGAAAGAGCTTCATCAAGAGTCTGAGGGTCATTTAAGTCAAATATAGGACAAAAATAACTCACGTCCGGGTCATCCTCCTTTACATACTATACTGCTCTGCGTGGACGTAAACTTATATTACGTGCTGGAGTCGAAATTTCCACTGATCTCTTTGGTATGTAGGATGGATCATCATCATCTCCGGAGTGATAGTCATCACTGGAACTCTGGTCCAAGTGGTGTTGAATTTCTTCCTTACAGGATTCTTCGGGTAACTGCATTTCAGGACTGCTGTCAGGTAAACAAGGTAAGTACACAGTATTATCAAATTTTTGTAAATTTTCTAAAAATACAACATCTCTACTCTTGATGATTTTATTAGTGCCCGGATCTAGCAATCTATATCCTTTGGTAGACTCACAATAACCAACAAAGATATATTTTCTAGATTTAGCATCCCATTTTTGGCGTTTTTCTTTAGGTATCTGAGCCATAACTTCAGAGCCAAAAATCTTTATATTAGATAAATCAGGTTTCTTGCCGGACCACATTTCTATAGGTGTTTTACCATCAATAGACTTTGTAGGTGATCTATTAATTATGTAAGCCGCTGTTGCTAGGGCCTCTCCCCAATATAATTTTGACAAATGAGCATCAAGTAACATACATTTGGCCCTTTCTACCAAAGTTCTGTTCATCCTCTCTGCAAGGCCATTCTGTTGGGGTGAGTATGGGGTACTAGTTTGGTGTTCAATCCCATGCTTACTTAAAAAACCATCAAATTCCTTGTTACAGTACTCTCTTCCATTGTCTGACCGAACAATTTTTATCTTAGTACCAAGTTCATTCTCTACTCTACTTTTAAAAGCTTTAAATACTTCCAGAATGCTCAATTTATCTTTCAAGAAATAAACATATACTTTTCTAGTGTAGTCGTCAATAAAGGTAATAAAATACTTCATACCTCCCAGAGATGTTTGCTCCATCGGTCCACATAAATCAGTGTGGATGAGCTGCAGTGGCTGTGATGCTCTTGAATCAATATTATTGAATGGCAGTCTGCTTTGTTTACCTTGGAGGCAGGTAGTACATCTGATTGTACCTTTACTTTGATGTTGAAATGGGCTGACTCCCTCCACACACTCTGGTAACTTGTTTACATCTGTGAAGTTCAGGTGTCCCATGCGCCTATGCCATAAGACAACATCATAAAAGTTATTTGAACATGTTAAGTTTGAAAAGACTTCTCTGTGAGTATTTAATTGGTACAAATTGTTGACTAGAGTAGCTGAATATAGGAATTTATTATTTTTATCATAAATATCACAAGACTTATCTCTAAAATTTACTTTACAGCCATTTTTCACCATTGCACTAACTGACAGGAGATTGGCAGCAAGTTTTGGAATGTATAAAACATCTTTTACCTGAATTTTAATTTGATCCTTAGTATTTATATGCAAATTAACCTTTCCCATCTTCTCCACAGGTAGCGGTGTCTTACTGGCAACTGTTATGGTGGGTATCGGTGGACTTACAATATCATACATCCAGTCACATCTGTTAGTCATGTGCATGGAGGCACCGGAGTCCACATACCATTGGTCCATAATCATAGTCATCGGTGAAGCTGAAAATGCGGCAACAAAACTTTTACTGGTGTCTGCTTTCTCTTCATTTTTCTTCTTTATGACTCGACAATCCTTTGCAAAATGTCCGTGTTTATTGCAATTATAGCATCGGGGGCCTTTATTGTTTTGAACCTTAGCAGTATTCCTTTGTCTGGCTACTTTCCTAGTGAAGAACGCTGTGCTTTCCGAGCATTGAACTTCCTGCAGGAGCTTCGTTTTAATGGAATCTGCGCTAATCTTTATCCCGGAACTCTCCAGACCCATTATCATTGGCTTATAAGTTTCAGGTAAGTCCGGAGTTCCGGAGTTTATGAGCAGTTGACATGATCTTGTTCACATAGTCGTCTACGGTTCGTGAGCTGTCCAATGTAGTTGTAATGAGATCTCTTAACAAGGCTACTCTTCTGTACAACCCGCTGTCATCAAAAGCTTGTTGTAAACTGTCCCAGACTTCTTTACATGTATTCGCACTCTGTACATGTACGTAGTTGACATCTCATCTAGTAGGAGTATCAGCTTAGACTTTGCCTTTACTTCCTTCTTTTCGTCCTTGTTGGTTCCAATGACACAGCCCCATAGATCTTCTAGTTTAAAATAAGCCTCCACGGCGAATTTCCAACTCGCATAATTGTCTCGTCCTACGAGCCTGTCTATGTGAAACGGATTGTGGCTTGTATTGGACATCCTTTTAATGTATTCACAGAGTTTTCTATAATGATACAATCTTCGGGGGTTAGAGCGTAACCTCTCAAAACACGCCGGCCGGTTTTCTTCGGTTCACGGAGTTTTTCAACTGTCAGTATCAACCATTACATCCAACAACAATCAACCACGCTCTGCTACCATGTTGGGAATATATCCAGGTTGATAAATAAAACTTAGTTTGAATAAAAATGCCAAAACGTGTATTACATAGAAAACTATACATTAAAGAGCAAACGAAAAAACGACGCTACGAGAAAAACAAAAGAATAAAAGTGTTGCCAGTATAATAAGTATATAATCAGTACTGGCCGAAATAATAAAATGTGGGTGCGTTCTCATACTCCAACAATTTATATATGCTATTGTGGAAACCTATCCTCTTCTTGAAGATATAGGCTTCCAGATACCGTTTTTGGGATCTTGATTAAATAAAAGGTTAATATTTAACTTCAAGTTGTATTCGTTGTTTGGGAGCTGACGGGCGACTAGTGTCAAAGCAAAGACTAACTACTTTATTCTTCAAACTATTCTATATTTAATTGATGTTCCGGCCTGTTACAAAATATAATGTAAGATGTAATAAAAAGGTTACATCTCTACACTATCATGTATATTAAGTTTTACCATTACCCGATAATTATTTCTTAAAGGAAATATTTCATGTCCCAACTGTTCCATTCCTTTCATTACAAACAGTTCAGCCAGTAAGGCGACACGAAGGGCCAAATTTTCTATTTTATAATTTATCTATATATATTTATTTTATATACAAGCTGTTGTTTTGCATCCTCGTCAAATTCAAGGACGTAATTATGCTAATGATTCTCGATCCAAATCAACAATAAAATAGGTAGGTCATTTTTTTATTTTTTTTCCTATCCGTAAGTGTGAACTAGGCGTATTTAAAGGCGGCGCGTCTGTAACTAGCCCTATAATCGCGCGTCCACACGCACACAAACGCAAACATTCATACACAATGCATACGCAACGATCATTCACAAAAATCGTAGGTAGTCAATGCCACCCCAACCAATCACGGCGCGGGCGCTCTCCCGCGCATGCGTCTTGCCACCACAGCTTGCCACGCTCCCGCACGCGGCCCCTCGCACCCGAACCAACAGTGTGTTTGATGTCGCCGCAGTGAGTGCGTGTTTTGCAAATTCCGCTCCTTTGTGAAGCCATAGCCGAAAGTGCAAGTTGGCGGACAATTACTCTAATGTCGAGTTGGTGGAAATGGTTCGCCTGTATGCCATCAGTAGAAAGCCATTCGGATGTTCACGGAAATGTTTCGCAACATTTTTATACTAAGTAGATCGGGATAAGTGTTATTGCCGATCCTAAGCCCGTTAGGTAGGAAGGAAAATTTAAAATCAGCCAATTTAATCCACAAATAAAAACAAAATCACTACGAAAAGTTTAGCTAAACGATAGGAATAAAGCAAAACTTAAATTTTATTAATCAGCTGATCGCAAGTCAGTGAACTTTATACGGCGTCTAGTGTTACTGTCATTCGTAAGATTCCCTATTATACTCGTACTGATGCTTAAAATGAGTTAATTACAGCAAACTAAAATGTGGGTGATTTTCGAAATAAAATTAGGTAAAATTATTGCTACCGGTCGTCGCAAAGGTCATTACTCGCACTCAGCTGTTTGTCGTTGCGTGCGTAGAGTGCGTAGCCTGCGTAGTTGGGTGATTCGCTTAGTTTTGTATTAAGGTTTCAATTCTGAAAATCTGTTAAATTTCAACAACAAAAAAAAGCGGCGCTTATTTGTTATTTCCCGGTACAGTACTTTCAATTGATTATTTATGTCTTTTATGACAGCCACCTGAAATTTGACGAGGATGCAAAACAACAGCTTGTATATTAAATCCAGCTGCGTATAGCAAAGTTAGCGACCCGCCCCGGCTTCGCACGGGTGGACAGTTTTTTTAAGCTGACATTTAGGCAGCATTCGCGAGAATCGTTAACGTACAGCAGTTTTTTCGACTTACTCCACAATTTTCACTACCACGAAAAATCCTATCTATTTTCCGGGATAAAATATAGCCTATACGGATTCGGAAGAATCCCTCTAAGTAATGGTAAAAGAAATTTTGAAATCGGTCCAGTAGTTTTTGAGGTAAAAATACACAGGTTTCCTCTTTATAATATTAGTATAGATAGTACATAGATTACTTTTTACCTGGCCTCGAGAACTGATCCTCTCGGGACATGGTGTAACCACGAGGAACCAGTAACAAATATTTCATTCGTCTGTCGGTACTAACGGTCGATAGATCTATGCCGACGGCGATGGATTACTAACGCAATGTATTTTATGTCGCTCTTGATAAATGATCACCATTTCCCTACTGGAAGTGATAGTAAAGCTTACGTATTTATTAACTGTAACTCTATATTATAAGTTATGTATTTATTAAAAATAGGAGCTAGGGATGCGTTTATCCCAAAATAATTTGAGCTACGATGGTGGCATCCAGGCCGATTGTCGGCCACATCGGCTGTTCTTAATTACACTTAATTAAACCATATATTAATGTTTTTTTCCTTCATTTATTCTTTGACCATATTTATTACATTTTTAAATATTAATATAAAAAAAAAACATTTAAAAATATAAAAAACAGTTAGCCACCGGTATCGGGAACAGGGCCCAAGCTACCGGTGGTTAGGGTCCCAGAGACAGAAACCTCCTCACAATACGTGCCGTTTCAAGGAGTACTGCCTTCTGAATCAGTCCCTTGATCCAGCCGCCTAACGAGAGCCTCTTCAGAGCCTCTACCTGAAACAGAGACAGCATCCTATCACGGTACGCAGTGAGGTTAGTTCCTCCCTCTGTAGACCCGTAGTATGCTCGTTCTCGATCATTTTACGAGTCCATCGCATGCGCTGCACACAACTCCCAAGTTCGTCGGTGGCCAGCATCTCCCCTGCCGACGCACAGGTGGTGCCGACGTCGGCGGAGAGAAGTAATCGTCGCTCGAGCTCGACGCAACTGCAGCCACCGGTGACACTGGTGATTCGGGGTCCGGCGGCGGCGAGGCGGAGCTGAGCGATGACTCCGGAGGTGGTGGGCGTGCGCGCAGGCGTGTGGCAGCAGCTCTCGTCAACATATATTTTTATTAATTTTCATAGTTTTTCCCTACTTCTATTATAACATCTGTCACTTTGGATTTTGGATAGTTCCTTTTTTGGATTGTTTTTTTTTGTCCTCATCTTTGTGGTATAAAATTTATATTGTAAAATAGGATATGCCGCTGAATTTGTAAGCTTATTGAAAAATACGAATTCGTATGAAGTAATAGTTTAAATAATAATAAAATCCCGGAAAAAATATTATGTTGACATTGTTGCCAATATTATTATTATATTATTATTCCAGGACAAGTCCTGTTCAGAAAAAGCCATTTTTTTTATGAGACCAGCATCAAAACTTTGTGCCTCTTCATTTCCCAAATAGCAAAGTTCCTTCAAAACTTTACATTGTTGATCATGATAACGCAGTATTTGATACATTTTTTCTCGAAGTTTCGATAGAATATTAAACTTTCTTAAGGAAATTAACCATATTGGATAAAGAATATGGGTCACCCGGGACCACACATTTTTACCTGTTAATTAATTTTATGTTAGAGTAATTTAGGTGGGTTTTCCTTTCAACATAATTGTGGTAGGTAAGTACTGACCTACTTCAGAAAAATGTGACTGCTATTAATAAAACAAGGAAAAGTAAACGTCTAACAAAAATAGTTCACCATATTTTTACAGCTCATCTACTATGTAGTAGATGAGCTGTAAAGCTAAGGATCATATATACATACACACTAGCGTAAAATTTATTGCGCCGATAAATGATGAAATTAGTAACAGGACAGTAGATAAAGAAAAGAGATACAATCTCCCCGTGCTGTAGATTGAATATGAATGACAAATTCCTACTGTATAAGAGTGTACATCCATATTACTATTTCTTTCTCTTGTATTCCTGGGACGCAATTAATCTTTTTAACAAACTCGATACCCTAGCAGGCTCTAGAAGACCCCAACTTTAAGTAACGAAAATGCTATTTATAACATTGTAAATCCAACGTTTTATAAATTTCAAATCTGGTTTAATTAAAACTGTACTGTAAGCAACGAGGTGCAAGGTAGCCGTCCGTTAATTCATTCTGTTTTAATCTAATAATTACTTACTAAGCGGCTTTGCGAACTTCTGAAGTAAGGTAAGTTGGATTTTCATTCATTTATCATTCTCCGTTTTCGTATCAAAACGACTTATTTAACTTTTTCTTTCGACTGGGAATATCTCTTAGAATTTGCTGTTCTATTTTTATCTTTAAGGGTTTTTTATTGAAAAATATTATAAGTAAAACCTTAATATAATGGATTAATTTGGTATACTTCGTCCAATATAGCTTGTTTTTTGTTTCTTTATAGGTAGGATTAACTTGTAATCTTATTTATTTTCATACTTAAATCGGAAAATAAGATCATCCATGAAAATAAATACACAACATTTTTATATACTCTGGATATGTCCGCTGTCTGTTAAAAAAATGGTATCATTTACTTTAATATGAACTCGTTATATATTTTACAGAATGTCAGTAAAACCGTCAAAGAGGACGGCGTCTACTTGTAAAGCAATTGCTCAAAAAAATCAATTCAAGCATTCATATTAATTAAGAATTTTACCTACGCTGCAGGTGTGAATGTGAACATACCGTATTATATGAATTTGAAAAAAGCTTCAAGATCATTCCAACATTAGACACAGCGTTCTCGAATGAAATTCGTTTAAATAAAATCCACTATTATCTCAATTTGGTATAAGATCGAACTTACTTCATTGATCACTCATATTAAACTTATCAAAAAGTGCGAAGTTTTATTACTTTTTGGGTCGAAAAATAAACTTGAGGTAACTTATGTTCTCGGCCTATACCAACATTGCTTAAACAACTTCATAAACTGAAGGAATAAATGTTACGAAAACAGAAACAGCGTGGGTGGTAGACCAATATAACCCAATTATGTTTTCCCTTAAGTATTCTATTTTAGTACAGGAATATGAAGTTCTTGGAATAGGTTCCCAAGTTTCGCCAAACTGTGTCAACAAATCTTATAACGTTATCACACTTTTACTTGAAAAGCAAGCATTAATTTACTTATAATTATAAAAGTGTAGTGTTTGTTTTTGGTTGAAGGCATAAGGGTCGGTTCATATCTAACGGAATATGCGTCGCGTATTATCGGTCGCGTAACGCCAGAACTGACAAATGTATAGAAAAACGCTTGACCGTTCACACTCAACCGATGATACGTTAGTACGATTGATGATACGCTCGGCGTATTTTACGTCAGATATGAACCGACCCTTAATCTCAAGAATTACTGGACCGATTTGAAAAAATCATCGATTGCCCATTTATCGAGAAATGCTATAAAGCTTTTTCCAACCGTATCATAATTTATTTGAACATTGTTATGTATAAAATCATCTACACTATAATAGTGTACTCTTTTAGGTTTGGCAAATCATGTACAGACACCAGCACATCAAGCTAACCGAAACTGTAAAATTGTCCCAATGCGCTTTGAACCATATCCTCAGCGATAAAGTTGAAAACCTATTAAGGAAATTTGACAGATTGTAGTAGCTTGATGAACTGGCGTCTTTACGTGCTACGAAATCTCACAAGACTACTACAACCTTACCCGACTTCGGAAAACCCGATAAACAAGATCCTCCCCTACAAAGATAACTACTGTAGTCGATAAAAAAAAAAACAGCCAGAACATCGAGTCGAAACCCATATTGTATCGATATCGAAATGTAGAGACGTAATCGCTTTGAAGTTATCTGTCAGACAACCGCTATATAAGAAAAATCTGGGCTATGTAGGTCAACCAGCGTATGAGGCACGAACCCGAGATAAACCCTTAGGGCTTGTTCACATATTGTGGCATTCATACCTACTATATTTTTTGTGAGATAATTTGTTGGGAAGTAGTTTACAACATTTTGTTCCCGAATCGGAACAGTGAAGACGTGTAGATTTGCTAAATGAAGTTTATTTTTTTATAAACCCCCATCAATTAAATGTTTTGTTTGTATTAAAAAGGCTCAAAAACAACTTGACTGAATTGAAAAAATCTTTCACTGTTAAGAAGCTACACTATCACTGGTGAACATAGGCTATGCTTTATCCGGATCATCATCTCCCGAGCCTTTTTCAACTATGTTGGGGTCGGCTTCCAGTCTAACCGGATTCAGCTGAGTACCAGTGTTTTACAAGGAGCGAATGCCTGGCTTCTGATAGGCTATGTTTTATCCGGATACAGGAAGATTTTTTTCCAGGGACGCGGGAGAAACCGAATGATAATGCTAGTTTAAAATAAAGATACCTTAAGGACAGCATGACAGACCAACAGTACTTTAATAAATAAAGATTTTATTACAAAAAAATCTGTAATTTTTATTAACATTTATGAAATATGCGCCATGGTGATCGGGCCCTTTGAATATAGATACCACAATATTGGAACAAAAAGTTGGGATTTAAGGGTGTATAATGTTATTGATCTTCTGAGCTAAATAACTGTCAATAATATAATCTGTAATAATAGTTATGATTTATATACAGGCCATTGTTAGTCTTAGAATTACCTAAGTTATACCTATGTAATATAGCTGATATGAAAGCTTCATTAGTTAGATATTTGCTAATTAATTGTCTATACAGTGTGTTTGTTGGAACAAAAAAGATATTCAAACACACTTACATGATGCGAATAAAAAAAATTATACAATTAAGAAATCACTGAAAAATACCGAAAAAATTAACAAATATTTTGTAACAGTCTAGCAACACGCCGGAACCCCGATAGTGACTTCATAATGATCACAGAATATATAATACGCAAAAGGGTCAATGAATAATTCTAGGTATACTCCCTTTTCACTTCATACTTCAATCTGCTATCTACAAATTCACTTCTAGCGCGCTGGACAATTACGTCACAAATTAAGGTTAAGACCGCCAATTGTACTGTTTTTTGTGTTTGTTGTTTCCTGTGTTTTTATTATTAAGGTGTACAATAAAGAATAATCTATCTATCTATCTTGTTTCTATGTACAAATTCAATATGGCTACCCTACATCACACAGCAGCAAAGCACAATATTGCATGACGATTCGAATCACGTCCGCCCTATAGAATACAAATTGTTTTGCCTCCAAACCACATCAATGTTGACGCTAGAATTTTCAGTCTGTGTATTTGAAGTGTTTTATGTATAGCATATTTTTTTCTAATGTTGAGATTTTTCACTCTCTTGTATAAAGAAGTAGGTACAGACGCCAGCACATCAATCTACTACGATCTGTCAATTTTCTTTAATAGATTTTCAATTTAATCGCTGAAGCATAGGTAAAATGGTTAAAAATTGCTTGGGGAAAATTTGGCAATTTCGGGTAGCTTAATGTGCTGGCGTCTGTCATCATCATCTCCCGAGCCTTTTCCTAACTATGTTGGGGTAGGCTTCCAGTCTAACCGGATTCAGCTGAGTACCAGTGTTTTACAAGGAGCGACTGCCTATCTGACCTCCTCAACCCAGTTACCCGGGCAACCCAATACCCCTAGGTTAGACTGGCGTCAGACTTGCTGGCTTCTGACTACCCGCAACGACTGCCAAGGATGTCCAATGACAGCCATGTGCTGGCGTCTGTACAATCGCGAATTCAGATTATAGTATTGGTATTGCCCTAAATAAACTCTAAACACTTTACAATCTAGTAATCACATAGTTCCCAACTCCACCAATAGAGATTAGGGTCAAGATTATAAGTGATACATATTAAAACTTGGACCATTTGCCAGGCTTTATGGTCTCAACCGACAATAATGACATTTAAGTCGACTTAGTGGCTCACAAATCTATGGCTATCCTTAAGTTGGAGTGTTTGTTTGTCAACAACTTGTTATTGAAATTAAAAGACCGATTAAAATCTCATACTTATTATAAAGGCGAAAGTTTGTAAGTATGGATGTATGGATGTTTGTTACTCTTTCACGTAAAAACTACTGAATGGATTTGAATGAAACTTTACCACAATATAGCTTATACATCAGAATAACACATAGACTACTTTTTGTCGCGAAAACCGACATCCACGCGGGTGGAGCCGCGGGGGACCGCTAGTACTTCATATATTTTTTGATGAAAATTTGGTTTACATTAAAAGGTGAAGGAAAATATCTCGAGGAAGCTTGGAATATGAAGTCTGAAATCATAAAATCCGCATTGAGCAAGAGTGATGATCAACGCTCAATCCTTCTCAGTGTGAGAGGAGATATATGCCAGCAGTGGGACGATAAAAAGACGATGATGATATTGATTGACAAAACATTTATTTTCCCTAACGAAATGCACAGGAAATTATTATGTAACTAGGCCAACCCATGTTGACGATCAAAGTTTATGAAAAATATTTGTACTGTCAACGTTATTCCGCGGTCTCTACCGAGGTAAACAAAACAAATGATTCCTATTATTCTGTTGATTGGTTCATTATTACAACCAATGATTATTGTAGTACAATTAAATTATTCATTTTCAATTTGCTAGTTTACTGAAAGCCGTTCAGGAAATGAATTGGTCAAAGGCTAACTTTATATTCGTGGCCATAACAGCTTTATGAGGGACAAAGAAGTTAAATAAATGTTTGATGAGTTGATGATATGTGACGATACAACAACAGAAAGATAATATGCGTCAAAGTTGCAGTTTGGAAATGGTTTTGTAATGCTTATTGACAGACTTAGGGTCTGTTTCACTACCGATGAATAAGTTTTGGTAGATAATTTCATATAAATTGTGTTCCATTTTTTAATTTATTCGGTAGATAGTGGCTATTCGGACATTGTGAAACTGGCCCTTAATATATTGTTTTTTTTATTTGAGGGGAATATTGTACTATGTTTTGGTTGTTTTATTTTTTTTAAATCACCAAAAATAACTTTTTTTTAATTTTTTATATACCTAATGTAAAAAGAAGTCGCTTAAAAAGATTCTGATTATTATTAATTAAGTTTATTCCAACTTATAATAATTTGTGGCAAACATTCAATTTAATTTGAAACCCAATATTTATTCAGAATACTTCAAAGAGAATTGTCCACCACAATCAGATCTCTTGAAATATAGAACTACTTCAAATAAGAATAGATAACGAATCTTGATTGTGCAAATGCAGAAACGAAGTGAAACGGAATGGCAGAGCTGGCGTTTGTTGACGTTCACAAGATACACTTTTTAAAGCATTTTATGTAGCCACTAAGCAATCTGTTCAGATCAGCACTTCTGTCTTTGATTTTATGTTGCGATTTTAAGAGATACTCCGAAATACAGGAACAAATAACATCAAGGGATTATCGTGTGCCCCTTGGTGAGACTGGTTTGACTTTCTGCCTTCTAACTACTAGTTACGACTGCCAAAGATGTTGAAATGATTACCGGGACCCACCAGTTTAACGTGCTTTCCGAAATACCAATCCATGGACAGACCAGGCCAAGCGTTGCTTAACCTCACGGTCGATCGATCCGTGCTGCTATTAGCTATGAGCATATTCATAAAAATCTAATATATCATCTAAAAGAAGTACAAAAAAATGAATGTAACTTATTCGTAAAATCATAAAAAATATAAATTGATCTAATAATTTCAAATGCTAACTTTGATCACATTACTAAACTTTGCTCCTCAAAGTGGCCGACAACTAGTTAAAAGTTATCTTATCTTGTTCTGCGTGATCGATATTGCGTGAAACTTTCACGTCTTGCGTTATTACCTGAAACAAAATAAAACACCATTAGTGAGAGCTAGGTTTCAAAATACAAACATATATTATTTCTAATTAAAAAACCTATTGAAAAATATAATAATATCAGGACACCTTTCACACACGGTCGGTTAGCACCAAGGTAAGCTATTGATTAGCTTGTATATGGGTGCTAGCACAACAGACTGATAGACTAACTATGTATATACTTGCGGACATATATATTATCTATAAATACATATTATATAACCCAGGCCACGGCCAACAAATATGCTCATCACACAAATTAATGTTGACGGTACTGGGAATCGAACCCAAAACCTTCAGCTCAGCAGTCCAGCGTGGTTACGATTGCGCTATCGGCGTCAAGTTATACTAGAAAACAACTGACTATCAATATTATTAAATACAAAACACGAACGAACTCACGCTCCACGACCACACAATCAAAATAACATTCATACAGAACACACAATAATCCGTACTTTGTCACCAAGTCCTTCTACCTGACAAAGGCACGTTCCATTGTTACCCCAAGAAAAGAATCTTCAATATCATAACCGGGGGTATAGAATGACACAAAATGCAGAGTTTCAAAGCTTCCCAGGTGACCCAGAGAGCGTGTGAAATCGTTAAACCGCCCTACATATCACAGAAGGCACTCAAAACGGCCAACTCCGAACCCGGCCGAATGGATCCTTTAAGTCCTGGGACTATACGTATGTAGATCCAAATTGAATCACTAGTATTGTAAGTTTTAAGCCTCGAAACCAATTTGATGGAATGTATTTTGTTTTATTTGCTAAGAAAAGAATAAACAAATGCAATACGACATGTTTACCGTTAGTGTATCTTAGTTTATGTAGTACCAAATAAAGGCAATCATAACATACCTAAGAATTGACTAATGTATTACGCACATGAATTAATAATTATAATTATTCTATTATATTCTCTTTTCCAGCAGGCTTAGCATGGCGATTCTGCCAAGAAAAGACAAACCTCTTTCTGTCAATGTCAACATGTCTTCTGCTCGAGCATGGCGCGACCTGTCAACTCGCATATAATCACTAGTAGAATTATGTATGTCTATCGAAGAAAAAAAATAAATTTCTTCATAAAATGACAAAAGAAATCTTACGTCAATCGGTCACTTTTCTGTCATTATGTCCATTCTCCGGTAGACAAAACCTGTTTCTACGGTTGCCATGCTAAGCCTGCTGTTGCAGTTTCAAGTATACAGTAAATACGATCATAATGACGATAATGCTCAAGTCTTTATTAGAAGAGTTTTGTTTGCATTTTCATAGAACAGTCATTTGAAAGAGTAATTATAGTTTTGTTTAATAATAGAAACTATCTTCCTTGTTAAAGTAAATAACAATTATTGTGTTTGTATATTTTATTTCTGAGGCAATTGGCAATTTATTGCCTCTCTATGACGGCAATTTAAATATAATTGGTCTATTATAAGTACACTCAAATATTCATAATGTTACGAATTCAATCATACAAATAATTGTAGGTAATAGCTTTGTAAACAATATTGAAGTAATTTTTGAATTCCGGTACTAAAAAATATCTCTTTAATTTCATATGATATAAAATGAATATTTGTGCAATTAATTATGGCTGAAAACACACAATTAGTCATTAAAATTTTCGATTAAGAGGACCAAAACAAATTAACCTTTTATTTTCCTGCGTGATGTTTTAATTATATAACAATTATGATGGACTTCTCACTCAACTTTGAACTCAACAGTTGTTTCGACTAATTGAGCGATTGATTCATTTTTTCTTCAATAAAGTATGTGTATATTATGGCAATTAGCAATGAGCAAAAGTCTCTGTCATTTGATGATTGCATACTCAGGTACTGTGGAGGTTTTACCTCATTATGTTTTTAATTAGCTAATGTTATGTCCGAATCGTCTTTTAAATAAAAAATAAAAAAAGTGAGCAGATAGTTTATTTTGTTCATAGTTTAATTGTCATTGGTTTTTCATTTGTGAAATCCTGGCAGTTATAACGGTAACAGAAAATAGCTCTACTCATCCAAGAGAGCGCGGTAAAATAATTGCCACGTCCACTAACTAGTCAATAGCCTCTGATATTATGAATATTTCTTTGTATTATTTACAATGACGTTAATAGGTTTCGTTACATAAGTCACCATAGTTCGAACCATCGGCATCAGAAACCTGATACTAAAGAGGTGGGCTCAAGCACTTTCTCTAAGTGCCAGTATCTTTTGTCAGCTGCTTTAAAGAACCGCCATAAAACAGATTTAAATTTCGAATGCAGCGTGAATTCAAAATGGCGTTGTGAACACGAAAAGTGTTGCGGTGAGTGCACGGGTTGAGAATCAGAAGCATCCCCCGAATGCACAAAAGCTTGTACAATAGATAAATCGGTATTGCACTTTGGGTGTTGGCTCAGAAATGTTGCAGGCTGTTAGCTTGTAGTCCAGTGGCAGGTGCATTTGCATGTTATGTACTTTAAAATTCGTGGCTTATTTTATATGAACATCTCATGTCACTAAATGTATTTCAAACAAAAATGAATTTCTGTGTCTGTATAAAGAATGCAAACAAGCAAAAACTTCTTTTTCGAAAAAAAACAATTGCGACCTAACAGACCTTTGTTTTTATTTATTTAAAAAATCAGCAGTACTGCAGTAACTTCCCTCACCCTGAACAATGTTAATGACACCCAAAATACTTGAGTTTATGATCCGCTATAATCTTCGATCGGAATAAATTATAGGTTAGTTATACAACATAAAGGGTTATATGAGGTCGTTTGTCCCGCTGTCCC
This sequence comes from Heliothis peltigera, assembly GCA_958496145.1. NCBI lineage: Eukaryota > Metazoa > Arthropoda > Insecta > Lepidoptera > Noctuidae > Heliothis > Heliothis peltigera. The sequence goes on from OY292337.1 coordinate 7,340,388, forward strand.
TAAATCCGGGGTTGACCACATCCCTGGGCCAGCGGGCTTGCGGTTAGGTGTCGCACTGCGTAATTATGTGTGCCTGCCGTCAAATTTGAAATTTCATGTACTTTGTTATTAATTTTTGAGTAATGAGGGTAGTTTGCGATGTTTTGTAGTTCGAATCTGGTACATTACTAAGCGAAAATTTTGGAATTAGTGAAAGTGAGTGGGTGATTAAAGTCTTGATGTTACAACATCAATTTAACCCGCTAATTACTAGACAAAGAGGTAAAGTGTGCTACATACATATGTATAATCAGCCACAAAAAAGCCTTAAACGTATGAAATATAAAATATCGCTCTTATGTATAAAGAAATGTATCTTATGTATTAATATAAAGAAGAATCTGTCTTTCCTTAAAATATTTTATCATTGAAGCATGTGGTTCAAAGTTGATTGCGAGAATTTGACATTTTCGGGTAGTTTGATATGCGTGTGTACAAGGCACTCCTTATACAACCTTTGAATATGAGAATTATTGATATAGTAATTCCTGAGATTAGCGCATTCAAGCAAACACATAAACATACAGAGTGAACACTCAATGCTCGTGCGAAACTGTTAAACTTAGGTTTACATAAGCTGGTCAGTATTTAATGCTTCTTCTACACATGCCACTCAAATACAGAAGATAGAGTGTTACATCTAGGTACTGTGGATACCTATCTTCTTCTCGTGAAGGTGAAAGCTTCCAGGTACCGCATTTGGGATCTTCAATGAAACTACTAATATTTAACTTCAAGCTGTATTCGTTGTTTGGGAGCTGACGAGCGACTTAGTGTCAAACTAAATACTAACTACTTTGTTCTTAAAACTATTCTATATTTAATTGATGTTCCGGCCTGTAATAAAATATAATGTAAGAGGTTACATCTCTACAGTACATATTATGTATGTAGCTTAAACCCGTTAATGAGAAAAACGTGTTGTATAAACTTTGACGTAAACGACGTGGGCGTACTGTTTGAATAGAATGATAGACGACGTATAATGGCCGGGCAGGCTGGTGTCAGTTTGAAAAACTTGTTTTGAGTTTAACATTTTGGGAGTACTAACACTCATATGGGGGCAGTACCCAAAATTAGCGTATAACCTCAGAAAGGTTACAAAGCCTATAAAGGTACAACGTTGTTGATACCTTAGTTTTGGCGTCTTAAATATTTCCTCGAATTCTAACAAGATGTCATGTCCACTTAGCGAGATATTGAAGGTTGATTTTTAAAAGGTTCCAAAAAGTTTTTTTTTTTGTTAATATCTCAGTACCTAAACTCGATACTTAAATATTTTTAAGATTAATGTTATAGTGCGTAAAATTCTCTACAAGTCTTGTATTAGACAGAGATATTGAAGGCTGATTTTAAAAGGTTCCAAAAAAGTTTTTTTTTGCAATATCTCAATACCCAAGTTCCATACTTAAATACTTTTAAGAGTAAATTCTTAGTACCTAAAATACTCTTATATCAAACATATTTTATACATCATACAAATATTGATATAGATATTATAGAATAATGATAACGTAAAGGCATGAATGATCTTTATTTTATTCGATGTTGATGAACACAATTTTTCTAACTACTACTACTGCTTTTGGAGCTGACTGTATCTGAGAAATAGTTAAAGGATTATTTGCCAATCACGACCAGAGTAAAAACACATAATTAAATTCAAAGTTAAAGGCACCAAATCGTATATTTCCTTTCAGGTTTCATACTACATTTTCAAGAACTTGACTTACTACCAACTATTAAAGTACCAAATTCTATCTAAAGTTAGGAAATAGCCAGATATTTCTGGGAATGGCTGCCAGAAATATACGTACCTTTATATAGTAGAAACTACCCACTGGAAATACCTTCTGGTCCAAATTGGTGTTCCGAACCAGCATAACATAGTTATACTATATCTGTGCTCTTCTGGCACATGGACGCTGTCCCTCTCGCACGGTCTAGTTCCAAATTTAAATTCGTTATGCTAACATTGTTAGCTCTTTATACTCAGATTAATTTGTAAGTCAGTTAATATTTTTGCAATTTAAACCCCTTTGATTTGTGTTTTAATTGTGTTAAAATAGTTGTTTTATTAATCTTTAAATTTCGTAAACTATCATGGTATAATTAAATTGTAAATTGTGATACTCTAGCCTGCGGTATTTCCAAAAAAGCACGACCTTCAAAAATTCAAGAATAGAGCTTGCTCCTATTCAAAAATCCATCAACGCATTTGCGACTTCTCGAATCATACGGGTATCTATATACGTCGCTAATCGGTTCAATCTGCATGTTTACACCTAAGATAAAAAATACTATTTATTTTTAGTATACTACATACGGCTTAGTGACCAGATACGCAACACCATCATCCGGTCCAAGACTGGTATAGCGGATGTGGGCTATAAATCTGCACAATTAAAGTGGAATTGGGCAGGTCATATCTGTCGGATGCACCCAGATAAGTGGGGAGATCATAAGAGCACCAGGATTCCCGAGGATGGAAGATGGCCTAGAGGTCGACCACGGAAGCGCTGGCGAGACGATTTATACACTTTCCTCGCTGATTGGCCGCTGCACGCTTCAGATAGAGATAGATGGAAGGCTTTGGGCAGGCGTTTGTTCAGCAGTGGGACAGAAAACTGGCTAAGAAAAAAAATACTACTTATTTATTTGTAGTAGTTTATAACCACAAAAATCCTAGTTGTATGTCCAATAAACATAGGCTTCCTACTTACTAAGACTTTTATAACTAAATAGTTTCTAGAATTCGCCGAAGGAAATACTTTTTTATTAAAATTTATACGAAAATGATCCACTTCACACTGTCATAAAACTTGATATACTTCCAATATGATATTCAAGGCAAAAAATTGAGATAAAACATGAAACCTTGTTTGTTATAATAATATTTTCGAGAGAATGTCACACGTGCAAAGTATTATCGTCACCGCGACGGTATTATAGGATTAAAACGAACCCACACAGTAATTGATTCGATATAATATTATTATATTATCAACTGGGAAGTTTGTACATCGTCGCTTCTTCTTTACTGCCATAGTACTAGGAATATAGGACATAATACTAGGAAGTGGTAAATGTAGGGCATTTTTAGGGGGTGCTATTTTTTAGTATTTTTCTATTTGTAAAACTAGCAAGTAGTGAAAGGGGGGCTTATTTTTGGGGGTGTTTTTTTATAACACTGGGAAGTCGTCATTGGGGGCATTGTTTTTTAGGATTTATTTTACGTAAAAAGTGCTAACTTAATAAGCTCTTTTCCAATAAAAAATTTTGATTTTGACTAAGTAACAGCCGCAAGGATCAATCCTATCTTCAGCAGTAGACAACATATGACTGAAGTAACGTGATGATGAGTTTATAGTAGAAACCGGTAGATGGTGCTATGATTAAAAAACTTCTGCTTTCATAAAATGAAGTCCTTACACAAGTGAGTTAAAAAAACGGTATTGTATGGATTGCTAATAAAATTATGGCCCAACCATTAATCGATGTTTCAACGGTAATAAATATGTAGCCAGCATACAGATTACAAAATCTCAATCCTGCCTAAAATATGGTAGAACATGAGTAATAAACACAGTAATACAGTACTATAATCGTAGCACATTCGTAGGTAATGTTCGTAGCGTATTTATGAGCTACGTGCGTAGCAATGTAGTGTTACCGTAGCGTTGAGAAATTGTGTAGAGATTGTTCTTCAACTTCCAAGTCCAATATAATATTCACATGGTATTACAAAAAAGATTCGATTTTTTTTTTCTTTTTTGCTATATGAAACTAAAAATTAGTCTTAATTTTTTATTATTGTTAATAAGCAAACGACCAGTTATGACACTCAATATTGGTATTATTTTGTAATTTTAAAAGTCTGTCTGTCATACCGTTACATGTACGAAAAGATTCCTGGTAATGATCGAGATTTTGACAACAATATTAGCCACATTTCGAACAAGATATGTTCAAATTGCAATTCCTCGCTACTAATTGTATCATACAGTATAATTACACGTATTAATTGTCACGAACTAATATGCGAACGTACAACATAATGCTATTGTTTCACAAATGTATCAATTATTGTGCAAACGGGTATAGAGGCTTTGAACGGAATTGCCTTCTCATTGAATTAGTATATTGTATTGGTTTTAGAAAGCGGTTTTAGAAATAGTTCAATAATCTTATTTTCTTTTTTATCGTAAAATCATGAAGATCATCTACCGTATGCTAAAATACCAAAACTTTGCTAGCAATAACAATGCTTATCTGACCTTATCGTGTTAAGCAAAGCAAATCTGTAACTGTATCCTTACTAATAATATTATATTACTAGCTTCCGCCAGCGGTTTCACCCGCTTTCTGAGGGAAGTACTTTCCATACCCGGATAAAAAGTAGCCTATATGTTATTCTGATGTATAAGCTATATTGTGGTAAAGTTTCATTCAAATCCATTCAGTAGTTTTTACGTGAAAGAGTAACAAACATCCATACATCCATACATCCATACTTACAAACTTTCGCCTTTATAATAATAGTAGGATTTTTCGCAATCACATATACGTGACGAAATTGTTAAACTCTAGATCACTCCAGATTATCTCTATGACATTAAGGGCCTGTTTCACCAGCTACGAATAAGTTTCAGATAGTTTGTTTTGGTGAATAATTTCATACAAATTCTGTTCCATTTTTTTAGTTTATCTTGTATACCTATAGTAGCTATTCGGACATCGTGAATCTAGCCATAAATGTTTTTTTTTTAGTTTCCTTATATTATGAGACTATCAATACAAATAAATTTATTGGGTTTTGGGCAATATTTCAATAAAAATCGTTAGATTTCTCAAGCACGATATTTTATTCTTTGAGAGCACAACTGACAAGACATCAAGACATTCAAATTTTCTAATTAGGAACGACAGCGCCACGGTGTCTTAAAGCGGAAACACAAACATCACATTTATGGAGACACTCTCCAACAAACTGTTTACAAAGACACCTAACTATCTTATAAATTTATATTTATTCAATACTCCCACTTAAATTTATAAGGTAGACATAACAATTCAATAAAACTTTAAAAATATAATTCTGCTTACAACTTATAGGCTACACACTCATGTCACTATAAGTTGCTATTCTAAACAATAACTTTTAAAAATTAAACAAACTTAAAACACAACAAACTAGCCACATTAAACATTACTCATCACCCTATTTCTAATTGTATCAAATTTATGTACAGGCAAAGCTTTAGTCAAGAAATCAGCCAACTGATTTGAACTTTCAATATATTTAATAACAACAAAATTCTTTGCCACATTTTCTCTAATAGATACAGATGACAAGTATAACAAAACTCCCACTGCTTCTCTATATGGGAAATTAATAGGCACATTACTTGTATTCTTAGATAAATTTACATTTACATCTGCACTTAGCATCAATCAGACATAGTAAATTTACTTATTACCGTTTTAATATACTGTCTTTTTTACTTATACAATCTTTTTCTCTATTTATTTCTATACCAATAAATAAACTACAGTCTAAAATACAAAACTTCTCTTTCAGACTATTCAATATGTCTGATAAAACATTCTTACTTTTCGACATTAGTTATCCATCATCAATCTTGAAGACTGTTTAAGACCATATATAGACTTAATCAACTTACACACAATGGAAGGCTGAGTTTCTAACCCTTCTGGAACCTCCATGTATATCTCCTCAGAGAGCACGCCGTACAGGAAGGCCGTCTTCACATCGAACTGCTTCATCTGTAGGTTGTCTCTTGCGGCTATGCTGAGCAGCACCCTGATGAAATCATACCTGCTAGTGGGGGAAAAGGTCTCATTATAATCAAAGCCCTTGACTTGTGTGAACCCTCGTGCACACAATCGTGCTTTGAATCGTACTATTTCTCCATCTCTATTCTTCTTTATGGTAAACACCCATTTACAAGAAACAGGCTTCTTCTCAGTCCTCTCAGTTAGTATCCACGTCTGATTTTCTTCATGTGACTGAAGCTCTTCAGCCACAGCTTTCTTCCATTGATGAGAATTCAAACTAGTCATTGCCTCTTCGTACGTGTTAGGAATTTCTAATTCCGTGAAATTAGCTTCGACTCTTTTGTCTCGCCTAGGACGTAAGGTCATGCTTCTCATTCCCTCTTGTTGCAAACATGTACTTTTAGGAGGGATATAACTTTCATCCACGTCTTCTGTGCTCTTCATACTCTCGTCTGATGAGTATGAGTATTCTTCGGGTACATCGTCCTTACGTTGAAATTCATCTCTTGGAGTTGATATTGTAGAATGTTCCTTCTCTCCTAGTTCAACTTTCATCTCTACAAACCTTTGTTTTTCTTCTACAAGACTATTTTCATCAAACTTCACATCACGCGATATTGTAATCTTCTTAGTATTTTGATCATACATTCTATAATTATCTTGGTCATATCCAACTAACAACATCTTCACACTTTTCTTGGCAAGCTTCTTTCGCTTTTCTTTTGGAACATGTACATAACCAATAGATCCAAATATTCTTATATGTTGTAAGTTAGGTTTTACTCCATGCCACAGTTCAAATGATGTAACATTTCCCGTTTGGCTTGATGTATTTCTATTCAACAAATATACTGCACAGTTGACAGCTTCTGCCCACAAGTTTAAAGAAATATTCTTTGCATATAGCATTGTTCTTGCAGACTCCATTATAGAACGCATTTCTCTCTCTGCTTTACCATTCTGCTGTGGAGTATACGGAGCAGTACGCTCATGCGTTATGCCTTTGCTCGCTAGATATGATGCGAATTCTTGATTCACATATTCACAACCATTATCTGTATGTAGTATGTGTAAATCACGTTGAAATCTGTTCTTCACAATTGCGTTGTATTTCAGAAAATATTGAAAAACTTCACTCTTATGTTTCATGAAATAAACATGACGATAGCTTGTAGCTCCATCTTTGAACAAAACAAAATACTTCATACCCGATACAGATGGTTCTTCTATAGGACCGCACACATCGCTGTACACAATTTCACCTGGCTGTGTTGGACCTCGGACAGATTTCAAGAAGGGGCGTCTAGCTAGTTTTCCGTATTGACATGCTTCACATATAAAATTCTGATCGCCACTCAATGTTACTGGGATTATACCATTCTTAGACATATTTTGAAGTTCCTTGACATTTAAATGCCCTAATCTTTCATGCCATACTTTTATATCAGTTTGAACAATATTACAATTTTCTTGTTTGATCGTTTTTATATTCAATTCATATAAATTGTTGTCTGTTAACTGTGCACACATAACAACAATATTATTCTTCAGAATTAATGCTCTTTTATTGTTCTTGATTATGGTATATCCTCTCCTAGTAACAGCTCCTTCAGAAAAAAGATTTCTCCGTAATTCCGGTACATATAACACATGTTCAAGTTTACATCTCTCCCATGTACCATTAACTTCTTTGTCTATCAGCACAGTTCCTTCGCCACATACCTTGATACTCTGCTCATTGCCCAATTTAACCGAATTGCTACATTGAGACTCGTTCAACTCACAGAAGTAGTCACGGTTGTAGGTCATGTGCATTGACGCTCCACTGTCCAAAATCCATGCCTTCTCATCATATTCAGATGAGCAACCTTCTGCGCTGAATGCCAACTTATTGTTAGGTTTCTTCTCATTGTACCTTTTCTTAGGCATTCTGCATTCTCTGGCGAAATGACCCCTTTTATTGCAATTGTAGCAAATAAATCTATGACTTGAATTTTTTTCTTCAGTTGACGTACTATTTTGTTTGTTTCCAATTCTCGATTTGAAATTTCCTTTTGACGTCACTAACGCATTCTCACTACTACTCGTATCGTTGGCAAGGCTGGCTTCTTCGTCGACTAAACGAGACGTTAGGTTTTGAATAGTTTGACTTCTTTCATCAAGTGACAACCATGCTTGTCTAAGCGAACGATATGTCGGCGGTAGCGTGCTTAAAATTTTTGTCATTACTGCCGTGTCACTGATTTTCTCCCCTATCTCTCGTAATTGCTTTGCCAAGCTTTCCACTTTGGATACATGCTGCGCCATGCTATCACTAGTATTATACGAATATTGGTAGAATTGCTCATGAATTAACATTTTGTTATATTCTGACTTCTGTTCATAGACTGCTTCTAATTTGGACATAACTTGCTTCGCAGTTTCGCAGTTTTCTATTAGGGATATTTGATTCAAATCCATGGAGGATGTTAAAATAAACATAGCCATACCATCATCCTTGTCCCACTGCACTTGCGAACTGGAATTTTCTGTAGGTCTTGCTCTTTCTATATTCAATCCTTTTGCTCTCAAAGCGCATTTTATTTGAAATTTCCACTGTTTGAAATTTCGACCATCGAACTTTTCGATTTTCATAGCGTTCGTGACCTCCATTATGACGTGACTTTTAAATTTAACGGAATTTTTGCTCTTAACGAAATAATTATTGAAATATTGCCTCGTTATGTGCCTGGGCCCATAACCTATTGGGTTTTGGGCAATATTTCAATAAAAATCGTTAGAATTCTCAAGCACGATATTTATTCTTTGAGAGAACTGACAAGACATCAAGACATTCAAATTTTCTAATTAGGAACGACAGCGCCACGGTGTCTTAAAGCGGAAACACAAACATCACATTTATGGAGACACTCTCCAACAAACTGTTTACAAAGACACCTAACTATCTTATAAATTTATATTTATTCAATAAAATTCATATTAATAATATTATGAAAAATTCAAAGAAAAACTTTTTTTAAAAAGCTTTTATAGTCCGCCATATTTGATTTAGAATAACTTCAAATTATTTTTTAAGTCACTCTCAATAAGTCCTTTCATTTGATACCCATATTGTTGAAATTCATTAAAAATAACCACTCCGCCATCTTGCACGGTCCGCCATATTGGATTTAGAATAACGTCATATAACATATCTTGCATTGTCATCCAGACTGAACGTGTATACAAAATTTCAGCTCAATCGGTTGAAGATATCTACTTCAAAATTGAGTTCAAAGAATCCACCGTAACATACATACATTGCAAGTTAAATAAAAGTTTTTAAAAACACACCTTTCCTTAAACGTAACGACCTACACTAACAAAACCTGCAATTGTAAAAATACATTGAACTTGTGCCAACACTTTTTCAAAAAAAGGATGCCTGGCAGGTCGAGAGGCTCTGGCCATCGGCATCAGACAGATCAATGAATGGTGACGTCACCTGTCTGGCAAGCGTTGAACATCGCTAGTTGGAAATCCTGGATGTTAGAAGATACAGTCAGTATCTGGATGTGGTTAAATGTGGACGGAATTATTGGAAAAAGTATATGGTGAATTAAAAAGTCCTATGATTATTTTATATATATGATTATATATATATATGTGTAGAAATGCACAACGCCAACACTTTCACACGTCGGTTGAGAACGAAGATCCAGCTAAAGTCTGGAGATTTCTTCGATCAATGGGGATTGGAAAGTCACGTACTGATAAAATTTCTGAAGATATAAACATAAATTCATTAAACCAACATTTTTCATCTTCGTCTGATTTTGATAGGACAACAAAATCTAACACTTTAAGTTATCTTTCTAGCATTCCAACCCCAGATTATTCATCTTTTGTCTTTAATCAATTTGCCGCTTGTGATGTTAGGAGGAGTATTGTATCCATCACTTCGGATGCCGTTGGAAGTGACTGTGTCAGCCGTAAAATGATCCTCCCTATCCTGGATGAAATACTTCCCGTCATATGTCATATCCTTAATTATTCTATTTTCACTGGTGTTTTTCCGGATTCCTGGAAAGAGGCTCAAATTACCCCATTACCAAAAAAATCCAATCCCACATCCTTTTCCGAGTATCGTCCCATATCTATATTACCATTCCTATCCAAAGTCCTAGAACGTCTTATTCATAACCAACTAAGCTCATTCCTATCCAAGAATAGACTTCTTAATCCTTTACAATCCGGTTTCCGTCCTGGTCACAGTACTGTAACGGCGCTGGTCAATATTACGGATGACATCAGATTGGGCATGGAAAATGGCAAGTTAACGGTACTAGCATTGCTAGACTTCAGTAACGCCTTTAATACCGTTGATTTTGATATCTTGCTCGGTATACTTAGCTCTCTTAACATATCTCCAACGGCCATTGATTGGTTTCGAAGTTACCTGTACGGGCGCCGGCAACGTATTCGTATTGAAGATAAATACTCTTCATGGTGTGAAACGACTGCTGGTGTGCCGCAGGGTGGCGTTTTATCTCCGTTACTTTTCGCTATATTTATTAATTCTATCTCAAATAATTTGCTTTCTTCCTACCACCTTTATGCAGATGATCTTCAGATTTACTCGCAAGCTCCGTTAGATGAATTATCCGAAGCTATTACAATAATTAATAAAGACCTTGCTCAAATAGCCGAGTGGAGCAAATGCTACGGGCTGAGTGTAAATCCGCTGAAAACCCAGCTGATTGTTATCGGTAGCTCACGGATGGTTTCCAAAATTGACTGGTTTGATCTCCCGCAGGTTATGTTTGATGGCATCCAGATCCCATTTAGGACGAAGGTCAAGAACCTAGGGATATACATGGATAGCAGAATGTCCTGGGAACCACAGATTCAGGAAACCAGTCGACGGTTATTTGCATCTGCAGGATCCTTAAGACGACTGAGAAACTTCTTGCCCATTGCCACAAAAATTGCGCTTGCACAATCTCTTCTACTTCCTATTCTTGACTATGCCGATGCCAGCTATCTTGATCTCAGAGAGGACCAACTTAATAAACTTGAGCGACTTCAAAATGTTTGTATAAGATTCATATTTGGTTTGCGCAAGTATGATCATGTGTCAGAATTTCGTGTTAAGCTCAAGTGGCTCCCAATACGACTTCGTCGGAATGCTCACATACTCTCCTTACTATATAGTATTCTTTTTCACCCAACGACCCCTTCTTACCTTAAGAATCGCTTCGAGTTTGTCTGTGACACTCATTCAAGATCTCTTAGGTCATCAGAAAACTTAAAACTGAAGATGCCAGTGCACTCCACGTCATTTTATGATAAGTCGTTTGCTGTACAAGCCACGCGTCTGTGGAATGCTTTGCCAGTGACAATTAGACGTGCGCAGTCGCTGGCAGTTTTTAAAAAAATGGTAAAGGATCACTACATGGCTTAGTATTGTGTCCATCATCGCTATATTGATATATTTTATTTTTAGTATTTATTCCACTAGTATTTATTTTATAATCTTCCCCTTATTTATTTATTTATTCTTTATTTCAAATCTATTATATTTTAATGTATGTACGCCGTAAACTGCCCGTATTCTATTCTTCTACTGTTAAACTCCATCCAAAGGTTGTCTGGAAGAAATTGCTTTTTAGCAATAAGACCGCCAATTGTACTGTTTTTGTGTTTGTTGTTTCCTATGTTTTTTTATTATTATGGTGTACAATAAAGAATAATCTATCTATCTATCTATCTATCTATCTATTTTTGAGGAAATAAATTTAAGACACCCTGTATTATTGTCGAAACTCCTTTTTGTGTATTATCTCATCATAATATCTTTTAGTCGTGGTGGCCTAGTGGTTAAAGCACCAGCCTTGCGAGTATGAGGGTGCGGGTTCGATTCCAGGTCAGGCAAGTACCAATGTAACTAAGTTATACGTACTTTCTAAGTTTATCTTGGACACCAATGACTGATTAAAAGGTGAAAGAAAACATCTCGAGGAAACCTGGACTATAAAGTCTGAAATCACCAACCCGCATTGAGCACGCGTGGTGATTAACGCTCAATCCTTCTCCTTGGGAGAGGAGGCTTGTGCCCAGCAATGGGACGATAAAAAGGCTGTGATGATGATATCTTTTAGTAGTGCTACATGTAGTTCTCACCAAACTTTTTGTCGTTACATAGTATAAATGTGCTTCATTTACCTCAATAACATAATTATTGTGAAGTCGTATCATGATCAATTTACAAAGTGTTATGTGTTATTGTTATCAATGTTCTACTAGAAGTGTATTTTAGTACAAACACCCATTTGCCCTTTTACTGTCGGAATGACGTGTCTGAATTATCAAAAATACTTTCGTTATCTTTATAACATAACCGTTCATTTTTTAAAAGTTAAAAGCTTTTTTTCAACTTGCAATATAAAAAAATAAATTTAAATAAAAAAAAACCTTTTTAAAAAGCTTTTATTTAAATCTCTAAATACGAATAAAATAATTATAAATGTTTCAAAAAGTAACACAACAAAATTCCTTCTATGCTCCGAGACAGTTTTCTGCACGCCTGTACAGGCAAACGTGACGTGCTTCGTATGAAGAATCAGAGTGAATAGTAGATTCTCTTTTGTTAGCGAAAGAAATTTATTTTCTTTATATTTTGTAGAAACTGTTATAATGAGGTGGTATTTATATTGTATGTAATAGCCAGTGGTGGCAGTTATGTACAAACAATGCATAGTATTTTAGTGAACCGAAGTATAATAGTGTACTTTTAATTGTGTTTTTGATCATTTTGATAGTAAGGTATAGGGTCTTAAAAATATATTTAACTTTATAATAAACTATATAATAATTATGTTCTCTGCGGTTCCTCCCGAGCGGACTACCACCCGCAGCCGGAAATAAACAAATAATTTGAATAAAAATACTAATTAACTAACTAGGTAATTTTTTCTCGATTTAAATTCGACTAGGTAAACTTTTTCTACTATGTTCATCCACCGGTAATATTATCAGCCTTCATGTTTTAATAGTGAGCATAGATAATTCTAGCACCTCTATATTAGTGCTCGAGTTTAATATAGAAACGACTAATTTTAGTCTCTGGCGATAAACTGAGTTTTATAGGTCAAATTACGTATTAACTAGTTAATTTTATAGACTATTTTTTCCTTAAAAAACTGGAGTTATCTTAGGTTCTTTGTTCTTTATAACAAGGAATTTTGTATGGATGCTTTGTATAGACTTAATTTAAAAAAAATAATGCGTATATATGTAGTATGTCGCGGGCCAGCTAGTATGTATGTACAGACGCCAGAACATCAAGCTACCCGAAACTGTCAAATTTCCCAGTCAACTTTGAGCCATATGCTTCAGCGACAAAGTTGAAAACCTATTGAGGTAATTTGACAGATTGTAGTAACTTGATGTGCTAGCGTCTGTACCTAAATCATACATAGAACATTTACAAAAATTGTTGTTAACATTTCTATTTAGTTACTAGCAGCTTCTCGGAGTTAAAAACGTAGCCTATTTTCACCGGCGATAGTGTAGCTTCCTAATAGTGAAAAAAGTTTTCAAATCAGTCAAGTAGTTCCGGAGGCTATTGAATTCAAATTTCTTCATTTTAATATTAGTATGGAAAAACGAATTTGTCCCTAGTCGGTGCGTTGATATTAAGATGAAATCCTCTAATATCTACCCTCTATTTATAATTCACGTCAAAAGAAATATATCTTTCGCAACTGAAATATAAGTATAAATAAATTACATTTCGTCTCGCGTTCATTTTAATATTTTAATTATGAGCATTCTTACAAAGCTTTGCTGGAGAGGCAATATGAATTTGCAGTTCTAATTGAATTTTAATCCTAATCTAAATTTTAATTTTGTGCCTTACTGCTTTGCAAGCGGACAAATAGTCAAAGTTTGCGTTCAGGCAATAAGATTTTCTGACCTTTATTTTTCGTGGGAAATCATCAAATGACCCCTCCCGCTTAGGGTGCGGCTGAAGGGAGTGTCAGACTCTTACTGACTAAAACCCACTATGTTCCTTCTGAAGGTCCCTGTGTGCCAGGGCCACGGTATCTCTTACGAACAACCTGCAGAGATGCTTAGATGTTATGAGCTTGAAAAACCTTAAAATTTTGCTTCAAAACTTTTTTGTATCATTTCTTGTCAGGTAAATTACAGTTTGATATAAAAATCCAATACCTGCCTTGTGGCCCACAAAATGTTCTCATTATTATTCAAACTACCCTACTTCAACCAACAAAGGGCCGCAAAGATAAATAAAAGTAATCGAATCTTTCCATCCCTCTGAGCTCTTTACCCTTACTCAAAAGATGTTAAAAGGTTCTTTCTAGACAGAAAATAAAGGCTTTTTATTAAAAAAATTCGAATAATTCTTTATTCAAATTCGATCAAAGTTGAATCAAAACTGAGAGTTGAATCTTGTGTCAATCCGTCTAAGTACAGATAATAAATCAAAACATCCGAATTAGGTCCACCTCCTTATTATGAAGAAGGTTAAAAGTATAAGTAATAGAGCGATTGTTTGATTCATGAATTTAATTTCTTAGAATACTGTTCAACTCAGAATATATACCTAGATACATAAGTTTGCCCCGGCAACATTGTCCCAGCCTTAGGGATGGCAATTGTCGGCTTACATGAAGGGATTCTTCAGTATACTTTGCTATCCCGTTTCGTCCCAACAGACACCACACACAGCAGCGCCACCTTCTTAATTGTAATTTCAAACCATCAAAGAATTATATCCCACTAAAATACGCATACAATGATCTATCCAACCGTTTAGGTTTATTAAACATTAATGTAACTAGTAATTATACATAACTTACTGAATAACTTAGCTCAACTAAGTTATGACGGCTAACTTAAACAACATTCCTGCTACAGAAAGCTTTCAGCAGGAAACATAAACGAATTTACAAGAAACATCCATGAAACATCCATATTCAACGAAGCTAGGTTTTAGGACAGCGCTGTAAAGGTGCTTACTCACCTAGAGCATTTTGACTTATCTAAAATGTTAAATTTGTTTCAGGACCGCTAAAGACATACAATTTTCGTAGTGTCTTAATCTTTAAAGCACCCCATCGTACCTACTCTCGAGTATTTATTTTATTTGAAACACCTACCGTATTTTAAACCGACTTCCAAGAAAGGAGAAGGTTCTTAATGCGTTTGTATGTTTTTTTGTCTTTGTTACTCGATTTCTCGAAGATTCCTAGTTTGATTTGACAAAATTCTTTCTTTATATGAAAGGGTATACTTTTATATACATTTGTATAACATACATTAAGGTGAAATGTTCTCGGTGTGGCAGCACCCTACACAAAGACATTGCATACATAAATTTTGTCATGTCACTCGCACCGTTTGCGAACAACACTTAAACGTCCAGTTAGAACATTAACCTCGACCTTAACTGCGTTGCCGAATATTACTGTAGGTACTGTGACCTACATTATATAATACATGATATTCGTATAAACAGAAATTCACCTTTTTCGTCTTTTTCCCACTAAAGTAGAGGGAAAGGAGAAATCTGGTTTTGATGACTAGATGGTGTTGTAGTAAATATTTCTGCCTGCCAAGCCGGATGACGCGGGTTTGATTCCCGTATTAGTCATACATTTGTGTGAACATAGGCGTTTGACTTAACGCCTGTTTCACCACCTACTAATAAGTTCCAGATAGTTTATTTGGCACATAATTTCGTAGATTCTGCTGCATTTTTTTGTTTATTTGGTAGATAGTGGCTATTCGGACATTGTAAAACTGGCCCTTAGTCTGTGTGTCCTATGTATGAATGATGTATGAAAAGTATATAAGTATGTACGTTTAATTTCATAGTACTAGCTCTTCTTGGGACTAGATGGCGTTGTATGTATGTTCACTACCCACTAAGACATCTGCAGGCTTAGCATGGCAACCGTAGAAACAATTTTTGTTTACCGGAGATTGGATATAATGACAGAAAAGTGACAGATTGACGTAAGATTTCTTTTGACATTTTTTGAAGTAATTTTTCTACAAGTAATTATATGCGAGTTGACAGGTCGCGCCGTGCTAGGACTGAAGACACGTTGACATTGACAGAAAGAGCTTTGTCTTTTCTTGACAGAATAGATATAAAATCGCCATGCTAAGCCTGCTGGTCGTAGTTTGCAATTGGTAGTAGTTACCCTAATAAACAGCAACAGTCTATGAATATGAGCAAACAACAATAGATACAGAGGACTTGCGGCTGATGATGTAGGCGTTCTATTACACATCTGTCAACACTTTGAGAGCAAACAGGCTAGATGTTCGTTGCTAATGGGGACAAAGCAATCGAAACAAAACTTCATCGACCAACTGCCTCGTACACTTTCTGACATTTACTTGGTCACAATGCCCATATAACTAGGAATTTGAATTGCCGTCTATGGAAACCTGAAAGGAGACCGTATTGACGTTTGATAATTAAGATTATTTTTAGTCATCACTCCAGCAGGCTTAGCATGGCAACCGTAGAAACAAGTTTTGTTTACCGGAGAATGGACGTAATGACAGAAAAGTGACAGATTGACGTAAGATTTCATTTGAAATTTTTTGAAGAAATTTTTTTCTTCGATTGACATAAGTTTACAACTGATTATACACGAGTTGACAGGTCGCGCCATGCTCGGACAGAAGACATATTGACATTGACAGAAAGAGCTTTGTCTTTTCTTGACAGAATAGATATAGAATCGCCATGCTAAGCCTGCTGGTGGGAGAGGAAGCTTCTACGTCAGCGTGGGTTTGAATTAAATACTTAAAATATGGTAAACGGAAGGAACTCTTACAACTATTGAGTCCATTAGCTAGTTTTTATATAAAAAGTAAATAGACACCTATAGCTGTAACATACATATATTGCTATTATCCCAAATTAGGACATACTCCTGTAATATACCTCTAATATATTTTAAATATCTTAGATGTTGGAAGGGATAGTAGTTCTCGTGAAGGAATCGGGACCAAGACCTGCTACACCAGATAGAAGTCCCCTAACTGCATGTTATGAACCTTTTACGCTAGTTATAGACACTACAGCTGGTTTAGGATACCTGTGGGTTATGCTACATTATAATAAAAAATATACATAAGAATATTTGTATTTCAGTTAGCGAACACACTTCCACGCTATTGGTAGACTAAAGCATATTATTTTTTTCAAAGAATGGATATTATTACGTATT
Source organism: Heliothis peltigera (assembly GCA_958496145.1). Classification (NCBI taxonomy): domain Eukaryota; kingdom Metazoa; phylum Arthropoda; class Insecta; order Lepidoptera; family Noctuidae; genus Heliothis; species Heliothis peltigera. Next base: position 7,357,481 of record OY292337.1, read on the forward strand.
TTGTTGTTGTTGTTGATCACAAAAGAATGTAGTCCTACCTTAGATGAAGATGCAACCATTGTGCTAAAATCTGTAAGATAACAACAAACAAATGGTTTGTTCATCGGCTAGCACGGAGTTATCAACACATGGAGAGATCAGTATCGCTATCTTGGTTTATTCAAATGTTTGTTGGTATTGTGGTAGTGCTGGTGGTGGCTTTTTGTTCTAGTTGATGAGGGTGACAGAAGGATCGAGACAACATTCTTCAGAATCCGTTTCTCAAAATTTGCAAAAAAAATATAGAATCCAATAAATGAGCGCGTGATCGAATTGTTTGACACAGTCTTCTCTTTTCGAATGTGCAATTTCGTAATATTACACTTTAAAATTTTAAATATACTAAGATTTTCCACCACTTTCTAACATATATCAGCCGTTTTAGAACTGTGTTCTTTTTTTTAAATTTAACCGAAACTTACAATTGCATTTCATCACACAATTTAATTTATTTCACTATACCAAATTTTATTTTTACCTTTTTTTTGATTGATTTCATTTCCCCCATTCAAAAATCTCTCATTTATCCACTAGCGTTTTAAGCACACTCCATTTAATACATCATCCGTGTCTATTGTACAGGTATTTTAGACAGTTTGTATCTCATAGGCGCATTGTGTACATTTACGATCTCAGATTAGTTCAATTGCAAGCAGAAGCGATTGGTTTTTTGGAGTGTTGTTTGTTTAGTTTGTCGGTGAAATTCAATTGCGATTGTTTTAGGATAAGGTTGATGTAACAATTATGTGCGCTCGAAGAGTTTGGGTTGTGAAAATTGTGATTATATTTTTTGGTGAGTATTTTTTCGTTCACCTTTTTTTTCTACTTAAATATAAAAATAGTGCCTCACCGATATCGAAAAAATGGTCCGCTTCTGCTTCAAGTATTTGATCCAACCGTCCAACGAGAGTCTCTTTTACTGCGATCGAAGGCTCGAGGAATCGAGGCTTTTGGCAAATTTTGCTTTAGTCCAATTTTTTTTTTCGAATTTATTGAAAATGAGCCTATAATTTAAGAGCATACACTGACTGTTGTTTATCATATTTTTAAGATTGTCTGTATTACCAACTAAGAGTTGGTAAGTCTTAAAAAATAAATAAAATTATCTGGCCCAAAATGCTCTTCACTCACACACCTGTTCTCGGTGAGGCCTTACATTAATCTCTCCAAAGACTTAGACCAAATTCTTAGATACTATGTTTATTCCAGAACGTTCACTGGCAACAAATATGTGCGACATGGAGACAGGCATATACCTGGACGAGGGAAACATGGGCCAGAGCGAGGACTTCAACTGGCTCGGGATACTTAAAGTTTATTTGGGTTTGTTCTGCTTATTATAAAATAGCATAATCAACATGAATATTTAGAGCCCACAGTTTTGTCCAAAGAATTATTTCTTCTAACTTGCTATTTTATCCTAAAACTGGAACTAGAAACAAAACTAGATACCTCTTTCGTTTCCTAAATTCTAATTTCATCAGAAGAATAATTAATGTAGTCTTATGAAAAACATTTCAGACTCCATTTTTTTTTTGTGGGAGTGTATTTGTGTGCCAGGGCCGTGGCAACTCTTATAAACAACTCACAGCCTGCGCATTATAGTGCCCTGGAGTTGTAGTACCCTTGAAACGAAAATCTATCAAGTACAACTCCAAATCGCCAAAAAGTCTAGAGATAAAGCAGTTATAAATGAACATGCCTTCAAGATATCAAAGAACTAGAGTATAACAGAAGAAGGTATAAAAGAGGGATGTACCTAGAAGTTTTTGAAGTCAGTATTTTGAGAGGCGTAAATTTGACTTTCGAATTTTTTTTTCTCATGTTAGCTCCCTAAAATTTATTTTATTGAAATCCAATTTGATTTTTTTCCTATCATAACTCCGTATCATTACTCCGTACTCCGCAGACGACGGTGACGGCGTGCAGGTAGCGGTAACAGGTATCGTCCTAGTCAAGCCTAAGTACGCCATCGCCAGCGCTGACGATGTCGTCAGGATACCTCGGAGTGTCTTCCAGTGAGTACTAAGAGCAAGGAGACTGGTAAATACTTCTGCAATGATCAATAATTGCTTTCCAGACGATGACCCACGTAGATTTGGGCCCACAGTTATTGATTATGCACCTTAATTAGTACTTGTTAAAGTTCATTCTTCAAATTTGGCTGTTAATCAATACTCTTTGAATGTCAGTCTAGGACTCAGTCTTCATTTGCTAGGAGAAATAGAAGGAGAAAAAATGACTTGACAAACTTGCTGGGGCGCTGTGTTATTTATCTTAAAACAATGTGAGTTCAGTTTTGGAGGTTGCACTGGCAAAAAGAAATTCTCGATTCTTCTAGAACAGAGACGCAGGCGATGTTCATTGTGGCGGGCGATACGGTGGTGCACTACACACCTGAGCAGTACATTACACATCCAGAGTATGAGGTAGCTACATACAACACCATCGCGCTTGTTGAGCTAAATGTTGAGGAGAATAGTGAGTATATTGCCTATATTTATGTACCGCTTGATGGCTCCTTTTTCATAGTGGTTTAAACAAAGTCTAATAATCTAAACCATCTCCAAGCCGTTACCAAGTACAGGTAACAGGTAACCAGTTGCCTGGTTGTAATGTAGAACTAGTTAATTGTGCTAGTTAGCTAAGCGTCATATAGTAGTTATCGAGTTGGCTAAATGAAATGTAAATTTAAAATGATATTGTTCAATCAAAGGGCTAGCTGTTTGATTGAAAAATTTTGAAAAAAAAAATTTGAAGACCAAATTAATTCGCTACTGGAAATCTTCTTTTCTAGGTCCCTTAATTCCAGTTTGCTTCCCGACCGTTGCGTATGACTCGAGCTACCTTTACTTCGTGGGATACACAGATGGTAAGATTTGCAATATATTTTTTCTTAATTATTTTTTTTGGGAATTTATACAATTTTTAAGTTTTTTTTTTTCCAGAAAACAAAATTGTAGAAAAAGTTCTATACCGAATAGAATTTGTAGAAAAACCGGCATGTGAAGACTTTTATGAGAGAGAAGGTGTGAGTATTAAACTAGAACTAAAATCATGACTTTCTTACCCAAGTAGAAAATAATAATCGAAAATAGAAAGACTGAGATCCAGGTCCAACGATGGACATTTACCAGATGGTTTGGTTGTATCAGATAGACCATCGCTCCATATAAGTAATACAAGAAGAAACGTTACAATACGTGTCAATATATACAATAAACATTTCCAATCTATAATATACCCAGCACTTACCAGCATCCAGTTATATTGGAACCCGACTCCAACACAGATGGGAAAAGGCAAGGCAAATGATGACACTTGTGTGTTCTGGTTCCCAGCTGCGGGACGTGACCAAGGAGCCTACGTCGTACGTGTGTGGCGTATGGCGCAACGCTAGCGAAAATTGCGTATGGGACACTGGCATGGCTCTCGTGTCCAACAACACCGGCTGGTTTACTTTGGTACACTAGTTCTTCTTTATATCGCTATTTTATCGGCCTTAGGCTTTATAGCTCCCAAAAAAGCCCACCCTGTACATCTTCCTATGTACTTTTTTTGGGAAGAAGAAGTGGCGCAACAAACTTCCTAGCAACACAAGTCTGTTCGTAGGTTTGAAGAACCTTTAAACAATATTGATAAGAATGTCACGTACTCTGAAATTTCTTTCTAGCGTCTACAATGAAAGTATTTGCCTCCGCCGTAAATTCTGGAATCTGTTTTCACAGCATTTCTTTTAACTACATAAACTGTCAATCATCGTCTCGCTCTTCATTTAACATCATTGCCCATTAAGTATGTTGAAAGCTATCCATATTCTCACATAACATTCATCATTTTTATACATATCATGGCCATCTTTGCTTAGAGTTTTTTGGCCCACAGATCGGTATAAGTATCCACGGACCAGGCTGCGCCGCCCCGGGTCGATTCATTAACATACCAAACTACATCACCTGGATCAATACAGTCACACGAGATAAAAACGAGGAAGATGAAATTGATGACAGTAGCCGCGAGCTAAGAAGGAATAACTGGGATAAAGACAATATTCCTATTCACGAGACTTTTACGTAAGTTTTTGGTATTTAAAAGGCTTTTAATAAGCTGCATGAAGTATGTATTTTCGTATATCTTATCCGGAGCGAGTGAATTATTAACGGCTATTTTAATTTAAGAAGGATTTACAAAAATTCATGTCGCAAAAATCCATCTTTCGTATCATATTTCTTGAAATAATTTGTTATAACAACCTTGGCCAAATGTCCTGCAGGCTTAGCATGGCGATTTTATATCAATTCTGTCAAGAAAAAACAAAGCTCTTTCTGTGAATGTCAACATGTCTTCTGCCCGAGCATGGCGCGACAACTGTCAACTCGCATATAATCACTTATAGAATTATGTCAATTAAAGAAAAGAAAAATGACTTCAAAAAATGTCAAAAGAAATCTTAATCCAATCTCCGGTAAACAAAACTTTCTACGGTTGCCATGCTAAGCCTGCAGACCAATTATCGGTCATGATGGCAGGACATATTACAATGCACAAGCATTTGCTCAGACGCAGGTGCTCTCTCTTCCCTCATTCCAGCAATCCAACACGATCGGAGAGAGATGGGGCAGGTAGGTACATAATTATTGTGATAACTTCCAGCGCGAGAAAGGCCCTACCTAAGACATGGCCGGTGGGCTACGTGTCCCACCATGAGTACATACAGTGGCCCTTCGAAACGCGGGAACTCTCTCACTTCAACATCGAGCCCTATTGGGAGGAGGAAGGGGTCATAGCTATCTTCCCTTGTAAGTCACTACAAAATCTTCTTATCCAAAATCTATAGACGTGATTTTTTTAGCGATGAATGAATTTATAATAGTGGAATAAAATATAATAATGAGTTCTTGGAGTAACCTGAGCGTGTCAGGTTAGGATATGGGAGAATGCTTGCATCCTCATAACTCGTATCCATGTAGGTGTCTTATTTTTTAATTTTCAAAATTCTATTTAGTCCCCACAACGTTCAGGTTCCAACTGATTTAGCATCTTCGCTTCTCCCGCTATATCCTTACTTCTTATCATACTTTTTACATCTTCAAAGGAATAAAAATTTACCACATGAAAAGGATTTCTATATCAACATCTCCCGAGGCTTTTACCAACTATGTTGGGGTCGGCTTCCAGTCTAACCGGAAACAGCTGAGTACCAGAGTTTTTCAAGGAGCGACTGCCTATCTGACCTCCTCAACCCACAAGGGAAACCCAATACCCCTTAGTAAGACTGGCAGGGATTTCTATATGTTAGAGAAAATTCAATTTACAAGGGCATCTACGAATAAAAAAAGAATAAACACTATACCGTAGGCAAAGTTGAACCCTCAATAATGATTTTTGAACTAATCCTTTCGACAACTACAACGTTAAGAAATATTCTAGGTATATAAATTATGCTTTTCATAATTTCAGTCAATCTGACACAAGAGATGTACATGCACTCATGCAAGAAGACACGAGTACTTATGTACCGAGAGAACTTTAATCTAACGTCCGCGCGCACGCGTGGTACCGTGACTTATAAGGTAACAGTATATCACGTAATATCTGGAGCGCAAAAAGTATAAAGATAAGTCTCAGCGTCAGCGTCACAGAGTTTCCACACTAGCCGATTCTGCGCGGCAAATAATCGGTCGCGCAGTTTCAGATTTCATTGTTCGTACCGGTAATTCTCAAATATTTGTTGTCGCTCGTATAAGCGCTACACCGCCAGTACAAACCAAGAATTACCAAGCAGAATAACAAATGATAATAACTTAAAACTATGATGTCAAAAAATTCTAGAACATTTTGCTTATGTTAATAATAAAGAATTCTAAATAATTATTTGTTTTTTCTTTTATTTCAGTTGTCAATGTACGAATTGGTGATAATGGCATGCTCTTGTGTTACAATTGAGGTAACTCCCATTCTTAAACTTAATATAATAAGGTTAATCATGATCTAGAATAGTCAATAAGATGACGCCTAGATTTTTTTCTTCGGGGCTATACCAAGTGGCAGAAGCTATGTATATACACAAATGTATATGTACACATGTCCAATGTAGGTGCACCATTTTTTGCACGTGATTTGGAAAACAGCTTCAGAAGCAGACAAAACTAAAACAGCAGTATACTTAATAATTAATCGCCAATTAAAAATATTAATTACAATACACTTATTTCCAGGTTCAATGCTTGAACCATTCACAAGCAGTACTATCATTCAGAGAAGAATTTGTGTTCGCTGAAGAAGGAGGCGGACCAATCACATCACCGCCAGATGTATTCAGATACTACCCTATTACCGAAAGGGGAGTAGTTTACAACCGACCAGGCAAAGGCGAAAATCCATATCTAAAGCCTAAAATATTAGAACAACGTGAGCCTACAAATGGAAGCGTGTTAAACTACGATTTGTACATAAAATTCACTTATAGCCAAAATGCTATGTTAAAAGTTAAAATGTTTGGGGAACCAAGACAGTTTATCAATCCAAGAATGCCTTTATATAGGCTGCCTGCTCGGAGGCAATTTAAGAAGAAAAATAAGAAATACAGACTTCGCAAGCCTCACATGCGACACTGGGGAATGTCGCAACATGTTGTGGACAAGACTGTCAAAGGAGTTACTTTGGAAGCTGATAACGCTGACGTGGTGCAAGCTGAAGTGGTGCTACTGACTGCCAGTAAAGGGAGCCACGTTAAGCCAGCTCATGTACCTATACTCTACTTTGTAATGTTAACTTCTATACTTTTATTTACTGTAGATAGATGAAAGATTCCTGTTCTTGGGAGTCTTAGATAAATGCCTAACTGCCGATTTCAATAACCTATCTATCGGTTGATTTGCTTACTGGGTATAGAATTTTGACATTAACTTTATACGAATAATGTCAAATGCCTATCTCTAGTAGGCAAATTTAAAATTCGCCGTAAGTCGAGAAAAGTGTTTAGTGTCGCGTTCTCCCAAGAAATTTGATGGTAAGATTTAATACAAAATATGTTAATGTAATATTAGGTACCACAGGCAAAATTTATGTATGTTGATACATTTTTAAAGTTTACTTTTTGTTAACTAACTGCAATACTATCCGTGCAACATGAGTCGATAAAAAAACACTAAAAACAAATTTTATGTTCATTTAAAAGACTTTTGTTAATATGTTTAAACTTCTAACATTACTATTCTCATTCACAGATAGAAATTAAGTATCGCTTTACTTCATAAAAGTTGTAATCAATAAGGAATTGTTAATATATTGTATTTTGCATTAATAAAAGATTTACCATATCTTTCGAGTTTACCATTATCACCCAGCTTTTGGGTAATATCAAGTAGCATAGAAACGGTCGCCGTAGCCCCGGCAGGGTTTATTTTCAAACCTACCCCTTCATCATCTCCCGAGCCTTTTCCCACCTATGTTAGGGTCTGCTTCCAGTCTTACCGGGTTCAGCTGAGTACCAGTGTTATACAAGGAGTGACTGCCTATCTGACCTCCTCAACCCAGTTACCCGGGGCAACCCAATACCCCTTGGTTAGACTGGCGTCAAACTTACTGACTTCTGACTACCCGTAACGACTACCAAGGATGTTCAATGACAGCCGTGACCTACAGTTTAACGTGCCATCCAAAACACAGATATTTTCAAACCTGGCCCTTAAAGTAACAAATACAAGAGTAAGCGAAAAGCGATTTATATCGACAATACATTACGCCACGAGGTCCCTCCCCCTGTATTATCATGAAATATGAAAGAGAAGATGAATAGTACCTACGCCATAATATGGACATTTCTAACAATGGAAGGAATTCCTAATTCTTCTTTTATGTAGGAAAAACTCCCGTTGATTATGGATATCACCTTCGCAAATGATTGGTACTTAATAAACGTGCTGGCTTCTAAAACTTAGCTTTTCAAGATGTGTGGATATTGAGGGACAATGGTTTAATGATTGATGTGATGAATACTTTTTATGAACGACTTACCAGCTCCATATTGGGTGATCATTCCACACCGTAAAACATTATAAACATATAAACAAAATGACAAACCTCAAAAAAAAACTACGGATTGCATCATTTTCCTAGCTTTTTCCCAACCATGTTGAGGTTGATCACCAGTCTTACTGCATACAGCTAACTACCAGTACATAGAGCGATCGTCTATCCGAGCTCCTCAACCCAGGTACGGATCGGGCATCCCAATACAATTTCAATCCCTTAGTCATTATAGTCAGATTGGTTGTCAGACTTTCTGAATTCTGTCTACTGAATGCTCCAGCAGGCTTAGCATGGCAACCGTAGAAACAAGTTTTGTTTACCGGAGATTGGATATAATGATAGAAAAGCGACAGATGGACGTAAGATTTCTTTTGACATGTTTTGAAGTAATTTTACTTTTCTTCGATTGACATAGGGCTACAAGTGATTATATGCGAATTGACAGGTCGCGCCATGCTCGGGCAGAAGACATATTGACATTGACAGAAAGAGCTTTGTCCTTTCTTGACAGAATAGATATAGAATCGCCATGTTAAGCCTGCAGATGTACAATGCGGATACTTTTACGTTCCATAATATTCTTATACACTCGAATATCTTTGAAAACGATAGCACAATCTTGTTCCCAAAATTTATCTTTCCAGCAAAAGAGTTTAGATAAATACACCAAGTGACAGTTAGTTATTATTTTAAAATTACTTATCCTACTACTGAAGACGTAAAATGGACTGAAATGTTTATTATTTCAGTCTAGACTAGATTTAGATCGCTATTTAAATGATAATAAAATTCAAACTGTGCAATTTGAGCAGCTGAGTTTGTTTATCGCTCGTTATATTTAAAATGATGATCATTTAAAGGCAAAATACTGAATATTTTTGGGGGTTGTTTTTTTGGCAAATGAAAAGTCAGCAAATAATGCAAATTTTTAAAAGCTTTCTTTCCAAATATAATTTTATTTCAGGCCCCTCGCTCTTCTTTAATTTTTTAGGCGATTCGGTTGCGATGCAAACGCGATTCGGTCACGATGCAGTTACACTGATGTTCGCCACACTGCCTGGACCCTCTGATCTCTCTACGATGTCGTCCAACGCTGTCGCGCATTTGTATCGATACAATCGCGACGCAGTTGCGTGTTAGTAGCGCATTGCAAATGCGACTAACAGGCGTTACAAGCGATAATGTCGCGAGACTGCATCGCTACAAAAAGTCGCCGTGGGCGAATGGTCTTACTGGATTTTTGCACACAGACAAAAAAGGCATTTTTCTTCAATAATTTTAACTTCGTCAAATAAAAGTGTACTTTATTAGTGCAAATATAGAAGTCATTATATATAAATGTGCTCAACAATTCAGATGGCACGTGCGACGTTTTAAAAGCGTCATTATGCGCCATCTTGGTAATGTGCTGTCGTTTTGACTTGCGTTGGTTAAGTATATGCAAGTACATACCTATAATCAACCTCTATAGACTAAAATATTATTCTTAGGGCCAGTTTCACAACGTAAGAATAACCACTATCTACCGAATAAATTAAAAAATGGAACAGAATTTGTATGAAATTTTCTACCAAATAAACTAACTGGAACTTATTCGTAGGTGGTGAAACAGGCCCTCGATGAACTAGATATGTATGTACGTATACAAAAACGAACGTAGGATTAACCTTACTTAACATTATGTTTAAATGCAAAAGTCTGTCTGTCACAGATAATCAAGCCTATGAAAGTACATAGGCCAATTTTTATCCGGATACGGGTGGGAGTTCCCTCGAAAGAGGGGTGGAGCCGTGGAGTGGAAGGAACAGCTATCGTAAGATAAAATTAGCCATTAGAATATAATAATTATGAATTACATTTAAATTAGGAATCTTCAGCACAAATTCATGTACTTATGTATAAATCAAAATACTATTTTAAACGAGCCTTTTAAAAAAGTGCCGTTTTTAAAGGAAAACCTTCTATCCCTACACAGTTATACCCAAGAAAAAGATGGTAAAACCCGATATAAATATGCACGGCTGTAATTCAGAACTCACGTACGCCTTAAGAGCGCTATTACGAGTCATCTCGCTAATGTCCGCCATTATTCTGTATGCCTTTTTATTTTATCTTCTATCTATTGTAATCATAACGAATGAGTTTTATATTCTACGTGAAAATATCTTTAAAAATCTGTGGTTTGCTAAAAAAACTTGTGTTTTGTACAGAAACCAGGCACATCAAGCAACTACTAACTGTCAAATTTCCTTAATAGATTTTCAACTTTATCACTGAAGCATAATGATTTGAACTTGATTGGGAAAATTTGTCAATGTTAGCTTGAAATGCTGGCGTCTAAATCTACACCATTTGCGAATTCTGTATTGTATAAAATCGTAAAAAAAATAATAATTTGAAAATTGGTCTACAATTGACGGAGTAATCGGGTAACAAACACACAAAAAAAAAACACCTTTTCGATCGGTTAAAAATAAATAATTAGTTTTAGTTGATAATAAAAATAAACGGTAAGTTTATTTTTTAATAAAAATAAACGGTAAGTTTATTTTTATCGCAATATTTATAAATCGCTTTGCCAATATCTTATAATACGTCATGTTATAGTCTAAGAGCCCTAAAGCAGAAAATGTAGCCCCATTTAACGACACTTGAGACAAAATTAAGGTCTGACCAAGGTCGGCTCGACCACAAGCCAAGTTAAGTACATAATGAACTTGAACTCACAAGACTTTTTGGCTGTAAATCCTAATGAAAATTTCAGAAAAATGTTTGCTTAAGAGCTCAATTAATCATAATCTTTGTCACGTTTATGCCTGTAGATTAAGAGATTCTTACGGTCAGTTTCACCGGTTACGGATAAGTTCCAGATAGTTTATCTGGTAGATAATTTCATATAAATTCTGTTACATTTTTTAATTTATCTGAAAGATAGTGGCTATCCGTAACCGTGAAACTCGCCCTTAAAATTTTAAAATATGTAGATGCAATTATAATAACACCAGCTATTTTCTCCGCGGATCCATCCGCCGCCCCATGCGTGAACTATGAACTGATATCATCATCATCACAGCCTTTTTATCGTCCCACTGCTGGGCACAGGCCTCCTCTCCCACGGGGACGGATTGAGCGTTAATCACCACGCTTGCTCATTGTGCTTGCTCATGAACTGATCTATGTCTACCAAATTTTGTTCACCAGTTTTGGCGTGAAAGCGTGACAACAAACAAAGTTACTTTCGCATTGATAATATTAGAAAGGATTAAGTAAGTCAAGAAGAACAACAAGCTGGTTGCTCTAGATTTATAGAAGGTTCTAGTAGAGTTTTCTGTATAGCATACATGATGGATGCCTCGACCTTACTACGCTCTGATAACAAACGACAGAGAATTTTACTTGCAGGTACCACAAGACGACCGTAACTATATAAGTAAGGACTATTGCTTTCCCTTTTAATTTATAGATTGAAACGCGGTATATATATGATGAATATATGTATAAATGAATCGAATATCATTATTTATAGGATTAAAAGCAATTTTAACAAAAAAATTAGGTTATTTCGTATATTTGTGTATCTAGTCCGCTTACAAAAGGGTCAGGCTGTTACTAAGCCCTTTTGTGTGTAAGTCCTTAATTCTTACCTATTGTTCGCTAAACATTTTTACTTTTATTTTCATACTAGCTTCCGTTCGTTGTAATGTATTGAAACGATTTTTATCATAGCCATTTGGCAATAAACACTCGTTTCGATATCTTATAAATAATGGCGCCCAGACCGCTTCGGAGCTCACTTAACTTCGCAGGACATAATAGTACACAAGCATTTGCGCAGACACGGATGCACTCTCCGTTCCCTCACTCTCTTAGCCCGATGGGACGGCAATGTGATAATCTGACACAAGCGGAGAGAAATCAGGCGCAGGACCGACTAAATGTTCTCCGGTGCACGGGTGTATCAATCATCAACTTCCAGACTCTGGGCTGCTTTATGAAAGTCTCCTAAAACCCACAAAACGATTTTGGAAATCGAACTCGAGACCTGTGCTCAGGCAGTAGCGAGACAGTTGCAACTGCCTCCTATAAATAAAGGTTATATAAAAGGTTCCTTATGCTATTCAAAAAGGTCTGCTGGAATCGACAGGCGGCAAAGCGAATCGGACTCCGATTCGCTTTGCCGCCTTGTAATATTTCATGACAGACAAAAAAACTTTTTCCTTATTTATTGCCTGAGCGGGAAAATAAACTGCTTGAGTGTTTCAAACCGACTTTCTCCAGAAGTTATGGTGATTGGATATTGCTTGGAAATAATTTTAAAAAAATCCTCTCTTTTAACTATAAAATGTTTAGCCTGGTAGATCAATAATAACAAAAGAGGTTCGGGCTTTTAAAAATACCTTTTTGTAGTTGCAGCTGAAAGAAGTATCAGACTTTTTCTGACTAAACCCACTTTTCCTCTGAATGTCTTTGTGCCAGGACCCCGACTCTGGCGAATAACCCAAAGCCTAAGCAGACCTCGGCCCTACCGAGCCCCTCCAATTTTGCTGACTGCTCTTCTAAGAGCGTTGGAACATTAGGTACGGCCTAACGACACAGGCCTGTCGCTCTTAAACGTGTGGACGACGAGCCACTCAAAACACACTACTTCCAGACCCTTTAGTTTTTTTTTCAGTGTTTAAGCTAAGAAACATCTCCCTCATCTCCTTTTAAACATACAATGTAAGTGTTTGTTTTATCAATTATCATCAAAACATATCATAATATCATCAATATATTTACAAACTACTAACAACCAACATGTTGCACACTATCTGACCTTGAAATGACTCGGTATTATGCTATGCATTCAGCCCGTCAATGCCACCGGCATTTCCTAGGCTAACACAAGCATTCCATAGAAACCACATGTCGCCACAGTCCACCTAGTTAAACTAGTGAATACCTTAATGTAGGGTGGTATTACACATATCAAATACTAATGCAATGTAGGTACATACATACATTAATTGATCACATTATGACTTCAACAAAATGTACTAAAAATACCGATATTTGATCAAAATAAAATGTAAGTCAAATATCATGATCATCATCTCCCCATTCTACAAGGAGCGACTGCTTTTCTGACCTCCTCAACCCAGTTACCCGGGCAACCCAACACCCCTTGGTTAGACTTGCCTCAGACTTACTGGCTTCTGACTACCCGTAACGACTGCCAAAGATGTTCAATGACAGCCGGGACCTACAGTTTAACGTGCCATCCGAAATACAGTCATTGGTGTCCAAGATATACTTAGAAAGTACATACAAACTTAGAAAAGTTGCATTGGCACTTGCCTGACACAATCGAACCCACGCACTCTTACTTGAGAGGTTGGCTTCTAAAGTCACATTTTAAAAATTTTCAATATATTCTCACTCGGACCGAGATAATTGACAAGTGTAATACTACCCTTACAAAGATATACACGCAGGTTAATTAACTGTCATTGTAGCTAAGTTTAGTTTATCCTGTAATTTAAACTAGGGTGTTCTTAAATTGCGTTAGTTAAAACAATGAAGGCCGGGATTCTCTCAAGAAATGTGGTCACCTTTGTAATTTTATTTATTTAACAATGAACGTATATTTTCTTGTAGTCTATCCTTTTTTATTCTGAAAGCTCTCTTCTATTATTGGATTATGCGCGTTTTTTTTTTTCTCTCATGGGAAATCTTTACACGACACTGTAGGTGCAGCTGGAGGGAGTGTCAGACTCCTACTGACTAAATCCCACTTTGTTCCTTCTGGAGGTCTTTGTGTGCCAGTGCCGAGGTATCTTTTCCAAATAACCCGCAGAAAAAGTTATGTTCTCTTAATAATAAATATTAAAATAAACGGCATTTTCCCGTTAAAATCAAATAAGCTTACCAAAAACCAAATTCAGAAAATGCTGTATTGTCCTGCATAAAATAACTCACTACTAATCTAATATTCAATACTATGCAACCGCATTAATAATACATCGCAAATTAACTCAAAATACACAACATGGAATATTTTTGTTTATTTTTATGCATAAAAAAACATTGTTTTCGTATGCAAAGTCTGTCACGATCAACAATACATATTCCGTTACCATGCAAATGTTTTTTTTATAATCCTAATCCTAATCCTAATACTATTATAAAGGCGAAAGTTTGTAAGTATGGATGGATGGATGTATGGATGTATGGATGTATGGATGTTTGTTACTCTTTCACGTAAAAACTACTGAATGGATTTGAATGAAACTTTACCACAATATAGCTTATACATCAGAATAACATATAGGCTACTTTTTATCCGGGTATGGAAAGTAATTCCCTCAGAAAGCGGGTGAAACCGCTGGCGGAAGCTAGTCAGTTTATATTTTAAGTATTCACTTAAAATATAAACTTATTAATTATGAATATTGGAACGAAATTGTAATTAGACGAATTAGACGGGCGACTTAGTGTCAAAAAGACTAACTACTTATTCTTTTAATAGATTCTATATTGACGACCAGACGGCGTAGTTGTTAGTGAACCTGCCTGCCACGCTATAGGTCGCGGGTTCGATTCCCGCATAAGTCAAACTTTTTTGTGCATGAACATGGGTGTTTGATTTAGTCTGGGTGTTTCTATGTATAATATGTATGTATTTACAAAAGAAAAGTATGTTTATAAGTTGTCTAGTACCCATAGTACAAGCTCTGCTTAGTTTGGGACTAGATGACGTTGTGTGAATGTGTGAGGATTGATGTGTTAATTGATGTTTCGGCCTGTTACAAAATGTAATGTAACATGTAAGGAGGTTACATCTCTACAGTACACACACATATGTATGTACTTAAAAACAATGATCAAATATATTTAAGTAAATTTATTAATAGAACTAGAAATTGTTTTTGAAAATTGGCCTCATTCTTTAATAATTCTACAATATTTACAGCTAAATAGATTAGCACTTCATTCAAAAGCTCTCTTAGATTGATGGTGCTCTAATTTTAAACCATAATACGAATTAACCTCTTGAACAATAAGAAAACATCATAACAATTTAGGAATCAGCTCAGCAATAATCCCTTCTTTGTCACGATCTATTTAATGAGGCCGTTACATAAACTTTACTTACAGAATGACTTAAAATCCTCTAAGTATGCTCACTTCGAAGCTTCAATGTTTTATCACGCACCATAAAGAAGAATTAGGGGATGTCTAAGAGACTCTTACGCCTATTCAGAGCTGAGATTATTAATTATAAGATCTATGTTTAAACAAATTAATTCGCATAATTTTCTGGGAGAAGGTGATTTGATGTTTGTAATGCTAAGTTTATATAGTAGGGGTAAAATTTATTTTGTGACGGAGACCTATGGATTTTGTAGATAAGTTAAAAAGAACATTTTTTTGTTGAACAATGATTCCCGTTAAGCGTTGAGGAAGTTGTTCACAGACTGTATTTTTTTTAAAGAGCTTCTGTATGGACGTACTTCAGCATATCAGATATTGATACTGAAATCGAATATAATATTACTAGCTGTCCCCAGCGGTTTCACCCGCATCTTTGGTTACTGCTCCGCTCCCGTGTGTCTTAGCGTGGTGGTATATAGCCTATAGCCTTGCTCGTTAAATGAGCTGTCTAACACTGAAAGAACTTTTCAAATCGAACCAGTAGTTTCGGAGATTAGCGCGTTCAAACAAACAAACAAACAAACTCTTCAGCTTTATAATATTAGTATAGAAGTATAGATACTGCCGCTATAATAGTAGGGTTACCAACTAGTAGAAATATACAACATTTTTTCGAACACGTCATGAATCAGGAGGGAATGTTAGTTCGAACCTAAATAGGTATATATACTACAAATATAGATTTGTTTAGTTGGTTATTTACACTTTTTCACATTTAACGGACTACTCTAGATTCGTGCACTTATGTATACAAAGAGCTCATATTATGGTACAGTTACTCAGCAGGATGCAAGCATTTTCCCGTTTGTTAACCTGACGCGCTCGAGTAACTCCCAAAATACCTTTTAGGGCTCCCCTAATAATACTGCTGTTTTGAACATCTGTTCTTCATGACCGTATTTTTTTTATTTACATTCGTATTTACGTTACGATTGTAAAGATTATTGTATATATACATATTCTATAAAAAACTAGAATTAAATCGATCATGTTAAATAATTTTAAGTTTTATTAAGGAAGAAACAGATATTTTTTTTTGTTTGAAATTCATTTTTCTTTACAGTATTTTATACTTGGGTTCCCCACATTTTTATACATATGTATACGCAAAATGCATGCTATTTATAAGTTTAAATTGCATATCCTCTTATTTGTGTACTTTGGCGAAACTTTCGACGAAGGAATGGTTCTCCTGGGAAATTATGGTAGCCTTGTCTTTTTAGAGACGTGATAAAAAATATAGTATGTACTGAGCAATGGTGAATAATGATGGTCAGTCATGTGCAAAAGTCCCTAAGTACGAGTCACCAAATTAAATGCCTGATTGAATATTAAAATCGTAATCTTTCTATACTTGATCGCATAGATATTAATCGAGTTGCTACGTACTTAGTACGAATGTATGTTGATATAATATATGTAGTTTAAATTTTACTTGAAGGAAATTATAGTCTGCTAGCTTTTGCCAGCAACCCATGAGTACTATACCTTGCACTCGGTAGACCATACCCTTTCCATAAATGCGTAGAACCACGCAAAACATCTACAGCACAAAGACTTTCGCAGATTTAATTTTGCCAGCGAATTTTTGCATCAAATCAAAATTTCATAGACCTATAAAAACGTCATGAATATAAAGAATTTAATGTGGCAAGGTATACTCGTATTATCTTCTAGCCGGATTAAATGGGAGTATGTAATAATGTTATAGCTTATAAACTGAGAGTTAATGGTTGAGTATAATGTGTGCCATAAAAAGTTGTTCCTTACCTACATTCCCTACTTAGTAATATAAAGTTATTCCGTTCGCTACGTTATCCTAGTTTAATTACTATTAATATGGAATTTGAACTTCTTCTATGAACTTCGGTGCTTTACTTTTTATGGGTGGTTGTGGAGAGGAAGAATGATCCAGCAGTCTTAGCCTTGGCGATTCTATATCTATTTATCTATTCTGTCAAGAAAAGACAAAGCTCTTTCTGTCAATGTCAACATGTCTTCTGTCAACTCGCATATACTCAACTCACTTGTAAACTTATGTCGATCGAAGAAAAGAAAATGTCAAAGGAAATCTTACGTCAATCTGTCACTTTTCTGTCATTATGTCCATTCCTCGGTAAACAAAACTTGTTTCTACGGTTACTGATGATGAATTACCGCGGCCCTGGCACACAAAGACCTCCAGAAGGAACATAGTGGGGTTTAGTCAGTAAGAGTCTGACACTCCCTCCAGCTGCACTTCTAAGACGATTTTTCAAGAAAAACAAAATAAAAAAAAACTCCGCTTCAAATCACAAGTATATTATTATTTTACAATGATTTTATACGGTGTAAGTACATTTCTGTTTTCAAAATATTTATGCTAAATATTTCAAACTGAATACGTAAACAAATTCTCATTTCACAATTTCATTTGAAATACAATAAGAGCTCAGTATTTGTTAGGCCTATTCAAATTATCATTTAATTATGTACAAAGAGTCAAGGCAATAACAATAATAATCTAATAATACATGAAATAAGAATGAGAATATACCTCTACTTTGTTATTTATATCTTAGTAGGTATATTTCCTTGCTAAAATTAGAAATGGAACGTTAACCGTATCGTTCTATCGTCATAAGATTTTTTATCGTCGCATTGCAGAGGGAAATGAGATTGAATCACCACGCTTGCTCACGGTGGAATGGTGATTTCAGAGTTTTGAGAGTCATTAAGATATTTTCCTTCACCATTAGTCAGTCATTAGTGTCAAAAACTCATTTAGATGGAACATAATAGAGAAAATTTACTAAAATTACTTGGTAGGTTGCCCTAGATCGGAACAGCACACTCGTGATCTGAACAACCACTAAACGCATTTGTCTAGTAGTCACATGCCACGGCTACCGAGCAAGGGGTCTCTTGTTCGATTCCCGGGTAGAGAAACTTTCACAAAAAGCAGCCCGGTCTGGAAGTTGGCCAGTCCTGCGCCTGACCTCTCTCCGGTCATTGCCTACCTTCTGGTTTAGGAGCGCGAGGGAATAGAGAATGCACCTGGGTCCACGCAAATGCTTGTGCGCTATATATCCCGATCAACCCGATACGCCTCGATAAGATTGGTTGTCAGCGGCTTCGGACTACCCATAATGACTGCCAAAGATGTTCAAATGACTGCCGGTATCCACCAATTTAACGTGCCTTCCGAAACACGGAGGAACTCGCATAAACATAGATTGATCGACTCACACCACTGTCTCATGGTAACGAGCGTAGTCAATAAAAAAAAGTCGTCGCAATTTACTCTTAAAGACTAACAAGACATTTTATTTCGATAAATAATAACTTTAAAAAAATCATTTAATCTTATCAACGTAAAGGTATAAAGATAAGCCTAAGTTTTTTTTTCTCGCATAAAACGAATCAGAATTGAAAAAAATCCATTGCATTGAAAGCTATCAGATAATTATTTCTACAAATGTGAGCAATATTAAAGATGTTCGATTGTTTTGACATTGCGCGCCCGAACTGCCCTCTATAGGTCAAAAGAAACGTTCTGAGTTCTCTGCTAATCTTTACGATTATCATAAAAGGCTTCTTTTTACATCGAGACACCTTTTCTCACACTCGGTCGGTTGCCCAAAGGTAAGCTATTGATTAGCTTGTGTTATGAGTGGCAGTACAACTGATAAACAACATATGAACATAAATTTTATATTTATTTAAATAAAAAATGAATATATAACAACCAGATCACGGCCATCAAGCATACTCATAACACAAATGTTTACCGTACCGGGATTCGGATCCCGGGACACTCTGTTCGGCAGTCCGGCATGGTGATCATTGCGCAAAAACAGTGTATAATAATTTAATATTTTCAGTCATTTTATTTCCACTGTTTAGTTAAGAAAAAGGAAGTAAATATAACTATTATATTTAAAAAGATAGTATTAGTCAAGCAGTACCACGAGAAAAACTAGTACAGACGCCAGCACATCAAGCCACTACAATCTGTCAAATTCCCTTAATAGATTTTCAACTTTATCGCAAAAGCATATATGGTTCAAAGTTGATTGGGGCTGGCGTCTGTACAAGACGAATTTATGCTAGTTCGTGAAGTTCGATAGTTTGATATAAAAACTTTTATTAGTTGTGTTCGACGCGATGAACGTTACACATCGGCTAATTCCCATGCGAGGAAGGTTGTATTATTTGAACGTGTTTTGAATTAAAGGACATGTCCAGAAATGGTTTTTTATTATTGAATAATTTTAACCACGGTAAAGTATATATATTTGAATAGACATGTCAAAACTTAGGGCTTCTGACTATATCAAACATTTTTAAAGCCCTCCAATTTCCGAAAAAATATTTTTTCAATATAGTGTGAATTTACTCCTAAAACTAACAAACCTTAAGATTTATCTAGGCTAGGAAATCGAACGCACCCCAAAAAAAAGTAAAATTGACATAGGAGGACAGTTTTTCTTTGTCAATTTATGACAGTTACTAACTGTCAGCAGAACATAGAAAATACACAATCTTCCAACTGGAATTGCGCAAGGATATCGAGTTTGTTCACGTGTATATTACAATATTTTACTTAGACCCCAGTCAAAAAGAAATGCATGTTTCATCATACTACATAAGAGCTTATAATCAGCCGAAGAAAATGAATAATAATGTTATCTACCGATCAGAACCATTGTTGATATAAACTGAGATTTTATTCGACTGGAAACCAAGATGAGTGGATGAAAAGCCTTTCGAAAATTATATTTAAAACTGTTTCGTGTTAGCTGTTAGCGATTCGTACTGTAAATAAAAAACATAAATAAACATATGTTTTTTTTCTTGTTTGGCGAGCTAGCAAGATGTCTGTTTTATACTGTCTGCTACTCACTAACAAAATATGATTAAGTACAATAATGTTGGTGTTTTTGAGAAATAAATAAATTCAATAATTGGTCTAATACTCGTCACGTGCAATATCAAATATCGGTACGAAAAATCATAATTGTTAGTCACAGGTTTATAAAACAATCATGTGCTAAGTGGAAAAATCATTTGTGAAAAGCTCAAGTCAGTTAAATCGGAAAAATCAGTAAAGCGCAATGATAATAATAAAGCACTCTTATAGCGGACGAACGATACTGTAACGGCAGGGGAGCCAATAGGGGTGCGATTAACTAATCGAAGAATCGATTTTTCCTGCAAATGAAATCGATTTATCCACTAAGTTTATTTATTTATTTAGTTTTACCAGCTATTGTTTCAGTGATACATATGTAGGTAAATCAAAAATAAAATCAAAACTTAAAAACTAAATGCACAATCTTTACAGGTAAACACCGCATGCAAGTTTGATTTCTCATGTGAGAAGTTTATTCTACTATTTATTCTATTTTCTAATGAAAAATAGGTTCAGAAAACAAATGGTCTTCTCTTATACCTGATACATAAAATAATAAAATTGTTACTATGAAACTACAGAATCACATGAATTTCAATTCGAGTCAACCTAAAGCGAGTCTAATCGTAAGTTGACCCATCTCTATTGTCAGTGACAGATAAATAATTTGTTCTGTCAAATACTTAGATTATAATACCTATAATACCTATAGATGGAGCACCCACGTGGCTGCACATGAGACAGCACCATAAAACTCAAAATGCACTAAACACTCAACTACAGGAGTCTATTTCTCATAGTTATATACACTAAAACTAGAACTTAATTGCCGAAACTTTTCTAAAAACATAAAAAATGATCTGAGTCGACCTCTCGGTGATAGAGATCCAGGACTTTGTTTGGGCCAACTTTTAAATGTCGGCCGAGCAAAACCCGGCACGCCGAATGCGACAGAGAATATTATGTTTTGTCTCAATTTTCTTACTTATTTCGTATATATGCTTCTCATTTCCACATTTGCCTACAGTCTCATGGTTACATCTAGTCATCTATAGGTCTATAATCTAAAGTCAAATATAACATTATCCCAGTGTGGCGATACTTTAAATAAAAACTACCTTTTTTAAGGGTTGCCAGCAATTAAAAGAATAATAATAACTTCAATTATTAAGTTTTGAATTTTCTGTAAAATGGAGGGGTTTAAAAATATTATTTCAGTGGTTCTAAGTTCCTTATTTTTGTCGTCTTTATATGAATAAACATTGATGCTGGTTAAATTTTACTCGGAATAAAAAACCAACGTCCATACAAAAAGCGGACATGTCCTTTCTGTTCAACTAAAACTCTTTGTGAAACTACGTATAGTTATTTCAGTTGCATTTTATCTTGTGTTAGCAGACTGTTTATTTTACAAGATGTACTTTAATGATCTTTCAAATTAATCCTTAGTAATGATAGCATGCACTTACATAATGCACTTTTGTCTGTACGTATGTAAACGTCTATAACGATTTGGAGAGTAAATATTAAAGTGTTTTTATCCGTATACACTGAGGTCCATTTTCACAAACAAGACAAACTTGTGATTAAGATTTTGATTAATTGTGATCAAATTTTTATCATAAATTAAAACTTTAAAGAGTCAAAAATAAATGTTTTATTTGGGACTATTTCTCTAAAACGAATGATTCCTAATGCAAGCTTTGGCAAATCAGGTTTGGCGAAATTCTAGCTTCTTTGTATTATAATAAGGTGTTATATTTTAATCCATTGCATTCATAAACGGTTTTCTGTGAAATTGGCCCTTGGCCCTGAGTCGTTCTCTGGCATAGTTCCTTAAGTCAGAGAAACTACATGTTACATTTATCTTCGTACACACGTTCTTTATTTAAAATTTACTTACTTGGTTTATTAACTTGACAAAAATATACTAAAACTAGTAATATACATTCAGGTAATTCAGCGATTATTCATGTAAGAGTCCACGAGCTGTGATTTAAATGAAGCGACAGTTAAACTCACCAAAGAAAAATCAACTCTGCTCTCGTTGATTTTGAGTCGAAAGTAAATAAACTCAACTGCTTAACTTTCTTCTTTAAGGCTTCCTCGGGCTGTGACGAAGTTAGAATTTAAATATATTCAAACTTTAGTAGTAATATACATGCTGTGGGTTGTTCACAAGAGTTACCGTGGCTCTGGCACACAAAGACTTCCAGAAGGAACAAAGTGGGTTTTAGTCAGTAGGAGTCTGACACTTCCCCTAGCTACACCCACAGCGGGATAGGTGTAGTAATATACATATTATTATGTATCGATGTTTAATTCGGTACTTATTAATCTTTAAAAAAAATGTGTTAAAAGATAATGGAGAAAGAGAGAGACTAGAAAATAAAAACTGGAGTTAAGGAATCTATTCAAATAATTTACTTCTCCATCGACTTCCTTAGCCCTATATCAAGATGAACCCCAAAAAAAATATTTGTCAAATCGCACCACTACCCAAATTACGATTCATACGGGCGTTCAACCCAAAACACGATAACAGACTTCCATTCCATGAAATGATTCTCGAATTTATATTCATTTTCGACCAAACGTAACGTAAACGTCAGAAGCCAGTAAGTCTGACACCAGTCTAACCAAGGGGTATTGGGTTGCCCAGGTAACTGGGTTGAGGAGGTCAGATAGGCAGTCGCTCCTTGTAAAACACTGGTACTCAGCCGAAACCGGTTAGACTGAAAGCCGACCCCAATATAGTTGGGAAAAGGCTCGGGAAATGATGATCAAATGTACCCTAAATCATTATGACTTAGAGCCGTACAGGGATTGCCTTGTGATCCTCATACAACTTGAGGTTAGTAAACCGGGCTATTGTCACCACAAATCCTCTAGACGTTCGTTTTGTGTATTGCTATCTATATTAAATCTTCACTATGGATATAAAAGAAGAGGATGACCAAAGAAACGATGGATGGATTGTGTGAAAATTGATTTGACTAGAAAGAATGTTACTTGTAAAAAGATAGCAGATAGAAGAGTTTGAAAGAAAGAAATATAGGTAGACATTTTATGTTACTAAAATCAAAATCTCTGTACGGTCGTACAAAGGTAACATTAAATATGAGCACAAAATTGGTGACATTTACTCATAAACAAACCTTCATACTGTAATTATATGTGCGGAACAAATAAGCAAAGAACACAACGCAGAAACATCGAGAAGGTCGACTTTATACAATGCTAAAATTATGCAAATTATTTAACCGTTCAAATTATGCATATTATTAAAATTTTTGAAAATAGCATTTTTATGTATTTTAAGAGACTGTACTCTTTATTTACAAAAAAGGAAAATAAAATTCCTTCTCCCCGTTCGTTTTCGTATTTATATAGTACAGACGCGAGCACATCAAGTTACCCGAAACTGTCGAATTTTCCCAATAAACTTTGAACTGTATCCTTTAGCAACAAAGTTGAAAATCTATAAAGGAAATTTGATAGATTGTAGCAGCTTGTATGTGCTGGCATCTGTACTATGTTAAGTTGCGTAGTAAATTAATTGTAGACATTCATAGTTGTCATTATATAACTTAACTACCTAAAGACAATCTGTATCATCGCAAAATACAAAATCTGCTTTAATACCCCTACGCCTAGACGCAATTCAACTCATGTAAAAGCACTACACTTCTAAGTTGCACTTCTGTTCTAACTACACAGTGGCATCAACTTATCGCGTTAACCTTCACTATTTGGCAAGCAATGCCGATAGAGACGAACTTCATACCAAGTTATATTGACTTTAAAAGGTGGTATTTACTTAAGTTACCTATGGTTTACGTTCATAGTTTGCCTTGCTATGTTCACACAAAGTTACTTAGCCCTATGAATAAGTTACAGTTTTGGAGTCCCATAGGCAAAAGGATAGGTTAGTGAGGGGCTCATGGCTAAGTAACAATGGCATGGTTTGGTTGAAAAGTTGATCAACGCTTGACACGACCAGCAGGCTTAGCATGGCGATTTTATATCTATTCTGTCAAGAAAAGACAAAGCTCTTTCTGTCAATGTCAACATGTCTTCTGCCCGAGCATGGCGCGACCTGTCTACTCGCATATAATCACCTTTAAATTTATGTTGATCGAAGAAAAGAAAAATTTCTTCAAAAATGTCAAAGGAAATTTTACGTCAATCTGTCACTTTTCTGTCATTATGTCCATTCTCCGGTAAACAAAACTTGTTTCTACGGTTGCCATACTAAGCCTGCTAGTTAGTGCATATTGTGTGACCATCGAGTACCTTCGATTTCAGACTGAAGTTTTATTAGAAAAGTTACATTTATACTTGCTTAACCTGGAAGGAAACCCGCACACTCGTACTTGAGAAGCTGGTGCTTTTACCACGAGGCCACCATGACTTCTACTTTATAATCAAACTAATTTCAAATATCTATCAGTGATCCACTCTATTTTCTTTTAGGTACACAATAGCTGGACTTATACTGTCGACTAGTGTGCGGAAACCTACATTAATTTGTACCAAAATAATCGGACTTCGCAACAATAACCCGCTTAATTCCCTTTGTCCCCTAAAAGCACCTTAAGCCAACTAATTCTAAAGGCTCCAATTTTCATCGTACGACTCCATTTTCGTTGGGCACCCCTACTTTCCGGGATTCAAAGATCCGAGTCTCGTGGGATGCCGAATTTCTAGAATTTTCGATTCCGACTGTCATTGCCTCTTAACTCTATTGCCCCCGACTTAATAAACGTTAATTTGGGGAGCGGGTGAAGTATGGCGAATTCGGAAAAAAACAACTATTAGGAATATATAACTAGAAGGTTTTGTAGGCTTAACTTTCCTATCAATGAAATATTTTTTTATTTGTATGAGAAAGGACTGTGATATTGGTAAACTTATTTTTTATAAAGACTTAGCATTTTATCAAGATCTAATGTAGAGCTTTTCATAAAAATTGTATGGTAGTAAATATGTTTGTTATGCTTTCCCACACAAGATTGTCCATACTGAATTAATTTCAATGAAACTTGGCAGTAATACATATATGTATGTCATCAGAATAACATATGTAGATGCTAATTACGTTACGAAAATTAGTTCATACGGAAGTCGGGTGAAACCGCTGGCATATTTTAATGACAGACAAACTTTTATTTTATGCAATTACTGAAAAAAGCAGAAGTGATTAGTTAAGCAAATTTAGTAAATTTTATGTGTAGCATAAAACTGGTACAAAATTTCAATTTATTATTATCATCTTTCTGAAGGTTTGGTAGAAGAACTCAAAATAATCATTTGAAACTTTGAAACCTGGACACACCTACTTCTACAATATTCAGCACCATGGGTTCTTCAACCTAATCTCCAGCTAAAATAAACCTTCGCAAATTGACCTAAATTAGTGCTAATACAAAGAATATTCCAACGTTCAAAGTTTCCCATCGAGCGGGGAACTTGGCCGTAAATAGGTCAATTGGTCAGTCAAAGGACACATTCCCTAACGGGCAGTGATGTGATTGACCTCACTAGCTAAAGGGGAGAGCTGGTGTACCGCAATATTGTGTGTAGTTATACTTGTGTTGTAGTAGAAAAAAGTATTGTTTAGTTACTAATTAACTCTCTTTTATAATTATTAATAATAATTTATGCAGAGGAAAATGTTAAAATAGGTAATAATAAAAAAGACGCACTCGACACACACCTGAGCGAAATGAGAAAATTATTGAAAAAATATTTATAAAAGAAAAAATATGTTGTCCCGTCGTAAATACATTTTCGTATTACAATTACAAACAGTATATTCATATTTACAATTACGAAGATTAAATTGAGAATGCAGTACACTAATATAGCATTATGTATGGTTTACAATGACTTGTAACTATGTGCTTACTGCCTGACACAAAACTAACTACAAATATGACGGGTGAGAATGTTTTGGAGCTAGCATAAGATATTTGTGACCAGAAATTCTGAATAAACCGAAGCCACCAGATTTTTTCTGGCAGGATAGAATCTGAGAGAGAGTTCGCAAGAGTTCCCACGATCCTGGTACATAAATACCTCCACAAGGAGCAAAAGTGGGTTTTAGTCAGTAAAAGTCTGACACTACTTTCAGCTGCACCTACAAGAGACATTGGATGATATCCCACTCAAAAAAGTCACATGCATTTGCGCAAACATTCAAACATAATCAAGAGAGATGAAGATAAGCCAAAGGGAAACTGTTTGTGGACAAGACAGTCGACAATTTGTCACAGTTGACACTAACTAAGCTGGCGAGCTGTTTACACTAGGTCAGTAAGCGATAACACGCGGTCAGGTATCGACTTTGCGCTTAGTAAATAGTATCAATTTCCATTGAATTGATGACACAACGACGACCTGAAGGCATAGTAGCAAGTGAATTTGCCAACCCGAAGGTCACAGGTTCGATTCCCGCATAAGTCAAATATTTGTTTGTTTGAACATGGGTGTTTGACTTAGTTCCTATGTATAATATAGTACTATTCACAACGCTGACCTGATGGCGTAGCAGTAAGTGAATCTGCAGTAACGCCGGAGATCGCGGGTTCGATTCCCACATAAGTTAAATATTTTGTGTGCATCAATATGATTCAACTTAGTCTGGGTGTTCCTATGTATAATAAATAGGTATGTAGATATTTACATAAGAAATTGTAATAAATACGTGTGTCAGATGTCTAGTACACATAGTACAGACGCCAGCACATCAAGCTGTCTCAATCTGTTGAATTTCTAATAGATTTTCAACCTTATAATAATACAGAATGGTTGATAATATTCGATTGGTAAAATTTCACAGGTAGGGGTAGGTTGACGTGCTAGCGTCTGCACAAGCTCTGCTTAGATTGGAACTCGATGACGTGGTTTGAATGAGTTAAGAATAATTCTATTAATATATTACATACACCGATATAAAGCACTTTTCTCACGGTTAGCGCTTAATTCTAATCCCGTGTAAACCAGGCATTATACCCAACCATTCACAGCCATATTTAAGAATATTGACTAACATTTATTTATAACCCAATACGTGGTTTGTGGCAATGGAAATCGGAACAAGCTACAACGCAGTTTTAATTGATTAAATTCACTGTGGAAGCACGCACTGTGTGACCTAATTAATTAATATACTTGCAATTAGTTAGTACAAATAAATCAGGTTCTAAAATGTTCATATTGTTGTCGTAATAAAATAAACTGCACTCAACCTAAATGTTGTTGTTTGATAAATGATAATTAGTTTTGCATTCCTAGAGCCAGTTTCACCACCTACAGATAAGTCCCAGTTTATTTGGTAGATAATTTCATAAAAATCCCGTTCCATTTTTGAATTTATTTGGTAGATTATTTGGTAGATAGTGGCTATTCGGACATTGTGAAACTGGCTGCTAGTCTTTTTTTTAATGGCACGTGGTTAGTTTTCATTAAAGTTGATTATGTAAAGGAATTAATTAAAGCTAGCGTTGATCGCCACACAAAAATAAATGAAATCCAAAAATTCTAAATAAAAAATTATAACTTCAACAAAATAGTTATAAGTAAAAATAGGGCTATTTTATTAAAAACATGGTTTTTATTTTTTATATGTGCAAATATATAACAACAAATACATTCTTATCACACAAAAATGTCGACCTGGAATCGATCTTGGGACCATAAGTGGCGTAGTCCGACATAGAAACCATTGCACCAACAGGAACGTCGCGACAATACTCTTGTTCAAACAAGACAATGAACTCATTCTGGGGTTTTAATATTCTGAGCCAAAACTTAATTAATCTAACGTCGCGTCGACATGCCTTACTAACGCCATCTAGTGAACAACGCTCGAACTACTAAGCGAAAAAAGAGCACTAAGCTCCTTGAGTTGTGCGAATAAGGGCCAGTTTCACAAAGTCCGAATAGCGACTATCTACCGAATAAATTCAAAAATGGAATAGAATTTGAATGAAATTATCTACCAAATCAACTAACTGGAACTTGTTCGTAGGTAATGAAACAGGCCCTATACAGGGCTTTATAATTAAAATAGGCTGTCTAACACTGAAATATGTATTATACCGCCTCCATATATTTTTCAGTCACAAATTATTTCACGAGAAAGGTGCATCCGATCGGTATTTATAATTATGTAAAGATTAAGCAAAGAATATCAACAGATTTTGTTTGGGACTACTTTTTATGCTTATCAAGTCTTCTACCTACTCATTCTCGTATCTGTTAACGCGAAAATACAGCACCAGTTTCCACTATGTTGGAAAAAGCAATTAAAACTAAGTTTGCTTTTATAAGCTTGTATGTTTTGCCTTGTATATAAAAGCTGACAAAAAGTTTCCTGACACGAGGCGGATTGGCACGAGTATATTTTATTTCCATTAATAAAACTAAAGCTTTGAATTTCACTTATAGTTTTAGTCTTTAGAACTTCCCGCACCTGGATAAATAGTAGCCTAATAGCCTATAGCATTTCTGGGTAAATGGGCTGTCGAATGCAGTTTTTTTTTTCAAATTGGTCTAGTAGTTCCTGAGATCAGCTCTTCCAATCAAAAGCAACATTCTCAGCTTTATAACATTAGTACGGAAACGGCTTTTCGCTATTCTTGTCAGTCACTATATGCCAAGTAATAACCATCTAGAGATTTCACCATTTTTCTACATTTGAAAGCTAAGTTTCTGTAAATGGCACTAAAAAGTACCACTTCCCTATACACAAAGATTTTTTTCAAATCAGTCCAGTGATTCCTGAAATTTTAAGTAAACATACTCTGCAGCTTTAAAATACAATAAACTGAGTAATTATTTATTTAGAAACCAATGGCTAACCTGTTTAACAATCAATAAATACCTTCTTATTTTTGATACAACATGAGTGCTCTAATATTCATAAACGGTCACTTCATAATCAAGCCATGGCCTGATTTTTTAAGCTCCATCCTGCTTCCTAAGCCTTCATTAGTCTATACTACTAGTTCCAATAAATATTAAGTCCCAGCGTGCTGCAATAAAAAGTGAACCTTAACAGATTGAATTAGGGCAGCAAATTACGCGGACATGATTTATTATTATTGCACTTCAGTAACATAATCCCGGCCTTGTTTTTACGTGATGTAATTTATCTTCATTCTTTGGTTCAGTATTTCATAAATTAGGTAAGTAGCGACCGAGTAGATTGATCATAGGGTTAAGCAACGCTTGGCGCGGTTGGTCCGTTGATGGGTGACTATATCATGTGTTTTTAGATGATTAAACCTAATCACCTAACAAGCCTAGTGAAGGCCTCTTTTGCGACGGATTTTAGTAATCCTTGCTGAATTCATATTGTTCAAACACACCCTTAGTTACTAAAGTTTCATCTCCCGAGCCTTTTCCCAACTATGTTAGGGTCGGCTTCCAGTCCAACCGGTTTCGGCTGAGTACCAGTGTTTTACAAGGAGCGACTGCCTATCTGACTTCCTCAACCCAGTTTCCTAGGCAACCCAATACCCCTTGGTTAGACTGGCGTCAGACTTACTACTGGCTTCTGACTACCCGTAACGACTGCCAAGGATGTTCAATGACAGCCGGGACCTACAGTTTAACTTGCCATCCGAAACACAGTCATTGGTGTCCAAGATATACTTAGAAAGTACATACAAACTTAGAAAAGTTGCATTGGTACTTGCCCGACCTGGAATCGAACCCACGCCCTCACACTTGAGAGGTTGGCTCTTTAACCACTAGGCCACCACGACCTTAGTTACTAAAGTTGATGCTACAAAAACCGAGAGCACCAGATGTATAAAATTGGGTGCAAACCAAATACCTATTTGTACCTATTTTTCACTGTCTAACAAAACCAAAGAAAAGTGATACAAGTTGAAGCGGTAAGCTCTTTCCATTTGTAAACATGACTAGTTGCCCGCCCCGTTTTGTTTTTTGACTGCCTACATTCAAGGCTTACCAAGGGGTATGAATGAGACCAGCTATGAATGGATTGCATTATCAGACATAGATTTATATTTAAAAAATGTTGGTACAGATAAGAATAAATTATCACCTTGTAATAATAAATGGTAACACGTAAAGACGTCAGCACATCAAGCTACCCGAAACTATCAAATTTTTCTAATCAACTTTGAACCATTTGCTTCAGCGATAAAGTTGAAAATCTATTAAGGAAATTTTACAGATTGTAGTAGCTTGATGTGCTGGCGTTTGTAGAAGATATTATATTACTGGCAAGTTTCATTAAAATCTATTGAGCCATTTGGAGCCTTGACCTTTATAATATTAGTGAGATTTATAACGTATAGTATAAATTTAGGGTTTTATTATAGCCCATTTATCGAGGAAGGTTACAGGCTTCTTTTTATCCGGATGCGCGGAGAAGTACTAATAACACGTAGGTGAAACCATGATTAGAAACTAGTAGTCTAACAAAATTAGCTAATGTTTCTCTAAGGGTGCGTTCAGACCACAAGAACTTAAACCAGAACTAGATAAAGAGCATATATCTTGATCTTTTAGTGCTATAGAACCTTTGAGACACTAACGAAAGAATTCTCTGTTAAAATAATTGATAGGGTGGGGATAGAGGGGACAGAATTACTACGGGCAACTAAGGAAAAGTTTTTATTGTGTAATATAAAAAGTAGGTATAGCAGTTTATAGAGTGTAAACGAGCCATCGTATTAAGAATTTATATTGGTTTCGGTCATGAGAAGGTCTGATTGAGCTTTATAGACGTTTTTAGAGTGAGGTGTGTGATTGAAATACTTATTATTTCGAAATTTATTTTTATTTCTTTTGTAAATAACGTTAGTTCTTTATCAGTTCTACTTACTTCGATGTAATGTGGCCTGTGTAAACTATTTTTTTTTTATCATGCGGGTCTGATAAATTTTACCAATCGAATATTAAGCTTCCGGTACTGTGATAAGGCTGAAAATCTATTAAAGAAATTTGACAGATTGAGGTAGGTTGATGTGCTGGCGTCTGTATCTTCGGATGTTTGATGAAAAGGAAACGTCTGTGTGATATAAGGTAAAGTTTAAGGTGGCCATTTCAGGTACGCTTCAGGTATAAATTTCTGATGAACATGTAGATAGGTTATACAGTGTGAGTCTTCAGAATATGTATGTATACATTGATAAGAGGGAATTTATACTGTATCTATATTAAACACGTCTGTAGATACATAAAAGACCATTCGTCAGACGTGTCTTTATAATAATATTAGACTTAAAAGTCGATGACCTCGTCTAGTCTAGAAATAACATCAGAGAACAGAGTTATTTTCAAAGTTGAGAAGGGTTCGCATATTTTTACAGTGAAATAAAATATAAATGTCATGTTTCACATTTGAAAATTTTCTGACTTTTTCTCTACGTCATTGACCTTGGACCGAAAAGTTAACGCGAAATATAATTGGCATATTTTTTTACCTTTTTATAAAATCGTGTTTTACTTTCAATTATCGTTGCTTACCTGAAACAAAACAATAATTAATTAGTTTATACCAATTTAAGACGGCATCACCAAATATTTATAAAATTTAAAGATAAAGACAGTTTAATAGGTGAGTGTTATTCATACATACATAAGAGTTATACAGA
The DNA here is from genome assembly GCA_958496145.1 of Heliothis peltigera. Lineage (NCBI taxonomy): Eukaryota > Metazoa > Arthropoda > Insecta > Lepidoptera > Noctuidae > Heliothis > Heliothis peltigera. The sequence continues at coordinate 7,389,281 of OY292337.1, forward strand.
GTGTTACAAAATATTACGTAAAAAATGTACAGGTTTACGCTTTTTTTGCACAACAGCCCTTAGTATATACAAACATGTCTACGTGGAGAAACAATTTCAAACCACTAATGCAGACTAATTTGAACACCATGACTTTCATATTACCGCAAACGCTTGTGTCCCCTCTCCTACCTCATTGGAGGTCGGATCCTCGCAACTCCAACAACAAAAATGAACATCGACAACAAATTCAAAAAAAAGAAAACGCCACAAAAGCAAAACTGAAAACGAAATTCACGAAGCGTAAAACAAATTACATTGTTCAAATTGTAATAACTTTTTTTATTTACTTTTAACGGGCACTGAATATGGCCGAATTGTTTGTGACTCGACCCTTTTTTTTCGTTATCCAGATAATCCAAATAAATACGAAAAAATCAGTCAGAAAACCTTTTAGTAGTTATTGAGGTTTGGACAATCGGACAAAGGCGATTATATTAAATAAAACATAAGATTATAGCTGTCTAGAGTACATGAAACTACAACAAAAAAGTTGGTTTTAACTTAATTATTTTTCATATTAAAGTAAGTAATTGAACCAATATTGAAAATATATGAAAAAATAATTATTTCTCTACGGGGGATTATGATATAGTACGTAATAACGATCGATAGCATGAAGATGAATGAAGGTATTATCAAAGAAGAATTTTAATCTATCATAGTTCGTGTCATCAAATTTTCACTAAAACAGACCCCTATCTTTATTCACGAAATACTTTATCAGAACTAAAAATATTTTCAGCATTCCCACGGTCCGAAATACCGTGCGAAAATGGGGACAAGCGTGCAAAAGGCCTACGCTATAGCGTCGCATAAAAGGTTCCAGCTGACCGCGCTAAGTACCCAAATCCGACCGTCTGATAGCCAGGCCCACGTATCGCCATCTGTGGCAAACCGGCCCTTTCAGGGAGACAATGACGATATCTTAAATCCTCTAATGTACGATATCATTTAGGAAAATCCCTGGAAAAGCACCGAATAATGAAAACCTACATACTTCTCACGTTAAATTTAGCTTGTGATGTGTTTAGGGAGATGGCACTTTTTAGTGCCACCTATAGAAACTTTCCTTCTTAATAAAGGAGTATGTTCAAACTAAATGCTACTTTTCTTGACACATGGTGACTGACAGGAATAACGAAAGGCTGTATCCATACTACGTATACCTAATACTAGGTATAAAGCTGAAAAGTTAGTTAAATAACCCATTTATTGAGCTCATTTTATCCTGGTGCGAGAAATATTTTACATGGGACGTGGGCGGAAAGCAAGTTAATATACAATTAAGTTTTATTTTCTTAAACTTGCATTAATGAACCAAAGTTGATTTAAACTTATATTATGTAGATGGATTCCTAGAAACAGTTATAGTCTGTATTTTACCAATTTAGTAGGAAACAGTTTTTTCCTTACAAAGAACATCCCGAAAGATTATTTGGAAATCACAAAACGATCACCCAAACAAGGCCTATATTTATATCCATATATACATTTATTTGATCCCTCAGCAAACAGCAAATAGGAATGGGGTCTTACACATCGATGGGAAAGGTGGTACCAAAATAGGAAAACCCAAAAAAAAATACCCAGGGACTTTACCTAAACAAATATCGCCATTGTAAATATATCCTAGGTATTGGCATTTAATCTAGGTCAAACCGATATTTGGGTGCATGCGGCCGGCTTGATATTTGGGCCATTCACAATTTACAAATTGGAGATTATTTGTTCATTCCTATTTCTGTTTAATTGCTTCTTTAATATGTATATTTTATTCGGTGGTGTCTGTTAAATGGTTGAAGTTTTTTTTTTTGGGTGAGATAAGATTGTTCGTGGCGCTTTATGGAACTTGTCTTATGGTAGCTTATGTAGCGAATAGTATACAGTATTGTGTGTGTTTGTTTGTGGTATCTTTCATAATACTGAGCATTAAAGGTCGTCATAGTTACAGCACAATGTGTTTGGAATAATCCTTCTTATCTATCAGCAATTTTTAGTAATAATGAAATATCTAATTAGTATATAATCCCCTTCCAAAAAAGATTCTAGAAACTGTAAAGATTGATATAGTTTTTTTTTTGTTCATACTGTTTTTTTACAGTCACAAATGAATGTCTGAAGAGTTATTAAATATACTCGTATTATGTGAAAAGTAGATTAACGTAGATCTATGTATAAGTAGATTCATAAAATGAAGGTTTCTGTACTTCTTTCATACTACAAAATAATATAAGTATATATATCGCTAGCTTTCCCTAGCGGTATCACCCGCGTCCCGTAAAAACTACTTCGAGCATCTGGTTATTAGTAGCCTTCCTCAGTAAATGGGATATATATGAAAGAATTTCTCAAATCAGTTCAGTAGTTCCTGAGATCAGCGCGTTCAAGCAAACAAACAAACAAAGTCTTCAGCTTTATTATATTAAGTATAGACTATGTTCGACTATCACATATCATTTCAACTAAGTTGTTGGATACAGGTCTCACATCTAGATGCCTTAGGCTTCGAAACTCTCGAACAATATTGCTGAGTCCAGACGATTCTCAAGTACGTGCAAAGTTTTGTTGTAGAAATAAAAGTATTGTATAGTATATATGTTACGATAGTGGCGGTGGTGGTTAAAGAGCCAACCTCTCAAGTGTGAGGGCGTGGGTTCGATTCCAGGTCGGGCAAGTACCAATGCAACTTTTCTAAGTTTGTATGTACTTTCTAAGTATATCTTGGACAACAATGACTGTGTTTCGGATGGCACGTTAAACTGTAGGTCCCGGCTGTCATTGAACATCCTTGGCAGTCGTTACGGGTAGTCAGAAGCCAGTAAGTCTGACGCCAGTCTAACCAAGGGGTATTGGGTTGCCCAGGTAACTGGGTTGAGGAGGTCAGATAGGCAGTCGCTCCTTGTAAAACACTGGTACTCAGCCGAAACCGGTTAGACTGGAAGCCGACCCCAACATAGTTGGGAAAAGGCTCGGGAGATGATGATGATGATATTGACTCAGTTTGAACATCTTTCTGTCACACATACTTAACAAATTTTCAGAATTAAGTAAAATTAGGGTAATTTTCATACAGAGAAAGTATAATACCTCAAAATGCTTCCAAAATCTGATTAAACTCTCCACCATGAGGGGTACTTTATGATTAGTAAGCAGAATTAGCAAGACCCCCTTAGGTGCACGCCTGTCGGGGCAACGTGTTGGTCGCTGAAATTATCGTGGCCTTGGCACGCAAAAGGGCTCCAAAAGGAACAAAAGCCGGTTTTATTAAAAGCCTGACCCTCCCTCCAGCTGCACAGCATACATAAGGATTTAATGATTTCCCACCTACAGAAAATAATTAACAAAAATAATTAATACAATTTCATTTGTTCATCAATTTTGTTTGTTGCTAGCTTCACAATGCAAACAAACATTGCACACAACTCAGTTACTCACTAAACAGCAATTAAGGAACTATGTTCATACTATATCCGTATAAAATGGACCAACGCGTAGAAAGGATAGACCACACGTCACTGCAAAAACCCGGTAACCGGCTTTTAAAGATCGGCGGATATCGCTAAAAACATTGAACGCCAGTTTTTCGAGTGTTGAGGTCACTTCGTTTTCGCGATCGACAGTGATGAAGAGGTTTAGGTTTTTTGGCGAATATGTTCACTCAACAGCCTTTGGGTGAAAGTATCGCTTTGGGGTTTAGTAATACCTTACGGGTTTTAATAGGTAACATTTCCAGTATTGACGTCCTCAATTACTTACTTTCTTTGGTATATGCGCCAAACATATTTATCGACCCTCATAACTGACACTTACTCGTGTTAATGCAATAAAGTAGGAAATAATTTACTCCATTCCATTATCACATAACCCTGAATTGTGCATCCATTTAAATTAAACACACTCTACATATTCTCTCTAAAATTAGGAACACTCCCAACAATATAAACCCACTACAATAATTTATCTATGAAACGACCGAAAAGGTGTATAATTACACCATACATTTATCACAGCGTAGCGCGTAGTACGCTACGCGGTTACAGGCTACGGGCTACGCCGCTACGCTCCACTGATCAGGTGCAATTAATAACGCAACAACCGTCTGGACAGGCAACCATTTTGTAACACGCTGTGAGTCGCGTTACGTATCATTAATTTAATGGAGAAAAATGATGTAATTAGTTAGGAATTGTTGAACGTTATTGTGAAAGGGATCTACATAAAAAATAATTATTAGAATGTGCGGTTTTGCAATCTGGCAAATAAGTATGCGGTTTGTTTTAAGGCATGGGTAATTTGTTATTTGAAATGGCTTGATAAAGCGTGGCGATTGATGTTCATGCTTAGTGTGAAAAGAGCCTTTAAGTTGGGCAAATTATAATACGCAGATTGTGATTGAATATATTGGGTTGCCCGGGTAACTGGGTTGAGGAGATCAGATAGGCAGTAGCTCCTTATAAAACACTGATACTCATCTAGTAGTAGTTGGGAAAAGGCTCGGTAGATGGATTGATTGAACATAATATAAAACATTTTTTCAGCCTTAAGCGTAGAGACCATTAGTTACTTCTGGTCATATTTCGTGCTGACAAGAAAGTAAAAGAAGTAAGCTATATTAAAAAACTTACACCCTTAACAGTTTTTCTCATACATGTAGTAAAGGTAAACTTAAGTAAACAAGAAGTATTAAAAAGTTGTAGTAGCCTAGTAGAACAATGTAGTGGCCTAGCGGTTACAAGCCTCTCAAGTACGTGTGTGTGGGTTGGATTCCTGATAGACAAGGAAAAATGTAACTATTTTTAAGTTAAATGTAATTTCTAAGTAATTAAACATTAGATGCTATTGATCTTGTAACATTTATTGGTATTCTATTTAAAACTTATTGTTTACTGTGTAAATGTATCATATTAGAAACATATGGCTGAGAACACGTAAAAAGGTCATCTCGAGGTTACCTGGGTTTAAAATGAACGCGCATTTCTTGTCTGTATGAGTTAAGGCCGATGCCAAAAAAGGTTTTCATTTAAACAATCAATTATTCAATACTTTCAAAAATCGTATATACCTAAATATGCCTTATGGTTTATTTATGAAATTCGATAATTTACCACTTTATCCGTATCACAAAAGCTTTTTATGATATCATTTAATTTAAATAAAATATAAAAACAACTCATTGATATAAAAACAACTCGTTAACAATTAACATCGATCAAACAATATATTCCCCACAAAATATTGACACTGAACAAAGCGCTAATTCAATTTCACTGCAAAATTCCCGCTAATATTTACTTTCTAATTAATTGTTTGCTCGCTAAAACAGAGTTAATAAACAATTACGGAATTCCAATAACTAATATTCGCTAATAATGATCTAATGACACACACTAACGCTTGTTTGTGCTTTGTACAAACAGTACTCGAAGCAAGAAAAAGCTTTTTATAGTTTCAAATTAAAAAAAAATATTGGTACAGGATTTTTACATGTATATTTACTTTTTTCGATAAAAGTATTTGTTTTTTAACCATTTGTTTGTATGTCACGCTTTATAGTGCGAATTACGAAAAAACGCTTGAGTGGATTTTCCGTGAAAGGGTAATAAAGAAATAAAATTTACATTCGCGTTTATTGAAATTCTGATTCATATAAAACGTGTACACATTTTCTAGAAACTTCCAGCAGTATGTGAGTTTCGTGTTTTGTTGTTTTTCATTACCAACAAAATACAAACAAATACAAAAAAACAAACCTTGGTTTAACCTAACCTTTAATGCGTTATTCCTGCTTACTTGTTTTTTATACAGTACAATAGAAGCACTTTCCAACGTAATCTTAGCGGCTGCTCGACTTCAGAACGTAATTACCATTCCACTTTATTTTCCAACAATTTTCAACAACATGAAAAATAATTACACCCTTGTTGACGAATAATAAAGGAAGCTGAAACATTGTAGGGTCGCAATTTTCAGGAAATCATCTCGCCTTCTTATTGTTTAGGTCCTCTATTGCCTGGTATATTTCTTTAATTTTTTTTATTTTTATTCGTAGATCCTGGCAAGAAACAAAATGGATTGGTTGTAAATGACACGGTTGGATGATTTTTGACGGTTTTTGGGATCATTTTTACAATGTGTATTGTTTGTAACGATGCTTTTAGATATTGAGTCTTGGGTTGCTAATTGTGAATATCGAGAGCGACTGAATCGATATCGCTTATTATAATAATCGAAGGAAATAATAAAAAAATTGTTACTGACATGGCATCTCCTTTATAAGTAGTAGTCGTGGTGACCTAGTGGTTAAAGTACCTGCACCTTAAGTATGAGTGTGCAGATTTAATCCCGGATCAGGCAAGTACCAATGCAACTTTTCTAAGTATATCTTGACGCGAATTACAGTTTACCAGTGAACTCCACTAACTATACATACACTAACACAAAAACCTGTACTAATAAAGTCTTAAATTACCATGTGATTAACGCTCAATCTATCGCCTTGTGAGAAGAGGCCTGTGCCCAACAGTGGGACGGTAGAAAGGCTGATAATGATCACCTTTATATACAGATAAACATAATACAGCACATATACTTGGCTATTTCTGAAATACGTGACAAGACCATTACTAAAATAGGTGACAAAATTTTACTACCCAAGGTAACAGCTCTACATACAAACAAACAGACAAATTCTCCCCGTTCAAGTACTTTTCAACATGCACTTACATAACTTCAGACCTCGAGCGCTGAGTGGTCAACAAGACGAGCTCTAACTAAACTTAGCAAATGTAAATGGTCCCAGCACTCTAGTTTGCACTGTAATGCACATATGCACTCAAATGTATTGAACGTGTTAAGTAACTATGCTACTAACTTAAACAGTTAAAATTGTAGTGGACAAGTTTATTTTAAACTAGGTTTACTTTTATTTACATAAAAAAATATATATTTTCTAATAATAAATATATTATGGCTGTCATTGAACATCCTTGGCAGTCGTTACAGGTAGTCAGAAACCACTAAGTCTAACCAAGGAGTATTGGGTTGCCCAGGTAACTGGATTGAGGAGGTCAGATAGGCAGTCGCTCCTTGTAAAAACACTGATACTCAGCCGAATCCGGTTAGACTGGAATCCGGTTAGACTGGAGATGAAAAAAAATATATTTTAAATTCCATATGAACCAGAATCTATAGGTTTTTGTTTGATCTACACTACTCTAGTGTCTGAATTTTCTAAAATTATTTGAATTATTTATTACGAGATTGCTACCATGTACCTTTTTATTCAGTTACTCCGTGATCATGGCACTTGTGTATAAAAAACATTAATTTCTCTTTCTTGCATGCCTGTGCCGTACTCCAGATGTTTGCCATACAACTCTGGCGCGTATATTGCATCAAGTAGTGCGTCATCAAAAAGATCATAATAACCCAATAAAAGCTATTTAACTTCTTTCTATATAGAGGTCAAATTTCTGGAACTTTAATTAAAAGCTAAGGTAATCAATTGCTTAAGGGAGTTCATTTTTGTGACGTAAATGACTCAGAATTAAGTCTTTATTTTAGCTAAATCAATCTTTGGGTGGGCTTCTACAAAGTTGTCTTTGATTTACGTCTGATAAAGTACAGACAGCACATCAAGCTACCCGAAACTGTCAATTTATTTTAATACCTAATCAACTTTGAATCAACAGACTTTGACTACTACACTTTTTTTTTTCGTGGGAAATCATCAAATGATCAAATGACCTCCCGCTGAGGGTGCAGCTGGAGGGAGTGTCAGACTCTTACTGACTAAAACCCACTATGTTCCTTCTGGAGGTCCCTGTGTGCCAGGGCCACGGTATCTCTTACGAACACACTTTACTTTGACTTTTAGCTACTACAATCTGTCAAATTTACTTAATAGATTGAGTCGATTTTCAACATTATTGCTGAAGCATATGGTTCAAAGTTAATTAGGAATTCGACACTTTTGGGTAGTTTTATGTATAAATAAATATACACACACACATAGACAGACGTTCTTACATAAATGTCTCATCTAATTTCAAATAACCATTTCCATTTTCAATCAAACTAGATCGAACCGTCTGCGCCGACATCTCTGGAACTTGCAATAAAAGTAGGGTGGGTATTTATAGGCAGGCGGAACGGGGCGATAAAATAGCTCTTAACTAAATAGCTACAAACTGTCGCTTCGATCTGTGTTGGTCCAGAGGCCCAGGACTAAGGTTTGCTTATTTATTTATTGGAAAGGTTTACTGAATGGGATGTTGCAATGTGTTAGTGACGCACTTAAGATCGATAGTTAACTAATATTATATAGCTTAGGAGTTTGTTTTTTTTTTCGGAAACCGGTTTGATTTGAATAAAATAGTTCCATGTTAGATAGCTCATTTATCGAAGGATATAGAATACTTTCTATCTCAGTAACCCGATTTTGAAGTATCAATATAATTCTTCCAAAATTTGCAATATTATCACAGTCAAGTCACAATTTTGCAACTTGACAACCAGATGGCGTGATGGTTAGTGAATCCGCTACGCTGGAGGTCGTGGGTTCGATTCCCGAATAAAGTAAATCATAGGTGTGCTAGAATATGGGTGTTTGACTTAGTCTGAGTGTTCATATATACGAGTATAATATGTATGTATTAACAAAAAAAGTATATAAATACGTTTATCAGTTATCTAGTGCCTATAGTACATGCTATGCTTAGTTTGGGACTAGATGATGTTGTGTATGTGTCAGGAATATAATATTATATTAATAGTTCCACTATAGTGTTCAAGGAGCCATATATGTATATATGTAGATGTAAACTTATGTTAGAAAAATGGTTCCTAAGTTACTGTCACATTTCTCAGTGAGAAAACTATGAACTAGCTTCACTATACTATGTATTTTGTCGCCGTCAAAACTTTAACGCGCTTTTGAAAATATTCTCCAACTAACTGTTGTCTCATTTTCCTACGGTAAAGTCACAAGTATAAAGAGTTGTTTGTCTTTTATCACACTACCAATAAACAACTTAAGAAAAAGCAGTTAAATATTCTAATAAAAGTATTATTATGTTTTCTAATCTAATAAGTAAAATGTCCTTTTGGACTTGTAATATTTCGACTTCTAGTACCTATACATGCCGAGACAGCGTCTCACTGTCTCCATTATTGCTATCGGATCTTTTTGGTTGTCCCAAGGAAAGGCGCGAATCAGCGCTGTAAACCAGAGCTGTTGTCTCGTGCTTTGGACTGCGAACACAGCATTTATGCTGAATACTGACCTTCGGAGCAGATGTGACGCAAAATTTTATATGCATAGCATGTGGTCACGTTTTGGTTTGTAAAATTTTATTTCTTTCTTACTGTTTCTGGTACCTCGTGTGCGTCATTTTATGTGAATGAATGGGTCTCTTTCTGTCTTACAATGCTCAAGTCTTGCCAATGGGTATTGGGTTGACCCCGTAATTGGGCCGAGGATGTCAGATAAGCAGTCGCGCCATTTAATACACTGGTAGGTACTCAGCTAAATTATGTCAGACTGGAAGCTCACCCTCACAATGTCGTAAAAAGGCTGCCAGCTGATAAAATTATATTTCGTTATAAAAATATTCTGAAGTTACACAATCGAAATTTCTGGAATTCATGCCAAGTCAATCGCAATGGAAATAAAATAGACAGTTGACTGTCAACAGGGGTTCAGATTTGCTTTTAAAAATGTATGCTTTATTTTAGAGAAATACGTAAGGTAGATTGGAATAATTTAACCTCTTTAAAAGTCAGAAAAGGTGTCAAGTTTGTGACGTAGAAAGCCACTTTGATGCGCATCGTGAGATCTAAACAGGCAACCTCTTTTTTTTCTTTTTCATTGCGAAAGTGGATCAACTATTAATGTTTAAGCAGTCGTTTCTCTTAGCGTTTCTGTTTATTTGGCTTCTGTATTAATCGTCAAGCTTTGAATTTAAAAAATACAGAAGAAATAAAAACTAGATCATCATTAGATCGACTATGCAAATTATTTGATAATACTACTCAGTTCATAGTAACTTCACAATAAGGTGTGAAAGTTCAATTTTAATTTCAGGACGATTTCCCTTATTGGATATCGTTAACATAATCATACCGCTGGCCTTTATTTGACAGAGAAATCACCCCTCCTACTATATGTGTAGCTAGTGGGTTTTAGTCAGTAAAAGCCTGACACTCCAGACAACTTGTGTAAGGACCACAGTAACTTTAGGAAAGCATAACAAAATTATGCCTTACAACGCAACTCACTCCAATTCTATTACTCCAATAATACATATATCTTAGTGTGATTCTAAAACTGTTTACCTTCCCAGTAGCTGCGCAAAAACTAACAGCTAGTTAGAATTGATTCTTGGAAACCGCAAATAGAAATGAAACCTAAAAAGCTCGGGAAAACTTTGCGTTCCTTCCAGGATTTTCAACGTAATTTTCCGAAGCACAACTTTACTTTTCACGCAATCACAATTCCTGGAATTTGACCCAGAAATTGTATATGTCGGTCCTTCAAGCTGTTCATTTGCAAGATGGTACCATTAAATGATGTATGCTATTGTAGTTGTACGACTGACTGAACCAATGGTCTGGTGGACGCAAAGCGCGAGTGTTAGAGTGAGCCTTGATCGGGGCGAAAATCAGTTTGAGGGTTTAAGAATACATTGGGCTGCGGGTTCTTCGTAAGAGATACCGTGGCCCTGGCACACAGGGACCTCCAGAAGGAACATAGTGGGTTTTAGTCAGTAAATGTCTGACACTCCCTCCACCTGCACCCTCAGCGAGAGGGGTAATTTGATGATTTCCCACAAAAAAAGGGTTTAAAAATGCATACTGATCGCAAGAGTAACTCTTGCGATACTGGCATACAAAGACCTTGAGAAGGAACAAAGTAAGTTTTAGTCAGTAGATAAGTGTCTGATACTCCCTCCTGCTGCACCCACAGCAAGAACACAGAAGGGGTCATCAGCTAGCGCCAAAATGTGAGAGTGACAGCATCTCTGCGCATATACTTGTCTAGTCGCGCATGTAAGCTCACTTTTTCTGCACGTGACGCGTTCACGTTATTGTCAAATTAGTACACTTTCGAAACAAAAAAGTACCTATGGAACAGATATTCCTAACTTTAAAACGCTAATCTCTCACACCACACAATGCGTCAATACGCAATTAGCCCCGTTACCATGGCAACCAATTAAACTCGCAGCTCGTTAGCACTGCAAGCGGATTAGGGACCATACATATGTTACGGAATGGTTTTATTTGTGTTACTCTTTTGTTTTAGTTTAGATCGATCATGAATTCTAGTAAAGCTAGGCGCGGTCGATACTTGGATGAGTGACCATCTTTTGGTGACGAGTTCCTCCTGTGTTTCGGAAATAACGTTTTTGTGCGTGCTGGCTGTCAATTGTTTTAGACAGTAGTCAAGGGTAGTCAGAATTCTGACAACCTGACTTACTAAGGGGTATCATCGGATTGCCCAAGGGATGAGGAGGTCAGATAGACAGTCGCTTACATTAAATTGAAACAACGTTAAATTGAATTGACTGTAGCAGCTATTCCCACCCTACGAATATTTCGTTCCCCAATAAAACTGATAAGATCTGTCATCTGTTCATCAAAATCGGTTCAGTAATTTTTGAAAATCCACACATCCATTCTATCTTTCACGTTTATAATATTAGTGTGTATAATTCAATATTTATTCGGAAAGGCACATTTTGTCAACAATATTATATCGTGAATTTATTTATTATTATAACTGTTCTAACCTTTTTTTTATAACCAGATTACCAACATATTCTTCAGCTTTCAGTACTAAATAGACAATAACACTTGGGTTCTGACCAGCTCCTTACTCCTAACGAGTGCCGTAACAGTAAAATGAAACAGTTCATAAATACTAACAGGTTATACCAACTACGACGAAGCTATTTCTCTAAATTACTTCATACAATGTTTAGAAGTTTCTAGAACGAAATACGGTGAATACTTGTCTTTTAATAAAAAACTGAAAGCCATTTTTACGAATGTACTTAATTAGTCCTTGCAAGTTAACTAAGCTTTTGAAGAATTACCAAAATATTTTCAGCATAGTTTCAAACTAAATCCAATAAGATTATTCTTAACTAACTTTCGCCACCGGTCTCACGCGCGTTCCTTGGACAGTATTCTGCGAACCCGAATAAATAAAAAAGTTACCTTGATAAATGGGCTACTTGACATTTGAAAAAAAAAATTAAATTAGCTGTTTCATGCAAACAAACAAAGTGTTCACCAATATTAGTATAGATGACGCCTTCAAAGAAATAGAAAAAAGTATAAAGTACATATTATGTGTATAAACCATTTTTTATAACACTATCTGTTCCTTGGGGATCCGCCTGCATTCCGATATAAATATCTACTTTCTTTGCGCGCGATAATAGTAGCCTATTTCCCTTATGAGGCTTTAGACTGCCCCTGCACCAAAATACAGTATTTTTGATGTGAAAACACTCCGACAGCCAGAGTAACATTGACATTTATAGTACTTTTTTTTTTGAGTATCATCTCGCAGTTCAGCCTAAGGAGGCTGTTTACTGCTTAACCGGACAAGCCCTGTGGATGCCTAGAATTTAAGGCCTCCAGCCAGGGGCAAATAAATTTTATAGTACCTACTAGTATTATTATTTATAGTACTAGAGTAGTAAGGATGTATCAAACACAATTTCTACCAAGAACATGCAAACACATGAATAGCCACCTTCTACCACAACCCAAACACATGCTGACATCCTCGCTCACCAATTCAAAGTCATAGCCACGTTTGTCAATCAAAATTAACCACGGCGACACGTAACCACCTAGAAGCGATGCTCCATACATTACATTAGTGGAAATCGAACCCCGACATCTGATTTGGTCAGTACATAACTTTGTGACGTCAACCTGGAAAGATATTCTTGTAGTCCAAATGGTGAATTGTGTTTGATTTTCTTTTTTAAATAATACTAGTTACCGTTATAAGTTTCACTCGCTTTCTAAGGAAACTATTTCCTGCACGAAGATAAAAAGTAGCCTATATTTTGTTCTGATGTCTAAAGTATATTATTGCCAAGTTTCATCAAATTCTGTTAAGCCGTTTGGGCGTGAAGAGGTTTCAAACATACACAGACACACTCAGAAACTGCCGCCTTTATATGCAGTGTGGTTTTGAAGGAATTTATATGGCTGTGGGATTGTTCCCAAGAGTTACAGCGACACTGGCACAAACAGACCTCCAGAAGGAGCAAAAGTGGGTTTTTTGTCAGTAAAAGTCACACTGACACCCTCCAGCTGCTCTAAGGAGCTGCGGAAGGGGTCATATGGTAATTTCCCACTAGAAAAAAAGGAGTTATTTGATGAATTGCTTAAGTAACTTTAAATGCAAGTTTGGGAATAAAATTGTACACAACACCAAAATAAATGAAATTAAAATCATTATTGAAAACATATACGACTCTCAGTCATTAAAATCTCATTGTTACCGTTCACTTATCTCAACCATATACTCATTAAAATAATTCCGCCATCCTATAAGCCGTTTATAAATTTAATTTTCGCGCACAAAACAATTATTTTCTTACACATTTTACGGGGGTTTGGGTTAAATAATTCTACAAATATATTTCCGTATCGTTATTACCCTGATGCCACAAGGGTGGTATAATGAAACTCTGAAAAAGCATTATATTACGACAGTGGTACTCAACCTGTTATGGAATAGGACCTTTTTTATTTTTTCCATCTGTGTAGACGAATAAAGTTTGGGAATAAAATATTGGGACACTATTCATACACGGTCGGATAGCCCCAAGGTAAGATATTAATTAGCTTGTGTTATGGGTGCTAACACTACTAATAAACTAAATATACTTAACACGTATATATTTATAAATACAAATAATAATATTTGTATAACACCCAGACCACAACCAACAATAGTCATCAAACATATACATTTATGTCGACTGTACCGGGAATCAAAACCGAGACCCTCGGCTCAGCAGTTCGGCCTGGTTACCATTACGCGAACGGGGTCGTGAGAATGAGTTTAGTCTTCAAATATTCTGTAGAATTACATATTCGTATTCTAATACACTAAGCTACATTATTATTGAGAGCTAGTAGAATAATAATACGCGTGTGATGAGAAATGACAAGTGAAGGAAAACCTCTCAAGGAAACCTGGACTAAAAAATCTGAAGTCACCAAACTGCATCGAGCAGGCGTTATGATTAGCGCTCAATCCTTCTCCATGGGAATGGCGGCTCATGTCCAACAGTGGTACGATAAAAAGGCTGATAATTAAATGCGATGAAGCAAATATTTCAGTTAATGAACAGCAAACCAACTTAAAACGATTCTTAATAACAGAATTCATTGGAACACAGAAAATAATTCATTTTGCGACTCACTGACCTAATTTGGGTTTTTGCGGCCCACCAATTGGGAACCACTGAATTTCAGGGACTGAGTAATAAAATAACACATCTCCGGCACGTATGAGAAAAACCGCACATTACATTTCAATGAATAGCCTAAATATAAATTGATGCTGATTTTATCTCCTACAAAGTTGTTCTGCATAATGTATACGAATACTAGTTTCTTCTAGCGGCTTCACTCGTGTCTTGTGGTAACTACTTCAGGTATCTGGATAACGGGTAGCCTTCTTCGATCAATGGACTGTCTAATATTGAAAGAAGTTTTCAAGTCGGACCAGTAGTTTCTAAGATTAGCGCATTCAAACATACAAACTCTTCAGCTTTATATTGTCAGTATTATTACTAGAGATAGGCTGTGTAGTTATGAATCATCCCTATAGTTTTGTACAGACGCCAGCACATCAAGTTACTCAAAGCTGTCAAGATTGCCCAATGAAAGCTACTCGAAACTGTCAAGTTTTCTCAATCAACTTTGAACCATATGTTTCAGCGAGAGAGTTGAAAATCTGTTAAGGAAATTTGACAGATTGTAATAGCTTGACATGTTGGCGTCTATACCTACTTTAAAAATATTTTTAAAAAATCTCTCTCCATGCTTTATGGAGTTTTTTAATAAAACTCACGTAGGTCTCGATAAGAAAATAATAATAGCCTACAAAGCCTTATTCCACAACAAGATATTTTTCGTAAACGTACAGACGCTAGCAAATGAAGCTACCCGAAACTGTCCAATTTTCCCAATCAATTTTGGACCATATGCTATAGCGATAAAGTTGAAAATCTATTACGGAAATTTCCGTACATTATCCAGAAGCAGGGGGTGTAAAATTAATGACGTCATAATTTCCGGCTGACCAAACACCCCTGACTAAGCGTGAACGGTCGCCGGACCATAGCTCTGATGACGTAATGTCTTTTGAAAAAAAAAGTTGACGCATTGTTCCCTATAGCTTTAATGAGATTACCGAGTTCTAAAAAGAGAGTTTCGTAAGCGAATTTATTTTTAGAAGCTTTCAGGTGTTTCTGTGAAAATTTGTTTTTCGTTTCAATTTTGTTAACACTTCAAGCTATACAATTACGTTACATGCCTCTTAAAGGTAGGTAGATAAATTTCTGAAACATTATTGTGGAGTAAATTTTTTTTAACTTTTGTATGAAATTTACACATTTAGTGGAGTCCACACGTGATCAAAGGGATGGCCAATACCGTGGCCGACATTGCCATTCAATGTGGCAATCGTCATTCGCTGGGCGAAATAAGGAACAGGCTTTGACAGTAAGACCAAAAGGCAGGCTTGACAGAAATAATTTACTCACTTTTTTTTTCTTCCATAATACTAGAAAAGCGATACATTCAAAAGATATATTTTTTGGAAGTTCAGTGTTTTTGGTGGATCATATATATTTCTGAAATAAAACTGATTTCAAAGGACAGACAGAAATAAATGTAGGTACCTAACAAACAAAAGTTTGTAGTCGTCAGCTGCCTCTCCCTAAAGTTCTTTTTATCAGAATTTTAAAGTTCAAAGGACGAGTCGACTTGTTAAAACTTAAGCTGCGAAAATTCCAAATCTCAAAGATTTTAATGTCAAAAATTTATGAAGTCACACTTTTAAACAAGTTTTTTGGTACCAAAACCACTTATTCTGAAGAAGCAGACAATTATATTCAGAAGGTTCTATTTCGTAATACAAAACTGCGTTATTCTTTAAAAGATAATTTATTTGAGAAATTCATGTTATACTCATTTGATATCATATTTTCAATTGCCATATGAGAACCGCTTTCATTATTTATGCAAATGATAATATACTCGTTCCCTCGAGTTTTTTTACCGCTAAAATAATAGCGCATAATGAAATTTGGATGTTACAAATTACAATACACGTTTTATATGGATGCCATATCTCCAATACCGTGAAGAACTCGTAGTTAAGTAACAGCCGTACGGATCAATCGGTCATAGGATAAGCAACGGTCGGTCGGTCGGTCGGTCCGTGGATGAGCAACCATCAAGATGTGTTTCTCCGTGTTTCGGAAGGAATGATTAATTGATAGCTCCCGGCTGTCATTTGTATATTTTTCGCAATCGTTACAGGCAGTAAGAATCTCAAAAGTCTGACTAGTTGTCAGAAAGGTTGGGGAGGTTAGATAGGCAGTCGCTCTACGTAAAATACTAATACTCAGCTGCATCTAGACCCCAGCACAGCTTGGAAATAGGCTAGGCAGATGATGGTGATATCCAATACCGCTTTCATGTATGTAATACTGTAGATAGTAATCTATCTATATCTATACTTATAATAAATCTGTAGAGAGGTCAATTCTGTACATTGAATATATTTTCAAAATAACTATCAGGGGGTGATAAGTGATCGATACTGATGCCAAAAATGCAATCAGTAAAATTTTTGTCTGTCTGTCTGTCTGTCTGTCTGTCTGTATGTTATTAATAGGAACAAAAACTACTGGACGGATTTTAATGAAACTTGGTACAATTATTCTTCATACTCCTGGGCAGGTTATAGGATACTTTTCATCACGCTACAATCAATAGGAGCAGAGCAGTGAAGGAAAATGTTGGGAAAACGGGAGAAGTTACACCATTTTTTAAGCTTTCGTCGCGTGTGCAGCCTTAATGGTTAAAGCTACATAGAAATCATGTATGACGGAAATATACTACATAAAATTAAAAAAAAAAATCCACAACAGCATATGTCTATCTTTAATGGTTGACTCACAATAACACGTATAACTCCCGATAGTTTACCAGTTCGAAACTTTCTGATTATTTGATATTGATTTGTTTACTCTTATGTTTATAATATTCTCGCTCCTAATTAACAAAAGATAACATTATAACATATTTTATAAAAAAAGAATCATCGAAATCGGTGTAGAAATACCAAACTTATACATAAAATACGATAATCAGCAGGTCGGTCGGTAGGTCTAATATAAGGCGGGAGGTCCGAGCGCGAGCTTCTCATCCCGACAAAAGTTAGGCATTGGTAGCGGTAATCGACATCCACACTGGCGTAGCCGCGGGGGTCCTCTATAGGATATATATCAGAACAACACATAGACTACTTTTTGTCGCGAAAACCGACATCCACGCGGGCGGAGCCGCGGGCGACCGCTAGTTGTTTAATATGACACCAAATTAGGTATATATAAAAATCTTACTTTACTTTTGCCTATCTGTAGCAGTTTAGTCTATTTAATTCTGGATCACAGAACAGTCACATATTTTTTTCCCGACTGATTACAAGCACTTGGATGCCTCGACCGTACAGCCGTACAAACCGAAACCCTAATTCAATGGGAACGATTTTTCCACATCAATATATTACGCGGCTTTTCGTGTCATTGTACTTGTGGTACATTTTTGGGAGACTGTGCAAATAAAATGCCCTGCACGAGTGTAAATGGGGCCTTTTATTTTTTCATCTCCTTTTGTGGCTGTTTGAAAAAAGCCCACAGATTTATAAGGACGCTTTTTCATTTGTGTTACAACACATTTTACTTAGTTTAAATTGCTGGCGTGGGGTAAATCAAGATGTTTTTTGGGATAGGCGTTTAGCTCCTTTGTGGGCATTTTTTTAGCTTTTACCCACTAATGTGTACCCGGGCTTAAAATGACTGTAATAAAAAATATACTATCTTCATCCTCGTCTTTTAGACATTTTCTATTTGAGATTTAATCTCAATCATATTGAAGCCGTTTTCCTGTGTAATCTAAATATACAGACTACAAATTATCTTATTTCGTAAATTCATAAGAAAACGAAGGTTTTGAATGTCTTAAATTGAATTACATCAACATGGGAGTTACATAAAAGAAATGAGCTAACATTGCATTACATTGAAGTCGTTATTAAAGAAACGTTTTCCTTATTATAAGTACTTTCAGCTGACGCAGATGTTGATTCAACAAACAAGGTTCGTCCTTTTAGCAATAAGTAGAAATTTTATGAAACTGCTCGACTGCTTAATGTAAAATTAAATTCAAATTACGTAACTTACCAGTAACAGAATACCAGATACATGGTGCAATGGGAGCCGAACTACCGAGCCGAGGGTCCCGGGTTCAATTCCTTGTGCGGTCAACATTCGTGTGATGAGCATGCTTGTTGGCTGTGGGCTGGGTTACAATATGTACTTATAAATATACAGGGTGTAAGGGAAAGCCCTCTACCACAGACTCTACATTCAGCTCCTAATTTTTTGAATCATATTCCACTGGAATTTTTATAAAGATATTTTTTATTGTTTTACCGTTTATTATTTATTTTTAGTTTATTATTTTTTAATTTTTCTTTCTTTCAATGCAAAATTACATATTTTGTACGCAGCACTTATTTTGTGTTAACACTCGTAACACAAGCTAATCAATAGCTTACCTTGGGGGCTAACCTACCGTGTGTGAAAAGGTGTTCCGATATAATTATTCTATAATACTTTACTCAGATAAATAAACTATACTTAAATAAATTCACCTTATTCCTAAACGCACGTGTGGATAGAACAATTTAAACATTATTAAATGGATCGATAAACAAAAATCGATTCACAACACCTCGCCAATCGATACTAAGGTTGATCAATGAACTCGAGAACAAAATGAGCACTCGATATAAAGCGCTCTTTGATCAGTGTCGCCCCTGTCACGTCGCTGTCCTCAACGCTGAAGGGTAGGGTCTTCATAAGATACCTTTTGTATGGAAGAAGTTGGTACTCTAAAATGGTAATTAGGCATATTTTATATACCTAAAAAAGGTTCTTTGGATCAATCATTACTTTTTTTTAAGAAAGACCTTGTAACTCTTTGTTGTCTGCGCTACGCTCTTTATAAGAAAGACTCTAGTCATCATAATATATGAGTTTCGGTATTTTTGTTTGGCTTTTCGTCTTGAAAAGTGTCTAAATAGTGGTCTAGTAGGAAGTACCAAAGACAAGATAGATTTGTGACTTACACAAAAGAAAGATGGTGAAATCTACGTACTTGGAAGACGGACGTAGGTCAAATGACTGCTTAAAAACAAATTTAACAAATTAGTAATCCAATTACAGAATGTTTTTTTTTTACATAATTATTTAGAAGCATTTATAATGTGATATACATTTCGAGATTATATTTTCACTCAATTAAGAACAGCTTACAATAAAGTGACATACGATATGTCGAGCTCAACTACTATGACGGACAAAATTACAAAAATAAATTTTACTCATTGAAATAGTCCCCCAACTACCCCCAACTAGCTAGATAAGCAAGTGTTGTATAAAATAGTAAAATAGTGTTTCTGCCTTTTCATTTCGGTAGTCGAGATTTTACATAACAAATTTATAAAGGCAAAAATTCGGCTAGCCGATATATTTAACACTCAATACAAAAATAATAAATCAAATAACGGAAGCTCTTTGAAACCCATCAAAACACGGCACAAATCATTTCCAGTCATTTTGTATCGCCAATTGAGCGTCCTTATTCACTGAAGTGTTCGGTGTCTCGATCTTCAGCCTTCCAGATTGTTCGTTACTCTAATCATTACTTTGAAAGTGTGAAGAGTTCTGTTGGCACCGCAATGAACTTTTTCATTATACATATTTTGGAAACTCAGTTTAAATAAATGCATAATATGATTTGAAATAATAGATCAATGTACATAGATTTAGAGCCAGTTTCACAGATTGCTGATAAGTTCCAGATGTTTTATCTGGCAGATAGTTTCATACAAATTCTGTTCCATTTTTTTATATTGTTTCTGGTAGATAGTGGCTATCCGTAACCTGTGAAACTGGCCCTTAATGTTTTATGATTTATGTTTTCAAGTTTAATTAATTAATTCTAGGTGATTTAACGTTAAAAAATTGCACGTAATATTAACACATAAAATATATACTTAAAAAGGGTTACAAAATAACGCGTGAAAAAAATAATATATTTTTAAAACAAGCCTGAATATTAATGCTCTTGTTTGACTAACTTAATAACAAACACAACCAACAAAGTTACGCTACGGTGTGAGAGCCGACGAGGCCTCCATAATCAAATTACAAATACCCGTCATCACGCTATTGTAGGCGACAAATTAGTTGCCAAGTATAATGTTTGCCGAAGTCGGCCGGGTTTCTAATTAAGGTCGCTAGAATTGTAATAAAATTGACACGATTGGGGGAGAAAATTTTGGGCGGTGAAGGTGTTAACACGTGGGACGTCCCACAAAGTTAGAGAACGATATCTTATAGCGGAAAGTTTGGAATTGATATAGCTTCTAAGCGTGTTATTGATTGAAACATAATAGAAAAAGCTAATGGCGATATTCTGCAATATTATTTGCATGAAACTTTTGTAGACTTAGTTCTGTCAGGTAAAGGTGTAGACGTAGAAGACAAGTCAGCAATATTGGAGGAGCCCCTAAGGACCGAAGCCTGCCGGTGCTGCGGGTTGTTCGCAAAAGTTACGGTGACACTGGCACACAAAGATCTCCAGAAGAAACATAGTTTGTTGCAGTCAGTAATACTCTGACAATCTCGCTGTAGTGCAGCTGGAGAGGTCATTTGATGACTTCCCACAGAAAAAAAAAACGGTATAAACGTATTAAGTCATTGCAAAAATTCACATTCCTAATTCTATCTCTTTATTTCTATTGTGTTGATGGCAATTTTCGGGGACATTCAGAGGTACCAGCACAAGAGTATGTTATAAGGAAAACCGTTACCTGTCCTTACAAGAGGGAATCCCAAAGGTATTATATTACAATATATAGTCTGTAACAAAGAGCCACATGATAGTCATATTGTGTCCCACTTTTTGTGTTTCAAATTTATCGTAAAGTAGTTTATTTTGTTTTAGTTTACTTGCTTTTTAGCCAATCCAAAGACAGTTGGGAAATGACCAGGCACTCTGATTCAGTCTGGTTACGGTTTAGTGGACCTGATCGCTAGCCATTTTATTGGGATGGTTGCCATCACAGGCCGCTTCTTATACAGAAAAGGAATAAGCGTTAATCACCACGCTTACTCAAGGCGAACTGGCGACTTCAGACTTTTCCAAATTTTCTCAAGATGTTTGCTTTATCCAGTTAATTGGTATCCAAGATATTCTCAGAAAATACATACATATAACATATATTTGCCTGACTTGGAATAGAGCCCACACACCCATACTTTAGAGGCAGGTGCTTTAACAATTAGGCCACCAAAACTTCTTAGTATTTTACTATCACTGACTACAATACAGCATCTGCCAACCCTTATTACCTAAATTATATTTGCTTATCACCACCACATAAAGCCTAATAAATAAACAGAACACAACAAACAACACCTTAAAGTCTTTCTTATGTTAGTTACGTCATTGTTACAGTGGCAATTTATAAATTACACGTTCTACTTCGGTGTGAGCGGCAGCCGCGCCACTTAATTAATTAAAGGAAATATATTTACCGCACAAATACATAGTAGGAAATGTCTAACATCAGTGTTACATGTGCCGTATCCTTTAACTTCGATTTATTGGTATGACTACTGTTACAAACTTTATCTGCCTAGCCTTTTCCCAAGCTGTGTTGGGTTCGGCTTCTAGTCTAACCAGATGCAGCTGAGTACCAGTATGTTACGTATGTATGGTATGTGGAGCGACTGCCTATCTGACCTCCTCCGCCTATTACAGGAGCAGCCCATTACCTCTTGGTATGAATGGTTGGTGGACTTTCTGGCTTCTGAAATTGGAACGACTGCCAAAAATTTACCCATAACAACCAGGAACCACCAACTTAACGCGCTTCCGAAACACCAAAACGAGTCCCTCCCGTCGTGACAAGATGGTCACGTATAAACGGCTCTTGAAGTCGATGGAAAAATAAACACAACAGCAAACTGCAGGCACCGATTTGAGTGCCAAGACATTTTTTCTTTAAATACTTTCTGTATTTCTCCCCTTTCTCGAGTTATCTAAACTCTTTTATTTTTAATTTAGCGAAAGAAAAAACGTAAAGAGTAGCAGCTGCTCATTTCGCGTAAGTCGTAAAGTCCACTGAGCGAAAGGTTTATTATTGTATCTTCCAGCACGGTGAAATCGTTTATTTATTATTATAAAAGTGCACAAATACAACATTTATTTAGAAGATTTTCCCACAAAACCAGTATAGCGGTTTTACTTTGAAATAAAATGTATAAAAGCATAAAAATAACCTACATTTGATAGGTTACCGAGTCCCTGTACATATCAAATTTTAATGTGAAAACTTAGACTAACTAGATCTAATGAGCACGTTTAAAAACTGTAATAACAACAGCATAACATTGTGTATTTAAATCTAAAGTGGCTTCCACAATTTCACATAATTCTTGAATAAAAATCGGCAACAATTTTTAAACACCTTAAGCCTTAAACGGGTATCTTTCGGTGAAGGCAGTGTTGCAGAATCACCCTTCTACTACAATACTACAGCCCTTCTGTGAACAAAATTCACATTCACATTTGCTAGGCTTTAGCTCCAAAGACAATGCATTGACAAAAAAACATAAACCTTCTCCCTCGAACAGTTCCATTCAGTGCATCTCACATCTAAAAGGTTCCAAAGCACTGAACATCTCTATTTTTGGCACAAAATACACTGGGGACCAGTGAAACTGGGTCAGTTATAAAATTCTTATTATCTTCGAAATGTTGTCCTCGTGTTTTTAGTACGAGAAATTAATTTTTTTAATTAAACTTTACTTCTGTGGTAAATTTATAGTTTTCGATTTTTAGAAAATTATTTGGCCGCTAGTGTAATATACACATCTTAAGAAATTTACGAGCGAACTGAACAAAGCTACAAAAAAATATTTTTATATTACGATCATATTGAAAATGTACGAGAATATTATGTATACAAATCACAAATTAAAACATAATTACAGATTGTTACAGAATATTTGTCCACAAGTGTACATCTTGAGAAATTTACGAGCGAACTGAACAAGGCTGCAAATATTTCGTTGAAATTCTAATTTAAGGTACCCCAAACAAAACATGAAAACAGTTGGAAATGTTCGAGCAAGTTAATTAATCAGCCGGAACGTTCGTGAAAATGTCTTGGGGGCTGTTTCTAACTGTACCTACTGGAGGTTTTGGTGGGGTTATGGATGAAATACGAGCTATCTTCTCACTCTTCGTACAAAGACGAAGAGGAGTTATTTAGAAAAACATATAATGATTCCTCATATACGTTTAATAAGGAGCGAACATTTTAAATAAGGGGCTATATGCAGAAGTGTGGACAGTGAAGTGTGTACCTATATGCAGAGATCAGTGGACACTCCCGCTGTAGGTGCAGATGAATGGGTCATTTAATGATTTCCCACAGAAAAAATAAATAAAAAAGAGAACTCTAACAATTAACTTTTTTTCGCCGAATAGGTGTTGATTGATAGAATTTCATATTGAAATGACAGTCACGCTAAATAAAATTAACAAACCTTAAAACTTCAGCCATATTTCTCCAATTATTCTCGTAAATCCGTCAAACACAGTCACAAAACTTGTTTTGCTAAAACGAAGTACGCATAATGGCCTCCTTCGGAAACATTTTGTATCGAAATTGGTTTCTATTCACCGTTTAGATGTTTGTCGTTCCCAATTGTAAGGAACTGGGGTGAGGCATATGATTGATTTATTGGCGAACGCTGAATTTGTTTTAGAACTTATTCCACAATATTTAGCGGTAACTTTGTGATTTTGACGTTTGGTAAAACAAGAAAAAAATTCAAAGTACCTACTTATTTAAGGAAAAAGTCGGTCTGTGGATACCGTAATGGTATGATTCCGAACTCGAGAACAGCATCCGTTGTGGCCGCAGTACTGCCACCAAGGTGCTGCCCAGTACTGCTGCCTGTCGCGCTGACTCCAAGCAAGGCGGCAGGGTCGCTCTGTTCGTGGCAATGCGATGTTGTGTATTCGTTAGTTTATTTTGAGTTGACTTACTCTGGGTGGAACTGCGACAGTCGCGTCACTACTTGTCTGTTCTGGTGGCAAGGTGACACGAACCCTAACTCGGAATGTCTTCTTCTTTCTGCCCTGTTCCCAATTCTATTTGGGGTCGGCGCAATATGTTTTCCGCTTCCACTCATTTCGATCAGACGTCATACTACTATCCACTCCCTTCTTAATCATATCCTCTTTCAAGCAATCAATCCATCTCTTCCTTGGTCTACCTCTATCTCTCCATCCATTCACATTCATACTTAACCCTAGCTCGGAATGTACTCTCATAAAATCTTATAGAAATTGTATGAGGACCAGAAGCGTCACTGCTGCGTGGTTCGGAATCGTACCTTGAGCGTTGTTGGGCCTCGGAAGAGATGGCGTCATGACCTGTACCACCGTGATTGTTGGGAACACTCAAAAGATCGGGAGATGTGGAAACAAAATAGAGAGGCCATTGCCCAGCAGTGAGACAGTACAAGCTAAAAATAAAAAGTTGTACCCGTATACGATTTATCGCTTCGAAATATCCTTTTTTCGAGCCCTCCGGTAGAGTAAGCTTTGTCAAGTCTTTACCCAACCGAAGTCCGAAGGGAAGGGAAAATAAAGTTATACTTAACACATTGAGACCCTTCCATTCCTCAGAGAGGTCGTAAAACATTCGGACCCAGTTTGTACTTGTTCGATGTTATTGTTGGCAGGAATGCGATTCGTGTTCTTTTTGTTAACGTCATAATATAAAATCTAATATGACGACTATTTAAAGATTTTTTTTTTTACTATAAAATAATTCATATTCTAAAATGTATTTGTTGTTAAAAATATATAACATAGCTTTTGTAATGTCTTCTTTTTGCCCTAACAGGGTCCATACAAATCAGGCATCAAGCTAGCTAAAGCATATGGTTCAAAGTTGACAGGGATTTGGTAGCTTGATGTGCTAGCATCTGTACAATTGACTTAGCTTAAAGCGACTTTAACACCTATAGTAAAATGATTGTGGAATGCAAATTAATATAATATGAATATGAATTTCTTCTCCCAAAGCAAAGATCCTTCAATCTGAACAAATTATAAAAAAAACACGTACCAATTATGTTCTAGAATTTTCTTGCAAATTTTCTTCGATTACCTTAATGCTAACACGAGAATTATGCTCACTTAAACAAGACGCCCACAGTTGTTTGCCAATAATTACTATATTAGAGTACCCTGTAATCCATTTCGCCTATTCAAACCGTTTTGAGCGCCCCTAAATCAATTATAAGGCCGCAATTGTTCCCAACACCGTATTGATTGATTCCTGTGGCGAGGGTGGGAGTAATATGATATCTATTGAAAATCTTGCTCTCAGTAATCGAGGGCTCGTCCTGATGGCCTAGTGGTAAAAGAGCCAACCTATCAAGTAAAAGGGCGTGGGTTCGATTCCAGGTCGGACAAGTACCAATGCAACTTTTCTAAGTTTGTATGTACTTTCTAAGTATATCTTGGACACCAATGACTGTGTTTCGGATGGCACGTTAAACTGTAGGTCCCGGCTGTCATTGAACATCCGTGGCAGTCGTTACGCGTAGTCAGAAGCCAGTAAGTCTGATGTCAGTCTAACCAAGGGGTATTGGGTTGCCCGGGTAACTAGGTTGAGGAGGCCAGATAGGCAGTCGCTCCTTGTAAAACACTGGTACTCAGCGGAATCCGGTTAGACTGGAAGCCGACCCCAACATAGTTGGGAAAAGGCTCGGGAGATGATGAGTAATCGAGGGGTCATATCGACTGTCAATCATGCTTTTGATCTTACCATACAGTGAATACTCGTATACTGCTGAGGTTTAGAGGCCGGTAGATGTTAATGTTCTAAAAACATAGGTTGGGGTTTCGTGGAATTGAGAGTATTTGAATATGTATTAATAGAATCTGGGCCGATTCTCAGTTGGAGAGATAGAACTTATCTGATGAATCATTGATGTACAGGTATTGTGTCATATACATATTTATCGAAAAATAAATGCTTAATACAATGAAAATACTAGTTTCTGCTAGCGGTTTTACCTGCGACCCGCAGGATTTACTCCGCGCACCTACACAGAACTAAGCCTTTCTCGATAAATGGGCTATCTAACACTGAAAGACTTTTGCAAATCCGTCCAGTATTTCCCGAGATTAGCGCGTTCAAGCATACTAACAAACTCTCCTGCTTCATAATCTTAGTACAGATTATAAGAAAAATGTAACATCCTTTGTATTTCCCATAAAAACCATAGCCGGTAATAAAACTTAACAGCTTGAACTTGCTAAGGAAAAAGAAATAAAATCAAGTGGCCCACAAGGTCAACTGGACCTTCCATTATTATGAGACAACTCGAGCAAGTTGGCAGCGACGTGACTTTCAAAACAGGGGTATAAAACATTGGGACGGAAAATTGCGGTCATTTAGTTACGCTGTGGAGATTTTTTTCCGTGACGAAAAGGGGTCATGAACATTTTTAGGATGTGACTATTATGCTTTTTATTTTTTTATCGTCTTCATCATATCAGCATTTTGCCGTCTGCTGCTAAATGAAGGCTTTCCCTATTATAACCGTCTTGGTCTTTAGCAGTCCTCATCCTTTTAGTGTCTGCAACCTTCTTCAAATCTTTGGTCCACCTAATTCTGTCATAAAACGTTACTGCACTCCATCGAACGTTCGCCCTTCTTAAGACATGACCGGCCCACTTCCACTTCAGCTTACTAATTCTTTTAGCAATATTGATGACTAATATACCTATTTATTATTTGTATTCGTATACAAGACTAGAACCACATAATTATAATAAAATTATGAAGTATTTATCATCCCACAAAAAAAACTAAATATGTATAGCAGCTTATGGATTTGGTTTAAAATGATGTAACAATATTGTTACATACACATACATACATTTACAGAAGAGAACAGTTACTTTAAGATAATTGTTCACAGTAGTTTCAATACAATTTAGCCATTTTAATGCATAAACGACACAGCAAATATACCAGTCTTTGTCTCAATTACTAAAAAAGGCCATATTTACTTTCGTTGGAACATTCAACACAGACAGAAATACATATCTACATATGTATATTGCACTTACAACTTGAACAAGATCAGCGCAGCGCTCAATGCTTCATGTATTTCTAAAGCGAGCTGAAGTTTTCTTTATATTTTATCAAACTGTTTCTCTTAGTCTATTGCTAGTTCAAAATGTGTATGTATCAATGTACGAGTATTTCTTTTTAATATTCGAAGCGAGTTGAACTATGTAGTTTTTGTAAATTATGTCGTCTAAAATTACAAATCCTCAAATAAAGTTACTCTGTCTGTATGTCTGTCTGTCACGCTTTCACGCCACTACAAAAACGATTTAAATAACATTTGGTAGACATACGGCCAGTTTCACCAGTCACGAATAAGATCCAAATCTGGCATGCCATTATCTGACAGATAATTTATATTTTTGACTTTGTCTGGTAGATAGTGGCTATCCGTAACCCGTGAAACTGGCCCATAGTCTAGAGGCTGAGGAGATGGGCTTACTTTTTATCCGGGTGCGGAAAATAGTTCTCTCTGGCGGCGGGTGGAACATTGGAAAAAACTAGCTTAAGGAAAAGTTAACTTATAAAAAAATTACACATATTCGTTGTGTGTAATTTTTTTATAAGTTGTTAATTAAAAACTGTGTATTCACTCTTAATTTTTTCTTTACTAAAATATTTTTGTAAGTTATATAAAAAAAAAATACAAAAGGTTTTGTGTTATTTCTTTTTTAGAAGGTAATTTTTTTTATTGTTGACAACTTATAAACCGCGTATTTACTCCTATTTTTTTCTTTACTAAATATTTTTGTCAGTTTGAGTAACTCTCCCAGTTTCATTGTCCCCGAGTGTAAAGACTGCCAATACCGGGATTAACTTTATACACATAGTTACGTATACTTTTGTTTCATTGCCAGATTCGCCGTCAGGCCGGCGCCGGCCGTCGCATGGACGTCAGGCTATTAAAACGAATAATGAGAAGACATGTAACTGCAGAAAGAATAAGCAGTGCCTTTGAACTTGATTATTCTATATTACTTCTTGTCCCATCAATATAATATGTAAATTATAAATATTATTATATTGTTTTGATTTAGTTTGTGAAATATGTAAATATATATATTTATATTTGTTAATGAAATAAAATGATATCCCAGTAAATAATCTTTAACTTCTTTAAGCTGTGCCCAACCGGGTCCATATTGTTTCTTAATTAAAATGTACCACCTTTATAACATATGGAATGCTAATAAAGAATTGAGTATTGAGTAAATAATATCATCAGGCTTTTTACCGTCCCACTGCTGGACACAGGCCTCCTCTCACACTGAGAAGGATTTGAACGTTAATCAAATAATAAAAAATAGTAAATATTACAAGTGCTTAAAATATATAATATTTAAAAGCTATCATGTTATCAAAGAAACCGTATTTTTTCGGATTTTCCTAGTCTGAGTGCCCTGTTGTCGTAGTTTTGCGTAAGGTGAGCTTGCGTTTTTATTCTTGTAGATTAGAGAATATTAGCGTGCCAAGTCATTTAGTTCTAATATGGCTTTGAAAGCCGACGAGTTAAAGAGCGCGATGGATGATTTTATCAATATAATCTTAAAATCAGTGACTTGATTATCTAAAGTAAATATCAGTCACATAAATAAATAATAATCTGAAATTATTTTTTAATTTCTCATTTTGCATATATATGAGTTTGAGTATTTTTATCGAGTAGGTTTCTCACAATTTTGAAATAATATACTCGACACTTTTTAAAACCATGTCATTGTTGCTAAGCCCAGGATCAATCCCCGTCTTCTTTTATTAGAAATTCTTAATTAGAAATGCTGGTTTTATTGCAAGACTACGATTAAGCTTATTTTCTTTTATGGAAAACATCCAGTGTCAGGTTTTCTCACCATCAATCAAAAAACCGAATTCTACAACACTGAAAAGTAAAAAAAACTTTCAAGTACATCGCTCTAGAAGTCGGTGTCAAGAAGTTGCATCTGTATTTATTTAGACACCGACTTCTAGAGCGATGTACTCAAAAGTTTTCTTTTACTTTTCAGTGTTTTAGAAGTCGGTCTTATTCTTGTTTTAAATTAAAAAATGTTCAGAAAGACTAAATGATATTCGTTAACATTGTATAATTTATATCATAACACTATACTGGCAGTGAGCGACACGTTTCGCCATCGCACGACAGGTGCGTATAAATGGCAGAGCTCAAACGTAATGTTTAATCATGTGTGGCATACATGTCACTGTTTTTCCTGTTGAAATATCGGGATATATTTAATGTTTGGTCTTTATTTGGTGCGGTACTTGCAAATAAGTACTATACTTATATAAAAAGTACTTGAAGTACCGTTTAGAATACAGAATATAGTTTGAAATTAAAGTCGGTATATTCTTTCTTTTTAGTCAAAATACGTCTGCTTCTATTAAAAATAAAAGTTTGACAAGGAGTGGTAATACAAACATTTGAGAGTAAAGACAAACCGCAGACTCATATTAATAATAGTTTTAGTGTTGCTTTATTATGAGTAAACAATATAAAATAGACCGAATCTCCTTCTTTTTCTGAAGTTGGTTAAAAATGTATGTACAGATGCCAGCACATCAAGCTAACCGAAACTTTGAACCACATGCTTCAGCGATAAAGTTGAAAATCGATTAAGGAAATTTAACAGATTGTAGTAGCTTAGTTTGTGTTTGAAAGACAAAATTAACAAATTGTAGTTTAGGAAAATCCATGGCAATAATTTATAGTGCTGCAAACCTATTTAAAAAAAAAACCGGCCAAATGCGAGTCGGACTCGCGCACGAAGGATTCCGTACCATTGTTTATAAAACGGACAAAAAATCATGCCTGTTTAATGGGAGCCCCCCTCAAATATTAATTTAATTTTAATAAAATTACTTATTTTTAAAGTAAGAGTCGTGGTGGCCTAGTGGTTAAAGAGCCAACCTCTCAAGTGTGAGGGCGTGGGTTCGATTCCAGGTCGGGCAAGTACCAATGCAACTTTTCTAAGTTTGTATGTACTTTCTAAGTATATCTTGGACACCAATGACTGTGTTTCGGATGGCACGTTAAACTGTAGGTCCCGGCTGTCATTGAACATCCTTGGCAGTCGTTACGGGTAGTCAGAAGCCAGTAAGTCTGACGGCAGTCTAACCAAGGGGTATTGGGTTGCCCAGGTAACTGGGTTGAGGAGGTCAGATAGGCAGTCGCTCCTTGTAAAACACTGGTACCCAGCCGAAACCGGTTAGACTGGAAGGCGACCCCAACATAGTTGGGAAAAGGCTCGGGAGATGATGACTTATTTTTAAAGTAAGTTCCATATTCTGTGAATATTTCAAGCATCTACCTGTTGCCGTTATCGATATCGAGCAAAAATGAACAAAAAAATCATTTGTTGTATGGGAGCCCCCCAAAATATTTATTTTATTCTAGTTTTCAGTGTTTTTTGTTATAGCGACAACAGAAATACATCATCTGTGAAAATTTCAACTCTCTAACTATCACAGTTCATGAGATACAGCCTGGTGACAGACGGACGGACGGACAGAGGAGCGAAAACAATAGGGTTCCGTTTTACCCTTTGGGTACGGAACCCTAAAAACGTAGGAAATATATCTCATCAATAAAACTGATTTTCTAGTATTGGCAACAAGAATACTGAGTTTACTTCACCAGCATTTATTGGTTAAATAAAATGAAAGTGTCAATGTCGGTTTTCAAGTCACACTGACAGGCACCGAAACCAACCCCCAAATATTTTGTGTTACGTTCACATTTCAACGGGAGCTGACTGCTGACTCTGGTATTGGCAAACGCAATATATGTCTTAAGTGACAGCTAAGCAATAGATGTAAGTGATTTTATTTAGAGGTGAAGAATACTGTCGATTTAGTTTCTTGTCCTTTCTATATAGAAAACTTTTTTTTCGTGAGAAATCGTCAAATTATATCCCGCGTAGCAAAAGTCGTGGTGGCCTAGTGGAAAAAGTCGTGGTGGCCTAGTGGTTAAAGCACCAGCCTTTCGAGTATGAGGGTGCGGGTTCGATTCCAGGCCAGGCAAGTACCAATGTAACTTTTCTAAGTTATACATACTTTCTAAGTTTATCTTGGACACCAATGACTGAGTAAAGGTGAAGGAAAACATCTCGAGGAAACCTGGACTATAAAGTCTGAAATCACCAACCCGCATTGAGCAAGCGTGGTGATTAACGCTCAATCCTTCTTCGTGGGAGAGGAGGCCTGTGCCCAGCAGTGGGACGATAAAAAAGGCTGTGATGATGATGATAATGATAAGGGGGTAGCTGGAGGGAGTTTCAAACTCTTACTGAATGAAACATACTATGTTGCTTCTGAAGGTCTTGGTGTACCAAGGCTTACAGGGCCGGTAACTCTTGCGAACAACCTGCAGCTGACTGTTCTACATAATTATAAGACTCATTTTGGTACGTAATATTTTTTGTGTTCTATAAAAGGCATCGCGCATCGAGCTACTCGAAACTATCAAATCGCAATCAACTTTGAACCATGTGGTTCAGGGATAAAGTTCAAAAGTCAAATTAAGGAAATTTTACAGATTGTAGCAGCTTGATATGGTGGCGACTGTATAACATTGGATTTTCTTAATGCAACTTAATAATTAAAGTGGTCTCAAGGAATAAGTAAAGTATAGAAAATAAAGCAAATAAAATCCAATATAATATTTATTGTACGTTCGAAAGCCGTCATCTCGCCTTTAGTTTGAGTGAACTAACATGTACAGTTTTACACCCCGCTGTTCACCCTTGGAAATATAACCCTTGGAACCATATATACATAAATATTTGAAGACCGGACTTCAGAGAGCATATAATAATTCTAGGAGACCCGGCTACGCATTGCTAAAAGTAATGATAAAAAAAATAACAAAAAAGTTTCTTCGGGAAAGTTGTTTGTAATCATGAGTACAATCATATGTTTAAAAATCAGTCACTAATTACCAGTCACCCTATATAATTCTCCGCAACGAATTGATTTCTCCTCGAACCCAATGCCTAAGTAATTTCCTACCTTTTCAAGGTCACCTCACAATCGCCCAAAACAGACGCTCGTATTTACTTTTAAAAGCCTCAAACCTTTGTTCCACTAATCCAACAATTATTCAGTTGGTTTCACATCAATTGCGCGAATCTTGTCAGTCACACCCTTGTCCGAACATGTCCGGATATCCAGCGTATTTCATTCGACCTGTCAATTCTGTCCCTTTTAATTTTCTGAATCTTGGTCCGATCAAATAATAGTGGACGAAAATATTTCCTTTTTTTCATCTGTGTGATTGGGGAAAGTAAGGTTGACAGCTGGTTCTTACCAACAGGAAAAAAGGGAGATCAAATATTTTATATTGGTAATAAAGACGGGTATAAGAAGTTTTGTTGTATGGAGTGGCTTCTGAGACATTCATCTGCCTAGCCTTTTCCCAAGCTACGTTGGGGTCGACTACCAGTCTACTTGGATGCAGCTGAGAACCACAAGGAGTGACCGCCTGTCTGACCTTTTCAGCTCAATAACCTGTTGTCATAATATTTTTCTGCTTCTGACAACCAAAGATTTACAAACGTCAGCTGGAATCTATTGTGCCTTCCGAAACACGTAAGAACTCTTCATGCTAAAATAGTCATTCATCCACGGACCAACCGCACCAAGGGTTGCTTAACCTTATGATCAGTCGACGCGTACGACTGTTACTTAGTCTCGAGCTTCTCAGCTTCTGAAACGTTTGAGATCTCTCTACGATGCCCAAATCCAACTGTATCTCCACCTCTCCATCAGTGTTTCTTAAATCAAAAGATGTCTTTTATCAGAATTCTTGACTTATTTATTTATTTATTTAATAGTTTATGTACCCAGTTAATAAGACAAGAAGTAAAATAGAACAATCAAATACCAAGGCACAGCTTATTTCTTAAAAAATCTCTTCCAGAAGGCCCGCTATGGGAGAGAAATTATTATCTTCTTCTAATTTACTATGTGTAACCTACTTCAAGTAGTGTCAGTTGGTCGTAACTGTTTCAACTATGCATGACAGATGGAAAATTAATTTTTCATGAAAGCATTCTCAACAGTAGCCAAGCTTGATTATACTCCTGTTATATATACCACCTCTTACCCAACTGTACACCAAAATAGGTGTGAAAATCTTTATTACATTATTCAAAACCTCATAAGTACGCAAACGCCGAGAACTCACACTAATAAGGTCGTATGTTCTTTCAAAAATAATCCCGTTAGCATTTTAGCGCAGAAAATAATCCTCATTATGTTTCGAGGACCGTACTACGGTATGTGGAGTCACGTTTATAATACTTGGTATATGCATATGCATAACATGAGCATACCTGGTACCTGGGCTTGTTTTCTTAAGGAAGATGTTAGATATAATTAAGTACAATGTAATGTGTATGTTTTTCGGCAGCGTTTTGGTTTATGATAAATTAGGTAGAGGTATGCTAAAATGCATATTGAAGGTTTATTTTAAAGAAAAAAAAAACAGAAATACTTCTCGATCTGTAAATGGAGGAAGGAGGATCATTATTATATTATAAGACAATAGCATCTTAGAAGAAGTTGGTAGGTACTCTTATTACCTACCAAAAAAAAATATAGTCCTAATTTGAAAGCCCAAATACAAGCTATTTAAAACATAAATAATTCAAGTCAAACAGTTGCAAATTATAATGCAGAATACTTTCGTTTAAAAAAACAACAAACAAACATTAACCAACCTCCAAAAAAAATCACAAAGTTCCAGCTAAAAAGAGTCAGTAAAAATATCTCAAAGTTCCAGCAAAAAATTAAAATGAGACAGGAAAAATATCTCTCTGTTGAAAGAAATTAGCGTCACAAACTAGCAGTTTCATTACATAACAGAGAGTTAGCATAATTTCCTAAAACAAACGCGAAAAAAGCCACATCCATCACCAACAAAACAGAGGAAAAACTACGATTTTTTCCGCACATTTTCACATCAATTACGCTTCACCTAAATCCCACTGTTACACAGTATATGTATATATATACAGTATACCAACTCCCGCCTGCGGTTTCAACAGCTTCCCGTACCCTGATAAGTATAAAAATGTATCCTATAATCTCCTTCCTAGTTCTAAGCCATCCTCCTAACCAATTTTTTGATATTTTTTTCTGCATTAATGGTAACACAATTTTTGAGTTAGGTACCAAAGATTATTGCAAGTAAGTGCCGAAAAAAATATTTTTAGATCCCAGCGTAAAAAGAAGTTGTCAGTATCACCGCTTTGTGAGTCTTTCTGTGGCAGCGTAGCTCGTAAAAGATGAATTGTTTTGGATGCAGTTTTTTTTGGTTGAAAGCTGAGTTTTCAGTGCTGGTTATTTATACATGTTTCATTAAAATAGATTTTGCCGATTGATTTTTTTTTAGGCATTAAATGTTTTGTTGTCTAAGGCCCATATAGTAAAGGGAAATAGACAATCCATTACAAAAGCCTGAAATTTTAAAGTGAAAAATTCATAACAAATATAAAAAACAGCGCAAAAAGTAAGGAATAATACTAGTAGAAGCTACACTTTCACGACGGGGTACCGCTTCAGTCTTCATCAACCAAAGTACAGACGCCAGCACATCAAGCTATACTACAATCTGTCAAACTTCCTTAATAGATTTGCAACTTTATCCCTGAAGCATATGGTTCAAAGTTGATTGGGAAACTTTACAGTTTCGGTTAGCTTGATGGACTTTAAATGTATCCCGACCTGATAGTGCCTCGTATTTCTTTTTTCGTAGCGATTTCTACATCTCTTACCACACTATTCAAGTATCGAGTGATATATAGAGTGACTTCATCCGTCCATTCCGCTAAAACATCGGCCCTAATGCAAGTCAAGTGCGATCATTTACACGGAAAAATGTTTAATCATTGTATGTAGTTCTACCCTACTCTAATAAATGGACGAGCGTGTTTTGTTATACGCTTCGCCATTTGAGGGTAAGGACCACTTTGAGAACTCATAGCGTGGGTAGATGTTAGTATAATATTGTGGAAACCGTATCTTCTATTTGACGATTAAGGACCAGTTTCACAGGTTACGGATAGCCACTATCTACCAGATAGATTCAAAATTAGAACAAAATTTGTATGAGAAATTATCTGCCAGATAAACTATCTGGAACTTATCAGCAACCGGTGATACTGGCCCTAAGCCTTCCGAATACAGAAATTGAGACCAATTAAAACTTCTTCATTAACCTTTTGACCGTCACGTCAAAAAAAAGAAAGACGTGCCCTCAGCGCCAAGCTAAGAATTCATCCATTAATACCTACAATATAGTACTGAGTTCGGAATTACATCGATTGATATCGATTAGGAAGAGTTCTATTATGCCAAAATACCTTCCAATCATCGGTTACATTACACACGTTTCGCTCAGACATATAAAAAGTAGCTATCTAAAACAGAAAGGAAAAAAATCTCATGTCTGAACACTAGTAGCCCCTTACACTGTAGCGGTCAAAAGAAGAAACCATCTCTCCAGGTTATAATATTAGATATTGGCAATTTCAATCCAAAACTTACAAAGAAAACGTGTTTCTATTTGCTATACCCATCCCTTATTCTGCACGTAACTGTAAATACATGTGGACTATTCCAGCAAACATTCTGAAAGTTTGTTTAAGTGGACCCATTCAACCATTCGTTCAAAAGAAAATCACGTACCTCCTTTTTCCTTTCTTTAAGTACTTTTAAGTTTTTCCAGTCTTTTTAATACATGAACTAGATTTCAAACTCGTTTGGAATCTTTTCAATCAAAATAAATGAGCATCTGGATTGAACACGTCTTTTGAAATTCGAATTATAAAAAGCTGGGCCTAATTGATCAAATTCTTGCATTGAATTGAACTTATTGACCAAATTTACTTTTAAAAAGGCAGAAATTCTTTTTTTAAATACCAAATAAAAAATATGGTGAATTGATTCTATAAGATTATTTAATATTTTCTCTATTGACTCTCATTAACTATTCAAAACTCCCTTAAATAAGTGAAAAACGGTTCAGGATACAAGTTTGTTTTGCATAATCTAATTTAGGGTATATTAAGGGACGGTTCTATTTAAGCTAAGTTTTCAGGCCTGTATTGAAGTAGGTAACGCGTTTTCTAATAAATAACCATTTTGCTGAATCGCCTGCTTGCTATGAATAGGTTGTTCAATATGAATGAATATATATATTTTATTTATAAGAATGAATTATACATATGTCTACCTAGACTTTTCCCAAGCTATGTTGAGGTCGGTTTCCAGTTTAACCAGATTTATCTGAGTACCAGTGTTTTACACGGAGCGAACTATCTGACCTGAGCAAACCATTCACGTGCAGGCTTAGCATGGCAACCGTAGAAACAAGTTTTGTTTACCGGAGATTGGATATAATGACAGAAAAGTGACAGATAGACGTAAGATTTCTTTTATCGTTTTTTGAAGTAATTATTATTTTCTATGATTGACATAAGGCTACAAGTAATTATGTATATGCGAGTTGACAGGTCGCATTTTACAGAAAGAGCTTTGTCTTTTCTTGACAGAATAGATATAAAATCGCCATGCTAAGCCTGCAGGTCAACTCGATGTCGATACTACTTGGTAAAAGTGGTTGTCAGACTTTTCGACTTCTGACTACTTGTAACAAGTGCCACGATGCGCACCTGTCTTTCGAGGTATGGAGAAACTTCGTCGTCATAACAAGATGGTCACCCATGACATCGCACAAACAGACTTATCGCGCGATGTGTTGCTTAATTTTATAAAAAAGTAAATAAACAATGATGTAATATTTTTCAAAAAAAAATACATCACAAACAGATATTTTTATCGGCACTATAAAATTGCCATTTCCGAAGACAAAAATATTTTTTTTTAAATAAAATACCTTTTTATGCGAACCCCTAAAAACCTAAACCGAGGATCTTTCAAAATGGGTCGCGAGCTTATGTCATAAGACCTGATGTTCGGCCATTTTCAACTAGGGGTCGCTGAGTCCGACATTAGCCAAGAGGTAACTCTAAGAAAAATGTTTGCGAATGTAATTAATTAGGTTAAACAGACGTGGGGCGTTTAAATAAGGTCGCGTTCTGACGTTAGACTAATGAAAACGAGTTACGGTGACCTTTTTAGCAATGGGATTAATTTTGTTCTTTTAATTTTGGAGTCCTGATTGCTTGAGGTTATTGACCTTTTATGTAATAAGATTTTTTTCCATGGCCCGCGCTTACTTTTGAATCAGGTATACTGTTTATTTGAATTGGAGTTTCTGATGGGCAAAGTAAGTAAGTAAGTAATTTGAAACTTTTTTTAGTCACATCTTTATTATTAATATTATTTAGGTCAATAATTTAACATTGACTATAAAAATACAGATTTGGAACTAAAGTCACAGAATGCCGAAACGTTACCAAAACGCTGTAAGTAATGGTCAATCAAAATCTTAATTTTAATTAATAATAGACGAACAGAGAGTGCACCCGTGTCTGCGCAAATGCTTGTGCACTATATATAGTATGTCCTGCGCAGCAAGCTGATCTCCTTAGAAAGAACGGCCACCGTGGCCATTATTAAGAAAAACACGATTAAGAAAATCTTTACCAATTCCTCAGTGAAAACAATTCCTCAGTGACTCACAATTTCAAGGCCAAAGATTTCAAGTCAACATCTAAAAGCAACAGGACCTCTTTAGAAGGGTCCAAAGTAAATTTCCCTGTTCTAATGAAATAAGAAACGGTAAAGGAAAATGGTATCAAATATTAATGCTAGAGGGAAAGAGACAAAATACCATATTGTGAGTAAGGAGGTTGGAAGGCTGTTGCTATCGGCAACCACAATCTAAACGAGATCTGGGCTGCAAGTAAATAGCCTATTTATGTGGGATATACCTTTTGAGGGTTTGTTAGAGGTGATAAGGGATTATCTTAGATGTGGTCATATGTGGTGCTAGACAGTGATAATGGCGCTCTAAAATAACAATCTTCAAAGTTTGCCGATGGAACGATAATTGGGAGAAAGATCTGGTACGAAATTTTTGTGAGTGGGCAAATTTTATGGGCGTCCAAAATCTGAACATTACTTTTTAAGACAGTCTTTGTTTTATAACTTAGTTATACATTATTGCGTAGCACATCTAGACAAACCCCACATCAATATAAAATTTATAAAATCAATAAAAGATTTTATCATCATAAATCAATATTACATTCACCAAAATTTCAATATTAATTTTTTTATATAGGGCATTGGATTTTTCGACTTATTCAGCTTGAAAGAAGCCATGGAAGCCGTTCTCTTTTTATAGAGATCAGCTAGCTGCGCAGTGCGCAGGACATATTACAGTACACAAGCATTTGCCCTTCCACATATTTTGCATTGCAACATAGTTAACGACTCGGGCCTTTTTGTTCAAACATATTTAATATACCAAGTAAAAGTTATAACTTTTACATTAAAATAATAACTAAGCAGTACCTTTGTACCTGATTGCTCTATTTTCTTCCTGTCTCATCAACTGTGTAGATAAACTGCTAATTAAATAAATAATAATACATAGTTCCCATGACAACCGAGATAAAAACTGCTAACAAAACATATAAGAGGAATCGAAAGTCAAATGACGTTTGAACGTAAATCTACTTGTTCTACAAGAATCAGCTACAATCATTGATAAACGATATAATAAAGCGCTTTGAGTGCTCCAAGTTTGACCTAGAACAACCTCAACAACCTTGCAAGCAAATACACGATGCTGGAGGGTAGCCAAGTCGGCGATTACTCACATGTAACTAAATAAATGTATGTTGAACTGGTAAACTATATTTGTATGAGAAATTCAGGGAAATGCTTAATTTACTATTACCTTCTGTATCATTTCAAAGAGCTCGTGGCTAACAACAACCGCACAAGTCAATTGATGATAAAGTTAAGCAGTACTTGACGCGGTCAGTCCAAGGATGGGTGACCATCTTGTCATGACGAGTTCCTTCGTGTTACAGATGACACGTTAAATAAGTGGGTCCCGGCTGTCATTTGAATATCTTTGGCAGTCGTTATGGGTAGTCAAAAACTAGAAAGTCTGACAACCAGTCTTACCAAGGGGTATCGGGTTGCCCAGGTAATTGGACCGAGGAAGTCCAATAGGCAGTCGCTCCTTGTAAAATATTGGTACTCCGACCCCAACTTAGCTTAGGAAAGGCTAGGCAGATGATGGTAGACTATACTATTTTTAAGGGAGCCAATGAAACCCTTGCTTATCATGGTTGATTTTCGAAACAGTTGTGATTCAGTCTACAGTTTTTATGAAAGTTTATTAAATTGATTAAAATTAATTGTTTCATTATGTCATAAAATTTTATATTTCAACAATACTATAATTCTCAAAGATTTAAAGAAATCTGAACAATAACAGGCATACCAATTTTCCTTTTATAGGTAAGCCAGTAACCCTCAAAGCAATGGTTTACGTCTTTCTAATAAAACTTACGAGTATGTGCCCGTAACAGCGAAGGCTTAGGCACAGATGTGTTATCGTAAAGCCACAGTAAAACGCTGCTGACGGCATTAGATCTCAATCTATAAGGGGCATATCGTCTTATCGGGCACGTTTCCAAAACGGTTAAAATAAATCAACCCGGATTTTTGTGACTAAAAATCCCAATTACAAAATCGTTTCTATATTTTCATGTTTCTAGAACTGTCAGTAGAGTTTTCGGACAAGACTGATTGAAAATATTTTCCAGAAATATTTTTTTGGGATTTCGAGATCTTTACGCAAACATCCCAACAAAATTAGAGAAGGTTTTTTAAGTGTAATTTTATTAACAGCATTCTACAGTGTGAATTATAATATACTAGCGACCCGCCCCGGCTTCGCACGGATGCAATGCTGATACTAAAATTGTACATATAAACCTTCCTCTTGAATCACTCTATCTATTGAAAAAAACCGCATCAAAATCCGTTGCGTAGTTTCAAAGATTTAAGCATACAAAGGGACATAGGGACAGAGAAAGCGACTTTGTTTTATACTATGTAGTGATAGACTAGTTGTTCCCCGCGGTACCATCCGTCGCCCAAAGGAACTTCTCCCCCACACCCGGATAAAAAGTAGCCTATGTCATTTAGAGCCTGTTTCACCACCTACAAATAAGTTCCAGTTAGTTTATTTGGTAGATAACTTCATACAAATTGTGTTCCATTTTTTAATTAATTCGGTAAATAGTGGCTATACGGACATTGTGAAACAGGCCCTTAGCCTAGCAAATTCTATTTAATCGATGTATTAAAGCCCGACAGACAGAAATACAGAGTTACTTTCGTATTAAGTATTAGAAAGGATATTACATAGCCTAAATTACGCTGGATAAAATGCTCAACTTTATACGAATTTCTAACTCCCTCATCTTCTGAAACACAAAATATTATGCAGCTTTTATATTTACCATACTCTACAAAATAACTTTTTACCTCAAAACCGCGACAGAAATTCTTGTGGTAGAGCATTCTTCAGACCTTTTCAAGGATGAATACGTGTACCTCTTGAATTGTGAGAAGCCACCTTGTATGCATAGTTGGGTAAACTTACTCGGAAATTGTTTTTCCGTGTACTTAGGAAGGAGAAAATAATTGAAAACTTGTGTGTAGGTAGGCATGTGTTACGAACACGGTTTTGCATTATCCAAGGTACGTGCTATTTTGAAAGTTTCATGTCACGTTAAGTTTGGGGTCCCGGTTGTCATGGAAACATCTTTGGTCATCACGGCTAGGGTTTCCCAGGAGACTTGAGCAGGTGAGGTAGGCAATCGCTCCATGTAAAACACTGGTACTCAACTGCATTCAATTAGACTGGAAGACGACACCAACATAGTTGGCAAAAGGGTAGGCAGATGAACATTCTTTTAGATTCTTTTTTGTAGTAATTATAGTGAGTACAATCCTTAAATCTTAACTTTTCATATAATAAAGGAACGGGCATTGATATAAGCTTAGTCACGATAGATTGACGCCACTTTTAGAGAGTTCCACGTCGCGGGAAGGAGCAAACTTTTACATACATAACCTTAAAAAAGAGTGAATGGATTTCAAACAGAGATGGCAGAATCAATCTAGTTTTTAGATTCCTAATTATAAAATTCTCTCAGAAAGAAAATCAACCAATAAAATAGCAGTGGGCGTCTATCCACAATCTCGGAATACCTTCGTTTCAAAATGAAATAGAATGAAAGCAAATACCCCCTCTCAAAGCGACATCTGTCGCTACAAGGACAAACTAACAGAGTCAGGTTACAGAGTGCTTCTAGTGAAACCTTACCAAAGTCTTTGTTCTTTGCTCGTGGCACAAAAAAAAAGTATAAAAGTAGTCCTGTATTGGTACCTTTAAGTGGCAGAGGAATTCCTCTCAGAAAATACTTTGCTAAGAATATTGTTAACTTAGAATGAGATATTTTCATACAATTCAAGTCGACATTTACCTAAATATATATTTTTTAAATTTATATGTCAGGTTATATATAGAGTATTTCTATAACCTTTACCAAAATAAATGAATACAGACATTGTTATGTACCGTGGCGCAAAAATAGTCCTGTAAAAATGGCACTGGATTTTTATTATATTTAAAATAAGAATTCCTTTCAGATCTTTTTTTAGTTTCAAATTATTGTTTAAAATATTATTTGAAAAGTTTTATCGTAATAAAATATCAGCTCTATATGAACCTAATATTCTATTTTTATCATACTATAAATCATATTTTAAAGGATACGCGTGTTGGACGCACATATATAGGTTTGGATGATCGGTTTCCTAGTGCATTCCACGAATAGAGGAAATTCGTGAAATTCTAATTAAGCTGCGTGCGTATTGTATGCGTGTACCGGAACTGTCTAAAACATTTAGCATAGGTAGTGACGTTGACATTAGGATCTATACTTAACAGTTCGCGTTCATTTATTACTAGGTTCCGCGAGCGGTTTCAACCGCCTCCCGAGGAAACAACTTCGCGCACCCGGATAAAAACTTCGTCATCATCATCATCATTTTTATCGCCCCACTACAGGCCTCCTCTCACACAGAGTGGGATTGAGCGTTAAGCACCACGCTTGCTCAATGCGGGTTGGTGATTTCAGACTTTATAGTCCAAGTTTCCTCGAGATGTTTTCCTTCACCTTTAATCAGTCATTGGTGTCCAATATATACTTATAAAGTACTTATAACTTAGAAAAGTTGCATTGGTATCTGCCTGAACCTGGATTCGAACCCACACACTCATACTTGAGAGGCTTTAACCACTAGGCCACCACGACTTAGGATAAAAAGTTAATTTTATGTTATTCTGATGTATAAGCTATGTTACTGCTAAGTTTAATCAAAATCCATTTGTTAGTTTTTGCGTGAAAGACAAACATCCATCCATGCCTGCAAAACTTTCGTGTTTCTTATTAGAAAGATTACTCGTTACCAACTTTACAAACGGCTATCACATTTACGAAGACCTACCCATTTTTGTTGATTGATGATAATGTATTAATTTTAATAATTGTAGCACTTATTTTAAACTGCCATAATCTAAGTAATTCCCTCAGAAAGCGGGTGAAATCGCAGGCGAAAGCTAGTTTTAAATATTTCATAGGTAGGTACTATAAATAGAGAAAATAATTTGACTTTTATGAGGGCTTTCGTCAAAAATAGAATTTAATATGTCTCCTTTCGTATTTATTTGAACCTCGTTTGTGAAAATTTTAATATATTTAACATCTTGCTTACTTAGACTACAATTCTTATTTTGTA
The DNA here is from genome assembly GCA_958496145.1 of Heliothis peltigera. Classification (NCBI taxonomy): domain Eukaryota; kingdom Metazoa; phylum Arthropoda; class Insecta; order Lepidoptera; family Noctuidae; genus Heliothis; species Heliothis peltigera. Next base: position 7,432,695 of record OY292337.1, read on the forward strand.
TATAAATTAATTTTTAAGTAAGTACGACACGAAAGATTGCCATACGTATGTAAAGTACCCCTTGGTATGACTGCTTATCAGACTCTGGCTTCTGACTTCTCTAACAACTGAAAAAGATGTTCAAAAAACAGCTGGGGTCCACTAATTTAACGTTCCTTCCGAAACACGGAGGAACTCGTCATAGCAAGATGATCACCCATCCAGGGAGCGACCGAGTCAAGCTTTACGCCACAAGCTCTTCAAAATGTTATGATGACTTTATAGTACGAAGAGTTATGATAAACAAAATCACTAATCACCCATGCAATCTTTTTATTTTTAGATGCAATAAATCCCAAAGGAATATCAATAGAAAAATAAATGCATGACAAGTAACTTCATTACGATCAATCGCACTGTGATTGCAAGGTTGTCCTTTCTGTACAAACTAGTCTGTTTTTATAGTCTTTGCGGTTACGGGCATGTTCCATTAATTAGGAACTTGGATAGAAGAGATCGGTGCAACCTGAACATTAGGTAAGTTTCTAATTTACTTTATGCCACGATCTAGACAGCCAATGAAGCAATTGACTGACTTTGCGATCGTTTGTAGATTGTTTTTTTTTTTCGAGTTTTTTTTTTCCAGTAAATATTATTCCAAACTGTTTTTTTAGCTAGGCTACAAATAATATGAAAATTAAATGCGAGAACTATTAATAACTATTAAAATATTTTTTTTTTCCGACGGCCAAGAAGGGTAATGTTTTTCACGCTTATTTTATGTGTGTATGCATATACGGACGGCGGACCCTGGGCCCAAAATGTTGCAACCGGGATAACGCTCGGATGATAATGATGTATATAATATTCTCTTTTGTTTTTGATTAGTATTTCTTTTATTTTGAAATGTTCAAAAACCATATAAAAATAAAAAAGGTAACAAAACACAGTCTTCAAGATAGCGAAAGCTTAACGATTTCAGTGAGCGTCAGTGTATATGATTATCATTTCACTTACCAAATTGTGTAACCCTGCCAAGTTTAGTAGGTCACACACAAATGTGGTAGCTCCACTATGACGTACATAGTATTCCACTTTTCGTTGGAAATATGTAAATTTAGTCGCGTAATCTCGCTGAGAATATTTCGAATAATGGAATTTGGTAGCTTTTAAATAATAGTAAGTAGCTTTTTTATGGATGTGCATTTTTTGATATTTCATTGATTATATTATGATTGTTTATTTTATTATAAAAGTGTACAAATTCGATATTATTATTTTTTTTAATCCACACAATTGGTTTATCATTTTGACTATGTGGTGCGCACGGTCATGTCATGTCATAACTTTTTTTTTTTTTTTTATTAGCCTGTACTGTCCCACTGCTGGGCAAAGGCCTCCCCCATATCTTTCCACTTATCCCTATGGCTAGCTTTTTGTGGCCAGTCCTCGAGGAAACGGTCTAAATCGTCTCTCCAGCGCTTCCTCGGTCTTCCTCTCGATCGTCTGCTGTCATTTGGATTCCAATGGGTGGTAATGCTAGCCCACTTATCAGGGTGCATTCGACAGATGTGACCCGCCCAATCCCACTTCAACTTTGCAGACTTATTACACATCGACTATGCCCGTCTTAGACCGGATAAAGGTGTTGCGTACCCGATCACTGAGCCGAATGTTCAGCAAGCTGCGCTCCATGCTCTCATGTCATAACTATTCCGTGAAATCTTTAGTGATATGTCGCCGCGTCTTTGAACTTCACGGAGACTCAAACACAATCTAATAACGTCTCCTTCTGTATGACTTGAACTCTATTTCCTTTCGTATTTCTGAAATAAGTCTTACTGATTTAGGACAAGGTAATAACTCTGAATATAACCAAAAAGCCGTGTCTTGGAGGCTTAGTGGTTAAAACCAGCCTTTCAAGTACGAGGGTGCGAGTTCAATTCAAGGTGCAATCTTGAATATCTTAGATAAAAAATTACTGAGTTAAGATGAAGGAAAACATCTTGTGAAAGATCATAACGACTAATCTACTGCTACAACTAAAATTTAGATTTTATGAGTAAACGAACGATTACAAAGCGAAAATATAGGTAATGTACATATTTATAAAGGCGGCCATGATTAACATTTTTCCTTCTTTAAACAATTTCGCAACTAAAGGTTCTTATTGTTGATCTTCACTACCACCATTCAAATAATAACTACTATACAATATTCTTACATCAGTATTCATCTCAGGCTCAATAAAAATACGTACCTAGGCAAAAAGAAAACATAAATAAAAAAACCTATTCAAGAAAATGAGATGTGAACGAAACACATAATAGTATTTCATATTACAATGTTGCTGGATAAGCGAATGTATGGTTTACTATACCTAAAGTAAACTGCTGAATAGTTCTGTTATAGAATTACAACTTAGCCTAGACTAATCCAGCTGGAGTCTAGTGTCAGGTTTCTAGTAAGTCTGAGACGAAATCGGATTTAAAATCTCGAGATTTTCTTAGAAGAATGTAACACGCCTCTTTGTTGTGTTACGAGGAGCTCGTGGCTAAGTAACAACGTCTACTCGACGTCCGAATGTCATTGTAGGGATCCAGCAGAATACCAGCGTCAGGTATTCTACTTGACACATGCTGAGCTGGACTCCCATTCGGTGCAAACTAAAGACACACCGCAACGCGTCATTATAACTTTTAACCTTAAACCTTAATTTTATTTCTTCTCTTATTTTGTCAATATCTTTGTCTTTGTTTGGGCTGAACAAATGTTTTATCTATCTATTTACACGGGTCGATAGATGATACAGTGGTTGAGTCATCTTGTCATGACGATTTCCTCTGAGTTTCAAAACGCACGTTAACTTGGTGGGTCAACATATGGCAATCGTTATGGGTAGTCAGAAGCCAGAAAGTCTTACCAGGCGTTTCGGGGTATCCGGTTGCCCCGGATTGAGGAGGTCAGATGGCAGTCGCTCCTTGAAAACACTGGTACCTACGAAGCTGTAACAAATATTCCTCGCACAAGTATTATCTATGAAGTAAGAGTAACTTGGCACATGCAAGGAACCCACATTTTGACGTCACGGGGAATTGGCATCAGTGACGTCTTTACTAAGAATGCGATGGTCAACGATATGTGAAGTTGGTTTCGTATGAAAGGATATACGTAGCTATAGAATGAGAAATATTTTGTAGAAAAATTATGAGAAAATCTTTGATCAGAAACTACCAAGTAGAAAATTAGTTTTTGCTGCATATGTAGGCCCTTGTGTTTTTTTTTTTCTACAAAATGGTATATCTTACAAATAAAGTAGGTCGTCTATTTTATATTTCTTTAACATCAAAGCGTGGCTCCTGGTGTTCAATTGGCAATTCTATTGCTGAAGTGTATAGTCCAAAGTTAATTGGTAATATTTGACAGTAGCTTGATGTGCTGGCGTCTGTACTTAATTTTTTACATGGAGTACGATATAGGCTTAATGTTTTTTTTTGTGTTTAACCTATATTCTTGACGCTTAAATAGCCTACAATTCTCTAAAACAATCATTGATCGTCGCTTCGTCTATTCTTACCCGCTGTACATTCTTTGCTTATTCAAACATCCAGAAAATAAGCCAAGAATGCTTTTACGCAAGCGTTCCCCGTAACCATGTTCCATTAAACTATCTCAGGAAAAATCACCTACCAATATCCCATTACATTCCCCAATAGGTGCCATTGCTGTTCCCCTAAAGGTCACATTTCGCTGGAGAGATTTGATAAAATATCGAACCTTTCAATTTATATTTCCCATCTATCGAAGACGAAGTTCGCAAACGGGCATCGTTTGGAAGAAACGGATATTTTCAGTGAACGGCATTTTTTTCCTTTGGAATTCTATGGCCTAGACTCCACCAAAGCAAAGCGGTGAAAAGCGGAGGAATATTTAAACAACTAATAGAATTTCTTCTGTAAGGGCCTGTTTCACTTCTGCCTGGGCTGTGGGTTGTTCACAAGAGTTACCGTGGCCCTGGCACACAGGGACCTCCCGAAGAAACATAGTGGATTTTAGTCAGTAAGAGTCTCTTCTCCCTCCAGCTGCACCCTCAGAGGGAGGGGTCATTTGATGATTTCCATGAAAAGGGCCTGTTCAGTATATTTCTTAGATAACTTCATAAAAAATCTGTTCTATTTTTGAAGTTATTCGGTAGATAGTGGCTATTCGGACACTGGAACTGGACCTAACAGATATGGAGTGACTGGCTGAGTAGGTGGAGACAATTAAAGAGAGAGATAAAGAAATTCTATTGCTTCCGCTACGCTTTAGTGAAATCTAGGCCTGACGAGGATCGATGAAGGAATGTTAATGTCTTACGAATGCTATGACGTTTAAAAGGCACTTTTATTCCATAAAAGATATCCAAGAATTTGTACTTGATAAAGGAAGCGTCTAGAGTGTTATCATCATTATCAGCCTTTTTATCGTCCCACTGCTGGGCAAAGGCCTCCTTTCACACAGGGAAGGATTGCGCGTTAATCACCACGCTTGATAGTCCAGGTTTCCTCGAGATGTTTTCCTTCACTTTTAATCAGTCATTGATGTCCAAAATATACTTAGAAAGTACATATAACTTACAAAATTATGTTGGTACTGGCCTGACCTGGAATCGAACCCGCGTACTCATACTTAAGAGGCTGATGCTTTAACCGCTAGGCCACATATGAACCAAAAAATTATTTCACTTAAATAAATCTGAAGATTAATTTTCTCAAGATTATCTGTTTTCTTTTGTTTTAGAATGAATTAGTGTGAAGTTAGCTTTGTTGATGGATATGTACTTTCATATAATAGATAAACAATAGCATGACCTACAAACACTTCAGAAAAACTGACGTTTTTATTATTTGGCTATTATGGAAGGCTCACAAAACAAAAGACCTTATATTTCAAGCCTTATCCAGACAATTTATCTCAATGAAAAGCATAATCAGTCTATATGTTGCTTCTGTCTTAAAAGAAGACGAAAAGGTTTAGTTTTTTGGCTGTGAGAGTAAATAGGCCATAGTCGAAAACACGTTCCTTAGGCTAGCTCGACGGACATCACATTTTTTTGGGTTTCACGACTTGCCTAGTTTTCTTCGCGATATTTTTCTTTCACTTTCTTGAGTGGTAGAATACGTCTTTTATATAGGCAGACAGGAGACGAAACGAAAATTAATAGTAGCTAGTGTAATACTTAGGGTCTGTTTCACCACCTACGAATAAGTTTTAGTTCGTTTGGTAGATAATTTCATACAATTCTGTCCCATTGTGAAACTGGGCCTTAGTATAGGTTCAGGAATATAGTCTTTGTAAGGGGTGTCATGGTCATTCAAAATAAAATATGATTTACATGAACTTTAAAAAAAATAACTAAACAGCAAATAATAAACTTAAATAATATAGTAATGCTGTTCATCATCAACATTACGAGTAGGTATACTAAAGTACAGACGCCAGCACATCAAGTTACTACAATCTGTCAAATTTCCTTAATAGATTTCAACTTTATCGCTGAAGCATATAGTTCAAAATCAATTCTGAAAATTTGTCAGTTGTTTGTCATTTGTCAGTAGCTTGATGTGCGGGCTATACCTATCGATTACCGAAAATCAGACAGCAAATATGGAATTTGTATAGAAGGTATTATCTAATAAGTAAATATCATACATCATCTACAAATGTCTGTTGATAAGTACTGAATAGACGAATTATAACCAAACCCCTTCAACCGTAAGCTTGCAGATATCTTAAACTAAACACTTATAGTTGCCACCCCATAACAGATCATCCATTAAGATACACGCGTGACGTCACAGTCGCCTGAACTCAGTCGGCATAATTCTGTACGTATCATTTGTAGGAAGCCATTAGGACTGGGAACGTGGATTTCGCTTTATGCAGCACTCCGCAATTTTAATACAGCGCTTTTTAGATAGCTTTTACTAAGAATTGATGTATATTTAAGTGAGTGCTTACTTTATGACGTTTATTATTCCTTATGCCGTATGTGTTTTTATTTACAGTTAAAAAATGACTTATGACTACATATTTACAAATTTTATTTTTATTAAAAAGTAAAAGATACCATGAGCCAAGTAAACAAGAAAAAAGAAACTAAATGGTCTCCGAAAATTCATTCCCATCGCTGTCTACAGGGAGCATGCTCAAGAGACTGGGAGCATTGCCATACTGACTACTTATACTTATTTATGTATTCAAACGATTTAACGTAAGAAGATGTAGTAATTTTCGCCAGATTTTACATCACCTAGTCAGATTTTAGGTCCTAGACATAGCGAGAATCTGCTATTAGCAAACAGCTAATCTCACTGTATGATAAACACTATTACTAAAGACCATAGCTCACAAAATGTAACCACGTTTAGATTTTTTCATGCTAAGCTAGCAGCTAACAGCCTTAAGATAAAGTCCACACTTACTGAAAAATCATTCGCTTCAGTGATTCTATTTGTATAATTGCTTTCAGTCGAACCATTGAAGATGATAAACAGATAAGCTTTATGTATTAACATAATAAAAAGAAGCCCCTAATATACAACTCGGAAAAGTTAGAAGGATAATCCTACAGTGAGTGAAATGAGCAAAAGCATACTTCACACCAATAAATATAAGAGGTACCCAAACTGTGAGGAAGATATCTTATTTAGCAACTTTCCTGGAAACTGACCAAGTGCCTTTTCATAAAGTTTATTATTTAATTGCTTATCTATACATATAATAAAACAGTAAAAATACCGTGTTTGTACGCGCTAATCTTCGGAACCAATGGACAGATTTGATTATTTTTTTGTTGTGTAGGTGTTAGGTCTGGGCACCATGTAGGCTTTAAATTATCTTGGAAACTTGAACACCTGGTGAAGAACCGCAACGGACCAGCTAGACTATAAGATATACAAAAATGCTGCCATAGCAAAAACTGTTCCACATGATGAGCATTCTCTGCTGCGAGAATAAGATGTTTCAAATATTCGATTTTGACGACCCCGTAGTCGCTGGCATATACGATAGGATCCGCATACGAAGTTGCGGGCAGAAGCTAGTAAAAATATGATTAACACTTTCGCTAAGTTTCACAAATTGTTCTCGAATCATGGTTATTGTGATAAACTTCTCTATGGGGTTATTGTGATGTAAACTTTATGCTTCTATTGTGCTTGCCAAGTTATTGGTCCCTGTCCTTGAATGAGGTCGGCGGTTTGTCCTTTGTGAAGGACGGGCTGGCGTGTGTATCCTTTTAACTCATTTCTTAGATAAATCTGTTAAGCGGTTTATTCGTCATAAATAGTATGAAAGTAAATGTTTGGAGAAAGGGTATTTTATGAGCTATTTTTTTAATTTAATTTATCAACAAAATTATTGATAAAATATGCCTATATCGCTATCGTAACTTTGACCTACCAATTCCGAATCTGCAATCTGTATAAGCCTATTTGTAATATCAGAATATTTTATATCTCCGGCAACCTTTCTCTTCATTATTTAAAACTAATTTGAGGGTCTCTTCTCATACAAAGCTGAGAGTATTGATTCTATGCGGATAGTCATCCGCACTTATTCTACTTTTATAGTTCAGGTTTCCTCTCTCCTGTCCATTCAACATTAATCAATGAAGTCTATTATACACATATGAAGTTCAAAACGTTTGACATCGTACCTACACTAGCAAGATTTTAAACTAATAGACCCTGATAAATTATACGTCTCAAAACAAGGCTATAGCCAATTGTATCTTTTTTAAAAGTCGTTTATTCTAATTTGGGCTGATGAAGCAGCATCAAAGAGAAGAAGTAGCGCAACAAACACCACAGCAACACATGTCTGTATATCTGTCTCTGTTAGGTTTGGTGAACCAGATTCATACAAAAATAAGATTTAAACAAAAATCTGTTCCTAAAACCATACAAATCATAATCCCCCTCTTGTCTCCAATGATTACGGAGTTCATATCTAAAGGCGTACACACATGCAAACATCAAGCCTACTTCAATATGTATGGAACTGCATTTGGCAAACATTCACTCACACATTCACACATTGTGTGAGTGCACAGTGGAGTGTGCAGATTTGTGCAAAGCTTCGCAAGTAATTGTGTACAAATACAAGGAATGTAATACATTGTTGGAGTAGTAGGTACTGGAATATACAGCACTGGAATCTAGTGGAGGAGAAGGATCAATGGAAATTGGGTTATGTTTGTCATTATTTAAATGCAAAAAAAATCAATAGAATGCTTATGTCTGTGAATTCCAAAGCAAAATTACATTATCAGACATAACAATACGGTAGTGGACAACTATGTAGTTAAATTCAATACTTTTATAGAACTGTCAAAAACGGATACTCTATGCAATTGGTATGAAAACACCACATATGACGTCACAGATTTTACAGATCAAGCCGTATACTTCTTTCAATAGTATTATCAATTTTATAAATAAAAAAAAAATATGTCAGTTTAATGTATCGTTTTGAACCGAAAATTGATAGATAGGTGCTTTACAAAATGAATAATATGATTAAGTATTCTTGACCTATTCCACATCCCAATTATTTGTCCGAATACTTCCAACAGATATTTGCATGTGACTCCAAATGTGGTCCGCAGAAAGTTAGACCCCGTAACTTCAGCTGTAAAGGAGCTTAATCGCTTTTCAAACATTACAAGTTCCCGAGCCCGGGATCGAGTCTTGAAATAAAATAGCTCTGCCATTTCGGTCATCTTAATTAATTTATTGCTATAGTTTTCGTAGGTACTTCATTTTGGGTCTTTGTTGTCAACTATGGGTATCGATCAACCCTTATAAATAAGTTGTATTTGGTAAGGTTATTTTGTGGATGGGTGACCGAAGCTAAGACGATGAAGTCTTTAAACTTAAGAATACCTTATATAGGTGATATATTTTGGGCTTTAATCACTACATAGTATAAAACAAAGTCGCTTTCTCTGTCCCTATGTCCCTTTGTATGCTTAAATCTTTGAAACTACGCAACGGATTTTGATGCGGTTTTTTTTAATAGATAGAGTGATTCAAGTTTATATGTATAATAACATCCATTAAATAGTGGAGAAGTACTGTTATTTTTGAGTTTGAGTTTTTCGGTAGTGTATTTAATATCAGCATTGCACCCGTGCGAAGCCGGGGCGGGTCGCTAGTTTTACATAAACTAAAAATATTTTGTGTGGATACGAAGAAAAATATACGATTACAGAAGAAAATATTTTGGAAATTCTATATTCTTTAAAGTAAGTTAAAAGGAAACCAATGTTTTCTTCCAATAAAGTTGGATCACGGTGTGTCACTTCTGTAAACCATCAGACCATCCATTACTCCTGAGCCATCAATAATACAGGGGATTTAAAAACTGCATTAGTGCAAGGAACGAACGTCTTCTGGGCTATCCTTTAACCTAGTTTTAAAACAAGATTCTTGTTTCACGTCTTATTTAAGTTACATTGTAAATAAAATAATTGATTTTCTTGGTATATATTTCGATTTTGTATTGCTTGCTCGGGAGATTATTTGTTATGGGCATGTGATGCAAAGGAATGAGGAGCGTAATGTGAGGAAGGGTGATCAGCGAGTTCATGCTAACAAACTCTTTAGCTTTATAATAATCATCAGCCTTTCTGTCGTCCCACTGCTGGGTACAGGCCTCCTCTCAAGTAGAGAAGGATTGAGCGTAGATTTATATGAAATATTGAACTTCGCAAAGTTTGTATAAATTGAGATTATTGCTTTAATAAATATTCTAAAGTACTACAGTAACATGTGTTTTTTGTTGAAATTATGTTCAAGCCCTACCATTCTCATCTAAGTGAAATACAAACAGCCAGAAACGTTAAATCGTTGACGTCAGTTCAATTGATGCAATAACCAAGCAATCGGTTAACACGCTGCGTATGGCAGGATCGATTCCCATCGGATTAAACTTTTTGAGGAATCAATATAAGTAGGTAATATTGTTGCAATACGTGTGATTATTTTTCATACAAAAAATTCAACCGCAGATCGTATAACTCATACTTTTTTTAATTAACATAATACAAAATGTATTCCCCTCCATTATTACGTACATTCCCGAAGTTCACATAATAGTAGAAACGTACACCAAATAGGAAAATACAAACATAATTAGCAATTCAAATTATAGTACCTAACATTACTAATCTCACAACATCAATTAAAATTCAACTCTAAGTCATATCCATAAGGCATATATTCCAACAGTCCTTTCTCATTCAATACCAAAAGAAATACACAGAGAAAAATAATGCAAACCTTTTTGTAACAAAAGATTTGCATAGGGTATTTTACGAATACCTTGTATAGTTTACCTTCAAATCTAACAATAAAGCTGTTACGAATATAAAAAGGACAGGGTCCTGAAAGCCTGAAAGCCCTGAAGGTTACAGGCCACCAGAGAATTACATAACGTCATTTACCCAGTTTAATAATGAAAACAGTCGGTTTTACGGAACTGGGTCACCCCTTATTAGATGATTGCTAATTTGGTAACGTTGAATATGAAGTGAGTTTTGTTTTCTACCCTCCGTTGTCTTTTAGATAAACAATTGTACAGATCTAATTGACGATAAGCCCTTTCAACGTCTTGCAGTATCTTCAGTCCTATTTGTCAGCGTTGAGCAAATGTACGCGCTTATCAGTAACACGAACTGCAGTTTATTGATTGCCACGTGATCTCACACTATCCCTGCACAAATATGGACCAGTTTCACGGCCGACATAGTTTAATAAAGTCAAGCCATGCTAGGAAAACTTTTATTTTCACTTACATCGAACGTCCCGTTCACATTGCACATGCCTGAAAGGTGTAACGCTTGCATAACGTCCAGTCAAAAATCGTCCTTAAGGGACTGCCGTTTGCGCTTGAAATTCCTGAAAGGCTTACCTGATCTCAATTCGAAAGGCATGATCAGGCGTGAAAATCGCCCCTCCCGTGCAGCTGCCCCGGTCACAGACACGTCCCACCACCCCTCAACATTGCACGCAAACTAATGCATTGCACACACTCACACACTCTCAACACACGTGGAACACCACAAGTTGCGTTGTAAACAGCACAACAAAGTAGGTTAGTCGTCAAATGTGTATATCATTACGCACGGTGTATTCCCGTTTCGTGAAAAAACGTTTTCGGACGGCAGAGGCGACGCGGCGAACACGGCGAATGCTAGGTCACTTCTGCCGCTGTACCGCGGCGCGCGCCGCCAGCACCCCCCGTTACCATGACTACAGTCCCGGGCGATATCTGCCCCGGTCCTCTTTTGCGTACAAAAACAAAAATAGCAAATTAATTGCGTAATCGTGTACCGTGAACATTTTTGCTAAGGTTAATTAGTACATCAAAGGGGTGCAAGTTATATGTGGATGCTGGCGATCACCCATGACGTGGCCCGAGGTACGTTTTCGGATTTACTTTCGCTTCACCTTTCAGTGGACGTTTCGACACCAGAATTAGCTTTCGCTTCCATGAAAACACTTATTTTCTGAACTTTATCGCTATTCAACCATTATATTTGGCTATGCTATTGTAAACAGAAGTTTGTCTGAAAGATTTTCCTGTCACAATCGACATAAGTCTGAGTTATTCAAAAGTTATGTAATTAGGACTGAAAATTGGCCAATACACAATGGCAAAAGCCAACAATACATATTATTTACAATAAATATTTATCTTGTACAATAAATATTATTTATTGTCCCAAAATATCGGAAAATATATTCTTGGAAAAGCATTTGTTTCACAGCAGCTACCCCTTGAGTTTTCAGTTTATTATTGGTATTTTTTTGAATTCTCTTTATATTCTTAAAGTACCGAAAGCATCTTTTACGATTTTCGCCGTAGTAAGCCTTAAGCTCGTAAACAAATATGCATCAAGCTCGCGATGTTTAAACGAAAATGGCTCTTTGTTTTTGCAGAATAAACTACTTTCTTAATAGAATGACTTTCAGTTTATAAATGGAGGTATTATCATCTACATACATATACAAGCTCAAGAGTTTGTATGTTTGTTTACTTGAACGCGATAATCTCGGGTGTACCACCCGATATGAAAAAATATTTAAATGTTAGATAGCTTATTTATCAAGAAAGGCTATGTTCTTGCTAGGTACATTGGATGATTTTAGGCCTCATATTGTTTGCTTAGGACCTTAGATAAATCTGCTCTGAGATTCGACCTAGGTACATTTTCTTTCATTATACATCTACATATATTCAGTCGTTTATTTTATACAGATATTTTTTTCAGTAACGTTCAATCCTTCTCAGTGTGAGAGGAGGCCTGTGCCCAGCAGTGGGACGATGAAAAGGCTAATGATGATGATGATGTGTATATATTTTCACAAACCTACTCAATAAACTGAACGGAATTCGGGTGGTATCGGTGGCAGAAGCTAGTCATAAATATATTTTTACGGTTCGTTGATCTTTACTTAAAATGTGAAAGGTAATCTTTCTGTCTGTGACTCAAACCCAACAGATTTGTATAGATACTAGCTCTTTTTCGAGGTTTCGCCCGTGTAAAGAGGATGTACTTCCCATACTCGGATAGTAGGTATACCTACTTTATCTTCTAGTTTGCCTTGGCTTCTAACTCTTTGCTGCGGTTGCCTATATCCTTTCTCAGGTATTGGACTATGTGTGTACCAAATTTCATTTCAATGAGTTTAATAATCTCTGAATAAATTCTCACCACTATGTCTATGCAATGTATGTCCTCTTTAAAATAAAAGTATAGATAAAGAAGTGTAAATAAAAGAATAATGTAAGTACCTACAGATTGAATTCTAGAGAAGATTCAACTAAGATCCTAAACAAACAATTTCTTAAAAACATCTAATTTAGTTGTCAAGAACATCAGACTACCGTTGGTATCCAAACCACTGTTAACAGCCTAATGTGCCCGACATATTTTAGGGTCGCGACTGTAGTACGATACCTATAGTCATATACGCCATTTCCTATTGTACATAAGGGTTCATTTTTCATTTGGCCCGAAGCCTGAATAAGTCGGAATCCGATAGATCCGTTTTGATGAAAATATTATAGGGTGAAATGCTTGTGAGGGAGCGTTGAATGAGAAGAAAAAGTTATGTCCCTAGATTTATGATACTATATGAAGCGACTATGATATACTCTTTGGTCTCTTAAACTATTGTAGTGAGAGGATCAATTATTTGCATGAATGTAATAAGTTCTTAATGCGTTTAATGAGTTTACTGTTTATTGGAAATAATTCGTTGTGTTAGTTGCTTCTTTTCTTTACCAAGAGGGAGTATATACTCAAGGGAGAATATTGAATTTTATGAATGTTTCTTCATCTATAACATTGTAGCCTTAAATGTGTTTAACGGTATCAGAGATAGATAACATAAATAATTTCTCATTTATTATACTGATGAATTCTTCTAATTCTAATACCTAAAATTCTTGTGTCACAATGTTCGTTCCCATAGTACTCAGAAACGACTCAATCAATTCTTATAACTATGTATTTATTAAGTCTGAGCATCGGGTATTATGTACATATCTTTTAAACTCCTAAGCGATAAGGGGTGTCCAAAAAAGTAAAAAAAAGGGCAAAACAACGTTTGCCAGGTCAGCTAATAATATTATATATTTTATTAAACCCTTACAAACATTATAACCTGTGTCCTTTAGATCTAGGCTCAAGTACCGTCAACCTGTCTCACGTACGAATATTACAATGTTTTAAATGAACATGATACTAGGGTGTTAGTCGCCTATTGTAACCTCTTTTTGGTACGCAGTATACCTTGATAAGCGAGTGCTCTAGGGACCCGTATGAGCAAAATTTTAGAACTATAATTACGCGTGTATAATAGATTGTAATAAGCATTTTAATTCACAGTTTCAGTAATGTAAACGAGGCTTTTTATTCCATTATTAAGTCTCTGCGGAGGAGAATATCACTAATCTGTGACAGTACTAAGCAGTCGTTTTAGTAATATTGTTTTCGAGTACAGTTTAAAACGTTTTATTTTTATTTATCCCTTTTTAACCGACTACCAAGAAGGGTTATATAATTATTTTTGATATTCGTTTTAACTTTGGTAAAAGAAAACAGATTGGTGTTTTCTTTTTGACAGTTTACTGACTGATTTTACGAAATTAAGAGATTTTTTGGAAATTCTATAAATAAATTAAATGATTGATGGCATCCAGACCGATTGTCGGCTACGGCGGCCGTTCTCATATATGGAGATCAGCCAGCTGCGCAGGACATGTTATAGTGCACAAGCATTTGCGCAGACACAGGTGCACTCTCTATTCCCTCACTCTCATAATCCGATGGGACGGCAATCCGACACGACCGGAGAGAGATCAGGCGCAGGACCGACATTTACGTGCTCTCCGATGCACGGGTGAATCACTCACCAACTTCCAGACTCCAGGCTGCTTTGTGAAAGTTTTCTCAAAACCCACAAAGCGATTTCGGCCCGACCCGGGATTCGAACCCGAGACCCCGTGCACAGCAGTCGCGCCTTGCGACCACTAGACCAACGAGGCAGTCAAAAAATAAATTAAAAATCTATGTAATGACATCATGATATTATTTTATTATACGAGAAGGTAATATTGAATAAACCTATCAATTTATGATCACTTGTGTAGTGTATATTCTCTAAAAACTAGTCATGAACTTTGGCATTCAGAATTTCAAATATCGCTTGACCAAATATTGTCTCCGATCGTTTATTTCATATAACTGAACTATATTAAAATGCAAGGCAACAATAATGCCAGGTCACGTTCCCCAAATATATTCCTTGATCAAATTCAATCCAGAAATTTTCTTTCATCCGACTCCATTCAACAAATCGGTATAGAATTCCGAATAATATAATCTAATCCGGCAACAAACTTTTGCGAACCGATTCTCGATTCCTTTCGGAGTCAATCAAGAGCACAGAATCACTTCAGTACTCATCACAATCAACTTCAATATTAATATAGAAATGTTCGTTTGTCCGATAAACAAGGTTCTGGAATACCACTGACTTTCTAAGAAGCCATTTTATGCGGAACTCCGAAATTACTTAGAAAGTTTTCAACTTTATTAATTAGACACTCCATCTCCGTATATTTGGTGGCTTTGTTTGTTGAATTTGTGTTCGGTTGTTTTTCTTAATGAACATTCAAAATATATCGGCAATTATGTCCTGAAGTATAAATGTGTAGCACAAGAATGAATTAGAAGGAATTCATAAGAAAAGTACTAAGAGTTTTCACATTTAGCTAGATATTACAATTAGGTGTCGACTTTCACACACTCAAATATTTTTTTCACCTTAGCCTGTATTGTCCCACTGTTGGGCAAATGCCTCATGGAAGACGGCCTAGATATAAATCGCTGAAGTAACAAACTACAGAAAATAAGTCAAAAATAAACTATTTCTACTTTATTGCAATAATTACGATTTTGCTCTTAATTGAAAACTTCCTCTAACCCCACATACGTCAAAAAAGCTCACCGAAAAATCCTTTTCAATTACGCATATAGCTTGACTGAAACAAAGCTTGGTTCCTAACTAAAAATTGCGAATGCGGCATACTGCAGTCACAAACTAACTTCAGTCCAAATAAACGATGGTCGCGTATAGCTTGGCTAATAAAATGCATTTCACTGCCGGTGCTTACAAAGTACGTAACAATAGTAGGCATACATTGTACTTACATACAATCTCATTGATGAAATCGTGAATCAGGGTGGTATTTTGTTTAGAGTCCAATAAACTATACTTCAACGAGCTCCTTTAAAGAAGGATATTATGTTTATATAAACTTTTAGGTATCCTAGTTTCGTCATTCACATATCCACATTTCTGCATCCGTCTACATTAAATTCCAGTCTAACCTTATTAACATACATATACGCGAACGCCTGACTTTAGTTAGGATTGATTGAGATTGGAAATGCTAATTTTGTCTGATAATCTGATTGATTAGGTTTATTAATCCTTTATTTGATTTCTAACTTTGTTTTAAATGTCATGGAACTAATACTTTCCCAGTATTTCTCTACTTAACATCAATAGCGTTGGCGTTGACCTTTTAAACAAATATAATCAAGGGGCTAGAGAACAAAATCTACATACCCTATTCATGAACATAATAAACGTTGATTCGAAATATAATACAAGCACCTATTAAAAGCTATTTTATGCATTTTGCACATGAAGGAGTCATAATTGAGTATTATAACATTTTGCGTCGCATTTTAAAAGAAACAATTTTCTTTAAGCTTTTTGCTTTGTTTAGAATAACGACATTAAAACACAAAATAATATAAAGAAACGTTTGTCGTAAATAATCGAGCAAAATCACTTTCTACAAAAATATTTAGCAAAAAAAAAACAGCCGCCGCATCCCTCTCTTATTTTCTTATTGTGAAAATCATCAAATGACCTGTCCCGCTGAGGGTATAGCTGGAAGGAGTATCTTTTACTGACTAAAACACACTATATTCCTTCTACAGGCTTAGCATGGCAACCGTAGAAACAAGTTTTGTTTACCGGAGAATGGACATAATGACAGAAAAGTGACAGATTGACGTCAGATTTCTTTTGACATTTTTTTAAGTAATTTTTCTTTTCTTCGATTGATATTAGGCTACATGTGATTATACGCGAGTTGACAGGTCGCGCCATGCTCGGGCAGAAGACATGTTGACATTGACAGAAAGAGCTTTGTCTTTTCTTGACAGAATAAAATCGCCATGCTAAGCCTGCTGGCGGTCTTTTTGTGCAAGGGCCGCGGTAACTCTAGCGAATAGCCCTCAACCAGCAGGCCTCGGCCCTACGGGTCCCTTCCGATGTAGCTGACTTCTTTTCGTGGAGCGCGTCTGTATCCCGCTCTCTTCTTAAAGTATGATATGAGCCTTACACTGCATATAATTTCCAAAACATAACTTTGTAAAGAAAGTATCCATATAACAGAACTTTGGCTCCTCAATGTATGCGGAACAGCGAACGCTGAAGCATATTCGAGTGAACCTTAAACTTTTCAAATATTTGATGGATTTTAACTTCACAACTTTTAAGAAATTGGCTTTTAAATTAGAGTTGTTTGAAGGAGGAGCTAGTGTTTTGTGCTTAGCTGGATGTATTTACTTTCCATAATTATTAGAATGCAATTTATTAGTAACTAGCTGCAGATTTTGTTAATAATAATTACCATGGACCTGGTACAGACGCCAACACATCAAGCTACTACAATCTGACAAATTTCTTTAATAGATTTTCAAATTTATCGCTGAAGCATTATATGGTTCAAAAAAGCCTCCACACCCCACTACATTATATTCATTCAATAACAATTAATAGGACATGAAATAAAGCACCAATACTGCTCATTTGCTTTTAATAAATGGAAAACTTGACAGTTTCAGGTAGCTTGATGCGCTGGCGTCTGTACACAAAGGGCGAAGGCAGGGACCACAGACCGGTGTCAGTCAGCTAGTCCGATGCGTTTATAAGAAAATAAGCTACCTAGGTATAAGCTAGGCATCTTTGTATCATCTACGTACCTACTTCGCATTCAGAAATCGTTCAGTTTTTTATGCGTCTGTAAATTTCAAATTAGTATTCGTGCCTGTAATAATAATAAGTACAGACCGTTTATCGATTTGTACATTAAGCTTTCTTGCAAAATATTGAAAAGCACTTGCCGGTCGTTGACCCCACACGCTCAGAATTCAATTAGTAGTTACAACGAGACATCTCGGTTCAGACTGTAGTTATGTATTTTCTGTCTCGTCTGGTATCTTTTGTGTGTTCAACAATTATTTTATTGTATTGTATTGTAGCGAAATGGTTTACAAGCAAACGTGAAATGGTACTTTTATTGTCAAGACGCCAGCATATCAAGCTACTACGATTTGTCAAATTACCTTAACAGTTTTCATATCGCTGAAGCATACGATTCAAAGTTGATTGGGAACATTTAACAGTTTAAGCTTGATGTGCTGCAATACTGTCAAATTTTCCAAATCAACTTTAAGCCATATGCTTCAGCGATAGAGTAGAAAATCTATAAAGGAAATTTGACATATTGAAGTAGCTTGAAGCTCTCCCGTCTAAACAGAACTAAGGTACATCTACCCAGATATACGCCCATTGAGTACAAATCAAACCACGCCTAAGTTAGCACAAACATATACCAACAAAAAATGTGCTAGGTAGGCTCAACACTGTGTAATTGAGCGTCCGATCGATCTGCCCTGACTGGTCTAGGGTCGTTATTATTCAAAAAACGTACGCATGACGTCACGGAACGAATCAGGCTGAAACCACAAAAAGCCCACGTTTTATCAAAATTGGTTGGCTTGGTTGATGAAGTTCATATTGATATATCGCTACCTATAACCTACTGGATCGAAGAGAACGTTTCATAAGAAATGATGAAAAACGTACCTACCAGCTACCGATATAAACTCATAAAACTATGAAAGTAATATTATACGTTTCTGGTGTTCTCAATACGCAATTTGCGCCTTTTTTATTTATTATTCATTTACTAAGTATAACATTTTATGATTTTTATGCAAAAGTAATTATTTAGCTGTAATATGCTTTCAGAAACGCCTGCCGTTCGGGATTAGTGCATGCGTTCGGAGCATTATTGCTCTTACAATTTTGTTAGGCGCTGGCACTGTTTTAATGAAAATATCAAGATGTAGTTTGTACTATTTAGCTTATATATAATTTATAGATTTATTCAATCAAACAAAATATTAATGTAGTTTTATTCTGTGTTTTTTTGGTTTCAGTTATTAATTAGTATTTTTTTAAATTATAATTATATTAATATTATGTTACATTGAAAGATGATAGAAGAGTTTGTTACCACACTACCGCATTGGGGAATATGTACCTGTTATGATAGCTATGTTTGTGTAAATATTTTTTTTTTCTAAGATAATTGGTATAATGGACTAATGAAATTTGGTCTACACCCAGTGCAAATATAGGTAATTTTAATTGAAGTGATTGAATCTATCGTTGATAGATTCAATACTGTGCTATTCTATGCATCTCATACTCACCTCAAACACCGTTCCAATTTGCCCAACTTCGCTTTACATGACAAAAGTAAAACAATACCCAAGATTATTACTCACTTCCTCCTTTAACCTCACCTTTTTTCATTTCTTAAACTTAATATAAAAAAAAAAAAAAAACAAATACTCGACACCTCAAGCCTCTACTCTAAACATTCTTCAAACAACGTAATACGGAAATACACAGCAGGGTGCCGGATGGCGGATATCTTTGCAAAGCATTGTCCGTGTGTACAAAGAGTGTAATACACAATATATTGTAAAACAAACAATACAGAGCACTCGTTACTGTTTTCTGAAATTATTTAGAAATAATATAAGGTGTAAGTACTGTTGTTTTTGCTTTGTCGATGTTGAAGCGTCGACGTTGTCTCGTTTCGATAGCTCTTGACGTATTGTTCGAGAGCTAGGTCACAGTAAAGAAATTTTGTGTATCTACAGAAGTGTATCTTACGTCTTCGATATTAAAGTAAGAAAAATCTGTCTACGTACGTCTTATAGTTTCATGTTCATCACTTCAGATTTCTGTTAGTAGATTTCAGCTTTATTGCTGAAGCTTATGGTTTGGAAAGTTTATTGTGCAAAAAAATTATTTAATGTAATTAGGTAGTTTGATGTGCTGGCGTCTGTACATGTCTAAACGTGCCGTAAGCTAACTTTTTCACTAAACAGCCTTTCAAAGTTAACTGGAACACTAGCTATTTTGCCAAAAACGAATACTTTAAGATGTAAACAATGATCTGTTTTTTAGGTTACAAAACAAATATCAGAAGTACCTACTTTTAATAATTTCTCTTATATATTAAGTATTAAATTATCAATTATGTACATTCGTAGGTATTTTCCAATGAGTCAAAATAGTCTACATGCATGCGTGTCGACTGTAGGAAGCCGGTCGTCATGTGAATCATTTTTGTGACTCATACAAAGTGCTGTATAAATGATGCGAATTAGGTGATAATAAATTGTAATATAGCTCTAAAGGTACATGAAATGTGTTTATTATTGAGGCCAAGTAACAGCCAACAGTAGTAGGTAAGCAACGCTTGGCACGGTCAGTCCGTGGATGTGGGAAAATTTTGACATGACGAGTTCCTCCGTGTTGCGGAAGACTCGTTAAAAATTTGTTCCAGCTGCCATTTTGTACATCTTTGGCAATCAGTCTATACGGGTAGGGTAGTCCGAAGCCAGAAGGTAGAGAGTGTGACAACCAGTCTTGCTAAGGAGTGTTGGGTTGGGTTATGAGTTGGTATGGGTTGAAGAGGTGACCTAGGCAGACGCTCTTTACAGAACATTTACCAGTGTTAAGCTTAATCCGGTTAGACTTAGCTTAATCCGGTTACACTGGAAGCCGCACCAACATAGCTTGGGAAAAGACTAGGCAGATGATGGTATAAAGGCGGTCTATAGAAAGTTGGCACTTTTAAATATCTATAATGCAATCGATGTCCCGTTTGTTTTCATTTCACCTAAAGATATAAAATGTTGTTTATCTTATCGAAAACATTAAAAAAAACCCGCACCTCTTCGCCTCATCCACGTGAAAAACTGCCAAAGATCTCCAAATTACTAGAACACACATGACCTAAAAAGCCTAACGAGATCACTACTAACTATGAGTATCTCTGGCCATGACTTGCCTTCCCTCATCCTTATGGGTGATTTACCGGTACAAGAACCATTTTTATGATGGTAATATTTTATTAAGCTTCTGCACAAACTTTATCTGTGTATAAGCCATAAATATCTGTGAGTTTGAGACACGGGTGTCCTTAGGGAACTAAGTGAAGATGGCGACTGAAGATTTAAGGCCCAACGTTCATACGTTCAGGGACAAGGACTGAAACAAAAGATAATAAAATGTACGCAGTGAGGTTTTAGTTACGGACTGCGAAGTTATCTAGCTAAATATTGTTAGTCCAAAGTTTTACCTTGGAAATTAAGACATTGATTCCTGGATATAATAAAGAATCTGCAATTGTCAGGATGAAAAAGGAGGTCCTGATCATTTGGTAGTCTTATCATGAGTTCGAAACTGTGTTAAGTGAAGGAGGAAAGATAAAGATAAAAGTCATATATTCAAAGTAGGCTGAAAATAAGCAATTGTCAATTTTACAAAAGACAGCCCTCAAAACGCCCGCCCTTCACCACTTCCTATGTGTTATCGCTGGGAAGAAGAAATGGTGGAACAAACTCTACAGCAACACAATTCTGTCTGTATGGTTTGAAGAACCGTTTCTATAGAAAACAAAATAACACATGGAGTATCAAGAGGCTTTATAGCAGGTATCGCTATAGTTGTGTCGTTCTCTCGTTCATTTTACTCCAGAAAATTGGGAGCTATAAAAATAGGCAAAGTGGGTACCTACAAAGGCAAAATTACTTTACTAAGACAATTTTCGCTAAAATGAAACTAGGTTTATAATCGGCGGCTTAAATCCAGAGTCCTTATTTCAAGCCGGTACAAAAGTACCATAATAGACTAAGCACCGCTTATTCACAAAAAGTACCACTACAAACAACAAAGAAGTTTTTCTATTCAAGTGTTAAGTGCCATTGAGACAAAACCGAGTACTTGCACTAGTGAAATGGTAATTTATGGCCGAGTCTATTATTTATGTCCATTCACAATTTTTTTCTACGTTTGCTTGTTAGAAACGCAGTTATAGTAAAAATGCAATTCTTGCGAAATGCAGTCACTTAGGTTTTGGATGAAACTTTAAATCATAAAATCAATGTGATAGAAATTCTGTCTGTCGCGTTTTCAAGACAAAAGTACGGTACAACTTCAATGAAATTTGGTACACAGATAGATAGTCTAGAGCTTGAGAAAGGACACAGGCTACTTTATTTTACCCAGCACATGAGGTCTTAGATATAGTAGATTCAAAGATTTAAGCATACGAAGGGACATAGGGACAGAGAAAGCGACTTTGTTTTATACTATGTAGTGATAGTGATATGCTACCTCCTTTCTCCCGACGTTTCGGCCGAATTGCACCGACCGTGGTCACGGGTGGACTATCCACCCGTATATATCCCATAAGTGTAGACTGTAGAAGTAATTTTCTTATAGGCTACTTTTTACCCGTATACGGGAAGTAGAAGCCTCGACAAGCGGGTGGATCAGCTATTGACCTACTTACTAACATAAATAGGCTTGGATCTGGATCTGCTCTCAAAGATGGTCCAGACCAATAAAGACTCAAGTGGCACAAAGATTCGGTATCGGAAGCTTGCCAAATTGGTCACTGGGTAGGAGGCAGATGTCGATATAACTTAACCAAAGCAATTTAAAGTTTAATGTAGTATAGATTTTTTATTAAGAGGTGAAAATGCCTATATATATACCTACACCAGCGCTAGGGGAATCGCAGTGCGTATGTATGTCGGACTTGCACCAATTAAAAACTTCGCCGTTACGTCCAGTGCTTTGTTATCATAAGAGTCACAAGCTACGTATGACTTTCGCGACTCCTCGAGCGGTGAGAGTCTACTCGTCATACCGATCTCAAGTCTTTTGTTGTAAAATCTTAAATTTCATTCTCTGTACAGATTTTTTGTATGTAGCTAAGTTATACGTACTTTCTAAGTTTATCTTGGACACCAATGACTGATTAAAAGGTGAAGGAAAACATCTCGAGGAAACCTGGACTATAAAGTCTGAAATCACCAACCCGCATTGAGCACGCGTGGTGATTAACGCTCAATCCTTCTCCGTGGGAGAGGAGGTCTGTGCCCAGCAGTGGGACGATAAAAAGGCTGTGATGATGATGATGATGTACAGATTTTTTTACTTTACTTACAAAAAAATGCACATACTATATACTGTATAATTGCATATACTACCCACTGACTGACACTACTGGACTGACCCACTGTTGGGCAAAGGCTTTCTAATCCTATCTCCTACGGACCTTTACGAATCACGATGGTAGGAGGCGTCCAAGTCGTCCCGCCATCTCTTCCAGGGCCTACCACGTCTGCGGAAGCCATCTTCCAGAGAGACCTACATACAATACGTCCTTCATACCTGTAGCGAAAAAGGTACATTAGCAGTCTAAATAACAGAGCCAAAAAAAATCACATGATTTTCGGCTTAGTTTAAACACCTCGCGCTCAGTGTCGCGAAAAACAGAGAGGCAGTTATTACCAAGGTATAGATAGATCCGAAGTACTTTATCTGCGCCTGTCACAAAATATCCTTACACGATACATCTTCAGTTCGTGAATAGTTTACGTGAAGCTTAAAGCACTTTGCGAATGTAATAGTAACTATTCGGCCTGTAATCCTCGGAGTGAGGCCCCGAAATACGCGATTTCTACAGATAAATAGGTATTTTTTTGTACAAGTCCTGTATTTTTGTTTATATAAACGGTTATTTTAATTTAACTAAGGTTCGATGTACAGCCGTCGTCAGCACATAAAGCTACCCGAAACTTTAATTTTTTTTCAATCAACTTTGAACCATATGCTCCACCAATAAAGTTGAAAATCTATTAATTTATTATGTGCTGTCGTCTATATACCTACATAGAAATAAAACAACAATTTGACAATGCCTTTTTTAATGGTAAATCAGCAAATGACTCCTCCCGCTTTTAGTAATAATAATAATAACCGTTGCCCCCTTGTTGCAACTTAGCGACTAGTTCCCGGGGGCCCGGTAAGTGAGCTGGCGAGTCTCCTCCTGCCATTTTTACATGTATTTATTACATTGTTATCGGCAGGGGTCATAGTCCCCATAGTTTTCCCTTCCCTAGTCCACTAGCATCCCATCACAATAACCCAAGTAGATTTTCTTCCATACTTAGCAATAGTTTAGCACAAACCGGGGGTTGTCCTTGGGTACATTTCTATAGTGTATACAGGGATAATCGTCGGTTTTGTGTCACCATTACATATATTAAAGTTGTCTCAAAAGGGTTTCAGCGTGTTGGCTTCGGCCCCACGTTCGCCTTCTAAAAATCCGGGACTCTGTACTCCCGTGGTCTAGTAGAGACATACAAAATAATAATAATAATTTATTAATTCAAACAATAAAAGCTCAAAAGTGTATAAAAATATAAATATAAAAACAGGTTTTTTGTTTTTAATTATTATTGTTTGGGATTGGTCCCGCAGAAATTTGGCAACAGCGATTTATAATAAAGCAGTCCAAATGATTAGAGATCATTTTTAGGATACTGTTAGTGCTGCCCCGTACTCTGTGTACCAGGGATGCGCATCTTTTACGCATAACTGTATAAAAGCAATCTACGTGTGCTTCTGCAAACATCCCTGAAGCACTACAGAAACGCGGCAGCCCCATCAGTATCCTAAATGCGTTATTATATTGGATTCGAAGTGCATTAATTTTAGTGCATTTGGTGGGGAGTGTCAGACTTTTACCGACTAAAACCTACTTTTGTTTCTTCTGGAGGTCTTTGTATGCCATGGCTGCGTTAATGCCTTAATTGTTTTAAAGAAAAAAAAACATGTTAGCATTTATATTTAGCTTTGTCACTCACCGGATCATCATGATGACTATGAGTTCTACTCTTTACGCAGAAATCGTCGACAAATTCCATATAAAATGACTTTTTTATTCGCTGAGTAAGAATGAGTGGTTCCTATGCAGGTATTACTCGTACAATCAATGAATGAACTCATGAGGAATAATACGTTGCATTTACGGAAAACCGGGGTTTAGGTAAACTGATTGAAGTAAGTAGACAGGTACCTATTATGGGAATTTCTGTTATTCATTCAAGAATTTATACCGATAAATTATTTAGTTTGTTAATAATTAATTTCTATCATTAAAACTCATACAATTAAAAAGACTTGTAATGTATTTAAAACCTACTTATGGAAAATGTTACCTGTCTCGTATTTTTTTTCGCAATAAATTAAATTGCAAAACGAGTAAATTTGAATTGGTACGGACGCTTGTAAATACTAACCAAGACTGTCAAACTTTTCCAATCAACTTTGAATCATATGCTTAAGCGATAGAGTTGAAATTTGACAGATTGTAGTAGTATATTTACGATTTATTTACAAAACTTAATTTAAATATTTACATAAAAAATACATATATACATATATAATTAAAAAATGGCGTCAAAAAGTAGTGTAGTAGTTGTACTTAATATTATGACAGAATTTTCATTGTCACACATTCACGCTGTCGCTTACGCTGACTACACGCGCGGAGCTGATTTCATAGCCCCACGCGTGCCACCACAACGATACAAATTACACAGACGCACCACCTATTCTGTTAGTATATATGCCTATAGATTAAAGGTAACAGTTTGAATACGTATAAACGTATATTTATGGCTTTCATTAACATTTGTATTTACTAGTAGATAGGTACAGTGCGCATATATGCAAAGCTCGTCTAAGTGAACAAACCTATGTAAGTTATTAGGTATGTAGGTACCCGCCAAACCTAACTGAATAATATTATGTATATTCCGCATATCGTAGAAAGGATACAGCATTAGCATAAGCTCGTTGTTCAAGTGGAGATAGCTTGTATAAAGTTATTAATATTGAAATCATTGTTTTTAATTTATTTCACAATTAAATATTAAAAATTAAAATCTTCAGTAGGTGGGTACTGTGGAAACCGAATCTTCTGCGTGAGAAGATAAGGCTTCCGGGTACCATTATCGGAACCTGAAAAATACAGTACAAGGGTGACGGGCGACCCTCTTGTCAATATAGAAAAACATTAGATATTTAGTTTTAAAACGATTCTGTATTTAATTGATCAAAATACATACCCTTTTAGTTCCAAATTTTGATTCCATATTTAATTGATGTTCCGACCAGAACCAATATATAATGTTGAGATGTAAAGAGGTTACATCTCTACAGTACCTACCTACCTACGTATCTTCTTATATTTATCTGCAATAAATATCTACCTACCTGGGTAGGTACCTATAGTCAAGCCACTATGGACTAAGGTCCCGAACAATAATGAATTGCTTGCGCAGGCTTCGTACATGATAGATCACTTATTTTATTACACAATACCGGCACCCAACAATTTCAATCGAGAGAATATGAGGAGAAATTTCCAAGAAATGCTCGCCTGACCTCCCGTCAAGGAATTTTGTGAATGAAGGGTGCAAAACCAAGATGGCGACCGTTACAGGTAAGTACTTTTATAATAGAACGAATATTGAATAGAATCGCGCAATGTTTTTTTTATATCGTCTTTTTGTTATTCAGTGATCCGAATATTTTGCGGCAGAGCTAAAATACAAAAATGGTGTAAGTACAGACGCCAGCACATCAAGCTACCCGAAACTGGCAAATTATCCCAATCAACTTTGAACCAAGCATATACTTCAGCGAAAAAGTTCAAAAATGCTGGCGTCTGCACCTACAATGGCGTCTTACTTACCTCGTCGTCAGAACGCAAAGTAAGGTTGAATTTTAAAGAAAGCATCCCGCCCCGGCTAAGGATGCTGACAAATAGGTAGGTACCTAAGCCTTCCCCATGTCACGATGGTCCTTCAATAAAAATACCTAATCAGCACCGTCAATCAGCCAATAGTGGACTCTCCAAAAAACATCGACTATCGACCGCAGCGTTCATGGATGGCCCGTTCCATCACCTTCGAAGAGAACAAAAGCCTACCCAGGGTTGCAAATTTGTTCGAAATAATGGTCCCCCTCTCTCTACACGGTTAGGTACCTACGTAGGTAGAGAAACATTCAAGTAGCCGGGCGGCACGGGCGCGAGCGATTTTTTTTGGTAGGTACCTATTTAATTTTGATTACGAGTATACTCGTAATATCTCTCGAATTAAACGACAAATTCTATAAAAAAAAAATCCATCCGTGACGTACATACCTAGCATACTTTGAGACGGACAGCAGCGATAGCGACTGAAAAGAATATTAAGGATATACCTTCCTACCTCTCCATCACTGTTTAAAACGAACAATATTTTTATGTTCAATGAAGAATTACTATGCAGAAACACAAATCAGATCATAAACCTATTGATTAAGTAAGATATAAACAGTGATCAATTACTTTATTTTCATTATCTGGTACTCAATTTGGCTTTTAATAATGTTATGTATTATTGACCAAGATCCTAGACGACTTAATTTCAATTGCTGTAAATACCTATACATACATGGTACCTACAAACTAAGTGTTACCTAGTACCTACTAAGGTCCCAGCCAGCAAACATTTCTATACAGAAAATTCATACGTTTTCTGCAATGACAATGATTAATGAGCCAGTTCGTTGGAAATGTAATTTTCGTTTTAAGCAAAATTATTAACGAAACTGAGTAGGTACACACATATTATTTTGTCTGGAATCCTAAGTTCAAAACCAGGGTCGACACCTTGTCTTATGCAGTTTCACGAAATTTATTTTCAGACAAGAAATTAAGAGGAATGTAATTAAAACCTTCTCTAAAATGTATATTTGATGGCCGGTTCCCGAGTTTATCTTGATAATATTTTATACCCATTGGATACCAATTTTTATCTCATTTTGTCAGTAAGGCCATTTCACCAACAAAAATTCATAAATATCCAAAAAAACTTTCGCGTTAGTAATATTTTCACCAGTTCTAGCAGTCCACAACAAAGAATTCTATGTTGAATGGATTTAACATCTGTGATAATTTTGTCTCGTAAATTTACCATAGTACCTATTTGCTACAAGTGTGAAATTCCATTCACCCGTAAGCCTAATTCTCTGTTTCAATTTACATAATTCGCGGCTACAAAGCGTTACAGTAATTTAGCTGGCCTTGACAAGTTCATTTACTCTCTGTACGAACCGACCGATGACAGTATTAATGAGATAATGTTACCATTCGTCTCCCTAAGGGCTGAAGTTTTATAGCAGTATCCAGTAGAGGTCATAATAAAGTGGAAAACTTTAACGATTACTTTGTTATAACAGTGAATTCTTAAATTGTAACTAAACGAGCAAAACTTCACTTTATTGTAAAAGGTGCAGAAAAAAAGATAAGGCATCAGCTGCTTGCTCGATTCTTTGCTTCCAGTCCGACGAGTATGATATCGTCAGCTGATGAATTTTTTTTAAATGTTCGATCCCGTACCAACATAAAAAAAATATTATTGGAGTGTTTTTAGGCCTGGGTCAGACAGATTTAGACAAAGATAACTCATTAATTTGTATAGAAAACGAAATAAATGTAAGTTATAATTTTATGATTTCAAAATTTCTAAAATTGTACGTATCGTATAATAATGTTTATCTGCCAGCAGCTTTCATTTCATTTTATTCAGTAGTTCCACAGAAGTAAACAAGAAACCCATTATAGAACTAATAATTGCGTTTAGTTTCAAGTAGACGAACCCAAGTGATGGTTTTTTTGTGAAACAATTTTGAGTGGGTGTAGAAGCTCTTTGTTTACACACTTCAAAGATAAGAGCCATTCTCCAAGGGAGCTGATTCGTTTGTTATTGGTCATTGGGGTGGTATTTTTTGTGTTGTCACTTGCGGATGGAAAATATTTTTATAATACTATTTTATTTAACGAGACGACCTTTATCGTTAAAAGCGAGTAAGACTAAGTTCAGTTTTGTATTTTATTTGCAATATTACTTACCTACGGTTTTTGTGCAAATTAAGCATCAAAATATAATATCACTTTTAGGTAAGACTAGCTTCTGCCCGCAACTTCGTATGCGGATCCTATCGGGGTCGTCAAATCGAAGATTTGAAATGTTTGATATCGGATTCTAATATTTTATTCTCGCAGCAGAAAATGCTCATCACGTGGAACAGTTTTATGATATGGCAGCATTTCTGTATCTTTTATTGTTTAGCTGGTCTGTTGCGGTTCTTCACCAGGTCTTCAAGTTTCCAAGATAATTTATAGCCTATATGTTGCCCAGACCTAACACCTATACAACAAAAAAAGAATCATTCAAATCAGTCCAGTGGTTCCGAAGATTAGCGCGCACAAACACGGAATTTTTACTGTTTTATTATATGTATAGAATAGATAATATGCATAGACAGATCGTCTCCTGTGAGTCACATAAGCAGTATAAAACAGATAAAAGCGCTCTCTATGCTTTAACAGACAAAAATGAGCGACGGGAGGGAAAATTCACCAAAATGAACAAGGCTCAACCGTTTGCAAGAGAAAAGGCACAAAAAGCTACTAAACTTCAAAAACTCCGCTCAATTCATAGAGGTTTTATGCATCATTCACACAGCTGTTTATGTTTTTCAACCCCACTTGTCTAACTACACGTGCTACGGCTACGGTTTTTTTATAGAGCCGTCACTCCTTAATGAACCGTATGCTCGGAAACGGCCGCCAGGACGCCCTAGCCAGGATATCCTGTTTAAAAAATAAAAGAGGCACCCTCACACCTTTGCACTAGTATATGAAGTTGAAGTAATAGACGATTTTGGCTATTAAATACAAGGAATAAGGTCGAAATTAGAATTAAGCCTTCCAAAGGGTTTAAATGCCGAGCAAGACGGGTATGTGCATTGCATGTGTGTGTGTGAACAGCCGCTCCCAAATTGCCATCGCTTTACGCTAACTATGCGTTTCGAAGTTATACTTGAACTTTTATTTTTCATCTCGTAGCGAAATGCTAGTATTTTTAATGTGAAGTAATTCATCTTTCTCTGAATCTTAATGTGGCCATTTAGTTTTTTACAATTTTCTATTAGTAGGTACGCGTAAAATGTATAATAACCCAAACATTTCTATTGGTGGTCAAAATAATATATTTTTAATACTTATTACATTTATTTAATTAATGCGTTCCTATTAATAAACTTATCAGCAAGTAAAATAAAACGTGGCATCCAGTCAAACTTACCGCGATTGATTTCTGGTACAAATGGAGCAACCCCGACGTAATGATCTCAAATCTAATCTCATACATCTTCTGAGACAATCTTCCCAAACAGTGTCTACCCCACCTTATCCACATAATGCTTTCGTCTGTCCAGTCAATGGCGCGCTCACGCTCGCACATTCATTAATGTAATATTCCTATCTCTGTCTACGGGAGTCGAGAAAACGTTCGGTTTTCGTTCGTTCATCAGTCAGTTTGCGCCGGCAGCCGTGGTAGGGAGTGTCGTACTGCGCATGCGTGGTATACTCGACGATTGTCAAAATTCGAACGAACGTAAATAAACAAGTGAAATTTAATTTGTGCCAAAACTATACGATTTTGTATTTAGTTATTTACACAGACATATTGATAGTGACATTTTATTGTGAGATATTGTGCAACGAATTTGCGAGTGAGTATACTTTTGCTTTTTTTCGCATGCCCGTTTGGAGCCGGCAACCGGCACTGATTTTATCCAGTAGGAATTGTATAAATTCTTACTGTTGATTAAGATCTGCAACAGTGGAGTAGGTATTGTACGGATAATAATCGTGGGATATTGTCTGCATGCTTTTGTCTTTATTGAGATTCTCGTATGTACGTGAAGACGCGCCGTAAACCTACATACTTTTATGTTCAATATTCGCAAGACGAACTGAATTATAGGTCATTCATTGACGTTGATAGTTATTGGTAAAAATACTAATTCATGCATGGTTGTACCTAATTATGTGTTTCAATAATACACAAAGGTAAGTGCAGTGTACTTGGTTTTGGGATCCCCGCCCGTTCTAATTGTTTGTAACTGTTTTCCAGTATTTAACCACTAATTTCTAACCAAACTTTTCAAAGCTTACAAACTTGCTTCCTATTTATTTATTACGTAACTAACCATGCTTGTGAAGCTACTAATTAACTTTCCAATGCGTCCCCGCATTATGCGATAAGTTAGTATAATAATGTGCGATCTTCATTTGTTTTCCGTTTCCTAAGTAATTACACCTAACTGCCTGTGACGTATTGCAAAGGTCGTTGAACTCGTCATATAGTTTATGGAAGCAGTTGATATCGTTATCATCTTGAAATTTGTGCAGATTTTGTTTCGTATATGCATCTTTGGACTGTGCCTAAGTGGTTGCAACTTTATTACTTCGATAACACGACGATAAACAGTGGTTTTTTGACCATACAATTTTTAAACCTCGTCATATAATAAATTTTCAATATTATTGGAACGGCTTTAAGATTAACCGGTGGTACTTAACATATCACGCGAACAAATTTTTAATGTTCTTGGATTTTATTAAGGCACCTTTTGCTTTATGACGGAATATATCTACCTACTAGCTAGGGTAACCTAAAATGGCGATGCATCTAACAGAAGTTTTGCTCCGATTATCGAAATCGCTTGACCTCTCTGGCATATAAACTTACCAGTCCAAAATACCTACGTACCTACCTGTGGTGAAGATTATGTATGTAAGTACCTATAATTGATCGAGTAATTTAGGTATCGGCAGGGTATGCTGTATGCTAGGTATGAACGAGTAGATAGGTAACTACCTATACCTATTTATACTATACAGATTCCCAGGTCTGGCCGTAATCTCTTTGTTGATTTTAAGAGACTTATGTAAAGCAGCCTGGACGCTGGAAGTTGGTGATAGCGCGTAACTCCTGCTTGTGATCTCTCTCCTGTCTGGTCGGATTACCGTCCCATCGGACCATGAGAGTGTACCTATGTCTGCGCAAATGCTTGTGCACTCTAATTATGTCCTGCGTAGCTGGCTCTCTTTAGAGAGAATGACCACCGTTATTAATCTCTGCTGATTCAATCGCGTGTCCGAAGATGATAGATCCACATATCCAAGTGTGACTGTACGCTTCACATAAACTCTTTAATGCCATATGTAAAAATTAGTCTCACGGGCATGTAACTGAGTCATTGCATTTTCCCCAAGATTTACCGGAAAATTAATGACCGTATCGCTGCTAAATGGTGCCGTGTGTAAGGGCTTTAGCGTTTAAAAGTACGGTATCAGTCACGCTCACGCCTATTGTTTTTAAAGGGCGTTGTTTTACATATTACGGTACGATAGTTGTTGAAACTAATGAGGGTGGTTATCATCAGCCGAACCTTTTTTCCGATAATGCTAGGGGTTAGCGTACAGTCTAACCGTATGTAGCTACCAGTGTTTTAAAAGGATCGACTGTCTATCCGATTTCCTTTAAAAGACTGGTTGTCAGACTTGTGGCTTCTAAATGCTCGTAACAAAGTTGTTCAAATAACCCACAATTTACAGAATCTTTTTGATGGAAAATGGGTCGTTACCTAAACAGAAAGTACGATTTGTGCTCTATTTAAAATACAGGTACAGATTCGATTCATCTGTCGTTTCGTTATCGTATCGCACCACTGGGAATTGCGATTCCGGCTTTAATCCGGGCCGTATCGGAGTTCGCCATACTTCCATCTGAAAAAAAAAATAGACCAATTAAACCTTCTAGCTTATAAGAATTAAATCGACTAAGTATTAATTAATTTTTTGTTTGGGGATAAAACGAATAGTTTGCTTAAGTAACATTCCATTTGATTGCCTGGGTCAATGACCTAA
Organism: Heliothis peltigera; assembly: GCA_958496145.1. NCBI lineage: Eukaryota > Metazoa > Arthropoda > Insecta > Lepidoptera > Noctuidae > Heliothis > Heliothis peltigera. Next base: position 7,465,311 of record OY292337.1, read on the forward strand.
GACGAAGTACCTACCTATTTCTACTTAACTACTTGATCTTTGATAGTGATTACACTTGTCAATAACTGTATATGTATTAACCTGAGTGACTAAGATAGTTATCTAAAATTGTTCAACGCTGAACAATTCTGAAACTCTGAATCATTGTTCCCTTCCTACTCACCTGGGTAGTTGATGAATTGCCAATGATCACTCACACATGTATAACAGAACTGCATCGTTGATTCACCAAACTTCTGATAAGAAATTTTCTCCTAGAAACATCATCATCCTCCTGCCCTTTTCCCAATTTTATTTGGGATAAGCGTAGCATATTTTCCTCTTCCACACTCTTCTATCTGCCACCATCTCACAAGATAATCCTACTATTTCTTACAATAACGACTTTCACACAATCCATCCATCATCGTTTCTTTGACCTCTACATCCATCCATGTTCAAAGCCTTCTAGTCCTAGAAACATAACTCTCCTAAATTACGAGGGTCGTGCCACAAACCAGATAGAGAAACTTAAGTACATACTTTAACGGGTATTATATGTATTTTTGCTCATTAGGCAACATCTTCATTAAAGAGCTAACTAAGCAAGGAGTATTCAATACTCATTCCTATTCTAGAGTCTTCGGAAGTAGCTTGTCTGGGCTCATTACTGAAATCACATTGGTTTATTTAATTGAATCGCTGCCAAAGATAGAACACAGCTGATGGGCTGACTATTTATCGTATTAGTTTATAAGCTGAACATACTTTGAGCATATAAAATAACTAGCTTCCGCCAGCGGTTTCACCCGCTTTCTGAGGGAAGTACTTTCCATACCCGGATAAAAAGTAGCCTATATGTTATTCTGATGTATAAGCTATATTGTGGTAAAGTTTCATTCAAATCCATTCAGTAGTTTTTACGTGAAAGAGTAACAAACATTCATACATCCATACATCCATCCATACATCCATACTTACAAACTTTCGCCTTTATAATAGTATTAGGATTAGGATTAGGATAGGATATTAGGATTAGGATTAGGATAATAGTATTAGGATTAGGATTACATTTGAATTTTGACGTCATTAGCTCAGTGATGTCATAAGAAATGGTACTATGCAGACTCGTTCTTAATTTGAAACACAAATGGCAACTTTCTTATTAAGTTTTTTTGTTGTTGTTTCTAAATGCTGGCACGTAAATGTATAAGAAGTCAGTTTTCCTTTCGCAGCCAAGTTTTCTGCTAACATTCGACCCCTTTAACAAGAGCGTTCTAATTAGGAACTTCCATTTTCAAAACAGTGTTGCGAGCCAAACTAAAGCTATTTTACGTAATGTCTGTATTTACGCTTATAATGTTTGAATATTGCTCAAAAAATATTTTTAATTAGGTAATATTTATCAATATGTTGATTTAAACTTTCATGGTTATTAACATTTGAATTGTTAATACATATTATATTTGACAGTTTCGAGTACGATATGATGCGCTGGCGCCTGTACCTTTTTATTGAGTTCCTTATATAATAATATCGGGAACTCAATTAAAATAATATTTATCGATAATAAAATTCCTCAGTGACATGTTGGCTCCTTTATTAAGTAGAAGACGAACGCACGGTGACAGTCCAGTATAATCATAATGTTTAACGCCTAACGAAACTGTTAAACCAGGTAAACGAGCCTTGGGTATTCGACGCTCCATCCAGATAAGCTAAACAGTGACTTCCTGTATGCTAGAGTGGCCATACTCACTAATTAAAGCAGTACTGTCTACAACAAACATTTTCATGACTACGTTGAAAAAACAAATTAAAAAGTTAGTAATTCTTTTGGAACTAATTCATCAGTATCTTGAGGGCAGCAACCTGTATGCAAATACGCCCGGATTTCCTGTCTTTGAATTTTGACCTTTGCCAAGGCATTAATATTAATACTCTGCTTGTTACTGAACTGCAAACAAGACGGTTGTTTGAACAGTTTTAAAGAAGTTCGAAGATCATGGTAGGTATTTCATTCATCCGTGAATTCAGTTATAAAGACCCCTCTATGGAGATTTTGACGTTTGACATGTGGACTGCTTCGATTTGCCGATTCAGCTCACGTGTGGACAATCGACATGACCATGACTAGTCAAAATAACGTAAGGAGGTGATGCTTATTTCCTAGTTAGATCAGACATCGCTTTAAGACTAATTTCAGTGTAAGGACTGTATTTTGGGAGTGTGTTTTCTATACTGATATTATAAAGAGGAGAGATTCGTTTGACTTGAATGGGATCCGAAACTACTTTACCGATTTGGAAAAAAAAAACACTGAAGAAGGTAAATTATTTCCGATGAACATAGACTATCCGGGTACAGAGAATGAAAGGGAGAAACCTCAAGATATTGCTAGTGTTTGATATGTCCTGAAAATGATACCAGGTACAAAGTCAGATTCTATCTAAAACTTCTCGGTATTTTGTAAAATATTTGTAGGTACCAATCACTCCAAAAACGCAAGTCAGTAAAATTTTCTTTGTTTTATATTTAGCATAATAGTGATGTATGTATATGTTTATATGGGCATCGATGCCTGAAATAAATGGATAAAAAAAAACATATTTTTATATAACTTACTAGCTTTTGCCCGCGCGGCTTCGATCCCGTTCTTCCCTACTCTACCTTTTAAACCTTCCCTAGACCTCCACGAACATTTCAAGACCAAGATAAGATAAATCCGTTCAGCCGTTCTCGAGTTTTAGCCAGACTAACGAACAGCAATTAATTTTTATATATATAGATTTCTGACTTCTTTCACCGGACATTCCCAGGTTCACGGGTCAGCCTGGAGTTTACAGTGTAGTGGCGTTGACTCGACTCGGCCTCGACCCTGCGACTCTGTAACGTAGTATTTTTAATTTCCACTGCATACCTCACGAAACGTGAGTCGTGGTGACTCAGTAGAGTCAGTAGGCATTTGTTTTATTGTGTGCGAATATATACGAGTTAACAGGTTAGAGTTGAGTGGATGACGATTAGGGTTATGATATATTGCGCTATGAAAGGTTTAAATTTATTGTAAGTGATAGGTTGTATATGCATTGTACAGACTCCAGCACATCAAGCTACCCGAAATTGTAAAATTTTCCCAATCAACATTGAACCATAATGCTTATTCAATAAAGTCGAAAGTCTAGTAAGAAAATTTGACAGATTGTAGTAGCTTGGATGTGCTGGTATGTACTATCTTAGTATTAATTTAATAGTGATCCTGATTATGTATGATAAGTCATACATAGCTAAATTCAAATGGACTTTCACATTTTTAAACAGAAATTATTATTATATTGTTCGTTTAAATAAAATTTTACTGCAAAACCTAAATACACTTGTTTTTAAAATAACCAACTAAGCATACGCAAAAAAACACCCTGTTTTCATTTAGTACTTACTAACTAAAACGATTTCCGCTGTAAGACGGCTCGGATCAAAGGCGTTGAGTGCAAACAGAAAACATTTGCGTATCGTTTGTAAATCGTATGTATGTCATTTGTAACGTTTACGCCCGGCCTTAGGGTTTCTTGTTTATAATTTATTAACTAACAGCGCTGAGTGAAATAAGTAGAACTTTGTACGTAACGATTGAGCAACTCCCACCCACTACAGAAGTTCAAAGAACTATTCCGCTTCTTTAAAAAGGCGGACAAGTGCGTGTCAGCCTCGCGCGCTTAGAGTTCCGTATCATTGTTTATAAAACGGCTGAAAAATAATGCCTGTATTATTAATCGATTATTAATTTTATTTTTATATAATTATTTACGATTAAACTAAGTAATATATTCTATGAATTTTTCAAACGTCTACCTGTTGCCACTATCAAAATTGGGTAGAAATATGAAACCCCAAAATCTTGTATTTATTTTGTTCTGGTTTACCTATTTATTGCCACAGCGACAAAATGCATCTATCCCGATTCGTCACTGACGGATCAACGGACACAGAAATCTCAATAATACCCTTTTGCCTTCTGCGTATACGGAACCCTAAAAATACCAGCCCAAGATATGACAGTGTCGAAAAGATCAATCGAATAATATTCTGCGAGAATTGAAGAGATTATTTCGTATATATGTATATAAGTATGGTTGTGTACTAGTTTAATTAGCTTATTTTATTTTTAAAAGCACCAAAATTCAGCTAGAACTACATTTACACGAAACATAGGCATAATATAAAATATCAAGTATTAAAGTGGATAGCCTTTATCGACTGCGCATATCGCGTTGACCCTTATATCATGTGACATTTGCAAAATGAACATGATAAACACTTGAGCACTGTAATTTTAGTAATTTTATTAAATTAAGAATACTAGGAATTTGCTTTACTTTTAAGACTGGACAGAATCTGTAAAATTTTAGACCTTACTAGATTTACAACTTTATTGCAGAACTATAAGGTTCAAGGTTGATTGGGATAATTTTACAGGTTCAGGTTACAGGTAGCTTGATGTGCTGGCGTCTGTAAATATACATAGGTACTAGTGTAGCAGAATGAAACCGTGCATGAAAATGAATCATCTACTATCAAACAGGTACACACAGATCCTCTAGCTAGATAATATTGTTTATTTGCCTCTTACGACATCCACAGGAAGCGATGAGTAGGTACATAAATATTAGATATAGGCACTGAGAACTACTTACAAATGCATTATGTTCTATCATTGATCTCTGAATCAATTACGAAGGGGCGTTGTTCCTGTATGAACGCATAAATTTAATATCCAAGAACGTCTTTACCGACTCTTAGGTATTTTTCAATTACTGCGCATAAGTACTGAGATCATATTTTATTAATCGTCTTAACGTTCAATGAGGTCATAAGATTGTTAAATTGAGTATTTTTGCTAGCTTCCATAATGTTTTTTCAGAGATAATTATGAGATAAATGGTAATTAAATTGTATTTAGTGTTTGAACTTTGGTATTAACGTTGTCGGTATTATGTTGGCACAGTTTACTTGTATTGAAATGATGAATGAGTTTCTTACTGACACACATTACTGACTAATTTAATGTTCCTACTGCAGGTTTAGCATGGCGATTCTATATCTATTCTATCAAGAAATTTCTGTCAGGTCTTTCTGTCAATGTCAACATGTCTTCTGCCCGACCATGGCGCGACCTGTCAACTCGCATATAATCACTTGTAGACTTATGTCGATCGAAGAAAAGAAACATTTCTTCAAAAAATGTTTAACTTTTCTGTCATGATGTCCTCCGGTAGACAAAACTAATTTCTACGGTTGCCATGCTAAGCCTGCAGGAGGCCATTTTATGACAAAGGTAAATTAGGTACTATGTTAAAAAGAGTCTACTTATTCAACAATGATGTATGATCGCGAAAACCTACAGGGCTTATACACAATAACCTCGAAAAAACTCCACGGCTCAAGTTACTCAAAAAACAAGTATCGATAGGTACATCAACGTCCTTATTTAAGTTTTTCAAACAAAACCAACCAGTAAACAAAGCTTGTAAAAAATTAAAACAGGTTTATTTTTAAATTAACCCCAACGTAGCGGTCAGCTGCGCGAGCGCAAGGGTTGCCTTCCGACAGCACCGTTTCCGCTATTAAAACTAACTAAATTGTAAGTTAAAATTTCTTAAAATAACTAACAAGGAACACTGGAATAAGCTACTTTCTTGTCAGGTACAGAAGGTTGAAAATTGAGTAACTTGATTTTGGCTTAGTCCATTCAGTATTAAGGAAGTAGGTCACTCGGAAACATTAATTTTACTAGCTTGAGTCATCAGATCTATAAAAATGTAGTGGCCTTTGTATTGATACCAACCATATATGGGCAGTTCTCTATGAACTTGCAACGGTCTCTTAATTTTATCATTGTTTGATAATGTCACTTATTAGATACTTTAAAATGAATTGAAAAACATATTTTTGAGACTATTTCTAAATTTGGACATAGACAGTAGTAAGTATAACGTTATGAAAGATCAGATATAGTTGTGTGGAGACTTATGTAGGTGCCAATTTAAATTCTCAGCACGTAACTTTCTAATGAACACTTGTAAATTAAAATTATGTTAATTATCAATAATTTCCGAGGACCAAATACAATGAGGTTTAGCATGCTAATCATATCATTTCCATATTCGTTTTTACTGTCTCACATATTAATACCAGCTTCTAATTTTTATGAATATATTTCAATTGAATGATTTCCTTTGTGTTTGAGTTATTAACTAAATATAGGAACAGCTGCCCTTTTGTGCGCGAATTTCCTCAAACGCCATCATTTCTTTGTTCCTTTGGCACATTGACATTCAAATTCAGAAGTTCGTTATTTAAATATTTGATTCGCGAACAATAAATACAAACGTATGTAAGAGCCCGCATTGTCTTTGTTGTGTCTATTGAACTTTTGTTATCGTAATTGTTTATTTATACATACATAATATGAATCGCAAAAAATAATCTTTACTCTAAGTATCGACGTACCTAATATTTTTATATACATACTAGCTTCCGCCAGCGGTTTCACCCGCTTTCTGAGGGAAGTACTTTCCATACCCGGATAAAAAGTAGCCTATATGTTATTCTGATGTATAAGCTATATTGTGGTAAAGTTTCATTCGAATCCATTCAGTAGTTTTTATGTGAAAGAGTAACAAACATCCATACATCCATACATCTACAAACTTTCGCCTTTATAATAGTATTAGGAATTAGGATTAGGATTAGGATATTTTGGAGAAATGGGGATCTTCTGGGTAAAGTCGACCATACGGTTAGCAATGCTTGACGCATCAGGAGTCAGTTTCGCAAGGCACCTCAAATTGTTACATCTAGGTTGTCATTTGAACATCTTTGGTAGCCATTACAGGTACTCCGGAGCCAGAAGTCTGATAACTAGTCTTTTCAAATGGTTCGCAATGCTATGCTTGACGCATCAGTTTTGTTATACCGATTTGTCATGACATTTCAATAGGTAACTTGTTCTTTGTGTTATAAAATTCTAGAATTTATGTTATTCACTGTGGAACTAATGCAGCGTAGGTTTCAACGTCATTTTATCGTTCGATATTTGCAAATTCTTGTTTAGTCTTATTATTCCATTCATAAGTTTGAATCAGTTCCGAGCAAAGATTGCAAACAAGATTCACGGTAGGGAACTAATTAATAAATATTTTGTTTATCCTTATTCGAGATCGGCCTTAACGATAGTAATATTTAAAATTAGAACACACTGCCTAACCCAGGGACCCAATTATGTCATGTATCAATTTAAAATTCCAAAATTAAAACGACATTAGTTGATTACGCAAATTCTTGTTCCTTCGACTTGAAAGATTGAAAAAAAAACTGTAACACATGGTATGAGAAACACGAAGTAGATCAAACAGAACATTTCCCATACATATTTGGTAACGTGGGAGTGGCGAGGTGCTAATGATAACAAGGATGCTCGCTCGTACTGACCCTTTTACTACGCCCAACTTATGAATGAAGGACCAGTTTCGAGTTTAGGAAGGCATTTTTGGAACTTGCATTTTTATTCTCGTATTTTATCTTCGTTTGCCTCTACCTAATTTAGTGGGATTTACCTCATTTTTAACGGCTTTGAAATTTGATATTTTGTTTTTCCTAGTTTTAGGGATTTGGGTTCAATGAACTTTCGATATTGACCTTCCTTCCGCCATTTGTTGTTGCTGTAGGTTTTTGTACCGTATTTTATTATCATCTAAGCTAGGTTGTTACAAATACAAATAATAATAATAATGGCGTCCAGACTAAATGCCGGCCACGGCGGTCGTTCTCTCTAAGGAGACTACCGGAGAAAGATCAGGCGCAGGACGGAAATTTACGTGGCCTCCGATGCACGTATGTATAAATCACCAAGCTTTGGGCTTTGCTTTATGCAAGTCTCTTAAAACCGACTAAGCAATTTCGGCCCCACCTGAGAATGGAACCCGAGACCCCGTGCACAGCAATCGCTGTGCGACTACTAGACCAACGAGGCGGCCAAATATAGATATAGCGTCAGCACTGAATACCTACAGGGTACAATACACTCTAGTTTTATATTTCTGTCTACCTATCTAAAAATGCTAAGACAAAGGAGGTGGTTATAAAGCATGGCAATGAAAACACATTCAAGAGTAACACTTTTATTATTACAAGCTATAAAACCGATGGGTATGTACTAGTATTTTATGTACAGCGTATACTTTGAAAGTATTTCCTCACAATGTTTCTGTCTATAGATTAACAATGTTTCTATTTTCTGTCAATGACGTGGGATGTGTGGGAATTGTGAACAATATGGTACACCCACCTTTGCTAATAAATACGAGTCCAATCACAGCTTTTCCATATTGGACCATTGTATCTTATCTCGTTTAGGACTAACGAGAGTCCTAGATACTGATAATATTAATGGAAGTGCTGATTGCTTTCTAAATTTTCAAAGCAATCAGACTGAAACGGTATAACGTCAATGTGATATTTCTCCTTATGAATTTAAATTCTGAACACTTTAAAACGCAGAGAACTGCTTATTGAACTACAGGTGTTATCCACATTTTCCTTTAGAAATTCCAAATCCAAAATTTCTTAGAATGCTTGTTATCAAGCTTTGTATGAACATAATATTGGCAAGAACATTCGATTAGCCCTTTAAGGTACCATAAATATAAATTATAAATTTAATACCAGGCCAGACGGGGTCAAAATGGCGAAATTGCAACCGTTCTCCGTCCGTTAAGTGTGGCTCCCTAAATTGGAAGCTTAGAAAAAGCCAGACGTTAATGTCAGAAATGAGGGGTTCCGAGGGTCCTTTTAACATTTCGGGTACTTATTTCGGCAAATGCTGACACCGAGCCCCAATATTACGTTAGGTAACTTGGTGTGTTTAGCCAGGTTTGCTGGCAAGCACATCAAGTTTTGTAATTAGGATTCGAAAATTAAATCCTGTTTTTGTAATGGAGTTTGTTCAATATCCAAGGTGCCTCTAAAAGAGGTGGTTTAGTTATAATATTGTTGCTAAGCTGTTATTAATGTAATATATTTTCATAATAAAATAATACAAAATAAAGCAATAAAAGAAGAAAATTTAACACTCAGTTGTTTAAATCTTAGATTTTGAAATTCTAATGGCCTACTTGGCATTCTTAAAATCTAAAGAGATTTAAATTAAAATACAAAGAGACAGCTAATTACTTTTCGGGAGTCATTTTAAGAGATTTACTTAATGACAAAATATTCTTAACTATTTCCTCAGGAAATATAAAAAAAGTATACCATGGACTATAATTTCGGCATCTTTAAAGAGGTTATTGAGGAAGCTGGTCATTATAGGTGTCGCGTTAATAATTTGTCACCTTTTATTGTAAAGAAATCGAAATTCCAACACGTTTTTATGGTAAGCTGCATTCACTGACGGCAATGGCTGGCTGAACCGGTAAAATTATGGATTCCAACTGTTTTTTATATTGCGATGATCGATTTTGGCAATCGAAATCAACATTCATTTTGGCCAAGTAAGCTGAAAATGAAAACAAAAATAATCATATCAAAGAAGATAGAAGTGTTAATAATGGCGTGGAATGGCGTGAACCAGCCAATCTTCAATACTAATGTCACTTAGGTCACCCTTATCCATCTTTTTAAGAAATACATACGATTCTCTTGTGTAAATACAGACAGTCATTCATGTTTAAGCACGCTGCACATCTGCTGTGTAGTCCATATATCTCCGTACGCAATTCATAAATTCTGTCCTAATGTTGCCTTCATTACTGTCAATGACTCATATGTTTAATTTCATAACATGTTGTCGGTACAAGTCGTGACCAGTTGAGACATGTCGTGAACTTGACTGATCTTAAACATTAGTCCCCTCTATTAGATTGTATGGATTGAAGTAATTACTTTAATTAACCGTTGACAAAAGTGTGAAGTGATATTAACGATGCAAGATGATGGAGTGTGTGAACGGCATGGTAAATTGTTACTGTTTGTTGTTTTTATAGTTAGGGTTTAATTGATAGTAGACGGAATTTTTGTTGAACCTTTTTGAAGCATATCCAGTTGACATCAGCAAATTATAGCATATCAAAGATGAAGCACAAGAATTATGTGAACGTTAATAACCTTGTAGCGATTTTGGCAAGATTTGAATCAGCGTAAGAAATAAAGACTTGGCTATTGTAAAAACAATACACGATTAACTACGTATTGTTGCTTAAGTTTATCTAAGCCACTGTCTTTGGATAAAACGACCCATTTCCCAGCTTTGACAAACCGCTCTCAAGTTAAGATAAGTACTTGTCACATTCTGTAACTTAATCGTTCCCATAAAACCATGGAAATATTACTTACATTGATTTAAAGACAGAAGTCGTTGACAGCTAAGAATCTTGTTTCTTTAATGTATCCAGTTTTGGAATTATTCGAACCAATTACTTGTTTTGTACATGTTTAATCTTTTTCTGAGGAAGTCTCTGATTAACAAGTTCTTTTATCTTCACGAATGGTCGCCACTGATATTTTTTTTTAGTTTACAAACTTGTTTATATCTATTTCGTCTGTTTGTTTTAGTTTCTGAGGTAATTGCTACAGATACAGGTTTCTTCATTTACTTTCATGGGACGAATGAATAAATTAAACTTTCTTCCGAGATTTTATGAGGCCTTGGATTTGTTTGTGTCACGAATCGTGAAATGGCTTGGAAAATTATTATTTTATTGGGAAACTTATTTCGTCTCACAAATTGGTCATAACAACTGTGGATTTCGTTTTAATTATTTCTGTTGTTGTTTTCGCCTTCTCCTCCTTCACGAAGTCTGTGAAGGTAAGGTACAGCGGTAATTAATTACCTACTAATCTGAACGAAAATCAGTGTATGCAATTTATATCTATGTATGTGACCCCGATGCTATGACGTCAGTAATTAATGATCAATTTGTCCTCTTTACAATAAATGTATTCTCGAACTAGGTACTTTACTAATAGTATGAAATCAGAGGATCATTAATCACGCTTAGTGAGAACTTAGGCTTTAGGTTATACATATGTACATAATTTAGAATAAGATTTATCACCTGTGAAGGGAAGGGAATCGTTGGGAAGACCACTCGTTAGTAATATATTCTAAACGTGCGTAATTCTCTGGGAACTGGAACGACATCTGCGTAGGGCATAAATTACAGACGCAAAGCCAATCACCAAGTAGATTGACATCGATTTGTTTCTGGTTACCAGGCAGAGGTAATAAACGGCAAAATTCGTCTTTTTCCTTAGCATAAACAAAATATGCGCGTGATTCATCACTGACATATTCAGGAATTATGTTTTGGGACGTTAACCATTCCCAGGGCTCGGCTGAATGATTGAGTGAACAACAGTTTAATCTAAGAGTTGTATTATTTTTCGTCGCTAATATGGATGATAAAACTAAATTATTGTTTAGTCCACAAATGTCCGTTACATTTACGTCAGTAACATTGCGTATCCGTTTAGTCACTAGTCCGTGCGTGTTCTTTACCCCGGCTTAAATACTCATTTTAAAGATACACTTAATACACGTATCAAACTATAATTTTCTGCATCCGTAAATCCAACGGTTTCTTTTTTCGACACACCTGATAATTTTAAGATCAAGTAAACAGCTTTATGTTCGGAAAGAATTAAAAAAAAATGGATTGCAAACGTGTAATGACCCCTCGCGGGGTCTTCAACGGATATCCTTTACATACGTTCAAGTGTTTTAGAGAAAATAAAATGCCTATCCATGTTATATGAGCTACCGTTTTCGGTTTTGTTTCTCCATTTTTTCTTTTGCCCCAAAGGTGTTTGCGTGCCGAAAATTATTTGAAGAAATATTAAGAGAAGAGTAAGATTTTCATAATAATGTGTCGATTTGTTATGTAAATTGAGCTTGCTACTCTTTGGCGTTTAAACAGTGGATCGGAGGTATTAAGGTGAATGGTTTTAAGTGGGCTGTTCAAAATTTTGAAATCGGATGTCTGCATGAGGGCTCAATGCCTACGCAGGAAGTTAAAGAAGTGTGGGTATCGGTTTCGCTTCCTTCTACTTGCCTTTCCTCTTCGAAAGGCAACATGGCAACTTATAAATTAAATAAGGATCGAACTTGAGTTTACGAATATTAAAAAACTTTTTATCGGAAACGTAATTTCATTGAACTTGTGCCTACTTTCTGAGATTCGAACAGTACAACTTCAGAAACCTAAGAAAATCAATACACAAACGAAACAGATCTTGTTATTAAAGGCATCAGAATTCGTAGGCACTTTTTTCACTCAATGACTACCTTGGGAGCTCTGCCTGTGGCGGGTTAACCGCTGGTCAAATCACCGTTGATGATGAATGATTACTGAGATTTTATTTAATGATGGACTCGGACACCGGCTCCCAACTGACAGCACAAAAAGACAGCCTCAAATTGTCCGAACTGTTTTTTATACACTTTGTACTTTGTAATGAAATGTGTAATCTTTCTTTGTAGAATAATGATGGATGGACCTGTTACAATATATTGAAGGCATGCTTTAGTTTTGATCGGTTCAATTTAGTAAAAATAGATGCTACTAGATTGATTGATTTTGATAACTCGCTTGGAAGACGCGTTATTTTACAAGATATTATTTCTCGTAATTGCTCCAAAATTTTAATCAAGCAACGGTTCAAACTGCGCCGCTTATTTTCATTGTGTAATTTAATCCCGACATTAATTAACCACGAAATTAACTTTCAATTACAAACAAACCCTAAAGACGACCTTGATCACCTTATCCGATTTCAAGAAAACATCTCATTTGTGTAATCCTGGCTAAAACGTTTCAGTGAGCACCGAACCCGTTTTATGCGAAATCCTTTAATAAGTTATTCAGTAAGTTTGTCTTCTACGTAAACTTGATTGTGTAAGTAGTATATCAAATTCATATTCAAGCCGAGACGTAGGTAATCCTGAACTCGTAATAAGGCCGAAAACTGATTAGGTATGGATTCCTTCCTACTCTCTCAAGGTAAGCCTTATGTAAATAATATGATACCTGCTTAGAGCCGTAGCTAGTCTGAATATAGGCGTATTGGAAAATATTAAGGTTGTTTTTAGTCCCACTTTATTAAGTAGTCCAGTCAGGTGTTTCTTGCGTGAATTTGGAAGCCTGATCGATTTTCAATGTTGGTTTGGGCTCGTACACTTAGTTGTTGTACCAGTAATAGTCAATTTGCTTAATTTATGCTATGGACTTTCTTGTTGGACGACGAGAACCTTCCATGTGTTAATTGATCAATTTTCAATGCATAAAAAACAGAAAGCCAAGAAAAATCAACATCTGTATCCATTTTTATACGTTTTTTTTTTTAAATATATTCATGAAAGCTTTTACATTGTTACACCTTCCCGGGTTTCTCCATGCAAACACCTTGCCCAAATTATGTAAATATACCATAATGTTTATGATAATGAAAATGTAGCGATCCTCGATCATGAAGGTGGACCCGAACATCACTCTGACATATGTATGTGATTAGGACGCATTGTTCAATACCAAACCGTATTGTTCCATCATATTTTGATTATGCATGACTGATGAAAAAACAATAGGGTTTAAATCAGCACTTTGTACAGTGAAATGTTTGTCTGTTTATTTATGTTCTCTGATTAGTGGGTCATTTCATATTTATTAAGGATATTTTGAAGGTGCGTCTCGAATGACATTGGCCGTGTTCGTAATGTCCTTGGAAAAGGTCAGGTGCGCGTACGCACGAGAGAATGCATATTTTTTATGACAGTTCAGAAAAAGAGGACCAGCACTAACTCAGTATAATCGTATATACATTTAGCTATATGAAGATAAAAAAAAAAAATAGATGAAATGCGGGATGATGACTAACGAATTCAGAAGTCTTTTTGATGAACTGTAATTTTAATGCCTTTTTCTACTGGCCTTGACTTCACAGAATCCTCAACCCAAACTCCTGACTGCATGTTTTCGTGTAATCATATCGACGCTTGAAAGGCAAAAATATCTAAGCGACAGAAATTCCAAAAATGAGTTATATATACCATTGGATTCGTAATTTTTTTCTGCGTCGTTTGGTCTAATCGGTGTGCTTCTACGACGAGTTTTATGTCGCTTAGATATTGCGAAATTTATCCCAAATCACGAATTTTGTGCTCACTAACCGACGCAAAAAAAGGGATTTTTAGGAAATTTTAGACTTAGGAAAATTAAAATATTGAAAACATCTACTTAGTCAATTTTTCATGTTTTTAATTTTTTACTTGTTTGGACTTAATTATTTTCACTTGTTTGAAAATTTCCTTACGTAAACGCTTAGTAGATTCTACCCGTAAAAAGTATTTGTGAATTGTACTTATAGTGTATTTAACTTGTTGCAATTATTTCGTGAAAGTGCAATTTGTATAATTTTACTCATATTAATATGTAATATTATTGGCGCTTAGATGCTTTTACTTATTTGACACATATTACTTGTTCTAATGTAGATATTTTTACTTGATAACTTTTGTTATTAACTATGTCAGTTAGATAATTTTACCTATTTTATTTGAATATTTAAGAAGGGCGTTAAGATATTTTTTTCAGCATTTTGTTGAGCAACAACCACATGGCATATATCGAAACGAATGACATTGCGTCGCCTAGCGAGGACGTTCGTCCAGCGTCCAACGGCCAAATGTTGCGGAGGCAAGGTCCTCAGGCCAGTGCCGAGTTATGGCCTCCCTCGCCTCATCGCGCACTTCCTCCTGTTCCAATGGGTCCGGGCGCCCGTTCAGCGCCCTCTGCCCCGCCGTCCAATCGTAGACTCTGGCGAGCACCCAAGCCTCGAGTTCCCAAGGAGGTGTTCCCGCCAGAGCGCACGCCGCCGTAAAACTCACTGTGCGGTATGCCCTCACCAACCGCTGTGCAATGACCCTTTGTGGCCTGCGGATGGCAGCAGCGTTTCTAGTATGCCGGCGTATAGACGCCGAAGGCATTGGTCGCCGGGCCTCCCGATGTTAGGGAGGAGCCATGAGAGAGCGCCCGCGGTCTTCAGCAAGCGCGTCGACAGCCCACTGAAGTGTGCGCTGAAACGCCACTTGCTGTCGAGCGCTAGACCCAGATATTTCATCTGGACCTGCACCGCAATCCGGACACCGTCTACATGGATTTTGGCGTCGACCGGTTGGTGCTGCCGATGCCCATGGAAGAACACGGCTTCGGTCTTGTGCAGCGCCACCGTCAGCCCTAGGCGGGAGATTCGGTCCACCACTCGCGAACCACTCGCCGAGGGCAAGCTGGCCGCCTCTTCAAAATTTCTCCCCCGGGCAGTCAGGAGAGTATCGTCTGCATAGCAGATGACGGACGTGCCACGGGGGAGGTTACCCCGCAAGAGCCAATCGAATCCAATGTTTCACAGGAGGGGCCCTAGGACAGAACCCTGTAGGACACCGGTCTCGATGTCGTACCGCAGGAGTCGACCCAACTTGTCCTCAAGTAGGACTGTACGGTCCTTGAGGTAGTCAAATATAAAATGGAGGCACTCCATGGAAGCGGAGCGCCTCTAGAATGGTAGAGTGGGTAATGGAGTTGAACGCGTTGGCGATGTCGAATGACACAGCCAACAATCCATCCCCCACATCCATTGCATCCCTTACCTGGCTCTTGAGCTGGGACAGGGCGTCCACTGTCGAACGTTCAGCTCGAAAACCAAACTGAGCGTCCGCTAGGTACGGGCCAATTGTGGATAAGTGCCTGTTGATACGGCCGGCGATTATCCTTTCGAACATTTTACCGACCTCATCTAGTAAAACGATGGGTCGGTATGCCGATGGGGAGTCCACCGGCCGCCCATCCTTCCGAAGAATGCACAATCGGCCCTCCTTCCATGGCTTCAGAAACCACTCACGCGTCAGACACGCACTGAAGAGGTCCCGAAACCTTTCTCCCATCTGGAAGGCGGCGATGGCCACAACCTTTGCGGGGACGCCGTCCGGACCTGGAGCCGTTTTTTTGCCCCGGAGGCAGAAAGCTGCCTTCTCCATCTCTTCCTCCGTCACCGGTGGGACCGCCTCGGTCGTTGGAGCCGCACTCCGCCGGGCATTCACACTCATCACTGGTGGAGTGAAGTTGTCCCTGCGCGGAAACAGGGACTGGACCACTCCATCCAGCAACGTCGGCTCGAGGGTCTCGGCATCTGGGGGACCGTTCGGGCGCAGTTTGTTACGTGCCGTCTTGTACGGTCTCCCAAAGGGGTCAGTCTCCAGACCCTCCAATATCTCCGCCCTGGCGCGATCCTGGGCTGCGCCCATTCGTGCTGTCAGGTTCTTCTTGGCCTCCGTGTAGGCTGCATAGAAGCGGTCCTCGTTGTCAGCGTCACGAAGGCGCCGTCGCCGGCTTCTTGTGTAGGCCCGTCTGGCCACCAGACAGGCGGCCCGTAATTCCACCAACTCCTCGGACCACCGGTAAACGGCGCGTCGAGGTGGCGGACGGTGAGCCCGAGGCATGCTAGAGTTGCACAACTTGGTCAGGGAGTCCCTAAACCGGACCGCCGGGGCGTCCATATCCCGGAGGTCGACTGGAGGCGACAGCCAGTCCTGGATGAACGCCGCCTCCGTCGCGGCCTCCCGGTTTAGGAGAGTAGATAGTCCCTAAGAAGTTATTTTGTTTACTGTGTTTAAGTGGTAACAACTGTCAAATAATAAACAAGTGATAATAGATTGATTTTCAATAAAAAATACCTATATTTAACAAATTTTACGTTCATTTATGTTCCCAGACGTTAAAAAAAAGTACTTTATATTTAAATATTGTCGCTTACGAACTAAGATTTACATTCATTTTATTATTTAAGATACATTTTGTATGAAAGAGATTTAGTATTAATTACATTTAGATAACTTACCGTGTTTTATTTTATAAACTTTTAGATAATTTAGATAAATATTCTTGTGTATAAATTTTTAAGTGTTTGTATTTATTTACTTTTGCCTGTTATTTCAAAAATCTTTATCGATAGCTTAAATAATTTTACATGTTGCTCCAAACTTACCAAATGCAATTTAAATAATGTTACTTGTTTGTACATAACATTCAATGATAGCTTGGATAGTTTTACCTGTTTATCAAATGAGTGATTTTTTTATCTAAGCGACGTAAACTGCTTTTTATTCGAGAGCTACAGGGCTTATTTTAATATCAAAAATAGCTATAAAAATTAGGTATATATGTATGTTAACAGCATCTAAATCCGTCTATATTGTAATTTTTAATATTTTTTTTTCAATTTTTTTTAACTTCAAATCGCTCTCCTGTAAAGTTTGTTCAATGTCGCTTAGTAATTGTTGCCTTTCAAGCGTCGATATAATGGCGCTAAAATTTTCTAGTTGCCATGCAAGTTGTACGTAAATCAGGCTCTACACAAAAATAAGTTGACATTGTACTTCCATATTCTTCTCACGCAAAAACTAGGCCGTTGGCCTCCATCTTTATTAGATTTTTATTTAGATTAAAGTTAGCTAGACTTAATTTAATTACAGCATTGTGTGCAATTGTCTGTGTATCTATTTACATTGTATCTTTTAGTCTGGGATAAGCTATTTCTGGCTTAAATAAGATAGTGTAGTCTAAAGATGTGTTTTAAGATTATGTCCTATCATTCGACAATGGTTAAAAAAGTATTGCTACACTAAATATATATGTAAAGTCTCAAGTAAAAGGAGCCTTAAAATAAATAGCGCAAAGTCAGCTCTAAAAATCCATAATTTATAAATCCAAAAAGTATTAAATCACATTTCGAGTTAGGAACGCGACCGTGGGCGAATGAATGGTGCGCAGGAGTTTGTTGACTGATCTGTCACTGGACGAGTTATGATGTAACTTTATGTTGGGAACTAGACGCGTTATGCGCGGCATTTTAACTTAATCGCCTATTTCTTGTTTGCTAAGATTTATAGCCGTGGAGCTGTAAAATGTTGTACGTATAATTTCGCGAAACACATTTTATATTTTCCAGGATAGCAATGGAACTAAAGGTACGCTCTTAAACATTAAGAATGATCTTGTTTTCGAGAATTAAAATTTTGGACCGAAACCTATAATCCCCGTAATAGGCATCGCCTGACTCATTTATCCGTTCAACAGGCCTATTACTATAAAAGGCCGCGCAAACAAACAGAATAAAATTAATATTGAACTAAAGCTAAATTCTAATCTCGGTCTCTAAAGACAAATAAAACTAAGGATTTATTAACTGAAACGGTCGCACCGCAAAACCACTTAACAATCTGTCAAAAAGATTCGCGATCTGACATGAGTGAGGACCATACTCAAAAAAGTTATCCAAATTCAAAAATCCGCTGCCATTGTACGTATAGTCGCCATTCACTGGTTCTCATCAAAAACTGGCAACACCGCAGACAGGTGTGTTCCCGTCGTGCCCCTTTTTTTCAACGTCCGTTCCCGTACGTAACTCATCAAACAAAGACGTTATCGCCGTAGAACGTAACACTGAAACTGATACTTTATATGGTTCTTATAAAGCTGACAATCGTCTGAAGCAATGTAGAAGCTGTACAAGAGTTACAATGAATGGATCGTTTCCCTTACAATGTGGTGCAACGGTTAAAAATTTGTGGCCAACGCAAAATCAGATTTAAGTGTACAGGGCAAGTTTTATATTAACTTGTACTCGATAAGAGTATCACGTATCCTCTATAATTGTGTTATTTTTTAATTTATTTTGGGATTCTCCAAATCTGGGCCCTTATTTTGGTTATTGTTACCGAAACTGTTAATCAAATTCGTCTGAAATGCCCCTGTTTAGTGTGTAGTGTGCTATTATTATTTTTATATCGGGTCGACAACCTTTACTTTTTAACAAAAAAATAATAGGACAATGGAGGCTGGAGAGAGGTTCGAAAGAAACACGGCAAAGAACTACGAATCTTAGAAAACTCTGATCTAGAAAGCGTGTCACCTTTGAGTTCTGTATGCAATAGTGTGAATAATAACAGTAACAAAAGAACGAAGATTATAAACAGTACACCGATCTCAAGATTTCTAACGATACAAGTTCTTCACGGCGAAATCCGTTAACGATATCAATTTCTATGCTTCACACACGTTAATTAATTGCCATCTTCCTCGTGATTGGAAAATTCTCACGATTCGTGGAAAAAGAGGCTTTGGAAAAAGAGGCTAGTTTCGTTTTGTATTTAATGTAATCTCGTTACAATCGTAGATCGTCAAATATACCTACAAACTTTAAATAATTAAGATCGGAAAATGATCTTCAGTTTTATGCCCGTCGTCAATATTTTAGGACAAGATGAAACCTTTAATGGTGCTCCGGATGTGAAAGTTAATTAGCCCGAATATCTTACGAAAATTTCTAATTATAAACTGTTGAAGCAATCACTTGTCGATAGCTCGATTGATAGTCAAAGCTTCTTCATTAACTACTGTTGAAATTAGGTAGAAGTAATGAAATATAAGACGTTTTGATACCAAGAGCATTGAATTATGAAACTAACATTAACGTGGGATGAACATTAGCGATTTGCATTAGTTATGCGAACAAAAAAGAAAGCATCCCCGTGGCCGATAGCTGAGATGGATCTCGCATGAGTCAAAAACCAGTCATCGATTCGTAAAAATAAAAAGTAACTGCTTTTTTAGATAATAAAAATAACTGGTGTTATGACACCCACTGAGAATGTAGATGGGTAAGTTTCTGCACTTCCTATTATAAAATATATAAACAATCTCACAGCTAATCCAATGCTTATGATCTTGGCAATAGATTGACGATCTCTGCCTACCTACTTCGCCTCTTTACATCAGATACCTAGGCAGATAATTAGTTATTCTCTGTTTCGGCCATGTATGCGAAGCGCAAAAAGTCATGAATTTTTTATACGTCTGACTGTTTAAAATTAAATGTAGTTTCGTCCATGATAGATGACCAATTACATTAAAATTCTAATGAACGCTTCTGACTCTGTGTCCCGACTTTAAATTATAATTGAAAATACAGGTAAAATACAGAATGAAATATTTATAATCCTCAATTTTGTTGGAACATTATCTCTGGTCTCCCGAGACTCGATAGATGGAAGGAGCTAAGAATTTTAGATAAGGCAAATAAGTGTGTTCCGTACAATCACAATTTGGCTCGTTTCAAGGATATTCCCTTTAGGATCACAAACAAAATATCGCACCGTTATAAATTATGCCTTTAGATGTGCCCGGTAACTCTTGATGGTGCTACTTCCGTTTATATTTTACTTCAAAGGGTTGAGTTATTTGTTGGTAAAATATAACCATTGTCATCTGAAGTGATTTGTAGTCTCGTTGTTTATAGCCGAGCTCTTAAGTACCCTCGACACAATACGGGAATACGGGTGGTAGTTCATCTATTCAAAATACAATGTCTTTTGTTTTTGTTACGATGCGTATGCAGGTGTAGCATATAATAATATTTGTGATCTGTGTGGTTTTAAAAAGTAATTTTTAATGTTTAGACGTTTCAGACTCCATCTACAGTTCATGAACTATAGACATTTCAGTTCTAAATGTTAACAGGTCTTGTTATTCGAGCAAAATAAACACCTCAATAAGAAACACCTGAAAAATCTGTACAACATTAAGTCTCACCTGCCCATTAACCCTTTGAATAATTTCTGTGATGCTAAACGATTTACGATAGCGTAGCATGCCGAATTGAAAACAAGGCCGTCTTGGAAGAGTGGCGTGCTCTGAATAGTATTAATTACGGAATCATTGTAGCCGTTTGGCCACGGAACCTCCGTTAACGGTGCCGGCGTGAACGAAGAGAGGGATTAGAAGCATGCGCCCGCGCAGCTGCCGCACGCACGGACTACTTACTTCGTAAAATCGATCAATAAAACCTCTTTTTACAAGTGTCATCGCCTTCAGAGCATGGCTCATCACAATGTGCTCGTGACCATTGCTTAGCAAATTAATCTTTTGCGCACTTTGAGTTCTGTGTTAAGAATATCTTTTTTGCTGAACTTATACGTGCATTAGGAATTAGCTTTGGTAAATTGTTGCCTTTACAATTGTTGGAATTTGGCCTAGTTTTTTGCTGTTATTGTGGAAAGATCGGGTATTGACATAGGTAATGAATGAAAAGTCATTTCCATGCTAGTCAACAGTAAGAAAACAATATTAATTCGTCTATACTGTTTCATAAGTCGACCTGAACCAATATTTGGAGAATCATATAATCTAGGTAAGCTAGTTTGTACATCAGCAAAACTTTCATAATTTTCTCTCAAACCGTAATATCCAACTTTCTCGACAATCCCTCATATTTTAAATTCCTGTTACTCTGACAAAAGTATGGCGTTGATGTTTTTGTCTGTTCCAGTTTGCTCATGCTCAGTAGCCGGTGGAATGTTCACGGTCTGTGGCTTCTTTCGAAACAGTCTTGGCTGTGCTAGTGCAAATGTTTTTTTTTTATAGATATGGTTAAATGGATTTGTGCCGGCATGGACGTGTTTGATCGTCTGATACCGATCCAATTTTGCCTACAACCTTTTTTTAGGTTCGCATATTTTTCTCACAAGTGTTTGTTGAAGAAAGTGGACCACCTGTTTGTGTTAGTACAGTTTCCTCATACAATTTGAGAGCGAAAGTGTGAATTAACAAGTTGATTGTGTAATTATTAGCACGTGTCTATGAGTTGAGACGAATTTGTTCAGTGATTCCGTTTAGGATTAGTGTGTTTACTGAGATCGAAGTTTTCATTTACATGTTAACATGGTATAAGTTTGTAGAAAAGAGTTTGCAATCGTATGATTTCTTTTTCTGTTTGTATCTCCTGGAATGTCAGGTCGTGATACTGCAGGTGCAGGGGCGTTGCTCCCTTCACGGTGCTCGTGCGCACTTCGGGGGCATTCGGTCGCCGTGACTCTCGAATTAAGTTTGAGCCTGCGATTGGTCATCATTATCGTCGATTCATTCAATATAATTTGGAAACTTTGTTCAAGCTTTTGAATGAAACTTGTATTTATTTATCGTTAGAAAAGAGATGTACCACATTAATCTTGCTTCCAAAGTTCAATTATGTTAAATTATTTCCTATAGTAAAGAACCTTCTACAGTCATTATCGTATCTCTGAAGTCTGTATCCTAGATAGTAAACCGTCAGCTTTAAGTGCAGTTTAGCATAATTTTATTCATCAATTATGTATGATATGCCAGAATCTCTAAGCCGCCGTGCAAGTGCTTTAACTATTTAATTGAAAATGAAGTGGCTTAGAATTCACGATCAAAGTTGAACATTAGCTTAATGGTTTTGAAGGCTAATTTATAGCAATTTCCATTGTTCGTCGTTTTCTCACCGTCTTATTATTCTCGTGTATAATTACGCTTCTGTTACTTGAGCTTTTAAGCGAATTCCCATTGTATCCTAAGTTTCCGCGGTGTCAGCGGCGACAGTGATGTAATTTTATATTTACAGTCCAGTCCTGGTGACTCATTGTCTCAGGTTTGTAATATTTATACAATGTATGTAGCTTTAATTACTGTGAAATAAAAAATGCTGTTGTGAGATGAAACTGACTCAGTACATGCGGCATATGACTTATCGACTCTCCGTAGTATTAACATAGTTTGGAGCACAAATTATCTCAAATCGAAAATCGAAAGATAATATCGGAGTTTAAATCAAATCCTAAAATCAGATGATATTTTAATCTAATAACTTTAAATTACTTGAACTTCTAAATACCCTTTCGGCCAACCTTTTTGGTTTGACATTATCCAACTAGGTCGAGTCCATAATAAAACGAATAGTTTTGAAATTTATGATATTCCAGATATCTAAGTCATTGACATTATACAAAATATCTTCAAGCGTTTGCAACTGCTTACTACTAACTTTTATTGGAGCACCTTTTCTTAATCGTAAGTATGTTTATGTCTATCGCCGTACATTCATAGTATTGTTTATTTTGATTGTTATTTAATTCACCACTTCTGTATCTTAACATGTTCAAATCGAAAAAGCTTGCTTTGAAAATAACTTGCACGAAAAAATACTTGGGATCTAACTTGAACGTGAAAAATTCGTAGTAACACAACCTCAACACGTATTTCTCATCTCAAGGGGATTGTTTAAGCTACGAAGTTGTTAGCATCCTTCTTTAAAGTTCCCATATGCGAGGTTCTCATTACCTGTGCTCGCGTCTCTAATACCTCATATTTTTATTCATATCAGCTGCTTAAGTCTCAAATTGCGCTAGATTGGTTCCATTTCTTTGTTGCAAGAATTTCTCAAAGGTGGAATGCAAAATTCTACATTTTCTTTATTTTCGATTACATGCTTTATCTGGGAGATATAGCTAAGTCTTTTTAGGGCATATCTTCATAAGAATTTGTTCGTTAAAACTTTTTGTTTAATAGGCCAGTTAGATATTGGAAACTATGACTGTTATTGATAAGAAATATTGAAGAAACTTCACATTCGTTTATAAAGTAAGATTATAATATGCCTGAGTTGCTTAAACTTACGAAAAAAGGTCGAACTAAAGTTGTCATTCTAATTATTAGCCATTTTTAGTGGGAAGAGCTCATCATAAGACCCCACCCGCTGTGGGATTTCAACTGGAAGGAGATTTAGACTTACTGACTGAAACTAAAAGTATTCATTCCATGCCCTTTTTGTGCCAAGAGCACGGTAACTCTTGCAAACAATCCTGCAGCCCAAGCAAGTCCAATTGTTTGCCTCTCAGATATATTTTAATTATCGCAAAAAATCAAACAATCCAGACCTTCGTCTCTATATCGTCTTATCAAATGGAAGTTTTCGAGTCTTACCGTAACTAATTAACAATTGGTTTGTGACTATTAAATAAATCTGCAGCTCGAATTAAAAATTAGCTTCGTTTATCATTTCCGTGGGAGCGTGCTTTTTTTAGATTTTTTTTCTATATTAATATTGATTGCATTTGATGTAACGGTGTGTTGTTTGTTCTCTGACGGAATTATCTTATTTGTATTGAACAAAAATTCCACTTGTTCATAATATCTTATTTGTGAACACGCGGTACCTATTTCTGTTCAATGCTGATTTTTAGGATTTTCGTGATGCCCAGTTAAAAAATGTTGTGTTAGCACTCATAACACAAGCTAATTATTAGCTTACCATAAGGCTAGCCAACCGTGTGTGAAAAAGGTGTCCCGATATTTAATTATTATATTATTATTGTCTCATACTTTGTTCCATGTAATTAATTTGACTATGGTGTAGATTAACTTAATATCAAAGAAAACTTAAATGTTTTGGATTGACCGACATTAGTGCAGTCTAAAGTAACGGAAAATAAACATAAATTAATTAACTTAATGTTCGGAAACAAACACAGGAAGATATTTAAGTCTCTAGTGCCATTTGAAACCCACGCAACATTAATCAAGAAAGCTTACCGTGCTCCCGGGGGATCTAGTGTTAAGCGCAAATTGATTGGTTATTCATTTGCAGGGGACACGTTCCAAACATTGGTAATCCTTGAATTGATCTAGGGTAAATATACATAGCCTATAATAATAATATTAGTCTGAAGAATTGGTTTGCTTGAACGCGCTAATCTCAGGAAAATCTAGTCCGATTTGCAAAATTCTTTGAGTGTTAGAGAAAGGCTATATGCATCATGATGTGATCTTGATCACATTACCAGCATTTCTTTTGTTTTTTGATTTCTTAACTAAATCTTCTGCGCTAAGTATTTCTCCTGCCCAACTTTTTAAATACGTGGTATTTATTTTAGTCGTCATCCATGTTTGTCAAAAACATTTTTATTCAACGCAGGTCCTCAGTAAACTTGGCAGCTATTGCACATTGTTACAAAAGTACAACATCGTCATTATCACTTATAATGCAATCATAAAACTGTGACGTCAAAGGTTCATGTATGTCGATTTCTTGGGACTGTATAGTGTATATACTTTTGTAATAAGAAGTTCTTTCTAACTATTCCGTTCATCTTCCCTTGTCATTGACAGAACTCCCAACTTCTCTGACGAAAGTGTGCAGGATATTAATTAAAGCAGCTCCTCCGAAATACCAAAATGTATAGTCGCATTTCCAACTAATTCTCGGTTACATTTTATACTATACAATTTCTGTGTAACGAACTAATTTCCTGCGGTAACTGCAAACGATTTTAGCAAAGCCATTACGGGAGCAATTTACGTTGTATTGCACTATTACAGACGATATACCACTTTCTATCATCTCTGTTATATCTATCTATTGTATATCGATTATTATCTTAATATGTAAGAAGTTGAGGTCTGTGTGGGTAGCTGAGGGTTAATTACACTGAATATAATGTTAAAGACAATAGATTTTGTTGTGAATGTACCGTAATAAACTTGAAGATGGATTGGACTTGAATATGTGATTACTTTATTTCGGAATCTTCGGCTATCAACTTAAAGGTCCGTCTCTAGGGCATCCAAAATTCCACAAAGTAGTGAAATAAAAGCTGTTTGGTTTTTTGTACTAGTATTTTGCTTCTATTGAAATAATGTCTTTTGCATATTATTTATTTTATCGCCAGCTGCGTTTCTTATGGAGTCTATTTTAATTTCTGTTACTTACTGGTTAAGAAGCCGAAAATCGATCTCAGTGGCGTACACTTGGAGAGGCCTATGTCCAGTAGTGGTCTGCGATAGGCTGATGATGATGATGATGATGACGATGATGACTGGTTACCGAAAGCCAGCCTATCTCCTGTTCTCCAGATAGCTTTATTTTGCTCCCAATCTGGTGGGATTAGCTGTTTTTCAATTAATTTCTGTATTTCATTTATTTCTTGGCTAAGACCTGCTTTCCACAGAAGTGGAGTGAGACCGCTGAAACCGAGATATATAAACTTATAGGATTGATTTTATGAGATCGTTGTACAGACGCCAGCACATCAAGCTACCCGCTAACAGTAAAATTTTTCCAAACCTCTGAACCATATGCTTCAGATATGTTGAAAGGAAATTTGACAGATTGTAATAAGCTAGCGTTTGTACATTTCATACAATGCTGTTGGCTTATGTTTCTCCATTTCTCCACACCGCAGTCTCGCTCCGCTTCTCTAGACAGACAGCCTTTTGTAGGCATACTCGTAACATGTTTCTTGTTTGTTACTTTTGTTTACTCTCGTGATATCATTTCGATGTTAGGCCTATGAAATCACAGATTGATGATGAAATAAGTAGTCATAGTAATAAAAATAAAGTGCTAGAAACGGCATCAATCTCGCATGTACCTTGAGCCTTGAGATAATATCTTTGATAATGACTCATTTATCAGCATTATTATTCTCTGTTGCAACTGCTATAAACACGGTGACGTCACTATAGCCTAAGTTTCTCCTTATACTCGGGATTTTAATTTAGGAACGTGCTTTTATTTGGAGACTAGCTAGACATTACGGGCCTCTACAAACAATTTAAACAGAAGTTTGACATATTGTGTTAAAATTTTAATTTTTTATTCAAATTTTTCTTTAAACACGCATCAAACCTATGTTTAGGAACTCTATGTCTTACCTACTTAAAAATTGAAGAATATAGACAGCACACATAAGAATTAAATATTTTGGTTATTAATTTTATTAAAATAACTTGTTTCTCGCAAACACAAGTTGAAAATCAATTTAGCTGAACATAAAAAGTCGAGTGTTAGTAATTTATGTTCTCAATATTTTCCCTTTATTTTGTTGCTTATTCCTTATTAATATCTCAGAGCTGTCGGTATTATTTCAACCTCTACACACGTCCACATGTAATTAATACTTGCTATCGATTTCACATCACGTTCATAAAGCTTCGCATTCACAAGACAGATCGTGTATATGGACGCAATATCGAATATCACAGGGTGTTTTTGTCTTACAAAAACATCGATATGTTTTCACAAGTCGTCGTCGTTTATTTTCTTTGTGTTACCAATATAAACACTCGGTTAGACTAGTTATTTGGCTGTCCGTGTTTTCGTTTCGTTAATTGTTATTTGTTCGCCTTTTTGGAGATTATTTGTGTCAATATGAGAAATATTAGGAGTTGTTTCTAGATCATCTTGCATTTTATTTTGGACTGGTTTGGTAAAATACTTGATATCAGAAGAAATAGCTTCGTATTTATTGGATTTGGGTATTTCCTCTTCAGCAGACTATGCTTTAAAATTTGTTTAGAATAATCTTTTTTATCTTATTCGTCCAGCAAAAACAACAGCTATACAAAGATTGAAGCCCTTTTCCAATGTTAATTATAATTTCAAATCCAAATCGTGTACCGGTTACTTTAACCCCGTGTTCTGTTAATCTCGGTAGACATTCCCAGGAGAGGAACCCTCGTCTCACAATTGCTATGACATCACAACTCGATGTCAATTGTATGTAATAACTTAATAACGATTATGTACAGGCTGTGAACTTGAATGTTGATTATGCATTGTAACTTGAATAACCCGTTAGGTAGGCAATTAACTTACATTACGACATAATGCTTGGAGATCAACAACTTAGAATAAAAAGACAATGACGTTAGGACGATAATTTTAACGAATTTTTTTCATGAACTTATCAAAAATAATACTTGCTTCTTTATCTTTGTAAACAATCGCATCTCTTGACGTTAGTTCCTAAAATTGCAATATTAACTTCATGAATTTCGTATCTAGGAGGCTTTTAATGAGAAAAATTCTTCTGCATCCCGACATTGGCGTAGTGCCCAATTTGCGAAGTAAAGAAGTGCAAATAGGGTCGTTTGCAGTTGTTGCAGTCTTATTTAGAAACGCTGTTTCGCTTAGTGGTACTGTTTTGTCATTAGCAAACGATTGGTCTTCGGAAGTGCACATTTAACCTGAACGTTCAAAAAAAATACTGGCATATTTTGTTCTTAAATTTGTAAGAACATTTTTAAGTTTCGTCAATGTCAGGGATAAAATTGTTATGTCAGTTTTTCTATATTTAGATACAAAAAATTACCTAAATATAAAGGTACCTTATGTCAGACCCAAATAAAACCAAAGTCCTAGATTTATTGAATGCCATTTCATAAACCCAAATTGTGCTAACAACGACCCTTTCAAGTAAATAGATGCCAAATATGTTTTTGCTACATAAATTCATTTAATGATGCGTCTCCTGATATTTGGACCCATAAATCCCATTCCGGAGTAATGTATATAATTAATTCTTTAACTATTTTCCGTTAGAAGCTTCACCATAAGTAATTCATTCAAGGTATAATGCAAGACTGATAGGTAATCGTAGTGGCCTAGTGGTTAAAGCACCAGTCTCTGTAGTATGTGCCTTTGCTAAATTAAATTCTTTCTAAGTGTATCTTAGACACCAATGACTCATTAAAGATGAAGTAAAATTTCGAGGAAACGTGGACTATAAAGTCTGAAATCACTAACGCAAGTGTGGTGATTAAACTTCTCTGTGTGAGAGGAGGCCTGTGCCCAGCAGTTGGACGAAAAAGGGGGTTGATTAGATAATATTGTGTTCTTCGTGTTTTACACACAGCAATTCTTCGGCACTTAGAAGTTGATCATGATAATATCCAAAGCATGTAGAAAAATTACTAATACCCTTTTATCTTATATGGAGTTCTAAACTATAGTCAATATTTTACCCTTGCTATATATTAAAAGGTAGTACAAAGATAGGCAAAAACATTACCGCTATTAATCTCCCCGACCGTTTGCCGTTTGCATAAAATGCAAGCTACGGATGGCTGGGCATAACGTAAATTGTGTTTTGCGCGAAGAAAAACATACGTCTTTTTTGTATAGCTTTAAGTGGGTCCGAAGGATAAAAACATGTATGAGGAAGAAATTACAGTTGCTATGCACATTGTTAAGTAAACTACAGCTTAAAACTATTAGCAGAAAAGACCGTCATGTAAATGCGTTTTGCGCTCAGTCTTATTATATATTTTCAATGTCAATTTTATTATTCAATATAATAAAGCACATGCACCAGTATGAGTTTTCGATTCCAGGTCCGGCAAGTACCAATTCAACTTTTCTGAGTTATATGTGCTTTCTAAGTACCTACATCTTGGACGCCAATGACTGATTAAAAAGGTAAAGGAAACACCTAGGAAACTTGGACTATAAAGTCTGAAATCACCAACCTGTATTGATCAAGCGTGGTGAACTCTCAATCCTTCTCCGTGTGAGAGGAGCCTGTGCTTAGCAGTGGAACGATAGAAATACTGATGATGATGATAAAATGAGATTAATTTACTCCACTCAATTTAAATCTCAGGCTGACATTTTTTAAGAAAAATGAACATAAAATAATTAACCTTAAAATGCCAACCCTATTATTTCTTCCAACACCTTCGATGTTTACTAACAATACAAACAACAGTAATCCAATTATAGAGTAAGCCGTTTGTTTATTACCATAATGGTTTGATTAACCTTTGAATCAAATATGCTAATAGCATCTTTTTCTCATAAACAGATTTTCACGAATAAGATTCATGAGAATTTTAGTCAGAAGAAGAGGAAAATTAGCAAAGTTATTTCAATAGATTTCGGTCTAAATGTGCTAAGAAAAGGAACAACAGTTTTGTTAAAATCTAGTCTTTTCGCCTTTATAGGTCAGGGCTGATTTCATTCCCAAATGTTCGAGAATTTAGTTTGTAATTTCAGGCTGTATTTTTACTATAATATCTAAGGCCTCTAAAGCACTAATGGCCTTTAAAGTTCTGTTTTTATTTTCTTTCAGGCTAGGCATCTTTGTGAAGGCGTTGCTCTAAAATTTCAAATCATTTAGCCGTTTAGTTTTCGTTAGCAAAATTTCTGTTTAAAAATTCTTATCTTAATAGGTCGAAGGCAATGTAAACATCTTCAAAAAGTTTATCGTTTCAAGTCAATTATATTTCTACACTGTCTTAAGATACATATACTTTAGATTTAGTATTTATTTTGAGAAAATAATTTAAATTAACATGTTCTATTAATTTCGGCAGTCCAGTAATCTTTCCATAGCTTAGCATACAAATTGTTCTAGAATCCGTTTGAAATTACAATCCGTGCTAGTTTAGCTATGCAGTCAATTTATGCCCTGCAATCTGGCTGGTCATTTGCATTCCCGAATATTGAATAAACACTGTTCTATCCAGATTCCCTGTTGTATTTGTCCAAGCGTGATTCCGTGATTGCTCTCAATAAACAAAGTTGTTTTGACTGTACTGTTGGTATGTCTTGGATAGATTTGTTGCTTTGTTTTGATGTTTCTTCATTTGGAATACTTTAAAATATGTCAATTTTATTGATGGGCAGATAGTAAAGACTATTACTATTAACTTTCATTTTGAGATGTCCACAATCCTCTCCCGCTACAACTCCCAGCATGCATCATTTGATGAGTGTTAGATTTTTACTGACTTAAACGAGTGAGAAAGAGCTCCTAGAGCCCTTTGCGTACCAGGGTCGTGGTAACTAGGTATATTGAACAGGCCCGCAGGCGTGGCAGGGCCCACAGAATTTGCTGACTGTTTTTTACTACCTCGACAATGGTAAATACAATCCGTACTAATGTAATAAAGTTGAAGCATTTCTTTGTTTGCTTGAACGCACTAATCTGTGGAAGTCCTAAAAATATTTCAGTGTTAGATAGCCCATTGATCGAGAAAGGCTATAGGCTACTTTTTATCCCCAAAGGGACGCGAGTGTAACCGCTGGCAGAAGTAGTACTTTAATATAAAACAAGTTCTGTTGATTTAAATTATGCATTTTTTATCACTCGTGGGGCTAATGAAGCACATGCAACTTTTTCTCCGTTACACCGGAACTAATACATATGCGTTTGCTATCGTTAATCAGAAGGTTATTAGCTCAGATAACTGCTAATTACACGGATGTTGATAATTACACCAATTAACTACACGGTATCGTTAATTATTACGAGATTAATGTACACTTTGTGTGGCTCGCTTTTGTTTGTTTAGGGACCATTGTTGCGTATTTAGACCACATAGATATACATACGTATATCTATACTTAAATAGCTGAAGAGTTTGTATGTTTACTTGAATGTCTCAACCTCAGAAAAATTCTTTCAGAGTTAGAAAGCTTATTTAGCAAGCAAGGCTAGACTTTTTATCTGGGTGCACTGAGTAGTTCCCATGGGAAGCGGGAGAAACCACTGGCGGAAGCTAGTGATATGTGAACTTCAGGGATCAAGTCCGTCTCAAAGGACCAAATAAACTATGTTCGCAACCGAAAAATGGTCCTTCGTTCATAAATGCGAACAGATGAACTATGAATATTTTCTTCTTTCTAGGTAACTTTCATAGTTCTGCTTGAAGGAAGTCATCTAAATAGCTCTAAGCATTAGCAAGGTGTTAGGCAAAAGAAAAGATATAAAATTCAACATTCTAGACCCCGAAAGCAGCGTTCCTTTTTACATGTTCTCTAACCTTATTCGTAACATGAATGAACACTAACAGTACGGGTAACCAGTTAGATCAGATTATAAAACTGACGATTGGTATATCACTGCTCCAATTATGCGGAGAAAAATGTAGAAATAGATTTCTAGATCACTTTGAGACTCCTTTCAAGCTTTACCATGAATGAATCTACAACTTTTTCAAATCAAACAGTTGCTTTACCATAGAGTTTCTTATCAAAGCCACAAATAGCAACGGAAATTGGTATCTTCGATAAATGAAAGTAAGGAATCTGGATGGCTGCATTTAATTGAATTAATGATAGTTTTTTAATACATAGCATACATACGTAGGATGCTGTCATGGCCTTTAATAGAATTTGTACAAGTCTAGTTGATGAGGCTTCGTTTATCAATGACGTAGATTTTTCTAGCCAAGAATAGTCACGGTTTTTTAGTATCACGCTATCGTGTTATATTTCTAGAGCAATATTACATATTACAATTTTCTAGTAGGGTACAATGTACGAAACGTAGCTCTTTAGTCAAATAGCAGAATGAAGTTTCCCGGGAATCGCTAGATTTTTCATAAACCCCAATAAAATGTCGCAGCAGTATGGAATGAAATAAATCAGCGAAATACTCGAGAGGGCGTCATAATGTTCGCCGAGGGAACAATTCACAACTTATGTCAGTGATATCGGAGCAAAAATGATTTTATTTTATGTCAATAGTCATTTCGTTTAAGCCGGATGGCAAAAACGTTATAACGGGATCCCATATTGATTTCCTTTATTACTTACAAATAATTTGGTCTTTAGAACTTGTTAATGATTATGGTGGCTTCGTTTCTTAAGCGTATACTAATATGATATTTTTTGTATGAAGAAATAACATGAATTCTGAAACAATAAAGCAAGCTTTACATAAAAACGAAAGAATGCAGATATTAAAAATACTCCCCGTTCTGTTGAATAACTGCTTTTCATGTGCACGACACTCGTAGGACAAGTTGGAACAATAAATTTCTGCTCACATGTGGAAGTGCAACAAAATGGTTCATTGCCGGCACACGCTACAACTCTGCTTGTTATAAACTGCTGGACCATTGGTATGAATCTAACGAACTTTCTTATCTATTTATTACTTTTAGATTGTTCCTAATGTATGGTTATAAGCATGCCTTGTTTTTTTAAAGCGGACTTTACACACTTCAATATTAATTATAACCAGTGATTTGTACCAGTATGTTTCATTTCACATTGGTCTAGTACAAATTATTTCTGCAGAACATGGGATTGAATCAAAGTCGGCGTGGCTTTAAAAATCGAATCTGCCTGGTCCCAGGTTGCACTAATTAACTTACACTCAGTATGGAATGTTTCTGGAACAAAATTTGAAAAAGTTCTAACACAGGTTTTTCAACTAACGACGCTTTGAAAGATTTATCCACGTGAACAAAATGCTCATGTTATTAAATTGCGTCTCTCAAGCCTTGTCTTTTTCATACTCAAAGCACTTCAAAGTCAGGCCCTTTTGATACATTATACAGGATATTTTTTTTCTATCGTCTCCATTATGTGAACGAGCAAGTTTCTCAGGATTAGCTCCGTCGCGTTATTCTGGTCTTCAATGTGCGAGTAGTTGCGAATCGCGATTTTTTGCCTCCCATATTTTGAGATCACTGATTTCGAAGCAGTATTCTGTTGATGGGTATAAGGTTACCTGGTTTTCGTGGTTAAAACTGGCGCCGCGTAATTCAAGATATTTTAAGCTCTTCTTTGTTCTTTCCGAAATTTTGATCATACAGTATATTTTCGGCCGAAATTAAAACCGGTACAACGGTTAAAAGTTCCGGTATACTTATGTTCATATGCAATGCTAATAATACAGAGATTGCATTCTCAAGAGTTCAATTTGTAAAAAAATACATTCTCCAAAACACTTGAAACGTCTCGCAATAAATTTCCGACAAAATACAGCATTGAATCAATGAATTACAAAAATAAACGAAACAGATCGATATGTGAATGAACTTGATCAACAAGCCTTTGAACAAATATTCCTTCATCCTCTCAAGCAGGATGTATCTCAAGCAGAATAGATAAAAGCTACAAACTGGCTTCTCGTACTGCGGTTTTAAGTATTACTGGTATTACCAACGAAAATATCGCTCCATTTGTTTATAACGACTATGGACAAAGCGGTTTTGACTTCCTTTCAATAAGTGGATAATGATCTGTTATCTCGTTTCGCTCGAACACCGCAATTGGTAGTTTTTGTACGGGGCCTTTCCGTTCTGTTTCATAGTTGCCAAGAAAAATAGAAAATTAGATTTTTATAACCGCTATTCCAGTCTACTCTTTTTAATGGTGTGCCTGTATTATCATTGACATTGTGAAACTGATACACTTTGATGGACAAATTCTTATTATTCAGAGTTGATTAGAGTGTTCTAGAAATAAACGCGTCAGCTTCTAGACCTATTGCTTCCTTTAACTATATATTTAACTTTGTCTAGATTGTATGATTAAAGTTAATTGTAATTCGATCACTGCAAATGAGTTATGTCTTGAATAATATTGATATATTTATATTTAGCCAATGGCTCGTGTTGTGATTAAATCGTTGGCGTCGAGACATTTAAATCAACGTTCATTGACCGATGATGATTTTATTTTAAATATCTTAGACACCTCTTAATAGAGAAAAACCCTGTTTTTTATTTCGATCTATAATCTCATTTAATTTTTATAGAAAACATACTAATGCTATCTGAAATGTTGCCATTGGTCATAAAGATTAATCTGTTTATTATTAATATTAATTTATTTATTTAATGATTTACATGCTTGGACAACAATTACATAAACCACATATTATTAGTATCAGACATGCAAATATTTGCCCACGATAATTATGGCTCGTGTTGTTTGATTTATTTTGTCAAACATAGCTAGAATATTTGAGCTCATTCTATGAAATTGGTAAAATTTACAATCCACAATGGTTTGAGCAACCAAATATTTTGCCTAAATAATATTTCTTACCGTCAGCAGAGCCTCGGTCTGGACTCGTAATGAGATTCTGAATGCCGACCCCTTTTTCATTTCAGTTCGAGTCATTACTAATTCTAGGTAATTTCCTTGTAGTCTACGTTTTGTCGAAAGAGGCCTTATAACGATTACTCTGTAAGTACTGAAAGGCTCTGTCCTAAATAATTTCAGCGGTTTCTACCATAACTTGGTCATTGTTCTGACTTTGGCACTTCTAAGTATTCAACTATTTTGTCTCAAGGAGTGTAAGGTTCTCGTATAATGCGTGGTCTGTACAGGTATTATAAGGTCTTTAATCCGGAAGATTTGGCGTCGACGTGACTGCGTTCTTATTAGGAATTTCTTGATACCTAAATGAGGAGATCCGGAGCTTCCAGTCACGTTGGCAATTAACGCTAGAGTAGTTTTGGATGACATTAATTTGTAAATAGATGCAGTTGTACAGAACACGTGTTATATGCACAGAACCTCGTTATTCATGTTATCTGATTCGTCTTCCTTCTGCTTTGCTCTTTAAAGATTTATGATAATAAAATTCGAAATATTCTGTGATTGTTTTCATTTTTTTTAACTTTTGACACTTATTCTGTGAGGTTTATGTGAAAAACCTACCGTAAGCAAAGTAATAATTTATTTTTATAGGAACCGGGCATTAATGAGTTAATGATTATTAGAATTAAACCCTTATCTTTGTTCCCGCTTCAAAGAGTATCATACTCCGTACTCCATCGTGTAAGCAGCGGCATTGCCGATAGCTTGTGCTGATTATATCAAGTCTCCTTATTATCCTTAATTTGGGATACATCATACGAACATTGTGTGTCCCCATAATTTATTCTCAGATTTGTTCGTAAGCGATTTGTAACACCTCGGCTAACAGATGGCATATCCGAGTTTTTGTTTCAACTGGATTTCTCACGATTCGTCCTTTTCGCATTTTTTTTGCGCGGTTCCCATTTTTTTGGGAAGTTGGTAGTTTTTTGTTTGTATCGTTAATGAGGACAAAAGGAGCTTTTGTTGACGTTTTCACTGCTTTTGTTTATCTGAATCAAGAATCTTCCAATCAATGTTTTCCCATCATTATGGGCATATAAATAGGAATATTGAATTCGGTACCAAAGCACTTGACCTTGGGCACAACTCTATGCATACTGACTAAACCGATTACAATGTTGCCGCTTTATGATAATTTATTCATTAATTAAATGACGAATTTGCATGGAATGGTTTTTATCATTGTTTTTTTGTCACTGGCCTCGTTATCTTGTATTTATTGTTTGATCTGATCTTTCATTTTTTCTCTTATATTAGATTAACCGGTTTTACTTGAATTTGGAGATCGCACACTTATTTAAGGAATATCTATGATTTGTCTTGTATCAAGTAACAATATCTACAGGGGTCCATGACACTAGAGTTCTTTAAATTTTGGTCCTAGATGCCTAAAATAGAAAATATTGAAATATTAATTATTAACCCCAACCGTGTTCCTTCGTACCTGTTGGGCCTTCGAACAACTTCGAAGCCCTGGGTTGTTGTGGTGCTTATTATCTAATTTATCAATCTAAAAAAAAATACTAATAACTAAACTCATACCGCCCACATCGAAATCGCCCGAGTGCTAAGTTCTATGACCGTATAAATTTGAGTCGTCCACATAATTGCATTTCTTTTCAAACGTGAGCATAATTTCTAGTACCCTAAGATTGACACTTAAAATTTAATTAAAAGCTTTCAATAAAATATTTTGACTGTAAATTAATGAACTTACCTTATCTATTATTAGAGTTATT
Organism: Heliothis peltigera; assembly: GCA_958496145.1. NCBI lineage: Eukaryota > Metazoa > Arthropoda > Insecta > Lepidoptera > Noctuidae > Heliothis > Heliothis peltigera. The sequence goes on from OY292337.1 coordinate 7,501,622, forward strand.
TCTCTTTATTTATTAAATGTATAGGTCGTGTTATAAGATTCTAAATTCTCTTGATCTTTATCTGCTTATCTAATAGCATCCTACGCACATTTTTGGGGCGAAGTTTAAAACCAAGAACAAACAGTTGCTCAACTCCGAACTTTCTTCTCCAAACTTTTATCCTTCATTAGCAAACAAATGCAAGTTCGGCTATAAATCGAATTACCTTCATTATCACAATGGGTGTTTCACTAAACTCGTTGATCGTGTGCTACTACTAAATTGCTCAAACCATAAAATCGATTACTGAAAAAACATTACTAGGTATCGATAAAATCCAGATCGACACCTGCAAAAACTTAATAATAAAGATTCTAATATCTAGGTGTTTGCGAATAGCACCTAATAGGGCAATTTTGTTGATAACTCGATTTTATGGGACCGTTGACTCATTCGGCGGCGCCAAACTGTGACTAGTAGGTATGTTAATAAGGTGAATACCACTACTATGAGTTCGCGGTGAATTTCCCAAACGCCGGAACGAGTTATGACGTCCAGCTCGTTATCTCGGCTTGTTTTTGTTACGTCACTGCCAGTGGTTATTACACCGGAAATCGTACCTGTTTATTGGCCGCATCCTTGTTACGACATCTTTGTGTTTTTTTTTCTTGTTTCCTTATACGGCTTTCGTGTTTTTTTTCCGAATCAAAACTGCATTGTCCAACTTATTGAATGTGATATTAATATCAATGTTTCTTATTGTTTCAGATTTTAAAAAGTGATGAACAAACGACATTGAACAAAAATGCATCTGCGAATAGTATTTGCTTTAAGCGCTATTTTACTCTGTGATGCTAAACTGCCAAGGTTCAAGCCACAGGCACAGCCTAATGAACTGCCAGCAAACCCTTCATATTCACAAGCTTTAGGGCAGTTACAAGCTCAATCAAAAACAGAAAAGACTAGTCGAATAGTTGATCAGTATCGAGTGCGGCATCGAAGAGAGACGTTCGATTCGAAATCTTATGAATCGAGTTTGACATGGGCTCATTCGGAGAGGCTAGACCAAAACGGTGATGTGATCCTCCGATGGGTGAATACAGACACGAGTATTACGTTCAGACTGGAGGCGCGGACTCGTGGTTATGTCGGTTTGGGTTTCAATTCGGCGAGGAACATGAGAGGAGCTGATTTGGTAGTCGCTTGGGTGGATGACAGGAATGGCAACGCGCAAGTTTTGGTAAGTTTTATCAAGATTACTAACAGCTGTTGCCCTTTCTCACGGTCAGGGTGGTCTTGTTTGTAAAACATGGAAATTATATGACGGTAGCGTGTGAATTAATTAAATCGGAAGAATTTGATGACGACTGTAGATTGCGACAAAATGTGTTCGAATATAAATGTTTTGTAATTTTTAATGACGTTGAGATTCAACTTGATAAGGTTCGTATGGGATGTTAGTGAAACCCACTTGGTTTAAGCCTACTCTACCGGATTTACCTTTAATATATTCCGCTTGTCTAACAGTCTCAACAAAACAAATATGGCGTTTGTCAGCATCAGTTTTACGACACGATTTTCAACGGTATCAAATATTTGTGAAGCCTACAGAATTCGCCCCAAAATCGGAAATTGATTGATGTGTGTTAATCTAACGACATGTTCATTAGATATTTCAAGTGTGATCCAAAGATCTTCAAAGATCCGTCTGAAGTCTCTGTATGCCAAACTAATTATAATTTCTGACAATGTTAATTTCCAATTAATCTTTTCCACAAGGCTCTGATATAATTCTAATTAAAATCCTCCCACGCATGTTATAAGATCAAAACACAATCTCAAAGTACGTATTTCTAATTGCTACCAAACATGTTTATAAGTTTTCCATGACGATCGCGCTAAAGTTTAATTCACCTTTTATTTTACACTAGCTTCCGCCAGTGGTTTCACTCGCCTCCCTCGTCCAAATTAAGTAACGCAAACGGATAAAACGTAGCTTACAGCCTACCTTAATCAATGGGCTATCTAATACTGAGTCAATCTTTCAAATCGGATCAGACGTTCCTAAGATTAGCACGTTCAAACAAACAATCTCTTTAGCTTTACAATATTAGTAAGGATTTCTGAAATATAATACCTGTGTTTGATCATTAATTAGCTCATAATATTTCAATTTCTTAGTAAAATAAGCTGTATTTTAGATTTATACTACGTAATTTGACTGATACACGACCTCGCCTTGATTAAAGTTCTAAAGTAATTGATTTATGCGTCTGAAAACTTTATGAAATGTTATCAAATATTATATTCTAGTTTAAATTTTTGAAATATATTTTATTTAAGTTTTTTCTTTTATGAAATAAATAGAAATAAAACAGTTTAAAGTTACCAATTTGATGGTTTAAGACAATCGACCCGCGAGGGGATTTCTTATAATCCTTTTCCAAATATTAGAAGTTATCGCAGTGATATTTATGAAAGCTAATGCTCTTAAAAGTAAACGTAATATTCTTATGAGTATCAAGTTTCCTGAAATCGGTTTATATATAAATTCAAGAGTTTGAACTTAAGTTTAAGCCTAAATTTACGGTCTTAGGGCCGCTTTGAATTACAACCTCACCTTTGACACTATACACTTGCGTTGATAAATTATTTACAAATTATTTAGCAAATTCACATTTGATAAAACCTGCCAGTAGGTGTATCATTAATTATATGTATAGTGTAACCAAATGTTTCAAACTCAAACTTAAAATCATTTATTCAAACTTGGCTGCAAAACAGCACTTTTTGAACGTCAAGACAAAAGACAGCCCCCAAAACACTCCGCCCACCCTTCACCACTTCCTACGTGTTTTTTCTGTCAAGCCTTCTCTATACATACAAAAGAACGTTACCATCATCTAGCCTTTACCCAACTATGTTGGGGTCGACTTTCATTCTAACCGGATTCAGCTGAGTACCAGTGTTTTACAAGGATCGACTGCCTATCTGACCTCCTCAACCCAGTTCTCGAGCAATACCCAATACCCATTTGGTTACACTGGCGTCAGACGACTGACTACCCGAAACAGCAGGGACCCACAGTTTTATCGTGCCATCCGAAACACAGTCATTGGTGTCCAAGATACATATACTTTGAAAGTACGTAAAAACTTAGAAAAGTTGCATTGATACTTGCCTTGCCTGCAATCGAACCACCACCCACTAGGCCACCATGACTTTTCTCGACAAACGAACGTTACCGTTTGACTGTAATCTAGAAAGACTTTTTCACTCGTCAGTACATTAGATCGAATAATTTCCGTTGCTTCATCTTGTTCTCGATATGTTGCTACGGTACTTAACTTGTCATATTACTGGTATTTTATATTATGTAACTGTGTGTTGGTTGCTGCGGGAAAAAGCGTTTTACTCCGATTTCCATTTTACGTGTAACGGAATTACTGAATGATTTCAAGCGGTTGTGGTCGTAATGGCGAGGTTATTATTATAGACAAAACGTTCGTTTTGCGACTGTCATTTGTTGGAAGATCGGCACGCAAACATAAGATCAGTTTCAGTCTTTAGGCGTGTGAAAAGGGCTGTCCGATTGGTATCGCATATTTTTTTACAGTATCTCGTAAATGCAGACGCCAGCACATCAAGCTCTTCGAAACTGTCAAATTTCCCCAATCAACTATGAACCAGATGCTTCAGCGATAAAGTTGAAAATGTATTAAGGAAATTTGACAGATTGAAGTTGCTTGATGTCTTGATTTTCAACAAGACTATCTTTTATTTTTTATTTTTATTTATTTGGGAAGAAAACAGTGACACATTACATTTTATGCACAACAACATTTTCCACAAAATATAATATCGTTAAGCGATCTAGATTTTTTTTAGATATTTTATAGATCTAGAATTTTATTACTTTATATTTATAGCGCAAAAAAGTCTAAATAACCATCTCAAAACATGTACAATTTCCAAAGCAACAACAACAACGTTAAGCGCAAACCTAAACGCGAAATAGATACGTTTTTCTGTAGAAACAATGGTTTGCGGTTTTCGATAGACGTGTCAACGGCCTGACTACCAAACCATGACGGTTACCATCTCTTCGAAAAAACGTGAGATGATTCAGTAATCTAACAGCAATGAATTAATTCAATTTACGTTAAAAGTTTAAGCTTTTAAGCTACCTTGTAGTCACTTAGCGTGATTGGCTCGGCATCAGATTTGAGGCCGAATATCGAATAATTAATTCTTTACTTTATCGAAATTGAGAGTGATATCACAAGTTTGGAGAATTGTTAAATTGGATGACTAATCGAGGTTTAAACTTGGCAGACATTTTCGCTTCTAAATGTGATGTTTCCTTAATTATTTGTAATAGCTTTAAATCGTTCATTATTGTGATTAATATTGACTCAATAGCGAGTACATTTACGAAAGGATCTACTTATTGGTGAAGGTGAAATTTAAAAGAGGTCTGTTACTAAATATTATAAAGCCGAAGAGTGCGTTGCTTATTCGGGGCTGCTCACTAGAGTTTTGGCACTCAGGGACCACCAGAAGAAACGAAGAGTTTGACACTGACTCAAGTTGAACCCGTTGTGAGTGTAGTGTTGCTTGAACGCCCCTATCTTAGGAACTACTAGGCCGATTTTTTGGAGAAATTCTTTCAGTGTTTGATAGCCCAATTATCGAGGATGGCTGTATGTTTTTTTATCAGAGTGCTTGGAGTACTACTACTTACTACAATGGCGCGTATTACTTAAATTATAAAGAAAAAATATATATTAAGATTTATTTTTTTAACTACGAGTATTACCATTTTTAAACAATTTAATTTCTCTGTCAGATTCTGTGATTCGGAATCATCATCTATTATTTTAAATATAAGATATACAAGATCTTTTGCACATCCAATTACTTCTCTGAACAATCCCATCTACTTTCTCATACAATCGGCCTTATTTCAACGTGCTATGAATGTTTCATGCTCATTGATACCGAGCCAAGTTCTTAGCATTCAATTGAATGCTTTTACTAAACAATATTTTGTAGGTACGATGCGTTCTTTAACCGCAAAGTGAATTTGCATACAAAATAACACCATGGAAATAGTGACTACAGATGTCAAATGGGTGTATTTGTGAAGATTAGATGAAGTTTGAAAAGCTATGAGTTAGGGGTGACAGTTTATTTTTGCTCATGCTGGATACCTTCTTTGCTGTGAGTTTTAGTGCACAGTCGCCAGCACATCAAGCTACTACAATCTGCCGAATTTCCTTAATAGGTTTTCATAAAGTTACAAATCAGTCTGTCAGTCAGTTAAAAATTAATCACAAAGAATTTGGTTCAAATTTAATTGGTAGAATTTTATAGTTGTGGGTAGCTTGGTCTGTACAGTTATCAATGAAACTGACAGTATATTTTTTAGAAAGGATGATATAGATTTTTCATTCTACTTTTTATGCTTGTATTTCAATAAAAAGTATTGATATTTATGCTGGGACCTGGGACCTAGTTAGCACTAAGAATAATCCTAAACAAACTAACATCCCTATTTTATCCTGTTTTTTTTGTACAGGTAGGTACTTTAGTAGTAAAAACTTCAGACCCTCATTTTCATTGTTTATTAGGATTTGTTTTAAACCGACCTCCATAAAGGTGAAGGGGTTTAATTCGCCTTTATAGCAACCTTATTTAAGAAGGGGAGTTCTTTAAAGTGTTTTGGAATTTAGCGGATACAGTCTTTAGTAAAAAATTCTTACGTCATCCTACTTAAAATTAGAAAATGCGATAGTTTGTAAGGATGTGTGGAAGTTTGTTACTTTATATTAACCTACCAGTATTCCGATAAGGTTGGAAATCTATTAAAGAAACTATATTTAGATTGATGTGTATGGTATGGTAGGTTGATGTGCTGCGTCTGTACAACATGAGAAAAACAATCTGAAATTCTTAAGATCTTGCCATTGTCAATAAATAATATCTCTTACATGTATAAACAATTATATTCTTCACATATTATACTGAATTATTAATACCTACATTGGTATATAATCATAAGGTCTATTGTTCTTTGTGTACGGTAGGACAATTGTATACCCCTTACCTTTGTTTCGAAATAGGACAAGCATTTATTAAGTGCACGCGCAAACGGATAAATGGATTTTGATGAAACTTGGTATTTATATAGCTTATGCCCTTTTTTTTCTTTCCGTATTTATTTTAGCGTAAGTTTATGAAAGAAGATAATTGTAGTCTTAATTTTCTAACCTAATTTGGATTATTACTCATACTAATCACGTCTACAACGAATATTTAAAACACTATTTTTCACATTGCACATTTTATCAGGGGTTCGTTACAAGCCACACAAGCTTTGAGTCCTCCCCCTCCCCTGGGGGGTAATGTTACAAATGGTTAACCACTCCTGTGTACAATCCCCGCTTATTTAGCGACGGTACATTCACGTAGAAAGGTTTACAGAAAATTAAAAATAAAAGGATTTCTTTTTTGCAAATGGAAATCTCTCTGCTTCCCAAGTAATTTAATTTTCATAAGACGTGCTCATACTCTTTGGATTATTATGTAAAAAGAAACACTTGTACAGCGGAATAAAAAAAATATCAGTTACTTTTTTATTGCGCTGGTGACTAAATTGGTCCTTTAAGCCTCAAGAATTGTCAGAACTCCACGATAAAGTAGCGCATAAAAATGCCACAAAAACTATAAAGTTTTATGTCTTACGCAAAATAATCCTGTGATCACACATTTTACTAGGAACAGCGCTAAATATTCAACTCGTGTTATGTTACAACACATTGAATACCTCGATTCGCCTTCCAAATCACATAAAGAACTAAAATATTCCAAAGTTATCGAAACAAACGGATCGTTACATGTCGCTCATTGTTATTCCAAACGTAGACTTCGGTCATTTTACTACACACGATCTGTCATCAAAGTGAATTAAAAACAACTAAATAAATAAAAAAAAAAACATTATCTAAATTAGTATTCCATAAAACGAGGCTCGGATATTGTAATTTTGGGAATTCCGTACTTAATCGATTCCGTGCGCGAATGTACCTACAGAAGGATATTGTCGCACGCATTACAGATTAGACGGTGTAAACGAAGTACAGTCACGTACAATGACTCACCTGATTCCTACGAGCGTATGCAGTTGTTTCCTGAAATATTTGATAAGGATCTATGATCACTGCAGTGTTGCCATATCAATGTCAACGAGACTTTGTTATAATTAAAAAAAACAAACGGCTTAATACATACATATAAGTATATAATATTCATAGTTTTGTCAATGCGATCCCAGCTAATCATTTGTCTTTAATATTGTTTCCCTCCATTAATATTAAACAAGCCATCAACAGGATTATTGGATACACCATCGTAATAGTGTAATCCCAACAGCTAATCATACTTATTTAATTAGGACAAATATAGGAATACATATTTAAAGAGACTACGTATTTGGTACATTTATAGGTAGGTCACCATTTTTCTTTTATATTTATTTTCAGAAATTAACATATGTGTTCAATTGATACACGTTAATAAAAAAAAATGTTTTTTGAGCCATTTAATTTATTATTATAGGTATTTAAGAATTATTTTATTAATTATTACGTAAAAAAAGATTTCATCATATATCACAATATACATACGTAGGTACTCAGCAACGGACTGGATAGCCCCGTTTAGGAGCACTGGGTTCAAGCGCTAGTACGGGTCCCCTGTGGGCAGCAAATATTCAAATGAATTCATTTTTAATTTACCTCACATAGTTTTTTTTTCTAATATGGGATAAACATGTCTGAAGTAAATACAAAAATATTTATTTTTATTTTCTAATTAGATCTTCGACACCTGGCCCTAAAAAAACAATTAAAATCGAGGAGCACCTCCCGCTGTGTTGTAACCAACGCTTGCAACATTCCAGTATATTCACCTCCTTATAAGTGCATGGATTCTCATAACAAAGACTTGCAAACAGTTAAATGTCAATCAGGCCCAATATAACCAGTTTATCTTTGATCCCACTCGCATCCCAAAAATTTTAAGTACCAATTTCAGGTCCAGAATGAGTTTTAATTGAATCAAAGGCTTGATAATTGGTGAATCAGTTTATTTTGCAAAATTAAGTAACATTTGTTGTGTGTTTCAAAATGGCGGAAAGACGTACTTAGCTGATGAGTGAATCATACAAATTGCAGTTGCACAATATTTTTTTTTGTTGTACAATATACTTCTTAAATAGCACTACTTGTTGGCTTTCAACCAATCTATGAGTAGCCCTTCGATATGAAGAAAGTTATATTCGTTCATTGCATAGAATTATGAAATTATTGACAGTGGGCTTATTAACAAACAGTAAAAAAAAATCAAAGCTGTATAAATTTTGACTAGTACCTTTCCGAATATTTTATATTGGTTTACTTCTAAAAACATCAGACATCAAATACAAACAAAACCATATTAATAAACACACAACTACAGACTATACCACGTGACTGTTTTGTCTATGCAACTCCTACAGTCCCCTTCCTGCTTTCAAGCTTACATTTATGTCATGCACGACTTAATCGCATCAAAATCCATGCCTCATTGAAGGCCCATTAACAAGGAAGTGTATCAAATTGGTAATCGAAACCCTAAAGGTGATTACACAGGGTGATCTATTTAATTTCCTTAAAACCCTCCGGGCTTAATCATGAGCCATCAACCGTCCAATTTAATGGGTTACCGAAAATTCCTTTGATGCCATTCGTCATAGAAATGAGATTTATTATTCTGGGTAATGTATGAGGGTTTGTTTTATGGCGGGTTGCTTAGGGTTGGCACGCGTTTTTCATGGAGAAATAAAATAGTTGGTTTTGTGTGAGTTTTTAGATTAATTTCTTAAGTCTAGGGTTGCTTTTGACTAAATTCTTTTGGTGAAACATGTTATTTTCAACAACATATTTTTATTGTATTAGAAATTAGGTATAACCTTGAATTGATGACTTTCGCCCCGAAAAATCTTTAGATAGAACATAAAGAAATGTTGCCTCTTGAAAACATACCCACAACGCTATCCGTCACTCAAAACTCCTACAAATAAAAGTTAGACTTGTTCTTAAACACGTTTGGCAATATCATTGGAAAACTAAACTACGGACTGTGACAAAGTTTACACGTCCCCAAACACAAGCAGAGATACGAATAGAGCATGAACTTGCAGAATCTCGTTTGAACTTTACTGCGAACACCAACAGTTCTGCGTAAAAGTCACATCCAATCACATATGTATGTGTTTACACATTGAAGAGACGGAGTGCACTACAGAGCAAAGAATATGGCTCACATATAATTTATGGTTAAAAGAACTTACCTTAAGTGAATTTCAACCAAAATTATACGAGATGTTACATCCGAAGAGATTTAACTTTACCATGTAGTCCGTTTTTCGACATACTGCATCGTCACACTGTTTAGATCTAGAAAAAACTTAATTTAAAAAATATTCAAACGATTATTCGTTCGGTCGCCGTTCACTCGCTCGGTCCAGTCGGTCGATCTGTCACTTCACTATTCATTCGTTTTAGAGCACCTGTAAGAACATCTTTTATTCTGCACTTATGGGGTTATCTTATTTTTACTACTAACTTGTCAGGGGGGGGAGGGAAGTTAAATCTCTTCGGATGTAACATCTCGTATAATTTTGGTTGAAATTCACTTAAGGTAAGTTCTTTTAACCATAAATTATACTTCGATGTTACATCCTCTAGATTTAACTTTACCATGTAGATGTTTAGCGTTGATAGCAGAATAAAAGATTACTTATTTCTCTTCACAATTATCTATATTTAACAATCAAAAAGTTTCATACATAATGTCAACCATTGGTTTTATACATAATTATTAATTATTACAATTTCTAATCGTTAATTTTATAATTGTAGGTATATAAATCATAAAGTAACAAATCAATTCTTGTTATTAATAATAGCCTCAGCAAAATAAAAGTTAGCATCATCGTTAATTAAGGGACGATTGTAAAATTTTGCAAAACAAAGTGAGTTGCCAGCCCAACCTGCAGTTTGTTTGATAACATCAATAGAAACACCAGACCTGCTCGCGGCAGAGGTTGACGCGTGACGAGTGCTGTGGGCCGTGAATATATTTACGTCCACACCACTCTCACGTAACATTTCTTTGATCCAGCGACTTATGCTTTGCGAGCTGGCACTGTGATATGGTTTTTTAGTGGTTAGGAATAACTTTTCTGTATCAGAAAGCTGTCTGTATTGCTTTGTTAATTCTATATAAGAACACAAGGTTGACGCTGGGCAAATTGGTTCTTTTTCTCTAAAAAAAGGTACAATCAGCTTCGGATTCTTTCGATTAGGTGCGGAAGTTTTTATAATATTATTGATTTCAATGCATATATGAGTCTCATTGATAGTTACGTCCTTTTCATTAATTAAAGACAACGTCTGCACGCGTTGTCCCGTGGACAACGCGAGAAGAGTTGCAAGCTTTTTAGTTATCCTCTCTAACCGTAAGGACGTGTTTGGAAACAAGGTTGTTAAGTGGTTTAATACCAAGTTAGGGTCCCAGGTTGTGTTGTGTTTAGGAAAACAAGGTTTGATTCTAAACACCCCTTTTAGAAATCTAGTAATATTCTCGTCACTGCAGCAAGTTTTACCCAGGATTAGTGTTAGTGCGGAACGATAAGAATTTAATGTGTTATAGCTAGCACCTCTGTGAAATTGTTCTGTAAGAAATTGTAATATAAGTGGAATGGATACATTATACAAATCGATTTGATTAATTTGACAGAATCGAAACCATTGTTTTAATGCGACATTGTACTGCGAAATTGTGTTGTTTGATAAAGAGTTTAGCATAATATCTACTGTGTCACTTCCGATGGTATTATTTAAGTACGCTTGCCGGATAATATTCCGCACGCCAGGGTAAGACTGCTCCACAATGGGTGACGTTCCCTGGAAGGTGACAGAAGAAGATTTTTATCAGGTGTGAAGTACTTTACTTCAGATCTTAATAGGGACATAAACAGCGGGAACCAGGGTTGTCCCGGCCAATATGGTACGACAATTATTCCTTCAGCTTCATCATCTATTATTTTTCTAAGACATTTCAAAATTAAAGCAAACGGAGGGAAGGCGTAGAAAAAATATTTATTCCAGTTAATAGTGAACGCGTCGATGTCATACGCGTCTGGATCTCGCTTCCAAGATATATATCGCTCACATTTATAGTTAAGGCGCGAAGCGAATAGATCTACTTGTGGTTGGCCAAAAGTGCTAATAATTTGCTGAAAAGAGTTCGAATTAATTTCCCATTCCGTGTCTACATTGCTATGTCTGGAGGCTTGGTCAGCATCAATGTTTTCCGAAGATTTAATATAAGAAGCGAATATGAAAATATTGTATTGTTCACAATACTGCCAGATTTGTCTTGTAATACGATTGAGATGAGGGAATTGTATTCCCCCCATTTTATTTATGTAGGCAATGGCAGTGGTGTTATCTATACGAAGTAAAACGTTTACATTATTATAATCTTTACAGAATGATTTTAAGCCGAAATATGCCGCTAGTAATTCCAAATAATTTATGTGATTCTCTGCCTCATCTGCTGACCACTGACCTCTAGTTATCTCACCATTGCAAGCTGCTCCCCATCCGGTAAGTGAGGAGTCAGTGTAAATTTCTAAGTGGTAATTATGTTTATCAATACTATTTTTAGCTTTAATTGTCAAGTTAGACCACCAGTAAAAATCATCTTGTAAATAGTTTTTTAAATACATTTTAGCATCATAATTTTCGCTAAATTCTTGTAAGGCCAAACATTTTTCGCGTTCAAAATGTTTTGTATAGACCCAGCCGTACGCGACGGCGGGACAAGCCGCGGTTAATGTACCTATGAATTGAGCGAAAACACGAATCGAAACTTGAGACGATTTTTGTATTTTCTTAACAAGTTCTATAATCTTATTTATTTTTTGTGTAGGTAATTGTAGTGACATAGTTGGAGAGTTTATTTCGAAGCCTAGAAACTTACAAGTTTGACATGGAACAATATTACTTTTATCAAAGTTTATTATGAAGCCTAAGCTTTCTAGTGTTTGGATCACTTTATGTACAGTATTTTGACACGATTGATAATCATCAGCTATGCAAAGAATGTCATCAAGGTATGACACGAGCATATGCCCTTGTTTTCTTAAAAATGTTAACACTGGTTTCATGAGTTTTGTAAAGATGTAAGGCGCTGAACACAAACCGTAAGGTAGGCAATTGAATTGATATAAAATATTATTAATCCTGAACCTAAGGTATTTTTTATATTGTTGATGTACAGGCACTAAAAAATAAGCTTCTTTGAGGTCAATATTTGCCATGTAAGACCCTTTTGAGACTAATTTTACGGCAGTACGAATGTCTTCCATTTTAAAATGGTGGGTACTTATAAATTGATTTAATTTCTTAAGATTAAGTATAAAGCGGAAGCCTCCTGTACTTTTAGGTGTTAAGAAAACAGGAGAAATAAATTGGCCAGATTGTTCATCGCATTGTGATATAGCACCTAAGCTTTTCAGCTTTTGAATAGCAAGTTCCATCTCAAGCTCACAGTAAGGCGGGTTAGGCGGTTCTTTAGTTTGAAAAACCGTACATACAAATGGTATTTTATATCCCTTTATGTAAGATAGAATTATAGGGTCCTCGGTAATAAGTGACCAATTATGAAGGAAGTAACGAATACGACCAGCATGAGGTACCTCTATTTGTGTCTCCGATCGTGATGCCTGCTGGAGGGAGCCGGACGGGCGCGTGGTTGCTGCGTCCTCCTCGTTGCGGCAGGCGGTGGCTGGAAGCGGTTCGTCGCTGACGTCGTCGGCTTCGCTTGACTCTGCTGCTGGCGAGGAGGACCCCGCGCGTTTCCCAATGAAGTAGTTCTTCTCTGGAATGGTTGCTGCGTAGGTGTTGCTTTTTTAATATGTTGGCTAGATTTTTCAATATCCTTAGTGTTTTTGATATTTTCGCCAAGTTTATCACCAAAAAGGTAGGTTTCTCGTTTTACGCCTTGTATTGTATTCCAAAATTTTTTGTCTAGCAAGGGTATGATAAGTTTTCGTCTATTTATGGTTTCTTCATAGTGTAAGTCTAAGAGTAATTGGCTAACTTCTGAAATACGTTTGATTATATCGAACTTATCCATATCTTCTTTGATCAGGTGATTAGTAATATTTACCAAGCCAGCCAGCCCACAACCTAATTGGTTTTGAGATTTCTCCAATCGCTTATCACGATTTTTTGCCGCATCTGATAAAACTGCGGCTACTTCGGGATTTAGTTTCGGTGCTTTGGCTAAGAGAAAGTTCTCGGGTATGAGCATCTTCTCTATGAGGGAGTCCTTCTGCTCTTTGGCTAAACCATCCAGTAGTATTTTACCCCAACGTTCAGAGATCTCTGCGGGTACTTTTTCGCCAAGTTGTTGCTCGATTTTCCTAGCTTCGCCAAGAATATTTAGGATTTCCTGTGGAACTTCCGTGTTGGTCGGAGTAACCTCTTCGACCGAAATGCCAGTTGTGGTCAATGTTTGTGAGACCCCCGGGTCCCCTGGAAGACCATGCTTCGGGGAAGTGGCTGGCGGCATGTTCGCCGTGGGGCTGGCTAATTGGACTGTCGACGACAATCTTTTGCTTTGTGGATGATCCAAGTAATCATCGGAATCACATAATATGTAGTCTCCATCAGACAGCTGTTCTTGGCACCGGGAAGGGTGAGCATTTTCTTCGTCTGACTGGTTATAATATCGTTCTCCAGTATCATGTTCATCGGAAGAGTACGAAGATGGTGTTTCCGATGTTCTGTACCGATCTGTAGGTCAAACGATGACGTATTACTTTCAGGATGGCATCACGTACCACCACACCAAGAAAGTAAATATTTGTTCCGGGATAATATCACGTATTACCACTTTAGGGAACAAAAAGTAATAATTGTCAGGATAATATCAGGTATTACCACATTAAGACAATTGATATACCAGTATTTACTGAAAGTGGCAAAATAAAATTATATGGATCAAATAATATTACATAATTACCTTGACAATGGCGCCTGTGTGCACGGTCGTGACTTCTACGGCGCGCTAATTTATCCTCCAATCGGCGAATTTTACGACGTATGTCTTTGTCGTTATCTTTATTGTGATATTTCCTTTTTCCCATATTAGATTCACAAATTGTAAATGTATTACAGTAAAAAAATGTTTCAAATAACCTAAAAAAGAATAAGAATATTGGAGCACGTGTTGACGATGCCGCACACGAAAAACGAATGAATAGTGAAGTGACAGATCGACCGACTGGACCGAGCGAGTGAACGGCGACCGAACGAATAATCGTTTGAATATTTTTTAAATTAAGTTTTTTCTAGATCTAAACAGTGTGACGATGCAGTATGTCGAAAAACGGACTACATGGTAAAGTTAAATCTAGAGGATGTAACATCGAAGTATAAATTATTATATGCTAGCTTCCGTCAACGGTTTCACCCGCGTCCCTCGGGTACAATTCCGCGCACTCAGGTAAAAAGTATAGCATATATATAGCCTTCTTCAATAAAGGGGCTATGTAATACTGAAAGAATTTTTCAAATCGGCCGAGTAGCATCTGAGATTGGAGCGTTCAAGAAAAAAAGTCTTAAGAGAAAATTCTTCTTGATTTTTTCCAAAACTATCGTATGTTTTTTACATGCAGTCTGCAGAACACGTCTCGAGAGGAAATTATTTAATGCCGATGAAATTTATCTTAAATGCATAATTGTTTCGTCTTTATCAGGTCAGCTGGTACAAATGGTAAAACACCGTGAAAGTTTAAAAAAAATCCCATATTCATGACTCCTATTTGTGATACGTGGCTAAACACTTAAACGTGCCAACCCTACGAGGGTAGTGTCTTCATCCACTGTGATTGGAAAAGTTAAGTTTTTCTCACAAAAGGCAAATACATTTGGGAAATCAGTATGTTAGTAGTTAGCTATAGTGAATCGTAAAGAATTCAAAGATAAGCCCTGAAAACACTACTTTCAGGCGCTTACTTAATAATGAAGGTTCTTTACAAAAAGTTCGCTTAAGAGAGAAAAGTAACTTTGTTTATTTGCTCGAGATTTTTGGATTGGAATGGATGGAATTAAGTAGTATGAGATGCTGGTCTAATAAAGTGAAGTCGGTAATAACATTTATGGTAACTTAATTTATATAGTTAGTTTATTCCGTGTTTATTTGTTCCGTGATAGCTTTAAACACAGGTTTAAATATACCTAGTTCGGGTGGTCCCAATATAATGTTTAGAATGTAACTCTCTTCCATTAGATGTATGTAATATAAATTGGTCTAGATTAAGATTAACTTATTTACTAAATTAATAATTGGTTTAATTACTTTACGGAGCCATTTTAAAAATTCTTAATTTAATTACGTATTAGTTTTTTCTGCATCCTTGTGTTTTACTAAAAATATATTATATTATTATATATATACAATTAATTAGTACATCTTTAGCAGTAAGTCGTTTGCTACGCAAGAGTCAAGTTATGACGTCACTTGGCAGTTGCATAACTACCCTCAAAGTTTTATTAAAGGCAGACTGGAGTGCTCTTCGGTATAATAGTCTAGTGAAGATGAATTCAAAGCAAATGTCCGCTCAATTTCCCGTTTGTCCCATTTCTACACACAAGACTTCTACTTTGTTTGATTAATAGACGGTTCCTATATCGTGGGTTGGAATAGTCTTGCCTACCATACTTGAAAATATTAAAACTGCCATACAACGTGGCAAAGCTGCCAGCCTATTTGGTGGGCAGCGATGAGAAGGAATTTTTTGACGATTTTTTTACTTTGTTTTTAAGTTTTATTCAAAAATCAACACAGAACATATTTACAAAAATTCTGCCAAACTGCATAACAGTTTGTCGGCAGTATTTACTAATAAGAGTATTTTATTGTTATGTTAATATGTATATTAAAACTCCTTGGTTGCAAGTAAAACACTAGTTATGGGCAAAGGGCTGATATGTGAATTAATTTTACCACATGATGTAAAATAGACCGAAGAATTTGATATCGATTTAGAGAAAGAACCATTAATAGACGTTGCTAAGTGCAAAGCAAACGGTAACAAGAACTTTACTAAGTTAATCCAAAAGGGACACCTTACGACGTCAACAAAATCACAGTTCAAATACCAATAAAACCAACCTTTATAAGCCATAAATAAGCACCATACCCTACTATCCTAAACTTGTGTAATGTGTCTAAGGTGACCCCGAACACATAAGATGTCCCTAAGGTGACTGAATTTTCATTTGAACATCCTCACACAGGTCACGTGCGTTTCGGTCGAGATACTTAAAATTCCCTTACTGATGTAGCATTCTAAATGAAGGCAGTTACACCTTCGAATACTTTGAATATAGATGTCACATGGAAGAGTGTGTTTAGAATATGTTATTGACGCTAATTGTTTGAGCGTTTGTTGTTTTTATGGTAATCTGTTTGTGACTGTAATTGTTGGAGGGAATGGAGGCTCTACATCGTCTTCATTCTTCTAGCCCTTTATAACTTACTAGCTTCCATCTGCGGTTCACCCGCATTCCGTGAGAACTACTTCGCGCACCTGGATAAGAAATAGAACATAGTCTTCCTTGATAAATGGTCTCATAACACTGAAATAATTTGTAACATTAGATCAGAAGTTCCTGAGATTAGCGTGCTCAAGCAAATAAACTCTTCAGCTTTATCATATTAATATAAACTCGATAAATGGGCTATATAAAACAGAAAAAAAAAATCAAATTGGACTAGTAAGTAGATACTGAGATTAGCGCTTTCGACCAAACAAACTAACAAACTGTTTTCTTTTCAAATCAATTATTTATCGCGTAGCTATGTACTTACATATCTTCAGGTTTATTTTATTTTATACTAGCTTCCGCCAGCGGTTTCACCCGCTTTCTGAGGGAAGTACTTTCCATACCCGGATAAAAAGTAGCCTATATGGTATTCTGATGTATAAGCTATATTGTGGTAAAGTTTCATTCAAATCCATTCAGTAGTTTTTACGTGAAAGAGTAACAAACATCCATACATCTATACATCCATACATCCATACTTACAAACTTTCGCCTTTATAATAGTACTAGCTTCCGCCAGCGGTTTCACCCGCTTTCTGAGGGAAGTACTTTCCATACCCGGATAAAAAGTAGCCTATATGTTATTCTGATGTATAAGCTATATTGTGGTAAAGTTTCATTCAAATCCATTCAGTAGTTTTTACGTGAAAGAGTAACAAACATCCATACATCCATACATCCATCCATCCATACATACAAACTTTCGCCTTTATAATAGTAGTAGGATATGAGGATGAGGATAGTATGAGGATTAGGATGGCAAAGCAAATAATTCTACATAATTTTGGGTTTTTAATTCAGCGCTATCATTCCTACTCGTGTAGCAGTAAATAATGTAATATATGTACATTTCCTTTTAGGTCGCATCAAAAAGATTTTCATCTTATTACAGTCATCTAGTTCTTGTCATGATACATATGTATGTACATTCTCTAAGGAGTAAACTATGACTCGACGCTAACATAAGCTCAAATATTTTATTTTCTTTGTAGATACTTAGTACTTTGCAGGTACTTTCCTTCACTAAAAAAAAAAACCTTTGTCCTTAAACAAAAAATCTACTCACGTTTCACTGAATAAACACAATTTAAATTCAAAACACTCAAATCAAAGTTTTCTCACTGATCATTAAAAAGCAATGAATGGTAACCGCCCAAAATTTTAACGAATAAAATTAATGTTAACTAGCTAACACTTTCCTTATAATTGGAGGCGTTACGATAATCGAGACCAAATCAAAACAGCATTTAACATGATCTATAAATAAAGAAGCCCGAACTAAACTGCCCCTTATCTTAACTGAACCATCAGTGTATCTAACCTTTATCTTAGAAGCTTCCATGCCTCCCATCTTTTAGTCGTAATTAAGCCGATCGACTTCAGAATGGAAATGGGTTTTTAACTATATCTGTAAACGAACGTTAGGTTCACACTTTCTAATAATTAATTAGTAAAATTGAACTGTGAAGTGTCTGATTACTTAGATTTTTACACCCACACCGATGGTAGATTAGTAAATTTTATTGACCTGTCGACACATACCTACCTAATTTAAATTTGACGGTTATAATTCCTGTGTAGGTGCAAGGAAATCGATCTTAAATTTTATTTTGTCAGTAAATATTAAAATCAAAGCTTTACAAAAAAATGCAGAAAATTGCAGGGATATTTAAATTTTAGAGGTTGTACAGGCGCCAGCACATTGAGCTACTACAATCTGTCAAATTTCTTCAAGAGATTTTCAACTTTATTTCGTTCAAAGTAGATTGGGAAAAAATTACAGTTTCGGGTAGCTTGATGTGCTGGCGTCCGTACAAACATTCCTCACAAATTTAAGTTGTCAGTTATTTCAAACGATTCTCCTATTTTTATCAACCTGTCAAGCGGTTTGACAATCCATTGACTAAATCCATAAAATAAAGCGAACTTATGTGAACCTATCCTGAACTTTAAACCAAGTGTTCAGAAAATATAAAGGCAGATCTCACAGGTTCATCATCATCATCACAGCCTATTTATCGTCCCACTGCTGGGCACAGGCCTCCTCTCCCAAGGAGAAGGATTGAGCGTTAATCACCACGCTTGCTCAATGCGGGTTGGTGATTTCAGACATTATAGTCCAGGTTTCCTCGAGATGTTTTCCTTCACCTTTAATCAGTCATTGGTGTCCAAGATAAACTTAGAAAGTACGTATAACTTAGAAAAGTTACATTGGTACTTGCCTGACCTGGAATCGAACCCGCACCCTCATACTCGAAAGGCAGGTGCTTGAACCACTTGGCCACCACGACTTTTTTTCACAGGTTTTTGATCTCACAGGTTATTCTCAACTAATTTCAACGTTATTTATTTTATAGTTATTAAGTGTACCTAACACAAGTTATAGAAAGGAAATGCCCTCCATTGAAAATTATTCTTTCTAGGAAGATGCTGAGCTGCAGGAAGCCACAAACTTTTCTGCTTTTTGCAACCTACACTTTCTTATTGCTCTTTATTGTTTGTTTCCTTTTAAGTTAATGAAGCATTCTTATATCTTTCTAATATTATAAATATGATAGTTTGTAGTATGGTAGTATTTTTCTCTTTCACGTAAAAACTACTGAATGGATTTTGATGAGACTTTCCAGTAATGTAACTTGTATACAAGACCGTATAGGCCACTTCACTACATAGTATAAAACAAAGTCGCTTTCTCTGTCCCTATGTCCCTTTGTATGCTTAAATCTTTGAAACTACGCAACGGATTTTGATGCGGTTTTTTTAATAGATAGAGTGATTCAAGAGGAAGGTTTATATGTATAATCATCTCCATCATCTCCCGAGCCTTTTTCCCAACTATGTTGGGGTCGGCTTCCAGTCTAACCGGTTTCGGCTAAGTACCAGTGTTTTACAAGGAGCGACTGCCTATCTGACCTCCTCAACCCAGTCACCTGGGCAACCCAATACCCCTTGGTTAGACTGGCGTCAGACTTACTGGCTTCTGACTGCCCGTAACGATTGCCAAGGATGTTCAATGACAACCGGGACCTACAGTTTAACGTGCCATCCGAAACACAGTCATTGGTGTCCAAGATATACTTAGAAAGTACATACAAACTTAGAAAAGTTGCATTGGTACTTGCCCGACCTGGAATCGAACCTACGCCCTCACACTTGAGAGGTTGGCTCTTTAACCACTAGTTAATAGTGGAGAAGTACTGTTATTTTTGAGTTTAAGTTTTTCTGTAGTGTATTTAGTATCAGCATAGCACCCGTGCGAAGCCGGGGCGGGTCGCTAGTTTTCTATATACCTAAGTGTGAAAAATACTTCCCTGGGCCCGCGAGTGAAAACCGGTCGGAAGCTACTTCATTATACATATGTATAAGAAAGTTAAAATCAGACTTAAATATTGTTTTAGGTGAAAATAGCCATTGTTATAAATATATCTTCCAAAGATTTGTTTCCCAACTCAAAAGTGCGCATCATATAATTCATTAACCTCTCGTATGCCGGCAATAATAAGAAAATAGAAAATTAATTGTGTCTCGTGCATATGTGCGCTCCGGCATGCAACGGGTTAATATTTCTCTGACACAACAAAATCAGCTAAAATGTACTAAGATCTGCCAATTTCAAAACATTTAATGTTAACTAAATGCATTTCTACCGAGACTGCATGTCTCTGAATATTCTATAAATCTTTATCACCTGTCTATTGCATATTAAGAGCCTGACATTTAGAATCTATAAATTACTAAGACCCTAGGTTTTGAAAATGCAACGAGCTGTGCTAATGTGGATAATTGCTGGCTGTTACGTATAAATTAAATGTAGGTACTGGACGCGAACAAATCTCCGTTTTCTCAATATTCATTGCATTGGAGGTCCTTTGAATGATTAGACCGAGTCTTCCATCACGACAATAGTTAGGTTTTCCAAAAATGATTACTTATTTGCCTTGTCTCTGCCCTAAGTAGCATTTTAGTTTGCTTTTATACCAAACATTTATTTCTGTAGTAAAGATAAAAATAAAGATAAAAAGTCATTTATTCAAAGTAGGCTGAAAATCAGACACTTTTCGAAGGTCAGTTCTACAAAAGACAGCCCCAAAAACGCCCGCCCTTCACCACTTCCTCTGTGTTATCGCTGGGAAGAAGAAATGGTGGAACAAACTCCCCAGCAACACACAGTTTAACCTTTACTAACTAGGGTATTAGACCCACTACTGGATTGAAGTCACTTACCTCCAACAAAAAGTCTTCTGTAGTTGCAATGGTTACATACAAAATACTTGAAATCTGGAATAACAAGCGTCCACCATTCACTCCAAGAAATGTATTCACTAAATCCTTTAACGATGTAAACGCAATTACCTTTGAAACATAAGTTATGGGCACACATGCAGGCAAGGTGCGAGCGTACACCTGCACGATATGTTTACGCACGATAGAGGTATTAATGGTGCTTTTAGGAATACTAAGTTGTGCCAATAATAGCCTTAACTATGTGAACTTTGGACCTAAATGTTTTATGTCAGACAGGCTGCCTTTTATGGAGTTCTGTCATTGATGTATGAGAGAACCAAAGATAACATTTATTGTTCTAGACTTAAGTATATCTTTACCTGTAAGGTTTATAATTTACTAGCGACCCGCCCCGGCTTCGCACGGATGCAATGCTTTACAGTACAACAGTACTTCTCCACTATTTAATGGATGTTACTATACATATAAACCTTCCTCTTGAATCACTCTATCTATTAAAAAAAACCGCATCAAAATCCGTTGCGTAGTTTCAAAGATTCAAGCATACAAAGGGACATAGGGACAGAGAAAGCGACTTTGTTTTATACTATGTAGTGACTAGTGTCTTTATTGTCTTGAGAAAGAAGTTTTGTAATGCTCTAAAGATCTTAGCACGAATAAGCACTTAATTAAAATTTGTGTTGAGCCCGCAAAGGTATTTCCAATCTTGCTAGCTATCGGAGATAAAGGTCCGGTACAGCCAGTTTTGTTGTCGAACTAAGATCAGCTGTGCAAGATTAAATAAAGCCAGCCTCTCCATCCGTGTAATACACCTTGAAGCTGCCGCTAGCAGATATCTCAAATTCCCAAACACTTGAATAAGCTTAGAAATCAAAACAGTTACAGGTATTGCGAATTCTTCCCACAGAGATTCAAATCGAAAACCAGTCATAGATGCAATTCTATCGTTCTGTTGCGCAAAACACGACACGCCAAAATCGCATTCCAACCAGGTAGTTAGCTCATTGATGCACTATTTAATCCTTATTGCTAATAACGAAAGCCGAGAATCGCGTGGCGTATCGATTTACAATAAGATTTGCGAATGTTGAATTCTACGTTGACATTTTAAATGAGGCTGTCATGTGAAGTTTAAGCAGGGATGTGGAATTAAATGCTACGATAAAGAATACAGTGTGGTAAAATTTTAATTATTGTTAATAATATCTTATCTGTTGTAACCTGAAACGGAATAAAACTTCCTGAGAACTAAGAAGAGACTAACTTTCCTATACAAATTATACCAAGACCAAAAAAAAATATGTATTAGAAGTTTTTCATATTAATCACCAGAATTAGATAGGTCCTAATAACATATTATGTTACTAGCTTCTGCCCGCGACTTCGTACGCGGATCCAGTCGCTTATGCCAGCGACTACAGGACCGTCAAAATCGAAGATTTGAAACGTCTGATATCGAATTCTATGAGTCCGGGGACGGGAAACAACAGGATGCGCGAGACGATTTCTTTTTGTAATGCCTCAAATTGAACATTTTGTTAACGTCAATCCCAATAGTTAACAGTGTAGCTGGGCGCTTGGAATACCATAACAGTTGTTCCAGATCTTCAATTTTATACGTCCCTTCCATTTTCTAACTGCTTATGAATATTTCGTTATGTGCTTATTCTGAACAGCCTCATTGATGTAGTAGTCGCAAGGCGCGACTGCTGTGCACGGGGTTTCGGGTTCGATTCCCGGGTCGAAATCGCTGTGTGAGTTTTGAGAAACTTTCATAAAAGCAGCCCGAAATCTGGAAGTTGGTGATTGATTCACCCGTGCATCGGAGAGCACGTAAATTTCGGTCCCGCGCCTGATCTCTCCGGTCATGTCGGATTACTTCACGGGAATAGAGAGTGCACCTGTATCTGCGCGAATGCTTGAGCACTTTAATAAATGTCTTGCGCAGCTGGTTGATCTCCATAAAAGAGAACGGTCGCCGTAGCCAACAATCGGCCTGGATGCCATAATTCTGGACAATGTATGATAATCTCGTTCAGAAATTAGTCGTGCATTAGGTTAATTACTGCTTTCATAAGCGTTAGTAGATGTGCGAATACGCTGAGAAGTCAAGCATGATTCTGTATCGGTAATTGGTTTCTCCGAACCAGCGGTCAGTGGCGCAACATACCCGCAAGTTGCAAGGGTTCTTTGGTCTCTTTCTAGAGAACTGGATGTGCTGAACACGCAGGCGTAATTCTCGATCCGAAAAGGTTTCAACGGTGCGAGTTGCAGCCTTATGTCCTCGAATAGCATCAAGCCTCTCCACACTTAAATTAGCTCTTCTTTGGATTCTAGGGATCTTATGATCCGATGAATCTTAGCTTCTTTGGACAATGTAAACAATTTAACTTTTTGTAAGCATAGTTATAGTTTTGTTGTGAAGATACTTGATCCTTAAAAATCTAAACGTCTGCTCTATTGCACAACCTGGCAGGCTACCGTGTCAATTCAAAAAGTCAAAAGAAAATTAAAAACTGAAATAACGTAAATGCGAAGGAATATTAAAGCGATAAAATACAAAAATGGGAGTTTTTGCCGGAATCTTCAATGATGCAGCACATTAAGCTACCAAAGTCAAAATTTCCAATCTGTTAAATTTCCTAAATAGAATTTCAACTTTATCGCTGAAGCATATGGTTCAAAATTGATTGGAAAATATTTACAGTTTCGGGTAACTTGATGTGCTGGCGTCTATACGAAACGCAGTCCTAAACTGTTACAGCTTTCACCGCGCTGAGGTACTTTCAGCTGATGTTGTTTTTAACCGACTTCAAAAAAGGGAGGTTCTTCACATCAAATGTGTCTGATCTTAGATTTTTATAAGTCAACCGGAAATGCCTATCAGACCGAACAACTTTTCTAAGACTTCAGTCCTATAAGTTTGATGGTGTAGCTGGGCTCTTAGAGTTCCATAGAAGGTGGTCTAGATCTTCAATTTTTATACGTCAACAGCGAGTGCTCATCAGGCTGAACAACTTTTGCTAAGACGCCATTTCTATATGTGTAATGGTGTAGCTGGGCTCTAGGAGGTCCAAAACAGCTGTTCCAGATCTTCAAATTTTATCTCGCAGAAGAAACTGCTCATCACGTGGAACAGTTTTTGCTATGGCAGCATTTCTCTATCTCTTATAGTTAAGCTGGTCTGTTGCTGTTCTGCATCAGGTGTTCAAGTTTCCAAGATAATTTATAGCCTATATGTTGCCCCGACCTAACACCTATACAACAAAAAAAGAATCATTCAAATCTGTCCAGTGGTTCCGAAGATTAGCGCGTACAAACAAACAGACAAACAGACATACAGACAAACAGACAAACAGACATATTTTTTTTTTCGGATTCGTGTTCTATTGCTTTTTCTAAACCCCCCTCAGTTATTATTTTTATCAATATATTATTTGTACAGACACGGATTTTTTACTGTTTTATTATATGTATAGATGTATAGATGATACGAGCATAACAATAGATTTATCCCTTGACACATACTCCAATGCAACCGATGCATCGTCTGCAGTTCCTGCCCCTTAAGAAAAACGCCTTTTACTGATGTAAAATTTTGGATTAATCTCCATAAAAAGAAATGTCATTTACTCACGGCAGCTGGATCTAAGTGAATGATTGCAAGTTGTACAGATAACTGACAGCCCTACGCTGCTCCTATTGTGTTTCGATTCTCATGCGCGAACATCAGGTCGATTCTCAAAACTTATTCTTTTGTGTGAACGTAGAAAGAATTTTAATGCTTCCGTTTGAACTTGGTATAAAATCTCACAATAGAATAGCACTTTATTGCGTAATGCCGACCCATTTGATAGTCGACGATCATTTTGTTGGCTCATTTAAGTTTCTGTCCATGTAACGTCTGTTGTCGTGTTATTCGTATTTGCATAGTAGGACTCAATGTGTTGTCACATGTCACATTTACTGTTTGGTAAAAGCACGATTCCAGGAAGAGCGGTGTTATGCTTTACAAAGAACAGCTAGTATAATAAAAATGAAGTAGCTAGCGATGTTTATGACTGCGCCAGAAAATACAGATACGGTTTCAGAAACTAATGAAATAGCAAACATTAAATCTAGCTGCACTTAAATATCATCGGAGGAAAACCGGTTATGCAAATGCCTCAAAGAGTAGGTTATACAATCTATTACAACCACTGCACCTGCCTTTATTGAAAGCAGCACCTTTACAATGACACAATTAGAACAAGTGATCACGTTATTACTTTTATCAAGTAAGCGGCTATCAAAGGCCTATAATAAAAATCTCTACAATTAAACACGTTTATGTATGTAGGGTTAGCGGACCGTGGGAACGTGCGCCGGAGTCGAATCGTCGAATCCATGCAAAATCCTGTTTCGTTCCAACATTCACTACCTGTTGTAAAATAGGATAGCGAGGTTTATGCAGTACTTTATAGCTATTACAGTTTTATTTTTGTGGTGTATGTGAGTGCTGTCTGCTGAGAATGTGAGGGTATGATGTGGCAGTTTTGTGAGCCATTTGAAGCATTGTTGCCAGATTTTCTATCAGAACCTTAGAGAATCACTGCTAGGCAACAACTACTTTAGAGACACGATAGAGCATTAGCACTAGTATCAGGTGTCCGACCAACAATAAACTTAACACATTCTTCTTCCAATGTATGCTGGTGTACCTACTCATCCTTGGAACCTACTAGAGCCCTTGTAACCTGACCTTGACTATTCCCAAGTACATCAACCACACGCTTCACAAGAGACCAGTCCCGTTCGTACATTTACTTATCGATAACGATGTACCAATGTGTCATAGGCTCTCTGTTAGAATTCTCAACTCGTGAACTTTGAGCTGACTCATCGTACAATGCAACTGTATTGCACAAACCAACATTGTACTGCTTAATGCTAATATCAGTAGCCTGTGTCATAACAACTTTATTTGGTTGTATTGAACCTGTTTCGAATCTAGTAGCTAGTGTTGGGAGTATATTATATTTATCTTCTTAATATATATAAATTGAAGCCGATAATCGATCTCAGTGGCGTGCACTTGGAGAGGCCTATGTCCAGCAGTGGACTGCGATAGGCTGATGATGATGATGATATATAAATTACGTGTCACGTGGTTTGTGCGCGATGGATTTCTAAACTACTTAACCGATTTTAATCAAATTTGCACACCGTGTGCAGTTTAATCCAACTAGGAAGATAGGATAGCTTACTTCTTAATTTATAGTAGGTCGTATTTTTCTATTATTACAACAAAAACCTTGACGACAGCAACGCGTGGTAGGGTTTGCTTGTATTACATAAAATATTGGCTTCATAATATGATTTGGTTTGGCTTGTTAGCTGGTTTTGACAGGCATAACCTCTTTCGGAGGCTGACATCCCTATGTAGCTATTTCTGATGCATGGTTATATGATTTGGATTGCATTGCTGTTTTTCTACCAACTCTCGTGTTAAAACAAGACTGATATTAGGGGCTTATACATCAAGCAGCTTCTATTTAAGACGTGATAAAAATAGTTAAATAAAAAAATTGAGGTCTTAAGTATACCAAGTGTTCTGGATATTGTATGTTCGTTGTGAGTAATTCTATCTCCGTCTGAGTAATTTTTATATTGAAGGATATAATGAGTAAAATGATAAGCACAAAATGAGTTAGTGTGGTTATCTTAGTTTTTTTTTTGTGTCAGCCACCCAAATCCACTATTTAACCCAAAAACCTGACATTACGACAGAATATTTTAAGCGGTTTTCTATTACCATAGTTCACACGATGAGTCTTGGTATAGGTCTTGCAATAAGGATTCTTGGATCCTTGACTGGGTATGCGAATTCTTAAACGAAATACCCGAATATTCGGCGAAGAGAATTGCGTATTTGTTTAGGAATGTCTCTTAAGCTTTATGATCATTAGAAGCAGCGAATACTGATTTTCGTTTTGTGTGTCCGAAGTTCTTACTGGATTCTTTTGTTTGTGATTGTTACTGTCGACTTTTCTTTGTTTTTTTTAAATATATTTTTCCAAATATGAGCCATCAAAATTAGTTCGTTATTATACAATCTCAATATTTTACTCAAAATTAATAAAGTACTTTAAAAGGTGTTTTCCGGGATACAATTTTTAAGGCATATCGATATTTTTTGTATCAATGCTACAGAAGCAAACGCTCACAAAACGTCAGAGCAATCGTTCAAAAAAGAAAAGAAAAAAAACTAAATTCCTGACATTTGGCATGTGTAACGTCCCCCTATCATTACGAGCAAAGCCAGGTGCTCGAACATCAGGCATGGCACGTGCACGCGACATCTGCCGTACAAAAAAAGAACTTATAATAGTATACTATTTTATTTACTTACTTTTATAACTTGAAGACATCTGTTTTGATAATGCAATAGAAAGGATACGTCTTAGGGATGCGGCTTAAGCGCGATCTCAGCTGTTTCACACAAAGAGGTTTAAGGCGTTCCGATCAGCTGTTTCTAATTTTAAACGGTATTTTTTTTATTTCATGCCAGTTTTATTGGTTCCAGTAATAAGGTTGAGCAAAAGGTGTTACTTTTTATTAGCGAAACAATCACTAACCAACCTTATGATGCCTTTATATTTTTATTTATGTCTGGGTATGCTTTTGTTTTTGCCAATTTAAGTCTTTGTTTTTTAGCATTTTGCTGAACTTCTTCTTCTTTTGGTGCCTCTCCACTATTGGTGGTTAGCCGTCAGTTCAGCGTACTTATCCAGGTTCTGGGCCAAGCGAAACAGTTGCGCGACGCTGGCGATACTTAACCACTCGCGGATGACTGTCTTCTTCTTTCAGTGCGACGCTTCCCTTCAATTTTGCCCATCATTTTGCTGAACAAAAAAAGGAAGCGATTTAGTTATTAATAGCCTCTTAAATTAAGCTTAACCTTTCTACTTCCGTAGGGAACTAAGAGCTATTTTTGAAAATATGTATTTGGGACCGAAATGTGGCCAGATGTTTCTTATTTTTGCGGCAGGCGCGGTTTTATAGAGGTTTAAGGGGCTGGCCGTCAGTTGGTTACGGTATATTTTGAACTTTAATCAGATAATTATCTAACACAGTATTTTTAATGTACGGTTTGTGTCTGGATCTTTGAAAGGCGGGATAGTAGTGATTACACAGACCTACATACATAATTATAAGCTTCTTCACACCACATGCTTCTAATATTAATATAAATTTGGTTTTCCTTTTAATTTTATAAATACGAAAGTTCGTGTTTGTTTGTTACGCTGTTGCGTTTAAAGAGCTTCATGGATTTTGTTGAATCTCAGCATAAATATAGCTTATATATAAGAATAACATATAAGCTACTTTATATGCGTGCGGAAAGTAATTCCCGAAGGACGCTTATGAAACTGGGCAAAAGATAGTATTTAAATATTCTATCGCTCAATCCATTATAGTTTTTTTAGTACTCTGAAATGTTTACCAATATAAATAAAACTTTTTACAGCCCTCTATACTAATACTGTAAAATATCTTCGGCATTTTAGGTTTTACAGGCGCACATAAACAAAATTAGTTTTAAAACTGCAATTAATCTGAATAGTTCTTAGTTTTATTTTAAAAGTTAAGTAATTTGGCTGCTGTAAACGACATTAACTGAAATGGTAGTATTATTTATTTAATTAAGCTCAAATAGCTAATAAGGGCAATAAAAATCTAAATGCGTACTCCTGAATGCCTTTTACGTTTTAATTGCTTGCCATAAAACTCAAGTTTAAGGTTACTAGGCATAGAAAACCTTTGTAGGTGGGAGCCAGTTCCTTGGTAGAGACGCCAGCACACCAAGCTACTACAATTTGTAAAATTTCCTAATAGATTTTCAACTTTATCGCCAAAGTTCAAAGTTGATTATGACAATTTGACAGTTTCGATAGCTTGATGTGCTGGCGTCTTTACAACACGAGTACTTGTTCTACATTCATGTTTGTTTGGCAAATAAAGTTATAAATAAGTAACAATGTAAGATATAAGCGTTCAAAGACAGCGAAGTCCAGGGTCTGCTTGGGCTGCGGGTTCTTCGTAAGAGATACCGTGGCCCTGGCACACAAGGACCTCCAGAAGGAACATAGTGGGTTTTAGTCAGTAAAGTCTGACACTCCCTCCAGCTGCACCCTTAGCAGGAGGGGTCATTTGATGATTTCCCACGAAAAAAAAGGTCCCGTATATTTACTAATCAAGAAATTTAAGATATTTTACGAAAATGCTCAAATTTTTGCAACCGTCTTCCAAGAAGGTGGTTCTTGTAAACTACGCAACTGTTAGGTTACCTACAATTGGTTAAAGAACACAATCCAAACTGTAGAAGTCTTTTTTATTCTTCCTTGTGGCCCAGTAAAGAAATTCTTCCATATTTTTTAATCAAGCATCTTCTTAACATCCTTTTCCATTGCTCCAGGACTGTTACGGCTCGGAGTTCGAAGACCGCGCGATAGCAGACGACGTGAAGAACTACGAGCTCATATCTGGATATCAGAACGATACCCACACCACGGTCGAGTTCAGAAGGCAGTTGGACACGTGTGATAAACAGGACTTCGTCATTGGGGTGAGTGGATATTGAAGAAAATTTTAATCAACGAGAGTTTTAGAGTAAGATTTGCTATAACGGGATGCTAATTGAAAAGTCTTGAGATTTCGCTGATCATTGAGAAGTTGGTAAAAAATCGGTTTTATTTCTTGCCCATGGAAGTAAAATAAACTTTAAAATTTTGGTCGACCATGCGCGAGCATTTTTGCAGTTCGGTATGCTTTGACCCTAGTTTGTCATGTTAAACATTTTCGCTACTTGCAGCAACCTTAACATACTTTCTCAAAAAGCATGTAATTTACAAAACGTTGGTACTAATTAATAATTTTCTTTAATAGGACGAAACAACACAAATCCTATGGGCGTTAGGACCGGACGGTTCTGACGGACAGTTGCCAAACCACGTGAAGAGTGGTGCCAGGCCGCTGAGACTGCTGCAGCCGGTCTCAAAGCCTGAGTCTATACCGCTTAACCATTGGGATGTGAGACTGACTAATGTGAGTATGGAGTTTGATTCTCGTTTTATTTTAAATTATAATAAATATATTGTTTTATAAAGCAATCCATCTGTTACATAATATTATAAATCTCAACTTACGAACTGAAAAAGTTATATTTTCTGGGTAGTATTTTACCAAGAGCGACAACCTTATTACCCGGGCAACCAGATACCGCTTGAAAAGACTGGTTATCAGACTTCTTCTGACCTTTAAACTGCCAAAGATGTTCAAAATGATAGCCGGGAATCACCAATGTATTAAACGTGCCTTCCGAAACACGGAATGACTCCATGACGGAATGATGCCACGAGAAAACGTCAACCCATCCACTAGACATTGTTTAACCTAATGATCGACCGACCTCACATGATCAATCGATCAGTGCAGCTGCGAGCTGCGGCTGTCACTTAGCCACGAGCTCCTCTATAAAATCATTTTACGTATAATTTCATACCCCAATAGAAAATACTGATAATCATAATTACTCCTTCCAGCTCACAATCCCCTACGTAATGGCAACATTATTTTGGTGCAAAATCTTCAAAGTTCCTGACCTACCAAAGAAACACCATATTGTAGGCTACGAACCTCTGATTGATAGCCGGCCTATCAGGAACAATGTACCAGTGTTAGAACCTAACAGCATGTCTCCTGTACACCATATGGTGTTGTACGAGTGTGCTGATGATGATGATAAACATCTGTGGAATGGGTGGGCTGAAGGTGATGGGTATTTCGGACCGAACAAGCCGAGCACATGGGCGACTTGTGCTACTCCGATTGCAGCTTGGGCGATTGGTTCTCAAGGTATGTTTTGAATCCTTTACTTATCTAATTGTATGCTTCTACTAATAATGTTACTAAAACTGTTATTTATTTGAAAACATAAAACCAATTACACCCTATATTTAAAGTACCTTTAAATACAAATACAAATCTGATAATGTGTCTAGGCGTGGAAGTAGTCTTCCATAACTCGTTTGGAATCATGATCAGAAGACTGCATTGCCACGTTGTATGGAAATGGTAATTGTCCAAAGAATAAATCAGCCCTCTGGTCTCCCCACGAGAATTTGTCGTCACGTCTTTTGACTGTTCTTTAACAGGAGCCTCAGACCCTATGGTCCGAGCGTTTCGACACACAAACGGCTCAAAAGTGTAATTACCAACGAGGTTACCATACTTGCTCCGTTTGGTGGTCTGCAGTCTTAAATTAAAGATATCAAAGAATATTAAAAAATATTGTTGAAATTCAATAATGTAAAAAGCCTTTTTAAAGGTCTTAATTTATTTAAAAAATCTTATTATTTTGGCTTTTAAAAAAATCTTTTTATCTTCAAAGAGTCCCCATTTAAATGACCTCCACAGCAATTAACCCTTCACAATAAAGTTAAATCTTCATAAACATCTTACTCGTATAAATTACAAGTTAATTAATTAGCTAAATAATTTTCAGGTGAATTCCTTCCCGAAAACGTCGGCATACCGCTGGGCGCGAAAGGAGGTGTTTCCTACTACATGCTGGAAGTTCATTACGACAACCAGGCTCTTCATAATGGTCAGTAATTTTTTTAATAACTTTCTTATTGACTAATATCGTGTCCCTAGCGTTTTAGAGAGTCGACGTCCAAAATACAGCCCCCAGAAACCCCTAACTTAAGCACTTCCTAGGTATGTGTTCTTAATGGGAAGAAGTAGCGCAAAAATTTTTTTACCCGTCTGTGTTATGCATAGGAGGGTCATATGATGTGTTTAATATATTCTGAAGAGATAAAAGGTCTCGACAGTGTGAGTACGTACAGCCGCCAGCACATCAAGCTACTACAATCTGTCAAGTTTCCTTAATAGATTTTTGATTGGTCACATTTGACAGATTCGGGTAGGCTGACCTGCTGGCGTCTGTACACACGGCTACACATAAAGCTATACAAAACTAGTGTAAGCTGACCTTTCAATTAGTAGAAAGTTCATATAAAGCGAGTCCAAGACAAACTGGTTACTAACTGACTGGATACAAATTTGAAATACCTAGGCAATATAAACATGTTTTTTTTTTTTACATTTACTAAACTCTTCAACGTTTCCTTTCCAGTGCTGGACAGTTCAGGCATCCGCGTCCACTACACATCTTCGCTAAGGGAGCATGATGGCGCCCTCCTTGTCTCTGGTATTGGAGTATCGGCATTACACGCTATCCCGCCAAAACAGAAGCAGTATAGGACCGTTGGGATTTGTAGCACTGAATGTAGTAAAGAGGTTAGTCATTATTTTTTAATATAATATAATATTCCTCACACATTCACACAACATCATCTAGTCCCAAACTAAGCAGAGCTTGTACTATGGGTACTAGGCAACTTATAAACATACTATATACTTTTTTTTTGTAAATACATACATATTAACATAGAAACACCCAGACTAAGTCAAGCACCCATGTTCATGCACAGAAATGTTTGACTTATGCGGGAATCGAACCCGCGACCTATAGCGTGGCAGGCAGGTTCACTAACCACCACGCCATCTGGTCGTCAAATTAAGGGCCAGTCTCACCGGTTACGGATAGCCACTATCTAACAAATAAATTCAAAAATGGAACAGAATTAGTATGAAAATATGTGCCAGATAAACTATCTGGAACTTATCCTTAACCGGTGAAACTAGCCGTAAGTATTTTAATATAGCCTCATATTATAAAGAGTTTTCAAAAGTCGTTTGTTTGTACTAACAGAAAAGACATTGAAACTATTTGAAAAAATATTTCACTTATGGGAAGCTACACTTTACCCGGTAAACATAGGCTATGTTTTATCCTGGTACAGGAAGATGTCCCCTGGAAAGCGGGAGAATCCGCGAGAAACTGCTATTGTCATGATAAATCAGTTATATGTACCTATGTGCATACCAATGGCAAAAAAAATACAGTTTCATTAAAAATATTTACAATTATATTATGCAAGGCAAAGGCGAATGCGTTCTGTTCTTAGAGAATGCATGGACGTCAATGTAATTTGAGTCTGTTTATTTAGATATGCAACTACTGTTCTCAGCATTCATCATTGTCATTGTTAATGATAATTTAATGATAATACAGTGTAATAAATGTATACTGCAAGGAGTATCTAAGCAATTTATGAATATTTACGTAAATCTTTAGCGACGTATTCCTTTTTTAATTACAGATGCTACCAGAAGAAGGCGTAAATATAGTGTCAGTATTGTTGCATGCTCACTCGACTGCGAGGAAAATATCATTAAAACATATCAGGGGCACACAAGAACTACCCAGAATATCAGAGGTAAATAAACCGAAATATAATTTAGCGCCATCTAGAGCATCATGTGTGCACTAATTACAATTTCAAGTTGTTCCATTACTAAATAGCGGTACCATGCTTGCTCGGCGGCTTCTTATAAAAGTTTAAATAATTTCCGATAGATGGCGCTGTACTAAGTTGCCGTATATTTGCAGGAGAATTTCTACGATTCACATTACCAACAATCCCGTATTGTTCCCCGTGGAAGGAAGTTTATGAGAGGAGACAGCTTGATCACAGAATGCACTTACGACAGTACTTCAAAAGATAAGCCTATCTTGGGCGGCTATTCAGCTAAACAGGTAAATATTTATTCTACATAGCTTAGAC
Organism: Heliothis peltigera; assembly: GCA_958496145.1. NCBI lineage: Eukaryota > Metazoa > Arthropoda > Insecta > Lepidoptera > Noctuidae > Heliothis > Heliothis peltigera. The sequence goes on from OY292337.1 coordinate 7,535,313, forward strand.
CTATTCTTCTGAGCATTTTGTATAGAATATATTATTGAAACAACAGAAAAGATGGTTGTTTGTAAAAACTGTTTGTTGTCATTTGTACTATTTACTAACAAAATAATTTAAATTCCTTATTTAAATGCAAATGTTTTAAAACCGTCTTATATATATTTTTTTTTTAGGAAATGTGTCTATCCTTCATTCTATACTACCCAAGAACTGAGCTGGCTGGTTGCTACTCCATGGCGCCTGTCAAGGAGTTCTTCGAAACGTTTGGAGTAAAAGAATTCTATGGACTAAAGTTTGATCAAATTGAAAACATCTTTTTATCTTCAGGGTAGGTTGTTTTGATATATAAATAAAAATCAGAATAATAATAAGGATTTGTGCTAGGACAGAGTGCGCCATCTGTTGAGCACTTTGTGAAACTTGCAAATAAATTTATTTTTTCTCCATTCCTCTAATTATCGAAAAGTGATTAAAAAATGAAGCTCTATAAATAGACACAAGAGTAAAATTAGCAAATGCTGAGGATTTTAGCTTTGACTAAAAATATTTCAGAAAAATAAATGAAATTAAATAATTTCCACTCGACACCTTAAAGTTACCCATACTTACAAAACCCTTACATATTCCAGAAGCTTCGAAAACCTGCCACCAATACCGCTGACAGAACTTGAAGTTCAGAAACAAATGAGCAACGATACAGGCGAGGAACAAGGAGTACAGGGTGACGACCAAGGTGTTGGCTTGATGAGTAAGTATTTATTACTAACTGTTTATAATGGTTCACTTGTGATTAAGGAAGAAATAAGGCCATTGAAGGGGACTGAGCCTGAGTCTCCTCAGGTGCTGGGTCTTAGGTCAGGTCAGATGCTGGCTTTTCTCGCCTGTCACTATTGTAGAGTCCAGGAAATTAAACCACCAGCTTCGTCGGTAGCAGAATGAAAACTGCCTTTATTTTACAACAAAACAAAAGTACAAACTTTAAGAATAAAAAGAAATCTAAATTACACCTAAAAAAGTATAAAGGTATAAAAAGGTGCGCCGCGCACAGCCATGTTTATTAAAATTATATCTGAGTCCAACCATTTCATTTTAAAAGCTAAGGGTAAAAAGGCTAAAAACTTTTGTAATACAAGTAAAATGTTTGCTTACCTGCTTTCAGGCAGAATACAATGATCTGCTTTAAGATCTAACCTTACAAAATTTACAATTTAACTCATTGATAAGGAGCTCCTCCTTTTTTGGAAGTCGGTTTATATAATCTGATCTTTGGTAGATACTATCAATAGGTTTAGTTTTGAAGTGCTGTGCTGCAAAGTGTATATAATCTATATCGTCTTTTATTCACAATTTATTAATTAAACCATCTTCAAATACCTGTTAACTACTCACACCTACTTTTAAATAGCACTCATTTCAATTCATAATATCACTATTTTCAGAGGAGCTTGTAATTTGGGAGCCTCCAGAATTCCGCAACAAGTCCTTTATGGCGCATCTCAATGAAATGCCGTGGGCCGAGCCACTACTGACGGAACAAATTGAGAAGACTCTATACAAAGGCATGCACATGACTTTCTGTAAGAAGAGGGACGATTCGTGGGCTGTGGTGAGTTGAACTATTTTACTAGTTGTTTATCGTGGCTTAATCCGGGGTCACCTGTCACCTGAATGTGAAAGGGCTGTTAGACTTAATTTGCTTTTCAATACTTACCTATATGTTGTAATCCATAATCTGATAGAAGAGTGTGTAAGAAGTCATGCTGCGCCGACGTACAGGCGCCAGCAGATCAAGCTAGGTACTAGAATTTGTCAAATTTCTTTAATGGATTTTCAACTTTATCACTAAAGCTTATGATTCAAAGTAGATTGAGAAAATTCGAGTAGCTTGATGTGCTGGCGACAGTACAATAAAAATTGGAAATTGGTAAGAGGATTATAAAAAGGGCAAGAATTTAAAAAAATATATGGTCACTGTCAGACACAGTAAAGTTAGTTTTTTTTTTAGAGGAAAAGATAAACAGCTTTTATTGAGATAACAGTAGCAACTGAGAGACTCGAACAGTATTTATCTACACTAACACACGACAAAAGACTTAAGTTGACCCTTTTTCTTCCAGCCGATGCAAATCCAAAGCTACCCTAACTACACGGAGGTGGTTAACAACGAAACAGCCGAGAAAGCCTGCCATTACAAAAGTGTGAGGCTACCCTCAGTAACCAAGACGTCTGGTTCACCAACCCGCCTAGCCAGTTGGTTGGTTGTTGCGACATGTGCTATTTTGGTTGTTGCCCGGTAATACTGATGTTGTTTTTTGAAAGATGGGTATAGATATGGGAACTAAATATTTTTAATGTTTATTTAAATATCAGAGTGCTGTAATTTTCAGCTTTTATTATTATTTATGTAATTATGTGTATACATTTCTCATTCCTCTGTCTTATTTATATAGTATTTTTGTCTTTTAATAATTCTTCATAAATAGTAAATAACTGGCAATACTTAACAGTGCCTTAAACTCATGTCATCTTTTTCCATAGATTTTTTCGCTTGTCTATACCCATCTTTACCTGAGCCAATGCTTTCGTTGTTTTTTTTTTTATTATTTTTACTTTTTAAATGTTTTCGACCGACAAATAAAATAGTATTATTCAGCCAAATTATGTATCATAATTTGCGGATATATTGTGTACAGTTATTTTTTATGTATGTATCTTTAGGTCAAACTGTGTAACGGTTACATTCTATAACTTAGATAAGTACATTGAGTGAATGTTTTTTTTTTATGCGAGAATTTTGTACTTATGCTTGTTGCTTGATTCTCGAGTTATACCGAGGAGGTATATTTTGTTTTTGGTAATTAATTATTAAGATTGATGTCCTCAAACCTAGTGGAGCAATAATATTATTATAATAGAATTGAAAATACTTTTGTGTTGGTCTATAATTCTAATTTAAATTGAGAGAAAAGAATAGGCTGATTTTGCTAAATTCTGGCATATTTTAGACTCAATCCCCCTTATTATAAAACGTGATCTTAAAAGAATACCGCCTTTAATGCTAGCTTTAAACCATATTCTTGAACAAAGTTAGTGGGCTAAATCTAGTACTAAAGCCTGTACTTTTAAGACCACGTTTTATAATAAGGGGGAATTGGTTGTGGATAAAAATTAAATATATACTACAAGTCTTTTGAAGTTCTTTTGGGTGAATATTTTCTGTGCAAATAAAGAGACGTAGTATGGCTATATTTGCTAACAACAATGTGGTTTATTCAAGTGATTTTTGCCAACTATTTATCCAATATACTTACTACAATTTATACGCAAAAAAGTGTAGGAACTACCTATTTATGAACAAAATATATATGTCCATTATTATTGCTGTATAATGTGCTTTGATTTTTAATAATAGTAATTATTATTATTGCATTTGGTTTGTCCTTTGTATCGGGTTAAGAAGTTATGTTCATACCAATTACTTACTCTGAAAATATGATACTAAAGCTTGGATTGTGGATTAAGACTGGAAAATCCATTTAACAAATCAAATACATGAAAATGTATTATTATTGCAACATAATTTGCTTTGTTTTAGTAAGCTACAATCTTTCGAAATACCATTCTTATTTTGTACAGGCATTTTATAATATTTTTTCACAATTTAGTTAACACATTTAGGGCTGTGCTTACTTAGCTCTGTAGTGCCTTGATGTCTATAAAGTCAGAGCCTTAATAATATAGACTAGGTTTTTATATGTCACGTCACTAGTATGACGTCATCATTTTATACAAAGTGAAATTACTGATTAGGCAACACCATTACCAAATATCGTTCGATATTTGAATTATGATATTTTTTGTACAATAATTAATAATATTATTATACTTTTATAAAAAATAATTTTAAACATCCCAGTAAGGATGTGTTAAGTTATCGAGTCAAATAAAATGAACAATTGATTGCATTTTACTATTTTTTATTTATATTCAATCTTATGAGGTTTTAGTAATAAGGTTACGCTTAGTAATTAAGTTTTATTTATTAAAAAAAAAGTCAATAAACATGTTTTATTAAATTAAATGCTAGTTTTTGTTCAATAAATAATGCCTTCTTTATAATAATTATTATTGACCAGTCTTATTTTTACTGGCCGATTGAGTATTATTTAAATTATTTCTGGGTTGATATGGGACAATGGGTGGCGTTTGAATATACTGACCACTGATGTCATAGAACCCATGATTCGAATCAAAATCCGGATTATAAGAAGAAGCTAGAGTTGGTGACACCACCGTGGTTTGTGCAACCTGATTATTTGTGTTAAAATTATTATTAGGTAGATTGAGAATACTTGACACGCCTGCGCTTGGTGACGCCTGCGCAAACTGTCCAAAGCCACCCAACCCAACGTTGGAATTAAAATTATTATTGGATTGACTGGCCGCAACGGCTGACGCTTGGCCTACTTGACCGGCATTGGAATTCCAATTCCCATTATTGTTATTAGTACCTATAGGTGTATTCATATTGCTGCTAGTAAGTCCACTGTCTGAGAATCGATCACCAAGGCCATTCCCATTTGAAGGGATGGGGTCAATGAAAGAACTTGGTCTTTGTGGATAGGTCTGTGGGTTCTTCCTATTGGCTTCTAAGGCTTGCCAATTGATGAACCAGAAGGGCTGCTTGTCTATGGGGAGTTTGCTCAGTCTGTCGATGAGGTCACGGTCGCCATTTGCTTCTATTGGCAGTCTTTGGGTGGTGTCTTCGCCAAAACTGTAATGATAAAAAAAATATGAGGGTAGCTTACTTTTCTGCTTTGTCTAACATCATGGTATTCGTTAAAAGTCCGACTTAAGACCTGATATTTTATACAATAACTGGCTGACCCGGTAAACGATGTTATGCCTTTTTTTGTCTTGTGAATGGAAATAAAATTGGTATTGAAATGACTTAAAAAGCGGGGGTTTTTGATAGAAGAGTGAAAATGTAGGGTTGTACCTAGGTATTTTTAAAAAACATGCAAAAAAGTTGGGGTATACCTACATGACTAGTCGCTTAGGGGTTTGAAAGATAGATAGTAGCCAATGCTTAGAATTACCGAATACCTATGCATAAAAAATCATAAGAATCGGTCGAGCTGTTTTTGAGGAGTATGGGAACAAAGATTGTCGATACTTTTATAATTCCAGACAGTAAACAAATTAATGATGACGTATTTTTAAATAAAATGTCCTAAATATGTTTTCCCATTACCAGTGTTCTCGCAAATCTCAATGACGGTTCCCAACGAAATTCCGAGCACAAGCAACCTCATGCGCGTAGCATGAGGATCATACTACTCCCCCTCCACCTACCCTCCCACCCCCTCATACCTAAAATCGGTTACTACGCAGCGACTCGTGCAGTGTTCCGTAATGACAAAAAGTTTGACAACCGTACGTACCTTAGGTAGAAAATCAAATTGGGAAAACCCAGTATATGTAAGTATTATCATTTAAGAACTACATAATTATTTATCAAGATAAAGCTTTAAGTTTTTTTCGTACGTACTTAGATTTAGCTTTAAGGTTTTTTTTTGATACTTCTTAGTATTTCTGATAAATTCAACGACATAATTATATCGACAAGAAATCGTTAGGTATCTTTGTGGTTTTAATTGTGACTAAGGGAAGTCCAGTAATGCCTTAGACCTGAATAGTGAACCGTATCAATCAGCAAGTCATTAGTGGTTTTAGAGTTCACTGGCAATAGTTTTTAAGTAATTAAGACATTGTAGTAGGTTTCGTATGATTGCCAAAATAAAAAAAAAACTGTTATATGAAATTAATATCATTGAAGTTTAGATTTTTTTTCTTCTTTTGGTACTTTACGTTTTGTAAGTTTAGATTTATTAATATCTAGTGTACAGAAAAAAAAACTTATTAAATCAATATTTGAATCAAACCTACATAGAATCACGTTCGCGACCATAGAGTTTTATAAGATCTTTTTTCAAATTAAGCACAGATTGAACATCATAAAAATATTTTCAAGATGAAAACAAACAATTTAGTTACTTACCGATTATCAAGAGGGTCAGGTGTTGTAGTTGTCCTGTTTGGCGTATCAGGGAAGCCAATAGGTCGGGTGCCAGCGAAGGAAGGTCGTTGACCCGCCACGATTGATGAGGCCACCAACACCACGGCTGACACTGATATCTGTTAAGTGGGTTAATGGGAATTGTCATTAATTATCAATTGATGATCAAACGAATATTTTTTATTTCAGAAAGGAGTGATTATATAGAAGTAAGTTTGATAGTGGTAACCGAAACTGAAGAAGGCTATCATGATATAGACATATAATGCGAAGGAATGAGGATCATGTTGTGAGGAAGGTTTTGATCATGAATGTGGATGGATTGGATATAGAGGAAGGGGACGACCGTAGAAAAGATGGATGAACGGTGTGAAAGTCGATATTGCTAGAAAGCATTTTACTTGTAGCATGGCGGCAGATAGAAGAGTGTGGAAGAAGAAAACATGCTGCGTTGACCCCAAATAAAATTGGGACAAGGGCAGGAGACTTAGGAACGGACGGAACATAGCGGGTTTTAGTCAGTAAGCTGTTGGTGCAGCTGGAGGGGTCATTTGAAAATCTCACAAAAAATAGATTTTGCCCAGCATCTTTTACGAAGCAAATGGATTTGTTATCGGACGCTTCGGACATAACCTATTTATTAATAGTATGTATCTGTATGAGTTGTTTATAAATAGTGCAATCTGAACCGGTCGGCCTCTGCATTGGGTAGGGCGTTTAGTACTATGCTAATAATAACAATATGATATGAACAAAATATTACACATGCAAATATTTTTGAATCTGTATTTATGTTTGTTACTTTTAACGCGCAAGCGACTGCACACAATTTGATACAACTTGACAGTCGTACATATAGCTTATACATCATATCAAACAAGGTTTTTATTTGGATGCGAGTGTATTGGACAAAACTAGTTATTCTATTTATCTTGCAAAAACAATTATGTAGTTCCGAGTTGGTAAACATTCCTTTAGCCTTAATATTATTGAAAAGGGATCAAAATAAATCAGTCATAAGAAACTGGCGCTGGCACAAGTTTAACAAATACATAGATAAAGCACACAGTTTATACCGTTGTCATCGCTTCTTATGTCCTCGACAGCCCGTCTTAAACCATGACTAACATGAGCAATTATTTAACCATAACGTTATCTTTAATTAAACATCAAATCTAACTATGTCATAAAAGACAATCATTACTACCTTATAGTGATCGTTAAAATCAATTTAACAATGGAATATATTTACAAATAAAATATAAATTAATATATACAAGAATTTTTATATATTTTCACATAAATATTTACAATATATATATTGTAAATATATATATTGTAAATATATATATTGTAAATATTTATGTGAATAAAAACATTTCTTTCCGGGACATTAATTTCAGACAATGGAATTAACTAGCAAAAACGCAATAAAGAACAAATTAAAAAATATATTTAAATTTCGAACAGCAGTTTAAAAAGTAGTAATTCTAAAATTAAAATTTAAAATCAGTAGCGATACTTACCAAAGTCTTCATTCTTGTGTTAATAAATTCCGTTTTTAAATTTCGAAAAAAAAAAACGAGCACTCCGTTCCACGATACAAAAGCGACTGGTTATGCCGTCAACTTGACGTACGAAAAAATAACAAAAAACGCTGCTTGGTAAGGAAAACTTGGTGCCTATATGTGCACCTGTAATAAGTTCACACCGGTTTGTTAGTATATTTACAATATACATGTGTTTATATTTATTAATGGATTCAATTTACCGTTTAGCGATACATTTACCCACTTTTTGTATGATTGTGTGGGTAACTACTCCTGCGCACTTTCTTAATTGATTTAAGCTATCTTCCGAAATGAGGCCTTGTTTGCGTTTTTTTATAACGTTAATGTAAGGGTTTTTGGGAATTTTGTTAGGTATGTCTTTAAAAATAAGACTGAGAAGGCGTAATATCAGGAAAAAACAAAGTCGAAATTATCTTTTTTTGAGTAGAATTTTTACAATTAGGTCAGCACATCAGGCTACCCGAAATTGACAAATTTTCCCAATCAACTTTGAACTTTATGCTTCAGCGATAAGGTTATAAATCCGTTAAGGAAATTCGACAGATTGTAGTAGCTTAATGTGTTGGCGACTGTACAATGAATTATGTTATGATCTATGGTTGGTTTGTCTATGGTGATTTTACTCCAGTGTTTGTATGGCTGTATTATTAAAAATTGAAAAAAAAAATTGTGGGTAGTGTGAAAAATTTACTTTATTATAAACATACATATATGTACATATATACATATATGGTAGGGTTCACTGCGTCTTTGGTCTAGTAGTCGCATAGCGCGACTACTGTGCACGGGGTCTCGAAATCGCTTTGTGGGTTTTGAGAAACTTTCATAAACCAGCCCGGAGTCTGGAAGTTGGTGATAGATACACCCATGCATCGGAGAGCACGTAAATGTCCGTCCTGCGCCTGATGTCTCTCCGGTCGTGTCGGATTGCCGTCCCATCGGACTATGAGAGTGAGGGAATATAGAGTGCATCTGTGTTTGTGCAAATGCTTGTGCAGTATAATATGTTCTGCGGAGCTGGCAGATCTTCTTAAAGAGAAAGGTCGCCGTTGCCGACAATGGGCCTGGACGCCATCATAGGTAGGTCTTTAAAAAGTTTTACATGTTCATTACTTACCTAGGTCATTTTGTCTAGCCTTTTCCCAAATAATTTTGGGGTAGGCTAATCTAATCAGATTCAGCTGCCTCCGTCTTTTACATGCAGTGACTGTCTGTCTGACCTCTTTAACATAGTTTCTAGTATACTTTTTGACTTCTGACTACCCGTAACGACTGCCAATGATGTAAAAACGACGGCCCACCATTTAACGTAGGTAGGTACTTTCCGAAATACGGAGGAATATGTTCTAAATTGAGATGGTCATCTATCTACCGACTGTCCGCGTTCCTGAGCCTTGTGATCGATCGATCCGTGCGACTGTTACGAGCTTATTTCATTCCCAATGTAGGTACAGATGCCAGCACATCAAGCTGTCCGAAACTGTTTAAGCGATAAAGTTGAAAAGCTATTAAGGAAATTTGACAGATTGTAGTAGCTTGATGTGCTAGCGTCTGTACTTATTAAAATCGATTAGTAAGTCAATAAAGAGTAATCAAAATGGTACCGGTGCAACCACTAAAAGGCCGTCGTTACGGTAAAATTCTGAATCATGTTCGACTTTATTTACTGATAACCGTAAATGATTTCTGTGTCAATACAGACGCCAGCACATCAAGCTACAATCTGTCAAAATCCCTTAATAGATTATCAACTTTATCGCTGAAGCGTATGGCTCAAAGTTGATTGGGAAAATTTTACAGTTTCGGGTAGCTTGATGTGCTGGCATCTGTACATTATTGTCATTTTAGTGCAGCCATTATGAATAAACTGTAAAATCCGGTTTTGTAATTTTATCAGACCTCATGTCAGTTAATCGTACATTTAATACTTTGCAGTAAACCTACTTGTGATTGTAATATAATATGAAGTAGGCCAATATAAATAAACAACTTGAAATAACATAGAATGCTGATCATGACGATGATGATGGATGTTAATATAACATTTCAAACTTCAGTCTTCTACTGACTAAAACCCACATTTGTTACTTCTAGAGCCATTTGTGTTCTGCGGGCTTAGCATGACGATGCTATATATATTCTGTCAAGAAAAGACAAAGCTCTTTCTGTCAATGTCAACATGTCTTCTGCCCGAGCATGGCGCGAACTGTCAACTCGCATATAATCACTTGTAAACTTATGTCGATCGAAGAAAAGAAAAATTTCTTAAAAAAATGTCAAAGAAAATCTCCGGTAAACAAAACTTGTTTCTACCGTTGCCATGTTAAGCCTGCAGGGCCGCGGTATTTCTTTTGAACAATCTCCCAGACCCGGCAGGCTTCAGTGTTGAGGTCCCTGCCGAATTTGCTGACTCCTCTTTGTCACACACACACGTTTTAAAATAAAACACAAAACAACTTCATAAGTAGGTAATACTCGTACAAGTTCGTAAGCTAAGCACTTCTCTCTGTATCCATCTATTCTTTGCTGTGTCCTTCATTTGCCTAGTCTTTAACCGAACTATGTTGGGTAGCTTCCAGTCTTAATGGGATGCAGCATAGTACCAGTGTTTTACAGACCTATTGAAATGATACCCCCTTGATAGGAGTAGTTGGCAGAATTTCTGGCTTCTGATTACCCGTACCTAACTATTGACAGATGTTCAAATGCCAGCCGGAACCCACCAATTTACCGAGCTTTCCAAAACATAGAGGAACTCGTTATGACTAGATGGTCACCCATGCACGGAAAGACCGCGCCAAGCGTTGCTTAACCTTATCATCGATCGACTCGTGCCGCTCTTACTTGCTGTGCCTGCGTAATCTACGAACCTAATGTTTATAAACAAGATGTGGACTGCAATACAGATTTTGAGTATGGTAAAGGGGAATCCTAAACCAGAACCAAGATACGTCACTACTCTTCAACATAGTGCTTTATATTGACTAAATGACGCGATCAATCAATCTAGGATTTTTCCTCGGCTGACTCAGCGTGGTACTAGGCATTTAATAACTAAAGTCTTACTAGTTTGCATATATGTAAGTAAATATTGCAAAACACCTGCGCGACAATAAAACTAATGAATGATGTTATCCTTGCTGATATTATAAGTAAATGCGATTGTAACTGTCTGTTTGTTTGTCGTGTTTTCACGCCAAAACTCCATCATCATCTCTCGAGCCTTTTCGAAACTATGTTGGGGTCGGCTTCCAGTATAACCAGATTCAGCTGAGTTTCTTGATTGAATGATTTGTGCCATAAAGTATAGGCGCTTCAACTATGAACAATAAACGGGTCGTGTCAGGAAACATTATAAAATATAGTAGATGCAAATTTTATTACGTATACTCAAAGGTAAAAGGCGTGATTTATTTTTATAATTCTAACTAATACCATAACCTAGCCCTCGCTAGCGGTTTCACTTGCATCCCGCCTCTCCTCGATATAGCCCACTCGATAAATGGGCTATCTAACACTGAAATATTTATTTTATCAGTTCAGTAGTTCCTCAGATTAGCACGTTCAAGCAAACAAACACAAATTATTCAACTTAATAATATTATTCAAGATTTTAAAATGAGTCTGTCTGTTTGCTTGCCGTGGAGGCGGACCTGGAGACGGTTATATGGTAGTTGTTGTACAAGTGTACAAACTTATTTCCTTCTTAAGCGCGAGTGAAGCCGCGAGGACAGTTTATTGTATAGACTGTCGCTTTAAGCCATCAGATCGATACTTCGGGAGATTCTATATACGAATGTCTTTACCTACATATACTATAATAAAAGTAAAACGAAGTCATATGCATCGGATTTAATATAAACAAATTGATTGTTTTGAGTGCAGTATAAAACGACTTATAGTATCAATAAATGATTTACTGTAATGCAGATACTTGTAACGATCTGTAATATAAGATGAAACTACTAATATTACTGAGTTTTGTGTTCTTTGCCAGCGATGGAGGGCTTGCGGCTTATGTAAGTATACAATTCTAGTTTTATTACTAAAACTGTGTAGCTGGAATACATTTTGATTGCAGCTTGTAGTAGTCAATTCAATCGAATTTCTTGGCAAATTTGTTCAAAATCCTAAGTTTTTTGGGATAAAAAAGGTCGTTTTTGAAATTTTTAATAAAAAGATAATCAATAATCTATCTATTACTTACTTTGGGGCTTACCGACCGTGGGTGAAAGGTGTCCCAATTCTACATAATTATTGTATGTCTAAATGTATATCTTTTAAATAATTCTTCTTATCTGAATAACCAATTCTTCTTTCTACAGGCAAGACATCTCCGAATGTCGAAGGCAGACGAAAATCTAAGCAAATACGTTGCAGAATGCGTTGAGCAAGTAGAAAGAAAATATTTAGATCCAAAAGATATAACAAACAATATCAAAACAGAAGACCAAATAGAGGAAGTGGCTAAGGACATCAGTCTTTGTATTTTCCACAAAACCGGTATTGTAGATTTAGATGGCAAATTTCATGCTGATACAGCAAAACAAGTGTTGTCTTCATATGGACTAAAAGAGGATGAAGCTACTGCAGTTCTCAAAAAATGCACGGCTGTTACGAGGAGGGATGAAAAGAGTTCGGCGTATGAGATCTTTAAATGCATAGCTCAAGTTGACGCTCTCGGTGGAGCATGGGTTTGAGCCATGATGGTAATGTTGAGTAAATAAAATAAAATTTCATATATTTGTAAATTTTGTGCTAAAATTATATTTACATTAACAGCTTGCGACTAATAAAGGGCGTCAAATACCTGATCCTCATCGCTACCTTAAACTCAAACTCAAAATCATTTATTCAAACTTGGCTGTAAAACAGCGCTTTTTGAACGTCAAATATTACAAAGACAGCCCCCAAAACGCCCACCTTTCACCATACCACCTGGAAGTGTACCCAACAGGCTGGCAGCATCGCTACGTTGAATGGCAATTCTTAATCGTTCGGGCGAAATAAAAACCTGGCTTTTCGGAAAGTATCAACAAGACGCTTGGAAATATCCTTTACAAAGAGGCGAGCACTCGGTTCCCATGACCGAGGGTTTCTACCCCAAAAAGCTGCTTGAGGTTCTTTGTTTCCGCAGCAGCCCAGACAGCATAGCACGCAGTTGTAGGCAGATGGGATGTCGCAATTAAGAGTATCAAACTTTTTCACTTTATGCTTGTTTGGAAATAGTGTGTTACTACAGTTATTCATGTATTGAGCTATCTGCTTTTGTCGGTTAAATAATGTAGCGGTATGTTCAGATATATACAACGGATCTGAAGACGATGGAATGCCTCAAGGTTGAGGAAGACCGACTATAAATTTAGTTAACTAAATATGGCCCTATGATTATGTCTAGAAATATCTTCACAAGTTGAGCCTTCCACATCTAGAAACCCTTAAGCATAAATTTAAAGCTTTCTCTGCTGCACAAACTGTAAATAATAATAATAAAAAAATATTTTTTTTTTGGTATCAAATTCTTCTTCTTCTTGTCCTGTCCCCAAGTTATTTATTAAGGCTCTGTCAGCTCCTGCGAAGATACAGTGGCTGCACTCATTGGTGGAACGACCAGCTTGGATAACACATCGTCGCGGCAATAGGTGCTGATAGAAATCTGTCGCTGCCGGTGTCGTGTCAGGCAAGGGTGACAGCGAGGAAAGGTGTAATGCTACCACCTCCTTTTGCATAAATATGATGGCCGAAAAGGAAGTGGTGGAAAGGGGGATAGAAGCTACCCCTCAGCTACCCTAGCTGCAGCAATACACATTTGTATATTAATACGAGCTCTGGAAACCGATGTGAAAAATTATAGCTAGCTAGCAGCAGCTAGAAGTAAAGTAATTATGTCGTTGCACTTCAATTATGATTTTGTTTCATCGATACGAACCTAGGACCACATAATAGCAACACTGCCGGCCGTCACATAGAATTTACGACTATTATGAGAACCTATATGACGTCACCTATCGACACTTGCTTCGAGCTACGCCAGTGTCGTATGTCGATAAAGAAGGTAGGTACTGTAGAGAAATCACTGCTTCAGCCGCGTTTTTAGAGGTATCGGTGTCCGAAGAAAGTTCAAAGAAAACTGCAGACATACTTCACTTGAAGTATTTATTTCTCTCTTGAGGGCTGACGAACGACTGACTATCTAAATATTTAAGAACTAACTACGGTTTTTATTTGATTCCTTATTTAATTAATGTTTCGGCCAGACCCATAATATTGAGATTTAAAGAGGTCACATCTCCACAGTATTATAGTTAGGTGTTATTAGTGTGTAAGTACTCCACATATTCAAATTATCCTTGAAACACCTTCTACCTGTTATTCCTTGATTTTCTTAATTGTAATGCATAAGGATAGAGATAAGATACTTTTGGTGACTGATTCCTTTTTGTATAAAAAAAGAAAAAAAATACATTATTGATGTCATCCATATATTTGCAAAGAGGTTATCTTTAAAGAGGACGGTGGTTTTTTCATCGGGATGTGTCGCAGTTTTTTCCATTTACAACTTTTTTTTGATAAACGAAAACAGATTAATCAATCATTCAATTGATTTATTAATGTGTGTGAATCATTTTGAGTGGTAAGTTTTTTGATTTTTAATAATAATAGGTACAAAAGAAAAAACGATTTTTTATTCATTGATTACGTATGAGGGAAGGGTTAAGGACGAAGGACGTTGGATTGTGCAGGAGGCTTGACTGAATGTTGACAGGTTGAACGGGCTACTTAATAAGGTATAGTACAGACGCCAACGCCTCAAACTACCCAGAACTGTCAATCAGCTTTGAACCATATGCTTCAGCGATAAGGTTGAAAATCAATTAAGGAAATTTGACAGATTGTAGTAGCTTCATAGTGCTGGCGTCTGTACATTGTTATAATATAAATGTATAACTTCTTCAACAAGTGCATATCGATGGGTCTTCAGGCATATTTTATAATGTTTTAAATATTAAAAAAAAACTGCTACATCTACGCACTGGAATGAGTAGGCGAGAACTGCCAAACCCATACCCCAGCAAACGGCTCAGCCTGACCTATGCAATTAAAGATCGCCCACGGGGAATTCTTTTCATTCCTCCTCGTAACAGCCATGCATTTTTTAAGGAGTGTAGTAGCTTCATCCTTCTTAAGTCCAAACCAAGTCATAACTTTTATTGCTGCATCAGTATTCAATTTGCCGTCTCCATCTGTGATACCGGTTTTATCGAAAACACATTGGCTGATGTACTTCGCCATCTCTTTTACTTCTTTTTCTGATTGGATACTGTCTGCATATTTATGATTTCCTTGCTCAACGCAATCTTCAAAGTATTCGGGGATTTTATCTTTATCTTCATGTTTTGTCATTCGGAGATGTCTTGCCTGAAGAAAAAGGAGTTTTGGTTACATTATACATAGTTCAACATTCGTTTTTAGTCACTCACAAAAGGGTGTTGTAATTTTGACCGCTGTGTGTCTGTCTGTAGCAATGTAGTTGTAGTGACCTACGTTGTATGGACAAAAAAAGATTAAAATAGAAAATAGTCAGTTATTTATTATTGCCGACGTTCAAAGGGCGATAATAAATCGCCAGGCAAAGTCGCGGCGCAACCCTAAATAGTTCTTAAACAAATGAACCGATTTGATGCGTTTTTTTTTTTGAAAGATGGTGTCCTAGCTTTGGAGACATGTTTAAACGTATAGAAAGCAATATTAAACTTGTTAGCTATTCTATCAGATACAAAACAAAATGTGCTAAGCAATATTAAACTTATAGATATGTCAGATACAAAATAGCAGATATGCCGTATTTGGGTAGCTATTAATCAAATACATTTAAATGATTAAATACATTTAATCATTATGATGTTATTTTTTGGGTTGCTATTGGTTAGTTCCAGTTTGTTTTGTACATATATTCTTTATATGTATGTTTTTCGCAACATTATTAGTCAGCATAATTTTTATTTAGATACTAGTTAACATTTTGAATTTGTGACCAACTTGATTGTGATTTTTATTTAAATTGCAAGCAACGAGAGCAAAATCCTTAAAGACGCTTTATATTGGGTCTTTAAGGTCTTACAGTAAATTCCTAAGAAAATTTATTCTAAATACAGTTACACATTTATTTTTAAATTTAATATCGTGAAACTTAAATACTTACAAATACTGAAATTCCTCCATCGCTGATGATTAACACAAAACTCAGTAATATGAGAAGTTTCATCTTATATTAAAGGTTACATACAAATCGTAACAACTACCTAGTTAACTGTAAATCATTTACTGATACCGTAATTCTATTTATATTGCGCTCAAAACAATCAATTCTTTTATATTAACTCCGATGCATGTGACTTCATTTTACTGTTTACTATAGTACGTATATAAGTAGGTAAAGACGAACAGACAGATCCGCATTCAGGGTCTCCCTGAACCAAATCCTATTTGATCTGATTATGGACCATCGAGGAGTCGTGGTGGCCTAGTGGTTAAGGCACCACCCTCTCAAGTACGAGTGTGCGGATTTGATTCCAGGTCAGGCAAGTACCAACGTAGCTTTTCTAAGTTATATGTCTTTCTAAATATATCTTGGATACCAATGACTAATTAAAGGTGAAGTAAAACATCTCCAGGAAACCTGAAGTATGAAGTCTGAAATTACCGACCAACCCGCATTGAGCAAGGGTGGTGATGAACACAGTCAGTTAGGAAATGCCGACCTCATCTAGTATTATTTTTTTATTTAAAAAATGTGTTGACGTGTAAAAAAAGTGTTGAGTTCAACCTATTTGCAAAATTAATATATCATTTATCAATCCTTCTCTGTATAAGAAGAGACCTGTGCCCAGCTTCGAGGCGATGAAAAGACTGTGGATGATAATGATGTTTGAGGGATGTCTTCTCTTCTAAACGGCTAAATATTTAGTCATCTCCCGTTCATATCCATTTCATATCGAAATTGTGAGGCGAGTTTTTAAATGTAATTCAAGAGGAAGATTCCTTCAAGATATGTCAGCAACACAGGAGAGGTCCCTTAGGGCCAGGGTCTGCCTGGGCTGCGGGTTGTTCGTAAGAGTTACCATGGCCCTGGCACACGGACGTCCAGAAAGAACATATTGGGTTTTAATCACTAAGAGGAAGAGAACACTCCTTTCAGCTGCACCCTCAGCGGGAGGGGTCATTTGATGATTTCCCGCGAAAAAAAGAGGGAGATTTATCTAGAACAGCCTTAATATTAGATTTCTGTCATGTGATATGTCGTAAACAAATTATTTTTTTGTGCTCGGTACGCGGGTAAACCCGCAGTTGTAAGTTAGTTTATTATATTATTAAGCATAATACATGGAGCATTGTTCACGCCTTTTAACTTTGACACTTTATAATCAACAATTTTATCTACAACTTGAAAAACTATAATATCTTTATAAAATGCGCATTGTGCTGGAATAACGTTATATGTTAGTTGAGGAGTTTATACTTTATGATGCGTGTATTTCAATCAAATATTTGTTGTTATTCAGATACGGGTCACTGTATGAGTAATATCGTATGATGACGTATTAAATTTTGGCACCACAATCTTACATCATCTCCGGAGCCTTTTCCCAACTATGTTGGGGTCGGCTTCCAGTCTAACCGGTTTCGGCTGAATACCAGTGTTTTACAAGGAGAGACTGCCTATCTAACCTCCTCAACCCAGTTACCTGGGCAACCCAATACCCCTTGGTTAGACTGGCGTCAGACTTACTGGCTTCTGACTACCCGTAACGACTGCCAAGGATGTTCAATAACAGCAGATATATATGGAGTATAATCAGAGCATTTTTTAATTTAAATATTTTATTCGAATCTTCAATATTCAAGACTTATGGAGTGCAGAAATATGAACTAAACGCTGTTCCACAGTTTATCGCAGCGGTTGACGTTTGAACGTTACGAGCGTTCGTAAGTTTAGTGACTAATGGTTTCCAAGCACGAAAACGATTGTTTAGAAATAGGTTATGTACTTGTACAATTTATTTTTCCAATAAAATTTTAGTTAGCTTTGCTTTTGTATTGGAACGTTGCCATAGAACAAAACAAATGATAGATGCATGTATTGTGTTCGGTTTGCAAGATTTGAATATAGAACGCATTCTTAAAAGGTAGGTAGTAAAAAATCTCCTTGTTTCTAAAGTGGCATAATAAAGTAGGTAGATTATTGGACTTTTAGGGCCAGTTTCGAAGGTTACGGATAGCCACTATTTACCAAATAAATTCAAGAATGGAACAGAATTTATATGAAATTATCTGCCATATAAACTATCTAGAACTTATCAGAAATCTGTGAAATTGCCCTTAAAACTTTTTTTTTCTCGGGAGGAAATCCTCATGGACTTCGGACGCCTGAGGAAAGTGGTCACCCCGGTGTATCCTCGCTCGTGGTCGCGGGTCTTACCTTACTAACCTCGAAAATTATGATATTACTTCAAAGCGCATTTTTCCTTTAATATTTTAGAACATATTGGTATTTACTGCAGCTACCAAGAATTCTGTATGACCATTCCGATAAAGCGATGACGTATAAAATGTATTATAATGTCGACGTTCTTCAACAAAATCAGTTAGTAGAAATCTCGCGTGTTTATGTCCGCAGACCACAAACCGTTGCCGTCATGTTGTGACAAATTCAAATACTTAGCGTGACCTTTCAGCATGTCTGTCCACATGTATGACAATATCAGACATTGAACCTACTACACTGACCTTGAAAAAAAACACCAAAGTTTTAAAGAAATTTATTTGCACAAGTTACTCTGGAAGGTAAATATTTCATTTGGTACAGAATTAATTCTACTTTACTTAAAATACATCTTTCAATAGACTATACAAAAATAATCGTGATTATTTCAACATTGCTTCCTTCGTTATGACAGTAGAACTAAACTGGAATACAATAATAATATACTGTGTACAATTCTATTTGAGTAAATGAAACTCGCGCCAGAATCATCCGATATTTCCTTACAACACTTTGTCCCGATTTCAACAACTTTTGGGTAAAAGTCCGTCCAAAACTCAAAAGCTTTGTAATTAACCGTCGCCGGGGTACTCATCGTAAAATTTGCTCTGTCAATGATCAAATAACCTGGCCGTTCTAATTCATAAGATTGCCAATCTATAATTACCCCCGAATTTGTGGGGTTTGAATACCAAGCGAAATTCGCCCACATCCGCATTATAATTTCAGAAATGCTTTTGTCTCTATAGTCCCATTTACTGAGATCCTCAGGTAGTGCTAAATAGGGCATCCCGAATGTGTAAATCAAATCGAAATTGTGCGGAACGCCGATCCAATCTGGCAGACCTTCATTAGCTATGTCCGAAAAGGGTTTGAGATCGAATCGGTAAAGAAAAACGGGCGCATGCGGGCAAATATGTCTTGCTAGCTGATACGTAGTCGCACCGTGAGTTTTATCCGTGTAAAAGTCCACAAAAAGCTTTCTCAAAACCGTTTCGTTTGTTGTATGGGGTATAGGCTTATAAAAGAACGCAACAGCATCTTGTATATGATGCTGATTGGTGAAACACGAACTGTTATCTATAGTGATATCAGAAAGAATAATCTCTTCTCTCATTGAATCGAATTCTCTTTGACTTATACCAGAATCACCACTTTCATCTTTTTCTAGTAGAAGCCCATCTTCCATGTTAGTGTAGCCTGCTAGAAGTGGTACTGGTGAAAAGACTTCTTCTTTGAAGGAGACCGCTGGCATTTCTGGTAGGAAAGGACTAGTTATATTACTGAAACCGCCATCTACAATAGGTTTCCATTCAGCGAGTGGTCCTGCAATATCTAGAAGTGCTTGATCAGGGACTCTTCGTAAACAATCAAGTAATTGGTAAGTTGGATTTCGGAAACAACTGAATGCTACTGCAACTTTGTCGACTGTCACCTTTTCTTTCCTTGCTATATTTACAGATTCTGATGACAGCGCATTGCCGCTCATTGCTATAGCCTTTTGGAATAGTCCGGCAGAGTATGAGGATATTAAATGGAGGGTGACGCTAACAGCTCCGGCGTCGTGTCCCATAATGCAGACGTTTTCTGGATCTCCTCCGAAGCTTTCGATGTTGTTCTTCACCCATGTCAGTGAGGCTACCTGGTCGAGAAGGCCGAAGTTGCCCGAAGCCTCATTATCAAGGGTTGAGAAGAATCCAAATATGTTTAGCCGATATGCCACTGACACGAATATAACCTGTGAAAGAGAAATTGTGTTATACTCTGTCCATAAGGAAAACACTCATATTGAACTAACTTATCAAATGTTTACAATCAAAATATATGAGCTCGATCCGCATCAATCTTCGAACCAAATTCAGCCTAACCCTAAACTTCTTAAACTGGGTCATTGTATTCAAAGTTGTGATAAATTAGAAGATAAGTTAAACAAGTAAGAACGATTACCCTTTGTTTTAGTACCAGTTGGAAGGGATTGACACTGTTGGGACTGCCTCTCACGAAATCACCGCCGTGGAACCAAACGATCACTGGGTAGCCTTCCACTTTGAAATCTGAGGAAGAAATATTTCGTTTATTAAGTTATCATTTTTTAATAACATTAACATGTTTCTAATTAAAAATATAAAGACATGATTCCAATTTGATAATGGCATTGAGTAGGCTAACTGAGTAGGCCTACTCGATAAGGCACAATACTTATTAAAATTATAAATAGATTGAAGAAATTTGTTGCTCCAGATTGATCTTAATAAATATAGTTACTTTGACCTGTCCATGTAACTAATAATGGTGACATAAATTTATAACAATAGTGACATAAATTTATGTCACTATTGTTATAAATTATTGCCAGACTAATAAATTGAATGCTGACTAGTAAAATAAAATGCTCTCCAAACGAATAAATTGGATTCGAATTCAAACAATTTCTTTATTCCTCAGATCTGAGAAAAAAATTATATTAAGATGTACCTACATAAAGTATTTCGAGCATATATATAGTAATGTTTCATATTAACATAGGTTATTATAATCACTACATAGTATAAAACAAAGTCGCTTTCTCTGTCCCTATGTCCCTTTGTATGCTTAAATCTTTGAAACTACGCAACGGATTTTGATGCGGTTTTTTTTAATAGATAGAGTGATTCAAGAGGAAGGTTTATATGTATAATTTTAGTATCAGCATTGCACCCGTGCGAAGCCGGGGCGGGTCGCTAGTATTTATATAAAAAGAAAACATAAAAACTTAAAAAATATAAAATCCTCCCCATCGCCGCCCGCTAGAAGCCTGCCCAAAAGCAAATCCGTTTAATTCATATTAGACATTCTTAGGAAATCCAAATTAATGATCATTCCTTCAATCCTGACACAGTCAATCCGAAGAATCAGGAAAGTTTGAACAACTTAAACAAAAGCAATCCAACAATTCGAACACATAATTTCCTCTATCCATCCAAACAACAATTGCAGATTCAGAAACGAATAAACAAGAATTGTTCAAAGAATTTTTAGTTTAGTGTTATTTGGGTCAACAATGAGATTAAGGTTAGGTCGTTGGGTGACGGCGGCCAATTGGCACGGCAAACTTGCATTAATGGCTACTCACCTACTTACAACTCGCTATGACTACCCATACTAATTCGTAAGGGTGTTTGCTCAGTAGCCACTTAAAACTTAATGCCGTTTTAATACCTGCACCTAAATATAGGCCTTTCGAACTATTACCATCATCGCCTGATAAGTTATTTCTAATAAGCAGCTACAACAATATTGAAAGGTTGTAAATTAGAAAAATTCAAGGTCATCGCTGATTCGATTAGTTTGCCTTGATTATCCTTGGTTAAATAATGACTCCTCGCTCTTTCATCTTTTTCCACCATAGAAGGCGTGAAAGAATTATTTTTATTTGTGGTAAACGCCATCTGTTGGCACCTTTATAAATGTTTGTGACGTCCATAACAAAATAATTGTGATATTGTATAGAACTTTTTCTAGAATGATACCCAATATTATATGAAAAATATATAGTTAATACAAGAGAAAACCAAAATGTATACTTTTGACTTAATTTACCCGAAAGGGATAATTTTATGGCGCAACAAAAGTCGACGCAAATATTGGCACAAATACACCAACGTTGGTGCAAAAGTCCTTGCATTGTAATGATTGCTCATCGTGCCTTACGACGCGTTGAATAATAGGTCAACTCGCGTATAAACTTTATTTATTACTCACAAAGTCACCTCAGAACTTTTAATTGCCGTACCGATAACTATGACACAGTTATGAACCTATAAAAAAAGTATACTTTTTTCATAATTTATTCAATTTAAATTATGATTCATATAGAAAAATGAAAGGAAAATGTATGCGTGTATTATGTATGATTAAAGAAAGTTGTGATTTAGAGGGAATTTATTTTTAATGGCGCATACTTAGGCTTAATGTGGGCTATGTTAGTAGGGTATCGCATGCACAGTGGCGCTTTTAATGGACACTTTTTTAATAATATGTGGTGCATGGCGCTTTATAGAGTTGTTTACTTATTAACTCGTACAGTTGAATTTTTCCAAGAATTGGAAAATTGTCATGTAAATTGTTCGGAATAAAAGCATTAGAAGCGAAATTGGTGCTTGAAATGTGTTTATTTTGTGATTTAATTGCTTTCAGTCGTTTCGATTGCTACATAAGGGTAGCCATTAGTGTTTATACAAAGCTGTTAAAATACCTGTTACATGTTATTGGATTTTGAATCAGGAATTTCTCGGTAATAGCTGTAGTCTGTACTTATGTCTGATTGTTGACGTACACCTAACATGTATATACTTTTTGTTACATTAAAAAAATATGCGGCTTCGTATGAAACAACAGTGAATCAGGAGGCAAAGAAAAAAATAACCAGCACTAAGGAACTGCGGTTTGTTTACAAGAGTTACCGTGGCCCTGGCACACAAAGACCTCCAGAAGGAACATAGTGAGTTTTAGTCAGTAAGAGTCTGCCACTCCCTCCAGATGCTGCTACAGCGGCGTTATTAAAATTTGACGATTTTCCACGAAAAAAAGGGTAGAAGTAAACTTTAGGGTACAGTCCAGTACAATGAGTGTTAGGAACGCATTGTCTAGTACATACAGTAGTAAATACATACCAATGTGTATTGACGCTATTAGCGCGCGCCAAACGCAGCGCCGAGTGCTCAATGTGTAATCTAGCCCTTAGTGAATGCCTCCAACATAAGAGGCATCAATTTAAGCCTCGTTTTTGGGAGTGAAAAGACTACTTACCATAATATGTTATCACCAAATATTACATTTTAAGTGAGCGTAGAGAAGCAGAGCAAAATAGTCCACAGCGTTGCAAAAAAACTGGCTCAGATTCAGAATAAATTGTTTAAAACGAAACTCGTTTCCTTATAAATATTCTCCTTGAACTCGTATGTTATATTAATAAACCCGGTACGTAAACAAAGCCTAATTAAAAGGCTACTAGCTCCCATTGTCTCGGATTACGATGTTAATGAGAATCGTGTGATGTAAATCTTATATCCATGAAGTCTGATAAATCCTTGTTTGAAGAAAATGTTGTGCTTTATATGGAGTACAATAGAGTGCAAAGAAAATAGGTCATTTCATTGAGTGGAGGCCTGTGCCCATCAGCAGGCTTAGCATGGCAACCGTAGAAACAAGTTTTGTTTACCGGAGAATGGACATAATGACAGAAAAGTGATAGATTGACGTAAGATTTCTTTTGTCATTTTTTGAAGAAATTTTTATTTTCTTAGATCGACATAAGTTTACAAGTAATTATATGCGAGTTGGCAGGTCGCACCATGCTAGGGCAGAAGACATGTTGACATTGACAGAAAGAGCTTTGCCTTTTCTTGCCAGAATAGATATAAAATCGCCATGCTAAGCCTGCAGTAGCATGCTAAAAAGATTGATAATGAAGTTTTTCTGAGACTCACAAAGAATAACTTGATTAAGGAACTTCAACTCGATTACTAGCTATATAATCTGGGTTCCGATTATATCTACTAAACTCAAACATTTGACCAATTTATGAATGAAATCTACAAGTCACAGGCAAAAGGATTTATTTGCACATGAATACAGGTAAAGGTACATGGTACAGGTTTTGTAAAAATAATGTCAGTGAACTCGGTTTTCAGTCATAAGATGAATAACAAGCTTTGAGTTATAGACACACAAACATGCAAATAATTAAGTATTATTAACAGTTTTTTTTGGAAACTTATATAGTAAAAAATATTTTATGGAGTAAAAAGGATTTTTTTCAATTAGTCATCTACGTAGTGCCCTTTTAAAACGAGTTATTTGATAGCTCCCGAATATGGCCATAAATATTTAAAATGCGTTTGCAGGTATATTTTAATGTATTTTTCTCAGTGATTGATTGAGTTTCTTATCGGTTTATGTTCAGGTGTTTTCTAAAGCTTGCAAGAATAATACAAACGGCTTACGTTTGCTTTAAGGCCGGTGACAAAGAGTTCAAAGCCTTTGCATTTTTCAAACATGACGCGTAAATATTGCATTTGACTCGTGCAATTTTTTGCATGCGATTGTAATGTTGATATTTTTAATTTATTTATAAAGTCTGTGTTTTTTAATTCTTGTTAGTCATATAATAAAAACTTCTTTTATCATACTTCTTGGTTGAACTATGTAGATATGACGGTTATGAGCTCTAAGTTCGATTCTCAAAGTTTAACATTGTCGATGAAGTAGTCTATAGTAATATTATAAAGCCGAAGAGAGCTTGTTTATTTATTTTCTTGAACGCGCAAATCTTAGATCTCAGATTTCAGTAATTATTTATGGCTTAGATAGTCAATTTATCGAGGAAGTCTACTCTACGTGGTAGCTACGCCGCTATGCCGGTTTACATACACACATATATATTTAAAAGAAAGTCATGTTAGTTACACTATTTATTAGTCAAGAACCGAAAAACCAATTTGGTTGAAAATTGGTGTGAAGAAAGCTTAGAACCTGGAGATCGATATCTTTTTATCCCCATTCGCGTTCTGGAAGAACCTTCCCCAGGAAGCGGGAGAATGCGTAAGGTAAGAACAAGTACCACCGTAGGCGCGGGTTTGTGGGCGGTGAGTGTGGGTAGCTCATCGTCAGTACGTCTAGGGACGACAGGCCCGTGTCGGCGGCGCGTTCTGTTCCACGCGCTCCTCGAAGAGATGTCAGCAACACAGGAGGGGCCCCTTTAGGGCCAGGGTCTGCTTGGGCTGCGGGTTGTTCGTAAGAGATACCGTGGCCCTGGCACACAGGGACCTCCAGAAGGAACATAGTGGGTTTTAGTCAGTAAGAGTCTGACACTCCCTCCAGCTGCACCCTCAGCGGGAGGGGTCATTTGATGATTTCCCACGAAAAGAAAAAAAAAAGGTAAGAACTAGGTTGTTTATATGTATATGTAAATGTAATATCAATACATTCATTACAAAAAAAACGATATTTTAATTAACAATTTAACAATTTCCTTATTCAAATAAAAATTCTTACCCAATAATAATAATTGTTTTCGAAAACACTTTATCATTTCAAAAGGTCGCGAAGTCAATCCAAATAATAAAATTGGTCAGCTGTTTGAATTCTCGCGCTCGCAAAATAATGATTAATTACCAACAGAACGATGATTGAGCAATTTGCTTTTAATTTATACAAAAGCTAATTTTCTTCACAATATTTTTTTTCGGGAATTAATTCTACGTTTTTAACAGTACTTGTACTAAAGTACCTTTTTAAGTGCTTTAAGATGAAATAAAAAGAAACTAGATTTTTAAAAGAAACTAGAGTTTTTTGTTCTAAATTTAATTCTGTACTAGTAAATGTATTAGAATACTTAATGATACTTTTAAAAGCAAATAACGTACTTTTTTAAAGGAATTTTTAAAACTTTTTTAAAATAAAGCGCTTTATATAGGATATAAGTATAAGTAAAATGTCGTGGTGGACTAGTGGTTGTATGTACTTTCTAAGTATATCTTGGATACCAATGACTGTTTCGGATGGCACGTTAAACTGTAGGTCCCGGCTGTCACTGAACATCCTTGGCAGTCGTTATGGGTAGTCAGAAGCCAGTAAGTCTGACGCCAGTCTAACCAAGGGGTACTGCATTGCCCGGGTAACTGGGTTGAGGAGGTCAGATAGGCAGTCGCTCCTCGTAAAAACACTGGTACTCAGCTGAATCCGGTCAGACTGGAAGCCGACCCCAACATAGTTGGGAAAAGGCTCGGGAGATGATGATATAGGATATAAGTATCTTCGTATAATAGAAAGTATATATTTTGAGATATAGGAGAAATATTCGTTTCTTTGTCATTGAGGAGAAGTATTACTTTCGATGTTTGGAAAATAAGTTCATATACATAATACAGGCTGTTACAAAATTTCATGAGCTGCTTAGCGATTTTTCTCCTTTATAATTTGATTATGATACAAGAAATCTGTAAAAATATGGTGCACTATTTTTGTTAGACAATATACATATGTATTTGTAAAATAAACTCGTTATTATTTCAAACCATGTGCACTTCCCACACTTGTCAAAAATGCTCTATTGTAACACCATAGGCCTTTGAATGCATTCGTTAACAATGTCTATTAATAAATTCTATCGATCGTTCAAGTTCTAAGGCACACTAACATAGACACGTGTCTTTTCTCATAATCGGGGGTTCTTGTGAATATTTCACATGACTGTGTTGAAAGACGATTGCAAGCATAAACTATATTTGTATTATGCTTATATATTTTTGGTGCTGGTGCAATTGCGAAAGAGGAAATTATTTTAATATCTAAATTTGATAATTATGGCAAATCTTTTGAATCGGATATACCTAATACATTGCAAAAATAACATCGGTTTTATGTAAAGTCGTTTTATTTAGTGCTTGTCTGACCTGGGACCGAACCCGCACACTTATACTTGAGGGATTAGTCGTTGAACCACTAGGCCACCACTTTATAGAAGTCTAAAAAATACATAACATGGCTGAAAAAATATCTTCAAAGAAAATCCTACATGTAATACTAGCCTATTTATTATAGTTCTCTCGCGATTTACAAAAAAAACGTTGTCAATAGTGTCAAAAGTCCATATATCTTGTAATGAACGCTAAAAGTATTGGGGTTCTTATGTGAAACTGTTTTTGCAGGAAAAGTGATTTTTATCAATAGATTTTATCCTTTATAGGTGTAGGTAAAACCATGTGTTTTTTTATATAGGTATCTAAAATGTGGGTCAGATATCGGCATTGGGAATTGGCTATTTAGTTAGTGTGGGAACTAAAAACAAAACTACGGGCCAGTTTCACAGGTTGCTAACAAGTTCCAGATAGTTTATCTGGCAGATAGTTTCATTCAAATTCTGTTCCATTTTTTTTAATTTATCTGGTAGACAGTGGCTATCCGTAACCTTTGAAACCGGCCCTAAATAAAAAGTTTGTATTATTTCCGCGTTGTTCGTGACTAACAATTGTAGGGATCGGCGAGAGTCTACCAGCTATCATGTGTTTGCTAGATAGAGTTAGACTAGAAGCAACATTTGTGTGTGATTGTGTGTTGTGAAGTGATTGTGTGTTCTACAGCGGTGGAATGTCACCTTAATCTATGTACAGACGCCAGCACATCAAGCTACTAAAACTGTCAAATTTTGCCAATCAACTTTGAACCACATGCTTCAGCAATAACGTTGAAAATCTATTAAGTAAATTTAATAGATGGTAGTAGCTTGATGTGCTGGCATCTGTACTTAAAAGTTTGATTTTATCTGTTATTTTAAAGTCACAAAATAATTCTCTAATTTGCCATAAACTTCAATTTATTTCACTTTTTTATTTACCTATATCTCCTCTTGTATTCAGAATCTCACCCTTAAGTCATTAGTCATTGGAGTCGACACTTCCATTGTCGACAAGACGTCAATCACGGCTCCCGTTATCTTGTCGAGTGATCGATTCTTGCTGATCACGATGATAGATAATGGTGAGAGTTTCTTGCGAGAAAAGTGTGGACCAGATTACACAGCTAAGTTTTAAATACAAAAGGATAAAGGCTAAAGGGATTCAGTGAGTAAACTTTGAAGAAATAAAACTCTGGATGGAAGACTGCTAAAGAAATGAGGGGATGAAAGAAAAATAAATACATTATCAAATACTAGTTTCCGCCAGTGGTTACATCCGCTTCCTGCAGAAACTACTTTCTGAACCTGCGTAAGAAATCTAGCCTATATGTTATTCTGATGTTTATAGTTATACTACTGCCAAGTTTCATTAAAATCCATTCGGCCGTTTGGGCATGAAGAGGTAACCACGTAACACACAGACTAACAAACATAGCATAATAAATTAATTTAAAAAAATATCACATTAAAGAAATTCATATAAATATTTTAACTTTTGTATTAATTTTAAGCTTCGATATAATGGAATTGCTTTCTAATCAAGGGTTTTAAAAACTTTACTAATGTGTCACTGTGATTGTTTTTAAGATTTCTATCTTCTATCGATATATCACTTCCATATTATTTCCATCATTACAAAAAACACTTTTGTCTGCTTAGGTAGTCCTCAGCCCACATGATAAAATGCTTGTGCACTGTATGATAAAGATAGAACCTGCAGTATTCGGCACATTCGTTGTAATAATAACAACTTTAATACATAATGTATATTTTTCTTTATATTGCCGTATCAGCTTGGAATAAATTAGAAAGTAAATAATACCTTTGCCAAGACTTATTTTTTTTTGTTTAAAAATAAAGCCTCAAGTCACGTAAGTTTCATAGTTGAGCACAAATAATCAGCTCCTACAATAATTGTTTGCTTTTCATTGCATGATATAGCGCCCATTTTAAATTGATCTGTGATGCATGGTCAAATTACACTTAGGTATACCATATAAAGCTGAGTTCAAAGCTACGAGTATTATTTTTTTTAATGATTACAGAACTTATGTTAAAAACCACTGATTAGATAAAATTAGGGTAATGATAAAATTGAGGTAAGCGACTGAAAAAGTATTCGATAATTTCAATCACTTATTTTCTCCCATACTGTCAAACAGCGCCTTTAATGAGGGATATTACGCGCGACAAAATTTTATGAGACAAATGATAACTACTAGTAACGCCCTTTAAAACAAATGTATAACATGTCTATGCTATGTACATATCTGATATCTGATCATATCTGATGCTATGCGTGTAGCCCAAATTCGGGCGTATCTTCTTCAACTTAAGAGCCCGGCTATTGTCGGTACAGCTCCTTCCATTTCTGCCTATCATGTGCTACTTGAACTTCCTTATATGTCCCAACTTTCACATTCTCTTTAATTTGACTGATTTAGCTATATCTACATCAGATATAGGTTCATCAGTCCGAGCGTATACGCGCGGCATAATCCACCAGTGTGAAAGCACTCTAATGGGGAGAGTGTCAAGATATACTGGTCATAACAAGAAACGTTCGAAGCATGTTGGCATTTTGCTGTAAAAATCTTTGTGACTAGCTGGAAAATTATCGAGTTTAATTGGACGTAATTTTATTTAATGGTTGAAACAGCGGCGGTCTGAGTAATGTTAGGAATGATTTCTTAACCTTCGTCGCAAAAAGAGCTTAATAAGTGTTATAAGTTTGAGTATGTGTGTTTGTCTTGAACTTTAGCTCTTAAACGGATAAACCGATTTGTATGCAGCTATTTTTGTTGAAAGCTGGGGTATCAGCGGAGGTTCTTAGATGTGTTTCATCAATTTTCTGAGCTGAGTTATCAAGAAAGAAGAATAAGAAGCTATGATTACACTTTAAAGCAGAATACAGATTAAAATAAATAAAATATTGTATTTTCTAATGACGCAATTCTTTTGAATGAGGCACTATGTATTTATTATGAAGAGTACTATTTCACGTCTGTCTGTCCTCGAAAAACTCAAATAGTACCCATAGGCAATGCTTTTTATGTACCTTTCACTAATAAATTAATAGATCTATGTAATCAATCATCAATCAAATAATAATCTAATCCACGAGCGATTTTTCCTTATTTTTCTTTTTTTTCCGGCAAACGTAGCTTGTTTGTCATGAATCAAATTCCACATATTTTTATAATTTTAATAATATTTATTTCAAAATACCCAACGTCAGAAACATTGGCAGGCATGAATATTATTATATGCTTGAAATTATATTTTAGGAGCTGAAAAATGTTTTTATAACACGTACATAAAATATGCGTGTTTAATTATGTCGTAGAATAATAATTAAGCCTCTCCTTGACGAAGATTTTAATCGCTACGTTACTGTCAAAATGTTCTTTACATAACATATTTGAATAATCCTCGTATATACAATATTAGATCGTACGTTTTCATGTAGTATACATGGCTACACAAGCTATATAAAACCAGTATAAGCTGACCGTTCAACTTGTAGAAAGACCATATAAAGCGAATCCAAGACAAATTGGTTTTGTACAGCTTGATGTGTAGCCGTCTGTACATGTATAATTAGCTACCCGAAACTGTCAAATGTTCCCAATCAACTTTGAACCGTATGCTTTGAGGATAAAGTTGCAAATCTATTAAGGAAATTTGATAGATCGTAGTAGCTTGATGTGCATTATTTTCATCATCCGCCTAGTTTTTTTTCTAAGCTATGTTGCAGTTGGTTTAGTCAAATTGAATGCAGCTGAGTAGTATTAGAGCCAGTTTCACAGGTTACGGATAGCCTATCGGTATTTATTTATTTGAACAGCAAAAACGGCCGTAGCCAATAACATTTGCTAAAACAAAAACAAAAAAAAAAACGAATATATTTATAGATGTATATGCACACGCTCATCTCAAAGTACTCCAGACATACCATCAGAATCGTCTTTATGAAATTATCTGCCAGATAAACAGTCTGAAACTTATCAGTAACCTGTGAAACGGGCCCTTAGTGTTTTACATGGAGAGCGCCTGCCTGGAGGCAAGTATGACACTTGCCATGGTATCATGGGTTTTTTTTATCGTTTATTCATATTTTTACATATAACAATAAATTGAATTATGGCGCCAAAATGTCCTTATCATCGCAAGCCTGACGCTGGCAGCATTGCCACGTTGGTTGGCAATGCTTAACTTTGAGATGACATACTTATATCAAACAGGCTTAGTAAAAAATATTTAGTAAACATAAAACAACATGAAAGAAATAATTTCTCATTTATATTGAAATCACGAATTTCAGTTTTGATGAATTTTCTTACGCATCCTAAGCTGTTTCGCGTTGAAAGAATATCAATTAGATCTACGTGAGTCTAATGTCCTTCTCAATTCCATAGTTAAGATAGTGGGTTGTTCCCAAGCGTTACCGTGGCACTGCAGGCTCAGCATGGCAACCGTAGAAACAAGTTTTGTTTACCGGAGATTGGATATAATGACAGAAAAGTGACAGATTGACGTAAGATTTAATTTGACATTTGAAGAAATTTTTCTTTTCTTCGATCGACATAAGTCTATAAGTGATTATATGCGAGGTGACGTGTCGCACCATGCTTGGGCAGAAGACATGTTGACATTGATAGAAAGAGCTTTTTCTTTTCTTGATAGAATATACATACATATATAGAATCGCCATGGTAAGCTTCCTGGCACACAAAGACCTGCAGAAGGAACATACACACCCTTTAGCGGGAGGGGTCATTTGATGAATTAGTGTGAAAAAAAGTAGTGACAATTTAAGAATTTAGTTAAGACGGGTGGAGCTTAGTTTCTATTTTATTTACATTTTAGTAAGAAATAACTTATCGTTACTAAAAACCAAAAGTAATTTTAGTTTAGTAAAAATCTCCAAGTGTTGCTAGCTATAATGATCTTACTTTCCATATCAACAAATAATATTAGATATGTTGGGCTATTTTAGATAGAAACTATATTTTTGCACAAAAAATATTTTTAAAATTTTGAGTGAAGGTTTATCTTTTTTTTTTTTTGTTAAGAGTAACGATGTTTATTTATAGATATACAGTGATATTTACATATATGTATTTACAACAGGTTTATCATTTGTTACAATGAAACATCAACACAACACAGTTAAACACAGGTTGCTTAGTAGCCTATCTAGGAGAGCAGTACTACACCCACTTTGTTGTAGATACATTATATATAAACTATGTAAAACTATCAGACTGTAATGTAATCAGTACAATACTTTTCGTAAATATTTTTTTTATTATTATTATTTATTATAATGACAATTTAATAGAGATTTTACAGAACTGACTTTCCACATATAACATACAAAGAATTCTTCTTTCAAGTGTACATTAATAAGGTCCTATATCATAACAGTCTACAACACAAAATAATCGCAAACTATACATCAGTACATTTACCAAAGCGGCGCCGCCGGACATTCAGACTACAAGAGTAAGGACGCACGTCTAGTACGGAGGAAATTATGCTATTTGTTACAGCAAGGAGTTCTATTAACAATATTAGTAATTGTTTTCTATAAAATGTCCGTGGATACAGTCCTAAAAAATTGAAGAAAGTTGCAAAAATTTATGCAGCTTTTGACAAGTGACTTTTATTCGTGTCGCAACACAATTATTGCTTGTATTTCATTAAAATGTATGTGCAGAGGCCAGCACATCAAGCTACTGCAAACTGACAAATTTCCTTAATAGATTTTCAACTTTATCGCTGAAGCATATGGTTCAAAGTTGATTGGGAACTTTTGACAGTGACGGTTAGCTTGATGTATAATTGGCGTCTGTACTATAATGATTTTTGTTATTTCTTATTACCTATGTGTCATTTATAATTTCTTACGCAATATGTTTTGTTGCTACCAGAATTCGTATTGAATTGTTTTTAAAAAAATACCGTGGAATGACGTATGGCCCAAAATTGATAGTAGTGTTCTGAAAATAGTTTATCTAATTGATTATAAAAGGTTTATTAAAAAAATGAATTGAATAATATAAAAGGGAACAGAAAAAACGTCTCAATGTTTTTAATATAATTGCAATTAAAAAAGATTTTTCATTGTGAGATAATAATAATATAATATGTATTTATTTCTCTTCCACAAGCATATGTCAGCAGATAGTCTTCTATCTATGTGGAAGAAGAAAACATGCTGCGCCGACCCTAAATAAAAGTTGGGATAAGGGCAGGAGTATCATACTTTCAAACAGTTTATATTTAAAGCGAATCTAAATACTTTCAGTACATTTGAATTTGATTTGAATCAATGTGAAAATTAAAGGCAATTAATTGGATTATATTGAAACAGGTTAGAGTTAGGTTAACCAATTTTAGTAGCATAGATAGTAATTATTTCTATCACATTGAATACAATTCGTAACTGGGTATTCGATAGAGCGTAAAATTAAATGATATTTCAGAATTTTAGATCATGCATTGCAATTGTTTACATTATGAAAGAAAGAATTAATTAGTATTCCTTGTTAAATATTTTATTTTTATTTTTTTTTACTTCTTACCTAGTAGTCAACAGAAAACTTTATCATTTTTTTAACACCAGTGTTGGTTTAGTCATATTTTCAAATAATCCGCTATTTTTAAATTCATATTTTTTTAAAGTAAAATAAGATTGCACGATTATTTTTACCAAATAAGTACGATTATTTAGAAGCTAGCAACATTTGGAAAATAGCGACATGCAGAGCCGAACCACCGCATGGTACTATTGTGGCAAAGCAGTATTATACAGTTTGAGTAAATATGAAGGTCTACTAGAATTCTTAAGGGTGCCTTAAAGACGAGTCTTACACTAGTTTTTCTACTTCTCTAAGCTACCGGATAAAAAGCCTAGCATTCCTCGATATCTAACTCTCTCTGTAGTTGTTGAGATTGGCGCGTTCAAAAAAACAAACTTCACCTTTATTATATCTAGTATATATGAAGACAATATAAAAGGATTATTAGGTATTACTTTTTTCTATGCGATACTTTTACGTGTGCCATACAACTTTATTTGATTTACAGCCGGAAAAGTCTAGAACAAAATGGTATTCCGACCAATTTGTAGGGCAGAATGGCGTCTACCACACGTGCCTTCGAACGAGCCCTTATCAGATCGTAGGGGGAACCGTGGATCCCCAAACTGGGTTAATGAAGGACTTTTATGCCTTTTTTCGTAAATGCCGAATTTAAATGTAAGCGGGTCATATATAAATGACATTATTGGTATTTGCATGCCACCATTTTTATTGCCCGTGAGAGTAATGTGATATATTCTCCTTTTAGGAACCTTCCTTGGCCTTATTAAGAGTTGGTTTAAATGTGGCTGGTTGTGAGTTCAATTTTGAAATTAGGTTGATTTCCTAAACAGTTTTCTGCTCCAAAAATCACAAAATATCACACGTTTTTGTGTGCTACAAGAAAATATTCTTCTTTCAGGAAACATCTTAGGCTTTAAATATTAAGAGTTGGTTTAAACATGGCTGGTTGCGAGTTCAATTTTAAGGAAATAAGGTTGATTTTCTGATTTATTTTTCTGCTCCAAAAATCGCAAGACCTAAGGAATTTTCACTTTCAGACCCCCTATATTTAATGTAATCTAAAATAACGTAGGTACTTACGAAAAACGTACAAGTTTAAATCCCTTCTGTTGTAAAGTAAACATTTCTATTCAAATTTATGTTGAATCAGCGTGTTCAACAAATCGATCTAATTCTATAGAAGTTGCAACGTCAACCCGGAATAGGTATTTGATTGTAAGGCACGATAATTATAGACTAGACGCTATTCTTAGCTCCTGTGCCATCGATGGGGTAGAAGGGGGGAGGAAAGGGGTGAAGAATTCCAATTAAGTTCTATTAAATAAAATAAAAAATGAAAGTGCAGTTCCGTAGTCCTGTCGTTTTACTTTTAATTTGTTCAATTCGATGTTTACTTGCTAATCAAATGTTATCTTTGAGAGGCTAGAACTAAGCATTGGTTACTAATCATTATTTAACTAGCCTTTTCTCATCTATGTTGTGGTCAGCTTCCAGTGTAACCTGATGCAGCTGAGTATCAGTGTTTTTAATGGAAGACATTAGCAAAAAATATTTAAGTTTAGTTCAAATAGTTCAGTTAAAATTAGAGTACATATGTATAAATCTCTATATCTAGGATTATATCCCTATCAGATAGGCAGTCGCTCCTTGTAAAACGCTGGTACTCAGCTAAATCCAGTTAGACTGGCAGCCGACCCCAACACAGTTGGGAAAAGGCTCGGGAGATGATGATGATGATAAATCCCTATTTTTTGGTCAGTTTTTAACACAAATATTTTTTGAATTTGTGTCCTGTTAAGAAATAACAATTTTTAGAGACCCCAATGTATCAATGACTAGACGAATATCTCCCTATCGCATTTTCGAAACGTTCAAGAAGCCACAAAGACATTTAAATAGTGCTTCGAATATATCGTAACAAAATAAATGAAACATCTTACTCTTGCTGACGTTGAGAATATTTCAAATGAGGCAAGCTGGAGAGAACATTTTCCGGTTAGAAAATCTAGAGACGTTCGTATCGAGAGAACTCAAACGTCGAAATGATCGATCGAATATAATTTGTCACAGCTTATCCTCTTGTCTGAGGCGATTGAAGACGGAAATTTGTCGTGAGGATGTTTTCATTGATGGCAACACTTAAAATAGAATGAAATATGACGTGATTGTATTTTTAGACAGGGAGGGTAGAAAGCCTTTAAGCCAGACGAAAAAAACGTTGGCTTACTAATATTTAACCGATATCCAAAAATGAAGGAGGTTCTCAATTCGGCCGGTATGTTTTATTTTTTCGATTGTACTTTTTTAAAAAAAAAACCGATTTCTAAAACACTGAAAAGTAAAAAAAATTATACTTTTAAGTACATCGCTCTAGAAGTCGGTGTCCAAATAAAAACAAGCTGCAACTTCTTGAAACCGACTTCTAGAACGAACTTCGACTCTAAAATTTAAGTACATCGCACTTTAATTTTTCTTTTTACTATACATTTAAGTATCGTGTAACTTAAAAATATCTTAAAAAGTTACCAGTACAACAAATACCTAATAGAAACATTCGAAATACCTTGGCAAATGGTGGCACACATTCTAAAATTTTGGCTCAAATTTCACGACATAAATATAATTCATACACGATAAGAATACTCTAGTCCGGAAAGGAAATATTGTATTCAAATTGCCAACCCCTGATATATAGTTGTTACATGTTTAACAAAATAACTACTTACCATCAGGCACATATACGTTCAGAAAGAGACAATCCTCTGAGTACTCTCTCTTCCTTTTATCCTCCATTTGAGATTCCAAGAGCTTCATGAACAAATCATCATGTTTCTTTAAAGGGTTCTGTACATCTTCCTTTTTAGGATCACTTTGCATACAGTCTGGCGCAAATATGGTGGCATTCCTCACACCTTCCCACTGAGGCAGAGAGGTATACTCAGGGGGCAAGAACCTTCTGAACTCAATTGGGGGCTGCGCGTAAGGTATTCCAACGTACGCCGCTATTCTTTTCGTCCGGAATCTCGTAATATACATTCCCGATATCGTCCCTTGGTTTGCTAAAGTTATTTGCTTAGGCTCCCTCGCCGATAAAACTAGAGTCATTTGCAACAACAACACTAAAAAACGAATCATTTTATATTTGAAAATAGTGCACAATTTATTTTAAACTAACTGGCAGCACAGATTTAAATATGAATTCCATTTCATTTTAAAAAAAGGAACGGCTGTTCGGAATCGTTAAAATTAAAATGGCGGTCCATTTTGAAATTGTATAAATTGACGGTTATTTTGTCACGTTTTTTATTTAGTTTTGATTAGTTTCGTTTGATTTTGTTACCGGTTGTATTGTGCCAGTATCGGGTGTTCGTGTTCGAAGGTGGTGCGTTACTGTTTCTCGTGCAGACTTCGGCTCGTAAACAGTGGGGTTGTCCGTCGTTATAGCGACGAAGGAACTGGTATTGTGAACTTTGTTTGTTTTAGAATTGGCCCTTTTAATATTTGTTCTATAAAAATGCTTTTCTTTTGTTTTGGCCAATTTTCAAATCAACTCAGGGTTGTCTTTCCATCTCTCTGTTGGAATTGTTACCGTTTAAAAATTTAAATCTAAAAAATCACTCCTGTGATTCTACATCTAATAAAAAATAATTGTAATAATATATATTATGTTTTTTTTAAATAAAATCCTTAAATATATATTTTTTTTAACCTGATGCTAAGCCCCGATTAAGCAAAAGTTGTTCAGAAGCAAGGTTCCTGTTTTCCAAAAAGCATGTTTTTTTTCCGTTTGCATTAATTGACAATTTAATTGGGGCCTTGATCGTGTTTATTTTTGGTCCCAATCTCTGGAATCTCATGGAATCCCGTTTCGGGTCGGTACCTATCTTTTCGAAAGGATGGAGCAATAAACTAATCAAAATATACATACAAATCCGCTGCCTAACTTCGTATCATACGATATATCGCTACATATACGACATATCCTTTTATTAACAAAATCGGTACAGACGCCAGCACATCAAACTACTACAATCTGTCAAAGTTCCTCAATAGATTTTCAACGTTATCGCTGAAACATAAGGTTCAAAGTTGATAAAAAAAATATGACAGTTTCGGGTAGCTATGTGCTGGTGTCTTTACAAAACAAAACCGGATTGTAAGCATCCAAAAAGGTGCAACTAATTTGGTTGAAATTTGATCGATACCCTGAAGAAAGTCATTCTTTTTAGCCTGATGCCTGAATTGGTGAGAATAAAACTGTGGAAAACAGATAAAAGAGAAAGATAAACCTATTATTGTTTTTTGCTTTTTTTTATGGGTCATGATTTTGGACTTCAACGAGGAAAACCCTTACCCTCTTAAACAGAACAAACGTGAAAAGTAGACGCTTTTCTGTCGCTTACAATTATTTACTTCGTCAAGGGGCAATTAGTCTGTGTATTTACTTTCCCAATATTTATTTAGGGACATGCTTTTTTCCCTATAGATGCATTAAACGAGCATTAGCGAAAATCCTATACAAATTAATTGCAGAAAGAACACCAAGCTGTACACGGCTACAGCTAAGTTATACAAAACCAGTTTATCTTGGATTCGCTTTATATGGTCTTTCTACTAATTGAACGGTCAGCTTATACTAGTTTTGTTTAGCTTGATGTGTAGCCGTGTGTATCTCCTATACATTTACAGACGCCAGAACATTAAGCTACCAGAAACTGTCAAATATTCCCAATAAACTTTGAACCTTATGCTTTAGTGATAAATTTGAGAGTATCAATCAGCTTTGGACCATAATAATGCTGTAGCGATAAAGTTGGAAGTATATACATATATTAAGAAAATTTGCCAGATTGTAGTAGCCTGATGTGCTGGTGTCTGTAGCTACTTATTTTATGAATATGAAAAAAGTCTAGACGCCAGCACATCAAGCTCCTATTTTCAAGCTACTTATTTTATGAATATAAAAAAGTCGTGTATTTTTTTGCGTTTGCCGTGTCTAAGTATTACTTAAGGCAACAAATAACTGGCGGTAAGCTTGCGACGCGACGGATCGCGTGACGACCAGGTAGGAGTCATTGCATTTGGCCACCGTCGGCTTGTTTTCGCCTCATCTCCCCCTATGTGGGTCATTGCGACTTAAATATTGATCGATATTTGTGTTATGTTTTATGTTCTGTTTCAGGCTTATGTGATTTTGAAGAACCTACTCCTTGTCTATTGAAGGCTGGTTTTAACTTTCTTGTCCGTTTTTCTTCGGAGTTTGTTCGGAGACTATGAGGATGAGGGCTCCCCCCATGTCGCTGGGGAACTACTCCACGCATCCATGATAAAAAAAAACTATTACCTTCCTTGATAAATGGTTTTAGCTTACACTTATTCTGAACTCAGAATCATTTATTCAAACTTGGCTGTTTGAACGTCAAAAATTACAAAAGACAGCCCCCAAAACGCCCACCCTTCACCACTTCCTATGTGTTTTTGCTGGGAAGAAGAAGTGTTGCAACAAACTCCCCAGCAACACACCTACATTATTATTTTTGGGTATTTTTTTTTTCCAAACCATTTCAATGACTTTACAGAGCACTTAATTCTAATTTAAAATTTCTCTTCATTCGAAAATTGTTAAAAACAAAATGTGGTCTGAGAATAAAATATATATCCCCGATAAAATTGAACGTGAAAGGCAGTAAATTCCTAATGAAGGTCCCGTGTTTTCTACTGAATCGAAATAAGCTGGGTTAATACGGTTTTTACATATAACGCCAAAGAACTGATGTTTTTTAAGACAAAAATAATACATACGTGTTTTATTTGTTAAAGTTACTCTTTAAAACGTATTTTTTTAAGTTACCGAACGAGTAAGGGGAAGAGCGAAAAATTTTGCCAGTACATACTTTCTTATAAAACCCTGGCATACAGGGACTTCCAGAAGGAACATAGTGGGAGGATGCGTTATACCACGAACTCTTCAAAAAGCAGCCAGCAGACTCTTCGGGGCCCCTTAGCACCGAACCTTACTAGAGCTGCGGGATCGCTCAACAGAGTTACCGCGACCTTATACTCAAAGGGCTCCAACATAGGTGGGTTTTAGGCAGTAAAAGTCCGACAGTCCTTCTCATTGCACCCACAGCAGGAGAGATCATCCGATGATATCGCATTTCAATACTGTACCTATCGCTTTTACTGGGTGTTACCCAAACCCCTATGTAAGAAAAGATGCTTCGATTGCCTGGCTTTGGATTACTCGTTACGAATGTTGAGGATCTACAAAATCACGAGCCCCATCCTATAATACTTGAAAGTCCGGTTTAAAAGACAGTGAATTATGTAGGGCGCAGTTGGACTTTTCATGAACCTACTATGCCAAGCGTTGTTGGACTTTTCATGAACCTACTTCGCCATTGATTGATCGACTTAGGCGAGGGATTTGTATTGGGATGAGAATTCTATGGAATTTTCCCGTAAAAAATATTGTCAGCAAGGTCGTAATGTATTTTACACATGGGAATTTCATAATATAATTGGCTATTTGATGGAATGCCTCCTTGAACATTCACCAGGAAGGCTTTCTATTTAATATATCAGAGAAAAAATATGAAAATAAAATATTTAGGAAGGTATTTCCTTTTAAAAGTTTGTTCTTAATTTCACAAAACACTTCAAAGGAATGAATAAATTACTTTTGTCACGGCTCTAGAAGTTGGTGTCTTGAGGGTGTTATTTAGGTTGCCATCGACTTCTAGAGCCATGAACAAACTAAATTTTTTTATTTCCTTTTAGAGCTAGCGCGCACTGGTGATTTTTGTCACCGTGACTTTTCGTTAAGGTACTGTCATCATGCTTATGGGCATATGTGGTGGTGCGCGCACTTAAATACGTGAAGTCATCCAAATTCCCATAAGCATGTTAACAGTTAACGAAAAGTCACGGTGACAAAAATCACCAGTGCGCGCTAGCTTTTAGATATCATCATCATCACAGTCATTTTATTGTCCCACTGCTGGGCACAGGCCTCCTCTCCCACGGAGAAGGATTGAACGTTAATTATCACTCTTGCTCAATGCGGGTTGGTTATTTCAGACTTTATAGTCCAGGTTTCCTCGAGATGTTTTCCTTCACCTTTAATCAGTCATAGGTGTCCAGGATAAACTTAGAAAGTATAAAAAGTTTTAACTGTCACAAATCGGAAAAATGGTCTATGTACCATTTAAAAATCATTTAATATGTTATAATTAATTTATTCACAATTTCTTACAATTTAATCATACAAAACAAATACGGATAGCACATCAAACAAAAGGCGAGCCACAGAAATAAATATTAACATGCGAAAATGTATTTTCCATTTTAAATTAAAATCGGCAGAATTGCCAATCAATCATATTCGTTAATTACTTTAGCGTCAACATGGAGCCTTATTTAAACATGTATGGCACTCAATTAAAAATTTTAACATTTCTTTTTTAAATGACTGTGCGGTCTTATGTAATTAAAATGTTTCAGCACGATGATAGCTATTTTTGGGAATATGACATAGTCATCATCATCTCTCGAGCCGTTTCCCAGCTATGTTGGGGCCGGCTTCCAGTCTAACCGGATTCAGCTGAGTACCAGTGTTTTACAAGGAGCGACTGCCTATCTGACCTCCTCAACTCAGTTCCCCTTGGTTAGACTGGCGTCAGACTTACTGGCTTCTGACTACCCGTAACGACTGCCATGGATGTTCAATGACAGCCGGGACCTACAGTTTAACGTGCTATCAGAAATACAGTCATTTGTGTCCAAGATATACTTAGAAAGTACACAAAAACTTAGAAAATTTGCAT
This sequence comes from Heliothis peltigera, assembly GCA_958496145.1. Classification (NCBI taxonomy): domain Eukaryota; kingdom Metazoa; phylum Arthropoda; class Insecta; order Lepidoptera; family Noctuidae; genus Heliothis; species Heliothis peltigera. The sequence goes on from OY292337.1 coordinate 7,576,374, forward strand.
TGGTACTTGTCTGACACAATCGAACCCAGTTCAATTATCCGACGACTAGTAAACGTTCATAAAACAAAAATATGATTGTTTTGAGAATTTTATAATTTAAAAGTAAAAAAAATCTTTAGTTTGATCATGAAAAAATATTTTTTTTTCAGTTTCAGGTAGCTTGATGTGCTGGCGTCTGTACAACAAGAAGGCGCATCATTCATCTCCCTCCAAGCGTACGTTTCGCATGTGCTTCCATATAAATAAATTCTGGTTCTGAAAACATTCTTTGAAAGCGCCCAATGTGTAAGTACTAGTTCTGAAAGAAAAATACTTTTCAAAAGTTTTCTTTTCTGCATTACTATACAGACGTATAGGTATAAATTAAATTAAACAAAATTAAAAATAAAATTTGCGACCGTTTGTATAAACAAACAAAAATACGAGTTTGAAACGTGTGATGCTATAGTGGTCCCATTTGCATCTAAACTCAAATTTGCATAGATCACTATCGTGCGAGTCCCACATGGGAACAGGGTGGCCAGGCAATTGTGATTGAGAGGACATTCCTGTTGTCGTTAAAAAGAGTTATACCATACTTTTGTGACTACATTCATTGTGAGTAGGATTTTAAAACAATCATGTTCATAAGTCAATAACTGTTGTGTGATCTAGACGGGTTTTCTTAAAGTTGATAAAAGAAATACGACTTTATTGTTAACTGTCAGTAAATACCTCTAATTAGCAGCAATATGCTGAGCGAAGGCCGTATTGCGTTGTGACGTATACTACACCCTCATGTTTGACTTTTTAACTTTCTTTGTACAGACGCCAGCACATCAAGCTACCCGAAACTGTCAAATTTTCCCATTCAACATTGAACCATAATGCTTTAGCGATAAAGTTGAAAATCTATTAAGGAAATTTGACAGATTGTAGTAGCCTGATGTGCTGGCTTCTGTACTATTATGTAATCTTTTTTCATGTGTTTTTTTTGTGTTTATTATGTATGCGTTCAGTTACGTAATTAAATACTTTTTTTTTCTTTCTTTCTAATTGTCTTGTACTCATAAGATATTGTCATATATTTTAACAAAACGATTAAAGAAACCGAACCGCAGTATGGTCACCGTACTAACAACGCACGGCGCGGCGTGAAGGGCGTGCTTTCAATATTGTTCAATTTTACTGCGACCGGTCACGTGACCATACCCGTATATTACACAGGTTCGCGACATACTGAATGTAATTATTTCACAATTTTTACACAGAGCTAGATAGTGGTTGTGGCCTTGTGGTTAAAACACCAACCTCTCAAGTATGAGTATGCGGGTTTGATTCCAAGTCAGGCAGTTACCAATGTAAGGTTTTAAGTTGTATGTACGGACGCTAGCACGTCAAGCTATGCGAAACTGTCAATTTTTTCCATAAATTTTGAACCATATGCTTCAGCGATAAAGATAATCTGTTAAGGAAATTTTGACAGATTGTAGTAGCTTTATGTGCTGGCGTGTGTACTTTATAAGTGGAAATATCTTAGTCACCAATGACTGATAAAAGGTGAAGGAAAACTTCTCGAGGAAACTCGGACTATATAATCTGAAATCACGAACCCGCATTGAGCAATATCAAGCTATGCGAAACTGTAATTTTTTTCTATAAATTTTGAACCATATGCTTCAGCGATAAAGTTAATCTGTTAAGGAATTTTTGACAGATTGTAGTAGCTTTATGTGCTGGCGTGTGTACTTTATAAGTAGAAATATCTTAGTCACCAATGACTGATTAAAGGTGAAGGAAAACTTCTCGAGGAAACTCGGACTATATAATCTGAAATCACGAACCCGCATTGAGCAATATTTTCATATATTTTATGTGTAAATGTTTGACATTGACGGCTTTCGTTTTTGACAGTTTTAGTATGATTAACTAAGCTTATGTCATTTGATTTTGATAGCGTAATAAAACCCTCATAAATTAATTAAAAGCTCATCAAAGGCGGATCATTTACTTTCAATAGAAAGGTTTAAACAAATATATACAAATTCGATATCGTTCATTAGAATGCCCTGTAGCTATACAGACGCCAGCACATCAACTTAAAAAATCAATCTGTCAAATTTGTTTAATGGATTTTCATTCTTATTACAATACCGGAAAGTTAATATTCGATGGGTAAAATTTTACAGATTCTGGTAGGTTGACCTGTTAGCGTATGTACCTATATTCGCAAACTTTGTTATTAAGATTTTTTTAAGACTCTTGACCTTACAGCTGGTGTCATTAGAATAATCTAGATCATGCCAAAGATGTGTGTTGGCCAATGACGATTTGAGCTGAAGCTAGTCAAAAAAATACTCTAAACCAGTACAATGGCTTATACTCAAACATTCAAATTTTCAACAGCAGAAATTATAGGAATCGCTTGGAAATTTTCCAATAACGAAATATTTTACTTGGCAATACTTACCTGCAATCATATAAAATATAACCAGCATTCAAACCCCGTTATTATCACCGATTACGTGGCCGTTTTAACCCTAAACCGCTTCGGTTATGGTCGAAATGACCTTCTGTTCCGACAGCTTGATAACTATATATTAGTATTGATTAAAATATTTTAAGTGTTGGCAGTTTCGAGGGTTAAATAAAGTTGTAAGTTATAGCTATTGTTTTACGTTTGAAGAAATAAAAATTGCACGTCCTTGGTGGATTTATGAACATATATTATTTAGTGTCATATAGTTTTCCTTCGAAAGAATGATATATATTAATGACTTAGGGACAGTTTCACGATGTCCGAATAGTCACTATCTACCGAATAAATTAAAAAAATTAAACAAAATTTGTATGAAGTTATCTACTAAATAAACTAACTGGAACTTATTCGTAGATGGTGAAAGATACCCTAAAAATAACCAAACTAAAGTTATTGAATGATGATCATTATTTATTCAATTGTTGCGTATGAAATATTTTATATCGGTATGTTGTGGGTTATCCCATCCTAGATAGACGATTATTTAATAATCTTTTTCCGATCGTGTCGGATTGCCGTCCCACTGGACTATAAGAGTGAGGGAATAAAGAGTGCACCTGTGTCAGCGCAAATGCTTGTGCATTACACTATTGTTCTGCGTAGCTTGCTGATCTTTTTAGAGCGAGCAGCAACAGCCATGAGCGACAATCGGTTTTGACGCCATTATTATTAATTCTAGACAGTGATTACGGCTAAGGTTGCACCTTTGTAAAATCTTTTTTTATTAATTTGACATGCACATAGCATAGCATTTCACATAGCATTATTACTCCTGATTAATTAAATTACTCAAGTTTGCATGGACATTAATTATTTTCTGAGTTTATTGCTAACTCAAAACTCAAAATCATTTATTCAAACTTGGCTGTAAAATAGTACTTTTTGAACGTCAAGCATTACAAAAGACAAACACCAAAACGCCCACTATTTACCACCAAAAGACAGATTTGCTATGCCTGGTTTTCAATATAAACATCTTCAATCAGAGCATATTTAAAACTATGGCTGCTAAAATACTTGTTTTCCACAGAAAAGAAGGCACTCCATATGAAAATAATATAAGCAATTAAAGACAGCTAAATTCATATAACAGACGAAGCCCACGTGGGTGTCGCAACCCCTTTCTACAAAATATTATTATAAATCCCTTCACATAACAGTCAAAGGGCATGTTATTTCATAATGAATCAGCTATATTATCTGACATTTACTTGAGCCCAAATGTTATTCCCACGCTAAGAAAATGTTTATAATAATTTTATTATGTTTCTACAAAATTATTTTTCATGATCATATTGGATCATATTGGTGTGGTGACCTAGTGGTCAAAGAGCCAACCTCTCAAGTGTGAGGGCGTGGGTTCGATTCCAGGTCGGGCAAGTACCAATGCAACTTTTCTAAGTTTGTATGTACTTTCTAAGTATATCTTGGACACCAATGACTGTGTTTCGGATGGCACGTTAAACTGTAGGTCCCGGCTGTCATTGAACATCCTTGGCAGTCGTTACGGGTAGTCAGAAGCCAGTAAGTCTGACGCCAGTCTAACCAAGGGGTATTGGGTTGCCCAGATAACTGGGTTGAGGAGGTCAGATAGGCAGTCGCTCCTTGTAAAACACTGGTACTCAGCCGAAACCGGTTAGACTGGAAGCCGACCCCAACATAGTTGGGAAAAAGGCTCGGGAGATGGAGATGATGATCATATTGGACCTTTACAGACTTAAGTAGTTACTTACTAATACTATAAAATGTGAAAGTTATTGTATATGTTGTTTTCTCGCCAAAACTAGTAAATCTATTTAAATCAAATTCCGTTGATCATATAGGTAGTGTAGAGTCTTCGAAAGGTCATAGGTTACTTTTCCTTGGGGTGCCCCGTTGGAACAGTTCCATGCATCCTGATAATTCGTATCCTACCTCGTAAAATGTGCTATCTAAACCTGAAAGAAGTTTTCAAATCGATCCAGTAGTTCCTGAGATTAGCGCGTTCAAGCAAACAAAAAATTTTAATATGGATCTATTTTAATGAACTGTAAAGAAGAATTCAGGTAATTTTACAGTCAAAAGTTTTCTGCGTCGCGCTTCGCCCAAATGAGCTTCAATATCTACCGAGGCAAAATAGAAAATAATATTTTGATAGATTGAATTCGTCGCTACATCTCACTCATAAAAAAATGCTTTCTCATTAAACTAAAACCGATTTCAACCTAGTTAGGAAAAAGGCGTTGTTCGTGAAACTCTTTCAAAGATGCTTTTTACCAGTTTTTGTAGAAGACAGATCACTTTTTAATAGTTAAGTAACAATCGTTTCGCGAACGCAATTTAGGCAAATCAATCACAATTTTCGCCGAAATGGATCGTCTATTCTCTAGGTTTTTTTCAGGCAGTACTAAATCATGCGAAATCTGACCTTGGGTTAAGGGGAGCGAGTGACCGGTAGCCGCCTTACGATAGGAATGGTTCAAGGTTAAATTTTGTTATTCATGACTGCCAATAGGCCTTATCAGATTGCCTGAAACGTATAGCTTAAGTCAAACGCTCACTTCAATGGCTTTTTTCGGCTGTTTTACGATTCTGGCGAATACTGATTATTCTAAATGTTTAATTCATCGACATGAGGTTAGAAACAGAAAAAGATTTCGATGAATTAAGAACCTCCTACATTTTTGAAGTGGGCTCAAAATAATGTAATGAGGTCAATCAATGTGGCATTACGGCTAAACCTGATTTGATAAATGTCAACCAGGTATCTTGTAGGCAAGATGATTATTGATCACGTTACTCAGATAATAATATAATAAAAGGATCTTGTTACTAGCTATTATACCTTGACAACAGAATTCACTGAATATCAGAGCTTTTCAGAGCTCGTCAAAAAATTCGTTTCACGGTTTTTAATCGTCAAATAAAATGAAAAAGTACAATAAAAGATTATCTGCGAGCACGCAAAGCGAACACGCACCGAGGCTTACACTGCGTACAATGCGATAAATGCTAATTTTTTTATACTTTTCTTTATTTCATTTCATAAGGGCAATGAACTTAAAACCTTTATTTGTTTGGTAGGTTTGGTAATTTATCGAACCGGTTAGCTTTGCCTGTGTACAAAAAAAAACTGGAAGAATGAGATAGCTTGGGAGTTTGCTGCGCCACTTCTCAGCGAAAACGTATCAGAAGTGGTGAAGGATGGGCGTTCTGGGTACTCTAAAATAATGATTCCTCTATTTTGGATGGTCCACCATATTGGATCGAATAGCGTCATTTTTTTAAGTAATTCTTAATCATCCCTTTCATTTTATACCCATATTGTAAAGTGCATTAAAAATTACTATTCCGCCATCTTGGATGATCCGCCATGTTGGGTTTATTTGGTTTTGACATTCGGATAGTGCTCATTTATCAGCGTAATTAAGAGTAATCAATTTGATTTTCAATATTATATATATTCTCATTATTATAATATTGAATTATAATAACGCTATGCTAGTTTTATGTCACATTAATTTAGTACTAATGTGCATTTATAACTCAGGTATTTGTTATTAAGCAACTACTTAAGTATCCTAACTTAGATAGTTACTACGATAGTGCCGCGTGTGCTTTATAGTGCAAACTTGATGGTAACTTGTGCTGGACTAAGTATTAATAACTCTTATAGTCAGACTTCATTTAAATTGCTGGAAATATTATTTTGTGGTTCTGTAAGTTAAAAAAAAATGGAACTCTTATGGAATGGTAGTCTGTAATCCGTCAGTCTGTTTGTCACGATACTTTATTTTGAGAATGCGTGGATGTATACTCTGGTCTAAGATTCCATAAAGTTGTGATATAAATCAAATTTCTAAGTGTACTTTAAAAAAATGATACAGCTGTATATTTACTAAAAGACGCATATTTCGATACTCTCAAGAAAACTACTTCTTAAAATCTACTTATCATCTTCCTAACGTTTTCTCAAGCTATGTTGGGATCAGCTTCCAGTCTGGACATAATACCCTTGAGTACCAGTGAGTTTAAAAAAATATCACTTATACTAATGATACGTTTTTCAAACAAAAAAAAAATAGAATATCCTTTACAAATCAAAACATTTCCTTCTAAAAGCTACTTTAGGTATTTGCTATCTTTTACGAAACCTTTTTATGAAGCTACGGAAGTAATTTGCTTCGCCCTAGAAACTTAATAAAGAAAGCAAAAAGGTTCTATTCTGTGGTTCACTTTCAAAAATGGTTTAATTTACTCTTTTTACCTTCAAACTCTGGCCCTAATTAGAGGCATACGCACTTGGTGAATTGGTTGCTGCGGTTTTGTTTCTATCAAGCCATGTGTTCTATAGTGTGTTTAACTACAAGATACTTTAAGTGATTCAAACAGCCCAGGGTTACCTCTTCTATGAAAATTACATATTATATAGATGGGTTAACTTAGATATGGTAATATCTCTGAGGCTACGCACGAGGTAGTTGAACACCGTGCATGACACGAGGCTCGGAAAACCAGAGCCATCCCTTGTCCCCACACAAGGGATAGCCCTGTTTTTCCGGGCCTCGTCTCCCGCAGAAGAATTTGGATTCCTACGGCCCGATGCGCACGTGCAAGGAGATCTCGAGAGCGGAGGAGGTTTTAGCCGGTCCGCCTTTCCTCAGACTATATGAGGATTTCCGTCCGTAAAAAAAGATAATACAGTGTCCAAACATTTTCACTTTGAGTTAATCATTTGTATTAAATTTTAAGTCATGAAAAAAATTTTTTTCATGCAAAATACATAATAAAAAATCACGTTCAATCATCATCAGCAACAGTCTATAGCCGTCTACAGCTCACTGGAGCGTTGCCTCAGTGAGCGCCAACCATCCTAATCTTGTGGTATCCACCGCCCCCCATTTTCTTCACATTGTCGGTCCACTGTTCCTAAGCGATGGCAATAGTATATCCTAAATCACAGATGATTAAAAGACAGAAGTTACACTACAAAGCCAGAAGACAAGCACTACAAAATTTCTTCATACGTTAAATGAACTCTCTTAAGTGAAAAACAACATCGATATATAGTTCAATATGAATCTTCCAATGTTTGCCATGGAGTTCCCAGAATACGGGTGTGACAAATATTGAGACAAACTTGTTTACTTGAAGCTCAGATGAATGAGTGTAATTTTACTGGCGATTCAAGGAATTTGTAGGAGTAAACATTGATGATAGTATAGATTAGTGGATAATTAAACGCTCGAGTTACGGTAAACACGATAATTCTAACAATAGTTAAGTTGATTCAAGTACAGACACCAGCATATCAACCTACTACAATCTGTCGAATTTCCTTAGAAATCTTTCATCTTTATCTCTGAAGCTTATGGTTCAAAGTTGACTGAGAAAATTTGACAGTTTCGGGTAGATTGATGTGCTGGTGTCTGTACGTACATAAGTACACATCTGTTGCTATATTAGGTTCGGGTTCCAGTATAAAGGGATGCAGTTGAGTACCAGTGTTTTACATGGAGTGATTATCTATTTGACCTCCTCAATTCAGTTTCCGGGGAGATATACCTTGGTAAAACTGGTTGTCAGACTTTCTGGATTCTGACTACTTTTAACGACTGCTAAAGATGTACAGACGCCAGCACATCAAGCTACCCGAGACTAACACATTTTCCCAATCAACTTTGAATCATATGCTATAGCGATGAAGTTGAAAATCTATTAAGGAAAAATGACAGATTGTAGTCGCTTGGTAAGCTAGCGTCTGTACCTACCAATGTTAGCCAGGACCTACCATTTTGAGGTGCCTTCCGAAATCTTACGATCAGTCGACATGTGCGGCTTGCTGCGACTTAGCCACGACTTCGTTTTTTTGTAATTTAATTAATAATTAATATTATTCCATTTATGACATTCTATTATAAAGATTATTTCACAAAATAATTTTGGAACCTATGTGGGAGTTAGCGGGATAAGGAACGTAATAATCGCAATGGGAAACAGCTTTGAAAACCATTATTCTTAATTTGGCCCTTTCATATTTACGTTAGCGTTCTTTACTGTTATTTGTTTGGACAGGATCAAGATAAACGGTTTTTTTTCGTAAAACGGAACGTAGAACAAATTGTTTAATGCCTAAAGTATTTTTGGAGATTTTATTATGTCCGTTTTGATTTGTTGTATAGAGAATCGAACCCGGGACCCTTTGTTGGGCATTGCGCCAAATAGGTCGTCAACGGGCAATGACAGCCTATACGTCAAGTCAAGTTAAGTTCAGAAAAACAGATGCAATTTAAAAGTTCACTTTAATATTTATCTATTTGCCAATTCATCTGCCTAGCCTTTTCCCAAGCTATGTTTGGGACGGCTTCCAGTCTTAGCCGGATGCAGCTGAGTACCAGTGTTTTACATGGAGCAACTGCCTGTCTCATCTCCTCAACCCAGTTACCTGGGCAACCCGATACCCCTTGGTGAGACTGATTGTCAGTCTTACCGGCTTCTGACTACCCATAATGACTGGCAAAGATGTACAAATGACAGCCGGTACCCACCAATTTAGCGTGCCTTCCGAAACACAGAGGAACTCGTCATGAAAAGATGGTCACCCATCCACGGAACGACCAAACCAAGCGTTGCTTACCCTTAGGATCGAACGACCCTGGTTTTTACTTAGCCACGAGCTCATCACCTATTTGTCAATTAAAGCACACAGATAAGAAAACTATATAGGTACGTATGGCATTACGGAGAATTCAATTTCTTTATGATAAATCCCTTATTAGGACCAGGATTGTCTTCGTAGCTCAATGTAAATTAAACCCAAAAATAAAGCCGCCATGTTGGCAGGTTGGACGAAGGTATTGATATTAATGGGAATTTTTGTTTTATTAAAGAGAATTCCATTACTTTTATTACTTTACGACAAAATTTCTGTACGTTCAACTTTTTTATTATCCTGCTGGTTGGTTTATTAAAGACTATTATTTTTATTAGCCTTTTAAGAGGTTAAGGGCCAGTTTTACAGTTTGCTGATAAGTTCCAGATAGTTTATGTGGCAGATAATTTCATACAAATTCCGTTGTTCCATTTTTTTATTTATCTGGTAGATTGTGGCTATCCGTAACCTGTGAAACTAGCCCTATGTTTGCTATATTAAATGAAGTCTTAAAACATTGATAATAGAAAAAAATATAGGATAAGGTGAGACTTTCAAGTCATCAACTCCTTTTTTTTTCGTTGGAACTCATCAAGTGAACCCTCCCGCTGTGGGTGCAGCTGGAGTGTGCGCCAGTTACTGACTAAAACTCACCACGTTCCTTCTGGAGGTTCCTGTGTGTCAGGGCCAAGGTACCTCTTGCGAACAACCTGCAACAACGGCAGGCTGTTTGAATTCCTCAATTTAACTCCAAACGAAATATTTAACCGAATTCTCAAAAGGAGTTTCTTGAATATGACCGCGTATAATACATATATTATGTTTTGTAGAATCGGTCCCTCTTCCAAAAGGAAACAAACAAAAATATCCAAAAAGGGTTGTTTATCTAAACTTTCAACAATTTCGTCTAGACATCAAAACAAACAAAGAATTTATATATAGAGACTGCCTAGGTATAAATCCAGGCGATCCTGCGTTACTCTTTAGAAAGATAGTTTAAAACTATTATTTTAGGTTAACAAGATGTTTACAAAACAACTGAATGTCTAGACATTAAAACAAATAAATTGTTCTCTTTTTAAGGAGCCCTTGAACTGAAGAATTGCCTACAGTCCTTGAAAAATAAAAGAATGCGAAAAACAAAAAACAGACTAAAACAACGTTTTGAATTAGAAATTACTAGCTGTTCCCCGTGGTTCCAACCGCCGCCCGAGAGAACTTCTTTCCCGCACCCGGATATAGTCTAGACTATGTGTCTAGCAAATTTTATTTAAATCGGTCCAGCCGTTCACGCGTGATGCCGTGACCAAGGTAAATAGGGATTCATTTTTTTATATAGGTATAGATAACATCGTAGGTGCAAGATAGTTTAAAAAAATCAAGGTAATTATGGGCAAAATTATTATTTTTTATGTTATATCTTAGTACCTACTTACAGTGAGTCGTGATGGAATAGTGGTTAAAGCAACAGCCTCTCAAGTATGAGAGTGTCGGTTCTTTTCCAGGTCAGATTGCCAATACAACGTTTCTAAGTTATGAACTTTTTTAAGTATGTATATCTAGAAAACTAGTGACTGATTAAACGCGAAAGAAAACTCGAGGAAACCTGGACAATAAAGTCCGGAATCACCAACCCGCATTGAGCAAGTGTTGTGATTATCCCTCAATCCTGTTTTGTGTGAGAAGAGTCTTGTGCCCAGCAGTGGAACGACAAAATGCCTGTAATTTCTTCCTTTAGTTTATTCATTGAGAATGTCAAGTGTGGTTTAACGAGGCTTACGACCTCTGACGGAAGGTGCAACAAAAGAAGCATAAAAACCGTACTCAATTAAAACTAGATGGCGTTAGTAGGCTCTTTTATTTGAACAAAACTTTGCTTTCGCAAATAAGACTAACTAAATAAAGAGGCGTCATTTATACCAATGAGACTAACTTATTAAATAATAATAATAATAATAAATTCATTTATTTCAGAACCAGTCCATATTCATTTTAACATATTAATAAACAATCATAATCCACTATAAGCAATACATTAAAATAATCAATTAAAATAAATCAATCAATTAGAAATAAATATAGGTAAATTATCAAAATCATCATTTAAAAAAAAATAAAATTAAATTAAAAACAAAATTAAAACAAAATTAAAAAAAAAAAAACAAAATTATAACATAGGTATCAAACATTTTAAAACTATCTTAATCTAAATTTTGGTTTGGTTCCGGAGTGTTCAATATGTAATCTGGTCCAGTACCTCATTATCGGGCAATCCAGATCCAGATCCATTCTCCACGCAAACAATTGCAGGTAACTGTTGGTACTGCCTCGTATGCGACTCATCAGTGACACAACTCTCTTCCTAATAATTGATGCAAAACCATTTACATTTGCGTCCGCAAACATACCTGACGCGCTGCAATAGCAAGGCAGCCCCATCAGCGCCCTAAAGGCATTATTGTAGAGGACACGAAGGCTATTGTAAGCTTTTTTCGTATGATTAACCCATAGACTGCACGTATAAAAAGATTGGCAGAATGCCCTAAACAATGTTTCCTTTACTTCTGTAGTGCAACGCGCAAACCTACGAGCCAGCATATTAGCTCTGATAGACAATGCCCTACGCTCCCTACCTATATCAATGTCATCGACAAGCGTATCAGTCACCCAGTGGCCCAGATACTTAAACTGCGACACTTTTTTAAGGACACTACCGCTCAGCATGACCTGTGGGACAGTATCATAGGTTTTAGATCCCGCCTTAAAAACCATGAGTTCGCTTTTAGTAGCGTTATATATAAGACCATGGGCTCCCACATAACGCTCACAGATCACGATCAGTTTGCGAAGGGCACTGATCGATGGACTCAGCAGCACCATGTCATCCGCGTAACTGATGTTATTCACGAGAACACCATCAATTGAGCAGCCCACACCAGCGCTACAAAGTTCACGAATCAGTCGGTCAATATACAGGTTGAAGAGAGTCGGCGATGTTAGACCTCCTTGTCTTACACCGCATTCCAACCTGTACTCCGTCGACACTGACCCCGACCACCGCACATAATTGGTCTGGTTGCCATACCAGTACTTTAGGAGACTTATGTACTCACCAGGTAAATCCGTATCTTTTGACAGCTTTTGCCACAACTTATCATATGCAACAAGGTCAAAAGCTTTGGATAAATCCAAAAAGCATGCATAGACAGGTGTGCCTCTATTTGTGTAGTAACGAACGGTATGCTTGAGATTCAGTATAGCCATTTCCGTTGACAAGCCAGGGCGAAAACCAAACTGAGCATCGTGGATCTGAAGGTGTTGTCTTAACTGAATATCAACAATACCGTCCAACACCTTAGCAATGACAGTTGCGAGGGATATAGGCCTATAATTACTTAATTTGGACAAATCGCCTGTCTTACTTTTTGCTATAGGGACAACTATGGTTCTCATCATTTCCTCTGGAAGGTATGAATGCCTTATGCACAATGTAAACAGCATGGAAAGCACCCTCGGCAGATGAACCCCTGCGTGCTGCAAATGTTCTAAACTGAGTGAGTCATGACCAGGAGATTTTCCTCTTTGCATGCAACGGATCACCTTAGCTACTTGTTTCGCAGTGATACGAGCAAGAGGTTGCGCTAAACCATCACCTTCAGACTCATCTGCTTTATTCGCCTGCACTGATGTGGAGACGACCCTAAAGTGATCCTTGAATAAATTGGCAACTTGGTCGGTGTCACTAACCCCTTCGACACTGACTGGCAGACTTGGCTTTGGATTCAAGCTGTTAGTGTCCTTCCAAAACTTACTAAAGTTTTTGGAGGTGTGCTGTGATGCTAAATTGTCAATTTTTATCTGGGTTTCATTATCCCTACACCACTTGAGCCGCTGTTTAAAATACCTCCGCGCGTTACGCATTTGATCATAAGTATGACCAGAAGTATTTTTGCCCTGACTTACCCACTCCAGAAAACGATACCTAGCCTCCTCATATGCCTTTTTGCAATGTTTATTCCAGCCTGTAACATGTTTCTTACTCTTATTCTTTCTACTTTTAGAGCACAACACCGCGGCAGCCCTAAGCACATTCACAATATTATTATACATTTTATCGATTACACATCTATGGTCAATATTATTACACATTACATCTGCGCAACTATGTAATTCAGGTGGAAAATTAATATCCCTAAGTTTAGCTGAACAAGTAAACATATATTCATTAATCTGTTCTCTATTTCTTTGACCCCATATCGCTTTATCCGGCAATGAGCCTTTCTTATGTACTTTAGGCACCAAAATATTAAGGTCACACAACAATTCGACAGCGAAATGATCGGAACATGAAATTTCATACCGTATATTTGTGCTCAGAACCGATTGTTTTGCACCTTCAGTAATAATGACATGATCCAACCATGACGTAGTTCCAAAAGCATTACTAAGGAAAGTATATGTACCTGAGTTCATTCCAAACCATTCTATGTCCGCACAAGTCCAACGCTGCTCAGCACAGAACTTCAAAAGCTCATTGCCGAATAATGCGCCCGGATTAGCGTTGAAATCTCCTAATATATACACTGAGTCAATACCACTAGTTTCTATAATAGCACTTATCTCGCCGAGGCAGTTCACAAAAATTTCAAAATTGTCAGAAGTATCCGTTGGCATATATACTGACATCACCAATAACTTACGATTATCAACCGTAACCTCAACGGCTACTATACGCTCACACTCACAGTCAACCACCGAGACCGACTGGAAAACACTTTTACGCCACAAAAGCGCCACTCCGCCGTATGGCCTGCCTTTTATTATGCCCGACGAAGTGTCCACTGAAGATTTCCCAGTGTATGCAAAATCTTGATCAATTTCTCCTAGGTATGGAATGTCTTCTGGTAGTAGCCACGTCTCTTGTAAAGCTAAAAAGTCTGACGTAGCACACAATTCCCTCACATAATCAATGGAGTTTTTAACAGAATAGCAGTTGAAACTTACAAACTTAGTTATGTTTATTCTCTTGTCTGTATTGTGAGCCATTTTCTTTATTTTTAAACTCAATGAATTTCCTGACAGTTATGCCTTCAGGCCATAAAGTATCATCCAAAAACATTATAAGCTTTGCGCTAGGAACCTGCATTTTATACGAGTTATATTTTCTCTGTACCTTCACATTTATTTTCTGCAGAGTGACACGAACTCGGGTTTTTTCTAAAATGTAATCAACAATATCCGATTCTGATGTACTTCTGTCAACATTGTTGATAAACAAAGGTACTTGTATATCTGCAGCTTTGAATTTTTCACTGATTGCATTTCGCGCTTTTCCTTCTAAAGTATTAAAACGATTTTTCAACCTCTTTTTTTGTACTAAAACCCACTGTTCTTTCGGTTTCTCAACTTTCCATTCCTTTTCCGTGTTTACTACTTTAGAAAAAGAATTTTGCAAACATGACGTATCTACACATCCCACACCATGTTCGTTCTGGAGCATTTGCGGTAATGATTCTAGTGACGGCCGCGGCGCAATCATGCCCGAAGTCTCGGTACGCTCGAACTCCACCTGCGCTGGAACGCACGGATTAGGCGTTGCAGGGGGGCGCGAGGGCGCAGGAGCGGGGAATCCCGATCTCGGCGCTAGCGCCGCCTCACTGTGAGTAGCTCTCGGTGACTCATTTCGTTCGACCTGACTTTGTGTCGTATTTTGTTTCGCATACACAACTGGGGGTAGGCCGGCTAGTCCGCTATCCAAACAATAACTATTTGATTCACGATTCACCAAAGATGCATTTCTTAAGTTAGCGATTTCATTTTTGACTTCGTTCAACTTTTCTTCAGTAATATATGATTCCTTGATCTTTTTTAATTCACTTTGGATTACCAGTATATCCTTTAAGAGAAAAATAAAGAGACGTCATTTATAAAGATCGCAGGACTCATAATTATACTCATTATATATTTCTGATGTTTTTACGGAACGCGAAGTGAATGCTTTGCGGTTTCATCCCATAGAAAGACGTGGGTCGGGACGTCAGCACATCAAGGTACCTGAAACTTACAAATTATATCAATCAACTTTGAGCCATATACTTCAGCGATAAAATTTAAAATCTAATAAGGAAATTTGACAGATTGTAGAAGCTTGATGTGCTGGCGTCAGTACACATGAATAAATTATAGGCAAAACTACGTTGTGCACAAACTCGTTATATCGGATTATTTCTCCTAAAGGGTAAAGGGATAAAATGCTAATGGTGGCGTGAATATGAAAGTTATTTGAATATGGAAATATTGTACACAAAATAGTTTAATAATTTCTCGGAAAGACAGTTTCGCAATCGAAGTTAAATATGGATTTATCAAGTTAAATTGGCGACGACAGTAGGTAATGTAGGACTAATAAAAATGTTCATCATCATCAGCCTTTTTATCGTGCCACTGCTAGGCACAGGCTTCTCAAACGGAGAAGGATTGAGCGTTAATCACCACGCTTGCTCAATGCGGGTTGGTAATTTCAGACTTCATAGTCCAAGTTTCGTCGAGATGTTTTCCTTCACATTTGTCCAGTCGTTGGTGTACTAGATATACTTAGAAAGAACATGCGTATACTTTCGAAAAGTTACCCGCAACCCGCACCCTCATAATCGAAAGGCTGATGGTTTATCTATTCGGCCACCACGACATATAAAAATGTTGATAATTGTTTTTTTTATATCTATAATATGACTATCTGTTTTGCGCGATTTCACTAGCATTATTTTTCAGTTTATGTAGTTCCTACTAAACTAAAAAGTAACAAACATCGATCTATCTATACTTAAAAACTTACTCTTCATAATATTAGTAGGCTATATGGATAGGACTAGAATCCAATAGAAGTATAGATATTTTAAGGGTTTTACATACACGTCAGATGACGTCAATCACGTCAACTTCACGCGGCGTCTCGTTGCGTCAACTTCATAGACGTGACGTGTTGTGGTGTATATGAATAAAACAATTTTCGTAACCGGCCAGTGACATAAAGGCCGTATCAAAACTTTTCTGTATTTAAATATTTTCGATTTTCGAATGCCAAATTGACGTTGACACAACTGACGTATATGCATGAACCCTTTTTGGTCAAATATTTGTTCTTTTTGTGATGTATGCATGTAAATAATAACAAAAATAAAAATGTACGTATATTTGAAAGGTTATAGCTCTATTGAGTTGACATACAAAGCTTTTGAAATAAAACGAGTCCGAATACCTGAGTTTTCAACAAGACACTTTTCCTTTACTGTTGAAAAGAAGTTATTATACAGCGTTGAAGCGTCTGTACCAGTTTAAAAGTTAAATACACTTGGGGTGACTAAATGTACACCAAAAGAGCTAATTTTTCAGAGGAGGGTGTCACACTGTTAGCGGGCTATTAAACGATGGAAGAATTCGCGTAGAGATACCGCGTATCAAAATTTCCCTCGCTTATCGCTTTGTTCAGATACATGTCATAAGGGGTATCTTTTAAATTGCTGTAAAAAGCTATCTAACATAGTACAAGCGTCCGTAAACTGTTTCACCTACGTCCCACGTGAACTACTTTGTGGACCCGAATAAAATGTAGCTTCTCTCAATAAATAGGATACTAACACTAAACGATTTCATATAAGCATCGTACCAGGAGTTCCTAAAATTAGCACTTATAAGTAAAAAAACACAATCAGATAAACTTGTGAGATTGTAAATTTAGGATGGATAACGAATAAATAGTAGAAATAATTATTAGAATTTAAAAAATATATGCAAAATAGCCGTGGGGCGCCGGCTTAGAATTGCGTCCCCCCAAATCATCCCGTGGGTGTCGTAAGAGGCGACTAAGGGACAAACCGGAGGTCGGGCAGCAGCGTCCTTCGTGTACTAAACACCTCCACTGCGATCGCCAACCCGCCTGCCAAGCGTGGCGAATTAAGGCAATATACCCCAATATGATTGAAAGCACAATAACCAGGCCCCCAGTCCCCGGCAGCTCCGCTATCCCTGGCGCGGGTAGCGGTCAAGGTAACGGCGGAGCAGGGGGTGCTAAGAATCTCCGGAAGAGATCCAGCTACCCACCCCCACGACGACTGGCCCTGGTAACACACAACATACGCACATTGAGGACTGACGAAAGGATCTGCGAGCTGGAAGAGGAACTGAGCAAGTTACACTGGGACATTATGGGGTTATGCGAAGTCCGTAGAGAGGGGGAGGAGACCGTAACCCTGAAGTCCGGTAACTTGCTCTACTACCGGGAGGGCGACCAACAGTCCCAAGGTGGTGTCGGGTTTCTCGTTCACAAGTCCCTCGTAAACAACATAATAACCATCGACAGTGTGTCGAGCAGGGTGGTATACCTAATACTCAGAATATCCAAAAGATATTCGCTGAAGGTCATTCAGGTATACGCACCGACCTCGTCACACTCCGATGATGAGGTGAGATCCAAGAGCCAAGCTATCCCGACACTATACCGAAGATATCCCGGACATCAGTCTGTACGAGATTAGGATGGCCCTGAAGCAGCTTAAGGACAACAAGGCGCCGGGCGAGGACGGAATCACTTCAGAGCTTCTGAGAGCGGGTGGAACACCGGTACTTAAAGTCCTCCAGAAGCTCTTCAATTCCGTCCTGTCCGAGGGCAAAACGCCTGCAGCATGGAGCAGGGGTGAGGTGGTGCTGTTCTTCAAAAAAGGTGATAACACCCTTTTGAAGAATTACAGACCCATCACGCTTCTGAGCCATGTTTATAAGCTGTTCTCAAGGGTTATCACGAACCGTCTCGAACACAGACTTGATGACTTCCAGCCTCCCGAGCAAGCCGGTTTCCGAAGAGGCTACAGTACCATAGACCACATTCATACGCTGCGGCAAGTTATACAGAAGACCGAGGAGTATAACTTGCCATTGTGCCTAGCGTTTGTGGACTATGAGAAAGCCTTCGATTCGGTGGAAACCTGGGCGGTACTTGAGTCACTCCAGCGATGCCGTATTGACTATCGGTACATCGAGGTGTTGAAGTGTTTGTATAATAATGCCACCATGTCAGTCCGAGTACAGGAGCAGAGTACGAAGGCGATTCCATTGAGAAGAGGCGTAAGACAGGGGGACGTTATCTCCCCGAAACTGTTTACTGCCGCAATGGAAGACGCCTTCAAGCTCCTGGAATGGCAAGGACTTGGCATCAACATCAACGGCGAATACATCACTCACCTTCGGTTTGCCGATGATATCGTAGTCATGGCAAAGTCGATGGAGGAACTCAGTATGATGCTCGATGGCCTCGACCGAGTTTCACAACGGGTGGGCTTGAAAATGAACATGGACAAGACAAAAATTATGTCAAATTCCAATGTTGTGCCCACCCCGGTCTCTGTTGGAAACTCGGTACTCGAAGTTGTTGACTCATATATCTACTTAGGACAAGTAGTCCAATTAGGTAGGTCCAACTTCGAGAAAGAGGTCAACCGCCGAATCCAACTCGGTTGGGCAGCGTTCGGGAAATTACGCAATATCCTTTCGTCCGACATACCTCAGTGCCTCAAGACGAAAGTCTTCAACCAATGTGTGTTACCAGTGATGACTTACGGCTCCGAAACGTGGTCTTTCACTATCGGCCTCATCTCAAAGCTCAAAGTCGCTCAGCGAGCTATGGAGAGGGCTATGCTCGGTGTTTCTCTACGTGATCGAATCCGAAATGAGGAGATCCGTAGACGAACTAAAGTCACCGATATAGCCCACCGGATTAGCAAGCTGAAGTGGCAATGGGCAGGCCATATTGCTCGCAGAGCAGATGGCCGATGGGGTCGAAAAGTGCTAGAGTGGAGACCACGGACCAGCAAGCGCAGCGTAGGACGTCCACCAACGAGATGGACAGACGACCTTATAAAGGTCGCCGGAAGACGCTGGATGCAGGTCGCTTCCAACCGGTGTATGTGGAGATCTAAAGGGGAGGCCTATGTTCAGCAGTGGACGTCCTATGGCTGAGATGATGCAAAATAGGGACCTGTTATGAAGAAAAACCTTTATAATTATAGCATTCAACGTCATGATGCCACAGTTGTGTACAGTGACCGGCAGCGGTTGTTAGATGCGCAATATTTTGGAGGGATACTCAATTTGTGTTTCATAAGTTTTTTACTTATTAACTTTTTTATTTGTATTTTGTTTTAAAAACTGTCTAACCTAACGAGGCTGACTTAGCACAGAAGTGCTTAAGCCTCATCAATTAAATGAATGAAAAAAAAGATATTACGCATAATGCCTTCATCGAAATAATTTTCAAATCACTTTCAAGCTTTATCTGCAGTCGGTAACCGCTGTCTTTATAACCTGACTTCAGATGTGCGATGAGAGCCAACATCTAAAGTCCAACTTAGTTAAAAGATATAGAGAAGAAAATAAATTTCAACTCGTTTTAATTTCGCCTTAACCCGAACTAAGTTGGAATGGCGGATGACATGACTTTGGTAACTTAGTATCAAGTTAACTGAGTAAATACTTATTTTGATATTCTGTTAAAATAAAAAGCGATGTTCTGTGGTTAAAGTTGATGCTATACTAAGACCATATTATTGATTGAAATTTCATCATCATCATCATCAGCCTATCGCAGTCCACTGCTGGACATAGGCCTCTCCAATGAAATTTAATCGAAATAAATAATAATAAAACTTTATTTCAGACCAAAATTACAGTCCATAAAAAAAAAACAAATTACGAGATAAACAATAAAATAAAAATAATATTATTTTAAATATCTGAATGACGCTGAATGAGACGTCATCAGTGCCATATAATGGGACTCTGGAATCTGTCCGCAACGATGCACACGAGGCTGTTGGAGCTGTCGCGCACTCGCCGCATCAGGGATGCTATCCGTGACCTTATCAGTGCAAAAAAATCTGGCACCCTTCTTTCCGCAAACATCCCGGACGCACTGCAAAAGCGCGGCAGCCCCAGCATCACCCTAAAAGCGTTGTTGTACTGGACTCGTAGAGCATTGTACGAGCGTTTGGTGTAACTGACCCACAGGGCGCACGTGTACAGAGATTGACAGTACGCTCTGAATAGTGTGATTTTTACATCATCTGTACATCGCGCAAACCTGCGAGCCAGCATGTTACACCTCACTGCCAATGCTCTACGTTCCCGCTCCAAATCCGCATCGTCCGACAGATCATCAGTGACCCAGTGTCCCAGGTACTTAAAACGCGTGACCCTGGTGAGCGGGGTACCGCCTAAAGTGATAGATGGCACTGTGTCATAGCATTTGTTTCCCGCTTTGAAGACCAGGATCTCACTTTTAGTAACGTTGTACCTGAGACCGTGGGCCACTGCATAGTCCTCACAAACACGGATGAGTCTCCTCAGCGCACTGATTGATGGGCTCAGCAATACCATATCGTCTGCATAGCTTATGTTATTAAAGCATTTCCCGCCAATGGAGCAACCTATTTTGGTATTGCTGAGCTCATCTATCAGTTGGTTTACATACAGGTTGAAAAGCTTAGGTGAGCTAAGGCCTCCCTGTCTCACCCCGCATTCCAACCTGTATGCATCTGATAAAACTCCCGCCCATCGGACATGATTGTACTGGTGGTTGTACCAGTACCTGAGCAACTGAACCACATCGCTTGGGAGGTCTGTGTTTTTGGTTAGTTTCCTCCATAGGATGTCGTATGACACCAGGTCAAAGGCCTTAGACAGATTCAAGAAACAAGCATACACAGGTGTTTTCCTAGCTGTGTAGTATTGAACAGTGTGCTTGAGACAGAGGATAGCCATTTCTGTCGATAAAAGTGGCTTAAACCCAAACTGGCCATCATGGGATGTAAAAGACTTATCCAACTGTCGATCAATCAGACTGTCCAATACCTTTGCTATTATGGTAGCCAAGGAAATAGGTCTGTAGTTGTTTTTATCACTCATATCTCCAGTTTTGTTTTTTACAACAGGTACAACTATAGTTTTAACCAAATCACCTGAAAGATATGAGTGACTTGTGCAAAAACTAAAGAGCATTGCTAACACTCTCGGTAAGTGCTTACCTGCATATCGCAGATGTTCGATGCTCAAGCTGTCATGACCCGGTGATTTTCCTTTCTTTAGGCATTTTATTACATGACGTATTTCCTTGGCCGTGAACCTGGTAGGCTCATCTTCGCATCTGCCCATCACCCCTAACCCGTCAGACGATGGGCCCAGGGGAGACTCGACTTTAAAACATCTACTGAATAAATTTGCTATACTACTTGGGTCACTTACATCCTCGACACTCACAGGCAGACTCGATTTGGGATTCAAGCTGTTTGTAGATTTCCAAAAACTAACAAAATTTTTTGCGTCATGATGACCCGCTGTGATATTCATTTTTATTTGTTCCTGGTTATTTTGACACCATTTTAAATTATTCTTAAATTTCTTTCTGCTTGCAACCATATGTTCATATAAAGGCCCACTCTTTGGTCTGCCACTCATGGTCCAGTTTAGAAAATCGAGACGAGCCTGTCTGTGCGCAGTTTTAACAAATTTATTGCACCCTGTTATACATGGTTTTTTGCACTGAGCTCCCTTACTATGACTAGCTATTGCACTATTTGTTAGTATGCATATAATATCTTTGTATAACTTATCTATGATAGTTCGGTGTTCTTTATTATTACATCTATTATCACAACATTCAGTGAATTCTATGGGGAAATCAATATGTTTTAGATTTTTATTACAATCTTTGGTATACAGCTCTATTTGCGAAACGTCCCTATACCCCCATGCTACTTTGTTGCATTTCGGCGCCTCATAAGTAAATTTTGGTCTTAATATATTGAGATCACAAGTAATTATCATAGGCAAATGGTCAGACCAGGACACATCATACAGTACTTTGATGTCTATAATAGAGTTAAAAGCTGCCTGGGTTACTAAACAGTGGTCCAACCAGCTGGTACTACCGTGTGCAGCACTAACGAATGTATACGTGTCAGAATCATTACCGAGCAAGTCGACGTCAGCACACTTCCACTGCAACTCGGAGGCAAAGTTCTGTAATTCATTACCAAATAATCCACTAGGTTGCGCGTTAAAATCACCTAGGAAGTAAACGGCATCTACACCACTACTTTCCACCACTGCATTTATATTACAAAGACACTCTACAAATTCAGGCAGATTATCTATTGAGTCGGTTGGCATATAAACCGAGAAAACGAGGAATGTTTTACTACCCACAGTTATTTTTATAGCAATAAGACGATCATTATTACAATTAACAGGACATACGTTATCGAAGGCGTTTTTACGCCATAATAGTCCAACTCCACCATAGGGTCGACCTCGTAGGACGCCCGCCGATGTATCTACCGAAGATTTGCCTACGAAATCAAATAGTGGGTCAATAGTGCCGAGAAAAAGAATATCATGTGGTAGCAACCAGGTTTCTTGCACTGCGACTATATCAGAGGACTGACATAATAATCTGACATAATCCACGGATCTAGTAATGGATTTGCAATTAAAAGTTACAAAAGTACTTGTTTTTGTGTTATTCTTATTTTTGTTCTAATCCATTGCAGGTATTTTTATACAATCTAGTCTTGAAGTCTATAAATTTACGAAATGATATCCCCTCTGGCCATAAATTGTCATCTAAAAATAAATGTAATTTATACCTAGGAACAACAAGATGTAGATGTAGATGATTATATAAGAATGTATGTCTTTTATAGATACATTTTTGTCTACATTGGTAATAAACAATGATATTTTTGAATCAGCTGCTTTAAAATTAGCATCAATACTTGCTCGACCTGGAACTCCTATAAATCTATATTTGTTTCTTTTCTTCTTTTCTGCTAAAATCCAGCCCTCATTCTTATCTTTGACCTGTTCATTTGCTGTCGTAAACAGTTTCTTTGATATATTTGGCGGCGTTGGCGTTGACATAGAGGTGGCGGCCGCAGCTGCTGCATAGCTGACCCTTACACTCCTTTCATTGCACATACTCTTGAGGCCCACTGCATCACCCAGCACCTGCTGCGTTTGTAGTTCTATTTCGCTCTCTGCGTTTGAAGCCACTGTGTGGGCATTTATGCGCAATTTCGCCGTGCATGCATCTACAAAGTGTTCGAGCGGGATATCATTTTGTGCAATGGGGTTGTGTAAAGAGGATAGGTACACGTCGTGTTCGACACTGTTGTTTACTGTTTTATCTGCGAAGTGAGGTAGGTCTAGTGGATCGCTGTTATAACGAATATGACTTGAATTTTTAATATTCTCAATGTATTCCTTCATTGTCGTGAATTCTTCTTTTGTTATATGTGTTTCCTTGAGGGTTTGTAGATCACTTTGTATTAAGAGTATGTCTTTCAAAAGACGGGTGGCATCTAGGTGATCAAAAGTAACCGGCGGTAGTTTATGTAATTCGCGTGCCACGAAAATTGGCACTAGCTCCGGGTCTGTTTCTTTTAGTAATGTAATAATATCATATAAATCTCTATCATTTTTTCTTGTGCCTCTTCTTATCTTACGTTTCGCCGATGACGTCGATTCAAACAGCAATTTCTTTGCAATTGACACCTCTTCTGCGTTAAAAGAGGTGGTATAGATACGCACTAGGCTTTCCTCATCCATAATATCAATGAGCTTGTGTTTTGGGTATCATTACTGTTCTAGATTTCCTTCTGAATCTAAGACCTAAGACAGCTAATTTGTAAAAAAATACAATAAACTATTAATTTTACTGCCAAAATCATCATGCTGCGTGTTTCCTAATGATGACGATGATGAATAAAACCCAAGATATTTTCACAAAATTGATAAACTTGGATTCCAAGGCTTTGATTCAACACGTCCAAGTTATAGGTCTTTGTACGTTTTATTTTCGAATATAAATCACTTTGATAGTCAAATTTATAAGATATTCTTGCAATAGTTGAATGCGGTATTTGGCAAGTCAGCCAAGTCATACGGAAAAATATGGCATCGATGAGAATTCATGCTGCAATGTTATACAACAATACACTCGTCATATAAAGAAACAGCACGAGCCTAAGTTTGCAGTTACAGAACCCAATGCAGCCTTTTCCCAACTATGTTGGGGTCGGCTTCCAGTCTAACCGGTTTCGGCTGAGTACCAGTGTTTTACAAGGAGCGACTGCCTATCTGACCTCCTCAACCCAGTTACCTGGGCAACCCAATACCCCTTGGTTAAACTGGCGTCAGACTTACTGGCTTCTGACTACCCGTAACGACTACCAAGGATGTTCAATGACAGCCACACAATGACAGACAGTACAAAAACAAATTATATTTTTTTTTTATTTATAATTCTATAATACATTCTGTTATGGGGGTGCACTTATGCGGAATGGTTAGCGTTCGTCTGCAATATCACTAACCGTGAGAATACAGCTTTGTTAAGGCATATTTCATTCACCCACAATTGGTTTGGTCTGGTTTTGTTAGAAGTGCTACTTATTACATTACCATAGAACTTTGTAAGACCAGCCAGGCTTAACATTGCTTAAAAATGTCAAAGGAAATCTTACGTCAATCTGTCACTTTTCTGTCATTATGACCATTCTCCGGTAAACTAAACTTGTTTCTACGGTTGCCATGTTAAGCCTGCTGGATGTTGAGGGAGTTTTTTTTTGTAGATATTATAAAAGCCATGAATTTCTATTAAGATGCGAATATAAAAGAATTATTTTCTTTGCTTTGTGTTGTTTAAAAATAATTGTATTCTTCTTTCAAAGGATGAAAAACTATTCTTCTGTTAAACATCTACGGAACAATAGGATTTTATATACACAATATAACTCTGGTTTTTGTTTTATTTCAGAAACAACTGCAGAAATTTCTTTGACGAGTTTGTAAATAACGTTGTTGGCTTCTAGTAAATACGCCAGTGCATTTGGACTGTAACAAAGCTGAATTATTTTTGTTTTATTCCTCAGTTTAGTATCGTGAAGAACTAAGTTAACAATATTGTATTTAAAAATAGAGTAAATTGAGGAACCCATGGTTCAAAAGGTTGTGGTGGCCTAGTGGTTAAAGAGCCAACCTCTCAAGTATGAGGGCGTGGGTTTGATTCCAAATCAGGCAAGTACCAATGCAACTTTTCTAAGTTTGTATGTACTTTCTAAGTATATCTTGGACACCAATGACTGTGTTTCGGATGGCACGTTAAACTGTAGGTCCCGGCTGTCATTGAACATCCTTGGCAGTCGTTACAGGTAGTTAGAAGCCAGTAGTCTGATGCCAGTCTAACCAAGGGGTATTGGGTTGCCCGGGTAACTGGGTTGAGGAGGTCAGATAGGCAGTCGCTCCTTGTAAAACACTGGTACTCAGCTGAATCCGGTTAGACTGGAAGCCGACCCCAACGTAGTTGGGAAAAAGGCTAGGGAGATGATATATGATGAGGAACCCGTGGTTAACCAACAGCTGGACTGGCCAAAGGTTAAGCAACGCTTGGTGAGGTCGGTTTCTGGATGGGTGACATCGTGATTATGTCTGATATTGACCAGCAGGCTTAGCATGGAAACCGTATAAACAAGTTTTGTTTACCGGATATTGGATATAATGACAGAAAAGTGACAGATTGAAGTAAGATTTCTTTTGTCATTTTTTCAAGTAATTTTTATTTTCTTCGATTGACATAAGCCTACAAGTGATTACATGCGAGTTGACAGGTCGCGCCATGCTCGGACAGAAGACATGTTGACATTGACAGAAAAAGCTTTGTCTTTTCTTTACAGAATAGATATAAAATCGCCATGCTATGCCTGCTGATTGACTTAATTTTAAGTGTTATACAGAGGCTTACGTAATGGTACTCACACAAGATAATAAGCCCAATTTAAAATAACATTTTCATAATCATTTCAGTAATAAGTTGCATCTTTAATTATCATGCATTATTCATTATGACTTCGCTTAATTTGATCGTCACACAAAGAAAAAGTAGCAAAGTAAATACCGTTATTCTTGGTGCAAAAGTTTTCTCATTTGATCTTTATTATTCAGGACTCGATACTTGGATCAATTCTCAGGATAAGACAGGGGTGCAGAACATTGTGGCAAGTTTACAAGAAAGTCGAGTCAGGGAAGTTCAACGTTCTTTGCTGATTTTATAAACTCCTTAAAATATCGTTTATCGTTTTAGTATTTTTATCGTTTGATTTTTTAATCTCATATGAATCATGTTCATATGAATAAGTATCAATGAAGAAGGCAGTTCTTTTGGATAAATTGTTTTATGATCCCTTGTGGCGTCAATATATCGAATTTGGAACTCCAAACGACGTGTTTAAGGGATTAAGCTTAAAATTTGTGAATAAGGCTTCAAGTTGTTCAGATGCCAGTACATCAAGCTATAAAAATTCTAAACTGTCAAAATTTCCCAATCTACTTTTGAACCATTACGCTTCTGCGATAAAGTTAAAAAATGATTAAAGGAATATGACAGCTTGTAGCAGCTTGATGTACCAAGATTTTTTCCTACCGTCACCTATAGATGTTTATACAAGAAAATTATGACCAAAAACCAGTTAAAATAAGTTATTACGACTAAGTAGTTATAATTTAGCCAACTTGCTTCACTTATCTAGATTTAGCTAAATTCTGATCGGTTCCGTAATTAATGCTTTTGAAAGCACCACGTCGAGAGAATCCGAATGGCTTTGTAATTGGGTCCTACTTCATACTTCAGAGATAGAATAGCTGATATGAATAGCTTCTGAATTTGTAGAGATTTTTAAAGATATAAAGATGTTTATTTGGATGAGTGAGGCAGGTGATCTTACGTACATGGGTACTTTTTTAACCACTGGGTTATAAAGATCATTATTTAGTGAATATTAATTTAAAATTATTTGTTATGCTTGCAAATCTGTTAGTAGATCATAACCGCATTTTACCACAGCCAATTTTCGTTTCAAACCTTTTTAATGAAAATATCAAACTATAACTACATACGCACAATAAGTATATATTCATGTTAGCAGTCTGTATTTATGAAAAAATATATACTTATTTAAACCTCATAATAGTATGCAAGGCAATATTTTTTTCCAACTCGAGGACATTTTATCGGCATCCGTCCATTATCTAAAGAGTTTAAAAAGTATATATTTTATTTAAAAAATATGCTATTTTTTTTAATTTACGTAATATATCCATAAAATTGGCTATTGAATGTATCTAGAGGTTGGATAATCACTACATAGTATAAAACAAAGTCGCTTTCTCTGTCCCTTTGTATGCTTAAATCTTTGAAACTATGCAACGGATTTTGATGCGGTTTTTTTTAATAGATAGAGTGATTCAAGAGGAAGGTTTATATGTATAATAACATCGGAGCGGGCAGCTATGTTTTTATATACAATGTTCACAGTTTTTCTGTAGTGTATTTAGTATCAGCATTGCACCTGTGCGAAGCTGGGGCGGATCGCTAGTGTATTCATAAAATGGAAAAAAGGAGTATAAATAATTATACATAACCATCCCTTTGTGCCTTAATATCTTGCTTGATATGTGAAGTGGAAAATATTTTAAATTCGTACCCCAATTTTCTTTTTTCTCAGCGGATTCTCAGACAGTTGAATCATTCCCCTGGGAGTTTCTGAACTGAATTGAACAATTTCGTTTCGTTTTTTTACTTCGTGGTTAGGTTCTTACTGTGTTCAACATATTTACTCGGAATTGATGTGGCAAAACTGAAAAATCTATCCTGAAAAAGTTCCTTGGGTATTTTGTATGGTCCTTACTATAGGTAACTAGCAGAAACTGGGAATTAAATACACTCTTAGCTCTTACTCAAAAAATTATACCGTGTTTGGAGGGTAGCTTTTTATAAATGTCACTGGTAGGTATATGAGTGTTAAGAGGAAAGAAACCTCTGTTTACTCTAAAAAAAGATTCGAACGCTCAGAAATAAAAATAAAATATATAGATTTTCTGCTTTGTCAAAATTTACAAAAAACAAATTTCTCTTAAATATTATGATAAATGAAAACATAGAAGGACAGTTCCAAGTTTTCCTTTGATTTCAATCGAAAAAACTACTCTAATCGGCTATTTAGAGCGGAAATCTATTTTTAGGCGGAGATTTATTTGGCTATTTTAGAGAAGGAATCCAGGGACTATAGGAATTTTCAGTCTAAGCTGCAGTTGTCTCTTATTCTCTTATCTGCGGGAGAAACCTTAAGGTTGGAGAGATAGACCTTACATCATCAAATACCTATTTTTTATATCTCTGGCCAGTAAGGTTTCCTCGTAAATATTGCAAAAAACAATGCCTGTCCTGCTTTTCTATGCAACAAAAACCAGTCTTAAAACGACTTCGCTAAGTTTCCCAACCTTTAACCTTGCAGCTAGGAGTAATACTTTTCAATAAAAACTTTATAATAGGATTGAAAGTTTTCGAATATAAGATTTTAAAGGCTTTAGATTAAATAACATGCTTTTATCGTTATTGGTTTTACGTTAAAGGGTTTTTAAAGACTTCAAAAAGAAGTTTCATTTCAAATAAACCGAAATTTTATTGGTATTTTGCATCGGACCTCATGGTTATCTAACAACCGCACGGATAGATTTATCATAAGGTTAAGCAACGCTTGGCGCGGTTGTTCCTTGGATGGATTGAAAACGCGAGGATATTAGAGCATCTTTTACCTTAATATCAATGCACCAGAATTACTTTGTTTTACAAAATTTTGTTAGCGGTTTCACCCGGGTACCCTAGAAACAACTCCACATCCCGATTGTCCCTGGCTGGAGGCCTTAAATTCTAGGCATCCACAGGGTTTGTCCGGTTAAGCAGTAAACAGCGTCCTTAGGCTGAACTGCGAGATGCCCACAAAAAAAAACCACATCCCGAGAAAAAAATCACAGCTCATATCTTTCTAAAATAAATGAGCTATCTAACACATTTATATCGATTCAGCAGTTTCTGAGTATATCCCATTGAAGCAAACAAACTCTAAAACTTTATAATCGTAGTATATTTTCCTTTATGACAAGCAAGATTTTGTATTACACAAAATGTGCGTCCCCTTTTACCACAGCAGCTGACTTATCTTGATTTATTTTTGCGGTGTTTTATGCCATTGCTTTTGGATGCTTTGAGAATAATAATAATCATTTGACATTGTGGAATTTTAAGATACTACGTGATTAAACGTGTGTACGCACTTCACAGGAAAATAATTTGCATTCAGTATTTTATTGTTTTGGGAAATGTATTGTCATGCGTTTTATGATAATGATGTAGGTCATGGTTTAAATTATTTTGCTGACAAATACTCTGCGGGCCTGGATTAGCTACTGCTTTGCGTTATTCCGTTTTGAAATATGAGTCCATAGACATTTCTATTTGTGGATTAGTTGTCCCTTGAAGGCCATTACCGTCGGGTTTTGGAAATTTTGACACATTCACATACATATATAGAACATTTTTGATACATACAGAATAACCAACTATTCTATAATACAATTTACCAGGTTTCCAAACGATTTTATTTTTATTTTTTAGACAATGTTGTCCAATATACAATATTGAAACTTCGTTATGTGGACCCAAAAAACAACCAGAACTTGTAGGTACTATGGGTACTAAACAACTTATAAACATACCTGTATACTTCTTTTGTAATACATACGAACAACCAGACTATATCAAATACGCATGTTGTGGGAATCGAACCTACGACCTTCAGCTCAGTAGGCAGATACATAAACTACTGCGCCATCACTTTTATTGAAGACTTGAAAAAGTTGAAGCGGTTGTCTTTTTTGGATTTGAATTTGAACTCTTGACTCGCACTTGAGAGCCTTAACCACTAGGCCACCAGTCCCGCTATCATTAAATCATTATGATGTCACATCAAGTGCCTCTTACCTTCTTCATGGTCTGAAGAATTCGAAAGATTCTAATTTCGGAAGTGCCCCTATTTTGTCAGACGGGAAATAAATATGAGGCCGGGGAACGCTTTATTAAAATATTTTGGTCGCCCTCTACCGTAGTAAGTAGGGTCCCGTAATATATAAAGAGCATTTTAAAATGGTTCATTTTACAAGGAATTTGGGCTATGAATATTTTATAGAGCAATTTATATATTTAATTTTTAGTCATTTGGTGTAATTTCAGTACTTAGTAAAATGTAAATATATACGTGTATATCTACATGAATTCTATGTAAACTTATTTTTACAATTTCGACAGTAGACTATGCAAGACTAAATTTCAAACATATGGGTTACCTATAACTGATAGGATATTTCAAATCGCACTAAAAGTTTCGTACGTAGATATTTGTGCGTTCAAAAAACAAACTATCAATACTACTACTATAGATTTGTTTGACGACCCCGATGGCGCAGTGGTTACCACACTGGACTGCCAAGCTGAGGTTCCCGGGTTCGTTATCCGGCACGGTCGACATTTGTGTGGTGAGCAAACTTGTTGGTTGTTGTCTGGGTGTTATAACATTTATTTAGAAATATTATACGTAAAGTATATGCAGTTTATTAGTTGTGTTGGCACCCATAACACAAGCTAATCAATAGCTTGCCTTGGGGCTGATGATCGTGTATGAAAAGGCGTCCCCATATTATTATAAGTGATTCCCATTATAAAACTATAAAAAAATAATAGAAATGGTATTAGGAAGCCAATTTAAAATGATGGTTCAATAATAGATTTAAAAATAGCATTGTATTATATCGAATAGTTAACAATATTGTTAAACTCGAGGGTCTCGAACAACGGAATACAACTGTCGTACTTGTAGGTTTCAATAAAAATCCGGAACTCCGATCTTCAATCACATAGTATTTAATTAACAGAGCGACACCCTAATCCCCAGTCGAATCACGAAAGAGGATTGTACCCTATTAAATATAGTATAGCATAAATAGTAAAATTCTACTTAATTATATTTTAAGATTCAATATAATTACTGTAAGAGTTTACAATGAACATAAACAATTAGAAATTTTATAAATAATTAGTATAATACAATTGTAAAGGATTATAATCTTAATTATACGTCACATCCCTTGTGAGACAACCCTTCAAGGTTGGTAACAATATATTTAAACCTTTTTTTTGTGGGTAATCATCAAATGACCCCTCCCTCTGAAGGTGCAGCTGGAGGGGCGTCAAACTCTTACTGACTACTACACTATGTTCCTTCGTAAGGTCCCTGTGTGCCAGGGCCACGGTAACTCTTGCAAACAACCCGCAGCTAGGCAGAAATATATTTAAACCTTAAATAACAATTTCTCCCAAAAAGCCTGCCAATTTTCCTTATGGAAAGCGTAGGCTTGTAGGCCATTGCATTCGTGGTCACGATCGTTCCTCCAAACGCATCTATTTCGGTCCATTTTCCTTGTATTTGAATAGAAAATGTAGTTTTACGGCCTAACCTGTCACATCCAGGGTCGATTACATTTTTTTCTGCGAATTTATTGAAAAGGGTTTTTGCTGAAAATAACGTATTGTAGGTACGGTTTTATTATTTCTCTAGGATTTACTTTTTCGGTTTTTTCTTTGTTAATGATAAGATAATAATGGTATTATTGGACTTTCTAGGAGCTTACGCAGTAGGTAAACTAAAATTAAAAGCTGAACTTTGCTGCATTAAGGCCCAAATAAAAAGATAGTAAGTTATAACTTTCTGCGATACTAAAATTGTCAAAGTCGTGGTGATCCAGTGCTGAGAGCACCAGTCTCTCAAGTATGAGTTCGATTCCAGTTTAGGCGAGTCAGGTCCAATTGCAACTTTTCCGAGTTGAAGGAGAGAGGTTCTCTGTATGAAAGGAGGCCTTTGGTCAGCAGTGGGACGATAAACGTACTGAAGATGTTAGCCGATGCTCATCCAATACGTAGCTGAATTTTCATGTTTTTCAATTATATTGAACTTTAATGACTTCGTACTATTAAAAATTGTGATGATGTCTGATTATTTAACATAAGCTGTGTATATAGGCCAAGTTTAGATAGACATAATCAAGTGATATGTCAAGAAGATAATATCGCTCCCTCCTTCGTACCCCGCCTGTGGATAATGCACGCGCTTCGCCGCAAGCAATCAACGTGTTATGTGAAAGAGCACCAAGAAATATCATTAAAAATAACAAAGGTTAAAAATTGAATGAATGAACTATGGAATTTTTTTCCTTAGCCTATTCCGTCCCACTGCTAGGCAAAGGCTTCTATTCCTCTAAATATATATTTCTAACTATGCCATATTTAGAAATATATATTTTTAAACCTTTTCAGGAGAAATCAAAAAACTTAATATTATATTCCATTGTGCGTGAGTGAGCTTCCATTTATATGAAACTGCGGATAATGAGGTATGTCTGTTTGTCTTGCTGAGGGTGCAGCTGGAGGAAGTGTCAGACTCTTACTGACTAAAACCCACATGTTCCTTCTGGAGGTCCCTGTGTGCCAGGGCGACGGTCCCTCTTGCAAATAACCCGCAGCCCCAGCATGCGGGCATGCTTGAATTTAAGATATTAGCTCTAAAACATTTTAGTTGATACGTGTACTTAGCATGACTGACCTTGAACATTGTTAAAATCCCCCCAAAAATGCACGGAATTTATAGATAAAAGCACTCCCTCTTAAATTATGTATAATTACACCAATATTTATTTTTACTTACACACTTAAAATATTGAAATGTTAGGATGAGATCCCGTTAAAAATAATATTATTTACGTGTTTTTTAAATTCATACGCCTTTTTGGCTTGACCTTATTAGTAAGAGCTGCTTGACTTCAAAGGAAAAGTATAAACGAATTTCGAAATCAAAATCTGGAAGAAAAAATGGTTACGAGAGAGTTTTTCTGTGCAAAAATATGAAAAGATGATTAAATATAGGTAGCCATTTACCATTGCCTTGTGAGTAGTCAGGTAAATGGCGAATATAATGGGCCTTACTACAAAAAAGTTAGACAGACGTTTGACACGTGTTTTATGAAAAAAATGTATACAAAATTATTTTAAACACGTGTCGAAAATCTGTTTTTTTTTTTGATTGAGTGGGCATCTCGCAGTTCAGCCTAAAGAAGCTGTTTACTGCTTAACCGGACAAACCCTGTGGATCCCTAGAATTGAAGGCTTCCAGCCAGGGGCAAATTTTTTCTTACAAACTAAGCTACTGCGCTAAGGGCACCCCCTGTGGGGTACGAACCTCGGCTTAGGGCGTCGCTGACTACAGCAAGGGGCAGGCTGGATCATATTTTAGGGGTATCGAAAGTCTGCCTAACTTTTTTGTAGTAAGCCCCAATATGTCAAATAATATTTTGCTATTTATAAAAAAATATATACCGCTAATGATATGCCCACAATTTTATTTATCTTGACTGGTACTTAGGCTTGACACCATCCATCATTTGCTTAAATATGATGCTGCATGGCCTCGCATAATTTAGCCGAGATTGGAAGAGGGGCAGTGCTCACATTTGCCTGCGTAATTGTATTGCGAATAAATGTTTTACATTTCAGTTAGAAGCTTCACGTCGGTTATGTCTTTAGGAAATTATTTTCCAAGATGAAAATGAGCAAATATTTTTCATATTTTTTTGCTAACTTGATAGAAAGCTTTTGAACTTGAATGTTTCTAGTATGGTATAAAACCAGACAAATTATAAAAAAATATAAAATGAATGTCGAATTGAGAACCTCCTCCTTTTTGGGAAGTCGGTTAAAAATCAACACTAAATCAATTATGCCCATCGCGTCATGCATTGCTTATCTTTCCTATGGATTGAATCAAGCGGCTATTTTAATTAGTCCCGAGCCTCTAATAATAATACAAGAAAAAATATATATTATCTATTATTTTGAGATAGTTCAACCCTTTCGACGATAGATGGCTCCCTTATGGTCTTCAGTTGTGTAAGTGTAAGTTTCAAGTATTCATCTATAGTCCTCAGTTATATTTAAATGTATACTGACCTTTAAGAAACTTAAAAAAGAAATTAAAGAATATTCTTTAGAAAGTAATCATAGATCTCAAAAATAACACATAGACCTTTTTCATTCTGAACTTAAATTATACAAATCCTAAGTCCTTATGTGAGTTCCCACATAGAAATATTTATTTGGTATTTAAGTAAAGGTTAAGAAAATGCCAAATGGTAGTATCTAATTTCTTTGAGCCTTAGTTTAAGAATACTTTTGTGTAATTTTCTACGATTGTATCGTAGGGGTTTTAGATATGACCTTTAAAAAATTACATCTTACAAAGTATTTATTTCATTGTATTTATTAAATTTCAAATTACAGCTAGTAGGAGGGCACTGTTTATACCGACTGTGAGGGCCAGTTTCACAATTTCCGAAGAGTCACTATCTACCAGCAGGTTTAGCATGGCAACCGTAGAAACAAGTTTTGTTTGCCGGAGATTGGATATAATGACAGAATTTGTTTGAAGAAAAGAAAAAATACTTTGAAAAATGACAAAAGAAATCTTACGTCAATCTGTTATTTTTCTGTCATTATATCCAATCTCCGGTAAAAAAAACTTGTTTCTATGGTTGCCATGCTAAGCCTGCAGGTTTCCTCGAGATGTGTTCCTTCACCATTGGTGTCCAAGATACCTAAACTTAGAAAGCACGTATAACTTAGAAAAGTTACATTGGTACTTGCCTGACCTGGAATCGAACCCGCACCCTCATACTCGAAAGGCTGGTGCTTTAACAACTAGGCCACCACGAATTTTTGTACGTAGGCTGTAGTTAGTCCTCCGCAATAGGGTGTAGAATAAAATGTTACGTAAATTCATGTTAAATCGAGAGATTCAATAGTCAAAGGTCTGAATCGAAGTTTGTTCGGGATCTCGAGTCGTTTTTTCAGATTAATGTCAATAATTGAACAGGGGCTAATCGATTCTTACGAGTATGTAGCCTGCAAATAGACGAGTATTTTCGGATGAACGAGTCTTCTCGATCTGGGTTCATTTCCCGTGGGAATGGAACACTCGATTCATTTTGTCATAAGACACAAAAAATTACAGTATTCTTTTTGAAAATTGTGAGATCCATCATGTTATTTAAATTGATTACCTGGTCCTTTCGAAAGGATTACCAATAGAAATATTATTTCGTAAGTACAGAAGCCAGCACGTCAAGCTACCCGAAACTGTCAAATTTTGACCATATTACGCTTCAGAATTAAAGTTGAAAATCGACAGATTGTATACCTATTACCTTGATGTGCTGTATTTTGTAAGTTTTATTTGCCCGGGAAATTAAAGTTCTAGAGTTAAATTTAAGAAAATTCGTTAAATATCAACATCAAGAAGAAAACCGCTCATCTATAATTGACCTCGGCCTTTAACTTAACCTCGTGGACATACCTAACAAGAATATATACAACAACATTATATATTAGCATCATCATCATCAGCCTTTTTATCGTCCCACTGCTGTGCACAGGCCTCCTCTCACACAGAGAAGGATTGAGTGTTAATAACCACGCTTGCTCAATGCGGTTTGGTGTTTGGTATATAATATAAGATATAATGTAATCTATTATTATTTATGTTTTATCATAATATTTTCTCTCCCTAGGTATATGTAATTATTCAGACCAGTGATTGTGAAGATTAGCTTTAAGTAAGTACCTTTTCGACTAAGCAATTTATTTAGAACTTAATTTATATCAAAAGTCCCTGATTATGTTCAAACTCGATAAAAAAGAGAGTCGGTTTATGAGCTGCGTATGATTGCTATTTATTAATATTTACCAACATACGTTCAGATAATATTTGGGTAGTTCTATCATTATTACCAATTTATATTGTTCCACTGCAGGGCTGTGGGTCGACATTTGGGTGATGAGCATGCTTGCTGGCTGAGGTCTGGGTATAACACGGGAGCCCTTAGGGCCAGGGTCTGCCTGGGCTACGGGTTGTTCGCAAGAGTTACCGCGGCCCCGACACACAAAGCTCTCCAGCAGGGCTTAGCATGGCAACCGTAGAAATAAGTTTTGTTTACCGGAGAATGGACATAATGACAGAAAAGTGATAGATTGACGTAAGATTTCCTTTGACATTTTTTGAAGAAGTCTTTCTTTTCGTCGATCGACATAAGTTTACAAGTGATTATATGCGAGTTGACAGGTCGCGCCAAGCTCGGCCAGAAGACATGTTGACATTGACAGAGAGCTTCTTTGTCTTTTCTTGATAGAATAGATATAAAATCGCCATGCTAAGCCTGCAGAAGGCAACATAGGCAGTAAGAGTCTGACACTCCCTCCAGCTGCACCCACGGCAGCAGCATTACAACAGTATAAAAATATCATTGCATAAAGTTCCAGTTAGACATATGTAATTATGTTTACGGAAATCTTCGACATTATAACTACCACGATTTGCAATGACGTTAAGGAAATGATCGTTTTTCCGATAAGATTTCACACCTGCGGTTTTATGTTAAAATATTAATGACTCAAGTAACTGTAATTGATCTAAATTGAGTACATATTTATTCAAGGGATAGTACGGCTAACCTTTAAGTTAATTGGTGCAAAAGACATTTCGATTACCTACCTGTTGTTGTCTGTTTTGAAATAAATTGTGATTTCTGCTATAAGAATTTGTTGTTATTAGCTGTGTTTTTTTATTTTAATACTTTTTAATTATGGAAACATCAAATGACCCATCCCGATGGGAGCAGCTGGAGGGAGTGTCAGACGCTTACTGACAAAAAACCCACTTTATTCCTTCTGGAGGTCTTTGTGGCCGTCGTAATTCTTGCATTACTCCTCCCCCTGTGGTACCAGCACTTGCGATCAACCATTTAAAAAAACTACGAGATACGATACTACTACTCATCATTTCTCATCATAAGAACCATTATAGATGTTCTGAAAGTTTTATAGTAACGTAAAACGTAGATTTTTGATTACTTGACGATCAATTTCTTTATCGATTTTAAATCAACATGACAATGATAAAGAACTGTTGCTGTAGTTACTAATCAACATCGGAAATATAAGATTTTTAAGATCGTGTAAATAATCATGATAATTACGATATCTGATCAAGTGAACACTAAAGTCGTGTGATCTGTACCACAAGTAAACATTAATATCGATAACAATGTCACGATTTTAATCGATTTGCATAAGCACCCGCACTAGTGGCTTATCGAGTGCTGGTACATGGGAAAATCATAATGATTCATTCTTAAAAACTTTGAGATAACACCCCTATTGTTTGTACTCGTCATTTTTAAAAATGCAATGTCATTTTTGTGTGTCATTTGAAAATATAATTTGAATTATATTTATCCTCGTGCACGTTTATAGTAGGGAAAATACGTGATATCTGAAGGAAGTATTGGTTATGTATTATTAGGAAGTAGACTGGTATGAATGACGCAATGACGTGTATGTCAAGTATAGATTGGATGGTTTCCGAAGGGCTCTTCCACAACTTAAACATTAGACACAAAAAAGTTAGACAGACATTTGACACGTCCTTAAAATAATTTTGTACACAATTTTTTTCTTTACGTGTCAAATGTCTGTCTAACTCTTTTGTTTGTTTTTGCATTTTTCTTCTTTGTAGTAAGGCCCCTAATGTCAAGCTTTCGAAACATGTTGTTAAGGCATCGTTCACACGGAACGTATTGTCCGCCGCTAACTGTGAGTATGCTCACTGTCTGCGCATGTGTGGACGTGGACTTCGTTAGCTTGAACTCGCTAATTTCAGGAAGTATTCGTGCGATTTGAGAAATGGTTTCAGTGTTAGATAGCTTTTTGTATATCGCACACAAACCTTAGAGATTGTTGACTGCTTAAACGGCGTTTTGGTTTATCCACGTGGGAAGAGGGTACCAGAAGTAGATATTTCATTAGTTGGGAAGATAACGTACTATTATATATTAGATAAATATACGTAAAAACTACACCGTAATGTTCTTTTAGCCCTTTTTTTAGCAACAAAACTCATTGACACAGAATAAAAAAAAAAAAACATAAACTCACTAACCGGATTATAAGACACTTTGAAAAAGCCAAGTCCGTACTAAGTTGCTTTCAAAGAGAACCGATTTGCTTTTATACATTATGGGCTAGAACTTTGTAAAAGGAGGGAATTGATAGCTACCATAACATTATCAAAAAAATACAGAATTTTGTTCGGATTGAAGCTGTCTAAGAATCGAGTAAAGAGACTTTTTTTTTCAAACTCAAAACTCAAACTCAAAATCATTTATTCAAACTTCAAAGTTTTAAGCAAAGTGAGGTCATGTTATATTTGTATGTCTGGAAAGGATGTTTTAAAATATATTTATTATCTTTATTTCCATCTTTAATTATTAATATAATTTTATTTTGGAATAAGAGTCAGTCTGTCATTTTGATCGATTATATTGGGTGACTGGTAATTAGTGACCGACAGTTCTGCTGTTATGATAAAAAAAAATAACCAAAAAAGTTTCATCGGGAAAGTTGTCTATAATCATGAATACAATCACGTGTTTAAATATCGGTCACTAATTACCAGTCACCCTATATATAACTTATCGATTAGTATTTTATATAATCGAATTTAATTTTTGTCATTTTCCAGATTGTAAATTGAGCTGAAATTTCAAATTTTGAATTAAAAATAACTATATACCTAACCCTAAAACCACATCTTAACTTATTGCAGTTTATCCCAGAAATCTCCGTCCCCTTTAAAAAGTTTTGTATGAAAATCCTTTTTAAAACGACTAAGAAGTCCCGCCAGCAGCTTTAGCCCCTATCATTTCTTTTAAATCCTCTGCATTTGCAAAGCTCAAAGCTCTTTTAAGCATTAAATTTTGAAGATTTTTTCCTTCGAAATAATCTGTTCAGTCCGCTCTCATTATTAATTGCAGAACGATCGATGCTGAACAAAGAAATGGGAGCTAATCAATTGCTTTTTATATCGTGAAGAGATTTTTTTGAGATCGTCCAACGTCCATTGATTTAATTTATCAGAGCGTATTGACAGTTTTTGGAACAGTACCGTAAGTAATAATCATCATCATCATCACAGCCTTGTTATCGTCCCACTGTTGGGCACAGGCCTCCCCTCCCACGGAGAAGGATTGAGCGTTAATCACCACGCTTGCTCAATGCGGGTTGGTGATTTCAGACTTAATAGTCCAGGTTTCCTCGAGATGTTTTCCTTCACCTTTAATCAGTCATTGGAGTCCAAGATACACTTATAAGTACGTATAACTTAGAAAGGTTACATTAGTACTTGCCTGACCTGGAATCGAACCCGCACCCTCATATACACTCACATATATATACATAATAATATATCGCGACCTAATTCAATCATAAAAATGTATTATCTATGAATCAAATGTTAATGACCATTGATACGTTACGTTTACTGTATTTTATGTATATGAAAAATAAACCTTATGTATTTGTATACATACACG
The DNA here is from genome assembly GCA_958496145.1 of Heliothis peltigera. Classification (NCBI taxonomy): domain Eukaryota; kingdom Metazoa; phylum Arthropoda; class Insecta; order Lepidoptera; family Noctuidae; genus Heliothis; species Heliothis peltigera. The sequence goes on from OY292337.1 coordinate 7,615,991, forward strand.
AAATGATTGGCTATTATTTTCATATCGGATACCTCTTCGAATGGAAGAAGCTGGCATGCAGGTCGCTTCCAACCGGTATATGTTGAGATCTAAAGGGGAGGCCTATGTTCAGCAGTGGACGTCCTATGGCTGAGATGATGATGACGATACCTTTTCGTCTCTGATCTTTCTTTCTAGAACTTACTATATTCAATTTTTAGAGGAACACAAAGTAAAATTAAAAATACCACTTTTGTAATCACTTAACTTTCTTTCACTCAAATTGATAGGAGGGTATGAAATATCGAAACCAATCCCTCGCTCGAGATCCTTAGATCTTTTATAAAATACCTATTTCATACAGTATAATATAAGGCAGAAAATAAACTACCCCCAACTTCGCTTATAAGCCCAGCATCCAAACTTTACCTTAGCAACGAAACCTTCGATAAACTTATAAAAAGATTAACAGTGGTAAGTAGAAAGCAATAAATCTTTATTATTCATGTTCCAGGTAACTTGTTTGTGCCGAAACAATATTTATGGGTCTAAGGTAAACCGTATTTATATAGGGAATAAGATTTTTGGCTATAGAGAAACTGTTTGGAGTTTCTTTCCGGAGGGAAACGGGGAAAGTGAAAAAATTTTGTAAATACATTTGGTCGACGTCCCAAGGGTGTATTTATTATTAAAAAAAAAAATGAGCGATCAAATGCAACTGATTTCAAAGATATGGTAATTATCTGCATTACCTTTTCCCAACTATGTTCTGGTTGGCTTCCAGTCTAACTGGATGCAGCTGAGTACCAGTGTTTTACATGGAGCGACTGCCTACATGACCCCCTGAACCCAGTCTCCTGAAACCTGAGTGAAATGATACCCCTTGGTAAGTCGGTAACGACTGTCAAATAATTATGTCGAAATGACAGCCGAGACCCATCAATTCAATGTGCCTTTCAAAACACTGAAGAACTTGTTACGGTCACCACGGACCGACCGTTCTAAACGTTGCTTAACCGTCACTTATTTCATAGAATTGGTATGTACCCAAATATGATTTCTAAATGCAGCAATTAAAAAAAACAATATCGAATCAATTTCAAAAAGACATAAGGTTAAATAAAGTCTTAGTAGATATAAGTTTATAGTCTTTCCTAACACCTACGTTTTAAAAGCTGTACTAAACCCAATAAAATATGGGACACTTATGCTCTTACTACGGTACTACGCATCTACTAACGTTTTTACTGTGGTTAAGAACCATGGCAGAAAATATTTATGTAGGTATACTGTGAAAACTGCTATAGAAATAGAAAACTTTCTAGAACCTACTATTATAGGAAATTTATTATTATTTATTTCATATTATTATTTTGTAAATAGATAAAAGACAAAAATAAATTACTACTTAATGTTATGAATTATGAGCGATGCTCGGAATTAGAGTAACGAGTGGATCAGAAACACGACAAGACTCAAAGATACATATGTCTGTTATTGCCGAGAAAAAGTGGAGATGGGCAGGACACATAGCGCGCATGGAACCCAGTCGGTGGACTAGACGGCTAATAGAATGGAGACCACGCACAAACACCAGACCACCCGGACGTCCACCAATTTGTTGTGTGGACGACATCAGTTTACACGCAGGCCATGGCTGGTTGCAGAGGGCACAAGACCGCCGGAAATTGAAGGTCATGGAAGAGGCCTATATCCAGAAATGGACAAATATGGGCTGAAGAAGAAGAAGCCAAAAAATTAATTCTTCCTGATATTTTTTTTTCATGGATTAACCAGCGGCTTCCTGCCTTTGTTACGACAAAACTGACCGCCACCATCCAAAAGCCGATTTGAAGGATTACGTACAAAAAATTCTGACCTTAGATAATGTTCTACCTCTGAAAACGAATCCGCACACAATAGAAGGGATTCCGTACAATTCGATAAAACATTCGGCCCTTCATGACGTTGTAAGATTCAAGGTCAGATTATGTCATATTTTATATCTGGGGGTCTTTTATGAACTTTCGGTCCAGCCTCCGCTGAAATTTGATTTTTCGCAGATGTAATAACCTTCTGTAAGGACAAAGATTTTCTTGTTAGAGTGCCGAATGTGTTGAAATTTAGTTTGTATTGGCTTTCAGATTGCTTGTCTTCAAATAAGAGGACTTAAAACTTGGGAAAGGGAAGAGAAGAGGAATTAATAAGGAAAAGAGAAGCTCACATTGTGGCATACGATTTAATAGGTACTTGATGAGAAGGAAAATAGTTATAGATACCAATTATTTGATTTTTTTTCAACAAATCAACAAATGAACCCACCTGCTAAGGGTGCAGTTGGAAAAAGTGACAGACTCTTACTAACTAAAACCCACTATGTTCTTTCTTGGAGGTCTTTGTGTTATAGAGCCATGGTAATTCTTAAAAACAAAGCGCAGCCCCGGCAGGCTAAATTGTTTGTGTGAGGACATTGTTTAATAGTGCTAATGAGGCTAGATTAATTAATACAATAATATTACAAAATATAACAAGCCACGCACGAAATAGACATTAAAATATAATATATTATCTGAACTGCATTCAAAACTTCTCATTATTCTGCTTGGTAACAAAGCGGGTCGCTACTAAAATTCAAGTCACGCAAAAAGGAAAATTTCACAAATTAAATGTTTCCTAACAAAGTTCAGGGGCATAGTCAAACATGCCATGTAAAACCCCCCAAAAGTGTGACCCAGAGTTTGGTAGGAGATGCTATTAAATTCCCATTCAGCAACTAAATTGGGTTGGAAATCTTCAATTACTTTTTAATGCTGTATCACCATTTCTTGGGACGAAGTTTAATAGTCTGTGAGAAGAAATGCTTAATTGGATGAGAAATGAAATTTTATGGAAATTAGAAGCTCGTATTATTTTGCTTTTGGTATCCCTGTGTAAGTAGAGGTAAGAAAAATTACTCTAAACCTTTTGACGTGCCTTCAGCGTCAAGCTAAGAATTCACTCATAAATGCCTACAATATAGTAGTGAGTTAGGAATTATACCGATTGAGACTTATTATTCATTTTTCAATTTTAAAGTTTGTCATATAGTCGTGCCCGTGGCTTGGCTTGTCATTTATAAGTGACTGTTCCAGTCAAAAGGTTATGGACTTATTGAAACTAACAGGAAAATAAACACAATAATACTAACTTGCATACGAAAGCCTTGTACAATATTTAAAAAGTTAGCAATTTTCGTCGAAAAAGGCATGAGTCTATATGACCCTTCGTTATGAAAATGAATAAGTAAACATTTTTCATCCGGTCGACCTTCCGGGAGGTGAACCTTTTTCGAAACAATTATGAGAGTTACCTTTTGCCCATCCTCAAAAATCATTGAGCTACTTACTGTCAAACTAAAGGGTCAAGGTTTTTTGAGGGATGAGGATTTAATCGCAGCTTTTGCTCGGGATGGGATTACGTGGTCAAAAATACTATCGGGACACCTTTCACATACGGACCGTTAACCCCAAAGTATGTAAGCTATTAATAAGCTTGTGTTATGTGTACTAATACAACTGATAAACTACATATATTTATATAAATACATTATATAACACCCAGACCACAGTCAACAAACATGCTCATCACACAAATGTTGACCGTACCGAGAATGGAACCCAGGACCCTCTGTGACTCTGTGTTGTCAAAAGGTATTTAATTTATTATATTACTAGCTTCCGCCAGCGGTTTCACTCGTTGTCTGAGGGAACTACTTCCCGCACCTGGATAAAAAGTAGCCTATATGTTTTTCTGATGTATAAGCTCTGTTACCACCAAGTTTCATCAAAATCCCTTCAAACGTTTGGGCGTGAAGAGGTAACAAACATACATACACACACACTCACAAACTTTCGCATTTATATATTAGTGTGATGCCTTGCGAAATATTGTCAGTCATGGATGTTTGACCCTCTGGCTTCATCATGGTCAAAATGTACACAGAAATGTACAGAAAACACTACTGCGCAAGCGCGAGTCATCAAATGACTGAAATTACAGGGATTGACGAGAACTCTACGCTATGATGTGTGTATATTTGCTTTCCAGTGCAGCTTATCTCTAGTCTTTATCATTGAATCAAGTAATTAAAAGTAACAATAAACTCTATTTTATGAGTGAGTTGACCTGTTTAATATTATCTAAGAAGGTCAAGGGTTCCTTAATCTTTCATCATGTATACATAAGTGATTGACGCTTCTTTATTCTTTTTTAGAGTTTCAAACACAAGAGGTAAAAAAGAGACCCGTATTTTGACGACCCTGTTGGTGCAATGGTAACCACGCCGGGCTGCCGAGTCCCGGATTCGATTCCTTGAACGTTCGACATTTGAGTGCTGAGCATGCTTGTTGGCTGTGGTCTTGGTGTTATATTATGTATTTATAAATATATAATATATGTGTGTGTAAGTACATGTATGTAGTTTATCAGTCATGTTGGCACTTATAACACAAGCTAATCAATAGCTTAGTATGGTAGCCCCATGGGGCTGCACCACCGCATTAGCAGCACCGACCGTGTGTGAAAAAGAAGTCCGTTATATTATTATATGTACTCGTATTATCAAGACTGCGATGTCCATCCCTTCTTTTGTCACCATGCCGAGAACTGTGATGCTGAAGCTCATAGCAGTAGGAATATTAGAATCATCATTAAATAAGTTATTACGTATCTAGGAAGAATAATTGAATAAATTATAACTCATAAGCTTAGCGTTTATGATGTCACTTTTGCGAAATCATTGCATATGCAATAGCAATGACGTCATAAAACAAAGGAATTAATCTTAACCTTTAATTATGTATATTCTACTTCTATATTCTATTCTGTTTTTTTTTGACGCCCATATTATTATGGCGTGGGGGTTAGTGTATCTAACCTGTCATGCCGGAGGACGCGGGTTCGATTCCTGTATAAGTCAAACATTTGTGAGCATGAACATAGGTGTTTGACTAAGTCTGGGTATTAATTTTTAATATGTTTGTATTTACAAAAGAAAAGTATATAAGTACGTTTATCAGTTGTCTATAAGTACCCACAGTACAAGCTCTGCTTAGTTTGGGACTAGGTGACTTTATATAAAAGTGTGAAGAATATTATATATTATTGTATATATATTTTTTTAGAAGCTGCATTTCAACTCCTAATTGAGTCATACCAAAAGTATAGTATACCTAATCTTTAAAAACGGGAATTAATATGACGCACATCAAGGTATCAACGATTTCAGCGTATAATGCGATTAGACATATGTATATTATATTTCATTCAATCAACCCTAAAGCTCTTAAGCTCTTTCAAGAATAAAAATCGCTACTCATCTTTTACCACGAAATATAGATCAATTGAATATTGTTACATCGTGACATCTGCTTATCTGATTTAAAAAAAAACTGACTCGCAAGAATCCTTTATGAGTCAGTAATGCAAAAGGCAAGGATGTGCGTTGTTCGTGGTTTTAAGTAATGCAGTCGTGAGCTTTATGTGCACTTAAGAATGTTGTAGACTGGGCGTTTGAAGTTATGAAAGGACGGAATCAAATTTGAAAAGTTTTATAATAGCTATTTGAAATAAGTAATTGCTGCCAGTCACAAAAAGAGTGGTTATATTTTACTTTTAATGACCTCGTTTCATTATTTGCAAGTAAATATTCTACTGAATTAGTAACGGGAATTAAAAAATTATACAATAGCATGCAAACGGCCATAGCGGCTATTCATTTATAATAACATCAGCCAGCTGCGCGGGACATAATACACGCGGACACAGGTGCACTCTCTATTCTCTTACTCTCCTAGCCCGATGAATCGGCAACCAGAGAGAGGTGTACTCCGATACACGGATCTATCAATCACCAAATTCAAGAATCCGGGCTGCTTTTCAGAAAGTTTCTGAAAACTCACTAAGCAATTTTGGCGCGACTAGGTAATCAAACTCGAGACCTCATGCCCAGTAGTCGCGTCATGCGACTACTAAAACAACGAGGCAGTATTAAAAATATTATAATTTTAGTTTAGGTCTATAACAGTCAGCGATATCAGCCTTTTGTTAACAAATGCACTAGAAGGTTCATTACAAACATTGACAGATGACTCGTAATTGGATTGACTAGAATGTAAAATAAAAAAAACGGTAACCCCTTTGGACCGCATTTTCTCCGATACGGACCAAACCCATTGCGTGAGTGCCTTAGTTCTGGAAAAACCGATTCTAAATCAAGCTTCATCGATGCTAGTGAAACGAATAATCGATTCAAATTCTAATACACCATTTTTAAAACTTACTAATGATCGACTTTTTATGCCAGTGTTTAGTATAGTTCAGTAATTGACAGATTACATAGAAACCAAAACACTGTTTTAACGGCTTTGATAGTATTCAATCTAATTTATCAATTATTTCAATGATGGGATGGTACAAATTCAATTGAAATGCCTGGTTCTTTTGTTCAAAGAAGTCTGTCGTGGCGATTGCTAAGGCTCATTTAAACTATGGGCCGGGGAAAGTGATATCGGGTTTTCCCATTGGGAAATGTTTAGAAACTGTCTGAAGTGATTGGCAAAGAATTTGTTCTGCAATATGGGATAAAGATTGATGTATTTAAAATTTGATTAGGCATCCTCCCTTACTGAGTATATGTACACACGCCAGCAGATCAACCTACCTGAATCTGTAAAATTTTACAAATCAAATATTAACCTTACGGTATTGTTACAAGGTGGAAAATCTATTAAATAAAATTGACAGATTGAGGTAGGTTGATGTGCTGGCGTCTGTACTCAACAAAGAAAACTGGCTTCTTCTGTATGCGTGTTTTTTATTGTAATTTGTAGTAAAGATAACTTGTAAACTTAATATAGAAATTAAAATGAAAAAGAAAAATGCTTGTTTAGATATACTTCTGCTTAGTATACATCGACGACAAGCGTTAATCAAAGAAAAGAGGCCGAGGTTCATCCACTTAACTCTATTGTTGAAATAATATCCTAACATCACCGTCACTTCATACAATGTAACATATTATTTCAAGAACATTTGTTTCTTTAGTAATTTGCATACAATTATTATTATTTTGAAGCCACAATAACAATATTTAAAGACGTGCGTTAACTTCTTGCATGGTTCTTAACACTGCATTGTATATACGCCAGCATATCGAGCTCCTACAATCTAACATATTTTCAACTTTATCGCTGAAGCATATGGATCAAAGTTCATTGGTAACATTTGACAGTCTCGGGTAGCTTGATGTGCTGGCGTCTGTACCTTCAATAGGTTATCTTACTCTGTACAGTATTAGTAATAAAAGTAGGTTAGAAGAAATATTAAAATAACGACCGTTACAAATACGCAGTGAACCGTTGCAAAGATTGGAACAGAAATCAATTAAATCCTCCTTTAAATAAAGGCTAACACAGACTGTCGATTTAAATTCCTTAGTCGTAAAATTTTAATTGATGTCAATCGGGATGGATCGGAATTTGTTTTAGACATACCATTGTAAGACTGGAGCGAATCTATAAGTAATTTCAAGTGGTTATTTACTATTGATTATCGCCTTATCGGTCACTAGTTGTTGGTCTTCTAGTCTCATGGCCAGGCTGCTGAGTACGAGTCTCGAGCCGACATTGCTTTGTGGGTTTTAAGATACTTTCACACAAGCAGCCCGGATTCTGGAAGTTGGTTGGGGGTTGGAAGTTTATTTATAAATATCGTTCTTCAAACCTAACACACGACAGACATGTGTTGCTGAGGAGTTGGTCCCGCCACTTATTCTTCCCAGCAAAAAACACATAGGAGGTGGTGAAGGGTGGTTTTAGAGGCTGTCTTTTGTTTTGACGTTTGAAAAGTGTTGATTTATCAGCCTAATTTGAATAAATGTTTTTTTTTTTATTTTGGTGTATGATACACTCGACATCGGAGAGCACGTGAATGTTGGTCCTAATAATCTCTCTCCGGTCGTGTCGCATTGCCGTCTCATCAGGCTAAGAGAGAGAAAGAGAATTTGAGTGCATCTGTGTCTGTACAAATAGCTGGATTCCTTAGAGAGAACAACAGCCATGGTCAAGAGTCAGTCTGGATGCAATTATTACTATTTATAGATACAGTTTATTATTAGACGGGTTTCCTCTTACGGTGGGAAAATCTAGTAGGGATGGCCCGCTTGGCACATTCATAACTCTATGGTAATACGGTAGGCAAGTTAGCTTAACCTGAGGGCTTGCGTAAAATACATATATATATACAAGTGCGCCTTATGCTTACACATTCCAGTTGAGATAGGCCATCCATTCAGTTGTGTGATTCAGTTTATAAATAAATACAGGTAAATGTGATTGTTGTTTTAAAGCCTAATAATACTCGTGTATTCTATAAATATAGATATTTTTGAACGTTTAAAAAAATAGGACGAATTCAGTGTATCTATTGTTTTGTGTTTACAATTTTTTTTTGCAATTTTAGTTTTTTGTTAAAGTGTATGTGAAAATTTACAGTATTTATTTTCTAACATTCGTTTTTGATATACGAAAATATTTTTGATCGATTTCAAAGTTTTTTTTTTTTTTTAATTTGAACATTGAAACTTATTACGATAATTCTTGGAATTTCAACTGAGTTGTTTATTTAATTTATTATTTGTGAAAGCATATAAAATGTTTTTTTCAAGTTATAGGTACTTGTTTTATCGACTTGATTCACATTTATTTCTTTCTTTATTTGATTTATTAAGGCAGGTCAGTTCTCCGGCCTTTTCCGTGCCTAACAAGTTAATGAAATAATCTAATTATCGAGCTTATTTGCACCGAATAGTAGCACTTACTGTAACAACATCAATTAGTACATAATTAGCTACGATTTCCTTGCTTTTTTGTCTCAATCAAAGTACTTCTTATTTATTTCTTACAAAGTGAAATATTTACAACTTATTTACAAAGTATAAAAAAGAAATAGTTACCTATATGTTATAAAAATATTTATATAAAACTAAAAAGCAATGCTTAATGTAGAATGACTATTTTATTGACGAAAGGTTTAAATATCGCGTTTTACTTTATCTTTACTAATATACCAAAAATATTATAACAAGCAAAGAGTTTTAGATTTGATTGTTAGTATGTTTGTATTGAATGGGCACCGAAAGTAATTGACCGTTTTGTAAAATTCTTTCACGATTAGGGTGCTACAGTATCTCCGTTGATAAAAAATTATGGACCCATAACAAAACGATTAATTTGTTCAAAATAATATTGACCGCTCGCGGTGTCGATACAGTATAAAGTAGTGGATGAATTAATTAATAAAATTGATGCATAAAAACTATATTATATAGATTTGATACATAAAAGACTAAATTATGATCTCATAAATTCATAACTCTTTGATAAAATATGGCCCGCAATATAGTCATCAAACCGCCATTTCAGTATGAATGTTTAAAACATTGAAATATGTTTTCAGTATTATCAATCAAAGCAAAGATAGTAGGTAAACAATGCTTATGAGATATTATAAATAGCATGTTGTAAATAAACATAACAGTTATTAAAATAAGAAAGCAAGAGCAGTACAGATGCTAACACATCAAGCTATTACAATTTGTCAAATTTCCTTGATAGATTTTCAACTTTATTGTTGAAGCATATAGTTTAAAGTTGATTGGGAAAATTTTACAGTTTTGGGTATTCGTTTTCATTTCATTATTTAATTCATATTTAAACTAGCGACCCGTCCCGGCTTCGCACTGGTAATGTAAGCGGGAAAATGAAATTATTTACGACATCACATTAGAAACCTCAAAAATAACAGTACTTCTCTACTATTTAATGGATGTTATTATACATATAAACCTTCCTCTTGAATCACTCTATCTATTAAAAAAAAACGGCATCAAAATCTGTTGCGTAGTTTCAAAGATTTAAGCGTACAAAGGGACATAGGGACAGAGAAAGCGACTTTGTTTTATACTATGTAGTGATGTAGTGATAGTGATTGTTTTATAGTATGTAGTGATACCATAATATTATATTTATATATGTATATTTCTATATTATTAAGTGGGTTTCAGTTGAAAATTCCCAGCGTTTTGCCCCGTTGATAGCAATTGGTTCGTTCACTATACATTAAATTTTACTATATGTAATGTGGCCTAACTAGGTATCCATCCAGATTGTCATTCACTATCCATTAGGAATTATTATGCGTGATATTATGATTTTACATAAAAGCGACTCTAAAAAAGCCATTTTCTTCTCTATTGCCACACAAATATTAAGTATTTTTCTCTCGTTTTCCAGATAACCAAATCACCATGTCAAAAGTAGCTCTTCTGTTCGTCCTAGCCATCGTGCCCTGCTTCTGTCAGCGTCCATTCTACGCTGGACTCCGACCAATTGGCTTCCCAGAAACACCAGAAGCTTCTGGAATCGTCGATCGTTTCCAGAATGAGCCAGTACCAGCACAATTGAACGGTGACAGAGATTTCGCGAACAGACTCGGTGCACTGCCACTGGAAAATCAACCTTTCTTCTTTGTGAATAGGCAACAAATTGCCGCGAATATGAATAACCCACAAACTTATCCGCTAAGACCAAGTGTGTTTAATGAGAATCGTAATCGTATTTAAATTAGTATTTTTCAAAAATGTATTAAGTCATTGTTAATTTTTAGAAGTATTTTAATGTAAAATGATTTTTTAAATATATTTATTAAATGTTTTTTATTTGTTGAATTAATGAAAAGAGGCTTTTTATCGTCTATTGCCTAAATTAAAAAAAGTTGTGTATTCTATTTTATCACGTTAATAAGTTCTATTTAATGAAAATTAGGCTCGCTAAAAACCGTTTAGAAATTGCTTAAGTTTTATTTTTAACAATTGTTTACTTTATCGAATAATCCATTAAAAACAAAATTAGCTTGGTATCCAAGTGTCTTTTAAAGCAAGCCTTGTGTTACTATTTTTTTGTCAGTTAGTATTTTGCTATCAGTATGGTACATTTTTTAGCTACACTTCCAAGCATGTGGTTGTGATCGGCTGCATGCTGCTGATGCCGGTGGCATGGTGACATTCAATAATATCCCTCACACATTCACACAACGCCATCTAGTCCCAAACTAAGCAGAGCTTGTACTATGGGTACTAGATAACTGATAAACATACTTGTATACTTTTTCTTTTTTTGTAAATACATACATATTATACATAGAAACACCCAGACTATGTCAAACACCCATGTTCGTGCACACAAATGTTTGACTTATGCGGGAATCGAACCCGCGACCTATAGCGTGGCAGGCAGGTTCACTAACCACCACGCCATCTGGTCGTCAAATTAAGATACCTAGTATACCTAGTATAGTTCAATATTAAGATACCTAGTAGATATATCTTAATATTAATAAAGTTGTTAAGGAGATAATCAAAATTTGCATCGAACCATGTTTGTGCAGAGAGGTAATGGATCAAATGACCTATTGGGTCTAGCCCACAAACATTAAAAGTACCCACTTAAAGAAGACTACTTATTTCCTTTGAATATATCAATAGGACTTAAAAAGGCAAATACAAACACAAAAGAGGAAAGTTTGACAAATCATTTCGAAGCAACCCTTTGTATTTACGTCCCTATGATGTATTACAAGAAAGGATATCTCAAGGGTCTATTAGTTCATGTCAGGAAATATGTGAAATAAGCATGTATATTTTTTATCCAACCATCCTTTCTAGTATGGTAGTTATGTAAATCTTTTGTATGTCATGTTCGACTATGCTCATGTTTAGCCCGCTTTAAATAAAAATTATAAAACTCGGTATTAATACATGAATATAAATTGTCTTAAAGTTTGAATCAAATCTTTGACAAATTGTTTTATAATTACTTTAAAATATTTTATATCCAGAAATAATAATGTCTTCCAGACTGATTGTCGGTCATCTTAAGCTGTTCCTTCTTAGAGAGTTAGGCAGCTGCAGAGATACAGTTGCACCCTCTGTGCCCTTATTTTTCTAGTCCGATGGGTCGGCCATCCGACCAGACCGGAGAAAGATCAGGCACAGGACCGACATTTACATTCTCTCCTCTGCACAGGTATACCAATCACCAACTTCCAGACTCCGGGTTGCGTTTGTGAAAGCTTCTTAAATCCTACAAAGCAATTTCGGCCCAACCCAGGAATCGAAAACAAGATCCTGTGTAAGATCAGTAACTTGCCTTGTTACTGATCTATAAAACTTAGCGATGCGGAAGAGTGGAAAGGGCGAGATTAAAACTGCGATTATTTTATAATAACTCTCAAAATGGGTAATTATATGTACTGCAAGCAAAGTGATTGTATAATGCCAGTTACAAGTGTACAAAGACATTCTAAATAGGAACTTTGACATTGATATAACAGCCTTGAGGTTGGTGTTCTTAGTCACCTACATTTTGTATACGATTTTAAATCTTAATTTCACGCACGATATTCCCAGATAGGAGTTGATAAGGACCTGGCCAGGCGGGATAAATGGCCTATTAGAAGAGATTTCTTAAGAACTGAGCAGTGTCTTTTTGTACCTTATTGCACTATTTTTCTTCTCTTCTAAAAAGTAATTTATTCAAAGTAGGCTGAAAAATCGCACTTTTTGGAGGTCAATTTTACAAAAGACAGCCCCCAAAAACTTCACAACTTTCATGTTATCGCTGGGAAGAAGAAATGGTGGATCGAACTCCCATCTCATCAAAACTCGATCTCATCAACTGTGTACGTAAACTGTTAAATAAAATAAACTAGAAGTTATTTTAAAACAGTTATATTAGTTCTAAACAGAAGGGCGTCTGAAAACATCTTCGAGCTCGGAACACTTGCTCGCAGAAAAACTGACGTGGAAACGATTTGCTGTGAAGCTAATCGTTCAGAGAGCTAAATGTACCACGGAGTAAATATTGCAAAAATATGCTATAGGTTGGTAGCACACATATGAACGGAAAGGGATCGTCACCGCATCAATTCGAGACGTTCATTACCCTCGGTATATTCTTGGCCTTTTTTGCCTCCGCTACGCTCCCCCGAGGGTGCAGCTCGAAGGAGTGTCAGACTCTCACTTGACTAAAACCTGTGTTCCATCTGGAGGTCTTTGTGTGTCAGGGCCACGGCAACCTGCAGCCCCGGCATTATATTCCTGCCCTTACACCATTTTTATTTGAGGGGGGTTGGATGGGTGTGAAAGAAGATAACATGTGGGTCGACATTGTATTTGACGTCATATTATAAGTAACATTATTTCTAACCTCATCGTCGTTCAGTGTCATATATTATTTAGGCAGACTATTAGAATCGTTATTTTCGTACCTCGTCTGGGGACAAGAGGTTGAAACGGGCGATCCGGCTGTGATCCGTTTCCGATTTGCTAAGTGTGCGACATCCTTAATCAGTAGCAAAAAATGATGAAAAACACGAATTTTGTGCAAATTACCTAGGCATACATACATATGTACACTGAACGCAAACAATAAATTGACACTAACCCAATATTTGTCGTTATGCTGGCAACATTACACAATGATAAATACATATTATCAGCTACCTTTGACTGTTACACTATTTGTAATTCGTGTTTGCTTTCGGAGTAATTGTGTGTTATAATGTACCATCAGCGGGTTCTATGGAATTCTGTGTTTGATTTTGCAACTTCTAAACCTTTGCTGTTTTCGTATTTTCGTCCTAATTTTGAAATAACACAGCGTTTTCTATGTATTTCTGTTGTTATTAAAAGCAAATTGTACTCTTTCGAGGTCAGGCAGTTAGTATTAAATAAGTGAAAATTAACATTTGACGTATTTTTTTTTTACATAAAGCTAAATTGTTACCAATATTATGAATGCAAAGATGAGTGTGTTTATTGGTTATGCTTTCGCGCGAGAACGGGTGTACAGATTAAGATGAAACTTTGTGTGGAGATAAATAGTACTATAAAGAAGAAGGTATAGTACACTTAATTTACTTGACTCAATTTTATCCATATATGTGGCGTAATTTCCTCAGAATGCTAAAAACTATAAATGCGAAAGTAATTGTCTGTCTGTTCGGTTTTCATGCTAAAATTACTGAACCAATTTAAATGAAATTTTGTAACAGATAGTCTAGCCTAAGAAGGGACATAGGTTACTTTTTATTCGGGACCACCTATGACCAAGTTCCAGTTAGTTTATTTGGTATATAAATTCACACAAATTCTTTTCCAGTTTTGGATTTATTCGGTACAGTGGCTATTCGGACGTTGTGAAACTGGCCCTAATTCCATCAATACAATCTTTAACACTGTTAAATGTCTTCTGCCAGTCTAGGAATGTTCATTACTGGTTACTCCAATACTCTGAGACGTTCCGGATACATCGTGGCAGATGTTCAACCAGTTTAACGAGCTGACACAAATACTGTAGTTAGTTCGGAGAATATAACTTAGGAATAGAGACAACGATCTCTGTTTAGTTTAGTACTAACATTTAACTAGGTACAAATAGATTTGTAGTTAGTTGGCTTAATATTGAATGTTGGTGGAAACGATGAAAAGCACACAAGGACCTCTAGAAGGAACATAGTGGGTTTTAGTCAGTAAGAGTCTGATACTCCCTCTAGCTGCACCCTCAGCGGGAGAGGTCATTTGATGATTACCCACGAAAAAAAAGTAAGAAAGAAAGAAAATACATTTTTGACACAAGACCTCAAAAATAAAAAAATAGAAAAAGTAGTCGGTAGGACAGTCATCTGTTGGACTGCGAGTTTTTCGTAAGAGTTACCGTGGCCCTGACACAGGGACCTCCAGAAGGAACATAGTGAGTTATAGTCAGTAATAGTCGACTCCCTCCAGCCGCACCCTCAGCGGAAAAGGTAATGATGAATACTCACAAAAAAAGTAAAAAAGGAAAGATAGAAAGAAAATACATTTATTGACACAAGACCTCAAAAATAAAGAATTAGAAAAATAAGTCGTAAGCACAGTCATCTGTCGGTTATTATTTATAGACTTACAGTCGATCTGAATGAAAATATATGCTTACTATGTTATGTAATTGGGAATAAACATAGCACTTTTAAATCGAAATATATACAATTAACATAATTATATACAAACGTATAAAATACTTAAAACTAATATAATAATAATACAAAAAAAAAAAACAAAATACAAAAATACTAGCGACCCGCCCCGGCGTCGCACGGGTGCAATGCTGATACTAAAATTATACATATAAACCTTCGTCTTGAATCACTCTATCTATTAAAAAAACCGCATCAAAATCCATTGCGTAGTTTCAAAGATTTAAGCATACAAAGGGACATAGGGAAAGAGAAAGCGACTTTGTTTTATACTATGTAGTGATAACACCTATAATGAAAATATAGTATAAGCTACTTTGTATCCGGCTACAGGAAGTGATGAGGATAAAACCGCGGTCGGAATCAGGTTACCAATAATATTCAACCTACTTATTTACTCATAATTCTTAATTAATATCTCGTTAATCATTACTCCATACAATCGAACAAATGATCTGATCATTATCCACCGAGAGCAGCAAATTCAGTAACATCTGTTTCACATTCCATCGATATTCTGTGTGCATTAATTAATATTAAATTTATTGAGTAATGGCGGCTACAACAGTAGATATTCAATTAATTATTATCTGGCATTCCTTTTATCGAGGTTCCATACAATTCGGTACAGAGAGTTGTAATTATTTTAATTGTCTTAATTTAATATTATAAAATCGAAGAGATTTGTGTTTACTTATTTGCCATTTTGACTGTTTCATATTTCTAATTTACCTATTTATTAATTATTAAATTTATTATTTATGATATAAAAATAATAATCGCGCCTAAAGGTATTTTATGTCGGATGCATTGAGTGGAACACTTTTGTAAGACGACTAAAACGTCACGGTGTATAATGACGCTAGGTAGACTATTAAATTTTTTCGAATGTCAATATTATAATAAGCCCTAATACGTGGAGCAGAAATAAATATATTTATATCAATCTACTTCACCGAGCCAATGGTCGCAAAATTTTCATTAGGTACTTACGTCATGACTCAATAAAACGAGCTGAAGTATTTTACGTCACTTTTTCAAATTATTATGGGAATGTCGCAATTTTTATGAGACTATTTGCCTTAGATACATAAATGTCACTTGGAGAAATTTCCCCTCAGCCGAATGATAGACATATTTTTCACAAATTGACGGCGCTTATTGGTACTTATGTCTAGTGAATTGATACAAATGACTTTCTGATATAAGTGGGGGTGTTAGGGCTTCTGAAATATACTTTGTGTATTTTCTCTGCGGTCTGTATGTAGGTTTTGTTCTTTTGTATACCGTTGCTCACTAAAACTTATGGAAAATTACGTTACGGCTTAAAAAATACATGATCATTGAAAGCCTATATATATCCACTCCTATTAGGTAGGTAGTGGAGATGACATTTGAAATCGATAAATCACGTGGTCATAACGTGAACCGAAATGTCATTTCCATGCATTTTTGCCGCTTCTACTTACGTTTACGATTGCAGAAAGACATTTTGGCGAAAAGCCCTGGTGGCGAGTTCTGTACGTGTAAGAAACAAACGTTTCTAAATAAAATACCTGATTAATTATCAGGTGAAAAAACAAGCTAAGACAGTCTTAACAAAGACAAAATAGAGAGAATTAATTAAAACCATTAATCACTTTAGAATAATTTTGTTTTGTCAAACAATTTAGGGCACTTTAAATGCTTAAGTTGAGGAAATATCGCCCGAAAACAAATTGTGAACGGCCATTAAGGCGAATACGCGAATAATTTATTAAATCATTAGCTGTTTTAGCGAAAGGGTTTGTTATGACTTGAACCGACTGTAAAGTGCAGACAATACTTTACAATAAAATAATCATCATCATTGGCCACGCAGCATCTTTGTAAGATGATTGTGGCAGTGCTTGTATGTGGATTTTAGTGGCGTTTGCATTTTTTGTTAAGACTCCTAAGTATAATGCTTGCACTGCATTTTTTGCCACAGTTCTCACAGGTGAAACTCTCATCCACGGTAGGGCAGTATTGTTGGTCTAGTAGACGTATGGCGCGACTGCTGTGCACGGGGTCTCTGGTTCGATTCCCGGGTCAGGCCGAAATCGCTTTGTGGGTTTTGAGAAACTTTTAGTAAGCAGCCTGGAGTCTCGAAGTTGATGATTGATTCACCCGTGCATCGGAGAGCACGTTAATGTCGGTCCTGCGCCTGGTCTCTTTCCGGTCGTATCGGATTGTCGTCCCATCGGAGTATGATACTGAGGAATAGGGAGTGCACCTGTATCTACGCGAATGCTTGTACACTATATTATGTCCTGCAGAGCTGGCTGATCTCGATAAAAAAAGGCCGCCGTAGCCGACAATTGGCCTGGATGCCATCATCATCATCATCATTGTTGGTTCGAAGCCTTTTTTGCCTAAGGTGGTCGAGCCAGCCTTCATCGTGTCTTGCAGTCCCATTCAGTAAGTCACGTCTCCATAATGGTCTTATGGTGGCGCATGTTTCCCAGGTGTTCATATCAATCCCAAAGCTCTCCATGTCGTGCTTACAGCAGTCCTTGAAAAGGAGTTTTAGCCAAACATCTTGTCTGATTTATTGACTACAATAATATTATTTCTTGTATTAGTATAATATGTACACGATATACACCCGTAGGTAGCTTGTTGCGTGTGGAAATAAAACTAGAGAAATGTCATTAAAATATTGTTTGACATACTTATAATACTGCTCTATATAATTCCAATAAATCTAGATAAATGACTTCATTTTGATGATACATACTTTGAGAAATTACATCGTATTCTCTTTGAAATAAAGTCTATTTTCGTTTACTTTTTACAATATTAAAAATATCAAATTACTTCGTGGAATTTCGGCGTCAACTAGACGTACTTATTACATATTTGTACTTATTAGGTAATGTAAATTAGGTTATTTTTAGGCAAATAAAATCCCTGTTCGATATTTCTTATTTTATTATAGGTATTCTTATATTAAATTTTGACTATTTTCATCGAAAGATATATCTTAACTTAAGCAGTCTTAGTGTAATTAAAAAGACTTTGATTATATTTGATGCCATTCTTTCTAATACTTAGGTCAGTTTATTAAAATATGCAGACTCTAATAATAGTGATTTTAAAACCATTTGCGGTGTCATTAATTATCACTCAACGTTCATTAGTCACAGAATTTAAAATTCGATTGTACATTCCAGAATATGACTTGTTCTTAATTTAAATTAATGACAGCATTTTACTTTTTAAGAATACATTTTTAATTTGAATTCAGCAGTCTTTTGTTTTTGGTTTTTTTAATTAGAATGTTCTTCATTCGTTTTTTTTTAATTTATGAGAAGAGAGTTGGATACGTTATCAATGAAGCTATTTCCTCTTTGGGAGTAAGTTTGTGGGTTGTTCCTATTTGCTTCTAAGGCTCTCCAGTTGATGAGCCAGAATGGTTGACGGTCGATGGGCAACTTGCTTAACCTCTGCACTAGTTCTGCGTCACCGAGGGCCTCAATAGGCAGTCTCATTGTTGTTGTGGTAACGGCTTCACCAGCGCCAAATCTGGAATTAATAGGATTTGTTTTATCTATTTTTGTTTTTCATTATGCTGTGATTTTTATAATGCTAAGTACCTATAGTGGATAACTAGATATAATTTGTTCAACTGAAGTATTACACACATATGTCTATGGGTGCCTGAGTTGTTGCCTGGTGTTTTGATGGGTTAAAAAATATTTATTGGCCTTGTCATTGATTGCCTGGACAAGTAGGCTCCTAGACACAATTTCAATAAAAAAATAGATCTTAAGTCCAGAATTTGCTGTAGGTAGGTATAGTTATGAGCTAAAATAAAAATATTATATGTAGGTAGATAATTACCTGTCACTCAGATCTGATGATGGAGCTGGAGACGCCGTTGCAGGTGGGATATAAGGGAACCCAATGGGTAGCCGGCCAGCATACGGCGACCTTTGGGCGAGGCAGGTCATCATCACGACGGAGAATACTATTAAAGTCTTCATTTTTCAGTCCTGGAAGAGGAAATAAGTTTGTTTTCATATTATAGATTTTTTGAAATATCCTAA
Source organism: Heliothis peltigera (assembly GCA_958496145.1). Classification (NCBI taxonomy): domain Eukaryota; kingdom Metazoa; phylum Arthropoda; class Insecta; order Lepidoptera; family Noctuidae; genus Heliothis; species Heliothis peltigera. The sequence goes on from OY292337.1 coordinate 7,635,154, forward strand.
TGTTCTTTTAATTAATAATTATAAAGTGTGATCTGATCTGAAGTGTGATCGTGCGACTAAAATGATATGTACAGACACGTATGTATGACAGCACATCAAGCTACTACAATCTGTCGGATTTCCTTAATAGATTTCCAACAGTAGGTATAGCATACCATATAACAGTAGGTACGTCGACTGTTTATTTTCAATACGCAATACTCAAATATTATTTGTTTTATTTTTGCAAATACTAACATGATATTTTAACCTCGAAACACTGAAACCCCGAAACACTGAAACAATAACTTTTACTTAAAAGTGTTTCAGTCTCAGCCTTTTTTCGAAACAGTAACAGAATAATGTTTGTGCAGCACTTATTTAGTGTCGTTTGAGTATTTGTCGTTTAAGTACCTTCATTTTAGATTAAAACTTTGGAAATGTATTTTTGTTCTTTATTCTAGTGAGTTTAAAGGAAGATAATGTCGGAAAGTACAAATATCCTACACTGTCCTTGCGTTTTACACTAACCAAGTTTTTACTCTAAAGTATCATAGTTAGTTAGATAGATAAATCATTCAATTTATACTGTCAATCGGTTGTTTTCTCAAATAATTTGAGATTGAACTTGTTTTATATTAATCTGAATCTTCAATCCTAACAGACAGACATGTGATGCTGGCAAGTTTGTTGCGCCACTTCTTCTTCCCAGCGAAAACACATAGGCTGTCTTTTATTTTTTTGATGTTCGGTAAGTGCTAATTTATCAGCCTAATTTGAATAAATGTATTCGATGTTAAATTTGATTTAATAAGCTCTTAGTTTGTACTTTGAACACTTAGAATCGAAAATCCAAAATCTTATTAATAAACTATGACGCAATCTAAAACTCCTGACCATTGAAAAAAAAACTACCTATTATTTAAAGCTAGGTATTTCCCATTTTTAATACTATGTATAATCATATTTTATTAATTTTATTATGTACAAGGTCTTTATTGCAATAAAACAGCAGCTGATATGCGACTGACCTCTGTGTCGCCTTCACATCATGATAACAAATAAAACATAAAATAACTGTTAAATACATACTTAATGGTTGAGGAAACTTGTTATAGTATCAAGCATCTAGATATTGATTAGCTAGCGGTTGCACTTCACCAGCGTCCTGATAAGACATGGTCGAGAACCCAATTAAAATATTTAGGGCCAGTTTCACCGGTTACTGATAAGTTGCAGATAGTTTGTCTGGCAGATAATTTCATACAAATTCTGTACATGCCATTTTTGAATTTATCTGGTAGATAGTGGCTGTCTGAAACCTCTGAAACTGGCCCTTAGCCAGTCCGTGGGAACTGCTTCCCAAACTCAGCTAAAAAGTAGCCTATGTCTTTTCTCTGGCTCCAGACTATATTCCAATCGGTAATTCTGGTGAAATTGTAGTTTTGGCATGACAGACAGACAGATTTTACTTTCGCATTTATAATATTAGTATTAATTATATTTATTTATATTGGGCTATTGGGTTGCCCGGGTAATTGGGTTGAGGAGGTTAGATAGGCAGTCGCTCCTTGTCAAACACTGGTATTCAGCTGAATCCGGTTAGACTGGAAGCCAACCCCAATATAATTGGGAAAAGGCTTGGGAGATACAGATACAGAAATGCGCATTCTTGTTATAACAATTTATAGTCTTTTTGAAGTCAAACTTAAAAAACGGAAAAAAAACTATAATTATTTCGATAACGTATTATATGATTGCCTTTAAATGTATAGATATGCTATCTAGCATAAGGAGAGGGTATTTTCTATCCGGAAAGATAAATCATTCGGTGTTTGGTGCAAGGCACACCCCCTTTAGAGACTGAATTATGGCATAGTATGTTTTAATAAACAAAAATAAACATCTCTTCTCTTTAATACTGAACTTTTCAAGAGAATATAAACTCTAATAACCACCATTTCTGATACATAAACCAAATTATTAATAATTGATTAAAAGAAGTGAATTATGATTGACCATAGTAATTTAAACTTTTAGAGACTAGAAAGCTAACATTATACTTTCAATAAAATTAAAAAAAAACAGTAAAAACTCACCTTAATTTTCCAATTAACACCAGAATAAAGTTAAAATTGTCTTCAAATTAATAAATTTGTCTAATAAAGAAATATTTTATTATATTTATATTTTAATGTTCACACTGTGAACGTAAACACACTTATGAATACGATGACCACAAACATTTTAATATATAAACAAATGATGTTAGCAAATAGCTTCACTGTTCGAAAGAGAAAGAAAGATATAACCCGTAAAAGTGTGAACGAGACAACCATCTTCGCTTCACCTCTATGACGCATAGTGCATTCTCGATTTCATTATAATTTGGGTAATTCCAACTTATTTGGGATTTAGAACCATATTTTTAATCGAAATTAATGACGTATTTTAAATTTGGAATATACTGACGATCTACAGAAATAGATTTTTATGAATCACAATCTATAATGACATTAATTAAAGAAGTATATTTGGTGAATCTTTGTAATTGTATTTAATGCTAATCGGAGTGCTTAAAGTTATTTTTAGATATAACTTATTTATTTTAGTATGCATTTTTAATGACTAAGGCTTGAGTTCGTCTGCCAGGGATGCGGGTTGTTCGCAAGAGTTGCCGAGGCCGTTACATACAAAGATCTCCAGAAGGAACATAGTGGGTTTTAGTCAGTAGGAGTGTGACACTCCCTCCAGCTACACCCTCTGGTGGATCATTTGATGATTTCCCACGAAAAATAGGTTCGAGTTTGTCTCCATAATAAGCATGTATGCATGTATTGTAATGGATTTCCGCAAAGTAACGCCTGATTCAATAAGTTATCTATCGTATATGCTATCTACAAACAAATATATATAATCCCAATTTTAATAATACATTATGTACCTACATACTATCTTACATTAAACGCCTTCCTCTCTTCTAACTTGCTGTACCCATCAGGTTCCATAATTGTGACAATAATTTTATAATTTTCCACCTTATTTGTACATTATGGAATGTAATAAAGAATACGAATGAATATGAAAATATAAAATAAAACTTGAATCTTGGACAACTAATGAACAACTTTATTCCGTACATTTTCTCCATCATTCAACATTGCGTAGTTTTTCAAGCGTCATTTTCCTCCGTCTTTGTTTTATCATGACCCCACAATTCAACATGGTACTGAAATCCCTTGCCCTTCGCGGCTGTCAGAGTAACAATGACGTAATTCGTTCCAAGTCCTCCTATGAACGAGGGAGCGCCTCCTTGAGGTGGACCTTGCTCAATGACCTTTACTGAAGTAACCACCGCCTTTTCGCCTAAGCGATATCGCAACGTCATCGAGCCTGCGAAGTCCGGAACACCTGGTGGTGTCAGCATGGATTCCCCACTGAAAAAAGCAAATATTTATTGACTGTATATCATACTATAATTCCGGGTAATTTATATTATTTCTAGAAGTTAAAGTTAAGTAGTAGTGGTGACCTAGTGGCTAAAGCAACCAGCCTTTCGAGTATGAGGGTGCGGGTTCGATTCCAAGTCAGGCAAGTACCAATGTAACTTTTCTAAGTTATACGTACTTTCTAAGTTTATCTTAGACACCAATGACTCATTAAAGGTGAAGGAAAACATCTAGAGGAAACCTGGACTATAAAGTCTGAAATCACCAACCCGCATTGAGCAAGCGTGGTGACTAACGCCCAATCCTTCTCCGTGGAAGAGGAGGCCTATGCCCAGCAGTGGGACGATAAAAAGGCTGCGATGATGACATGCTAAATAAAATTTAAAAAAATTAAGTCATCATCTTTTTAACCAACCCGTACCTAGTTTTCAGTTGTTTTCTTTCGCGTGTATAAGTGGGCGGCTAATCCACTAGTTTGAAAGCTGTCATAATATTCTAAATGATAATGATATATATTTCACAGGGTAAGGAGCCAAAAGGAACATGCCCTGCAGTATACAGCTAATGGTGATTGATGTGACAGCTTCTAAAGAGTCAAAAAGCACCTTTGCCTATTGGTGATGGCTGTCAGTTTCTGTAGCTGCAGTCTTTGAGAAGTTACTTCCGATTAGACGGAAACCCCAATTTGTTTGTAAGACATGATAATGGTAAATGCCGGTAATTTAACTGGTAGGTACTTAGCATCAGGTGGACGTATGGTAAAATAAACAGTTTTAGAAATAACAATGTGCAATCCGCGCGACCGACACGACAGAGAAGAACGTTTTATCTTCAACTCGATAGATGGCGTTGCTCGCGTGCTTCGTGTAATAATATCAGGTTGGACTTGAACCTAAACCCAACCTAGAAAAGTGCTAGAAAGACTATAAAAAATATTGTCTATTATGTTAGCCAATTTAAATTACAATAACGAACTAAAGTAAATTAATGTACTTGACACAATGAGGGCTTATCGTTTGAAGCGACCTTTGATAGGATTGAGATAAGAGAAAAGAACCATATTATTATAGTAGGAAGTTCCCCTTCTCTGTAAGATCTCTGTTTATAGTTGTATGATAAAGACGCCCACACTAATTCATGAGTGGAAATGTCCCTTTAATATGTACTGACTACCCCGATGGCGCTGTGGCTACCACGCCTGACTGTTGAGGGTCCGGGGTTCGATTCCCGGCACGGTCGACATTTGTGTGATGAGTATGCTTGTTGGTTGTGGTCTGGATCTTATAATGTTAGTAGTTTATCAGTTGTGTTGGCACCCATAACACAAGCTAATCAACAGCTAAGCATGGGGCTAACCGACCGTGTGTGAAAAAAGTTGTCCCGATTGTATTATTATTATTTATTTATATTATCATCTTATCTTATCTTCTTCTCTTTTAACCTAACATGCTGCATCGTGTAATAAGTACCTACATAATCTCATGCGATTAGTAGATAAACGAGAAATTTCATTTTTTTTTTTATACTGGCAACTCGCTGTTCAGCTTAAGAGGCTGTTTACTGTTTAACCGGACAGGAAATTTCCAGCCAGATACTCACTCCATTAATATCTTATCTTCAGGTTGGGCCACTCCTACGATTATTGGAGGATTCGATTGTATGGCAGCTGCGTCTGCGCCGACTGCAATCGCTGCTAATGCCACGATGAAAATAAGGGTTTTCATGCTAAAAAGTTACGAAATTATATTTATTTATAATCGTTTATACATATCACAATACAGTAGGTAAAATAAATCTTTTAATTTAATTATTTGAAATAAGCACACACTTATTTTTTTTAAATCAGACCAATATAATAAATGCGAAAAGACAGTGATCCTTCTTCACGCTAAACGTCTGAACGGATTTTGATGAAAGTTGGCAGTAATTTTGTGTTATAAGCCACTTTTAATCCAAGTAAAGAAAGTAATTCCCTTCAATAGGCTTAGCATTGCAACCGTGGAAATAAGTTTTTTCTACCGGGGAATAGGCATAATGACAGAAAAGTGACAGATCGACGTAAGATTTCTTTTGACATTTTTTGAAGAAATTTAATTTAAATTTAACTTACATGTTCAATGTATTGATTGCCTTCCTATAGCGATTATGTTTTTTTAAACGACTAGCCGGAGTATAAATACAAAATATGAAGATAAGATACTAAAGGTCAACTTGTAATTAGCGTATAATCAGTTAAAGGGTTACATACTACGGGTCATATTTGGTGATTTTTTTGGACAGTCATGCAAAAAACTATCGACCATTAATTAAATATTATTAGTGTTCTTAGGGTTCCGTAATTCGAAAGAAAAGAACCTCTTAGATTCACATTAATGTGTATTTTTTTATTAGTCCGTCTAGCTGGCAAGGAATATCTTGCCTTTTATGTTGCACACTCTATACATTTTTGACTGAATCCCGGGTCGGGGCGAAATCGCTCTGTGGGTTTTGAGAAACTTTCATAAAGCAGCCTGGAGTCTGGAAGTTGGTGATCGATACACCCGGGCTTCGGAGAGCACGTAAATGTCGATCCTGCGCCTGATCTTTCTCCGGTCGTGTCGGATTGCCGTCCCATCGGATTATGAGAGTGAGGAATAGAGAAGTGCACCTGTGTCTGCGCCAATGCTTGTGCAGTATAATAAGTCCTGCGCAGCTGGCTGATCTCCATAAAAGAGAACGGCCGCCGTAGCCAACAATCGGCCGGGATGCCATCATCATCACATTTGTGATAGGAACCAAAACCCATAAGGTACCATCAGTAGGTACACATTCTATCCATCGAGTTTAAACCATATTTGTCAGGAAATAATATCTTGTAGTATCACTTTTAGTATTCTGAATACTTTCTTAGAATACATACTTAAAAATATATTTTTGTAAGTATTATTAACTTGTATCAAGTATTTTCTCAACTATAATTGGGTCCCTCAGTTTTTGTCTCTCTTATTTATATTTGATAAAAATATTTTTTGCATGTACGGAACCCATGGTAGGTACACGAGTTCGGCTCCAAGCTAAACATTGTAAATATATAATATATATATATATAGACAGAGTTACTGATAAAGAAATCTAAACAAAAAAATTAAAGGTAGGTAGGTACCTACATTTACATAATGTATGGCTAGAAGATTGTGTTTCAGGTTTTCACTTATTAATTCATAAAATATCTAAGTATTTTTTATTGGACTACAGGTAATAAAATTGAAAACGTACAATTTCATACCATATGGTGTTCTGCAAGTTTAGCATGACAACAGCAGAAACAAGTTTTGTCTACCGGAGAATAGAAATAATGACAGAAAAATGACGAGTAACGTAAGATTTCTTTAGACAGTTTTTGAAGAAATTTTTCTTTTCTTCGATCGACATAAGTCTACAAGTAATATGCGAGTTGACAGCTTTGTCTTTTCTTGATAGAAAAGATATAGAATCGCCATGCTAAGCCTGCTGGTTGGTTTTAATCTTTCTATCTAATATATCTTCGACAGTTGTTATGGGTCAGGAGCCAGAACGCTGACAACCAGTCTTACCCGCGGCTATCGGGTTGCTTAGGTAACTGGGTTGACGAAGTCATTAGTTGCCTTGCCTCTGGTTAGACTGGAAGCTGACCCCAACATAGCTTGGAAAAGACCTAGGTAGAATGAAATTATTAAATATTATTAAATCTAAATCTAGACATACAAACTTTGACAATTCAAGGCGAAAATTACATGAGCTGCGTAATTGAATAGACATCACAATCATATCATATTTATATAAACTCGTATTTACTTATAATTTGGTGACATTAATTTAATAATGTGAACAATTAATGTCTTAATAATTTCGCAGTCTGCGAGTAATTTAATTAATTACGAACGACACATTTCATTTTATTTAAGCACAATTTTCTAAGAAGGTTTAATATGTAACACACATTATTTAATTAACCTTCAAATTCAGCATTGACGTAAATACAGTGTGCCAATATACAAAAATGAGATATATTTTTAAATAAATAAAACCCGCCAATGTCGTCCATCGTCGTTTCAGTCGAAAGATGTCCATTGCTGGACAAAGGCCTCCCCCAAGGCTCGCCACCTTGCGCGATCTTCAGCAACCCACATTCATCGCTTCCCGGCAACCTTGACTAGATCGTCCGTCCACCGGGCCTGCCCACGCTGCATCAAAAAACAAATACATGGAGCAGGCATTGACTGACGTCATTTAGTTTTCATTCAATCGCTTAGTGTCTCGAGCACTCACTCAAAGCGAAAACAAACGTGTATAAATACGAACTCTATGGTAGCCCTGTGGTTAAAGCACCTGCTTCTCAAGTACGAGGGAGCGAGTTCTATTTCAGGTCATGCAATTACGGATACCGTGGTCCTGACACACAGGGACCTCCAGAAGGAACATAGTGGGTTTTAGTCAGTAAGAGTCTGACACTCTCTCCAGCTGAACCCTCAGCGAGAAAGGTTATTTAATGATTTACCACGAAAAAAACTGGTCAGGCAATTACCAATCTTTTGTTTCAACCGAAAGACGTTTTTTTATAAAGTCACTAAGAATACTTGAGTAACCGGTACAAATGCTGGACCGTTTCGAAGATATGACATTATAACACATACATAAAAGATACTAGCAAAAACCATACTATTTCTTGGCAGTCGGGTATTAATCGTTAGAAATTTAAACTCCGTCAAAGAGCTTCTATTAGGGATGCTCTTTTGAGCGACGTTCGACGTATAAGCCAATTATTGGCTGTACTCTTTGAAAGATAAAGGCTGAAAGTCTTTGTACTTAAAATGTTGATCTTCACCCTACTAAAGTTTTGACAGCTAGTCAATAACTTGGCTAGGTAATTTTTTTTAAGCCCCGGCGTAAATGGCGGTGTGTTGTAAATTTGACCAGCATCTGTGTTTGTCTGTCTGCGTATCTCTGTGTGTCACGGTGACCTCTACGTGATCGTGCCTCTTATAATTTTTAACCGACTTCCAAAAAAAGGAGGAGGTTCTCAATTCGGCCGGTATGTTTTTTTTTATTTTTTTTATTTTTATTTTTTATGTATGTACACCGATTACTCCCAGGTTTCTTGTCCGATTTGTGTAATTTTTTGTTCGATGCAGTATACTTGCCATTTGGTCCCATAAAAATTTCATCCAATTTGGTTCAGTACTTTTTATTTTATGAGCATTTGTTTGATTTATGTGGATGATGTGTATGTGGATGATGTTATAAAGGGCTGGTTAATGAGAATTTCCCACAAACTTGAGTTATGATAGCTATTATAGAAGGTATGGAGTGTATAAATGGATGACGAAACAAGATTTTGGACCTGATACTAAAAAGATAAAAATAAAATTTTTTTACAAAAAAATAAAACCGACTTCAAAAACACTGAAAAGTGAAAAAAATAGCTTTTAAGTACATCGCTCTAGAAGTCGGTGTCCCAATAAATATAGTACTACAGTTGCAACTTCTTGACACCGACTTCTAGAGCGATGTACTTAAAAGCTATTTTTTTCACTTTTCAGTGTTTTTGAAGTCGGTTTTATTTTTTTGTAAAAAAATTTTTTTACGTTTTATTTTGGATTTAATTTAATATTTTTATCTCCTTTTCTAAGTAGGTATGTACCTATTATTAGCAGACGTAAATCATGATCCATGTAATGGATAAACCATTTGGTAAAACGTCAAAAGAACAATGATTGCCCTCTCTATGGTGTATACCTGTTACTTTTAAAATATTAAGGTCCAGTTTCACCGGTTACGGATAAGTTCCAGATAGTTTATCAGGCAGATAATTTCATAGAAATTCTGTTCGATTTTTGAATTTATCTGGTAGATAGTGGTTATCCGTAAGTGATGAAACTGGCCCTAAGCAAATTATGTCCTTGGGTCGTGTAACTAAATAATATTTTTAAGTAAACTCTAGACAATACAATATTAACATCTATAGACAACCTTGTGCATTTATTTATATATGTTATCGCATTTTAGGTAAATTTAATAACCACTAATTCATATCAGCGCTTTGACCACTGTCGATACTGGAAGACCACAATATAATTATATCATGGAATATACCTACATACATATTTTACACGGGAAATTGAAAACTAATTTACCTAAATACGAAATTTTATTAAATTATGTTTTATATTGCAATGTCCCTTGCACCGAATTTTGGATAAAAACAACCCAACCTTTTCTCACGACATTCATCATCACAGCCTATTTATTGTCCCACTGCTGGGCACAGGCCTTCTCTCCCAAGGAGAAGGATTGAGCGTTAATCACCACGCTTGCTCAATGCGGTTTGGTGATTTCAGACATTATAGTCCAGGTTTCCTCGAGATGTTTTCCTTCACCTTTAATCAGTCATTGGTGTCCAAGATAAACTTGCTCACGACATTATTACAAGATAAATGGCCAAAGTGAAGTTACTAGATACCAGTTAGGAGCTCTGTTCAGATACTGAATGAAGTGAGGGCGCGTGAGTTGCATATAAAGTCCGCCCAGGTGTCTTCACCTTTCCGCCACTTATGCTGCCGTTGCCCCCTTGTTTCGATTTTGGTGACTATTTTCCGAGGGTCCGGTATCTAGCTGGGAAGTCTCCACCTATAATTTTTACCTGACTGCCAAGAAGGACTAATCTATGCATTCATCACATCGTTATAGGCCTATGCTACCTAGCATCCCATCACTGTATCTAAAGTTTTTTTTGTGCCATAGTTAGCATTAGTCTAGCACAAACTGGGGATAGAGATGGATCCGACGATAGGGTATATTTTTGTAGTGTATTCAGGAATAATCGCCATTTTGACGGTTTTGCGAAAATAATGAAGTAATGCACCGAACGGCATAGCTAAATTACTTAATTAATTTTAGACCAAAAGGGTCTTTAGGCACACCTTTAGTGAGCTTATAATTTTATCGGACTCTTTATACTTTATTAGTATGGAGATTTGGCTAACGAGTTTTATGGGATTAATGCCTTGAAACGAAATTGACAGTCTATCTGCCGATAGACGGGCGACAGTTTAGTCTGTGGTAGCAACAAACCCTCGAAGGATCAAACCAAACTACAAGATAATTAAACAGCTTTGAAAAAACTTATATAACGTCCAGTGTAACTTGATCTTTAAACTATAGCATGTTCTATTCATGAAGATATCAAGTTGTTCTGGCGAAGTAATAACAATATTCAACGTACATAATATTGTTTGGGGCACCCATACATTACGTTTGGAGAAAACTTTCCGCATTTTATTCGGATTACGAATAAAGACTGGGATTATAATGGGGCCTTTGTTGCCAACTGAAGGGAAGTATGTGTTATACAGGCGTTTATATGACCCATTATATTGTTAGTGAAATGCATTATTGTAGGAAGGAAATGCTTTGAAGGTTAACCCAAATAAATGGAGGTTAGTCTTGTTAGTTTAGTTGGTTGCGCCACCTCTTTACAGCGAAAACACATTCCGAAGTGGTGAAGGATGAGCGTTTTGGGTGCTGTCTTTTGTTTTTACGATCGAAAAGAGCTGATTTATCCGCTTAATTTAAGTTTTGAGTTCGAGTTTTGCGTTTTGAGTTTGAGTTCTACGAGAAATATGTATAAGTATGAAAAATATATTTTTTAAAGTTAGTTACAAATGTAGGTATCAGCTTGCTTCTATTATCACGTCTGCTAAGGAGCCTGACTTGACTTGACCTTTTTGGAACAAAACAATAATTCAGTACACAATAAATTAATTATCGGATATTTTCTACAACTGCGTCAACTTTATAAAGTTTAACGCTAATTTCGGGAGCAATACCCGTTAAATTAATATTAAATTGAAACTGATGAAATTCAATTTAATCAATATAGTAACAGTTCAAACAATAATTTGTCGCTGAAAATCCTTCAGAAACTTCAAAACAAAAGCTAGAATTTGTAGCGAAGTATAACAATAGGGGATTCGTAGATTTGTAGAGAAATTCGTTTTAATCCCAACTTGCTTATTGTTCTTATTTTATTGTTCAGTAGAAATGTTGCTGTACGTTTAGTGCTAGTATTCGCCTTTTACACACTGAAACTTTGTTGGACTTGGCTAACTGTTGGCCAAGCGTAAAATGTGAGCAATCTGAAGTTACGCAGACGGCAAACTTTTAGTCGGCCGATGGTTTGACCGGCTCTTAATCAACATGGTACATGTTGTTTTGCTTTCTACAGATTGAATTTTGACATTAGCCCCATATAATTTGTGTCAAATTCCTATCTCTAGTCAGCAAAACAACGGATAGATAGGTTATTAATTTCGGCCGTTAGTGTCTACCAACTGCTTCTGTGTATAAAAGTGTTATGTATGTGTGTTAGATAAAGACATATGTTTTTAATGTACACACACATTAAAAACATGTGTCTTAATCTAACACAGCTGCCAATTACTGGTTATGAAAAGCACAAAATGATAGATGAAAATAGGAAAAAGATGATAATATAAAACTAAAATTAATGGAAAATTAACTTAAAATCTTACTTAAATATAATAAATTGAATATGCAACTTTATACATAAGAGAAACAAAACAATTTTGTACATTAGATTGATAATGTTACCTATTTATTAAAAGGTTTCATTGTGATTCACAATTTAATTACCTTCAAACGAAACTGTCATTGAAAACAAGATATTAAGAGTATCGGCCGATAGTTGGGCGACTATTTAGTCTCCAGTCTGCAGGGGTTTAGATTATTTGTCATATTATTGTTAAATTCTATGTTATAAAAATTCTTAAAGCGCCTTTCTTCTGGTAAGATGTCAACAAAACAGAATTAAAACTACTTTTGACCATGGACTAATAGGAATAATGCGAGGATAGTGATTATTATTTTATTCAAAACGCGTAGATAATCTTCGTGCTTTATCTGAAAAGTCTATTTAGGGCCAGTTTCACCGGTTACGGATAGCCACTATCTACCACATAAATTCAAATATATAACAAAATTTGTATGAAATTATCTGCCAGATAAACTATTTGTAACTTATCCGTAACTAAGCTAAATAAAATAAACTAAGCTAATAAAATAAAATTATACTTAAACTCTATTCAATATCCAATATTATTGGTAACCAGGTGTACGCTATGGTTATATTACGACCCTTATTTTCGAAGAACAAACAAACAAACGAGATTGATTTTCAACCTGGATCGAGTCCAGCAGGCTGAGCATGGCGATTCTACATACATATATCTATTCTGTCAAGAAAAGACAAAGCTCTTTCTGTCAATGTCAAACATGTCTTCTGCCTGAGCATGGCGCGACCTGTCAACTCGCATATAAACTTATGTCGATCGAAGAAAAGAAAAAATCTTCAAAAAATGACAAAGGAAACTTTACGTCAATCTGTCACTTTTATGTCATTATGTCCAGTCTCCGGTAAGCCTGCTGGAAACGATTTTAATTCTCATTCGATAGGTAGACATGACATTAAAATTATTCAATTCGTAAAATAAATAACCAATGCGAACGGAATACTCCCGACGCCTCGTTAATTGAATTTTCAACATGAAGTAATTGTATTTTTTTATTTCTAGAAAGAACAAAAGTTTGTTTTGTTTAACGAAGTGTACCTAATTCATCTGAAGGTACAGACGCCAGCACATCAGGCTACCCGAAACTGTCAAATTTTCCCATTCAACTTTGAACTTTATGCTTCAGCGATTAGGTTGAAAATTTGACAGATTGTTGTAGCCTGATGTGCTGGCATCTATACTTTTTTATTTCCTAATTCCGCTTTTAACGATCATCATCCATAACCACTAGGTATCCACGGTATTTTAAAGATTATGTTGGAAAATTAAGAAAGATAATGAGGTTATAGGATTTTTTAAGTACTTCTGCTATATATATAGTAAGATGATGGTTATGTACATTAACTGCTTATATGTACATCATAAGGACAGTTGTACAATAAAAATATAAAGATTCTAGCCAGACGGAGTTTAAAATCAAGCAAGGATTTCAACACTTTAACGAGTACAGATGTTTGAATTAATTAGTAATAATTCAATTACTATAAATTTATGTGTACTGACAACACGAATTAAATTTAGCCATTATTTAGTGCAGCTGTCGATTTGTTTAGCACTCATGTTTTTGACAATATTAATTGCTCCAATTGGTGGTAATTAATTGGTATCGAAAACAATTCAGCATTTATATTGAATGCTGGTGCTATCTCAATATTTATTTTACACGGTATTAATAATATATTTTATTGATAGAGGCTTATGGATAAACAACAGATGCACAATCGACAGACCACAGATAATAATTATATAAAACTTCTTTGTATTTTTTTAGCACTCAAGTTAAAAACACAATAAAAGATTATTATTGCTTAAATTTTTAATCCCAGCTGATTTATTAAAGATAAATAAAATAAATCAGCTTCGCAACACTGCCCTATTATTGGATTAGTAAAGTTCCCATTTTAGACGTAAATTGGCTTCGAACGAGGGTGAAATGGGTTTGAAAATTTTAACACTTAAGTTTTCAAACCCGAGGGCAATGGATTAACAGCAAAAGTGGCGAAAGGGGGTTATCTGATGGGAAACCGCGATAATGCGGTTTTCCTATAATGGAAAAAACAATTGAGGATGCATGATTCTGGATCTGCAGTGTAATTCTGTAAGACATCATTCTAAAATTCGAATTTGAATCCGCTGTGAGTTTCTTGGTTGGCATTCTAAAACTCCGTTCATAATTCGAATTTATAGAATCTGACGTTCTTTAGTAGATTTTCAACTTTATCGCTGAAGCATATTGTACAAAGCTGATTGGTAAAATTTGACAGTTTCGGGTAGCTCGATGTGTTGGCGTTTGTACTAGCGCTAGTATTGCGAGCGTGTTTGCGAGTTGAACTAAATTGACTTCGAGATTTTGACGAATAAAGTATGAGATGACATAAAAAGTCTATAAGGTTTTTAAACTCGATTAAAAGTGTCAAACCTAATGCGAAGTGAGAGCAAATAGCGAAGTGAATGCGAGTTATTGTTTCAATTTTACAGAATCAACGTGCTGTTTAGAATTTGTCATATAATTTTGCCCAGAAGTTTATTCGAAGAAACATTTCAGTGCAATTAATAAAACTACACATTTTTCGATTTTAATATTCATGATAATCTCTGAAGTCGTTGATCCCGGAGATAACAACCTTTTCTTTGAATATATTCTTCATTAGATGTCTCTGGCAGAAGTCCAATGGCACTTCGACGTATTCTGAAATGAATGATTGTATTTTAAACTTTGTACAGTCACCCGCTCATCAGTGGAAACATTTGAACTGCGAAAACAGCTCTTATGTCGTAGGAAATAGAGGCGGTCTCAAGGTCAAAGTGTGTCTACTGATGTGCGGGTGACTGTTCTACAAAGGTGGGTATAAATCGGTAAATGTTTGACATTCCCTCCCACTGCCGCTACAGCGGCAGGGGTCATTTGTTGATGACAAATTAGGGTTATTTGGAATAAATACTGGAGAAGAATAAATTTTATCATTATTTTGATTATTGCGAACAAAGATGGGGCATTTTGAGTAGTATATGACATATGGTTTCAAAGTCTCACTGTTATACTTTTTATATTTTAATCAGTTTTATTGGTTTAAAGTTTAAAGAAGGTTAAAGGTACTTCGGACACTGAGACTCGCAACTTACTGAGGTTTAGTAACAGCCCCGCGCGGCACTAAGTCATGAATCACAGTATAAAAAAGTGGCTTAAGTGAAACCTTAACCACTTACCTTCTAAATCATCACCCCTACAAGCAAGCATATCGAAGTAACAAGCGTTGTTAAAAGTCTTGTAAATATAAGCTCGTATCTTGGACATTCCGCACACGGGCCTGTAATGGCTTGGGCAGAATAGGGGACAGGATTCACCATACATTCTTCTAGAATTCTTTAGCTGGTTGTTGATGCAGAACTTAAGGGGTGTTTCCACGAATTCTGAAAAAGGAGTTTTTTTTTAAATCGGGTTTTAAGGTAACCATTTTCATAATGAGGAGAGATGAAACATATGCCACAGTGTGGATAAATTAACCGAAAGATTATATGAATGAGAATGTTACAATAATGAGTGATAGAAAAGTGGAGGAGGAGGATATATTGCGTCCATCACAAATTAAATTTGGAATAGGGAAAGAAGACATTGAAGGAAAAAGATCTACTGCTTAGACACAGACGCCAACATATCAAGCCTCAACTACAATCTGTAAATTTTCCTTAATAGATTTTCAACTTTATAGTTGAAGCATATGGCTCAAAGTTTATTAGGAAAAATTGAAAATTTCGGATAGCTTGATGTGCTGTCTGTACAGAAGCCATATAACTAATAATTAGTTCTATTAAATATTTCTAAGCTATTTTACATACATGTGACGTAAATTCGACCACAAAGGCGACAAACTAGATAACTTTTGGCATTACATTAAAAGTTCTTCATGTCCAACAAAATGTTGCCAAAAGCGAATTCAAGGAAACAAAAAGTCAAAAGTTTTTGCGTGACTTTTAGCTAGAATTTATTGTTATGCATATAAATGCAAGATAGCAAGGGTTTACTTTCAAACTTTTGACAGTGCGTTTTGAAAATAGAATATTTAATATTACAGTGTAACATACAGTCTAAGGAAATCTACAAGCTGCGCCGGACATATTATAGTGCACAAGCATTAGCGCAAACAGCAGGCTTAGCCATGCTAAGCCGTAGAAACATGTTTTTTCTACGGGAGATTGGACATAATGGCAGATTGACGAACGATTTCTTTTAAAATTTTTTGAAGTAATTTTTCTTTTCTTCGATCGACATAAGGCTACAAGAGATAATATGCGAGTTGACAGGTCGCACCATGCTCGAGCTTTGTATTTTCTTGACAGAATAGATATAAAATCGACATGCTAAGCTGGCTGGTGTTGGCATGCTGCTGGCTCACTCTCATAGTCCGATGGGACAGCAATTCGACACAACCAGAGAGAATTTAAGTCCAAGAACGACGTTTAGGCGTCCCCGGTGTACATGTGTATCAATTACCAAATTCCAAACTGTGGGATGGTATTGTAAAAGGTTTTAAAACTCACAATGCTATTTTGATCCAACCCAGGAATCGATATTAACTAGCTACTATGATATTAATGAAATATTAAAAAAAAAACAAATTGATAAGGAATAAATTCTGTTAATATTTTTAGTTTCGCTTCTTATATGTTAGCCCAAAGATACGCTATAGATTAGCTTGAGTCACTTAAATTACATTATAACGCTTACGTATACAAGTTTGTATTTAAATATAATTTGTATTGATTTTAAACACCTAGACTACACCTAACAGATATGGTCGTCACACATTGGCTCATCAATGTTCCTTACTTACTAGGATTCGAAACCGGCAACCCGTGACCATTACGCAGGATAGTCACATACATATGGCTAAAACGACACAAAGAATATAAATAGTTCAGTCTAGTACTTACGGATATTGTGACAAATGCTATAAGCCTTCAAAGCACATTCAGTAGGGAATAAAGTGTAGTTTTTATTTTCTGGACTCAACCCGCATACCATCTTTCCTTCTTTCGGACAGTCATCCTTGCACTCATTGCAATTTACTGCACTGTATATTGCTGAAAATAAACGATGCATTACAAAATTTCAATCAACTGAGAAGTACTAAAACTAGAGGATGTTTAAGGGCGCGTAATCTAAAAGCTGGCAACGTCGCAAATAGCTGTCAAATATTTACATGTTTTCATTAATTTCTCAATTTTATTTAATGAAAACATAAAATAATGCTTTGTCGTGCATTAATAAAGAATGCAATTATTAATATCGTAACACCAAATGTATGTATAGTTTTATAATATGAAAAAACGTAGTTGGAAACTTTCCAAGTGCCTTTTTTACACCTAAAACATTTAAAACATCAAATTTAGTATTTTAATTGCAATTCCTATTCAATGTTTTAGTACACTACAGTCACACGTCTTACTTTCATATTGTAAATTGGCCAAATTAATTAAAACGTGTAAATATTTGACAGCTGTTTGCGACGTTGCCAACTTTCGGTATACGCGCTCTTAATTAAAATCTGATAGATTTAATAATAGTGTGATTTTAGTTTTGACTTAAACGGGATGGCGAAGCCGGAATATTGGTTTTCTTATCTCAACCGACGCTTTGCGAATGTCATTTTTGTGATAACGACAATCGCGTTGAAACAGTGACTGGTAGCTAGACGCTTGTTACTGCACAAGTACAAATCTCGTCAAATCACTTCATTTCTCCAAAGATAATCAATTGACACCTTGCGTTTAAGCAGTTCTGTTTTCTTCGTATAATTTGACTATCGTAAAAGCACTTGTAGTCGATTTAAGAGCTAGTTGATACAGCTGTTTAATGAGAGGAGATGATGGGTTACTGGGTAACTGGGTTGAGGAGGTCAGACAGGCAGTCACACAACGTAAAACACGTGATACTTAGCTGCATCCAGTTAAGGCTGGAAGCTGACCCCAACATATCTTGGGAAAAAGGCTAGGCAGATGATGATACAGCTGTCTAATGGGAACTTTAACGAGAGTTCTTTTTTTATGCGAGTATGAAAATATGCGATTGTACAGTTGATGTGTTTTATTTCTAGCCAAATATGTATGTGTTTTGAGATACGGTTTGGTGAAATGTATGGTCATTATTAAAACTGCAGGTTTGACTAAATTACACAAAACAATGAGTAATTCACAGAGACAGTACCAAATGAAACCAATTTAGTTTTAAATGAAAAACCGGGAGATTCATAGCTTGACATTATTTAGTTGAACCACAAAGCCTTTTAGTAGACAATGCAAAATGTCCACAGTAAGACGACAATGAGAAAAGTGGGCAATGCATTAGCCTCATTAGGTGTGTGAACTTATATCTTTTGTTATAAATGTCTATCATATATTCGGATTGTAATATAAAGAAGCGCCGTTGTACAGTCAGAGAGGAAACTTTCTTGAAAAAAAAAACACTTTTATTTTTTATAGTTCACTTGTTTTGAGCTTGAATTTTATGCCTATCTGACCTCCACAAGCCAGTTATCTGGGCAAACAGTTACCCTTGGTAAGACTGGTTGTCAGACTTTCTTCTAACTACCCATGGCGACTGGCAAAGATCTTTAAATTATAGCCGGGACACCCACGAATCTAACGTGCCACGGAGGAACTCGTCATGACAAGATAGTCACCCATCCAAGGACTGACAGCGCCAAGCGTTGCTTAACCTTATGATCGATTAACCCGTATGGCTGTTTCTTAGCTACGAGCTTCCTTCATAATAAAGCAAGCAATATAATGAATGATGATACTTAAATTATTTAAAAATAGAAGGCATATAGACTCTTTGGGGCAAGAGTGAATAGGCTTCTTCTGGGTAAGCTCGTACCACCGTAGATTCCATCCTTGCCCTCCGAGCTGGATTGGGATCAAGAGCATCATCTCCCGAGCCTTTTCCCAACTATGTTGGGGTCGGCTTCCAGTCTAACCGGGTTCGGCTGAGTACCAGTGCTTTACAAGGAGCGACTGTCTAGCCTCCTCAACCCAGTTACCCGGGCAACCCAATACCCCTTGGTTAGACTGCCCGACCTGGAATCGAACCTACGCCCTCATACCCGAGAGGTTGGCTCTTTAACCACTAGGCCACCACGACACTCATTGGAATCAAGAGCGATCCCATTATTAATAAATAAAAAAAAAGAATACAAAATAAAAATGTCTTACTACAGAACACGCTCAATATCGGCAAGAAATAATTCATTTTCGTTTAACTGCTAACAAATCAATTGGAACGGCTTGAGTTGAAATCTTACGTCTTGTAATTTCAATTAAAATTCGATTAATATTAAGAATTCAGCCATTCAGGCTTTCCATGTTTCAATTTTCGATATTTAAGGCATGCTCTATTGTGTCTCTGAATGTAATTGATTACAGTAAAATTAATATGTGAAATATGTGTGGTATTAGTTTTAGAAGCTATTACAGTTAGCAGCTAGTAATAGTTGGTTTTAGAAATAACAGGTTATTAAAATTATAATATAAATAAATAAAATAATTTATTTCAGGCATATAGTATAGACGTATTTAACTACAACTATTGTTCATATAAAATACTTTCTTATCTACTATCCAAAATGAATTTAAATTAAAACATAAAAATTATGAATTTTTTTTCAAATGGTCACAACACCGATTTCATTTTGTACTTTTTGTATGTATTTTACTACAGCAAATATTTATGTAAAATACTTTCTAATCTAATAATACTTAAACTACAATCTAAAATAAATTTAAATTAAAACATTTTTTTTTTTCAAATTGTAAAATACTGTTACGATATTATTTTAACTTCCAACTTATCCAGCCAAAACTCACTTTACTCTTTACTTTCAAAGTAAGCCTGTATCTGTAGACTGTTAACAAATGCCCGAAGGAATTCGTGTACTCCACTCCTCTTCATGTAATTCCACACGATAAGAATAAACAGGGTGACGTCTGTTTGCAACTTTCTAACTTTGTTGGGCTAAATCAAGACTCCAAAGTAAGAGATATTTAAACACGAAACTCAAAATCTATTATTCAAATCAGGACTTTCGAACGCCAAAACAAAAGACAGCCGCCAAAACCTCCATCCTTTACCACTTCCTATGTGTTTTCGCTAGGAAGAAGAAGTGGCGAAAAATCTTCCCAACAACACATATCGAGTCTGTTAGGTTTGAAGAACTAGATTCTTAAAAAAATGAGTCCAGGTTTAGCAACGCTTGGGACAGTCGGTCCGTAGATGAGTGACCGTCTTATCATGACGAGTTCCTCGGTGTTTCAAATAGCACGTAAGTTAGAGGATCGCAGCTGTAATTTGTACATCTTATTGTCAAGCGAAAATGTCTGATAAATAGTTTTGCCAAGGGTTATCAGGACCCCCAGGTAACTGGACTATAGGCAAGACGTGGAGCGAAATAAAGCGCGAAGCTCAAAACCGGACGCGATGGCGGAGCACTGTGGATGCCCTCTGCCCCATCTAGGGGACATAGGACTAAAAGAAAAAAGAAAAGGTAACTGGACTGGGTAGTTCAAATATGCAGTTGTTCTATGTAAAACATTGGTGACACCAACATAGCTCGCGTAGAGGCTAAGCAAACGATGGTGAGCCCACATCGATCGAAATCAAGCTAGTTATTCTATCATGTCCTGAAATTAGAAAAAGTGGGTCGACAAAAAGCAATATGTACATTCTGAATTTAGCACTGCAAAATATTCGAAAGGTAAAGTTCAAATCCACTGGGACATTCTAGAATAGAAAATGTAGTGGGAGGTGATAAATAATGAAGATTCACCAATCGGGAACAGATATGATAAACAATTGACAGACAATAGAAAATACAACAGAGTGCTTGTTCTCTCATGGGGACTCCACAAAGACAAAAAGGAAAAGTGAGTTATTCCCAGTGAATAACCAACTTGCTATTATAGAACAGGTCTGGAAGGGACAAAAATAACTAACACAAACAATACAGACAAAGCTACAAGATGTGCTTAGTTTGTGGCTTAGTGTCAACATAATGCAAAATGTAAAGTTATTTTTAGTTAAAGTAATTTCGTAAAGTCGTGGTGGCCTAGTGGTTAAAGGACCAGCCTTTCGATTCCAGGTCAGGCAGTACCAATGTAACTTTTCTAAGTTATACGTACTTTCTAAGTTTATCTTGGATACCAATGACTGATTAAAGGTGAAGGAAAACATCTCGAGGAAACCTGGACTATAAAGTCTGAAATCACCAACCCGCATTGAGCAAGCGTGGTGATTAACGCTCAATATTTCTCCGTGGGAGAGCAGGCCTGTGCCCAGCAGTGGGACGATAAAAAAGGCCGTGATGATGATGATGATGAAAGTAATTTCGGTATTTAAAAAATATTATTTTTAAATACCTTACACATAATCCGTCTCTTTGATTATACAGAGAGTAAATTGAGATTCGATTTATTAGGAAGTGTAATTGCGGAATGACCCGTTAAACGTTATTAAGTGAAATATATGGGATGTGTTCCAAAACTGGTTTTGTACTTACATTGCCTTGTTAAAGTTTACTGCCTAAATTAATTTGACTGTTAGGTAATATGGTTATTTTGGGTATTTTGTTCATACGATTTTAGTTGGTAGGGTAACGTGGTTAAAGCACCAGGCTCTCAAGTACGAGTGTGGGTGTTTGTTTCTAGGTCAGACAAGTATATAATATAAGTTTTATAAGTTGTAAACCGCTGGCAAAAGCTAGTATCTCACATAACAAAATTATTCTGTTCAGTCGAAGATTGCTTTTTGATATACAGATAATATTAGGAAACGTAAAAGGAACTAAATTCATTATAACGATAATAGCATGGTAATTTATTTGTAATCGACACAAAAGCATTCAGTTTCACGGTATGTATGTATTTTGATAGATGAACCAAAAGAGAGCGGAGGCAAGCAAATCAAAATATTTTGAGATCATTAATTTAACAATAGACCAGAACTTTGTAACAATGCAGATGAGTAAAGAAGGTCCATTTACATCAAATTTTTCATCCCCCCAAAAGGACGATATTAAAGATTATACTAATGTATTTTATATAGCAGGTTTTACTAAAGAAAACGTTTTTGTATAGTTTTCAGAACTGATTTGCACGCATCTTTTTAATTTCTCTTACTTCATTAGGATTTGCATGTCATGGTGATCATTCGGTGAATGTGGGCTTTAGAAATGCAAGCATGACTTTCAGGGTGCGATTAAACCAATCTAATCATTTTAGAGAGAGAGAAAGGAATTGTTGGTCTGCATCTGCTTACATTGAAATATTTGAACGGAACATTATGCTGCAAAGGAATGTTCTTGTAGTATCTCTAGTACTTTGGCTTTTTCGGTGTTTTCTCAAAGGAGATCAGCCGGCTGCACAGGACATATTAAAGTGCACATGCGCAACCATTTACGAGGACACAAGCGCACTCTGTATTTACCTCTGTATTAATGTTCCTTATTATATAAGAGTGGTACTACTGTTCTCTTATATACATTGACATTTGTAACAAAGCCCAAAAGAGATTTTGCCTAATACTCATAAATGGGCTGTGATGGGAGTCCTTTGAGTGAATTCAATGATGAACAGCCATTGTGACGAATATTTTCGGAACACCCGAGAATGGGATATCAGGGGAGTTTATATCATTCAAATTGATGGAAATTGAGTTTTTGTTGTGTATTTTTGGTACGAAGGCTTGTATATAATGAATTGGGCCACACTGTTAGTAATTTTATTAAAAGGTGATTTTCAGGTCTGTTGGTTATTTATCTTTTTTTCATTGAGGTGTCTAACAGTAAGGTTGTAGTTATTTGGGTATTTAGATAAGTCTGTTCTAGTTTTTATTGTCCTTTATTATTACTGTACTGCTGATGGTTATTGATAGCTTGTTTAAAAAAAATGTAGTTATTCGAAAATTAACTCTACTACGCGATGTTTTAACCCTTAGGCCGTTTTGGAAACCCGGTTTTGGAAACCAGTTGCCTAATCAGAGTATTTTTTTACAGGGAACCAGGTTTCCAACAAATAATTATATTTTTTAATATATTCCTCTTGAAGGCTGAGCATCTATACAAATTTTATTTTTGTAACAGAATTTCGATTTTAGTAGGTATTATTAATACTGGTGTGGGGCGATTTTTATTATTATCTTGGGGTCTCTACAATTTTCATAGATCTATGGCACACAATAATCAATTTGCGTGGACATGTTTACGTGTTGACAGTAGACCACCAGTTGAATTTGTTTGTACCTGGACATCATTTAACACGTTTTGTCCTTTGAAACAAAGCCTTTTTTATATAAAGTTATTTTAACGTTTCTTGCAGGGAGTTCCAAACTAAAGAATATCGTAAGGCAGATTCAGTAATTGGAAAAGAAAATCCATTTTAATCTATACTATTATTATAAATCTGAAAAGTTCGTTTGTTTTTTGTGTACTTCAACATTCTACACTGAAGAACTACAGGATCGGTCTGAAAAAAATCTTCAGTGTTAAACGGCCCACTGTTTGAGAAAGGCTTGCAGAGGCTTGCTTGAAGACGTTCATACGGCAGATGGGTGAAATCGCTGACAGCTAGTCTATCATTATTATAATTTTGATATAAAGTATTCACTTCACAAAGTAGGATTATGTAATTTATTATATTCCATAAGATTAGCTCATATTTATGACTTAATTAATAATACTTATTTATTTGTATTCAATTTTACCACAGCTCATGTACAAAATATAACAAAGTTACAAAATATTACAAAGTAGGTAATTTGAAATATCAGATATTAGATAAGAGAAAAAGTAATAGGACATATAGGATATTCACCTATTTTTAATTTGGAATTATAATGGCATGAATCAAAGGCAACATTTCTAGTTTTAACAAGATATACTTTCCCTAATTCGTATTTGTAGAGCCCTGGTTTGATTAGATCTCCTGTATTCTGGGAAAGTCGTCTACCTTTCAGATTTTATTTAATTCCAACAAGTTTTTCATAAAAAGCCTAAGATCCAAGACGAATATAGGATTTTCTTGAAGTGTTATGTATTTTCTATATTTCTATTTTTCGGATAGAAATAGTAAAATAATTTCAAAAGATTTTTCTTTAGAGATTTTCTCCAAAATAAGTACCTAATATTATACCAATTGTATTTTTCTACATACTACAATATAGTGCCTCTTAAAGTACTTGTTTTTATGTAGTGGCAATATTTTAAGAGGAGTTGGCAACACTGCTCTTAATGGCATTGCGTAGTGTTGGCGCCGATAGCGTTGAAGTTCAAATGGTACGCACATAATTTTAATTTTCTTAAATTTATTTTCCTTTTCATCCATTAATTTCGTAGTTTTTATTTCACCGGTTATTGGAAGAAACGTCGACATTAGCATCGTCGTTGTTTGTTTTTTTTTTCTGTTTCACAGGTTACGGATAGCCACTATCTACGAGATAAATTCAAAAATGGAACAGAATTTGTATGAAATTATTTACCAGATAAACCATCTGGAACTTATCAGCAACCTGTGAAACTGGCCCTTAGGTAGCCTTTTCTTAGATGGGAAATCATCAAGTCACTCCTCCCGCTGTAGATGTAGTGGGAGGGAATGTCAGATCTTTACAGAATAAAACCTAACTTGATTAGTTTTATACCTCTTTGTGTGCTAGGGCCGACATCACTCTCGAATAATCTTGTAACAGAATAGAATATCTTAAATAAGGAACCCTAATTGGATATTTGAAAACAAAGGAAACCTTTTTCCTAGGATTTTGTGTAAGACCTTTACCTCGCATGGCATATACCTAGACTACATATTATACATATATAAAAAATAGCTTATATACCTTCTTTATTTGAAAGACTGTAAGCGCCAGATAGTGCCCTCCCTCCGACTTACTAACTTAAATTTAGTTTTTTTTTTTTACAAATATTGGTACAATACACTATTAATAATTTATTTGAATTCAGGAATTGAAAGAAAATGTTTCTGTAGTTATATTTCTCGCTAAACGAATGTACATAAG
Source organism: Heliothis peltigera (assembly GCA_958496145.1). Classification (NCBI taxonomy): domain Eukaryota; kingdom Metazoa; phylum Arthropoda; class Insecta; order Lepidoptera; family Noctuidae; genus Heliothis; species Heliothis peltigera. The sequence goes on from OY292337.1 coordinate 7,660,245, forward strand.
TGTATTATTTTTAAAAATGTAAGTTCTTCATAATAATTACCTAGAACAAAACCAGCCATGCCTCATAATTTTAAATTTAGAATACAATCTTTCGTGACAAAACAAAAATATATAATAAACATTTGAAATGAGAAACTCTTCTTTTTTTGGAATGTCGTCTAAAAATACGACGTAAGCGATGCTTCATTGATGTTATTACAATTAACAATAGAGTATAATCTAGATTATTCGAACACAAAGAGCGTCTAAATCTAGGCCTTGTAGTCGGAATTAGTCCAGTATCTTAGCGGCTCAAGCTAACAGAAGCTAGAACAAAGCGACCCAATTTACACGTAGCTCCGTTGTTTCCAAATAACAATTAGACATTTAGGCTTACGTCGATTAGAAGGATCGAGGTTAGTTTTAATTGGTATTTGTTTAAATTTTTTGCTTTAATTATGTATAAAGTTTTGTCATTCTAAACATTGTGAAAACACATTAGGTTTTTATGCAGAAGTAAGTTATTATTTTTACGCCTACCACCTTGATTGGGTGTACGCGAAGAGTGGGCACGCGCTAAATATCTGGAGGTGTGGGAAAAAAATGGGGAGGCTTTGGCCCAGCAGTGGGACAGTACAGGCTAAAGTAAAAAAATAACTTTTTTTAGCAATACATTATTTTTTTGACGGGCGTTTAAAAACTTATTTAAAATAAAAAGAAATCTCATAAATTTCTGAAAAGTTTGGAACTAAACATTAATAAACTATTTTAGTGTTATCTTTATAAGCCTAGTGAAATCATGACATAGTAGGTACATTTATTAAAGCAAAGGCTTACAAGTTTTTATATTGCATTGTTATATTATATAATAACCTATTATAATGATTATATTGATACTGCTATTTTACCCGCAATTTCTTAGCCACCTGGATAAAATGGTGTAATATTTCAAATCGATCCTGTAATTACTGAGATTTGTGCATTCTAGCAGTCAAACAAACTCTTCAGACTTATTACAACAGCATATTCCAAAAGTACACTTCTTCTTCTTCCTGCCCTGTTCCCAATTCTATTTGGGGTCGGCGCAATATGTTTTCCGCTTCCACTCATTTCGATCAGACGTCATACTACTATCCACTCCCTTCTTAATCATATCCTCTTTCAAGCAATCAATCCATCTCTTCCTTGGTCTACCTCTATCTCTCCATCCATTCACATTCATACTTAAGACACGCCTTGTAACATGTGTCTCACATCTTCTCATGACATGCCCATACCACGATAAACGCTTACCTCTAATTTTTTCTGTCACTGGTGCTACTTTCAGGCTTCCTCTGATATACTCATTCCTCACTTTATCCATCCTGGTTACTCCACACATCCATCTCAACATTCTCATTTCTGTTACATGCAATCTTTTCTCATCCCTCTTTTTCAATGCCCAACACTCTGATCCATACATGACGACAGGTCGTACAATGTATTTGTAGATTTTACCCTTCAATTTGAGAGGCATCCGTGGATCACAAATAGTACCTGTTACCTGTCGCCATTTCATCCATCCCGAATTGATCCGACGCGTGACGTCCCGGTCCACCTCACCGTCATTTTGGACGAGTGAACCAAGGTACCGGAAGTCGGAGCAGACTGGTAGAGGCATGCCGGCTAATTTTATTGTCAGGGGACTTGACGGACCACCGAAGTCACAATGAAGGCATTCGGTTTTGGTTTTGCTTATCTTCAAGCCTACGGTCTCTATTCTTAGCCGCCATGTCTCCAGTGCACTCTGGACCTCTGGTCCACTCTCCCCAACCAGGACTATATCATCAGCGAAAAGCATGCACCAGGGGGCCTCCTCCTGGATGTCCGATGTTAAAGCATCCATTAGAAGTATAAATAGGTATGGGCTAAGAGCCGACCCCTGATGCACGCCAACTTCCACCCTAAAACTGGTTGTTATGCCCGCTGTAGACCGGATTTGTGTACTGCATCTGCCGTACATCGCTCGGATCAACTGCACATACTTCCCTGGTATACCTTTTTCCTTAAGGGCCCACCACAGAACCTCACGGGGAATTCGGTCATAGGCCTTTTCAAGGTCAACGAACACCATATGCAAGTTCTTGTGCGCACTTCTGTAATTTTCGCATAACTGGCGAATGCAAAAAATAGCATCCGTTGTCCCTCGACCAGGCATAAAACCGAATTGGTTTAGTGAGATATCACTCTCCTCTCTCAGCCTCCGTTCAATAACTTTCTCCCAAACTTTCATACTATGAGACATTAACTTTATTCCTCTATAGTTGTTGCAGTCCATCACATCTCCTTTATTCTTAAAGATGGGCACCAGGAAGCTATTGCACCATTCATCCGGTATTGTTTCATCTTGCAACAACTTATTGAAAAATAAAGCCAACCATTTCCATCCATCCATTCGTAAAAGCTTCACACCTTCACTTCAACTGGTATTCCATCTGGCCCTAACGCTTTGCCATTCTTCATACCATTCAGAGCTTTGCTTACCTCGTCTTCACAAATATTTCTTACCAGGCCCACATTCACTGGTTTACTGTGGAGCACACCACTCCACTCATTTTCTTCATTCATCAGTCTTTCAAAGTATTCCTTCCACCTTCCTTTTATTTTCACATCATCCGAGAGGACCGTTCCTGTTTCATCCCTTACACACTTTATTTGGCATACATCCCTTGTCATTCTCTCTCTAGCTTTCACTAGCCGGTAGAGGTCCTTTTGACCTGCTGGGTTATCTAAAATATCGTAGAGCTTTTCGTGGGCTTTTGCTCTCGCAACAGCAACGGCTTTCTTAGCTTTTTTCTTCCATACATAATATTCATTCTTTTTTTCTGCCTTCTCACTTTCATTATTCTCTTCTGTCTTCTGCCATTCTTTGAATTTCAATTTCTTTTCTTTTAACACATCTTGAACTTCCGTAGACCACCACCATGTTTCCTTCTCTATCATAGCTTTCCCTTTCGATTCCCCTAGAACACTTCTTGCTACATTTCTTATATGCATCGCCATTTCACTCCAGCACTCGTTCACATTTCTTTCATTCATGTCTCCCATTTCAATCATCTTATCTACCACTACTTCTCTCAATTCCTCAGCCAGATCGGCGTTTTCCAGCTTATACCATTTAATTTTAGGGGGTAAGATTTCTTTACTTCTCCCTGGCTTTATACTGAACCTCACTTCCATAATAAGGGGTCTGTGCTGTGAGACTACACATTCTCCGGGTACAACTTTACAGTCTTTTATGGATTTTAAATTATTGCGTCTGACCAAAAAGTAATCAATTTGGGTGGCATGTTGACCGCTTTTATAAGTTATAATGTGTTCCATTTTTTTTTGGAACCATGTGTTTACTACTGCCAGATCGAATGCAGTAGCAGATTGCAATAGAGCTTCACCCTCTTCGTTCTGGCTACCAAACCCCCATCCTCCATGCACTCTGTCATAACTCCCTCTCATTCTGCCTACGTGGCCATTAAAGTCTCCACCCACATATACTTGTTCATTCGTTGGTACATTCATCATAACTGTATCCCAGTCCTCCCAAAATTCTTCTTTCACACGGTCATCACATCCTACTTGCGGGGCATACACGCTTATAATATTCAGTATCAATTCTTCTAACATTAATTTCAAGACAATTATCCTATCATTAACTCTTTTAACCTCCATCACACTTTTTTTCAGATTCTTATCTAAGACTATTCCTACTCCGTTCTTCTTTCCATCACTTCCACAGTAGTAAAACTTGTATCCCTCACCAATTTCTCGAGCTTTCGTACCTTTCCATTTCGTTTCTTGCAAACATGCGATATTAATTCGCCTTCTTTTAAACACTTCTGCTAACTCTCTGGCCCTTCCAGTCATGGTTCCAACATTCCAACTTACATACCTCATTCTTAATTCCCGGGCTAGCCTCTTATATTGCCCCCGCCCGGATTGGGGCAAAAACCCTTGTCCACTTCCCACATGGGCCGGGTGCTGCCCCTGCGCGTCGCCTGGGGGGTACGCCCTAGTCCTGTCGCACATTCTATTATTCTTCAACATATTGCAATAAGTTTTGGCAATATTTTTACTGCCGGCCGCCTGCCTGACGCAAACCCTCCTTGGGAATGCTATTGTTATTTTATTTATTAATACATATCACCTGTTGATTGTCTTGGCTCGTTTCCGCGATAATAAATATATCCGAATTATGATTACTTAAAACTTCTATGCCAACTCTGCTTATTTAGTTCGCAAGCCACTTACATCCTGGTAATATGGGTCAATGGTATGCCTACTCTGAGGTTTTGGTTTTGGAATGTTCTTACGGAACCAAATCCATTCACAAAACTCCACATTTATAGGCCAACTCTCTGTTTGACATAAAATATTATATTTACTCTCGGGAACTCCCACTATAAAGGATGTATAATCCCTCTCCGTTTTATGCCTTATGCGTTCTACTTTTACCGGTGTTTCTAAGCCACATATGTTTTTAACGTAAAGTTCTAAGTTTTCTTCTTTCGTCTCCTTATGCAGACGCCAAATATGTAAATGTTTCTGTTTCTCTATTCCTTGAATTTCACTTGTCGTATGGTTACCTCCTCTTTTCACTCCTTTACAAGGATATCGATTTTTCTTCCTATTAACGATTGTCCAGTTTTCTTCTCTATTTCTATCTAGATTTCTCTTATCTTCAGTAGTTCCCTCAATTGAGTTAGTATACAGTTTACTTGCTTTATTAACTTCACTGGGTGTTTTGTCTTCCGATACTGAACGTGTGGGCTTCATGGTCATAGATTCTTTAAATATAATCATATTGTTAGGATTGTTATTTACCTTCATATGATTTTGTTGAAGAATGTCGGCAAATGTCTTAGGTGTACTCATTTTTTGGCCCTTAGACATTTCCAGTCCCTCCGTACTATTCAGGTTAGAATTTTCCATATTAAAACGGCCTCTTAAACGTTCATTCTCTTTTAATACATCTTTGATTTGTGATTCTAACACATCTACTTTGTAAGCCTTTTTTTGAACTACTTCTAAAATTTTTCGCAATTCATTCAACTCTGTCTCAGTCTTAATAAATTTCTCTTGGAGCAATGCATACTGCTTACTTTGTTCGTCCAATCGTGTTATCATTTCCAAGCGGAGCTCCTGTAGTCCTTCATATAGTATGCTATTATGTTCAGTAATTGTTTCCTTCTGTTTGTGACGACTTCCACGCTGAATGTTTACATTGGCTTTGCCATCACTCGACACGCATACTGGACACATCCACTTTTTCTTGTGTTCCTGTGTGAACGTCTTATACTTCTCTGTTGTCACAGCCAAGCACTTGAGGTGGTAAGGTTTTTTGCAATCTCCTTGAGAGCACTCCATATAAAACTTGTCGGTAATATCGGCATCGCAGCCGTTACATTTCTTACCCATCTAGGTCCGAACACGTTCACTGCGTACTCACGATATTACAATTATAACGAAAGACAAGCTATTATTTATTAATTGCAAAATAAGCACCGAAAAATTTCATTTTCATCTTGACAGGTCATGTCAAAAATGTATAAATTTAATATTCCAAAATTTTATATAAATGAATGTTCCAAAAGTACACTATGCAGCACTATATTATGCAGATGATGTCATACGAAAACTTGGCGTCGCGAAAACTGTACCAAAAATCTTGTCTAGGCACGACAACCCCGTCGTGTCGGACAACAAGAATACGTACGATAACATTGAGAACGTTTGTTTACAACATTGTGACACATGTCCCAAATCGCATACATACGCGTTGCCAGTAACATGACACCGCCGGCGCCGACGCGATGGTTTTAAAGTTTTTCGAAAATTGTTTTGCAGTAAAAACTTTTATATTTAGAATGAAATAAATTCCCCGTCTATCAGTTGGAAAATTGCCTAGACTAAATTAGAGTGTTCTTAACTTAAGAAGAACTAGACCAGAGAATAACAAAACATATTTTTTATTGCTTATGTATCGTATAAGGCAGGGGTGTCATTAAAATCTAATAATTTTTTTTCTCAAACTCCTTAATTCAAATTAGGCTGATAAATGAGAGGTTTTCGAACATCAAAAGTAAATCTATTAAACTAATACAAAGTCCCAGATCACCATTGCTGTAGGTATATGTGGAATATTTTTTACAAATTTCAAAATATACATATGGAATGAATAGGTTTGGTTACATTGTTAGCGGATTTTCAGCTTAAGTGGTGTAAAAAATCATACTTTATGAAGGCGAATATGCGATGTGTGAGAATGCTTGATAATTTTTGACAGAAAAACTACTAAACTACTGAGATTCTCATTTAAATTGCCATAAAATAGGTTACACTGCATGAAAACATAAGCTATATTCTATAGGATACGAAAAATAGTTTCTTTGGTACGCATTTAACGGAGAGCATGTAAGCGAAGAACAGCTGGCTCGAGCATTTTTTTTATATTCCGCTGTGTAAATAATTCAGTGGCTTATCTACTATATATCTACTCTCGTCATTTTGTCTGTCATTCTATCAGTTCATGAACAATAATGGATGCGTGAATAAAATGGATGGTGATTAATCTAATGCTATCGTGGAAACCTATAAAATACTTTTGCTGAAGTATATATTTTTATTTATAACCAAATGCTTAATTTTACTCTGTCAGCGCCAATGTAACCACACTGTACTGCCGAGCTGAGGGTCTCGGGTTCGATTCTTCGTACGGTCGGCATTTGTGTCATGAGCGTGCGTGTTGGCTGTAGCGTGGGTGTTATAATACCCATATATCATCCACGTTTGAATATATATGGCTTAAGTATATGTAGTTTATCAGTGGTGTTGGCATTTATGATAAAAAAAATCTTATCAATAAGGTACCTACTTGTCTATTTATTTTTCTTTCGCATCTTAAGGAAAGTCATTTAACTGGTTATCATTCTGTATACTCTTTGATTTCATCTTTCCTGCAGGCTCAGCATGGCAACCGTAGAAACAAGTTTTGTCTACCGGAGAATGGACATAAAGACAAATAATTTACAGATTGACGTAAGATTGCTTTTGATACGTAAAAAATATTTTTTCTTTTCTTCGATCGACATAAGTCTACAAGTGATTATATGCCGATTAACAGGTGGCGACATACTCGGGCAGAAGACATGTTGACATTGACAGAAAGAGCTTTGTCTTTTCTTGATAGAATAGACATAGAATTGCCATGCTAAGCCTGCTGATATAATCAGAACATTATTTTCCTATCCGCTGGCAATGTGACCTCACTACTAAAAACTCTTTGACACCTGCCCTTAATCTCATTCAATATTCAAACAGCCTACAGTTGCCCAAACTGCGAATAATATAGGCATTTTGTTCACAAATAGGCTCTCGGTAGTTGACAGGAATATTACTCAGGGGATTATGGAAGTTCGGCTTATTTTTGTGGGTTAGAATAGGTGTGGAGTTTTCTATAGGATAGTGACGAGTTTTTAGGTTATTTTTAGGGCCTGTTTCACCACCAGCGAACAAGTTCTAGTTAGCTTATTTTGGTTGATAGTGGCTATTTGCACATCGAGAAACTGGTCCTTAAAGTAATATTTATTACACGCAAAAAAGTGGAATGTTATGAGTTTTTATTTTTTTAAATGCCTGTTTGATTCTTCTACCATATTTCTGAAATAGCTAGACTGATTTTGATAGGACTTTAACTGACCCATAACTTATGTAACATAAAGTAGCTTAGGCTTCTATTTTATCTGGTTATAATAATTAGTTCGAACAGGATGCTGGTGAAAACGCGGCGATCGGCTAGTCGCCAATAAAAATCAATTATGAAAAACAAAAGTTTTGTTATAATTTCAAAAGAAGCCAGGGAGAAGCTTATTACTTAGACCAGCTACGTCCAGATCGAAGCTAAGACTTCACAATAAAATGCTTCTTGAATATTTAACTTGTTGTGTTTATTTTCGTAAGCTGACGGAAGACTGACATTCTCAATACGAAAACTTGCTTATATTCATTTTCACAGCTTCTATATTTAAACGAAGTTTTGGCCAGTCATATTATTTTATTAAAACCTTATTGAAGTAAAACCTCTATAGTACCTTTGGGCCTTTTTTGCAGCCCTGACAGACATTGGCCCGAAAGGACCTTCTTATTTTGCTAACATCTCTTCGAGGAGCGCGTGGAACAGAACGCGCTGCCGATAAGGGCGTATTTAAAGGCTTAAACCGCCGGGGCTGCGGGTTGTTCGCAAGAGTTACCGTGGCCCTAGCACACAAAGACCTCCAGAAGGAACATAGTGGGTTTTAGTCATTAAGAGTCTAAAACTCTCACCAGCTGCAACCTCGCGCGGGAGGTGTCATTTGATGATTTTCCTCGAAAAAAGACCTAAAATTAATTGGTCTAGACAAAAAGGTAACGTTTTATTGATTTTCTCGAAAAAATAAAGGTATGTTCTTTGATCAGAGTGGGGTCAAGTGTGTCTTATTACTTTTATAGTTCTACAGTTATTGATAACGCTACTTTGTAACAAGATCACACGTAGATAGAATCTTTAAAACGATTTTAAAACATATTTTTCTGATCGGAAAGTATAACGCACTTGGGACATGCTGCCGATGAACAATGGATGTCATTTCTTTCTATCGTTATAAATGATAACAGTATCATTTGAAATTTTATAGTTTCAGATATTTTGGATATTTTATCGCTTGTTTTGTTAACAACTAAATGAATGAATGATTGAATGATGTTGCTTTATATTGCTACCAATTTAATAACAGTCAATCCAATCAATGATCAGCCTTTCCTTATCATCCCACTACTGGGGACAGGCGTCTTCACACACAGAGAAGGATTGAGCGTTAAGGACCACGCTTGCTCAATGCGGGTAGGTGATTTCAGACATTCAAGTTTCTTCAAGACATTGTTCTTCACCTATAATCAGTCATTGGTGTCCAAGATATATTTAAAGAGTACATAATAACCCGACCTGGTTATCTGAACTGGAATTGAACACGCAGTGTCCGGTGCTTTACCTACTACGCCACCACGGCCTATAACAGTATTGTTCCTCAAATAGACTCACATTATTACCTGTGTAAATGGCGAAACGCTTAGCGCTGTAATCCAAACTTTCCCACAGGTAAATCTTAAACAAAGCGAACCCATAAGTGCTCGGCTCTCGTTAATAACTAATGTTAGACAAATATATAGTTTAAGTTTGTAAGCATCTTTAGAACTAAATATAACTTACTAAATTTGGTGATATGGATCGCTAACAAAGGGTGTTTTGTTATTAATTAAAGTTTTAGGTTATTTGTTTGTTTAGTTCCTATTATATTTAGGGCCAGTTTCAAAATAGCCACTATCTGCCAGATAAATTCAAAAATGGAACAGAATTTGTATGCCAAACTTGTGGCGTCACCAATTTGTAGCGAAACAGGCACTTAGTGTTTATTATAGGTCAAGATATTTTGCTGACGTTAAACTTTGCTTAATATCAATATAGTATAATTACTAAGTCACAGGCAATATTAATAAGTTTTATCACAATACACTTAACATTAATGAAAACGCGAAAAAAATATTACTATAACGATATTTCGTGACTGAACTCACATCCTTAACTATTAATCTGTAATCACAAAATAAACCTCACAATGGCGTCCAATATGCCAAATTGACATCTAAATTTATTGATTATTTAATAACAGACAAAATATTGTCGCGCATATCTCAAGATAACTTGCGATGCGATTGCGTCGTCGCGTCAATTCGCGCAGCACCGCACAATACACATTGACACATTTGGTCACGTAGGACACTTAGAATAGCTATCGAGTGGTTGTTTTCACGTCACATCGCATTGCATCGTATCGCTTCGCTTTCGCAGCCAGATGGCTCATGTAGTACGCTGTATATTCGGCGAGGAATCCAGCAAAACAAAAAACGATCGTCATGTTTTTAAGCAGAGATTTTGAAAACAAATCTAGTCGCTTTCGAATTCTATAAAGCAAAATATATAGTTGAGTGCGGTTTGATACGAAGTCTAAAGAAGCAAAAAACCTTACTTTTACCGAAATTATTTACAAAGAAACTGTCAGAGTAATTTATTCTTAAGAAATCTTGGTACGCCATGACTTTCAAGCTTAACCCTTGTAGGGCATTGATTTCAAAGCTTTGAGGTTTTATTTATTATATGTGTTGCTGTTTATTAATTCAAAATAATTAGTCTTTGGCTACGGTTACACTTAGCGTGCACTTTGATGTGGCTTTATATACTAAAATATATGTTGAAATATTTTTGAAAATAGTGAAAAAAATTTAAGATAAACAAAAAAAACATTTGTAAAGTTTTTTTTCGATTCATAATGAGTAGATTCTGGTATATTGATCTGTCTAGTCTTTTCCTAAGTATGTTTGAATCAGGTTCCAATCCAACTGGATATAAATAGGCATCAGTATTTTTATTTCTATCTTGTGGTTTAAAAACTTTGTTTCCTCAAAATAATTTACAGACATTCCCTTGTAGGACAGCCCTCCGCAGACTGATAGGGTGAGTTCAGTATACCATACTAAGAAGACTGGTTCATGAAATTGTTTCAGGAACGTTATGGAAATAAAATAAAACTGATTTGCTTTAAAACCTCACAAAAATGTAACAGCTGATTTCACGTGTCGATCGTTACGATTATTGCAAAATCCATAGTTCTGCGGAGGGCTGTCCCTTTTTTTTTAAATAAAATAAAATTTATTGCGTAACACAGACAGCCTTAAAATACAAAAAGAAAACTTTACACCTAATAACACAAACAACCCTTACACCCATTATATCTAAAGTTAACTTAAAACTAATTACAATGAGCATACAGAACATTTTAAACATGAAAAATATATCAATAGTTAACAATAACCTGGCACTGGAATCTTAATTTCAAACTAAATCTAGTTGTCAGTATTTAACTTAATAACAATCCGAAATAACTTAGTTTAAATTAATTAGTAACAGCGTCGTTTACTCATCACAAACTAAAATTGTAACGTCTGAACCAGATTTCTGCCTATTCAGAAAGTTTCTTAGCACTAACAACTTAATTTGGTACTGAAACTGACGAATTAGTTTAATGAATTGCTTAGTTTATCCACTAGACTACAGATTTACAAATTTGTAACTCTTGAGCTTGCTCATTATCCGTTCAGCCTCTTCCTAACTTTGTTGGGGTCGGCTTCCAGTCTTCCCACATGTTACTGAGTACCAGTGTTTCACATGGAGCGACTGCTTATCGGACCTCTTCAATACAGTTACCTGGGCAACCCAATATCCCATGGCAAGACTGGTTGTCATATTTTCTGACTACCCGTAACGATTGCCATTCTTAATTTTATGATTGATAGACCTGTACGACTGTTACACATACATAACATCATGAATGCCTCTACGGTAGAGCTTGTTCCATAAGTAATATTACAGCCAGAAAATTAAATGATTAGTTCCTTAGAAATCATTATAATGATGATGAGAGCATCCAGGACGATTGTCGGCTACGGCGGCTGTTCTCTTTTATGGATATCAGCCAGCTGCGCAGGATATATTATAGTGCACAAGCATTCGCGTAGATACAGAAGCCCCTGGCTGGAGGCCTTAAATTCTAGGCATCCACAGGGTTTGTCCGGTTAAGCAGTAAACAGCCTCCTTAGGCTGAACTGCGAGATGCCCACTCAAAAAAAAAAGTAGATACAGATGCACTCTCTATTCCCTCACTCTCATAGTCCGATGGGCCGGGAATCCGACACGACCGGAGAGAGATCGGACGCATGTATTGTATGAGACGACTTTTTCACTACTTGCATGAGTATGCGTACCAAGGTTGCAACATATTTACTATTCAGGAGAACGGAAGAAACGTGGGTATGCGTTACGGATTGGTGGAATCACGCCTTAATAAAGAAATATTGCTATAAATAATTCGACAGTCTTTATCATTATAACAATAGCTTAATCTTAATATCCAGCTAGCTAGATTATTCAGGCGTGTAACTTATCCAAATAGTACCAAAGTCAACAGTTTCTGTAATAATTTATTGACCAAAGTACCATTCGGTGTTTGGCAATACGCTTACTTAACTATTTGGGTCTATCCCCCTGAGGTTTGTGTGAGCATGTAACTGCTAATTAGATGTCGATATTTCTGTGGCTACAGATTCTTCTTAAAGATAAGAAAATATTTGTTATGTTCTTAGCATTGTTACTGTAGGTAGTAGTATGCCTGAGGCTTGTTTAGTTAATAATGAGATTAGTATAATTATAATATAAAAATGAAGCCGTGAATGTGTTGCTAAGCGCAAAACTCGAGAGCAACTGAATTGATTTTGCAATTTTTTTTTATTATTCTTAAGGAAAGATAAGAAGGGCTGCGGGTTTTTTGTAAGAGTTACCGTAGCCCTGGCACACAGGGACCACCAGGGACATAGTGGGTTTTAGCCAGTAAGAGACACTCCCTCCAGCTGCACCCTCAGCGGGAATGTGCAGCTTGAGGGGTCATTTGAGGATTCCCCACGAAAAAAGGGAGAGAAAAGAAAATCAAAACAAAAAGTAAAGAATCAACTGTTAGGCGGTATGAAGTTCGCGGGGTCGGTCTATTATACATACTATCGGTATGAAATTTCTTATTACAATTTTTCATAAGAATGACAGCTGTTTATGTTTGGACAAACAAACTGAAGCTTTCGTTTGTGTTGTTGTAAAATGTCAGTCTGGAAGACTAGATTTGGTAAATATTATTGCAAAAACATTCAATTGATCCCTAAAAACTTTTGATTTATTAAAATGTAACTAAACAAACTTGCTTTTCTATACAAACATAAACATTATTATTTTTCGGATAACAAACAAATATTTTACTGTTTACTGGCTATTTCTATCTCCAAAACAGTAGGAACCAATACCATCTGACTGAAGAAATAGTTTTTTAAACAAAACCTAATTCTTGAATATGTGAACGAGTAAATTAATATCCACGTGGTGGTTAGTGAACCTGCCTGATACGCTATAGGTCGCGGATTCGATTTCCGCATAAGTCAAACATTTGTGTGCATGAACATGGGTGCTTGACTTAGTCTGGGTGTTTCTATGTATAATATGTATATATTTACAAAAGTATATAAGTATGTTTATCAGTTGTCTAGTACCCATAGTACAAGCTCTGCTTAGTTTGGGACTAGATCACATCGTGTGAATGTGTGAGGAATATTATATATTATAATATTATATTGATAGGATGAAGCAGGATTACTTTTAACCGAAAGAGTCCGAATGAGAAATATAAAAACCTCGTTATGGTTGCAGGTAACAGATAAGGGCAGCTTATGCGGGATTCACCCTTGTGGTAAAATAAGATGCTTTTGTAAATAAATGAAGTAAAAGTCTTGATTGTATTGTCTAATAAAATTGTTCACAACTGCTTACAAATTGATAAATAATTAAATAGAAAGTTGTAAAAAAAACAACATTAACACGTAATCGATATAAGTTTATTCTTTTGGAGTCTACTAATACAAGCATTATTTGCTTAGAAGTAGGCTTCAATAACAAACTGATTGTAAATTAATTAAGTATAACCATCACTTGAAGAAATAAATAATTTGTAATCTGCATTGTAAATGCAATTCAGCATTTGGTTCGTGGGGTCCAAATTTTCAAGGTCTTTATACTAGCTATCTAAGTGGCTGGTTGACGCTTCCAGTGACCCAAAGGTTGGCTATTACTTTGGTCAGAGAATAGCGAAAGAGCATTACCACTTAATTGGCACGCTCACAGTAGACAGCGATGGGGATGAATATTTCGACGCCTTTTAGTTTTTTATGTAGGTAAATATTTGTGTCATATATATTGGGTGACTGGTAATTAGTGACCGATATTTAAACACGTGATTGTATTCAACTTTCCCAAAGAAACTTTTTTTTTTTTATCATTATAGCAAAATTACCAGTCACCCTATATACAATTTAATTCTCTCAAATTCAGCAGTTAATTGACGATATTTACTATATCGATAAGATACGAGTACATTGACAACATACACGATTGCGAATCCGTATTGAATTTGTTGAATGGATCTTCAAATAGTATTGGAACTGATAACAAAATTGTCGCGAGACGTGTGCTCTAGAGCTTTGTGCAGCTAGATTTGTTATGCAGTGCACGTCTACGGGTTAGTAGTCAATCCGTGCGAGATTCTCTGCGTCTCTTACGTCTTAATTAAAGTGCATCTATTTACTAGAGTATATGGACCTTCTGTTATTTTAGTAAGTACTTGGTTGATCTCCGACCGAAAGTCGGAAAAAAATACAGAAAAAAATATATTTTAAAACATGTCGATTTGGGGTTTTGGTGCCCGTAATTTGTTTTTTAATTATTCAACCGGGGTTAGTCTAACGGTACGGCAATATTTGTGGATTTGTTTTGTACAGATGAAGTGTTGTAAAAATCGTCAAAACTTGCAGTTATTTTTATGTCCATATTTATAAAAGTTTCGATAAGTAAAAGCATGTATGCAGCTGAATTCAGTTAATTCATTTAAGTTTTATTAAATGTGCTTGAGAAAAGGCTATGCAAATTTATGTTAAATACAAAATCAACGTCAAAATTTCGCTCATACATATATCATTAATATCATTTATATATATGCACATACTCATACATACATACCTATGTATATGGATGAATATATTTAAATCGCCTCGGAATATTCGAATTTCAAATTTTAATAGCTTTGATTTTGATTGCAACTAAAATGATTTTGACGTGCAATTTTAATAGAATTAATTGTTTACGTCAAAAGTGAGAAAGAGTTTTGACGTAAATTAGAATACTTACTATTAACTTTTACTTCAGATTAAATGTTAGGCATTTTGTTTTATTATTTTATAATTAGTTTTTAAGCAAGATATTACTGAACTTGCAACCTCTTTTAACACTTTCTTTACGTATAAAATTACTTAACTAACTACGACTATAAAGGTTGTGGAACTAAACTTTATGAACAGCAAGGAGTAAGTTACTAAAACTTAACTATATCGATAAGAATCATGTTATAATATCGATACTATTATTTTCAGTTTCAACACCCTAGAAATATTTCCGTAACAAACATAATGTTAAAAAAGTTAGACAGACGTTTGACATACTTATTGTGTTTAAAATAATTTTGCATACAATTTTTCTTTAAACACGGTCGTGTCAAACTTCTGTCTAACTTTTTTGTAGTAAGGCTCATAGTGTTCTTGTGTACTGCACGGATCGATCGATCGTAAAGTTAAGCAACACTTGACATAGTCAGTCCGTAGATGGGAGACCATCTTTTTGTGACGAGTTCCTTTCTGTTTCGGAAAGCACTTTAAATTTTTAGGCCCCGATTTTAATTTGTACATCTTTAGCAGACGTTCCAGGTATTAAAAAGCCAGAAAGTCTGACAATCAGTCTTTCTTAGGGGTTTTTCTTTCTTATCGGGTTGCCCATGCAGTTGCGCCATGTAAAATACTGCTACTTAGCTGCATTCTGTTAGAATAGAAGCCAACTCCAAGATAGTTGGCAAAAGGCTAGGCAATATATCTCCGGGTATCATAGAGATACTTAACCCTGTCACTTCCGTAGTCGGGTGAATTAAACACAAAAACAATTATACTCGTCTTCAAGTAATCAAAGCACTTCGTACCCTCTATTTCCTCTCTCAATAAGAACTAATTAATAGCATTATGCTATATAATACATTTGCTCTGCTCTTCAGTGGCTCGACCGCCGAAACTGACAGGGTTAAGTGGCTCCCGAGCACTATCGTATGTACTCACACGCGTGGTTCCGACAACCCATATTTTGTGCGGTATCCGAATGAATATATGAATAAATAATTTTGAAAATACGACCTTATTGTTAGGTTTATTGGGTTGTCATTGAATTGTATATAACTACGATGAATGTCTAGGAAACACGGGGTGCGACGGTTTTTGTGACGCATGCGTATTTTTTTTTACCCAACTGCTAAACACATTACACAAAATTCAAAACTTAAAACAAACTTCTCATCTCAATAAACGTTCCTTTTCGCACAGTCGGGTAAAATGAAAACCCACAATATTTGTTCAGCGTATAAAACATAGAAATTTTAAATCCCTTCTAATAAAGTAATAACGAAGGTTGCTCTACGAACGCACGGACGGACGGTTTTTTTAATTAGTTGAAAAAGCTTGCGCTTATGTTAAATGTATTTTCCTTCGTCCACGGCCCGGGGTTAAATAAAAACATGTTGTGTACGTCATTTTAGCGCCTGATAAAATTTTGTTTGTTTTTGTGGAGTGTTTATCTGTAAATAGAATCTGTGCATGTAGAAATTTCGTTAAGTGAATTGTAAAATATATAATAACATACCGGTTTTCACAAATATATAATAATAGCCGGCTTCGGTGGTATGGCCACATAAAGAGGAGACCATCAGACTACGTGGGAAATTTGCGCTGCAACTTTCCATCCCCGGTCAAAGATCTAGAGGTCGTCCCAAAACAAAGTGGAGGGATGTAGTAAACAGGGACATGAAAGAGTGCCAGTTGCCCGAGAGCGACGTCAAGGATAGAGTGAAGTGGAGAAGAAAAATTAGGCAAGCTGACCCCACTACCATGTGGGATACAAAGCTGGAAAGAGAGAGAGATACCGGATTTAACACACGGTCGGTTAACCCCATGGTAAGCTATTGATAAGCTTGTGTTATGGATGCCAACATAAACTACATATACTTTACACACATATTTATAAATACATATTACTATAACACCCGGACCACAGCCAACAAGCGTGCTCATCACAAAAATGTCGACCGTGCCGGGAATCGAACCCGGGACCCTTAAGCTCAGCAGTCCGTTGTGGTAACCATTGCGCCCTTGGGGTAGTCAATTCTGTTAGTTAAGAGAAATATGGACAGCTGCAGATGTTGTAGGTTCCCTGTCCGAAATGTTTTTTTTTTTCGATGAACTGAAGCGAAACCTAAGTAAACTTTAATGAAAATGTTGGATAGCTTATATTTTGTTTAAATTCAATAGAAATAGGTTTGGAGGTTTGTGTCTTCCAAACAATGTTTATATTTCAACAATGAAAAAAAAAATATCTAGTTAGACCTGTTAGACTACATAACTCTTAATTTTTTTTTCTTCTTCCTTTAAAAAGGTCTTTCTTCCATAAAGAAGTTATCAACCAAAATAGTTTGTAACATGTGTAACATATTCATAAAATAGGTATTACTTCTTCAAACTTCGAAAAATCTAGGAAATATTCCATTCTAGATAGATATATCGATAGATTTGTCTGTCGTTTGTTTAAATATGAAAAATATGGTCACGAAATTCATTGAACAAGACCGTCCCTTATATCGTTCCAGATATATATTCCTTATATGTACAACGCTCGCCACAAAGGGATTGGTATGTATCTATGTATACGCATGTAAAAGTCTGCTACTCACTGCGGATTTCTATGAAGACGTTGAAAGAATTCAGATTCTTTTTTACAATGTTTTTTATGTTTCTGTAGACGACCGATTCCCAGTACTGTGTAGTGGATATTTGTGTAAGGAGCACGCTTGTTGGCTATAGTTTGAGCGTTTAAGTATGTATTTATAAATTGATAGAATATAGTATTGTGCAGTTTATCAGTTTTGTTAGCCACCATGTGCCAGTCTAACCATGGGGTATTGGGTTGCCCGGGTAACTGGGTTGAGGAGGTCAGATAGGCAGTCGCTCCTTGTAAAACACTGGTATTCAGCCGAAACCGGTTAGACTGGAAGCCGACCCCAACATAGTTGGGAAAAGGCTCGGGAGATGAATGTTAGAAACCATAACACGAGGTAACCTATATCAATAACTTACCTTGGACTAAGACTACGGCTACCGACCGTGAGTGAAGTATCTTTATAAAAAAGTCGTAACACATAGAATATGAGAGAAATCATGAAGAAGTCGAAGGTACCAATATGTATATTAACTTATATCCGAGCAGAGTCGGGATGGGGCGCTAGTAGTTATGGTAGCTATTGTAAGACGTTAGTAGAGCAATCTAGGAACCCAATGTTCGACTAATAGAAATCGATTAGGCAATCGTTATAAAGTTCTCGAGAACTTTGTCGATAGATTTACAGTGCAATGCTTCACAGCAAAATTGTATTCCATTATGACTTTACTAAGAACAGTTTTGACTGCCTCATTGGTCTAGTGGTCGCAAGGCGCGACTGCTGTGCACGGGGTCTCGAGTTCGAATCCCGGGTCGGGCCGAAATCGCTTTGTGGGTTTTCAGAAACTTTCATAAAGCAGCCTGGAGTCTGGAAGTTGGTGATTGATTCACCCGTGCATCGGAGAGCACATAAATGTCGGTCCTGCGACTGATCTCTATCCGGTCGTGTCGGATTGCCGTCCCATCGGATATGAGAGTGAGGGAATAGAGAGTGCATGTGTGTCTGCGCGAATGCTTGTGCACTATAATATCTCCTGCGCAGCTAGCTGATCTGCATAAAAGAGAATGGCCGCCGTAGCCGACAATCGGCGTGGATGCCATCATCATCATCATCACTAAGAACAGAATCATTTCAAAATGGTGATAGTGTTTCATCATCATCGTCAGTCTTTTTATCGTCACACTGCTGGGCACAGGCCTCCTCTCACACAGAGAGGGATTGAGCGTAATGGTGTTTAATAAAATTTATTAAAGAACACAGTAAAAAAAAACTGTTTAGTAATAATAATTAATCATCCCTATTATTTTTTACCTGTATGAGAAAATTCTTAGATAAAGCCTTCGCAACACCATATCTAAAGAGACACTGGCTAATGAGCATAACACCAGACAATAGGACAAAAAGGAGGCAAGGATGAATGAAACTTTTGTGTCATTGCACTCGCATAATATGTAGATGTACGACATAGTACTAAGTACCTAAGTATTTTATTTTTTTAAACATGTTATGCATAAAACAGATTAAATCATTAATTTTTTTGTAACTTAAATAAATAAAGACTTTTTGGAATCCATTGAGAAGTAAGAAATATAATATTAACTTTTTTAATTCAGGGAAGTATCAGTTTATCAGTTTTAATCAGTTTGTAAGGGAGACTGTCAAATAACCAAAAAAAGGACGCACGTAGCAGAGTATGATGTCACCGCAATTAGGTTGCGCACGTGCGACAGAGATAGATAGATGTCCCTACTACTCGAACTACTATCTATACTATCTGACGATTTTTAAATATGATAATTGCTGTTTCATTTACTAAACAATATTGATGCTGTTTTGAGAATAATTTTACTTATGTGTGCTTACATTTTTTTTTTAAATCAAAACACTATAAAGCACCGAAAAAAAGACATCGGTGAACTTTTACCAAGTCTTACTTCTTTGCTTCCCGTTTATATACATATACGGAAATGCAATCAAATATTTCGAGAATAGTCAAAAATTAACTTTGACAACTTCGTCCTACTAATTGGTTTGTGACACTATTCATTGATGGGTGGATCGAAAATATTAAAAAATTAAATCCCTATTTTAGGTGCAATTACAACAACTAGACAGTCTTCTAAGATCAAAACATAGGTAATCAGTAAAATCAAAGCGCAATTTAATAAAAAGAGCTTCCTATATTATCTCTATTCCTACAGGTACACCTTACCTAAATGCTTTTAAAAACAATTGCAGGAAAGGGTTAATTAATTTAATTATGGAGTATCATACACAAATAATACAAGGAAAGAAGCTGGGTTAAACCCAGAATGTTGAAGCCACTTAATTCTGAACTGGTTCTATAAAATTGTATCGTTTTTTTTTGTACTTTTGCGGATGTTTTGAATTTTTAATACGTAGGTACCTACAGAGCTTTTTGGATTATATTATCATCGTGGAAAGATTTTTATTGCGTTGTTACTTAATTTTTTTGTTAAATGATTTAACAGAACATTAAGCCGAATTGTTGTGGTAGGTGTGAACATAATTTTTATAGTTGATTTGGAGTGGTATATAATGGAGAGGACTGTTCTTAATAATTTGACATGGCGAATCTCACTTGTTACGTTAGGCTAAATAAAGTCATTTTTTTTTCAACCCACCCTTCATCACTTCCAATAGATGTGTTATCGCTGGGAAGAAGTAATGGTGGAACAAACTCCCCACCCCCAGCTATGTACCTACTCTAAAAATAATTAATGTTCGTTTCAAAGTTATTTTGTTCACATACATACTGGCTTAGCTTGCTATCATTCTATTATCTAGCATTGAAAAGCCAGAAATAAAAAACTAAAAAAAAAATCTACTATTTTAACTGTTTGAAGTGAGTTTTCTTATTTCGTTAAAACAAAACTTACCGTAAAAGATATTAATTTTATTTTTTTGTTAATTTCGTGACTCACGTATGTTTGCTAACGACCTGTCTAACCTATGTAGAAATGTAATTATTCTATATAAATTTTACTCAATACGTAAAGGGATTATGTAGGGTTGTCTAATGGCTTTGCGCCCCAGCGATAGCTCCAGTGCCGCGATGTCGCTGCACTATTCTCAAATGGATTTTCTATGGAGCCTTGCATACCAAAAAATTACCATTAAGTGTACGAATAGTTGTAAAAACGCTGCCGCTGCGTCGTAATGTGTAAACGCCATAATTAAGTAAAAATTTTAGTTGTGCGAAATAGTTTCATTCGAAGATTAGGCAATAAGGTGTCCAGATTTCAATTACGGTGTCCTTGGAAACTGATTACTGATTGTTACGTGAAACAATTTTAGTGAATAATATTTTCCACAGTCTAGCTCTTATAGTTCAACTTGTAGCCAGAGCTTGGTGAGCTCACCGAAGGCGTCCTTATTTTGTATTTTAGTTAAAAAGCAACAGTATTCAAACACGGTCGGTTAACCTATTATAATATCCAGACTACATCTAACAAGAATGCTCATTACACTGTCGACCGGTCCGGGAATCGGACCCTGGACACTAAGTTCGGCAGTACAGCTTGGTTACTGCGGCGTCAACGGGGGTCACCAAAAAACTTTATTTACATAATTTTTTTTTTTAATATGATATTTATTGTAGTTACTGAAACTTTGATAACCCTAAACTAAGCGTTACAATATTCGTTACGACTTAATTACATATTCTGAAATTCGAATTTCTGATTGCTACATCTTGTTTCGTTCATTTTGAGATCAATCTTCGTAGCGTTCATTCATTTTGGTTAGATAAAAATTCAATATGGAGATTGAGCTTTGATTTAAGCTAAATTCGAATAGTCGTAAATGGGAGATTGATATTATTTTATTTTGGAGCTGGCAGATTATAAAAGAGGAATTTTCTATAGTACAAAAAAAAACGCTGCATGTTTTACTAAGGGCCAGTTTCACTGGTTGCTAATAAGTTCCAGATAGTTTATCTGGCAGATAAATTCATACAAATTCTGTTCCATTTTTGAATTTATCTGGTAGACAGTCGCTATCCGTAATCTGTGAAACTGGCCCTAAGCCTTGCTAAGCGCAAATCTCGAGAGAGCAGCTGAACCGATTTCACTAATTCTTTTTTTGAATATAAAAAACATGCCTGTAAAATATTTAAAAACGAAACAAAAATAAAATAAGTTAGGAAGTACGAAGTTCGCTGGCTCATCTAGCTAATAGTAAAGTTAGGTATCTTCTCGTAAATATATCACGTGTTCACTAGTCGACTGGTTTTTCTTGGAATTGGTAGGTAACTCTAACGTAGACTTATTCCTAGACGGTCTTCAGGTATTATTGGTGGATGATCAATATGTTTACATAAATCGCTGACCGCAGTCGCGTCTTCCTATCAGAATGGGTCTAAATATAGTCCATGTCAAGTAATTTTGCTCCTGTGTTAGTCATTTGCATGCGTAGTGGTTTCTTGTTTATTAACTATCGTGAAGTCCAGTACTAGTAGCGAACTGCAAAAAAAAATCGATTTAGGCATTTACCTAGCGAAATCAATGTGAAGACCTACACTACGCACAGCACAGCAAGCAAGCAAGTACGACTAGGCACAGCAAGCCGAGAGGTTGGACTTCAGATAAACATGACCAAGAAGAAAAAAAAATGTGAAGATAAAATCTTTCATTATAAGTTAAAGGTTGGAGATTTATCTATTAAGAGTATGTTTGTAATTAAACTGTAGTTAAAATAAACGGTTCCGCCTTATTATCGTCCCACTGCTGGGCACAGGCCCCTTCTCATAAGTCATACGGAGAAGGCTTGAGCGTTAATAAATGAGCATATTTTTTTCATGTTTTTTTTGTTCCAACTAATATCTAAAACATCTTGACCGGTTTTAATGTGTCTTTCACTGAAAGTTAGCTTTTATAACAGACAGTAACTTAGGGTACTGTTTATCCGGGTGCGAAAAGAAGTTCCCTTTCGACGCGGGTAAAACCGCGTGTAATAGCTAGTCAACCATAAATTCTAACACATAATATTGTAATACCCTTCCCACTGACAGTGTACGTCTTTGCCACACGTCTTATTATACTTTTTGCCGTGGGAGTTTGACACGTGTATCTATTAAGTCTGGGCAAATATTTATTACGTAAGTATTTCTATGGAGTAGGTGTATTAGCTGTTCACACGTATTAAAAAAAAGTCTACTGAACGACTTCTGGCAGGCGTAAATTTTGAAGAAAGATATGAAAAGGCTTTTTCTAATTAGATTATATCCATTCTCGCCCACATGCTTATAAATATAGCAAACATCTTGATCTAATATTGTTTTTCTTTTCTAACTTTGATAAGCATTTTAAACACAACACACAGGTCTTACTCGCGATGAAAAAATTATAAAGGCATCTACGCTGCCTCTATTTCTCCCGACGTTTCGGCCGAATTACACCGACCGTGGTCACGGGTGGGCCTGTGTGTTGTGTTTAAAATGATGTAAAAATCTCGAAAGTTTAAAAACATTAAGCATTTGAAATGTTTACAATGTATTCCGGGTAATTTTATTTGTGTTTATTTTATAAATTTTCATTTATATACCTACATATAAATTTCATTTTTTAATATGTATAGTTTATTAAATAATAAAATAGATACATATTAACGTAATTTTACATTTCATTTAGATTTTAATGAACAGGAATATATATAGGATACTACGATTAATTTAATTTTTATTCACTTAGCATCAAGTGAGATTGTGACCTAAATAATATCTAGCCCTTTTTTTAATGGTATTCAGGAATCTAGCCCGGTCAAAACTAAAACTATGCTATGTGAGCTAAGTGGAAACGTGATAGTGTAAAAAATAACAACTCGTATACACATTTAAGAAAATATTATTATAAAAATGCATAATTTTATTCCGTAATAAATTAGCCTTCTAGAACACAGTGAAGTGAAGAAAAAACAGCACGAAAGCAGACGACCACACGACAAAAATGTTAAGAAGATGATTTATTGCTAACCAAGGTTTTAACAAGGAGATTACTGGATAACTAGACTGCATTTTATCGTTTTTATTTCTAGACGAGTCTGTAAGACTTTTAAATTACAGTTTTGCTTGAAAATAATCTAAATTTCTTTATATACCAAGCTTTGTAGCTATTTCTTAGTTAAAATTAAAAAAATACGTAAAAATATACATTACGTATACGTAAAAAAATACGTAGGTACGTATGTCAGTTTCATCATCGTTGGTAAAGCCTTTTTCTCATGCTAAGTTGGAATCGACTTCCAATCTAAACGGAAGTCGATTCTGGTACTCGACTTAATCCGTTTTACATGGTGGGATTGCCTATCTGACCTCAAAATGAATTCTATAACTGCAGTACCGTTTGCAGCTCGTTCTGAAACCGAGCACGTAATTAATTATAGCAAAGTAGATATTCACAGAATGTATTGAGCAAACAGTTTCTCCATACAAAATGGTGATTATTATATTTTGTGTTATACTTGTGGAGTTGCTTTGTTTCACAGTGCAAACATAATCACTTGAGCGTGGGCCTTTGTAATCTTGAAATCATATGAGAATTAAAGATGTGCGAAAAACTAGGCGTGGAGTTGGCAATTTTAATTTGAAAATAAACTGGTATCAATTTAATTTAGTACTGATAGGTAATTAAGCATCGAGACACAATTCATAAGGGACCAATCTAAAATTGTACGACAAGCTTTTATTATCATCTAAATTGTGTTATGTATAATAATGATATAGGTAAGTTGATAGTTAAAATTTTTAAAAGAAAGATTATTTTCTTCTTTTCAGACTGTTTAAATAGAAGCTTTTTTCTTTTAAGTTATTTGTTTATAATGTTGAGGAAGAAATTTCGATGCAATATTTTTTGAGTTTCAAATAAAGTGAACACGAGAAACAAACAAAAAACTATTGTGACGTTGCTCACCGTTCACAATGGATTTTACCTGTTTTTTTAGAGGTGCCATGTATGAAAGATACACAGTCAATTTTCTAAGCTGCTTTTGGAACCAACAAACAAACGAAATTAAGCGTTGGGTTTCGAACTCCCCTTTTTAAGATGGTAGATAATCATATAACCCTTTTTTTACTTAGTTTTACTGACTAAAAGCCACCTTTGTTCCTTTTGGAGCCTTCTGTGTGCCGGGGGCAGTAACTCTTGCAAACAATCCCACAGCGCCAGCTTCAGCCCTAAGGACCCACACACTTAAACAAACCCTTAGAAAAAAAAATTAAAACATTGAATACCACACAGTTCCATTATCTTCTACGATCCTCGCCGTAATCTCTCTGCAAACAAGATGATATTACAAGTCAAGACTTATGGAAATTACTGTGAATTACTTCACACGTCAGTAACGGGATTAACTGTAATTGATTAAGCAGCATCCCTTCAAATGTGGGTAAGTGTGTTTAAGCGAACGCGGGGATTTTCCCAACGAAATGCTGGGGAAAAGGGTCGCGCCATCTTGTTTTTCTTATACAGGCTGTTTGTGGGATACATAATTTTAAATTTCGTAATGAACGAGTTCGTTTAAACCTGTGAGAGTGTAACACAAAGAACTCCTGAAGTAACATTTGGGGCATAAGGACAAATGCCTAACCCAAGGTTCGACACTTCAAGCCATCTTCAGCGATTCGCATTCACTGCTTCTCGTGACCTTAGCAAGATCGTCCGTCCACCTAAGAGGATGGGTGGGGCTTACCACGCTTCCACTTTTCTAACGTTGACATGAGTTTATTTCATCGTTTTGTTACATAGTTGAAGTTACAGACGCCAGCACATCAAGCTGCTACGATCTGTCAAATATCCTTATCCCTATTTATCGCTGAAGCATAAATATTTTTCAAACTAAGTTGATTGGTGAAATTTTGACAGTTTCGAATTTTTTTAGCACTAAAATTAATGATAAATATCGATTTATTTTTGATTATAAAATAATGGTTAAAAAGTAAATATACAAAAAAGGAACGTAAGAGGCAGCAGATTTTCCCGCTTCCTGTAGACTGGAAGCGTATGAAAATTAATCGTCCATGTCAATATGGTGTTCCTTTGTTTTTTTTTTATATATGTATTTTTATATTCTTTTGGGTAAACAAAAATGTTTCTATAATATTCCAGGGATCTGCTCAGAAATGAGAGTAAAGCTGCGTTTATCCTATCAAATCTTTGGAACGTAACAGAATTTCTGAATCAATTTGCGTGGCCTAAGAGTTTAGTAATTTAAATATCGAATAAAGAAACTATTCAGATTAGACTAGTTGTTCTTCGTGGCGTTGGTCCCAATTCTATATCCATAAAAAAAAATAAAAGGCGTCGAAATATTCATCCCCATCGCTGTCTACTGTGAGCTTGCCCAAAAAGCTGGCAGCATTGCCACGAAATAGTTCACATTATTTCTATATTAGGGACAAATAATAATGTACCTCATACACTCACCTATTCTCAAATTAAGCAGAGCTTGTACTATGGGTACTATACAACTGATAAACGTACTTATATACTTTTCTTTTGTAAACAGTACATACAATTATACATAGAGTCAAACACACATGCATTTTCATGCACACAACTGTTTGACTTATGCGGGAATCGAGCCCGAGACCATCGGCTAAAACTAAAAAAAATTATACGATTTAAATTTGCGTTCACCAAACTATGGTGAATATCCTTTGGAATAAAGAGGAGTAAAGCTTCGAATGTACTTGATGAAAATGGACTTGTATCGTAGAACGGAACGTATGCATCAGTCATCGTGTAACCTTCACCCGCGTCTCATATTGATACGACATACCACAGACAGTTCACTATTTGTCACGAAGATACACTTGAAAGCAACTATTAATCACGCTATCTTGGATCTATTGCTGTTATACTCGTAATATCACTTGCTGTTCCCCGTAGTTCCACCATCTCTATGTCCCTTCTCAGACTCTGAATATATGCCTACCAAATTTTATTAAAATCGGTTCAGTAATTTTGACGTGAAAGCGGGACAGACAGGGTTACTTTCGCACTTATCAGATGGAAAACCAACCTAATGTATTTTAGAAAAGGCAATTTCGAAAAGCTATTTCATTTACACATTATACCTACCTACAAAGAAAATGGTCCTATACATATAAAATTGACAAGCTGTGAATAATAATCTATCTATCTACTATGATATGATCGTAGTTAAGACTGTGGCGTATAGCTCCCCGCACAGATTAATGGATCTGATTAGTTAAACAATGTGGCTTGATTCCGAAGACAGTTTAATTAATATTTAATAGAGAGGTTTTGGATATAGTTTGAAAATAATAGTTTTGTAATCAAACATCCACGTACTTGTTGACAATTTGATACTACGATCTGTCAAATATCCTTAATAGATTTTCAACTTTATCGCTGAAGCATTTGGTTGAAAGTTGATTGGGCAAAATTTGTCTGTACAGATAGATTGTATAGATGCCGGTGGTTTTACCCGCTTCCTGAGGGATCTGCTTCCCGGACCGAATAAAAAGTAGTCTTTATGATAGTTCGATGTATAAGTTATATTACTGCGAAGTTTCATCAAAATCCATTCAGTCGTTTACGTGATAGGGTTACAAATATTCAGCCATAATTAATATTTTGGGTTTATATTTTTAGCAGGATTTTATCATAATTCGTGATAATGAAGAGACAGCATGAGAGGCAGCGGGCTTCAAATTTCTCAGTTTAGATCGTAGGTTAAAAAATACTGTCGGGTTTCCCCTTGCATGTTGTGTCTAATGAGACTACTTTCTGCTATTAGTTTACATGATATAATTATAAAACGACTTGAAATATTACAAGTATTAACAACTAGATAAACAAAAAACGACTTGAAATATTACAAGTATTAACAACTAGATAAACAAAATAATCAATTAAAAGGACAAATTAGAAAGCGCACCAAAAAACACATCCGCACTGTCAGCGGGGATCGTGCCCAAATTGCCATGTTGGATGGCAATGCTTATCCCTTGGCCAAGATATAGGCTAGACCTTTGATCACGTGTGAACTTGAAAATCATGTGTATATAATTAAATTAAAACGATTTTTCTATGGATTTAACTTTGTTTGTTGTATAAGGATAAAAGGCCTGTTGTAGTCATACAATAAATTTATTTTATGACTTAACCAGTATCGGTATACCTATTCAAAGCTACTTCACCTGAAACGATTGACATGATTGGTGGAAAAACCCAAAGGATAATTAGAAGTTGATGTTATTTATTTAAAATTAATAGTAAAAAGTTATTTATCCCGAGTTATTAAAAGGAAAAGTATATAGGTAATGATCCAGGTTCCATATTTATTTTTGACGACCCTGTCGGCGCAATGGTAACCTCGCCGAACTACCGCGCTGAGGGTTCCGGGTTCGATTCACGCACGGTCGACATTTTTGTGATGAGCATGCTTATTGGCTGTGGTCTGGGTGTTATAATATGGTATTTATAAATATACATAAGCTAATACCATGGGGCTAACCAGCCGTGTGTGAAAAAGGTGTCTCGATTTATTTAAAAAACTAAAAGGCGTCGAAAAATTCATCCATATCGCTGTCTACTGGGAGCGTGCTCAAGAGGCTGGCAGCATTGCCACGTTGTATGGCAATGCTTATTCGCTGACCAAAGTTATAGCCAGCTTTTGGTTCGCTGTAAGCGTCAACCAGCCGCTTAGATAGCTCGTTATAGATCTAGATAATTGTTACCTCTCGAACCAAAGGTTGATAAATTAATGATTTAATTAGAAAAGAAAAGCCTACATCTACATATAACCACAATAATAATCATAGTTTTAGTTTGTGGTTTGCTAATTTCGATGATAATATCATATAGATAAATTTGTACAAAGGCTCAATTTTCCGCCATGGATGAGATACATGCCCATCGTATGTAGGCTGACAGGCTGTAATTTTAAAATATTTTTTTATCTATCTGAAAATTTATTGATAAGATTTAGATGAAGTTGAGATACATAGATTGGATACACTTACTTTTAAAGTGCAGCTTCTACAGCCTTTTTGACGGATTTAAAAAAAGGAATTCTCTATGTGCCAAATTTTACGTGGAAACCTATAGAAAACCTTTTAGGAGAGGTATCCCCTAAGTTTAGTGTGACTCCAGGTAGTGAGAAATAGCTAATGTAGCTTTACGGAATACCCGCATTTAATACTGAATTAAATAGAAACCACATACATCAATTTTAATAACGTAAACCAATAACGTTTTATTAATTACTCAACCGTGACTTGCAGGATAATGGGTTTTACACAATAATGTGTTAAGTTTACGTATTTTCTAGTTGGTTGTAAATAGCTAATGTAGCCTTTGCTAATGATTTTTTTCTATTCACTTTCTATACACGGATAAAATCTATCCCATTTCTTTCCCAGATTTTCATCTGTGTGTCTGTTTTTGGAATGACTCGGAGGATAATTTTACTTAAAAATGTAACAAAATAATTCGTATTCACTTATTCCTAGGATTCTCCAGTAATAAAGAAACATTGTAATTTCTTTGTACAACAAGAAGATTATATAATATAATATAATTATATAATATAATAGATTAATTATATAGAAGATTATATTATAGATATAATATAATTATAAATGAATAAATGTCCACAAAAAAATAAAAATTATTCAATAATTCAAATAATACAACCAGATACGAAAATTATTATTCTATTAATTAACTAGCGGTCGCCCGCGGCTCCGCCCGCGTGGATGTCGGTTTTCGCGACAAAAAGTAGTCTATGTTTTGTTCTGATATATAACCTATAGAGGACCCCCGCGGCTACGCTAGTGTGGATATCGATTACCGCTACCAAAGCCTAACTTTTTTCGGGATGAGAAGCTCGCGCTCGGACCTAACGCCTTATGATACCTACCGAGAATATTATAAACATAAGAGTAAACAAATCAATAACAAATAATCAGAAAGCTCCGAACTGGTAAACTATCGGGAGTTATACGTGTTATTGTGAGTCAACCATTAAAGATAGACATATGCTGTTGTGGAATATTTTTTAGATAATTTTATGTAGAATATTTCAGTCATACATGATTTCTATGTAGCTTTAACCATTAAGGCTGCACACGCGACGAAAGCTTAAAAAATGGTGTAACTTCTCGGTTTTCCCAACATTTTTCTTCACTGCTCTGCTCCTATTGATTGTAGCGTGATGAAAAGTATCCTATAACCTGCCCAGGAGTATGAAGAATAATTGTACCAAGTATCATTAAAATCCGTCCAGTACTTTTTGTTCCTATTAATAACATACAAACAGACAGACAGACAGACAAAAATTTTACTGATTACATTTTTGGCATCAGTATCGATCACTTATCACCCCCTGATAGTTATTTTGAAAATATATTCAATGTACAGAATTGACCTCTCTACAGATTTATTATAAGTATAGATATATTTGATATATCTTTTAGTTTTAATAGTAATTAATTTTAGATAATAATTTACATTTTATTGTAATATATATTACAATTTATAATGTGTACAGGTACAAATACGGAAAAGTAAACATCAAACATACATCATCCGTATTATTATAATGATGTGTTTATGTCAATATGTATTATATTTAGTACATAAACAGACAAAATTCTAACAACAATGATTAATTAAAACCGCAAAATTATTCATAAGTGCATATTCCCTTACGACCGCAAGAGTTTGTTGACTTTTGTTGTTGAATTAATAATTATGTTTAGATATTAAATGCCTCGTAATACGTTTTAATATCTGCCTAGCCTGTTTCTATGCTATAAGCTATGTTGGGTCAACTTCCAGTTTTATGTGGAGCAACCGCCTATCTGACCTCCTCAACCCAGTTACCTTGGCAACCAGATACTCCTCGGTACTACTGGTTGACAGATTTTCTGATTTCTGACTACCCGTAACGACTGCCGAAGATGTACTAGTAATGGCAGCTGGGACCCACCAATTTAACGTATAGACGCCAGATCAAGTTACTATAATCTGTATTTCCTTAATATATTTTCAACTTAATCGCTGAAGCATAATATTAATTATAGTTCCAAGTTGATTGGGAAAAATTGTCAGTTTCGGGTAGCTTGATGTGCTGGCGTCTGTACTTTCCGAAACACGGAGGACTCGTAACACATATCATTAATTAGAAAAACACAATAGTAATTTCCGTGGAATTGTTATAGGTATGTCGTACATTGAATTATTTTGTCATAACATAAAATTCTTTTGAAACTGGAAATACCTTCAAGTCAATGACGGCTAAAAAGGCTGTGTGTAATATATACAATTCCGAAGAATTTGAATTACTAAAATAAAGCTATTGTCATCTTTATATGAACTTCAATTTAATTAAGGAAATACTCAGGCTAAACGTATACTGTTATTTTGTGAGCATCCGTAACCTATAAAGGGACGCTAATGCACTTACTTTATCATCTCCAGAGCCTTTTCCCAACTATGTTGGGGTCGGCTTCCGTCTAACCGGATTCAGCTGATTACCAGTGTTTTACAAGGAGCGAAAGGAACTGACTATCTGAACTCCTCAACCCAGCTACCTGGTTTATGCACTTACTTCCTTGAACTAAACTATTGGCACGCATGGCCACTGGAATGGACACACATCGCATATGAAACCACACTCCTTGTCTTAGCCTTAACATAATTATTCTCTTAAAAGTAACACACATAAACTAATTATCCTTTCCTCATCAACGTACTACAGTCGTACGTAATCGAAATCACAACTGAATTACTCCAAGTGCTTCTTCGAAAGCTAAAGTTCGAAGTGCTAATCAACAGGGAATAAAACTCTTAACACAATTATCATTAAGGATTAGATGGTAGCAAGTAGCATAAATTACAGATGATATAATTAATGTTTTTTATAATTTTTCATCGCGTGTAGGACCCGTTATGTAATATGATTTGTTGTGTATAATATGTACACATTATAAATATTATATTACAACAAAATTAAACTGCTATCTAAAATTAATTAAAATAAAAACAGAAAAGATATGTAAATTAAAATACTTATGTACACATCAGGCATCGAAGTATTCCTCCGCGTCACTGACAAGTAGGATTTTTTATTAGAATATGAACATTGTGTAAGGTAAACGATTTGGTAACATAAAACTAAAAAAACTTTATTCAATTCAAGAAAACAAGCCAAAACAAAACCAACAGCAAAAAATGATCGAATTTATTACCGAGCGAAAGCAGGCGCGTGCAAAGCGCTGGCTTAGCAAGTTCGGATTGCCGATCATTCGGTTGACCGATATTTGCTTCAGTGTAACAATCTGTAAACATCGGATGACACGAAACAGATCGAAAGTTAAAAACACACGCACAAAAAAAATACTAGCACATATACTACAGATTCCAAAATTGGTAGGCCACTTAAAAGTAACATATCTATAAAAAAAAATGCAACGCCAACCTTTCCAATATGTACAAACAAGTAATTAAAACTTTATAGTTCGAAACTGGAACTGCCCAATGGAAATGTTTTTTTCCACACAAGCACGCACTCTAGTAATTGGGTTAAGGATTAAAAAAATCCAACAGCTTTAAGCTCTAGTTGAAACGGAACAAGTATTACCATACGCCAAATTTCATTCAACTACGATCGTCAGAAATCCCAAACAATTGAATATATTCCATTTAATTGAATAAAAAGTTCGATAGCTTGTAAACCAATTAAAAATCGTTTTAATGGGAGAAAAACCCCTTTGATGATTGCATTGTCGAATCAATGGGTTGTATTAACATTTTAAGCTACGGTTTCCCTCATGAACAATGGTCGGGATCTGTGTTCCCTTTTTTCTGGGAGAAAATTATTTTATTTAAAAAACGGAATGGTACGATCATTTTGCTTTTTATTGAAGAAATATGGCTACCAAATTAAACTACCCTCTGTGTGGAACGTAAATTATACAAATATTGCATTTAATTTACTATCGCGTGCAATTTGGTATGCTAATTAAAATATGTTTTCTGTGCAAGAGACACTCGTATATTTATAAAATTAAATATTTTTTATTGCCGACAGCTAAATGGACCATTATTAAAATCTGTTGTATGATACATAAACAACAGCGAGTTGGGTAGATATAGTAGTGTTATTTAATTTGAATGTTTTTTTTAAATGAGAAAGAATATAGTACCCAATTACCCCATGTTTTAAAATTTTTAAAATATGGGGTAATTGGGTACTTGACAACTAGTCAAAATAATTACTTTTATTGAACTGTCAAAAACAGTTATTTTCTATGCAATTTGTCTGAAAGTAAGAATTATGACTTTACAATTTTTCACATCAAGCCATATACTTATTTTACTTATCTTATCAATAAAAATACCCTATAAGTTTTCCTTCAAAAAGATAAATGAAAGTGGCAGTATTTTAAGATGCTTTACCAAATTAATGTCATATAGGATTTTATTTTTGACCTAATCAACTACCCAATTAGGAGAAGAGGCGAATTTAGGTAATTGAAATCGGACTATTTACTAAATGACTTTTTTAATGCTCTGGCTACAAATTATTAATATTTTATTGCGACTGTTAAATATGCATAATTCTGAGAATCTAAATATAACGTCAAAAATACGTTCTCTGATCAAATGTAGGTTAATTAAATTATTTTTTAATGTTTTTAGATTAGAAATAAAACTTTACGACAAATAAATAAAGCTCGAGCTTTTTATCAAGTTGATACAGACATATTTTAAAAGTACCAATTTTATAAATAATAATTAGTTGAACATTTTTAATCTTTAGGCTTTACGATATAAAATTAAATCATCATTTCTGTTTCATTAAGGGGTTCATTCACTCTTTATTGCTGAAAGTTTTTGCGCGTAGGTTTATTATTTTTGGGTTCACCGAAGGTCATTTTGTATAATCGACTTTTTATATCAAAATCTTGATTTACAATCCAAAAATTCTGGCCTTTCATAAAATATTGAAGTTCCTATGGGCGATATTAAAATTCATTTTCAAAAGATTATATAATTAAAGGTCCAAGTAAAATGAGGATCCTAAGTAAATCTCTAATCTTTTTTGTCTATTATGAACACAATCCGGGATCGGGATTGATTTGGCTGCCTTTCTTGGTCCGGGGAACAAAACGATTTAAAAAAAAAACACCGTAATCTGAAGTAGTGATAAAAAATGTTAATAACGAATACGATTTATTAAAATAGTTTCTCCTCTCCGTTTAATAAATTAATTTAAAAAATGAACAAAAATTCTAAACTAAATTTCACGCCATTTAGTTTTTTTATTTAATACTTGTATTACTTTTTATTAATTAGGTAAATAAGTAGGTGTTTGTAAATAAGTTGTAAATAACTGAATTTCTATCTTATTTTAGCCGATGTCTGGTGACAGGGACGCTAGATTTGTGAGTGTAATATTATTAAACGGGGAAAATACGCTATTGATATCAGTTTTATATTGAAAGTACTTTCTAAATGCATCGGCGTACTACTGGACAATTATTGTTCTGAGAAAGTTTACATCATAAAAACATAATAATAATGTGGTAAAACCCATGTAACTTTCTATCTATATTTTCGAAAGTTTTTATTGTTGTTTAGAGTAATTTCAATTCTGTTCGGGGGCCTTACTATGTTTAAGACTATTTATCTAAGATATAGCATGTACCAATAAAATAAAAGTACATATATTTTATGATAACTTTACGTTATGTGAATAGAGGTGGGGTTTACAAGGTTTGAGTTTGAGTTTTGTGTGAGCGGTACAACAACTTGTAACAGCCTGTTCCTAATTCGAGATCATGGTGATCACAGAAAGGCAGTAATGAAATAACGAGTGCTGAAGTTAGGAAGACGATTCTGTCGGTATGTTTAGAGCATTGTGAGATGAGTGTGAGACTGTTTCATTATATACTTTTTAACGAAAATGTCCGCTTTTGCTGTAAAAATAATACATAGAATAATCCCCAACCTTATTTTTAAAAAGCTTAGTTTACAAACCACATTTTTTTAAACTTTCAACGTAAAAATCTCAAAGTTAAAAAGCAAAGTGCCATCTCAGACTTCCAGTTCCAAATTCAGTGTGAAGCAAGATTTTTATCCAGGAAATTAATTCAGCTGTAAGTTCCTGCTAGCACGAGTAAAACCGCGTATAATAGCTAGTAATAACAATAATTTACCAAGTGCACCGTTCTAGTTTAAAAGTAGGTTCTCTTGTACTTGCCAAGGGGTATGGATGTCAAGAAGAATTGCAGTTTCTTGAACTTTTGTCACAGTGCATTTAATACGCGTTGGGGTCGCATTACAGCGTTTTCAAGTTAGCGGATTTCCCATTCGGTATTTTCCGCGCGGTGAGGCGCCGTGTGATATACTTCTTCTCCCGAGCGAAAACACATAGAAATTGGTGAATTGTTTTGGGGACTATCTTTTGTTTTGACGTTCGAAAAACTCAAACTCGTTTATTCAAAAATAAACGAGTTTGAGTTTATGGTACAAACAATTGATAACCACCGGTTATTTTGTGAGTAAAAATCAAATGAGCCCACAGCTGGAGGGACTGTAAGACTTTTACCGACTAAACCCCAACTATTTTCCTTCTGGAGGTGTTTGTGCGCCAGGGCCACGGTAACTCTTGTGGTCTTATCAACCCGTAGCTCTGGAAGGCCTCGGCTTTATACGTAATTATGTCGGTTCAAATGATAACGCGTTGAACCGCGCGACAGATATTTTGTTTCGTGCATAGATTCGATGGCGAGGCAGAGGTAGACCAAGGAATAGCTAAGATTGATAGCCTACTAGATAACTTGCATAAAAAGGGAGTAAATGTTAGTATGAAGGCTGAATGACAGAGGGGTATGGAAGCGGAAAACATATTGCGCCGACCCCAAATAAATTTAGGTTTTATTTTCAGATTGATAGTACCGCACTATATTCAACCATTGCCAACCGGCTTTAAAATACTGTATGTGCCTATGCATGGCTAGAAATGCACATAAATTTCCTTTTTTTAATACAGCAATGTACTCGTATCGAGTAATATTTGTTCAGAAAACCCGCAGTCCTTGAGTTCTCAACTACAATTCCTGATATAGCCACAACAATATATGTATGTAGAAACTGGAATCCCGCTCTTGCAAACTTAATTTTATTGTACTTACACAATATACAGTATATTAAAGTAAAGTGATTTTTATTGCTTTGATTGAGTAAATACAGTTATTATAATATAAAAGGTACCTACAGCACATCAATCAGCCTATTTAGGCATACAATAATTAAGACTTGTTTAAGCATAGGTAAAGACAAAATTAAAATCTAAAAGAAATCATAGATAGACAATCATAGATTGAGTTTATAGTAGACTAGCGACCCGCCCCGGCTTCGCACGGGTGCAATGATGATACTAAATACACTACAGGAAAACTGTGAACATTGTATATAAAAACATAGAGGCCCTATTGATCTACCAAGTATTGGTTTGTTAACATTCCATATCTAAGCAAAGTATCGAAATTGTTACATCTTGTCATTATACGGTAGCAATAGTAGTTCATACATGACACTGTTTTACGCAGAGGTGTACCACCGATTGGGTCAACTTGAGAAATATTAATGGCATAACCATTTTCTCCACGACATAGCATCAAAGGATATTGTAAACTGTCATAAGATCTGTGTAACTCTGAATTTTTTTGCAAATTATCATCACGACTATGCAATACAATATCTCTTTTGTCAAATTGCTGTCCAGCTATCACCACTGCTACTTCACTCGTGGAAGGCGCATTGTATCGTCCTCTATGTTCTCCAACAGGGACTTTATTTGCATGGATTTGCATGGATTAGTCAGGAGTATCTGCTGGAACACTCTCAATCGCAGTTTTGAAAGACTGTATGTAGCAATTATGACTATGTAACATATCTTGGAGAGATCTAATCAAATCTCTATCAATTGGCTGTGCAACACTTTTACACCGCGTAGATGCTTGTGTATCTGGATCTAAAATAAAATATATTTGCAGAAATTTGTGATCATCGGGTCGAAGTGGTAGCAAGCTCCCAGCTAAGTGGTACACTTGTCCTTGAATTGTAAATGTAGGCATGAACCCACGCTCAACGACTTGCTTACTCTTAAAAGAGGTCATTTGAAATGCGTTATTATAACGGCGTACATTGCGCATGAATTGCTTGGATTTCTGATGATCACCCGTAAGAAGAGAGTGAAGTGGTTCAGGTGGAGGGAGAACTTCTTATAATTTGACTTTTCCTTGTAAGCAACACATGCCTTTCGATTCGTCCTTGAATTTCAATGCCAAGCAATGTTCACACACTACTGACATAGTACCTATTGATACTATGCGATCGTCCTTGTAAGAAATCGAAGGATCGTAATTCAGGGCAGAATTTTCTTTATTCACCCATGAATTAGTTACTCGCGCTGATGATTCTCTGGCTCTCTGTATTCGATGTCTTTCCCTATCTCGGCTGCGGCGAATCTCACGCTCTACTGAAGATTTTCTCTCTCTCTCTCAGCTCTATATCTATCCCGAGCCTGACTGAGGCGAGCCTCACGTTCCGTTGATGATTCTTCATCTCTTGCTGAACGTACTCTTTTGGCATTCACTGTACTACGACCTATGTTCGAAGGACGACGTCTTTCAGACATGACTTTATAATTTCTGTACAAAATTTAATCAGTTCTATATGTCTATGCACAAATTGCCATATTATTAGTTGTTTTTATTTAATCTGATTCAGATAAAGACTCCAGATCAGACAAACGTGTCCCGCAATTTTTAAATCTGTAATATCTTCGAAAATATTCACTTAAATTATATGGTGCATAGGGCCGTATAGATCTATATTAAATGAACAATGTATTCAAGGTATTTAATTGATTAAGGATTAATGCTGTATTGGTTAAAATCGCTTCGAAAATTAGCCATTATTTGTCGTCAAAAGTAAATGACAAAAAAAAGTTAATGTGGGTTATCCATAAGAGATAGACATATACCATCACGGACTTTTCTGTAGACCTTTTCAATGTGTACAATACTTAGTACATCATTTTGATAAAACTTGTAGGGTTCAGCCTGCGTTTGCAATGTAAGCGGAAAAAATGTAATTATTTACGACATCACATTAGAAACCTCAAAAATAACAGTACTTCTCCACTATTTAATGGATGTTATTATACATATAAACCTTCCTCTTGAATCACTCTATCTATTAAAAAAAACCGCATTAAAATCCGTTGCGTAGTTTCAAAGATTTAAGCGTACAAAGGGACATAGGGACAGAAAAAGCGACTTTGTTTTATACTATGTAGTGATAAACAATATGACTTGAGTTATTGGTAGAAATCTTTTCAAATTTTGAACTGAATTTGAACACATGTTATCGATTAATTAAAGCACAATGGACCTACTGTGTATAAAGCCTAACAAAGGCTATAGGTACCTGGATATATACAAACCTATATATACTTTATCAAATACTGATTAGCTACACGTCATCATCACACCATAACAGACCAGTTGTCGATACCGATTGTCGGAAACGGCGGCTGTTCTGCTCTCCAAGGAGATCGGCCATCTGCGTAGCACATATTATATGTAGTGTACAAGCATCACTAACGGACGGTAATCCTGCACGACTAGAGAGAGGTCAGGTGCAGAACCAACACTTACATGCTCTCCTATGCACGGGTGTATCAATCACCAACTTCCAAATTCGGGGCTGGTTTATAAAAGTTTCTTAAAACACACAAAGCTATTCGGTCCGACCCGGGATTCACAGCAGTCTGTAGCGATGTTCAACTGCTATACCTACAAGGCAATTTGCATCGAACACTCTTTGTACCAGCCTGGTCTACATCTGAGCAAGCTATTGAATCGCTGGTCCTTTGGCACTTCATCTCAATGCCGTCTGTGGATCACTCCGACAGATTAATTCCCCAAAGCTCTGTGCAGCTGTTTGACGAGTACTGAGAATAAACGTTTGTGTTGGTTGCTTTTAGAAGAACTAGTTGTTTCCTGCGGTTATGACTGTGTCCTGGAAAAACTACTTTATCATAAATCTGACCACAGGAACTACTAGACCGATTTGAAAAGTTTACCGAGGAAGAAAGCCTTTATTTAAGGGTCAAGGTTATTTTTCATTATAATGGGATTTAAAACAGAACAGCAGGGTAAGACTATCTAACAGCTGATGCTTATTCTCCCTTTGAAGCTAAAAAGTTAATGTACAGACGCCAGCATATTAAGCTACTGAAACTGACAACTTTTCCCAGTGAACTTTGAACCATATGCTTCAGGAATAAAGTTGAAAATCTACTACGAAAATTTTACTGATTGTAGTAGCTTGATATGCTGGCTGTACTGTACTATGCTGCATATTTGTTTTGTTTTTCCGAAAGAGGTAATTTCAGGAGTGTATATACAGACGCCAGCAGATCAAGCTACCCGAATCTGTAAAATAC
The DNA here is from genome assembly GCA_958496145.1 of Heliothis peltigera. Lineage (NCBI taxonomy): Eukaryota > Metazoa > Arthropoda > Insecta > Lepidoptera > Noctuidae > Heliothis > Heliothis peltigera. The sequence continues at coordinate 7,699,253 of OY292337.1, forward strand.
ATTTTCCCCATTAACTTAGAACCATATTATGCGTCAGCAATAATGTTGAAAATCTTTCAGTCTCAATCGATGTGCTGTCTGTATATTTTTATGTTGGATATTTATGTAGGGACTTTATATTGGGATGTCTTTTACATACGGTCGGTTAGTCTCAAGGTAAGCTATTGATAAGCTTGTGTTATGGATGCCACTGCCGACACAACTGATAAACTACATATACTTTACGTAGGTATATATTTATAAATACATACCTACAAATGAGCACGCTCATCACACTAATTAATGTTTTATTGCCGGGATCGAAACCGGGACCCTGAGCTGGGCAGTCCCGCGGGGTCACCAGTCGAATAAAACTACCCTTTATGACTTTATTCGATAAAGGAGTCATTTAAAATCTAGCCCCGGCACGCAAAGACCTCCAGAAGGAACAAAGTGGGTTTCCCTCCAGCTGCACCCATAGCGGAGGGTCATTTGACGGTTTGATACTGTTAAAAAAGGTCTGTTTAACACTGCCAAAATTTTTCATTGATACAGTAGTTTCTGAGACTAGCGCGTTCAAGCAAACAAACTATTCTGCTTTATATTTAGTAGGTATAGTTTACGTTTAATCTGGCTGTATTTTGTATATAGTGTTCTTAAGAAAAGCAAGAAAGTAATGTTCATTAAAGCGTAAAGATTATGAGAACCTGTCAAAAGGATCAGTTATTTTAATTAACGGTAAGCTTTCCCTTGTAATAAAAGTTTATTATAAGATTTCTATGTACGAGTAGTTGAGCTACTCGCAAAACCCTCATTTACTTCTAAAAGCAATTTTCTTTCCCTTGCACGTGCCTGAGTAGAATTATGAACTTTGAGGTATTAAAATATTTGCCTTTTCCATTTTTTAATAATTAAGACCTTTAAAAGATCAAGCTATAAAAAAAATTAGGGCCAGTTTCACAATGTCCGAATAGCCACCTATCTACCGAATAAATTAAAAAATGGAACAAAATTTGTATGAAATTATCTACCAAATAAACTTATTCGTAGGTGGTGAAACAGGCCCTAAGAGAGAAATAAAAATGAGTAGTGTTTTTTTTTCTAAAAAAATATGTTTTTATTTTTATACCAATTAAAATAAATGCATTATAATGGCAATTGTTGCAAATATTACACTAACTAAATTTCTTAACTTAAATAACAATAGACATAGAGTTCTTTTTTCAATTTTGGCACTTCACAAAAATTGCTCAATAAAGGAACGAAAACAAAATTTAAAATTTCTTTTTTAGAACATTCACCACACAACACGAGCACACTCAAAAATATATTAATACTGTTTGAATTTAGAATCTCAGGCAGACGTCGGTGCTGGACGCGGTTCCACAAATTCCAATTTCGATTCGAATATTTATTTATCAGTCTAGAATCGAGTTCTAAATTCGAGATTCTAAATCGATTCATACATGTTTCCTTACATAAGATTTTCTTCAATTACTTGGTGCCGATGAAGCTGTTCTGTCTTATAGGGTAGGTTTGTGGGTTACGCCTGAAGTTCTCATACTGCCTCCAGTTGAGGTACCAAAAAGGTTGATTTTCGACGGGAAGTTGGTTGAGTCTGTTTATGAGATTCCCGTCACCTCTCGCTTCAATAGGGTAGGAATCATCTTCGCCAAACCTATTCGATATTAGATCCGCTTCCACGGCCGGGTATCCGATCGGGCTCAGTCCGGCGTAGAATGGCCTTTGAGCCTTTACTAAGGCAATTAAGATTGTGAGCGCTAGAGCGATTTTGTAGGCAGCCATTGTCTGTTAACAAAGAAATAAGGATTCAATAAAATTATAGGCGAGACACGATGTTGTGGATTTGTTTTTTTTTTACTCTGAAACCGGTTACTCTCCGGTTGTTAATACAACAAGATTGTAAATTACATATATTTTACATCTTTACGCAAGGATGAGGTTTCTCAGATGCGCAGTTGTGATAAAAAGGTAAATATTTTAACAAAATGCATTAGGTACTTACACTTTTGTTATAACTATGTTATATTATAATATTAATTTGATACTAAAAGTCTAAGAATTATCAAATAAATCTCAGTAATTATTTATTCAGCAATGAACGGTAATTGGTTCATATTACCTATAATTTATTATAAAGAATTAATAAGTATTTTAATTTAACAAAAATCAATCCTAGTACGAGAATATTTCAAAATTCAAATCACGAAAAGAATACAGAACACTATTTAAAAATCGAACAAAATATTTACCTCGGTTCTTATATTGAAGCACAACAACAAACAAAGCGGGGTTAACGCACTCAATGATTGTTACTGTCGCTCACGGTTCGCAATTCGAACTGTGACTCGATAGAACTGGACACTGTATAAATATGAACGCGCCAGTAATCGCGAACATCAGAGTGCCATAGGTTTGAGGAAGTTTAGACTGGACATGCAATTTGTAAATTGGAAGCAGTTGCCTTATTAGTACAAGATTTTTAAACTAAGATAAAGTTTATAAGTCGGTTTAAATAAATTAATTAAGAGTTTTTGAAATAAAGGGCTCATACTTTATTTATACAAAGTACAGCTTTATAATGACTTATTTTTTTGTGTAAATACTATACATTATATTGAAAGCGTATTTTTTGCATTTAGTGATTTTAATCCCATACGCAAAATTAAGGGGTAGTAGGGCTAAGCTTGATGTACCTGTGTGTGTCTATGACATCGTAGCTCTCGTTCTCGTACAGTTAAACCGCATTACTGACCTTACTTAACTGGTCTACTATTCTCTATTGCAAATTACTTGAAATCAACACACAATTATTATAATTGTATAACTATATTTTATTTAAACGAGTAAAAATTTGTTAGATCTTGCCTTCTCTAAACATTTCAAAGCGCGCGTAAAAACCCCATTCAGCGCGTTACGCGGGAATACTCGTCTCGCCGACAGCTGACGTCACAGATCATGTTCGCCTAAGTCAATCAGCGACCAATCAAAGTAGACCTCTACTGATTCGTTCAATCATCGCGTTGACGTCAACGTATGTTCGAACGAAGAGGGGAGAATGAGGTCAAGTGATATTGGTGTGTTTTGCCGATGGGTTTTGAGTCATTTTGTGAGGTAATTGCTTATTCCGGTTATTATACACACCCCCAGCCAAGACATTGGGTTTTTTCGGTGTAGTAAAGTAGTATTACATAATAGAATCCGTGAGTTCAGTCAACTAAGTGTGGTAGACATATTTTTTCTGCTAATTGATTGTGGTTTGACCTACTTTGGAGAGAAAAAAAAAAACACATGTTTTCCTTAAAGGTTTAAAGGTGTATCTTTAGTTACACTTCATTCCCTTTGGGAAAATCCAATGATATTTCGATTGTTCTGGGATTTGCACTCAATTCGCTGTAAAAGATGGGTGATTTTTTATTGGTTTGTTTTTGCGTTTCTGCATTTAATATATGTAGGTATAGTCGCCAGCACATCAAGCTACTAGAATCTGTACAATTTCCATAATAGATTTTTAACTTTATTGCTGGAGCTTAATGTTCATAATTGATTGGGAAAATTTTACAGTTTTGGGTAGGTTGATCTGCTGGCGTCTGTAAAATATCTTGTAAAATTGGATCGTTATCCTAGTTTATTGTAATAAATGATTTTTTAAAAGCAATAATTAGTTAACCTATTAACGTAGGTATACAAGGAGAAGCTCGTGGTTAAATAAAGGTTCAGCAATATTTGGTGCGGTCGGGCCATGGATGGGGACTATCTTGTCATTCGTGTTTCTGAAGGCACTCGGTGGGTCTCGGCAGATTATTTGAACACCTTTGGCGGTCTTCAAAGGTAGTCAGAATCCAGAAAGTCTGACGTATAGTCTTATCAAGGGGTATCGGGTTTCCCAGGCATCTGTATTGAGATAGGCAGTCCCTCCATGTAAAACGTAGCTTTAGAAACGGCTAAGCAGATGTTAAATAATGAAGTAAATTATTTTTCAATTGGCATTTTAAAAATGAAATACTGTTTTTTTTGTTTTATCTACGTCAATATTCTTAATTTGAATTAGATAGTTATTTATGATTAATTTAAAATATTGATTTCGAATTAAGGAATCATTTAAATTTTATTCTCTATTCAAATATAAAACTTAAATAAAGATTACAATGTATTACCGAATTAGTTGGCAAATGTCTGTCTAGATATACGAGTAAATTCATAAGCCTAAAATATCATGGGTTTTTTTCATTGTGACTAATAAATAAGGTCAGATGCGTCCCACCAATAATATGTACAAATATGCTATAAAAAGATTGCATCTCATGTTGTGAATCACCTATTGTTATATTAAATGTCATTATTACAACAAGTACACAAAATATATCTATTGTATTTTCCTGCTAACGCGGAAGAGTTGATTTTATGGCTAGACCGGTTCCTGTCTGGTTAAACCCAGTACTTAATCCTATCTTTTTTTATGATAAAGTAAGTTGTTGTTGGTATCAAGTGTTATAATATCATCATAATAGATCATATTTTAATAAGCGATCGGTCCGTGGATGGGTGACCGTCTTGTCATGACGAGTTCCTCCGTGTTACGGAAGGCACGCTAAATTGGTGGGTCCCGGTATTCGTACATCGTCATTTGTACATCGTTGGCAGTCGTTACGGTACGGGTAAGTAGTCAGAGGCAAAAAAGCCCACCAGTCTTACAAAGGGGTATCGGGTTACCCAGGTAACTGGGTTGAGAAGGTCAGACAGGCAGTCGCTTCACGTAAAAGGTTCAGTTGCATCTGGTTAAGACTGGATGCCGACCTCAACAGAGCTTGGGAAAAGGCTAGGCAGATGATGATCACGATAGATTATATCGTTAGTTTCCTCCAATGTTTCATCATAAGTAATTAAGATCCAAAAAAATAGATTTATACGAAATAAAAACTATACAGAATTTAATTTTCAATATTTAGCGGTATTTTAATTTGAATCTTCCACTATACAGACGCCAGTACCGAAAGCTGCCAGAAACCATCAAATTTTCCCAATCAACTTCGAACCAAAAACAAAATTTGACAGAAATATCACATACGTACTGAAAAAAACAATAACATATACATAATTAGTTCAAGTACAGGAAATTGTCGTCGATGATAACCAGACGATTTGTAATAACATGAAACAATAACAACATAAAACCTACCTCGTATTTAATCTCGTTACAAACTGCGTTTGACTTTAATTAATGTCATTACCTAGAACTGATAAGAAATTGCATCTTGTTTACGTACAAAATAATACCATATGTAATTATCCATTGCTATTATAATTAAACATGCATGCTATAAGGAACATGGTTAATTAAACTAAGGGAAATATTATTTGAAACCTAATTAATACGTGTATAACAATATTTACATATATTATATATATATATATATATATTACATTATATATTTAATTATTATATATATATATATATATATATATATATATATATATATATCTGCAGCAGGCTCAGCATGGCAACCGTAGAAACAAGTTTTGTCTACCGGAGAATGGACATAATAACAGAAAAGTGACAGATTGTCGTAAGATTTCTTTTGTAATTTTTTGAAGAATTCTTTCTTTTCTTCGATCGACATAAGTCTACAAGTGATTATATGCTAGTTGACAGGTCGCGCCATGCTCAGGCCGAAGACATGTTGACATTGACAGAAACAGCTTTGTCTTTTCTTGATAGAATAGACATAGAATCGCCATGCTGAGCCAGCAGGCTATTTACGCTATCTACTTTTTATCCGAGAGGTGGAAGTTCCTTTAGAAGCTTGTGACCGCGGCATACGGCATATTTATGTATGTATAAAATCGTAGCGACCACGAGTGAAGATCGTGCAAGCTATCAGACATAACCACAGCTGCAGTTCAAAGTTTCATCTGCATGACTTCCACGACAAAGTCTTATATAAAACATATATACTTTGACGTATATACATACGTCATTAAAGATATAAATTATATTAAAGATATAAATTATATTATACTAGCGACCCGCCCCGGCTTCGCACGGGTGCAATGCTGATACTAACTACAGTACAGAAAAACTGTTATTGTGGGTTATCCATAAGAGATAGACATATACCATCACGGACTTTTCTGTAGACCTTTTCAATGTGTACAATACTTAGTACATTATTTTGATAAAACTCGTTGGATTTTCAGCCTGCGTTTGCAATGTAAGCGGAAAAAAATATTTACGACATCACATTAGAAACCTCAAAAATAACAGTACTTTTCCACTATTTAATGGATGTTATTATACATATAAATCTTCCTCTTGAATCACTCTATTTATTAAAAAAAACCGCATCAAAATCTGTTGCGTAGTTTCAAAGATTTAAGCATACAAAGGGACATAGGGACAGAGAAACCGACTTTGTTTTATACTATGTAGTAATGAAGATAAGAGTACAACCCGAGAACTTGGATCATGGTCTCGAAAACAATTCTACAAAATTGTTATGTTTACCTTTTTTTGTTTTTATAACGTCACATCATCATCATCTCCCGAGCCTTTTCCCAACTATATTGGGGTCGGCTTCCAGTCTAACCGGATTCGGCTGAGTACCAGTGTTTTACAAGGAGCGACCGCCTATCTGACCTCCTCAACCCAGTTACCCGGGCAACCCAATACCCCTTGGTTAGACTGGCGTCAGACTTACTGGCTTCTGACTACCCGTAACTACTGCCAAGGATGTTCAATGACAGCCGGGGCCTACAGTTTAACGTGCTATCTGAAACACAGTCATTGGTTTCCAAGATATACTTAGAAAGTACATACAAACTTAGAAAAGTTGCATTGGTACTTGGACTCATCGACTCGAAAACAATTCTACAAAATTGTTATGTTTACCTTTTTTTGTTTTTATAAAGTTTCATTGATATGATTTGTCGTGAATCATTATGTAGTGATAGTGTTATTACTATAATGTATTAAAATAACCATTTTTATCAGCTGTTTGTCTCAAGTACTTCGGTTTTATTGGTCTTTTTTTAAGAGGCTATCTTTAAGTTTAGTGACGTCCATTGTTTGGACTTACCTGACTGCCAAAAAGTGTAAATAGTTTAATTAGTTTTTATGTTGCGTAATTCAGATAGTAGGTACTTTTACTTCCAAGAATGGACTCTTGGTATTTTTTATTTTGAAAAATACAGGAAAACCTGTTTATTTAAATTCTCGCAACCTTCAATTCTAATGATTTATTTCATAAGCATATTGTTTGTAAAAACTAATAAATTCTTTCTTTTCCCTACTAATATTGTAAATGAGAAAGTAACTCTGTCTGTCTGTCACACTTTTACACCAAAACTACTGAACCGATTAAAATAAAATTTGATAGACGAAACGTCTGAGAAAGGACATATTTATATACTTCGCTTGGCGGATGAAACCGCGAAGAACAGCTAATTATTTATAATTATAGTCAGTTGTAATTAAACAGTTACGTTTGCCTAGTTCTTAAAACGGGTAAAATTTACTGACCCTTTACACATATACACAATACAAGAAAACACGTTTAATAATTGAACTTTAGCCTTCAAACCCATTCTCACATTTGCAACAAAAATGCAAGTCCGACCCAATCAGTTCAAAGTCCAATTAAAAAAAAGCCACCTCGACCGGCTGTAAATCTTTGCAAAAACACGACTACTACTACAAATAAATACCAAACAGCAATTTTCTTTCTATTAGCCAACCTTAACGTGCGTCATAAATTTCATGTTTAAGACACCTGGCGATATGCCAGACTCCAGTTTCCGAACTAAGCCTGTTACAAAGCTCCCCACTCCACTCTGTCTTTAATTTTGACAGCTATTGAATTTATCGACTATCTTGCTTTTATGAGGTGTTAAATCTAGATTCGTCTTGGATTAAACGTATGAGCTATCTTTAAGATTAATAATAATAGTTGCGTCCAGGACAAATTACGGATACCGAGGCTGTTCTCGGAATTAAGGAGATCAGTCGGCGGTGTATGAAATAATGGCTGTGTCTACAGTGTGTAGATAACGTTGAAGATGCATTCTCTATTCTCTTACTCTCGTAGTCTCAATGACCCACAACTATTGTCGTCAATTTTTAAGACTAAAGGCATGGATTTTATGGGAGGTCGAGTGTTTTTTTGTTCCCAAAAAAACATCCATTTATTTATACGTGCATCCCTTTCACAGTAACTTTGAAAGTTAGAAACATATACTACAATAATAATTCAAACAACATTATTTATTTTATTATATGCGTCTGAAATTTAACAGCGACAAAGAAGTTAATTGCCGAGAAAATCATAATTAGTAAAACGTTTGTAATTTAATTATTCAAGTTATTAACAACTACAATAAATAAATAAATAAACACACGTTGTGTTCAAACGACTTCATAAAAGGTTTTATTTGAAAATACATTTCGTTCAAAAAAACATTTTCTTCGAGACATTTTTTCTTTGACACAAAAACACAAAACAGTTCAGAAATACGTCGCCATAATGATGTAGCTGAGGGCTCGTCAAATTGCTTTACTCTTAAGGTACTCAAAATAAAAGGAGTGTCAAGGATCTGTTTTGCTAATGGGGTTTTACACTCGAGAGCCAAGGATTTGGGTCAGCCAGGAGAATATTTATTTATAGCAACAAAACTATGATGCAACCTTTGTTAATAACAATTAGGATGTATTATAAAGTAGCTGTTATTTTGAGTAGCTGATACTTATATATTGGTCTGGCTAAACGAAGAGTCTCTCAAGTACGAGTGTTCAGGTTCAGTTCCAGGACAAGCAAGTGCCAATGAATGTAACTTTTCTTGGATATTTGTACAGACGCACATCGAGCTACCCGAAACTGAAAAATTTTCCTAATCAACTTTGAGCGATATGCTTCAGTGTTAAAGTTGGAAATCTATTATGGAAATTTGATAGTCTGTATGTACTTTCAAAGTATATCTTGTCCATCAATGAATAATTAAAAGATAAGGAAAACATCTTGAGGAAACCAAATAAAAATTGTCATACAAGTTAATTTCAATTTCTATATCGACACCATATGTGTACAGATGCCAGCACATCAAGCTACTACATCTATCAGATTACTTCAATAGATTATCAACTTTATCACGGAAGCTGTTGGTTCAAAGTTGATCAACCTTCCGGAAGATTGTACAGCGGAAAATCTTAAGTCACGCGGTGTACGTGAAGCGGTAAACCTTATCATATTCCGAATTCCTACGAAAACAAGCCATGTACGAAATTTGCAATATCATGCATTCCAATAACATGTTTTGACGGAAACAGATTGATATTAGGTATGCTTAAAATAATATCGTTGCTTTATTTCCCTAAACAGTACTTTGAGAAAAGGTAGGTTGCGCTTCGCTTCGCTTGGCTCGTCTTGGCAGGGTCACTACCGTGCCTCCACATTTTCATCATCATCATCTCAGCCATAGAATATCCACTGCTGAACATAGGCCTCCCCTTTAGATCTCCACATATACCGGTTGGAAGCGACCTGCATCCAGCGTTTTTGGGAGGCCGTGTACTGCTTAACCGGGCTTTCCTGTGGGTCCTAAATTTATTATTTAGGCCTCCAGCCAGGGGTAGCATCCAGCGTCTTCCGGCGACCTTTATAAGGTCGTCTTGTTGGTGGACGTCCTACGCTGCGCTTGCTGGTTCGTGGTATCCACTCTAGCACTTTAATCGCGACCTATTTCTTGATTTTTTTAAAATGGAAAATTATAATTTACTGCCCAAAGTATAGGACAAAAAATAACTAATTTTACTCAGATGCTTAACAGTCGCACGTGGATGGGTGACCGACCATCTTGTCATGAAACGCTCCATCCAAAATACTGGTACTCGGCTTTATCCGGTTCAGACTGGAAACCGACCCCAACATTGCTTGGGAAAAGGTTAAGCCGATGATGTGTAGTACCTATGAGCTTCGTAGTTTCTTAGAACGGTCAAGTATATTACAAACAAATTATAGTATAGGTTAAGGATAATCAATGAGAATCAAAAATGATAGCATACGATGCGGAAAACCCATACAAAATAAAAACACTTGGCCCACTATCTTTACGTCATAATTTAGGTTTTGGCAGAAATCAGTACTATATTTGTTTATTTCATTGCCGTCTGGCTAAGGGGATTCCTGATACTTACTTTAGGTTTGTATTGACTTTTGTATTTCAGTGTGCGTAATAATAATATAATGAAGGTTCAGACCAATCGCCGGCCCTAGCGGCTGTTCTCTCTAAGGAGATCAGCCAGTTGCGCAGGACATCTTATAGAGCACAACTATTTGCGCCGACACCGGAGCACTGCAGAGTGAGGGAATAGAGCCCTCACTCTCTTAGCCCGATGGGACAGCAATCCACCACGACTTAAGAGAGATCAGGCGCAGGACCGACATTTACGTGCTCCCCGAGGCACAAGTGTATCAATCACCACCTTCTAGACTCCAGTATATATATATAATAAGTATTTTTATTTTTAATTTCTCTGAAAATATTTGATGCCTGAATTTATTGCGCGTTTTTGCTCTATAAATAATTAACTACAGCGGCCAACTTGGCTGTTTATTTGCGCAGACATTAATTATGTTCAAGCAATTTTGGTGGAATCTGACCATAAGGCTTTTTACTTATTTAATTTAAATATTAAAGTTTGAAGAACACTAGAACAGCTTGTTTAAAGTGCTATTTTTTCTACATAAAATCATTTAATTACAATTTAATAAATCGAATTGCAATTATAAGTTTTAGAAACATTCAAACTGATCTTTAGCAAAGTTATAATTTGTGAACTAATCTAAATTTCAAATGTTGAGTTCAAACATTCTTGGTGTAATTAAAAAAATAACAGACGTTTGACAAGTGTTAAAAAAGTCTGAATACAAAATAATAATATGTATTCCTAGCTATTACTTACTTATTTGCGTAAACAAGCTACCTATAGAAATAGTTTTTATAATATTATGTTTATGTACAAATAGATGGGAAATCGAACTGATAAGCATGAATTAAATTATCTGAGTCTGAATACGAATACTAAGCGCAGGTTTATCGTGTTAGTATTTCCAAATAGACATAGATACGCATTTTTTAAAAGAGTATCGAATTTTGAGACAATTTACATAGCTATTTCGCTAGACAGACGTACACGCATTGTTAATTTTTCCAAATAAAACTTTTAAGTTTAGTTTATTTCTAGAAAATATTATGATGATGCGAAATAAAACTTTCATATAGAACAGCTGTAAGTATTTTATTTATTTAATTTGATGGCGCAAAACTATGTGAAAACCGGCTATCATGGTATGGGCATTTAATGCTGAGGAATGAGGTTCATATTATGAGGAAGATTGCAGAGGAAGGGGACGAACAAAGGACTATGGACGGATTTTGTGAAAGTATTAACTTACAAGAGATATCAATGACTAGAAATAATGTTACTTGTGAGATGACGGAAGGAGATTGTGGAAGAAGAAAACGTGCTGCGCCGACCCTAAATAAATCTTGGAATTAGGACAGGAGGATGATGAAGCTATTTATTGCACAGACTCAGGAAAAACATATGTTTAGGTACCTACACTTTGTAATTAATTGTGCCCAGTAGTGGTCTCAAAATTGAAAACGATAAAGGCGGAAAACAATTATTTTGTTTACCTACAATGCGTAATATTTATTCTCGAACAGTATAATATTATTATTTTCCTTAAAACATGCTCAGAAGTGCCTAGAACAATGTAAATAATCATGATAAGAATCGGCAAGACGAAACACTATGCTTGTTTTAAGTTTGTAGTATTTTTTGCTTTAAGTTCTCTATATATTATAGCTAGGTATGCCGCTTCAAAGTTGAGTACTAAAAATATACTTATATCCTCAATACTGCCCTCACTATAAAGGCACATGGGGCCTGTGCCCGCCCTGGGCATTCTCAGAGGGCCCCGAATGACCCGAATGACCGACAATTTATCTCACACATTAATTCTCAAAATATTTATGTAAGGCTCATTACACTTTTTTCAGTAATCTTTTCAAATGGTAGTTACATGGCATATACTATGCCATTGTGATTGGTTATGATAATTATCATACTGTATTTGATTACGCATAATAAATGTTCAATATGGTCATACTGAGTTTTTTTAAGTATAATAAGCTTATTTTACTTTCCAATATGTGCCTAAAAACTAGATCGGGTAGATCTAGTTTACGATGGCCCTGAATGTTCTACAGGTCTCTTCAAACCCGTGTGAAATGAGACATTCAATGCCTCGCGCATGCGTAATAGTGTTTGACGAGAGCTGTATATACTATCAATATAATAGATAATTAACTTATATGCATCCGTAATTCACAAAGTAAATTACAGCACGTGTATAAACACACGTACCTAATAGCGTTCAGACTGATAGTCAGTCACGGGCCGGCTGTTCTTTCTAAGAAGATCAGCTAGTTGCACAAGACGTATTATAGCGCACACGTATTTCACAGCTGCACTCTCTATTCTGTTACTCTCATAGTGAAATGAGACGGCAATCCGACACGACTGGAGACAGATCAGGCGCAGGACCGACGACATCTCCCCAATGGCCGTGACGTATCTATGTACATATGTAACGTAATATAATATCAAATAACTATTAAACTAATATTGCTAACTATTTCTCTCTTATTGATGTTTTCCTTAACTTCTTTGCAAAGTCGTAGACGACATCATCTTTTACGGATCTTACAATATAAAATAAATGAGAATAAGATATTTTATTTTGTAACCACGGCATTATATTAAGGAAACTCATACTCAATTATTTATTAGCATTTCATATATTATAACACATTTTACAAGATTAAAAAAATTAAGACCCGGTTGGTTAGGTACAGCTTAAAGAAGTTAGAGAGCTATGCAGTAGCTTATTATTACTTAAATTATTACCTATTTGACTAACTAAGAAAATATAAAACTCTCTCCTCTATCAACTCTCCAAATCCTATCACCTTTTAGCCCGTTACACCTCATTGACGCCATCTTAATTATTTACCTGAGAAAAAATAGTACGTCCTACAATTTTAATAAAATTAGTCTAAAAGACCATGAAGTCACAATGAAACGATACATTAAATGCACGCTCAGACAATATGTATGCAAAGACAGGTCGTAAAACGTGCTTCAGTTCGACTATTATTGCCCTTACATGTATGGCCATTAAAACAGAGAGCAAAAAGTTAGAATAAATCCACAAGAATTGAATTTGCTTTCGGATTTCTATGCTTAATAACAACTTATTTTTCCAATGAAACTTAAATTCCGCACACATTCACACGATGTCATCTAGTCCCAAACTAAGCAGAGCTTGTACTATGGGTACTAGACAACTGATAACACATATTCATGCATACTAATGTTTGACTTATGCGGGAATCGAAGCCGCGATCTATAGCGTGGCAGGCAGGTTCACTAACTACTACGCCTCTATTAAATGATAGTCTAGTGTTTGTTAAGGCAAGTTTCACCGGTGTGCGGCACTTTGATGCACATAAATGTTTCCTTTCGTAGGCTCTCTCCAACAAACAGTAACACGTTGATTGCGAACTAAAACGTCCACGAAATTGCAACCTTTGCGCGCGAAGCTAGCAGTGGACTTCCGCTGATGCGTAAACTAATTTTTGTTCGCGAACAAATGTATGCAAATTTTGTTGGATCACGCCATTATAAAACATACACACACTATACTTAGTATCCAAGATAGCTCGCTTAAGAATAAATGTAAAAATAATTTATTTTTTAAATTAAATTTATTTTTATTCCTTTCAGAGTTGCGTACTATGTATTCCTACGGACAAATATCAGCAAGTTGCAAATAGAACGATGTTTTGCAAATCGATTCTTAAGAAGTCATTTCGCTGTTTTAAGGGCCTCATAGTGACGGACAGTTCAGCACCCGATATCAAGCGGATATTGCATGCGGTTACTGCATTCGAATCCGTCTAGTGACCACAAAACGTGACTTATTGCGCTGGATCACTCCTTGGCTGACTGTACAAGGCGTACCTATTTGTGGTTGCAGGTGGGCACAGCAATGGATAGCGAAATTGGCGATAGGTTCTATTGTTCTGAGGATTATTTATAGTAGTGGTAGGTAAATATGTTGGATATTATGATGGTGATAATACTTTATTGAAACGTTTTATTCTAAGAGTAAGAGGAAGCTTTGAACTTTATAAATGGTGATCAGATGTAGACCACCGACCACGAAGCCGAGATTGCCTAGAGGTGAAAAGATTAATTCTTTTTCAGTTATGGACATTATGTCAAGTCTTGAGATTCTTAATCTTTTATTATATCAATAGTTTAAACGGTGACATGTTCCTATAAATTTCAATAGAACTTGAGGCTTATTCATATTTATGTAAAGACGCCAGCACATCAGGCTACAACAATCTGTCAAATTTCCTTAATGGATTTTCGACCTTATCGCTGAAGCATAAAGATCAAAGTTGAATGGGAAAATTTGACAGTTTCGGGTAGCCTGATGTGCTGATGTACTTCTAAGTATATCTTGGACATCAATGACTGATTAAAAGTGAAGGAAAACGTCCCGAGTAAATCTGCAATCATCAACCCGCATTGACCAAGCCTGGTAAGACGCTCAATCTTTCCCTGTGTGAGAGGAGGCTTGTGCCCAGCAATTGGATGATAAAAAGGCTGAAGATGAGCTCAATCTCAATGTTGGCTGCAAAATCACCCTTTTTGAAGGTTAATTACAAAAGACAGTCCCCAAAACGCCCAGTCTTCAACACTTGCCGGGAATTGTGTTTTCGTATTTGCTGGGAAGAAAAATTACATATATTTTAAAAACTCCCAAACAACATATTTTTATGTCTTTAGTATAATAGGGATAGAGATGAGTGCAACATCCTAAGATTCCATCGTCAACATTACTATCTAAATACCCTTCATCTTCGCAAGTCGAGTGGCCATCAAAATTTTCCGCAACGATTACGTCAAAATTCTCTGGTGTAATCGTAAAATATACTTTGGCTATTAAAATTTATTTGGCAAATGATAACCATGGCAGTAAATTTTGGTTCAAACGATATTCAAATTGACTGGTTATTTGTTCAGGAATTGAAAGGCCTTTGATGGGAAATATCATTTTGATATAGTAACACATTTAACGATGCATTAAGGAAATTGTTGAGTTTGTGCTTTTGATTTCTTGTTTATTATAGACTGGTTTGTGTTTGTGGCTTTGCCTGTGTTGTGTGTTTTTGAAGTTTGAATAGTTATACATTCTTAAAAAAGCCTTTTTATCAATATTTGATTCATAATTTTGTAATATTGATCTTGCATCATTATACTCACCTTGCTACTAAACAAGAAGTATTTACGTCGCAGAAATTAACGCAAGTGTAATAGAGACAGAATGATGTTTGAGATGTCTTTAAAATTGAGTGTTGTTTCCGTATTTGGCCTTAAGTCTCCAAAATAACCTTAAACAAGAATTAAGTCCTTTTCATTTTGTGTGATAATAATGCATTTATACATAGGTAATATTCATTCAATGTTTTAGAAGAACAAAACACGTACGTAATTTCTCGTAATAGCTATAAGTTCATAAATTGTCATGCCTTCAATCACTCACTTTATAAAACAAGACATTTTACATGAGATATTTAAAGCAATTTCAGTCTGTCTACATGAAGTTTCATTAGATTAATTATAATGCGGTCTCCGTACGGTAACATTAATTACTTTTGGGCCTAACAGGGTTAGCACGTGACAGTCGCATTAAAATTCACAACAAACAACACACTTGAGTTGAGATTTTTTGAATTTTAAAATCGGTCCTGGTCACTTCTTTGTTTTTTTTTTGGTTATTTAATTATTTTGTTCACATCTGTGCCTTTATTTTTTCTAAGGAAAATGATTGATGTTTCCACATCAGCTGGGCTTTGATAATTTTGTCATACTTATATTCGTATTTTTTGTACGTCTAGTAGTAGTCTCGGGTTCGATTCCCGGGTTGCGCTGAAATCGCTATGTGGGTTTTAAGAGACTTTCATAAAGCAGCCTGGACTCTGGAAGCTGGTTTGATACATTGATGTTGATTGATACACATGTGCATCGGAGAGCACGTAAATGTCGGCGCTGCACCTGATCTTTTTCGGGTCGTGTCGGATTGCCCTTCAGACTATGAGAGAAGAACTAGAGAGTGCATGTGTCTGCGAAAATTCTTGTGCACAACCTGCACTAGAATATTTCCTACGCAGCTGACGGATCTCCTTAGTGAGAACGGTCTGGATGCCATTACGAGTATTAGGTGAAGTTCGTATTACTATATAGTTCTTGTTTTTATATGTCTCTACTAGACCACAGGACTACAGTCATGGATTTTTAGAAGGGGTCTAACGTGGGGCCGAAGCCAACACGCTGAAGCCCTTTTGAGACAACTTTAATATATGTAATGGTGACACAAAAGCGACGATTATCCCCGTATACAATAATTCTTGTTTATTATTAAAATACCTATGTATGTTTATGTTGTGTAAAAACGAATTATAAAATTGTTCGCGGTTTATCTTCATATCACTATCAAGGGTTACTGAAATCGATACCAATGTTTGTCACAACAGTGAAACTAAATATAATTGTAGCGGTCAGTGACACCGCACCTAATTGACACCGCTACATAGATAACGGTGTTGTCAAATAACTGTCACGACAAAATAAAAACATAGCAATACTACTGTTGACAAAAAGGTATTAGGGCTGGTACACACTCCGATTTATAGTCGCGCGTCACGATTTTACATTCTCGCTGTATAAGCATTAATCAGTTACCGCAATGCACGCACTCCCATAGTCACTCATAAATTGCATTTCTGTGATAAAATTATCGCGCTGACAAAAATCGTGGTGCTACGCACCACGATTTTTGTCCTAGACCTTATAGTTACTACCGAATAGTGTAATATACGTGTTATAAAAGAAAATACTGATGGATACCGATGTGTAATTTGTGTTTCTTCGGAAGAAATAATAAGCATCTATTATAAAATTATTGGACCATAATTTAATTTCGAACTTACGCCTTAAGCATTCTCTAGTATTAAATGGCTGAAAACTTTATTTCTTAGGTTGAACGCACTAATGTTACTTACTACTGCTCCAATTACATTATTTCAGATTTAGATATCCCATTTTGGAGGAAGGCTACTTTTTATCCGAGTGCGCGGAGAAGTTCTCGAGGGACGAGAGAAACAGCTGGCGGAACCCAATAGGATGATAATATTAAATCCTTTGATCAGAAAGCTTTGTATGAAACCCGTTACACCGAAACTGAACTGAAAATTGTACTCACACGTTCGAGTGTTTAGTTACGACATAGACATTTGAACGCTAATTTAGTTAGTAGCTACATCTGTAATTAAAACTTGTTTGTGCTAACAGATACACTTTATTATCATACTAGCTTCTGCCAACGGCTTCACTCTTCCTTTCTAAGGGAACTTTTCATTTTAATGATAAGTGTACGATTTGCACAGATGTTTATGAAGACTTTCTCGTTGATAAACTCCCTCGTTGGTCAAGTAGTCGCATAGTGCGACTGCTGTGCATAGGGTCTCGGGTTCGATTCCCGGGTCGGGCCGAAATCGTTTTGTGGCTTTTGAGAAACTTTCATAAAGCAGCCCGGAGTCTGGAAGTTGGTGATTAATTTACCCGTGCTTCGGAGAGTACGTAAATGTCGGTCCTGCACCTTATATCTCTCTATTCGAGTCGGATTGCCGTCCCATCGGACTATGAGAGTGAGGGAATAGAGAGTGCACCTGTATCTGCGCGAATGCTTGTGCACTATAATATGTCCTGTGCAGCTGGCTGATCTCCTTACAGAAAACGGCCGCCGTAGCCGATAATCTGTCTGGACGCCATCATTATCATCTATAAAGGCTTTAAAAATTATCTTTTCTTTCAAATAATCTTAACTTTCAATACTTGTCTAGTAAGTCTAGTCTCGCATGGACCTCAACAAAATATAGGATAGCAATTCAGTGCCATGTATATTGCCACTTCAAACGATTGATAAACCAAATTAGATCCAAGATATATTAGCCTATATTAGCAAACCAGTGAAATATAGCGGAGCCCATGTGAGCGTAAAATTGATAATTAATTTGACAGTAAAATAAATAGTGCTGATAACGTACAACAGTAAGATAAATGAGCTTATTAAATAATAAAAACAGTACAATTAACATATTTCATCGGAAAATTAATTAACCGCGTGTAAATATGGTTTTGATCACGCGTTGACGATAAATACTAAATACGTACTAATTACAATTTTGGTGTAATTCACGTGATGAGAGCGTGGCTAAGCAACAGTCATGTGTGAATTGATTGTAAGGTTAAGCAACGCTTGGCGCGGTCGGTACGTGGATGGGTGACCATCTTGACAAGACGAGTTTCTCCTTATTTTGGATGCCACGTTGAAATGGTGGCCCCCCTGGCTGGAGGCCTAATATTATTTAGGTACCCACAGGAAAGCCCGGTTAAGCAGTACACGGCCTCCTAGGCTGAACTGCAAGAAGTCATACAAAAGAAAAAAATGGTGGGCTGTCATAATGGGTAGTCGTTACATTAGTCAGAAGCCAGAAAGTCTGTCAATAAGTCTTACCAACGAGTATCAGGTTGTGGTGTCCTAGTGGTTAAAGCACCAGCCTTTCGAGTATGAGGGTGCGGGTTCAAGCAAGGTTAGGCAAGTACCAATGTAACTTTCCTAAGTTATACGTACTTTCTAAGTTTATCTTGGACACCAATGACTGATTAACCACGACTGACCACACACACAAACACACACACCCTGGTACCCATGTGCATCCGGTTAAGACTGGAAGCCGACCCTAACATAGTTTGGCAAAGGCTAGACATATGATAATATTGTGAAATACAATATTTGTCTAATTCGATTTTGATGAAGATTAATTCAACCATTCGTAATTAAATATACCGATATTAATTTAAATTAGTTTGTTGAAAGGCATATTAAGGCGTGTTACACATTGTTCGCTATTGTTGTACTGACAGTTTAGTTACATAACCATCATAATACTATTATTAATCTTTTAATCGAAACACCATTTAGTTTTTTTTTCCAGTACCATGATTTTATAGTCCTTATCAGATTGACAGTCAAGAACGAAATTAAATGAAAAAACCTAAAACCATTTTTCCTTGTTGCTGATGATTGAGTACTTACATGTAATGGTAGGTGTGTCCTAGCCTACTTGGTTAAATATTTAATTTCTTTTATTATTATTTTTTGTTATGACTTCTTACAGTTCAGCCTAGAAGGCCGTATACTGCTTAACCGGACTTCCCTGTGGAAACCGAAACATTAATTTTAAGCTAGCCAGGGGCTACTATGTAGACTTAAAAACTAAACGATAGCGCTAAGAGCACCCTCTGTGGGTTAGGACCTCGGCTCAGGTCGTCAATTATTATTTCATGTACCTACAACTTTTTTGTTTATACAGTTTTTTCTTTTATACGATGGTATAGTGTTTGCTGGGGAATTCATTCTACCATTTCCTATTTCTAGCGATAACAAGCGAGAAAGTGGTGAAGGGCGGGCGGCTCTGTCTTCTGTAAATCTGACGTTCAAAAATTGAGGATTTAAGCTTGCTTTGACTAAATAACTTTTTGATTAGAAACAGTGACAAAGGTATGATTTCTCTCTATTTTCTCTATAATAATTATGTTGGCATGCGAAATAAAAACAAGAAGAGCTTTTGGGCATGAAAAAATAAAAATATTTGTACTAACACATTATTTTTCTTGTGTATTTTCTTTAAGAGCGCCCGAAATAATATTCTAGCAGTAAAAACAAATAAACAAAACTAAACGACTATTTATTTGACGGTAGGTATTGTTTTATCATCGTAAACAAGAAATATGTTCACCATTTAAAAAAGATCTTCCTGGATAGACACAAACCTGTGGATTGCTTAAAATGAATGTATTTTGTCTGGAAGTCTAGCGTAGGACGAAACGTTGTTATTGAAAAGCTTTTAGGAATTCAAGATATTCTGGAGATATTTCTGATGTAACTATAAATGATTATTAGGATAGCTATATTTTTGTCTCCACTAGAGTGGCCCGTAATAAGCGGGGTAACAATGAATCGTGAAAATTCGTGCAGTAGTTTTTGAGTTCATTGCGAACAGACAGATTGATAGACAGAGAGGATTTCGTTTATTACAATTAATGTTTCTAATATCTTTTTCTAAATATCGGGACACATTTTGTCACACACGGGTGCCAACGAACAATACGCAACAACAATAAGCGATAAACTACATATACGAGTACTTTACACAATTATATTTATAAATACATATAACACCCAGACCACAGCCAGCAATCATGCTAATCAGACAAATGTCGACCGTACCAGGAATCGAACCCGGGACCTTTAGCTCGGCAGTCCCGCATGGCTACCATTCCACCACTGAGGTCATCAAAATATAACAGATATGTTGTGATATTAAGAGAACGCTTTAACTAGGGCACTGTGGTCTAACAAATCGTGGAAATTTCCCAGGTCCACCTTTCAATATACCTATCTACAGCTTTGTATGTCAGTATTATCGCCATTCACTTAACCCTCGTCATAGTTTCAAGTGTCCTTATCCATTACATCCCACCGACTAGGCTCTCCTGAATCAACACAAGGGTATGCAATTAGTCATTCACTTTAAGATTCTATAATAATATAGAACACCCAAGTGCAAGGCATCTTAAATGTTATTACACGAAAAGTTATTTAAAGGTATTCACATCACATACTGTGCACTAAACGTTAAAGCTAGTAGATATCTTTGCTGGGGAGTTTGTTGCGCCACTTCTTCTTTCCAGCGAAAACACAGAGGAAGTGGTGAACATTAGGCGTTTTGTTTTGTTTCCGAAACTGACGTCGAAAAAGTGCTGATTTATTCGCTTAGTTCGAATAAATGAATTTGAGTTCTTGTATTTGCTGAAGAGGTTCTACAGTGAGCTCAATCCTACATACTTTTCAGGTGAGGTTTTCATGGTAAAGGTTTTCTTTTTAAATTGGATATCATCAAGTGCAGCTAGAAGTAGCGTGAATCTTTACTGAGTAAAACTTACCTTTGTTTCTTCTGGAATCCATTATGTGCCAGGGCCGCGGTAGGCCAGCAGTAGCCAGTAGGCCTCGCCTCCAAGAGGCCCCACCTTTTTTTCTGACTGCTCTTCAAGTAGTGTATGGAACAGAACGCGCCATTGGCACTGACTTGTCGTCGTTGGATGTACTGACGGTGAACCACCCAACACATCCCGCCCCAACGGGGGCCGAGTGTCATCGTACAATTTTCATCAAATGAATTTGACGCACTGAAGTTAGGCTACTGATGACGTCACAATTAGTCAAATGTACGAACAAAACGTCGTCACTACGCATCTGAAGTCAAATATCTAACTTTAATAGGGCAGAATTTTGCAACATGAACTACAAATCTAGGAACTGAATTTATTTTATAAACACGTAACTAAATCTATATGTCTGTTTGTTTACTTAAGTGTTGCGGTAGAACTGGTAATCTGGTTAAGATTAACCTAATGCAATATCTTAATTCCAGCAGGCTCAGCATGGCGATTCTATGTCTATTCTATCAAGAAAAGACGAAGCTCATTCTGTCTGTGTAAACATATCTTCTGCCCGAGCATGGCGCGACTTGTCAACTCGCATATAATCACTTCTAGACTTATGTTGGTCGATGAAAAGAAAAGTTTTTTTTCTAGGAGTCAAAAGAACTTACGTCAAGTTATCTGTCATTATGTCCATTCTCCGGTAGATAAAAGTGGTTTCTATGGTTGTCATGCTGAGCCTGCTGGGTATAGAAATACCTTCAGTTCGTGAGAAAAGCCGAGATACTAAATAGAATGGTAACCATTAAATTATTTGATGAAGATAGATAAAGGGGCTACTATCACAAAGTTCTTGTATTGTTTGTTGAAAAACAAATAAATTCGAGTTGTTTCAACAAAAGTTTTATCTCTGAATTTCGTTTCATTTAATATCGAAATTGCTTCTTGGAACTGGACATAAATAAATGAATAAAAACAGCTTTCAAATATTTTGTTAATTTCAAATATTTAATTGCTTACTCGTATTTGTGATGGCCTAGTGATTAAAGTAATAAACATAAGTGTGCGGGTTCGATTCTAAGTCAGGCAAATACCAATGCAACTTTTCTAAGCTGTACATATGTACTTTCTTAGTAATTTTAGATGCCAATGACTGATTAAAGGTCTGAAAAAAATCTCGAGGAAACCTGGCCTTATAGTCTAACTATAATAATCATGAAAATAAAAAAATCCTTTAGTACAGACGACTATTTATTAAAAAAAAAACTATACACAGGGTGATTACTATAAGAACATCTTTTGTCGCTTATATCTTAAAATTGTACAAATCTTTGGAATATATCTTATAATATACAAAGCCATATATCAATATTTACATTTCACATTTATATTATAACGAATTATTCTAAAATATTAAATATTTTATAAATATTAATTACTTATATTCTTTGGTCTTTTAAAACCTAATATCGCCTATACAATTGAAATGTTTTATTCTTATACTATTATAAAAAATTGGACATAAATACATTTATATTTATATTAAATACCTATGCAAGTTACTAAACTTAGAAATAATTATAAATCCGTTTCATTTACATAGATTGTTATTTTTTTTCGTGTGAAAAAAAAAACAGGTATTTTAATTTTAAGCAATTTACAATAATATACAGGGTGTAACGGAAAGAAGGTATACATCCGAAAAGAGGTTAATGTACTCGTAAAACTGATCAATTTTCAACAAAAGAAAATACAATTTCGATGAAAAAATATAGGACGCTTCATAGAAAATTTTCCTTAAACTCACCGCCTAAATTTTGTATTGAGAGTCGCAATTTCATATTTTTTTCTATTGAAAATTGTTCAGTTTTTCGAGTACATTGACCGCCTTTCAAATGTGGTATACTTCTCTGTTACACCCTGTATAACGAAAAAGTGATTCAAATATTACTTTTTTCTTTTCCAATAATATTTTTATCTCAAGTTTATTGAAAAAAAAACAAGCATTGATTCCATTTAGTACTTGGAAGCTTAACCGCTTAACTGTGAAATGGAGAGTGCAGTTGCATTTACATTTAATCCAAAGTTACGGGTCTTACGCTGGTCCAGTATTATTAAGGCTTAGCTTCAAACGTATAATAGCCTGTGGTAACTATTACATTGTTAAGTATACTGTACTAAGACTAAGACTTAGGCAGATTTTTCCAACTTTAGGAGTCGGCTTACAGTTTAACTAGATGCATCTGGTTACCATGATTTTACATTGCGCGACTGCCTATCTGACCTCTTCAACTCAGTTATCTGGGCTATACCCCATGGTTAGTCAGGTAGTCATACTTTCTGGTTTCTGAATACACGAAACGACTGCCAAATATTATATTGAAATGACAACCGGCACCCATCAATTTAACATATCATACGAAAATCGTCCACGAACCGATCGCACCAAGGGTTGCTTAACCTTATGATCGACCGACCCGTGTGGCTACTACTTAGCAACTGCGCTGTAAGCTAACCAATCGGTACCTGGATATGGGTCATGAGACTTTACATCTATGCCTTCAAAATTCCCACTAAAAATCTGGATTGATAGCTTGGTTCCATGGCTCATAAAATTATTTATTAAACGGATAAAAATTAACGACCATTTCCGTTTGTACAAAAAAAGCTTTTTAGTTTTATTATTATATATATCTCTGATATACTCGTAAATATATACATTGATTGTAAGTTTATTATAATAAATATACTTTTAATTTACTATCACTAATTAAACATCTCTTATTCATCTAACATGATAACAAAAAATATAATATTATGCACTACAAATAAATTAAAATATTTTTCATAATAAGCTTATAATACAGGCTTTTCTAAGTAGGTAATACAAAAATACTTAAATTTCACATCTTAATAAATGCATAGAAGTTCGCGAAACAAAACATTGTCTTAAAATATTCGTTTAAAAAAGAACAATATAATTTTATGAAGGTCATTTAGTTGCATTTTATTTTATTCGTTCCATTACTTCAATCGTATACAAAGATAAATTTAAGAGTGACACCAGACCAATCGATCGACGCTATCGATAGTTGCCACCAGATTCAGACCAACCGGCCCGCATCGGAACGGAGCCGTACGGCCGCCTCGGCAGCCGAATGCGGCAGCGTCCGCTGGAATTCGTACGTACTTCAGGCGTGCTCCAAACGAACCCGACGGCAACTGATTGGATGCCGACGGCTTCGTTCGGCGCCGGTTGGAGCCGGTCGGAGCCGGTCGGCCGACGCGGTAGCCTAGCCAGCTGCCAAACGCATTTCGCTGGAGGTAGCTATGCGTAAATTGCAAGCCAATATGGACTGTAATTTACTGTTGAGACATTTTAATATTCTTGATCTTGATTTTAAAATGCCTCCCGGCCCGGCCCGATGCAGGTCGGTTGGTCTGATTCTAACCATACTGTTTGCTTCGACCAATTCATTCTACCAACGATCGATGGCGACGAGTGACGGTCGCTCGGTAGGTTTAGTAATACCCTAAGAATGATGGAGAGTAGTAATGGACAGTTCTTTGCTCATTCCATCTGGTCATATATATGTTTTGAGAATTCTAAGGGTTTGTTGTGTCATCTAATTAAGAAAAGGTCAATGAATATTTATCAATCATGTTTTATGGTAGACGTGTTAGTAAGAATTATCTGTACCAATACTATAAAGTTGAGAAGTTTCATGAACTACTGGACTGATATGAAATATTCGTTTAGTGTTATATAGCCTGTTTATCCAGGCAATAGACGGGTATATAGTTCCTATGAAATGAGGCTGAAACTGGTGACGGAAATTAGTTAAAAACACTAAACATTAGCAAAGCTGAAAGTATTTTTGTGTACTCCACAAAATATATAAACTACTTCCCATTTAAATAAATGTAAGTAATATAATTTACATGAACCAAACATCACTGTGACGTCACGTGCTAGGCCCACCGATTTATAACATAAATTTCCCTGACGACCACAACCAACCCTCAAAATCACCTTGACCTAACAACTTTTCGACTACACAACATAGGAGACTCCTTTGACGAAAATTCTACTTGAACCGTGAACCTACGCTTCGCCAATCACAAATAACATGACATAGAAAGCTTTATAGTACAAGTAAAATACACAGACAGAACAAGAATTATTGTCTTTTGTGTCGCATCACAATTTTTCGGCTTCCCTATCTATTGACACACTTTTCGTCCAGGTCACCGGTCAGGAAGTCGTTGGAATCTCGAATGGTCATTATGGTGACCCCATCAGCGCTGTTCCTGGTTATAATGTTGCTTTTCTTCTTAGTACTTCCGTAATCGTAGTTTGATATCACGACGCTCTCTGTCGGATTCCTGTAAAAGTTGATAGAACAATCACCGTTGAAGTTTTTTTTTGTTAGAGCTCATTCACACGAAGACGAATCGTGATTTTTCACGAATCGTGTTTTTTCACGATTCGTTATTTTTTTTGACGGGAGCAATGCTTTTTATATACCCATGTTCACACGCTTCACGAATCGTGAAAAAAGACGTAGACGGATACGTCGGTCACTACGGTCATTAGAATGACGATTCGTGAACATCAATGTGAACATCAATTCGGATATTTTGACGAATCGTGAAAAAACACGATTCCGTATTCAATGTGAACATCTATCCGTCAAGGCGAATCGTGTTTTATACCGAATCGTCAAAGACGTATCCCGTGTGAATGCGCCCTTAGGTATACACGATCGGGTATCGTTTGGTTTCGGATGTAAAGAGGTTTTAACGGTATTTGCATTTTTTTCAAATGTGTTCTTTCTCTAAGTGATTAATTTAATATCGCGTACCTTCATCATTCTATACTAATATTATAAAGAGGTAGAAATAACTTATTGAATCAGGCGTTACTTTGCGGAAATCCATTACAATAAATGTTAGAAAAGAATATCTAGTTTTAATTCCGCGAGACAAAATTTTTTGTCGAACTGAAACTAGATATTCTTTTCTAACATTTAAAGAGGTAGAAGTTTGCTTGGATTGAATGGACTCCGAAACTACTTGACCGATTTGAAAAATTAGAAAGCTACTCTATGCCTGGTGAATATATGCTATGTTTTATCTAGGTACGCGAAAAAGTTCTTCAGGGACGAGGGAGAATTCGCGGGAAACTGCTACTAGTAACTGACTGCTAGGAAAGATTAATAGCTACCAATATCAAATAATATACGTAAGCATATCAATCACTAATTGGACAGGATCAATACCGTAATTTTCTTTTTTGTTATAAATAAATAAACAAAAGAACATCGCATCATATTTCCATTATCTGAGAAAATCTTGCCATTATCGCATTACAATTTATTTATAAAAAACGCTCACAACATGATAATATACATGATGTTTCTGTTTTCGTTCCATTGAACACGCAAAGGGGACTGATTCAAGCGTTGTACTTTGGTTTTCATCCGTCGTTCTTTATTCAATTTTATTCTGACAGTCAAACGGATTCCATAGAGATTTTTTTACGAGTTTTATTTACTTTGTATTTTACACACCGATTAATTGGATTAAAAGACCAAGTCATACACATACATTTAAAAGTGATTTTTTTTATTACAATAAATATATTTTTTGCTCTCGATTTTTTTAAATTCCTAATATATTTACACAGATAAGACAACAATATTAGTGTGATGGTACCTAATTTGCTATTGGAAAATGAAAAATAATAAAAACAATTGCAATTTACTCCATTTGGTTTTTAAAATTCTCAAAATAATATTGTATTTTTTTTATAAATATTTAAGCAACCGCTGTCACCGGTTGAGTGAAATTTTAGCATAAATTTACTTTGCCCATAAATTCTAAACGTTTTAGCCGTTTATAAAACTGTGATTTCTTTTTTCTTCTCAATAAATGCCTCTATTTGTTAAGGATTTAAAATTTTAATGCTATTAAGCATTTGAAAAAGTAATTAGAAAACTGCTGGATTTGGCAGTAAAATAATGAGATACATACACACGAACAAAGCTTCATTACTTATTAAAACTTAAATTCTTTAAAATCTACTTTGAAAATATTCTTCTGACAAACGAAAAAAAAATTAAAAAAGGCCACCATTAAAAATGTACGAAAGTAACTTAACGTCAGATTGATATTCAAACTAAAAAAAAAAACAAAACACCATCTACATTCCACATTCCAATTTCAAAAATTCACAAAACCCAACCTGTTGCAGCGATGTCGATGCGTACTCCTGAACGAGGTCTCGCAGACTGCAGTCCTGGACAGCCGGGAGCTGCAGGTCGGGTGCAATGTTCCTCGCCGGCAGCAGAGGTAGCGGTTGAAATGGGACCGAAAGACTCCGCTCACACAGTATAGAGCCACTGGGTTCACGCACGAGTTGAGGAAACTGGGGAGAGATTGTTAGTATTATTATTTTGTCAGTGGATCGATGGTATTGTCAGGACCGACATTTACGTGCTCTCCGACGCACGGGTGAATCAATCACCAACTTCCAGACCCCAGGCTGTTTTATGAAAGTTTCTCAAAACCCAGAAAGCGATTTCGGCCCGACCCGGTAATCGAACCCGAGAATCCGTGCACAGTAGTCGCGCCTTGCGACTACTAGACCAACGAGGCAAAGTCTTCAAAATGATTAAAGACAATATTCTAAAATCATTTCGTAAAAACTATTTGAAACGAGTCTCATGTGACCATACAGTGAAAACGAGGAATGACAAATTGGGACAAAAAATAGAACATCCTGTATTTACAATGCGTTGCTTAGGTAGATACGTCTACCCCAAAGTAAGCATTAATAAATTTTAGGTCCCCCAAAAACATCTAGTCTACTATAATTTATCCCGTACTTCAAAAGACTACAATTGACTACAAAACTGCGCCTAAATAAGATCACACATGGCTGACAACCTCCTGCGTCCGGAAGATACAAAGTGAAATAATTCAAACAGATTTGACCCTCATAAATAAGGTCAGACTTTCATATATCAAGGGTTCTTGTGCCCCTAATCTTCTGAGAGAGCGACAATCTCAAGGACTTTGGTCAGAAGCATCGTCGAGTCGGCTCTCGACACGGTAAATATTCTAGTTTGCTAGACTTTGTTGACGGAGCCTACAAGTGGTAGGTTACATGAGGAATGAGTTATATTTTGAGATCTGGTATAATATGTATGTCGGCGCGTCATCGCCGTCATCGCCGTCGTCACCACGATCACACATTATATCCACAAAGTTAAACACACACCAAGACTTAAATAAGGGAACAAATATATTATAATAAAAAGGACTTGCTCCGACTTAAGTTGTTTATTCACTGCTGAGCGAAAAGAGAATGATCCCTAATGGCCACATTGCGGCATTTTTATACCGATTTTTGACAATCAAAAAGAGCGGGAATGTTAAAAAGTATTACAATACAATCAACCAATCAGAAACGCTAGCGAATCAAAATAAGCTCTAATATTATGAATTTAATACAAAAACGGAAATACGAAAGAAACACAAGAGTTAAAAATCCTACTATTAAATTAAAATAATACAAACGGAAACATGGTTGAAATCAAATTGAAGACACACACTAATATTAATTATTAATCACAGCCGGAAACGCTTGTAATATCACAAACGGAAATACAGTTGTAGTCAAAAGAAAGATTTACAAAATAATTAAATTAAATCGTAAACGGAAGTTCAAAACAAAAACTTAATAATAAATTTAAATCAAACGGAAGTTCAAAATAAATACTAAATTTAACAAAGCTGTCAAAACAAATACCAATATAAAGACGGAAATGACAATAAAATTTACTTGCAACACTATAAATATCGGTAGTTGATACAAAATAATTACAATTTAAATAAAAATATTACTTTCGCGCCCATACGGCCATTCTGATCCAGCGCGCTCTCTGCGCTGCACAAGTTAAATAGATATGGCCCATGTAGGGTCAACCTCTTTGCATGACATCACCCGCCTTGGATCTAGCCATATCACATGGCATCACCCGCCTGGGATCTAGCCCAAAATCACTGACTTGGCATCACCCGCCTTGGATCTAGCCATATCACATGGCATCACCCGCCTGGGATCTAGCCCTTAGACCGGGAATAAGGATACGCATGGTGGCCAGCCAGCGTTTAAGGAAGGAAAGATGGATAGGTAATTTAATCATTATAATCACTGACTTGGCATCACCCGCCTTGGATCTAGCCATATCACATGGCATCACCCGCCTGGGATCTAGCCCTTAGACCGGGAATAAGGATACGCATGGTGGCCAGCCAGCGTTTAAGGAAGGAAAGATGGATAGGTAATTTAATCATTATGGGCCCATACGGCCGGTTCATTATTATCATCACAATTATCCATAAATGGATCATTTTGAGCCAGAGGTGCTGGTCTCAAAAAATCATGACTAGCGATCTTTTCAGAACAACCCCGCAAATTGACATGTTTTACTTTGTAACGATTATTAGGCAGAATCTCTAGAACTTCCATAGGGCCTTCATATTTAGGACCAAGCTTAGTTGTATGTCTTTCATGTTTATGCATTAAGACAAAATCTCCAACTTTAAAAGGATTTATATGAGCTTTACCTTTAACAAATCTTAATTTATCCCGAAATGATCGCTCGTCCATCCTTAATTTACACAATGATCTTACAGCATTAAGGTCATCGATTGGTTCATCGCTGTCAATTTGTAAGAGCTTAATACCTGGTGGTGAACATTTTTTTCCAAATAGCAACTCCATTGGAGATATTCCCGTACTTTTAGAAATGGTAGAGTTAATAGCCAACTGTAAATCTCGGATAGCACTATGCCAAGGTTTATTAAGCTCTACAACTGACATATTATCATTGATTATTTTCATAATACGTTCCACCTGTCCGTTTGCCCGACTAGCGCCTTTAGCTACTACGTGATGTTCAATACCGAAACGCTGACAAAAGTTTTTAAAGTCAGCTGAGGTCATACTTTTGTCCTGGTCCGTTATAAGTCTATTGGGGGTACCAAATATAGAAATTACTTCTTGTAAACAAGATATAGCTGTATTTGACGTTCTATCAGTAGTGTAAATTAAATGCGTATATTTAGTAAAAGCGTCTATAAATACAAATGCATATTCAGTGTTGTTACGTTTACCATTCATACGCCCGGTTATGTCAGCATGGATGGTGTGAAAAGGAATAGCGATTTTGTCTATAGGATGAAGAGTGACCTGTTTGGCACCGGACATACCTTTTCGAATTCTACAACTTACACAATTTTCAGTAAACTTTCGAACTAATTTTGACATGTCTGGGAACCAATACTGTTCTCTTATTTTAGCGAGTACTTTTTCCCAGCTAAAATGCTGAAGGCTATCGTGATAATGAGAAATAAGATTCCATCTGTAATTTTGTGGCACTATAATAAGTTTACGAGTTTTATTATCAATTTGAACTTTACGTCGTAAAAGTTTATCTTGTGATATATAAGTGTCTGCTATGTCTTTTGGAATTGTATCGGACCCCAGTTGTTCTACTATGTTGTTAAGAACAGGGTCTCTTTTTTGTTCAATAAGTAGCCAGTTATGATCTAACGTAGAGGAGTTTACTGAAAATTGTAAAGAGCTATTTTCGCTATGACTTTTATTATCTTCGCGCTCTACGGGATTCCGGTTAAAGAAGTCAGCATGAGAAAGTCGGTCACCCTTCCTATACTCAATATCAAATTGGAAATTTTGCAAAAACGCGGTGAACTCTGGGCGTCAGTTCTCTTTTTGTTCTAGATGCTTTAAGTGAATTACAATCTGTTACGACTTTGAAACATCTACCGTATAAAAAATGTCGAAAATGTTTAATGGCTTTAACTACAGCCAATGTTTCGAGCTCATATGAGTGATATCTGCTCTCAGCATTGGTTGTTCGCATACTGAAATAGCCTACAACATGAGGATTATTATCATGGCGTTGAATTAGAACAGCATCATAACCAAGATGAACTAGCGTCTGTATGGAGTTCACATGGTAAGTCGGGATTAAAAATTGTCAAGAGTGGGGAGGATGTCAATCTAGAAATTATTTCATTCCTAGCATTTTCCTGATGTTCCGTCCACTTCCAAGGTACATTCATTAACAATCATGTTTCTAGTTACAGTTAACTTTGAATTTGACAATGTAATAGCAAGTCCAGGAATTTTAACTAAATTATAGCCTATTAAAATATCAAACTGGATTTGATGATCTTCCATAATGAACAGCTCTAGCTCTACAGTTACTTGATCTATCTCAACAATAGCCAATATACTTTGAGAACACATAACATCAATGCCACCAATTCCGGTAAAAATTGTGCTGACAGATTTTCTTTTGCCTGGAATCGAACCAGAAATACTTTTTCGTACCAACGAACAGTCTGCACCAGAATCAAATAAACAAAAATAGGTATAAGCTCCAATTTTGACGGTAGTCATACATCTATTTATAGGGGTTTGGATTTCTCATCATTCTGCTTACGAAAACAGTTTTTCTCTAAATGTCCCTTTTTATGGCAATATTTACACTCTAATGATCTACGATCGGGCGTAACCTGAGAAGCGGACGTTGCAGGTGGATTTAACTCTGAAGCTACTGAATTTCCCTTACAATCACGCATGAGGTGACCTGGCTTTCTACATCTTAAGCAAATATTTGTGGCAGTTGCGGGTATTTCGAAAGGTCTGGACTTTTTGTTGGGAGGATTTTTGTCCGTACTGTTGTCAGTCTTTGGTCGGTCACGTTTGCGGTAAGTTTTTAAAACGGAAACTAGTTTGGGCAAAGAGTCAGGCGTATTACGTAACAATTCACATTTTATGAAATCAGGGTAGATACCAGTAATAAGAGCATCAATTACCTCGGCATCCGTTGCTTCAGGCCGCACACGCTTAAACAGCGTCCATCCCGTAGTCGCGTAGTCCGCGTAGCTGCTCGCCTGCTCCGACGTGAAGTTGCGCCACCGCTGGACGTCGTCAGCATAGCGGAATTCTTCTCCAAATGTCTGGATCAGGTCCTGCTTCACTTGCTCCCATGTAGTGGACTGCAGTGACCATGTGTCGGCCCAAGTCTTCGCTCTTCCCTTTAACTGTAGAATCGCCTTCATACGAGCTTCGTGGGGCGATATACCAATCGTTGAAATTGTTTGGTCAACGTTGGCACACCAGTCCCTGATGTCATGTGATCTGACATCTGGGTCAAAGGGTGGTAGGTAGAAGGTACCACGGTCCCGAGATGGTGCTGGAGAAGCATTTAGCGCAGCAGTCACAGCGCTAGAGGCGGCGCTGGATGCAGCCTGTTCCGTTATGGAGGTTACGAGGCTCATCACTTGTTCCAGAGAGAAGGTGGGGTCTGGCTGCGTAGCCGGGGCTAGCTTGCGGGCCCTGGTTCCGGAAGACCTCAACAGGGGCGAGTTAGATCCCACCGCTGCTGTCGGCGCGTCATCGCCGTCATCGCCGTCGTCACCACGATCACACATTATATCCACAAAGTTAAACACACACCAAGACTTAAATAAGGGAACAAATATATTATAATAAAAAGGACTTGCTCCGACTTAAGTTGTTTATTCACTGCTGAGCGAAAAGAGAATGATCCCTAATGGCCACATTGCGGCATTTTTATACCGATTTTTGACAATCAAAAAGAGCGGGAATGTTAAAAAGTATTACAATACAATCAACCAATCAGAAACGCTAGCGAATCAAAATAAGCTCTAATATTATGAATTTAATACAAAAACGGAAATACGAAAGAAACACAAGAGTTAAAAATCCTACTATTAAATTAAAATAATACAAACGGAAACATGGTTGAAATCAAATTGAAGACACACACTAATATTAATTATTAATCACAGCCGGAAACGCTTGTAATATCACAAACGGAAATACAGTTGTAGTCAAAAGAAAGATTTACAAAATAATTAAATTAAATCGTAAACGGAAGTTCAAAACAAAAACTTAATAATAAATTTAAATCAAACGGAAGTTCAAAATAAATACTAAATTTAACAAAGCTGTCAAAACAAATACCAATATAAAGACGGAAATGACAATAAAATTTACTTGCAACACTATAAATATCGGTAGTTGATACAAAATAATTACAATTTAAATAAAAATATTACTTTCGCGCCCATATGTATGTAGTAGTAGGTAACAATTTTCTCTCGTGTTTATTGATGAGGAGATTATTATTATTATAAAAGTGAGTAATGATGATAATTAATATTATATGTCATAGCAATGATTTTTATTCCAAGAATAAAAGAAATGTGGTACAAATACTTTTTTAATAAAAAAGTAAAAATGGAAATTTTAATTGGACTGGATTGAATTTCGAAGTATTGTATGTAATTTATAAAATTGTTGTTAACAGTTTTGTTATTCTGCTTTATATTATTCAATTTGTTAATTAACTACGAGAAATATAATTGAATAATTTATTAATTCAATAAGATGGTATATTCTAGAATTTAAGTCGAAGCCTTTTTACACGCCTTTGTACAGACGTCAGCACATAAAGCTATCCAAAACTGTCAAATTTTCCCAAACAACTCTGAACCAGGTGATAAAATTGAAAATCTATCAAGGAAATTTGATTTAAGTAGCGTGATATGCTGGCGTCTTTACCTAATCATTCAAATTGTTTGTTACACATTTATTTGAGTGTGTAACAACAAAATGACACTTAACAAATTAGAAATAAAGTCTAAATTAGATCACATACCTGAGACAGAAGCCCATTATTCTAAAGGCATGCATCCAGTCATTGTAATCAGCTTGTGCCGTTGCAGAGAGATGGAACCAGACTTCAAACGCATGGTACGGCAGAAAACAGATGAAAAACACTGAAACAAACACAATTATTTATTCTGATGTAGATTTTGTTTGCCTTTTCTGTCATTTACTTCGTAATTTCATTTAATAAAAATTGAAAAAGACGTGCGCGAGTTCGATTCGGAAAAGTATCAATGTATCTTTTTTAAGTTATATATGTATACTTTCGATGTATATTTTGGACACCGATGGTTCAGTAAAGATGCAGGAGAACATCTCGAGGGTGGAGGTAGGGTGATATTGCAACCTTCATCCAAAGCCTTGATTTTTTGTTTCATGGTACCAAAACTAAATATTTTTTCTAACATTTAATAATGGCATGGATTATCTCAAACTAAAGCTTGATTAAATAATTTATGCTGTATTATCTTATTTAGACTGAGTTGTATATTGTAATAAATAATCATTAAAACCCCGAAAAAACATCTAAAGGTCTCAACCAAAATCCTACTAAAATCGCATTACAATACATAAAGCGGATTCCAATGAATCTACTGCCTCCCATTCACGTATAAAAACTGCGCAAATGGAAAACTCTATACAAAGTATAGAATCTTTAAAAACTTTTAATACGTGGTGCTAATCGCCTTACCCGAAGACGGTAAATTTATACCCTGGCGCTAAGAGATTACCTGTTCTCCAACACTTGAAAATTTCAACTCCAAACCACTTGAAACTTGGTAGCAAGTTTTGACGCTGTTACTATGTAAATTTTAAACCAACCAGTTATAAGTTTTCTGGAGTAAATATGAAAATAGATTAAGTGGTCGTTAGATTCTGGAGGTCAGAATTTCCAAGGTGAAGGTTCCAATTTTGAGATTACCAAAGCACTTTTGATCAGTATTGTCGATTTAGCGTTTGGAATATTTATTGCTTAATCGCTTTTCTTGAGGAGGGAAATTAAATTCCGAGGGTTAATCTACGAGGTGTCACGCTAGCGGAGGTGAATTGGAATTTATTTTCAAGGTCGCAAGGAAATACAAAAGCTATTTTTAGTCATGAAGTTTAATTATGCTTTTAATGCTTTGAAATATGATTACGCATGATATGACTAAAAAGCATCAATAAATTCTGATTTGTCGTAAATATTAGTAGATCTGAGTATAATGATTATTATCTACCATGTTCAAAAAAATAATTTTGCGATTATGAAATGATTTTCAAATTTTAAGAACGCGTATTCCAAAACTTGACAACGTCGCAAATAGCTGTCAAATATTTACAAATATTACTCATTTTAGCAAAAGAAATATAGCAATTAAAACCCTAGAAAAGAAAATGTTTCAGGTGTAAAAAAGGCATTTGTTACGTTCCAAAATACTTTTTTTTTCATCTAAAACTAAAATATAGAATTCGGTGTAACGAAATTAATTATGACATTCCTTAATACATTTTTTAGTACACTACAGAGCATTATTTCTTATTTTCATACAGTAAAATTTCCAAATTAAAACAAACACGTTAATATTGACAGATATTTGCGACGTAGCCAACTTTCGAAATACGCGCTATAGGCAAGAACTTGACCGCGTTTCCTAACTCCAACATCCAATAATACCATTTAGAGAACACAAGCAACCATTGTAAAGTACTGGATATCGATACTATAAATGTTAGCTTATCGCCAATTCTGGCAAAACGCCAAGTATTATTTATCGGTTCAACATCTCCAATTCCATGCATTTTGAATTCAGTACCTTCGATTCTGCGTCAACTAACGGCCGAAATTAATAACCTATCTATCCGTTGTTTCGCTTACTAGACTACAATTTGACACAATTTATATGGAGCTAATGTCAAAATTCAATCTCTAGTAAGCAAAACAATGGATAGATAGGTTATTGATTTCGGCCGTTAGTCTTTATAGTAGCCGGTGCATAACTTGGCAAGGATTTAGACTTTTTTAATGAATATAGGTGAGTGCGTGCATCGCGCGTTTAGTTGCTCAAAATAGTGGTCCCTTTATGTTATTTCTCATGTCAGTTTCGAATACATAATTCTATCTATTATTCGATATATTGTTGATAGAGTTCAGATGGCCTATGTTGAAATGGGTGTGCTGACATGAATTCATTGTAAGGAAAATTTATAAGGTCTAAGGGTTGCATAGCTAATCTCCATCAATCCTATACTCAATCATATTTTTATCTTGAATATAGATTTGTTTGAATTCTGTTTTAGATTTTGTGTGGTTAAAGAATTAAATTCACGTAGGGAAATAGAAATGGTACATCGAAGGCAGTTAAGGATTAGGCCAGACTGACATGTATTACTGCGTGGTGAAGTGTTTTGAGAGCCGTCGTTTGTTTATTTGACTTTCAAAAAGTGAGAAAAGTCTAATTTAAATAAAATACATTTGAATTTTGAAATGCAAACTACAATGCAATGATAAAGGCGCTTCTACTGTAAATTCGTTACCACTAAAAAGACAGTTGCATATTTCTTAACATATAAATGTAATACTGATAGCCTATGAATATAACATAGCAATGCCTCTTAGAGGCAAAAACAGTTATTATTCAGGAGTTCCCTGAATAAATTCTTAACATGGAGCTTAATTAATACTAATCATGTGTAGGTATAATATTTATAAAAAATACTAACTTCTGGCATCGGTTTCCCCCGCGATCTGAGGAAAATACTTCCCACATTATTCTGATGTCTTAGCTACGAGTGTATTGCCTACTGCCCAGTTTCATTAGCCGTTTTGGCGAGAAGAGGTAACAAACATACACACACACACTCAAACACTCACAAACTTTCGCATTTATATATTAGTGTGACTTATAAAACATTAGACCTTTTTTTCCATTTTCGAAAGTCATTAGAGAAATTCAAAATTAGAAGGGTTGTCTAAAAGACAACCTTTTTGGAATTACAAAGAATTCATAAGAAACATTTTAATATTGTCCAAGACATTTTACAAATATAGAATTCATTTAATACTATTCATTGTTGCCAGACTTGATTTTTGACTTAACAAATGAATATTATAGAGGCTGACTAAGCACTCGATTACAATATAAAACGATTAGATCTCGAGATTCAAAATCTATTTAAAATAATCGAGTCATGAGGTTTCTGATGATTGAAAATTATTAATTCAACACAAAAGGATTTATAGTTAAAATCGAAGTATTAAAATAGTTCATTCAGTTTAAAAAAAGATGTATTAAATCTACATTGTTTTTAAGTTTTCAATAATCAGATTTTAAGATACTTTCGAATTGACAAATGACAATTGACTTTCGATTGCAAGAAGTCATAACAAAAAAACAAAAAAAAAGTTATAAACCTGAAGAGTTTGTTTGCTTGAAGGCGCTATTAACAGAGAATTCTGCATGCTCAGCATGACAACCGTAGAAACAAGTTTTGTCTACCGGACATTAGACATAATGACAGATAAGTGACAGATTGAAATAAGATTTCTTTGGACACGTAGAAAATAAAAAAAATGTTTCTTTTATTCGACCGACATAACCGTCTACAAAGCCGAGCATGCCAAATTAAAAATAGTGCAATTGACACAGTTTTTTGGCTAACCAAACGTAAATCGTAGTATACGCAAAATACAAACTTAACGTTTCTTCCGAAACACGGTGAAACTCATCATGACAAGATGGTCACCCATCCACAGACCGACCGCGCCGAGCGTTGCTTAACCTCATGATCGATCCACCCGTGCGACTATTCCTTTAGCCAAGAGCTCCTATATAAAGTTTGAAATATGAACCCTAAAGTTATGAATGTGAATAGAGGATTAGAGTGACCTCATCAGTTAATTTTAACAGTTTGTTTGGTTTTGTTTACTCGTATCTAATGTTAATATTAAACAGAACATCTTATAAATAATATTTGGTATTTTATGTGTAGTTTACATGATTTTATTACATAGGTAATCATAAACAGTCGGAAATCATAGCTCTATACTAATATTAGAAAGCTCAACAATTTGTTTGCTTGTACACGATAATCTCTAGAACTACTGGACCGATGTCAAAAATTCGTTCAATGTCAAACAGCCCGTTTATTAAGGAAGGGTATAGACTACTTACTTTTTATCAGAGTGTAGTTGTTTTGTTTTTCGCAAAATTATAGTTCGCACGGGACGGGGGCGGGGAGGCAGGAACCGCTGGCGGAAGTTATACTACGAGTAGAAGGTTATAAAGTGCATTTAGACCAATTTCCGCAATTTCAACTTATGCCATAATAATAGCTTACTATTGAAACCCTGTTAAGACAAAATTAGTTCACCCTTCATAATATACATTATCAAATATCATTATCAGCCTGACACAATTCAGTCCATTATTGAACGTATGTCTACTGCAACGAGTGCCATATCGTAACCTATCCCAAGGACCTAAGCCAAGATGTCTTTCTACACTCTGTACGAGTGTTGAGCTAGTAGAAACGACAAAAATGTATGAAATCTTGGCTAAGGTCCCTGGTCTTTTGCAACCCACATCTATCCACTAACTGCTACCTCTAATCGTCGATACCAAGTGTGCTGTAGACGCCTTATGCTAAGTTTGTCTGAACGAGGTCTCCCCACCGAGGTCTCATTGGAGACAAGATCAGCCCATTTCCACTTCAACGCACTAATTCTGCGAGCTATAAAAACTTTCTTCATTGTTGAACAAAATATAAAACTTACCAATAACAAAAACCAGAACCATACAAGCGACAGACTTCCTAGCCTGCGCTTGGGCCTCCCCCTGCCCTCCGTGCAAAGCGCCTGGCATCTCCCTCGTGCTGGCTAGCAGTCTCCGCGCCATTAGCGAGTAGAAAAACGCAATCACCAGCAGCGGCAGCCCGTAGTATACTAGGGCTTTCGCTAGGGTCATCCATCTGAAAAAATATGCTTATTAATAACTGGAACAGGAGTTTTCTTCAAATAGCTTTTTCGCTCTGAAGTCTGCTTCGAATAATTTTGATATCGTCAAAATGTATAAACAATAACTGCATAATGGCTAACTTCAGAACAAAACAAAGTTACATGATGAAAACTGTTTTTAAGGATGCAGCAATAAACAATAAAACGATATTAAAACTCGGAGTGGCTGAGCAATTAGTTGATAGACGTCATATGACACGAATTACCAGAAACATAATCCTTTGAAGACTTTTTTTATGTAAACGGCCGCCAAGCTGAGACGATATAGCTCAGATCAGTTTCCATGTCAAACCAAGCTTTTGAATCATCACTCCCTGACGATACAAGGCTTTTTATTCGTGGGAAATTATCAAATGACCCCTCCCGGTTTGGGTGCAGCTGGAGGGAGGGTTCCAGTGTGCCAGGGTCACGGTAACTCTTGCGAACAACCCACATTCGGTACCGTATTCGACACCGGTTCGAGGACTTAGGTATACAAACCAAATTAGTTGTGAGTCTGCATGTGTACCTTTCAGATAGAACGTAACGCAAATAGCTGATAAATGAAATAAAACAAACTAACATATCTCTATAGATTTACATAAATTACGCAGTATGGGTCAATTATCATTACTGAAGCTACAAAGCCAATTATCATGTGTCATACCCACAATTATTAGGATTATTAATAATGCGGCTAGCCTAATCAAATCAATAGACAGCATGTTATTGTGGTCGGGAAATCCATGTTACCTAAATGGTGTCATTATTCATCAAGCTATTGGCGATTGTTCACGATTTTATGAGTTGACATCAGGTTATAATATTTTGTTCATTTAAAACTAGCTGTTACCCGCGACGTCGTCTGCGTGGGTATTAATATAAAGGCACAGCGGCTCCCCCGCAGTTGATAGCGTGATAATATGTAGCCTATATGTTGACCCGACCGCTTAGTTATATTAGTGCCAATTTTGAAGTAAATCCATGCAGTACTTTTTGAGATTATCCCGGATACGGACAAACAGACAAAAATTCTAAAAACTATATTTTTGGCTTCTATGTCGATGTAGATCACGCTCCAAGTATCCTTTTTTAAAAATATTTAATGTATAGTTTTGACTTTTCTACGATTTTATTATATGTAGGTATAGATAATTTTAGTCAAATTTTACATAATTTTTATGAAACGAAGGGATTGATGTGTCAAAATTATTTTTCGTACAATTTGAACATGAATCAGTCAATTAAGTTTCTTTTTTTTTGGTAATTTACTTACTACTCGTATAAAGTCTAGTATATAATTTGTATGACTCAGGATGAATATGACTAATATCCCTAAAGACTTTGTAGCAAAAGCCTACTACGTAATATTATTTTAATTAATTAAATCAAATGTTGGCCGAATATAATCTGGGAGCCATTAAATCTCTTTAGACAACATAAATTAGCGAAATTTTATTAATCTAGTTAGTCCTGCTGTCCATCCTCTGTCATAATTATATTCTAGAATTCATTGTTACACTCAATTATTTTGAAATACACTAGAGGACAATGGATTTTGGTCAGTCATAAAATCTTTTAGAATTCAAAATTTACTATGAATTCTTTGTGATTTAATTCCATAAGCATTTTATTTAAATAATATTTTTTTAAGTACAAAATTACGCTTCTTTCGACTTTATCACTGAAGCATATTTTATGGTTCAATGTTGATTAGGAAAATTTGACAGTTTCGAGTAGCTTGATGTGCTGGCATCTGTACATAACTATTATATTACAATCCTTCTTACAATATTTCTATTAGGTATATCCACTCGAATGAAATTCGAATCAAACTCAAACTCAAAATCATTTATTCAAACTTGGCTGCAAATCAGCACTTTTTGAACGTAAAAAATTACAAAAGACAGCCCCCAAACGCCCTTCACCACTTCCTATGTGTTTTTGCTGGGAAGAAGTGGCGCAACAAACTTCCAAGCAAATCGAAAATCAACAATTTACAATTTATTAAGAACTTCGTAACTGACCTGGATTTACAGTTCCCGAGTGTATACTTAATAAATTACGGAAGAGCATTCAAAGTGCTTCGCAAATTCAAATGTGGCGAAGCTTGAGAGCGGATTATGTTCGATGGTAAGGGCTTTAGGATGCAAAGCAATATGCATTGTGCATATGTACTGTATCGAGGATTTATCATAACAGTATGTATTAGTAGTATAACATTATGTTGTAGTATAACATTACGTATTATATACTAGCTGTTTCCCGCTGTTCCACCCCCTCCCCGAGGGCACTACTTCCCGCGTCTGGATAAAAAGTAGCCTACGTCCTTTCTTAGGCTTTAGATTATGTGTCTATGAAATTGTGTTTAAATCGGTTCAGTAGTTTTGGTGTGAAAGCGCAATAGACAGATAGACAGACAGAGTTACTTTCGCATTTATAATATTAGTAAGGATAGGAAACATTACTTTTATATAAAACCACCTAAACTTCAGACTTTCTGTGTACCGAGAATAAAAAAGGCAGATACCATTTACCATAACGATAGTACAAATGATTTTTTTGAACTTGTTAACAGTAGCAAGCATAATGCAGGTGTACATCCCTGTGGAGATTGTCCGTCACTTATTTATAAGGTGAATACTAATAAAAATAAAAAATACTAATAAAAAAGGTAATACTATTTATAAGGTTATGGAAGCCATAACTAAAATATCCAAACAATAAATAAATTAATTAAAAGTATTTCCAAATAAAGGTTATATGTCCCCACACATCTACATATGCGATGTGATGACAGGGACAAGATAGGAACGTGTTTTGTCAGGAGTCAAAAAAAAATGAAGATCATACATAGTTTATGAACACGATCACATACGTCATGTAGCGTTCCTATTTGTGCAAACCAACAAACATTCTTACTCCATCCTCATCTTAATCATCCGTGTGGAGATAGTCATCATCATCATTATCATCATCACAGCCTTTTTTATCATCCCACTGCTGGGTACAGGCCTCCTCTCCTACGGAGAAGACTTGAGCGATATCACCACGCTTGCTCAATGCGGGTTGGTGATTACAGACTTTTGTAGTCCAGGTTTCCTCGAGATGTTTTCCTTCACCTTTAATCAGTCATTGGTGTCCAAGCTATACTTAGAAAGTACGTATAACTTAGAAAAGTTACATTGGTAGTTGCCTGACCTGGAATCGAACCCGCACCTTCATACTCGAAAGGCTGGTGCTTTAACCACTAGCAACCACGACTGAGATAGTCCTTCACTTATTTTATTTATAAGGTTATGGAAGCCATAAAAATAATTCTCATCGCTTCAGTTCAATGTCCAACCAATAATACCCGTTTATTATTAAACAGATTGAACACAAAACAGCTCCATTGGCGCCTGCCATTTCATTTTTATTTCGAGAGCAATCTACATTGACATATGAGGCTGAATAAATAATTACCTCAGCTTCGCTCATCGAATTTTGACAACAGCTGGGTCGTTTATTTTGGTTGATAGTGTAGTATGAATATTCAAATTTAAATCAGTTCTTTATATTGTTTAGTTGCTTTGGATTTCTATGATAAAGTATACATTCAGATTTTATTAAAAGCAATGTTATTAGAAATAAAACATATTTTTTACTTTAGATCAAAAATTATAGTAAGAAACATTTGAAATAAACGAAAACATAATAAATGACGGAGATATGCGCGATCAAACATAAAAAAAATATATATAAACATGTCAAATTGAGAACCTCCTCCGTTTTAGGAAGTCGGTTAAAAAAATATAATTATTAATATATATTATAGAGAATGATAAGATCACTCTCCATATCAGCAGGCTTAGCATGGCAACCGTAGAAACAAGTTTTGTCTACCGAATATTGGACATAATGATAGAAAAGTGACAGATTGACGTAAGATTTCTTTTGAAGTAATTTTTCTTTTCTTCGATCGACATAAGGCTACAAATGATTATATGCGAGTTGACATTTCGCGCCATGCTCGGGCAGAAGACATGTTGACATTGACAGAAAGACCTTTGTCTTTTCTTGACAGAATAGATATAAAATCGCCATGCTAAGCCTGCTGGTGTTAAATAGATTATAAAAAGCCATATAATATTTTAATATCCCGGATCTTATCGTGACATCGACCTTAAATAATATTAAGAATTAACTAAATCTCAAATATCTAAGTACTATCAGCTAATTCTATTATCGACACATGATAACTTAATTTGCAATAGTCCTTCTGATACAATAAGGTCGATAGTCGCATAATTATACATTTCTACTTTGACGACCTTGTTACCTGTCTTTTTATTTCTTTTTTGCATTTTAATATCATTATCAGGCTTAATAGAGCAATAAAATATACACGTGATGATGATAATACATACGACAGCACATCAAGCTACCCGAAACTGACAAATTTTCCCAATCAACTTTGGACCATATCGTAAAGAGATAAAGTTGAAAATCTATTAAGGACTTTTGACAGCGTGCTGGTGTGTGTACTGTAGAGATTATAACCTCCTTCATTTGTTGGTTGTAAATTGGAACATCAATTAAATATAGAATAGTTTTAAGAATAAAATAGTTAGTCTTTAGTTTGACACTAAGTAGCCCATCAGCTCCCAAACAACGAATACAACTTGAAGTTAAATAATTAATCTTTTATTTAACAAGATCCCGAAAGCGGTACCTGGAAGCCTGTATCTTCACAAGAAGAAGATAGGTATCCACAGTACCAATACAATGGATTTGATAGATAGGTAGGTTAGGTTAATTCATAGGATATTAATTCGTAGATATTCAATAGTTACTGCTCAATAGCGTCTGTTAATTGAAATAGCAAATATTTCGTACACTAATTAAACAAGAACTCTATTTAGTAACTAAACACATTGCCGGGTTACCCGCTCAATTTACAGTATCGATATCAATCAAGTACAGACAGCAAAACATTTTCATTTGCTCCGACGATAAAGTTGAAAATCTATTAAGGAAATCTGACAGAATGTAGTAGCTTAATGTGCTGTAGGCTTGATAACTGGTGTGATACTCAATATAACAATAACTGTATGTTTTAAGTCGTCATCAGAATGAGTTGTATGGATATATTTACCTATTTGTATGTCTCTTCTAGACCACGGGACTATAAAGTCCCGGAATTTTAGAAGGCGAACGTGAGACCGAAGCCCGATACGCTGAATCCCTTTTGAGACAACCTTAAGACAATCCCTGGTTTTGTACTAAAGTTTTATTATTATATTTCTATCAATATGTAGTGTTTTGTTTACACAATAACTTTCTAAGTATAAGAGCCAATTTCACAGGTTACGGATAGCCACTATCTACAAAAATTTAACAGAATTCGTATGAAATTATCTGCCATCTGGAACTTATCAGCAACCTGTGAATCTGGCTCTAAAAATCGAGGATAATGAAAATGTAAACCCTGTTTGCAATTTAGTAGCAAAAACTCGGAATAAAAATGTTGCTTACATATTTTAGTTAGGCATTACGCACATTTAAAAATACTGAATTCTAATTTTGAATGAAACTCAACTCTAGCTACATATAATTAAAGAAGAAATATCTTATTGATAAGATGATTATCAGCTATAATTAAGTAAATTGATAATGCTTAAGCAGACCACAAACTATAAGTTAAAAACGCTACCAAAGCTAAACTAAAGCCATTAATTGCTCAGCCACAAACGCTTACCAAAAATCAATCTTATGACCTAGATAAATAAGTTC
Organism: Heliothis peltigera; assembly: GCA_958496145.1. Classification (NCBI taxonomy): domain Eukaryota; kingdom Metazoa; phylum Arthropoda; class Insecta; order Lepidoptera; family Noctuidae; genus Heliothis; species Heliothis peltigera. The sequence goes on from OY292337.1 coordinate 7,744,001, forward strand.
AAATTACTTCGGGTAGCTATCCCATCCGAGTGGGAAAGGTGTGCAATACACGATGGTGACATTAGGCCTTATTTGCACTGTGACTGTGTTTGAGAATATCGCTGCAGGTGCCGCGAAGATAAGCGCTGCCGCCCATATGAAAGTTGCACAAACCAGGGGTAGTTTGCGAAGCTGAAATAGAGTTGCAAGTCAGTCAAACTTTACACTAGGAGCTACTAAACTGTTATCTAGTTCTAGGTGTTTGTTCATATTTAATGTTAAGAGGTCGTTAGTTGAGTATGTGTTTAGCAAGATTTTATAACGACACCACCTCAGGAAATATCTATTTGAAAAATTTATAGTTTTAGTGCTGCAGCTTTCAATATATTTTTTGCGATATACTAATTTTGGATCAGGTGTTTAGATTCCTTATTACCCAAAAATATTTGAAAAACTCAATCCATTTTACAAAGATCCATAAAACCGACATAATTCCAGAATAAGACACCTATTTTCCGGGACATTCTTCGAACGACACAAACCCATCGTTCTTCGGAGAAAAATACATCTTTCCCCAATAATATCAATGACAAAACGTAATAGAAATCCAATTTACTCACCTGGAGTCTTCTAAAAGGATTTACAATGGCACAGTATCGTTCAGCAGATAATGCTGTGAGGGTGAACACTGAGACTCCGATGCTGACATCTTTCCCCGCTTCGGAGATACGGCATATCAGTTCTCCCCAAGGCCAGGACTCCAGGGTGTATATAATTGAGACGAAGGGCACGCATATCAGGATCACTAGAAGGTCTGCTAAGGCCAGGGAGAATATGTACCTGTAGAAGGAAAGTGGAATGAAGGTAATCATTCAAATTTCTGCTGGGGTTGCGGGTTGTTCGCAAGTGTTACCGTGGCCCTGGCACACAGGGACCTCGAGAACGAATATAGTGAGTTTTTGTCAGTAATAGTCTGACACTTCTCCCAGCGGCAGCCTCAGCGGGAGGAGTCATTGATAATTTCCGACCAAGAAAACAGGTCATTGTTATACATACATAGGTCAATCAAAATATCAATAATAATTTTGTTTTATTCAACGGATATTCCAAAGGATGACGTCAGAGGGAAATCAAGAAGAATGATGTTATGATATCGCTATCCGATGACCGGTAATCTGAAGCTTGTTAAGTTGCATGAAGTATGCAAGTGACATAGTAACCCCCATTTAATTGGAGACAGCATTACTTATAAATTGGTCGTAAATTGTTAAGAAAACACCTTGCTGCCAAAGGAACATGTCTCATCTATAGTTCTAGTTACTACAATAACTAGATCACAATATTTATTTGCAGTAAGTTATGTTTTTCGTAGGATATCAATGACTCCTCCCGCTTTGGGTGGAGTCTTAGAGTTTTACAGACTTAAACCCAGTTTTGTTCCTTCTGGAGTTCTTTGTGTGTCAGGGTTACGGTAACTACAAGAAGTCCCAATAATGTCCCAATCAAGAAGGAAATGTAGATAAAATAGCCAAGGATGGCTTTTATAAAATGCATAAGTGTCTTTATCATCAGAACTTAGATTACAAACCTGATTTTCTTTTTATTTACGTGCCTTTTCCCAATATTTGGGTATAATCTTCGACCAGATAAACCTACTGTTCATATTATTAATTTATTGACAGATCATACAATAAAATTGCTCTCCTATGAGGATATAGGCCCAAAATGTTGGCAGCAAATGAAAAACCAATGTTCAACATTTTCACAAGACAAAACTTTTACTTTCCAAAGCCCGTTCGATAGGGTATGAATTATTAGCAGTAATTTCACATACCACAAGGAAATTTTCCGCTAATAAGGTATGTAAGTTGGCTAGTTATGAACAAACTCGTTAGCTAAAGAAAAGTTTGGTAAAACTTTGAAAATGCATTGAATAGGCAAAATAAAATATGAGGTAAGGAAATATTTCGGCTAATGAGTATTGGTTTTATAAATAACTGGCCCCTGGGGTTCTCTGCCTGCACCCTGTGGGAACTACTTCACAGACCTTGATAAAAGTAGCATATTTTCAGTGAAGTTCTTTGCGAATTTGAAAAAGTTTGAGTCTACTTGGAATATGCTGTTAAGAAGCCTGAAGCCGTTCTTAATTAACGTTTTGCCTGCCACGTCAAAAAAGGCATGTCCTCAGCGCCAAGCTAAGAGTTCATCCTTAAATACCTGAAATATACGTAGTAGTGAGTTCGGAATTATATTGAGTTTTGACCGTGGCGTGCTGGGCACTTTTTGGCTTGTCATTTATACGTGACTGTGGCGGTCAAAACATTAATTTGGTCAGACACAGAAGATTCTATATCAGCAAAAAAGAAGGAACGTAATTATTGCCGTAATTATATATTTTGGCCTTATGCAATTTCTGGTGCCTACAATGAGCATTTAAAAATTTGATTGAATCAGCCACAAAGAACTCTACGAAGCTAACTGAGACCTTTTTCAGAATGCATTTTAGAATGAATGAATTTTAGAAGCAAACTTACGTGTTTGGCGCATTCCTCATGCCCCTGTGCCTGACATACACGATAACCAGGGTCCCATTACCCAGTACACCGACTATGAAGATGATGGCAAACAGGACTGGTACTATGTATGTCTCCAGGCGTTCTTCGTATGGCGTGTACTCGCTCTCCGTCTGGTTGTCATCCGGACTGTATATGAGGACCGAGGTATTTGGCTGTGCGGTGAACATTTTTGATCTGGGGAAGAAGAGAGAACTGGTAAGAAGTCGTCAACAATGATTATTTGTGTAAAGGAAGATGCCACTGTTTTATCTTGTACATAAAGACTCAGTACCATTTTAGCATTAAGATACACATTATATAGCTGCTTTCAATCTATCATTATCATCATCATCATTTTATATTGCCTAACAGTACGTCTCCTCATCATCCTATTCTTGGCCATCTTGTATAATGTGTAAAATCTTAGTAGCAGGCGAGTAAAGTTCGCTACATTACTATCGCTGCCCGCAGTAATGTCTGGGCGATATTTTTCATTGTGTGGCAATGTAGCGTAAAACGAGAAGCAACAATATTCATAAATATGATGATACAGTCTTGCTTGCAAGCTACAATTTTCCTCATATTTTAATAAGGCGCTTGGTTTAGTTGGATAAATATGTATGTAACTTAAGTACAAAGGATGTATGAAGTAATTTCATTACTTTTAAACAGATCAGATAACCAATATGAATGGCACCTATATGAGCTTTATTTTGAGCGTTTTGTTTTATTAAAACTTTCTTTATTGTCATTCACCTCAAAAATAAGTTAATTTGTTTAACAAATAACAATGGAATATGTGAAATGGAACTTATTTTCTAGGAAATTAAGATCAAAATCAAATGAGAACTTTTGGGAAAGTCGTTAAACTATAACGATGTGATATAATTCACATACAATGTGGTCTACGAGGTCCCACGTCCCATTGGCTATTCAAATTTGACCCAGAAAGCTCTAACTTCATGCAGATTGAGGGGAACCACTTAGGGACGGACTGTGGTCCCAAAAAGATCAACCATTTGATGAAATGTATTGACAGGTTGGCTTTATAAATATCAATGAGGATAAGTCCATTACTGCCACCGTACTTATATGGAATATTCTTTTGGATGAAGTTTTTAGTAGCAAGTAAAATAGGCGTGCAAGGAAGTATTTTATCATTTACTAGCGACCCGCCCTGGCTTCGCACGGGTGCAATGCTGATACTAAATACACTACAGAAAAACTGTTATTGTGGGTTATCCATAACAGATAGACATATACCATCATGGACCTTTCTGTAGACCTTTTCAATGTGTTCAATACTTAGTACATTATTTTGATAAAACTCGTAGGATTCAGCCTGCGTTTGCAATGTAAGCGGAAAAAATGTAATTATTCACGACATCACAATAGAAACCTCAAAAATAACAGTACTTCTCCACTATTTAATGGATGTTATTATACATATAAACCTTCCTCTTGAATCACTCTATTAAAAAAACCGCATCAAAATCCGTTGCGTAGTTTCAAAGATTTAAGCATACAAAGGGACATAGGGACAGAGAAAGCGACTTTGTTTTATACTATGTAGTGATTCAGATCATTTGAATCGACTTTGATTTCTCTTTAAAAAAACTGTTTGGCAGCAAATGTATTTTTACGTTGGTTATATTGACAAATGACAATAAAACAAAAGTTGGTTGAATTTTGAAGGAATCATGAAGTTTAAGTAAGCAACCTAAAGTAACCTAACAACACTTTTAACGAATTTCGCAACAGTAATACAAATGTTTGGAGTTAAATAATATTACAAGCTAAAGCTATACAAACACAAATTCGCAATAAAATTAAAACCAGCATTCTGTAAACCGCACGTTTCATAACTAAACCCAAAACTTTAATTAAACTTAAAACACCAACGGCAAAACATTTAGTGTCTAGACAAAATATCATTGTGCATTTAAATTGAGTCGCAGCGCTTGTTATGCGACACCCGCATACGGGCCGAAGTAGGCGCCCTGCGGCACTCCTAACATTTGCCGTGGCGTAGACTCTCTGTTTACGTAAATCAGTTTAACCAACGTTGTGTATTAATTACACAAGCCCCTACAGTTTATTTTCGATTGGATGTAGAAATGTTATCGAAAAAACAGAGAGAATTCATTACAAAAATAAATTCTGTATGAAAGCTAAGCCATTCGAACGCTTATGAAAAGTTTTTAATGAGCGCAAGCAATTGAACTTTATTAAAAAGGTTCGCAGGTAACGTACCGGACTGGACGGCATGTTTTTCTTTTATGGAGAAAAGAAAAGTTCAGTGTTAAGTTTTCTTAAGTGAGTTTTCTAGTTATACTTTTAAAGTTGAACTGGCGAAAGTGAACTTTGCTGTCTGGGTTTAGCTGCAGTAGTTAAGGCCCATTAGTAAGTTCAAATGGTTTTAAAAAATGTTTTTTTTTTTGTATATTTTAGAGAGATCATTATCTTTATCCACTGTCTTATACTCCAGAATTCCTGAAGTTATATTTTTGTGTAATTTAGGTTTATATATTTTTTTATATTATGTTACCGATTGTAATTGTTTCGGATGGCACGTTAAACTGTAGGTCCCGGCTGTCATTGAACATCCTTGGCAGTCGTTACGGGTAGTCAGAAGCCAGTAAGTCTGACGCCAGTCTCACCAAGGGGTATTGGGTTGCCCGGGTCACTGGATTGAGGAGGTCAGATAGGCAGTCGCTCCTTGTAAAACACTGGTACTCAGCCGAATCCGGTGAGACTGGAAGGCGACCCCAACATAGTTGGGAAAAGGCTCGGGAGATGTTATCGATTGTAATTTAGAAGAAATACTAAGGTAGTATTGGATCCTAAAAAAAATCTTATATTTATAATATTTCACTTTTAGTTCCTGCGAAAGCCATCGTATCATATTCAAACGCTTTGCAAGTAATAATTCATACTATTGACTCGCAACCCCAGTACTCCATAAGGGTCAAGTGCAAATACACAACTACACAAAACGTGAGGTCTCATTCATCAAACATGAGCGGAACTCAAACCCACGCTACAACGCCCACGGTACCGAAACCAAAGGAATATTTAAAAAAAATGGTAAAAAAAATATGATAGCGCGAAAATATGAAACTGTACGTTCACATTTTCGACATACTAGTACGGACTGTCTGCAGTCATAGATTTTTTTTTAGTTTGATGGTTAATTTTTCGGAGTCATTTGCTGCCGTTAAATTAATAACTGGATTTCATATTCTTTGACGTTAAATGCTTGATTTTCAATCTTCTTAATCTTCATCATCATCATCATCTCCTGAGCCCTTTCCCAACCATGTTGGGGTCGGCTTCCAGTCTAACTGGATTTAGCTGAGTACCAGTGTTTTACAAGGAGCCACTGCCTATCCGACCTCTTCAACCCACCACCCGGGCAACCCAATATCCCTTCGTTGGACTGGCGCCAGACTTACTAGCTTCTGCCTACCCATAATGACTGCCATGGATGTTCAATGACAACCGGGACCTACAGTTTAACGTGTCATCCGAAACACAGTCATTGGTGTCCAAGATATACTTAGAAACTACATACAAACTTAGAAAAGTTGCATTGGTACTTGCCTGATCTGGATTCGAACCCACGCACTCATACTTGAGAGGCTGGCTCTTTAACCACTAGGCCACCACGACTAGGTTTTCTTCTTAATCATCCTATATTCAATAGTTATTTAGAAAAATGTTGGAATGTAAAGGCTTCCTATTTTGTCTTGTTTCTATTTATGTTTTTCCTACAAATCGGAGATATTTTAATAATGTAGATTTTTAGGATCAACAGCTATCTTGTCTAAACCATAAAATGCACTCTACAACACAATATCCTTCCATATTCTTCACAATAGAGCTACATTCTCATTTTTCATTAAATCATTGTTTAATGGTAAAAGTTTCAGCTTTATATCGGTTTTATGTTCGTTCCGTGCAAAATACTTATCGGCGACAAGTTGGCGGGTGTTCTAATAAACACCCAGCCTTCGTTTTATCACGTATGTATGACGTCATGATACCTGTAGCATGAGCAAAGCTTTCCTGACCTTTATTCCAGCGTAGGGGTAAATGCGTCAGATTGCATCTAGTGTAGGCTGTAAAATTAATAGCTCATTGCAGAGAATGTAATAAAATATCATGGGTTTTTACTATTAAGAAGTGATTGAGAAATTATTAGCAGTTGTGAATGATTGAAACAACAAATTTTATTTTTAATCTACTTTATCGGAAAACTATATGTAGGTGTAGGGAAATTGATCAGTGTAAGTACAGACACCAACACAAGTTACCCGAAACTGAAAATTTTCCCAAATCAACTTTTAACCATACGGTTCAGCGATTAAGTAAAAAATATATTAAGGCAATTTGATAGATTGTAGTAGCTTGATGTGCTGGCGTCTATACATAGTATACCCAAAATTTTTTATCTTTTAAGATTTGTTTCTTTTTTTGGTTTTAAGAATCTTCAAAAGGGCTAGACAGGTTTTGATGTGACATGCAGTTTTAATATATTACAGCTGATACTATAGAATATAAAGAAAAATACATCATTTAAGCACAATATAAATAAAACTCTAAAGTAGTGTAAACGTTACGTATCGATGTCGCCTAGTGATGTATTCTACAGCGAGATAAATTGTCGATATTTGTTCCGAAACACGATAGGGCCTGTAATGGCTGAATTCGTCAATTTATCAAATTGCTTTTAGTTATTTTGTATTAGATTTATTGAGGTGTCTCTATAAATATGTACTGTCCAATATTGGAGTGGAGACCTAGTTGCTAAATTTATATTCAGCTTGAAAACTTACCTACCTTGACCTAGTTTTTATGTAGTGACAAATTTCGATGTGTGCCGATTTGAATCGAAAATGCTTAATGTTAATAAAATTATTTAAATGAAATTAAGCATGTTTACCAACCCGCATTGAGCAAGCTTGGTGATTAACGCTTAATACTTTTCTGTGTGAGAAGAGGCCTGTGCCCATCCGTGAGACGATAAAAACGGCTGTTGATGATGATGAAGCATATTTACAGATGTGTCCCAATATTAGGTATAAAAAAGTGGCCTGTATAATATTAATTTTTATTAACTTTTCCTACGTTCCCTAAACAGCTGATACAGCAAATGAAAGCATTCATCATCTTATACGACACTAACATTTTTTTTGACATAAAAATGTGACATTATTATACCTCATTCTTCTAACTTTACACTACAAGTGATATTAATAAAGCGTAGTTTACTTTATGAACGTTGGTTCCTTAAAAGAATCCTGAGAAAATGTTATGAATGAAAAATCTTTTCTGTTGCTTAAGGTACCGTTAGTGGTGAAAAAAAATGTAAAAATTAATGAAAAAGTCAAGGCAATGCAATGCTTTGAAACGATCAAGAGTTACCTAACACCCACGCATGATCAACGATTCCTAGTCCCACTAATTCAACAGACAGAACTATCCAAATGAAAACATTGCGGAATTCAATTTCTGAAAACCAACAATCAACCGCGGATACCTCTTACCCTACACACTAAGGCAATTTTATTACCACCGTCCTTTCATACTACTAAACAAACTAACATGGATAAGACGCACATCCACTTAGATTATTTTATATGGCGGTCGTAAAAGGCGTATATAGAAAGGCGAGAAAAGCATATAATATGTTATTCCCTAATGACAGCACATTGGGATCATTATTTTCCTTCATCAAGAGGGATATTAAGGCGAAATCTCCATTTAATCGTTTTCTGTAACGGTTTGGGGAAGGTCGTGTTTATTTAGTATTGGGTGCTTCGGAATATTTGAAGGGTGATTAGGAAGCATGTTCGAAGAGTCGAATGGTGCAAGTTTCTTAAGCGGCAATTGTTTCCTTAGTTAACAACTGTCTTCAAAACGTCTCGAGTATTTAATTTTAAATTTTTGGTTTTGTATTTTTGGACGGATGACACACAAGAGGCGCTGCAGTGCGGGAGGAATGGCGACTGTCTATGACGCCAGCCACCACCCCTGAGACGGCCACGACCACTCTGCCAAGAGTGAACGTAACAAATAATTAAAAAAAAACGTTATGTTTTTCACGCGTATCTTGGTTGTATATATGCATGTCTTTTATATGCATTTCTTTCTTATCGCGTAGCTTCGTAACGGCCGAACGTATTACGATTGTCAGTCAGGGTGTTTTGGATTAAATATGTATCCATATTTATAATCATAGCGTGTCGTAAAAGCGCATACAATTGAAAAGATCTCTATTGCAATATTCTCACTCAATTTGCCTTTACTTTAAAAGAAAAATGTAGACTTTTGATCCTTGATTTCGGTACTATCAATACTTATCCCAGGTTTACCTTTTCAATTAAACTACAAATAAATATTATTCAGCCTTTATAACACTATTTTGTATTGTACCCGAGAATCATGTTACTTGAACAACGTAATTGTTTTAGGCTACTGTTCTCCTTTGTCGTTTAAACAATTTGGGACATTGTAGAATCAAATTGTTGCCTTTCACTGAAATAAGTGTAATGCGCACCGTCATTTAACCAAGTTAAATTTATGTTAACAAGATATTAACTGTCAGTGTAAACGTTAATTGTTGTGATTGTATTAGTAGAAAATGTTTTATTTTCGCAAGGGTCCTGGGTTCGATTCTCGGTATGGTCAATAAATTTGTGATGAGTCTGCTTATTGGCTGTCTTCTAGGAGAAAAATAAAGATTCAAATTTTAAGAAACATTTAATATTTGTAACCTCTGTTACGAACACGATGCGACATAAACAAGGTCACATTTCGAGACGGTTCTAAAAGAAATGCTTCCCAATATATTTCAAGGATTGTCACAATAAATAACATTTCTTTACTAAGCAAATTACATAAAAGGCCTCGCTAGTCTTGATAAATGAATCAGGCGGATCGATCAGCAATCGGATATGTGGCGCGGTGACAAATTAAATCGAATTCAGTACCACCCTTTATTGAAAGCCAGTTCCTTTGTACAGACGCCAGCATATCAAGCTACTACAGTCTGTGAAATTTCCTTAATAGATTTTCAACTTTATCACTGAAACATATGGTTCAAAGTTGATTGGTAAATTTGAAGGTTTCAGGTAACTTGATATGCTGGCGTCTGTGCAAATTGAATTAAACGCTGCGTTGCGAAAAGTTGATAATTTCACATAGGAATCGCGTTGCCTTTTTTTTGTATTTCTCCTTTGGTTTGGGTGTCTGATTTTCTGTTTGGCCTGTTTCGGTAATTTTTGCTGTAGTAATTGGTATTGTTATTATATTTTTTGATTGAGGTCTGTTGAATTTTGACGAGCAACGCCATTGTAGTATTATTTTGAAAAAGCACAATATTGACACAGACTATCACGATTATAAATTTTACTTCAGATTACTACAAGTTGAAAGGTTTTTTTTTTTTAATTCCAATCTTGATTGATTATATAAAGTCTACTAAGACAAAATTGGTGCCGTAGTAAATGTTTTTTTTTTGTTTTCTTCCTGGAGCGATCTTTAGGCAATCCGCCAGTTCCTTTAATTAAATTTAATATCTATTATTATTAAATATAATATCTTAATATCGCCAGCATATATTATTACATTATAATATTCAACCACCATCAAATTTAAAACAAAAGAAGTTTAATATTCTTATATTTACGGTAAACCAACTTCCAACTTCAAAATTAATTAAAGGAAGAATCTTCACACAGCTTGCCTTGCTTATGAAATGGGTTGAGCCCGAACTGACCACGACTGGAAGTTGGCATGTGTTCTAAATACACATGAAAATTTAGACGTTGCACAATTTCACGTACAAGCACCAGTGGATTCTCCGCTTAATTGTTGTGCCAACATACTCATATACCTCATTAAGCAGAAGCGAAGGGAAAATATTTTGTAAGCAATTACTAGATATAGTAGCCTTTTCCCAAGCTATGTTGGGGTCAGCTTCCTGTCTTAAACTGATGCAGCTGAGTACCAGTGTTTTATGTGGAGCGGCTGCCTGTCTGACCTCTTCAACCCAGTTAACTGGGCATTGCCCCTTTGTAAGACTGGTTGTCAGACTTTCTAGCTTCTGACTACCCGTAACAACTGCCAAAGATGTACAAATGACAGCCGGTACCCACCAATCTAGCGTGCCTTCCGAAACACGGAGGAACTCGTCATGACAAGATGGCCACGGAGCGACCGCGCCAAGCGTTGCTTAACTTTATTTTCGATCGACCCGTGCTGCTGTTACTTAGCCACGAGTACCTCAGAACCACGTAATGTATGAACAAAACAAAATCCTTTTGGAATGAACTGCAAATACATATATCGATCGATCAAGACAAAGCCCCGCTTGCCCCTGCTACCTATACCTCCTTGGATGACCATCCATTTCATACAGAGACGTATCTGTCCCTCTAAAGTCATGCTAAGCCGTCTGGACTTGTTTTATGTATAAATGATATATGTGGGACTAACCGCGAAATACTCAAACGTTACTATTTTAAATTCTACTAAAAACTATCTGTCGCAGAAATGTATGTAAGTTTGATAGAGATAGAATGATGTTAGAGCAGTGCTTTAAATCGAGTGGGTTTTCAGTATTCGCTTGTAAAATGAACAGACTTACAAAAGTACACCGTGCAATGAGTTGCATACTATTGCAGCTGTCGTAAAATAACTTTGTGGTTTTATTCATATCACTTTACGCTATTGGGCAGTGTAAATATGTCTTACGCAGGTTGCTGATCTTTTTAGAGAGAACTGTAGCGATGTCCAACAATCGGTCTGAACGACAGTGTTACTATAATTAGTATAGCCATAAAGACATCGGCTGTAAAAGAAACAGCATTAGGCACAATATTTAAACTTTTTTTTAATTTTTTTCCTTCATAAAACTTGATAGGTAGGTATGTCGCCATCACAATCGTCCGACCAATAAACGCACAACCACTGTCTGTCAATTCAAATCAAATTCACAATAGATTTGTTCACGTAAACAGGGTGATGTCAAAAACAGAAATATTACGTGGGTTGACCATTGTGCTGACGTAGATACAGGGTGTTACGGACGAGTGGACGTGTCGAAAACATTATGACAGACTGGTTCAAGCAGATACGCGGATTGTCAACGTTGTGGAACATTTGTCATAATTATTGGGTCGTTCACATTGTGACAGGAATAAGAATTGATAGCTGAGTGAAATGAAATGTGTTCAAATTGTAATTTTTTATCACACGGACAATTTTTTGTAGCATTTTGATTTTTATCGATAACCATATGCTATGTTCGGGGTCCCTGACACGCAGAGATCTTTAGAAGGAACAGTGGGTATTAGTCAGTAAGAGTCTTACACTCCCTCGCACTGCATCCTTGGCGGAAGGAGTCATTTGATGATTTTCCACGAAAAAAAAAATCAGGAATGTCCAGGAATATCCAGTACCAACAGAAGAGTAAACAAGACAAAAAATGCTTGTAACATAGACACAAAGATACAAGCATGAACTTTTGAAATAACCAAAATAATAATTCTAAAAAGTTTTGAAGACTAATTTCCTTACAAGGGTCAGCATGAACACAGTCAATGAATTCGCCTTGCAGTAGGTAAATCTTAAAACATTAACAGTACCTATTATAACAGATATTACTTATTTCGATTCTAATCTAAATAATTCTGCAGGCCAGGCAACGTCTGGTATTAACAATTTAGTTGTAGTAACTACAATGTATAGCTTATTTCAATGGGAATTCTTACAAACTCCCATTATTATCGGCGACGTTATTCTTAGTTAGTGAAAGTTTTGTTAAAATGGCTTTATTACGATGTCTGGAGATTTTCGACGTCAAATTATCGCTACGCCAGCACACCCAGCTACTACAATCTGTCAAACTTCCTTAATAGATTTTCAAGTTTTTCGCTGAAGCATATAGTTCAAACTTGATTAGGAAAATTTGATTGTTTTGGGTAGCTTGAAACTGTAATGATTTTCTTTTTTTTTTAATTATTAATCTCGTTTTTCCTTTAAAAGTTAGCTCGACTACATACACTCGTGACTAAAGTCCATTAAGTAAATACTCTTTAATTAAATTATCTGCCAGATAAACTATCTGAAACTTATCAGCAACCGGTGAAACTGGCTCTTAACATTGTAAAACTTTAAATAATTTCTGCCTTCTACCACTAATCAGGTGCTTATTCCACCATATTGGTTCGTAGCTTGTTCAAAATATCTTAAAATTAATAACGAAACAACGAATTTTACGAGCTCGTAAACTTCACAGAATCGTAAAAGTAATATGAAATCTTTTTTGGCGATAAAACATTATTTTGATTCGGTACATTTGCTAAAAGGGATCCATTTTCGTGTGGAATGTATTCTGTAACAAGTAATATCTCATTTTTTATCCGTACACCTTATGTTAGTTCACATATTTTTTATATGCGTGGGTCCACATATGTATATAAATGTATTGATGTAGGGATATATCTACAAATAAATGAAATTGGAGTGTATGTTTGCAATATTACAATAAATGCTTTTAAATAAGTGCATACGGATGTATTCATGGTATATGTATATGCCAAAACAATTTTTGTCTGCCTGTCTGTGTGTTCCTCTGCTTATTCCGGCTAATTTCCCAAACGGCTGGACCGATTGATGGGTCATTCACCGAAAGTCAGCTTATTAACAAGGAGTAACTTAGGGTTCTTTTTATCCGTAAGCGAAAAAACTTCCCTTTGGATGCGAGTGAAACCGCGGAGACAACTAGTTATCTATAACAATCAGACAGAGACCAAACACTTAACTTTAACTTTTTCTTGCCCTGTTCCCAAATAACTTGAGAATATATGTATGTATATGTTTTCGCTTCCATTCTTGTCTGTTAGACGTCATCCACTCCCTTCTTAATCATATCTTCTTTCGGGCAATCAATCCATCTCTTCCGTGGTCTACCTCTCCATCTTTCCACAGTCATTCTTAAAACATTCTTTGTAGCATGCGTTTCACTTTGTCTCATTGCATGCCCGTACCACGACAAACGCTTACCTCTCATTTTTTCTGCCGCTGACGCTATTTTCAGGCTTCGTCTGTCTCTATAGACCTAGTCATTCCTCACTTAATTCTTATTTCTGTTACATGCTATTCAATTGCAATTAACAATTGTAAAGATATGGTATTATAGTAGACATAAAGAGACACAATTAAATTGCTATAAAACATGAAAAGTTATTAAAACAAAAACCTAGCCTACGTTTTCACACAAAACCAAGCTACATTTAAATTCAACAGCTTTCTTTCCATTCTTCATAGAACCTAGTCATTAAAACTACGTCTGCACGTAATGCAGTGTACAAACAATCTACGAAGATTGGTGAGCGCAGTGCGGCCATTACAAATGCAGTCTAATGTAGTGACACTGTATTCTTTTGACAACTGCAAGCCCAAATTGTAGGGGCTTTGTATCTAACTTTGCTAAATGAACCAAGGTTTGGTCTAATGTACGTTGGTTTGTGATTTTCGTGGCTCGTTGTTGCTTAAATGAGACTTGGATTTGTACGTCTGTTTGGATTTTAATCAAAAGTATAGCGTGATCAGTCGATTTTTTGTGAAAAGTTTAATTTCGTATTTCCTAGATGGCAATAGGATCGAGTTTAATCGCGCTATAATTTCGTTACCGCTGTTGAGATACCTAAGTATTATCATTTAGGTAATTTTTGATTTTGTGTGAATCTTGTGTAATATACCTTTATGTATATAATATATCATTTAGCGCCAGCTTCACCGGTTGCTGATAAGTTCCAGATAGTTTATCTAGCAGACAATTTCATACCTAAAAATTCTGTTCCATTTCTGAATTTATCTGATAAATAGTGGCTATCCGTACCTGTGAAGATGGTCCTTAGTCTTCGCTAAACCTTCGGTTACATACCTCAGGGTCTAACAAACACATTTATACTTCTGCTTGACCGTGCAGAGAAGTGACATGATTATCAATACAATGATTATAAAGAAAGTATGTATAATTTACTGAGGGAAATCTTCGAATTACTCCTCGACCCCTCCAGCTTTGGGTGCAGCTGGGTGAAAGCCTTTTGCTGACTAAAACCCACTTGTATTCCTTCTGGAGGTCTTTTGGTGACAAGCGTGGTTTCTCTTACGAACATTCCCTTAGCCCCGGCAGAAGCATTTATTTCAAATGTGGAATGGGTAATAATAATTATAATCTGGTATACCTACTTTTTGGAATGGACTACGAGTATCTAGGTATGTACACTGCCCTTGATCAAATCTAATATAATAGAAGTATAAATAACCTATAATAAATAAATAAATTAATAAATATATAAAATAAATATATTTATAAATAAGTATATAGACTATATAAATAAATATGTATAAAAATGGCACCCCTATGTACATTAACACAATATACATATATGTAGATATAAATGAAACATGTCTAACAATTTCATAATAGGTAGATATTATTGATTTGATTAAACTGCTACTCAGCGCCTTCCTCTCTCCTAAAACGTTTTTGCGTGCCCGACAGGGTCCATATTGTATCTTTTAAGTTATTTTTACCATCTATGTAACATATGGAACGCAATAAATAATTGAGTATTGATTGGAAAAAATAGAGTCAGCTTTTTTGATTATACAATTCTCCTGAATGCATCCGATGTGACGTCAAGACTGATGATATCTTGGAAGACGTAAAATTGCACTTCAGGCGAATATTGCATTACTATTTCATCGGATTATATTTGCTTCCAAAGGTTGTAGGGAATTTTTCAATTTATAGAAATGTCAGATAGTGTAATCGATTTTCTAATGCCGAGGCTCTCGGTATAATATTTTCATAAAATATCGCATTAGAATATTGAGCCGTTGGCGATATGCTAAAACTTCATGCTATTGGAGATCGCATAATTTGTGTGCGCCTTCATAAGGCAGATGCGAGAGACAATATTAAATGAAAGATTTTAAAACATGCATAGTAAGAAGAAAGGCAAAACATTATAGCATGTATTATAAAATTCTTTTTACGCCGGAATTCATCTGATTGCTAAAGTATAACACGTTTTTGCTACCGAATAAAAAACCTATCTACATTTCCAGGATACAACCTGTCTTTTTTCCAAATTTCATCACAATTGGTTCAGCCGTTTAAGTGCAAAAACTTAAGAAAGTAACAGTCAATCTAGCATTTACTGTCGAGTCTTTTCAGAGCCTAAACATTATTACTAAATATCGAACTATGACATTCACATTAGAAAAAATAAGATAGAAAAGTTACCTAAAATTTTCCACCTCCAAATTCCCGTGTGAGAAAATAATACATTCTTTACTGAAAATCCTGAATTGTCTAGATACGCCTATCGCATAGTGCTGGTTAAAATAAATGACTATGCATAAAGTCTAGTCGACAAAGCTTTAACGATGCCACAGGATATTCGAGACTGCTTTGATTATGATAAAGTAGATGCCTCGCTAGTATTTTGTGCTATTATAATTTATGCATCATTATAAAATATTATGTAAAACAATTTTATAAAAATTCAAAACATTATATTAAGTCCAGCTAAAAGTTTAGCCCTAGATATATTCATTCATTATCAAAATCAAAAATCATTTATTAACAAATCATTTTTTTTTGTTCTTGATTATTGTGTCGTACATCCATCATCATTGATCAATTAATTCTACCTGACAGAACACAGGAAAAAAGAACATAGCTATAACAATTTACGGAAATGCTCAGTTAGGGAACTGCGCTCCTAAAAGAAAGATATCGCAGACAAAGAGCACCAAGAATGTAGGATCCGAGAACAATGCACTACATATAAGTACGGCTCCACCTTTCTATCAACACTCATTGTCTTGTCACTTCCAGTAATCTTCCGCAAAATTACATCTCGGCGTTCTTTGATTGTGGAAGAAATCTCCAGATAATTTGTTTTGGAACTTTGATTGCTGTGCAAAAGTCATCGTTTTTCTTTTAAAGAAAAAAGCTTTGAAAAAAAAATTGTCGATGAAATTAAAATTCAACTTGTCTTACGAAAGAAGGAATGACTTCGGTCCTATATTTTTTAAGAGATTTATTTTCAGTAAGGCTTGTTGCTAAGACTAACTAAAGTAATAGAATAATATATTTTTTTCGAATTTAATTAAAAAAAAGAGGATATTGCAGAAACAGAATTCTCAAAAACTATTTTCATCTGTATTATTTTTATGTAATATATTATGTTCTATATGGTTACATATCAATAGTTATACATTATAATGTAATATAGCAGTATTATAATAATGTTTTCTCGTAGAACACACCAGCTGTACCTACATTTAATTTAACTGTTTTCTTAATTATAACGTAGAGATACATATGTACATACTTAGAGTCTTAAAATATCAATAAACAGTTGACGACAATAGCATAAAATTTGTCATCTTATTATTTACATAAAACGTCATAACTTTCAAAGTTCAGCATACATTGGACAGTAAAAAGAATAATATTTTTAAATTCCACTGCAATTTTCTAACAAAGTCTGTCAGCATTCAATAGAAAACTACGAAACGGTCTACCAATTCATGCAACATCTTTGTTATCCACAAAACGTCTCGAAATTTCTTTAAAAATATGACAACCTTTTATTTGTGGACGGAAAATATAGATAAATTACTAACCGATGTGAATGGTACTTTTGCATTTACAAAAGCTGGGACTAGATATTCAATTTCAACATCTTGTACAGACGACAGCACATCATGCTAGCCGAAACTGTAAAATTTTCACAATCAACTTTGAACCATATGCTTCAGCGATAAAGTTGAAAATCTAATAAGGAAATTTGACCGATTGCAGTAGATACATGTATATACTTTACTTATTTCTTTAGTGAATTTGTAGATAAGGGCTACACAAAGTGATATTTTGTCAACCCTTATATATAAGTATCTAGATTTTTTCAGAACATTATTTACATACTGGCAGGAGATGGAGATGGAGAGGCTGGATGCGAGAAGCCGAAAATCGATCTCAGTGGCGTGCACTTGGAGAGGCCTATGTCCAGCAGTGGACTGCGATAGGCTGATGATGATGATGATGATGATGATGATTTACATACTTACTGAAATATTTTATGAGGGTAGCAACTCGTTTTTTGTCGCTGATTTACTCCCATTTTGAAGGGACTATATCATGAAGCCTGGGAAGAAATACATTCTATTTTCATTCCTAAGGTTTCAAAGATTTTTATGGTAGAAGGGAATTAATTAATTCCTTTAATTCCTCACACATTCACACAACGTCGTCTAGTCCCAAACTAAGCGGAACTTGTAATATGGGTACCAAACAACTGATAAACACACTTACATACTTTTCTTTTGCAAATACGTATGTACATAATATATAGAGTAACGCTCACACTAAGTCAAACACCAATGTTCATGCACATATTTTTTTTTACTTATGTGGGAATCGAACCATTGACCTTGGCATGGCAGGCAGGTTCACTTACTGCTACGCCGTCAAGTAGTCTCCCACTTAGGGCTAGTTTCACCGGTTGCTGATAAGTTCCAGATAGTTTATCTGGTAGATAATTTAATACCTAAAAATTCTGTTCCATTTTTGAATTTATCTGGTAGATAGTGGCTATCCGTAACCTGTGAAACTGGTCCTTAATGTAACGTATTTGGTTTACTGGATAGATATTATAATGTTTAAGGGCTCACTGCTAATAAACGGAGAGCTCAATCTTGGGCTGAATTCAGAAGTACGTATTAAGTCCGTCCCGAATACCTAATGATAGATTTGTAAACGTTGGTCGCGACTCTCGTCCTAGCCAAGATGGTATTAGGCCATTAGCCAATCGCTTATCTGAATAAGAACGGGTAAGCACACTGCAAATGTCGTCTACTTGTGTGCCAAGTCCTTTTAAGTATATTGACCTTACGAGAAATTAATTCTGATGCCAACTCCGGACGGTATTACGCCCCTAAGGCCTTTGTCTAACTGTGAGCCTAGAAAAGAGGAGATAAAATAGGTATTCACAAAATAATTGGTAAAAGTTTTTTTTGTGTAACTAGCTTTGACTGTAACACCCGCCGCGGATAGAAAGTAGCCCATGTCCTTTCTCAGACTCTAGACTATATGTCTAATTAATTTTATTGAAATCGGTCCAGTAGTTTTGGCGTGAAAGCGTGACAGACAGACAGAGATAATGGGTTACTTTCGCAGTATCTATACTAATATTATAAAGCTGAAGAGTTTGTTTGTTTGTTTGAACGCGCTAATCTCTGGAACTACTGGTAGGATTTGAAAAATTATTTCAGTGTTAGATAGCCCATTTGTCGAGGAAGGCTATAAGCTATATACCATCACGCTAAGACACACGGGAGCGGAGCAGTAACCAAAGATGCGGGTGAAACCGCTGGGAACAGCTAGTAAAAGATAAGATATATAGATAAGTTCCACATAGTTTATCTGGTAGATATTTTCATACAAATATTTGTATTGTTTGTAGATAGTGGCTATCCGTAACCTGTGAAACTGGCCCTAAGTAAAGATCCTTAGAATGTTGTGTGTATCGACGATTGTGCGGTATTTTTATTTAACAATACGTGTTGAACCATTGTTTACAGTTAAAGTTTACGAACGACCAGAGCTCGCAAATATTGTCACAATATTTCCCCGTTCTAAAACCTAGTATACACAAAACGAGGTGATACCTTTTTTCATTGGAAGCGAAACTTACATCCGTGTATCGTAGGTTTTATAAATAGAGTCTGTTTATTCATGAGTTGGTATAAGTGAAACTCGTGCTGAGGGAAAGACAAAAGGAACGAAACACAATGCTACGTGTCACATTTCAGGCGTTTTGTTGGCTACCAAATTATGTGACGAGATTTTTTTTTTAATTTGTGAGAGCTTAAAAGGTGCTTCTAAATCATCATCATCGTCACTTCTTTTAGTATAAGAGGACTCATTGATTGAGGAAGTGAATCTTATTATCCAGATGCGAGAAATTGCCAGTTTAGTATATAATAATAATATGCCGCACACAATTTGGTTTTGTGTCACCATTACATAATATTAAAGTTGTCTTATAAGGGCTTCAGCGTGTTGGCTTCGGCCCCACGTTCGCCTTCCAAAAATCCGGGACTCTATAGTCCCGTGGTCGGAAAAAGACATACAAAGAAAAAAATCCGCACACAATAACATCTAGTCCCAAACTAAGCAGAGCTTGTACCTATTAGACCAACTGATAAACCCACTAATATACTTTTCTTTTGTAAATACATACATATAGGAATACATAGGAACACCCAGACTAAGTCAAACACCCATGTTCATGCACATAAATTTTTGACTTAAACGGGAATCGAAGCCATGACCTCCGGTGTAACAGGCAGACTCACTTACTACTACGCCATCTGCAACGACTTTCTCGTTATTCCTTTTGAAAATAATTATAGATGATATAGAATGAAGCCTCGCTCAATAATGTTTAGTTAAATCTTATAACGATTGCCAAATATAATATATTCATTTTTAAATAAATACTTTTAATGAATTCAACTTGCAAGAAGTACGTTTAAATGCAGAAGACGAGGAAAATGTTGTCAGCCGAAATAAACAAGATTTCAGTGTTGCAACTTTGAGAGTGGAGAAGAAGAAGAAATGGAGTACTTTGGTTTTATGCTTAATTTAATTGAACAAAGGAGTTGTTTCGGTTGCAGAGACGAGTTTTCGCTAAATGCAAATAGTTCTGTATTCCGCATATTTGTATCTAGCTGCATACAAATTGTGGATTTAATTAATAAGGCAATTTGAAAATACATATATCAGAAGAATGGCTAGGTACAGACGCTAACACATCAAGCTACTACAATCTGTCAAGTTCCCTCAACAGACTTTTTACTTTATCGCTGAAGCATATGGTTCAAAGTTGATTTGAAAAATTTTACAGTTTTGGGTAGCTTGATGTGCTGGCGACTGTACTTAGTACCTATTACAATTTATTGTATTCAATTTTTTTGCACAAATTAAAAAAGGAATAATAGTGGAAGGCTTTCTTTTTTATGTGGGGTTGAGAAGTTATTTAAATTATTTATATTACTCTTATATAGATACTAAGTGACCCAGCGAACTTCGTGCCACCTAACAGTACATGCTTTAATTTTGTTTTATTTTTAATTTTTCAGGCAATTTCTTATGTTTGTCTCTCCTTAGGAACCATCCTCGCACTTAAAGGGACCTTCTAAAGAAGTAATAGCGAAATCAGTTCAACTGCTTTCGAGATTTGCGCTTAGCAACACATTCAACATCCATTTTTATATTACGAGTGTACAGACGCCAGCACATCAGGCTACTAAAATCTGTCAAATTTCCGTAATAGATTTTCAATTTTATCGCTGAAGCATAAAGTTCAAAGTTGATTGGGAAAATTTGACAGTTTCAGGTAGCCTGATGTGCTGGCGTGTGCACATCCTTTTTATTTTCCTTCTAGAGAAATTGACAAGTAAGTCGACCGGTCAGTCTATTAATAGTCTACTGTCTGTAAGCAAACGGGAAGAATGATTTATTTTTAGTAAAATAAATCATTCCTTCTAAAAAAGAATTTTTAGTAAAATAAATCATTCTTAATTTTGGATTCAACACTGAATATCATAGGTTTCTTCACACTATGAATCGTGGTGCTTTCCAGCATTCAATGTGGTTTTCATCTCTCAACAAAAGTACGCAGTAGGTGTTATGTTATTTCAAACACATATTTACGTTAAATTGAATGAAATAACATTTCAAGAAACACCTTCCCATATGTATTGAATCACCATCACTACACGAAAGAGACAGAAATATAAATAAAGAGACATGGGAAAAGAAACAACCTAGTTTTGAAATGGAATTCCTTGTTTTTAAAAGTTCTTATTATTAATTTTTTAATGAGAGATAAGAGAAACAACATGAGAAATCAACAATGATGAGGTGCTCGTGGCTAAGTAACAGCCGAATGGGTCAATCGATCATAAGGTTAAGCAAAGCTTGGCGCGATCGGTTAAGTCTGGAAGCCGAACCCAGCATAGCTTGGGAAAAGGCTAGCATAGCTAGGATAATGAAACAACATTAATTTAAATTTTATCAATCAAACATTATTGATGTGTACAGACGCCAGCACATCGCGCTACCCGAAACTGACAATTTTTCTCAATAAACTTTGCTTCAGCGATAAAGTTGAAAATCTATTAAGGAAATTTGACAGATCGTAATAACTTGATGTGCTGGCGTCTGATTATATACAGCCATTATGTGTGTTAACTTAAGAAAAAGCGACTTTTTTCCTGTAATAATGGTTAATACTTTTAGATGAGACCCATTTTGTAACAGCTGGGCTTCCAAATTACTATGCTAGTAAAAACGTTGAACACAACATATAACAGGAGCACACAAATCGCTATTGTTTTACTGTTGTAACTTAAATTTTAACTTGTTTTAATTTTAATTTTAAATTGTTTTACTTGTACTGTTGCTCCTGACTGCACCTAGAGGTACATTTAAACTATCACCAACTCCTTGGTAAGTTTGTACCAGTTACACCAAAAAGTTACTTGCACGTGTTAGACAGAACTCCAACAACTTTACCTGTGAATATAATACCTACTTGTATAATCACAAAACTTTGCAAGTAGGCAGATAAGACACTACCTCAATTCTGCTGTGCTACCACGCACTGCAATCAGGGGCGCGATGCATCAGTAATTCTGCATCTTTCACTATGTAATTATGTATAAGTCATCTTTTATATACTATTACACTACGTATGTCACTAAGTGCCAAACCTTTTCCCAAGCTTCGTTAGGGTTGGCTTCCAACCTAAACGTGTGTAGCTGGATACCAGTTTTTTTACTGCCTATCTGACCTCCTCGAGCCAGTTACTGGGGCAATCCGATACCATGTAGTAAGACTAGTTGTCAGACTGTCCGAATTGTGACTACCCGTAACGACTCCAAAAGATATACAAATGACAGGCGGGACCCACCAATTTGACGCATTTTCTGAAACACGAAGGATCTCGCCTTGACAAGATGGTTATCCATCCACGGACTGACCGCGCCAAACGTTGCTTAACGATCAACCCTTGTAGCTGTTACGAACGAATTTCTTTACAATATAGTATGTATCTGCCTTAAATCAAAGTTGTAGAAGATTTTAAGATTTTTGGATTGCCTACAAATTTCTCTACAAAGGCTTCTTTTACTATGCCCTGTGAAAACGTCAATTTACATAGATTTTTTGACGTTCCTTTGATCAGTAAAAAGAAGCGTTAGAAATTTTCTGACATATTTGCAAACGCTAGTCTGAGCTATCTAATCGTTTTTTTAGAAGTACGGCAAACTAACTGAAGGCTAGCCGTTGAATTGTCGACGCAGATTCTGTTACGATGTGTTAACAAATTCGGTGGAGACGTTCACGAGACACGAACGCTAACTGGTAACTACAAAATCTGTACTAACACTAGGATTTGCTAGCGTTTTCACCTGCGCCCTATGGAACTACCTCGTGCAACTGGCTAAAAAAAGGCTGTAAGCTGAGTTCCTAACAATAAACTATACAAATAAACTGTTCAGTTTAATAAAATTAGTATAGATTATGTCTCCTATTCATCTAAATAAACCATATAACCGGCACAAAAAACTGCAATTGCCTTTGATTACTCTAACTGTATGACAAACGAATAAACCAGGAAAGCATCATTATTTATCTAATACATATGTTTAAAGAAACGAAATTACATTAACACAAAAAAATTAGTAATAAAGTGATCTCTGAAGAAGATAAAAGTTAACTAAATACTTAAGCACAGAACTAGGCCAAGACGCAAGTTAAGCATAAACATCAAGAGCAGAATTACATAAGATTAAAACCAGAAAAATCTTAGAAACTGGGCTAATAACGCAAGCAAAAGAAACTATGAAGCCAACGATGCACTATATCATTTTTAATTAAAACTGCACAAGCGTTCGAATAAAAACAAATACATTTATACTGTTGATCATCTTTAAGATTTTCTGCAACTGCTTTATTAAAAGTTGTTAAGACTGGCAGCACGTTTGCGCAATTTATTAAGATAAGTATACATTGCCATCTTTTCCACGTGATTTTACCCGCATTCTTACGGAACTCTTTCTCGCTACCGAAGAAAAAGTGTTTATATTTTATTCTATTGTGTTCTCTATACGACTGGCAAGTTTCATCAAAATTCGTTCAATAGTTTTTATGTGACAAACACAGTACTTTGATGGTAATACACACTTTATTTGGAGCTATTTAAGTATCAATTGCGAAGAAGCATTTGGCCAACAGCGAACGATAAAAAGACCTATGACGATAATGATTGTGTTTCTTGAGTTTTGTAATAGGTGACCTTATAATGATGAAATTGTATGATGTTAACCTATCATTTGCAAATCCCCTCTCATCCTATTAAGTAAGTATATATATAAAATAAGCTCCTCGCTAGTTATGGACCCTTAATACTTCTGTTACTTGGGGGTTTTAGTTCTATTTTCGTTATGAAATTTCTAGATTCGGTCGCCTCACTTAAAGCCCGCGGTAAAAGCTATGTTTTAGCGTAAAACTATAAAATAGTATCATCTTTGTGAGAATTTAAAATGTGTCTTATAGAACTTATGTGTAATTCATTCGGACGCCGCGGAAAACCCTAAATGAAAGCTATGTTTTAGCTTAAAACTATATAATAATATTAGTGATAATTTACAATGTGTTCCAAGTCTAGTAGAATTCATGTGTAAGCGGGATATAAATAAATATTTTGATATCGCAAGTGTCGCTTTGAAATGGTTGCCAAGTTAAAATGTCAAGTGTCGTAAAGATTATCGTGTAATGCGCAAGAAAATCTGTATCTAGAAAATGTGTCTCGAATATTTTATGATGACTACATAACGTGGTCTGAAACATTATGTTCGTAATTTTCTTGATTAATGGTGTTAATGTGTGGTATGAAAATAAGATGACGGCGGCTGGACTCTTTTTAAGGAGATCAGCCAGCTGCGCAGGACATATTATGGTGCACTCTCTATTCCCGCACTCTCATAGTCCGATGGGACGGCAACCCGACACGACCGGAGAGAGATCAGGCGCACCCACATTTACGTGCTCTCCGATGCGCGCGTGAATCAATCACCACCTTCCAAACTCCAGGCTGCTTTATAAAAAAATTCTCAAAGCTCACAAAGCGATTTCGGCCCGACCCAGGAATCGAACCCGAGACCCCGTGCACAGCAGTCGCGTCTTGTGACCACTAGACCGACGAGGCAGTCTTAGAATTTCAATAGCCTATCTATCTGTTGATTTTCCTACTAGAGATAGGCATTTGACATTATTCGTATGGAGTGACTGTCAAAATTCTATCTCCAGCAAGCAAATCAACAGATAGATAGCTTATTGAAATCGGCACTCAATGGTGATATTCAGATATAAATATTTTATGAATTTTTAATTTAATAAAAGTATTTTTGAACGAATAATCATTGTTGAGTGAGAGTGTCCAGGATTCAAACAACGACAGAGTTAGAAAATAAAAATGCTATATTTATTCACAATGTTATATATTTGTGAACATACATACGTAGGTAAATTATATATAAATATCTCTCATTTCACTTATTAGGCAATTACTAAAATCATTGCGATAACTAAAATGGTTACTAAATGGTTATAGCAAGGAAAATGAGTAAATTGTCATACGGACAATTTGTATTTATCCTGATTCAAATTAAAATGTTAGGGACGTATTTTATATAGAAGGTTTAGTCGTACTAATCACCAAATTCGTTTACAATAAATACCTATTATATACAGACGCCAGCACATTAAGCTACTACAATCTGTCAAACCTTAATAGATTTTTAGAACTATTGTTCAAAATGGATTGGAAAAATGTTGCTGGCTATTTACTGGCGTCCGTACCTACAGATCTGTGCTACATATCTAACACGATGTAGCGTGTAAAGCTAAGTTCTGGCAAGCGTCGAAGCAGCTTCTATTTTATTTTACAATTGTAAATTTAATAATTTTGTAAATTGTTAATAATTTAAATTTTTTTTTCATGCTCATCATTGCTTTTTATCATTTTTATTACAAACATAAGATTACAAATAAACTGCATATTCACTACATTTTCGCAAATAAGAATCTTAACAATATAAAAATAGATTAAAATTAATAATTTATTTACACAAACTGCAAGAGCATCATAAAACATTAAATTAATCTTAATCTAAATTAAAATAATATTTACAGATATACCTATCAATAAAGAGTTGACATAATGATCTAATTAAAACCACAATAATATTATAGTCATCAAATTGAAATACCCAACAATACTAACTTCCCGGAAAATATTACCACTTATTGCACTTTTAACAATATTAAATTGTTCAAGCAAATCTACATATTATATTCCATATCTGCTTTGCTTTTTCAAAACTATGTCGGGTTTAGCTTCCAGCCTAACGGACTGTAGCTGAGTACTACCACAGATTACTGAATAGTTACTACGTACTACTAGTACTACTGCCTTACATAGAGCGACTACTTCTTATCTGACCTTCTCAGCCTAGTTAGCCGGGCAACCCCTAGGTAAGACTGGTTGTTAAATTGTCTGGCTTCTGTCTACCCATAACGACTGCTAAAATTGATGATGTACTAAGGGCAGCCGGGACCCGCCAGTTCAACGTGCCTTCCAAAATACGGAGGAACTCCTAATGATAAGAGAGTCATCCATCCATGGACTACCGTGCCGAGCGTTGCTTGATCTTTTGATCGATTTATCCGTGCGAGTGATTAACATTCCTATTGAAATGAGTACCTCGACTTCACGACTGAACCTCATTTCTTTACTAATACGAAAGTTTTCTTGTCCTCTGTCTGTATGTCTGTCTTTCGAGTCTTTACGCCAAAACTACTGAACCGATTTAAATGACATTTGGTAATGATTGCGTAATGTACGTAATAAACGCTATTGTATATAATGTTCCTAAATGACTAACCCTGAAAGATTTTTTCAAATCGATCCAGTAGTTTAGCGCGTAAAAGCAAACAATCTCTTCGGCTATATCAATTAGTATAGATATGTAATAATTACTAAGAGAGCACTCCTTACTTCGTACTAATTAACAGTATCACTAGTTCAATTGCGGAGTTTTTGCGTTGACGTAACACGAATCTATATTTTCAGTTGATATTGCTAACAGATACTGACTATCTTGGTCCATTAAAATTACATTTCTATTGACTCCCTCATGACTTCTTCTGGGTGGAAGGTCATATAATTGAAAACCATTGTCAGTTTCAAAGTTTTCGACTTCAGGACCAGAATGCCTATATGGAATAGGACTAGGTACTGTGTCGTATTCTGTCTCTGTGTCGCTGACTTCTGCTGATTTGTCAATTTCTAATTTAGGGACTTCAGTTGTTAGTTCATTTTTAACTTCTGGTTGTAGTTTATTTTCAATCTCATTTGTAGGTTTATTTTCTGTTTCTTGTATTTTATCTTTTTCAATTACTACTTTCGATTCTGGTTTCTCTCGATTCTCGTTTTCGGGTTCAGTTTTCGCTGTGACATCTTTTTCTTGTTTGGGCTTATGTGCTTCTTTATTCTCGAATGCTTGAATCTTTGATCCAATATTCTCTTCTTCTTTAATTTCTTTTTGCGATTCCTCCACAATTTCACATTTTTCCTCAATTTTTTCATCATGCTTTGCATTCAAAAGCTCGTTCAAATCCCTGAAACTAGCCGAATCAGATTTCTGTACGCGTTTCAAAACTTCTTTACATATTGCGTCCATTTGTCCTCGAGGCATTACAGGGACTATAGGATTGATAGGTTTTTTCGTAAAAACTATTTTCGAATCTTCTAGACGTACCGGAGTTTCTGGTTCACTTAATCTGGGCTCACTTATTTCTATAACACCACTGTTTACAGTAAGTGTGCTTCCATTATTTTTGTTTTGTTCATCATAATTGCTGTTGTACAGCGGTATCACTCCTGTTGACTCTTGTCGGACATACTGTTTGGTGTCGGCATTTCTTCCAAATAGGTGTTTGTTCTTGCGGACTAAGTATAATGCTATTGATAAACCAATTATGGCTAAGAGCATAATGATCATTATGAATCCAATCATGTATATTGCATAAGTTGGTATTACAACGACATCCTGCCGTAATTTCTTATGCGTTTCCCGCTTGACACGATTGAGACCTGCAATGATTAGAAAAATGAGAGTTTTTACACATTCGCTCATTTCTTCTATCCTTTTAGAAAATACGATTTGTGATTATCAAGTTACAATAATAATAGACTACGTGAAAATAAAAGGAAATATTAATGTATAAGACATGCAGTTAACTATAAACAATTTTCGATTCCCTCTACCCCTTTCAATAACAAAATAATGGTTGAGTATAGTGGCACTAGGCCCATATCCTTATAAAAAAAATAAGTATGGCATATTTTTTAGATATTGATTTTAACTTACCTTCATTAATCTCTTCTCCTCCATTTTCCGAAAGAGTTTTACAATCACCACTTACAAAAACACAAAATAAAATCACAAATACACTGTAATACTCCATTTTGTTACACTACGTGTCAATCACAACATATTTGTTAAATACTGAGCCATTTCAATAGGGGAATGGGTCCTACAAGGAAAATAATACGTGACCATAATAGCTACGTTTAAGATAAATGATTTTGAACTCTAAATTACTAGATATAAAGTCGAAAATTGTATTACAGTTAAGGTTAACCAGTGAGTGTGATAGTAATATCGTCTATTTTAGTATTTATTACTATTGTATTTTAGAAATTGTTTTAATGCTTATTATTTTCAAACTATATGAAGTGCAATACGTTAAAGATGCATTTACAATAAAAGTGCTCGAGATTTTTCAGCTCTAGACCATTAATGGCTTGGTCTAAACATCTTCTGCCTAGTCGTTTCCCAAATCTTAATCGGATGCAGCTGAGTACCAATATTTTACTTGGAGGGGCTACCTATCTGACTCTACTACTAAACTATACCCAGTTACAAGGGCAACTCGATAACCCTTAATGAGACTGATTGTCAGACTTTCTGACTTCTAACTACTAGATGTTTTTTTTTTTATGTATAACACCCGGGACCCACGTAACGTGCCTTCCGAAACACGTAGGAACTCGTCATGTCAAAATGAAAACAATCATATAGACACTCTTGCTGTCTGACTTCTTCCACCTTATTATAAAACGAGGGCTTAAAAAGTACCGGCTTTAGTACTAGGTTTAGACCATCAACTTTGTTCACGATAATGGTTTAAAGCCAGTACTAAACTGCGGTACTTTTTTAAGACCGCGTTTTATAATAAGGGGGCTTAAGTTTGTAAAATAAAGATTCTTATAATATTTGGTTCACCGACGAAGGAAATTATAAGTACATAGGTAATTGCAATTAGTTTCAAAATTAAAAGTTTGACTTCCTTTGTGAGTACAGTGAACATTTTTTTTTATAAAAACCTCTCGCGGGTTCTTTATGAATAAAACTACATTGTTGAAGTTTTTTTTAATTTAGCAGTACCTTCAAACAGATTCTTTGTAGGAACTTGCACCATTGGACTTTTGAAGAGATGTGTATAAAATTTGGAATGTTAAAAAAGTTTTTCTAATATGTGAGTATGTATTTTAAAGATAGGTTTTAATAGGTATAATTATGAACGCATAAGTTGTGATTTTTTTGGACAAACACTTTACGGGTTTATTTATTTATTTATAAGGGCGTAACCACAAAATCCCTACTTTTCAGTAGAGACTAAAAACTAAATAAAATTCGTTTTTCGTCAGCTCGCTTGTCGTGGTTTTGCATGTAGCTAAATATTTAAACTGTGGACAACATGGTAAAGAAGGTTGAATTTTCATCGTAAAATATTTCTTCTAAAAGATTAGTTTTAAGTATTGCTTTGAATAATTGCGCCTCTAAGGTGCTATACTTAAAAAAAATAAAATTGAAAAAGTAACTTACATAAACACAAGCACTGCTTCATATTATTTAGCAATTTTTTCTTGCACTTAACGATTAAAGGCATGTACGCTACCTCTATTTCTCCCGACATTTCGGCCGAATTATGTGTGTTGTGTATAATTATGTATACAAGTCGCGAAAGACTAAAAACATTTATGTATCTGAGATCACTTGTATAATGGAACAAATCCAATAAAACCCTGATAACCATAATCTGTCCCACCGTTTCAAAGATATTAGATAATAATAATATTATTACATGCATACAGACATACCCTATTGGCAGTCATTGTTACATGCTTCTTAGAATGGCACCAATTCTATCAACCCCTCAATTTAGTGAACAATAGCGCAAAGAGACCACGCCGGTCCCGTTGTCACGTAAGTTGTCATATTTGCTAAGTTATTATTTTTAATTAATTTTGCATTTTTAAGTATAATAGTTACGACCGATTTGTCCTAACTAGGTGTATTTATTTCAGTAAATAATATTATTAAAAAGGTATGGAGAAACAGTCACTGTAAAAATATGATATCATGGTTTAACCTACGTAGTTACTAAAACTGTCTTAACACAGTATCTTGATTCTATTGGCAATCATTAGTATTTTTTATTTAAGTTGGAGCTACCACAGGTTCTTAGTAAAAAGTAATTATAACTAGAATTCCATTTAATTGTTCTGCTATTCGATAGATGGCGCTGTACGCTGACGTCACATTTCTGAATGGCGGTGTTAAGATTCTCCGCGATCGAATGACTACCCCGGTGTGCCGGTAGGGCATGTTCGCGCGTGCAGACGCATCTGCTTGGCTTCATGTCAAGCACTTAGCGCCGTTGCACGCGCGCCCGCCTGACGCTAGAGCCCTGCCACGCGACCTACTGCCGGACAACTGACTGCCACCCAATACCGGATTTGACCTCCTGAGTTAATTCGCACACACTTACACGCGATTAACTCAACCAGCTACACTCCACAACAGCACATACCTCCGGACAGCGACGTGTGCTAAGTTAATATAGGCACGCCGCAATCCGTGATCAGACATGCATGACTTCACAATCGCCAAACACTACGCACCGCCGTGCCGCGCGGACGCGCGTGCGATAGTGCCTCACTGAGCGGCGGTACTCACATCACAAGCCGCTCACACACACATAGCACAGGCCCCTTAGACTGGAGCGCGACCGGCTCGATCTGGAAAACGTTACAGTCGGGGGCCACCCACTTACTTGCGCGGGGGCGTTACCAGTCGCCATCCCTGTCGCTGGTCGCCACACGCGGGGCCTCCTTCGGGTCTCACCCCGCGATGGCTGACCGCCGGGATGGCGTGAAGAACCGGCAATGTACTGCCGCCGACACCCCCGCAAAACAACACAACAGATACTCATTCACATAGGGTAGTATCGTACATATACTACCCTACACCGGCCTAGCCTACATAAGGCACCACAAGGACCTGGCCGTCTTAACGGCCAGCGGAGGATCCCGCGGGAAAGGGGCCCAACGCCCCGCGCACCGCCGACCGCGCCCCCTGACGGGGGCGCAGTGACATCTACGACGACGTCCGGTATCGCTTCTCGGCCTTTTGGCTAAGATCAAAGTGTAGTATCTGTTCTTTTCAGCTTAATATCTGAAAGTTCCCTCAATGAGGGACCAGTATATTAAACTGATTTTTGTGAACTGACGGGATGTTCGGGGCTCGCTCCACTCCCGTCACGGGTCGGCCCGGCATTGCAGTGCCGCCGGGATCGGCCCACTTAATTCCTTGAAAATAGTATTCAGTGGCTCTAAGACTGCGCTCTTAGTTGTTAATAAGAATAATGTATCTACGAATAAATTTTACTTGAATATTCTTATTATATTATTATTATTTTATTGACAATAGATGTTATGTCTTCCACCCAAAAAAAGAACTGACAGATTAAAATTACTTTTTAACACAAATAATCACTTATTTCTTTTTTAAGATCACCTTATCCGAATGAAAATAAATCCAAAAAAATATCTTGGCATAACAAATGAAGTAAGTCTACGGTAACTAATTAGCAACTTGGCAGCAAATACTCGCTCCTTGTGACAGAAGCTTTATTTAAATAAAAAAAGAACACTGAATATAACAGTGACAGATAAATTACTGTCACCAGTGAACCTTATTAGTCAGTCGATTGACGTATTTCATTTGTTTTTCCTGTTTTCCGCATCGCATCGCTGTTAACAAAGGCGAAACATTAATTTTATATACATAAATGTATACTGGTATAGGTATGATTTTTTTATCTATTTTATTTAATGATAAAAAAGACAAGAAAATAGCCATATTGGATCTTTGCTGATGATTGTTAAAAAATTACAATGCTAATGAGCTTTATGTCTACGTGTAAAGTCGTTAAGATAGAGACTATTACCTACTAGATATGTATCATTTAGGTATTGATGAAATATGTTCTATATGAGGCTGATATGAATAAGTTTTTTGGGTTTTGAAGTTGAATAAGAATAATATCGGTATAATTCCACCATGTATTAAGAAATCGACTTCTAATAGTGCCAGGATATACACTATATGTACGTTAAAAAAGTCCCTGAATTTCTACAGAATAAAAAAAACAGAAAGAAACTATAAATATTCTAGTTATTTTTTTTAGAAAAAACAGGGCATCAATATATATTAGCCCTCGATTTTTTATTTAAATCGCAAACCAAAATGAATACAACAGAAAATCTTAAGAACGCGTACACAACGGAACCTGACAGCTAATTCTCTAGGGACCTTAATCTTAAGCGCATTAAATGGATTGTCAGTAATTGGCACTCAATTAATCGTAAATTGCTTAGTTAATTTATCTTTTTACTTTACCTTTTTGTTTTGTTACAGTTCGGCGTCCGTTGTACTTATGTTTGGATATCTTATGGAGTTGTGGGCAATTTTGAAAATGGGTATGGAAAAAATAACACTACTTAGTGAGATGACGTCACATAGAGATGTGTGGTATAGGATGATCTGCTTCGCTGACCAAAATAAAAAGTACTGATTTCACTTTTCTAAGTTATGTTACTAATTAATAGTATTCTAGACTATGGGTGATGATGACAAGATGATGAGATGAATATTTAAGATACCAATATGTAAAATAAAAAGAAATATCGAGGAAAAATGGAATTTCAATGTCTGAAATTGGCAATCCGCTTTGACCAAGCAAGCCATGCAACGGGACAATAAAAAAGGTTGATGATGAAGGGTTGGAGAATTATAATGGTGAAATCACAGAAAACAATGCCTTAACAAATATTCTCCTAACATCTCTACTTATATTATAAATGCAAAAGGGAGTTTTTGTTTCTTTGTTATACTGTCTTACTAAACGGCAACTGATTTAAATGTAATTAAGCATTGATATAGACAGTTTTTTTATATGGATGCAGTACGAAGTTCGCTTCAGATGCGAACGAAGTCACGAGCTAAACCAAGTTATTTAAAGTTGTAATTATTGAAAGCTCCTTTGAAATTTGCATTACGTAACTACGCTCATTTAGTTACAAATAGGAGCTCGGTTTAGGTCAATAATACCCGCATAGATCGGTACTGATCCGATAATCTATTCGTTGCAGCATGCATAGGGTTAAGTACTTACATAGATTATCTATGTAGGGTGCTTGGGAATGTCAAAGGAAATGAACGAATGAAGACGAATTTTACTAAGATAACTTTCTGTGTAGTGACTAGTACTGTGCACAAGCCTCTTCTCACACAGAGAAGGACTAAGCGTTAATCACAACGCTTGCTCAATGCGGGTTGGTAATTTATAGTTTCAGACTTTATAGTCCAGGTTTCCTTAAGATGTTTTCCTTCACCTTTAATCAGTTATAGATGTCCAAGATGTACTTAGAAAATACATATAACTTAGAAAAGTTACATTGGTGCTTGTCTGACCTGGAATCGAACCCGCGCACTCATACTTGAGAGGCTGTTGCTTTAACCACTAGGCCACCACACGCTTAATGCAAGGAATGTAACATGGAATTTTAAACAGACACAGAGAAACGAAATAATTAGTAAAGCAAAATTAAGTTGCCCTACATTATGCGCTTTTCAAATGTTGCCGAAAGGTAAATAATAATTTCACATTTAATTAATAAAGTAGAAAAAAAAAGAAATTGCAAAAAGCATTGTTTTAAATGAGAATATTATTATAAATTCGTTTTATTGCAAACGATTGGTCCATTTCTATTAATTTTGTCAAGTGCAAAGATTAAAGATACTTTAATCTCGAGATAAAACATTTTAATCGTAAAATTTTAGTTTGCACAGCAGCGATTGTGAAGATTTAATTAAATTAATAATAATAGTTAAGGTAAATCTTGCTGTGCCCGAACAGGGTCCATAATTGTTCATAGCTTTAAGCATTTTGTATAAAAACTTGTGGAATGCAAATAAAGACGCGTGCGATGCGCGGACTGGTAGTGGATTTTTTTAAATGTATTTTTTATTATAACTTTAGATATGGGGTAGTGATCTTATCATTTACGCGAATAGTATTTTTGATGTTTAACTCCGTAAGGTCAAATTGCAATCTCACAATTCAAATTTTGGATTCGGTTTCTTCTAGGACTATCTACGTATAGTAAGTAGATGTTTCTTTCAAGAATGTGTAAATGAAAACTTAGCGAGTTTGTATTCATGATAGATGATCATTCATATTTTGTATACAATACTGCCTATGAACTTATTCTTATACTTTTGTATATAATATAATACGTCCTTTGTTTTGACGTTCGAAAAGTCTAGTTCGAAGTTCTAGAAGCTGGAAATCTTGGGGCTAACCGACGGTGTGAAATCAAAAACTAGATAAACTATACATAGTCTAATTTTTTTAATTTGAATAGACTTAGGGAAGTTTCTATCCTAGAAGAAAGTTTATCAGGACGTAAGAGAATTCGCAGGCGATACCTAGTAAGGCTTACTAGTATTTAAAAAAACTTTAGTCTTTATATAAAAAGATACACCCCCCTATTCCCATTTGTTACCCGCTTCAGCTGTACAGCCAAGAACAAATAGACCTGACTGTACAAAGGTGAAAGCGTGACTGGAATAATTTTCTACAAATGCTACACTATTGTAAAGGTGAGAAGAGTACGTTACTGAGGCTGACGCTACAGTAGGGAGCGATTTGCGATGCGACTGGAAGAACGAAACGAGAAAAATATGGTATGGCTACATTACAAGCGAAATTCCGGCGATGACATGGCTACAGTACACATCCATCGCGGTTTACTATACGCATAATGTAGCCACACGCATATTTAGCAGCACTATGGAACTAATCGTGCAAGTGAGAAATTGTCTAATAAATTCGCTTCAATTTCGCTCATATGTTGATGTAGCCGATGCCGTGATTTCAGTAATGTTGTTCCTATCGCATAAAGAAATCAAAGATCGCTAGTAATATTTGATGTACGATGTAGCCATACACGTGAGCATTCATTTATTTGTTTTAATTACTCATGTGTCGCAGGTCACGTCGCGGCTTAATGTAGCCTCAGCCTAAATGTAGGTACTAGCGATATTCAGTCACAGCGTTTTGTACACTAAGAGCGATTATCTGACACAACGATATCTTTTAACGATTCCGATGATACCTTTTGTCCATTTGTGACGATAAATTCTTGCTTCGTATCATTTTAGTTAGGTAGGCTCGTAGTTGTGTGAATTTTGTACAACGTATAAGATAAGGCAGAGATCTATTATTCAATTGTTATTTATAAAGCTCAAATAAAATATAGAATAGAATTTTGAGAGAATTTTTTTACCAAACAAAGTCCACATTATTGTAAAATGAAGTTTAAAAAAGTACCAGTTTTAGTACTAAGTTTGGAACATTAACTTTGTTCAAGAAGCGGATTTAAAGCTGGCACTAAAGATGGTCCTTTTTTAAGAAAAATATTTATAATAAGGTGGAAAAAGTTTATTATGTGAATTTGCTTATAAAGCGACCTGCTTAAACAAATATGGACATATCTAATATAATCATAGCTTTTAAATTCAAGCTAGCAGTAAAAAAATGGAATAACACTAACTACCTATATACCCACAAAACAAAAAAAATAAAACCACACAAAATGTCTAAAATACCGAAGGAATAATTAATCACACTTAAATACAACAGTACGAAATTAGTATTAGTATAATGAGACCTAAAATACACTTGTCTTTCTAAAATAGGTCGCATAAATGAATGTTTGAATAATAAAACAAAGGACCTTTCAGAAACTCTCTCTTTTGTGCGTCAAAAATAATAGACAGGACAGAAGTAAGTATTTTTGGATACAACCGACCTCTATTTAGAGAGACACTGTAGGACGCAGTTTTAATGAGAACTCGTTTTATTTTTGCCTATGATTTGGTACGAATTATTGTTAATAGGTAGGTAACATTCTATTCAATCATGTAAGTAGTATAATAATATATAATCACGAAAAGTACAGCATAGAACTGATAACAATTGCAGGTGTTACTTTTTAAAAGATTTTCAAGGTACCTATTAAGTGGGCCGATCCCGGCGGCACTGCAATGCCGGGCCGACCCGTGACGGGAGTGGAGCGAGCCCCGAACATCCCGTCAGTTTACAAAAATCAGTTTAATATACTGGTCCCTCATTGAGGGAACTTTCAGATATTAAGCTGAAAAGAACAGATACTACACTTTGATCTTAGCCAAAAGGCCGAGAAGCGATACCGGACGACCGGCACACCGGGGTAGTCATTCAATCGCGGAGAATCTTAACACCGCCATTCAGAAATGTGACGTCAGCGTACAGCGCCATCTGTCGCATTGCGGAATAAAGTAGGCACAAAAAAATAAATTTTTTGTCAATAAAATAAAAAAGTAACATCTCTTAAATAATCAAATTAAGAAACAA
Source organism: Heliothis peltigera (assembly GCA_958496145.1). Lineage (NCBI taxonomy): Eukaryota > Metazoa > Arthropoda > Insecta > Lepidoptera > Noctuidae > Heliothis > Heliothis peltigera. Next base: position 7,780,571 of record OY292337.1, read on the forward strand.
TGTGTATTGTGTAAAAAATGTTTTAGTACCTAATTAAATAATAATATCATTATTTTACAGCCAACGTTATGTATTATTTTTTATAATAACATTAAATTTTAAAATAAGGACAGTTAAGATAAATCTGTCATATCATCTATACTTTAAAACACAAAACTGAGTAAAAATAATAACTAGGCAAAGATGACAACTTATGTGACATCGGTGTGGTCTTTTTTCCCCTATTGTTCACTAAATTGAGGGGTTTAGAGTAGAAGTGGAGCCATTCTGATAAGCATTTTATTAGGGTGACCCACGGCAAAGAAACAATGACTATCCAGAAAGGTCATGCATGCTTCTAACGATAGAATTTAAAGTGTAATGAACGTTGTAGGGTTGAATGTTATGAAAACACGGATGTGGATCACTTTAGACAGACGCTTTTTAAATTGTTATGTGGGCCGATCCCGGCGGCACTGCAATGCCGGGCCGACCCGTGACGGGAGTGGAGCGAGCCCCGAACATCCCGTCAGTTTACAAAAATCAGTTTAATATACTGGTCCCTCATTGAGGGAACTTTCAGATATTAAGCTGAAAAGAACAGATACTACACTTTGATCTTAGCCAAAAGGCCGAGAAGCGATACCGAACGACCGGCACACCGAGGTAGTCATTCAATCGCGGAGAATCTTAACACCGCCATTCAGAAATGGCATTCAGCATTCAGCACTTCAGCATGACGTCCCGTCAACGCACAGCGCCATCTATCGCAAAGCGGAATAACTAAGACTACATATTTCCTATGTATGTCCTAAGTAGCTGTAGTAGGTACAAATATAATCAGGAATCTGAAAATAAAAATACTGTGTAAATAAATTTATTATATACCTACCTATTATAATCATATTTTTATTACAGTTATGTACAGGGTGGGTTTTAATGAATCTTGGTAATAATATACATACTTAGCTTCAATAAAATATATATATCATACAGGCTTAATATCCATGCGCGGGAAAGCTCTCTAGGAATGCGAGTGACAGCGCGGATATAAACTCGTAACTCTACCTATAACATTAAGACTATCTGTTCAACAATTAGTACGTTCCAGAAAATTCCATTAACGGTAATATTTCGCAAGTTACGACATCTCTTCAAACAATAGCTTTTCTAAAATTCTTTAAGATTTCAAGTTGTAATAAAATTTCCTTCCTGGACCAATTAAATTAAAATCTGCACGCCAATCTCGGGATGAAAATTAAAACCCTTGTTTGGACTGTGAAGACAGCCATTTATTCCTTTTAATGAATAAAATTGTGAATGACTATTACTTTAATTTATAGTTATTATGATCTACTATAAAAGTATCTTTAATCATAATAGTTTATAGTTTAGATGCCAGCACAACAAGCTATCCGAAACTGATATATTTTCCCAATCAACTTTAAACCGTATGCTTCAGCGGTAAAGTTGAAAATCTATTAAGGAAATTTTACAGATTGGGTAGTTTGATGTGCCGGTCTGTACACAATATATAGAAACTTAATATCTAATAGATATAATACACACATATTATATATAAATTGAACTTAAAATGTGACGTCAAAATTTTTCTCCTCCTCGGCCCACTGGTAGCGTACCTAAAGTATACTTTAAAAGACAAAAATTTATGGAATGTTACTGTTTTCAAACCTAAAAGGCGGTCCGGAACTAAATTCTAGGCATTCTCATACCCTCCCTCCACTATGCACCTCCACCACCAAATGCTTGGCTAGTGCTATACTTTTAAGATAACATCAGACAGAGAAGGTTGGAAAATTAACGCATGCACAAGGATCTGAGATAAGGTCAGGAGGATCATCAGTGATGTTAAGAATATCCCATTTTAACGAGCGTCTTTCATTATGATTTACACTGTTATCAATAAAAATAATGAGAGCTTTTACAAACTAGCGGATTTTGTGGCGCATATCTAAATATACATACATAACTTAAAGGTGACTGACTAAATGGCATAGTGAAAACAAAACCAAAACCCTGGCCCGATCGGGCTGAAATTTGGCATGCAGGTAGATGTTATGACGTAATAAGAAGCCGCTAAGGTGATGAAATAGGGGATGAAAGTCTATATGAAACTTTGTCAATTAAAGTAATCGGGCTGAGACTTAGCATGCATAAAGCTACTAATAAACTATGACGTAGGCATCCCCTCAGAAAGGATTTTGATAAAATCCGTCCCTAAGGTGATGAAACTATACCTAGTCAATAATAATACTTCTTAAAAAAAAAGCTAGTAACAAGATAATTTTGTGTCACAAAAAAAAACAAATGTCATTGTGAGAACAGTTAGTTGCTCATTGTTAGCAAAAAATCTAACGAAAGAACCTACTAGTGTGAAATCGCTGTAAAATATATTTTTGGCAAGGATTGACACAAAGTGTAAAAGTTCAGTTTAAACGGGAATAAAATGAGTAACCGACTCCATTCTAGTGTCAAAGTTGTGGCACAGTTGGCAGGTTGGTTTGGCACAGTAACACACAATGTAATATGTTACGTGTCTCGAATGACAACAGCTTAAAGTTTTATAGTAAACATTTTCGATACTTATTTTAACGGGGCAGATACCAGAGATATGATATACCTACTTCTGAACACGGGGTCCCGGGATCGATTCGCAGGTCAAAACGATATTGATTTGTAGGTTTTAAGAAATTTTCAGACAAGCAGCCCGAAGTCTAGAAGTTGGTGATTGATACACCCGTGTATCGGAGAGTACGTAAATGTCGATTCTTCGCCTGATCTTTTTCTGGTCGTGTCGGACTGTCGGATTGCGGACTTAGCGAGCTATAAGAGTGCACCGCGTATATTCTTGCGTAAAATTTTCTGCACAACTGGCTGATTTGCTCAGAGAGAACAGCCACCATGGCCGATCGATTATTGGCCTGGTCTGGACGTCATTAGGGTGTCACGACTACCAACAACCAAAATAGAGAAACAATAGCATGTATGTATTGTGTGACCTACAATACAGTGATAAGGCTTCTCTTTAATCACGAACTTTAAAGTCAAAGTACTGGATTTTGTACAGCTTCCCAGTTTCATGGTAATTATGGACGCACGAGTAACTTAATACTATGCATTTTATATAAACTACTATTGATTTGCATTGTTTCACTCGTGTTATATGAAACTAGCCAAATGCTAGTTGCCCTGACTTTGTAAGTTCATTATTGAAATTTAATACGAGACAATGGCGTGTGATATCTGTGCCGTATTTTTTATACTGAAGATAGAATAGGTGTGACCTATTCGGCGCTGACTTTGCACAGTAATGCTTAACCTCACCAAATAAATGATTGAAAAACAAAAAAACCGATGAATACATTTCTGGATAAAAATATTTAATATTATAAAATATATCGGGACACCTTTTCACCCACAGTCGGTGAGCCCCAAGATGAGCTATTGATTAGCTTGTGTTATGGGTACCTGATAAACAACATAGATATACTTTACACATAATATGTATATATTTGTAAATAGATATTATGCTACCCAGACCACAGCCATCAAGCATGCTCATCGCACAAATGGCGACTGTGTCGGGAATCGATCCTGGGACCTTCAGGTCAGCAGTCCGGTGTGGTTACCACTCCTTCAAAGGGGTCGTTAAAATTATTACCTATACTTCAAATTATTGACATTCACCTACGTGGTTTAGACTCATCTCTTAAATTTGCACTGACGACCGAAATAAAAGCGACAGACCGATACGAAGCTATCCTAATGGAAGTAATACCCACTCATATTTATTTTGGCAACAACGAAAATGATGAAATTTCCATACATATGAGCATAAACATAAACAAGCGATACAATCAAAATTTGTATAATTTGATGTTTTCATTCGAAGAGAAGCGATGCATAGTTGTGATGGTGAAACACTATTGCAAAATTTTTTTTTACAAATTCGATGATCGGGTGATTTTGGCAAACACTTCATGTTCTTCGTCTTCTAGTGGCTATCAACTACTATGGATAACTTCTCGCCATTAAATAAATTAAAAAAAAACCTTTTATTTGACCTTGCTACTATTTATAAAAATTTTAAATATTTACAAAAAAAAAGTAATCCTATATCTTCTTTTTAAAATGAATTATTTATAGTTTTATGTGTGTGGATATATCTATACAAATATTCTTAAACAATTAGCTTTAATAGTTGTCAAGCGAGGTTCCCAGATTGGGTAAAGGCCTTCTCCAAGGATGCCACCTTTTCTCTATCCTGTGCTATATTCCACCAGTTTGAGAAAGCAACCATTTAGAATTCATCGTCTTAACAACTAGAGGGTCTTCCTCTCTTTCTTTTCCCTTGAGATCCTCTCCATGTGGTAGTATTTTGGGTTCATGTTTTGTCTCCGAGTCTTCTAGACCTAAGCTCAACAAATTTCTTTCTTCCTTCTTTATCTTACGCCAAGAAATATACTAAGTTTATGACAACAACAATCAGAAACAAAACGAGGAAATTTCTTAACTGCCGACTCTCATGAAAATGATTCTGAAATATCATAACTTGACGTCACAGAAAGTTTAGTAATAAAACTTTACTGCGTCGCTTTAAAATCCGACTTAAATCCATAACTGCACTAAAATAATAATCGAGGAGTTCCCTCTTGATATTGAGCTATAAAACTTTATTCCCAATCTGACCAAGACTTGGAGTTTGACGTCATAGGAAAAGACTGCCAAAGTATTTAATAGAAATAAAATTGATATTGCAGACATACATAGATCCTATACTAATCAGAGAAGATCGTTCGCACAGCTGTACTGCTCTCTCTCTGCTCTCTGCGATCGAGTGAAGGGTGGGCGTTTTGGGGGCTGTTTTTTGTAATATTTGACGTCAAAAAGTGCTGTTTTACAGCCAAGTTTGAATAAATGATTTTGAGCTTGAGTTTGAGTTTGATCATAAGGTTAATTGTCTAAGCGGGGTCGGTTCGTGGACGGGTGACCATCTTTCCATGACTTGTGTTCCTCCGTGTTTTATAAGGCACTTTAAAAGCTTGTATTCTGGCTGTCATTGGTACGTCATTGATAGTCTCTTTACTTTAGGAGTAAAAGGGCTAGTTTCACCACCTACAAATAAGTTCCAGATAGTTTATCTGGCAGATAATTTCATACAAATTCTGTTCCATTTTTAAATTTATCTGGTAGATAGTGGCTATCCGGACATTGTGAAACTGGCCCTAAATCGTCGATGTAGGTTATGATATGAAATTATTCTAATAGTGCCATAACATACATATTTGTCGCATTTCATATACGTATATAATACTATTGTATTAAATTATATCATTCGTATAATAAGCTTTTTTCCTTGAAACGCTTAAAATAATGACACGTTCACACCACACAATTTGGCTACAAATGTCAATTGTCACTCCGGAAGTAATAAGCAATCCACTATATTATCATCCTTCCTGTTTAGTCAAATTACGGCAAAACTATGTTAATTTTGTATAGTAATTTTATTTTTACTTCCTGATTGTATTAAAACACTACTATCTATTATACATACTAATATTATTATCACCCTGAAGAAATGTTTTGTGTGTTTGTTTGAACGCTCTAATCTCAGGAACCACTGGATCGATTGGAAAAACTCATAAAGTGTTAGATAGCCTATTTATTGAGGAAGGTTATAGGCTACTTTCTATCCGCGATTGTCACCACAAGCGAAAATTACTGGTAAATGAAAGTGGTACAGAAAATCTGGCGCTGTCGTTATCGTCGGATTTGGCCTAAATACCTGCTTTTTATAAAATAAAAGAAGTCTTAAATTTTCGTTCTTAAACGAGGAACTTACAGTACAAATAAAATCCGTCACTTCGCTACTGAAAATATAAATCTCATTTCATGAAAAAACTTCATCAAAAAGTAATCCTCTTATTTATGAAAGAGACCATAAATATTTAGGTATTTACAAACCTGTCTTTTTAGTTTCTTTAACTTGATTATTTTTATATTGGTTTAGACTTTGAAGCTGCGAGTACTTTTTTAGGATTTTGGGTTATAAAAAGGAATGTAAGGTTTTAGCTTGTAAGTCAGATAAGTTATCGATAAAATAAAATAATATGTGATGAAAAATATGTGATGTAAAATAGATAATGAATTTGATGAAATTGAAAAAGATCTGAGAGTAATGAGACTTCATTTTATGTATAAGAAGAAACCCGTACAGAGAATAACGACACCAATATTAATAACTAGCTTCCGCCAGCGGTTTCACCCGCTTTCTGAGGGAAGTACTTTCCATACCCGGATAAAAAGTAGCCTATATGTTATTCTGATGTATAAGCTATATTGTGGTAAAGTTTCATTCAAATCCATTCAGTAGTTTTTACGTGAAAGAGTAACAAACATCCATACATCCATACTTACAAACTTTCGCCTTTATAATAGTAGTAGGATTGATATTTTTTTAATCTCCATTGTATTGCAATAAATAGTTAAGTAGCTAAGTATATAAATGACGTCATATTTTAAAACGAACAAAACAACTTAATTAAATATGTAACTGAAATATTAAAATAATTGTATCCAGTCAAAATAATAAATATCAGAAAGGATTAATGTTTTTGTTCTAAATATTAATGAACCAGGCACATTAAAATGCGCAAACAATATTGATGTCTGCTATTACCAAAGAAAGTAGCATAACTTTAGATTGAATAAGGGTCGGTTCATATCTAACGGAATATGCGTCGCGTATTATCGGTCGCGTAACGCCAGAACTGACAAATGTATAGAAAAACGCTTGACCGTACACACTCAACCGATGATACGTTAGTACGATTGATGATACGCTCGGCGTATTTTACGTCAGATATGAACCGACCCTAACTAAATCTTCTTAAAATAATAGAATAATCATCAGTCTACGCAATGGTTTATTTACATATATTCTGACAGACTAATTTACCAATGCAGTATTGATGACCTCATTCAAGATAGAATTTTTAATTTAGGAGTGATCACAAATTGCAGAAGAAATAAGGTGGGTTTGAATCAGTAACCACCTTACTATTTAAGCGTGGTCTTTGAAAAGTACCAGCTTTAGTTCTAGGTTTCACCACTATCTCGAACATGGTCCAAACCTAACACTTAACTCGACACTTTTAAAACCAAGTTTTATAATTAGGGGGTAAGACTCAGATATCCCTCAGATACTCAGATCCCTGCAGCTGCACCCATAGCAAGAGTGATCCTCTCATTATCTCTCATTCCAAAACAAAGAGTTACCAGCAGGCTTAGCATGGCGATTCTATATCTATTCTGTCAAGAAAAGACAAAGCTCTTTCTGTCAATGTCAACATGTCTTCTGCCCGAGCATGGTGCGACCTGTCAAGTCGCATATAATCACTTGTAAACTTATGTCGATCGAAGAAAAGAAAAAATTCTTCAAAAATGACAAAAGAAATCTTACGTCAATTTGTCACTTTTCTGTCATTATGTCCATTTTCCAGTAAACAAAACTTGTTTCTACGGTTGTCATGCTAAGCCTGCAGAGCTATTCGTGGAAAATAAATTTGAAAGTTCACCTCAAAAATACAATTCTAATAACCCGCAGTTGACCATATGGGTTATCCAATTCTGGCATAACGCCATTGAGAAACTCAATGATATTTTCTATTACCAGTCCATTTATATCCATGGTATCTAACAACCATTTTATATCTGATGCCATAAATCAGTTGGCAGTTCTATAAGACAAAAATAACATTGGCTTCCATCAAATGACGTAGTGAAAGCAAACAAATAATGTTATAAGGTGCTTTGAACGATGTAGATGTAATTTTGTGATGTTGCAATTTTTCTTGTCAACAATATGTCTGTGTGTGTCGTGGTGGCCTAGTGGTTAGAGAGCCAACCTTTCAAGTATGAGGGCGTGGGTTCGATTCCAGGTCGGGCAAGTTCCAATGCAACTTTTCTAAGTTTGATGTACTTTCTAAGTATATCTTGGACACCAATGACTGTGTTTCGGATGGCACGTTAAACTGTAGGTCCCGGCTGTCATTGAACATCCTTGGCAGTTGTTACGGGTAGTCAGTATCCAGTAAGTGTGACGCCAGTCTAACCAAGGGGTATTGGGTTGCCCAGGTAACTGGGTTGAGGAGGTCAGATAGGCAGTCGCTCCTTGTAAAACACTGGTACTCAGCTGAATCCGGTGAGACTGGAGATGATGATGAACGATATGTCTGTGTCTTAAGCGATGCAAGTGATATTGCATCACAAAATTAAAATGTAACACATTTATTTTTAGTTAAAGCGTTTATACCAAATATGTGAGCGTCTATTCAATCAACACCTAACAAATTGTAAATAGAGCAAGAACGACAGATTACTTTGCGTGTATTCACATTAAAAGGAATTTGATATGAAAAAAAATGCTTTTAAAAGAGTATTCTTGATCTAGAAAGGCTTAGATTTCTCTGGGATACGGGATTGTTCGCAAGAGTTACCGCGGCCCTGACACACTAAAGGTACCAGAAGGAACAAAAGTGAGTTTAAGTTAGTAAAAATCTGACACTCCCTCCAGCTGTACCCACAGCGCAGTAGATCATTTGATGATTTTAAACTTAACACAAAATCAAGCTCTAATATTTTTTTCTAAGTTTTTAAATGATTAGCTATTGTATCTGAATAGTCTGAAAGTGGCGCCATAATAGCCAAAAAATACTCGAGTGACGTCACATAAAGCAATAAAAAAAGTGATACGCTTTGTTTTCCAAACAATTGCCGAAACGGTCGTAATAGCGAAATTTAAAAAGCTTAAATCTGATTTTCCCTGAGATTATGACGTTCTCGTTAGAAGAAAAAGTAATACAGGATGTTTTGATTTACATTAAAAACGGTATAAGACTTTCACGGTAGTCAACGTTATTTTTAAAACCAACGTATTTGTGTACAGACGCCAGCACATCAAGCTACAACAATCTGTCAAATTTCCTCATGGGATTTTCAGCCTTATCGCTGAAGCATAAAGTTCAAAGTTGATTGGGAAAATTTGACAGTTTCGGGGACATAACTGTTGATTATCTAAACTGAGATGACCTTGAGTTGTGTGTAAAAATGCTATAAAAATTAAAAGTCGCTTCCTTGAATTAAACTATTTGACTCATCTGTAAATTTTATCGCTGTTTAAATATGACAGTATTTTAACGGTCGTCTGTCCCAAAATGCTTGTGTCTATCAATTTTACGAGTATGTAACGAATTGATTGTGAAACTCTTGTATATATCGACGGGTCCTACGCATAAGGTCGGAACACTATTTTTACCTAAAATCGTTTTTTTGGGCCATTACAACAATCTTGAAAAGTAGTATGTATTACTAAAATCAAAATTTTAATATCTCATATGAATAACGAGATTTTTAATGGATAATGGTCTTAACATTTAAACGCTACCGCGCATAAAGTCGCGCGGAAAGTTCCGACGGTTTGCTTCGATCGATTGTCCGCGGCCGCTCAATCAGAGCTTAGTACCGACCCCTACTATCAGGTCGTATGTAACGATAACTCCGACGCATAACGTCGAAATGTTTATGTTTCGACTATATGCGCTGTAACCAAACGTTAAGGTTGGTCAGTTACGACTTTATACTACACAATAATTTAATTCTAGAAGTCGTATCTTAGACTTACGACCATTTACAATGTTTAAATATAAAAATGAATAAATGTATATAGACGTATCATACACATACGGCTTTATGCTCCGCTAAAAAAATAAGATACGATTCTTTACTTTTCAAATTTTAGTTAAAACAGCATTAAAATTAACTTTTTAACTGCCTTCCGCGAGCATGACTGCCGGCCATGATTTGTCTGTTTCAATCGCCGGACCAGGCAATATATTATTGAGTTTTTCAATTTAGACTACCTAGCAGATAAAAAGGCTTGGGAGTAAGCTGTTTAAAAAAAAACTACTAATGCTACTGTTTTTCCTTATTTTATTGACATGTTATAATTCTATCAGTAACCTACATTCTTTTTTTTTGTTTATGTATTTATATTTTTTTTCCTTGCTGACATGTAAACCTACTGTTTAAAGTAGATGCATTTTATTTTGTGAGTGTGTGAGCAACGTCTGTCTTGACGTGTAAAAGTGTTTATTTCAACCTATTTGCAAAATAAATATCATTATTATCATTTAGAAATTATTTACCCATAGGAATCATAATAGGACTAGTAACTGGCGAAAAGTGAATGGATTTAGTTCAGTTAACGCTTCCGAAACGATTCAGAACAGAACAAACACTTCGAATAGGGCTGGCGGCTGCTGTTTGAAGGAAAAAAAAGTGGACTTTACATAGGTGGTGACAACCAAAATATATATGTAATCTGTTTTCGAGGAACTTAGTCGTAAAAGGATAAGGAATAAGTATCTAATAATCTAAGGATTGACGAATATAGCCACTTAAATAGACATCCCAAATTATGGCGATCTCTTTTTCATACATGTCCAGCAATTATGTATTAATATATAATATAGACTGCCTCCTAGGTGTACTGTCCTCCTTACTCTCATAATCCAATGGGACGGCAATTATGATACAACCGGAGAGAGATTAGGCACAGGATCGATATTTACGTATTCTGCGATGCATTTGTATATCAATCACCAACTGCTAGTCTCTGGGCTGCTTTTTAGTTTCCTAACAAAGCGATTTGGGTTTGACCGAATCGAAACCGATACCACGTGCACAGCAGTTGCGCAATGCAATTACTAGACTAGCGAAGAAGAGTGCATACGTAGTGCCTAAACCAACTATGTCGACCTCGATGCAATTCGCAGTGACTATGCCTGCAATATTATTTGAAGTAGTGACAACAAACATGTATATTTTTATAAGAACTTAAGTTCAGAAGCCATTCCGTTGGAAGTTCAGTTCAATCTAAGACAAAGGCCAGAGGGAGAAGCAGAAGTAGGCGGGCCCCGGAGTCCACACCTGTATGGCCACCCTTAGCACACGAGGCATGTGTTTTGTTGTGACATTAAAACATAAGTCTTCCATGATTGATATGCAAACCGCAATGTAAGTTCAGCGCTTATTGCTATAGCAGCCGAATACTTTGCAACGTAAAATCAGCCGCAGAACTGTCGCTTATCTTCGGTATAGTTAACTTTACGGTTTCTACAAGGAGATCAGCCAGCTGCGCAAAACATATAGAGCTCAAGAATTTCCGTAGACACAGGTGCTATAGTCCGACGGGATGACAATCCGACAAGATCCGAGAGAGAGATCAGGCGCAAGACCGACATTTACGTGTTCTCTGGAGCACGAATCAATCAATCACCAACTCTCAGACTACGGACTGCGGTATGAAATTTTCAAGAAACCCATAAAGCGATTTCGGTCCGTCCCGGGAATTGAACCAGAGACCTGTGCACAGCAGTCGCACTATCGACTACCTACTTTACCAGCAAGACGAACCGTAACAACTTACACAATAGGAGTGTTTTTTTTTGCTTAGTTATTAGAGCATGATGTTAAAGGATACAAGAACAGTAAAGCAAATTTATCATTTTACTACTCTAATGCCCATGCGGACGATGTCGCGGGCAGCAGCTAGTATTGAAGAGCCACTGTGGCTCTTAAAAACCGCTAGTACTAACAATTTTTTTTTTAATTTACAAAAACGAGACTTGTGTGTTAAGAAGACTGAATTATGTTCATGAGGGTTATTGTAATAAAAATGTTTTCAACTTAAATTTTACGGTGGTTTTTATACATCAAGTACCTTGTTACGACCCCGTTTAAAGCCCCTGTTTAGAGAGATACGATAGTTTGCACGTCGCATATAGTCGTTATTCAAACTTACGACTTTATTCGTGTTGCTTATAATTACGTTTATGAAAGCATATAGTCGCAACAATAAGATACGACCTTTTCTTTATAAGTATATGGTCGTAAGTAAGTAAAACTAGTTTTTTTCGTTAATTACATTTCCTTTTAATATCCAGCGTCTGAGTATATATTATTTAACTAATAATTGACAGGTTAGTGCAAAAATTTCTGTTGAAAATCTTTCACAATAACTTTTATCATTAACGCATACAAAAACTGCTCTCCTCAAAAATTTACTTTTTAGGCTAACGACTTTATGCGTAGGACCCGTCGATATGTACTTCAGTATATTTTGTTTTTAATTTATTATATAATAAAGAGAAAGGTCTCTCACATTCATCACATAGAGACGAAATTTTGCAATACTAAAAGAAATATACGCGGGTAAAACTTCAAAAAAATTATTTATTCAGCAGTTATTGATTTAAATCAATAATTAGATATTATTGGGTACTTCATATACATTTTTCATTGATTAATAAATATTTAATTTCCATATACATATCCTTCCGAACTCTCTGTTTAGGTCAACGCCGATGGTTTTGGCTTGATGTTGCTATTTTAAGACATTCACCAAGATATTGGGAGTCTCATATATAATCCCTTGATTTTTAAAAAGATTGTCTATCAAATGAGTTTTCAATCTTATTATTTTAGATATAGTGCGTCATTCACAAACTTAGACTTGGGAGCAAAATTCTTGATTTTCTTCTTTTCCAATAAGGCAGAATCGATTCTCCTAAGAATTCCTTTTAATACAATCGATTACATCGGGTTTTATTACGGAGTTTTATTTTACTACGCACCGTATTGTGCGTGACGAAGGGGGGCGACCTACTTCATACATTGTTTCTTTATAGTTCAATAGATGGCGCTGTGCATTGACGTCACATTTCTGAATGGCGGTGTTAAGATTCTCCGCGATTGAATGACTACCCCGGTGCGCCGGCCGTCCGGTATCGCTTCTCGGCCTTTTGGCTAAGATCAAAGTGTAGTATCTGTTCTTTTCAGCTTAATATCTGAAAGTTCCCTCAATGAGGGACCAGTATATTAAACTGATTTTTGTAAACTGACGGGATGTTCGGGGCTCGCTCCACTCCCGTCACGGGTCGGCCCGGCATTGCAGTGCCGCCGGGATCGGCCCACATATTTACTTGAAAACTTATCGCAATTTTAGCAAGTTCTTAGTTGGTTCGTAAGGGTTCTGTCAAAGTAAGCGTTTCATGTCAAACCATGGATTTGTCCTAGGTATTGCACAAATATATTCCATCCATTGTTGCCATACAAGTGCGTAATGCGACCGTCAACAAGATCGCTGCAAAGTTTGAAAGAACCTTAATAGTATCTTCCAAGTATTCACCTTTATAATATCACAATCGATTTTATAATGCAGCTGAAAAGAAATTCACCATCATATTTTTAAAGAAAAGTTTAATAAATTGCTCATCTTCTCAATAGTTAACCGTAAAGTGATCAGTCAAGGTGAGCCATGTATTAAATCGTCTATCTTAAAGAAATACAATAAAGATATCTTACTTAATATTTATTAAGATGCCTTTTGTTTGTGTCGAAATATTCAGTTTCTTTAATAATCATTCATGGATTTAATAATGGTTTTCGTCAGAATTTCAAGTCATTAATTTCAAAAATTGTTTGGGCGTATATTACGTATTTATTACGAAGTTAATTATTAAGTTATTAAGAGTAAATATAACTTTTTAAATATTGAATTCATACGCCTTTTAGTTAAAAGTACTGAAGTGAGTTTTACAATACTTTTGTCGGGTTCAAGGTCATTACTCATGTAATTAAAATTACCTTGACTTACCTTAATGACTCATTTTTTGCATTAGGTCGATAACCGTTACCATAACCAATAGGCCGTTATAGACAATTATAGATTTATTTCTATCTTCTCAGCTTTTCTAGCCTCAAAAACTCATCAATCAATCTCAAATGCGTTGATCCGCGAAAGTTACGAACGTAACAACGTTAACGGCCACATACCATTGTACTAGGGGATCATAAATCACAGGAGCAAGTTATTGCGAAGCCTAAAAGCGTTGACCCGTATGTTGTGGTTACTGGCACTCAGGCATGCCAGAGTCTTTGAAGTAAACGCTACCAGAGCGGGGACTTGAGATTACCTGACTGCCTCTGACGTATTCAAAGACGCTGGCTGGAAACCATTTTGTTTTAGTTTTTAAAGAACCAAGAAAGTTTAAACGCATTTTTAAATTTAAACGTGGAACGACAGTCATCTTTTTGCTAACGATAATAATTCATATTTAGAGAAATTGTACGTACATATTCATTGTTATTTGAATGTGGAAGAAGAAAACATGCTGCGCCGATCCCAAATAAAATAAGGGCAGGAGGATGGTGATATTTTCTGAATGCAAAGTATATGAACCGTTTTTTATTGTTTGTATTAATTTAAATAGTTACTTACGTTTAATTCAATATTCAGCTTAAATAAAGGGAGTTTTTAATCCTTTTCAGATGTCGATGGTTGCTTACCCTGTAACAAAGAAAAAAAGTATTGTATTAAGATATTAAGGACACAATAATGATACATCGAAAATATTGAAGATTATAGAGGTAGCTACTTAACTAGAAAAAGTGGATTTAGTTTTCTAAAGCTTACCTAACAGATGTTCGATCCTGATTGAAGGGTACAAAAGAGTTTGGTGTTTACGGGTAGATATGTTTGTAGGGTCCAATAATCGAGAGTCCTTCAAGCAATGAATCTTGTGGCATTAAGGCAAGGTAGGTGGCTTTGGTAAACCGACAGACCGTTCAATTTCTGCTAAACTACCTTTACGAAACCGCAAATACTTGGTTTCTGAAAGCAATTTTGATTTTGATCATTTAAATTACATTTTGGGTAACCGACCGGATAAAGTTAGATTTACGTCACGTTTATGAAGACTAGCTTCCGCCTACGGCTTCACTTACGTCCCTTGAGATCTAATTATATATCGCCTGAATAATAATTATAGCCTCTTTAAGGAAATAGCGCAGAAACTTGTCGACATTCTTTGGTCAAAGAATCAGCATTGCCATACAACGTGGCAATGCGGCCAGTCTTTGGGCACGTTACCGAATGACAGCGATACGGAGGAGTACTCTGACGCGCAATATTTTTGTACATAGGGTTACCTATGTATATATTAGTTTTAAGTATTTTATAAGTTTGTATAATATATTTCTTTTAATTGTATGTACATATTTTAATTGTATTTAAAATACCTAAAATAAGCTATTATAATTATAGCCTTCCTAGCTAAGTGGGCTATCTAATAATGGAAGAATTGTTAAAATCAGACCAGTAGTTCCTGAGATAGGTGCGTTTAAGCAAATACATATACAACTAAACCAACTTTTCAGCTCGATAATATAGGTCTAGTAGGTATAAATTATGAAATTCGTAGCATTAGACAGTTTTCAAGGACTGTCTAGAGAAGATTAAAATATTCATACTTTTCGTGTTTAGCCTCTGATTATCATAAATTTAGGAACTTCATATCTAAAATTTTAAGCACTTAATTATAATTTTAAAGCGTTTTTATCAAGTATTCTTGTTTTACGAGTATGTAATATGTACACACTTGCAGAGTTTTACTCATAGCAGAAACTGTAAGTAGTTTTAATGTTTATAATATTACTAGCTGCTACCCGCGACGTCGTCCGCGTGGGCATTAGAGTAATAAAAATGATAAACTTGCTTTACCATTCTTGTATCCTTTAACATCACGGTATGATAACAAAATGTGTAAAAATACTATGGAAATGTGTGGAAATAGTAAGTTTTTACGGTTAACTGCTGGTGACGTAGTCGCATAGTGTGACTGCTGTGCACAGGTTTCGGGTGCGATTCCCGGGTAAGGTCGAAATCGCTTTGTGGGTTTTGAGAGACCTTCAATCAGCAGCCCATAGTTTGGAAGTTGATGATTGATAGACCCGTGCACGTAAATGTCGGTCCTGCGCCTGATCTCTCTCCGATCACATCGATATGAGAGAGAGGGAATAGAGAGTGCACTTTAATATGTCCTGGGCAGCTGGCTGATTTTCTCAGAGAAAACGCAAAGACACTTAACTATACCGAGGATAAGCGACAGTTCTGCGGCTGCTTTTACTTTGCAAAGTATTCGGCTGTTATAACAATAAGCGCCGAACTTCGATTCTAATTTGGTCGAACCGGGTCGGACTATTATCGCTTTGAGTGTTAGGAAACTCAAAAAGCAGCCCGGGGACTGGAAGTTAGTAAAGAATATAGTGAACCACTCCCAACGACCGTAGGCGTGGGCCTGTGAGCGGTGAGTTAGGGTTGAACTACATCTGGCAGCACGGAATCGCATTTGTTCCGTCTTTCTGTCTCGGTCTAGCAAATGGCACTTCTAAGCGACAGAAAGAGAAAGGGCGACGGAAAAAGGCGATTCCG
This sequence comes from Heliothis peltigera, assembly GCA_958496145.1. Lineage (NCBI taxonomy): Eukaryota > Metazoa > Arthropoda > Insecta > Lepidoptera > Noctuidae > Heliothis > Heliothis peltigera. The sequence continues at coordinate 7,796,907 of OY292337.1, forward strand.
TGCTGCCAGATGTAGTTCAACCCTTACGAACAATCCGCAGCCCAGGCAGACCCTGGTCCTAAGGGGCCCATGTTGCTGACATTTCTTCGAGTAGCGCGTGGAACAGAACGCGCCGCCGATTCGGGCTGTCGTCCTGAGACGTACGGACGGTGAGCCAACAATAAGGGTTGAACTCCATCTGGCAGCACGGAATCGCCTTTTTCCGTCGCCCTTTCTCTTTCTGTCGCTTAGAAGTGCCATTTGCTAGACCGAGACAGAAAGCATAATGCGATAGCACGCGGCGGAATCCTCGAGGCGATCGGCTTCACGGACAAAATGCAATGGTCGGCAGGGAGACTCCGGAACGCTGAAGCGCGCGATAGCATGCTAACGCATCCTTTCATCGCCGATCACTTGCTATCGCCTATCACTTGCTACGCGTGCGATCGCCTTTTTTGTCTGCGGAATTCGACAGCGCGCGTTCGCATACGGCAGCATACTGCAGCACGTGGTAGCACGGACGGAACAAATGCGATTCCGTGCTCCCAGATGTAGTTCAACCCTAAGTCTGACGCCAGTCTAACCAAGGGGTATTGGGTTGCCTGGGTAACTGAGTTGAGGAGGTCAGATAGGCAGTCGCTCCTTGTAAAATACTGGTACTCAGCTAAATCTGGTTAGATTGGAAGCCGACCCCAACATAGTTGTTGGGAAAAGGCTCGGGATGATGAATCGTTCGTAAAGATCAAATAAAAATATTGATAAGCCATGTTGCTTTGTTACGTGTGGTATACTGGAAGCTGAGCTAACTCTACCCCAGACTGATATTGTATGAAGAAAGTGCAGCACTCCTTCTTTGATCTTAAATGACTTACTTAACTCATCTCATCCTCTGTCCCCGATTTTGAGTGTTGTCTTGGAACTTGAATAATCAAAATTATCTCTTGTGACTATGATTGTAGACTGAAAAACACCCTAGTATGATTTAATTTTGTGAAAAACGAAACTACGAACTCCATCTATGATCAGCTATAATTACTAACAATTTTAAATTAGATTGGTTTGAATAGCTAAAGATGTCGTCTGGTTGAAACTTGCCTTAATATGTACTTTTGTCGTTAAATTATTTTTATCTGTGGAAATAACTGTTTATAGACTTTGGACTGAAAAATAGGTTTAAACAATTCTAGCCCGGTTTAATTGTATAAAAACCTTAACTCCATCTATGAGATTAGGTAATAACTATTTACCCAGCTGGTTTAGTCAAATTGTCAAATTTGTTAAATGTGTTGTAATTAAAAAGATATAGATGGCGTCTAGTTAAAATGTAATGTAATTATTTACGACATCACATTAGAAACCTCAAAAAAACAGTACTTCTCCACTATTTAATGAATGTTATTATACATATAAACCTTCCTCTTGAATCACTCCATCTATTAAAAAAAACCGCATTAAAATCCGTTGCGTAGTTTCAAAGATTTAAGCGTACAAAGGGACATAGGGACAGAAAAAGCGACTTTGTTTTATACTATGTAGTGATACTTCGCAATTTATCTACGTAGATATGTGTCACTCAAAGTTCTAGTTTTAAATTGGTTTAAATTATATTAAGATTCAATGCCGTCGGTCCCTACATCAAACTATATTTATCTCTTCATGTGTTAAAAATATTATTTAAGGAGAAACGGCGTTGATACAAAATAGCTGAAAAACTCGTCTCAGGCGGAAAATACCCAAAAATAGTTTGACACGACACAACTTAGTAATTGTTTAATTGTTTTTGCGCCGTCCGTTTGTCTGTTTGTTACGTAATTAACACGAATAACTACTGCCTGACCTCCTCAACCCTTGTTAGGATTTCATTATCACTTTGTCACTGTCAAATTATCGTATACAAATTAATTACCTAGTTGTTCCTTTGTTTGATGGCCTAGTGGGTACTGGGTTGAGGAGGTTAGATAGGCAGTCGCTCCTTGTAAAACACTGGTACTCAGCTGAATCCAGTTAGACTGGAAGCCGACCCCAACATGGTAGGGAAAAGGCTCGGGAGATGATGACCTTTGTTTGATTAGTGGCCATTTGAATAGAGCTAACTTATTATGCACAGACGCCAGCAGGTCAACCTACCCGAATCTATCAGATTTTATCTATCGAATATTAATCTTCCGGTATTGTTAAAAATCTATTAAAGAAATTTGACAGATTGAGGTAGGTTGATGTGCTGGCGTCTGTTCTAGCCTCTGCCTTAGTCTACGGTTACACGCGCGTCCGGAAATAACTACTTCATCTATGTATGTATATCCACCCAATAAAATCTAAAGCCTGTCTTAATCTATGGACGCTATCTAATACTGGAAGAACTTCAAAACGGTCTAGTAGTTCCTGAGATTAGCGCCTCCAAACAAACAAACATACTGTACAGCTTTACAATATGTCTATACGCTATAAGACAAGCCTTGCGTGTTTAACAAGAAAACGCCCCAAAAACAACGAACAAAGGAGTGATTATCTCACGAAAATGATGTACAATAAAGCTGGTATCACATTATTGACATCATTGTTGCTAATAATACATTATATCCAGCTTATCAATGGCTTGATACATCTTTTGTGACGAAAAAAGGGTCTGAGGGCCCGGATGTAAGTTTCATCACTCATGGAGTCTTCTCAACCCGATATTGATAAGGCCTTAAGCACATACACTCTCGTACATGGTTTGGTAGGTACTTGTCGAACGGTTCGATCGATCAAAAGGTTAAGCAACGCTGGTTGCGGTCGGTCCGTGCATGGGTGACCATCTTGTCATGATAAGTTCCTCCGTGTTCCGGAAAATACGTTAAGTCTGATAACCAGTCTTACCTTGGGGTATTGGGTTGCACATGTAACTGGGTTTAGGAGCTCAGAAAGCTCGTAAAACGCTGCACTCAGACGCATAAGACCCTAACATAGCTTGGGAAAAGGCTAGGCAGATGATAGTTTGTTTGGAATGTCTTTATGGTTACCAACTTTAGCTGAAGGAAAAATAACCTGAATTTTTTAAAACTTTTACACGTTCATACATACAGACAACGAAATTGGTGTTTTTTTTATTTCATCTAAATAAAACTCGGCACAATAAAAAAGCGTCAAGGATTATCCATAAAAACTTCATATAGGTACTTAAACCGTATTACCATTACTTCAGAAAGTGTATTTATTTTGTACATTTGGCTGTACTACTACTGATCGACAATTCTTTATTTTCGTCTTTTTATAGTCTTAAAGAAAAAGGATTATTTTCTGTTGCTCAGTGCGTACTTAATTCAATATTTATTGTACTAAAGTATACGCTTACACATACTCGTATATGAGAATATACGTTCCGTTTTATTGCATTTTATTTATAGGCACTGTACATGTACACATAATGTGATATGATCGAAGGTATGTTGATATATTTTTACTGACTTCATGACTGTTTGGTGGGAATATAATGCATATCTTATCATCATTATTTTATTCAAAGTAGGCTGAAAATCAGCAGTTTTAGAAGATCAATTTTACAATAGACAGCCCCCAAAAATTTTACTCTAAAAACACCCTTATAAAAACTTATTGGATAAGGGTGTTCTATACCTATCGATCGACGCCGACCATTCAATTTTGACATCGATTCATGGCGACTTTCGACAGACGACGGATTATTCTAGAAACACCCTAAAGTTTTTTGGCTGCCACAAAAATGAACACAAGATGTCGTACATGAATAATCGTGTGTAGATGTCGTGGTGGCCTAGTGGTTAAAGAGCCAACCTCTCAAGTATGAGGGCGTGAGTTCGATTCCAGGTCGGGCAAGTGCAACTTTTCTAAGTTTGTATGTACTTTCTAAGTATATCTTGGACACCATTGACTGTGTTTCGGATGGCACGTTAAACTGTATGTCCCGGGTGTCACTGAACATCCTTGTCAATCTTTACGGGTAGTCAGAAGCCAGTAAGTCTGACGCTAGTCTAACCAAGGGGTATTGGGTTGCCCGGGTAATTGGGTTGAGGAGGTCGAATAGGCAGTCGCTCCTTGTAAAAACACGGGTACTCAGCTGTATCCGGTTAGACTAGAAGCCGACCCCAACAAAGTTGGGAAAAAGGCTCGGGAGATGATGATGTCATACATGCATTTGCTCACCCTTATTATGAAATCTCCCAATTTCATCAGAAAATGACAATACCAACTCCGTAGTCATAGAGACCTCAAACAGGTAAGACAGGCGCTTGAAATAATTCATACTTATGCTAATAATTACGCATCGAGATCGACCTCATCCACAATATTGGTCGTTATGGAATCCAACTTATTTGCGACATATTTTGACGTGAGCCCCTTGGTATGACGAAACTTATACATGTTCTGAATATCGTAAGCGCTTGACATAATACCTAATTGTTGGAGCGCGTCATGAATAACTGACATTGTTGACTAGAAATTGAAATATCTGTTGGCTATGTAGATAAGGCGTTTTGTCTTACGGGCCATGTGCCATCTGCAGCAACATATGCTCTGACAATTGGGTAGCTGACAACTAGTCAAATTCATGACTTTTATTGAACTGTCAAAAACGGTTGCCTTCCATGCAATTTGTATGAAAGTTATAACTATGATATGTCACAATTTTTTCACATCAAGCCGCAAGTTTTTCCTTCAAAACGAGAAATGAAACTGACGCTATTTTAAGATGCGTTATCAAATTAATATTATAGAGGATTTTATTTTTGCCCTAGTCTACTAACCAATTACTGCAGGCATGGCATTAGGCATGGCAACCATAGACACAAATTTTGTTTACCGAAAATTGGACATATTGACAGAAAAGTGACAGATTGACGTAAGATTTCTTTTGACATTATTTGAAGTACCTAATGTTTCTTTTCTTGATCGACATAAGGCTACAATAAGTGATTATATGCGAGTTGACAGGTCACGCCAGGCTCGGGCAGACGACATGTTGACATTGACAGAAAGATTATTATTTTTAACGCGTTCTGCGAATTACACTCGTTCTTATGCGATTTTTCATAATTTTCATCTTTTTAGGTAGTTATAGCCGAGTGATATATGAGCAGGCGTAGAAAAAGCAGTATGTAAGCCACTATAATCCCGTCACCAACAATTCGGAACACGTATGTATGTGATTCGAATTTTAAATCAACTTTTATTTTCTGGCCAGCATTTACATAACGAACTACATATTACAGTTTTCGGTACCTACTCGTATCACAAACCTTCACCTAGACTGTGGGTAATAATAGCCACAATCAACCATTTTTATTTTATGGCTCCCGTCACGCGAACGAACCAGCCAGTAATATAAACGTTGTAAACGCTCAGATTTCAACGTAACGCCTTTATTGTGTAGTCCGTATGTAAAAAACATAAAATGTTTTAATAGAAATGTTATATCGTAATCTATGATCGAATTAAAAACAATGAAAATTAATTTAAAAAAAGAACAAAAGATTTTTTCGCGGTCGATCGTCGATTTTAAAGGCGTATCTTCAATCAATGCAATTTAATTTAGATTTGTGGCGGATTTTTTTTTCTTAGCCTATACTGTCCCACTGCTGGGCAAAGGCCTCCCCCATAGTCTTCCATCTATCTCTTAACGAACTTACGACCTAAAATAATATAAACAGACTTAGGGCCAGTTTCACAGGTTACGGATAGCCACTATCTACCAAATAAATTGAAAAATCGAACAGAATTTTTATGAAATTATCTGCCAGATAAACTATCTGGAACTTCTTTGTAGGAGGTGAAACAAGCCCTTAATTAAATAATATATTTTGTTAGAATCGTTGTCATGCATAACTGCCTTAGATAAATTGTATTCATATGTTTTGACACTATGAAATGGCTGGCCCAACAATAGTAATTTCCATTATCAAAATGATACCTACTTTATCGTCTTTTGTTTAGACTCTGGTATGAAGGATAATAATTGCAGGACTATTACGCAATGCCTAGTTCAGTGAGAGATGTTGAATGGGACATTCACCTCTAAATACTAAAACGTTACTCAAGTTTGAGCTATACTTAAAAGTATTTATGTTCCATCTTACGTACATTGGGAGACTGGTAATTAGTGACCGATATTTAAACACGTGATTTTACTCAAAACAACTTTCCCAAAGAAACATTTTGTTTTATTTATCCTTCTAGCAAAATTACAATGCGAACGCGTGGTCTCGCCGCTTAAAGCTGATCGGGCGACGGTGCGCGCGAAATTTGAATTTTGCTGTGATGAAAAAAAAAAAAATAACAAAAAAAGGTTCTACGGGAAATTTGTTTGTAATCATGAATACAATCACGTGTTAAAATATCGGTCACCAATTACGAGTCACCCTATTATATGGTGTTTCGTCGTGTCACTAGATACTTTTAGGAAGAAGATGTAATAAACAAGAGTATTCGACATCTTCCGGATTTTCGTGATATCCCTAGGGATTTCGTGTAATACCTGATATCTTCATTTCCCTGCGATGTATACATAAAACAGACAAAATATCATGTTTGAGTAGTGCTTAAAATGAGTATCAGTATTTGGCTGTCTGTAATGCAAATATTAGCTGTATTCAACGAATGGTTTAATATTAATATCTGCTGAATAAAAACATTGTTTTAACAGATAATCTCAAAATGGTTCACGCATCTCATGGACCAATCATAAAACTTATTTTAACCAAACATAATAAACTACATCAGCCTCCCGCCCTGATTACACCCGGCGTACCTACGTGAAAACCTTTCTCATAAATCACTCTATCTATCCGTGAAAACCGAATGAGATTTCGTGCTGTCGTTTTTTAGGTTATGGCGAAAAGACAGATAGACTCGGCAGAATATTTTGTTTTATAATTTATGTTACCTGTATAGTGATAGCAGATCAGTTTTATGTAGACCTTCATACGGCGTTATTTTGTTGGGATAGAAAAATCTTTTAAAATATAAAAGGTCACGTACCATAGAAGGTATTATAATCAAATACACAAAGAAACATAGTTACAGAGATGAGATGAAAATGCCTGCTCTCCCATTAATTTAGGAAAATAATGTTGCAAATACAGATAAGTGATGACACAATTATCTCGTGGGCCCAGGCGTCCTTTGTTTGTTAATAACAATATTCTGTGTCCACTAATCCCCTGTCATGGGGTGTGATCACGGAAATATTTTGCTCATATTGTTCTCTTTCAAACCTCTCAAGTATCAGTGTGTGGGTTCGATTCCAGGTCAGTCAAGTATCAATGTAACTTTTCTAAGTTATGTGTGTACTTTCTAAGTATAGGTATCTTGGAAATCAATTATTGATTAAAGATGAAGGAAAGCATATCAAGAAAGCCTGGACTATAAAGTCTGAAATCATCAACCTGCATTGAACAAGCGTGGTAATTAACGATCAACCGCCTGTGAGAGGAGGCCTGTACCCAGCAGTGGGACGGTTAACAGGCTGATGATCACATACAGTGTCTTCAAGGACATCAATATTTATGTCACTATCCCACATTGACAGCTCGCTTTTTGTCGCTGGGTAATAGCGTCAAAAATATCTACTACGCCGACATAGTAACTTCGAATATATCAAGATTTTTATCGGTATCCCATATTGATAGCTCGCGAGTCTACCATCGTCATTGATGGATGTTGGAAATAGTTGTATGCATCTCGACCCGAAGGCTTGTCCTCCCATAAATCAAACGGGACGCGTCTATCACGCTTACACAATTAAATGTAGATATACATAATAATTTGTGGTAGCCGAAAGCTCTACAGTACGAGATTTCAAATTTGATTCCAGGTCAGATAAATACCAATGTGCGATATGGAGGCGAAATAAAGCAGTTTGTTTTAAGGTGAGCAGTTTATTTTTCAATAATAAATAATGAAAATCTAAATAAAAATAAAAAATATGTCTTCCTCTTAGAAGTCTTACATCGTCTTCTGTTCTCCATCATTCACACAATCTGTCCGTTCATTCATTCATTCTCTTTAAATCAGAATTCACTCCACGCCAAAGTCACTTTTCTTAATAAGTTCCTTCTAATCTATCTTGACACCAGTGACTACGTAAAGGCAAACCTTAAGTAACCTTCCTATATTAGAAAACCATATCTCGCTAGCAATACTCCAACTAAACAATCACCTACTCCCGATAAAACCATTCAGCGCTTTTATCGCTTGAGCACTGCGCTGTAGCGCTGAAGCAGCTTATCTAGCTGCAACACAGCATACATTAATGCTAAAACTTCGATAAATTGTCGTCAACGAGGATGGGAAGCGTCAACTTCAGTTTGCTATACAATATTCATGAGATACAGGTTGTTGTTGTTGATTGCAGGGTTTTCAAAAGCTAAAACTTGGAATATTTATTCTTTGATGTTGGTTGATACGCTAACAATATCTTGGTCACCAATGACCTGTAAAGGGGAAGGAAGTATCTTGAATATCTTGAGAAAATTTGGACTTGTTTAAAATTCGCCTTGAGCAGGTATGGTGATTTCAAGCTCATTCCTTCTCTGATTATGAAGAGGCTGGTGCTCTGCAGCCCCACAATAAAAAGGCAGGATGATATAGCAGAATAATATGGTATAATAGGATAAGCATTAAGTTAAATAAAAAATGAATTTTTAAAAACTTATCGGTAAGGCTGGCATAATTTTTTTAAAAGCTTTTGTTAATTGTTCTTTTTAAAAAAAAACGAGTTCTCTCATCCATTACGGCTACTATAATTATTAATAAAAAAATATGTTATTTACTTTCGTTAGTCTACGTAATGTGAATTATTGGAAGTTGAATAAAAGAAAAATCTTCCAAACGAATTATTAACTTCTACTAATGACAGCATCCTGTGAATGCAACTACGATTCACAACATAAATTAGTTTCCATATAAATAGATCGTGGAAGTTGACAAATAACACATTTATTTCTATATAACTTTCCTATTGGCTTGCCTAAGTACTACTTGCATATCAAGTTACTTAGAGAACATAACCAACCGGACACGCTATTGCCGTGCCTCAAGAGCTCCGCTCAAACTTGTATAAGTACACACGCCACATCAAACTACTGCAATAATAATATGTCAAATTTCCTTAAAAGATTTTCAACTTTATCGCTGAAGCATATTGTTCAAAGTTGATTGTAGAATAGTTTCTGGTAGCTTGGTGTGCATGTTTGTATTTGTTGTCTGTACATGTTTGCGAGTTCAAGTATATGTATTGTGTCTGTCAATTTAGTCGCGTAGTAACGATTTCATTGAAAATGCATTAAAACTGTCATTATTTGCTGCATTGCCATGGACTTAATATTACCTTAATATTAAGTCCATGTGCATTGCCTACATAAATTAGCAAAATTTTTCACATAAAGATCTCTGCTCATGGCAGTTCCAATTGGTTAAATACTCTAAGCCGATATACTATATTTGATTATGTTAGGAATCTTCACTTACGACGTATTTACAATGACGTCATGCATCACTAAACGCTGTCACTTTAGGTATATTAAAAGAGCTAGAGTGACGTGGATGCACATAAACAACTTTGAGCTCTAGCGGGATTATGTTAAGGTGTCTTTTAATTTGCATGACGTTTAAAATGTTCAGTGGTTTTTCTTGCGAGTACGAGAGCAGCTGCTTTGATTAAAGTTTTAGCCAAATATGGAGGTAGCATTGCTGATTCTCAATCTCCTTTGTACGAGTAGAATATTATAATATGTACTTTTACAGAAGAAAACTATATATAAGTACGTTCATCAGTTGTCTAGCCCATATAATACTAACTCTGCTTAGTTTGGGACTAGGTATATGTTATCATCATCAGCCTTTTTCCTGTCCCACTGCTGGACATCGGCTTCCTCTCACTTGGAAAAGAATTGCTCGTTAATCACCACTCTTGCTTAGTGCCGGTTGGTGATTTTAGAAATTATAATCCAGGTTTCCTCGAGATGTTTTCCTTTACCTTCAATCCAGTGATTCCAAGATACACTTCGAAGTACTTGCCTGACCTGGAACTCGAACTCGCGCACTCGTGATTGAGAGACTGGTGCTTTTAACCACTAGGCCAGCACGAATAAATTTTAATGAAAGCATGTGTGAAAAAAAAAACTAGCCAGAACTTGAAGTAGGTATAGCAACCACAAAATCTTCAAGGTTTTTAATCAAATAAGAATAAGTAGCTACATGTGAAGACGATGCGATATATCTGTGTATTGTAGGTATCATATACCTTATCGACTTTAGCGACAAGGTAGATAAGATTCCTTTCCCTGATCACTAACCTTACCTACGTAGAGTATTTTTAATCCAGGATACTACTAAGTTTCGAGTCACACAATTTTCAACCTTAGCCCACAGAATGTAAGGTCGACACCTTATCGCGGAAGAGTAAATAAGTTCCCCTAGAATGCCAGCAAAAATGCGAGTTACAGTATAAAATATTTCGAAGCTAGCCATTTCTTGAGTTATCAAAGCAGAAAGAAGTGAGTGAGAATGTTTTTTTAATTAAAATACTTTCTTACTACTTAGCTAGCGACCGACTTGATCGGATCTGGTTTTCTTTTTATCGGAAACTATTCAAGTCTTTGCATTAAATGTTCTTTTAAGAGTTCTTGGCTAAGAAACTTAATCAATAATAAGGTTAATCAAATCTTGGCGCGGCTAGTTCGAGAGTGAGTGACCATTTTGTCATGATGAGTTCCTCAATGTCTCAGATGGCGCATTAAAATTGTTATATCCCGCTGTCATTTGTACACCTTTATCAGTAGTTCCGGATAGTCAGCTACTAGAAAGTCCGAACTAGTCTTAATAAGGACTATTGTCCGTTATTTGGTTAAGGAGGTCAGGTAAGTACATAGTCAATCTAATATAAAATACTGATACTCAGCTGAATCTGAACAGACAGAAAGCCGACTTCAACATAGTTGGGAAAAGGCTAGGCAGATAACATATGCAATGTTATGTGCCTAGCTGTTTTTTTTTTATTGACACTGTTATTGCGGTTAAGTAATTTTTTTTCGTTAATATATCGAATATACATATGAGGGTCTTCTTGTAGAATAATACCCATGATTAAATCTCGTCGTAACTAAATTGAATTTAAACTAGTCGTCTAGACGAGATTCTGCGTGTTTAATCGATTTTTTCTTTACAGTTGGCTGCACTTATTTAATAAGCTAGACTGTTGTTACAGGCCTAGGAAAATTAATGACAATATGATTCCTAGTTTCTTTCAAATGAATGTTTGGTACTGGTTGACGAAAAGACTACTGAACGAATTATCATAAAACTTGACAACGATTTAGCTTATCCGTTCCATGAATTGTAGGGTGCTACTTCAAAAGATGGAATCTATCAACAATCGTCAGCTCATCAAGCTACCCGTAACTGTCAAATTTTCCCAATCAACTTTGAATCATATGCTTCAACAATAAAATTGAAAATCTATTAAAGAAATTTGACAGATTGTAGTAGCTTGATGTGCAGGCGTATGTACAAATATCAATTAAAAAGATTCCCCACTAACCACAGGAAATAAGATAAAAGGTAGACAGCTATATCGACATACCTATCTTATCAAATCCTGACCTAAAAAGCCATAGATAATTATGACATGGGGGCTTGAATTTCATTGATGCGAATAATCCTCTGCCACAACGCTATTCAGCGGCGTAGTATTGGGTTTTCGGGGAAACAAGATAATGAGTATTAAGGTATTATCGAGAAGTAATTAAAAATTGAACGGCTGTCATTGAACATCCTTGGCAGTCGTTACGAGTAGTCAGAAGCCAGTAAGTCGTAAGCCAGTCTAACCATGGGGTATTGGGTTGCCCGGGTAACTGGGTTGAGGAGGTCAGATAGGCAGTCGCTCCTTGTAAAACACTGGTCACAAGCGGACCCCAACATAGTTGGGAAAAGGCTCGGGAGATGATGATGATGAAGTAATTAAAAATAAATACATATTTGAAGTAGGGGTGGCCTAGTGGTTAAAGCACCAGCCTCTCAAGTACCAATGTAACTGTTCCAAGTTACATGTACTTTCTAAGTATATCCAACCCGCACCTATTGAGCAAGCGTGGTGATTAATGTTAAAGCCTTCTCCGTGTGAAAGGAAGCCTGTGACCAGCAGTGGGACGATCAAAAGGCTGATGATGATGATGATGACATATTTGAAAAAAGTCAAATTCAATATTGCATTACAAAATTTGCTATAGACAGCGTACAGAGCGATTATCGGGCATGGCGGCTGTTCTCTCTTTAGGAGATCAACCAGCTGCCCAGGCCATATATAATAGTGCACAAGCATTTGCTATTTCCGCATTCTCCTAGCCTGTCAGGTCAGCTCAAGGTTGGCAGTTCGACAAGTCCGGGGAGAGATCAGGCGCAGAACCGATATTTACGCGCTCTCCTAAGCACGAGTATTAATCACCAACTTCCAGAGTTTCCAAAAACACATAAATACATATTTCGGCACGATCCGGAATCCAGTCGCTCCTTGCGACTACTAGACTAACGAGGTAGTTAGGTCTAGATATTATACTCTGTATAGCAACCCTAATGGTTTGCAAACATACACAGAACAAACGTGATGTACGTTCAACTTTGTCACTATAATTTACACACAATGGTATTACTGTGTTACGGAGACATCTGTGTCCAGTTATTATAATTATAATCATAAAGCAGTAGATTCATGTATTTTTATGTCTATCTGTTACGCTTCCGCGATAACATTACTTATAGTTTTTTTCGTGGGAAATCATCAGATGACCCCTCTCAGGGTGTAGCTGGAGGAAGTGTCAGTCTCTTACCGACTAAAACACACTATTTTCCTTCTGGAGGTCCCTGTGTGCCAGGGCTACGGTAACTCTTGCGAACAACCCGCAGCCCAGGAAGAACATTACTTATCATCATCACAGCCTTATCATCGTCCCACTGCTGGGTACAGGCCCCCTCTCCCACAGAGGATTGAGCATTAATCACCACGCTTGCTTGATGCTGGTTGGTGATTTCAAACTTTACTTTAGACGAACATTACTTATACTTGAGTTTAACTGTACCGTTCTTAACACTTACTCAAGATCACAGCTCAAGCATTTAGCAATGTCGTTAACTTCGAAAAGATATAACCAAATCATCGATATAGACATACAAAAACATTTTCAATTTATAAATTTGCTATCGTATCATTATTAAATTAAACAAAACTCATCCATTAGCCATGCATTAAGTTTATTTGACAACACAATTCACGATATTTTGTCCATTAAAAGCACAAAAAATAGGCATGATAAATGATAGCTTCGACTTTGACAAACTATGTTTCAAATATGCTAAAAGATTGCTGAAGTTGAGGCATTTTTATTAAGAAAATATTATAAATCAAGACATTGTATAATGAGTCATTTTCATAAAAAAAAGTCATAGGTACTATTAGCAAATTTGAACATTATTACGTGTAAAATGACATATCGATAACTTACCTATACAACATGTATCACAAATTATCCGTGTTACAAATCTGAAGAGTTTGTATCTTTGTTGTTTACGCGCTAATCCCAAGAACTTATACCCCAATTTCAAAAAATCTTTCATTGTTCGATAGCCCATTTATTGAAGGAGGATGTAGGCTCTTTACCCGAGAAGTAGAAAACGAGTTCCCATGGAAAACGAGTAAAACGGCGTAAAATCCATCTCCGAGCTAACCAACTACGTTGGGGTCGGCTTCCAGTCTAACCGGATTCAGCTGAGTACCAGTGTTTTACAAGGAGCGACTGCCCGGGCAACAGAACCCAGTTAAATAGCTTAAAAATATAATCTGTAGAAATATGACTCAGAAAGGACATCAGCTTGTTTTTGTCTGGATGCACGAAGAACTTCCCTCAGGCACAGCTGGTGTGTCATAAGATATTATTAGTATCTTCCATTGATATAAAATGATAGTAAGCTAACCATATTCCATGTACTCAATATTGAGGGTAAAATCACATACTTTACCTACATAAATGTAACGTCTTATGTTCCACCATATTTCGGCAAATAAATGATTTGATTTGTAAAATAAAGTTACTTATCTCGACAGGCATTTGCGACCTACTCACAGAAATAAAATATTCCATTTCATTGACTTTTGATAGACTGTGTACAAAACACTTCAGAGATCGTAAATAGATATCAAAGTAATAGCGTTTACATGATCTTACGAATAACGAGTAGTAATAAATATAACACACATCGTTAAGTAATTTGGACATCGCTATAAAAATATATCGGTCAGCTGAAATGGAACACCTTCGAATGCCCGAACTACGGAAAGTATGACTCAACACAATGTTGTTATAAAGTTGTACTAACATTTTTGAATTGATTTACGTTTCGAAAATCGAGTAACACTTCTGTTTTGTTTTATTTATCGTGGGTGGAATTTGATTTGATGAATTTATTACGCGGATTTCGGTGGCGGAAGAATGAGGATCACGTTGTGAGGAAGATTTTGGACTTGAACGTGGCAATAGAGGAAAAAGACTAGAAATAATGTTACTTGTGAGATGACGGCAGATAGAAGAGTATGGAAGAAGAAAACATGTTGCGCGGACCCCAAATAAAATTGGGATGGGCAGGAGGATGGCCTGGAATACTCAACTTAATAATGGGACATAACCGTCTCCAAATATGAATTTAATTAATATCCTAAAAAATAATGATCAATAACAGGAAGTTCTCGGAAGTAATAACAAAATAAAATCTAATAAAAATACCTCATAAACTCCAGCTTACTCATTACAGTACAATAAATGAAAAGAAAGCAGAAACTGTTTAGTATTGAATAAAATCTACAAAATAGGAGTTTGTAACGATTGTTTTGGACTCGAATGAAAACATCGAAGTTCTAACAGATTGCAATTGAACTCGTAAAACTTGAATCTAACTTAGCGGAACTTAAAATGTGAGAAAGCTAGAGACACTAAATTTTACTAAAACACTAAAATACACTAACTTTAGTGATTTGTCATCATCATCATCAGCCTTTTTATCGTCCCACTACTGGGCACAAGCGTCTTCCCACACAGGATTGAGCGTTAACGCTAGCTCGATGTGAGTTGATGATTTCAGATTTTATGTCCAGGTTTCCTCGAGATGTTTTCCTTCACAAATAATCAGTCAATGGTGTCCAAGGTATATTTTTATAAAGTGCATATAACTCAGAAAGCTGCATTGATACTTGCCTGACAGGAATCGAACCCGCACACTCACATATGACAGCTGGTACTCTAACCACTAGGCCAACACGACTTTTGTAAACAGTGAAAAAATACGATCACGGTATTCGGAGACATCAATCTCAAACGCGCAAAGATTAATTTGTAATTTTTCCATTGTAAAAGAAAATCTATTGATGGGAACATCAGTGATTCTTTGTAATTTTCATCATGGTACAGAAAGCGTTTAGATTATTACAGATGATAAATTATAAAGAAAAGATGGATGAATCGTAGGATATAATAAAAAGGAAGAGAAACACTGAGATAATAAAGATATTGAAAGAAAAAAATGACATGCCTCGGCGATGTTAAGGAAATAAGGAAGCCAAAAATATTAATCAAAATTTTATCGAAATTCCACCAAAGTTAGGCTGGCTAGCTTCTGCCGTCGGTTTCAGCTGCGTCCCGTTGGAACTACTCTGCACATAAAAATATTGATTAAATTTGGTTGAAAAGTAACCCATTACTTTCCTCGATAAATGGACTATCTAACACTCAAATATTTTTAGGTGTAAACCAAATATTCCAAGAAAACATACTTCATACAATCCAAGAATTTGAAGTTTCTTTAATATAGCTGTTGGTCTAATAGTCCCATGGTTTACCGAACACGGGCTCTCGATTCCTGGGTCAGGCCGAAATTGCTTTGTTTGTACATGTCTTGCCAATACTAGCGCAATATATGTATAATATACCTTAGAGACAACAGCCGCTATAGCCGACAATCAGTTAGGACGAGTACAGATTTCTAGTTTTGAAAGTACACTAGTACAGAGTTCTACTTTTGAAAGATAATAATTTTCAAACTGAAATCTCTATGAAAATGGAACTCGATCCAGTCTTTGAACAGAAACATCAAATAAATAGTAATTACGCCAAAATGTCCTCGGAAATAGTAACCATTAAGCCAATGATATAGAAGACAATAAAATGGAATCGTAACCAGTGCTATATAGCGTTGTGTATAGGACTGGGTAAGCCATTGATGTCTCTACCCTTAGGCTACGTACACACTGAGTGCTTAAACTGAATATATTGGACATATTTCGTATGGTAACTGTTCCAATTTTGCAACGTCTCAACAAAATGTTAGCGACATCGATTGTACAGACGTCAGCACATCAAGCTACTACAATCTGTCAAACTTTAATAATAATGGAAGGTTAATATTCGGTTAGTAAAATCTGGGTATCGATTGTTTAAGGCCTCTTCTCGCACAAAAAGGATTGAACGTTAATCGCTTGCTGCAGGCTGACTGGTGATTTCAAAACAAATAATAAGTACAAGCAAGCAAGCTTAAAACAGAACAACAATTTATCTTCACGACGATGTAAAAACGCGCCCTAATCGATTGCAGCCACCCTTACAAATTAGGGTGTCATTCGAATCGAACACGACGAATAAAAACACTGAAACTCGAACAATCGTAGTTACGAGAACTCGGATAGAATGGTCAGAGTTGCGTCTAATCGATGCCAATCGCTTTAAACTCGTTGGCAATAAATCCGGATTAGTTACAAGAACATTAGGTTATACAAACAACTGAAGATCGTATTTCACTAGACTTTGTAGATCACAAATATTTTCGTAGTTCTCAGATAGCTCTAGTTGTTATCAATCTTTTTACCGACATTGAATCTAGATAATCTTTATTTAAATTTTATTGCTATTAATCTCCTAAATTACATAGTCCTGAAATATTACTAGTCCAATATTAATTCAATGAAACAGCGCTGACGCTTCAATATAATCGTCTTTGACTGTCCACTGCGGTTTTTTTCATTCCGCTTTGCAGGCGAAGAAGTACCCTTGAGAGTAATTGAAGAAGATTGTGAAAACACTATTCAAGTCTTCAAATAGAGCTGATTCTATTTAAGTAGCTACTCCACTGCTTTTCTAATCTCCTGGTATCCGTCCTAGTCCCAGTTTTCTCATCTCTGTACAAATTTGTTTCATTGTAAAATTCTTCTTGATTCTTGATCCAAATTCGAGTGATAGGTTAGATTTTATAAAATTCTCCAAAGGTTTTTTTAATCAGTGGTTCCCAATTTTTTTACTATGTACGTCTTCAAGAAAGACCTCAAACTTGCGTTTCCTTATTACAAGAACGTTAAGTAAAATATGAAATACTTTTTTAGCAATTGAGGGACCTACCTTGATAAGCAAGTGTTCCATGATTCCATGGGACAGTCTCCCAACTGAAATGGTTCAACTTATTATAGTTTTTCAGTTTGTTAGTTGAGATTTTTTATGCAAGCGATTACCGCTTGATGGAAGACCCGCTTACTTTTATATCGTAAATGTCGTTTGAAGATGGATGCAGATAAAATTGTTAGAAAATACTGGCCATAAATATGTATATTATCAGATGTTACCTATAAACATAATTCTGTTTACAAATATTACTTTCCAAATTTGTAGTTAAATATTGTTATTAAATATTGAAATACAATCATAGAGAAATATTAATAAAAAAAACTTCATTATCCGTTAAACGATAGAAAACATTTCATCGCATACAGTTTCTCGCTAGTTCCGATAAATCATTCACGCCAATCAATCTGGCAAGGTTATCAATCTATCAGTCGCATGTGCTGTAGCTATTACGAATGTGTGCTGAATACGAATTAATAGAGGTGAGAACTAATCAGTTGCTTTGCGTAAGCAATCGTTGAAGAAGCAATTCTCACATTTCCTGGACATAATAATAATTCTGGTTGTCAAGTAACCATAAGTTCCTATTCAATCTGCCGGGGCTGTTAGATTGTTCGCAAGTGTTACTGCGGCTCTGGTGAACAAAGATCTCTAAAAGGAACAAAAGGTTTAGTCAGTAAAAGTTTGACACTTCCTCGTGCAGCTGCATCAACTAACAGTTGAGGAGCAAAAACAAAAGAAGTTCGAATTAAATCTGCTACACTCGCATCCCCTGGAAACTAATGCACCTTGATATGAAGTAGCCTAATACCTTCCTAGATTTAGTCTTATCTATCACAGAAATTATTTTTTAAATCCTGCTGCCATTTGTACAGACGTTGAGCTACGAAACTGTCAAATTTTTCCAATCAACTTTGAACTATATGTTTCAGCGATAAAGTTGAAAATCTATTCAGCAAATTTGACAGATTGTAGAAACCTGATGTGCTGGACTCTGTACATCTTTGACAGTCGTTACGGGTAATCAAAAGTCAGAAAGTCTAACAACCAGTCCTACCTACTAAGGGGTATCAGGTTTCACAGATAACTGGATTGAGGAGGTCGGATAGGCAATCGCTTTATGTAAAGCACTGGTACTCAGCTGCATCTAGTTAGACTGGAAGCCAACATAGCATATAAGTAAAAGACAAGGCAGATTATGATCTTTAATAAGTATTGAATTGAGATTCTGTAATATTCTTGTTGTACTTCTTTGGTAGTTATAGGTTCCGTGCTGAAAGTTATCTCATTTATCATCCAATGAAGATAATCATATTACCTATGTAGGTCATGGAGATTTTGCCCGGACTTCAGACACCGAGATTTGTCTGCACTATTATTATAAAGAGGAATGATTTGTACGTATGGATGAGAGTGTGTATCTTTGTCACGGATAAGCCAAAAAAAAAACAGATAAATCCAGAGAGGACGTAAAAAGTGCCAGCGCAACTTCGCACTCAAACTCGATTCAAAGTCTCAACCTTATGGAAGGTGAGAGCGAATAGCGAAGTGAATGTGAGTTGTTGTTTGAATGTTTTAGAATCGACATGCTGAACCTATTGAAGTGGTTGGAAAATTTTCTATGCATAATCCCTAATAGACTTTATTTTATGGGAATAAGTTCCAAAACTGTCGAGAAGTATCACTACTAGTCAATGTAAAAATAAAAATTTTGAGAGGGATAATAACAAAGTGACAATTAATCTTATGACGGGGAAATGTAGTTATGAACTTGAAGATCTCCGAAAGGTTGGATTACCACCATATAGAAAAGTTATTGTGGCTGTATAAAGCAACTATGATGGTATTTGTATACTAAAATAAAGCAAAAAATAGGAATCAACTACTTAACTCCAGACAGACAAATAGGCAACATTTCATCTAGAAATCTAATCTCCGGCAAGGCATTTTATCTATCACTGATTTCAACCGCACAAAAGCTAAAAACGCTCGTAATCCCGGCTTTTCCTCGGAACCCATTCAGCAAACCGATATAGAACTGTGTTGAACTGACCTACCTCTGAGTCCTATCAATACAAAACTAGGCTATTTGCAAGTTGTTTGATAAATTGTGTATGTATTTCTATAATGACTGCCTTGGTCTAGTAGTCGCAAGGCGCGACTGCTGGGCACGGTGTCTCTAGTTCGATTATCGGTCGGGCCGAAATCCCTTTGTGGGTTTTGAGAAACTTTCATAAAGCAGCCTGAAGTCTGGAAGTTGGTGATTGATTCACCCGTGCAACGGAGAGCACGTAAATGTCGGTCCTGCGCCTGATCTCTCTCCGGTCATGTCGGATTGCCGTCCCATCGGACTATGAGAGTGAGGGAATAGAGAGTTCACCTGTATCTGTCCGAATACTTGTGCACTATTATATATCCTGCGCAGCTGGCTGATCTCCATAAAAGAGAACGGCCGCCGTAGCCGACGATCGGCCTGGATGCCATCATTTCTATAATGGATTGTTTCTTTTAAGTTATCTAATATCTACTATTTGGTAGATTTATCGTAATAAACCAATAATGTGAAGGCTTGTACGTAGTTTTATTTTGTGTAACCTCATTTGCTTGCTTTTATATGTTTTGTATAATATTATTTTGTGTCTTGTTATGTAAATGCCAAGGAGAGGGTTTGTGTACATATTGATTTATTGATACAACTGAGTACCGGTGTTTTACATGGAGCGAATGCCAATCTGACCTCCTCAAACTAGTTACCTGGGCAACACGATATCCCTGAGTAAGACTGGGTGTCGGACTCTCTGGCTTCTGACTAACCGCAACGATGGCCAAAGACGGAACGGCAGTCGGGACTCACCAATAGTACATGCCTTTCGTAAGCGGAGGAACTCGTCATGACAAGATGGTCACCCATCCACTGAACGACTGCACTGAACGTTGCTTAACCTTATGATCAAGGACCCGTGCGGTTGTTACTTAGCCACGAACCAGTGTCTTTATTCAAGTGAGTCAATTTCCTTTCGATCATAATCGGAATATTAAGTTTGGCAAATAAATCCATCTTTATCTTTTTATACTTCTCATCTTTTTTCTCATATATTATATGAATACGTAGGCGTTTTTATAGTTTGTGGCTCTTGTCGTTTATCGACCAAGAATTATGTGGCAAATAAATATTATGGTCCTTTATGAGTTTTGCTAGTGGATTATCTAAATGGGACGTATGGGGGCTACACTTTGTTATTTAATAAATGTCATGCTGTATTAGCTGATTTACGATTAAATAATGTTTATTTTGTACTTTCCTTGTTTATTTATGGAGGGTTTTTATTCAAAATTCAATAATCAATATATTCCAGCAGGCTTAGCATGGCAACCGTAGAAACAAGTTTTGTCTACCGGAGAATGGATATAATGACAGAAATGTGACAGATTGACTTAAGATTTCATCTGACATTTTTTGAAGAAATGTTTCTTTTCTTCGATTGACTTAAGTCTACAAGTGATTATATGCGAGTTAACAAGTCGCGCCATGCTCGGGCAGAAGACATGTTGACATAGGCAGAAAGAGCTTTGTCTTTTTTTTGATAGAATAGATATAGAATCGCCATGCTAAGCCTACAGGACTGAAGGGGATGTTATCACAGATGTATTCTAAGATATAAATATATAATGGAGCTCGACATGAAATTTCCTATTTTCAATCAGCTTGCGTACTTAATATCATCGAATTTGGTTTAGTCATGTAATCATTTAATATAAGCAAATATATTTTTAAGCAAATATATATATTTTTTTCTAAGAATTCATCATTTGTCGTGTGGGACAATGTAGGACGCAGGCCTCTTCTCATACAGAGACAGAATGAGCGTTAATCACCACGCTTGCTAAGTGCGGTGATTTTAGACTTTAAAGTTCAGGTTTCCTAAACATGTTTTCATTCAGCTTTACTCAAGATACACCAACTCCTTTTTAAGGACATTTCAAAGAGACTCGCTGACACTTCCCGCGACCCAAGGGCTGGCCTTTATTTCGGCCAACGATTAAGCATTGCCATACAACGTGGCAACGCTGCCAGCCTTTTGGGTACACTCCCGGCGGGCAGCGATGAGGAGGAATTTTTTGACGCAATTTATTAATAAGGTGTTTTTTTATATACTTGTATATATCAATTTATTTATATTTTATTTATAAATACGTTGTAAATATTAATGTGAATAAATATAAACAAGATACACCAAGAAAGTACAATGTATAACTTAGAAAAGTTACATTGGTACTTGCTTGCAATCGAACCAGCGCACTCGTACTGGGGGGTGGTACTATAACCACCAGGCCTGTAGCCCATCAAATGGTTCGTTAAACACACTCTTCTCGGGTGCAGCCCCACTAACACATTTCGTACGAGTAAAAATGTAATCATGGGGCTGTGATAAGCTTTCCATATTGCTTTTCCATTCGTTAACTTCTTTTTTTTCACAAAGCTTTCATCTTTGTAGCATAATATTAATAATCTTTACTTCCTTACCTTTGAATTCTGTCTTAAACTTCTGAATCGATTTAAATAAAATTTGTTAGACATAATAGTCTAGTCTGTATTGCTTTATATGTATGTATAAAACAAGAATAAGGAATATAACCCAAATAAAACTTGGGATAAATTCATCCGAGAGAACTGGCAGGAGGATGATGATGATGATGATAACAGTCTAGTCTGAAAAAGGACATAGGCTACTTTTTATCCGGATGCGGGAAGTACCTAGTTCCCTCGGACAGCGGGTGGAACTACGAGGAACGTAAACAGCAACATATAGACAGACATACAAACTTACACTCGTATTTATAATACAAGTAAAGATAACAAAGATTGCATCAGCCAAGCCAATATTAAATGATAAACATTTAACTAGAAATAAATCTGAGATCATTTCTATAATCCTTCTAATTATACCATTAATGGTCACAAGTTTACATCACCATCACATATTAAGAAAGCTATAAATTGCAGTACAATACTATCATATAATTGTTATGGTAAGCTTTGGTGATAATCGTAAACCATGGCGTGGTTTAGCTATCAAACGTGATTTGAAGATTAAGTTATAGATATTAGCATTGTAAGTGGTTATGTATCTACATCGAATTGACATGAAATTCACGCAGTAATTTATAATGGGTTATTACTGTCATCATGTTAGTATTCAGTTTATTTATTACACCAATATGTAAGCACTGTATCCTGTGGTTCAGCCCGCGTCCCTTGGGAACTAGTTCTAGTAGTAAAAAAGTAGTCTTTATTCAGTTATCATTTGTGCAGATATACACCTGTATACAGACCTGTATCTGCGCAAATGCTTATGTACTATAACATGTCATGTGCAGCTGGCTGATCTTCTTAAAGAAAATGGCCGCCGTAGTCGACAATCGGCCTGGCCGCCATTATGTAAGCTAACATTACCTACAATTTTTATCAAAATTTATTCAATAGTTTTTACGTGAAAGAGTAAAATACAAATATCCATCCATACTGTATGTGTTTATAATATTAGTAGGATACGTCTAAAAAACATTTAGACTATAGAGAGTGCACTTTCTTTCTTCTTTCATGGCTTACATAATTATCAGTCTAATATTATATAGGCTACTTTCTATCCAGGTGCGGTAAGTAGTCCCATCAGGAAGCGTTCTGAATCACTGACGGGAAATTAAGCTGTATTACTGAGAACTTTCATCATTATCCGAGTAGCAGTTTTAGCTCGAAAGTGTACCAAACATGCACATATACAACGCCCGATCATCCAAACATTCGTGTTACTATTATTAAATTCTCTTCTAAAACCTTTCACAGCAGTCATTATATACATAGTAGGCTGCATTATAACAGTCGTCACGAGTGGCCATAGTGCATAAATAAGCATTCAACGAGACCTGAGAGTAAGCTTGCTCTATTCTTATAAAAAATCGTAGGTAAAGTTGGTTTGAAGGGGAATGATAAAAATAAAGTTACAAATTAGCCTTAGCTTTGTTAATAAAAATGGATAAATTATTATTATTGACTTCGTACTTCGTCCACAGAATGAAGTTTATCTTTTTTGTCTGTCCGTCTGTATATTATATGTAGATGTCACAAATATCATTGACATTTTTGATAAGAAAAACTGCGAGATGACGTCAGAAAAAAAATTGGGTAAAAAGTCACAGTGCACTGACCAAAATTGAAGTCGGAAATTTTTGATGCATCAGTATTTATGTGCATCAATAATTTCCAAATGAAAAGCCCCTGGCTGGAGGCCTTAAATTCTAGGTACCCACAGGGATTGTTCGGTTAAGCTGTACATAAACAGCCTCTCTAGGCTGAACTGCGAGATGCCATTAAAAAAAACCACATGAAAATTATAAAAAAATCCTCTTTACATCCTTAAGGATTTTAGATATTTATTTATTTTATTTATTTCTTTATTTGATTTACACGACTTAAAAAGCCAATTACATAAATCGAAACAGGAGATATATTTTCTGGTAAATATTATTAAAGTTTCGAGGACGATTTCAAAGTTTCGGCCATCATCTACCAGGAGTCCAACAACTTCAAGAGTTGTACCCATTAGCACTTGTAATTGGAGTAAAACCCCAAGTTTCAAGTACTATAGTTGGCTATCGGAACTTTATGTAGGACACAACATTGTCGGGGCGTAATGTATATCCTGCTAACCTTGCGTCCGGAACTATAGTTGCCGATATAATGTAGTTTTGGTTTATGGTATCGCTCTTGTTACTATAATACTATGGAAAATTGTGATTTAATTTAAGAACGATGAGTAAGTTTGATGAACTTTTCAATTAATTTTTAATTTTCCGACTTCCAAAAAAAGAGGAGGTTCTCAATTCGGCCGGTATGTTTTGGTGTCTGTTCAACATTTAAATGGGAAACTGTCGCTTTTTTATAAATATAAATTAGTTTTTGCTATATATAAATTACTAGCTGACCTGACAGACGTCATCCTGTTTTTTTCTTGCGTAAGAACCTTCTTCTGATAATAACAAATACAACAAAAAAGCGACATCGGTCCAGTTGTTCACGCGTGATAGCTTGACCAAGGGAAACATGGATTCATTTTTATATAATTATGTATTTGTTATATCCAATAAATAGATAGGTAAATAACAGGCATGAACTAAGGTAAAAACGAAAATTCGATACATTCTTATTAATCGAATAAATTTATTTTGATTGATTCATATCACATAACATACCTACTCGTGTGCGAGCGAACTAAAATTGGAAAATACACTTAGTTTTTATAAGCTTTTCGCGAATGTAATTTGATTGGTCTATAAAAACTGTATGAGATCTGTCTGCACTATCAATAACTTATCATAAAAAAATGAATACGTACCTATTACTCTGTTTACTACGTCTAGGACATATCTCCAACTCCTCAAAGAGAAGACAGTTAGGTACGTCGGAGGGGCCCAGTAGGGCCAAGGTCTATTGGGCTGCGGGGTGCTCGCAAGGTTTTAGTCAGTACTCCATCCAGTTACACCCATAGCGGGAGGACCCATTTGATATCCTATAGGTATATATGTATAATATATTAAAATTTCCTTACAAAAAAAATACATTGAAACTAATACATTTACGTGCTCTCCAATGCACGGGTGTATCTATCATCAACTTCCTGACTCTCATCTGCTTTATGAAAGGTTCTCAAAACTCACAAAGCGATTTTTCCCTTACCCGGGAACCGAACCTGGGACCTGTTGCTTAGTAGTTGCACTAAGCGACTACTAGACCAACGATCTGCATCACAAAAGATCATCCAAATTAATGCAATTAATAGGTATACGTACTGCGAAACCGTAAACGCAATATAGAATTATGTAATTTTCGCGCATTCACACGTCGCTTGGTCATTAAGTTCAAGGTTTGTATGACGTATTTATTCAGTCAGTATGACGTTATCTACTCTATCTATAAACTACACGGTACACTAGCGCGGTATGTTATCTACACGAGTTTTCACTCGGAAAAAATTATCAAATCAATTCAATTTGCCGAAATATGGCGGTCGATAAGGTGGTACATTTTTGTAGGTAAAGTAAAAGATACCTTTTTCCTCACTAACGGGAATAAAGGGTAAAAGGCGTAGCTCATATTGTAGGATTTTTTTACTATCACACGGATATTACACGGATGGAATTTATTAAAACAATATTAGATACTGGCATTTAGGTATATATCGTGCCTTGAAATTAACTTTGCAATCAAGGGAAGCATATATTATAAACTCAAACTCAAAATCATTTATTCAAACTTGGCTGTAAAACAGTACTTTTAGTACGTCAAAAATTACAAAAGACAGCCCCCAAAACGCCCACCCTTCACCACTTCCTATGTAGGTATTTTTGCTAGGAAGAAAAAGTGAAAATAATATAAAACTGAAAATGACACAATTACTGTTTTATGTATTATATTTTTATATGTAGATATTATATTATATCCTCTCACCATACACTCTTTACTTTCTACTTTTTTTCGTCCTTTATTGAATTAAAAGATAATTAAGCTATGATGATTAGAAATATTTGATGAAGGGATTATGAAAATGAAACTTTGACCATAATTTGACATAAGTACATATAAATATACATTCTGACAGTAGATACTACTCGTAATAGATAGATAGCACTCGCTTGCTGCCATTAAACCAATAGTATACTAGACCAATCAATCTCCTCATGGCGATAAAATGGCGCCGAAACTGTGAATGGCTTTCGGAAAGCGTATTTCGGCGCTAAAATGTCGCGATGCACTTTCAATGTCTATAGAAAGACGAATAACGCATGGATTTGGTGGCCAGTGATATGCGGTTGTCACTTGATTCGTAATGCTTAGCGCTAATGAATATCGTAGCGGGGTTCCATTTTCAAATCTGCTATGCTAGTGTTCTAATTCGAGATTCAAAAGACTACGAAACTGTTATAAAAGGCTATTAATAAATTACTTTTCGAATTTAGAACGATTTCTTCTGACATTACAATAAATTAAACCTATTCTATATACAAAAAATACATCGCCATTTACAATTTTATTCCAATTTAAAAACCAACTTCTTGAATCCCGTTCTTCAATTATAAAAATCTAAATAAATCGAATAGCTTTCTTGGGAAAAGTCTTCTTCTTTTAGGTAGTCCCAAACTTTTTGTGCGTATTTATTACAAATTGAGTTCAACAAGACTAGGCAATCACAAAGACCGAGCCGACCTGTTTATCCTGAAAATTGAAATCCTTGGCCGAATTGATGAAGTTTCAAAGAAAAAAAAAACACAGAGGCTAACAAAAACTAAAAATTTTCATTCTCATTTGACTTTCTTTTGTCTTTATTTTATTTTCTAAATTTGAATTCATTTTCTATAGAAGCAAGAGTCTACATATGAGATAAACTTCGCGGAAGGTCCAATGAAGTCTATTATACATTTGTTCTCAATAATTAGTCAAATTCCAGTCCAAACACAATCACCATTCTACTCGTCTACCAGTATCTGACCTATGCAAACATATAACGCTATAGCTACGTAATTAAAGTTCGTGAAATTCCCGCTAAAATAGTCTGCGTGAGAGTGCAATGGCTGATGAATCCTTTGACGCTGGGATTGTAGCTTAGATCATGTAACAAACCGGAACCGTAATGAGCACACCTCTTAGTGCGAAAATGCAACAAACAGCGATAGTTGCCTCTAGCATTTTTAATCATATCGTGATAGTTTTCATCGCGAGTGATAGTTTTCATCTCGAGTGCGCATTTATTTCTCCTTCATTTTGATCATAATCGGTACTGACAGTCAGGTATGAACATACAAAACCTTGATCTTATCTAAAGTCTTCGTGAGTACTTCGTAAAATGGTCTTCGCTTAGATCAGCAAATACGCCTCCGTTGCCGTATTATGTGTATGCATCAAAGGACTCAGAACTTACCCTTATTGTGTCAGTTATGGATCATGAAATATGGCCAATCTCTTGTCAACAGCACCAGACTATCGACAGCACTTATTAATGTTACACAGTTAATCATACCATGTCAATTTCCGAGTACCCTTTTCAGTCATATAATATATTTTCTTAATAAAAGCGATTTTTTATCGATACCTATTCGAAAGATCAATCGTCAAAAAGGCAACCGGTCTACGTAAAAGACCGGACTCAATAAAATTACAATAAAGAACTCTCAAACATTTATAGAAATAGAATTCGAAGCTTTCAGTTCTATTTTAAGAAGGCTTTTGCCAATAAAGTTATAATCTATACTGATATTATACAAGAGGAAATATTTGATTGTTTGTTTGAAAGGCTCCGAAAGTACTTGACTGATTTGAAAAATTCTTCCACTGTTGGGAAGTCACACTATCCCCGGTGAACTTGTATTATATTTTATCCGGGTAAGGGAAGAAGTGTCCCGGGGACAAATGATAAATGATATTTATTTTGAAAATAGGTTGAAATCAACACTTTTACACGTCAACACATTTTAAAAGAAAGAACGAGATGAGTCGGCATTTCCTAACTGACTACCTTGAGAAGAAACGCCGAAACAAACTCAAGCGTCACAGTCTCTTTTAGAGTCCAGACATACGCGGGACGCGGGAGAAACCGCGATGAACTGCTGGTATTAAATAAAAGAGAATTAGTTTAGCACCCTAAAACTGCGTGCAATGAGAGCGAATGCTAAAGCTGATTTATTACCATAATTCGCACATTACACGATTCACACAGAAAACCGCTCGTTTAGCGCTTATCGCTTCAACGCCGCGCCGTCCGCGGCTGTGCACGATTTTAATGTTCATACTTTTTTGAACATCGAATTCTTTTCTACAAATATAAACAAGTTGCCAGTCACACTAAGGTATAGGAGAATGGTTACATATGTATATAATATGAGAAATTCTGACAACCAGTCTTACCAAAGGGTTTCGGGTTGCCCAGGTAACTGGGAAGCTACCTGGCCTACCCAATATAGCTCAGGAAAAGGCTATGCAAATGATAAACTTGTCAAAGCTGTATTCAAAACATTTTTACATTTTTAAACATTTCCTCTATGCCCCTGAATAAAATGTTTAATCAAATTCAATAAACGGGTTTAATCTATTTTTTGTTCTCCTGGGTCTGACCCCTAACCCCACTTCTATAAAGACAGATTAAAACTCCAATTATCTAAAAACTCCAATAGGTCCCTATGACGCTCTAGTTAGTACCGATTTAGCATCATCGCCCCTACTAACACAACATAAACAAATTGGTTAGCGGTGTTCGTGTGAAAAGTTCTAGCGGATTTCATAAAATGTAATCATAATAATTAATATAGAGGGGAAACAAGTTTTCTTCATAAAAACGCACCGCGCGCGACTTGTATGTGTGCGCCATAGTATCTATGCGCGCACACTATAACACAAACTCGACCCGTTTCTTAGAGCGCCAGGTCACGGCTTTTCGGCAATTAGTTAGTGAGTCCTGACAAACTCAGTACCCAGACAATACAAGTATAAAATACAACTTTCCGGTCCTTGCCAATTTGGCACTGAATTAAAATTTGGCTATAAGTGACAACTCGAAGACAGTAGGCAATTATATCGCGGATTGGGCCGGAGTTACCCTACTTCTCCTCTTTATACTATGACCTAAAGCAACATGAGCAACAATATTAGAAGGCGAGATCGCTAAATGAGAAGATGGGAGGATGAGCTAAAGGCAACCCTGTCTCCTCTTTGGCTGAGAGTGGTGGCGGATAGAAAACAGTGGAAGGAGTTAGAGGAGGCATAGAAAGGCACACCGAGCTAGAAGATGATTAGTGTGAATGTAGCTTAAATAGTTTTTAGGTTGAAAGTTGACTTTAAAGATACGGTAGCTTATATCTTAATTTACAGTAGCAACATCATTTAATTGCAAATTATTTGTCTAATATTATAACAAAAACCTTGGCCACTGCAACGCTTGGTCAAGTCTATTAGTATCTTATAATTCTGTGTAGTCATAGTCGCCAGTAGTTACATCAAGCTACTACTCGTACATCACCTCTATCACATTTCTTTAATAGATTTTCAACTTTATATCGCTGATGCATTCGGTTGAAAGTTGATGAGGAAAATTTTACAGTTTCGATATATATATATAGCTTGATGTGCTGGCGTCTGTATTAAAATATCAGTTTCATTTTTAACTTGCTCTGTGTATACTAGATTCTTTAAACTAACATAGTTGTCTACACTGAAGGGATGATCCCTTGAGTAATTTACATTCAAGTACCCACGATCGCGGGCTTTTTGTCAATTATACTGAGGCAAAATCAACTGGCTTAGAGAAGGCTACGCTTCAGTCTCTCCAAATTGCTATGACTAGAATTTGTATTCTCGCTAAATATTACAGCCAATGCGTTTAGCTTTTGAAACTAAAACGCAAAATAATGTGTAATTAGAGTGTAAACCGGTTTCCATAAAAGCAACTAAACTAAATTAAAACAAAATTGTATTCTTCTATAATGTTCTAAAAAGAAAACTTTTCAGTGTAATAGCGGGTTTCCACCGAATAGTTCGCGCACATTTTGTTCGTGAACAAAAAAGGTGTATGCGTACAAACCAACATTTTTGAAATATACGCGCACAATTTGTTACTCTTTGCTAGACGGAATAGTTCAGAAGAAACATCGGTGGAATCTCATCATCATCAGCCTTTTTATCGTCCCACTGCTAGGCACAAGCCTGTGAGAGGTCACACAGAGATTGAGCGTTAATCACCACGCTTGCTCAATGCGGGTTGGTGGTAGAATCTCACCTTTAACGTTTCTGTAGCAGTAATCAGTCCAAGATAAAGATGATTTTGTTTTTTTATTTATTTGAATTTAGAATCGATTTCAGCCCATAAAAGTTGTTGGATGCCTAAAAATGCAAATATAGGCATATTTGCATTTTGCATTAGGACACTGTAAAAATTTAGTAGTTAAGTGAAAAATATGGATCTTAGTATGTATTTTTATTATATTATTTTTATTAGTATTTTTATTTTACACCACATTGACACTGTAAAAATTTAGTAGTTTAGTGAAAAATATGGATCTTAGTATGTATTTTTTGTCCCACACCAAGACAAGATTGAGTTAGGTAGTGAAAAAATCCTTAATGTCCAACAAATGGATGCTTCAAAAACTCCAGGTCTAGCTGTAGGATTTGTTTTTGTAACCAAATAAAGCGATTTTTTTTTATTCTCTTAGGACACTATAAAAGTCCCAGTTTTGTATACTTTGACAAGATTAGCTTCGGATTTGGGACGCAGAAAGTAAAGAAAAGCCTTGTGAATAACTTGTCGCGGTCATTATTTGGTGTGAAACATGCTATCTTGTTCATCGATCACTTAATGAGTGGAAGAATGACGTTGATTGATAATTTTCTTGATTAGAATCTGTAGGAACTCCCTCCCTATGGGAAATTAAAAATATTGGACTTGTTGGCTTAGTGGTCCATTTCAGAACAAGTGAAAATATGGTTATGAGCATAATTTCTGTAGCAAAGTTTTAATTTGTTGATATTATTTTTTGAGTAGAATGAAGAAATTACTTCAATTTTTCCTTTTTGATGAGCTTTTGCAGAAGTTTTTTTTTAAATAAAAACTTTGTTCGAAGGTGTGAAGGTAATCTATAACCATTATCAAAGCTAAAGAATTTGTTTGTTAGCTTAAATGCGGTATTCTCGGAAACTAATTGACTGATTTGAAAATTTTTTTCAGTGCTCTGTCGAGTAGGCTATTTTTATCCGAGTGCTCGTATTAGTTCCCACGGGACGCGGCTGAAATTACTGGCAATAGCCAGTGCAATATAATATTAAAAAATGTGTCTTACATCTACGTATATAAAAATTAATCCCTATTTCCCTTTGTCACGGCATCACACGTGAATGGCTGTAGCGATTTCAATGAAATTTCTTAGGCACACAGCCAAGAGAACGAAAACGGGCATAAGCTACTTTTTATCCGGATGCGAGAAATATTTCCTTCAGGCGACGGGTAATACCGCGGAGCACAGCTAGTGTATTAATAAAAGTCAATTCGATACGTATCAACATATACATACATACATGTATTAGCTACAGCTAATACTTCATGACTTCATGATATACCTCAACATTTGTAGGTAATAGTTGTAGAAATACCTAATAACTTTTAATAACCAGTTCTGTCTCCACTTTCTGAGCTATTTTTATTCATACATAGCTAATTTAAAATCGATACACCGACCCAGAATAAGTTCCAATAGTTGGTCTGTTATGATAAAGTTATTTTTGGTGTGTGACGTAGAATTAATTTGTGATGATAAATAAAGTTGGCAGTATTAGATTCTACAACAACTGCAGGCTTAGCGTGGCGATTCTATATCTATTCTGTCAAGAAAAGACAAAGCTCTTTCTGTCAATGTCAACATGTCTTCTGCCCGAGCATGACGCGACCTGTCAACTCGCATATAATCACTTGTAAACTTATGTCGGTAGAAGAAAAGAAAAATTTCTTCAAAAAATGACAAAAGAAATCTTACGTCAATCTGTCACTTTTCTGTCATTATGTCCATTCTCCGGTAGACAAAACTTGTTTCTACTGTTGTCATGCTAAGCCTGCAGATTGTAATTTGTAGTGTAAGACTTCTCTTCAAAAAAATACGCCAAGACTTCCATTAGAACATCGTATACGGATTTCAGATCCTACTTACATAAATATTTTTTGAGTTCCTTTCAGACGAAATGTACAAGAAAATTAAATATACTTGAAACTTTCAATGAATAAATTATGCATAATATATCGGGACACCTTTTTTCGTACACGGTCGGTTGGCCTCATGGTAAGCTATAGATTAGCTTGTGTTATGGGTGCCAACACAACTGATATATTACATATATTATACATTTTTAAATACATATTATAACACCCAGACCAAGCGTGCTCATCACACAAATGTCGGCCGTGCCGGGAATCGAACCCGGGACCCTTAGCATGGTAGCACGGCATGGTAACCATTGCGCCATCGGGGTCGTCAAACATACATACTAGTACATTTTTCAATAACACGCTCAATAAAATTGCGCAATTCATTGATAGTCTAGGGACCGCCTTATAGATTTTCATATTTCTATATCACTAAGCTGCTTATGGCATTTTCAATAGAAATATTTATAATTTTTATTTATTTTACGGTGGTTCATAATGTCGTGGTGGCCTAGTGGTTAAAACACCAGACTCTCGAGTATGAGTGTGCGGGGTAGTTTATCAAGTTTTATTTACACCCTTAGCATAAGCTAATCAATAGCTTACCTTGGGGCTAATCAACGGTGTATGAAAAATGTCCCGATATTAAATTGTATATTATACCTAAATAAAACACATAACAATATTATTTTTGTTAATTTTGTACATTATTATATTTAAGTATTTTAGAAACACTCCTATCTAATATGAAGAACGGAAACTAAATACCTAAATATAAAGTTATACAAATTTATGTACAAAAGAATGCATTACTAATAACTAAATAAAAGAAAAACAGTTCTGAGTCTATTATTGATCATTACTACTATTTTCCATTCAAAGCTGGTTCAAATTCTATTTATCTAATATCCAAAAATAATTTTAGGTTAAAACCTAAATTTTTAAACGATAGCAAACAAATCGTTAGTACGTCTACTATTTGTTTTTATAAAACTGTAATATGTTTTTGCGGGAAGTATTTGTGTGTACCATTGGCCAAATTGATTGATTTATTACGACAGAATCTTCTAAATACACATAAACTATGCTATACTCGTACTAGTCATGCCAATGGAATACCTGTGTTTTACAAGAATCTATGAAAGAAAATAATTTCCACCCACTTCAGTCGAAAATCTTTATAACCTATTTATTAAACTTTACATGAATACAAAAACTATAGTAACACAATAACGACAAAAAGTCGTGTTGGCTTAGTTGTAAAAGCCCAAGCCTCTTAAGAATGAGTGTGCGAGTTAGATTCCAGGTTAGGCAAGTACCAATACAAGCTTTTAAGTTATTTGTACTTTCTAAGTGTATATTTGACACCAATGACTGATTAAAGGTAAAGGAAAGCATCTCGAGGAAACCTGGACTGTAAAGTCTGAAATCACCTACTCGCATTGAAAGCGTGGTGACTAACGCTTAATCCTTCACCGTACAAAGGCCTGTGCCCAGCAGTGGGGCAATAAAAAGGGTGATGATGATGATGTTGATGGATATAATACAAAAGAGTCTATTTTTAAATTATTATGGATATTTTTCTACTCCCGTTCACATAACAAAAATACCAACTACTCGTCGTACACATATTTTTTTGACCTAACACCATTTTTCGAATGCAAAAAAAGCTCCCAGCATCGCTTGCATGGGACTAAAATGCTGCTTTGTTACGAACCAATTGTATTTTTTTTATTTGTGATAACAAAAGACTATCACATAGTCCTGCGGTGGCCTAAAATGCTGCATGCTTTATTAATAAAGACATGTTGTAATTATAATATTGTCCAGTAATATTTTAATGCGTTCCAGTACACGCGGTAAACCCAGTGTAAAGTAGGCCAAGTGCAAGGCGCTCTCCAGCAGAGAAACGTAAAATTATGTTTTTATTTTAAATCCAGCTATAGCAGTACGCAGTTTAGTGTTATTTTCGACTTATTTATTGAAATTACGTGATGAAAAGAAACGTAGATATATTCGCATTATAAATTTAAATGAAGCTATCAGTAGCTGTGGCAATTTGTGAGAAATTGATGATACGTCTTCATTTTTGTAAAAGGTGTAAATGTGTTTTATATTGCCTAGTAGTGATGTGCTTTATTAATATAAATTCAGAAAGTAAATGAATATTTTTTATTACAGGAATTATATTTTTAATTCCACTTTTAACTAGATAATTATATGGATATTAAACAATTACAATAATGTCTGCAAAAAAACTAAAATATAATAAAAAAAATACTTTATCACTTACCAAATGTCACGTCAAATTTGAAGCATTAAAATTTTCCGAACCGCCGACTCCACGGTGTCGTCCGCATCATAAATCATCTAAAGCCAACAAACTTTCCGCACTTCAACCCAAAATAGCAATTAAAGTACCTACATTCAATTAATATTAACTTACGAGATCAAAGATTTTTATATTTTATTAGTATTTAGTATTTTTAGTATACACACCACTCACTCAAAACACGCACATCACTATTTATTTTTTAATCTTTCATATTTAAAATAAAAAAAAATATGGAACCCGAACTTTCTTTTTAAAACTCACAAGAATAAATCGAACGCAAATATAAGAACATTCGATGTTCAAAAAAGTATCGAAGTCACGCTGCGTTCAAAGTTGCGAACATTCTGACGCGCCATAACAGAGGCGGCCACGCGGCCGAGTCTCACAGAATAGACTGGAGTTAGCAACTCGTATTCCACACGAAATTGGAGTAATGCGCATGGTTCGACTAAGATACTCCGATGTAAAAAGCGAGGATGAACGTGGAAGGCTTTCACACTGAATGCACCCTTTCTATTGTGCCAGTCATAATGCGAGGTAGCTGATTAGCCGCGCGTTTTTCCTCTTAAAAAAGTTCGAAATTTAAAATTCCATGGAAAATGTAGCTGTTGTTTGAAGGTTATGTAAACTTTTTACGTTCAGCCGTTGAATGATCATAAAGACCATTTTTAAAATGTTTTTGAAATATTGCATACGTTATAGAATTTGATGGATTACATCATTAATGTAGAAATATAATCGAACTGTCATAGTAACGCACAAAAGTGTGAAAGAAAAAAAAGAAAGAAAGAAGAAGAAAAAAAAATTGAACGTGTGTTCGGATTTCATCACATAATTTTCTATAGTTATTTAAATTGCAGCGCTGAGCGCTATCTTAATATAAATGAGTGATACATCATCTTAAGTCAAAATAATATGTATTTAAAATTATGTTAATGAATTTAAATATTAGGTATGTCGATAACAAACAAACAAAAACTTTGTATTTACTATTCATAGTTTTTATAATCCTTACTGATGATCATGAAACTTCAATAGTGAATTTGAAAATTGAATTATAATTTGTTTGATACGTCGATCGAACATAAGGTTAAGCAACGTTTCGCGCGGTCGATCCGTGGATGGGTGACTATCTTATCACGACGAGTTCCTCCGTATTTCAGAAGTCACGTAAAACTGGTGGTTTCCGGTTGTTTTTTGTACATCTTTGCCATATTAAGTTTAAATTATGTAGGTAGATATCGGCTACTTTTTGTTTCTAGCGCTATAATTTGGATAGTCTATACCTAATATGTAGATACCTACGATATATCGCTTGTATATCTGAGGCTGGTAATAAACCTATCTAATAGTCAATTTAATTATTTAAGAACTTCATAACAATAATGTCATCGAAATTTGATAGAATATTAACCACATTCAAAGGAAAATTTTAGGTGACTTGCAGGCAACCAATTTGTTGTGGACAACAGGTTTATTTAAAAAGATATATGGTATTGGAGTTACTCCAATACCATATATCTTTTTTAATAAACCTTTATGAAAGTAAATGACCAGTTTTCAATCTTTTTAGTCAATACACGCAGCTTATGTAACGGAAATTTAAGACTATACATACATACATATAATGTTTCGAACAAAACCTTTACTCCAAGCATTCACGCAAACACAGGTGCACTCTCTTTTCCCTCCACGGATTTCCCAGTCTGACGAGACAACAATCCGACACGACCGGAGAGAGATCAGGCGCAGGACCGACATTTACGTGCTCTCCGACGTGTGTGTATATATTAAGTTTTTTAAACACACAAAGCGACTTTGGCCCTACCCAGGAATCGAACCAGTCGCGCTATGCGACTACTAGATCAACGAGGCAGTTCGCAGTTATAAATATACCAATATATTGACATAGTTTAGAAGTAAGTAGTCTTTACGTAGCCTGAGTGAGTAAAAGCATCCAATAACCTGTTCAATATTTCACAAACGTTTCAATTCATACAAAAAAATCAATTGAAATTGTAAATCATGATTTCAATATAAGATTGTGTTCGAAACTAAGATAAAACTTGTGACCCGGATATTTGAAATTATAGATCAGAATCTTATTTCAAAATTGCTCTTTGTGTGAGAAAATAAATTTAATGGGAGTCTAGTTTGATAGAATATGAGATATTTCGTTTACTTTTGATATTGTTTAGTTTCTGAACTAATATTATATCATAAGCCTAGTAAACAACTAGCAGAGTAAACAAAGCCGGTTTAAATCGAGTTCTACGTGTTCCATTTTCGTAAGTTTTTATCGATTTATCGGCTTGTATTTCGTCAACAGAAAATAAAAAATGTATTATAGAATTTAGAGTCAAAAATCTTGCCTTGATTGAATCGATATCCTTGAAAAATTCATCGATTTATACTAGCTTTTGTAAACGGTAGCGGGAACTACTCTGTGCCCAAAAGAGGTAGCCTGTAGCCTTCCTTGATAAATGGAGTATCTAACACTGAAAGAACTTTTCAAATTGGTCCCGTAGATCCTGAGATTAGCGGATTCAAACTAGAGACCGCGCTTCAAGACCTATAAAGTGATGAAATGCGAATGAAACGCGGCGCGAGAGAACTAGTTTACATTAGGTATAGACGCCAACACATCTACCTAATACAATCTTTCAAACTGATTCAATAGATTTTCAACTTTATTACAATAATGGAAGGCTAATATTCGATTGGGAAAATTTTACAGATTGGGGTAGGTTGACCTGCTGGCATCTGTACACCTGCATCTGTCTTTAATTAGAAGTATTATATGACTTAGTAACATTCCAAACTCGTCAAATCTTTTTTTTAATTGAAATAAATCAGCTTAATTTTCTTTTGCACTCTCCATAATAAGATACCCCTAGAGGCTAAATAAATAATTGGGGTGGCCGAAAATAAAGTAGCATTCAATTTATTTAAAGCTTATCGATTCTTTATTGATGGAAATCTTAGGTTCGTCACATAGAGAGCGCGATACGATGCGATTTTCTTGCATTTGTTGAGAGTATAAAACTTGTGTCAATAATATTAAAAGTACGAATGTACAGAAGCTAGCACATCAAGCTACACGAAAAATGTAAAAACCATAATTATCTGTTTACCCATAACCATAGGCTTCAGCGATAAAGTGGAAAATCTAAATCTTAGGATATTATTGACAGATTGTAGTAGTTTATGTGTTTCACGATAAATATAGCTAATATAGGTAAACTATTCCTGATTAATATTCAAATGCTATCTAAATATTTAATAATTAAAAAAATACCTGGAAATATTATAGCTTTTCTTAAGACTAAACTACAATATTGCGACTCGTGGTGTGTGTAACATGCTTTAGCAAAAAATACATTAAAATTCTCGCCGCAAGTAAAGAATATCCGATTCGGATATACCTACTAACTTTTAGACGATGTTGGGAATGAAAATATTTTCGTATCAGATTTCTTGAAGGAACAAATGAATTTACTGAGGGAAAAGTAACCTAACTTAAATATAATTTGCCTAGCTTCCTCATGGAACTACTGCCTATCTGACCTCCTCAACATATGTATTTATCTGGGCATCTTGATACCCCCTGATAAGACTGGATGTCAGACTGTCCGCCTAACTACTGTCAAAGATGTTCAAATGACAGCCAGGACCCAAAAAACCGTTCCTTCTGAAACGTATTGTTATGTCATAGATGGTGATCCATCCATCACCCTTATGATCGATCAAGCCATGAGGCTGTTAGATTGCAAGCTATGAGCCTAACCTCAGTCTCGACCTAATGAAAAAATTATAAATGAAAAAAAAAAAACATTTGATTATCTACGATTTAAAGTAAAACCTTTATTCAAAAGTATGCGTAATAATTTGCAAACAAATATTCGTTACTAATTAATACTTTGGTCATTAATAAATAATTGCCAATAATAAAACAGCCTGATAAGAAACCAATTCACATTACAATGTCAAAATTAATGATCAATGTACTCAGAAACATTTACGTGCATACGCGAAGGTTAATGACCTGTTATCTACAATCTGACAAATGCATACAACATACGAAATTGTATCAGTTAACCATAATAAAGGCGTTCAGACCGATAGCCAGCAACGCAGGACATTTAATAGTGCACAAGCAATTGTGCAGACACAGGTGCACTCTCTATTCCTTCACTCTCATAGTCCGATGGGACGGCTATCCGACACGACCGGAGAGAGTACTCACTGTACAAAAATCACCTCTGAACTAACCCTCGCTAAACGTTTATTTAAAAAAAATCTCCGTTTTATTGAATGTTTTAGTGCCATTTCATGACCATTAAACCCAGATGACACCATGAACTGGAGGCAGTTCAGTATGTAAAATTGTTTTATTTTTAGCTACCTTCTATCGCTAGTGTTGCGTGCACACGAAACAAACCTGTATTGCTTTGGAATAAATCAAGCAAGTTAACAAACAAACTATACCACTCGTTTTATTAGCGGGGATATACCTAGAGGGGATACAACCAATTCAACTTGTATCATTGAAGAACACTCGAGCTATAATTACGTGGAGTTTGTAACAAACAGCCACTTACGGACATCTCACGTAGGATTATCTACTTTATGCATTATGCACGTCGGTAAGTATCCTACTGTAGATTATACAAACTGACATTGACATATGTATACATTAGGGGGATATATCATAGGGGGTATTAAGTATCATTATAGACATTGAAATTCCTAATAAATAACTGGGATGATGGATTAAAGACCCGTGTAGCTGGCTAGGCTGCAGATGGAAGTTGGATATGTAACTGTAGGCTAATCTGACAAATAAACAGATTACTATTTTGTGGGATTACTATTTTGTGCAGTGCATTCAATGTAATAATAATTATAAAAGGACTTTTTCCAGAACAAATCTATATAAGTAAATGAAAACTCCTTTCTCTCTCTTTCCAGCTACATATGTATCCCACGTGGTGATGGGGTTAGCTTTTCTTTTTTTTTTTTTCTCCACTTCGCTCTATCATTGACATCGCTCTCGGACAGCAGGCACTCTCTCATGTCCTTCTCTTCTATCTTGTTTTAAATGAAAACTCCTTTGATTTGTTAAAAAAGTATGTAGCTCCATAGGTTTCATCATCATCATCGGCATTTTTATTGTCCAATTGCAGGGCACAAACCTCTTCTTATAAAGCAAAGGAATGCGCCACGCTTGCGCTTTACGGAAGGCGGATTGGTTATTTTAAACTTTAATATAGTCCAGGTTTCCTCAAGATATTTTCATTGGTGTCCTAGATGTACTTACAAATTATATAAATTGTTCTTATAAAAGTAACATTGTTACTTGCCCGACCTGAAATCGAACCCACACGCTCATACTTGAGTGGCTGACACTTTAACCTGAAGGCCTTGTGGTTCGTATAGCTTTTTTTTGTAATAGGCTATCTATTACAATATTAAAAGAGCTAAAATATTGGCGGTTGCTAAAACAAATTGTTTAGAAAAGTAGATTTAAAATAGCTTTTACTACCCACTAAAAACCACTCGTAAGCGAGCTTTTAACTAAATAAGCAACCTAGCACTTCTACTTCTTTTAAATTAAAACTTAACTAAATACTTTAAAATGTTAATTAACGTTAATTAAAAATTACACTACGAAGATGCGATGTTACTACCAAACATTATAATGTAAACGTTTTATCTCGGAGCTGCGAGAATAAAGGCCAGTTTCACAGGTTACTGATAAGTTCCAGATAGTTTATCTGGCAGATAACTTCATCCAAATTATGTCCAATTTTTGAATTTATATAGTAGATAGTGGCTATTCGTAACCTGTGAAACTGGCCCTAAGTCTGCGAGTCGTTCTCTATGAGAACAGGTGCATTATTACGATATCACTCGTCATCGGGACTCGCCGTTTTTGGCGATCAGTTTGACAGTAAAATATTTATTGAACTGTCAAACTGATTGCCAAAAACGGTGATCTGCGATGACGAGCGCTATCTCAATAACCCAGCAGAGCTAATTGGATTACTTCGAAATTCAAAATGGGCCGTGCGTTGTGTGTTGACTCTAGGCTTTATGCCAGCATCGTGAGAGCTCCTATCTACATTTTAGTGTTGCGACAGAATCCCATCGTAACTGTAACACCCACGTTATAAAAGCTTTAGTTACGTGTAAGAATAGTAATTAAATTACCATTATGTGGACTCTAATAAAAAAAATTGTTTTAATTCAATAAAAAAGCATCTTAAAATTCCAATATTTAAATATATTGCTATCTATATCACTAGCTAGGAAAAACCAGGATCAATCAAGCGGATTTCATTCCGCTTGCAGTATACACAACAGTAATAATAATTATCATCTGTGCTAGTTCATGGCGCAGAAAATTTTGTTTATTCACATTCCACGCACTGACCGTAGCGAGTGCAGTTTAACGTTAATGTGCGTATTACGAATACAGGCAGAACGACGAACTCCTGTACTAACTTTAAGAGCCTCCGCAGACTGTCAACTAAACTGTCGGCCAGGTCAGTCGACATGTTAGTTTTGACAGTGGCAAACAGCCTATACCTGATCCTAACCCAAACTCTTATATTCAAATTAGGCTGATAAACCAGCACTTACTACAACAGCGTCAAAACAAAAGACAGTCTCCAAACCGCCCACCCAACCACTTACTATGTATTTTCGCTGGTAAGAAATAGTGGCGCAACAAACTCCCCAGAAATACACGTCTGTCTGTTAGGTATTTAAAGAAACAGATTTGTATAAAGCAAGGCCAATCTCAATTAATTTTAGAAAAATACATGGTAAACGAGTTTGGAGTCGAAACACTCGGACCATGGGGCGACTACTTTTTAAAGAAATCATTAAAAGGCTGATCGATGCTTCGCGTAACCAGAGGGCTGGCTTGTTCTTTGGACAAAGGTTAAGCATTGCCATCCAACTTGGCAATGCAGCCTGTCTTCTGGGCACGTTTCCGAATGACAGCGACGCGGAGGAATACTTCGATGCCTGATGTGTATATATAAGTATTTTAATTTAGCTACATATATATTTTTTGTTTAATTTTAGATAGTAGTTTAAGTTATATTGTAATATATAGTATTAACCATAAATAAATTGTTAAATTTAAAAAAAAAACTTTGAACATGGTAAACGATAATTCAGTAAAAACTCAAAATTATCACATATTGGCTAGCACACAGCTTTATACTACTATAACTGATGAAGAGCCCTATAAAAATATCGGCCGACTAAAAGTTGGCAGTCTGCGATGGGTAATCCGTCTAAATAATGCAACTTTCCCAAGTACTACACGTGCCGATCGGTGCAAATTGGTCTTAATCTTTCTTTAAATAAAAATAAACATTTGTATACGTGTCTTCGCTGTAAATTTCAGTTTTAAATTCTGTAGCCACTTAGTTAATTCTAACAAGTTGTGTGCCAAGTTCTTTCTTCTCTTTTTTGTTTTCTCCGTGAGTTTCTTCTTAGTGTACAGAGCTTGCTGTTGTTTTCATTAATTTGTATCCAAGTATTTAGCAACGAATCAACAGAAAAGTAAATATTGTTCAAAATGTACTGATCACACGTAACGATAATTACTGTTTTGTTTGTTCCTGCTATTTGAGAAGAGATCTTTGTTTTATTTGGGTTTATGAAACAAAGCATTTGTTTGCATGAACGTGCCAAAATGAAGTACTAGACCGATTAAAAAATATATTTCTTTGTTAGATAACTTATTTATAGGGACAGTCTTTTCACCCGGTTGGCAGAAAACGTCTTCAGGTACGACGGTGGAATCGCTGGCGGAAGCTTGAAGTTTTACATATTCAAAGGCATTTTAACTTCCAACAATTTTACCTTGTCCTCTAGTACTTCAAGGACATCAGTCTTCCTTCCAGATTCCTATCCTTCCTCATCATCAGCCTATCGCAGTCCACTGCTGGACATAGGCCTCTCCAAGTGCACGCCACTGAGATCGATTTTCGGCTTCTCGCATCCAGCTCCTGCCAGCCGTCTTGCGCAAGTCATCACTCCACCGTGCCTGAGGACGTCCTACACTACGTTCCTATCCTTCCTATCCACAAGAAATATTCAGCCCTAGCACACAAATGGAGGAAGAAAAACAAAAGTGTCTCTTTAGTCATTAAAAAAAGTCTGGACTGCCTCCAGCTGCACCCAAACGAGAGAGATTATTTGATGATTCCCATAAAAAAAAGGATACCAATCTCCATCCCCCAATCTTTATTCCCCAATCTCTATCGCTACACGTAATAGGTGAATCCCTAATGATTATAGCACATATTGAATCGTCGCTACTGATGCGCTTATCAAACGACAGCGTAATGAATGCACGAGTGTTTACATGACGTGTGGGTGAAAATGGATTTATATGGACTCCGTATTCAATATGCAAACAGATTATAACATTTGCTTTCTGCATATCAAGTTTGAGGGTCCCGTGCGACTGCTCAGTACGAAGTCTCGGGATTGATTCCTTGGTCGTCTTGTTAAGGTAGTCTACAGTGCAACGACCGTATAGTTTAATTG
The DNA here is from genome assembly GCA_958496145.1 of Heliothis peltigera. Lineage (NCBI taxonomy): Eukaryota > Metazoa > Arthropoda > Insecta > Lepidoptera > Noctuidae > Heliothis > Heliothis peltigera. The sequence continues at coordinate 7,839,974 of OY292337.1, forward strand.
GTCGTGAATCCCATTAAACCTTTCGGTTGGCCTATAAGAGATCGTTGTAATGTACATATGCCACCCCATCAAGCTACCTACAACTAACCTAATACTGACAAATTTTCTCAATCGACTTTGAACCATATGCTTCAGCGATAAAGTTGAAAATCTGGCAAGGAAATTTGACTGATTGTAGTAGTTTGATGTGTGACTGACTAAAAGTTTCTAGTCTGCGAGTGAACTAAGTGCTTCTTCTTATTATTTATTTAGTAAAACTCTTTAAAAGGTACTGTCCTCTGATTGTAGTCCCTTGGTTTTTTTTGTTAGAAAACACTTGAATCGAAATAAGTACCTGAAAATAAAGAGCTTAAACGCTTTGTTACTAGAGCCTCCTCAGGCTTTTATTTTTGAAGGGATTAGGCCTTGGCACGTCAGTCTAGTAATTTTAAGTAGTAATAATAAATATTATGAATATGAATTTGTTTGTTTATAAAGCTTTAACATGACAAAACGGCTGAGGTAAAAAAAATGGTTATTAATACACGCGTACTGCCATGCGCAAAGCGGTGATTCACATTGATATTTCATCTGTGGCACTAGACTACGCGGTCGAGCGCTGCTCTAATCGTCATTTCCCTTTCAGAACATTTTAAATATAATTCACAAATAAATGGTTCTACTTTAAACTAAATGCCACCGAGACTCAACTCAACTCTCAGAATAATCAACCGAACCTTTTCCTCCAGTTAACGTTTATTTAAATTAATATTGCTAATTCAACTCAGTATTGAGGAAAGGTTAAAATAAGGAACTGTTAACATTTACCCTTATTTAAAACTTAAGGTTTTCCGAGAAAAGGGAATCGTTGGTTAATGAGATATTTTAATGTTTCAATTAATTAATCGGTTTTGATGAAAAAATAATAATTATCTACTATACGCTTGTTAGAACGTGGAAGTGCATGTAATCGCATATGCAGACAACAGGAGCGCATCAAAGTCACAAAAGGTGATGGTCTGAACTTGTACCCACTAGACGATACCACGGGCGCCGGGTGTCGAGGGACGACTCCCAGCCACCGGAGTTTTGGGTGAATCACCGTTCGCACATCTAAGGACGACAGTCCCATATCGGCGGTGCGTTCTGTTCCACGAGCTCCTCGAAGCGAACATCGAAGAAGAAGAAAAAAGAAGGAGTAAGCATCAGAGTAGTATATTATTGGGCATTCTATACCACTATCGGCAAGTCGCTCGGCGAGTGCGCCTCGCTGCCGATAGTGGTATAGAACGCCCAATAATCGATATTCGACTCGACTCTCTACTCGACCGATAAACTCGAACGGAACAGTTCATTGTGTGGCGTACTTGATTAGGAACGATTAACTTAACCAGTGACTAGTAACTTGCTCTTTACCACTATCTTCCATACGCCTGGCTAGTATGCCGCGTTTCAGAGAATGATAAAAATCAACTATCAACTCGACTCTACATTTACTTACTGTACTCGGGCGATCACTCGAGTTTGCATTTGCTGTGAACATGCAAAGCGTTAAAGGTTTGTTAGTGTAAATAATAAACAACTGTAAGTTAGCTACTGGATTTAATTATCATAAAATGTTGGTTTGTCTGGAAACAAGATATCAGCCGCACGCACGAGCTCTTGTAATTTTCGCCATTGAGGAGAGTCCGCGTCAGTCTGGAACTTGATTCGGACGAGCGCTTTCTTCCACAGCTCGGCGGAGTCGGTAAAGTGAGCGTCGTCAGCCTTGTACACCTTACAGTCGATGTAGAACTCTCCCTCGGTGACCGTTGCTCGGCGCTCGCAACCGCTGGCTACGCGGTTCACAAAAAATGAAGTTAGGTGATCCAGTGACTTTTCCTTGTGTGGGATGTCGAGGTTTTTGCGGATGCCGAATATATCGATGTCAGTATTGATTTTCTTACTGAAACAATAAAGAAAGCTGTTATTAGTTAGTGTTTAGAACGAGCGATGCATGGGTAAAAGACGTCTGTGGTAACAAAATATAACGACGCGTGTAAGCAACCCACATACACACATCGCTTAATATCTTGTGAAAGATACCTTGGATATTTGAAAAGAAAATGCTACACATGACTATTAAACAAATGGAATATTAAAAAAACCTATGTAAATTGCATGATTATAATTCAATAAGTAGATACGTGCCTATCTACTTGACTATTATAATTTAATCAATGCTAGAAGATAATTCATTCAAAATATTATTTACCTAGCTCGAGCTGCTGATGTTGTTTGTGACTGCATCTTGCGTTTCCCATTGCTGTCTGCAGATGCTTTGCGGCTAGACTTCACTTTTTGTCCAGTGATCGATGCTTGCGAGTATTCACACTCTGAGTCTGACCTGAAATAAAGATAGAGGAAATTTAGTCACATAATTATAATTATTTCTCAATGGAGTAATCTCCATTGCGTAGGGTAAGTGTTCAGGTTATCACTGGTTCTATATTCCAATAAGATAGCGCAACCGGAGAGATTTTAGATGATGATCGACTGATCTGTAAAGTATCGCGCTCACAAACAAACAAACATAGTTATAGATAACAAGCGGATCACAAGTGTGAACCAGGAAAAGGAACAGAATACTTTGTTAGACTTACATTTTTTTCAATCAGAAGTTCCACTTGTAGATGACAGCAACGAATGGCTATTGACAATGTTGTCACTGATAATGTAGGCAACTCGGAGTTGTATACTGTAGATAACCGAACACTTCGTTGCACTTGCAGACTGCGAATACTCTGTACTGAATACTTGTAGCTTATAAATTAAAATTGAATTATAAGTAAAGCATGTTAAAACCCGCTACAATCAATTTGGTATTGCTGTGTTATAGAAACTTTTTCTATAGTCGTATTATACGCGTTTGTAAAATGAAGACGACGGAATATTTTTCGCTGTCGAACCAAATGTCGATGCAGCGAAATGAGCTAGGGCTGATCAAACGATAGCGTGCACGGATTCACCACACACCACATTGATTTTATTATTTTGAAGATGTAAATAAACGTTTTTAAGGCAGATACTTATGTTGCCATCTACGTTGAGGTCTTGTTTAGAAAAGATGAACTTATTGTCGTCTACCACGTACTTTTCTAGACTTTCTAAAATAAATACATAATATAATTCCTGTAATAACGTCAACAGCCATGAGGAAACCATAAACATCAATATCTATCGATATACTATGATACATATTAATAGTATTAGTGCATTATGTGAAATTTGTGTATTGCTATCAAGTTATTACCAGCCCTAACTAAAATAGCTGATTATTGTGATTGTGAAATAAATAATAAGGTTTGCACTCGTGTTATATTTGGGTAATAACAACTTTTATGATGAAATATTTTTCTGCTTTGTAGACAAAATATTAATAAAAATATATCCTAAAATATTATTCATAACCTCAAAGGTCTCTCGGAGTTAGCACCTTTCTATACTGTCACATAACAATCAAGTCAATTATTTTAAATAAATATTTTAATCGATCACACACCAGAAAGTATATACGAAAAAGTTCATCTTATGAAGCAACTTTGTCAACTGTATCATTGGGTCCTGAAATATATCTACATATTGTTCAGGTAATTATCAAATATCATAACATAACAATAATTATGTCATTTTTCAACCATGAATTTACAAATATTAACTCTTTATCAGTAGGTACCTAATATAACCATGTTTTTTATTTCAGATATATTCTATCTAAACATAATATTACCGACTTGTCTGTGAAGAATTATTTGATTACCTGAAGTATACCATCATATTTGGACCACGCAGATACACATTCTAATGTATAAATAAGTCCATTTTCGCAGGTAATTATTAAATATATTTTTCTTCCCAGAATATACCATAATCTACCCAATCAGGTTATGTATCTAATGCATCCATTTTATTTATTTCAGATGTATTCTGCCTTTAAACATAATTATCGACTTGCCTGTGAATAACTACACAAGGACCTTGGAACGAACGTAAAATAGTCCTGATCAAGTCCTACTAACTTTTTAAAATATTTTGTAACTATATACCTAAGACGTGAATATTACTTGTAAGTATTACCTAGTCTAATTTTATTGAAATAATTATTTAAAGTGTTCTTTGATTCAAACAATAACATAATGCCTCACTGTTCCGACTGCAAAGTATTTGTAGATAATCGTCGATGGTCTGGTCATTTACGTAGCAATATACATAAAAACAATAGTTCTACCCCTATTTATGATAATGTTGCAATTATTAATTCTTCTTTTAAAGAACGAATTAAAAGTTACAAAATCACAGCGACAGGCGAACAAATACATAGTTTCCCTGAGATGTTTCTCAAAAGTATTAGTACACAAGTCAAGCATCTAATAGATACTTCAATACAGAAACACACCTCTGTCAAAATAAACTGCGAACTGTTTGCTTCTTTTCTTATGTTTAAAAATGATCAACAAGAAATAAAGTCATTCCGAACAAACAATTTTATTACACATTTTAATTACGATTTTGATGCTATTTATAAATTAATTGTTGATTTACTACTAAAAAAAATTGAAGAATTTGAGGAAAGAGATAGTGGTTGGACATTTTTAGGCAATTCACATTTAGAATTAAATATTAATAAATATCAACCACTCAGCGGATCTAAATTTTTTAATTTACCGAAATTCATAAAAAGTAAAAGAGCTTGTTTGAATATTCGGAACAATGATGAGTATTGCTTTTTGTGGTGTGTTGTGGCGGCATTGTACCCCACAAATAGACATCCCGATAGAACTTCGTCTTATCCCCACTTTCAAGATGTTTTGAATGTTAATAATTTGACATTTCCAATTACATTCTCGGACATAGCTATCTTTGAGAAAAATAATCCTTCTATCAATATATTTGTATATGGTTTGAAAAATGAGAAGACAATTATTGGACCATTGTATACAACGTTGAATAATAAGTCTAATAAAAGTATCCATCTACTGTTTATAGAAAACAATAACAATTCTCATTACTGTCTTATCAAAGATTTATCTCGTTTAGTTAGAAATCAGATGACCAAACATCATGGTAAACTATATTTTTGTGAAACATGTTTACTGTTTTTTCCAACACTTAGTCAAATTGAATCCCACTTGTGTGGAGGGATTGTCACTGTTTTACCGGAACAAGGATCATTTTTAAAATTTAAAAATTATGATAGGAAACAAAGTATTCCATTTGTCATATACGCGGACTTCGAAACGTTACTTGAACCCATTTCCGGCACTGAATTCAACACCGCTAACACGTCATACTCACAGCGCCACGTGCCGGCGGCGTTCGCATATAATGTCGTCTCATCAAATAACAATGATACCGTTGAGGGCTATAGAAGTTATCGCGGTAATGATTGTGTTTCGAAATTCATACATTTTCTTACTGAGGATGTAAAACAAATACATAGAATTATATCCAAAAACGAGCCTATGATATTCAGTAATGAAAATTCTCTTGAATTCAAACGTGCTGTTAAGTGTCATATTTGCGACAATTTACTCTTGACCGATAAAGTAAGAGATCATTGTCATATTACAGGCGTATATCGAGGTGCAGCACATAGACATTGTAATTTGCAACATAAAGTGCCTAAGTTTATTCCAATATTTTTTCACAATTTATCAGGGTACGATTGTCATTTATTTATAAAAAAGTTAGGAGAAATTCCAGGCGCAATTAAAATAATCCCTAAGACTAAAGAAAAATACATAGCATTTACCAAGTTTATTCCTGTTGCTGATAACGAGTATATTTGTATTAGATTTTTAGATTCATTCAACTTTTTAGGGACAAGTTTAGACAAGCTCGCTAAAACATTGCAGGTGGAAGATTTTGTTAATCTTCGATTTCATTTTCCTAAAGATAGACAGTTTAATTTATTGACAAGAAAAGGAATATATCCATATGATCACATAACCAATTGGGGATGTTACGATCAAAAATGTTTGCCACCTAAAGTTAATTTTTATAATTCTTTGTCTAACGAAAACATTACTGATGAAGATTATAATCACGCACAGACTGTTTGGACTGAATTCAATATTAATAACCTCGGTGAGTATACGGACCTATACTTAAAAACGGATGTGCTTTTGTTGACAGACGTATTTCAAAATTTTCGGAAAACCTGCAAACAATATTACAATCTTGACCCAGCGTTTTATATTACTGCACCTAGTTTATCTTTCGATGCAATGTTGCTAAAAACGGGCGTTCGGTTAGAACTCGTGTCGGACTTAGCTATCATCAGAATGATACAAAGCGGTATACGCGGTGGTTTATGCATGTGTTCCCATCGGTATGCTAGAGCCAATCACAAATACATGCCTGAATATAATCCGTCACAACCTCAGAGTTTCATAGTATATTTGGATTGTAATAATCTTTACGGTTATAGCATGTGTCAGTATTTACCATACTCTAGTTTCAGATTTTTAAGTGATAACGAATTAGCTAATTTTAATGTTACCGCTATAGAGGATAACGCAAAATGGGGCTTCATATTAGAAGTCGATCTATTGTATCCCGAGCATTTACATAATAACCATAATGACTTACCATTTTGTCCTGAAAAATGTGTACCACCGGGTGGTAAATCAAAGAAACTTATAGCAAATTTGTATAATAAGTACAACTATGTAATTCATTACGTTCATTTAAAAAAATGTTTAGAACATGGTTTAATATTACGTAAAATTCATAGAGCTATTACTTTTAGACAAAGTCCATATTTAAAACAATACATAGAGTTAAATACTCAATTAAGACAAAAAGCAAAAAGTTCCTTCGAACAAGACTTTTTTAAATTATTAAATAACAGTGTTTTTGGAAAAACATTAGAAAATACTGAAAATAGAGTAACCGTTCATTTAGTTAATCAATGGTGCGATCAGTCCAATCGAACTAAGAAATTTATATCCGCTGAGAAACTTATAGCCAACCCTTATTTCCACAGTGCATCTATTTTATCTGAAAATTTAGTTGCAATACAAATGAAACCTGATCAAATTATTTTAGATAAGCCTATATACATAGGTTTCACTGTGTTAGAACTTTCAAAAGCACACATGTATTACTTTCATTACAATATTGTAAAGCCTTTTTATAAAGATCGAGTGCAGCTATGTTACACAGATACCGATTCTTTTGTCTATAAAATATACACTAACGATTTTTACCATGATTTAAAATATAATTTTTTGCAATATTTTGACACCAGCAACTATGAAGTCACGAATGATTTACAGATACCGCTTAAAAATAAAAAGGTTCCCGGTCTCTTCAAAGATGAAATGGGAGGAAAATATATATCAGATTTTGTTGGTTTGAGATCGAAACTTTACTCTATAAAAACCTCTAATAATATCATTAAAAAAGCGAAAGGAATAAAATCATGCGTGGTCAGGGATTTAAACTTATCAGACTATGAAAACATTTTATTTAATGGTGGAGTAATCCGGAGGAAAAATAATATGTTTAAATCAATAAAACATGAAATATTTACTCGGACTGTCAACAAAGTTGCTTTATCTAGAAATGATGACAAACGATCGATATCTGTGGATCAAATATCAACCCGAGCCTGGGGTCATGTATTTATATTTAAGAATGAATTACTTTGATCTTAATTTAAGTGTTATCTACAGTTAATCATGTATTAATTTAAGCTTAGTTTTAGAATATAATAGATGTTAGTGATGTACAATAATGAAATAAAATGTGAATTATTATAATTATTATTGACTTGTTTCATTTATGAAATCCTATTCATTTTAAAATATCATTACACTCTTTTTTTAAATCGGTAAATAAAATAAATACCGATTGCAGTTATTGCAGTTACACTATACACATAGAATACCATGCATTATAAGGTTGATTTTCGAATAACTACTACTTTCAAATAACACGCTTACAAGGCGCTATTTGTCATTGTGTAATTATTACCTACGTTGCAGTTCATTACCCTTACTTAGCCTGGAGACACAAAATGCTTAGTTGACGTTAGTATTTTGTAACAATATTTAATTATTTTATCATCATTTACAAAATATTAGTTAACGCGAACGTCTGTTTAATATTTTTTAACTACGATCAGAAGTCATCATGTCGGTGAGTAAAATATTTTAAATTATTTTTTTATGATTGTTTGGTAACTAACGATTGTGTTCGCAGCAGTGTTAATAATTATAAAAATAATACTACGTTTGACAGAGGTGTACAGTACACTTACATTTTGCCAGAGCCTGTTTTTATTAATCTAAACTCGATCTAGACTTAGGCTGTTTTTGAGAAATTCCTTGATAGAAAACTCAATTATAACGCTTTCGAGCGCTATAGGTACCAACAGGATAGTGTTATAAATTGTGTTTATATATTTTGGTTCCAGATTTCTTCAGAATCTGAGATTGTGTTCAGCCAGTATGCTCAGGATCCCTTAGAGGGATTCTCTGAGCTATTTCCCGAGCACAGCAAACAAATCTTGAAGGAGAAAAAACCAAAACAACGATGCAGGGAAAAGTTGAAAAAGCAAAAACAAACCAAATCCTTCGTTATGAGACGACTACAGCGAAAAGGGATTAAACTAATAAAAATTTCAGTCATAGATCTCTGTAATAACAATCCTCAAACCAGTGATAGTGATAGTGACACTGAGAACGTTATTATAAACGCACAATATATTGTTCAAGATGCTATGGACAGTGTTATGGACGAAACTGAGTCTTTAGTTAAGAAAATATCAAAATCTTTAATAGATACTGTGTAAACTATGTTACTTGTATGTTTTAATATTTATATTTGTATCTAGATGTTTTTATTTAATTTCATATTAGAGTGTTTTTCAGAGAAGAGTAAGGTGTTTAATAAAATAAAACCATATTTACCTTATTTCGATTTTTATTTAATAATCAATAAATCTAAGTACATTATACACATTACATTTTATACCCATTCTAAATACTTCCTTAAACAAAGTACATTTTTAAGTGCGCAATGCTTTAGATGTTTATTACAATTAAAATTAGATCTTCCTTCACAGTATTTTTTATGCAAAGCAGAGAAATTAAGACATTGTTGTGTACCCAGGTCTGATACCTTACAATTTACACAAAGGTCCTTTACCCAATTCACCTTCTCCAAACCATTTACAATTATTTCCTTATTTTCTAGATACGGAACGATTATACGTCGAAATTCTCTATAGTCAATATATCCTTCATTCCAATAAATACCTCTATTCCTTTCCAACCATTTTACCTGTCTCTTTTCGTCTCTTGATAGGTATTTGAACAAGTATGGTGGTTTTATTAAAAATGTTTGCGTATAATCACGATTAGCAAAAGCTAATTCTTTTATTATAAAATTATTGTTTTGGTCTTTAAACCCTTGAACATCTAATATGATAGTATTCAGATTCATGATATTTTTCTCACAGTATTACTCAGCGGCTTATACTCAATTATACAGTCGTTCAATATAAGACAGTATGCAGAAGTTTGATCTGGTATATCCGAATCACTCTCAATTTCTACTCTTACATCCACAATAGGTCCTGTCTTTACATTATCAGCTTGTCGAGAACAATCTATGACAAATAGCGGCGCCAAATCTTTAAATTGTTTCTCACTTAATAAGGGTTCCGGGCGACGTCCGTAATAAGACTGTTGAAATCTGACGTATTGCTCATATAATAAAGCGATTCTGTTATTCGTGAAGCTGACATTTAGGTTTTCATACGGGAAGTAAGATGAATTTAGGTATACTCTAACATCACGAATATGACAGTGATCAAACTGGGACATATCAGAACTTGAATTGTTTTTTCTATTTGTTTGTAGACCCATAATTATATATCTTGGTTTCTCTATTTGTGAGGAAGTTTTGATAGACCAGGTATGTTTTGTTGTCTTAGGTAAAGTTGGATATTCGTACAGATCCCAATTTCTGAATATCATCTGGAGTGGTCGATCTTTTTCTAACAGTTTTAACAAGCTTATTTTCTCTTTATCGGACACTTTAACATGCGGTACACGCCAGATGATTTTATTTATCTGAACGTCGTCTACAAATTCACCGGTGTTAAGTTTGACAGCATTCAGATTAGTGTTACTTCGTAGCAATATCAGTTCGTGCCTACTATTTATCACGACTTTCTTAAAATCTTCTGCGAAACCGAGGATGTTACAGAGTGGTATAGAAGCGGAAAAACTACCTCCATTAATATTTTTTATTCCATCGATATTCCAGCCCCATGAATGGGATATCTTTGATTCACTTTCACTCATCGATATTAACGATTTCATGGTGGTAGTTATGCCAGCATTTTTTATTCTATCAATTTCCACTCCATTCAGCTCGTATCTTATATCTTGGAACAGATAGAGTAGAGCATTATTAGTAAAATTAACACTAGCGGCTTTCTCTTTCATATCCTTTTTGTTTACGATAACAGTTCCTTCCAAATACAGGGTACTGGCTGACGGAAGTATATACAAGTCCTGTTGGTTAATAGGTATGCGGATTTCATCGTTCCTGTTGAAGCTTGTTACGTACGGTTTGTAAGAATGAAATTCAATTCCTTCAACAGTGTTGTCATAAGTCGGAGTCGATAACACGTCTAAGATATTCATTTTAGCAAACCGATCGCTTTGAGGAATGCCTTGTTGTCTTTAGTTAATTTTATTTTCTTCTTAGGGCGAGGCCGAGGTCTTATTTGCTTGATCACTTTAGTAGAACTGACGGTTCCAGTTTGTTGATGTACATATTTATTGTAGTCAATCATTTTTTCTTCTAAGATGTAAATAAAGCTGCACTTCTTCACCCCGTAAGTTTATTAAGCGATTGTTTATATCTAATAGCCTGATATGTATACTACTTATGTTGTTTTGGTTGATTGGAAAGTATATGGCGTTTTTCGGAATTTCTATAATTCTATATCCAGGAGGCACGTTGAGTGCGAATTCGTGTACAATGTGACTAGGTTTTCCATTTATGTATGAACCACTTACAATATCACATTCTATCCTGATCACGGTCGTAGGCAAAATGTTGACTGGTAACTCGGACACATGCCATTTATTTGCCTTTAAAATCTGTTTACTAAACCCTAATAATCTTCTAAAAGTCCCATCTCTAGTAAAATTGATATCTTTGGTACAGTATATCAAAGCTTTTAGAGTATTGTTATTACATTGTACTTTTATTGAACAATCTTTCATTTCCGATTTTAAATAATCGTTGATATCTTGTAGTTCATATGTGCCTTCAGGTATTTCAAGAACTTCGTTAGAGCCATAATATAACTTATTATTTGTTTTGTCGATGTTTGGAATTGAATTAAATGTTGAGAAATGTAATAAGGCACACTCATAATGTCCGTCCAGTTGTAATGTATTAGGATAATACGTACATAAATCGGACGAGTTTGCAGTTATCGACAAGGTGAGTGACATGATGAAAATGATCGAAATAAAAGAAATGCATAAAATTTATACGTATTTATTCCAAAATTTACGAAGATATTCTAAACATAAGTGTCCACAGTTAACAGTATTAAATTGTTGAAATCTAGTATAGTTATAAAAAACATCACAATTTTTAAAGTACAGCATTAATTCTATTGGAGGTTTCAAATCTCCAAAGCTATCAAAGTATTCACAATAATTGTTTATTTTAGCATAGGCTACCCAATGCGTTCCTTCATTTCGTGAATCATCTAAGTTGACGATAGCACATTCAATGCGTTTTGGTGTTCTTGGTAACCGATCCTTCATATAGACTCCTCGAAAGTATGGGATGTCGCGTGCATGCTTACTGATATCGATATTAGTTAAAGGACGATTAGGTAGCCTTTTATTCAGTTTTTTGGAGATTTTATAAATAAACCTTTACCGTTTTTATGAGGCTTAATATATAACCCTTTGCCTAATGCTAAAGCTTCCATGGTCTTGTTGTGTCGTTCTGTTTCTTGCAAGCTTTTTTGGGCTGCCTTGTATTCATTTACGGTTTTTGCAATACCCGCTGCACCACCAGCTAAACTTCCTAAAGCAGATAATCCCGCGAAAATTGGGATTAAGGGTAAGACTCCTCCCGTCTTCGGTATGGGTATAACACGGGGTATGCGAATCTTCTGAATGTCTGGAAATATCTTTTTCGCAGCTGAGTAAGCAATGTTGATTAATGTTTTACTATTTTTTGGTTTTTGTTTCTTAATTTTTGACTTAATTTTTGATACAAAGGCATTAAATGTTTTAATACCGGCACCTGACTTTAGTTTGGCTTTCATAACTTTGCTCACTATCCAGGAGCTAAGTTTTTCACCTTTCCCTGCATCTTTTGATTTAAGTCTTTGTTTAGCCATGTTTAAAAGTTGTAAATCAGCTTTGTGACGATTAGATAAGTCTGGGTGATTTGCATACGCGATGTCGTGATGCATACAAGCTTCGTCTAGTTTATTCACACCTCGATCGCCTCGCAGTAATCGCTTCTCAAGATTTGTTCCCGGTCCACAATAGTTATAACCAGGCAAATGAAGTTCGAATGGTAAATTATTAATCACACTATTGACTAGTCCACCGCCTTGCATAGTAAAAAGTGTAATGAATGAAAAATTCCTTAAAACATGTTTATATATTCATAGTCCTAACATACAATTGCATCTTTATCAATCCAACTATTTTCTTCGTTGCTTAAGCCTAACCATTTAACGTAAAGTTTATTTCCTTTCCTTTGAAGAACCTTTTCTATCAAATAAACACCTGGATAGCTAGTTTTTTGAAGTTCTTGTTCGTAGAAACATCCTCTAATGGTTTGCTTTCGATGATCTTCTAAATGATATGTTACTGGTATAGTTTTATTAACCCTTTTTACAGTAAATATTTCAGTCGACCAATTAGGAGTGTAACCTTTATCAAAAATATGTTTGTATTTACTGATCCGAACATTTTCACCCACTTTGAATTTAGGTCGACATCGGCGTGATGTTAGTTTTTGAGCTTTTTGAATATTTTCTCTTATCTTTGACTCGTTCAACTTATTTACCTCGAAAGGTTTGAATTTGATGGTGCGATGTTTTGCACTATTATAGGTTTTTAGAATAACTTCTAATGGTGAACCTATCCATTTATAGTTCCCAATAAGACTAAAATATTTATACATTTTATTTTTAATTGTTTTAATTACCCGTTCTACAATTGAAGCTTTCGTGGTAGAAAACGTGGAGTAGTGGTTAATATTGTAGCTCTTCATTAACTTTTGGAATGCTATGTTATAGAATTCTGTTCCAGAATCAGTTTGTAAATTATCAGGCTTTCGATTGCTGGTAATTAATATTCGCTCAAATGCACGAGAAACATCTAGTTTACTTTTGGACTTTATTGGTTCTGTCCAAGTATACTTTGAAAAACAATCAATCACCACTAAAATGTAACTATAACCTTTATTAAACTTTTTTAGGTTTTGCATATCTATCAGATCAGCTTGCCATAAGTCATCTATACCTTTTAAAATAACTGAACGTCTAACAAAGTTTCTGCGTGCTGCTTTATGTAGTTCATTAACGATTTGTTGTTTTGCCATCATGGAGTTTTTCAAGTAATTTTTGCACTTCCGCTTTGTTATAAAACTTATCTTCCAACTGGACTAAAATTTCAGGTATCTTCGCTTTTAAAGTAGCTTGGATCGTTATTTGTGCATCTTTTATAATTTGAGCACGCAACAACCCAATCATTCTATTCTGTTCCTTTATATTCTGATCGCACAATCGATCAACGTAACCCTTGTTGACAGCATCATCTGTGTCTACAGGAGATCTAATTCCTCTCAATCTAGATTCTTTCAAGTCAAAATCACCACTTTCCGACTTTAGCAAAGCATTTTCATTGAACTCTAATAATTCAGAGAAACGCATTCTCTTATGAATATGGTGACCGAATTTATCTACATTCATATTTAAGGTGTATTATATTTAAAGGTTGATAATAAAATGAACAGTAAAAATTTTATACCATTTATTTATTACATAATCAATTTACTTTCACGTAGTTCTTCAATAATAGATATAATTTCGTTGTCTAAACCAGTGTTACCAGCGTCTCGAGATGCAATTAATAATTTTAACCTTTCCACAAGTTCATTAGGATCATCCCAATATACAAAATCTACATTTTTTTTCCACATTTTTGTTAAGGGTAGCCCTTTCCCCTTTGATTGATAGTTTTGAATAGTACTTGATGGTTGAAAAAGAGGTTTTATAACTTGCAAATATTTTTGTCCTTTATTACTTTTTATTGGTTTGTTTGAGTCAAAGTCTCGACGATGTGCGTTTGTGGTAATCAACATCATTTTATAATTCTGCATATCAGACTCTGTAACCAAGCTCAAATCTACGTCCTTTTTCAGTAACAATTGTCTCAGTCCAGGAGTGCTTTGATATTTCCGTCCAGTAACAGTGATGTAATTGTCGTTGATCGTTATGACAGCAGAACCTAACATCAATTGTCCTCGCTCCGATCGAACACCAAATGGGATGTCTGTAAGTGCTTCTGAAGATATTGACCAGGATGATGTATTAGGCTCTTGATTGTTCTCTTCTAATGATTGGTACGACTCGTCACTGCAGGCATCACATTCATTTTCTTCCGCATCACTGTCTTCTTCGTTACTAGAACTGTCTTTCTGCAAAGTATCGTTTTTGTTTGGAACTTTAGTTTCTTGAACTTCTTTAGATCGCAAGAGTTCAGTTTGCTTATTGGTGTTAGCTATAAAATTGAGAGACTCTGTTACAGGTTTAAAAACTGTTTCCAATGCTTGCCTATTTTCGATCTCGAAATCTCGCATTTTTCGTACTTTTTTCTTTACAGCTTCAGCAGCATCAACAATTTGTCTTTTCAGTGATTTTTCCATAACAGTAGACTATGATAGTTATCGATTAAGAGTCGGTCAAGGAATAATGATATCATGTTAGTATCATAGTCTTATATTTGTATTTTTAATCAAAGACTACAAAAGTATCAAATTTATTTCTATAACATCCGTTATTTTTGTTGCAATCTTTATTAATTACAACATAATTAAAGGGTTCACTCCATATTTTAGAACACATTTCACGAAATTCAAGCCATGTCATATCAGTGTTAACATGTTCTTCATAAACATGCCTCAAGTTAATATCATCTTGTTTGAATAATATAATTAAGTTAGCATTATCTCTTACTAGCTGTTTAGGAATTTTGCTATACGTTTGATTTAAATAAAAACAGTCGATGTTTTTATGCCTTCCCATTGCAAAATAATCGCGCATGTTAGTTTGATTCTCGCAAGCAACGTCATCAAATATAATCACGGAGTTGGGTTTCGCATCCTGAACGCTTATAACTTCCTCATTCCCCTGATATTTCTGGAGTGAGATAATTGGTATCCGTTGTAAAACTTTTTCTAAAAAAATATACTTTGGTTGGTGTAAGGTTTTTGAATAGACATAAACATTTTGAAACCGTAAACCATTTTCATGTATAAGAAGTCCAATAAGTAAATTTGTTTTTCCACAATTCGATGGTCCGCAAATTATACATCGTACTGAATTAGGTAACAATTCTCCATGACGCGAGCTAGTTTTACAAAAATCATCGCAAATTGTGCTTACATGCAGCGATTGTGGTTGTTTAACAAATTTCATGATTACTGTTGCCGACAGACTGATTGACAATGAGTGAAAGTTTACTACAACAATCTTTATAAATTTAAACTGTCGGTACCGATCTACTGTCTTTTTCGCGTTCATTTATACAAAGTGAGTATAACTCGAACGATCGTCGGTCGAGTAGAGAGTTGAGTTGACTGACGATTATTGGGCGTTCTATACCACTATCGGCAGCGAGGCGCACTCGCCGAGCGACTTGCCGATAGTGGTATAGAATGCCCAATAATATACTACTCATCAGAGGGGCCCCATAGGGCTAAGGACTACCGGGGCTGCGGTTGTTCGCAATAGTTGCCGTGGCTCTGGCACACAGGGACCTTCCGAAGGAAAATAAGTAGTGGGTTTTAGTAAGTAAGACTCCCTTTAGTTGCAACCTCAGCGGTAGGGGTCATTGAATGACTTCACATGAAAAAAAGCTGCAAATAAAGTTCATTCCCTATAATGTTATTAGTCAGGATGATAGTTATAGCTAACTCATTTTATTTGTGGCACCTGAAAGGCTGTAAGGTTATTGCCCTGACTAAACAGCAAAAGAATATAACATCTACCCACAATAAAGACGTGATCGTATTGTGAAAGTTTCACTACGCCTCTCACTAGGCGATATTATTTATTTTTCTTTATATAATCCTGGAATTTTGCCAGAAAAAAATATTATTCGTTCCGTTACCTACCCGAAAATATATTATAGCAGTTTTGGGTAAGCATCCCCTTATCTTATGGTATGTGAAATTGAAGGACGCTAGTTTTCCCATGGCCGTTTATAGCTCGCATAAAGTGTATTGAAAATGGGTTCCCCATTTTGACGCAACGCTTTGAATAATTTTGCTTAATTTTTCAAGAGTAATTCCAATTTTAAAATCTTGAGATTCAAAAACTTTACGTAGGTTTTGCGGAATAGCAGGCGCAAGAATAGCATCATTTTTGTAATTTAACTTTTTGAATAATTATTATAAACTTTGCACCGATATAGTCTTCATAGATTACCTTTAAGAATGAAACGCGTTTCTAGTACGCGTTGTTACTTAAGTGTCTTAGAGACCCTAGCGTGATAACCTCGGAAATGCATTTTTCCCAAATTCATTTTATTGCGTTTCTAGGAAGATAACTTTGCGACGCACATCCTGTATATTCCTTTTGATAATTTACATCTTTTACACTTACGAGGTTTTCACTCTAACTCTTCGATAAGGTAAATTTCAAAATAACATAGAAAAGGTTTATTTACATCACTATCCCTGGATAAACTTTTACATTCAAAAATAATAAGTCCTCATTGAGATACAGAACCTTTCCAAGTTTATTTAAAACAGTTCAACCCTTAGATAGAGGGATCGCTTTGAGGTTAACCGCAGACCTGAACAAGCGAAGCGAAGGAAATACTCAAACAGACGTAATTAAGCGATTTGCTAATTAATTTGGGACTTAAATACTCGAATATCTTCGTTGCTGCTTACAGCATCCATCTCAAGCATACACATGGCAATACATTTCAGTTCTAAATATAAATTCTAAGGGCCTGTTTCACCACCTACGAATAAGTTCCAGAAAGTTTATGTTGTAGATACGTTCAAAACAAATTCTATTCCATTTTTGAATTTATTCGGTAGATAGTGGCTGTCTGGACATTCTGAAACTAAGCGTTTTTAGCTTTAAAAATAATTAATGTTCAGCAGAATACCATTGAGAGATGTTTGCTTTAATATTTTGAAGTATTAAGTACGTTAGATGTTCCAGATTTCCAAAACCGGATATTTAAACAAAACCATGTTTCAGGCTTTGTAAAGCTACTTACGAACAATGACGTCATAGCAATTAGCCGTTATCGCCAACAGACTCTTAATTGAACGACCCAGCAAATTATACGGGTCCTCAAGCTAAAGTGGGTTTATGTCCTGTATTGTTTGACGTATTCAAAGTCCGTCTCGAGGAACCCTGATTCATAAGTTAGGCTTGTTAGGAACTATTAATCTTGTGTTACTGTTTATTTTGGAACAATTTGGAAACTGTTTGTATTTCTTGATGTAGATTATAAAGCAAATTTGCTTGTATCTAACTGTGTGTTTAGCTCATGACTCGGTACATAAGGTAGGTTTCAAACTAAATTTATAATTAGCTGGATACTGTAAGCTAGCTTACTTAGAACTAAGCTAGTATTCAAAACGACTATGAAATCTTTTCGATCAGATAATCTGTATTGTACACAATACAGATCAGAGAAATTATAATATTTAGTTAAATACATATTTAGTTATTTTTTTATGACTGTGTTTCGGATGGCACGTTAAACTGTCGGTCCCGGCTGTCATTGAACATCCTTGGCAGTCGTTACGGGTAGTCAGAAGCCAGCAAGTCTGACGCCAGTCTAATCAAGGGGTATTGGGTTGCCCAGGTAACTGGGTTGAGGAGGTCAGATAGGCAGTCGCTCCTTGTAAAACACTGGTACTCAGCCGAAACCGGTTAGACTGGAAGCCGACCCCAACATAGTTGCGAAAAGGCTCGGGAGATGATGATATTTAGTTATTTTTTTGAGTGTATGAATAATTTTATTGTGGAATACATCAAGAAGCAAGAACTGATAAATAACAAGTCAGACATCAATTGAACACCTTTATTCGTGGGAAATCATCAAATGACCCCTCCTGCCGTAGTTGCGGCTGGAAGGAGTGCCAGACACTTACTGACAAAAACCTACTTTCTTCCTTTTGGAGGTCTTTGAGTGTCAGGGCCACGGTAACTCTAGCGAACAACCCATAGCCCCGGCAGGATGATTGGAACATCTTCATTTTATAATTGTTCGTTTAGGAATACTGTCTTCTGACTCAGCAAGGGCAACTGACCAGAAAAAATATTTAAAAGATAAAAACACGTTCAATTGATCCAGCCTACTCTCTCGTAGTTTTCGATACCAAAATTAATGTAGCCTGTTCTTAAGATAATTTAGTTCGCTTGGCGAATCTTGGCAATAAAAAGGGCTATTGACGCTGTTATTTTAATGGTATTTATTTTCTTTTTGAGTGGGCTATCAAATGACTATAATTGGGGATTCCTAGTGAGTTTCGAGCAATTTCACAGCTTGCTTTCTGCGAATGCTGGCTATTATACCAGCCATAAAGCTAAGGTCCTAATAAAAGTCTTTTAATTAGTTTGACTGAAATTTGTCTGAGACCCAGTGAATAATTTTTTTCGCATTATTTTTTTTCTTATCTGAAATAAATCACATTGAAGATCAACTGATTAGCATCATTAATATTATCAGTTTATTTTTGAATTTATAATCGTAAGACGTTTCGTTTTGCTTACGACATCCGTCACAACTCCGGACTGCCGAACTGAGGGATCCTAGGTTTAACTCCCGGTACGGTCGACATTTGTGTGATGATCATGCTTGTTGGATGTGATATGGGTAAAGTATATGTGATATGGGTTATAAATATGCGTTAAGTATTATGTTGTTTATCAGTTGTGATAGCTCATATAACAAAAGCTAATCAATAGCCTACTTTGAGACTAACCAACCGTGTGTAAAAAAGATATCAAGATAATATAATTATTATCTATATATATCAACGTATACATAATATCTTACAGACAATAGATATTTGTACATGCACCCAAGGCAAATAGTTTCTTGGTTATATAAACATTGAAGACTTTTATTAAAATGTTGACACAAATTCTTAATGTATTAAGGTATCCATGCAATGAGATCTAATACCATGAAGAAACTTATTTTAAATGAAACTTGTCTGCTAGACCGCTATACTCCGTTGGGAAATCAGTCAGCCGCAATAATACAATGTTATTAGAAGCATTGCATCACTAGTTAATTGCAGTATTAGCTATATTTTACGTAACAAATGAATCGTTTGTCTGTTTGTGACAATCATGATCTTATTTTTTTCAGTGTTGGACCTTTGGGAGGCTAAAGAAGCCAAAGAAAAGTTATTGTGTTATAGGTATAGTTGGGACAAGATATGTAATATCAGTTCATTCTTTGGAATTAAATTAAATCTTACTTTGTATGAAAGCTGGTTTGCTATGGACAAAAATACAGTTTAAAAGAAGATAGCTCTTTCATACCTTTGTATTTTATTACTAGTTTCCCGTAGACACAACTCCGCGTACCTAGATACAAACTAGCTCATAGCCTTAATCAATAAATGGGCTACCTCATGGCTACCTCATACTGCAAGAATTTTTCGCATCGGTTCAGTATTTCATGAGATTAGCGCGTTCAACCAAACAATCTCTTCAGCTTTATAATATTACTTAGTACCTTCAGATACAGATATTAAGATCCATAATATTGTTGAATTTACAAGGCAAACATTCTCCAAAATAAGCAGGCAAATACAATAAACAAAGCTAGTTGAAAACACATCAAAGTTAAGAAGCTTCATTTTAGCTGGATTGCGGTGTTAGACGCTCGCGTTATCCGCTTGAACTCATCTGCGATCAAAGGGCTGGATGTAAGAGACAGCTTAAATTATTGGAGCAGAAGTATATCTTATACGTAATCTATTGTAAGCTCGTAGTCTTGTAAGTTGGATTTTGAAAAGAAAACGAAAAAGTTTAACCTTTTGAACGCCACGTCGAAAAAGAAAGACCTCAGCGCCAAGCTACGAATTTTGTGTAACAATTTTCTTTTAAAATGATTCAGTCGTTTGCGTGAAAGGCTGGCACAGAGATACAGTTACTTTCTTTGTTTTTCTTCTATATATTCTAAGTATGTATTATTATATATGATGGCATCCAAGCCGATTGTCGGCTACGGCGGCCGTTCTATTTTAAGGAGATTAGCCAGCTGCACAGGACATATTATAGTGCACAAGCATTCGCGCAGACACAGGTGCGCTCTCTATTTTCTAACTCTAATCCGACACGACAGGAGAGAGATTAGGCGCAGGACTGACATTTACGTGCTCTCCGATGCACGGGTGAATCAATCACCAACTTCCAAACTCTAGGCTACTTTTATGAAAGTTTCTCAAAACCCACAAAGCAATTTCGGCCCGACCCGGGAATCGAACCCGAGACCAGTCGCGCCTTTTGACCGCTAGACCAACGAGGTAGTCTATATATATATACGGGTGAAACCGCGCTCTAATTATAGTTAATCTATTTGGCAAGTGTAAGCATTAGGGTAACAGCCGCAGCGGTCGTTGAGACCCATGTTTGGGTGAGTTTATGGCTTAATATCGTTACATGATTTATATTAGGTGTGGTTATGGCTGACTAAGATTGTCCCACGGCGTCACTCTCGTTGCTGTATCTCAAGAATTAAGGAATTCTTGTTCTCGTTAAAAGGCCCTTGAATTTTTGTCAAATTTACTACTATGCAGTATGCACGCACGCAGTACTTTTTGAGATTATCCCGGATATACATCCAGACAAACAGACAGAAATTCTAAAAACTATATTTTTGGCTTCGATATTGATTGTAGATCACACCCCAATTTTCTTTTAAAAAAATATTCAATGTACAGTTTTGACTTTTCTACGATTTTGTTATATGTATAGATAATATGAGTAAAAAAAATGATGAAAGGCGAGTAAAACAGAAATGAACTACTAGTGTAACCTAATAATTTATTTTTTAATTAGTGAAAAATGTAGTGGGTGGAATATTTATTTCAGTTTAGTTATAAGAACATTTTGTATGCCAATAATATACCACGGTTTGTTTCTTCCCTTAAAAAAAACTAAAATAGATAAGATGGAAGCGAAGAAAGAATAAAAAAAAAGTGAAAGCTAAGAAATACAATAAACATAGTTACGTCACCTTCACCATTGATATTTTCTTCTTAGTAACAAAATCTGCTCCATAAAAGTATTCCTACTTCAAACTTTCTTGACGGGCATTCCGGTGCAAGCTGTAAAACAGAAATAAAGAGTTGCGATCGTAAAAATAAAACATTGTTTTTACTGGCTACCCCGGTTTTTAACGGTAGCGTAACATGTTATGCTTTGGTCTTTGTAAAAGAAAAATCCTTAGAAAATATTAGAGCTCACTGAAGAATATTATTTAGAGTAAAAGTCGTGGTGGCCTAGTGGTTAAAACACCAGCCTTCCGAGTATGAATGTGCGGGTTCGATTCCAGGTCATTCAAGTACCAATGTAACTTTTCTAAGTTATACGTACTTTCTAAGTTTATCTTGGACACCAATGACTGATTAAAGGTGAAGGAAGCATCTCGAGGAAACCTGGACATAAAGTCTGAAATCACCAACCCGCATTGAGCAAGCGTGGTATAACGCTCAATCCTTCTCCGTGTGAGAGGAGGCCTGTGCCCAGCAGTGGGACGATAAAAAAAGGCTGTGATGATGATGAAGTACCTGAAAACTTACTTCAGCCCTCCTATCGTAAAAAAGTTTTTGAGATATCCATAAATCCCTTGGTGAGAGAACTTGATTAAACCGTATTTTTTAAAAATCCTTTTGTTTATATTTTCTATTTTAGGTTCTTGTTTCGGATGTATTCACCAGCGTATTGAGGGAATTAGTTACAGTACCAGTATAAAATATCATAAGTTTAGGGCCAGTTTCAAGATGTCCGAATAAATTCAAAAATGGAACAGAATTTGTATGAAATAATCTACCAAATAAATTAACTGGAACTTATTTGAAGGTGGTGAAATAGGCCCTTAGTAGGTATACAAATAACATCACCTTCTATTGATGTTTTTTTTTCAGTGGTACATGATCAAATGATAACGCTGTCTATGTAGCGGTAGTGTCAGACTCTTACTGATTATCTACTAAAGCCACTTTGTATCCGTTTGGAGGTCTGTGTGTGCCAGATCCGCGGTAACTCTCGCGAACAACGTGCAGCACCGGCATGCCTCTGCCACCTTCTATTGGTACTTACGTATATTTCTAAGGCGATCCAGCGGGGTTAGCCAAGTTGTCTTTCTACAATCGTAAACGCTGGTAGAAACGACAAAAATGTATGGAATTGACATTTCGACTCACGTTAGTACACCCGCAGTACTTCCAGAGAATAGCACACAGTCTTAAAATTCCATAGTCTTTACCTCAACCAGTATAGATGCAACGAAAATTTCGTATATCAAGCCTACATTTAATACATGTCGTCTGGCGTCAAAACACCATCCACTGAAGAAAAAAGTCTTGAATGTCTTCCATACCGTCTCTAAAGTTTCATTTAAAATTCCCATCGTGAGTTGGTTGAACAAGCAGTTAGAGTATCCTTGAACCCAAATCAAATTGACTTAGGGTCTGCATCCACTGTAAACTTTAACTTTGACATTTGAAGGTACAACTGCCAAAGGCTTGAAGTATTGAATCCAAAATAAGGCTATTCCAGTGAATCGAATTTAATTTGCATCACAAACGATGCTCGTACGCCTTGCAACGTTTGTGTGATTTTCACTCGAAGTCACTTTGATTTATTTCAGTTGCAAATAAGATTGTTTACTTAAACGTGTGTTGCTGATAATACTAACAATGTTTTCTTCGCTTATAAGAGAAAGACCATCTCCCGAGCCTTTTTTCCCAACTATGTTGGGGTCGGCTTCCAGTCTAGCCGGATTCAGCTGGGTACCAGTATTTTACAAGTAGCGACTGCCTATCTGACCTCCTCAACCAAGTTACCCGGGCTACCCCTTGGTTAGACTGGCGTCAGACTTACTAGCTTCTGACTACACGTAACGACTGCCAAGGATGTTCAATGACAGCCGGGACGTACAGTTTAACGTGCCATCCGAAACACAGTCAATGGTCTCCAAGATATACTTAGAAAGTACATACAAACTTAGAAAAGTTGCATTGGTACTTGTCCGACCTGGAATCGAATCCACGCCTTCATACTTGAGAGGTTGGCTCTTTAACCACTAGGCCACCACGAGATTATAAGAGAAAGACGTTTTTATAAAATATCATATTGTGCACAGACGCCAGCACATTAAGCTACTACAATTTCTCTAATTTCCATAAAAGATTTTCAACTTTATCGCTGAAACACAATATGGTTCAAAGCTGATTTCGAAAATTTTACAGTTTCGGGTAGCTTGATGTGCTGGCGTCTATGTTTATAATACATACTTAAAAGCTGTCAAGAACCGGTAAAAACTAGCCAAGCGCGCTTTGTCTCAGATACATAAATACATAAAAAAAAAATGTTTATCACATCAACCATTCAAGAGGGTAGTTTACAACATTTGAAACACTAACAGAATAATCATTTTTGTTGTTAAGTTTAATCACAAAGACTAAGTAACAATAAATGCCAGTTCTTCTAAATTCCGATCTCATGGTTGCCATGTCATGGTATATCAGTAAAAGTCGTAACAACATAGATAACACGCCAAAGTACTAGACCCACTTGAATGTAAAAGCTGTTAAACAAATCCACATCGTGACAAACAAATAAACGTCACTGCGAACAAAGCGACCCAGTTCCCAGACAGCATTTTCAGTAATAAAATAAAAATAAAATTACGTACAATCTCCGAAGTGCGTGACAATCTGCAGTAGGCTTAGTCGCCTTGGATCGTTACGGTTTTCCACCACATTATGAAGACCCGTCATGTCTTGCAAAATATTAAAGATATAGGGTCTGTTTTTTCTGGTCCTGGGAAATTAGCCATATTTATTTTACACCTGTTAAGGAGTGAATAGATAGCAGAAATGTGGTGTCGCTATTTTATTATGGATTGCGTCTCCTTTTTGTTAATACAATTTGAAAATATGACAATATTTACAATAACATCAAAGAATGAAAAAATCAAGGAACAAAACAGATTTAAACATGACAGGCAACCTCGTTTCTTTTTCTTAGTTTACAAAAAAAGTAAACTTTTATATTGAACAACAAAAATATTAAAATTAGACTAGTAATATTTTTTGGATTTTTGTTTGAGAAATTCTCGACAAAATCTTTATGGACTTACTCATTGTTTTAAAATCGAAGAACATATTCGAATTGATAGCTACTGACCAAGTTAAAAAAAATACAATACAAGAATTAAAATTTAAAAAAAGAATATCAAAGATATTATATTGCAGGAATATCCACAGTTACCCAACGGAGACTTCCGACAATATAAGTTTCTAAAGCTGCGCTCTACAGATTTTTTGTCATTACTCCAGTCGACAGTCGTAGAATCAACCATGGCGTTCTTATTTGAAACATCGTTCTATCTGCTCGCAATTCTGTTTTATTCAATATCATGCCACTCTAGTGATAGAGATGAAGGTTAGTCTATTGTTCTATTGGCTTCGGTTTTCTTTTGTAGTTTTATGAGAATTTTAATTAGCAGTGTTTCACTGTTTCAGCTTTTCAAATGAAAATGCGTGCGTGAAATTTTGTGTTTGCTATTTACTAGGTTTAGGGTTCTGTAGCTGAGGGTTAAAAACGGAACTACATTAAAATTATTGCACTGTCTGAACGTCTGTCTGTCTTTTATTATTCTCATGGACCGTGAATTGTATTTGTTCAGTTGAATTTTTCACTTTGATTTTGTACTGCTTTTTGATCGATTCTTAAAACTGGACAAGCGCGAGTCCAACTCGCTCACGGAAAGTCACGTTTGTTGTATTGGAGACTGCTTATTTTTTTTTTGTTCTAGTTTTAAGTAGTTGTTGTTATAGCGGTAACAAAAATGCATCATCTGAGAAAATTTCAACTTTCTAATCTATCATACACACAGACAGATGTACAGCAAAGTCTTAATGTTATTTTGAAATATAAGCTATATTACTGCGAAGTTTCATCAAAATCATTTCAGTAGCTTTTACGTAAAATAGTAATAAATATCCGTCCATCCATACAAACTTTTTCGTTTATAATAGTAGTGGGATCTCTACGGAACTGTCATTCTATGGCAATTATAGCAGTCAATTGTTTTTGGTAATACGATACAATCGGAATTGGTTGTTTTGAATTAAATTCAGTGATTGAAATCTACTCTTGTTTTATTTACCAGTTATAAACAAAGTTATTTTATATTGTTTTGGTTTCTGGTGAAGAATAATCTTAATTACCTACCTAGAGTTTTAGGTAATTTTAGATTCTTCAAATTATAACTACTTTCTAAGTGTGTCTTGGATATCAATGACTAAGTGAAAAGTGGGAAAGAAACTTCAGAAAATTTTAAAAGCCTGAAATTGACAATCCGTCTTGAGCAAGCGTGGATTACCGTTGGTGTTAAATATTTCTGTTTAAATGTAAGCCTGTGCCCAGTAGTGACATAGTAAAAAATATTGATGATGATGATGTTGAAATTTTTACTTACTTTTATTTAGTTAATATGTAATACAAACTATTGTTTTTTTATTAAAACGGTTATATTGTTTTTGTTAATTAGATACCCTGGGATGGCATCACCAGTTACAAGGAGGTAACAATTTTTTTATGTCACTTTATATAGATGAAGTTATTATTTCTCATTTATATAAATTGTGCGGAACTATTTATTAATGTGTTTTGTTGTAGGTATCAGGATAGCTAACCCATCCTATGGCGCCATCTGCAATAGGTATTACCATCTTGCTCGCAGTCATAAGGTATGTAGAAAAATACATTAACTTTAATTTCAAGGGATTTTCCGAGAGCACACTTCGCGCGCCTGAATAAAACTAAATCTATTCTGATGTATAAACTATACCACTGCCAGGTTTGATCAAAATTCGTACAGCCATTTCAGCGTGTTGAAGTAACAAACATACGTACTCACTAATTTTCGTATTCAGAATCATTAAAAGATAAAGATAAGATAAAAAGTCATTTATTCAAAGTAGGCTGAAAATCAGCACTTGTTGAAGGTCAATTCTGCAACAGACAGCCCCAAAAACGCCCGCCCTTCACCACTTATCCACTGTTATCGCTGGGAAAAAGAAATGGTGGAACAAACTCCCCAACAACACAATTCTGTCTGTATGGTTTGAAGAGATTTATCTAGAGTAACTACTTTCCAGTTTATATGCTTGCTATGCAAAGGATTGGACCCTTCATGCCTCTTACCTATGTCCCACTCGACGTCAACTACCTCGAGTACGACGGCTCCGACTTCTCCAACTACAAGACCGAGCTCCCCGACTACGATAGCCGCTGCTACTACCACGCATGTGGCTCCGGAATAAGGATAATATAATGATTTTAAATGGAAGTTGGCTATTCAGTGCCCGGTTCCTATAAAAATAAATGATCTGTTTTGCTTGCGGATGGTAGTTTTTTGACATAAGCCTCATACAATAAACGTCAAAAGTTACCGCCCGTAAGCAAAACTAATTGTTTTTTTATTTATAGGAACTGGGCATAAATACACGTAATTTTATTTGCTTTAGCGTTAGGATCTATGTAACAGTTGTACCCATAATATAAGATCTGCTTAGTTCGGGATAAGATGCCATTGTATGAATATGTGAGGAAGATATTATGTATATTTATATTACTATATACAAAAATATATTGTACTCAAAGTATTGAGTTATATTTTCGGATATTTCATAATTAAAAATATGTACATACAATTTTTCTATTGTAACATCAAATCCAAGCTTCTTGCGCTCATTTAAAGATACTATTCCGTAGATCGGATAAACATATTTTTGATGTATAAAAAATTGAATGATAATGAATGTTTTATTTATTAAATCCAGTCTATCTTCACGTAATACTCGTATATCCTGCCAACAAACTAAACCCAACCACATACCACCAAACATCCTTACCCTCTATTGACCCAGAAAATAAGGTGCGTAACAAGTTAATTAAGTTGTGTAGTCATCCATGAGCACTCGTCAGACGGCTAATGGAAGGTCTGACAGGCGAGTCTGATGATGGTCATTATATTGACAGCATCATCGCTGGTCGTTCGTGAAATTCTTTTGACAATCTTGTTAATACAAGTATGACTAAACTTTATATTATACAGAATATATTGAGGCGGGAAAAATTACAGTGTTTTCATCCATTCTTAATAAGATAAATGTGAAGAGTATATTTGTTGGTTTGTACGCGCTAATCTCAGGACATCCTAGTCCGATTATGAAAGTTCCTTTAGTGTTATGTCGCTCTCGTCGAGCAAGGTTAGGAAAGCTTTTTTATCAGGGTATGCGACATAGTTGCCAAGGATGGGAGCAAATAAAAAAAAATAGGAAGTAATAGTAGTTCCAGATTTAATAGTTTAGGATAACTATAAAAGGTGTAAAATAAAGCACTGTTTCAAATACACTTCAAAAGAATAATTTTAATAAAATTTGTAGACCTTTGCTACATTGTAGAATAGAGTAATTTTCTCTTCGTGGGAAATCATCAATTCAAATTCAAATCCCTGCGCTGAGGCTGCAGCTGGACTTAAATCAGTATTTTTTTGACATCCTTTATAAAATTATTTACACAAATTACCGACTTTAAATACTGATTAAGATGCTTAAACATATTATTCGGAAAAATTACCAATGCCTTCGTACTGTTAAATAACGCCATAATGCGAGCAAGATTAAAACAGCTGACTGTCAAGCTGTTCTATTGTCTCCTGATTGGACGACACAAGGCAGTATTATAGATGCGAGAGCGCCCGAGTGGTTTGTAATCTTCTGGCTACGTCATCCGAGAAACTAATTTTGATTAGCAAATTCTCGATACAGGCCTTGTTAGCCGAGAATGTAATATTGTATGGAAATCTTTGTTTAAATTTAGCTTGTGCCCTAATTTTCGCATCAACAGACCCCGAATTCTTTATTTTTTATTAAGATCTATTCAAAAGATAAAAGTTATATCGTAGGTTTTTTTTCCGGAATATTCTTAATTATATTCGTAAATAATTCGTACAAAATACATCATCTAAAAATATGTACTACAAAAAATGTGATTTCTTTTCAGAGCTTCTTTTGGAAATCAATTTTTACTTTTCCGGGTAACTTACAAACGTATATCCATACATATATACACTGACAACAACAGTAAGATTTGGGTTAAATGGTACAGAGGCCAGCACATCAGTCTACTAAAAACTGTAGTTTCCTTAACAGATTTTCAACTTTATCCCGGAAGCATATGATTCAAAGTTGATTGGGTAAATTTTACAGTGTAGATAAAAAAATACAGATAGCTTGATGTGCTGGCGTCAGTACATACTATCTTTGTTCAAAAAACAAACAATTACTTCCCTGTTTACTTCCGAACCATCAGCATTTGTTTGCAAATTTGTTTTTTACATCTCCTTATCTTTTCAGCGAAACTTTTCCAGTAATAAATGTCTCTCTTCAGAACTTTGTTCTGAAAATCCGAAACTTCTGACGGGACATGACGTGTACCGTGTTCTGAATTATAAAGTTGTTTTTATTGTTTTTCATGAGCTTGACGTGCCAAGTCTTTGTTATTTCATTAACGCAATGTTTTTAAATAAGTAATTAAAATGCAGTAGCTATTTATGAAACAGAAATGTAAAACTTACAGAATATTTCATTTATGGAGGAGGGTTTTGAAAATGAACGAGGAATTAATGATAATTATTTTTTCAAATCGGTCAAGCCTCGAAGCGTTTTCAATCCAAACAAACAATAAAATCTTTCTTCTTTATATTATTGCATAGCAAGGGGAAGCAAGCAGTTTTAGCCATACGGTACTGATGCAAGTTACCTTAACAGATAAAGAGACGAAGGCCCTGGCGGACGACCTGACAATGAAAATAAAAACTATTTGCTTACTACGCTTCTATATTTAAATGAAAACTATTTTTTTTTTTTATTATGCTTCCATATTTAAATGACGATTCAGCCAGCGACATTATCCAATTAAAAAAATTTTGAGGTTCAACATCTACAGTACCCACTGACGATAAAACCACATAGGTATGTACCACCAGCTATCTAGAACTCTCGTACAAATATTTCTTCAAGCGAGAAACGAAAATACGCTTCATAGCGCTGCAGCAGATGGTCACTCAAACGCCTGCCGTAAATTCAAAATATTCAAATATTTTGTACCAGATTTATTCTAACAAGAGCTAAGTCTGCATGATCAACTTAGATTGATATTGACGACCCCGTTGGCGCAATGGTAACCATACTGGACTGCTGAGCTGAGAGTTCGATTCCCGGTAAGGTCGATGCTTGTGTGATGAGCATGCTTGTTGGCTGTAGTCTGGTGTTACAATATGTATATATAAAAATATACATATATGCAAAGTATATGTGTAATTTATCAGTTGTGTTAGCACCTATCACACAAGCTAATCAATAGCTTACCTTGGGGCTAACTAACCGCGTGTAAAAAGGTGTCGTGTGGAGACGATATGGTCCCGATATATTGACACAGTACTTTTTTAAAGGGAGCGAAAATAAAGCCTTACCCAATTTTGACGAATTATTTTATTAGACACTGTGTTCTAGATATATTCATTTCGACATTATTTCTAGGTCTTTAAAAGAATTAGAAGAAGAATGAAGAATGTAGCCTCCCACGCTTTAATGGGAGCGATAACGGTGACTAGATCGTCCATGTTGTTTTATCGGAGACATCTGAAACAAATGATGCTATTTAAAAAAAGACAATTAATTTTTAATGCTTGTTTGACAGTAATTTCTATGATAGTCTTTTCCTATGTGTTTACTATGGCTCTATAAAAAAATTCTGAGTTGATTTTTTATCACGGATTTGCGGAAAAGAAATAATAACATAAAAAAAAACAATTCGACAGTAAAGATGTTTTGTTAAGCTTATACTGAAGTACCTACATGTATGAGAACTTTCATATTGTTCTTAATATTAGGTAATTTGACTCTCAATAAAAATCCCGTTGTTCTTCGACCAGCACATCAAGCTACTACAATCTTTCAAACCTTAAAATAGATTTTCAACTTTATCACTAAAACATATGGTTCAAAGATGATTGGGAACAGACAGTTTCGGATAGCTTGATGTGCTGGCATCTGTACATATGTACAACGCAACAATAAATTCTGCATAGATCCTTAGCCTAGAGTTAGGAAAAACTTAAGATGATTCTAGAATCATATCTAACCATCCATTATCTTCCTCTAAACACATACACATAAGTTGCATAAGCGTGTTAACCAGAGCCTCATAACAGCCCATTATAATTTACATACATATTGTTCAACAACAATACCTCTAGACTATGGCCATTGTTCGATCTGCGGAGCTTGAAAGCTTCAGGTGCTTGGAAATTGTTTACATAATCTGGCTTAGGCCATTCGAAGTCAGGGTCTATAGTAGTATTCGTTTCTTCTTCCACTTTTGTATTGGTGCTGTGTTTTTTGTGGTGGTCAGCTGGGACTGAAATTCAAATAAATATTTATTATTACAGACATTTCACAGATTGTAGTAACTTGATGTGCTGGCGTCTGTACATGGATTTTATCAGTTGCGTTAGCTCCCAGTGGTCCAGGTAAGGTGGATTAAGGAGACACACACTACACATATATATATACATATGTATATATTTTTTTGTTTTTTATAAAGATGTGAATAACATTAACAAAATTGATCCATGAAAGCACTTATGTCAAATATCATAGTCAATTTATTTAAGTAATAAGGAGCTAAGGAGTAATATGGAATGCTAATAAAGAATTGAATTGAATTGAGGGGTCCCTTAGAGCCAAGGTTTGCCGGGACTGCGGATTGTTCACAAGAGTTACCGGTTAGTGGCATACATGGACCTCCAGAAGGAATATAGTGGGTTATAGTCCGTAAAAGTCTAACACTGCCTCCAGCTACACCCTCAAAAGAAAAGTGGCTTGAGAAGATCAGATACTAACTTCGTATAACTACACAGTATTCTAATAGGGATATCACTCTGATAGGGGAAAATATTAATCATCATTTTACTAAAATATACCTACCTACCTAGTAATCCACAACACACACTGGTACACACATAGTCACAAACCCTCGTAACTGCCGCGGTAGGATAAAAAGTTGGGTAATTAGCAAGCCAGCAGCGGTATGGTCGTATATTAAATATACATGTAATGTGATCATATTGCCGTTTGGTATATCTCCTAATTTGTTTATATTGGTGTGGACGAAGACTGTACGTAGAATGAAATCACTTCTTAATTCATTGTTGTGTAATTAAGTATCAACACAACTTTGTGAAATGGAGCGTATATGGTGGAAAAAGAAAAGCGTATCGCCAGTGAAAGAGATAGTAGTACCAAACATAGTTTTTTTAAAGGCAGTCCCAATCGCAACCGAATAAAACACTTGACAATCGCCTAGGCTTACCTGTGAGATGCCATACAAAAAAAGAGATACGACCTAATAAAATTAAACATTACTTTTAAAAAGTGAGAGCTCGTACTGCAACATTAAAAATATAGGTAACTCCATTATCGGAGACAGGCTCAAAGGCGTGTTTAGAGCCCAAGAAACAGAAACCTCACAATGCACTCCGTACTTACTATTACTATTATTTTATTTTCTATATATACCAGCAGGCTTAGCATGGCAACCGTAGAAACAAGTTTTGTTCATCGGAGACTGGACAGATTGACGTAAGATTTCCTTTGACATTTTTTGAAGTAATTTTTCTTTTCTTCGATGGACATAAGGCTACAAGTGATTACATCAGAGTTGACAGGTCGCGCCATGCTCGGGCAGAAGACATGTTGATATTGACAGAAAGAGCTTTGTCTTTTCTTGACAGAATAGATATAAAATCGCCATGCTAAGCCTGCAGAACATGCTTATATGTCCTGCGCAGCTGGCTGATCTCCATAAAAGAGAACGGCCGCCGTAGCCGACAATCGGCCTGGATGCCATCCTACCAGAACAGTTGAACAACAGTTCGTTAGCACAACACTTCGGACTGAAACATAATTAGGTACTTAGAATTTCTGAACTCTGTGACATTGTGGAGGCAATTAGTGAGTTCAGAATTGTTTACATTACGTAATTGTACGAGTTTAAAACGTTCTATTATTGCCTAAAAAACTTCAGGTTATGTATTTACGCAAGAGAAGTTTTTTGGTACTAACTACAGACATATTTAGGTAATTTTTGTAGCGTGAATATCACTCTTTGGGTTAGAGCTTGGACATCGACAAATACGAAAACATATCTCTAAAAATTTCAACCTAAGAATATAATTCAAATCTTACACTTACTCATTCTGTAGCCTACATTTACAATCATCATCATCAGCAGCCTTTTACTGTCCCCCCTGGTGGGCACAGGCCATCTTCTCATACAGAAAAGGATAGAGCTTTAAGACCACGCTTGTGTAAGGCGAATTGACACCTAGGATATCATCATCTGCCTAGCCTTTTCCTTAGCTACGTTGGCTTCCAGTCTTAACTGGAAGCGGCTGAGTACCAGTATTTTATGTGGAGCGACTGCCTATCTGACCTCCTCACCCCAGTTACCTGGGCAACCCATACCCCTTGGTAAGACTGATTGTCAAACTTTCTGGCTTCTACCAGTAACGACTGCCAAAGATGTACAAATGACAGCCGAGACCCAATGTGAAAATGATTCAAACAGCCACAATAAAAAGTCGTGGTGGCCTATTGGTTAAAGCACCAGCCTTTAGAGTATGAGGGGGCGGGTTCGATTCCAGTTCAGGGAAGTGCCAATGTAACTTTTATAAGTTATACGTATTTTCTAAGTTTATTTTGGTCACCAATGACTGATTAAAGGTGAAGGAAAACATCTCGAGGAAAGCTGGACTATAAAGTCTGAAATCACCAACCCGCATTGAGCAAGCGTAGTGATTAACACTCAATCCTTCTCCATGGGAGAGGAGGCCTGTGCCCAGCAGTGGGACGAAAAAGGCTGTGATGATGAACCACAATAAAACTAAAACAATTTACACGCCACTCAGGCATAAATTAACATACAAAGTTTAAAATTTTAAACATCACGTATCTGAAAGCGTTGAATATTCACGAGCCGACCTTGTTATGAAGGTGAGAGAAATAATCCGTCACATATAATAATTATATTCTAACTCGACGTCGCTTAGTTGGGGGAGTGACAAGTAAATTTTCGTTCGGAAGTTAATGATCTGATAAGGGCTATTGCTAAGCGGAGAAGATTAATTTTAATCTCCCAAAATTCTGAATGATTTTTATCCTTTAATTTTTTATTTCATTTATGGCAATTTGGAACATGATGTATAACAAAAAAATAACTTCAAAACCCGTTGGAAAGTTTAAAAGATAATATTGACGTCCCCATTGGCGCAATGGTCCACGAAAGACTGTCAAGCTTGAGGGTCCCGGAGTCCGATTCACGGTACAATCGACATTATTGTGTGATGAGAATGCTTGTTGGCTGTGGTCTGGGTGTTGTAGTTTATCAATTATGTTAGCACCCATAACACAAGCTAATCAATAGCTTACCTACATTGGGGCTAACCGACCGTGTGTGAAAAGTTTATCCGATATCATCATCATCTCCCGAGCCTTTTCCCAACTATATTGGGGTCGGCTTCCAGTCTAACCGGATTCAGCTGAGTATCAGTGTTTTACAAGGAGCGGCTGCCTATCTGCCCTCCTCAACCCAGTTACCCGGGCAACCCAATACCCCTTGGTTAGACTGGCGTCTGACTTACTGGCTTCTGACTACCTGTAACGACTGCCAAGGATGTTCAATGACAGCCGGGACCTACAGTTTATCGTGCCATCTGAAACACAGTCATTGGTGTCCAAGATATACTAAGAATAATTCATAAACAAATTTGCGACAAAAACAAAGTTGATCTGAAATTCTGATCAAACATCAACGGATATTGCTACTATTGAATTTATAATTCATGTAAATTTATACCACCAAACCCCGGGATTGTACAGACGCCAGCACATCAAGCTACCCAAAATTGTATAATTTCCCAATCAACTTTGAACTATATGCTTCAGCGATAAAGTTGAAAATCTATTAAGGAAATTTGACTGAGATTGTAGTAGCTGGATATGCTGGCGTCTATACGTAGTATGTTACATGAGTATTTTTCTTTATTTACAGCGGATAACAAGATTCCGGACTGCTTTGTAAAAGTTTAAAAAAACTCGCAAGATAATTTCGGCTTGAACCAGAAGTTGAATCTGGAACTATGTACAGCTGGTGCCCTTGCGACCACTAAACTAATGAAGCAGTTATACAAAAATACATAACGTGACTCTGTTCGTCTTTAAATTCTTACTGATCATAATTAAACCATTTTCAACATTCATACGAAGAAATTTAAATGTATGTTAAAAAAGGTTAAGAAACTGATGAAAAATAATTAAAATTAAAACGAAATCCTACATTTAGAAACCCGTTAACTATTACTGAATTTCAGCTGAAATGTTGCTAGTATTAATGTGACCTGTTTCTTAGAAAATAATTTTAATATTCTCAGGTACAAATTCAAAACCACAATATATTAAATTACGATGATATTCTCACCAAGTACCATCTACAGACGCACATCAAGCTACCCGAAATTGTAAAATTTCCCAATCAACTTTGAACCATATGCTTCGGCGATGAAGTTCAAAATCTATTAAGGAAATTAGACAGATTGTGGTAAATTGATGTGCTGGCGTCTGCATTCAAATATTTTAGAGAGAAATGTTTATATAGGAGCTCGTCCTGGTACATAAATACGTTTACTTATGTATATGTTATCTAGAAATATCGGCCCAAAGTGTTCCAATTTGTAGGGAATGAGTACCTACTGCTATATTTTCAGCCACATGGGACATATTATCGTCATCTCCTTGTTGAGAACTTACCATATATTAAACCCATACATATATATAATAGGAATTATATACAATAGGATATATATGATATACAATAGAATATGAAAGAAATTCCGTCGCAATGTACAGACACCAGCACATCAGGCTACTACAATCTGTCAAATTTCCTCCATAAATTTTCAACTTTATCGCTAAAGCATTATGGTTCAAAGTTGAATGGGAAAATTTTACAGTTTCGGTTAGCCTGATGTGCTGGCGTCTGTACATTTCTTGGGCGTCAGAGAACAGATACTGAATCTTATTACACCCACTTAGATTCATAGATATCTATACCTACATATAATAAAATCGTAGAAAAGCCAAAACTGTCCATTGAATATTTGTTAAAAGAATAATTGGGGCGTAATCTACAATCGATATCGAAGCCAAAAATATAGTTTTTAGAATTTTTGTCTGTTTGTCTGTATGTATGTCCGGGATAATCTCAAAAAGTACTGCATGGATTTGCTTCAAATTTGGCATGAATATAAATATAACTAAGAGGTAGGGTCAACATATAGGCTGCATATTATCACGCTACCACTACGGCGGCGAGGGGGGTGAATATTTCTCCCGTTGCTGGCAACAGCTTGTTTTCAATAAACTAAATAATAATTACAGATAATACTGATTCTATTAACAACAGCACAACTATTTTATTATTCTCCGGCGAAATCATAATTCTTATCTTAAAGACTCCCATAAATAAATGATCTCAGAAACTTTATTTCTTAAACTTAGACGAATTAATAATACGATTAAAACCGCCAATTAAACCCAGAGTTCATCAAAATGGCGGTTTCTTAGTGTCAGCGAAGTTTGTGACGTCACTGATACTTCAAACTCCGAAATTCACTTCACCGCACACCTTCGACAATTGTATGTCTTGTTTTAGAGAATGTTAGGGCCAGATAGTCAATCTGGCAGATAATTTCATATAAATTCTGTTCCATTTTTTAATTTATTGGTAGACTAGCTTTTGCCCGCACGGGCACGGGCAACGCACTTTCGCTCGCGTTCTTCCCTACTCTACCCTACTCTTCTCACCTTTTAAACCTTCCCTAGACCACCACGAACATTTCAAGACCAAGATCCGTTCAGCCGTTCTCGAGTTTTAGCGAGACTAACGAACAGCAACTCATTTATATATATATAGATAGTGACTATCCGTAACCTGTGAAACTGGCCCTAAATCTTGTTTTTTCACTTTATATATCGCTATAAACCTGAATACAGCCTTAAGAATGAATAGTCTCTGCAATATGTATTTGTCAACTTTTACTTCACAAACGATGCGTTTTAACTAAAAACAGTAGTTTTTTGATCTACTAATATTATAAAGGCGAAAGTTTGTAAGTATGGATGTATGGATGGATGGATGTATGGATGTATGGATGTTTGTTACTCTTTCACGTAAAAACTACTGAATGGATTTGAATGAAACTTTACCACAATATAGCTTATACATCAGAATAACATATAGGCTACTTTTATCTACTAATATTATAAAGGCGAAAGTTTGTAAGTATGGATGTATGGATGGATGGATGTATGGATGTATGGATGTTTGTTACTCTTTCACGTAAAAACTACTGAATGGATTTGAATGAAACTTTACCACAATATAGCTTATACATCAGAATAACATATAGGCTACTTTTTATCCGGGTATGGAAAGTACTTTCCACAGAAAGCGG
The DNA here is from genome assembly GCA_958496145.1 of Heliothis peltigera. Taxonomy (NCBI): domain Eukaryota; kingdom Metazoa; phylum Arthropoda; class Insecta; order Lepidoptera; family Noctuidae; genus Heliothis; species Heliothis peltigera. Next base: position 7,877,146 of record OY292337.1, read on the forward strand.
GTGAAACCGCTGGCGGAAGCTAGTATCTCTATAAACCTGAATACAGCCTTAAGAACGAATAGTCTCTGCAATATGTATCTCAACTTTTACTTCACAAACGATGCGTTTTAACTAAAAACAGTAGTTTTTTGATATAATAAAATAGTATGATAAACGTCAAAACTTGCCGTCCCTTATTTTGTTCGTAGAATAAATATACCAGGCATAAAGTTATTTCAAAGAGCCAAACATCTTGTTTATTTCTAATTATAGAGGTGACTAGTCAAAATTTACAGAATAACTGTTATTACTCTCAGTCCAAATTATAGCTATTTAACTAAGAAACATACATTATTATTGTTTAATTACTTTTCTGGTCGTTAATACAACTTATAATTGAAACTCTATTTTTGAATGAGGGAAAACAGAACCGTCAATTGTTTTTTTGCAATATTATTTATTTTTAATTTTGGAATTTTGTGTGTGTGTGTGCTTGCGATTGTTTCGGCGTGTAAGCTTTTGCAAGCGTATTTTTTTTAATCTTTAACCTATATCTGTCAATTTTCCATAATAGAATATTTACAACTTTATCGCTGAAGCAAATAGTTCAACGTTGATTGGGAAAGACAGTTTCGGGTAGCTTGATGTGCTGGCGTCTGTACCTATTAGTTAAAGTAATTTATATCATACAAGCTTACATAATATCCTGAAGGTTACATAGTTGTTCACTTCTTTAGGTAAACATATAAAGCCTACATTTTTGCGTATAAGCCGATCAGTACTATAAATAAATACATGACGAACTATTGAATAATTCAAATAAACATTTTTACATACGTCCAAAGTCGTCAGATATCTGGAAAAGTTTTTCAACGATATATTCATGAAATTGAAATATTCTAGATAAGTTTAGCTTGGCATTTGGTTAAACTTCAGATATTCAGGCTCTGAATTATTAGGTAGTTCTATTTGTTTTGGCTAGAACTAAGCCAATAACGTTTATTGATGTTTGGTCTAGGATCTAGAATCTAGATATCAGATCTAAACTACCAGGCCGAAATGTTTTGCCGAAATAGTGACGGATAAAACAATCGACAATCAATGAGAAATTAACATTTTAATTGTTGTATATCTGGTTTTGGTTTTTGAATAATTATAATATTTTTTTAATCTTGGAATGTACAGGAAAAGTAATTAATTTAATTACTTTCTGGTTTCCCCTTAATTCCGATTATTTTCCTTTTTATACGACTTTGGCAAACATACAAAAAAAATTGACTACAGAACTGAATTACGTGAAATTAATAATAAAATCTATGTATAATATCACTACTTAAATTAGCTCAAAATATGTTTTTTGTTATATTTAGACCTTCTTTATGTCGGCGTTCTAATTTGTCCCCCCAAGTATATTCAAGGAAAGCGCGCGAACTGTACGGGGCCTGATGGCGGTCCGTCAAAGTGTCAATTAAAAATAATCACGGGTTTTAATAGCGTTCTCTCATTAGTACACTTAAAGTCAATTGTGCATATACATATAGCAGCGTACCAACTCACCACGTTGCCACGCCATCTATCATAATTTGCATAAACTACGTTATGCAACACCAACGTACATAGTGTCAATATACACCACTGCAAACAGCTCTGTGGCTTTGTTTCCTTTGTTTTACGACAGGTCAACTGTATGTCATACATACAGTTAGAGAAAATTATATTCAACTATTAGATAGGAAAATGCGCTCGCCTGTATCTATGTTCGTTTTTCGTTATTAACAGCTCCCAGATGGAACTTATACCCGATTGCATTACGACGCCTCAGTGTGATAACATCGTACGTGTAAAAGAAGTAACGTTTCAGGAGGGAGTTATACAATTTGCTTTAAAACGTTACCTTCTTAAAAAATCGAAAAAAATACATTTGAGCAAAAACGTATTTTCGAGGTTTTCATTTTAAGGCGACGATAATCAATTTAGTCATAGTACTAATATTAGAGGCATGATGATACAAAATACGTTTGTATTATACCTAAATTAAAAAAGAATTGGCTGGTACTATATACCAACGACAATGGCTCCTCACGTACACAAAAAAAAATCAAGTGCGCTTATTAAAAATAATCTTTTGAAATCTACACAAAGAACAGCATGAATATATCGTTTACACAAAATGATTTAGGTATCGCCAGCACATCAAGTTACTACAATCTGTCAAATTTTCTTAATAGATTTTCAACTTTATCGCTGAAGCGTACAGTTCAAAGTTGCTTGCGAATGACAGTTTCGGGTAGCTTGATGTGCTGGCGTCTGAACGAAATAAATAATACTAAAAAATAAATTCCAATAAACGTCACTCACCAGCCACCACAAATGTCAAAAATATAACAAATAATAATAATAAAAGAATAGATTTCATTGTGCAAAGAATTTTCACAGAATATTTTCTACAGTGAAAAATGTAGCCGCTTTTATATTTACTTGAAAAGGCTAATAATCTCTACTCTGTAATTTTGCAGTAATTTCGTCCTAACTGATAAGATAGTAGTTAAAATTGCTCTGGTTATAATTGTGGTGTAATTATTGCTATCGCCAAAGAAAAAAAAAACATTTTCTTTCGTTTGTAAAATTGGTCAAAGATGAGTATAATACATAACTTAAGTTCAATATTGACAAGCATTTTTTTATGCTTCAATATTCGAAATTATGTATAAGTATAAATTTGACAGATAGCAGTAGCTTGAAGTGCTGGCGTCTATGCTATTTACCCGCGCTCTTGTGCAAAAATGTTTATAAAATTATTTGTTTTATTAATTTAATTTCAGTATGGAGTAACTTTAATTACATGTGAGCTTTAAAGTTTTTTTAAATACCTGCTTAAATTAAGTTTGTAAATATAATGTCATTAAAAAACATGTCCAATATAAATGTAATTAAAATAGTGTTCTATATTTAGTTAGTTCAGTGTCAATTTGCAAATAAAATGCGGGAAAAAGAAAACAAAAATATAATATAAAAAATTACATTATTTTGAATTTTGTGATTTCAAGTTACTACTGGAAGAATTAATTTGACAGTCAATATAGCGGGCGCAAAAATATCATCGAAATAACAGTTAATACTAAAAAATAAGTAGTCAGTCTTTAAGATTTATGAACCACCGCGGTCTTAAGGCCTAGGACGTGTCTGAGGATTTGTATACGGGGAATACATACCTTTGTGTGTGAGTGTGTAGATGCTCCGCAAACAATAGGCCCTTAAACCTATGATAAATGACGCCCTTAACTTGTCAAGATGATAGTAAATCTCAAAACACAGTCACGTCTTCGCTAGCAGGCTTACCTTTGGAAGGGTATTTTAATTTAAGAAGAGGTTTATCTCCTTAGATGGAACAGTAGTCGTAATCGATAATCGGTCTGGACGCTATTATTTTTTTCTAATTTTAAAATAAATATTTTATTCCATATGGCGTGAAGACCCAACGTACCATACTAATACTAAAAGAGAAAATGAACGTGAATTTAAATGGATGAATAATATTTGTTAGGGCATATAATCCTATCTCTAGCAAAAAGTATCTTCATAACAATAGATCTAATAACACACAGTAGTAGACAATATATATTTTTTGATGCTGGCAACTCGCAGTTCAGCTTAGTTTACTGCTAAACCGGACGGGGAAGCATACTATAGGACCAAAAGAAACAAATTAAGTATTTCGATTTAACGCATGAGCTGTAGTTGTGCCGGTTGTCGTGACGGCCAATAGTCTAATGGCCAAGGGCCTCGACCAATATTTCAAGAGACTCCCGGAAGGTGGCTGGGTCAAAAGACTGATTCTAGAGACTGTACTTCTTGAAAAATCGCGTATTGTAAGGAAGTGTCTGACTCTAGATCCCTAACCACTGACAATTGGGATCCTGGTCAACTATTTGACAAACTGTACTTAAAAATGTAAATTTTATGTACAAAAATAAATTAAAACCTATTAAAAATAAAATTAAAAACCACTCAATTGAAAACAACGTTAAACAAAGGAACTTCGTTGCGTACCATCAAAGGTTGTATAGTTTTCTTGAAAAACACTTGTTTGATGAGCCTATAAATATAATCCGCCCACGTCGAACACTACGTGCCCCGAGTTCTCTTTAAACCTGCCAAAATTAATTTGTGTTTTGTATAACAACATTGTAGACTAGAAATTTCTCGCGTTCTCTCCAGCACCCCTGGAGAACTTCTTCCCGTACATGGATAAAATATAGCCTATGTTCACCAGCAGGCTTAGCATGGCAACTACCGTATATATGTATAATTTAATCTATGATGACAACCGTAGAAACACGTTTTGTCTACCGGAGAATGGACATATTGACAGAAAAGTGACAGATTGACGTAAGATTTCTTTTGAGATTTTTTGAAGAAATTTTTCTTTTCTTCGATCGACATAAGTCTACAAGTGATATGCAAGTTGACAGGTCGCGCCATGCTGGGGCAGAAGACATGTTGACATTGCCAGAATGAGCTTTGTCTTTTCTTGATAGAATAGATATAGAATCGCCATGCGAAGCCTGCTAGGATAGTAACTTCCCAATAGTAAAAGCTTTTTTCTAATCGGTCAAGTACTTTCGGAGCCTTTTCACTTTCAACAAATATACAAACAATCAAAATCTTTCCTCTTTGTAATATTTACTAAAGATACCAGACTCATCAACGTTCTATTTTTAAATCTTCTTGATAACTTTTCCAAAGCTTATTACTCGTATAAGCTGTTTGGTGAAGAAGATTTTTTCTTGTATTAAAAAAATATTTGAGAGCTAGAAGAGCTTAGGCACGTTTTAATTTGGGAAAAAATAATTTTGTTGTGTACATGTCTGTGTTTACTAAAGTTTGTTTAATGAAATTTTCCTGTTATTTTTATACTCAACGGCCATTAAGTGTGTGATCATATTCACGACTTTTTTAATACAATCTATTATTTGAAAAATTCTGATGTTAAAATTTGAATAGTAAGATATTTACTGATGTATTTATTTTATTCTTGGGCTCTTCAAATTTTTCATCTTACGTAAGTTTGGCGCAATGAATTTTGAGCTCAATCCTGTCCATCTGTCATCGATTTTGTGAGCGCTATACGCAAACGTAGTCCTAGTCATTTTTGCGAATTTTTCGCACAAAACTATTGAAACTTTATCAATTATATTATCAATGAGCTCAGGCCAGGCTTAGCTCTTCTCGTACCAATATCTCTGATGATATTCCAGTCACGCCCTTAACTTATACAATAATGGCGTTGTTCACTGTTTTCTCTTCTACTTCAACCTACCTGTGACGTTCCCGAAATGTTTGTTCCCCGAACTTGTTAGAATTAATGTTCTACCAATATTTTCTTTCAGAGGTATTATTTGCCTTATATCTATGTATGTTGCAGCCAATAGCCATTCAATTAAACAGCTAGTCTTTTGACTGAAAAAAGCCACTTCATCTGGATGATTTATTTATACCTCTAGTGACCTAAACCAAAATATCTTTGTGTTGATCTTCATAATACGTCTATCTGTCGTTGTAGCGTTTGCTGTTTTTTTTTAATCTGCAAAGTCTTATGTACTTTATTGATAAAAAAATATTTTTATAATACTGCATAAAGTTTTGAATTAACGCTATATTTAATTTCAAATTCCATTGAAACACTATCTACGGTGAATCTTTTGCCTGAAAAAAGCCACTTCATCTGGATGATTTAATCTTAAATCTTTAGTGACCTAGACCCAAATTATCTCAAAGCCTAAAAATACCCTGACTCCTGAGCTCGTAACCAGTTTCCTAGTTACTTAACTAGTTACTCAACCAGTCGGCTAAATCACGTATGGACGTGTGATTGAATGGCGTTGTTCAGTCAAACGGATAGCTGTTTGCTCGAACGGCAATTTCAACTGTTTAGCTGCGACATAATGTATGTATACTGATCATTATTTTGGTAGTAATGTGACTGGATCAAGTCTAGACACAAGTGTTTGGTAAATAGTGGATTTTCGGCCAGTAAATTGGGGTTAAAACTTTCCTATGAAAATGTTAGGACTTATACGTATAAGCCGAGTCAAGTTTGTGGAGTTGTTACCAGTGATTTATAAATAAAAGAGGCGTTTTAATGGTATTAGAAGATAAGTGAGAACTAACAGTTTTGTTTTTATAGAAAAGCTGAGGTGTAGCAACCATATTATTTTGTTTGATTTATAGCTGTAAGAAAATCAATTTCGTCCCGTATACTGTCTGAAAACTACAATTCTAATCTTATTCTTAATAATGAAGCTAGTTACATGAGGTGGAAGCTGGTATCCTTTATTCTGGTTCAAGTCTACAAAGTATGTATTTTATTTATATCTATATTATGTTATGTATACGTAAAGTTAATGATTACTTTTTCTTTTAACACAAAATAAAAAAAGAGATGTAGACGGACTATCTAAAATCATCGTATTTAGCTGAGTACCAGTGTTTTATGGACTGTCTAAAATATAACTATAAAATCCTACTACTATTATAAAGGCGAAAGTTTGTAAGTATGGATGTATGGATGTATGGATGTATGGATGTTTGTTACTCTTTCACGTAAAAACTACTGAACGGATTTGAATGAAACTTTACCACAATATAGCTTATACATCAGAATAACACATAGGCTATATATTATAACGCTATTAACTAAGGGGGATGAGCAATAAAGCATTTTTGGTCAGTTTTAACTAGACGCCATCTATATCTTTTTAATAACAACACATTTAGCAAATTTGACAGTACCAGCTGGGTAAATAGTTATTACCTACTCTCATAGATGGAGTTAAGCTTTTCATACAATTAAACCGGGCTAAAAATTTTTAAATTTATTTTTCAGTTCAAAGTTTATACCTAAACATGCTACATATGTTATTTCGACAGATAAAAATAATTTAAAGACAAGAGTATTAAGGCAAGTTTCAACCTAACGCCATCTTTAGCTTTTCAAAACAATCTAATTTAAATATCTGACATTGTTAGTAATTCTAGCTGATCATAGATGGAGTTCATAGTTTTATTTTCATAAAATTAAATTATACTGGGGTGTCTTCCAGTCTACAATCGTAGTCACAAGTATTAATTTTGATTATTCAAGTTCCAAGATAACACTCAAAATCGGGGACAGAGGATGAGAGAAAAAAATCTGTCTTTGGGTAAGTTAGTCATTTAAGATCAAAGAAGGAGTGCTGTACTTTCTTCATACAATATCAGTCTGGGGTTATGTTAGCTAAGCTTCCAGTATACCACACGTAACAAAGCAGCATGGCTTATCAATATTTTTATTTGATTTTTACGAACGATTACTGATCAAAAATACATACATATGTATGACTAAATAATTCTAGAGAAAAGGTCAATCTCTTGGAAACGATTCAGAAAAGAACAGATCTCTTCGAATAGGGTTGGCTGCTGTTCCGACTCTAAGTGGTCGTAAAAGGAAAGGGAATAAGTAATAATCTAAGGATTGACTACGATGTTTGTTTACGTATTCTCCGATGCACGGATATATCAATCACCAACTTTCGGTCTTTTTTGGTGGGATGTCGTAAAATAACCTGTCCAGCTAAGGATGCAGCTGGAGGAAGTGTCACTCTTACTGATTAAAACCTACTATATGCGTTCTGGAGATCCCTGTATTCCAGGGCCACGGTAACTAAGAGGCCCATGTTGCTGACATATCTTCGAGGAGCGTGTGGAATAGAACGCGCCGCCGACACGGGCTGTCGTCCTTAGACGTACGGACGGTGAACCAACCAAAACCCACCGCTCACAGACCCACGCCTACGATGGTCGGGAGTCATAGATTAAACACTAATACTGGAAGTCGTCCCTCGACACTCGGCGCCCGCGGTGTCAACCAGTACCAGCTTTTCCGCTTCGGCTGGAATGAGCGGTGCTGTTTCTAAACCACTCCGCCGCCTCCTTCGCTAGCATAATTGCTTCGCAGAAGGAGGCGGCCGCTCCCATTCTTTCATGCTCCGGACCATGGCCTGGACCAGGGCCGAATGCGAAAGCTCGCCGCTGTAAGGACACGGTGGTGCTCCGCCCAAGCAGAGCGCATCCCCACCGTTTGCTCCACCGTATCCTTTACCAACTTCCAGTCCCCGGGCTGCTTTTTCAGTTTCCTAATACTCACAAAGCGATTTTGGTCCGACCTGGTTCGACCAAATCGAACCCGATACCACGTCGTGTACAGCAGTTGCGTTATGCAACTACTAGACTAGCGATAAAGAGCGCATACTTAGTGCCTAAACCAACTTTATCGACCTCGACGTGATCGACCTGCAATGTAAGTTCGAAGTGACTACAATATTATTTGAAGTAGTGACGACATATAATATGTACATTATTATATATATTATATACGAGCATAGGTTCAGAATGTATTCCGCAACAATATACACATTTTGTACCTTCGAAGTTCAGTTCAATCTAAGACAAAGACCAGAGCGAGAAGCAGCGGGAGGCCACACCTGCATGTCCAGTCTTAGTAAACGACGCGTGTGTATTGTTGTGATATGAAAACATAAGTCAAATGTCCGCCAAACTTTGCAAAGTAAAATCAGCCACAGAACTCTAATGGCCACGCGGACGACGTCGCGGGTAGCAGCTAGTACATTTATATTTAATCCATCCAGGAACCAAACACGTGACATGCAACCATTAACCAGAACATAACCCAGTCTACTACAAAAGTTTACAGTCGTGCAACAAACTACTGAAAATAAGAAAAATATTTTTCAAAAATTCCAGCACATTTCGCCATGTGGCTTGTTTCTTTATTCAGCGGATAAGTATCGCCAGAAAACGTGTAAGTGCCTCTTGGACTAGCGAGGAGCAATGAAAAGATTTAAAACTACCGCCGACGGACTCGTGGCGGCCATTTTTTCGGTTTCAAGAACATAAGTGTTCCTTTTTTAAAGTTTATACTGTCGTGTGGAATAATAACATTCTATGTTTGTGACTAGGTATCAGTCAGTTTTGGATATTGGAAAGCTTGGATAGAAATGTCAAGTGTTGAAGATTTGTTTGTACTTGTTTATTTTAGTGAAATACGGAGTCTACTTTTAATCTGTGTTCCTGTATTCATTTGTGATTAATTCGATTCTTATCATTTTCGTAAAAAATGTCTTTCCCTTATTTGTGCAATCTTTTGAAATATATTTCTGTTGTATAATGGAGATTACTTGTTTGCATAAAGGAGGTCCGATTTGAAAAAAACTTCAAGCGTTAGATAGATCATTAATTATGACTTGTGCGAAGTAGTTACCGGGATTCATTGAACATCGAGTTATTACTTATTCAAATATTTAGTTGTTTCATTGAAATTCTTCTCTTAATAGTAAGTGAAAACAAGGGAAAAGTCTAGTCGAGCATCGGAAATGAGACAATGATCTTACGAGTGTCTGCTTCCTGCATATGTCTGTCTGTTTGTTATCTAATCTGTATTGTTAGATAAAGAGTCAGAAAAAAAAACAATTTGAAGAACCTTCACAAAGCTTTGCGTTCTTTTTAGCCTGCACTGTTGATTGTTTGTCCAACAAAAAAATGTTTGTTTTTTTTCATAGGAAATCATTTCCTCCCACTGAGGGTGCAGCTGGAGTGAGAATCAGACTCTTACTGACTAAAACCCACAAAGTTCTTTCTGGAGTCCCTGTATGCCAGGGCCTGTATGGTAACTCTTGCAAACAACCCTCATCCCCCAAATTATATTATATAAATATATATTTTACTGCTCTGTCTGTCCGTACTAAACGTTTTTTTTTTAATTGGCGTCCGAATTGTCACTGGAAAAATATAGATAGAATATAGAAATGTAGAATCCTACTACTATTATAAAGGCGAAAGTTTGTAAGTATGGATGTATGGATGTATGGATGTATGGATGTTTGTTACTCTTTCACGTAAAAACTACTGAACGGATTTGAATGAAACTTTACCACAATATAGCTTATACATCAGAATAACACATAGGCTATATATTATAACGCTATTAACTAAGGGGGATGAGCAATAAAGCATTTTTGGTCAGTTTTAACTAGACGCCATCTATATCTTTTTAATAACAACACATTTAGCAAATTTGACAGTACCAGCTGGGTAAATAGTTATTACCTACTCTCATAGATGGAGTTAAGCTTTTCATACAATTAAACCGGGCTAAAAATTTTTAAATTTATTTTTCAGTTCAAAGTTTATACCTAAACATGCTACATATGTTATTTCGACAGATAAAAATAATTTAAAGACAAGAGTATTAAGGCAAGTTTCAACCTAACGCCATCTTTAGCTTTTCAAAACAATCTAATTTAAATATCTGACATTGTTAGTAATTCTAGCTGATCATAGATGGAGTTCATAGTTTTATTTTCATAAAATTAAATTATACTGGGGTGTCTTCCAGTCTACAATCGTAGTCACAAGTATTAATTTTGATTATTCAAGTTCCAAGATAACACTCAAAATCGGGGACAGAGGATGAGAGAAAAAAATCTGTCTTTGGGTAAGTTAGTCATTTAAGATCAAAGAAGGAGTGCTGTACTTTCTTCATACAATATCAGTCTGGGGTTATGTTAGCTAAGCTTCCAGTATACCACACGTAACAAAGCAGCATGGCTTATCAATATTTTTATTTGATTTTTACGAACGATTACTGATCAAAAATACATACATATGTATGACTAAATAATTCTAGAGAAAAGGTCAATCTCTTGGAAACGATTCAGAAAAGAACAGATCTCTTCGAATAGGGTTGGCTGCTGTTCCGACTCTAAGTGGTCGTAAAAGGAAAGGGAATAAGTAATAATCTAAGGATTGACTACGATGTTTGTTTACGTATTCTCCGATGCACGGATATATCAATCACCAACTTTCGGTCTTTTTTGGTGGGATGTCGTAAAATAACCTGTCCAGCTAAGGATGCAGCTGGAGGAAGTGTCACTCTTACTGATTAAAACCTACTATATGCGTTCTGGAGATCCCTGTATTCCAGGGCCACGGTAACTAAGAGGCCCATGTTGCTGACATATCTTCGAGGAGCGTGTGGAATAGAACGCGCCGCCGACACGGGCTGTCGTCCTTAGACGTACGGACGGTGAACCAACCAAAACCCACCGCTCACAGACCCACGCCTACGATGGTCGGGAGTCATAGATTAAACACTAATACTGGAAGTCGTCCCTCGACACTCGGCGCCCGCGGTGTCAACCAGTACCAGCTTTTCCGCTTCGGCTGGAATGAGCGGTGCTGTTTCTAAACCACTCCGCCGCCTCCTTCGCTAGCATAATTGCTTCGCAGAAGGAGGCGGCCGCTCCCATTCTTTCATGCTCCGGACCATGGCCTGGACCAGGGCCGAATGCGAAAGCTCGCCGCTGTAAGGACACGGTGGTGCTCCGCCCAAGCAGAGCGCATCCCCACCGTTTGCTCCACCGTATCCTTTACCAACTTCCAGTCCCCGGGCTGCTTTTTCAGTTTCCTAATACTCACAAAGCGATTTTGGTCCGACCTGGTTCGACCAAATCGAACCCGATACCACGTCGTGTACAGCAGTTGCGTTATGCAACTACTAGACTAGCGATAAAGAGCGCATACTTAGTGCCTAAACCAACTTTATCGACCTCGACGTGATCGACCTGCAATGTAAGTTCGAAGTGACTACAATATTATTTGAAGTAGTGACGACATATAATATGTACATTATTATATATATTATATACGAGCATAGGTTCAGAATGTATTCCGCAACAATATACACATTTTGTACCTTCGAAGTTCAGTTCAATCTAAGACAAAGACCAGAGCGAGAAGCAGCGGGAGGCCACACCTGCATGTCCAGTCTTAGTAAACGACGCGTGTGTATTGTTGTGATATGAAAACATAAGTCAAATGTCCGCCAAACTTTGCAAAGTAAAATCAGCCACAGAACTCTAATGGCCACGCGGACGACGTCGCGGGTAGCAGCTAGTAAAAATATAGAATAGATTTTTTTGAAATACCATCTACGGTGAATCTTCCTACACAAGAAAAAGGTTATTCCCCTACACACGTCATACAAGTCACTTCGTGTAGCTGAAGGATTATATCAGACGACCTTGCAAGCGTGTGTCCCTAATGAAATGCCGTTGCCTAGCAACGAGGCTGTAAAACCGTAGAACCCGGTAAATTACTACGTAAATACGATTCGGGGATTACCTACTCCTACGTTAGAAGGATTTTAATAAATCCCAGAAAAAATGCCGTTCAGACAATGGCACGAGAAAGTGAATATGTTTTAATTTAATTCAAATGCTAATGTAAGAAGAGTTATAAATAAAGGTTCTATTAGGCCTAGCGCTTTTAAGCTTCCAGGTTGATTAAAGGGATTACATCAGCTCATGAAAGAGAGGAAAGAAGTACCTACCATCGTAGAATATCTTGGAATTTTGCAAAAAAATGATTTCTATTTCAAACCCTGTTTCCAATTGCGCGCTTTGGGACAACTTGCAGTCTAGGCGGATGGTGGCAAGGCAAGGTCCGTCTCTGTGCGTAAAAGATAACACCCGTGAGATACGCGTCTTGGAGTTGGATACCTTTTCTCTTATAGTCTGAGTCTAAATGACTGTGGTGATTTTGAAAGGAAATTTCAAATAAGGGTGTGACCAACGGACGCAAAAGACTCAGATATTTATATTGAAATATTTGTAAACACAAATTACACGTGCATAAATATTCCACTTCTCGGAATCATCCGATTCCCAGTGCCCAAAACTCCTAACATCCCCTTGACAAACTTGACCAAAACAAAGTTATTTTCCTCTACGTCGTTTGAGAGCACTCAAATATACGCACAGGTGATTATAAGTAACAGCAGCACGGTTGGATCGACCACAAGGTTAAGAAACTCTCTTCTGCAATCAGAAACACGAGAATACAATCAGCAAGAGAGTTCTAAGTGAACTACTAAAATTCTTCCAAGCATGGACGTTTTGCGCATTTGAGATCAATGTCGTCAGGGCTACGGTAACTCTTACGAACAACCCGCAGCCCGCCACCAACAGATCTTGGCCCTAAGGCTCCGTTGCTGCTGGCATCTCTTCGAGGAGCGCGTGGAACAGCACGCGCCGCCGACACTGGCCTGTCGTCTTTGGATGTACGGACGGCCCGCGCCTATGGTAATAGGGAGTCGTCCCTCAAGCACACATAGCACTGGGATTCTGTATGCGTAATTTTTATTTTCAAATGTGACCTTGAAAAATAACTTACCCATATCCTTTACTACTTATCAAAAGCCTTTCTAGCGTTAAATTTATCCAAAGCATCGTACAAGTTTGAATTTTGCACAAGCCTTACCCACTATTCTTCTACCAAGAACTGTTACTTTAGTAGTTACAGTTACTATAGTCAATATAAAACCTGATCTTGTTAATCGAGTGTCTGATTGAACGAAGCGCAAATAGAACTAGCTCGCAGTTTGCAGACTGCATCTAATTTGGTAAACAGTTTTAGCAGAACGAATTTATTTTGGTTTACACCAACGTAATGTGGTAGATATTTAACTTTTAGACTGATGTTGTTTTGTTTTGTTCTTAGGACCAGTTTTACAATGTACGAATAGCTACTATCTACCGAACTAATTCAAAAATGGAACAGAATTTGAATGAAATTATCTACCAAATAAACTAACTGGAACTTATTCGTAGGTGGTCAAACGCAGCTCTTTAAATTATTGATCAGGCGTTGCTTTGCGGAAATCTATGAAATATTTTTCCCAACATTTCTATTTGTTATTATTAGCATGTTTTTTCTTAAAATAGGACGTACACGGCAACGTAAAGTTTAAGTTCTGTAGCGACGACAAAACAGATGTATAAAGCTGTGGACCGATGCGAGGACTTTACAAATGAAAACGCTTCTTTTATATTTTACTTTGAGTTTATTTTCTGAAAAGCGACAGAAAACTATCAAACATTTTTCTTAAAAAACCTGCTTACACATGAAAATTACACAGATTCAGGTAGCTTGGTGTGCTGGCGTCTGCTCATTCTATTTATTTATTTTGTTTAACATACATCTCCAAATATATCTGGAATGGTTTCGAAATATAGAATCCACACATACTTAACAACAACAAAAATATTTGCCGAGATCACCAAATAAGTCACATAAGTTCAAAGTTCAAAGGAATTTCCGAAGAATAGCTACAAAAACTCGCTATTGAAATGTGAAAAGAAAATATTTTTCCACCGCTAGACATCGCTACTTTTTGAAAACTTTCCTTTTTGTGAATGGGTAGGTGTATTTTCTTAGAATTAAAGTTCCTTTCCTTAATATTTGAGTTGTTTTTGCAAAATGTCCTCGATCTTTGCCAAACTTGAACATCATCATACCCTTGTAAAAAAGAAGACGTAAAGACTTTTCAAGCATCCATTAAATATACATTTTGGCAATGTTTACCTCATATGGGACTCTAAAGGCGCGACAGTTTGCTTAACTTTAAAAATATCTCTTAGCTCTCTTAGTAAGCCGCGGTGGCCTAGTGGTTAAAGCACCAGCCTTTCGAGTTTGAGAGTGCGGGTTCGATTCCAAGTCAGACAAGTACCAATGTAACTTTTCTAAGTTATACGTACTTTCTAAGTTTATCTTGGACATCAACGACTGATTAAAGAAGAAGGAAAACATCTCGAGGAAACCTGGACTATAAAGTCTGAAATCACTAACCCGCATTGAGCAAGCGTGGTGATTAACGCTCAATCAATCATCTCAATGTTTTATGTCGCTTTAAAAAATATTAAGTAGAACTATAGGAAAAAAAACAGACTGTTTTAGTATCTAGCTATTCTCACAAAAAACAACCAATCCAATTAGAGTTATGAAAGTCCCACAAAGAAGACCGCTTATTTTATCGGCTTCAATATATTATTACAAGGAATTTCTAGGAAAAGGCCGTATTTCCAATAATTCTGTGTATCAGAACTCCTGACACGATCCTCATGTCATATATACGCCATCATGCGTAACGTAGCTGGGATCAACCGAGATCTGAGGTCTGATCCTCAACACGTGACCCGATTGAGAAGTCATGTACAAGTCTGGTTTGAATTCGATGAAAATAGATTTCCAAATGTTATGTAGAATTGGAATTATATGTAGGAGGTGAAAATTGTTGAATTGGAATTATTTGTAGGAGGTGGACTGACCTTTAGGAATACGTGCCGTGATCCGAATTTTTGGTACGACTTACAATGAAAAATGCCTAAATAAATAGGCATGAATGGGAAAAGCTATTGAGCAGGTTGTGTGGTTACTTTTATTTGGAACTAGCTTCCGCCAGCGGTTTCACCCGCTTCCTGAGGGAATTACTTTAAAAAAGTAGCCTATATGTTATTCTGATGTATAAGCTATATTACTACCAAGTTTAATCAAAATCCGTTCAGCCGTTTGGGCGTGAGAGGTAACAAACATATACACACACACTCACAATCTCGCATTTATATGTATATTAGTGTGATGATGTGATAAGTTCTGCTGAAAATAATTGACCATATACAATAGGAAAGACAATAGAAGTGCAAGGAATTAGTTTTGATAGCTGACATTCCTTATCTTTAAGAATAAAGCTCCTTATAAATCTATCTGTCACTGGCTGTAAACACTGGCTCCTGTAACCAGCTCAGGAGTCAGGGCCTCATTAATTTGTGAAACATATTTATGCCAATAAAGAAATTTATTACTATTATACATTATTATTATCTCATATTACGGAGCATACATATTCATGTTGGGTGACTGGTAATTAGTGACCGATATTTAAACACGTGATTGTGCTCATGATTACAAACAACTTTCCCAAATAAACTTTTGTTTTTATTTTTATTATTATAGCAAAATTACTGAAACCGCGGGCGCCCCCCCTCGTTGCTAACAGCTGATCGAGCGACGGCGCACGCAAAATTTGAATTTCGCTATAATGATAAAAAAAAAAAAAAACAAATAAATTTCTTCGGGAAAGTTGTTAGTAATCATGAGTACAATCATGTGTTTAAATATCGGTCACTGATTACCAGTCACCCAATATAACAAATGCATACGCATACCAGTCCTTGGAGACACTAGCTTTAAGGTTAAGTGGGAATTGCACTGACTAAAACTCTTGTCAAACATCATATAACAAAAGTTTTTTTAAACAAAAATGTGGTTTATAGCAAGCGTTAAACATCTCGTGAACAAATTGCTTCCCTTATGCCTATTTAGTACACAAAACGCCTGTTTGTGTTTGTGCTAAGAAGCAATTACATGCGGGAGCAATAAATTGGGCACGTGTTGAGGGTTTCAAACAACGCTAAGAACAATATTCCTTTTCTCAGAGTCGGTAAAGTAACCAGCGTTACTGTTGTTGTTGCTATTGTAGACAGAAATACAAATACTGTGTGAGCTATTACTATCTAGTTCATTTAAACAATACACAACGAATCCATACTTATATGTATTCCAAATATACTGTGTAAGCTATTGCTATCTAGTTCATTTAAACAATAAACAACGAATCCGTACTTATATTCTAAATGGAAAAGTAACTCCCTGTCTATCTGTCTGTTTGTCTGTCTATCTGTCTGTCTTGCTATCATGCCAAAACTCCTGAACCGATTTAAATAAAATTTCATAGACAGATAGTCTACACCTTTAGAAAGGACATAGGCTACTTTATATCCAGGTTCAAAAAGAAGACGGGTAAGACCGCGGGGAACAGCTAGTAGAAAATAAAAATAATAAACTAAAAGTTTTCCAAGAAAAATCTTCCAGAACAGTTTTTCAACCTGTATATTTTTTTACCTACTTAGGTATCTGAACCGTAAAATAGGCCTTGATACTCGAATATTCTTATTTATATCCAGAAACTTTTAATATCATTTCTGTTACCTAAGACCCTATTCTACTCCTACGCAGCTTACCTGAAACCTTCTAAACGATTGAACTATCGGAATACTTGAATACGTTCACGTTCCAACCCCACTGTGTACAAAAGTTAAGGATAAACAAGAAACTTGTGTCAGAAATGGTGCCTAGTTTTGAGAACCTGATAAACAGTAAAATTATTTATAGATCTGCTTTGAATCCTATTTTGGTATTCAAAATCCAAATAGTACTTTTTTTTATTTGAATCCAACAGAAGCTATTCTTTTAAGGGTTTCACAATTTATCTGACAAAACCGTAATTGGTTGTCTTCATATAAAATCTGACGAAAAGAAAACTAGATAATATCTTACAACCCTCCCCAGAGTTTCTACTCATCACCCGGAAAGACACCTATATCTGTCCCTGTGTCAAATTTCGTAACAGTAAGTTCAGCCGTTTTAGCTTGACAGCGTAACATACAGATAGACAGTGCAATTTTTGCATTTATATACAAGTACCTTTGGACTTTAGCTGATAAAATTAGAGAGCATGACATTTCCAATCAGACATGTTCACACATGCGTAGCTCCATATAAGTAAGGATGTACTAGTCACCTAGTGACTTCATAAATAAGATAACTGTCCTGAGTCGCTTTAATTGAAACTTAGCCACACACACATTTACATGATTAAATTTATGCAAAAATACAAAGTTTTCTATTTCAAAATACATAAATTCATCATCATCAGCCGCATATATATTATGTACATACACAGTGTCCCAATGTAGCAACATAAAGAAAAAGAATAATGCGGTATAAAAGTTACACTGGTACTTAGCAGAATCAAACTCATACATGAGACGCAGGGTTTAACTGTTAAGCCACCATGACTTAATTAAGCTTAAGCCATCATTAAGTGTTAAGTTTAGAAAATTACGTATTAAGTGCTGAGTTACATAACAAAAACTTGTCTAAAGGAAGTTTTGATAAGACCAAGATAGTCTAGTGAAATAATAACTGCTTAAACACCAGTTCCTTGGCTTGTAACTGCCGCTACAGGTTTATCAGCGAAAGTTAGATCTTAATTTACATATCTATTTTTATTCTAATGTACTTGGGTGCTAAATTAGATGGGATCCGTTCTTCGTTCAATGGAAACTTAAAACAGAGAATAAGCTAACTTCTACGAGTCTACACCTATTACATCGAGAATCGAGACAATTCGGGGTCCTCCGCAGACTGAAAATTTTAAGTCATCCAACAGTTTTATTACCAGTACGTACAGACTCGAGCACATCAAGCTAACCGAAACTGTTAAATTTTCCCAATCAACTTTGAACCGTGTGCTTGCAGCGATAAAGTTGAAATTCTATTCAGGAAATTTGGCAGATTGTAGTAGCTTGATGTGCTGGCGACTGTCAACGATCGGTTAACTGAAAAGTTTGATAAGATTCTCACTATTTTACAGGCATTTAACCTGTGTGGGTGTGTGTGGGCTTTTATCCTTTAATCGACAGTGACGTCATCTAACTTAAGACACATCCATTACATAGCATAAAAACATACAAGTGACAGACAG
The DNA here is from genome assembly GCA_958496145.1 of Heliothis peltigera. Lineage (NCBI taxonomy): Eukaryota > Metazoa > Arthropoda > Insecta > Lepidoptera > Noctuidae > Heliothis > Heliothis peltigera. The sequence continues at coordinate 7,895,627 of OY292337.1, forward strand.
GCCCTTCCATACAAAATTACTCCCATTCATAATGAGAACCCTTTTCCGTTATGCACTTTTACTTCGTGGCTTACGTCGAAACAACCTAATGACTGTTTAAGAAGTGTGAAATAAGCGTAGGACTATAACTAAGATTTTTCAGAACATAAATAAACATTAAAAAAAAACCAGTTATCTGGAAGCATGATTTTATATTCCATCAACTTTCATACAAAAAAAACTACATAAGGGGCTCGTGGCTTAACTGCCGCATGGGTTGATCAATCATAGGGTTAGCAATTCTTGTTTCGATCAGTCAGAGGATGGGTGAACATCTTATCATGGCGAGTTCTTCCGTGTTTTGGAAAGCACGTTAAATTGGTCTATCCCATATGGCAGTTTACCATCTTTAGAAGTCGTTTTAAGCAGTCGAAGACAATCTTTTTTGCCAAGGGGTATCGGGTTGCGCGGGTAACTGGGTTAGAGAGGTCAGATAGGCAGTAGCTCCTTGTAAAACACTGGTACTCAGCTGCATCTGGTTAAACTGGAAGCCGACCCCAACATAGCTTGAGAAAAGACTAGACAGATAATGATTCATAGAAAATTGAATAATTATAATTTAATAGCAGCTTATGAGTAGACTTACGTGTATCATTCTCACTTCACTCACATCTGCAGGCTTAGCATGTCGATTTTATATCTATTCTGTCAAGAGAAGACAAAGCTCTTTCTGTCAATGGCAACATGTCTTCTGCCCGAGCATGGCGCGACCTGTCAACTCGCATATAATCACTTGTAGCTTTATGTCAATCGAAGAAAAGAAAAATTACTTAAAAAAATGTCAAAAGAAATCTTACGTCAATCTGTCACTTTTCTGTCATTATATCCAATCTCCGGTAAACAAAACTTGTTTCTACGGTTGCCATGCTAAGCCTGCAGGAAACTTAAATGTAATGATATGATCCCGCAAACAACGAAACTAACAACAAGGAGTACTTAATCATTAAGAAACTGAAAGCCAACAAGACCACACAAGTCATATTAACACTGGTATCTACAACTTTCACATTTCGGAACAATGATTGATATAAGACATATGGCATGGAAAGTTTTGCACTTTCCAAGCTTCGGAACTATTGTTTACATGATAATGAATTAGTCAGCTTATGAATTATTCTAGTTTCTTAAGCTATAAACAAGTTATGGGTTGTGAGTCTTACAAAGGCTTTACACTTGTTTTCTTAAAGTCAAGGCTGTAGTTATACTTGTAACGGAACTTGTAATTTTATTCCGTAGTCAGAGTGATATGCAAACTCTTGCTGGGTGATAACCATTTAACCATTAAAAAATCAATGTTGAGAATCTTTGTCTTTTTTTTAATGAAATAAATGTACAAACGCCAGCTAATCAAGCTTCTGCAATCTGTAAAATTTCCTTAATATATTCTCAACTTTATCGCTGAAGCATATGGTTCTGTGTTGATTGGGAATATTTTACAGTTTCGGGTAGCTTGATGTGCTGGCGTCTGTACGTAACAAAAAACTGTGCGTGAAAAAAAATAATGAACTCATTTTTAATTTAACAAAATACTTCACACATCAACAAAACATATCATTTTAATTGATCTTACGGAAATAAACAAACATAGTCAAAACTCTCGCCAAACTTTATGGCCAACATGGCCGAGGCGCTGCGCTGAAACTATTGCGAGAGCTGCCATAAACCTTGGCTGTACGGACGCCCGCATATCAAGCTACTACAATTTGTCATTTATCTTCAATAGATTTTCAAATTTATCGCTATTACATAGGGTTCAAAGTTAATTGAGAAAATTTGTCAGTTTCGGGTAGCTTGAGGTGCGACATCAATAAACGCTGCTTAACTTTTCGGATAGTTACATTTCTTTTTGCAAACCTCACAAATCCAGGTGGTTTTTTCTGGCCGCTTAGTGGTTGTTGTCGTAGGCATAGGCGTAGTAGTATTAGCAATTGGTTTGCAAAATATGAAGTGTCCAAAATGGTCCGGCGAATGATACGGATCGTCCTCTATCCACACGTCAGGTTTGAAATGATACGGGCTGTCCTCTAAGTAGATGAAGGAACCTGCATCTGTTAGAAAAAACATTTTTTTTTAATGGATTCATTTTTGCTCAATGTGTTTTGTTTGTGGCTGTGGGATTTTTCGCAAGAGATAACTTTTTTTTTGGGCGCTGGGAGCCAGCCTCTTCCCGTCGGGGGATGGGGTATGTGGGACTTCCCAGTCAAGTCGTTCCCGGTATACCCACTAAAAATACCCAGCGACACTCCGACCTCGTTTGAGTGGAAGAGGCCTGGGAGTCTATGGCGTCCAGTCCCCCGCTGGCATCGCAAGACATGCTCGGCACACGAAGACCTCCAGAAGAAACAAAAGTGGGTTTTCGTCATTAGAAGTCTAAACCACTGCCAACTTCCAGACCACGAACTGCTTTGTAAAAGTTTCTAAAACCTTCAAAGCGATTTCGAACAAACCCAGGAATCAAACTCAGAACCCAGCGCAGGACAATGCGCTTCAAGGCAGTCCCACCATAAAGAACAAAAGACATTCATAAACAGAATTTCTAAATTCCCGCTGGTAACCATCTTGAATACGAGTACAATCCTAAAATAACAATTGAAAATTAATTACAATACTGTGAACAATGATAACTTATCAATGCTGTTTCGACTACACGGAATAATTGGAATTTAATTAATCAAACTATGTTATCTATTTAATATTCCATTTCTTGGTAACAATTCAATAAATAATTACTGTTAAGTCTTCACTTGTATTAAGAAATTGTATTTTGTTTCATCTTTTATCTCAAGGAAAATAGAGAAAATATAAACTGTCACAAAGCAGCCCGGAGCCCTGGAAGTTCAGATTGTTACACACTCGTGCCTGGAATGGTACCTAAAGCCGACGTCCCCGATTGCTACTCAGTAGCAGCAGGCTTAGCATGGCAACCGTAGAAACAAGTCTTTTTTACCGGAGATTGGATATAATGACAGAAAAGTGACAGATTGACGTAAGATTTCCTTTGACATTTTTTCGAAGAAATTTTTCCTTTCTTCGATCGACACAAGTTTACAAGTGATTATATGCGAGGTGACAGTTGCGCCATGCTCGGGCAGAAGACATGTTGACATTGACAGAAAGAGCTTCGTCTTTTTTGACAGAATAGATATGGAAACGCCATGCTAAGCCTGCAGAGGTCGTCAAGTAGAGATAAGAAAACTCTGACACTAGGGCACACTTGTGAAGCTCACTCGAAAAAAAAGAAAGAACATACCTACCCCAAAAACACAGCACCCTACATAAACCATGCATTAGGTGATAATAAATGTCTTACCCAAATCACTTCGACGCGGCGAGCAGTAGAGCGGGCAAACTTTCAAACAAAAGAATATCGGCTCGCCTGAAAGTAAAGTGAGAGACTTTATGAAAGTGAACATGTCATATATTATACATATTATGTGGACTTATAATTTATAAAATATTATATAAAAATTATTATGCAAAACAGACTGTAGTTTTCTTGAGTTTTTAAAATTTTCCCAATCAACTTTAAACCGTATAAATCTATTAAGGAAATTTGAGAGATTGTAGTAGCTTAATGTGCTGGCGTCTGTACCTTATAGATAGATTATACTTTATTATTTTATTCTATAATCAAACAATGAATGATGAACTAGATAACAAGTAAGTATATGGTGAAAATTTGGTGGAAAACATTACTTGTACATAATCTAAATCTTATGTACTATAATAATATGTACATAAAACATATTTGTGATATTTCAAAATAAGTTATGGAGTACTATGTTGAACCATCAAAATTGTGCTCTGTGCCCTACAGAATAAAGACTAGATTTGATTAGAATTGTGTACCGTTTTTTAGTCTGTTTTAATTCGCAAGTTATTTTCTAGTTGTTCTTGTTGATCGAAGAAGCAAACAAATAATAAATTATTCATAGCTCCTATGATAAGAGCCTAAACAACAAAAACCTAAGTTTTAATAATAAAGTCCTGAAATAATTTTCTAGTGTATAAATATTTAGTTAGTATGTTTTAAAACAATAATTTTTAATGAAGTTTTGGAACAAAACTACTTACCTGTCTTATTATAAACAGTTATTTTATTTAATAGTTTCAATATACTCTAAGATAATAAATAAATCTAATGTCTGGATTTATTTACAAATTATTATTTCCAAAACAAAAAATTACATATTATTATTTATGTATATCTGCCTCTTACCAATCCTTACAGTGCGAAAAGTCTAATGTGCAGTAAGGCTTTAGCTTACTTACTGCTTATTAGACATTTTTCACTTTTGGACGTTAAGCCACTTAGACCTTCTGACTATGAAGCAAATAAACCCTCATATGATTCCAGCACTCCAAATATTATGAAAAATCATCACCTACCTATTTTAAATTACTTAAGCTTCAATATGAAAACTTACCCACATAACTAAACGCATTGCTCATAAATAAAATACATAAAGCATAGTGCCTTATAAAACTAATGAATAAACTAATTTCAAATTAAAATCTGTGTAAATTAAAGCTATAAAAAATATAAAATTTACCTGAGAGACCAAAAAATGGTTCAGCCAACACGCAATTCAAAAAAGCGCAATAAACAAAAATATCCCAATACATATTCGTATGTTTTGTACACAGCCTTTCACCACGGCACGGCCGCGAGGTTTCTTCAAAAGTCCATGCGTTCTTTATATTATCTCGGTGAAACTGGCATGTTACGTGTTCTCATGGAAATCAGATTCAATTCGATGGGAATTTATCTACCTACATATATGAATATTGTTGTTAGTATATGATGTAGGCATAGGACTAGAGAGTACCTAGGCAATGTGGTAATATAGGTACCTGCAGATGCCAGTAAGTCAAGCTACTATAATCTGTAAAATTTCCTTAATAGAATTTCAAGTTTATCGCTGAAGCATAATTGTTCAAAGTTGATTAGGTTTGAGAGTTTTGGGTAGCTTGATGTGCTGGAGTCTATGCTTCTTAGAATATCTGCCAATATCAAGGTGATAGATGAACACTATTAGATAAATGAAAATTTAGAATATTTATTTATAAAGTCTATACAATATTGTTCGACTGTCACTGACATACATAGAATAAAAAATATTAAAATCTACATCACATTTATTACAGTTTCTCTTCTTATATTGTAATAAAACGTTGAAACTTCGCATATTATTCTTAAATAAATAATTTTGTTCACTGAAACTGAACTTTTATACCAAAATAAGTTTTGAATTTGGCATAGGCACAATCCTGTAATCCTACACCATAGTAGTGATTATTTTTTATTTTTTTTTGATCAAGATTACACCCTATGTTGTCCTAGTTCACGCCATTAACATCGATGTTTATATCTACACTGTTCACTTGTCCACCGAAGTAAATCAAACTTACGCCCCCATCATCAATCAAGCTGCCATCTCAGCAACGCGTTCGTATTCCAAATTCAAAATAGAAAAGAAGGATTTACAAACAATGAAAGAAAAATCAAACTTTCTTTGACAATATAGTGTTTGTGAGAAAATCTAGGCGCCTTAACAGATTGATTGATTGAAGCAACCTTCAGAATTGTCCTCGATGAAATATTAAGTTTTGTAGCAGAGAGACTTTGTGGCACAGGCTTCTCCAGAGTGAAGCGGAGCGTAGCAGTTTTGAAACTACCAATAGGCTTTGAAATTCTATCGGTTGATATTATTATTATGGACCTTATGAGGAAGCTCAACGTCACTCGGAGAGCAATTGAGAGGGCTATATTAGGAAATCAGAACGTATCAGAAATGAGGAGACCCGCGGAAAAACCAAAGCCACCGACATAGCCCGAAGAATTGCAAGGCCAATGGGCAGGGCACATAGATCGCAGAACAATTGACCGATGGGGCAGAAAACTTCTTCAGGCCTCTGATGATGATGCAGCAATGGCCATTTCGATAGATATACGTATCAACATTACTTCAATCACTCTATTAAAAAAAACCTGCAACTAAATCCATTCCGTACTTTGAAAGATCGAAGCCATATATGTATAGGGATAGACAGACATACAGAGGGGAAGCGACTTTGTTCTGCACTATGAAAGGATAAAATTTCACCTTCAAGAAGTATTTTACGGATTTGAAAAGATTTCTCTTTTTTCCTCAACATAAGTAGAAGTAATGTGAGGAAATAATTTCCGCCTGTCTGTCCAATTTGTATGCGCTCAGTGTTATAAGTGAAATGTCTTAACACCGGCGTCTGTCTATCTGTCTGTTAGCCCTCACATGTATGTATTTTTAGCAAGAAACTCACTGAATAAATACCTATATAAATATTAAAATACAAATGTGGATTTGTTTGCTAAGCTTACATATATTTTTAAACAGTTGATCCGAACTATACGAGATTGATATAGGGACGGGTGATAGCCAGGCTAGGTACTGTTCACTCATAGATTTTTATACCGTAAATGATCGATTTATTGAAAAGAAATATATTTTAAAAAGTCCCTTTATACATATTTCTATCGAAAATTCGAATACACTTGAGACAAGATACAGCAGTATATTTTTGTAAATCAACACTTAAGATATTTATTCAGATAAAGTCGATCTCACTAACATTCATATTGGTTGTTATATTTAAAGGGATGTTACTCGTCTTTATGGAAAATACATTTAAAATGATATCACTCATCTATTTATTGATGTTTTACTCACACAATTTCTACTGAAGATAATTTGTTCTTTTTTTTCGTGGAAAATCATCAAATGACCCCGCTGACGGTGCAGCTGGGGGGACTGTCAGGTTCTTACTGACTAAAACCCACTATGTTCCTTCTGGAGGTCATCAAGTGTATGTAACACGTGACAAAGGCCACGGTAACTCTTGCGACAACCATTGGCTCAGGCAGACCCTGGTACTAAGGTCTCTAAGGACCCTCCTGTGTTGCTGACATCTCTTCGACGAGCGCGTGGAACAGAAAAGATAATTTGTTCTCATTCTTGAAGTTTATAGTATGGAGTGAATATTTGACATTGAAACAACTTCAAGTATTACACGTTTTTTCGACAGTGAAAAGATCTAACCCTTAAATATACAAGAGCCAAGCATCCCAACGTCTCCATTACAACCTTTCGCGCACCAAACGATTTTCGACAAAAGGGTTGAATTTTATCTCGTAAATGTCAGACATTTGATGCTGTTCTGACCCTCAACACACAACCGACAGTGTGCACTCGCGTGAAATGGCTAAGAAAATTACTATTTTACGTTTTCTGATACATCTTGTGGCTTTGAAGGGTGTATCTAATCCCTCAGACTTCCGCAGAATAAAGGTTTATTTTAAAACGGTCTGTTGTGAGCTGTCTATAGTATTTTATGTAGAAGATGTCTTCGACTTCTATCTCGTTTGAGTTTATCAAAAATGTTTTGCTTCACTTAATGGAGTATTTGTGCTTGAAAAGTACTTGAAATGGAATAGAAAAATTTTGACGACTATTAAAGCTGTTTTTATCTCTAATAATGCTTGCTTCAAATTTTCTGTTATACATAAATATTGTGATTAAAGACATAGAAATACCTCAACTCCTATGCCCCGGCTTACCATTTTATAAGGCCAAATACTTTCAGCATCAAAATAATCCCCAAGGAACATTATTTCAAATCAACGAAACCATAAATATATACTACCTCAACCATAAAATGTTCACAAATAAAAATAAACTGAAGTTATATTGAGTGAAATCCAAACAATATACCTTTATAATAAAGCCCTTCCCGTTACATAAATCCATTTCATCCCCCTTTAGGGGCTGTCCCCGGCTTCAGGGGATGGAGGCGGGTGAAGGAAGGATATGTTCAAAACGTCTGCACGATTACCTGTCAACTTACAGCCTACTTATTCCCAAGTTGTTTTTGTATGTGAATTTGGGAGGCTGTTTTATTTGGAACTGTAGGATCTTTCTTCAATGAATTTAGTGATTTTAATGATACTTTTTTTTTCAAGACTGTTTTCAAAATATTTTTTTATAGAAGAGTAGAAGTGAAAGGGAAAAAAAAATTATGGCATCCGTACCGATTGCCGATTGCCACGGGGCAGCCGTTCTTTCATAAGGAGATCAGCCAGCCACGAAGGTTATCTTGCACAGGTGCACTCTATTCCCTCACTCATAATCCGATGGAATAACAATCCGACATGGTCGGAGACAGGTCCGACGGTTTACGTGCTCTCCAATGCACATATTAATCACCAACTTCTAGACTTTCTGCTTTATGAAAGTCTCTTAAAACCCACACAGCGATTTTGGCCCATGCATAGCAGTCGCGCTATGCGGCTTCTGGACCAACAAGGAAGTAAAAAAATATGACCTCTTAAAAAGATGACTGAAATAAGGGCTTGTCGACACAGGAAGGATGAGTGTAAGTATCTAGGCGATTACCCGCCACCTTCGGCCTACTTACTTACTATGTATACGCGCCCTATTTTCAACGCTCCCAAGTTATGGGCGCCTAGTACCTACAATTTTATATTATGCGTAGTGTTAAGAAAAAAATACAGATTTTTCTTACGGACAAAAATTATATTGCTATCCTTGGAGGAGACATTATTTATTTAAGTTGTTTTAAATATTTATTCTATTCGATTTTCCCTAAGTAATGTGTACTTATTTATTTGAATTTTATCTTATACCCAATTCCCAAAAAAAAAAACGGTAATTTTCTATTTCTATGTATAAACTTGTTTCTAATAGTACCAGAAAGACTTTGTTGTTAAAATAAAATTCACCAGATTTCAAACTAACGAGCTTAACAATAAAATCATTTGTGAATGTCCAATCAAATCTGCTATCACTGTCTGTTCAATCATTTTGAGTGTCCGTTCATAATTGTACCTGCTGGCTATAGAGGCTATTGGAACAATGCGCTTACAAATCAAAGGCATCGATAATTTTCAAAGTACTCTCAATAATAAAGAGAAGGAACAACCAGAAAAGGAAATACATTAATTTAAAAATAAACTAAGTTTAAGTATTTAAGTCTGACAACTAGTCTTGCCAAGGGGTATCGGGTTGCCCAGGTAACTGCGTTGCGGAGGTCAGATAGACAGTCGCTCATCGTAAAACACTAGAACCCAACATAGCTTGGGAAAAGGCTAGGCAGATGATGAATGACAGATATTTGGTGATGAAAAATTCTGTACTGAAAAAAAAGTTTTTTAATGGTGTTTAGTTTCATAATGGTGTTCTCATATGTGGTACCAAGTCAGGCCGCATTTATTAATTTACTGCAAGAAACGCCCTCATTAATTAAAAAAACCAAGGCAGGATTAATTATAAAACCACATAAGGTTTATGAGAGAACGTTTTCTAATCACTACTAGCGTTTGAAAATTAATTAAAACTAATTGATCAAGGAAAACCGCTCTTAAGGAAAACCATTTGTTTTTTTCGTGGGAAGCTATCAAATGTGTCTTCCCGATGAGAGCTTGCAGCAGGAGGGACTGTCAGACTCTTAGTAACTAAAACCCCCTATGTTCCTTCTGGAGGTCCTGCCTGCGATGGCCACGGTAACTCTTGCGAACAATCCGCAACCCCGGCAGACCTTGGCCTTGGAAATTACATCAAGAATTTATAAGGCCGTGCCCGCTTTGCTTGACCTATCTCTTCAAAAACACACCTGATGTGATGAAAAATGGACCTAAAGACTCCTAATACCGAAGGAAATTAACATAATTAAAAGGGCCTGGAAAATAAATGACGTCATATCGGTATCCGAAGGGTCCATCGACTCGAAAGAGCCTAGTCATTAAAGTGTCTACTTAATTATTTTCGGGTGTAACAAAAAATGTGTGCCTTATTATGTGCTGACAGCTAATACTTTATATAAAAGCCCCTTTGTTTCCCAAGAGAAAAAGGAGCCTTAAGTGGACAACCAAGATCATGGACTCATCGAAAATCCAAGCTACTAACGACTTTATTGCTTAAGGAATAAGAACGAATTTGGTTTGCAGATTTCCGACTTCATTTTTAAACTATGCGGTAGAGTGATCGTCACTTCAAAAGATACTCGTTAAGTAGGTCATTATTGAAACGGTTTGAAATGTCTTGGGATTGTTCCTTAGTGGTTATAGAAAACCACAAACCGGGCAAGTCATAAAACAATCCTTATCCTTACTACTCGACATACAATCGAAAGTAACTCTGTCTGTCTGTCTGTGTGTCCCGCTTTCAGGCTAAAAGTACTACTCAACCGATTACAATAAGATTTGGTAGACATATGTATACCAAATATGTCTACCAAAAGGAAGGAGGAGTTCAAGGAGTTCCTTCGGGTGACGAGGGGAACCACGGGCAACAGGTAGTAGTCTATAAAAACTCTCAAAAAATCATGTTTGTCTGTTGTATGAGAGTTCCCTGAAATATTTATTGTATTCAAGTTTTCAGTATGTTTTCTTTGTTTGTGTGTATCCCACGATTAACGATTAACGCTTAACCCTTCTCCGCGTGAGAAGAGGCCTGTGCCCAGCAGTGGGACGATAAAAAGGCAGATGATGATGTCTGTATCCTAAAGGCTCCGAAACTACTGAACCTATTGTAATTTTTCACCGTTAGCAAGTTATACTATATTGGAGTGATAAGCTATGTTTCTCCACGCCGCGAAATAGAGCTAGTATTAAATAAATCTATCCAGTCTGTTTCAGTTTGTTCTATTTTCTAACAACCTATTTAGTTCTGATTTCTGAAACAAATATACAAATCGATTTCGTTTCTAATTACTTATTCCAGGGTCCCATTAACACTGAACCCTAATACCCCAATTTTCTTATATAACTGTATTGACCAGTGTGTCCGTACACAATCTAGCGAACCTTTATTTATATCTTTCCTAATTGCTGTATTGACTTAGCTAATATGATCCATATGGTTTTATTAATATTGTGAAGCACAAATACATACCTACATGAGTTATATAATATATGTATTATTTTATTATTTCTGTATCATCGTTAGCAACAAAATTTGAAATAATAATGCTTTCCTGCAGGCTTAGCATGGCAACCGTAGAAACAAGTTTTGTTTACCGGAGAATTGACATAATGTCTGAAAAGTGACAGATTGACGTAAAATTTCTTATGACATTTTTTTAAGTAATTTTTCTTTTCTTCGATCGACATAAGTTTACATGTGATTATATGCGAGTTCACAGGTCGCGCCATGCTAGGGCAGAACATATAACATAAAAAAGCTACATTGCCGGACCTGGAATTGAACCAACACCTACTTGAGATGCAGGTGTTTTGACCACTACCATCCCGACTTTCAGTTGTTTGTAGGTATATTGTGCTTATGGATATTTTTTTTAAATTATGTATTCCAGGTACACAACAGGTAAACAGGTAAACAAACATTAAAATTAGTTACGTGTTCCACTTTTAAATGAACCTCTTTTGTTAAGCTTTACAGGAAGAAAATATTAGACATTATTATCGCACGAGTTCCATCTTCTCTTACGTGATTTCTAAACGGTAGCTTTTATAAATAAGTGTCAGTAACATACGGAAGAAAATCGAGCTTAGAATCAAAACAGGAAAGAAAATGGTGACTACCTACGCATTAAAAGGTTCATCCAATCTGACCCTAAATATGATGTGGTTCTACCATTATAAACCTTCCTATGATAATATTTTGTAGCTACATTTTTTTTTTAATAGCGAAAGGTAAGCAAAATAACGATAGCCCATCCTTACATTGTTTTTATATGGCTAGCGCCATCTATGAGGTTGTAGACGAACTACGAATACCTCATGCTGGACATACAATTGACATGCATTGCAATAATAGTTTAAAATAAAACTAAGTATACTACTGTTTTTTTTTTATTTGTTTACGTTTGTAAGCTAGAAAAAAATGATATTGTGCAGTTTACTAAAAAGATTGGCGCAGCTTTGTGATAGAGGTGCTTTTATCAAAGTGACAAATTACGATAAAAAAATTCAATAAAGCCTAAGGCGCTCTCTAGACGATCGATTAAATTGCTTAATATTAAGAAATTACAATATAAATGATTGATATAGGGTTAAAATTGAAGATTGGGCAATAATGGAACGTAACCTTGATTGAATATAATTTTTCAACATCGATCAACATGATATTCTTTATTTCGAAGCCCTTCAAGAAACACTACTCAATAAAATCATCTCATTTTTTAATAAAATTAAGGAGAAGACATAAAGTTTATTGTGTTCTTTTTTTACAATCAGAATTATCAAAAAATCTACTATAATATTTACTGTTTGAAGATTCACACACATTGTTCACACACACAGTTCGGATCATTTGGATAAAAAATATATCGTTCAATGATATTGTAAGTCTAGGCGACGCCTAACAGGGTACTGATTGATTAAGTATTGCTAAGCTACTGCTAGAAGTGGTACTACAAACGGGCAATATTAACTATCATTCAAATAAAAGCGCCAAAATAAAATGATTATTATCAAAGCGAATACTGAAATTCGCAGTCGAAAATTTTGATTTAAACAACGGCAAAGATTTTTCTCGTCTTTTTTTTTCATTTAAAATTTTCTGACATGCGTACCTATCTATAAAAATTACTCCGAAATGACATTGTCATGGACGAAGGCCCCGTAACAAGATTCCTGTCCCAACTTTTCATTTTCGTCTCAGTGATTGAGAAGAAATTTCATAAAACGCCATGTTATTAAGAGTTTGTTATTCTAGGATTTTCGGACCAACTTTTTCTTTAATAATCTCTTGTAATCATGACATTAATGTAATGTTAATTTTAGTTGATTTTAGTGTTTTTATTTGAATTTCGTTACTGATTTAAAATTATATACACTGAATGTTATGAAATGTTTGGACAACGATATATTAATGTTATACAATACATATCTATATATTTTTTCACATTATATGTAAAAGTATACAAGGTACTAACTACTCGACAGACGTTGTCCTGTTTTTTTTTCTTTCGCAAGAACCCTATCCTGACAATAACAAAAACAACAAATAACTGAAATCGGTTCAACCGTTCACGCGTGATGGCGTGACCAAGGGAAATACGGATTCATTTGTATAATATTTTTATAATGATACATGTATTATAATATGACGCATGATTTCTTTATGTGTTTAACAGCCGCTACCATACTTTATATAGTAAAGTTATTAAGTAATTTAAAGTAAAAAGATTAAGCTTATATGGCCACAAACAGGGCGTAAATCCGCTGCTCGGAAATTCGAGGTAAATGAGAAAATTTAAGAGACCTGAACAAGGAATATTCTTTACCTGACATCAGGTGCTTTTTAGTGCCAGTAGGTACTTCCGTTGAATCTAGGTACCTTTGGGGCTTTTTGGTACTAGCACTTCTGTAGTGCCTACTTCAGTTTTATGTACGTGAAGGTACCCTTTATAGTCTCTCTGTAACACCTACTTACATAATCGATGTCATGAACATCTGAATCAGCACATTTTTAAGGACAGGATGAAGGGACCCAAATTATGTGCTGTAACTTTTTAACCGACTTCCAAAAATGGACGGTATTTTTTTTATCAATCTATATACGACTGATTATTGCTATGTCTACTAGCGATTGATCAGCAAACAACAGAAATTCTCTGTTCTATGGTTCAGTCCCTAAGCCTAATTATTCGTAGTGAAGGCTTACTACCCTTACCTGACTACCAGTAATTAATTGTTAAGCGAATATTCATGACTTGTTTGATAGTCTAGATTTGTAATTATTGTCATGGGCACTCAGCAATTAAGGGACCTCATTCTCCAGTACGTGTGTGAAGCTTTTTTTATATCCAGGAAAGTAGCAAGAAGTTTCAAAGGTACCTATAATATGTATTTTACTGTCTTAGTCTACTTTGGACACTATTGAATCAAGAAGAGAAGAATGAAGGAAGTTGTAGATGAAATTAAACTATTCTGCCCATCTGTCTGATCGAGAATCAAGGTAGTAGGTGCAACTACGATTGATCAACTGGTTTCTGCCTTCACAGTTCCGTTTCAGCTGAAAGACGTCCACTGCTGGACAAATTCAAATTTTCCATCCAAAACCTGTCGGCTTTTCAGTCTGAATATTTAATTTTTAATTCAATATTCCTTTGTATTTTTTCCATCCTTTCACTCGTCCATGTCTCTCAACCACCCACACTCTTTTTTTCAATATCTAAGGAAATAAAAACAAATTGAGGTTCAATACCTCAGAATAAATATGCATACAAACCCCTAATGGGTACAGGTTTGGGTTCGTACCTCGAGTATTTGATTAGGACAGGTAGAACTCTTAATTAGGTCGACAGTACAATGACGCTATGGGTATTTGGTCCAAACAATTTTGCTGGGGAGTTTGTTCCATCATTTCTTCTTCCCAGCGATAACACATAGGATTAACGCTCAATCCTTCTCCGTGCGAGAAGAGGCCTGTGCCCAGCAGTGGGACGATAAAAAGGCTGATGATGATGAACACATATAGGAAGTGGTGAAGGGCGGGCGTTTTTGGGGGTGTCTTATATAGAATTGACCTTCAAAAAGTGCCGATTTTCAGCCTACATTGAATAAATGACTTTTTATCTTTATCTTTGAACAGTTAATTGATTTCACGTTTGATATAAGATTTTGGAATACGAAAATAAAATTTCATTTTACTCTCTTATCATTTTTATTTAATTTATATCTATTATTCCCGAATTCAAATATTCATAACGTTTATTAACAGCAAGTGATGAATTATTATAAGTAAGATCTGCTTAAAGGAGACTGCCATAAATGACCCTACACTGAACATGCTATACCCTAATGGGAATATGTAAAGTATTTTTTTTTTATTATTTAAATGTATGAATAGCTATATCCCATCCCATCTATAGCCCACTAGACCAATCTTTCACCGGCAAGCACCGTCCCATACCATGCGAAGCGTTCAAGTTTGTTTAAAAACTTTTCGATTTATGTTTTATAGCCTTTAAAAAATATTTTATAATCTTCAGAAAATAGATGAGAAAAAAGAACTCAAGATTTTTTCAACTATATCTTTAGAAAATAATATACCTAACACTACAAAATAACCAAATAATGCTAAAATTTTCGTAAGTACGAAAACATATGTATGTCGTCGTTTCGCTAACATGTCGAACGAACGTGGCAATCGAAACGAAATGGAAATTGAATTCACATTATTCCCTGAAGAAACTTGACAAGTAATTTTATTTGGAAAACCTTTTGCTGTTATCGAAAGTCGAATTCTTGCGTGGTTATCGTGGTTTTTGTATCGATTTTTTGTTTTGTAGATTATTTAGAATTGTAAACATAAAAGTGTGTATGTGTGTATGGATATACTACGTATTATGTGGATATGTGGAAGTGATAAATAAAAAAATAAAAGATATTTTTTTATTTCACTTACATTTAGAGCATATTACTAAAAAAAATAATTAAAGAAAAATATAATATTATAATTTTATGCACACTTAAATTGAGAGTACAAACTAAATTAGTAAATCTGCGCAACCATTAAAATAATTGCACTTAAACCAAAAACTTTGCACTTGACAAACTTAGTAAAACTCTTAATGTACGGAGATGCAATAAATCACAGCTCATTTCGGCAAAGATCACGTAAAATCTTTATTAAAAAGTTTTATAAACAAAGTTAGGCACCTAAAAGTTTCCTTTGCAATCAAAACTTATGAAAAAACAAACTTTGATCTCATATTGAGAAGCTACACGCGCTCGCTTTTTAAAAAAGCAAAAATATATCGCCAAGGTTTTTTTTACATTGATAATATTATACATATTATTACCTACGTACGCACATCAAGCTACCCGAAATTAGTAAATTTTTCTAATCAATTTTGAACCGTATGCTACAGTGATAAAGTTGAATATCTATTAAGGAAATTTGACAGATTGTAGTAGCTTGATGTGTTGTTACGTAACCCTCAAAATAAATTAATTAATCAATATGTATTGAGCTTTCCTTGTTATCCTACATAATTCTGTTTAAAGATACTTAAAATATATTATCTAAATTAGTACGACTAGGTTTTCAATAGTTTTCTGATTCTTTTTTCTGACTCGAATATTGTCTTAACGAATTTGCGACTGTAATGGGATTTTATTGTAGAAATACTTATATATACTAATACTTTGTATCGGATAAATAATAAATTTAAACTATTATTTGAATTAAGAAAATTATTATAAGAAAATTAATATTTAATAATTTAACGACCTTGATAAGTTACAACAATATTTTTTACTCGACATCAATATAAACACGATTGAATTTCACAATTTTGAGAACAGTGACATCTTTGTCAGAATTGTTGAACTACGTGTATGCACGTAGACGAGTGCAAGGAATCTTCAATAGATGTCGCTATGAATTACATTTAGAACCAATCATAAGACATGATTTTTCGCTGTTAGTAGTGAATTATGCTTAAGAACAATATTTTTTATTGTATAAGCAGCAGCTGGTGTAGGTATCCTTTCAGCAACAATTAAATTTATCATGAAATCTGGTTATTATTTATTAAATTCGTATATTTCATATAGGTACGTTTCAATATTTCATATACGAATCTCGCTGGCGACATTTTAGTTGTTGCCTGAATGTAAACATTTGTTACAATTATGTTATGGCGATTATTTCTTGCGATAGTCGCGGAGACTTCTCCATTGCCATCGCCATTCGTCATCTAAATGGACCTTTACAGTAAATGCAGAAATTATATACATATAGATGTGTGTTATGTATCTCCTTGTATCCCAAAAGATGGCCATTTTTCGATCAAATAGAGTAATTATAACACACAATCTCATATCAACAACCGATGTTATGCATACAAACAATTTTATTATAATAGGTATCGTAAAATCCATCAATCGAGTCCGAAAATCTCTGGTTCCGATTAATTTCGAACGTGTTTCGAAGCTTTTGTCCGAATATGATGGGCACTCGGACAGGATTATTTTATACATCGCAGCGTTGATCCAGCTTAACTAGTATTTAGTATTTCAATATGAAAGTTCGTAGAATTTTTAATTTCATTTCGGCCTGATGAGTTCTATTATTCGGATTTGTTTGTAAACCGTTAGCGGAAAATATGGGTTTATGTGCTTTGTGATATGAAGGTACGCTAATTATGTAACTTTAGCCATTGATTATTATCGTTGTTCAAATGAAGCTAAGTAGAAGCTTAAAATGTTATGTTTTGAATAAAAACAAAAAATAATTGATTCTATGAACAAGTGCAGCAAAAAAACTGCAGGTATGGATGCACAATGATGGGGTTGCTGGTTCATCGCAAGAGTTATCGTGGCCCTGGAACATAGGGACCTACTTCCAATGGAATGATTATTGATACAGTAGGTAATCACACAAATTACATTTCCTAAATTATAAAAAAAATCAAAGATATAAACTTGTTTTTAAAATTCTGTTACTTAACTATTTTATTGAAGATTTTCAAATTATCAGCTTTACCTGTTTTTATGGTAGATTGTTAATACGTTGTACATAGACGTCAGTACATCAAGCTACTGACAAATTTCCTTAATAGATATGAGGGAAGGTTAATATTCGATTGGTAAAATTTGACAGATTCGATAGATTGACCTGCAGCTGGCGTCTATACATACATACACATGTTGATCAATCACAGTTCATGCTTTATTTAATCATACCCAGAACAAGTAAAAATGTCATCTACAAAGAATTCTGAAGAAGAATAAAATTTTCAAGTCTATAAAAATTGTTGCTAAAATAGTGTAGGCACCGCTTGCGAACACTATTTCACTTCTCTATTATAAAAGCTTTTCCTCGTACCGCCGACAGATGGCGCGACATGTCTGACATTACGTTAATGGCATCGATGCTACTCAGTTAAGGGTACGTTGCAAAAAGCTATATCTATTTTAGTTTATATTGGACTGGAAGAACAGCTGATAGATATAAATATGAATACTGCTGAAAGTGGGAAAGCGTTTTGTTGAGGAGGTCAGATAGGCAGTCGCTCCTTTTAAAACACTGGTACTCAGCTAAATCCGGTTAGACTGGAAGCCGACCCCAACATAATTGGGAAAAGGATGATGACTGCTGTGGGACATGATTGCCCTATAATTTCGTTACACATAGTACGTTTATATAAAAGTCATGGTAGCCTAAAGCCTAAGCCTGGTTTAAGAGCCAACCTCTCAAGTATGAGTGCGTGGGCTCGATTCCAGGTCAGGCAAGAATCTTAAAAAAAAATAGCTTTCAAAAAATGTATGGTGAAATGCTTTTCAAAAAAAAAACCATCACTAACATACATACATCTTCCAAAACAATTAGGAGCCCATATAACTAGTCATATCTTCATGAAGCCAAGCTATCTAAACGAGGCATACAGTACAAATATGCGCCAGTAACAGTCAGAATGAAGGATCACTGAGTCACGTACGCAATCTTACTGGGATTGATGCATCGTCTGCGTCGCGATTACGTCAGGAATGCCTTGTGATCTGTGTGTCCTTCCTAATGTGACTATGTTAGAAGGAATTTGGGTAAATGTCTTGATCATTGCAAAGGTACCTTAAAGAACGTTTCCACCATTTCTTCGATATCGATCGATAGGTAGTTGTGGTTGATTGACCGCTTCTGTCATGAAACATTTTGTCAGTAGGGTGTCTTATGTACAGACGCCAGCACATTATGTAAAAAAAATCCAATCAATTTTGAACCATATGTTTCAGCGATAAAGCTTCCGAGGAAATTTGACAGATTGTAGAAGCCTGATGATGGCGTCGGATTTTTGTCGCTTGATATGCTGGCGTCTGTAGAGGCAGCCGTCGCGGTTAAGCTTAGTATGTGGAATACGTAAGTTTCGGTAACAATGGATTTTCTTACTTTTCAACCGCATCTCAGAGGGTATACCTCTGAGAAGGCCAGTGTAACCTTTCTTATAGTACAAGATGGTAGATACATAATATCTTGAACCATACCAAAGAAGCCAGAAAAGCCCTGATTGACTTCTATTCCTCATCATCCATCACCCATGAAACTTCAATAACTTGAGGTGAGGAAGCTATACGAGACACATAAAGTAAATAATAAACTACCTATGTATATAATAACACAAAGAAATATCCGAATTTCAACTCCACATCATCAAAAATGAACTCTGATATAACATACCCCTTTCCATAATAATTATCGGAAACCCTTTTATTTAATACCTCTTTGTTCCATCACAAATTGAAGCTCGAATTAATTTAAAATATCACGGGCTTCCTGTCAAAGGCTTTCATTTATACAACAGTACATGCCCAGTTTAAAACCACGATCAATACAGCGCCCGCAGTTATTTTCACTACAACTAATATGAATATTAATCCCACGTTTTCATTTAATTTACATTTCCATGAAACCGTCACTGTATGTTCAGTTTTCGCATGATATTTGCTAAAAGGCTTTATTGTACTCATTTCAGTCGAAATAACGCTTTTAATGTATGTTATATTTTATGTTATGTTCGTGAAATGAATTCCTCTAAAACGCGAAAATATGGTGCACCTACACATCGGATTTATCTCGTATTGCAACGAGCGATCAATTTTGAAACATATACCTTTAATGTAAAGTTTACTTTCCTTTGTTGTTATGGTACATTGATTGAACACACCTACGTGTACAATGAACATTTTGTGATGAAATTCTTTGAGTTTATTACATATTGTGACTTTATTAAATTCTTGAAAGAGAATACAATTAGTGTAATTAATTGAGCTGACTCGTGTATGTACGTTCTTGGCACTTAAAAAAAATACAGGTGTTTTATTTTTATTCTCTGCGATTTAATTAACCGCCCACATTTTTCCTGTCTGTGCAGGTCTTAGCTGCTAGCGAGATAAAAGGAAAGCTTTGTTTGCTAAAGCACAAAAACGTCCCTATTCTATTAGACTATTTCTGAGAAGCAGCTTATTAGAGCTTAGAAAGAGCTTGTTGATAAAATTTCAAGAGAAATGAAATTTTTTTGAAAGACTGTTTCATTAATATAATCTAGGTTTCCCAGGTATTCAGTAGGTCAAATAGGCAGACGCTTCAAGATAGACACTGGCACACTGTTGTAACCGGTTAGACTGTAAACCGACCCTAACATAGCTAGGGAAAAGGCTAGAAAAACTAGAGAAGCAAAGTCACGATGAGACCCGTCAAATTTTCAAAATCAACTTTGAACCACAAAATGTGCTTCAGCGATAAAGTTAAAAATCTATTAACCTTTTTTACCTTTTGACCACCACAGTCACGTATAGGTGACAAGGGAAAGAGTACCCAGCATGCCACTACTATTATTGTGGGTATTTATGGATGAATTCGTAGCTTGGCGCTGAGGGCACGTCTTTCTTATTTTTGACGTGCCGTTCAGATTAGTATGTAGTTGATTTGTGTTTGTACTTGTAGTAACTTGATGTGCTGGCGCCTATCAATCACTAACAAATCTATGTCAACGTTTAGTTTAGTCACAACAAATATACATACAACAGAAAGCCAGTTGCTACCTATGTATCCTACATATACAGTAACCATGTCTCCGAATACTGCGTCTTACAGTTCGCCGCTCTGGCTATTAAGGAAACGTCCATCATTGTATGGACACCGATTGCAGGAGACGTTAGCTTTGCCGTTGTTTAATCAAAGCTTGCAGGCGTGTCTTGGACAGTATAGATGATAGCTCTCGCCTCAGGATTGGTTTGTGTCTTGGAGGTAATGTTTAAGTAAGTAATTTTGTTCATCTATTCATGTTATATAAATTGATGTTCATCTGTATTTCAACATTATTTTAATTAAGGGGTAAAGTTTGTATGCACCTTTGTATATATGTATAAGTTACGGCTAATAGCCGAATTGCGGCTACACCTAGTTTTAGCCGGTCAGAACTAGGTGTAGCCATTTACTCTTGGTTAAACCTAGTACGAGCCGTTTGTTTTCGGATAAAACTAGGTCTATCCTTCATCATGCCACCTACAACTAGCCAGCCATTCCTTGTTGGATAAAACTAAGTGTACCCGATATTATTCCGGCTAGAACTAGGTTCAGACATACACGTATAACAAACAAACAAACTCTTCAAGTCCCAATCTTAATACTACAAAGTTGAAACGTTTGATTTTATGTTTTGTATGCTTGAAAGCACTAATCTCAGGTACTGCCCGACCTATTATGCTAGACTTCTAGAGCGATGTACTTAAAAGTCTTTTTTTGCTTTACAGTGTTTTTGGAAGTCTATATATTCAGCCTTAGATAGCCTATTTATCGAGGTAGACTATATAGGCTACTTGTTATCCGTGTGCGCGTATTAGTTTAACTGGATGCGAGTGAAACCGCTGGCGAAAGCTAGTCTGAAATAAAAAAAAATCCTCACTATATTATTATAAACATTTTCACGAAGCCGTCCTCATTAAATATGTTCAATAATAATGTAAAATACCATCTTTCATTCCCACAATTAATAACGACTTACCATGAAACTACTACTGCATTCTGATTAATAAATAAAAAATATTTATTGATTATCAGTAAATAATGTTATTACATACCCGTTTCTCTGTCTCACAGTTTTACATTTACTTTCCGAGCAAAAAGACGAATCTTTTTTGATAGGAACATCTGAGATGTTATTCAAAAGTTGCACGCGAAAAAGTCAATATAATCTCTCTCAATCCTTGAGATAAAAACCATGGCATTATTACTGTTATCTTTTAATTCAATCTTTGAAATATTTTAAGAGTCTCCGCAAAGATTGCTAACTTTTGGTCGGCTAATAGTTTGTTCGGGCCCTAAATCAGCAGCGTACATTACAACAAACAGTTATCGACCGACTTTGAAATTTGGTGGAATCCATCAAACCAAACTATCTACCAACAATTGGCACTCGACAGTAAGCCGCAAGTTTGTCTACGATCTACGGGACTTCTAAAAACATAAAATATATAAGTATATAGCGCTTTAATTAAATTGCATCTCTTTTCATATCAAAGTACTGCAGCACTGCAATCCGACAACTCGAGAATATCCTTCAGTAAATCTTGCACAAGTTTCGAAACCTTACTAATAAGTTTCTCGACAAGTCCGTCGTTTGAGCTATGAAAATGCTGTTCGAAGAAAATTCCGCACCAACTTTTAATAGGTATTTCCAGCGAATGTAATTTGACAAGATCTTTAAGAAGATTACTACCGTTTAGTCTGAAAAAAGTGGAGGCTAATAATTAATTAGTTGCAAAGCAGCTTTGCGAAGAGATTTTTCTTCAACATACTTAATTTGTTATCTGTCAGGTAATGAGAATTAATTATTGTGATCATTTATCATGGAGTATGTAAATTAAGGTTTTCTGCCCTCCGATTTTGAATGAAACTTATCAAATTGACATTATAATTGAAGAGACATATTGTTTTGTGTTTAATAGAAGTTGATATTATGGTGATTGTATTCTACGAGTATATAAACATCAAATTATACAAATTCACATTTTTAATAGGTTTAAATAGCTAGGAGATATTTTCTTTCTAGCCCTATCGGATTTATACTATGTGTCCCTACATGGTGTGGAGGCATGATAGTTAAATCACCTGCCTCTTAAGTACGTGTGTGCAGGTTCGATTACAGATCTGGCAAGTAACATTGTAAGTTTTCTAAGTTGCATGTACTGTTCAAGTGAATCTTGAGGAAGCCTTGACTTCAAAGTCGGAAATCGCCAACCCACCTTCAGCAAGCGCGGTAATTAATGCGTATTTCTTCTCTGCATAAGAAGAGGCTTGTATCCAGCAGTGGGAAAATAGACAAGAAATTAAAGTTTTTTTTTTAAAAAGCTTTTATAGTCCGACATATTGGATTTAGAATAACGCCATATAACATATCTTGTATTGTTATCCAAACTGAACGTGTATACAAAATTTCAGCTCCATCGATTGAAGATATCTACTTCAAAATTGAGTTCAAAGAATCCAGCGTAACATACATACACGGCAAGTTAAATAAAAGCTTTTAACTTTTAAAAAGGATCATGATGACCTTTATAAAACCCGCCACAAACACCTTCAATCATAAACCCTACAAGTTCACATCGCTTCATCTAAGATAACTTATCTACTGTCGCAAGACAATTGCGCCTTGACGTCTATAGATTGGCGGAGATGATAGTTCATCCCATTGTCGTTAAACAAGCAACTACTCAATGTACATAGTTACATTGGATATTGTATATACGAACATCCATGGAACTAGGATAAACAGCGCGAGCGCCCTGATTATGTAAGAAGACATTTGACAATCTAGATCCCCATTACATTTACATTTACTTTGACAGTTAAATAATAAACATACCTAACACTTTTACAATAGGGATGCGGACAACTAGTCAAATTCAATACTTTTATAGAACTGTCAAAAACGGTTACTCTCTATGAAATTTGCATGAAAACACCACATATGACGTCACAGCTTTTTCACATCAATCCATATCCTTATTTCGATTATATTACCAATAAAAAAATAAAAACAGTTTTCGGTTCAAAACGATAAATGAAACTGACATTATTTTAAGATGTTTTACAAAATGAATATGATAAAGTATTTTATTTATGACCTAGTCCGCATCCCAATTATTATTTACACTTAGAGAATACATTGCTAGGTTGAATGTCACAGTGTGATAGTTACGTAATATAGTGGACTGGTATAAATAGTGACTACAAAAAGTCTACTAATGACCCCCCGCCCTACACTGAAGTCTTTACAAATCGAGCTTTTGATGAAACAAATATTTCATTATTTGACAAAAACGTTTTCAAATATGCAACGGTAATACGATGTTTCATACGAATTCATTATTTTTTTCACAATTCCCATACTGGGAGTTAAACCGCACGCTTAATAAAGAACTGTTGACTATTATGATAGACAAAGTAATAACTCATTTATTCACAAACCTATATTTATAATAACTAAAACGCCACCACATTTAGAGCGTATCAAAGCTTTGCAAAGCGTCTAACTAATGAGACGTCATTGAAATTCAGATTATTCAGACGTATTACTAGTTAACAACACGAAACCTCATTGGTTAAGGCTATGCTAATTTAAGACATGGAACACTGGATTTGCAAAACATATTTTGGGTAGTCCGTGCCCTTCTTATACTAAATCACAGTATCACATTTAATAAATGATAATAAATAAAAAAGTAATAAATTCCTTATATCTGAACCAGTTTCAGTCAACATGGAGCTCTGCCTCCTGAACTAGGCAGCGCCTGTATCTCAGAAGGCAGTTCTTGTATGCTTGAACTTCATCATATACGAAGATAAAATAAAGCCTGTTACAAACACAAAGTTAACATGGCTTTTATTGATAAAACCATTTTCAAAGTCAGTTCTATACTCCTGTAACTTTTGCGCATGTTCCTTAAAACCTATAAAACAATTTTGACCCAAACCGGGAATGGAACCCAAAACCCATTGCTCAACACTCGCGCCAGGCGACTACCAGACCAACGAGGCTGTAAATCTGTATAATATTCGTATTAGAGAAGTTTTTTTGGAAGGGTCCTGCGAACCAATCGTCAATTTGATAATGACTTGCCCGTACTCGAAAGCCTCAGGCGTGAGCATCACGCTGATGTGTTCACATAAGTTCAATGTAATAAAGCTGACGAAAATATCAACGCGAACCCAGTTCAAAGGAACTTCGACTTTTTTTGTTTGGTTTCCAAATGCAGTACGGTTTAAAATTGTTTTTACTTGCGTATTTACTTTACCAGTATGCATGTACGGACTAGTATTTTAATAAAGCTTATTTTGTATACAAAATAATGCATGTGAAATATTGAAACGAGATCTTCTTTATTTTTATGAATACAAATACGGAGTAGGCAGGCTGCACGTCATTATATCACGGCTTTTACAACAGAGGTAAAAAAAAAAAAAAACAAATAAAAAAAGATCTTTATAACGCAGGAACAAACTGCAGTATTTCTTTGATATAGACAAACAGTTCATATAAACTTAGAAATAAAAATACATTTACGGCCAGTTTCACCGGTTACCGATAAGTTCCAGTTAGTTTATCTGGTAGATAATTTCATACAAATTCTGTTCCATTTTTTAATTTATCTGGTAGATAGTGGCTATCCGTAACCGATGAAACTGGCCCTTATTCTCGTAGAATTCGAAATAAGAAGCAAATAACTCCTATAGACAGAGAAAATTAAAAAAAGGCCAAACTTTTCCCAAACTGTCTGTTTTAAATTCTAAAAAACCACCATTGCCGTTGTCCGTCGCCCATCAAACACCATAACCGATCCTTGGCTAATCGATCGAATCATTTCCACGTAAGGCGGTGATACCATTACAGTTCCACGTTAGTTATCTATAGCCATCCTTGGTAGCACTTTGAGACCACAGATCAACTAACCATCCGGAACTGCCATGAACTCCAATCCAAAATCCGAAATCATCTGCCTAACTTTTTCCCAAGCTGTATTGGGGTCGGCTTCCAGTCTGAGGCTGCAGGTGAGTACCAGAGTTTTAAGTAGAACGACAGTCTATCTGATATACTCGATCCAGTTGCCTGGACATCCCGATACCCCTTGGTAAGACTGGTTTTCAGACCTTCTGGGCTCTGATGACCCGTAGCGACTGCCAAAGATGTACAAATGACAGCTCCACCAATTTAACGTGCCTTCCGAAACGTTATGTTGATGGTCACCCGCCGACCGCGCCAAGCGTTGCTTAACCTTATGATCGATCGACCCGTGTGGCTGTTACTTAGCCACGAGCTCCTCTCCCAAAGTACCTATACGAAAAAGTGTGTGTAAAATTAAAGTGGGAGGGATGAGGCAACGCAATCGTTATGCATTTTCGATCACATCGTTACGCATGCACATAATAAAATTAGCGAACATTAGATGTACGCACGTACCTACCTTAGGTAGAGGGGAAGGCATGACAATGGCGTATCCAGTAGGTAACATGCTCTAAGATTGAGCCTAATCGGATGACGAGTCTACGTAGTACGTGGCAAACAGGCAAAGCCGGCTGCTAGCATTAAGCTTACCGTCTCAATTGGCGGCTGGCATACTGACTGCTATATGAGTTGTATGGTTCTGGCTGTTTTGCATAAGGAGGTCAGCAGGGTTCTGCAGTGTTCACATATTGGTCAACGACTCTGCAGTGTTCACATCCAATATCTCAAATGAATTATTGAAAATTCGTATACCTATATAACTCGAGTTTCATTGTAATTAAACGTCGAAGCTTTAAGCGAATTAACTTTTATTTATTTTTCAAAATTATAATAATCACAAGACAAGTTCCTGACCCTACTCAAAAGTCGTCAAAAATATACGTTAGTTAACATATGTATAACTTAACTGTGTTATAAGTAATTATAGTATTTTTAAGTTTTATTGTAGTCGTATAGTAATATATGGTTATATGGACCTTAAATTAATATTAAATCCACTTCTCACGTTCAGTAATAGTAATAGAAGGTCTAGAAGAGACATACAAAATACTACAACTTAATTTAGTAACTATTAGTAACCAATCATCTTGGAGATATCCTTAGAAGAAAAATCTAGTATTTTCATAGCTTTTAACCTGACTAAGATTGTTAATGCGAAAAGTAACTCTGTCTGTCGGTCTGCCGCGCTTTCACGCTACATTACAGAACCGATTTAAACGCAATATCGTACACAGATAATTTAAAGCTTGAGACTTTTCTCAAGCTGTGTAGACATATTATATACTGTAGGATATAGACATAGACTTATACGGATGCGAAAAGATATTTCCCCGGGACGCGAGTGAGTCTGCGGGGAACATCTAGTAATAATGTCATCATCTGCCTAACCTTTTCCCAAACTATATTGGGGTAAGTATTTAACATATAGTACAATGTAATATTTGTAAATACCATAATATTTGATCTTTAATTAAAAAAAAAAACATTCGAGTTTAATTCAGTCAATATTATTTAAGTATGTTTTTTTTCCATCTACTAGACTTGATTTTAGTGAGTAACATAACTTAAATAAACCTGTCAATAAAATAACAAAAAAAATCACCTGACCCCAAACCTGTGATCCCGCGGTCAACGAGCCGAATCCTGAACAAGTACATATATTAAAAGAAAATTAAATTCTTCGCTAAGCTAGCACAAAGACTTAATAAAGGTACCAATGCACCTCGCTCGCAAATAGTTAGGATAGTTTCGCAGGCGACACCTGGCCTCCGATCCAAGCGAGCTATGAGCAAGTGCACACGCTTGGCATCCACTCAAGTTTCCATTGTGTAACCTGCCAGTGCATCTTGCAACTTGCATGCACACACAATGGAAACTCGCCTTTATTTTGAGACGACGGAGCCCGACTTTGAAGCGGATTATCGGAAATCTCATACACCACCACTAGTACCTGCTATGTACACTGCACTACACAGATAGCTGTATATCTCTACTAGCTGATACATACGACCGTCGACAGCTCGTTTCCCGGTAGTACATAAACCTGAGTATTGATTTTTACATTTTACATAGATGCCTATGTATTAACATTCGAGCATGAACTGTCCGTAAAACGATGAGCTTCGAAACTGTTTCATTTTTCAGTTGCGTAAATGGAACTGAAAAATGAAACAGTCTCTGTCTATATTTCAGTTTTTGTTCACGTGAAACCTCTCCTATTACGTTTGTTGAAAGCTTTAAGCTGAGAATGTTCAGGAATTTGCTTTATTAAAACTATCACTGTACCTACATTTACATTTTATCCGATTGTTCACAATCTCTTTGTTCCGATCTCTTTGTTTATCCAACCAATGCTGTCGCATAATATATAGGTCATGTTAAGGTGTAATTACCGATTAGGAACTAAGATGTCTGCGCATCTGTCCGTGTATTCAGCGTGGACTTGGAAGACAATGGACTACAGGACATTGATTACGCACGTTAGACGTATCTATTGTTTTGTTTACATTCGAGCCGATCTGTAGCTTAATTACAGGACGGCGGCACCTTGAGACGAGGCATGTAGCTTCACCTGAGCGGCAGATGCGTCGCAGCTGCCGGCCGGGCTAGTCCTCTCGCCCGCGCGCCCCGCGCCTCCCGCCGGTCCGCGCAATCGCGGCTAACAGTTTTATTTCCTCGAATAAACTTTATCAAACAAAGCGTGCGTGCCCCGCGCCCTGCATCTGCTCGCCCAGCTGTTCCCGCTGCAGCTGACCCTGCCGTCTCGCTCTAACGTTCGCTTCGCCCCGCCCCCTGACAGAGATAGCAAGTCTCGGTGTAATCGCGGGGCCCTTCAATTCCCAGTGCATAGCCCATTCGCAGTTTGTGTTTCGATGCCGTCGGGCAAACTGATAATGATGAACAAGCGTAAGCGGGACGATGCCGGCGACCGCCGCGCTAAGCGTCAACGCATTCGCAAGCGTTCTCGCAGCGAGCCGCTGAGGAACGATTCGGTGACTGCTGAGAAGAGAGAGGCTCTGAAGCGTCTGTTCGGGAGAATCTGTTCCGTGGAGATGGACGATAACCAACGCGTTTCGGACGAGGAAGAGGAGTTGGCGTACGATCTCCTGCGCGAGCAGAACGAGGA
Organism: Heliothis peltigera; assembly: GCA_958496145.1. NCBI lineage: Eukaryota > Metazoa > Arthropoda > Insecta > Lepidoptera > Noctuidae > Heliothis > Heliothis peltigera. The sequence continues at coordinate 7,924,323 of OY292337.1, forward strand.
CCCGCTGCTGGATGAGGTGCCGGTGGACATGGACCCGGAGCAGCTCGGGTTCCTGGTGTGTGCTCAGGAGACTCTGCGTTTCCTGCACGGGCGTGGCATCTCGTTCGAGCACCCGGTGTTCGCGCGCCTCCGCCTGCGCCTGCTGCAGGGGATCGGCGAGATTGGGGTTGCCTGAGTATTGCTGGGCCCTGAGCCCGCCCGCATGTAAACTCTCCGCAACAGATGTCTTCGTTTCGGACCACTTCGTTTCGGATCACTTCCTCGTGTGTTTCTTTAACCCTGTGACCCCGTGACGTTTCTTATTCGGAGTTGTTTCTATCTTCATGTTCAGGATACGGCAAAAGCAAGTCAAAATAAAGACTCTATACACATTGTGGCGTTTAAAAGCAACAGGTGTCCCGCTTGGGAATTCTAGTCACTATCTAGTCAAATTTTACGTATTATATGTGTTAAGAAATTTACTCTATTGATGTGTAACGATTGAAATAAATCGTCTCTATACAAAAAGTGTTCAATTATTTATCTCCCAATTGTCTTTGTTTTTGTGCAAGTGTACTTTGTGTTTATTTGTTTACATTATTATCAGTAACGTTGCGATGCTCGCTTATTGTCAAATTGGCTTACAAACTATATACAAAAGCCAAAGACAATAACTTTTTCTTTTTCTTTGTTCGAATTTCGAAGTTACTATTCAATTTCACCGGTTCCTTTGTTTTATACTCGAAGTTCAATATCTGACATTCCTTTTGTAATGAATATTAATTTCACGTATCACTTCTATAAGGCTAAGCATTTACTTAATGAATAGAGCTGAGCTGCCATGCGAAGAAAATAAGCGAATGGCATAATACATTTTATGAAATTCGCCACGCAGTTAATATTTGTATTGAAATTCCCTTTGCTATTCAATTCAAATAATGAGCTCTTTTCATTCACAAAAGTAATGAGTACATTTCAACTCATAGATCCCAAAAAGATACTGAAATTAACAAAACTTTAATTAGAAAAAATATTAAGAAATTAGCTCAAAAGTTACTAAAAATTATGAAAATTAAATGGACTTCATTCATCCAAAGTAACTTATAAATTCGAAAAAGGTAGTGAGTACATTTCAACCTATAAATCCAACTGAAATAAATAAAACAAATTCATAGCAAGATTGAAGTTCAAAAGTTAGTGTATTTTGACCTTAAAATTATGCATTGGGGTGACCCAATGGCAAAGGGGGACCTGACTCAGTTGTTCAAGAATTAAAAGGGGCACGACAGCACCTGCTTATGCCCTCTTCTGTAACAAAGAACAGTTGTAAACTAACTAAAGCATTACAAATACGAAGAGTAACAACATTCAACTGAGATGTTATGAAGATACCCACGGCTTATTGGTAGGTTTGTATGTCTGGGTAAGTTTAATTCTTAATAAGGCATCAATAGACTTCTAATCAAATACTATTCCATCGTCAAAATTGGATACAAATCAACAAAGATTGAAAAACTTCGATCCTTTGTTAGGCCTTTGTTTTCATTGCTTGAAAAAGCTAGTAAGATAGATGCAGAAACGACAGCACATCAACCTACCTCGTCAGTCAACATCATCATCGGCCTTTTCATCGTCCCAGTACTGGACACAGAGAAGGATTGAGATTTAATCAACCTACCTCAATATGTAATTTTTTTTAATAGATTTTCGACCTTATCACAATATCGGAAGGTTTCGATTGGTAAAATAAGACAGATTCAGGAAGGTTGACCTACTGGCGTCTGTACAATAAAGAGATAAAACAAAATACTGGAATAAAACAAATTGGTTAGATGATCATAATTATTGACTGTGGTCTGGGTGTTATAATTTTATTATATATTTATAATTAAAAAATCTTTGAGTATTGCAGCTTAGGCTAAAACTTTACGGGTCTTACATGTGTCGAACGCTAGTCTATTGTCGTAAATCCCTGGTTGTCTATGAAATTGAATTTATTCACTATCTAGTGACTATTCGGACATTGTAAATCTGGCTACTGGCTATTAGTATTCTCTCTTAGAAAAACAATTACTAAGAACGACCTTAAGGATGATTTGAACATGTTAACATCAAACATAAGCTGCGGAGGGTAATAAAGTCCATGGAAATAAAAGTGACAACTCATGGGCGGAAAATGGGCCAAAATATATATGTGTTCAGAAGACGAACAAGGGGACATTTCTTATCAACATGAATATAATGTATTAATAGATATGTTTATAAATTGATAGAATATTATAAATATGGAGATCTAAAGGGGAGGCCTATGTTTAGCAGTGGACGTCCTAGGGCTGAGATGATGATGATATGTTTGTGCATTGAATTGTTCTTGTGCTTGTAAATGAATCAATATTTTTATCACGTTCTGATTATAAACCCTAGCCTATGGAATTTCTATATAGCTTAGAGAATCCAACTCTCGGTAAAGCTCGTCTTTGGATAAAATTTCAAGATTGTGTGTATTTATGTGTGCAAAATATAAAAGTAAAAATGACACACCCGAGAGAGATACAAGTAAAGATAACAAATAAGTGGGATATATTAAATAAGCTTATTTAAGCATACTAGAAGAAGTATACACTGAAATATTTAACTGAAAATAAACATAAAATCAGCACGTTGAACCCGAAATTCAACCTGATTTACACACATCAAGAAACAAGAAATTACTCTCGCAAATCTGACCGCACAAGCGAATAGCATTTCGAAAATCCGAATATACCCAAAATAATATTACGTTAACATTTAAAGCAAATAATCCTCAAAGTTTCAGCCCAATTTTGCACAATTGGTAGAGAAAATTCACGTTCACCTGAGCTGTAGCTAAATCTAGACATAACACTCGCTGGACCGTATAAGCCCTAAATTAGTCTGAGTATTGAGCTAGACAACATTTTGGACCTGAATTTAATCTGCTTTATAGAAACAATAGAGGCAAAGATTAATTATGTTAGATTGGTCGGTTATTTTGAGTTTATGATGGAGTAAATGGTAAATTGCAGCCGAGTTTGATGGATACATCGGTTTTAGTGGATGACAACGGATGTGTAGATGGGTTTTGAAATTGTGCATTTGTGTATCAGCCGAGTTTGTTGGTAAAAATGCTAATGCCGTCCCGACTGACTAGCTGCTGTTATCACTAATGAAATCAACCAGCTACTCAAGACATTACAGGAGATCAGGCGCAGGACCGACATTCATCGGGGATCTAAAGAAGCCTAATTGCCTGAACTCAGATAGGTTTCGACAAATTCCAGTCATAAATTCCAGCAATCGCTATTTCAGAATGCGACATCACAGAATAACTTATTTCTACAAAGCCAATAAAACGTATACTTCAAAGCAATTATGTTAACAAATTCATAAAGTTCTCTTTTCCCCGAAAATTGGTTCGCAATATAATACCATTACTTTTCCTGGAATTTTCCGATAGCTGGAGCAAAAAAACATTGCTGGTTACCTAGCAACTGGAAGATTAAGCTTCAGCACTCGATGTAGAATTTCCTAGAGCGTTAAGCCAACTGGAACGGCCATGAGCAAAAATCTCTATTAGTAGTAGTTGTTACAATAAATAGTACATCTACTGATTCCCTGCATCTATTCAGGAGACAACACAGACTGGACACGGACGACACGGGCGAGATGAAATCGTTACACTCGCGAACAAAAAAATTGTCAACATAAGCGTATAGGTACTTGACGCACACATGCCGACTGACTGGTACCCTTATCAGTGGGGAAGGTGACGCCATTACCGTAATGGCGTCTCCGGCTGATTTAGTACTCTAAGTGAATTTGGAACTTAGTTTTTAACTTCATTTGAAATGGAAAGTCGGATTTAATGATGATTATGCAGTTCTATAGTCTATGTAATGGCAGATTATAGTGTTTGTGGTTTTCGCTTCATGGTCACACACCTTTAAGGTGACCAGTGGATATTGTAGGCTGTATTAATGGCCAGGCTTTTTAAAAACTTGCGATACATTTTCAGTTCTAAAAGGAATTGATTCAATAAGCCTTTAGAGTGTGAAGTGTCCATCTGTGATTGTACGGTGTTAATCCATAATCCTGGCGTAAATGAAAACTAGCTTCGGTCAGCGGTTTCACCCCGTCCTAGGCTTTTTAAGACATAATTGCAATTTTCTTAAAAGATTTCCAACTTTATTGCTGAAGCATATAGTTCAAAGTTGATTGGGAATGATAATTTCTGGAAGCTGTATATGCTAACGCCTGTACATCCATTACATATTAGTCATAAAATTCCTATAACTCTTAACAGGAGACTAAATAAATATGTAGACCTAGACCAACCCACACAATGTCGCATTTAGAATATTTATTTGCTAGTTCCCACTTTACAGATGAATAAATCCTAGCAACTTTTAAAGGGAAAATGTTAAGGTCGGATATCACTTCCCACTCTGTTTATGTGGGAAGATGAAAAGGAAATAAGGGCAGTTAACACATCAACGTTTTTTATTTTACTCCAAACAAAAGAATGACATTAAAAAAATATACATAGCAACACTATTTAAGTATCAAAGCGAAGTATTCCCATCTCAGCGATTGGTATTTCAATTTGGTACCGAAAAAGTAACAAAAGTAAATAAATTTTATTTCATTCTCAGCACTAAGGGTGACATCTTTTCTACTGCTAGGGTGGTTAATAAACCAAACATCTAAATTAAAATAATTAAAATGTTTACAACATATTTGGAATACATCTCTAAGCGAAAACATCCCAACTGCTTTTTTTTAGCGAAATAAAATATATAGTAGGGTTTTCATATCTAGATTTAAAGTTCAGAAAAGGGGTGTCCCACTCACCAGCAGAACACAGAAACGCTACAAGCTACTCATAAAAATTGGCAACTCATTGTGACCTCTGCTTAAAAAAACGCAATTCTAATAGAAGCTTAAGGTTCATCACAAATAGAAAGTGGGATCTCCAATTTTAGGCAGGGCCGGGAAGGATTTTTCCGATACTTAACGGTTGCCTAACAACGCACCTACGTCCTTATTCGTTTGAGTCTTACATAAAAAAATCTTCAGTACTTTCAGTAAATATCTTAAGGGGCAATTTTATCGACAGTTGATAGAATGATATAATAATGTTGACAGATGAGGTATAAGTATGTGAATCAGCCTGCCGGAGGTCGCAGGTTCGATTCCTGCATAAGTCAAATTTCATGGTCTGGGTGTTCGTATGTATGTATTTACAAAAGAAAAGTATATACCTAAGTACGTTTATCAGTTATCTAGTACCCATAGTACAAGCTCTGCTTAGTTTACGACTAGTTAAACTTAAACCGGTCCTAAAAATTTGCTTCTTTCTTGCTGAATTAATCGTTTTAGGAACTTAAGTCTTAAATAATGTGTGCACCTTCAACAACTTATTTAATTTGCTATAACATGTTGTTTTCTCTAATCGGGCAGTTCTTTATTGAAAATGGGCTCTAGTAATCATGATTTCACTTATATATTTGAGACTTCATGTTCTGAATAATTATAGTGAAGAATTTCTTGGGATTTTATTGACTGATAGGTACAGAAAAGTTCTATGAATAAAGTCTCATTTGAGTTCATACCTACTTACGTTTAATTTGAGAAATTGTACAGAATCCAATGCTTCAATTACAGATTGCGGGAAACCTTAGTATATTTTGATTGCCTAGAAGTTCATACGGAGATTTTTTCGCTTAATATCTTACAAAGTTTAAAATCTGTTTTGAGTCTAATCTTCTTTTACATAGAAAGCCAAAACTAAATACTTAAACAAAACTGTCGCGTTGCATAAAAATCTGTACCATAACCAACAAAGCCAATCACAGAGCTATTCAATTTCAATTAAACCGTACCCATTACAAAGAAAACAATACAATGATCAACACATGAACGAGTAACAGAATGGACAATTATAATGGGCATGACAGATACTCAATACAGTGCCCAGTCTCCTGTCCCCAGTCCCTAAGTGAGAGCCGTACCTACATGAACTGCTTCTAGCAGTCTGCAGTTGAGAACGACTGCTTGAAGCCGTGACCGCGCGGTGAACTATACTCTTGTATTCCCTGTCATACACACTAGAAGAAAGAAAGAAAGAAAAAAACATTTATTGACACAGCACAAGCATACAAGAATAAATAATAGGTCCACTTCAGCATTATGCCAGACAGCAATTGCCAGACACTACTGCTCGAGCAGTCACGACTGCTTCGAGCCGTCAACTGCTCGAGCGGTCGCGAGGCATTCACCGACTTATCAAGCCGTTGACTGCGCTAGAGCAGTAGACAGCTCTCCGACCTCCTTCGTCCAGAAAAAAATATTGCACTCTACTTTGTAGAAAATCAACTGCTCGAGCCGTCGCTCGTCGCCGACCGCTCGACAGTTCCGTGTAGGTACGGCCAGGCTAATATAAAACAAACCGACGAGTGAAACTGAAACGAACAGATTTCTGGGAAAGAATGAAGTAAATGGGTTACCGAGCTCAACTTAATGGACAGTACATAAAGCTTTGGTAAAGATAGCCGTGTCGTTTTTTGTGGCCGCAAGTGTAATATTTTTGTTGATAGGGTGCAGGATGTGTGTTTAGAATTTTATCGTTGAAAGTACCAATGATGCTTGTAGTTTGAATGTACAGATGCCAGCACATCAAGCTACTACAATCTGTCAAATTACCTTAATAGATTTTCAACTTTATCGATGAAGCATATGGTTCAAAATTGATTGGGAATTTTACAGTTTCGGGTACTACAAGTTGTCAAATTTCGTTATTAGATTTTCAATTGATTTGTAAAATAGAAAAATTGTCAGTTTCAGGTAGCTTGATGTGCTTTCATCTGTATCAAAGATTTAGAAGTATGAAGCGTATTTTCGGCTGAATTGATGTCCCTTAAATCAGTTTCGTATGAAACAAGATTGTGACTCAAAACTAAGTGATAAGAGCCTCGATCACTAATACTGATTGTATCCTTGAGTACTTTAAACTGAAGACTACAAAATGTATCAAAATTATGAGACGCATGAAGTTTGTTTGAAGCTTTTCTATTTCATATATTTTTATTGAACTTGTACAAACAAACGAACTTTAACATATTTTACTGTGAATCGTTATTCGCTCCTTGTAAAAAAAAGCTGAAGCCGGGGAAAAGCTATACTTAAATGAAGTACCTACCAACACGCACGCTTCGCCACAATTTGTCACCGACACTTTAAGACGGACGCGAGAGACATTCTTACAACGAAAGCCGTGAATAAACAGTCACTGAAACAAAGCTCTGATACTAGCCTACCAGGAAACCAGCGGAAAATATGGAAAATATGTAAACACCCATCATCTTCCTTCCTTCTCCAGAAGGAACAAAAATGTTTTTTTTTTCTTTTTTTTTCTTACCTTTTCTTTCTTCATGTGCCAAGGCCTTGGTAGCTCTTACGAACCATCCCGCAGCCCCGGCATAAAACGTATACATCACTGATCTATTAAATTGATTTTGTACTAACTGTTTCCCTCGGTTTCACTCGTATCGCAAAACATCTAATTCACCCAACCGGGCAAAAAGTAAACTATAACCGTGTTTAGAATACCAATATTTATCCTAAAGCAGATTTTAATCCAATCGGTACACATTTAAAATGAAAGTTTAACAAACAAACAAACGGAACTCACATTTTGTTATTAGTTCGTATAGACTCAGTCGTTTACTAGAACTCCCAGGGGAATTTCCAATAGCGAGCAAGAGGTTAGGTTGCCTAGCAACAAATAGAGCTTCCTCCAACAAAATACGTATAATTATATTTTTAGTATTCGTACTCTGAAGCTGTGGAGGTTTCGTGGAATTTGTTCAACAGGATTTGTTGGCAGGCATTCAGTTTATTGATAAACGAGGCTTTGATTCCCTGGAACTGTAATGAAAAACTGTTGTTGTTTTTTTTTTTAAATATGCTTTTATTTTGTGCTGTACATACAAAGAGGATTAAATTTCAATCGATTTTGTTTCGGACAAAAGTGCTTTAATGCAATTTCAGCAGTACTGCCTATGTTTGTGTACTCACAAAAATTTAACTTTGTTACCTTTGTTTTTTGAGAGGGAAATTATTTCTCTCACTCCCACTGTTGGTGCAGCTGGAGGGAGTGTTAGACTTTTACTGATTAAAACCCACTTCAGTTTCTTCTTTGTGCAGGCCTTTGTGGCAAAGATGGGAACCTCAGCCGGTATTGCTATTTACCGTAAAAAAATATGTGACTATTATTCTAAATCAATAGAATTTATTTTCAGATCCCTTTTTTCAACTTACTATAAAAATGACAATTGCATAGTAAGTTCATTTTGTATCTTAGTGAACGATTTTAATCATAAGTAAATATGGCATTTATAATATAAGGCTAAGTTTACACAAATTAAAAATAAAACGTTACAATTATGAGTATTGAAAACTAACATTTGGTGTCGTTACAGATCTTAGGATTGCACTTTGCAATAAATTATATATATAAAATAATTATACAGTAAATATGCTTGAGATAATTTTACTACTTAATCATCACAAACTGTCAACTATTTCCATTATACAAATAATAACTAAAAGGAAAATATCTGACGATCGTATTGATTATTGTTCATTCAAAAAGAGAATGCATTTTTTTTTTTAGATTATATGAGTATTTATTCATTCGCGCTTCGGTTTACGGCGAATGCTTTGACTGTTACCGACTACTAAATTAAAATATTATCAAATACTAAAAAGCTAATCAAGTTACATTTGAATTTTAAGAACTTCACCTTTTGCCCCTCATTATAAAACGTGGTTTTAAAAGTACCCGGTTTATTGCTAGATTTAGGTTACTAACTTTGTTCAATATGGTGGTTTAAACCTAGTACAAAAGCGGGTACTTTTTTAATACCACGTTTTATAATAAAGTGGTTGGAGTTAAACAAAGACATAAAAAATTACTTTTAGATATACATGTAATTAGCGCGAATGCTAAGTTCACGCCGTTGACGCCGCACCTGGACGGTAACTTAGGAAAAAAAACATATTAGTCGAAGAATTCACCGTAACACATTGTTTGTGATAATAATTATATGAAACAATTTCTAACTTAAATATCAAAATATTTGGTCTACTTAATAAATAAAAAATAATAAATTAATCTACATTAAACAATTGGACTATTCGGCAGTACCCTTATACCGTATATCGCATCCTCTATAAGCGAATTCTAACAATAGCCTCTTGAATTCGTCTTCGGTCATAGTTTCAGGGTTTGTTTTGCCCCCTAAAACTTTGCTTACAGCTTCGTGAACCTCGTGGGCTGTCACCTTGGTCGATTTAGGCAGCACTTGGCCTTTGTGGAGTATGTTGTCGGGCTCAGGTATCATTCTGTAATCAAGGACAGGATATTTTGTTAATGCCATTACATAAGTTAAGATTACATAAAAGAGCTTGTGATCGATCATAAGTTTAAGCGATGCTTGGCGCGGTCGGTCCGTGGATGGCTGACCATCTTCTGATGACGCGTTCCTTCGTATTTCAGAAAACTAGTTAAATGGATGGATCCTGGCTGTCGTTTGGACATCTTTGGCAGCCGTTACGGGTAGTAAGAAGCCAGAAAGTCTGACAATCAATCTTACCAAGAGGTATCGTGTTGCTCAGGATGCAGTTGAGTACCAGTGCTTTACACGAAGCGACTGCCTATCTGGCCTCCTCAACCCAGTTATCTGTTCAACTCAATGGTAAGACTTTTTGTCAGACATTCTGGCTTCTACCTGCAACGACTGCCAAAGATGTTCAAAAGACAGCTGGGACCCTTAAACTCATGATCGATCGTCCCTTGCGGCTATCATTTAGCCACGAGAGATTGAAATCCACCTAACACAAAAAACTTTTTAGTTGTTTTTTGCTTCATGAATAATTTTCTTTATAAAGCGAGTAAAACCTTGAGAAACGTCTAGTCTTAATACGCCAGAAAGCCAATCTTCGGTCGACGCTTTGCTAGAACATAACAGGCATGTAGTATATAGGTTATGGTACATAGTTTTGTAAGCTCCTTTGTCGGACCTAAGCTCGAGGGGATTTGGGTGATTGAAGTGTCGCAAACCAAAACTGTGCTACAACTTAGAAATAAATTCCTTACATAAATAAGTTTTAGGTTTTTATTACATTGTTATATAGTTTTAGATTAAAAATTAAATAGAGATGTCATAGTTTAGAGGTGAAAAGGTATATTAAGATGGCAGGTTTTTTATAAACCACTACTTGAGTTTTCACAAAAGCCCGCTTTGTTGTAGCCACCTTGCTTTAAATAACATTTTCTGCAAACAAAAAAACTTGAACGCGCTAATCTCAAGAACTACTGGATTGATTTGCCGAGGAAGGCGGGAGCCAAATTTTTATCCGGGTGTGTGGAGTAGTATTAGTTCCGCTGGCGAAATACAGTAATAGTTAATGTCTAGTAGGAAAAAATATAGGTATATTTAAACATTAATTATTTCAACAGCTAGAAGCTGATAGTTAATTTTAACGGCACCTATTCACGAATATCTCGAGTGTATACGACATATTGAAGGGAAGGAACATCGTTACCATGAACAGGACACTATAACTTTTTGACCGCCACAGTCATGTATAGATGACAAGCCAAAAAGTTCCCAGCACGCCAGGGTCACGACTACATGACGGACATTAAAAAAAAGTAAGTTTTAATCGATATTATTCCGAACTCACTACTGTATTGTAGGTATTTATGGAGCAATTCTTAGCTTGGCGCTGAGGGCACGTCTTTAATTCTTTGGCGTGGTGATCAAACATAAGGTTAATTAATGAGCATGACATACTTCCATTGCCAGATAACAAGCGTCAAGTTTATCAAAGTACACTTTAAATCAGTTGATAGAAAACTTTTAGTTCGCTTCTCTTTAATGCAATTAGAGTTGATTCCGCTCCAAGCACTCTGACGAAGAGGTAACTAGTTATTAGTTAGTTCCAGGGAATATACGAATATAAGATGTAAGGAAATACATACATACATATATGAGTTCGGAAAAGGAGTTTTGTTACAAATTTAGTATGATAGTGTATTGTATCATCTTGCTTTTTTTAATTAGAATAACAATTGAAAGTATTTGAAACAATATTTTTTAACTGTAAAGGTCTCGTTATACCTCGTTTTATCCGCTTATCCTTTGTTTTAGGCTAGGCATTTTAGATACTAATACTATAAAAGCTTTGAGTGAGTCTGTGTGTGTTTGTTTCATTTTCACACCCAAACTGTTACATTTAAGTACTTTTAAAGTCATGTGGTTTTTGCCTGTAACTGGTTATGCATTTAGATTTTGTTTTTTTTTATGCATGGATAAGTCGTGGTGGCCTATAGTGGTTAAAGCTCCAGTATGAGGGTGCGGGTTCGACTCCAGGTCAGGCATTTACCAATGTAACTTTTCTAAGTTATACGTACTTTCGAGTTTTTCTTGGACACCAATGACTGATTAAAGGTGAAGGAAAACATCTCGAGGAAACCTGGACTATAAAGTCTGATATCACCAACCCGCATTGAGCAAGCGTGGTGATTAACGCTCTATCCTTCTCCGTGGGAGAGGTCTGTGCCCAGCAGTGGGACTATAAAAATGATGATGATGATGATGCATGGATCGATCCATGCATCATAGCGTAATAACTGTTGGCATCCCAAATAAACAAATAAATAAACTGTTGAACGGATTTTGATGAAACTTGGCAGTTATGTATCGTATACATCAGAATAAGATATTGACTACTTTGTTCTATAAGGTAGTTCCGAAAACCGAAAACGATGTATTTTAGTTTTGTTTTTGAAAACTTATGGCCAAAAGGTACCAAGGCAACATAACCACATGTGTCTTATAATAAATGTGGCAATTCAATTAAATAATAGAACATTTAGGTCCTAATATTTTTACAAAAAACAAATGGTAAAGATTCTTCTGTATTTAATAGGAAATTTTGTAGCAGGTACTAGGGCGACATAACAATGTGTAGGTGGCCTGTCGCTAGCAGTGATGGCGACGTTTTCCTCCGTCCCTCTTACTAAGCGGTCGAGCTTGTCTACCTATTTGTATATGGTAGCTAGGGAATTTCAAAATTGGCAATGTATTTTCGTCGAGTTACGTTATGTAATTTCTGAGTATATCTTACACAGCAATTATTGACTAAAGGTGAAGGAAAAATCTCGAGGAAACCTGGACATATAAAGTATGAATCACCATCTCGTATTAAGAAATCGTGGTGAAAGGCTGATGATGATGAATGTATTTTTAATGGTTGCACATTTTTAATTGTTACGAGCAGTTTCTCGTGTCTCATACCCGGACAAACCATAACCTATGTTCACCAGGGATAGTATAGCATCCCAACAGTGAAATAATTTTTCAAATCGGTCAAGTAGTTTTGGAGCCTTCCCAATTGAAACAATCAGCCAAATCTTTGCTTTTTATAATATTAGTAGAGATAATTAATTGAATTTTTTGGTTATCTCGAGTAGTAATGACTGCCATGGTTATAAAACAGATGGACGACCGACATACACTAGTCGCAATTAACAATGTGATTAGATTAGATCTCGACAGAGCCAACTATCCAACATAGGTAATGCACAACACAGAATGAAATGAGTAAAATTATCTTTGTGTACAAAGAATTCTTGGGAACTTCTAAATACCTTCATTAGAACTCACAACTTATGAAAGCTAATGTCATAATTACAGTCAATATTTAATGCTTTAAACAAAGGGTTTGATAATAGAAAAATGTAACCGACAATGGGAATAGTACCACTTTAGTGCAGACTCTGCAATTTGCACTGCAACAGTGTACAACTCAAACTGTTGGTTCACAAAGTAAATTATTGAAATAACGGCTTCAGCAGACTTAGCATGACAACCGTAGAAACAAGTTCTGTCTACCGGAGAATGGATATAATGACAGAAAAGTGACAGATTGACGTAAGTTTTCTTTTGACATTTTTTGAAGAATTTTTGTTTTCTTCGGTCGACATAAGTCTATAAGTGATTATATGCGAGTTGACAGGTCGCGCCATGCTCGGGCAGAAGACATGTTGACTTTGACAGAAAGAGCTTTGTCTTTTCTTGATAGAATGGATATAGAATCGCCATGCTAAGCCTGCAGAATGAGTCAGTATAATGTAGAAACTACTGTTAGTTTCTACATTATACTGACTCAACTATGATTGATATATATAGCTGTCTATACTATGATTGCTTTCCTCGTGGTGGAAATTCAACACAGGTAACCCTTCAGGGCCAGGGTCGACCGGGGCTGCAGGTTGTTCGTAAGAGTTACTGTTATGGCCCTGGTAAACAGGGACCTCCAGACGAAACATAGTGGGTTTTAGTCATTAAGAGACACTCCTTCCAGCTGCACCCATATCCAAATCATCAATTGGGGGTCAATTGATGATTTCCCAAGAAAAAAAGGGTCGCCTTCATCACATGTAGATAGTATCATTTCTTACAATGCCTAAGATAGAAATATGGAAATGGTGTTGAGAGCCATGCACGTGGCATCGCGGGTCTCTGAATCATCTCACTCTATTACGTAGAACATTGTCGTGCGGAGCAAGACTGTCGCGAGTCGCGCCTCTCGGAAATTCTGGCTTTGATAGATTAGCTCCTTTTATACATGTACTAATCAGCTTATGGATTCGATCCGCGATTGATAAGTAAGTAGATAAGGGCACGTTCTTAAAGTTGGCTTATTCTGTCAATTGAGCCTTAGCGTGTCGTGATAATAACCGTCATATTATCTCTTGTACAAATTATAGACAAGATAGCTGAACGTTTATAAAATGAATGACTGGGTGTTATTTAGTACAGACGCCAGCACATCAAGCTACCCGAAACTGTAAAATTTTCCCAACCAACTTTGAACCATAATGCTTCAACAATATAGTTGTAAAGGTATCTAATATGGAAAGATGATGTGCCCGCGTCTCTACTATTTGCTACATAATGTTAACTGAAACTAATATTATAAAGCTGATTTTTTTTTTTGCTTTAACTGGCTATATCAGGAACTACGTGAAATTAGAAAAAATATTTTATTATCAGAAAGTCCATTTATAGGGGAAGGCAAAACGCTACTAAAGAAATTTGACAGATTCAGGTAGGTTAATGTGCTGGCTTCTGTACAAGATACGGGATTGCGGCTAGTTACTGGAACGGCGACATGCCAGATACAATTTTCGATATGTTGGAAACAATATGAGCACGGGCATCAACTGTGAGACGCCTTGTCAGACATTGACAGATATGAAACGTTCATTGTTATGTCAGAAGGAGACATAAAACAGGTAATTATACTTAGCAATATCATTCAAATTAATCAGTCATTAATTACTGTTGTATTTACATCACCTTTTTATTGCCACATTGCAAGACACAGGCGCTTTTACATACCGAGGAGGAATGATCGCGGTGATTACCCCACGCTTGCTCAATGCGGATTGGCGTTTAACCAAATCTCATATCTGATATTCTACTACCAAGAGCTCTAAAACTAAACTAATGAAATAACTTGAATAACCCAGCTTGTAGTACACATTACAACTGCTTTAATAAATACATTTATAAACTTAACTGACTACCGTAATATTATGAGCGATCAAGTGTAAATACGCCCTTGCAGTTATGTACTTTTGCATCAAAAGATAATTTTTCACTCATGACTGAGCACATACTGCAGGCTACGTAGAAACGTTCAAATTTCATATTTGTACTTTCACAACAAAGAAGTAAATATCAAAATTGAACCATAAATACGTCAGCATACAGTTGAATTTCGCACGACGTTCAATTCCAGCGAAAATGAGCACTGAAAATGAGGATATGACATCGGTAATAAGCACACTTTTAGTTGGAATTCCAGTAATTCACAAAGGGAAGCTATAAATGAAAAGTAGGTAGTTTATAAACAAAGCTTTTGAGCTGCTCCTACAATTTATTTGAACGCGCTTGTTACTTATTCAAGGGAAACCTGTTAACGCAAACATATGTTTGGATTCAATGACTCACTTGTTACGGCCGGGGGTTCCGAAGAAAAAAACGCACCTTACAGCTGGCGCCCCTCGGCGATATCTTACGCAAACCTTACGATTACACCTTTAAATTTACAAGAAAAAACACACACACACCACACGGAGCTTTCAATCGCACCCGAACTGTCGACAAAATGCCGGGGAAAGACCGTCAGAGTCATTCAAGACCACCTTTTTTTTTCAACAAGCCCGGGGTTGATGCTGCCGTCAAAAAATCGACCTTACTCAATTGAGTCAGGGTTTATTTTCGTGTGGAGTGGTTTATTTAGGGGTGCATCTGGAAGCCGGCTGGCCCCATTTGTGTGATTTACCCCGACATGTGGCGAGCCTGTCGATCCGCTCGGAACGGGAATGAAGCACACTCGAGGTACAAAAATGAATGATATCGCAACCAATGAGTATCACAAGAGAGATTCGGATGTGTTTTTTGTTTCGACTTATCATGATTTCCTCTCTTTTATTCGATGAGAGTTTATCTGGCAGTTCTTTGAGAGTAAACCAATTTTGCATTTAGCCATTTGCCTACTTTTGTAAGCAATTCTTGTTAATTGTTTATTGAGCAAGACAAACTCACTATATTTTTGTTTATACGCATTTTTTGTAGTGATCAATCAAAATAAAATATATTACAAATTATTTATTTATTTATTTATTTATCACACACATATTTACTTTTGCCATTACAGGTTAACTTAACCTAATTTGACAAAGTAACTTAAAATTATGTTTCCTTAACTAATTTCCTTACATAGTTTTATTACAATATCACACAAAGCAGTTGTTCACCCTTTCACCGATAAATTCACTGTTTCACACCCTCAAAGAGAACACGTTTCAAAAACATACAGTTAAAGCAACCCCAATAGAGAAAAATAAATGAAACCCTCCAATGGTCACGAACGACGGATAAAAATATCAACAAGAACACGTGGCTACAATACGCATGGAAGGATTCTGTCAATCGCTCCAACAATTTACATAATAAGACCATAGACCCATAGCCGATGCTCTATTATACCCAACCCTTTAATAACGCCGAAATAAATTCCAAGCTTTTAAATATTGAACAATAGAATAATTTCAAAAATGGAATTAGTTGTGTAGTCAATTGTTAGAAACTAGATTTTGTTTAAAATTGGAACTACCTACATGGGGTCATTGTTTAAACCAGTTGGCACGTTCCAAACTTAATTTTTAGGGTTGTCTAATAATGGTCAACTAGTATATTTATGATTTTGATGCTAAAACCACATCTGTTCATGTATAAAAGAATTAATTCTAATTTATTAAAAATAATTCTAAACAAATACAAATTTTACATCTGCTATAATTAATAATTTTTTTACAATGATAGAAACTGTGCAACATAATGTTAAGAACGGACAGGACCGAATCGTATCTTATACGATTCATATTTTCAGAATAAAGAGAGTTCCTGTCGCAATATATACGTATAGGATAATAATATCTATATCTGATTTTCAAATCGGACCAGCAGGCTTAGCTTGGCGATTTTATATCTATTCTATCAAGAAAATACAAAGCTCTTTCTGTCAATGTCAATATGTCTTCGCCCGAGCATGGCGCGACCTGTCAACTCGCTAGAATCACTTGTAGACTTATGTCGATCGAAGAAAAGAAAAATTACTTCAAAAAATGTCAAAGGAAATCTTACATCAATCTGTCACTTTTCTGTCATTATGTCCATTCTCCGGTATACAAAACTTGTTTCTACGGTTGCCATGCTAAGCTTGCAGGAATTTCTGACCGCGTTCAAGCAGACAAACGAAGAAAATCTTTAGCTTTAGAATATTGGTATACATATTCATAGATGCAAATAGTTTTTTGGTCTGGTTCAACTCCAATTAAAGCAATTTTTTTTACTGAATCATACGACTTGTTGCTTAATGAATGTCTATTGACGACACACATAACCCTTATCAATCCATGACATAAATGGCCGCCCGCATGATTCAGAGGCCCACATAACTTTTTAAGACATTTACTGAACACTCACTAGTGTTGTTTTGATAATTACTGGAGTATTCACCAAAAGCCAGTTTCTAAAATATCATAACCATCATTAGACTCTTAATGTTGTCCCTTAATGTTGCATCTTCTCGTACCGAGAAGGATTGAGCGTTAATCACGGCGCTTACCTACGCGCTTGTTCAAGGGGGATTGGGATACGATGCCAAGTATAATGTATGGAACAAAAAAGTCTCGCACTAATCAGACTAGAAACCTCGGAGTGAAACGGTGTAAATATATTCCTAAATGAAAAAAAATACCGACTGAATTAAGAGCTTCCTTTTTTGAAGTCGGCTAAAACCATAATCTTCATATCGAAGATACCTACTGTTTAGACAGTATCTAATAAGATTAAAAAGTGTTGTTTTCTTATTACCGTTTATTTTATCTTTCTATTTAGTTATTTAAGTATTGTTGAACTATGACCTCATTTTAGACGAGTTTAACGACTAGACTGATTACTTTTTTTGTCTTGTTTTTTCTCCGGAGTAGGTTCCCCCTATGATGGGAAGGTAAAATCATCAATACATCTCATCTTTACCGTAGATATATATATATATAATCATTTAAAACAATAAATATCATATTATGTATTATGATGACTAGTTATGGATAGTATGTTTGACGAGCGAATCTAATCTCAGAGCAGTTAAGTTATTTAACACCGTAAAACAATACAATACAATAAATTTCTTATCACGAACCGTAATAAATATTGACAATGTAGATTAACCACAGGATTCTATACCTTAATACCTTAGCAGAAGAACTAAAATAGCTTGACCTCCATCTCAGAATGATATTAAAACAATTTGTTTCCTAAAATAGTGAAGAAAATATGTGTAATAAAGAGAAAAATTGCTTTAAACTAATTCGAATGTTGCGGCCTTGGTTTAAGGTCGACATTCGCGTGAGATGTTTTGATAAGGTGCGAACTTTAGTTGTATACTGTTCATGACAATGGTCGCACGTAGTGTGAGGCATACATTTACAAACTGAGACAAATGACAGTCGCGTACGCATCGCTCGAAGGAAACCCGTGACAAGTTTATAGTGAATTTTGTCGTGAAAATCGATGGTGTGATAACATGCGAACTGACTCCATAGAAAATTTGTGCAGAGGAAATAAAATTTTGTACGTGTTTTGGATAACGTGAATGTAAGTTTTTTTTTTAAATTATTATGTAGGTGTGATGTGCATTGATTTCCCGTGGTATGTTATTGTTATTGTAGCTGGTTCATTTACGTGGCCGTGGGCTTCTATAACTCACCTGCATTTGCAATAACATGAGGAACTAGGAGACTAAATACACGTCGATTTCATAGGTAAGGCAACCGCAAAATACGGTAGTAGACAACTAGTCAAATACATACTTTAATAGAACTGTCAAAAACGGTTACTCTCTATGCTATTTGTATGAAAACGCAACCTTTGACGTCACAGATTTTACACATCAAGCCGTATAGGTACTTATTTCGATTATAATATCAATAAAAAAATGAAAACAATTTTCGTTTAAAAACGGTTCTAAACTTAAAAAAATGAATATCATAAAGTATTTTATTTTTGATCTAGTCAACTACCCAGAAACACAAAAGGAATTCTTGCGTGCCCACAGAAGATATAAATAAATTCATCACTATAAACAAATAAAATTTCCATGCTGCCGGCCGGTAACAAAATACATACATTATGTAGGCCAAAGAAATCAAAACAATAACACAGTCTGATAAAAACCTCGAATATAGTTGCGAACTGTAATATAATACCAAAGGAAAGATCCGTAGTGGAATTCTTACAAACATCGACATACTTGAAGATCTGAGATGAGACTAAAATGGGTAGGTCCATCAAGCCATAACAATCTGTTAAATCTCCTAAATAGATTTTCAACTTTATCGCTGAAGCATATAGTTCAAAGTTGATTGGGAAAATTTTACAGTGTCGGGTAGCTTTATGTGCTGGCGACTGTACTTTTTAATTTGATCAAAGTGTATCCACAGGTGCGCTCTCTATTCCCTCACCCTCATAGTCTGAACTGACGACAATCAGATACGACCGGAGAGAGATCAGGACCAACATTTATGTGGTCTCTGACGGGTGAGTCAATCACCATCTTTTAGACCCAGGAGTGTTTTGTGAAAGCTTTTTTTTTTCTGACAAAGCGATTTCGAGAATCAAACGCGAGATCCCGTAGCCAGAGCAATTACGCTGTACGACTACTAGACCAACGAAGCTATATACATAGTTACTAATGTATATAGTTTTGTTGTGGAATCTGATTTAGTTACAAATCACGGCCCGCAATTGTCTCATCATCTCATTATTCTTCTCACGTTTACGGAGAACCAATACAATGAAAGAATTGTATACATAATTTTGCTATTGATCAGCGCTAGACACATGGTATTAGGTTTTTGATTCAGCCAAAGTAGTATTGCCATTAGTATGGTTCGGGGCCCAAAAAATGGCCGCACACTGTAAACTGTCGGCCGATAGTTGTTGGTTGACAATCAGTTTTTGAAGGCAATTGTGAATCTAGTCAAACTTTTTAATCGAGCAGGTATCGGTCGAATACTTGATTGCTATAATATGCGCTCTGTCATGCATCTCCTTACTGATGTATGAACCCAATCGGCCGACGAAAAGTTGACAGTGTGTGGAGACTACACTCACTTTCCTACCTATAGACGCCAGCTCATCAAGCTATGGAAATTTGAAAAAAAAATATTGAATATAGAAACTTCTCCTTTCTTGGAAGTCACAAATTCTGACTTAGTACCTCAGCAGACTTCAAACTTTTAGTCGGCCGATAGGTAGGGACCTCTTTATTTAAGACGTTGGGAGAGGCCCTTGCCCAGCAGCGGGACAGTATAGGCTAAGGGAAACAAAGGAAAAATACTCTTAATAAAAGTATTACATTATTATGATTCTAAATTATCATCAAACCTAAATGTCTTCGACAAAAAACCGGTGTTGTGTTAGGTTAATCAGTTACTGCAAATGTGTCTAGTCATGATGTATTTTAGTTCTGGTTACCCACTACTCAAAGCCTTGGCAGTTAACGAATTTAAATTGTAGATAAAAACACTAAAACCTGCTTTAGATAAATACATAAGTGATGCCAATGAAACCGAGAACAAAATGTCTTATTTAAAATTTTTTTTCCTATTACGTACCTACTTGCTATAACAAGGTGAAATAAACATGTACTGCAAGCTTAGCATGGCGATTCTATATCTATTCCTATTCTATCAAGAAAAGACGAAGCTCTTTCTGTCAGTGTCAACGTGTCTTCTGCCCGAGCATGGCGCGACCTTCGTCGATCGAAGAAAAGAAAAATTTCTTCAAAAAATGTCATAAGTAATTTTATGTCAATCTGTCACTATTCTGTCATTATGTCCATTCTCCGGTAAACAAAACTTGTTTCTACGGTTACCATGCTAAGCCTGCAAACGCCAGGATATCAAGCTACTAAAAATCTCCTTTATAGATTTTTAACTTTATCTCTACAGCGTATAGTTCAAAGTTGATTAAGAAAATTTGACAGGTTCGGGTAGCTTGATTAGGTCGCGTCTGCACTATAGAAGAGTAAGAATTACATCCAGTTCGCTGATTAAACCAATTTGTAATGATGCTTCAATCTTAAGCCTCATAATACAAGCGATAACACACAAGCTAGATAATATTCTAGTCATTAAAATAATAAAGATTACATCTCAAAAGAATATAGAGCCTATTGGCATGGAGTTACAGTTGAGATTCCAATACACGACTCGTTATCATAAAAACATCTGGACAGACAAAATAGGTGGGACATCTAAGCTTAGCGGACTGGTTACCATGGAAACATTAGTGGAGCGCACTCGCCAAGGATTATCCCTCCCCCCTTTTCCTGGATTTTACGACGCTCACAGGATACTGAGTAGAAACTCTTTGCTAATTAAAAAGTCGTTCGTGACAAAAACTGTGAAAGACTCGGGCGTCGTGAAAATAAAAAATAAAAAATTAATTTAGCGCGAATGGTCGCTGATGTAAGTTTTTATTAAAGCACAAAGAACTTATGTTTTATATTTGTACGTACTTTTCAACTAACGGAAGCATAATTAAACTCGGAACGGGATTCATACTGGAATTTATTTCCAGGAATAATTATTTTCCGAACCTGTACAAGACTGCTTTTTAATACTATTTACGCATATTCCAATTAATTGAGTATTAATTAATTGCGCCAACAATACGAATACCAATTAAAACTTGATTCAATTAGTGAAAGCATAAACGCGTATCAATTTTTAATTGGCACATAAGCCCTCTTCACACATTACATATAAACAGCATTCGTTCATTCCAATAAACTGTTACATAATAAAACCGCACGTACATACCAATTGATATAATAACCGTAATACATAATGTACTGTCGGGTACAGAAGGGAAAACTATGTCATCGTCCAAAATCAATAACCGCCGCGCTTCATTAAAATATCATTTTACCGTCGAAACCAAATTAATTGGTAAATTATTATTTTCAGGAGTGTTCGCGACTGTACCAATGTGGACATATTCGAGCGTGGACATAGCTGGGACGCATATCAGTCGCACTGATCGGATCAAAATCTATTTGTCGGAATGCGTGGTGTGCTTTTGTATAGTATTTTTTATTCTCTGTGTCGGATTGCTACTGTACCTTTTCTTCCATTTATATACGACTGTGACGTCAGCTGGAAAACTAGCGGGAACTTTAGCGGAGAGTTGAACACTTAGTATTATTATGAAGACTGAGATTCTAGTGTTTGTGAACAAGATGTAGGTACCTTGTATGTGATAATTTTAGTTTTTAAGAGAATGTGATGATGAAGTGATTCTTTGGCAGTGATCCGATACTGTGGTCACTTACTACTTAGAAATATTGTTCAGAACTTCAAAAGTGGTGCTTCTAAAATATTGTACATTTAAGGATTATAAATCTACATGAAATAATATGAAGCATCGATGTACAGCGTAGTCCGCGGTTGTCGTTGTTGTTGTTTATAAAATACATTGAGGCGCCAGCACATCAACCTACCTCAATCTGTTAAATTTCTTTAATAGATTTTAAGCTTTATCACAATAACGGAAGGTTAATATTCGATTGATAAAATTTTACTGATACGGGTAGGTTGACCTACTGGCGTCTGTACATAAGTATCATACAATCTTTGACTGACATTTCTACGCTAGCTTTGCTATTTCCACACACAATAAGTGTTCATTTTTTTCTTTTGTATGTATGTTCTAGAAACTTCCCCGTATAAAATACAACAGCTTCAAAGACACTAATTCCAAAGTTGTTATTTGTACTGAAATTGCTACAGCACATAAGCCCTTTCAAAACTGGAGTTTCAAGAGATATTTAACAAGGAAACTTACAGAGCGTAATCGCTACTTAAACGTGGAGTCTAATAGAAAATGCTTTTACAGTTGGCTAATCGACAAATCAACATGGGACTTTCACCCTTAAAGCTGTAGTATGAAGGTTGAAAATTGAATGGTTTGAAATTAAAAACTTCTATCAGCCAAAGCATGAGTAAATTTATCAGCCCCTAGATTAATAGGGTCCGTTTGTGGTCCCATGTCGTTGGACAGGTTTGTGGTAGTGTCAATAGTGTAGCAGTATGAATGCAGCTATGCCGAAAATTTTGCTAGACCACAATTTTGTGGTCAGTTTTTCTGTTTATTTGGAATTTGGTGATTAGATGCTGTTTTGTTTTTGAGCTAATACGAGTATAGATGCGTTAGTAAGCTGTATTCTTTTTTGGAACTTGTACACACCACATCAAACTACCCGATATTGTAATATTTGTCCAATCAATGTTTGACAATCTATTAAGGAAATTTGACAGACTGTGGTAGCATGATATTTTGGCGTCTGTATCTTCATAATATTGTATTGAGTAGATAGAAATAGAAGCATTATTATTTTCAAAATTGTCTTCAGATAATAATTTGAAAATGTTGTTTTTGAATAAATCAAGACTGGAATCTGCAGTCTTGTACTAGGTAGGTATTGTTTAAATTTTGTATGTCTCTTCTAGACCACGGGACTACGAATAGAGTCCCAGATTTTTAGAAGACGTGCGTGGGGCCAAAGTCATCACGCTGAAGCCCTTTAGAGACAACTATAATGAAAAAAAACCTTTATACAAAAAAAATATCCATCCAATGAATTGTAAGAATTTTTAAAGTTAAAGGAACACATCAAAAATTACTTTGAGATATTTAGAGAGAATGATAAGACCACGCCTCATATCATATCTAATGTTAAAAAAAATTATCAAAATTTCCAAAAAAATAAAACATATTTTTATATTTTGAATCCCTGCTACTGATCTTCGCATTCACCTCAAAATTACCAAATACCGGCCGGTTTCTCAAACCATCTGAAATTGCCATTTAAGTATGAGGTTTAATAGCCTCTTAAAAGTTGAGTGACGTTTATCGCCAGTGTTGCCAGAAGCCGGCCACTTCAGATAAGTGGAGATTAAACTTATCTGCCATAATTCGCACGAATCACGTTCCAATTATTCTAATAATAATTAATCGGGGTGATTGTGCCCGTAATGGTGACAGATTTTGTGAAAAAAAGATTCCGACAAATCGAGGTACGACCATGCCTCGGCAAACGTAGTGTAGGACGTCCTCAGGCACGGTGGAGTGGCTGGCAGGAGCTGGATGCGAGAAGCCGAAAATCGATCTCAGTGGCGTGCACTTGGAGAGGCCTATGTCCAGCAGTGGACTGCGATAGTCTGATGATGATGATGATGATGAGGTACTCATTCTTTTCCCAAGTCGTTTAAGACTCTTGTGAGGCAGCAATTAAGTTATCCCGATGAAGCATAACCATTCTTTGATCTTTTTGTGACAGTATGAAGGTTGTGAAAACACATATAACAAAATAGTACTGTGATAATGCTGTCATCCACTATAAAAAGATAAGCCAGCACATGAAGCTACTATAATCTGACAAATTTCCCTAATATATTTTCAACTTTATCACTGAAGAATATGGTTCAAAATTGATTGTTAATATTTTTACAATTTCGTGTAGCTAGATGTGTTTGCGTCTGTATCTAAACAATGTGTAAATAATATGATCTATAATTGTATATTTAAAGAAATATAGTTCTTATGTGTAAAGAAATAGAAACTATTCCAGAGTAATTTTGGCTGTTAAGTACCAGTACGTTCTGAATTTATATAGTGAATAAAGAATTGTTTTGTTATGAAATTATCTCTTTTTTTGTCAATACTTCTTTGTTTCCGTATTGTATGTTTTCAATAGCAAAATTAACACGGTTTTTATTTATCTATGAAATGTGTTTATAGCTTTAACTGCCTGATATATGTACATAGTAGGTATAATACTTACTTGAATCATAGAGCACAAACATATTTTTTTTGGTATGATTTCTCGCAGATCAACCTAGGAACTGCTTAACCGGACTTTCCTGTGTGGACCCTAAACAAAAATTTTGCCATCCAGCCAGGGGCTATTGAATATATAGAGTGTAACAAAACTAGTCCACCATAGTTTTTCAGGTCATATAGAACATGCTAAGGATCATGTTTACCACAAAAAACGTCATGAAAACAACACCATAGTATTTTATTAAATTTATCATCACAGTCACCAAATTGTAAGCATAACGCCGGTCTCTATGGACACGCTCGACCGTTGACCCCTAGGTCATTTAACTTTTTTCGTGGTAAACATGACCTGTTAAAATATGGTGCACTAGTATTGTTACACCCTGTATAGTTGAAAACTAAGCGACAACGCTAACGCCTGGGGTGAGGACCTCTGCTCAGGGCGTCGCTGGAGAGAGGACTGCAAGAGACGGGCTGAGATCCAGCCCGTCTCTTTCTCTCTTTGTAAAGCGGAATACTGAAACGCCACACATTTTTAGGCACTCTCTCTTTGTCACACTTACTTTTTCTATGGCCTAAATAGTTTTGTAACATTTAAGTATTTTGAGGATAAACTCATTCAACGATTCATTTAAAAATATTTAACCATACATTTGATTTTCTAAGATAATATTCATAAATATAACTAATCATAACTGTTACATGGCAGGGGAAATACAGTTCATAAAATGACCTTGTAAAGACATACAAAGTAATATTTACAATAATGAGTGATTATTTTAATAGCTGTACGTCACCTACCATTTAAAGTGAACGAGGTAACGAGTAAAATAAGTGCAGTTTCAAACTAGCGGACTTTGATGCGCGTATACGCCACGCGCGGCACATTTGATGCGGCAAAATATCACTGTCATCGCTCAAACCCATACATAGCTGGCAATCGTTTAGGTTCACGTCCTCGCGCTTATATAAGCGACAAGGGCCGTACTACCCTCGCCTAAAAAACCGATCAAAAACTCTGCCCCCTTATTACAAAACGTGGTCTCAGAATATTACCCCCTTAGCTAGCTTTAAACATCTTCAAGAAAGTCGTCTAAATCCAGTATCTACTAAAGCCGGTACTTTTTAAGACCACTTTTTATAATAAGGGGCGCTAGTCTGAAAGTGCACTTAACCGCAAAACTATAATTGTATATAGTCTTCGTCGTGTAGCGTGCTATCGACACGGCATTGAAGAAGATCTAAGTCATTGACATACTGTGGAATATTTGCGTAGAAACAGCCTCAGAACGACCCTGGATTTAGGGAAATATTCTCACGAAATAATAATAGAAATTTTGGCATAACCTTGCGTGAGTGTGGTGGCGTAATGGTGTTAGCCGTGACTTGTAAGTCAATGGGGGCAAGACCAAAATCTAGGTATTATTTATACTTACTAATGTATCTATTTATTTGCGACAAGCTGACCCGCCGAACTTCGAAGCACCTGACAGTCGATTCTTTAAATGTTTCTTTTGTTTCATTTTTCATAGTATTTTTTTTCTCTGCGTAAAAACCATCCTCGTACTCCAAGAAATATTCTAAACTAACAAAAGCGAAATCGGTTCAGCTGATCACGAGATTAGCACTTAGCAACACTTACATTTCTATATTGCATCGAAATGTCCATTTTTATCGACGAACATTAAAATCTAGAAAAAATATTATAATATACTGCTATGTTTTTACTTAAATTGACTAAAATCAACTTCAAAAACAGGAAGGTGGTCCTTCAATCCTACGCGGTTTTTTTTTTTATTTCGGCTGCTCTCACTTCAATGATATTTCAAGACATTCACTTGGATTAGTACTCGTATACTTGTCAGCCACATTCATAAAGATCTTTGTTGATCTACGTCGGAATGTAAGTAATTTGTCGCATCCATTATCACCTTTTGTTACGGAAATGTGACTTGTTTGTTATGACAAGTGTAATTGTACGAAAGAGTTTCTATTCGTTCTATTTGCTCAGATATTTAGATAACTGCTACAAGGTCGTTTACGTAACAATAATTTCCATAGTCACCTGTTTAATTGCACGCCACTAAGGTTTAATTAATGTGAATGAACAATTGATAAGAGAAAAATAAATACAAATGAAGTTGATATACAGCAAAAGACTGCATTATTTTTATCATTCCTAATTTAAAGTGGGTAAACAAATAGATTCTTTCAAATAGAGCCTTCGAATTTCTCTACTGAATTCACGATAGTCAATGAGGACTTGGTTGCTAAGTAAAAGCCGCACGGGTCGATCGATCATAAGGTTAAGCAATGCTTGGCGCGGTCGGTCCATGTTTCAGAAGGCACGTAAAATTGGTGGGTACCCGCTGTCATTTGTAAAACTTTGGCAGTGGTTACGGGTAGTCAGAAGCCGGAAAGTCTGACAACCAGCGTTACCAAGGGGTATAAGGTTGCTTAGGCCACTGGGTTGAGGAAGTCAGATAGGCAGACGCACCACGTAAAAAACTGGTACTCAGCTGCATCAGGTTAAGACTGGAAGCCAACCCCAACACAGCTAGGGACAAGACTAGGCAGATGATTACGATAATCAAAATACAAAATGAAAATAATACTGCGCATGAGCGAGCTGCTATCTAGCTAACTTAGCGGTACAAAGGTATTTGGCAAGTATGTACTAGCCATCATTACTATGAGAAAATATTGCACGATCATATTGTATTTTGTGACGTCACAAAGTTAAACCCAATGTAATAAAACAATGATAACAAACGGTACTCACAATATTGAATTGTGTCTTAGTTATAAATAAAATAAGCCTTTTGTCTCGTTTGTTGTATATTTGCACTACAAGGCAAACTTGTGTGATAAATTCTTCGAAGTCAACATGTCCGCTTTAACCCATACGGTCGTATATGTCAATATGCTACTTTCAAGTTTTATGCCATTAGATTCTACTAATAAACAAAACACGACCTCATTTTTTCTTATGATTTAATATTATTTACTTTTTTTACAAATAGCAAAAAGACATGCAATAACACTACAAGCTGTCTCACGAACAGAGGAAAATATTTAGCATTTTGTCCATCATGAAAAGTAAGGGTTTTGTGTATACGCTTCTATGAATTGAAGCCCCCTATAATATTCGATGATAACAACAAGAGCAAACATATTCGTAAGACAATAAGGCTGTTCATTCACGCATATCGTTACTTTGGCTATTTCTTTATCGCCCGGCCCTCCACACTTAGGAGACTTACATTGGTACTTGCCTGACCTGGTTTCGAACCCGTGCACTGATACTTGAGAGGTCGGTGCATTAACCACTGGGCCACCACGACTTTACTATTCTATCAGCTCATGTCCAACGAATAATATGAGTAAATAATATTTCTTATAAGATAAATCAGTTTGAACCCATTCCCCCTTATTATAAAACGTGGTCTTAGAAAATTACTACATCTTCTTGTAATATCTACAATCTAACGAATACATTCAAAAATGGAACAGAATTCGTATGAAACTATCTACCAAATAAACTTTTATAATAAGGGGTATAGGGTCCAAATTGAATCAGAAGGTAAATTATGCAACACTTAATATTTTTTGATTCCTCTATTTTGATGCCGAACAATATTTTCCGTGTGACGTATGCATTGATCACGCTTCAACGATTTCACACTGACGTCAAAATAATACGTCAGTTACCATGACGTCATGAAACTTTGTGAACGTCGAACAAAACAGTGAACTTTATTTTTGAAGCCAGTGAAGTGGAAATATCTTAAAGTTTAAAGTCACGCATGCGACTCTGGCTGTAATCCAATATTGGGGCATTGGAACAATTTGGTAACTTTGGTTAGTAGGTATATAAAGGTCGGAGTGCCGCTGCGTATTTTTAGTGGGTATACCAGGAACAATTTTACCGGGGAGTCCCACATACCCCTCTCCCATCCCCCGACGGGAAGGGAATGCGTAACAGCATTTTGTCACAGCGAAAAATAAAAATGGTATATAATGTGTTATAAAAACATCTGCTACGGCTTCAATGGCCATTATCTGCCACTACAGTCTTGGCAGATATTTTATAACACCTTATATAAATGTCTAAAAGGCATTAAAAAGAAAGTAATAAGTAGCTTTTCAGGTGCCGTATTTGCAGCCGCACGTCACTAGTACGGCTACATGCAGCACCGTGCAGCGTCGTACAGCGCCGCATCATACTGCAAAAGGTGCAATGTGGCCTTGCCGTAAAGATAGAAAGGAATATATAAGGTGTTACAAAACTAGTGCACCATATTTTTACAGGTCATCTAGTACATGCTAAGGATCATGTTAATAACAAAAAAAAACATAAAACGACAGCATATTTTATTAAATTTAATATAACCAAATTGCACGCATAACGTTGTTCTCTATGAAGGCGCTCCGTCGTTGACCCCTTGGTCATTCAACTTTTTTGTGGTTAACATGATCCTTAGCATGTACTAGATGACCTGTAAAAATATGGTGCACTAGTTTTGTAACACCCTATATATACTTCTAAATGGACTTTAAACATCATTCAAAAGTCAAGTCTAACTAACAAAAAACGCAAGCGCCATTATCATGACTTTTAATTATGTGCAAACTCATTGTGGAATTAGTTACTTTGTAGACATCCTTGTTTTACATAAAAAAAAAAACGAATAAAAGCCAAATCTATATTTGTAAGTGATTACGTGTCCTTTTTATGATATTTTTAGATACACTGTTTTGGTTACTTTTTGTTACTAATCGTAAAGAACACAACTACCTATTTATTCTTTCAAATATGTATGTTTAATTAATAAGAATACTATGACACTGGCCAGTTTCACCATTTACGAAAAAGTTCCATTTAAGTAGTTTATTTTGTAGGTAATTTCATACAAATTCTGGTCCATTTTTAATTTATTCTTAAGTCTTTTGTAAAAACCAAATATGCACCTTATCGAGTCTAGAGGAATCTATTGAGAGCTCAGTCACGGAAATTAAGTCCTTGTTAATTGAATACCATCATAAATAGCTTATTTTAGTAATCCAAATTTCAACCAAATAAGTCGAATAACATACCATCCACCGGACATCAATAAAGGCAACACCATGTATAATAAAAAATGGCAGATGTCAATAATAATACTACAGAATGTTATATCTATTTAAATAGGCAATGTTAATCATAATCAATTGTTATGTTGACAAAAAATCTCAATTAAATAATTATAAAACT
Organism: Heliothis peltigera; assembly: GCA_958496145.1. Classification (NCBI taxonomy): domain Eukaryota; kingdom Metazoa; phylum Arthropoda; class Insecta; order Lepidoptera; family Noctuidae; genus Heliothis; species Heliothis peltigera. Next base: position 7,954,128 of record OY292337.1, read on the forward strand.
AAAATATCATGGTATGAAAAGATAGCAAAATTTGTAGGTCAACAATTTTCTCCGAGCACCAAGATAGGCAATCCTTAGAGACTAGACAGGCACAAAATGAATCTGTGTAGCTGACAGGCTGAGGTCGTAATTAAACTTTGTGGACAGCAGACAACAGGAATACCACACGCCACAGTGTAGCGAATACTGACTCAAATAACCAACTATATTTTTAAATTTGTTGTACTGCTTATTTTGTTCCCTGTTATGTAGACTGGGGCAATATTATATTGAAATAAATAGTTATCTATACTAATTTGTAGTTGAAGAGTTTGTTTGTTAGCTTTAACGTGCAAATCTCAAGAACTACTAGACCGATTTAAAAATTTCTTACAGTGTTAAATGGCCGGTTTATTGAGGAAGGTTATAGGCTATTATTGCTACAGGTCACGGGTGAAACCGCTAGCAGAAGTTAGTATTAAATGAAGAGTTTGTTTGTTAGTTTTAACGCGCAAATGTCAAGGACTACTAGACCGATTCAAAAAATTATTTCAGTGGTAAATAGCCTTTTTATCAAGGAAAGCTATAGACTACTTTTTATCCCGGTATGTGGAGTTTTCCCCACGTGATGAGAGTGAGATCACTAGATAGTCAAAAACTTATGTGCTATAAGTTCAACTAAATGACATAGTATGTAGTTTAAAACTAGACTGTTCGGTTAATTTGCAAGACAAAAGGTCAAACGTTGAATATTCCTTGACAAACAAGTCTATTCGAAGCAAAAGTGTAAACTGTTCATTCAGTTTTAAATCAAAACAATAATTCAAACCATTTGTATTCTCGGTAATTAACACAAGTATATTTTTCTAAGAGTAAAGTCGTGAGCTAACTTATTGAATCAGGCGTTACTTTGCGGAAATCCATTACAATAAATGTTAGGAAAGAATATCTAGTTTTAGGAAGGAGTGGTAACTTTCCTTCCTGTGCTTGTGTACGTGGGCGGGCAATACCACCCGGTATTGCATGTGCATCCTGCACCAATGCTGGATTTTCGTCTCGCGGAATTAAAACTAGATATTCTTTCCTAATATTTATCGTGAGCTCTTATTTGACGTCATCCACACACGGAAGAATAACACTAACATACAAACAAACAAAAAATAACCATGTGACGATTAAATTAGCATTATAACGTCATGGAACAATGTTTTGGAAACAGACACACTGCTGCCTCTAAAGGCAAATAAATAAATCAACAAAATCAACTTGTGCTCTTTCTTAGGTGACTAACGGCGGGTCATAGCACCCTCACCTTCCGCCTGACGCATTTTCTTACTGGGAATGCGAACTTCAGGAGGTACAGACGCCAGCACATCAAGCTACTATAATCTGTATAAATTCTTTAATAGATTTTCAACTTTATCACAGATGCATATGGTTCAAAGTTGATTGGGAAAATTTTACAGTTTCGGGTAACTTGGCATCTGTACTTGCAGCACGTATCGGGAGGGAGGAGATGCTATTGTTACCTATTGCCAAGTTGCATCAAAATCCATTCAGTTCCAAAATCCACACACAAACATCAATACAACCTTACAAACTTTCGCATTTATTATATTAGTTCAAACATAATATAAATAAATATACAGATCGACGCGCGGTCAACGACTCGGCCTAGAGGATTGATAAGGTCTTGTAGTGTCTGCAATATTTATAAATAACGAGGGCGATATCTACAGTTTTTATTTCTCCCTCCTCCCGTATTTTGGTGAATGATTCACGCTGCATTTGAATTCCTCAAAAAAAAAATCAAAACTCAAAATCATTAATTCAAACTTGGCTGCAAAACTGCACTTTTTGAACGTCAAAAATTACAATAAAAAGGTACAATCCTAATAAGTCTTATTAATTTGACATTGAGAATAATATTAAGGTATAACCTAAGATTCAGTAAGTATGATATTTTAAAGATCTTTAAGTATCATCATTCTAAGATCTTCATACAATATTCTTAAAATATTTTTACAGCTCTTTACTCCAAAACTAGGTACTTAAACCATATAATGGTCAATCAGCATATTTATGGTGCAAGGGACCAAACGCACGATGCAAAAAACATATGAGATTTTTGATGCTTTTTAGTTATTTATGTTTACTAGTTATAGTTAAGTAGCTTTAAGTATTTTTTATTTTTATAATAGTCAGTACTGTACATATTTGTCGATAAACAAAGATTATAGCAAAAAAAAAAACATACTTAAAAAAGTAGTCCGTTCCTTACATACGAAGTGATAACATATTCACACAGCTATATCCAAGCAATAATACATACTTATTGCTATTTAACAATCAGCATCATCTAACCGAAATATTACATGCGACACGCTATTTACGGGTCGGATGGCCGGCCTCCGATTCTGTCGGCAACTGTCTCCGATCCCATCCGACAGGCCGCCGGCAACCCGGGCAGATGTCGGAAATATCACACTTGTTTTAAATACTTTTCGCTTTTTTAATTGGAAACGTGTGTAACTCCAAATTTTTTCCTGTATCAATAGAATAGTGGAATAGTTGTGGCTAGTCTTCGAATCTCTGTGTTTACTTGGATTTTAGTTTCAGTATGATGTAGCTCTACTGAAACTGTGGTTTGCGATATACTGGTAGGACAATATGTCTCGTAGAATCTTGTTTTTATTCGAAAAGTAGATCATTCAATTGGTGTTATAACAGGTAAGCCTATAAGTTTGAGAAGATAGACATAGGAAAGTTTTAAGATATAAAGTAATTTGAAAAACAACGGGAATTTGCGGTAAGCATGATCAAATGGTTTTATGATCTAAAGTTTGCATGGATGAATGTATGTTACTCTTTCACGTAAAAACCACTGAATCAATTTTGATGAAATAATTTAAGGGCGTTGTCGTTCGTTTTATCTTGGAAATTAAAGAAACAACAAGAAAATTCTAGTTCATCTTCCAAAAACAACAAGGCCTTGTTTCGGGAGACTGTTTACACGAAATTCAATATCTTACTTGTTTAATTACTCGAGTCTAATAGCGAAGCCTAATTTCTATCCAATCAATACAGTACGTAATGACTGGTTGAGATTACTCCGTATTGTCGGCTTTCGATATTAAATTGAAAGCCTTAATCATGGTGTTGTATCTTCATCATGTTCATTTGAGGCTTCGCCAGTAGACATAATATAGGCAGGGCACATAGTTCAGTTCATTTGAGGCTTCGGCAGGGCCGTTGGGGTAGTAAAGTTCTTGAGTGGCGACCACGATCCGGAACACGCAGCGTGGGCAGACCCCCCAGTAGGTGGACGGACAATCTAGTCAAGGTCGCCGGGAAGCAATGGATGCGCGTTGCTGAAGATCGCGCAAGATTCAGTGGACATCTTTGAGCTGAAACGACGAACGACAACAGACATAAGTATGGGGCTCACAAGAATCACTTTGAGAAAGTAGAAAAATAAGTTATAGTTAAGGGATAGTTTCACAAGTTGCTGATAAGTTCCAGATAGGTTATCTGGTAGGTAATTTCATACAAATTCTGTTCCATTTTTTAATTTATCTGGCAGATAGTGGCTATCTGTAACAAAAACCCAGAACCCCTTATTATAAAACGACGACTCAAAAAATACCGGCTTTAGTACTAGGGTAAGTTAGCTAAGGTTAATGGTCTAACCATTAACTTTGTTCAAGAAGATGGTTTAAAGCTAGCAGTAAAGGCGGTATTTATTTAAAATCACATTTTATAATAAGGGGGAAAAGGTTTATAACCAGAATTGCAGTCTAGATAGTTCTTCAAAGCGCCATCCACGAAAATTTCTTGGAAATCCGAACAGCTCACGGTACTAAAAGCGTGCAAACTCCAATGTGCAAACTTTTAGACGATGTCAGAAACTGCGATACGGTCGGAGGCAGTTATTTTAAACAGTTCCCAACTTTACCTGAATGTCATCGTGTTCTGGTGAAACTACCGGACTGTTATGTGCAGGAAAATGGAAATACACTAGCAGCAACTTATGTGGGGTAACAATGTACGTGTTCACTGACTACCAATGAAAATGACCCAGTTACAAAAATCTTGAATTAGATTTTATGAATGCAAGGAAGAAATAAAAAGTTCTTCAAAGCTTACTTTAACACTATGTACAGATGCCAGTACATCAAGCTACTACAATCTGTCAATTTTCCTTAATATATTTTCAACTTTATCGTTGAAGCATATGGTTCAAAGATGATTGGGATTTTTTTACAGTTTGGGGTATCCTATCGCAAACTTGAGCCTTATCCAGACCGTGCTGGCGACTAAAAAGATACAAAATTGCGAAAATGTAAGGCCAGTCAGTAATTATTATTCATATTCTAGAATCTACGATAAAAGGTCACACAAACACATCTCTCAAACAACACACAAATATATCACTGTATACACATAATAATCCAAACGTCATCGCGGAAATATCCTCCTGTCGGAACTGCAGCGTATATTTAATCAAAAGAAAAAACTACAAGCAAAGGAAATAAAGCTCTTCTCTAGTCTTGCAACGTGAGGACAGTAAAAAGAAAAAAATGAAAATAAAGAGTAAAGACTGTTTGAAAGAAAAGCAACGTCCGTCGGAGAGCAAACATGCCTTCGGAGTAAATTACAGGAATTCGCTATGTGGTGCTGATATGCACGGAGTAAGATATTGAATAGCGTCGTGCTTCTTTTTTGCAAGGCTTTAGATACTTTGTTTGGCTTATATCGTTCTTTCGGTTCAATCAGTTGAAATAGTCTTTAACAACTTTGTCACATTTTAACATTATGGGTTTCCGAAAAACGATCAAATCAAAGCGAAATTCTATCCGTATGTGATTTCAATTGTCCGCAAATACTCGTATCAGCTATTTGCATGCCTTCAGTAAATAACAGAAGATAAAACACAGCTAAAAGTTATCAACACCACTCAGTAAATGACGTATATTTAAGATTATTTCAAAATAAATACCCTGGACCCAAAAATACATACAATAAATTTTAACTCCTTACAAAATATACTTACTTCAACACACCAGTGCGTCAACTTGCTATTAAATTACACCAGGCGTTCGGATCTCTGCGGTCTCGTTCCACAATATTGATGCAGAATCTGTCTCGATGAACTAAGTTAATTAATTACGTTTTAACTATTAATCCGTGTTTATACCTACTCTGATGTCGGTTGGAATATAATTTATTAATTAGTGAAAGTCTGCGGATCGATTGACTGCCTATCAATTTTATCCGCACGTGTAAGTACCCATACCTGCGAATATAGCTTAGTCCTACCTATAATTAGGTAGGTAATATCCTCTTCCGTAAAAATGTGTACTGTCTTACTTGTGTTATTTATTTATTTTCTATAAACTTACTTAAAAGTGTTATTGACTGGTCAATTAACTCAAGACAATTAACTACGTAGACTGATGAAAGCCCAAAGATATCATTTACACATATTTAACAAACATTGCAAAAAACGAGACGAAAGAAAGAAAATATACTTGAACAATGAGGCGAAATTCTAAAGAAAGTTCTGAAAAAAACTATTATTTTTTTTATATTTTGACGAAAACTATACCAACAACTCGTATACTTCTTTCACATGAAGGCGATATCCCTGATAGTTCTATTTTTCCTTGCATGCAAATTGCTTCAAAGCAAAAAAAAACTGGCGAACAAATTGAAATCATTGTGTAAAACAACCAACAAAATTTTGTGAGGTTAACATCAATAAAACTTTCAGTAATATCATACAGTTCATATATCAGTGAACGAGAAGAATGCAAGAGAAAAAAACATGAAAAAAAAATAATCCCCTTTAAAAAATTTAAACACAACATGTACAAAAAACTAGACATATCAGGTTTTGATACTCAAATACAATTATTTGGCAACTTTGAATACTAAAAAGAGCAACATAAAATCCCTAAAAAATAAAGTTTGTTAAACCCTGTTACGTAAAACGAAACGTCACGTGCCTCGTCGGGTTTTTTTGCGCTCTGGCCGATCGTTCACCCGGGCAGTGTGCAGATTGACAGGACAAAAATAGTTCTGCGTCCATTCACAGTAGAACTGAAGTTTTAGACAATATAATTATAATCTATAATTCATGGTAAAAAAAACGTGGTTCATTTAAGTATTCCTATCCGTAACGGTCATGAATTATTTAATAATATGGCTAAGCAAATTGATTTAATAGCTATTTCTTCTCGCGGTATAAAGAACGAACCTATAGCGTGTAGAATCCTACTTATATCTTAAACGCAAAAGTTTGTAATAAGGATGGATGTTTGTTCCTTCTTTACGTTAAAACTACTGAATGGATTTTGATAAAACTTGGCAGTAAAATAATTTAAACATCAGACTAACATATGAGCTACTTTTTATCTAAGTGCGGGATGAAGTTCCCTCACAAACCACTGGTGGAAGCTAGTTAATCATATTTTTTACGAAGATACGCAATCAGCAGAAATTCGTACTAGAACTCGATCGGTCTCAAAATTAAAAGGTAATTTAATTTATTTTGTTTCACCATTAAAATTGTATCTAGTGCGTACATCCTGAATGAGAAGCAAGTTAACTTTAGTTTCAGTGTGCTAAAGACGGGCCTAACATTGGCTTTAGTAAATGCCTGAATACCAACAAAAACATTCCAAAACTGAAATATCCAATTGTGTTTATTATCAATTGATTCAGGCCATATAAAAAAGATATTAGACGTCTATGGTTCTAGCCTTTTTCAATTAAAATATTCTACTTACCTATTTTAAAGTTCTGACTGATGGAGATTCGAATTTACCTTAGTCAAATTTCGTGGCAAAAGTTCCTTCACAACTTTTACACCGACTAAAAGTACAGACGCCAGCACATCAAGCTACTACAATCTGTCAAATTTTCAATCTGTCAAAATGTCAATTTTCTTAATAGATTTTCAACTTTATCGCTGAAGTGTACATGTGAAAGTTGATTGGTAAATTTGACAGTTTAGGATAGCCTGATGTGCTCAGTGCTGGCGTCTGAACATATACTCGTAATACGCATATTAAACTCGCAGCAGTCTTCTTTTAAATTAGGTCAAGTGTATAAAAAAGCAACGTCGGTAAATAGTCCGGCGAAAATTATAAAATGTTTTAAAATCACGAAGTCAATAAAGAAAGTCTATTTATTATTTCGGAAGTGCATAAATAACCAAACAGATAATACTATGACTCATTTGAAAATCTGTAGAAATTTTAGCTCTATTTATAAAATCATTAAGGTTTAATTTTTATTGTATTTTCCTCTTGGCATAGTTTTTCAGGCACTTCGTAATTTTATAAGATTGTCAATACGCCAATTTATTCAGTTAAAAATATTATTCTCGTATTTTAGGGAAATTGGGCCAAGTGGTGATGATTCGCATAGAAATAACACCTACTGTGTATGTATGAAATATATTTACGTCATTCAATTATTCTAAATAAGTATCTCATTATTTATTTAATTAATTGTTGATGTACACGAATATTTGCACGCCGAAATTTAAGGCTGAATAAGAGAACCACTGTCGACAATTTACCAACCTTCTGTACCTTATTTGAGCAAATACATAAATTATTCTTATTTTTGATTACAGTTGATAAGACAATAAGAAAATTGAATAATCCAGCACAAGGGCATGCTTATGTCTTATTGAAGTTTTCAAAAAGTTTGTTAGCATAGGTATAACATATCGATTTATAATCAACATTTTAATCCGACTACAAAAAATCCTTCAAGATGAAAGCAAAACAGCGAAACTAAGAAAGCTAATTAATTTGATAATTATCATATCAAGTAATTTGTCAGTCAATTCAGAACACCTTTAGTAAGACGGTGAGTTAAACACGGGATGACCTTAACATTTTCTATTCTAATTGCGTACTGAGAGCTTACAATAGGGTTGGCTAACAGACCCACTAATACCAGTTACAAATTAAAAATATTTATTTACATGAGGCATATTCTCTTTCAAAAAGCCCACCATTCATCATCACCCCACTGCTGGGCGTAGGCCTCTTCTCATACGGAGAAGGAATGAGCGTAGTGATTAACGCTCAATGCCTGTCTGTGTGAGAGGAGGCCTGTGCCAGAGGGACGATAAAAAAGGCTAATGATGATAGGCTACATCTTATCCGGATGCGCGGATGAATCCTAATTACAACTAACTAATATCTAGCGGTAGCAAGAGGTAATCTCTTTGGGGTCGGCGCAACATGTTTTCCGTTCCCATTCGTTTCTGTTAGCCGTCGTACTACTATCTACTCCCTTCTTAATCATATTATCGTCTTTTAACCAATCAATCCATCTCTTCCTTGGTCTACCTGTATATCTCCATCCATTTACATTCATACTTAACACACGCTTTGTAGCATGTGTCTCACATCTTCCCATGACATACCCATACCACCTCTCATTTTTTCTGTGACTGGTGCTACATCCAGGTTTCCTCCTCACTTTATCCATCCTGGTACAAGAGGTAATCTCTAAACATACTAAACTCATCATCTCCCGAGCCTTTTCCCAACTATGTTCGGGTCGGCTTCCAGTCTAACCGGATTCAGCTGAGTACCTCCTTTATTGACGACCAGATGGCGTGGTGGTTAGTGAACCTGCCTGCCACGCTATAGGTCGCGGGTTCGATTCCCGCATAAGTCAAACATTTGTGTGCATGAACATGGGTGTTTGACTTAGTCTGGGTGTTTCTATGTATAATATGTATGTATTTACAAAAGAAAAGTATATAAGTATGTTTATCAGTTGTCTAGTACCCATAGTACAAGCTCTGCTTAGTTTGGGACTAGATGACGCTGTGTGAATGTGTGAGGGATATTATATATTATGAGGGATATTATATTTATAAGTCTAAATTTACTAAACTAATTCTGAAAATTCTTTTATCAATAGAAAGACACGTAATTAGTGAATGAAACGCGGGAAAACAGCAGCAGGCTTAGCATGGCAACCGTAGAAACAAGTTTTGTTTACCGGAGAATGGACATATTGACAGAAAAGTAACAGATTGACGTAAGATTTCTTCTGACATTTTTTGAAGAAATTTTTCTTTTCTGCAATCGACCTAAGTTTACAAGTGATTATATGCGAGTTGACAGGTCGCGCCATGCTCGGGCAGAAGACATGTTGACATTGACATAAAAAGCTTTGTCTTTTCTTGACAGAATAGATATAGAATCGCCATGCTAAGCCTGCTGGTATTTTAATTAACCACCACAGCACAACCCTGGAGTAACTTTAGATTCATGGCAGCCGTCGAATGCGCGTTCCCTGCTTCCTCCTCGCAGACAATGCGGCTTCATTTCAACAAACTGTTCGAAATGTTCACTTCGATGACAGTACTACAAGTATTTGGGGGTTCCTAACCAACCAATTTTGTTGTTTGTAGAATTTCAAGTCCCTTGGCTTGGGTAAAGGGTCGTACTTTGCTTGTAATATCATTATTGTCTTTAGATTATTGGTTAAATTGGTGGTTGATTAAATGCCATTGATAAAAGATATAAGATATTTGTATAGTAGTGTATTACGTATGTATTTACAAAAGAAAATTATTTGAGTATGTTCATCAGTTTGTCTAGTACCCATACATAGTACAAGCTCTGCTTAGTTTGGGACTAAGTGACGTGGTGTAAATATGTGAAGAATATTATATATTATTAATATATTAATCAAAGAAGGCTGAAAATCTGCAGTTTTTTAAACAAAATACAAAATGCCCACCCTTCACCACTAACGCACACTTCGCCATGCCTATATACTTAGGGCCTGTTTCACCACCTACAAATAAGTTCTAGTTAGTTTATTTGGTAGATAATTCCATACAAATTCTGTTCCATTTTTTAATTTACTTGGTTAATTGTGCCTATTGGGACAATGTGAAACTGGCCTTTAGTGTGCCATCTTTAATGCGAAATTCATTCATAATCTCGCAGTCCCAAACTTCTAATCTTGCATACAAGTATCTATAGCTGCTTTTAGGTATGCAAGGGTATTTCGTGCCTATACTAAAGTAATAATCGATTTATATTTGCCGCCTAAAACTCCTAATTAGCTCACATTTACAGCAACTTAACATTCCGAACGTAGGCATATAAAGTTGTTTTGGTTAGCCCAGCTATTTGCGCGCCGTGGAGACCTTGGTCACAAAACAAATAAGTATAATAATTATTATCAGCCTAAATTAATAACCTATCTATCCGTTGCCTTGCTTACTATAGATTGAATTTTGACATTAGCCCCATATAATTTGTGTCAAATTCTCTAGTAAGCAAAACAACGGATAGATAGGTTATTAATTTCGGCCGTATAAGGACAAATGCAGACAAGTGTATTCAAGCAAACAAACAAATTGTTCAGCTTTAGAATATTAGTATAGACATTATTGTTTATCTCATTCGGGAGTCCCCACGCGGTGTATTTATATGATATGTTGTGCCAACGGGTAATTTTATTTTTTTCCCTGTAATATTTCATCAGATTCAATCTTATATATACCGTCCACTTAATAAATTACATAAAAATATAATTATTATAAGTATATATTTTTTTAATACACACTCCATTTCATCTTATATTATTTAAAAAATCTTTTAATTTACATAAGTTATAAACGATTTAGGTCATAATTAGAGTTTATGACTCAGTGTAGCTTTTTATTCAGATGCAATTTTTTACTGACTTCCCAAAAAAAGGGTAAGTTATCAATTCATAACGTATATATCTGCCATGATAAAATTTCAGTAATATTTATGAACATAAATAATATATTAAATAAGATTTATATGGTAAAGATGAAACGCAAATTTAATTTCATTTTTATTTATTAATTATCATCCTGCTTAACCATATTATGAACCTTCACGCAATCCATCCATCGTTTCCTTGGTCGTCCCAGGTGAACATATTTTTTTATTAAGAAATAGATAACATGTAGGTATCGGAGGCTACAAAGCTTACCTTTTACAAAATAATAAATCGATACGATATCTGCAGAGGTCGTGAACCTTCAATTACATAAATATGATCTATTTTTTTGGGAATGACAGCATAATTTTGCAAATGATGATAACATAATTATTTTTATTCGTCTTCGTACAAATATGTCTCTTTTTTTATCAGATTTTTTTTTCTAATTTTCGTATAAGAAATGGTATTCCTTTTACGTACATATGTCAGTCAGACCCTTTTTGTTAGCTGTTTTGTTTTCCGCGGCCCTGGCGCACAAAGACCTCCAGAAGGTACATTGTGCGTTAGTCAGTAAGAGTTTGACACTCCCTCCAGCGACACCCACAGTCAGCGAGTCATTTGATGATTTCCAACGAAAACTTCTTAAATATACTTAGTATTATAACTAATGATAATTTAAAATGGTAGGTTAACCTTAAAAAAATCGTCAAATACTCTCCGCGAGTATTTGATTGAACAGCGGCAATTAATACGTACAGCGTTATCATATCGTCATAATCATTATCAATGAAATTGCGCGCGCGCATATATTGTCCAAGGAATGCACGTATTCTTGTAGTTGCTCTTCAGCCGTCGCGAGAGCCGCACGTCTTTCGCGCGCTCACGTTTCTAAGAAAACGTGGTTCGAACGCGTGTTAATAATCATGGTGAGTGTTTTGTTATAACTTCGCGAGCAATTGCTATCATGTGTTCGTGACCTATTAATTTTAAGTCTTATTTTGCAATTTAAATTGTCATTCCACGTGTCGAGTGGGAACATGAAAAAGTTACTAATCACGATAATTTTTCACGGTGTTGTTTTATGGAGTAAATCATAAAAAAAAAAACAAATAGGTCAAGTATTATTTTAAGGTTGTATTATTATGTAGGTACTTTGTGTTGTGGCTAGTGTTGTGATATACGTAAATAAACAATACGATTTTTGAAATTCTTCCGAATAAATACCATAGATAAGCAAAATTAAAAATTATGAGAATGTTGTAAAGTTTGTGTAACTTGCCATAAATTATTAACATAATGAAATAACCTAGCATGCACACAGCGAGTAAGCCGTTATGCAAGCAAATGCAGACAAGTGCAAATACAATAAATATATCACTATCGCGAAATTTGACTTACTTTAGCATTGCATTGAAAACAGGTTTACTAAAGTAGCTACTATAGCGAATTCATTGAAGGGAAAAACAAGCAACTTTGCTATTAATTACGGTTGAAGTTATTATTAAAAGTCGTGGTGGCCTAGTGGTTAAAGCACCAGCATTTCGAGTATGAGTCAGGCAAGTACCAATGTAACTTTTCTATGTTATGCGTACTTTCTAAGTTTATCTTGGACACCAATGACTGGTTATAGGTGAAGGAAAACATCTCGAGGAAGCCTGGACTAAAAAGTCTGGAATCACCGACCCGCATTGAGCAAGCGTAGTGAATAACGCTCAATCCTTCTCCGTGGTAGAGGAGGCCTATGCCCAGCAGTGGGAAGATAAAAAAAGGCTGTAATGATGAAGATGAAGTTATTTGCTAACAACAGTTATTTGTAATTTCATCAATTTATGAATGAATCATACGTACAACCATCTACAAGACAAAACTAGAACTAAAAGAAGTTTTCCGGCTTAACTCAAAATATTTTGAAGACTAGAGAGCTACGTATACGATTACTTCTCATAAGTCATTGAGTCAAAACTGTCGATATCGATTAACTAATTCTGATCTGACTGCTTTGTCTTGTTACCCGACATCGCGAGGTGTGTTATGTTTTTGAGATTATATTGAAGAGAGTTTTAGGAATGAAAAGTTGTGATACAATCTCCAGCACATCTATCTACTTCAATCTGTCAAATTTTCTTAATAGATTTTCAACTTTATCATTGAAATATATGGTTCAAAGTTGATTGGCAAAACTTGACAGTTTCGGGTAGCTTGCAATGTGCGATGGATGTCTAAAGGTACTTATTTTGTGTCAATGTCATACATTATTTCTAATGAGTCATTTTATATTATAACATTTTTTTTCTACTTTTTGATTTCGGAGTTTAATCCACATGGATACATGGTTCTAATTACACTAACTTGAGATACTAATTTAAGTGATTGAGAATCAACAATTAGCTATCTTTGCTAAATTACTTGACTTTTTTTCTAACTGTGATTTATATTATAACAATTAAACCTGAAACTTTAAACCTTCTTTTGTATCGTACAAATGTCCTCCCACAACGACGCCCTGAGCCGAGGTCCTAACCCCACAGGGGGTGCCCTCAGCGCTGTCGTTTTAGGTTAAGTTTTATATAAGCCCCTGGCTGGAGGCCTAAAAATCTTTAGGAATCCACAGGAAGGCCCGGTTAAGCAGTACACGGCCTCCTAGGCTGAACTGCAAGACGTCATAACAAAAAAAAATATCGTACAAACAATTCTATCGTGTTTGCTATTCGCTAGTTATCAGTTCTTTTTATTTCTATGCAACCTTAACACAGTTACATTCTTCGCATAATTAATCGGCAGTTTGTTTGGATAACATTATACCGATAACTGTACTACACTTTTGCATTAAAAAGTATCAAGTTTACCCATTAGTAGAATTTACAGGCGCCAGCAAATTAACCTAACGTCAATCTTTCTAATTGGGTAGTTCACTGGGTCAAAAATAAAATCCTTTATGATATTAATCTGGCAAAGCATCTTAAAATAATGTCACTTTCATGTATCGTTTTGAAGGAAAATCTATTGATTTTTTTTTATTGATAATTTAAGTAAAATAAGTATATGGCTTGTGTAAAAAAATTGTGACGTCAATTCTAACTTTCATACAAACTGCATAGAAAGATAGAAAGTAACCGTTTTTGACAGTACATTAAAAGTAATGAATTTGACTATTTGTCAACTCCCCTACTGTTTAAATAGATTTTCAACCTTATTATAATATACCGGAAGGTTAATATTCGATTGGTAAAATTTGACCTGCTGGTGTCAGTACAATGTACTATAAAATAATATTGTGTTTTATGTGAGAAATATATAACTTTAGTCCGACTTCTGAAATCTGAACCTCAGAGGCTAAAGGTATCCTGAAATTAAAGAAAAACTGTATAAGATTGTCCGATACAAAATAATCAAACATTTTATTTGAACAATAGTTCCTTAATTTACCAATTAAGTTTATAGTTCCTTAAATTTTTATAATCATAATAATAAGTACGCTATCTTAATCAAAGAATTCCTTAAAGAACATTCAAAATTATACAAAACATGGAACCGAGCCGGCTCTGTGATATCTTTATTTTATCATTTCATATCTCAACCATCATAATTCTACAAAGATTAAAACATCAAGCTACTACAATCTGTCAAATTACCTTAATAGATTTTCAACTTTATCGCTGAAGCATATGGTTCAAACTTGATTGTGAGAATTTGAAAATTTCGGGTAGCTTGATGTGCTGACACATGTACATTGAGATTTTCGTGCATAATGAAAGATATTAGTTTTTTTTCATACTAATTGTTTATTATCAATGTCCTTATGACTCGAAAAGTTGATAATCGTAATTTATTACTCATAGCAGAAGTTTTTTTTACACTTTTCAAATTAGAAACTAAAACATTAATTAATAACCAAAATTACCTATATATAAAGGTTTTTTATATACCTATACCTAAAACTTCCTTATTATTAGTGAAAACTACATGAAAATACGTGCGGTAGATTTTTAGTTTACCGCGAACAGGCAGACGCTAGATTACATTACACATTTCTGCCATCATTATGTCACCATCATGGTAACCCATTTCCAAGAAACAGGCCAGCACCCTACACGTAACAAAATCTACAAATACAAAAGTGAACAAAAAACTATAATGTTCGTTTTTTTTTATTTCTTTCAAAAAACGGCAGTACACCGATTGCCAAGTTAATCAGGCACGCAATTTAATTCATGTCATGATTAATACACATTTTTTTTAAATATCCAGAAAAAAATACATTAGATCTAAGATTAGTCAAGCAGCAATACAAAAAAACGATAAGCATTAATTATATCTACCTGCATATCTTGGTATGTATATACTTGATAGCTTAAACATTATAATAAGATAATATATTGATATGTATGTACCAAATGTGTTAAAAAATGACATGTATGTATAATACATGAAATATAATACTGAAACGCGAACACATCAGAACAAAATTAAAACTCTGAAATATCTTAATCAAGTTAAAATAACGGTACAACAACCTGTGTTAATAGGCTAATGAAATATGTATAGTATTTTGTAACAGTAAATACAGTAAAAGCCATAGATTTTTATTCAATTCCAATCATCTGCCTAACCTTTTCCCAATCATGTCGGGGTCGGCTTTCAGTCCAATCAGATGTAATGAGTACCAGTGTTTTTCATGGACCAACTGCCTATCTGACCTCCTCAACTCAGTTACCCGGGCAACCCGATACCCCTTGGTAAGACAGATTGTCAGACTTTCTGGCTACCTGTAACGACTGGCAAAGATGTAAACGAGCCTTTCATAAACACGGAAATTCGTCATGACAAGACCCATCCACGGTCCAACCGCGACTATATCTAGACCAATAGATCTCACACGATTTTTCATTAGGAAAAATATTTCCAACTAACATGTTAAGACTAAAGTTACCTGACCATTATGCATATCCTTGCATTGATACATGAATATCCATTCCTGAATACAACATCTCAATAAATCTTATATAATATATTACTACAAATATATCAACATTAATTCACATGCATGATACAGTACATATTGTACGGCGTTGTCATCATCAGTCATCATATATTGTCATTTAATACGACGTTGCGACGACCGGCATGACACCTGAGCATCTCGGAACTTTATGAAATCAATTATATCATGTCCTTGAGTTGTTGGACGCGCCAAATCGATTGGAAGTAATCAATATGAAGTTTGCATCGATTCACGGTGGGATGTTTTAAATCTTAATACCTATGTATAAATTGCTTGTCAGGTTTTTTATCCGTGATTGTCTTCTAAACTACTTAACTGTTTTCAATCAAATTTGCACACTATGAGCAGTTTGATTCAACCATAATAACCAATTTAATAACCATATTAATTATTAGTTGTAATATTACTTTATTGCAAATTATATGTCTATTATTACAAAAAAAATCTTAGCTACATCAAACTGTGGCCGGGTCTGCTAGTAATCATTTATAATACAAAATACATGCCATGCGGTTTGTCCGCGATGGACTTCTAAACTACTTAACCGATTTTAATCAAATTTGCACACTATGAGATGTTTGATTCAACTTGTAAGATAGGATAGCTTTCATCTTAATTTATAGTCCCAATGTTATTTGTCTTGTCTATTATTATAACATAAACCTTATCCACAGCAATGCGTGGCCGAGTCTAATAGTTTTACTATATAAATTGACGATGGAAAGTATGAGGCACATGTGAGGGCTGTCACTTTCACGAGGCTTAGCCACCATAGGTGAAAAAGTAGGAGTTCTTTTTTTTAGGCTACGGCTTATATGGGAAAACGGGTCTATACGGTATAACTTCACTGTGGTCCTTTTTTCCACTTTGTGACATTTTTTCCATACCAGGATTTTTACTGCACCGTTTTTGCGGTTAGTAATTTCGCTGCACATACAAGGTATTATTTACCTTGTAAACTAAAGGCCTGTTTCACCACCTACGAATAAGTTCCAGATAGTTTATTTGGTAGACAATTTCGTTCAATTTTTGTTTTATTTTTTAATTTATCTGGTAGATAGTGGCTATTTGGACATTGTGAAACTGGCCCTTAATATAAACGATAAGGTCAATGTTGCCAACTAAAGTCGGTTAGGAAAATAATAATACCTGTTGATCAATTTTAGTATTTAATTTCATTGTCTTATTTTTTCTGAGTATTTTTTGCATGTTTTTTGTTCATCATAGTTTTGAATATTAATAAGCAGAAGAACAAAAACTACATCCAAACTGATTTATTTTTGATTCGCATAAAAACTACCTACAAAAAAATCTTTTTAGTTTATCCTGTTAGATGCTCGTAGTTACGTTAATAATCACGTTAGGTTATCGTTGTGGTTAAAGCACCAGTATCTCAAGTACCAATGTAACTTATCTAAGTTATATGTGTATACGCCAGCACATCAAGCTACTACAATCTGTCAAATTCCCTTATAAGATTTTCAACTTAAACGCTGAAGACAGATTTGGGTAGCTGACGTATGTACTTTGTAATCTTGGACACCAATGACTGAGTAAAGGTGAAGGAAAACATCTTGACCAAACTGTCTGAAATCGTCAATCAGCCTTGAGCAAGCGTGGTGATTAACGCAAATTCCTTCTCCGTATGAGAAGAGGCCTGTGCCCTGCAGTGGGAGAATAAAGAAGACTGACGCCAGCACATCAAGCTACCAGAAACTGTAAAATTTCCCCAATCAATTTTGAACCACATGTTCAGCGATAAAGTTGAAAACCTATTAAGGAAATTTGACATATTGTAGTAGCTTGATATGCTGGCGTCTGTACGTAATACCTACTAACTAATTAGCCCTGAACCATGCCTGAACGATGTAATAAAGTAATCTTTATGAGTCATCGATCAATGTTTAATCGTTGTGGATGAGATGAACCATAAAACAAATCACGAATAAGTAATTAAGATAAAATATAAAAACCAATCTTCAAGGATAAATCATTCGTTTAAAAATTCTGCATGGTCAAGCGCATACTTTACACCACTATAAGTAGAACTCCATAAGTATGGGAGTTTGGTAAAAAGCAAGGTCTAATTATACTGGTTCCTTTTTGTGACGCAATCATTAAGCGTAACAACGAACAATGAAATTAAATAAAAACATGTTTTGCATTAACTATAAACCGATTTTATTACTTCATTAACGTAACTGAAAAATGCTGAATGTGGATTTCAACTTGAAAAAATCAATACCTTTGTTGTGGAAACAATAAAACCCAAAACCATTTTTCTTAATCCTTAATAAGACAGTAGTAAAATACGTATATGCCATCATCGAAACATTCCTTATTTATACTCAAATAATACATAAATATAGATATACATAAAAATACATATATACGAGTATTCACCACCTAAAAAAATACAAAATTGCCTATCTAAATATTCTAATACACATAATTAAACAAAGACAAACTCGAAAACTTTTTTTCTTGAATTTTAATTATCGAGTTTATTCGCGAAACCAAACTCAACCAGCTGTCACCCGTGTCTATTGTGAACTACTCCGCGGACCCGGATAAAAATTCTATAAGCCTTTCCAACAAATTAACTATCCAATTCTGCAATTATTTTTCAAATTGGTCTTGTAGTTCCTGAGATAAGCGCGTTCAAGTTATAAACTTTATAATCTTTATATATGTAGTAGGTGACAAATCCAAGTGCCTACAATTCATTAAATCAAAATTTCGGGTACAAGTACGATAATAAAATATTCAGACCCTTTTACACAATCTGTTAAGTTCAATAGCGCGACATACTAACCTTACTCAATAAAATTGTCAGACCGTCACAGTCATTATACTTTGTTAATGAAACATTAATTAATTCCGCTAAGGTCTAGTCCAAAAGGTCTTTGATATATTGACGTGATTTGTGATTTCATTGTAGTGATGGGAAACTCATCATTTTTAAGATTGAGGGAGTACCTCATCGGTGACCTCTCGCGTCAGGCCATGGCCCGGAGCGAGAGAGAATGGAATGCCGTCGCCTCCTTCTGCGAAGCAGTTATGCAAGCGAAGGAGGCGGCGATGTTCGTAAGAGATACCGTGGCCCTGGCACACAGGGTCCTACAGAAGGAACATAGTGGGTTTTAGTCAGTAAGAGTCTGGCACTCCCTCCAGCTGTAGCCTCAGTGGGTCATTTGATGATTTCCCACGAAAAAAAAAGGGAGTACCTCATTTTGCATAGCGAGGTACTCCTCATTTAAGGTGAGGCGACATCTTCGTCCGTTGGCGTATTCACCTCACGGCTAAGCTCAATACTCACTCTCGCCTCGCACAGAATACCTCTAATATTACTCGCGAGTATTCGAGTCAATAATGTCAATGTCAATTTTTCAGTGCGGACGAGTGAACGAGTGATGTGGTTCTATGTTGAAATTCGAGTAACTCTTTCAACCTGCGATCACGAGTACCTCAAAATGAGGCACTTCATGAGTGAGGGACACATCTCTATTTTAATGATAGCGATGTCTTATTTGATTTATAACTAGTTATCATTTTCTAAGTAAATTAATTACTGTTGTATAATGTTGTTGTTAATTTATAGTTTCTGTTGTAGGATAAATAACAGTATCTTGATCATTACATGAATAATTGAATCTTTTTATCGTTCTATACCTTTGGATTCCGTACGTCTATAAAATAACATCTGCTTAGGGCTTTCCCAAGCTCTGTTGGGGTCGGCTTCCAGTCTTAAAAGAATGCAGCCAATGTTTTATATGAAGCGACTGACTATCTGACCTCTTCAATCCAGTTACCTAGGAAACCCGATAGCCCGTAGTAAGACTGGTTGTCAATCCTTTCTGGCTTCTGACTACCCGTAACGACTGCCAAAGATGTAGAAATGACGGCCGGGACTCAACATTTTTTTTTGTACTAGGTATTAAATTAATACTGACAAGA
The DNA here is from genome assembly GCA_958496145.1 of Heliothis peltigera. Lineage (NCBI taxonomy): Eukaryota > Metazoa > Arthropoda > Insecta > Lepidoptera > Noctuidae > Heliothis > Heliothis peltigera. The sequence continues at coordinate 7,973,815 of OY292337.1, forward strand.
AATCAATTTAAGTCAATATCTAATTACATTCTATACGACATCAATTGCTCAAAAGGTATCCGTCAACACATTAGTAGCGAGAATGTTACTTCGAACATCGGTTAAACGACCAAACAGACAGAAGGGAGTTATATTTAAAACAAAAGAAAGCAAATAAAAGGTATTCGTTGTCTACTTACTGTCTGCAATCTGTATTGGCAGACATCTTGACGCTTTTCTTTATAGATATAGCTGATCGCGACTTTGTTTAAAGACATTGCCAGTTCTCGTTACTGTTATACATATATTTTATTAGCTTATGTGTTAGAATTGTTGTAATGGAACGCAACCATTTTCTAGTTCCTAATTTTGGACACTTGTGGCGATGCTCTCTCTTGTCAAAACCATTGATTTCACATTAAACTTTGAAGTTGAATAAACTTAATATTTTATTTAAATACCATAACCACGTATAATCCTTCATTATGTCAGCTGTTTTAGTTGCGTCTCGTGGGAACAACTTCACGCATCTGGACAAATAGAAGCCTTCCGCGATCGATTGTGAAATCAGACTAGTAGTTCCTGATGAACCAGATTAGCACGTTCAAACAAATCATCATCATTATCATCACAGCCTTTATATCGTCCCACTGCTGGGCTCAGGCCTCCTCTCTCACGGAGAAGGATTGAGCGTTAATAACCACGCTTGCTCAATGCGGGTTGGTGATTTCAGACTTTATAGTCCAGGTTTCCTCGAGAAGTTTTCCTTCACCTTGGACAATCAGTCATTGATGTCCAGTTCCAGATAGTTCATCTGGCAGATAATTTCATACAAATTCTGTTCCATTTTTTAATTTATCTGGTAGATAGTGGCTGACCGTAACCTGTGAAACTGGCCGTAAACATTTTATTTTTCAATTTATCTTTTTTTCTTTAAATTCAAATGGCAATAAAAGCCCCTTGAGGATAATATGTTAAAACATTAATAAAATGGATGTAGGTATAGAAACAAATTCTTTTATTAATTGACGTAGATGCAAAATATATATTATTTTTTTGCCTAGGGACTGGATCGCGAAACAAAGGCTATAGAGGTTTTTGTAAGCGGCAGACCTGTTTTTGAGATTCTATAAATAAGTATTGCAATGATCGCGTATTAAAATTGTCCGATGTATCTATCATATGTATGTAATGAAGTGAAATATTTCAGTTATTATATGTCCAAACAAATTATGTTCGTGACAACCTATGATATTTGTGAGTGTTTTGTTTCATGTCGTAACTTTTAATTATTTAACCTTTTGACCTCGTCAAAAAAAGAAAGAATTGCCCTCAGAGCCAAGCTAAGAAGTCATCCATAAATACCTACAATATAGTAGTTAGTTCGGAGTTATATCGATTAAAACTGACTATTAATTTTGAATTATAAAAGTCTGTCATGTTTTCGTGACCGTGGCGTCCTGGGCACTTTTTGATTTGTCATCTATACGTGACTGTGGGGGTCAAAAAAGTTAAACATTTGAAAGTATAGACATGCTATATTTAACAGTTATTAAATTCAAAATTAGAATGTTAGACAGCTTTAAAATACACTCAAAATATTTTTTGAATCAATATACTTACATAGTATCTACCTAATAATAATCTACCATTAATTAAGTTTTCCCAAGCATCAATCTTGCAACAGCCATTTCTCCTAGCCTGTGCCTTCCAACCTCATGCATCGTATTTCTTAGCTCGGCCGTCCGTTAAGCCTGTCGATGCAATAATGCACATAAGGGAGAAACAGGGAGTAAACCCCCTTCTTCGACGTAACGTCATCTACCTGTAGTTGCCTAGCAACCAGATACGATGTCAAAGCCACTCCTTTGACGCCACCTTTAAGCTACGTAGGATGTTGCATAATGGTAGATTGTGCTTTAAATTTGATATCCTGGTGGAAGATTGTGTAGCAGAAATTTTCGACATGCCTTTGTCAAGACAATTTTTCAATTTCGTCTTCAACGCTTTGTTCATACGAGGGTATACAAAGGGAGGGATTCTATTTATTATGTTTCATCAATAGTTAGAAGTTTGGTATTAAGAACGCATAAATATGTTTCCCAAATCTATACAACAATAAAATCTGATTACCTTTTAATATCTGAAGAAGACTTACCTACGACAATTTTAAAAAAAGGTCCGAAACGAGTTAACATCCAAAAAGTTTTTAATACAAACTAAGGCAACATCAAGAATATTGTGTTCCTTATTCGAATACAGCAAACATAAACCGTAGATCAAATCTAAGATATTCCCCCTTCAATACTCACACACGTGCATATATGTATAAACTTACACACACGTGTATAGCTTCCTCCAATTACACAGTTCACTTTGTAACATCTTCCGACATCATTACATAGGTGAATACATACATGTGTTTGTGTGGGCAATGCATGAGACTCCTTGCAGTTACAGCAGACAATTATGGTGTAATAAGATAATCACTGAGCTGTTGGTAACTGATTATCAGCAAAAAGGAGGTTCGTATTGATTGAAATAGTAGCTATGGCGTATATTAAGACACATGCTTTACTCTAATTTGGCCTAGAACGCCTATCTTGGGGACCAGTACCATTTAAGAAAGATATAGATGTCAGAATTTGCACTCAAGTGATAGCATAAGACTCTGCCTGGGCTGCGGGTTGTTCGCAAGAGTTACCGTGGCCCTGGCACTCAGGGACCTCCCGAAGGAACATAATAGGTTTTAGTCAGTAAGAGTCTGACACTCTCCAGCTGCACCCTTAGCGGCCCTAATGACCCCTTCATTTGATGATTTCCCACGAAAATAAAAAAAGTTATAGGATAAGACTCACCTCTCCTAAAAATTATCGATTGTTAATCGATAACATTGTTACCTAAATTGTAATCGATTATCGGTACTTATAAATTATTATCAATGTTATTTCACATCTCGATTTAAGAACCTAGTGGACAAGATCGATGCATCTAACCTAGTCGGTTGACCCAGTTCCGTGCCAGCTACACTATACTTGTCACTCGACTTCCAACCGGTCTAATGCCACTCCAATTTGAAATCGATTTGAAATTGTAATCATGTACTCGGTTAAGGTTAAATGTAATAACGTTGAATTTTCAACTCGATATCGTGAATCGATTTTCAAGTTACGTGAAAATTCTCACATAATTCTTGAATAGTTATTTTATTTTAATAAAATAAATTAAATGCAATTAAGATATCATGTGTTGTCATTAAGATATCGAAAATACATGTAACTTAGAAAAGTTGCATTGGTAGTTGCCTGACCTGGAATCGAACCTACACACTAATAATTGGGTATTTGCCTATGTTTGATTTTGTACAAAATGTTTAACAAAACAAATAAACACACGCACAAGGAACATTTTTCTGAAAACAGCGTCAAAATTGGTTGATAAATGGAGCAGCAATCAACATTTTTTATATTCTTATGATGTAAATTCGTGGGATCATAGTGGGGACATCTTGCTATCTCTTTTACTCATGGATGATCAAATAGCGTTGACGTCACAAGCTTGTATTTGCATCCTGTTTCTGTTATTTGACTTTTGAAAGGTTTATAAATTACTTATTTCTCAACGGACTCTAAAAATTGTTTCAGTTTTTGGTTTTGTCAAATGTTACTTTTGATATGAATAATTAAAAAAAAGAGTCTAATACCCTATTGGGGCTTGTGCTTTAACCACTAGGCCACCACGACTTTATATTTAATGGTTTTACTTTCCCATCCTTTATTCATTCAGTAGAAATTCATTTGCCACAGACTGTAATGTTGGGAACAATGTCAGGTTAATTAGTGCAATGTCATCGAGAAACGAGATCGATCAATCTCATTTCTTATCGACTTTCCGTGGAATTGAAAACCGGTATCTTCCGGCTTCGAGAACAAGCGTCCAGCAAGACAGTGAGTGATAAATGTGTTTTTACTTAAACAGTTACAGAATTATGCATCGTGTAAAATAGTACAGAATATACTTTGGGGGTAAGATGGTGGAAGTTTAATTAAAATAATATAACTATCGGTCTTTAAAATATTTTTTAAATAAAAACTTATGAAATAGAGTGAGGAAGCATTTCTAGCGACCATCTCTTTCTTTATAACGAACATGCCAAGATAATATTTACTGAAACCATTTACCAATTGGGGATTCGGCTCAGAAAGCTGCCATTTTTCAAATGGCTTCTAAATGTTGTTGTTCTTAAAAGCGTAAGAAAATCGTACAACTTATTTAACTTTTTAATTATAAAGTAAGAAATCTAACATTGCGCATTCTTCAAAAATATGATAAAAATATTATATGGCTTATGTAAGAGTACCTTTTATTCCCATTGGGAAATCATCAAATCCCGCTGTGGTTCAGCCGAAGGCGAATGTCAGACTTTAACTGACTAACACCCACTTTTGTTCCTTGCGAACACCCAGCAGATGTAAGAATAATACATATATCAATTGCAACTTTTGTTCGCGGAAGTAATACATAATAAGCACCAACATACCTACATATAACATATAATTAACTGGAAACAGCAACAAAATCAATATCCAATTAATTCTAATAAACAGAACATAATTGCAAAGGAAAATCACGTGCAAAATATTGAAAAATTACGTTTCACATTAAAATATCCGCCGCAGTTACCTACAACGTACTGGATTTTATAATGAACTTAATATCGGATAATTGAGCCGAACTTTAATTATAAAAATGGTGATCCAGCTTCGTAGTTCCACGAGTTTATTCCTATATTCTCAATAGCGTTCGAAAATTGAGCCTTCGGAAAACATGAAATTTAAAGTTCAAAAAAAAATCAACAGATATTACGTGAATGGTTTTAATAAACAAAGCTTGATATCGTCAGTTTTCGGCGAATCATTTCATTTTAACGCTGACCTGGGTCAAACAAAATATTGGAAATCAGTACTGGGCATAATCCGGCCTTTGTATTACAAATGGAAAATGAAATAAGCTTTAATGATGTACCTGGCAGCCGTGGTGCACAATGCTGTATAGTTTTTCATTTTGCGAAATGAAAATAAGGTGTGCTTTGTCTCGTTCCGTGTAATGGCTCACGGGAGATAAATCTTGGAAATGTTTGAAACGGAATATAATTTTACGGGAAATATATTTTAGTTAAGTTGAGAGGAAAGATAGTGAAGCTAAGTTAGTGTTTATTTTCTTTTTCTTCGATGATGTTAGTGCACATAATATTTTTTTAAATAGTAACAGCTTTATTTAGATCGAAACATAAGATCAGCTTCACAAAATACCTACAGTTCAATAATATCGGTACTCCGTCAAACCATACTGACAGAATAGGGAAGATGCAAATGTAATATTATTGAAAATTTTATCATTAAAATTTTAAAAAAGTATAAAAGAAAGACTACTGTAACGTTTTTATTTTACATAATGTTGATTTTTACGAATAATTAAAAATTAAAGTGACTTGAAACGAAACGTATTTCAAAACACCAATCAGCGTTCAGTGACGTCACTCCCGTTATGACAACTTATTTGAGGTTATAGATAGTTGTAAAGGTGAACATTAATGTAATTAGTTTGTGCGAAAATTAATTGTGTTTTTCAGATTAAAATGGAAGTTGGATTTATTTATTTATTTTAGGTGATAAAGCTACAGTCTTTTGGGGTATTTCCATTTCTACTTGAGCTTGTTTCGATCGTTTCTGAGGATATATAGACACCTGTACACTCTAATCATTGGATATTTGAAAATTTTCAGAATCATGTGTTTCTGTGATTAATGAACACTCTAAAGATGAATCTGAAACATGAAAGAAATAATAATTCAGTTCTTCATCAGCAAGTACTATCTTAATAATATTACAAATGTGAAAGTTTAAATGTTTGTCTCTAGTATAATAAGGATAAATCTGGAGGAATGAATTAAATGCTCTCAAGAATTTCGCGTTTTTTTGGAGAATAATAATTATCCTTCCCATTCGCAGCTTGGAACCACTTTTTTCTTAGTTTTGGGTCAGAAGGTCCAGTCAAAACTTTGTTGAAGTAGATGGACACAAAACATGAGTCAACGCGGATTTTTTTCGGAGCATTGGTGGTATTGTTATGATCCCCTGATGTTGACGGATAATCCATTTTAAATTTTTACTGAAAAATATCTCGAAAGTCGAGAAAAATGCAAAAGAATGAAAGCCGGCAACGAACAAGTACGACTAGTGTCAGACGCGAATGACGTCATCGGAACCGTAGGCCCGTTTTGGCGCGAAAATTTAAATTGTCAATTTAAAACTGCATTTTTTCACCATAAATTGCAGTGTTTAATTTTTTTTATATATTTGTGGTCTATTCTACATGGAATTCTTTAAAATAAAAACAAAAATAAAAATATTGCATCTTCCCTATTATGTTACTGCAGAGTTTGTTCCACCATTTCATCCTTCCAGCGATAACACATAGGAAGTGGTAAATGGCAAGCGTTTTTGTAGCTGTCTTTTGTAAAAAAAAAAATACCTTGAAAAAGTGGTGACTTTCAGCCTATACTGAATTTTCATCTTTTAACTTTTATCTTTTATTACAACATAATAAAATACCTCTTCCTCTATGTTTCGGTAATTCGGAAGGCACGTTAAATTGATCTCATTCGCCTTTTAAACATCTTTGGTAGTCGTTACGGACAGTTAGATGCCCTAAAGTCTAACATCCAGGCTAAGCGATGGTATTGGGCATTCACTGTAAGTAAATCATTGGTACTCATCTGCGTCCGGTTAAGACTGGAAGCCGACTCAAACATAGTTTAGGAAATGGCTAGGCAGATTATGCCTCATGAAAATACCTCCAGTACCCCTTGTCTTCGGATGTATAGTTGTCAGTAAATATTAATACTATTCAAAACTATTAGATGATCTGCCTGTAAGAGGAATATTCTTGGCGATCTTTGTCTAGCCGAGTTTGAACATAAACATACATACCTGTCTCATTATAGTCTCGATCATGTATATTTCTTAGTATATAATAACGAGTGTTAACTTTTTCTGCTGAGTAGAAATAAAAAAAAAGTAGGTAATAAAAATATATTTTTGAAATTGGATTCTTGGGATCGCGTTGCATCGTATAAAATTCTTACTCAAAAAGCGACAAATGCAATGCACACGAAGCTAATATTGGCATACGTTAGATAAGTCACTATACTAGAAGAAATCAGAAGGTTCACAACCATTCATAGTCACTATTATGTTACACACGCCAGCACATCATGCTACTATAATTTGTAAAATTTCCTTAAAAGATTTTCAACTTTATCGCTGAAGCATATGGTTCGAAAATGTTTGGGAAAATTTAATTTTTGCTTAATAGTTATTTGTGCAACCAATTTTCACCAACTTTGTTTGATTTCCTAAGAAGAAATAAAAATAAAGCTAAAAAAATAAATAAAAAAACATACTGTCGAATTGATAACATACCCCTTTTTGAAGTCGGTTAAAAAGAGTAACTAAGTCATTATTTTATGTTACGATACGATAAGTTTTATTAACCGACTTAATAACGTTGCATTACGTTATGTTTCAATACGTTATATTTCGTTATCTTACCTTATCATCAAAAATATATTTCTTCATAATAAATCTAGACAGAAGTTATAACCAATTTTCTCCTCAATTGTGAGATTAAAAAGACTGGAACAAAAATAAAAATACAATTTTACTACTTAACCTTCTGCTACTCATTGCCTCGTTACAACTCTGTCTTTGACTTGTATCAGAACATGTGTATGTATGTACACAAGTACACAACACAGCGAGCTTATCCGGAGCCTTGAGTTGGAGATGATATTGCACTTAATCGATTACCCTACCCGTACTATATTATACCCGGTTAAGAAAAATAAAGTAGATGAATCCGGTTATTACTGGAATTTGTCATGTAGAATTGCGAGGTAGGTTTTTAAATTCAATGTAATTATGTTCCCTTGAGTAATTTACATACAAAAAAAAAGTCGTGGTGGCCTAGTGGTTAAAGAGTCAACCTCTCAATTGTGAGGGCGTGGGTTCGATTCCAGATCGGGCAAGTACCAATGCAACTTTTCTAAGTTTGTATGTACTTTCTAAGTATATCTTGGACACCAATGACTGTGTTTCGGATGGCACGTTAAACTGTAGGTCCCGGCGGTCATTGAATATCCTTGGCAGTCGTAACGAGTACTCAGAAGCCAGTAAGTCTGACGCCAGTTTAACCAAGGGGTATTGGGTTGCCCAGGTGACTGGGTTGAGGAAGTCAGATAGGCAATCGCTCCTTATAAAACACTGGTACTCAGCCGAAACCGGTGAAACTGGAAGCCGACCCCAACGTAGTTGGGAAAAGGCTCGGGAGATGATGAGTAATTTACACTTTACACTGATACAGGAACACTACTCAATGCTTACTGCGTTCCTGGTACTACTGAGTACTTCCCGGAACAGTTCCTTTATAAAGAGAAAGTAATAAACAGCTTTTTTGCAATAATCATGAAAACATAATTTTATATTGCACTTTTAAAAAACCTTCTCGAGTTTTCCATCACAAATTCCAGTTAAAAGTTGTAATAACCGGATTCATTTTATTTAGTTCTCTCAACCGAACCAAATGAAGTACAGACGTAAGCACATCAAGCTACCCGAAATGGTCAATTTTTCCCAATCAACTTTGAACCGTATGCTTCAGCGATAAAGTTGAAAATCTATTAAGGAAATTTGACAGATTGTAGTAGCTTGATGTGCTGGCGTCTGTTAACAAATATTGCAGTGTATATACAGGCAGGAGTACAGATAGAATTGTATATTTTAGTTATTGGATTAAAACCAAGTAACACCTAAATCTAGTACCCACTTAGAAATGACATATCTAGGGTGTTATATTTACGTCTACAAATATCGATAATATTTCCCCAGACGGTCACGTCTCGTAAGTCGAAAGCATCGTAACGACGTGGTCATATCGATACCGAGCAACTCGATAACTACATAGCAGTATTCATGTTTCATCGAAATTACACTGTGGATTCGCGTTATATGTCTTCCTTTTGTTGTTAATGTCATTATTAGTGTAATTTAGCCAGAGGTACTAGACTTGAAGTCCACTAACATCTAATCATAGTGTAGTAACTTTGTATTTAGTTTGATTCCATAATTTGAAATAGTTCAGCACTAATTTGTTATTATTGAATACAAATCTAAGGGCCTGTTTCACCACCTAAGAATAAGTACCAAATAGTTTATTTGGTAGATAATTTCAAACAAATTCTGTTCCATTTTTGAATTGATCTGGTAGATAGTGGCTATTCGGACATCGTGAAACTGGCCCTAAGAATACGAAATCTCTGCTACTCTCTGCTGTTCTGATTCTGAAAATTCTTTCAAGTTAAAAAGATTTATTGGTAGTACAAAATGTTCATTTATTATACCTACAATTTATATATTTGCAACTAATGACATTGACCCAAAGGCTGGCTATTACTTTGGTCAGAGAATAAGCATTTTCATATAACGTGGCAATGCTGCCAGACTCTTAGGCACGCTCCCAGTAGATAGTAAGGGTAATCAGTTTTTCGAAGCCTTTAAGGGCCGGTTTCACCGGTTGCTGATAAGTTCCAGATAGTTTATCTGGCAGATAATTTCAAACATATTCTGTTCCATTTTTTGCGATTGCCATGCGAAACTGGCAGTTTATAAATAAGTTAAAAAAATGTATAATTATCATATTTGGCTATTTAACACTGGGAGCTCGAAAGAACTTTACGGAACACGAATGAAGTCACAGAAATTGGGCCGTAGTTAAACCGGATAATCCTAGGTTATGTATCATCATTATATTTCATTCAAATTGCCTCAAAAGGCTCTCTTCACGTTGGCTTTGGGACCAAAGCGTTCCGTCCGCGTACCCAAAGGTTCTTACTCATTATCGCCCTATTCACTGTAATACTGCATTTTACGCTGGCTTAAAACGGGCTGGACTTCAATTTTTGTAATATTCTAAGAAGCTACTCTATCGAAAAAGTAATAGGTAATATAAGTTGTGGTGGCCTAGTGGTTAAAGCACCAGCCTTTCGAGTATGAGGGTGCGGGTTCGATTCCAGGTCAGGTCACCAATGTAACTTTCCTAAGTTGTACGTACTTTTTAAGTTTATCTTGGGCACCAATGACTGATTAAAGGTGAAGGAAAACATTTCGAGGAAACCTGGACTACAAAGTCTGAAATCACCAACACGCATTGAGCAAGCATGGTGATCAATGTTTCTCCGTGTGAGAAGAGGTCTGTGCCCAGCAGTGGGACTATAAAAAGTCTGATGATGATTATTCTATTGATAGCAGAATGGTAATGAAAAATACATACGATTTGTAAAGGTCTGTTTTATTTTTTCAAAACGATTAGTCATGCATTTTATTTGGCACACAAAAACCAAATATAAAACCATTTTCATGCTTACTTAGCGCATGTAATATAGATAAAAATATATAATTGCGTTGGAGTTACATTGTTGTAATATACAAAAGGTGCACACTTAACATAAATTGTATACAAAATATAATATAATAGCGGATTCCTTTTCGTTCTCATACTTAACAAGATTGACGTCAAATGTTGTTCGCAAAGATCGTGAAACTTATGTTACAAATTGCACCTTTATTTATGTTGTTTTTGTTTTAATATACGCCAGTAAGTATTGTGTTAAATGCTTTTTATAAGTAAAGTAAACGAATTTGCAATAATGTATTATTATATTTCCGAGGCAAGGACACGTGGGTCAGCGCTGAAAACCAGCGTTGTGTCTCGTGCCTGCGCGCACAAGACACAGCATTTATGCTGAGCGCTGCCCCGTTTCCACATTTGTGACGCAACTACAGCGTTTTTGTGTGTGTTTTTTTTTTGCCCATGTTGTTTGTCCTTAAAACTATTTGTATGTTGTGTTTTGCGTCGCTTTATGTGTGAAATAAATGGTTTTTCTTTCTTTCTTTCTTTCTATTTGATAACGCTAGCCTCGAAAAAAGAATCACCTATTTATTCGTTACAATTGGCTACCTAATTAGAGGAGCGTTAATTTGATGCATGCCTGTACAATGGAAGTGCAAATTTTTAAGGCCAATTCAAAAATGGAATGGTTAGCAAAGTCTAGTTCTAAGACGTCATATTTAAAATCCGAATACCGGCAACCTTCTTTATTACGATTTCTTTTTAATGATTTGAATATTATTAATTTTAGAACATTTTTTTTTCATTTTTTATTTAAATCATTTACAAAGGCACAAAACAACTTACTACCTCTTTAGTATAATATAATTTACTTTTCTGATTTATTTAAAGCACAGTAAATACAATACATGAGCTAGTCACACACGTAGAATATAAAATGAATTGACACAGTGTCCGGTAGCCATTAGCTAGCAATCTGCCCGTAATTAATTAGTGATATAATTAGTGGCTACTGTCACTATAGGGATTTGTTCGACTATATTCCAGTCGACCAGTTGTGTTACCAAAAATATCGTTATATCCCTGAATTTATCTATCTATACGTTATTTGTTTTTATTTTAGTACTGGTAGGCTCATAAATACTAATATGTGTAAGTTACTTCTTATTTATCTCACATAAAATATGACGGAGGCGATTTTAACCGACTTCCAGAAAAGGATGAGGTTTTTCCTGATGTATGATTTCTCTCAATAATATTTAAAAAAACTGAGACCGAGTGAAAAATTTAGTTACTTATACTTTCTTTGTAGTGTCCAACTGTTACTACTTGCTTGTCTATAGGACCTACCATAACCTAGAAAGGGTATCGGAATGTAGACACCATACGTCAGACGTCGGAAAGGGACTGTTCAGCATACATGGTCCTGTTTGTCGTCTTAGTAATATTATCACGTACTGTTATGGACCTTAGAGAATTAAACCAACTGGATACACCCTAGCCGTGTCTTCTTCTTTGCCAAAATTACGAGAGCGATGACGTATGCGTCACATTTATGCTTGTGTCTGTAAGTTTTGTCATGTGCATGTGATTGAAAATAGAAGACTGTCTGTTGCGTTCGCTCGCCCCAGCGCCAATGTTACCAGACATTTTCCTCTAACACAGAGAAGGATTAAGCGTTAATCACTCACCCCTTTCCGGTTGGTTACATGCTCTAAGTTATACACATTTGATGTCATGATCAGCTTAAGTATCGTTTAGTAATATCTTAAATAATCTTCTCAATTATATTATGTTGTCTGATAGATATTAATGCAACAAATGCATTGATTTTCATGCGGTTACGCTTACTAGATCATGATTTACGAGATAGGTTAACCGCTCAGCTAGTGAGCCTCTTGTTAGTAGATAATTACCAAACATAGACACTCACAAAGATAGAAGAGGTTGTTACAAAAATCTTCATAGAATCGAAATAACAATCTGACGTCGAAACAGATGGTACAGTCACGTACAATAACTTGGTATGAAAAGCAACAGTAACCTGCTTATCTCGCCGCGCCACAGACTAAGGAAATAGCTTCCACAACTGTTCGTAAATAGGAAATGGACTGCAGACACACTTCCACAAATTGCATGTTGTTTGTATTCTGTGGTTGGAAAAATAAAACTTGGAACAAAGTTTCAGATAGTTAAATTGCAACGACGGAATTATGTTAGAGATTTCTCGATCTTTAATCTAGCTGATCGTTAATTGCTCGTAGTGTACTCTCGACCACTGCCGTACTCGAGGTCTTGGGTTCAATTCCTGGGTCGGGTTGTAATCGCTTTGTAGATTTTAGATATTTTCACATACTAGCTTGGAGGTAGGCGAATAAACCAGCAGCAAACCCGATAAGAAGAAAAAGACGGTAAAATTAACCATAATTTCATGGTATATTTTCATTAGAATCTACTCCTATTGGTATAGGTAATTATTGTAACCATTTTCAATTAACGTAAAAATTTAAACTTTCGAATTCAATAGCCAAGTCTTATACGCAAACATATCTTTCAACTTAAAAATCTAGATATCACCTAATTTGGGTTTTAAATCCATATTACCTTTGTAAATACTAATTACAGGTTAGTTATTTTCTCTATTAGATACCTAACTTTACTAGTAGGTACGCGAGGAGTCACCTTCCTTTTAATTAATCAAATATGTATTTAAGAACATCTGATTAGGTTGGTATATTTGTACAGACCGGAAACCTGAAACACAAGCGCAGTCTACTTTATCTGTTTACTAGAAGTACAGTCACCAACAAGAGTAACATAACATATAGTTAACATCATAGTTTTAATTAGATTTGAGACAAATATGTAACATTTTCTTATCTCGGGAGAAAATTTCGGTCGGTATTTTTTTGTTTAAAAATCGAATCCCGCAAACATATTACCAAAGAGTATCATTGAGTAGGTCAGATAGGCAGGCATTCAGTTGCATCTTGTTAAACTGCAGTATTTACATATGTAGTTGGAAAAAGGCTATGCAAATCATCTGCATTATTATAAAAGAGCTAGGGAAATGATATGGTGTAAGCTGGAAGTACAAAAACAAATACCAAACGCTTAGAGACACAAATGACAAGCGAATAGATTTTCGGCAAAGGAGAACTTTAGGGTCAAAAAAGAAAGGCGTGCCCTCAGCGCCAAGCGAGAATTCATCATTCTAGTTCGGAATTAGATCGATTAAAACTGGCTATTAATTTTGAACTTAAAAATTCTGTCATGTACTCGTGACCGTGGCGTGCTGGGCACTTTTTGTTTCGTCATCTATATGTGACTGTGGCGGATAAAAGGTTAAAAATAAGTAGGTAATCGCTGGTTTATTATAGCTACGCTTACAACGCTATTGTCAACATAAATCTATGTACGAGTATATTTAAGATATTTCTGAAAACACATTAAAACTACATTCTCTCATTATACCAATAAATGTAATCTCTCTTATCTAGCGATACCATTGTTATCAGTAAGGAGGCAAAGTGTCAACTGTGTACGTAATTATGAAATTATCAAACACAGGTAATTCGCTGTCGGAAATATATGCTTTATAGAGCATACATTCCATTCTATTATTTACAAAAAATGTGTCTTTATACATAAATTAAATAATGTTTATTTTTATCCAATTCGTACTGAACTCGTTGACTGCAGAATATATTTTTTTGGCGTCTAATAATACTGCACTATACTCTTACATTTACATGTATAATGTAATGTGTGATTCTGAATATAATAAAGACTATACCTTACGATTAACCATCGAAGAATAAATACATAGATAGAGGTGGTGTAACCATAACGTCAAGCCTTGTGGGACATGACGTCATAAGCCAGCCATAAATAAATCAGCTTTAATATCCTTTGAATCGGAATCACATCAACAGCAATGCTGATTGAGGCTTTAATAAGAACCTTTGAAGAACATTTCAGGATTTTTACTTAAAGCTTTTGTGTTCATGTTCCATTTTTTAATAAACTCAATACTTAATTCTTTATTAGCTTCCCAAACGTTATACAGATGATATCTACATTTTATAATCTAGAAGAAACAATATGGACCCGGTAGGGCTTAGCCTAAAGAAGTAGAAGAGCTATGCAGTAACTTATTACAAAGATTATAATATTATATTTAGTAACTCAAGCATACTCGTGATATTTGTGTATGGTTTAGTCGAAATAATTTCAATGATTTTGGTCACGGGAGTTTGAACCAGGTGCTAGGATAGATATATTCTTGGCAAGGTATAGCGTGGCGCGGACCGCGACCCGAGAGTTTTAATCCCAAACAGCTCAAATATAGTATAGTTGCCGACAAGGATTTTTGCACCGCTATAGGTTATTTATCCGCTTCTGCAGCAGTGGAGCCAGCACAGCACGCAGTTCTAGGAAAGTAAGATAAGAGACACAGGTCGCGCCCCATGCTTAAGGAAAATTTTAAAATATCTATATATGTAAATAATTTACTTTGCAATATATTTCCCATATAAAATCTATTTAATTTAATTCTATTATTGAACTACAAACTCTTAGTACTACTACATTGTCTTCAAACTTTGTTATACGCTTTAACTAGCAGTTAACAAAGTTATTCTTTAACTTACTTGCTCGGTTTTCTATTAGTTCTTCAGAAAGTCTCTTAAATGTTGTAATTTCACCTATTTTCAGTGAAGGGTTGCCCAAGAAGTTATTTTAGATAAGAACGTAATGCCAAAAAGTGGGAACTCAAATCATTCTAGAAACCAAAAACAAAAAACTTTTCATACAGTCGCCAACACATCAATTTAACGTTACGTTAATCTGTCAAATTTCCTTAATAGATTTTCAACTTTATCACTGAAGCATATGGTTCAAAGTTGATTGGGAAAATTTTACAATTTCGGTAGCGTGATGTGCTAGCGACTGTACTGAGATTCTACTATTCACGTCACCGACATACTATTTTAAATTACACATTAGGTAGGTACCTAAATTCGAAAACCATAAAGCAGATATCGTACACATAATTAATAAAGTCTCAAATAATAATGATCTTAGTTAGACACAGGAATATTCCTGTCGTATTTTCCTCATTTATTCTAGAAATTTCCTGCGCAAGGAAAACTCGAGCATCACAATCTTATTCTGCCTTATTAGCTTAGGTTTACCGGATTAGTCTGTAGATTCAATTTTAATATAGACTGGCGGTAGCTGCGAGTACATCTAGCTTCTGTGTATTTACGTTGATCAGAATGATCTAATTCCTTCGTGAGACTTCATTTCTTTTAATGTTTAAAAAATTATTCTCAGTTATAATTTTTAAAAGTATTAATAGCTTCCATTAATTAAGCAAAAACCACATCTAGTTTCTTACGGTTTTAATTTCGTGTGGATTTAGTTTTTTTGTGGTATTCGTGGATAATCCTGGTTTTGGTGTATGATCCATTTTGATGTATGATCACAACTCTCAAGTTCTGGTATACCTAGTTTATGCTTTGACTCATCAGCTTATATCACTGGAAAACCCGACATAAAGTTAAGTTACTGCTCAGTAGTAGATAAAGGTTTATACTCTTAAAACGAACTAACATAAAAATAAAAACATACATAAAAGAACATAATATGTGCCGCCGAAGTACCTCCACATAACTGTCAACGTGCTCAGCAGACTGACTGCATTGCCACGTTAATGGCAATGCTAAACTCCACATTTGTCTAGTTTATAATAGAAACACCAAACAAAAACACATCAAACCTTTTATACACAGTCATAGAAATATTTACTAAAGCATACTTGAACTTATCCTCTTCCTCTCAATAAACACTCGCATTCATAGAAATTGCTAAAATCAATAACGGAGCCTCCATCGTATAAAACACAGGATGGAAGTATTTAGTCTGCGTACCATCCCGCTCACATTCCTGTAAGTAGGTTAAGAATTTAATTAATAGGCAACCACTGGAGCTCAGTGCTTGCACGGACTAGCTAGATGCTAGACCACAAAGTCTTGCAAACACACCGCTTACTATATTGCTAAAAACTATTGTAACACCAAGGAAATGTGAACTCTTTAACGTTCAATTTAGAGTTGAAATTACCTTGGCAGCGAATAAATCAGAGCCTTTAATTTGTACTAAAGAACATTCTACATTTTCAGTGGGAGGAAACAATTTTTCAGCTTCCAAGCGGTAACTCGCGATACCCCTGAGATTCTTTCAACTTGATTGCACTTACGTTGCAACGGTTTATTGCAACTGTGTAATGTACTTATGTCGGGCGGTTTTATAGGACATCCATTTGCAGATACAAGACGATTTGGAATACAATTAAAACGTGATATCTGATTAGTAATTAGGAACTTTCTGGTTTTTTTTTAGTTTATGACTAACATTAGTGTAAACAAATTGACGGTAGACCAATAAAACTACAAAAAATATAGATAGGTAATAATAATCAAAACTTTTGATTGCTGTTTGTTTTTCAAAACAGGATCCAATTATTACCTCAAGGACAGAACGCAAAATGTCAGGTATACTAACACTAAACTGTAAACATAGCTTCTAAAACTACACTACTCGTTCAAAATCAAATGAACTGGTGTTTTCTAAATTGTTCCCTAAAATACTTGAACAACTAGCACTCCTAATTAGCTTCGTAAGCCTTACGACACCATTTAGAATGCCTGCCTAAAACATCAACTATTGTCTAGCGTCAAAGCTATACGGGAAACGCGGAATAGGTGCACAGACATAAAAAATAAAACAATACTCTCTTTAAAATATACGTCTAGTGATTATTAATTAATACCAAGAAACCCCAACTACCTATATAGCCAATACAGATGCATATCTATTAAAAACAATAGAATATTCACAATGCGAAATCATGAACCGCCAAAATCTATCTTAGGATCTCTCCATTGATCGTTCCAAAGATATAAAAAATTCAGGAGGCGTCATCGACAGGATATGTCGAGGTTATAGGTTTATTTCCAGCTATTATTCCCATCCATATTATTTGTGATCGAGACAGAGATAAGATTAGTCATTAAACTGTGGTTACTACGCACATATATTGATGTCATATAAGTACGTATGTGATGAGGTAGGTACCACGAAATGAGCATCTGATAACTAGGCTTATCACGTCTTCTTCCTTATTGATGGATGCATAATACATGCTAGCCAGACTGCAATAAAATAAAGACAATAATGAGAATAGACGAAAGCCTTAGAATTAAGGCCTTAAACTAGTAGTTTCATAGAAGCTAGCAATATAAAAGCTGAATTTTCAGTGTGTTGTGAAACATTCGTTCAATTGTTTTCTAATGTATTTCAACCACAAACTAGTCATAACAACAATATTTTGGGGCCCTCTATGAAATTTTATTGGATCCTTGCCAGCTCATTAGTGAAATATTTACAAATAAGTATTTTAAGACTCGCAGGTAATTGGCCGCTACTAATTATTACAAAAGATACTCAGTAACAGAGACGGTAATATAGTTTAGCGAAATAAACTCACTAACAACCTCTATGCACCGATTAATACAGCGATTTAAAGGATATTTTTCGTTTTCAGTAATGGTTTTTTTATCCATCTTGCGACATTTTTCATCAAAGGAGGGAATATCAGACTTTTACTGACTAAAACCTACTTGGTTCCTTCTAGAAGTTCTATGCCTTTGTTTGCCATATCCCGTAGCCCTTGCAATTGAACATTGGACCTGCTTATTATTTTTAAGGAAAACTAAACTGCATTGGTGTTTAAAACGAAAATCTACATATAATCTATCAAACAGATTACGAAAGCGCATGTTAATTACTTATTCCGTCTATCATATTATGCGGACATAAAGAACATACCTAGTACTTATACCTACTTATATTATCTTCGATCTACATAGCATTATCGTTCACACCTCCATTTTAACTTGATAAGCTAATTTCACGAGGTCTCAATCATTTACCTTCAACGTAAGGTTTTTGAGATAAAGTATATCCAATGTTTTGTTTCAGTGTTTAAGCAAATTACACGATTCTTTCACCTATCACGCCCATAATAACTTTAAGCACAGCAACAAAAAAATTTATCTCACCAACTATGTTGGGGTCGGATTCAGCTGAGTACCAGTGTTTTACAAGAAACGAGTGCCTATCTGACTAACAAAAAAATCTATATAATATATAAAAATAAACCCCTATTTCCCTTGGTCACGCTATCACGCGTGAACGGCTAGACTGATTTAACTTTATTTTTTTGTAGTGTTTGTTATTGTCAGGAGAAGATTATAATTAAAGGAAAAACAGGACCACGTCTGGCGGATCAGCCAGTGGTAAATATTTTATTTAGGAAACAAACAGTCACATACAAAAAACTTGCATAAGAAAACAATACGTTCAAAAAGACTGAGTTCCATACAGTTTTGATTTCCGGATCACACGTAGAACATGCCACTAAATTCAAATCACATTCGGATTAGATTATCGACCTTATCACATCATTATTGAAATTAATCGATAATATAAAATTATTTGCAAAGCCGACATTTATATGAACCTACCGCGTGATATAATGAGGGTAAAATGTTAGGTATTTTATGTCAACAGTATATAAGAATACTAGGTTTTGCCAACGGTTTCATCCGCTCCACGTGGCAACTATTTAAAGCACCCTGAAAAAAAAATTTTTTCAATAGGTCCAGTTGTTCTTGAAATTATCGCGGTCAAGCTAACTACCAAACAAACTCTTCATATTTATAATATCTAGTAGTATATGTACATACATATGTATGGTAATTTGGAATCGTATAAAAAAGCTCAAAAAAGTATATATGTACCTTATCTCTTTTCAAATAGGGCTTCTTTTATACAAAGTTTTCGTTGCTTGCCCTAAATTTATAAAAGAGAATCTCGAATGGCATTCTTGGCATTATAACGAAAATATGCCAAAGTTATTTCGTAATTACATAAATCAACAAGCAACTTTTTATTAGGATACATAATTAAATTAAGCTTCTTAGCAGACTTAAGTTCGTCTTTAATGTAACAGTCGAGTTTTTTTTTTTATTGCTAGTTATCGACATTATAAGGAGATTAAACACTCGCGGCGCTCACTACAAAAAGTCTTGATAGTTTTAACCAACTTCTATACCTAGCTGGATGCTCTAAGAACATTCAAATATTGCGTAAATTCATTTATAAGGCAGTCCACAGGGAAGTATGGTAAAGCAAGCTACAACCTACCAGCGGGGTTAGCCAAAATGTCTTTCTACGGTCGTAACGCTAGTAGAAACAAAAAAAAAATGAAATGACAGTTCTAATCGATAAATCACGCGGTCATAGCGTAATTTGAAATATCATTTCCATGTTACACATGTTTGTGTGTTTTTGTTTAAATTTGCGTTAACGATTGTAGAAAGACATCTTGGCTAATCCCGCAGGTTTAGCTTAGAGATAATAAAAACAACCACTCAAAAGGAGGAGGTTCTCAATTCGTCTGTGTTTTCAAACTTTATAATGTGTGCCAAGAAAAAAAATTAAAGCAAACAATATCGTTCTTTAAAAAAGTATGAGTAATTAAAAAAAATAAAAATTTTATCGATATAATGAAGAGATTAAATAGCCACATTATGGATTAGTCTAATATAAGGCCAATTTATTATAGTTTATTATCTAATCAGTTGGATAAACATGCCAACGAAATAAGTGCATAAACCCTTTTAACTCATTACTCTTTATACATACATATATTACCTAATTCACGTAGAGACATATGGATATTATTCTGATAATGACGTCCAAAAGCATTTGCGTGTACACAGGTGCACTCTCTTTTACTAACTCTCATAGTCCAAGGGAACGGCAATCTGTCACAACCGGAGAAAAATCAGCCAGACAGACCATATTTCAATTAGGTACCAACTTCCAAACTACGGGATGCTTTATGTAATCCTCTTAAAACCCACAAAGCGATTTTAACTCGACCCGGGAATTGAACCCAAAACTCCGTGCATAGCAGTCGCGCTATGTGACTATTACACCAACGAGGTAATTATATTAATATCAATCATTTAAATCAAGAAATATAATCATTTGAAGAAAATTTATTCGGTCGGCATTATTATGCATCATCATTAATTATCATTTATCGCACCAATACGATAATGTATCAACATCCTAATACTTTAATAAACAATAATTATGCAAAAAATGTAAAGACATTAGCAAAATCCTCACTCACACCTCGTGCATGTGTGAGTGAGGATTTTGCTAATGTCTTTACATTTTTTGCATAATTATTGTTTGTGTAAAATTTCATGTATGATATACCGTTTAGACATGATTCAGTAACGAGTCACGAGCGCGCTTGACACGACTGTTAATACTCAAAACACAGTAACCAAAAATTATTCCTGTTTCAAAAACGCGTCTCCAGACGAGACATTGCACAAAAAAACCCGCCTGACGTTCATTGAACTGCCCAATATCAATGCCTTAATTGTAAGAGATTCCTTCACGCACCTCCTACCTGAGGCAGTCAGTTCTCAGAAACCCATTAACTCCAGGGTGAGATAAAAAGCGGATCACTTTGTAGGAACAGAAGGATCGTGAATAGCAATACTTGTCTTGTTGACGCAACTAGTGACAAAAAAGCACGTGGTTGACTTTAGATGTTTAATTAAAATAAAAAAATACTCAATACTTATTTTTTTATTGCATTTCGTATTTTACATTGATTGTAAAAAAAAGGAAAGGAAAAAATTAAAATAAAATAAAGGCGGTCTATGAATCCTTAATGCACAGTAATTCGGAGTTCGGAGTCAGTTGGAGGGAGTGTCAGATTTTTACTAACTTAAACCTATACCCCCTTATTATAAAACGTGATCTTAAATAGTACCGGCTTTAGTACTATATTTAGACCATTAACTTTGTTCAGGAATAAGGTTCAAAACTGGTACTAAAGGCGGTACTTTTGTAAGACCCCGTTTTATAATAAGGGGGACTATGTTTCTTCGGGCTAGGCTAGAGCGCGATAACTCTTGCAAAAAGTACTACAATAGCATACTACAGCGGAGTAATTTTTCATTTATTTAGTCTGGTCCGGTATTGAGTAAAAGACTTGTATACAATGAATGCTATTTGAACAATTTCCTTTGACTGTCTCCTAAAATAACATAGGGACGTCTGTGGGCTGATACATACCGACGGCGATTGCTTCAATTGCATAACGAAACAAAATAATACCAAACTTATGTGCAATACAAATTGCAATTATATATACAAAACAAAATACTTATTGGACATACTAGTGTGGAGTGAATTCTATGTAAATGGGAACGTACGAACGATTAGAACAGAATGAGTGAAGGAGTGATTGACAAAGAAACGAGAGATGTCAGATTGCTATTAAGATTTTTGCCTTTATAAGAAAAATAAACTAATTTCAATAAAGCAAATAGCTTTATTTCACTGCAAAATCTCACATAGGTATGTATATGGAATTAATTTATAGTCATTTTTTTATACAGAAACCGACTAAAATTATAATGACTTACTCATTCCTAGCTCTGAACAATGTCAGAATGCATAAAAAGACCTTTATTTAATCTAATAAAATACGATGTCAAAATTCTTGACCCCACAAAGCAAATATTAATTTTGGTACCATTGTTCAAAGCACGCATTGAGAAACATTTCCAGAGATGTTGGCACAAGTGTCCTTGCTTCCTTACACAATAAAAAAAAAAAACAAATATAAGTAAATAGAACTATTATTCCTTATTCGAATGAAATGTCAAACAGAAAAGTTCATCATTTGATTGTTTGTTGTGGTTTTTGAGGGTTTTTGGGAATATATTATCTTCAACTAGTAGTAAAGTTTAAGTTTATGGCTTGATGATGTAAAATTGTGACGTCATAATTCTTAGTTTCCTAAAAATTCCATAGAAAGTAACCGTTTCTGACGGATCAATAAAAGTCCTGAATTTGACTAGTTGTAAACTTCCCTATTCTCAATATGTATGCAGAAATAGGACAACGTCTTAACGTCAATTACTCGTAGGTTGTCCTACTGTACCTAATACTGTTAGATAGCTCTCTCTATGGGTTAACATCCTGGCCGAACGCGACGACATGCGCTAGGACGGACATTGCTTATTATTGTGTACTAGCTTCCGCCAGCGGTTTCACCCGCTTTCTGAGGGAAGTACTTTCCATACCCGGATAAAAAGTAGCCTATATGTTATTCTGATGTATAAGCTATATTGTGGTAAAGTTTCATTCAAATCCATTCAGTAGTTTTTACGTGAAAGAGTAACAAACATCCATACATCCATACATCCATACTTACAACTTTCGCCTTTATAATAGTAGTAGGATTAGGATTAGGATAGGATTAGGATTAGGATTTAGATGACAGAAATTGATATAGGGATACTATTACGCAATATGTTCTCTGAAATACTGAGATTTGGCACAGTTTCATCGTTTGAAGCTTCTGTGTGGAACATTTTTGACACTATGGCCACGTGACTAATCGGATAGGTATATGGCTTCTTTAGTAAAATGAAATCTTTAAATATCGAAAACTAAGGACAATCAATCCTCATTTTACGAAAACTTGTTACATTCTTAGGGTTAGTTTCACAGGTTGCTGATAAGTTCCAGATAGTTTATCTGGTAGATTGTGGCTATCCGTAACCGGTGAAACTGGCCCTTAATTTTCCGCGAGGCAATTGTACATCATTCCAGTAAAATAGCATTTCGGATGAAAGTACGCACGATAGTCGACATGTTTATTTTATTATAGAACACATGATAAACAAAAACACACCCTTATTAAAATACAAAAATAAAAAAAATAAACTATTTTGTACTTAATATCTTTCTAAAGTATAATCGTATTTAGCATAATTAATATGGTAGGTATGTTATGACTTTTCTCGTATTTTTATTTATGAAGAAGTAAATGCTAAACAAGGTCGATTGTGAAGAGGAACGTGAACGCGACACGACACGCGAATTTGTAAATAGAACATTTTCAAATGTTCATTCTTTTTTGTTTTAATTTATTTTTAAAGGCACCACGAATCTCATGTGACAGTTTTGTAATTTAAGTTTATTATACATCTAGAAAAAAAAAATGCTTTACTTTGGATGCTTACCTATATGTACGTATGTACCTACTTACTGTTTTTTCCTAGAATGGGTTCTCTATGTATAAAACAAATTACTTTTACGCCTATAAAAATACTAAATCACTTATTATCTTTATTGCCCAAGCATGGCACAGCCATTTAGTTCTTGCCTATAAACTATTAGTTTCATTGTCTAGATGCGCACTCCTTTGAGCAATTAGAGAGCATCGAGATAAAACTGACTAATTACATGATACCGCGGAGTTTATGGACGGTCATGACAACTTGCCTTTTTACTATAATGAATGTAATGTCTGTAAAGAATACAATGAAACAGCTGTTCGTCTTGAAGGTTACGTACCTAAATTAAATTCGAACTAAAATAACCAACATTTGTGTAGTTACAACTGTTTGCTGGTATTATAATGTCAGGCGCGGGAACGTTTTTATTTTTCGTGGGAAATCATCTAATCACTCCTCCCGCTGAGGGTGCAGGTGGAGGGAGTGTCAGACTCTTACTGACTAAAATCCACTATGTTCCTTCTGGAGGTTCCTGTGTACCAGGGCCACGGTATCTAACTCTTGCGAATAAGTTAGCAGCCCCGGCAGGAGGCGCGTAACCAAGTATGAACAAAGCTTGCAATATTTATTTATGTATTTTGATAGTAACAGTATGTATACTGTTTCTAATTTTATGAGGAATTTTCTGTAATACACCATATTTTAAAAGCAGCTGGTTTTATCAGGTAAGCATCGTATAGAATATCTGGCCCTCTTAAACATAAAACTAAAATTCTAAACGAATTCTATAGGTAACCATTTTTACCGTTCGCAGCTCAAAATAAAGTCAGAATACAGGATAATTAAATCATTCATTCCGTCATTCACTCATTCATTTCGTTCACTCCACGCGGCTAATGCGCGCGGCTAACTAGCTATGTATACGTGTATAGGGGTGTAGGTATACGGGTATACGTAGCACAATCACGTTAATCCCTGTAGGGCTCAATTTCAATTAGAGCCGAACCACTCTATCCACTTTTAGCGTCAAAATGGCGCGGTAGAAATAAAAATAATTGCACTGTTCTCATACTGTATCCAGGTGTCTCGAAATAACTTTAAATTCAGAATGTGAAGTGTCTATTATTTTTTATGCCTACACAAACTGCTATTGTAGTGATTTTAATAATCAAATTGATTAATTAGTACATAAAGCTTATCATAACCACTCTAGTGATCTGTTTACTGGTAGTGGCTTATACCTACATTACTTTCCAGGCAGATTTGTCTCTTCCAACTGAGATACTTCTTAGTAGATAATCTATATTATGCTTTGAACAAATCCAGATAACTATGAGACAATTTTGAAGTACAGACGCCAGTACATCAAGCTATTACAATCTGTCTAATTTCCTTAATAGATTTTCAACTTTATCGCTGAAGGCGTCTGTATAAACGCTAGCACATCAAGTTACCCGAAACTCTCAAATTTTCCCAATCAACTTTGAACTATTATGCTTCAGCGATAAATTTTAAATCTTTACAGGAAATTTGGCAAATTGTAGTAGCTTGATGTGCTAGCGTCCGTACAAAAAACTGCAAGCACAGAGATATTTCACGTTTAAACCAGCCAATTTATAATGCAGCAAAAAGTAATTAGTTTATCGATGCGGCCTCGGGACTCGGGACGCGCGTATAGGTTTAGCAAAAATGGATTTTTCAGTATATATCCATTGGCAGAATGGTCGGCCATTGCGTAGGTGCTATTTCAGCTCGTGAATGTTACAGAATATCTAAAATGCATTTTAATTACATTGCCCAATGAGTATTGTTCTTACCTATTTTCTATAACTGTGTGATTTTTAAGTCTAAAACCAGCCTTTACAGTATGGTCGTCGGTTTACGGTATGTCGATTCCAGGTCAGGCAAGTACCAATAAACTTTGTTAAGTAAATATATCTTGTACACCAATTAGATACTGATTAAAGGTGAAGGAAAACATCTCGAGGAAACTTGGACTAAAGTCTGTAATAACCAACCCGCATTGGGCAAGCGTGGCGATTAACGCTCAATCCTTCTCCGTGGGAGAGGAGGCCTGTGCCCAACAGGGGGACGATAAAAAGGTTGTGATGATCATGAAAAAATCTTATAGAAACCTGGATTTTACGAGTCTGAAATGGTCAATCCGCATTTAGCAAGCGTTGTGATTAACGGCTCATTCCTTATCCCTACGAGAAGAGGCTTATGCCCTGCAGTGGGAAAATAAAAAGGCTGATGATGATATACTCGCAAATCGATCTGACATGCTACCCATCCCCGATCGCATCAATATTGTAATGGCAGAGAACGAAAACCCCCTGAAAATAACAACGCCCGGTCGTCAAAGGCCAAAAAAAATCGGAAACATTTAGGAAATTCGATTTTTGTACCGGTTTTAAAACCGACGACCCGAACGTGACGTGAAGTTTTTTTTTATAACCCTGTTTTGGCTTATGGTACCTTTTTATTTACATAGGCTTTTGTATTATCTGGACATATGTTAGACAAATAGTGGGTACTTTTTATCCTTTTGTATTTAAAGAAAGGCGAGGTTAACCTCAGCGAATTAAAATGTTTCTATAAAATTTTCATGCCGGTTAAACGGACATACATGATTGTGAAACAATTCTAATTGTACATCTTACCAATACCATACCATGTTTCTGGCAAACAAATTTCTTATTTCTTAAAGAACCAGGTTCTCAAGGACTAATGTGTTGGTTCTACAAAAAAAAATTGAAGCTATGTAATTATGTATGTACATATGTAATTGTTACATCGATGGCTGAAGGAAGATGAGGGAAAAAATATCGAATAGAAAAGAATTTGCAATTTGTATATTTGGAAATCATATGAATTTTAAAATTTAAATCTCATCCTGCCTTAAACACCTTCCCAAAAATGTCTGTTCACCTGCTTTTGGGCTACAATCCCCATGTCTCTGTTTCTACCTTAACATAAGACAAAATAAAACTGTCAGTAACCAAGTCTCCTTACTGAGCAGTTCATTCATTCACAAAGATCGTTATTAGATAATAGACTGCCATGGAACTCGGATGTATCAATGGCAAAGTAATTGTTTCTTTTTTTAGCTCTGACGTCATTGGGTCGTTTATTGGTCGATTTGTTTATAGGTACTTTTGTCGGGTTCTAGGAAGGGAATCAAACTTCTTTGGTTTCCTTTCCGTGGGTACTTACCTAGATACTGTTCTTTTGGTATCGTTGGCCACCATCGTGAGCTTATAGTTATGAACGATTAGTAGTTATGAGCAATGTTTCATCAACATTATACTGCTCTTTATTATTATATTATTTTTTATTAGATTTTTGATTCGAATAATTTTGAATTTTTTAAAGAATGTCATATAAATGTTTTTGTAACTTTTGTTCGGTATTCTAATCTACCTATACAATTTAAAAGTATTTTTCCACATCATTCTATTTAATATTGGAATTCATTGATTTGTTACCTGTAGTCGGTACTGCAAATGGACAAAGTAAGAAAAAGTACTTTTAGTAACCATTATTAAAATAAAGACAGAAGAAAATTTACACTGCATTATATTGCGAACACATTGTCATACATACGTAGGTACTCATAATTCCATCTACTTTCCTAAGCATCACAATTATTTATATATAAGCATCGACGTTACATAATATTTAAACTTATTATTTGTCAATAACTCACATTATTATACAATATTATATATCAATAGTCAGCCCTTCTTATATATTAGTTGGTTCACTCATATTTTCTTCACACATAACAATATCATGATTTCTCTTTTTAATAAAAAATCCTCGGCCTAAAGATTTTTTATACAACTCATGCCAAATTTCTCTATTACTTCTCAATTTAATCAAAAAGACGTTTAATGCTAATACACTGAAATAAAATATTACAGTTCCTATAATTTTAGCCATCCTAGGGTAGAATAGGTTTAAAACATAATTATTAGACAATAATATATCACTTATTATGAATATCAACGTAGCTTTGTACAAACTTCGCCAATTCTCGCTAGATGTATTAGCGCCAGAATTGAAACTTATACAGACTGAAGAAACAATAATTATATAAAGAAAACAATTTACAATTAGAGGTATAATTGCCATTGGTAACATAAGCATTAGTAACTTAGTATTTTTCGAAGCAACATTGAAATATAAATATGTGAACAATTGCGATGTTATTAACGCGCCAACCCATGCAAAGACGCTACTTCGTAAAGACCTTCTGCGTATGCGCTCGGTAAAAACTTTGACCGTATCCACGTAAAACATCAAACATATCACCAACCACCAATGATTCTTCACAGTATAAAAGTATATCAGCTGATGGATAACAACCTCTATAAACCATTCATTTGCGTACTTAAAAGTTCCATAATACTCGTCATAAATATCAATAGTTAATATTAAATACAGTAGTAAGTGCGTTAGAATTGCGTTTAGACACACAAAATTTGTTATGTTACGGAAACATTTTATTAGACACCATGACGTCACTCCTAGTAACAGCGTAGCAAGAGTCAAAGTGAAAATGAACCAGTGTATAATTAGTTCGTAAGTCAAAGAATTTCCCCAATAACTAACACTGTCCGTTGAGGTATTTGCACCAATATTTTGACCAAACATTGTCTTATTTGCAATGCAACAGTTCACCACTGTCTATGGCGAATATCACAAATTATTTTAAAAAATTAGTAACACTTCACAATTTTAATTAAATAAACTTTATAAAGATGTTATTAACACAAATGTTGGATAAAACAGGTGCTGAGCACAATGCAGTCAACTTAACATTGCTCATGATTCGCGTATAAGGAAATTATTCAGAATTATTTCTTCACTTTCCTGTTTGTGTACACCCAATTCAGGATCTTGTATATTTGAAAACTTTTACGTAGTATGAGAGCAGTGTTTTTTAACAAGGCGATTAAATAATATTTTTTGGCACCAGATGTTCAAATATTTGATGAACGTATACATACATTTCTTGCGTTTTTTATTACCATAACTAGCTGGTTCCCGTGGTTTCTCCCCCGTCCTCTATGAACTTCTTCCGTTACCCAGATGGACACCGGGGATAGTGTAGCTTCCCAACAGTGAAAGAATTTTTCAAATCGGTTAAGTAATTTCGGAGCCTATTAATTCAGACAAAACAATCAAATTTTCCACTTCATTTTCGTATAGACAAACTACATGCTGTGATGTCCCTCGTTTATATAACAATACTGTATCTATAGGTACAGAGGCAAGCACATCAAGCTATCCGAAACTCAAATTTTCCCAATCAACTGTGAACCATATGCTTCGCGATAAAGTTGAAACTCTGTTAATGAAATTTGACGATTTGATTGTTCTAGCTTGATATGCTGGCGTCTATACTTTATTTATGTCATACAAACCCTGGAAAATACAAACAGAAAAAATACATATGTATATTCTATGGAATCCATTGCACTCGTCTGGTAATCGCTTACTTAAATTCCAGCAACTCATTTGAAATTGGGTTTGTAGAATATTTATTGAACCAACTATCCTGTTTGTGCTAACTTATCAGCTTATTCACGGAATTAAGAATTCACTTGATGTATGTATGTGTATAATTATTATCGAAGGCTGAAGTCGTCACAATAAAATGTTTAATGACTAACTGCTTAATAGAAAAGTATTTTAAGTGTACCATCTAAACAAAATAGTAATTCTGGATTCATGGTTCCTTCTTAGGGAGAGCTGCTTTTCTCAATCCATATTGTATATAAGTGATGATGGCATCCAGGCCGATTGTCGGCTACGGCGGCCGTTCTCATTTATGGAGATCAGCCAGCTGCGCAGGACATATTATAGTGCACAAGTATTCGCGCAGACACAGGTGCACTCTCTATTCCCTCACTCTCAGTATCCGATGGGACGGCAATCCGACACGACCGGAGAGAGATCAGACGCAGGACCGACATTTACGTGCTCTCCGATGCACGGGTGAATCAATCACCAACTTCCAGACTCCAGGCTGCTTTGTGAAAGTTTCTCAAAACCCACAAAGCGATTTCGACCCGACCCGGGATTCGAACCCGAGACCCCGAGCGCAGCAGTCGCGCCTTGCAACCACTAGACCAACGGGGCAGTCAGTATATAAGTATATATGTATAATAGGGATGTGAACTACTAGTCAAATTCAATACTTTTTATGAAAACGGAACCTATGACGTCACAGATTTTTCATATCAAGCTGTATACTTATTTCGATTAAATTTTCAATAAAACAATTTTCGGTTCAAAATGATGCTTTTCAAAAAAAAATGATAGAGTATTTTATTGTTTTTATTTATTTATTGCTTTTTACCTAGTCCACATCCCAATTAGTTAAAGATATTGTCACTTCTGGAATTTTAGAAATGTAAAAACTCTCATATTTATTAGTCTATCATATAAAGTATGTAATATGTATACGAAAAAAAAAACACTTTTTATAAAATTAATTTACATAAAAATAAATACACACTTCATTGCCAGTTGAAATATAAACTTTTCAAATAAATCTACGTATTTAAAAAAGTGAGTGTTCTTTTTGAAAGCACGTCAGCTGTCAGCGAGCATGACACGTTATTATTTCATCGGTTGAGTGCGGCTCAAAGGTCATATCCGCCGTACCTATTGATTTTTCTACGATTGCCAATAAAAGTATTCTTTGAATAAATTTAAAAGTAAATAAAACCTCCTTACAGCTATTTTATTGTCCTGTGCAAGGCTGGCCAGTTTCACCGGTTGCTGATAAGTTCCAGGTAGTTTGTCTAGCAGATAATTTCATACAAATTCTGTCCCATTTTTTAATTTATCTGGTAGATAGTGGCTATTCGTAACCTTTGAAACTGGCCCACAGTATTCTAAAACAGAGAAGGGATGAGCGTTTATCAACACGCTTGCTCCAAGCAGATTGGTAATGATTGATTCAGTCTTTAGTTTCTGTCCTCATGATGCTTTCCTTGCCTGCCGGGGCAAGTTGTTAGGTATTCCATAAAAACTATAAACTGCATTGAAGCCTACACTCACTATTTTACTATTGTTTCAATTTGTTTATTTAAAACATTGTTACAATGAGGGTACTACAAAAAAGGAACTATGGTGTAACATTTAATTATTATTTGAGGAAAATTTTCAAAATATTATAAATCTTCAGTTGATATCATATGGTGGACTGATTTATAAACTTGATGTACAGTCGACCAACAAAGTTGTTCACCAGTTTTGTCAAGTTTCTGTGAGACAGAGTAGGCCACATTTTTGGCCGGCTGTACCTATGAGTATATAACGTCTATTAGCTATAGTATATGTAGATATACCAGGGTTGCGGTCCTGCTCTGATAAACTGCGCATGTCGATAAAACGCACACAAAAATTTACATCGAAACGTTAACTATCTACTACGCACTGAAAATTTGCGATGAAAATTTTTAATAATAAACCTTATGTACAAGGACTTAAAGTTCAATCAAAACTTGTACCCACCACCCCATTAGCTCATTAGGGGTAAATCTGCCTGAATACCCGAAATTAGTGTTTAGGTCCAAACTTATAACTACAGGGTAGGAGACGGTTGTGGCTAGGAGTTGCCTTTTGTTTGAGTGACTCAATGACCTCACGCTTAAAATATACAATAGATATATCGTGGTGGCTGCACCAGGCTCTCAAGTATTGAGTGTGCAGGTTCGATTCCTGGTCAGGCAAGTACCAATGCAACTTTTATAAGTAATTATGTACTTTCAAGTATATTTTGGACACTGAAATCACCCGTATTGAGCAAGCGTGCTAATTAACGGTCAATCCTTCTTCGTGTGAGAAGAGGCCTGTGCCCAGTAATGGGACGTTAGCAAAACTGATAATCAAGGCATAGAGAGAAGAAGAATTATTATGTAACAAGTTCACACATTAAACCGTCATAATGTATAGAACACATGTATATAAGTCCAACATTTGTGAATGTATTCAGCTTTACCATTAATTACCAAAAGGCTTATACATACCTGTACATACATACAAATACAGAATAATACATAAGCCGGCCGCTAATTATAGGTTTACATGTCCGTTAATAGCTGTCAGTTGGATGTACACACATACATACGAACATGACCAAATGATTGTCCTATTATAAGCTTAAATTTTGCTGAGGTAATTTATTTTGTTCCTGAGTTGAAAGGAGCTCATGGCTAAGTGAGAGTCGCACGGATAAATCTAAAATATATAGAGGATGGGTCTATGTGGGAACAGGGTAGCATGGTATGGGCATGTAATGAGGAGGAATAAGGATCATGTTGTGAGGAAGGTCTTGAGCATGAATGTGGATGGATATAGAGAAAGGGGACGACCAAAGAAACGATGCATGAATTGCGTGAAAGTTGATATGGCTAGAAAGAATGTAACTTGTGAGATGACGGCAGATAGAAGAGCGTGGAAGACAAAAACATGCTGCGCCGACCCCAAATAAAACTTGGGATAAGGGCAGGAGGATGATGATAGAGGATGGGTCACCATCTTGACACGACGAGTTCTTCCCTTTTTTCGGAAGGTAGGTACAGGCGCCAGCTATTCAACCTACTGAACCTGTAAAATTTTACCAATCGAATATTAACCTTCCGGTATTGTGATAAGGTTGATAATCTATTAAATAAATTTGATAGATTGAGGTAGGTTGATGTGCTGGCGCCTGGACTTTAAATTGGTGAGTCTAGGCTATCATTTGAACATCTTGAGCTCCTACACGATATCATCCTAACATGCATAAAACGCATCGTAACAGTTTTAACAACTACAATTGGACGTAAAGAGTCGCCTACGTTCCAATAAAACAGATCAATAGATTGATTTCTACGTCAATAATGGTTGCAATTTATATCTGTAGGTATTTCTAAGAACTGTAGTAATTCTCGTTTAGAAAAAAACATTTTAGTTAAGCTATTATTGTTAAGCTGAGACATCGCAGGTTCTCAGTCAGTAAGAATCTGACACTCCAACTGCACCCTCAGCGGGAGACGAAGACGGAAAGACATCTCAGGTTCAATTTGAAAATATTGAAGTACAGAGAAATCTTTATAAGGTGTTTGAAATCATTTTATAGGACCTTTATATGTCTCGCTATCGTCTTTAAGGAGCCTGAAACCTAACTTTTCCTGTGGGAAAAGTATTTTTAAACTTTTGACCGCCACGTCAAGAAAAGAAAGGGGTGCCCTCGGCGCCACGCTAAGAATTAGAGAAACTATAATATTAGTAAGTTCGGAATTATATCGATTAAATCTGACTATTAATTTTGAACTTTGAAAGTCCGTCATGTAGTCGTGACCCGTGGCGTGCTGGGCACTTTTTAGCTTGTCATCTATACATGACTGTGGCGGTTAATATTAACAGCAATGTTTGAATATTAATTTCTTAGCCACGTTTCAACAATCACACAACATGTACCGTACAAAATTGAAGTTAATTGCGGCCTTCAAGCCTCTCTACAATATTCTCCTCTCGTCTGTTAGTTAGACAGTAATCAATTTCTGTTGTTGTACTAAATGTATTTGATAACTTTAGGCAAGTATACTATACGAGTATATGTTGTACTAAATGTATTTGATAACTTTAGGCAAGTATACTATACGAGTATATGTTGTATAAGACCAGATGGCGTAGTAGTAAGCGAATCTGCCTGCCACGCCGGAGGTCGTGGGTACGATTTCCGCATAATTCAAACATTTAGTCAGGGTGTTTCCTATGTATGTATTTACAAAAGAAAAGTATATAAGTACATTTATCAGTTGTTTAGTACCCATAGTAAGATTTTTTGCTTGATGTAAGAAAGATATGCTTGTATCAAGCAAAAAATCTTTTACAAAAACTCTTTTTTTATCAATATAAACAGACTTCTGAAAACACTGAAATGCTAAAAAACAATACTTTTAACTACTCTAGAAGTCTCTAGAAGAAGACTCTAAAAGTCTGTGTGTTGAGGTTGCAGCTATTTATTTCAACTGTTTATGCGATTCTTTAACTTAACCTCTTCAGTTCATTACTTAAGAAAAAATTAAACAAGCCTTGACCATTTCATTTCTCGTTTTCCAGAAACTTCTAGTAGCAGCACTGCTGGCCGTGGCGGCGTTGTCCTCGGGCAGCGTGGTGAAGGCGCCGGGAGACACCTTCGAACTCCTCATCCTGCACAACAATGATATGCACGCGCGCTTCGAACAGACGTCACAACGCAGTGGAACCTGCACTGTCGCTGATCGTGAGGCTGGCAAATGCTACGGTGGATTCCCCAGAGTAGCTCACGTGTAAGTATCTATGCAAGAATATTTCGTGTTAGTATTTCATTAAGTCTTGAATGTGATGGGTTGAAACCATAGATCCTTCATACATATTTTTCTGAAGCTCGAACTCAAAGCTGCTAAGGAGTTTGAAATTGGGCCAATACTGTGTTATCAATAAGATACAAGGCCAGTTTCACGATGTCCGAATAGCCACTATCTACCAGATTCATTCGAAAATGGAACAGAATTTGTATGAAATTATCTACCAGAATAACTATTTGGAACCGTACGAACTATTTATATCCGTAACCGGTGAAACTGGCTCACAGTCTTTTATTTTTATTTGTTTATTAAAGTTAGTTTTCTCTTCAGTTATCATTGACTTGAACAAGTTGGCTATTCTTCTAGCTTCTATAAATAACGATTATCCTACTACTATTATAAAGGCGAAAGTTTGTAAGTATGGATGTATGGATGTATGGATGTTTGTTACTCTTTCAAGTAAAAACTACTGAATGGATTTGAATGAAACTTTACCACAACATAGCTTATACATCAGAATAACACATAGACTACTTTTTGTCGCGAAAACCGACATCAACGCGGGCGGAGCCGCGGGCGACCGCTAGTTATTCATACATTAACCGTATGCATATGTCCTTTATTAGCTTTTAACAAGTTTTTACAACTGTTACATAATGTTTAAAGCTATGAACAAATAGTTACCCTGAAATATTCTCATTTCAGTGTAAAGGAGGCACGTCAAGCGGCCCTTAACGGCCAGGGTCCTCCAGTCCTATACCTGAACGCTGGAGACACCTACACGGGCACAGCTTGGTTCACCATCTACAAATGGAGGATCGCCGCTGAATTCGTCAACGCTTTACAACCTGACGCTGTTGTGAGTACCAAAAACAACTTAAAAAGAAAACAAGTCTACAGTCTTATATACTGTTTAGAGTCGACAATGTCATGAACATGTTTTGTCATCCATCAATTATTCGTGGTGTGAGCACTGTGAGCGTCCCGTCGGCTTTATGGAACGTTGATTTGCGTCAAAGTGACGACCTTCATTATTTTTATAGCTTCAATTGCTTTTGTTGCGTTTGACGACGAAATTTAGGTCAACGGCGTAAAAAATCGCGTGATTCGATCATAGTGTTGTTTAACTGCATTTTCATTGAACATTATTGCCAGTCAGAAGCCGGTAAGTCTGACGCCAGTCTAACCAAGAGATATTGGATTGCCCGGGTAACTGGGTTGAGAAGGTCAGATAGGCAGTCGCTCCTTGTAAAACACTGGTACTCAGCTGAATCCGGTTAGACTGGAAGCCGCCCACATAGTTGGGAAAAGTCTCGGAAGATGATGTTGTTTAAATGTATTTGAAAGTAAAATCGCTAAGGGTTTAATTGATAAGGTAATTAATTCAGCAGATATGACTGTATCGCAAAGCTCTTACTGAAAAACATCAGCCAACTTACACGGCTGAAAACCACAAACTGAGCAAACTATTGCGTGAAACTACGATATTTCTAATACGCCAAAATCAAAATAACAGGCATTCAAAATCTGTCAATTCCGATACGCACTTAACAGACACGGACATTGGTTTTCAAAATAGTCATAAATAAATATGACGATCGAATGGTTCCTCGAACTTTATTAGTCCCAAAACATAGGTACAAACTCAAACTCATTTATTCAAACTTGGCTGTAAAACAGCACTTTTTGACGTCAAATATTACAAAAGACAGCCCCCAAAACCCTTCACCACTTCCTATGTGTTTTTGCTGGGAAGAAGAAGTGGCGCAACAAACTCCCCAGCAACTCCCCAGTATAGTATAGCTTTATATAGCACAGATATATTGGGACTATATTCGCAATACTTGCGCGTCAGATGACAGTTCGCTTCCGATACTGAATTCGAAAACAGTTTTAAATGAACCATACAACTACCCTCACAATTTAAAATGCAAAGCAAGTCACTCTTTGTGCTTTACGTCAACTCTGTTAATTTTACGTCAGTTTTACGTCGTGTTAGGGTATACATCAGTGGAGTTTTGAATCAATTGTTTCGTTATATTAATGGGTTAATTGGTTTTTGAGTAATTCTTCCTTCTGAAAAACGTCGGTAATTGATCCTATCAATATCTGTTTAGACTTCTGAACTTGAAGACCTATTTTTAAAGAACTATTTTCACCTTGATTATAAGAAGTGCAAAAAATAAAACTGACAAAAAGAACCTCACCCTATTTGTGTTTCGTGGGTTATGTCTTTATTATATACATATGTATCGTGTTGTGCTGTTTGTATGTCCGTCTACAAGAAGCCTCAGTCTGCTAGTCTTAAGGTCTATTATAAAAACGGCGTTTTTAGTCTAGTAACAAACTAGAGATACTGCTGAACATAACATCTTGGGTTCGAATCCCAAGTTGAACACAATATCGACTTTATTTCGACATCAAAATTTGAGATCTCTGCTTGGTATAACCTATTTGGATACTTAATAATGAAGTGCTTTAGAAATTCTACTAGGATATCAAATGAAATGTTGTAAAACAAAGAAAAGCAAATTTAAAGGCAGTGGATTGGTCAAAAATGAAGAGGAAAGAGTATGAACCACTATGAAACAGTAAGTATTATTTTCAATAAGGTACTAGTCACTAACCAACCCAATAAAGTGGGCTTAAGTGTCCTAAATAACAACTGACTAAACACTTATTGAAAACTAATATGTCTTAAGGTGGGTGATGTCTATGGTGTACGCATTTATGGGAAAACTTAAAAGGAACGGGTATGTGTTTATGTTTTTATGTGTAACGCATTCATAACACTGCTTTGGAATTTGGTGATGGTAGTTAAAATTCTGTATATAACATCTCTCCTTTTATTTCTCTAAAAAAACTAATACCTACTAATTAAAATACTAATAGTCCAAACTAAGTATTAACTAAAGCCGAAAAGAAGCTATTAATACTAATTCCAATTTGTACTTTATCCTTTCAGTCACTGGGAAACAACGAAGTTGAAAAGGATTCCTCAGAGATTTCACCGTTCCTACAAAATTTAAAGACAAATATTCTGGCCAGCAATGTCATCATAAAATCTGCTGAAGGAAAAGCTAACATTGATAAATCTATTATTTTTGATATCAAAGGTGTCAAAGTCGGAGTTGTTGGATACTTAACACCTGAAAACAGCATGTTGGATAGCTTTGGCAATGTTGAATACATTGATGAAGTATTAGCAGTTACTGAAGAGGTAGAAAAACTACAAGCTTCAAACGTTAATATTATTATTGCTTTAGGTCACTCAAATAGCGCTAAACACCTAGAAATAGCGAAAGAGGTGTCTGGTATCGATATGGTTATCACTGGCAACAAAAATACATACTATATGACTGGCGAAACGGTTACAGACATTCATGAGCCTGTAATTGTCACACAACAAACCGGTAAACAGGTACCAATCATTCCTTCAACAGCTTACAATAAATACCTGGGCAGCATTAGTGCTAAATTTGATAAAAATGGAGATCTTTTGCAATACAATGTTGACCCTATCCTACTTGATTCATCAGTCCCTCAAGACCCAGCAGCCCTGCAAATGGTCAAAAGTTATGCTGCAGCTGTTGAATCTAGAAACACGCAGGTCATTGGAAATACCTCAGTTGTATTGGATGGTGAGACATGCCACAAAGAAGAATGCAATTACGGAAACTTGATTGCTGATGCTATTTCTTACTACTACGCTACGAGGTATGGAGGAGAGAGATGGACAGATGCCCCTATAACCATCATCCACAGTGGCGCTATCGCAGGCTCTATTGCACCAGCCAATCGTCCTGCTGACATCACCAGGGGTGACTTACTGCCCACTTTGCCTTTAGAAAGCAATTTAGTGACTGTAAATATCCCCGCATCGGTCCTAAGGCTAGTTCTGGAACAGTCAGTTTTCAATTACAACCAACAAAATTTCAAAGGACAGCTTCTGCAGTTTTCTGGAGTTCGTGCAGTTTATGACTTGGCACGAGAACCTGGATCCAGATTAGTTAGTGCTGTAGTTCGTTGCTGGGATTGCTATGTACCAGACTACTATGAAATTGAGGATACCAGATCCTACAAGGTTTTAATGCCCGCGGCTGTGGCTAACGGAGACTACGGTTTCTCAATGCTGAGTGGGCTTCAAAGAAATGATCTTATTTATGATGAGGTGACGTGTTTGGAAGAGTATGTGAGATTAAGAAGTCCGCTGTACCCAGAAGTGGCTGGACGCATCGTTCTGCACAACGCTAATGCTACTGACACTGCTAGTTCTGCGACCGCTCTCGGTTCTTCCGTCCTCTTATTCACTGTTACATATCTAACCGTAGCCATGAACTACTGATCGTCACAACTAATTTAACAAAATTGTGTTTTATATATAATTATCATTTAATAGTCAATTACTCGCTGTCTATGTACATGTTTTATAATACTTCCAGATACTTCTTTGTCAAATAGTATTATAATTACATTTTCAAATAGACCTGTTTTTTATTCATCTACGTCTGTGGATCCTTTTAAGTTATTACTATTGAAGATTACAAGTGACATGATCGATGAAGATTTTTTCTAAATTGAACAGGCAAAACTTAGCCTAAAATAATTGTAAGTATATTGGAAAGCATGACTCAGTCCGAATTTTAAAATTGATTTGCTTTTCTCTCATTGGCATGTACTGCACTGGGTTGAAAGATATAGAAGAAAAAACAATATCTTTAACTTGATGAACGTCTTAACGTCTTTCTTTCTTTTGTGAATGTCTTGTTACTAATACGCATGAACTTCCCACACGGAATGAAATCACAAAGGCGATCCATACAAGACAAGAAAAACTACTTTTTATAAATATAAGAAATAAAACTCATCATATCATAAGTCATGAATCTATCGAATAATAATATACATATATGTACATAGTACAACTCAGTCATAGAGTAAACTGTTGCAATGTATTACACAGAAGATTACGTGTAAGATTTTTGTGCTAACCATGGGGCTTAGCCAAAATGTCTTTATACAATTAGTAGAAACGACAAAAATGTATGGAAATGACATTTTAAATTGTCCAAACGTGAGTCAAAATGTCATTTCCGTACATTTTTGTCGGTTCTACTACCGTTTACGATTGTATAAAGACATCATGGCTTAATTTGTACAGTTTATATCACCCTAACATTGAATAATGTAATTAACCACACAATCATCTCCTTAGAGGATGTAACTTAGGCCCGAAGACAAGGGCCTGTTGAATTTACCTTATCCACATCTGAAAATTTTCCCACTAAAGCGATATTTAAGCTGAATGACTAAAATGTTGTACAATACATGAATGTTATGTTTGTTTGCATGATCCACTCCACTTCTATGCACTGCATATGTTCATTCTTTGTTTCAGTCCCTGGGGAACCACGATTTCGATAACGGCATATCAGGACTCATACCGTTCATTCAAAACTTAACATGCCCAGTTCTAGCCGCCAATCTCATACTCACAAATGAACCAGAACTACAGGCTCAACCAAATTTAATGGAATCCGTTGTATTCGACATTAATGGTACAAAAATTGGTGTCATAGGATACGTTACACCAGATTCTAAGTTCCTAGCTAAAAGGAACTACGTTGAATACATAGATGAAATCACGGCAACACAGCAACAGACAAGGGTTCTAAAAAATAATGGTGTGAACATACTGATCGCTCTTGGTCACTCAGGTTTTATGAAGGATGTAGAAATAGCTCAGAAAGTAAAAGATATAGATGTTGTTATAGGCGCCCACACTAACACATTTCTGTGGAACGGCCCCAGAATAGATTTGGAAGAACCCGTAGGGTTATATCCTACTATGGTAAAACAACAATCGGGAAAAATCGTTCCTGTAGTGCAAGCCTATGCGTACACAAAATATCTCGGTAAATTACACGTCATATTTAATTCTGATGGCGAAATTATCAGTTCTCATGGAAATCCTATCCTTTTAAATAAATCTATACCACAAGATCCAAAGGTTTTAGAACTTTTAAATACTTATCGTAAAAATATTATTGAAATTACCGAAACGGTTGTTGGCAATACCTCGGCATTTGTAGATGGCAAAACTTGTCGAATAAAAGAATGCAACATGGGGAATTTTATAACCGATGCAATGATATACAAATATGCCTCTCTTTATAAAGGACAAGGATGGACGGACGCACCTATTGCCGTTATACATAGTGGTGGCATAAGATCTTCATTTGATAAACGGGAATTTCCAGGTTTTATCACAAAAGGAGATCTTCTAAGAGTTATGCCTTTTGATGGGTTGTTAGCTAAATTAACCGTTAGTGGTCATACTATACTAAAGATGTTGGAATATTCTGTACACAATTATAACCAGTTGTACCCTTCGGGGAAATTCTTACAAATGTCAGGAATGAGAGTTAAATTTGACTTAAACAAACCACCTAACAACAGAGTAATAGAAGTTGTCGTCCGATGTGGTAATTGTTTATATCCTGAATATTTTGCACTAAATAAGACAAAAAAATACAATGTTTTGATACCAACATTTCTGGCTACTGGGGGAGACGGTTTCAATTTTTTCAAAGACTCTCCTATCACTGATATTGGCGTCGATCAAATTGAATCAACAGAAGCATATATAAAAAGCCATAGTCCTCTGTATCCCGGTGTAGAAGGACGAATAATATTAGAAAATAGCGAGATGACTGATACTTAAGAAAACGCCGTATCAGTAAGATTCTACGAGTTCAGACTACATCTTTTGGTAAAGAAGAAATGATCCATGGACAGAAGTAGTGGACTCAGATACCAAGGTGAAAGAGATGGTCGTTGAAAATACGTACAAACGAACACATTGTAAATGTAACATAATTTTACAGTAGCAGATGTTCTTTTCGACAGGAGCTATCCATTATACACGCTTTCTTAAATGTAACTATATGCACCTCTTTTTTAATAATTATACAAATGACAAACGTGCTTGTTTTCTTTTTTCAAATCTTTGGTTTTCACTTTGAATAATGATATACCTATCAGTCAGTATTTATCCTTACTCGCCTTTCTCTAGACCTTTCGTCAGATAGAACTCTAAACGTGTTACGGCATATTTTAGGAAATAATTCTTGTCAAGATAAACAGAACGTCCCGGCAGATAATTTTGTAAGTACATGTGTGTTTTTGTAGGCATGACGCAGTTTAAGTACGGAAAATAAATAAACTGAAAAAAAATGCATGTTAATTAATAAATCTGATTCTAAAATATATCTAATTACCTTATTCTTACGGCTGTCTCTTAATTTAGTTGATTTTAGACGTTCCATTTCATCTTATTGTACTGCTTCAACATAATTACTAACTAACATTTGTAAGTTGCTGCACTAAACCTTTTTTAAGTTCATCGTTGCATGTATAGTTTATATTTAAGAGCATGACTTCAGTATTTGATAGTTTTGCAATAATTGCATGATCTTCCAAATGTATTGATTGCATCATACATTTATCTGTTTTTTGTTTCAGTCCCTGGGGAACCATGAATTTGATAATGGAATATCTGGCCTCACACCGTTTATTGAGAACCTCACATGTCCCATCCTTTGTGCAAATCTCATACTTACTAAAGAACCAGAGTTGCAAGCTGAGCGCAACTTGATGGATTCTGTCGTATTCAATATAAATGGGACTAAGATTGGCGTCATTGGTTACCTAACGCCCGACACTAAAGTATTAGCTATCAGAAATGACGTGGAATATATCGAAGAAGTGACGGCTATTCAAAAAGAAGCAACTAGGCTCAAAAATATGGGAGTGAATATTCTTATTGCTCTTGGTCATTCTGGCTTTACCAAAGATTTAGAAATAGCCGAAAAGGTCGAAGATATTGATTTAGTTATAGGTGGGCACACTAATACATTTTTATGGAATGGAACCACTCCTGACATTGAAAAAGCTGAAGGGCCTTATCCAACTTTAGTAAAACAAAAGTCAGGTAGATTAGTACCCGCTGTTCAAGCCTACGCG
This sequence comes from Heliothis peltigera, assembly GCA_958496145.1. Lineage (NCBI taxonomy): Eukaryota > Metazoa > Arthropoda > Insecta > Lepidoptera > Noctuidae > Heliothis > Heliothis peltigera. The sequence continues at coordinate 8,015,828 of OY292337.1, forward strand.
TACACCAAATATCTAGGCAAATTACACATTGTATTTGATTCTAATGGCGAAATCATAAGCTCAGACGGGAATCCTGTACTTTTGGATAATTCGGTACCACAAGAACCTGAGGTACTAGCAATTGTAAACCGTTATCGTGAAAACATGATGAAAATAACTGAAGAATTGGTTGGAACCACCTCAGTGATATTAGACGGACAATCATGTCGCTTAAAAGAATGCAATATGGGGAATCTGATAACTGATGCTATGATATATAAGTATGCTTCAGAATATAAAGGATATGGTTGGACTGATGCCCCAGTTGCAATTATTCAGGGTGGCGGAATAAGAGCTTCAATTGCCCACATGGATTCCCCAGCAAACATAACGAAAGGGGACCTGCTACGTGTGATGCCGTTTGATGGAAATGTAGTAAAAGTAACAATTAATGGAAGCGATGTGTGGAAGATGCTGGAACATTCAGTGTGGAGGTACAATCCGTTACGAGCTCCGGGGCAGTTCCTCCAAATGTCTGGGATGATGGTGGAATACGATTTCTGCCAGCCTCCTGGGAAGAGAGTCACAAAAGTGTACATGCGATGTGGTGAATGCCTGAACCCTGAATACTCTGTTCTGAATAAGACTGGGCAGTACAAGATATTAATGCCTGCATTTTTATCTATGGGGGGTGATGGATTTTCAGTTTTTGATGGTCTGCCGGCTGCACCTTTGCATTACGATGAGTTGAATTGCACGATTAACTATATTGAGAAACACAGTCCAGTTTACCCATCTGTTGAAGGTCGAATCATAATCAATAATCTAGACAAATTAAAAAGCTCAGCAACCAATTTGAATTTGTCTTTATCTGCAATGATAGTGCTTCTTACCTCTTTAATACTGTAAAATAATTTCGTAATTGTACTTTGAACCCAGTATCTACGTAGTTTTCAATTTAAAGAAACATTATTTTTGTTAACGAATTTATTATCAAATGTGTTTATCGCATTTTCTTTCTAAATAGTACAAGAGACATCCATTGGGTAAGTATAGTACTATAAATATAATGGATATTACTTCTGTGCAACAACTTGCGCTAAAAGCCATTCCATGTTCAAGTTGCACTTATTCCAGCCTTGCATTTACCAGATCAGTATTATATACAATGTAAGTAGTAAAACTCACTTAAACCGTGCAATATTTAGCTTTAATTAATTTCTATTTTTCTGTATTTTTTTCTTGTTGTTAAATTTGTTATTTGCTTTCTTTTAAACAATATAAATCACGTATGTATTGATGAATTATTTGTATTTATTTACTATCCACTCCTACTTACACGACATAAGTCCTATCATTAGAGCTTGACAATTAGAATGTAACAATTCGAAATAAGTTTGGACCATAGTGGTACATTGAAAACTACGCAGCTTAGCTAACAAAGAGCTATTTATAAATTCACCGGTCCGCGGACGCGTAACAAAAATCGTTAACAGACAGTACATAGGCTGTACATGCGTTCTATGTACTACCTACCTACAGTAATACACCCCACCGACCAATCAATAAAACTGCAATTGAGCGCCGACACAAAATATGTCCGAACAAAGTAATCACGATGATTGAATGATATTGCGCTACGTACATACACGGTTCTCTATGATACATGCTAACCTACCGCTGTTTCGAACTTTCAATGGATTCACCAGCAGTGAATTTTCGCTTTGAAACTCGACTGTACCTCTCTGTGTAGGTATATAAGTGTATGTATCCCTATTGAATTCTGACGTTGGCATATTCAAACAAAGAGTGACCGGAAAAACAAATGTCAGCTTATTACGCAGGCGTAAACTGACCCTAATAAATGTAACTATTTATTAGAGTGCATTTGTGATTTACTTTTAAATATTTCAGTAAACGAACGTACTAAACTAAATTAAGTTGAATTCTTGTTACATTACACTTTTTTGTTTCAGTCTCTCGGAAATCACGAATTCGACAATGGAGTCAGCGGGCTCACTCCCTTCATAGAAAATTTAACATGTCCAGTGTTATGTGCTAATCTTAATCTGAAGAAAGTCCCAGAGCTTGCCAGAGAACCAAACCTTAAAAATTCTGTTATACTTGATGTTGCTGGTCACAAAGTAGGTGTAGTTGGCTATCTAACTCCCGAAACCAAAGTGTTAGCTAAACCAAATGATGTGGAATACTTTGAAGAAATAGAGGCACTCACCGTTGAAGTAAAGAAACTCCAAGCTCAAGGAATCAAAATTATTTTCGCCGTTGGACATTCTGGGTACGAGAAAGACAAGCAGATAGCAGAAGCAATAGACGGTATTGATGTAGTTATTGGTGGACACACAAACACGTTCCTCTGGAATGGAACAAGTCCAGATGCCGAAAACGCTGCAGGTTCCTACCCTACTTATGTTAAGCAAGCTTCTGGAAGAACCGTTTTAGTCGTTCAAGCATATGCTTATACAAAATACTTGGGGAAACTGCATTTAGTGTTCGATTCAAACGGTGAAATTACAAGCGCAGATGGTGCTCCCATACTTTTAGATAAAACTATACCGCAAGACGAAGAAGTCTTAAAAATTGTAAATAAGTACCGTCAAAATATCCTCAATATAACTGAAACAGTATTAGGAAATACAGCTGTCATCCTAGAGTGCGATAGATGCCAATATGATGAATGTAACTTGGGTAATATGATCGCCGACGCCATGGTGTACAGGTACGCGTCAGATCACACTGGTGAACACTGGACTGATGCGCCAATCGCTATCATCGCGGGAGGTGGTATACGGACAACGATAGCGCATGCCAAAATGCCGATGAATATAACTAAAGGTGACTTACTAGAAGTGATGCCTTTTGAGGGCGATTTAGTAACGGTGACCATGAACGGCAGCGTCCTTCTTCAAGCTATTGAACATTCAGTTGAAGGTCTGAACAGCAATATGGGAGTTGGAGGTTTCCTACAGTACTCTGGTATTAAAGTTACATACAACTTAAACAAACCGGTTGGATCTAGAGTTGTCCACGCTGAGGCGAGATGTTGGGCGTGTGATGTGCCTAAATTTTCCAAAATCCAAGAGAAAGATATTTATAAAGTGTTGATGCCAGGTTTCTTGGCGAATGGCGGGGACGGATTCTCCATGTTCCTCGGATTGCCGAAGGATTTGTTAAATTATAACGAATTACAATGTACTGAATACTATGTTTCCCGCCATAGCCCAGTTTACCCACAAATCGAAGGGCGGGTCACTTTTGTGCGTGAAAACGAAAACAGTTCGTCATCTATCGCTAAAGTGTCATTCTTAACAATCATAATCTCTATTGTGTCGTTACTTCTAGCTTAAGCTAATCCAGTATGTTTAGTACAAATTGAGTAGAAATTAATATTAATCGTATTAATAACGACTGAAACTTCTTTTTAAATCTAGTGTTACTAGTTTATTGCTGTGCTAAGTATTATTTACTAAATGACTGACTACAATGTGTCCTAAACTTGTTTTTATTTGTGAAATAAACATTTTTACATAATAATTAGCATTATTTTATTTTCCACTGCGAGTGTCCTCAAAAAAGTATTTATTATAGGTTACAACTAATTTGGTGTTTCTGCTAATAATTTACGCGACTTAGGGTGCTTCCACACAGCAGTCACATAACACAACGTATAACACGATACCGTTTATAATATTACCGTGTTACACAATGTTGTATAATGTTATATAACTGCTGTGTGAGAGCACCCTAACAATACGTTGCTTCATAACATTCACTACATTATAATCTTTATCGAGGTAGTAATGCTTTGTATATTATTTATGTCCTAAAACTAAAATCTATTATTATTTCTTTATATTTTAATGTGATTGTGGTTAATTGCGTAGGTATTGTGGTTAATAACCTACTAACGCTAAATAACAATAACTGCTACTTTCAGTCACTGGATTAGGTCCCACGAGTTCGGTGAGCAAGTGACACGAATTAAGGAGAAGGTGTTAATGTCATTTATTTATTTATTTGGGCGTGCCTACATTCTATTGTGAAGGGTATCATAGGCCATCTTCAAAAAACCCTTAGAGAATAATCCACAATCAATAAATTAGGAACACCAGAAAAAAAATTAGGATTTTTTTTTACCAGCTTACCAAAACGTTCTTATTTCAGTTGTCTGTGTAACATACATGTGTATGTACTTCGATTTTCGATATAGCTTATTTATTTTATAACTTAATGTCCAGAACGGTTATTTTACTCTACACTTATGTATGCAATGTTTAGTCGGGGAACCTATATTCAGTTATATTTACTTTATTTGTTATTTTTTCTTCTTTGTAAATAACTAAGCACTTACTTAGTCAATATATCTTATGCTATCTATCTTGCTATCATAGTCTAGAGTTATTTTTTCATTATATTCTATTTTTTAACTTCCACTAAGTTATTGCAATTATTGCGCCTAAAAAACCAATAAGTATGTCTTTTCAGGAAATAAATATATTTTCCATGTTCATCTGTATTTTAATTTTATTCCCTTATCTACATTTTAATGATTTAAAACTACTTTAGGTGGGTAAAAAGTTATCCCGTTGTAATATTCTTTTGTTGATTGGACAACAATAATTTAAAATGAGTGCCCGACAGGGTCCATATAGTATCTTTTAAGTTATTTTTACCATCTATGTAACATACGGAATGCAATAAATAATTGAGTATTAAATCAATCCTAGATTTAAAATATATTTTAGATTTATTTATTAAAATTATTATTTTCGAATCAACAAAAATAATAAATAAAGACTTATTTTTTTTATAGTTCCCAGAGACATATGAATACCTGAATATAGATAGTCCTACTGCAAAAAGTTACGTAACACAAAGTTTTCCTTGCAGTCTCTTGGCAACCACGAGTTCGACGAGGCTGTTGATGGAGTAGTTCCATTCATTAGAAACTTGAGCGCCCCTGTTGTGGCCGCCAATCTCATCCTAGACAAAGTACCTGAGCTAAAGGACTTAAAAAACTTATACAAATCCATCGTTATAATCAAAGACCACGTCAAAATTGGAATCATCGGATACCTCACGCCACAAACGAAAGACTTAGCCCCCAAAAACGATGTTGAATATGAAGATGAGATTCCAGCCATAAGGAGAGAAGTTAAAAACCTAAAAGAACAAAACGTTAACATTCTAATAGCTTTAGGTCATTCCGGATTTATAACAGACTTAGATATAGCGAGAGAAGTTGAAGACATTGACTTAGTAATCGGAGGTCATTCAAATACATTCCTTTGGAACGCTGCCAGTACCTCGGAAACACCCGAAGTCCCTGAGGGACCCTATCCAACAGAGGTAAAACAAGCGGATGGTAGAATCGTTAGAGTCGTACAAGCTTACGCCTACACTAAATATATGGGTAGATTGCATTTACTGTTCGATTCAGCTGGCGAAATTATAAAATGCGAAGGCACCCCTCTGCTATTGGATCAAGAAGTACCAAGAGATCCAGAACTTCTAAAGACAGTTAATAAATACCGTAAAGACATGGATCACATCAACAATGAGCCTGTCGGCAGTTCGTTGGTTTCCCTAGACGGGACTAGCTGCCGGTTAAGAGAATGCAATTTAGGCGACTTAATCGCTGATGCCATGCTGAACTATACCAGAGAAGAACATCACAATGAGTACCCCGATGTGAATATAGCAATTGTGCAGGGAGGTCGGATACGAACATCAATATTTCAAGAGGACACGCCCTTCACCGTCACTAGGGGCGACTGGATAAACGTATTACCATTCTCGGATACATTGGTTATTCTTACAATGAATGGAACAACACTCAAACAGAGTCTCGAACATTCTGTGTCAACATGGCGGACCGTCGACAGTACGGGACAATTCCAACAGTTTTCTGGAATGGAGGTTGCTTATGATTTGGACAAGCCAGCAGGTTCACGTGTCGTCAAAGCTAGAGCAGTATGTTCAAACTGTGGGTTTTATGAATTGCAGGATGTAAAAGATGAATATGAATACCAAGTGATGATGCCGACTTTCCTAGCTGATGGTGGGGACGGATACAGTATGTTCATAAACCTTCCCAGAGAAAAACTTCTTTACAACGAACTGGACGCTGTGTTGCATTATATGAAAAAGTACAGTCCTGTGGACACGCAATTAGATAGTCGAATTAAAATACTCAATGAAGAAAAAGTTAAGGTTTCCGATGTAAAAAATGAAAGAAGAAGTATGCCTTCAAATGCAGTAGCAATTAACTATAGTCTGAACTTGTATTATGTACTTACTGTGTTATGTTTATTGCAATACTCACTAGCATCTATATAAAATTAGTTTGAATATAATTCAATATTAGTATGTAGTATTTTATGGGTGATAGACCAATGTTAGTATTCCATAGTATAATTTGTATTGTATCCAGTGTTTATCTGAACCTTCCATACATAAAGACGTAGTCTAATCGACATACCTAGATAAATATTTATAAATAATATTATGTAGTCAATTGTTATTTAAAATATTAGCTGTGGAAACCATGATAACAGTAGACTTAACAGAGGGGAAATTCTACATTATTTGTTTTCAACAATTCTTATGCGAAAGTGTTGCAGGAAATATCAAGTACAATTTGTTTAGCCCAGTAAAAGGTATATTTCCCGTCCTGTATATGGCGCCTTTTGTGTCGCAACTTATAAGTAGAATTTTAAACAGTAATCATTTATTTCTGTCCTGTAATTAATAGAATAGGTGCTATAGTTCTCGTCAAATTATTTTTTACTATGGAAGTCTGTGCGAGTCGCCACAGAAACCATTTTGTATGTGAGCATATTTGTTCTCGGAAGTAAGCAACGGATCGCTATAAGCTAATCGCTAAGTTTTGCGAGAACTATACAAAAGCGCGTATCAGTAGTGTGTGATAATTATTTAGTATTAGTCGATTGGGCAGTTACAATTTATTTATTTATTATTTTTATGCATGACAATTTACATTTCGTTACTACCTCTTAAAGTACAAGCATATCAAATATGTTTAGTTACAATTTGTTATATGTTTTAATTTATAATTATTGTGTTATTGATTATTAATGTTTTATTATATAATGACGCATTTCTCTTACGTAATTATTTGACGGTAGCTCAACAGATGGCTGATGTGGTGTGAGTAGAGGGTTCGATTCCTGAGTACAGTAACATTTTAATGCAGATTAGTACTAGATAGTGTGCATGAGGGCTTTGAACGCTTAGAGCATGACATAACAGTTCAGTGTGGGCCAATGTTTTTTTAGGATTAATAAACATTTCTTCTCAATAACTTGTTTTATTTACACACAAAAAATTATTTATATTTTAAGTTAAACTAACAAATAAATACTATACATTCCATCTGTATCCTAGTACGGGTTATTTTCGAAGAATTAAAAAATGATGATTATATATCAAACATTTATTCAGTGAAGAAGGATACATAAAAAATAAAGGGGATTCGTTCCCGATAATCAATAATACACATATGTATACATAGATATCAATACAGAATATAGAAAGTACTTATCCAACGTTTTGAAAAGTAAAGCTTCTACACTGAAGTTAAATGGATTCTACTCGTACCTACAGACGGGCTGGCGTAGCAAATGACGTCACTTGCCATGAAGTGGTAGATAGACTTATCGTAGGCCGTGGACTCAAATATTAGTATGGATTTGTACCAGAATAATATTATATGTTAGAAGCTTGAATCATGGAAACCGTTGAGTATATAACTCTCTTTAAGCACAGAGAATAGTTTTCAAATTGTCTTAAAAAAACCTATAACTTCAGTGTGGGAAAACCTTCATAAAAAACAGTAAAACATATCAAGATTTAAATATTTTTGTATAATATACGGACACTTGCTTCTAAGAACAGGCGCAAAATTTTCTGAAATATAAATTCTAATTATTTTATGAATATGAATGAGCGATATAATTCGTAAAATTATCAAAGCATTTGACTATTCTTACATTAGAAAATCCTACTGCTGGTTGTAAAAGGATATCCCTCTTTTAAAATACATAGGGATTTAAAATGGCAATACTCTAATCATAGACAATAATATTCTATAGGAACAGCTAACAATAATGGCCGCCCATGATCCTTATAATCTAAATACAATAATGTCAAAAACACAGACATACACACACAGATTTCAAAAGATTGTTTTATATTGTAGACATCAATTATAAAGATTGTCCAGTAATGAGGATAAACATGTTTACGACTATCAATTCTGTTGTCTATGCTATTCAATAAACATTGAAATACTTTTGTTAATTTTATTTGAATTCCTGAATCAGTTTTAACAAATAATAATAATAATACCAGTCTACGATCACAATGCATTTTCATTCATTCTTTCCATCTTCCTATATCCTTACTCACCATACGAGTCTCATGATAAGCAAAGATGCTTGCTGAGCAACATTCACACCTATTCCTTCTACAATAAGCACCAATATCGTCTACGTTGTCTCTTACTTCGTTACAACATTTAGGCACCATGCTAGGCTTTACTTTTGACTAAGTAGACCGCGGTATGCAGATCAGATATGCGGAGACAAGAATATATTTCAAGAAACATCACACCAGAAGTTTTTTTTTTCGAGGCTTAATGAGCAGAGATTTAGTTAAAAGTGCGTTTAGTTTTAGCCAAACGAGCGAATTTTAATTTCATCCCCAATTATCAAATTCTTTTAAAATAGAAACAAAACAATGATGAGTTTACATAGAGAAGAGAAAAATGCTATGAAATAATATTTCTTATTCTACCTCTATTTTGTCTGTTGGGGACTAACAAAACGCACCTTGAGGTACAGACGAAACTGTCAAATTTTCTCAATCAACTTTGAACCATATGCGTGAGCGATAAAGTTGAAAATATATTAAGGAAATTTGACAAACTGTAGTAGCTTGATGTCTGTCCTCAAACATATTGCAAATGTTTGCTTTTTCAATTCAGAACATGTTAAACAAAAAAAGGTAAGCTAGTTTTAGTCAGAAAGTAAGAAGTGCCTCTGCCCTTGAAAAGCCAAATAAGTACTAAAAACTTGCAACGTTTCTGGTTGTGAAAATTTACATCAACACCCTAATTATGCATCGCAAGGTCTCTGCACAAATATTACAATAACGTTCCTATTGTAACTATATACTATAAAACTTGTGCTTAATCATATTACAGGCGCCAGCACATCAACCTACCATCAATCTGTAAAATTCCTTTAATAGATTTTCAACCGCAAGGTTAATATTCGATTGGTAATTTTTTACAAATTCGCGTAGGTTGACCTACTGGCGTCTGTACATTTTTTGGAATTTTTAATGACAAAATATCCACAGTGTTGCCAAATTACATAATTAGGGTGTGGGTCTACCTATAACATAATTAATTATAAAATTCCTACCTACCTTTCAGACCACATCATATCACACGAAATACCCTTTTATAGGACAAACTGACATTCCAAAATAATATAACATAAACTCTGTTAGTATTATGGACACAAATAACACACACATAACAAGTTCTTTTACGAAGACATATACAGTGAATTTTCAAGTGACAATTTATAAGAGACTTTAGTGTCTACAACTTAAAGGTGAGTTTCGGTTGACACTCATCAAATCTTACAAAATGCTATACTACTAGAGATTATTAAATTACCATTTATCAGTTACAAATTATTTTTAAGTCGTTGTTTTATAGTCCCCAGCATATAACTTGGCAATAATCGTCAGGACAAAACTGATCATATTTCTTCGAAGCAGACATAATCACTACATAGTATAAAACAAAGTCGCTTTCTCTGTCCCTATGTCCCTCTGTATGCTTAAATCTTTGAAACTCCGCAACGGATTTTGATGCGGTTTTTTTTAATAGATGGAGTGATTCAAGAGTAATGTTTATATGTATAATTTTAGTATCAGCATTGCACCCGTGCGAAGCCGGGTCGGGTCGCTAGTTACAAATAAAACCTCGCAATAACCATAGATTAGTGGAAAGCACATAAAGGGACCACCGTTTTGTGTAACTAAACGCTCTATGCGCGAACTTATCGTCTTCCGAAAAAGTCGAAATCCTTGCCAAGCTATGCGCCGGCGACTGTAACTATAATAAATTAGTAGTTCGTAGTAAAATTCAAATCAAATCTCATACATTAATAAGCATATTTTTTTGATAATAAAATTCAAATACTTCTTTTTTAATTGATATTGATTGGATATGTACTCAGACTATTTCTTTATAACAAAAAACATATTCAAATGTTATATATTCATCGAGAAGCTCATCTATAGTCTACCTACGGTAAGTAATGTCAAAAAATGTTCGATCATTAATTAATTTTAAGCTAAAACAGGCTACTAACTAGCACTGTCACAATTAACACTTATATAAGTTAAAAATAAGCTATTTCACATGTCAAAAAACTTGGCTCAATAACTTCTTAAAAATAATTATAATTTGCATAAGTAATTATAAACGTAATCTTTATAATATCCGATTTCATTCGTCATCTCAACTGACAGATGGCGCTACAAACTTATTTTCCAAAATGGCCGACGAGTAGGACGGTTCATGTTATTTATTTAAATAATTAATTAGAAACATATTATTTAGTGAACTCTATTGCAATAACAGGTTTATCTTGTACTTTTAGAACTACCGGGGCGTTTAACCATAAAATATTAGAACCAGTTATTTTATTTAATATCAGTCGGTATAACAAACAAATTAGAAAAATATGCACATAGGTTTGAGTAAAATAAACCATGTTAATGTAATAAGAATGAAATGATTACTAAGGGACCAATCGATCGATTGTCGATGGATGGCACTTATCGACGCTAAAATGGATGATCGATGTCGATCGATAGTTTCTTGCGTCGACCAATCCATTCTGCCAAACGATCGATGGTGTCGATTTACGTTCGATCTATAGATCTAGTAACACTTTACACATACTTTATTTATTTTAGCAACAAGTGTTTTAATAAAAATGTCTTGACATGTAAGTGTTGATTTCAACCTAGTTGCAAAATTTTGCAGATTATTCTGCAGCAGCACTGGCAGTTGAGATCGCGAATGCAGTCAGCATCAGCTCATAATAATAATCAAATATATCAATCTACTTTCAAATATAAAACTACACAACTTTTGGCTCGATGATTCAAAATCATTTCCACTCAGAGGCTATTTTTGCTCAAAGATATATATTTTTTTGAGTTAGCAAAGTTCTAAAATCGATCGCGGTAAATATCCCTGTTAAATAGTCTCATCAATTCCAATTTTCAAGCTTCAGATAAATATACTCAAAACTTCTACACTTAAACTTATTCTAAAATACTAATGTGGACTAGAAACATGTGTCTTAGTCAAATATAAGTTATATCATATAACTTTAGTAACTAATCTGTATTTTTCGCATAAATACGAAAATACACTAATGTAAGTAGTTTTTGACACTTTTTTGTGCTAATCATAAACAAGGAACATGGATATAACGTAAAAATGTGCCTCCATTGTGCCAGAAAACAAACCATTATGTTAAAAGTATTAAGGCATATTTTAAGCACAAAAATTCAATATTAAATACGTATCTCAATCAATAAAATCAACAAATAAAATTTCAAAAAATCCTTAACAAATACACTAATCGCGTAGCTCTTAAACAACGCTAAGCAATTGCAGTAACATTAAATAATTTGCAAACTTTAAATAAAAATTATAATGAGTTAATTAAAAATACAATTAGGCAAGATATTGAGCGCCTTGACCGATATAGAATCGAGAGGATACCGACGGAGATATTTTTGGACATGGCAACTCCCACTGAATAGAGTTGCTCAATCCATGAGCAACAACTCCTGATAGAATGGCCAGACATTGCTTAAGTGCTTCCTGACATTCAGCCGCCTCCTTGCACGGAATATAGTGCTCCAAAGCCGTAGCCAGCTCACATAGGGGCTTATACAATTTCAGTGCACGATCCTTATCGGCTTTCTGCAGAGCCTCAATCACATTTCCGTTCAGAAACTCGTCCCTCTTGCTGATAATACTATCGGGTAGATTATTGAGGACACCTAAGCCCTGGTATAGAGGCCAATCATCTACGCAAGCTTCGCAGATGCAGGTGAACTTGTACTGAGATTTAAGAATGGCTTGCCGTTCTTCCTTTGTGTGTACTGCGTGATGTGCTCTGAAAATTAGATGAAGAAAATATTAATTATTGTATTACTAACACAAATATTGTATCGTCTAAGTTAGGGTTAATAAATATTAATTTGCACTGATGCTTAGTTATATTTGAACATTTTGTATCTTTGCTTCTAGGCTATAAGTTTGCACCTAGTATTGATGCATTATGGCTGGCAAAATATTATTAAAAGTGCAAAGTGATGGTGTACACTGCCTCTGTGGTGCTGTGACTGGCTATGACAAATAGTCCTCCCTTTAAATCAGAAGGCTTTTAATAGTTTGCTGAACAAGCGTGCGTTAAATAAACGAGCAAAGATAATTCTAGACAAGTCTAGATGTTTCCAAAAATATGTCTACTTTATATTGGAGCGTCCGCAAGCCGCCAGCGCGGCGCTGACGCCCCCTTCACTCGCCTCGCACTCGCTGATCAGCCTGGACGCCACCTTCTTCTTATCGCGGAGCACCTCGAAGTACCTATAGTGTTAATTACACAAGTAGGCAGTGTTAATAGGCATGGTCTTCATACTTTATATATTAATCAACAGTAGAGACATGCATCATGTTAGTAACGTGAGATCATGCAATCATGCATCCTGGAATCCACATAGTTCAATCAAATATCTGTCCATGGATTAAACAATTGGATTGAACCATGCGGCTAGAAATATGCTCAAAGCTTTCAAAATATATACAAAAATAGCTTTTTTTTAATTGATATATTATACTGACCCATAATTGTCGAAAATTTGCATTCCTTTCGCAATAGGACGAATTGCAATTAAGCTTGTGCGTCCAGTCCCCAGTTTGGTGTACCTCACCACATTTGGTGCACATGAATGATTGAGCAAACTCAGGAATCCATATGCTCCACATCCTATATTGTACTCATCTACATAATTGCCATCTTCATTCTCAACATTGGTGGTAATACCGTGCATGTTTGTTGGAGCGGTCATAAGGTGGCGCATCAAACTATCGGCTGTGAAGCTCTTAATTCTCTCTCTTAAAATAAGATCATCAGTTTTCACAAAATTTGCCACAGCTAAATAGTGCATAAGTGTTGCAGCACTGACAGCCTTTTGGAAAATATCTGACACATCTCTTTTCTCAATATTTGTAGAAAGGGTGTGAATTGATGGATAATATTTGGAGGAATAAATCCATTTGTCTCCTACACGCTTACATCCCAGCTGATCATGATTAGTATTTGTGCTTGCAGCAGATATGACACTGAACACCTGGCCCCAGGTCTCATGTTCCGTCCTAGCCCTTATAGTGGTCCTTAAAGCAAGCAATTCTAGTTTGGTGAAGTTTCCCTTGAGCAGGCTTGCAATTAATGGACATTCAAAAGAATGATATTGCTCCCATGCCTCAGTCACACATGCTCTGCTGCAATACATGGTCACACAGCAATATGGACATGGGTACAGATTAAATTTCCTGGAGAAACAGTGAGCACAGCAGATAGTACACTGAGACTTCAGTAACACCTTTACATATGGATCCTCCTGAACAATAACTTCACCAACTTCTATATCCTCAGTTGCGACTACATGTCTACCCATTTCAGAAGTATATACCACCTTAAGTTTTGAGCTTGCATCAACATACTTCTTATTTCTGTCCTCATCTTTCAATGTCAGTACTTCATCTGCAAGAGCATTTTCCTCATCCAAATTTGGCACTTCTCTTTCTTTTATACCCTCTTCACACTGGTTCATTCTTTTCAATAGTTTATCCCTAATTGTGGGAGGATATCTTAAAGTGAAGACCATTTTAATATCTTCTATGCATGCCTCATATTCCTTCATAGCAGCAAGTACTGCTGATCTGTTAGCAATGGCCAAACTATATGTTGTAGAAGTTAGAGGTGCATACATCAATGCCAAGTTATAGTATTGCCATGCTGAGAATAAGTCAGCCCGTTGATATAGTCCGTTGCCTAGGTTACGGTAATACCCAGACGAATATTCACACTTGTCTTCTTTCAGTATAAGTGGAATGATCTTATACTTTCTTAAGATATCATACACATAAAATACTCGTTGGACATTGTCTGTGAGAGATAGAAGATCACTAGAGACATCACTTATTCTTCTGTCTGCTATCAGATCCTCCATAACTTGCTGGTAAACTCGATCAATACCCATGTTGAGGTTATCCAGTGGATACATATTGATTATTTCAGTGTTTCACAAGTCTGAGTGAAAATAGTGCTGTGAAAATGTCACACTTCGCGACGCCTTTTATTGTTATTAATTTAGGATGTGAAATGGCCTTCGTTATTGAGCAGAGGCTCAGAGCTCAGAATATAACACTGGACAAATCTGAAAGAGGTAAGTTAAAACTTCATTTTCAATACAAAAATATTACAATTAAAAAAATATTTTTTTTTTGGCAAATAAATAAGTAGACTTTTGAATTAAATTCTTGTATTTATTGCAGTACTCACCGATGTAGCAACTGTGTTGTTCCATCCTAAACTGCTAGACGAGTTATTTATACCGCAGCCGGTAGCCACTCACGCACTTATAAAACAACTACTGCAAGACATATCCGCCACTTCAATAATGAAACTCGACGATTATTCCATGAGCAAGCTATGGGACCTTATGACTATGATTTTTAAATGGCAATTGTCTGTAGCGACGAATCAAAATATTTTCGACATCACCCGCCGTCATCTGAGAAGTGTGGCCATGCTAATGCCACAATTTTACCCAAAATGTATTATTGAACAAGCCATAAGAAGATTTGAAAATTTATCTCAACAATTTAGCGATGATGATTTTAAGGGCCTGAACAGTACTCTAATCCTTTGGTTTTCAGAATATCATGCCAAAATTTCTGTCCTTATGAGATTAGGACTGCAAAGAAAAGATGGTACTTTTAATTTGCCTTCGACGATAAGTACCAACATTTTGAATAACTTAGGTGAAAACATTTACAAGTATGATAATAAGAAAAATCCAATCGAAGAATTAGAAAGCCGATGCTCTGACACAAATGAAATTAATTGTCTTTTGGCATCAATAGAAAAAGTTCATTCTAAGAATAAAATTGAGTTGCAGTTGCCAATTGAATTCGGAGGAACCAATTCAAAAAGGAAGACTTTGGAAATAGCTAGAGATGTGCAATTTGAAACAATAGATACTAGTGTTAAGATAAGAAATAGTGATCTGACTTTTAATCCTGATATTCCCAAATCTCCACAAGAGGATCTATTAGAAATGTTGGCAGAAGCGGGAGATTCAATGTAAAGCCTTTTTTCAGTCAAATAAATGAAAATATATAACATTCGTTTGGTGAGTTCAGAATTAATAGAATAATGCATATTATCCGTTAGAAAATTAATGAAGAAACTTGAGTTAATAAATGGTTTTCCCATAAAATGGGACTTCAACTGCATAAGATTGGCAACACTAAAATTTATCGATTCATCTCATCTTTGCACGCAGCAGCTCATCCCTCCTTCTCTACCTCCCCCCTGGTCAGTCGCGTGTTCCACCTCGCCTCCCCTGTCCATCACCCATCGAACAACCCCTACCCCCTTTAATTAGACTGTAGGTAATGTAATCCGGTAGCGTGATAGCCAGGTTCTAAGAATTAGCCTGCTTATCTATTTATGACAATCCGCTGTATGCTGACCCTATCATTTAAGTAAAAATTAAAAATAAAAAACGATTACAACATGCGATCCCTATCATAGATTATACACTTAATTCCTACGGGTAAATCGGTATTCGGTAAATCCCTATGGCATCAACTAATGAAAGGCTGCCTGTTAGTAGTTATTCTTCTATGAAATTAAAGACAACAAATTAAACTTAGGTAAATACACAGACAAGTAAAAAAGTAGGTATAGCGTCTGTATTGAATAATACTCATAATAAAATAAAATACGAAACTGCAAATTCAAAACTGCAAACGCTCAAGACTTGGCCCGATATTTACATTTATGATTTTGGCAGCGTTTTTAAACTATAGACATCGATGCATTGCAACAGGGAGGCTGGGCTCCGGTGGAGAGCCGCTGGCTATTTATTAAAATACGTTTTCATTCGAATTCACAATATTGAACTGGATGTTGCAGACATGTGTCATGTCACATGCATGAATGTATGTAATGCATACAAATAACGTCGTACGAATTAAGTATTAATTAAATACAATGGTAGGTACTTCGCGGCATTGTAGTAGGCACGAGGGTCGAGGTACTATAATTAATTAGATACTTGTCTTAAATATCATAATCATAATCTTTATTGCAAATCCACAATTTAAGATAACATGGTAGCAATCATGGACCCTAATGGGCACAGCAAATAGTAAATGAGAAGTATTTCATATTCCTTTTTAATGTTCTAAGTATAATATTGCTATTACATGGCTATTACGTATGTGTGACATGGTGATCATTCATATTCGACACCTTCAAACAAAGGAATAACTGTTATAGTATACTATTATGTTTAATTGTTTATAATATTTTGTTTCGTTGAATTACGAGTACATCTTACACAGCAACTTATACAAGTACTTAGTGAACTGAGGCACATTTAGTAACTAAAGCCAAGATTTGCTTGTCTTAGGTGGGCCCGCTTCTTTATTTTAAGTTATTACATAGATGAATGAGAGATAAGTAAGGAAATTAATTAATTTTGATGCACGGACTAAGTATTTCATACTTTCAAACATATTTATCTGCGTTTTCTCGATATGCTTTATTCAAACTTATTCTATAAGAAAACTTGCTTAAAAATATTATAGCTTGCTTAGGAGCAGTCTCTTAGCTAAAGCTCCTGTCCCTTTTTTATTGTTGTTATTATACCTACGTATTCAGTAACGTGTCCACAAACAACAAAGTAGAGATGCCAGCATATTAAGCTACTCGAAACTGTCAAATTTTACCAATCAACTTTGCGCCGTATGCTTCAGCTATAAAGTTCAAAATCTATTAAAGAAATTTGACAGTTGTAGTAACTTTATGTGCTGGCGTCTGTACATTTTAGTATGATGGCTAGACTGATCGACCCCATAGCCAAAGCATTGCAACGGTTTTATTTTATGGGGCTTAGCTTATTAGATAACATCTTGGGCTGCGGGTTGTTCGTAAGAGATACCGGGACCTCCAGAAGGAACATAGTGGGTTTTAGTCAGTAAGAGTCTGACACTCCCTCCAGCTGCACCCTTAGCGGGAGGGGTCATTTGATGATTTCCCACGAAAAAAAAACCTTATTAGGTAACATAGCGTTCTGGTATATTTTGTGATTTTGACATCAGACTTTGTTTGCTGACTGTACCTGCGTACTCAGCAATGCTACAGCTTTCCAGTTAATGCGACCTTGAGTCTCCCCTCGCGCGAGACACGTGTACTTTCAACGCTCCCTATTACATTACGACATGAGGCATGCTCGCTTGTATTTTGTAAGGAGGTAAGTAGAGTAAGGGCCAGTTTCACAGGTTACGGATAGCCACTATCTACCAGATAAATTCACAAATGGAACAGAATTTGAATGAAATTATGTACCAGATAAAGTATCTGGAACTTATCATCAACCTGTGAAACTGGCCCTAAGAATACCGACCATTCATATTTTAAAGGCGCACTTGTCTGAAGAAAGAACAGCAATCCAACATAAATAGAGCTTGTAGAAAGAAATAAATAAGGTACCCAAAAAGCCGTCCAGTGCAAAATATACCTATTTATAGTAATATTGGTTCCTCCAAGCACTCTTTCTGAATAATATACCCAACCATACGCAACTGGTATGCTTGTGATAGGAAACAATATAAGCTTGTAGAAGTGTATTATTTAACTTATGAATTTTGTAATATTTATAAATAGTAAATCAATTTAAATGTAGACTTTTGAAAAAGTAGATGAAAAAAGGATTAAGTAGGTGTCTTAAGATATTAAGGGATTTACTACAAAAAAGTTAGACAGACGTTTGACGTGTTTAAAGAAAAAATTGTCTGCAAAACTATTTTAAGCACGTGTCAAACGTCTAACTTTTCTGTAGTAAGGCCCTATGTGTTATACGCGTAAAAGTTTCAAATAAAAGATACAAAAATTCGTTTATAAAAATAGTTTATTTCACACATCACAAGTTTCGAGACCCCATACCAAGTACAGGCTACAAACACATCTTTTTAACATTTTACTCACAAACATTGACTTTTTACAATAAAAAAAAATGACTTAGACCTTAATAACAGAATAAAAAAATGTGTTTGTATTCACAATACGTCACAAAAAGTTAATTGCATTGAAATGCGAATACAATAATAGAAACCAACTATTCTAGTCGTTTGAGATCTTATTTACAAATTGTATTTACATTTCTTTTACACTTAATATTTAACTAGAGTATCTAAGCAGGAGAAATGCAATTTTAAGGGAAGATTCATATCTGACGTAGAATACGCCGAACGTATCATCAGTCGCACTAACGTATCGTGAACGGTCAAGTGTTTTTCTATACATTTGTCTGTTCTGGCGTTACGCGACTGATAATACGCAACGCATGTTCGAACAGATATGAACCTTTCCTAAATTTATTACTTTAACTATTTGCTGCAATTTAGCGTCGTTAAAATGTTATTTTCTAATGTAACTAACCTGTAACCGCGTCAATTATTTATCATTTCAGTTGCCTAACTATTAACAAAATTACTTACAATCCTAAAAAAGCGAAGCAAAAAACATTTATCCTACTATAACCAACGAACCGACTTTGATTAGAACAAATTCAATAACCGATTTTGTTAAAAGAATCTTGATACTTTGGTATCTGTTTCAAAATAACGTTTTCTTAAGTCAATAAGTTTAATTTTGATAAGTCTATCAATGTCATCAATATTATTTAACCTTTTGACCGCCACGTGAAAAAAAGAAAGACGTGCCCTCAGCGCCAAGCTAAGAATTCGCCATAAATACCTACAATATAGTAGTGAGTTCAGAATTATATCGATTGAAACTCACTATTAATTTTAAACTTTTAAAGTTTGTCATGTAGTCGTGACTGTGGCGTGCTGAGCACTTTTTGGTTTGTCGTCTATATGTGACTGTGGCGGTCAAAGGGTAAAAGTTATTTATCTGTTAACAACACAACAATAACAAATAAAGCAAACATAATTATATGTACAGCTGGTTTTATTTTGATCCCTAAAATCCTGCTGTATTTAATACTATTTCTGGAATTGTATTGATAAAACTACTGGCCTTTAGTATTTGTTTTAGAGCTGAGAGTTTGGCACGGACTGGAGGAAGCCTATTGGAGTTTTAAGTCTAAATAATAATTATGCTTTTCAATAGCCAATGTGATAACACCCGTATTCAAATAACTATGGCAAAGAAATTATAAACGTAAATACTTTTATAATTACAATTACATATAGCTATAGATTGAGAGTCAAAAACGTGGAAAGGTCGACCTACCCGAATCTGACAAATTTTACCAATCGAATATTAACCTTTTGAAAACTAATTTGCCAGATTGAGGTAGGTTGATGTGCTGGCGTCTGTTCATCATCATCTGCATAGCCCTTTCCCAAGTTATGTTGGTTGGCTTTTGTCCACTACTGGCTTCTGAATACCCGTAACGACTGCCAAAGATGTTCAAACGGCAGTCGGAACCCACCAATCAAACGTGGCTTCCGAAAAACGGAGGTAAGTAATAACTGTGTAGGTACTTATTGCCAGTCAAACTATTTGCAAATTAGATTGTGGAGTCAATTTTTTTTGTTACTCTTAGGGTGTAACCAGCTTCACAGGTTACGGATAGCCACTATCTACCAGATAATTTCAAAAATGTAACAGAATTTGTATGAAATTATCTGCCAGATAATCAATCTGGAATTTATCCTTAACAGGTGAAACTGGCCCTTATCTTCTTAATAAGTGATCACGTTACAACTTTTATACACAAACAAATTAAGCTTATGTGGCATTCCAGCTTATATTTACTCATAGAAGGAACGGTATTACATTAAGCTGACGACAACATTTTTATGCAGTTTGTTTTTATTTTCAACTAGCTGTTGCCCGCGACGTTATCCGCGTGGGCATTAGGAGATTAAACCCCCCCATCCCGCGTACATGATATGTTGACCCGGCCTCTTAGTTATATTTATGCCAAATTTGAAGCAAATCCATACAGTACTTTTTGAGATTATCCCGGACATACATACAGACAAACAAACAGACAAAAAATCTAAAAACTATATTTTTGGCTTCGATATCCATTATAGACCACGCCCCAATTATTCTTTTAAAAAAATATTCAATGTACAGTTTTGACTTTATGTCAGCATGTTCAAGTAGAATTTGTACACACGGCTACTAGACACATCAAGCTATACAAAACCAGTTTGTCTTGGACTCGCTTTTATATAGTCTTTCTACTAATTGAACGGTCAGCTTATACTAGTTTTGTTTCGCTTGATGTGTAGCCGTGTGTACTAGTGTGGGTTATAAAGAAACTAAAGAAACAACAGAGTTTAAAGTATAGTTATGATTCAAGTTAAATACGTATGCATCATTATTATCAGCCTTTTTATCGTGCCACTGCTGGGCACAGGCCTCCTCTCACACGGAGAAGGATTGAGCGTTAATCCCCACGCTTGCTCAATGCGGGTTGGTGGTTTAAGGTTTCCTCGAGATATTTTAATAAAATACGTATTATTTGCACACAAATGGAATACCGGAGTGCCTATCTAATTGTAAATACTTGACGTCAAAAATATTACTAAGCATTGTATTAATACTAACTAATTGAACCATACTTCTGGGGTCATTAATAAGCCGTTATAGCTACGATCGATTCTGTGTATGTACAGACGCCAGCAAATCAAGCTGACCGAAACTGATAAATTTTTCAATCAACTTTGAACCAAAATTTAACAGTTGTAGTTGCTTGACGTGCTGGCGTCTAAACTAATACCATCAAAGGTTGGCTTAGACCCGACTCCGTTAAATCGGGGAAAGCGAAGGGGTGATTTTTTTTTTCAAACAATCAATAGAATTTCTCAACTCAGTAAATTAATGGAGATTTTAAAAGATAATTAGCCTTTTTATCGCCTCACTGCTGGGCAGAGGCCTCTTCTGACACTGAGAAGGATAGAGCGTTAATCAACATGCTTGCTCAATGCGGGCTAGTGATTTCAGACTTTATAGTTCAGGTTTATTTCACCTTATATCAGTTATTGGCGTCCAAGACATACTTAGGAGGTACATATAACGCGGAAAAGTTGCATTGGTACTTGCGTGACTTAAAATCGAAGCCGCACACTCATACTTTAGAGGTTGATGCTTTAATGACAAGGCCTCTTAACATCGAATAAAGAAATTCAATTGGTTGTTAAAAATAATCTCCGTTCCACTTTGCTTGTCTCCGCTTTATGGAGCATGTGGTCTGTCCGTTTGAATAGGAATGCGGACAACCAGTCAAATTCAATACTTTTATAGAACTGTCAAAAACGGTTACTCTCTATGAAATTTGAATGAAAACACCACATATGACGTCAGAGATTTTTCACATCAATCCGTATACTAATTTCGATTATATCATGAATAAAAAAACTAACATTATTTTAAGATGCTTAACAAAATGAATATGATAAAGTATTTTATTTATGGCCCAGTCCACATCCCAATTGTCCAAAGAGAACACAACGCACATTTGTCAATTTAAACAAAGTCACACAACCATCCCTTCGACTTTCGTCAATATATTAATTATTTTACGTTACAACACCGATACGGCGGAACTATAACCTCGTCGTGTTGCCAGTTCAAAGTTTCAACTACGACAATGTTGCCAAGTTTTAATCATAAGTTTTTTTTTTGTTAGGCATAATTTTGTCCGATATAACTAATTATTTAAACATAGACTTCAACAAGTCTCAAGTGAGCCGTATAATTGAGTTGTACGAAAAAATAGCCACCTAACTTCAGACTTGTTACGTCATATGTATTGTACACCAATTTTTTTTTTATTTAAAAAGACTTGCAATACCGTCGCATGCGCTGAACGAGACTCTGTCTCCTACCAACGCTGTTCCTTCGCAAATGCTATAGAAACAAGGAAGAATTTCTTGTAGTGTTCGGTGAAAAGCTCTGTTCAGGCAACATGCTGGCGTCGCCGTAGACTGGCGCGGTTGGCCCACTGGACGCGAAGGGACTCCGAGACCAGGTACGCGAACGATTGAGGCGGGGAGACGGGTCTGCTGGGAGAACTGTCTCGTTCGGGTCCACTGGCATCCTGATCCGTGATTTTCGTTGTAATCTTTGTGTTACTGCAAGAGAAATTGTTTGATTAGAGTTCCACGTCACTAAAATCTAAATGATACATTATTTCCTAAGTTAGGTTAATTTAGTAAATATAGTCAAGTAGAAACAAAATTAAAAGATAAGTTGTTGTGTTACAGATCCGCGTATACATCATGTACAGACGCCAGCATATCAAGCTACTCAAACTCTCAAATTTTCCCAATCAACTCTGAACCATATGCTTCAGTAATTAAGTTGAAAATCTATTAAGATAATTTGATTGATTGTAGTAGCTTGATGTGCTGGCATCTGTACATGATGATTGATCTCTTGGATAGTTACCTCTGTACATCTATATCTATACTAATAAATATTATAAAGAGGAAAGATTTGATTGTTTGTTTGTTCGAAATGAATAAGCACGAAACTACTGTTGAGAAGCTACACTATCCCCGGTGAACTAGAAATAGGCTACGATTTATCCGGAAACAGGACGAAGTTCCCAGGGGAACATAACAGGACGACAGGCCCGTGTGGGTGGCGCGTTCTGTTCCACGCACTCCTCGAAGTCAGCAACATAGGAGGGGCCCCTTGGGGCCAGAGTTTGCCTGGGCTGCGGGTTGTTGCGCAAGAGTTACCGTGGCCCTGGCACACAGGGACCTCCAGAAGGGACGCAGGAGTAATCGCGAGGAATTGTTACTATATAATATGACTTACTGTATACATAAGCAGCGATGGCCGCGACCACAGTGACGATAGTCGACAAATACGGCTTGAGCAGCGAGAACAGAGCGCCCAGTAGCGTGCCGCAAGCGACGTCGCATTCCCTCTGCACGTCGACGCGGAACTCCTGCGCAGTCAGCTTGGATCGTACGGAGACCCAGCCGTGGCCGCAGGTGGAGGCTTCGTTTGTTACTGTCACTAGAATCTCGTCTGTGGAAAAGTAATAAATGTTAATAAGATTGAAAAGAGGGCAAATTAACTGATTGGTTTTTATTGAAATAATTAAAATTAGGATGTAATTAAAACTATAATATCTATGTAAACTGTAATGTATATGTGTTGATATTATGGTGAAATGTTTACCTGTACATAAAAAAAAAACACTGAAAGTATAGGATAATGTTGATGACGAGTTTCTCCGTGTTTCGGAGGGCATGTTAAATTGGTGGGTCCGACTGTCATTTATACATCTTTGGCAAGCGTTACAGGTGGTCAGAAGCCAGAAAGTCCGACAGCCTTAGCAAGGGGTATCAGGTTGTCCAGGTAACTGAGTAGATGAGGTAAGACAGGCAGTCGGTCCACATAAAACATTGGTATTCAGCCGCAGCCAGGTTATACTGGAAGCCGAACCCAATACAAGTTGAGAAAAAGGCTAGGCAGATGATGATGACGTAGAAAGGGATATTTGACGCAGTTCAAGTCATGTATTACTATACTAATATTATAAAGCTGAAGAGTTTGTTTGTTTGAACGCGCTAATCTCCGAAACTATTGGTTCGATTTGAAAAATTCTTTCAGTGTTATATAGCCCATTTATCGAGGAAGGCTATAGGCTATATACCATAAGACACACGGGAGCGGAGCAGTAACCAAAGATGCGGGTGAAACCGCTGGGGACAGCTAGTTCAAAAATAAAGGTCACTCACCACTATCATTAGTAGTATCCACCTTCAGTCCGGGCGATGGGGTCAACCTGACCAACTTCAGTGCCTGCGGATGTCCACTAACAGTGAACGTTGCCGGAGGGTTCAGCAAGGACACTTTATGCGTAGACAAGCGTATCTGAGGCAGTAGCAGCACTTTAGTGCACGCTCGGTAAGCTCCCCACTCAGCGCATAATTCTACTTCCGAGGCGTCCGTGATTGGAGTAGCTGGGATTATTTTGCAGCCCATTTGTCCTGGAAAAAAAAGGATTCTTAGATTTTTCTTATTCACTGCTATTGTTAAATCGATATAATGTAGGTACGAACGCCAGCACATCTGAATCTAATCTGTCAAATTTTCCCAGTCAACTTTGAACCAAAATGCTTTAGCAATAAAGTTGAAAATCTATTAAGGAAATTTAATAGATTCTGACGTCTGAACTAGCTCAAACCAAATTTTAAAAACGAATTTGATGTATTTAAACCTGCAAGGTCAAGAAGTACCAGCTGCTATATAATAAAGTTGATTCTAGCTAATTTAGATAGCTTCTTCTACTTGGCAGATTGAGGACAATCAACATAAATTTTGGAGGCCCATTATTTGTCCACGCTAAAGTAGTGATGGCTTAGTGTTTAAAGCACAAGCCTCTCAGTAGAGAAAAATTGTGACGTCATAGTTCATACAAATTGCATAAAGAGTAACTCTTTTTGACTGTTCAATAAAAGTAATGAATTTGACTAGTTGTCACCTACAAGGGTCTAGAGACAAAGGAGTAAAGCTGTTCCTTACCATTGATAACATCCAAGACAGGTACGGCGGTATGCGGTATCTTCGTGCGGCAGCTGTAGGGCAGCTCTATGGTGGCGCCCTCTAGCGCGTACCGCTGTTCCTCCGCACAGAGCAGCGGGCCCGACGTCAGGCCCGGCGCCGTGAACGACAGGGGTACTAGTGCCGACGGCCATTCGCCGGGGAGGAACTCCATCTGGGTACAGAAGATAATTTGGTTAGTAAGCTAATAATTGGGATGCGGACTAGGTCATAAATAAAATATTTTATCATATTCATTTTGTAAAGTATCTTAAAATAATGTCAGTTTAATTTATCGTTTTGAACCGAAAACTCTTTTTATTTTTTTTATTGGTAATATAATCGAAATAAGTATACAGATTAATGTGAAAAATCTGTGACGTCATATGTGGTGTTTTCATACAAATTTCATAGAGAGTAACCGTTTTTGACAGTTCTATAAAAGTATTGAACTTGACTAGTTGTCCGCATCCCTATTAAGAGAATGAGATATAAAAAATTGGAGAGTAATTTAAAAGAGGTAACGAAGTATGGATATGATATAAAGTTTGACAGAAATCTATTCTAACATACATTATATTTGGGGAGCCCCATAAGGATGTTCGAGATTGACGAGCCCGCAAGATTCATATATGTGAGGATGGGATTGTTGGTTGCATCCCGCTGTGTACCGGCACCGTAATATAAGCTTTTTATACAAGTGCGCGAGTATAGGGTAGTCTGCTAGATAAGTAAGACTGGAAAGCGACAGATTAAGGGTCAGATGGATTAATTACGAGACACGGGAGAAAACACGAGAAAACGCTAGTATATTATAAAGGCAGTTGCCAATTTTACACTTAGCCATCATCGTCATCTCCCGAGCCTTTTCCCAACTATATTGGTCGGCTTCCAGTCTAACCGGATTCAGCTGAGTATCAGTGTTTCACAAGGAGCTACTGCCTATCTGACCTCCTCGACCCAGTTACCCGGGCAACCCAATACCCCTTGGTTAGACTTTAGACAATTTTACACTTAACCAATATATATATTTTTTTCAGAGACAGAAATGTTGTCAAAACTATGACAAATCCTCAGCAAATCAGAAGATTTCAAAAAGACACAACCCACCTTATCCAATTGCACTTGATGCAGCGTATACACGTTAAGCGGTCGGTCCAAGCGTAGCACGTGCGTGGTGGGCGTGTCGCGCGCCAGCACGGCCAGCGTGACGTCACTGCCCGGCCAGAGCGTCACGCCGGCGGGGCCGCGCCAGCCCACACCTGGGAGGCACACTGCCCACCCGGCTGTTGCTGTGAAGAAAATAATCACGTTATTGCATCAATATTGAAATTTTTAACAACAGATTTTGAATGTTATGTAAAACAAAAATAGATATTTTTCTTATTCAAAGCCTACACTAAGGGTCCAATTTTTTCATATTCGTTCCAGCTAAGTGCGAGTCGGATTTGCGAATGAAGGGGTTCCATAATAATCAACTGCGTTTTACGTTTTAAGTCTAAAAAAAAATACGCTCCATACCTCGTTCAAACCAATTTTGACAAATTTTGGTTCCGTTTTGTGCCCGATATTGTTTTACTTTAAAATCTCAATGTCCGTCGTTAGTTTAAATCCTAAAACATTTGATTAGCCAAACATGGTTCAACAATTATTGGTTTAAACTAGTCCCGCGTCGTGGTAAAATAAAAGTCACTACTAACCAACTACTCTGTCAGCTCGCAGATCAGTTCCCGTGACCCACACCTCGTCCTTGACCGTGACCCCACTTACGGAGCCTTGGAAGGTCATGAAGGTGCCGGCTGTGTCCAGATTAGGTATCAGCAGCTCAGTGCCCAGTACACTGCAAAGAAAATTTTATTTTATTCAAGCCAGGCTTGTATATTCTGAACATAAGTGTATGTACAAACACCAGCACATAAAGCTACCCGAAACCGTAAAATCCCAATCAACTTTGAACCATCTGCTTTGATAGATTGTAGTTGCTTGATGTGCTGGCGTTAGCTGTACCAAGTTTTCATAAACCAACCGAGAACTGTTTTAATCTGTGGTATGTTGATATCATCATCATCTCCCGAGCCTTTTCCCAATTATGTTGGGGTCGGCTTCCAGTCTAACCGGTTTCGGCTGAATACCAGTGTTTTACAAGGAGCGACTGCCTATCTGACCTCCTCAACCCAGTTACCTGGGCAACCCAATACTCCTTGGTTAGACTGGCGTCAGGCTTACTGGCTTCTGACTACCCGTAACGACTGCCAAGGATGTTCAATGACAGCCGGGACCTACAGTTTAACGTGCCATCCAAAACACTGTATGTTGATAATCTGTGACAATATTGTTCATTGTATGTAGTTACCTGTCAGTGAGGAGGGCGGGCCGCGCATGCGCGGGCAGCGGCGCGAGCGCCGACACGTTGGCGTGCGGCGCCAGGAGTGCTCGCCCCACCGAGTTCCTCATCACCAGCCGCACGGCACTCTCGTGAGGCTCGCCCGAAGGTTCGGCGGTGCAGTATGTTGGCACTGCCACTTCTACGTGGATAGCCTGTTGGGTCATTCCAGAAATTGTTAGAAGTAAAAGCAAAAGGGACCCAACATCAAGACTGATTGTCTGATCCTTCACGGGTCTTCATATTCGTCAGAAAGATTGATAAACGCGTTATGATGCTGTCTTCGGAATAAGTTTTCAACATGCATAAGATATTCACAACGTCAACGGGACCTCTAAATTTATATTACAATTTTTATATTTTGTATTTTTTGATGTTTATAAGTGCTTTGGACTATCTGTTAACTTATAACATACTAAATAAATAAATAAATTACACTATAAAAGTGTGCCTATACATTTCTGTTTGTGACCGGTACATGTGTAACTTTTTGTAACAGTATAGGAAATCAGACAAGAAAATAAACTTAATAACACAAACTCACCGTCTCCCTATAAATATTATTCCTGTCATCTCTATGCTGTGCCAGTATCACTCCGTACCCTGGCCTCACTGCAGTCACTTCCCCTGCCTGGTTCACAGTCAGGGCACCATCCCCATAAGCCTTCCAATTTCCCCTGGGTAGAGACTTGAGCTTGATCACCGAGCTGACCGCTAAAGCTAGCCTGTCACCTGAAGATAATTCTTTGGATAGCCCTTCGACTGATGTCCTGATGTCGGATAGACCGAGGATCTCGATTGTACTGTCCCAGGAACGGGTTTCGGCTACCTGTGTCAAATATTTAATGCAGGTTAAGTTAAATGGAATAAGAAGTAATTAGGTACTTGACCAGGTAAAAAATGAAATTCTTTATAATATTCATTTGGTTAAGCATCTTAAAATAATTCATCTATCGTTTTCAATCAAAAATTGTATTTGTATATTGTATATTATTATTATATATATTAATTGTATATTAACTAGTATAATCGAATCGTTTTTGAATGTTCACTAAAAGCAAAGAATTGGAATAGTTGTCACCTATGTG
Organism: Heliothis peltigera; assembly: GCA_958496145.1. Taxonomy (NCBI): domain Eukaryota; kingdom Metazoa; phylum Arthropoda; class Insecta; order Lepidoptera; family Noctuidae; genus Heliothis; species Heliothis peltigera. Next base: position 8,044,264 of record OY292337.1, read on the forward strand.
GTGAACATGCTCATTTACAAGTTTAATGTAATTAAATATCTTTATCTACCTGTTGTATTGTATAACAATATTGATCTTAGAAGTCGACAATGTCTTACCTGTCCCATGTTTCGTACTCTAACGTCAATAGTGATGACTCCAGGCTTGAGGGGCACCACTCGCACTGATAGGCCTTCAGCAACCGATCTCTCGAGCATATCTGTCAATAGTTATTCATTGTAACAGAGGTATAGAATATCAGTACATTTTTGTATATACATACTAAAAGTTTCTGTTTAACTAGTTAACGAGTTTTTGTTTCCTAGAACGAACTTATCTCAGGAACTGCACTTATGACATGGGGGCTGCAGCGCCACCTGCCGCCGGTCTGAATAGCTACGTAACCATAACATGATGTGGTCGTACATACCATCGACATGTGTGGTGTAGAGCCTGGCGGCGGCGGGGTCCCTGAGCGCCCAGGAGACGCGCGGCGCGGGCTGCAGCGCCGCCAGCGCGCCGGCCGCCAGCCCGCCCGCCTCCACCCACACGGGCCCCGGGCAGCCCACCAGCAGGCTCTGCGTCGCTGCCTTCACTCGCACGCCCGATATCGGGATCACCTGTGCCGATTTCAGAGGATATATTATCATATATTTATTGATCAACTGTTCCCTAATTCTCAAAAGGATTTTAAATAAAATAATGGCAATTTAATTTGCTTGGACAGCCATGTCAAACAGTTTAAAAAAAAAAAATAAAAAAAATTTACCTCGATTTCACATTCAGCGCTCGCCATCTCAACGTTAGAGATGTCGGTTGCCACGAGCTTGATCCGCGACGTGCCGATGGACAGACCTTGTACCGAACCAGACGATGTCACCTGGATAAATTAATATTTCAATTATTATTTAACAAAGGAAAAAGGATACTTAAAATAACCTATATGATAAAATTTACTTTATTGTACTGTACAGACGCACATCAAACTACTACAATCGCTCAAATTTCCTTCATAGATTTTTCAACTTTATCGCTGTATTATAGGGTTCAAAGTTGATTGGGAAAATTTTACAGCTTCAGGTAGGTTGACCCGCTGGCGTCTCTACTTACATAGCAATGGCGGGCGTTTTAACATCTAGCTGTAAGACACTTCGAAAAATCAATGACGAGCAAAAAAATACTAGATTCTGCAAGTCCCTCGCGCATGTGGTTCTATATTGTCCTACATTGTCCGCAGATGCATAAAATTATTTCTGCGAGCTTTCTCGGGCAATGTTCCATGAAGATAAAAAGTTTGGCGTGACCATACCTCAACGTGGCTAAGTCCGGTGACAGCGCGGTAGTGGAGGGTAGCCAGGTGCGGCGGCGGGCCGCCCGCGTGTCGCAGCTGCAGCCGTGCGCCGGGCGGCACTCGCCCCACGCGCGGCAGTACCGACAGCGGCGGGAATACCAGCACCTGGGGGAGGCATTGGGTACTTGATTAGGTACTTAATACAATACTTTACAATATGTAGTTATCGGGTCATCTTAAAAAAATGTCGTTTTCATTCATCGTTTTGAAGGAAAAGCAGTTTGGATTCTTTTGTTGATAATTTAAACAAAATAAGTATGTAGCTTGATGTGAAAAATGTGTGGCGTCATAGTTCTCGTTTTCATACAATTTCCATAGAGAGTAAAAAAAAACAGTTCAATAATATTATTGAATTTGACTAGTTGTCAACTACCGTATTACAGTAGTTAGGGTCTGGTCCGTCACACTAAGGGTTTTTGACGCTCCAGAGTCAAAAAAGAGAGATCATCATCATTATCCTCCTGCCCTTATCCCAAGTTTTACTTGGGGTCGGCGCAGCATATTTGTCAAAAAGAGAGAGTCAGAGTAAAAAGAATGTGATGTGCCGATTGATTACTGTGAATGAAATAACTGTCATAACAACGATATTGGTTCGTCTGTCTAGCCAGGGTTTGCAAGCTATAAGTGCTGACCTCGAGGTCGGGGCTCCACACGCCGCCGTACAAGGCGCGCACGCGGGCGGCGCCCTGCGCCAGGCCGCAGAGCGTACCGTCGCGCACGGCCACGCCGCCCGCCACGCGCCACTCGGCGGCGCGCGCCGTGCCCAGGTAGCGCTGCGACACGCCCTTCACCAGCGCCGCCAGCGGCACGCACGCGCCCACGCCCACCGCGCGGGACGTTGACACCTCCACGCTCAGGACCTCTTCGATGTGAACCTGACATCAAAGGAAAAAAATATACATGAAAATTATTTCTATTCCTACTGAAATAACGATACCAAGGCCCTGGCGACTAGAACCTTTACTGAATACTAAAAGGCTAAATACTAAAGGCACCACTAAAAGCAGATGTGTGTACATAGCTGGCTGCCTTTACTGAATACTAAAAGGACAGACAGTCAATAAAAATTTAGACCATCAAATTTTTATTCCATGTCTTTATTATTTATTTACCACACAGAAGGCATTCATGTCATTTGTAATAAACAAAAACGACCAAAAAATTGTTATTTCACTGCAACAGTAGTTGTATTAAAATTACTTTTTGTTTAGATGCGTAAACTCACCTCAATCAACTGCTTCTCTCCTTGAACACACAGATCGGTGACCACCAGGTCGTACGAGCCCGGGCCGGGCACGATGGCGGACAGCGAGCCGCCCTCGACCTCTGCTGACACGCCCTTGGGCGCTTCGACAGCGTAATGTCCACTGCCGCCCGTGATTGTAACTATGTTGCTCACTGTTTCGCTCTCCCAAGCTAAGTTCACCTGAAAAACAAAAAAATATATATATTTTTACAAGTATCCAGAAAAAGAACAGTTAATCTAAAACTAACATTATAAAGAGGAAATACATGATTGTTTGTTTGAATTGACTAGTTTAAAAAATTCTTTCACTGTTGGGAAGCTACACTATGCCCGGTGAATGGCTACGCAATATGAAACTGCTTGTATCATTAAGTAAAAATTTTTTTTTTTTTTACTGTTAATACTTTTTAACAAAGAAAAATATATTTTGTATATATGTTTATATAGATATAAACGAAAGATATAAATTCGATTCCTACAAGAGCCTGAAACAATAGAAACCTACCAAGTGGTAAGAACACTTGAATATTTCATACCTTAAGTGGATCACATTTCAAGGGAGCAACGACCCTCGCTTGAATAGACGCCGAGGCATCAGGGATACTCGCTTTTAACGCTCCATGCCATCCAATAGCCATGTCATCGGCTACAACCACCTAAAAAAATAAATAACATGTTAATAATATTGATTACATCAAAATGTTTATGAGACTGACAATCTGAAGTTAAACTTAACAACTAGTATTTTTTTAAGAACTAAAACAATTACAATACTATCTGGCGCGAGGGGTGTTCCGTTTTACAATTTGACGGTTTCAATTAGACAGATTACAATCTAACCAATAACGATACGTTAAATTGTCAACAAAACGTTGAGTTTTACAATCTTTCGACCGTTCAGAATCTCGCGAGATAGATTATAAATTAACGATATTTACAATTTTACATGATTATATAATTTAATAGAAATTCTACTCCAAAAGTAGAGGACACTTACTTGGAAATACTTATAAGGTACAGGTACAGGCGCATAATCAGGATGCGTCTCCACAAACAGCCTATCGTCAGCCTTGTACTGCAATCCGGGGTGATGCGGTTCTACCTCCCAGGACATTTTAGGACCATTCTCATCGAGAAGCTCGCGGCCTATAGAGTCTAAGAGCGTCACTTTCACTGCGAGCTCTTGACCAGGGCGGAGCCAGATTCTGTAAAGAATTTGTTTGTTTTTGTAAGTTTTAGGCAATGCTTTTCATTGGCTAACACGAAAACGATTCGATAAAATTATTCTAAATGTAGACCGTATAGTCTCAATAAAAATGTGAATGTTAACTGTCTTCCAAAAAAGGCAGTGGTTCTCAATGCATATGTGTTTTTTAGGGTTCAGTAGCCAAAAGATAAATAATCTTTAGAGCGCGAGTCCAACTAGTACTTGGTCGTTTTTAAATATAAGTTCATTCTCTACAACATCGAAGACAATCTCATATTCAGTGGCCGCGGTTGTGGCTGTTAAACCAAAGGGGCGAACAAAAAATAAGTAAGAAACATAGTGATAAGTTCACATACTTGGGTGGTGAAGAGCAGTTTCCAGGAGTATCAGGCGGTTCCAGTCGCACGCGCGACACGTGCGGCGCGCACCGCGCGTCAAACGATACTGACTCGCGTTCTTCGCCCGCTTCCGATGTCAGATCGATTCTGGACTCTCCTTTCTGTGGGGAAACAAAAATATTGAATGGTTATTTTTTGTGGCTATTATTAATAATAAAACCTATTACTTTTTTTTTTAATCTGCCTTTGTTGTCCCACTGCTGGGCAAAGGCCTCCCCACTTTGTTTCCACACCTCCCGATCTTGAGCGCATGCCCACCAATCACGGTGGTAGGCGTCGAGGTCATCTCGCCATCTCTGCCGGGGCCTACCACGTTTACGGGGGGCCGTCTTGGGGACTGAGCGACGATATGGGCCCACCTCTCTGGATGCATTCTGCTATGTGTCCAGCCCAGTCCCATTTTAATTTTGCCGATTTTTGACCCACTATTATTACTTAAGGTAAAAAACAATTCAAACGTACCCTACGACATTTGAGTGTGAATAGTTGAACACCCGGGTAGCGGTGAGGTCGTCGACCTTCTCGCGCTGAGATCTCGACCACTCTAGTATCAAGAGACTGCGGGGACAAAGCTTCACCTTCGGCTAGAATCTGGAAACAAATCCGAAATTTATCAATGGGTAATGACTTCGTCGTTACTTCGGCTCTAGTGATGTTACCCTTACGAGTTAGTGTCATCGATAAGTTCCCGAGACACATGAAACTAAAGAACTAAGTTAGCAGCGACGACATGTGACGCGTCGTCGAATAGCAGACGGCAGTATCGTCCGACCGCAGATCAGTAAAGCCGCTGACGCTGGAGCAACGACAAGTCGAGCGTGTTTCTTTTTAAAATGCTTTTTTCAGATTTTGAAGAACATAAACTTAAAAACTAAACCAGCACTCGGAACCAATTGGATTCGGATGTTGCCGTCTTCAGTCGCACGACGATATGAAGCGACATGTCCAACCTGTACCTTGAGATACAGCGCGAGTACTTACCGGTAACGTGGCGCCCGGCAGCGCGGCCGCGTGTGGCGGCCACAGCAGGCTGGGCGCGGCGCGCACGGCGACGCGCGCGGTGTCGCCCAGGCGGGCGCGCGACACGCGCACTGTCGACACTCCGCGGCTGCTCCACGCACATTCCAGCACGCAACACGCGCCATCTGTTATAAAGAAAACAATTAAATATATACTTGCGATACTATCGACAAAAGTCGGCTTATTAGAAACTGGATGCTTTCATTATGTGTCTATTAATATAGAAAAACTGAACGTGTATACAAAATTTCAGCTCAATCGGTTGACGATATCTACTTCAAAATTGAGTTCAAAGAATCCACCTTAACATACATACACAGCAAGTTAAATAAAAGCTTTTAAAAAAAGACTGACACTTATCCATTAATTGTACAAACGTTAGTTGGACAACCTATCCGAATCTGTAAAATTTTACCAATCGAATATTAACCTTCCGGTATTGTGATAAGGGTGAAAATCTATTAAAGAAATTTGACAGATCGATGTAGCTTGATGTGCTGGCGTCGACGACGTTATACGATTGTAAAATCCGGATAATTTCTGGCATTAAAACCAAAAATCATATCGAATAATATATTATAGACCTAGAACTGTTTTACTCACCAACAGGCTTCATCCATTTCGCTACAGTCACGTTTTGTGGCTCCGGACCCTCAAGAAGAGTAACAGCAAACGACCCACAGTTGCATCTGCAAAAGAAGACAAATACTTATTTAATTCTTTACATTAACTTGAACAAACAAATGAGTACTGAAAAAAAACAACACTGCCGTAAAATGGTAATGTGCTTCCAGAAATCTCTAAACCCTACTTCAGTACGTGTGGCTAACAGGCAGTTATTACGTGTTCATTAGCAAGCTCAATTTTTTTTATTAATAGTCATATTTTTCTTTGGTACTGGTTTGATTATAATTATTAGCAAGTTTAGTATTTAATGTTTGAAGTTATGTAAGTTAACATGAGTTGATCACCGCCATGCAATGTGCGAGCATGTGCATCAGCGATAATCAAGGGCACCAAATCGTTCTTGTTTCCTATCATGGTCGCTCCGTCCATGTAAAACTCTGGTCCTCCCTGCATTTGCACTGGTTGTACCCGCATTTGGTAAGACTGGAAGCCGACCCCAACATAGGTGGGAAAAGGCTAAGCAGATGAAGCAAAGTTTGGCTGTCTGTTGATTAAAGCAGGAAGCTCTAATCACTAGACCAGCAAAAAATATAGGAAGTGGTGAAGGTATTCGGTCGTTTTGGGGTCCGTCTTTTGTAATTTCTGATGTTCAAAAATGCTGTTTTGCAGCCAAGTTTCAAATTCATGACACACTTAAAGGCTTAAGATTAGTCCACTTACGTATGGAAGTTGTACAGCTCGCCGGTTTCTGGGTTGGTAGCTGTGAGGGCGATGTGTAGGTGATGCGGCTTGCCCACACGCGCGTAGCTTGAAGTTGATACTTGTAGCATCTCGAATGGTGCTGACCATACCCTGGATCAAATTAAGATTTTTCTTTTATTATAACTAAATATTTCTTTTCTTTAATTAATAATATAAACGTTTCAGGTGTAAAAAAGGCATTTGGTAAGTTCCCAGGTACATCTTAAAACTATATATTCGGTGTTACGATATTAAGGGCTGGTTTCACAGGTTACGGATAGCCACTATCTACCAGATAAATTAAAAAATGGAACAGAATTTGTATGAAATTATCTGACAGATAGACTATCTGGAACTTATCAGCAACCTGTAAAACTGGCACTAATTATTGCATATATATTTGACAGCTTCTTGTGACATTGCCAACTTTTGGAATACACACTCTTAATAATTACAATGAATTAAGTTCATAATAAACAGAGAAGTCTTTAAAAAGAACATGTAGTACAAAAATATTCACTAGCAGAAAAACCCTACCTTCCAATAGCCTTTACATGCGGGTACTTCTTTAACTGCACTCGTACCCCGATCTCGCCTGTCCCTCGTATGGTGACCACGCCGTCAGACGTCAGAGAGAGAGGGCCGGCCCCCGACTCACTCTCTATCTCCGACCATACAACCGGCTCGTCACCGCCGCCGATGTGTTTTAGAGTAATTTCTCTGAAAGTAAATATTGAACTTTGAACTCTAAACACACAAGGAACTGTGGAAACCTATCTTCTTCTCGTGAAGATATAGGCTTCCAGGTACCGCATTTGGGATCTTGATTAATTAAAACTATTAATATTTAACTTCAAGCTGTATTCGTTGTTTGGGAGCTGATGAGCGACTTAGTGTCAAACTAGACTAACTACTTTATAATTAAATCTATTCTATATTTAATTGATGTTCCGGCCTGTTATAAAATATAATGTAAGATGTAATGAGGTTACATCTTTACAGAACACATCTCAACAAAATCAAAATCATTCCATTTCACTCACTGCATATTTAAGGGATTGTTGAATTATTTGTATACGTTATGTGATGATGTCATTTGTTCTTTAATAGGTATTGAATTTCTTCCCAGGCTAATTTAACAAATAGTTACATATACATAAAGAATTACCTAATTGCTTATAAAAAAGTACACAAAAGTTTTGCTTATTTACATGTATATTTTGCCAAATGGCCCTGAAATACTCCATCTTTCAATGCAGACAAATTCATCAAAGAGGAATTATTAACAAAAAAACCTTTATAAAATTATTTAGTGAATGAAGTGAAGATTCCTACTTACTGAATGTTGTCAGTCCATGCTACATAGAGGTGTGGAGGAACCACTTCTAAGGGTTCCACTGCAATTGCTGACACCTCACCTTCTACCTACAAAACCCATAAATCAATCAATCATCAATAACTTTTAAAAACGTAAGTTAGCTGTAACAGATAATTAACGTGACTTCGTCTAATACACCAGCTGAGTGCGGAAAGGATGAATTTCCACTCTATTAAATAGTATAATTAACTTGACTATGTCTGCTACAACTGAACGAGGAAAGGATGTACGCTTTGTACTCTATTAAATAGTAATGTGTCCAAAAAAAATATCATTCATAAAAGTGTGCAATATTTTTTGTTTTATAGCCTTGTCACATTAAGCTTTTGTTTACCAAACCAACTCACAAATAATCATTTTTATTTTAGAACTAGCTTCCGCCAGCGGTTTCACCCGCTTTCTGAGGGAAGTACTTTTCATACCCGGATAAAAAGTAGCCCATATGTTATTCTGATGTATAAGCTATATTGTGGTAAAGTTTCATTCTAATCCATTCAGTAGTTTTTACGTGAAAGAGTAACAAACATCCATACATCCATACTTACAAACTTTCGCCTTTATAATAGTATTAGGATACGATACTGTAGTGTAGTCTATGTAGTATTAAGAAAACAAATCTTTAATAGCATACCTTTCTTGACACACTCCTCCCAGCAACAGAGTACAACCTTGCAGTAATAGTCAAAGGCCCAGCATTCTGAGCCACAGCATCGGTCAGGGTACCATTCTCCGTCGACTGCAGCAAGTCCACATTAGCTTCCCCATCCACTGACAGCCTTATCAAAATCTGGTCACCCGCTGTCAATGGATGTCCTTTATCATCTAGTACTATGCAGTGCACGACAAACGGTTCACCACGGATTAATAAATTTGAGGGACGTAGTGACACCCTTATGCTATGTGCTTCAGCTACGGTCAGTGTTGCAGTGGCTACTTCAGTGGCACCGGACATGAGGTAAACGCTTGTACTGCCTATGTGTGTCCCTTTGACTAGGCTGACGGAATCTTCTAAAGAAGCTATGTTGGTGTCCGGCACTTTTAAAAAGTACATTGTTTCGGATATGTCTTGGACGGTGAGGCGGCCTGCGCGAGCGCGTACAACCCTGAGGAGAAATTTAATATTTTTAGCATGTATTTAATTTTGAAATAGGGCGTGAGTTCGATTCCAGGTCGGGCAAGTACCAATGCAACTTTTCTAAGTTTGTATGTACTTTCTAAGTATATCTTGGACACCAATGATTGTGTTTTGGATGGCACGTTAAACTGTAGGTCCCGGCTGTCATTGAACATCCTTGGCAGTCGTTACGGGTAGTCAGAAGCCAGTAAGTCTGACGCCAGTCTAACCAGGGGTATTGGGTAGCCCAGGTAACTGGGTTGAGGAGGTCAGATAGGCAGTCGCTCTTTGTAAAACACTGGTACTCAGCCGAAACCGGTAAGACTGGAAGCCGACCCCAACATAGTTGGGAAAAGGCTCGGGAGATGATTTAATTTTGAAATAAATTGTCAGCTAGAATTGTTGAGAATGATTATTATATGAGCTTTATATTGCTCCAACAGCTTCTGCAATGACGAAATTTCCGCTGGGCATGAACCGTTGGTTGTTAATTTACACATACACTTAGTCGGTTACGCGTAGTCAAATTTTCGGCACGGGAACTCATATTTTATACGTGGACTCTAGGTATCGACCTATCATTTGCTTTGTGAAAAATGTGTACTTACTTATACCGCAGTGTATCACCAGGTACAATGCTAGCCACAGCAGGCATCAGCACAACACTAGCTATGACTTGTAGGTTGAAGTCTGTGCAGATATCCTCGAGGCACACTGTCACACGAGACTCGCCCATTGCTTGACCGTATAGCAGGACTGAGTGGGACCGAAGACCTCTGGCCTCCAGGTCTGTGACACCGCGAGGAGCTTCATAGTCTGTGTCACGCCATCTGACTAGTCTGTGGAATAGTAAAAATAAAATGTTATCCACAATGCCCTGTTAACCTTAAAGCACAAAAATAAAAAAGTATTTCTACAACAGCCTTGTACCTGTCTACAGCAAAAGACATATAATAATATGAGTTTCAAGACTAATCTCTAAAAAGTAAATCATCCGATAGATGGGTTATAGAATATATATATACATATAGGATATAGAAAACCACCATAATTTACGGCGGTTACATGCCTTATGGCCCATAAGGATATCAAGTACCAGAACTACAAGTGTTATTTATGGTATACTTACGTAACCAATGGTTCTTCACCAACATTACTGCCAAGATTCTCTATGCTCCAAGTGAAGACTATTCCTTCAAGGGTGGAGAATTTGTTTCCTATAACAATAAAAATTTTATATGAGTTTAACTTTGTGCCCAGACAAGAGCTTGATGGCCAAGGTTACAACAACAATAGTGTGACGTAACTAATTATAATTTGGGACATGAAAAAAATCCAACCCGCGAACATTCTCAACTCATTCTTCCATTTGCTTATTCCATATGTTTATAAAAAGGGACACTCTATAATATGTATGTATTAAGTGTACAAAACATATACCTTGGTCATCATAGGCTACTACTTCGAAGGCCTCTGGAGCTTCTTCCAGGAACAGGTTCCATGTTGTACTCATCACTTTAAGAGACCTTATCTTGTCTATGTCTACATCCCCACGAAGAATCTTGATGAAAGAAAACAGAAACAAGTTAGTTAATCTATAAAACTGTGTAGGTATTTATTCCTTAGTAATTGAAAATAGAATATTTAAATTGAGAATTTTCATCTATGGACTATCATTCATTGAAAGGTTGTCTGTAAGAAAGTGCAATAGGGTTGTCTATAGCTACTCCTAAAAGAAATCTATTTAACTATTGCTTGTTCTCAGTACTTCTCAATGTAAAAAAAATATTTTTTATTATAACTTTATACATATTATATATAAAGTATTGTATAACATAAACACTACTAACATATTACCAGCTGTTTGAAATACATTGTTATTTAAATCTTATCTGCAAACATATATGATAAGGTGTTAATTCGATAACCTCGGTTAAACAACTTTTCAATGAATAGTATATTTCCCGCCTTTTCGTGTATTCACGCTTACCTCGCCCGAGTTGACCTCCTCGGCGAGAATGATCACGGAACCAGGTGGAACACATGACTTAGAGACGGAGACGCGTGCAGCTCGGGAGCAGTGCCCTATAGCATCATCATACAAAGGCTCCAAATCTATGATGTCATCGCGAGACAAACTCCTACAAAAAAACTCTGATGTATCAAGCACATAACATCAAAACAACACAAGAAGAACTCAATGCATTGTGCTCTAAAACTTACCATGTGTAACAACCTCCCTCAATGATTTCGAAGGTAAAGCTTACATACAAATCTTCGAACCAAGGTAACAACACCCTCGGTGTATTTATTTTAGCTCCGTCACACGCAAGAAAACAGAGTAGCGATAAGAAAACCACAGCTTTCTTAGTCTCCATTATAGTATTGTATTAGATACATCAAAACAATCAAATCTTTAACACTGTTTTGAAAATCTAACCTAAATATCCACACAAATCGGCGAATCGCGCATTTCATTCAAACTTTGACAGACTTTGTTAATGACAGTTGTCTCTCTATGCTCAATGTTTTTTTTTTTAATTATTTAGAGTGAAACCATTAAATATCGACTACGCTTAATTTACGGTTTTAGAGAATAATAGAACATCCGCTGAAGAAAGTGCAACTGCTCTAACTAATAAAGAAGTCTAGACGGACTAGTTTCATCATTTTAATTAAACGATTTCAACATTCTCAATTACAGCTACAAGTTTTATTCATTTTTCATCCTTTTCATATATCATCATGTTTCTTCCTTAATTTAATTGACTAAAGTTACATAGCTAATGATAAAATGTCACTAAATTACCACTCCATTTAAAAGAAAAACACAAATAAATGTCAAAATGTTCAATATGGCTGCTGTGTATTCGTCATGTTTTGTGTCGTATTTTACATGAATTTTATAAATATATGGCAAAATGATAACGATTAATAATTAAAGTGAGACAATACTAACGCTTCTGCACCCTATAAAAATATCGGAATAACGCTCAAGTGTCAGAAATCATCATGTCTTCAGACAAGGCTACAGAAATAAAAGGCAACGAGATCGATAAAAGCAAACGTCGTCATAAAACTGACGACACTGTTATTGCGACAGCGGCAACAAACACTGTTGAAGATACAATGCAATTTGCGAAGATGGAGTGCGCGGATGAAAGCGCGGGCAAGCCCACGGAGCTGTGTCTTCAAGGCAACACTCACTTGATGTCGAGCACAACGAGTAGTTTGGCCGATACGCCCGGTGATTCTGGTGTTTTGTGTTTAGATAGTGAGGCCTCGGAGGCCACCAGCCAAGCGCTCATGTCGCACAGTCTCATAGGAACCGAGGAATTAGCCTGTGATAGTGTTTATGACGCACCACCGTCTTGCTCTCAGGATATGATCAAAAGTACCACCAGTAGCATTATGACGCGCAGTGATATCGACAACCAAAACGTTGGAGTGCCTGATGATATTGTGCCAGAATTGATAGTAGAGTCACATAAGAAACCAAACACTTATGAGAACTTGCCAGATCTAGTGTTAAAAGCTTTAGAAAGTGAGAAAGGTACTGAAGAATCCCGAAAGCCTGCTCTGAGGAGTGAACCCAAGAAGTCATTATCTGAAGACATTGTGTACAGGAGGAGATGTCGTAAGAAGTCACAAAGTGGACCAAGCTCTCAGAAGAAAAGGGTGTCCTTCCATGAAGATATATTGAACAATACAAAAACAGATAATATTCACATTGAAAGAGGTTTCATATCATATGGGCCTGACAGTTCATATTGTGATAGATTCAGACAAAAGAATAACATTGTAACAGACAGGTTTTCATGGTGTGCATCAGGTGACAGGACACCAAAGTATGCCGCTGACGTTGCTCAACAGACCATGTCAGATATACTCACTTATGGTGATTCTAAAAATGACCGAAGTGGTATATTTGAATATTGTCAGAATTTTGAACAAGAACAAGAAAACCAGGACAATAATAATGACAAAGACATCAATAACGAGCCCAGGCCTACTGGGAAACTCTACGGATGTGACTCAAACAGCTCAGATTCTAATTTCAGCTGTGACTCGGAAACTTCTTCCAGTGACTCATTCTCGTCACATTCAAATAAAACTGAAACTTCAATGCTGCACAGAAAATGTGACAAAGCTCAGAAATCCTACTCCTGTGATGCATTTGAAAATAATGGTCATGTTGCATTTATGAGGAAGACATATTTTTCTGAAGCTGACATTGATAAGTCCACTGACAGGATGAAAATGCCCCTTGAAGTTTCACACAGTCCAAATACAGTAAAATCTGTATTGAAGAAAAAACGCTACATTACTACAAGTATTGTTGAGGAAAGAAAATCACATAACAAAGTATTAAATCTATTAGATGCTAACAACATAATAGATTCATTAAAGAATTTTTACAAAAACTTTAATTTCAATTTTGCTCCAGAGAAAGGTTTGCCTGAAAACAGTTTGGAATTAAACAATGTGGTTGAAGCTTTACCATGTGATGTGAATCATAACAAGAACCTCTCCAAAAGCTTAGATTCAGGTTTTCAGGCTGAGGATGAAGATGAATTTGTTGAAATCAACCTTAATGGCCAACCATTAGCAGCTGAGAAACCAAAAGAAAAAGCAACACCATCCAAAACTGCAGTAGCTGGTGATAGAACTCCAAATGAAGGCTCTCCAAGGCATAAACTCACACTAAACATGAAGGCACAACTTGATAAGAAACCAAACAAAGCTGATCTCCCACCACTAAGCAAATATGTTGTAAACTGTGAAAGTACTGTGTATGAACACAAAGGAGTCTCCTACAGCTATGTCCATGATACATTCCAAACAGCTTTTGATGCGCCCAAAGAGACTTTTGTCCCCATACCTGAGACAACACCAGTGAAGGAACTAGTAACAAGCACCAGTAAAGTTGACCTCAACAAGTCCACCGATACTGACTCTTCTAGTAAGACATCAACACCCAAGAGACAATTCAGCAAAAATATCCAAGACGAGACTGAGCAGAAGAATGGCATTTCGAAGCATTTGTCCTCCCCCAAGAAGCAGAACGTAAATAGATACAGCCGTAAATCCGCATCCACCGTGCAGAAACAGAATGACGAACCGGCGCAAGTGAACAGCGACAACTGTTCAAACACCGACAACTCGACCTTGAAGGGGGCCGAAGACTTTAACGACGACTTTTTCGACAGTCCCGGCAACCAAAAGCTACAATCCAACAAGTCGGCGCTATTGAACCGATATCTGAAGAATGTGTGTCAAAGGAAAGACCTTGAACTCAAAATAAAGAACAATAAGTTCTTTCAATTTAAACTTCGAATAGAGAAACATTTTCCAAGCATAATATTCCCATTGAAAGAGGTGTCTGATACATTCCACGTGTCGGCTGAACGGATGTCGAGGCTCATAGACAAAGAGGTGATAGAGAACAAAAGGCTTTCTGTGAGGCTGTTGACGGCCGACGAGCCGTCCTACTTTGATAGTTTCGAAGATAACGTGGCTATCGAGTGCAATGAAAAGCTCCGACTACAAATATTCTCGTACCCAAACGAAACTTTAAATAGGGTAATTATGTTTGATTACTAAATCGCACGGCCATTTCGTTCACCGTAATACGACCTTGATTACGCGATGTTTTCTACAAGGTACTAATTTAGCGAAAAAGTTTTGAAAACGATTTTAATCCACTAATTTGATAGAAAGGTCAAAGGCTTGTGTTTACATTCAAATGTAGACTTTTTCTTTCGGCCTTAATAGAGTCTTTTGTTTTAGATGATGAAAGTGAAGTCGCCCTACAGTATGGAAGATGGGTCTTGGACACCTCTACTGGTCTTCATTACTGACTACGCGCTGTACGTGGCGAGCGTGAAGCCGGGGGGTACGGAGTACGATATGTTGTGCCGACTACCGCATAACGAACTGGACGCTATCGTGGTAAGTGGAATTTGTAGAACATTAAGATTTTCATCTGAAATGCTTTCGATCTTCTTTAACCTTTATGTAATGAGAACAAATTAAAACACACTTTTTTGTAGGAAAAAGTTATCAAATACTGTGTAACAGAATTACTGTATGATATTTATAGACTTTATGCAATTACAGACATACATAACTACAGTTGGGTCAACAATATCTTAATAGGTTTTTTTATTACTCATAATCCCAGAGATATAGTCTGGTCATAGACTCACTCGATTAGAATAACATCGAGGTCTGTTGCGTTGTTTATGATACGCAAATACAATGCCCTGTATTATTCCGATTATTATGTAAACATTAATTGTAAATCAATTGACATTTTTTATAGTTTTGTTTGTATTATTACAATGTTGAATGTACATTGTTGGGATGCCTGTCTTCGATTAATAACTTTGTTGATATTTATTATGGTTAACCGGTATCCTGTGCGTTCCAAAGGAATTTAATTATGAATCTGGATAAATAGTAGCCACTAACCGTCTCCAGGGGTCCAGCTACGTGCCCGTTAAGTTTCATGTCAAAAGCTACCGTCCGTTAGCTAAACGAATTGTTTCTAGTGAATCGAGTATTACCAACCCGCATTGTGCAAGCGTGGTGATTGACGCTCAATCCTTCTTCGTGGGAGAGGAGGCCTGTGCCCAGCAGTGGGACGATAAAAAGGCTGATGATGGAGTTTTGGTTGCGTTTTTCGCTTGCAACACTATTATTAATTTCAATTATATTTAGGTTAATCTTCAGTAATTTATGATGGTTACAGAGTCCGACAATGTTTTCGCTCGCGACCCGTGGGTCTATTTGACGCACACGGATAAAACCTTTCTTGATAAGTTTGCTATGTAACACTGAAAGAATTCTTCAAATTGATCCATAATTTCTGAGATTAGCGTGTTCAAAAAAATGAATAGCTTCAGCTTTGTACAATATTAATGTTTCATAATAAATAGGTTGATTTATATTATCGTAAATAATAGTTTTATTCACTTGCCAAAAGTTTGGCCCCTTATTATAAAACATGGTCTTAGAAAAGTAGATTTAGACCATTGACTCTGTTCAAGAAGATGGTCTAAGGACGGTAGTTTTTTAAGACTTCGTTTTAAAAGAATGTACTAGTAACCTATAAATTAGGTCAAACTTTACAACGAACTAATTAACTGGGACAGGAGTCGCGGAGACCTTTAAAAATGCAAGTCAACTACGAACTTTTCGCGGACGTTTGCGGGTCGTGTTAATTAATGGACATGATTTATTTTTGTTGCTGTTATTAATATTCTTAATGCGAACTTTTAATACGCAATATTTCCTGGTAATGTACAAAAACTTGTCATTATGCTACTGTAAATAAAAAAGAAACCTTTTTTTAATTAAAATTACTTTGTTCAGAAAAGTTATCGGCTAAATGGTTTAGAGGTAGAAAATACTTAGTGGGCTAAATTCGCGACAACTTTTAGCTACGCAATATTGCCTGTTAGTGTAAAAAAAAAACTTGTCTGTAAAACGTTGTCATTTGTTTTCACTTTGTGTAAATGTATAAAAAAATATTTATTGTGAAGAAAACTTGTCGGCTGAATAGTTCAGACGTAGTAAATACACTCAATGTATGTAGTTCGCGACCCCCAGTGCGTTAGATTTAAACAGATGCATAAATTACGATGAGTCACTTCACTTGGCGACGCACGCTCCTTGTTCGTGTCGCCTGTGACGTCACTGCGCTTCCTATACCAAATGCCGTTGCAGATTCATTATTGAACTACAATCTATACTATATCACTATCACTACATAGTATAAAACAAAGTCGCTTTCGCTGTCCCTATGTCCCTTTGTATGCTTAAATCTTTGAAAATACACAACGGATTTTGATGCGGTTTTTTGAATAGATAGAGTGATTCAAGAGGAAGGTTTATATGTATAATTGTAGTATCAGCATTGCACCGGTGCGAAGCCGGGGCGGGTCGCTAGTAATATTATAAAGCAAAAGAGTTTGTTTGTTTGGTTGAACGCGCTAATTTCAGGAAGTACTGGTCCGATTAGAAAAATTCTTTCAATGTGACATAGCTAATTTATCGAGGAATGCTATAGGCTTTTTATCTGGATGTGCGGAGTTGTTCTTACGGGACGCGCGTGAAACCGCTGCCGGAAGCTAGTTCTCTATAAAAATAGTCTGATATACAGTAATCTGACTATGATATAGTTAAGCTGAAGGGTTTGTTTGTTGGCTTGAATGCGTTAATCTCAGGAACTACTGGATCGATTTGAGAAATGCATTTAGAACTGTTGACT
Source organism: Heliothis peltigera (assembly GCA_958496145.1). NCBI lineage: Eukaryota > Metazoa > Arthropoda > Insecta > Lepidoptera > Noctuidae > Heliothis > Heliothis peltigera. Next base: position 8,061,600 of record OY292337.1, read on the forward strand.
GTCTTTTCGCTTACAAACACTTATTTGAACTTATTTCTCTTACAGGTAGGCCCAGAAGCTCAGTACATCCAAATCCTGGACATCGCCGGCAACATCGCCTGTTCCATAATCACAGGAGAAGCATCGTTAGGGGCACGTCTCGCGTCCTCTCTCGAATGGAGCGCTCGGACTTCCCCGCTGAGGATCCAGCGACCCCCGGCTATGATACCGCTTGGGTGCCGGGAGCTAGCAGCCGCGGTGGCTAGGAAGAGGCATGAGAAACGGGTAAGTCCCTAAAAATGATGATGCTTAATGTTCCCCTTAATATGGTCCCTATGTTCGTAACGGGGTAGGTGTTATTCGGGACTCGCTGGGATTTCGCGTCCTGGTCCTTATGGAGCGCTCGGACCTTCTCGCTAAATATTCAATGATCCCTAGCTATTATACCGCTACCATGTCTAGGAGAAACAAGGAGTATGTGTCTAATTTAAGTATAATGTTCTAATAATAATCTATAATTCGTATCTCTGAAATTCTTGGCTTCCGTCAAAATAAGCTTACCGCCTGAATCTAATTTAGATTTGGGTCCGTTCATGTACAGACTAAACTTACGGTCATGTAATTAACTATAAAACAAGATTATATTCTTATTTAAATAAACCTAGCACATATTTTTGTAATTCTTAGGCACTATAGTATGTCCTGCGATGATTTTCTTAGAGGACAGCCGCCATGACCGACAATCATTCTGAGTACATTACTATTAAATATTTTTCTATGCTCATTTTAAGTTTGGATTGATATAATTCAGTAAACATAAGTCAATCAGATCGTAAGAGGGCAATTTCTTTTGTGTTTGGTTGAGGTAGTCGACCCGGTACAATCTGGCTGCAAAGATAAACTTTTGTTTTTATTTTGACCTCCCTAAAAGTCAAACAATAATACTACTATGATAGGTATTGATATCTCCACATGTGAGCTATTTAATAGCGTGTTGTCAACTGCGGATTATTTTGTTATAGAGCGATTTGGTTACACTCTGTGTCCATGGTCATTAGAAAGATAATGAATTTTACACATGCAATTAATGTTTAGGGGGACTAAATGGCAATAGAGTAGTTGACTCAATTATCTTTATTTTTTTGAATAAAAAAGTCATGTTATATATAACCAAACCTATAAACTTTTTAAATCCAGTGGAAGGGCAAATTAATAACAGAAACAGAGATAGTGAGATGTCCCCAGGGCCGGCCCGTCCATACGGCACGCGGAGCAGCCGCTCCAGGCGCCAAATACTAAAGGGCGCCAAAATGGCAATGAAAAATATAAGTTTTGGATTTCTATGTGTATTTATTCACAAAAAAGGCGCCAGAATTGGATCTTGCTCCATTATAAAATTTACTTCAGGCCAGCGCTGGATGTCCCCACCATCGCCCCACTCTTTATCATTATGAATGAAGATTAAAAATTATAATTGCTGATCCATTTATTAATTACTAATCTAACCAACTTTGATGTTGTTTTAAGAATAATAATACACACTGTGTCCTTGTCATTATGGACCTATGAGTCGTATTCGGGAAGTCGGTTAAAAAAAAATACAAGTCAATTGTTTCAGATACCACAGATCCTATTCTACGGGCGCGTCTGTTCTGGCGACGCGGGCGACAGACTCATAGAGGCGCCCGGCGCCTTCGCCCCGCCGCTGGAGGGGTACCTCATGTGCCGGACCGAACGGAGTCGCCGGTTTGAGCCCTGCTATTTCTTACTCAGGTAAGTCAAATATAATTTTTTATTTTATAAAGAGGTGGAATTAGGCACGTTAACTTCTTATTGGGTTTATAGGCCTGGTTGCAAACTACATATACTAATTTAGTTTGCTAATAAACTCGCAAAGGCGCCTGATGATATCCACTAAACTTGTCTAACGTCCCTATATCCCTACTACTATTGTTACCCAAAATAGGATAGTTGACAACTAGTCAAATTCATTACTTTTATTGATCTGTCAAAAACGGTTACTTTCAATGCAATTTTTACGAAAGTTAGAATTATGGCGTCACAATTTTCAAAACTTCCAGGGCTGGCGTGTTGCAGTGGGGCCCACACTCCCCAGACGGCACCCCGCTGCCCAACAACATAGCCCTGCGTTCAGTGCTCGGCGTACGTCGACACGTGGACTCTTCGCGCCGCCCACACTGCTTCGAGATCGCGCTGGCAGACAACAGCCGCCTGCTGTTGGCGGCCCCTGATGATGCTACCGCGTCCTCGTGGCTGCAGAGTCTGTTGTTACATGCTGCTCAGGTGAGAGTAGATTCAGGCCTCTCTTATGCACTGGGCTCAGGGGGCACGTGCCCAGGACCCCGTGATAGATTGGGGGGCCCCAATAGTCTAGTCTAGTCCCTTCTCCATTACCAAACGATAACTGATAACTTCTCTATTCTACCCTGAAAATTAGTCTTAACGAATGCTGACTGACTGACAAGGTTGAATTTAGCCAGAACTGGGGGTTTGGCCAAGATGTCTTTCTACAGTTGTAAATCAATCAACTTTTAAGTCGAACGAAAAAACTTAGTCTACTTAGTAACTTTGAAAAAGACTGTTCAAAATCAAACATCAGACTCAAATCAAATCAAAAAGTAGCAGTAAACGCAGTAAAAAGTGAACTTAGAGACAAAACACAATTTAAAAAATTACAAAAACAACTCGTAGCTAATTAATTTCTATAAGCGCTTCGAAAAACTTTTTTCACTTACTCAGGCTCTTGAAGAAAAGGACGGCGCTAAGAAGTGCAACGAGCGTTCAGGCCCGCCCCCCGCCTGCACCCTGCTCGTGACCCCGCACGAGGTCATCAGTGTGCGAGACACTCTCGACCTCGCGTTTGTCACCGGCGCTGCCGCCTATCTCAAAGACAGGGGATCTGATGCGCTGCTCAAAGGTGCGTGAATTAAGTCGTTTGAAGTCCCCCTTTCAATGTGATTGTACCGAAATCAACCATACAGAGTTAATAAGTTAAGTTAATATAGATCTTGATGCTGGAGATTGCTTAACTTACAGACAAGCCACAGAGTGCCCAAGACGCCACGTTCACACGACTACCCACTTTTATTTTTTCTTCCTCACTTTGTAAATATATATCTTTGAGTCTTTTTTTGGCCTGAATAAATGTTTTATCTATCTATCTATCTACTTGAAAGACTTTTAAGGCCAGTTTCACAGGTTGCTGATAAGTTCCAGATAGTTTATCTGGCAGATAATTTCATACATATTTTGTTTCATTTTTTAAATTATCTGGTAGATAGTGGCTATCCATAACCTGTGAAACCGGCCCTTAAAGTTCAAAATTAATAGTCAGTTTTAATCGGTAGAATTCAGAACTCACTACTATATTGTAGGTATTTATGGATGAATTTTTAGCTTGGCGCTGTGAGCAAATCTTTCTTTTTTGACGTGGTGGTTCAAAGGGTTAATCTCTTACAATATAGTAAAGATAGATATATTGATGAAAGTAACAATGAATGTAGTATCGAGCACATTGACTATTATGAAGCTTATTAAATGACCATGGTAATTGACGTCACTATACACTTGTTTCAGAGTACATAGAAGAGATGAGGACGGACATCGAAATCCTCGCTTGCGGCTCCATCAAGAACTTGACCGCCTTTAAAATACCTGACACTGACGAGAATTGGTGCTGTTTGGTAAGAAATTTTTTTCGTCTATGTTAGCTTAGGTTATGATTAGACATTGGATTATGCACTATTAAAATATTATTTATTATTTGAAATTATGTTCATTTTATTTAAATTGGTTTTCACGCCTTCACGAAAAAAAATCATAAACTTTTTTTATATTGATTTCTGGGCACAGACAGTATGTTGGATAGTTGGTGCTTGTGAAACGCACGCGCATCATAGTTTTCCGCCATTTTATCAATTGATCAGCTATCCTAATGAATATATAATAATGAAGATCATATTTCATTGGGATAGATAGCAAGGCATTGTAGGTTCCTCTTACGGCCGAAGTTAATAAACTATCTATCCGAAGTTTTGCTTACATGAGATAAGATTTGACACAAATTATATGGTGCTCATGTCAAAATTGTATCTCTAGTAAGCAAAACATCGGTAAGATAGGTTACTAATTTCGGCCGTTAGTCTATTTGTATAAAAAAAAAACATTTAGGGCCAGTTTCCCCGGATACGGATAGCCACTATCTACAGGTAAATTAAGAAATGCAACAGAATTTGTATTAAATTACATACCAGATAAACTTTGTGGAACTTATCCGTAACCAGTGAAGTTGGCCATCCATGTAAAGGCAATAGAATGTTAGTGATTGCTCACGTGTGTCGCGCAGGAGTGGAGCGTGTGCGAGGCGCGGGAGCGCGGCGCGGGGCTGGCGCTGGTGCTGGCCAGCGGCGCCGAGCTCGAGCGCCTCATCGCCGCGCTCGAGCGGGCCTACTGCGCGCTCACGGTCAGTCGCGCCCTTATTCAGTCTAACTAACACGAATAGTGCTTTCGCTAGACGTGTACGCCGATGTCCAAATCCATAAACAGGGAAGGGGGTAATATATCGACTTAGGCGACGTATTTTTGATATATGTTGGCCGGGTTTTATTTATTACAATCAGATCTTTTACTAATTTGAGCCCTTAAATAAAAAATAATCAACAAATTTAAAGTGTTTGGTCAACCCAGACACACTTCAGTGTGTGCTAAAAACTCCATCATTAAAATCTTTCTTTTTTTTAATTTCTTGTCCTAATAAAAAAAATCATTTCTTATCAAAATCCTAAATTTCTTTTTCATGCCCTTGTTGCTTGCCACAGATCTGATAGAAAAGGACTACCCAATACGAGTTTTTTCATATTAAACAAGTGACACTAACACCAATTTCTTTTCTGATACTCCAACAGACAGCGAACTCCATATATATCGTCATTACGCACACGTCAAATTTACAAATTAAAACTAATACCGTAAAATATCTCAAAAAATATCTTCTTTCACAGTGTGAACCATTCCCGCTAAGCGTGGTAGAGGCCACGAAATCCGCGTGCAGTGCCGCGCACGTAAAGTACGAAGCCGCCTGGTCGCACATGCTGCCACAACAATAAGTGGCCACACACGGACGCTACAACACTAGAGGTAACATCCCAGCACTAGGGACTAGGGATGTACAAAAATCGATAATAAGTACTGCATATTGGTCTGTACTTAAAATGTATATTTGGGGATTAAGGGGGTGAATATATTGCTTAAAAAAAGTCTAATAATTGTGTATAAGGGGTTTGTATTATCCGCTTTATAGTTCCTAGTACAGATGTTACAACTGGGCTGTAGTTAGGACATTTAGAATTATCGATAATAGAAAATGTGAATTTTTGTTGTAATTTTAAGCGCTTTTTCGTCTTGTACTCAACATAGAGGTACTAGTGATTTAATTTAACATGACATAATAAATTATCTACCGGTTTTAACGACACCATATAGCTCTAGTTTAAGAATTTAAACTACTTATCGAAGTCGATAAAAATGATTGAAGTATCATATGACTTTAAAAGCTCTGAATCGATATGTAAAACGGATCTACGTCCGTCTAATTTCGAAGGTTGGGAGTTATATAGTGTTGTTAAAATGTCGATAGAAAGATCACAAATACTCAGTTTTAGCTTAACAAAAAAATATATTTCCTCTGTGAGACAAACAGAAAGCGTCTTACGAGCACAATTTAGTTAAAACTGTATAATATAATTATTAATTATGCTTCTTCGTTGAAACTATCGCTCGTGTATAGCTAAATTCACTGATTTTTGAAGCAGATATCGATATAAATATTTGAAAGATAAAAATCATACTTTAGTTTAAAAAAAGAACATTCCAAATATTCTTCCGTCTACGACTAACCAAAGACAATTGAAAAAAGGTTGTAACATCGGAGTTTGCTTCAAATCTCAGTTACTAATAAGTATTATTTCATCGTTATTGTTTAATCTATGGTACTTATATTTATATTTATGGTAATACATATATTATTGATATTATATCGATTCCAGTTTGTATACTGCTATTACGTAGTTACATTGTCTCACAATATAATTATAGGTCACAATACTCCACTATGATATTTATGTCTTGTTTTATTGGTGCTGAAACAATGACTTAAGAGCGCGCATACCGAAAGTTGGCAACATCGCAAGTAGCTGTTAAATATTTACAAGTTTTAATTAATTTGTTCAATTTACTATATGAAAATAAGAAATATGGCTCTATAGTGCACTAAAAAATTGAGTAGGAATTGCAATTAAAACCCTAAATTTGATGTTGTAAACTTTTTAGGAGTAAAAAAAGCACTTGGAATATTTCCAATTACGTTTTTTACATATAAAACTATATACTCGGTGTTACGATATTAATTATTGCATTCCCTATTAATTTCCTTAGTGCACTACATAGCATTATTTCTTATTTTCATACAGTAAAATTGTCAAATTAATTAAAACATGTAAATATTTGACAGTTTTTTGCGACGTTGCCAGCTTTTGGAATACGCGATCTTTATAAAAAAAATACCATCTTTAAAAAATGCAAGTACAGTCAGATGAAAAACGCGTATTAATATTTCAAGCCTTTTTTCTCTCTTCGGTTATCTCTCTATTAGCTAATGACAAGTAAGGTTTAATTACTGACAATAATTAAAATGTCTACTTCAAAATTTTCGCTAGTCTGTCCGTCTTCTAATATCTATCGCATCTATGGATCATAAAATGTTTTTATTAATTTTTCTCGCGATGGTACTTGCAGACATATTTTGGCACCAATAGGAACATGACAAAATAATTACCTATATAAAATCGAATATTAATTAATCATTCAAAAATAAATTAATATCATTATTCATTATTTAAATTGGCCAGTGGTAAGCGCTGATACTTTGAGATTTGTATAAAGTAAAATAAGTATTTATTATTTTTAAATAATCGTATCCTTCAATCTGGTCATATTTACTAAATTTATATAATTTTTATGTATGTATTTGTTGTAAAATTGTTTAGAAGAAGCATTAAAATGCAAGGTTTTAGTGTCGTCTCTGAACAAATGCGCTCTATGAGTATTATAAAGGGAACAGCAGAAAGAAGAGAGCTTTAGCTGAATGTACAGACGTCAGCACATCAAGCTACAAAAATCTGTCAAATTTCCTTAGTGGATTTTCAACCTTATCGCTGAAGCATAAAGTTCAAAGTTGATTGGGAAAATTTGACAGTTTCGGGTAACGTGACGTGCTGGCCGTGGACTTTACTGTGAATTCGCGCTATTCTGGAACTTGGTCCACGAAAATATACCCTAATCGATCATCCACTCGATAATCGATACAAAGGGTTACCGATTTACAAGTTTACAGAATGAGTAGGCTTCGTGTGACGGCTTAGTAGATTTTGTATATGGAAAAATATGTTGTTCTTTTTACAACAAACCTTTTTTAGCTTTATGTTTTTTAAAGCTAAGTTTAATGGTTTTGTTTTAAAAATTGTGTTGTTTCGTTTCAAAAATGGAACGTTCCCGGGCTTGGTGGGATGTGTTAAGCTTTAATATTTCTTTGGAAAAGGTCTCAAAAGTTATTTATGTAATGCTATTAGAACAATTTCCTAACGGTTGTCGCTCGTTACCAAATATATCAGTCGTATATCATTACGTATGTGTATTAGGCCACTGTATGGCCGTGTGATATTAATGTATATTTAGGGTAGGTATTAGCGCATCGTGGACTGTGACGTCACAAGGTTTTAAATGTAGAACACATTTTGCACGGCAATTCAAACTCTAATTTGTTTTTTTTTTGTATATTCCTAAAAATCAATGAAACGTCAGATGATCATTCCAATTTTAATTAACTAGAATATCTAGAATACAATTTTTTTTTTATTGTGCCCAGTTTCGTTGCAAAATGTTGGTTTTACAGATAAAACTTTGTGAGATTGGAAAACAATAATGTAACAGCAAATTTAATAATCTCCGTTATAACAATATTTTTTTTTCTTATGTAGTTATATCTGAATAATAGTAGCTATGGATAATTATTATAATCTACTGCACTTTATTTTGTTTTGTAAGTATTTGTTCGAATAATATTTTATTTCTTATGATGTCTTACATTAGTTTGTTTATTCGTATCAATATACCTATATATATATAAAGGTTTTACTGTATATTTGTTGTGTATGTGATTGCGCTTATACTATAGAGGCTATTTTTACTTGGAATTCGTTTTGTAATAAATAATAATTCGTAAATGAAAACTTATAGCCTTCCTACAAAAATAGTTAGACACAAGTTTGACACGTGTGACATTTTTCTTAAAATACGTGTCAAACGTCTGTCTTACTTTTTTGTAGTAAGGCCCTTATTATTTACCATTGTTCTCCTATTTCGAAATTGGAACCATTTTTTTCTTATAATTTTATACAGTTGACTTGTTTATGGCCTATCTGTATCTAACCTACTTCGTTGTTTATTCGCGTTTTTTTTTGTAAGAATAGCCTTGACTCTATTTGCTACGTAACTGTGATTTGTGTTGTTTACCATTAAGTTTGTTGTTTATGCATAATATTAGATCAATGTTTTTAGCTTTTAGTATTAGATAATTATTTCGATATTATTGAATATACGTGAATTAATCAATAGAACTTATTCGAAGACTATTATAATAAATAGGATTTATAATAATAATAACAAACACATTCTTATAATTTTGTGTAAAATGCAAAATATTTTTGTTAATGTCTTGTTGAAAATGTTGAAATATTTTTTCTATGTAAAAAATATTTAGGTTTTCGAGTAAGTAATTGTATCAAAAATCTCCGTTTCTTTTTTAACAGAAATTCTTTGTACGAATTGGCTATGATTAATATTGGTTATTTATTTTATAAAATTATTTTTTTAATAAAATCGCGACTGTATCTTCCGTTCTATTGTAAAGTTTCTGAACTATGGACGATATTATTTGCTTTTGTACACCAAAAGCACTCTTTAAATTAAATTCAATCTACGGGCATGATATCCTTGGTAAAAAATATTCCTAATACTGTTTATCGAAACTAACAATTAAGAAAAAAGCATAACTATCACGGAATTAAGAAACAGGGACGATCCCATTTCCTCTATAGGGTCTAACAATACTAGTGCTCCATATTTTTACAAGTCATCTAAAACATGCTAAGGATCATGTTTACCACAAAAAGTCATGAAAACAACAACATATTTTACTAAATTCATCATCACAGTCGCCAACTTGTGCCCATCACGCCGGTCTCTATGAAGGCGCTCGATCGTTGACGATTGCAACTTTTTTGTGGTAAACATGATCCTTAGTATGTACCAGGTGATCTGTAAAAATATCGTGCTCTAGTATTGTTAGACCTTATAATAGTCCCATCTCTTGAAATTAAGCCATTTAAACTTATAATACGCGTAAAACGCGTGTCCAAAGCAAATAGTATCGCTGCAGTTTCCGGTAGCTAAACTAAGTATTATTAAGAACAATAATAATGTTAACGCTGTATAATGTAGAAGCTATTTTATCGATTGTAACGTTATTTGTTTCAAATACCTTCCATTGTAATAGGCGAGTGTCTCTTCAGAGAATTTTTTGCCGATCTTGCCAGGACTGTTTAGTTCCTTTAAATAAAATGTTGCCCACTCAAACTCAAAATCATTTATTCAAACTTGGCTGTAAAATAGCACTTTTGTAACGTCAAAAATTAAAAGACAGCCCCCAAAATGCCCACCTTTCACCACTTCCTATGTGTTTTTGCTGGGAGGAAAAGGTGACGCAACAAACTCCCCAGCAATACATGTCTGTCTGTTGGTTTGAAGAACCTTTAAACAATATTTTCTTCATACACAATGTGTATGATGCAAGTAATTAAAAAATATATAACAATATAAAGAAATTAAGGGGCAGCCTCTCTCTCCCTTTCCGCCGCCTTCTTTGCGAGCATCACAGCCTCGCAAAAGGAGGCGACGGCACCCCACCCTGTCTCGCTCCTGACAATGGCATGCACAACAGTCAACATCAACAGTTGAGATGTGGCGACATTATCATCAAACAATACAGGCAGAATTGCGTTGCTGGGGAGTTTATTCCACCATTTCTTCTTCCCAGCGATAACACATAGGAAGTGGCGAAGGGCGAGCGTTTTTGGGGCTGTCTTTTGTAGAATTGACCTTCGAAAAGTGCTGATTTTCAGCCTACTTTGCATAAATGATTTTTTTATCTTATCTTATTGATGGTGTGGAGCTATTGCAGCACGATGAATTTGTCGGGCTAAAAGTCTCTATTACTGCTAGTCTCAAAATATTCAGTAGTTTGACAGTTTGTTTGTCCGTTGTGTTATCACTGTGGCGTACAACTTTAACAAGGTTGCTATGGCTACATTCTTTTCTCTTTTTAGCTCATACGAGTTAGGGTGTTCCCATACCATTCGATCGACTGTCGATAGATGCCACGAATCGATGCTAAAATGGAATGGTCGATAGTTGCCACAATGCCACCATACTTGTAGCATCCATCCAATCCATTCTACCATCGATCGAAGGCGTCGATTGACGGTCGGTCGGTAGGTCTGGTAACACCCTTAGATTTTACGGCGGTACTTATTTTGGGCCTTAAGGTTTGAGCAATATTCTCGACTGAAGGTTCCGTTTCATTTGATTCTTCGATAGTCTGTGTATTTACAGCTTTGGAATTGTATGCGGTGGCTATGTTTGGGCAATTTAATAAAAGATTTTCGTTCTCATAGGTTTATTTCTATCATTCGTTGAAGAGACACATCGCAACATAACCCTTGTAGTATAACAGAATTGTATTGTCCTAAAATCAGTAAAATAGGCAATTCGAATTTAATATCGCTTGACATTATTGTTCATATAAACAATATTATAATAAATATTTGCGGAAGTACTCTAGCTTTTTATTTACCTGTAAATGTTATGTCAGTCTATTTTATTTAAATATGTATATAATATATAATAATAAAACACTTATTATATTACGTTATCTGTGGGCTACAGATAACTTGATTTCCTATTCAGATGTTCAAATAAAAAATATGCTTAAACCCAATTGACGTACAAAAAGAAAATCTATAAACTAGTTCGGTAGTCTAGTTATTATTTTGACAAAATGTCACAACACTTGTACTAGGTTTCTATTAATTTACTTATCATCGCAGCACCTTCCTACGCAAAAACAAGTTCGTGCAATTTTTTTAATATTGTTGAAGCTAGTTCAAGCAATATTTGCTAATATGCAATAGCTTCTAGGGACTACAAAATCTGAAGGGATCTGCATACCTACAAACGTTTGCTCTAAAAAGATTAGGTACCCAATTTTGGTAGTCAGGTAAAAATAGCCACAGGACGGTGACAAAAAAAATAATTCAAATGTTCGCATACAAAAAGGTCATCTATACATATAATAAAACAGTAAAAAAACCGTGTCTGTACATTTAATATTTGGACAAAAATAATAACTGAGGGGGGTTTAGAAAAAGCAGTAGAACACGAATCCAAAAAAAAAAAAATGTCTGTTTGTCTGTTTGTTTGTACGCGCTAATCTTCGGAACTACTGGACAGATTAGAATGATTCTTTTTTTGTTGTATAGGTAGTAGGTCGGTGCAACATATAGGCTATAAATTATCTTGGAAATTTGAACACCTGATGCAGAACAGCAACAGACCAGCTAAACTATAAGAGATAGAGAAATGCTGCCATAGCAAAAACCGTTCCACGTGATGAGCATTTTCTGCTGCGCGATAAAATTTGAAGATCTGGAACAGCTGCTTTGGACCTCCTAGAGCCTAGCTACACCATTGCACATATTGAAATGGCGTCTTAGCAAAAGTTGTTCAGCCTGATGAGCACTCTCTGTTGACATCAAAAAATTGAAGATCTAGAAAACCTGTCATGGAACTCCAAGAGCCCAGCTACACCATCAAAGATATAGCAATGACGCCTTGGCAAAAGTTGTTCAGCCTGATGAGCACACTCTGTTGACGTATAAAAATTGAAGATCTAGAACACCTGTTATGGAACTCTAAGAGTCCAGCTACACCATCAAACATATTGGACTGACGTCTTAGCAAAAATTGATCAATTTAATGTTGTTTACCTTTTTTGATTAAAAAAAAAATAGAAACAGGTGATGTGGAAATCAAAGATATCACTAATTTTACTGTAAAATATAAAATAACATAAGCTGGGAGTACCTCCGCGCGGTGAAAGCGGTAACAGTTTGGGATTGATTTTCTATGAAGATGATATAACGTCATTGAAAATTTGACTCTACTGGCCAAAACTCCCATTTTTTTATCAAACAAATTAATATGCCTTCGGGCTTATGTTATTTGAGTGTTTAACCTATTCCATTTATCTTCGTGACACGGTAGCCTACCCGGTAACGCAGGGGAGCAGTCACTTAGATTCGAATTCATCTGGTTTACTTACATCTTCTTTACAATAAAACTACAACCATGCCTAGAAAGAGGTCAAATCTTTCCCAATATTCCAAACAAGCTAAAAGGTTGAGGGCCATAAGATCCCAAGAATCTACAGAACAGCGTCAGGAGAGACTTGATGCTGTTCGAAAACATCAGGCTGCAACTCGCTCCGTGGAAAACCTCTTCGGATCGCGAAGCACGCCTGAGTTCTCAGCGTATGTACGCATCTACTTCCAGGTCTCTAGAGACCAGTGAAGAATATAATGCGCGACTAACCGCTGATCGTGACCGTCACGCGTTGTCTCGCGAGTCGGAGACGTTCACAGATAGAGAATTGCGCTTAAGTTCTCAGCGTGTCTACGCATCTGTCTCTAGATCTTTAGAGACAAGTGCGGAACGTGATGCGAGACTGCACGCTGACCGTGAACGCCACGCATTGTCTCGCGAGTCGGAGACGTTCACGGATAGGGAATTGCGCTTGAGCTCTCAGCGTATCTACGCATCGGCTTCTAGGTCTCTAGAAACAAATGCGGAACGTGATGCGCGACTAACTGCGGATCGAGAATACCATTCATTGTCCAGAACACGCACACAACAAAATATTAATCTGTTAGAAAGTGAGAGAGAAAGAATAGCTGCAGTACGGCAGGAAGAGACAGAAGAAGAGCACAATGAACGTTTGAATTGTGATCGATTTCGACATTCTCTGAACAGAATGTCGATATCATCTGAATCGGATGTGTCTCAAGATATAGACGTAGGGCATGGTGACCTTCCTTGGGTTGAAAGGGAACGGAGTGCGTTTGCATATACTCCTATGATTGACTACGCCACATATTCCGACATCGGAGGTATGGTTCAAAATTGTACTTTTTGCGATGCTGTTAAATGGCAAAAAGAAACAAATGGTATGTGTTGCTCAGGTGGGAAAGTACACATTGAAATATTACAAAATCCTCCAGAAGTATTAAGATCACTGCTAATCGGAGACCATCCACAGTCAAAACATTTCCTGGACAACATCCGTTCGTACAATAATGCCTTTCAAATGACTTCTTTTGGTGCGAAACAGATTTCAGAAGGTCCATTTATGCCAACATTCAAAGTTCTGGGCCAAGTTTACCACCTTATCGGCTCATTATTGCCTGAAAATGACCCCAAATTTCTCCAGATATATTTTGTAGCTAATTACCAAGATCAGGCAAATATTAGAAACCAAAACTTTCCGCAATTGAACAATAATCTGATTTCTCTGCTTCAAAATATGTTGCATGAAGTTAATCCCTACGTACACAGTTTTAAATCTGCATTAGAAACTATCCCCCCTGGACAAAGTAACTGTTATAAATTTGTGATTGATGCTGATAAACGACCCGCTACTGGACATCGTGGTAGATACAATGCCCCAGTAACAAATGAAGTTGCAGTGGTTTTGGCTGATCAAGAATGTGAGCGACGTGATATAGTATTACGCACACACGATAATCGCCTGCAACGTATTTATGAAACCCATCGATCTTACGATGCCTTGCAGTACCCTCTTATTTATTGCCATGGAGATGATGGTTATAACTTTGCAATTCATCAAGTGCATCCTGCAAGTAGAGAAATTAATTTAAATAAAAAATTTTCATCTCAACAATTTTATTCTTATGTTCTACAAATCAGACCCCATCGTTTCATTTATCTACAAAGGTTTCGTGGTCTATTTAGTCAGTTTATTGTTGATATGTACGCTAAAATTGAAACTGAGCGATTGGTATACATACGCACAAACCAAAGGCGTTTAAGAGCTGAAGAATACGTGCATTTGCGGGACGCAATGCAGCAGGATACAGGAATAGAAAACTTAGGCCGTTTAATTATTCTGCCCTCCAGTTTCACCGGTGGTCCTCGCTATATGCACGAGCGAACTCAAGACGCTTTCTGCTACGTCCGGAAATATGGTCGACCTGATCTTTTTATAACGTTCACAACAAATCCAAAATGGAATGAAATTACTCGAGAACTATGTTCAGGTCAAGTATCGTTTGATCGACATGATCTGATAGCAAGAGTTTTTCATTTAAAATTGAAGCTAATGATGGACCTTTTAACTAAAGAAAGTATATTTGGAACCGCAATGTGTTATATGTACAGCGTAGAGTGGCAAAAACGTGGTCTGCCACATGCACACATTCTACTTTGGTTGCACGAAAAGGTGCGTCCCAACGACATCGACAACTTAATTAGTGCAGAGTTTCCAAATCCAGTTGAAGATCCTCTTCTGTATTCAATTGTGAAAACACACATGGTGCATGGCCCCTGCGGCACTATAAATAGGGATTCTCCATGCATGCAAGGTAATCGTTGTGCGAAGAAATATCCCCGTGCAATAACAGAACAAACTATAACAGGTGAAAATGGATATCCATTATATCGACGGCGTTCTCCACAACAGGGTGGATTCACTGCAGAAATCAAGGTACGTGGGCAGCAGATTTCTGTAAATAATAGTTGGGTCGTCCCCTATTCGCCAATTTTGTCAAAAATATTTAATGCACACATAAATGTGGAAATTTGCAATAGTGTAGAATCAATAAAGTATATCTGTAAGTATGTTAATAAAGGGAGTGACCAAGCAACATTTGCTTTACAGGGAATGGAGCGAGATGAAGTAACCAGGTACCAATCAGGTCGATACATAAGTACTTCTGAAGGTATATGGCGAATATTGGGATTTCCTATCCATGAACGTCATCCCACGGTCATGCATCTAGACGTCCACTTGGAAAATGGCCAGCGCATTTATTTTGATCCCAGCAATGTAAGAGACCGTATAGAAAATCCACGTCATACGACACTATTGGCATTTTTTAAGTTATGTCAGGAAGACGACTTTGCAAAAACTTTGACCTATGACCAGGTGTCATCTTATTATACTTACGATAAACAAAGGGGTACTTTCAATCGACGTCGCCGTGGTCAACCAGTTGATGGATTTCCAGGGATTTTCAAAGATGCCGCTCTGGGCAGAGTGTACACAGTGCATCCTAACAATGGAGAATGTTATTACTTGCGCCTGTTGCTCCATATTGTTAAAGGACCAACTTCTTTTTCTATTTTAAAGACAGTTGATGGTGTAGAACATCTTTCATTTCAAGCAACTTGCAGGGCACTTAACCTCCTTGACGACGATCAACACTGGGACAACACCCTCGAGGAAGCCTGTGTCAGCGACAGTCCCAGTAGTTTACGTAATTTGTTTGCCATAATGTTAGTATTTTGTGCTCTCTCGAACCCTTTGAGGTTGTGGGAAAAGTACAAGACATTTTTCTCTGAAGACTTTTTACGAATTCTGAGGTGTAATGCAGAAGACACCATTAATCCAACAGATGACAGAGTACTAAATAGTTCACTTTGTTCTTTACAGGATAGTGTTTATTCTATTGGAGGCAGCTCTCTTAATACCTACGGTCTGCCTGTTCCCCAAGTAGAACCTAATCAGCCGCGAACCAATCGGGAGTATGTCGCTGAAACCAGCTACCGTTCTACAGAGTTGGCCGCCGTAGTTAATGACAGCACGTCAAATTTCACCATAGAACAGCGGGAAATATTTAATACAGTCGTCCGAAGTGTGTTGAACAATGAAGGGAAGCTGTTTTTTTTAGATGCTCCAGGAGGCACCGGAAAAACTTACCTGACGAGAGCAATCCTTGCCGAAATTAGACGGCAAAATAAGATCGCTCTTGCCGTAGCATCGTCAGGTATTGCTGCCACATTACTTCCAGGCGGAAAGACGGCACATACAATGTTTAAAATCCCAATCGATTTAAACAGATCCGAAACACCAACCTGCTCTGTAACACGAAATTGTGACAAAGCGGGAGTGTTTCAGGATTGCTGTCTTATCGTCTGGGATGAATGTACTATGTCAAACAAAAAGGCAGTAGAGGCGGTGGACAGAACACTACGAGACATTCGTCGAGATGACAGGCCAATGGGCAATGTAACTCTTTTGTTTTCGGGAGATTTTCGCCAAACCCTCCCAGTCATAAGCCGGGGAACTAGATCAGATGAGATTAATGCCTCACTAAAACGTTCATATCTGTGGCCTCAAATACAAAAGCTCAAATTGTCCCTAAATATGAGAGCCCAGCTTGGTGATAATTCACATGCTCAAGAGTTTTCGGAAGCATTATTAAAAGTTGGGGAAGGTCGTCTTCCTGAAGAGAATGGTCTGGTGATTATACCTGAAATACTTGGAAACATAGTTGCCACTGAAGAGGAACTGATACGATCAGTATTTGGGAACATTCAGAATATACCAAATCAAGAAAATTCATGGCTATGCGAACGCGCCATATTGACCCCAAAAAATGATCAAGCTGCAAGAATTAATCAAACAATTTTATCGGATTTTGTAGGGGATGAAGTGATTTACACTTCTTTCGACAGTGTTGTCGATCAGGATGACGTAACTAATTACCCAATTGAGTTTCTAAATTCACTTACAGCGAGCGGTCTCCCTGCTCACAAAATAACACTTAAAGTAGGTGTTCCCATAATGCTGATGCGAAATTTAACTCCTCCGAAACTGTGCAACGGAACCCGTCTCATTGTCAGCGGTTTACAACGCAATTTAATTGTTGCTACAATTCTCACTGGGTGTGGAGCCGGCGAAACTGTGTTCATACCGCGCATACCAATCATCCCTAACAATTTCCCATTTCAATTTAAGCGTACACAGTTCCCCGTGACTACATGCTTTGCCATGACAATTAACAAGTCTCAAGGGCAGACGCTTAAAGCCGCTGGTGTTGACCTGACAACGGGCTGTTTTTCTCATGGCCAACTTTACGTTGCTTTTTCAAGGGTCAGCAACGCTTCCGGTCTTTATATATTAGCTCCTGAAGGAAAAACCCCAAATATAGTTTATAAAGAAATTTTTTAAAAGTTATTTGCAATATATCATTGATATTGATAATTGTGTACCCTTAGGAGCCGCTGAGGAATCATGGCAAGAAAGGGTTTTTTGGTGTTTAGGTATTAAGTCTGAGCAACATGTTAGACATAATTTATCTTGGAAACTTGGACACCAGATGCTGTGAGAATAAATTTGAAGATCTGGAACAACTGTTGTGGAATTCCTGGCGCCCAGCTACATTATAACATATCTTTAACAAAATTGTTCAATTTGGGGCATTCCAAAAATGAAAGAACTGAAGCGTCTCGAATCATCTCGCGCATCATGTTGTTTTCCCGTCCCCGGGGTCTTAGAATTCGATATCAGACGTTTCAAATCTTCGATTTTGACGGCCCTGTAGTCGCTTGCATAAGCGACTGGATCCGCGTACGAAGTCGCGGGCAGAAGCTAGTTCTTTTAAATATAGTTTATTTTGCGGTATCTTTAATAAGATATTGCATAACGTGGTGTAATATTGTATTTATGAAATGTTTTTCTTGGTTCTATAAAACGGGATTGACGAGCGGCTCTAGAGAGCGGATTCAAACCAGTTTCTTATTATCATACCTACCCGTACACACCTCCATAAGTCGGTATTAGGTATACTTATCATTGATATTGTGACGCGATTATTTTTTTAGACTGTTCAAAAATCTTGAATACTCTGTGATATAGAAGTCGGTTACTGTTCCCTTATTTTGTTGTCAATTGCAGGATACCTTTATTAGTACCTACTTGAGAGTTGGGTATTGTATAGCTGACGAGAGCGGAACAATTATTTTTACTGATTAACATTTATACGTGAGAAAATCATTAAAATCTAGACTCGTAATTTACCTACAGGACACCTTAACGACACAGATAGCGCAAAGGTAACCACGCCGGACTGCCGAGCTTGATGTCCCAGTTTGATTCCCTGTACGATCGACATTCAAGTATGATGAGCCTGCTTGTTGGCTGTTTTATTAAACGTATTTATAAATATGTATGTGTAAAGTAAAAACTACATATATAGTTGATCCCGATATATTTTACCTATCTACCCGTTAATAATCCAACAGTGTAAATAGGCCTTTATTCATAAATATTTACGTGATTGCAGAACCTAATGGCTAGCTGCGCAATACATAGCATTCCAGTATACCTATTTGTGCTAAGAAAAGTGCGTCACTTTTATGAATACGCACTTATATCCTTTGGGACTTATCACTATATTCAAACTGATTTTTCCTATAATCGTCACTGGATGTATTCAATAACATGCATTGTTTTTATGGAAGTAGGTACTGAGTACCTACTTGTTTGCGCAAATACATAAATGACGTATGTCCATATTCTATTGTTTTGCGTGGTTTAAATATAGGAGCTAATTTAGGTCGTCTAACCATGATTTCACGGAAAGGAAAAGTAGCAAGGTAGTCAAGTTTTAGAGCCAGTTTCACAGGTAACGGATAGCCACTATCTACCAGATAAATTATGAAATTATCTGCCAGATGAACTATCTCGAACTTATCAGCAACCTGTGAAACTGGCCCTTAGACATCGATCCGATCATGATCCGTCCGTAAAGGACACTGGAAAGGGAAAATGAGGTTCATACGAGATTAATATCAACGGAGTATCATAATAACGCAACTCTTTACTTCTATACGTCAAAGGAAACTGGTTTTAATAGCCGTTCAATCAAATAGTTGGCCCGTTGATTGAAAAACACTTAAGGGCCAGTTTCACCGGTTGCTGATAAGTTCCAGATAGTTTATCTGGCATATAATTTCATACGAATTCTGTTCCATTTTTGAATATATCTGGTAGATAGTGACTATCCGTAACCTGTGAAACTGGCCGTTAGTCACACGTCTATAGGTACGTCGTTTAGTTCACTTGTTGACTACAATGTTCTACTAGGTACAACTAGATGATGCTTAGTTAACTGGTTTGTTTAAGCTTACACCTGGGCTACTGGTTACATATGACTCTATCTGGACTTCAAGGCACCACGCATAGGAGATGGTCTAATCTCTCTCCGGTCGTGTCTGAATTCCTATTGGACTATGAGAGCGTAGGTATAGGGAGAGCAATGCACTATAATATGTCCATGCAGTGCGCAGCTGGCTGATCTCCTTGAAGAGGACAAGAAATAATATACATATCTATACCTACACAAAATCTGGACACTAGCGGTATTGGAAAAGCTTAAGACGGAGCCTAATAACTGTAAAGTCCTAGCATTTTGGCAATTACCTAAAATATCAATGCGGAAATCGAACACGGGATAGGCACACATCGTGGCCTTTACTTGGATGCTGCACTAACAATGCGATCTTTTTACTTATGCCTCATGCCTCCTAGATATTGTACATATAATGAGCACCTTTTTACTCAAATTAATATTCGATATTCTATAGATACTCTACTTTTACAATCTTCGAAAGTCTTTTTATTTATCGTCGACGACCATTCCCCTAAATTGACCTCAAAGGCCTTATAGGCCAAACTAAATCTCCCGCTTAAAAAAGGCGAAGACTCTAAGAATGACTAACTGTTTCCTAAGGAAAATAATTGGCTGGTAGTAGCTACCATTGCCGACACCGTCGCTTTCTAGAGTCATTTCGAAAAGTTAGTACGTACGTATTATCATCACGCCACTGAATAACATTTCCCAAGTTATCTCAATATACATAAATACCAATCTTTATCATAAACAAACCGGCCACATTTGCATAGCTGTCTTGTAGTAAACATCGAACTCATAGCGCCATAGTTTGATCTCGCACTTGGAACAAATATCTCGTCTCTGGAAGATGGAAGGCCTTAAGGTAAATTTTACTTTAAATATATCTATTGTTATAGTAAATAGTAAGAAAAGTTTAGAATCTGACTTAACTTTCATAAAATGTTTGCTTCGAAACCAGTTCTCTGGAACTTGATAGATCCACTTTGGCTCTCGAGTAAAAATAGATTAGGTAATTTGTTTGTTAAAACATGAATTGATTTATAAAATTATGTCTGTATTATTAAAAAAAAAAATATATATATATATATTATTACCTTCATGTATCAATGGTTTTTAATGATGAGGTACAGGACATAAGAGTAGGTACTTACCTTAACTTACCTATGTATATCCAAGGCTTAATTAAGGATTTTGAATTTAACATTGACTGCGAAAGAACAGCCCGATTCCTACAGATTTATACTAAAACCCCTATTAGGATACATAAGTACAATTATTTTTCATATCTGATGTTTTTGCTTAGTACCTCTCCGGATTTGGTTCGGAGTTCTCATCAGAGGATCCGCGGAAACCTGGCGCCCTCCCTGAAGGTCAGAACAGTCCTCAGCGCTGTCCTTACGGGTTGTACGCCGAGCAGCTATCGGGGACTGCGTTTACCGCGCCTAGGCATGAAAACAAGCGGTCTTGGTTGTACAGGTATCTACGACTATTTGGCCTCATTCTTTCCGTTTTTAATGATAAAAATATGTCCCACCGAGATTTGCTTGAACATGCTTCAAGCGAAAGCAAGCTGCATGGTCCGGGCGCCACGGAAAAAACCTCCTGACGATGCTTGCCTTGTCCAGCTTTTGATCGGTAAAAGCCACGCAAACGCAGCGGGTGTCATTTGGGCGAATTCCCATTTATCTTCTATTTGTAAAATAATAGAATTTTCTACTTTATCAAAAGATTTTTTGAAGTGGTCAGTCATGCTTTTTTCGCTCGCTAATTCCCAATTTACGATAAGTAAGTTTCGTTTTTCAGAATTCGCCCTTCAGTGATTCACAAACCATTCCAAAAGACAGATGTTGCGAAACATCTAACCCATAACTGGAACGAGCAGGAACCTGATCCCAACCAGGTAACTACGTTTTTGATTTAGCACTTTTTGTAAATTAGAGATTTTCCTAACATACATTTTTTTCCCTTAAGAAAATAATAATTAAATCCTACCTATTATTTCTTTTGCGCAGTCTCGTTGGCTCCCATTCGACATACCGTCTTCGAATCAGTCGGTGGACTTCGTGGCCGGTCTGCACACGGTCTGTGGAGCTGGTGACCCTCGCTCCCGCAATGGACTCGCCATACATGTGTACTTGTGCAACACATCTATGGACAAAAGTGCCTTTTACAGCAGCGATGGAGATATGCTTATTGGTAAGAATAGTATATAGGTTTAGCCGCCGCCTATGACGACAACTTCCCGCACCCGGATAAAAATTACTAGACAAATATACTACTTGTCTACCAAATTTTATTGAAATCGGTTCAGTAGTTTTGGCGTGAAAGCGTAACAGATAGATTTACTTTCGCATTTTTATTACAATTAAAAATTAGAAGCATGCTAAATCATTGAAGGCCACCTTTAATGATTTAGCATTTATTAAGAAAAGCTATTAAACATAAGCTTCGCAAATTCCTGAGTATTTTTATTCTAATTGAAATATATCAGTTCCCCAGCAAGGGACGTTAAAGATCACAACGGAGTTTGGTCTCATGACGGTGGCTCCCAACGAGATAGCTGTCATCCAGCTCGGCATGAGGTTTGCAGTGACTGTTGATGGACCTACCCGGTAAATAAACCTTCCTGATTATCGTCAATTGACACAGGAAAAGGAGAGCAATTATAAGTAACAAAATATTTATTGCAGAGGATACATCTTAGAGGTGTTTGATGGACACTTCAAGCTGCCAGACCTGGGACCTATCGGAGCGAATGGCCTCGCGAATCCAAGAGATTTCCTGACACCTGTGGCACACTACGTCGACGAGGAAATACCTGGTAAGTCCAAATCAGAAGGATGTTCATGAATCAATTGCTCGCAGTCTACTCCCAGATTCGAGGACAACAGGTGCGCATTGCAAATTGGGAACTTTTTCTGGTAGACTGGAATTACAGTTTTATTTATTTTCTTCATTTTCAATGGCGTCAGACACCTACTAGATGAAGCACACTCATAGTCCTTCGAAGTTTGTATGACCCCATATTCAGTACTATAGTTACAAAATTGAAAAATATCGGTCCTTTCATTCCACAGGATTCAAAATAATAAATAAGTACCAGGGCTCCCTCTTCGTGGCTGAACAGAATCACTCTCCATTCGACGTGGTAGCCTGGCATGGGAACTACGTGCCGTACAAGTACGACCTGAGCAGGTTCATGGTCATCAATGCCGTGCTCTACGATCATTGTGTAAGTCGAATTTCTTCCTAGTACCTGGTGTTTAAATCGCGATCAACTACCTAATTTTTTTTTAAATACATTAGAATTAACGGTACCTAAAAGTTAATCCTCAGAAGATTAGAAATAGAAACAGAAAATATGTATTTTGTCGTAAAATGATGATAATGACATCCAGACCGATTGTCGCCCTTAGCTCTTGTTCTCTCTAAGGAGATCAGCTGTGCACACACCCTCTATTCCGTGAGGGAATAAAGGGTCTCTAAGTCTGATGGAACAATAATCCAATGCAATTAGAGGGAGATGCAGGCGCGGGACCGATATTTACGTGATCTCCGATGCATGGTAGTATATTTAGCAGGACATATTATAGTGCTCAAGTATTTACGCGGACACAGGTGCACCCTCTACTCCGGGAGGAAATAGAGGGTCTCTAAGTCCGATGGGACGTTAATCCGACATGACTGGAGAGAGACCAGGCGCCGACCGACATTTACGTTGTAATCTCCGATGCATGGTCGCATATTTAGTGAACTTTGTATTTTAAAAACCATAGCCTTTTTTGGCAGTCGGGTAATAATGTTTTGTTTTTACACAGGACCCATCAATATTCACAGTGCTGACTTGCCAGTCGACGAAGCCTGGCGTTGCTATAGCGGACTTCGTGATATTCCCTCCGAGGTGGTCCGTGCAGGAGCATACATTCAGACCACCATATTATCACCGTAAGTGTGAAATAACACAATCGAGTTAGAAAGCTGACTCTAATACATATGTAGGTACTACATAGACCGCAATTTTTTTTGCAATTGTCTTGTGACATTTATTCAATTTCCGAATCGTAAATAATGCTATAAAAAAAATGATCGCCCACGAATATAGAGTACCCAATCTGTCACGTATAATTTTCTAGGAAAATAACAGATGGGTTTGTAAAAAAAATCACCATTCGCTGAGGACAGGATTCGAACCTGCGCGGGTATAACCCATTGGATTTCAAGTCCAACTCCTTAACCACTCGGACACCTCAGCTACGAGCATTTACGTGTAATTTCTCAATTAATATCGAGTAATTACATCACATACACCTGGAGGACCAAATGAATAAACACTACTAACTGCTGTGTAAACGTTTACAATTTGCCTAAATCGTATAACCTTGTATTTGACTTTATTCAAGTAGAGACACATGGAATATATGTACATCTGTAATCGCAGTTTCTCTAGTCACCAAATCTGGTGCAGCTGATCTTATTCCGTTGTAAATATTTGTCCGCAAATGGCACAAATAGCAGAATAAAAAAAAACAAAATACCTTTTAGGGACATAATAAAACCTCCACAACACTTGTAGAATTAATTGTAAGATCTTCAAAATTAATATTACATATCTAAATTATTCAACTTAAGACTTAACCACCCATGTTAGTTATTTAAAGTCTAATCTTTATTGTAAAGAACTAGAAGCGTTCCAGGACCTCTTACGTACGCCAATGGTCCCTAACTCAATAGTGATAAAAAAATTAATCTCGCTGAGGACAGGATTCGAACCTGTGCGGGTATAACCCATTGGATTTCGAGTCCAACTCCTTAACCGCTCGGACACCTCAGCTCCTACGAGATTACTGAACTAGCGGATGAAATTAGTAAAGTAGAAAAAAAAACATTTAAATAGAAATTGGCTTTTACCCTCCGTGAGATCTACTCTGCGCAACCAGATAAGAAGTAGGATACCGCTGAAATATTTCAGTTTCTGATATTACTGCGTTCAATCAAATAATCAAACAAACTCAACGGCAGCCTGAAAAAACTGGGTTGCATTCCGGAATTAAAATTAACGAAAACGAGAGAAATGCCCAATCAGCACTTAACGAACGTCAAAAATCAAAAGACAGTCCCCACATCGCCCACCCTTCACCACTTCCTATGTGCCATCGCTGGGAAGAAGTGGCGCAACAAACTCCCCAGCAACACACGTCTGTCTGCTAGGTTTTAAAATGGTCGAATCTCAAATTATTTGAGAATTAATAAATTAGAACCAGAATTTACTAGCACACACCTTTACATTTACCCTTAAAAAAAGTTGGAACACTAGTACTAGTTTCTAGCCAATAACATCGGAAGTTAAATAAATCAGTCATTGTTTGTCATTGTCAGTGTCATTCATTTTGCCATACAAAAGGGTTTTGTCGATTATCAACAATGTAACATCTGGTCATTAGAACTCATTGTTCTAAGTCAAAAGAAAAACACTTGAAGTAATAAATTATTAAATAATCGTTAAATTTGCTAAAACATCACGTAGCTGAGGTGTCCGAGTGGTTAAGGAGTTGGACTTGAAATCCAATGGGTTATACCCGCGCAGGTTCGAATCCTGTCCTCAGCGAATGGTGATTTTTTACCATTGTAGTATTTTATATGGATAAAGTTGTAAAAAGTTAAATCACAGTTTGATTATTATCGATTATTTTATGAAAGCAAAAGTTTGTGTATATAGGTGCGTGAATCGGTAATGACTTCCGAAGTTCCGTTTTGGGTACTACCGCGGCTGAAAGCCCGCCGCGGTTTGTATGTTTGTTATAAATTAATATATCATGTTGAGATAAAATATGTTTTTGGTAGATATTTCATAAGCCTGTTTTGAGCTCGTCAAACTTCAACAATAGACACCTAATAGTAATTAGTTCGTGCGTAAACAGGAAAGCTTCTTAAAATTAATTGGCAACTAGATTTCCCTATCTGCTATGACCTAACTAGGAATCGAATTATTTGCATTAGTATTTTAATGTGTTTTTCCTGATATTTTGGCGATAATCTGGAAAAATATGCCACATCCAAAATCAATAGAGACGATTTTGAACAACATGAGTCGGGATTTTTATGAAATTAGGTACTAAAAGAACGTTTTCCTTAGCTACTGATTTCAAGTTCTTATAGTGATGTCATTGCGCCAGAACATTTCAAAATCTTAAATCACTGCGCCACACAATATAGGGTGACTGGTAATTAGTGACCGATATTTAAACACGTGATTGTACTCATGATTACAAACAACTTTCCCGAAGAAACTTTTTGATTTTTTATAGCAAAATTACTGACGCTAAAATTAATAATGCGGGCGCGGGGCCTCGCCGCTAACAGCTGAACGGGCGGGGGCGCGCGCGAAATTTGAATTTTGCTGTAATTATAAAAAAAAATAACAAAAAAAGTTTCTTCG
This sequence comes from Heliothis peltigera, assembly GCA_958496145.1. Classification (NCBI taxonomy): domain Eukaryota; kingdom Metazoa; phylum Arthropoda; class Insecta; order Lepidoptera; family Noctuidae; genus Heliothis; species Heliothis peltigera. The sequence goes on from OY292337.1 coordinate 8,087,421, forward strand.
GGAAAGTTGTTTGTAATCATGAGTACAATCACGTGTTTAAATATCGGTCACTAATTACCAGTCACCCTATATGTATTGAAAATCTAACACTGTTGAGAGCGCTGCGCTCGCATTTTCAAAGTACATAATACATAGGCATATTGACGCTAGTGTCATTATAAGTTAAATCAAATTCATAATTTTATAAAACAACCTTACCCCCTTATTATGAAACGTGGTCTTTACAAGTCTTCTTTAGTCCATTAACTTTGTTCAAGAAGATGGTTTAAAGCTAGCAATAAAGGCGGTACTTTCACAAGGGGACAAAAGACTATAATATTTGTATGGGGACCATATGCACCAGGGCATAAATTGATAAATGACTTATAAGCCATATCCCACACTGACCGTTAAATATCATGTTTCGTTCCAGGGAACTGCATGAGTGAATTCATGGGTTTAATCTTGGGTGCATACGAAGCTAAAGAAGGTGGTTTTCTACCTGGCGGAGCGTCTCTTCACTCCATGATGACTCCACACGGACCTGACGACAAGTGCTTCCAGGGTGCTTCTTATGGTGAACTGGTCCCGCAGAAAATTGCTGTTAATACTCAGGTATTTATGAGATTATACTTCTTATTATGTTGACCAGCTAATTTTAGTTATTTTACGAAGTAAAAACACATTTTGGATATTATCAGTATCCAAATATAAAACAGATACTTTGAGATTAGTTTAGGTTGCGTAAAGTTTTACTTGTTAGAAAAAATGGTCCATAGACAACTTAAAACGAAGAAGATGTATATTGCAATAAACCTATAAGTCATAATTATATTCTTGTTACAGGCCTTCATGTTCGAGTCTTCGCTAAGTTTAGCGATAACCAAGTGGGGCGCTGAAACTTGTCAAAAACTGGACGCCAAATATTACGAGTGCTGGCAAAACTTACCCAAGCTTTTCTCAGAAAACATCAACATTTAATTAACCTACGTAATTCACTGTACAATTGAATATATTTTAATGTCAATTTACACGTCCAGTTGGATCTATCTATTTTTGTGATTATGAATATTTACTTTTAATAAAACAAATTATTTAACTATGTATCAGTTTACTTAACTACGTATTGCTTACTTAACTATGTATCAGAATTTTATTATTAGGTATCATAATAAAAACACGAAATGCATCATAGAAAACTGCATGTAAACTTATTAAAGAACAAATAAAATTCTTTGCCTTAAATTTATTTGTGTTAGTCCCTCCTTGAATTTAAATCTACAATACAGATTTCAATCAGAATCAGTTTTTTTTTTTAGTATTACTATTATATTAATTTTAAGAATTTTATAAGTTTGTATATATTTATGTTAATTGTGGGTATTTAGATTTAATAGTAGTAATAGTATATTGTATTATATGAAGGTTTACTTCAAGTCAATACCATTAATTCAACAAAAATCAGAATCAGTATATTTATTTGTTAAACATAGGTGAAATAATAAGTAAAGTTAATTTAAAATGTAACACACACATTTGAAAACTTCGTGTAATATGCTTATCATGCCCTTGTAATCTTGTAATAACTGTAAAGAACCAGCATAGACAAATTAAAGGGTAAATAAATACTGAAATTCAAAATGTTGCTTGCACTTCTAGCACGCCACGACTCGCTGTCACTTAAATCACTAGAACTATTTTGTTCACCAGATTCAATGTCTTTTAACAGTTTTTCTATAGCTTCCGTAACTTTTTCAATTTTCTTGCCAACGCCTTTATTTTTGTGCCTGTTTACTCGTTTCTTATGTTTCTTGTTTATCGGGATCTCTAGTTCTTTATCTGCAGATTCCGATTTAGAAACGTCGGTCACATTTCCTTCACCGCTGCCGTCATCAGATAAATCATCTTCAATATTTATTGTGGAATTATACTGTTCTTCAGAATCATCGTAATCGAGCATATCGTCTATAGCTGTAGCAAGTTTTTTAATTTTCTTGCCAAGATGTTTATTTTTACGCTTGTGTCCAACTTTGTGTGCACCATTTTTATTATATCTCCTGGTAAACGTAATCACTGAATCTTCGCCATCTTCAGATATCAGTTTAGGAGACTCTTCTGTTCCGTTTTCACTACAGTCACCATCCGATAAATTATTAAGACCTTCTGTAGACAATGTGCAATTATTCTGTTCATCAGAATCATCGTTCTTAAACAGATCTGCTAAAGCTTCAGAAACCTTTTTGATTTTTTTACCAAGGCGTTTATTTTTAGTCTTGTGTCCAATTTTGTGTACACGTTTTTTATTCTTTCTGCCAAAGGTTATCGACGGCAGGTCCCAGTCTTTAGAGTCAGATTTATCTGTGGATTCTTCTGAATCATCTTCGTCGCTATCACTATCAGATAATGCTTCAATCAGATCGATAACGTCCTCCGCCAAGTCAGTCAGTTCATCTTCAAAATCTTTGGCTTTCCCGTTATTAGAGTATGCTTGCTTTGATTTGGAGATAGGTTTTTCTTCATTTTTCGGTGAAATTTGTTCTTTCTTCGATGTAAGTAAATTATTGTCATCAGGATGTATCGGTTTTCTTTCTTTATCCGATACACTATGTAGCTCTTCCTCCTTCACCGCAGACTTGAAAATATTCTGTTCCACTTCAACTTTCGGGGCATAATCCGGATGCCAATTTGTGACATGCGAAAATTCTGGCACTTTTGGAATATTGAAATCGTACATTTTCGGGTAACTGTATTCATGGATGCTTGGCAAGGGGATTTCAGGCATTTTTGGAAAACTTATTTGAGGAAAACTGAATTTTGGCGTAAAAAATCGAAATTGTTCATGCTCCGGTGCAAGCACTATCACCAGTATAACAACAGAAAAGTAACGGAGATTCATGTTTCTTGCACCACTAACGACACGAGACTAAAAAGAAGTAATAACAAATAATACTGTATTTTCCTTAACGTTATTATTACTCTTAATGTACCAAACCTTAATGATTACTTGAGGACTAATTAGTCACCCTGGTCAAGTTCCTGTCTATTTATTATGGATAATATTTTTGCGTTCACCAAAAATCTAATGGTACATCTATGTATGCATTTCTAAAATATTGATCTTAAACCCGTTTAATTTTTTTACTATAATTAAACTACTCGGCCAACAAAATATGTTACATCAAACAAATTCCAAATTAACACCAAGATATAACACTTTTTTATTGTACTGCGCTGCCAATATTCTATTGTAACAATAAGTATTTTATTCTTCCCCGAAAAATACTGTTCGTGCACCAAATATTCCTGAATGTTACACAAAATATTTAGTAAGCATCCTAGTACCGTATACCCATTTAAATTAGTGATTAGTGAACAATTGATTAGTGTTAAAAAAAAACCTTTTTAGTAAGCATTACATTTTATAATGTGTTCATTTTTTATTAATAAAGCTACATTGGGCATTAATTGGTGTTTGATTCAAATACATTTAGCAGTGCATTATCTAAAGAAAAACTAAAAAAATTAATGCTTGTTTTTAAAATTAGGTGTATTACTATTTTTACAAATTTGCAACAGTTGTTAAATAGATGCTAGTTATGACATATTTTAATGAACATATTTTGGTGCACATTCAGTATATTTGGTGGAACACAGGCAAAATTAGGTAAATGAAATGGGAATAAATTGAAGTACTTTTAAATACCATCCATTTATTATGTGATCCCTTATCGCGACTGCGAGATTCTGACTTAGAGAAGATTATTTTTTATTGGCTTTAGGATTTTTAAATAGGTACTGATTAGCTAGTAGATGTTTACCAAGGGGTTTAAATAAAATTGTACTTAACCATAACCATATAATTTATATAAAATATCTATTTGGCTAGTAATTAACAAATAGACAAAATAATGCCTTAAGTTTGAAGTGGTTAAATAGGCTGATACTGTGTTAACATGTTTTCAGACCTACTGGACAAATATATCGAGAAAACCCGTTTCTTTGGTAACAACATATAAAATGCTCCAAATTCTCGTTACATTACAAATTGATTATCATCCTATTATAAACGCGCCAAAAATTGATTTTATAACACAGATTTCAAAATACTTCTTTATACAAAATTATCATTGGACACAATAGTTTAAAGATGATAAAAAACAAGGCAGTTTTAATTAATTTACCTTATAATATATAACTAAATATATTATAAGGAAATATATAACTAATCTCGTACTAGGCATAGCACATAATCCACTATTACGGTATAATGAACTTCGAGCGTACTCTTGCAACAGTCCACAGTCCACAGGTTTACGCAAAACAGTGGTGTCTCTGAAACTCCTGATCATATAACAAGTCATGCCGGGGGTCACTGCTATAGAAGGTCCCTTTACGTTTAACGCGTCTACCACAGTTTCACTTTTAGTCACTGTTGTCACCAAAGAGCTGTTTCCTGTGCCATTGACAGTTTGCGACACTTTCACCTCAGTTGTGTTCCTTATGACTTGTTGGCCGGTGCGAGTAGAGCCAGTATCCTGTTAGAAGTATCCTCCCAAATAAAACTCGACATCAGATTGCAGTCAATGCGCGTCTCTTCGTACTCTCCATTTCGTTTGCTTATACCCAGTCTGCAGGTTTCGCCTGGGCTCCCACTGTACTGTCTCTCCGAGTAGTGATTGTGGTTATGACTATTGCGGCCCAAGTTGTACAGCGCCAGCCCCGTCAGTAAGGTATCGAATCGGCTGCCGGAATCCCGGTACTCGTAAATGTAGACGGGCGGGTGTCCTTGATACACGGGGTGGAAGGTAGATCCGTAGCTTATCTGCTGTGGCGGGTTGTAGTGATAGTGGTGATGGACTTCAGTCTTCGGTCTATAGCTATTCTGAACGGTGTTGTGTTGCTGGTAGTATGTCTGTTGCACATTCCCACGGTTCGAGCTGCCCGACATCCCGGGGGAGTGAGGGTAGGTGTGCGCACCGCCGGTACCGTAGCCCGAGTACCCGGTAGAATGCGGATAGTGGTGCGTTGTCCCGTGCCTGGCGTGGCCATGGCTGCGTGCTGTTACCCCAGACGTTATTAGTAGCAACACTATTAGACCAACTTGCATGTTGTCGTTGCGGTGGAAAATACAGAACTAAATATTGGCTGGGTGTCCACTCCCGGTCACAAAACAATCACATTAGTCATGACGCAGTGGGCGCGGTGTGTGCTCGGCGACACGCAGGGGTCGCGGCCCACCTAGATATCCAGACAGCGCGGTATCGCACTACCGCGTCACCCCCGCATTAAGTAATTAAGTGCACGTAAGGGAGTTCCACTTTGACTTCAACGCAACCACTTCTAACACTGAGTTTATATCTAACATTAAAAACATTTTTTTTCAGTTAAAATAAAACCATAAACATAATTACGATACTTTTAATCATAATAGGTAATTAGCAGAGCTTAAAATTATTCCATTACTGCATAAACATTATAAAATACCATCGGTCAGTCGCGTCACCAGGGAAAGGGCATCTTTCACTTTTGCTATTACAGATATCGTAGACTAAACAATGAACATGCAAATTACATCGAGACACAAGGATTCGATAGCTCAGCGTATCATTCACATCACAGTATTGAACAGTGTACGTATTGCGAATATAAACTATGACAGCTAAGCTATCAAGTGCTACACCCTACGCGTTTATTAGTAACAGGAAAAATTGTATCAATTAAATCTAATTATACATTATATGTAATGTGGAATACTTTGGCCGTGAAAGAGGCCCTTAATATCATCAATGACAGTTACAACAGAAACGCATCCTTGTGACTTATCGGAAAGAATCAATAAATTAAAATGGAATTAACTTGTCACGGCTAGCGGAGTGTCTCTATAGCGTGTAGTGTTGCAGTCGCGGACGCCGGCGGGCGGCGGTCCCACGCGCTTCAATGGTCTGTACGCACATTTATTTTACAATAAAATAAATAAGAATATTTCACAATATATAAAATATTTTCCAAAATTCATTAAACTGAAACTGTATGCGAGATTCTTGTGCTTACAGACCACTCATCATTTGGACCCTTTCCATTTTGACCAGCCCAAAGGCAGAAACACTGTATAAAACTAAATTTACAGCTTACTTAGCTTATCGGTTTTTATATTTTATTTGTTAACCCCCTCGATTGTCTTGAAAAGAGATCCCTGATTGTTTTAGTAGGTATAATAAAAAAAAGCTTAGTAGCTTAGCTACAGGCCTCTTGTATTAATTAGGCTATTATTTAACAATCAACTTAATAAAATCACGTACTCAGTCTACCACATTATTTATTTAAAAAAAAAAAACAGCAAAATACTCATTTTTTTTTTGTTCCATTATGTTAACAGTCGGAAAAGAGATCGATTTATTATCATACACGACAAGAGAGGGTTAACAAACACAGAACTGAACTCTTACGTACTAAAGTTCCCACCAATGGGCTAATTCAAGCACATGAGCAACTAAACTGTATAATAAAGTACAAAACGTGGACTCAAAAATAAATTCCGGACGATGCAAAAATATTCAAATTTCTTTTTTCAATAACAAAGTCGCCACAAATTATGGTTGCAGCGTTCATTCACCTTATTCTCTAATATCGTACAATTTATGTACTTGTTGAACATAGAAATATTCTTTACACTTAACGACTTAAGGTTCAAATTGCAATGGATTTGGAGCTCTTCCATTTTGACGATAATTCTACAAGAGACGGTGAATAACGGATTTCGACAGTCAATTTGCTTACATCTACTTAATAATAATGTTGTATTGCCAAAAACTCCAATTTTGGGAACTAATTGTTGTATACAGATTAAAAATCTGATTATATAATAAATTGAACTAGCCTCTAACCTGGAAATACTTTAACAAAACAGAACTTAACTCACCACAAGTATGAAAGAGCTCATCAAAAAGTCCTTAATTAAACTGAATTTTGTATTTTGGCCCAAAGTGACGTATCAGATTGTCACAGTAGGGTTGTATGCACAGTTAGGGCCGTCATATACATGGCGGAGAGCATCGAAAAGCATTTTTCGCTGTCAAACAATAATCGACATTATGTCCATTGAAATTATATCTGAAATCAACTAACAAAACTATGACATGACTTGCGTACAGAACAGACGATACAGAACTACTACAATCTGTACAATTTCATCAATAAATTTTCAATTCTATCGCTGGAGCATATGTTTTAAAGTTAATTGGGAAAATTTTGTCATTTTCAAGTAACTTGATGTAACGCTCAATCCTTCTCCGTGGGAGAGGAGGCCTGTGCGCAGCAGTGGGACAATAAAAAGGCTGTCATGATGATGATGATTGTTGTAATGGCGTTTGTACAAAAAAACACTCAAAGCGCATGCGCGACGCATCATATGGCAGATTTCAGTGAGGCAAAGTAATTTGAACTGAATAAAGATTAATATTATGGTCAATTTCAGCTTCTATTTCAATGACAACAATATTGATATTAGTTTGACAGTGATAAATGGTTTGTGCTGCGCTTCACCATAATTATGTTCGGAGGCCATTGCTATATGTAGTCCCGTCATGACGTAGTTTCACAGTCAGTGCACAGTTAGGGCTGGTAGGGCTGCGCGTGCGGCTAGCCGTGGTTCACGTTGACGCCGGACTCCAGTTCCGATGCGGGCGTCTCCGGTTCTTCGTCGTTGTATATGTTCTCCGCCATTTGCCATACCTGTGTTAAGTTACCGTTGCATTATAAATTTAAATAATTTTTAACTAACAAGACTAGTGTTTATCAAGCTAGTGTACAGGGCCGGCCCGTCCATACGGCGAACGGAGCAGCCGCTCCAGGCGCCAAATGGGCAATGAAAAATATGTTTCTTCTTAGTTTTTCTCAGAGGATTCACTAAAAAGAGGCGCCATAGGTGGATCTCGCTCCACTCTAAATTTTACTTGGGCTAGCGCTGCTAGTGTAATATTGTATGAACATGCAGGTCAAGATATACCTTAGCATGAAGTTTTTTTTTTTGGAAAAATAGGAGAAGTATATGACAAGACATGTCTCATATCAAATCTGTAGAGAAGTCAATTCTGTACATGAAATATATTTTCAAAATAACTATCAGGGGATGATTAGTGATAAATACTGATGACTAAAATGCATTCAGTAAAATTTTTGTCTGTCAGTCTGTACAAGACATTTTTTTATACATTTTACGAATATTAAACAGATGTCTATGTATTTTTTCACGCGGATGTAATACTTCGCATATAATGTCCTGGGCAATATAACGTGGGGCAATAGGTTTACCAAACTCATACCTGCATAATATTATCCTCCGACACGGAGCAAATGACCCAGGGCTCGTTAGGGTTCCAAGAGAAGTCGGATATCTTGGCGGTGTGACCTCCGTGTATGAACAGCAGCTCGGGAGGTCCGTCCTCTGCGTCCTCAGCCGTCTGTTCCTCGCCGATCTTCGAGAGATCCCACACGTGCAGCCTGCAACAATTGCGTTACTTATCAAATTTCAGTTTGGAGGGTTTTTGTATCTGTTAAGTATGATTACAATCCCAGCTTGGGTTTTCATTGTCTACCAATTTCAGTTATAAATGACACTTATAAATGAACTACATGATATGTTCACCATTTGTTTTCTATGTTGCTGAACATTTTGTTTCTTGAAAAGGCACTACTAAGCAAGAACTGCACATGGAACATCTAGACTTTTTTAAAACGAGTAACTCACTTCTTTTTCTAGTCTGCTCATCTATTTACTATTACTGGAAAGTTACTTAATATTGATCAATACTTCATTTTTCACAAATAGCTTCATTTTTCTTTCTTAGTCCATATTGTCCCACTGCTGGGCAAAGGCCTCCCCAAATGTCATCTCTGTCCAAAGCATGCTGCGGCCAATCAGCGAGTCAAGTATGGACAAATAACATAAGGACTAAATTAAATAGTTTTAATACTAAAGCAAGGTTCGTGTAATACCTCCTGTCGGTGCCGCTGCTGGCGAGGATGGTCTCGTTGTGCGGCGACCACTGCACCTGGAAGATCTCGTCCTTGTGCGATTCGAACGAGTGTAGCTTCAGCTTCAGGTTGCGCAGGTCCCATAGCGCCACCTAACACAGAATCTTATTATAGTTTGGTTATACATTTTCCATTAATAATCGCTGCAGCAACAACTTCTTGTTTATTTATTTGATGTTTTTTTTTTTCAAAAGAACAAAAAGTAAATTTGTTCTTGTAATAGTAGTAATTGGAATTAAGCACCACAGAAGTGTTTTCAAGTAAATGAAGACTGTATTCTACTAAAATTATTTACTTACATAAAATATTTTTTTGCGATTTTTTTATACCCATCCCCGTGTAACTTGCCAAGCTAAAAGTTTGTTTTAGTAAATAACTTACCGTTTTGTCAGCACTGCCTGTAGCTAGGATGAACTCGGAGTAAGGGTTAAAGCTTAGGCAGTTGACCTCGGCGGTGTGGGCGTCCACTGTGTGAGAGGGCTTCGAAGTGTTGTTACACCTATAATCAGGTAGATATTACTACTAAAAAAAAAACTTAAATATAAAAGATTTATACTGATTAATAGCATGGTCTTTTTGATTTGGACACTAGTAGGATATTATTGGGCATTCTACTCCACCTTCCGTTCCTACGGCTCACTCCGTTCGCCTCCGTCACTCTCGGTGGATTAGAATGCCCAATAATATAAATGGATTACCTTGTTCGATTAGCAAACGGATTGGGCGCCATTCCAATTGGTTATTAGTTTAAAACTAAAACGAGCATGAGTACAGACTATTTAGTGTTTGCTGGCGTAATGTTGCTTATAAATGTGAATGTAACAAATCAATTGAGTCATTTTTAGTCTGTTCGTTTCATGTAGTAACCATGAAGTTTGTCAAACAGCCACAATCATTAAATGTGAATACACTTTGTATTGAGTCTCGAAATATTGGTTCTCGTCATGGAGACTTACTACCCAACTCTGTACGTTGCATTATTTGCGGGCCTTCTAATTCTGGAAAAACTAATTTGATAATAGGTCTTCTCATACATGAGAATGGATTAAGATTTCAAAATGTTTATGTTTATTCGAAAACTCTGCACCAACCCAAATACATTTTTTTAGAACAAGTTTTGCAACGAGTTCCTGGTATATCTTTCCAGAAATATCATGGTAATGAGGAAGTACTGAGTGTCCAGGATGCAAAACCTAATTCTGTGATCATATTTGATGATGTTGCTTGTGAAAACCAAAACAATATGCGTGATTACTTTGCGATGGGAAGACATAAATGTATTGATTGTTTTTATCTTAACCAAACATATACTAAAATTCCTAAACAGTTAGTTCGGGACAATGCTAACTTAATTATACTTTTTAAACAAGATGAAATTAATTTGAAACATATTTATGAAGAACATGTCAACACTGATATGTCATGGAGCGAATTTCGTGAAATGTGTTCAAAAATATGGAGTGAACCTTTCAATTATGTAGTCATTAATAAGGATTGCTCCAAAAATAAAGGATGTTACAGAAATAAATTTGACACTTTTGTAATCTTTGATTAAGATCATTAATATTTAAGTATCTTACCACAGAAATATTATTATTCGTTAAACAACGCTTAACCTATCAAGATATAAAAATGGAAAAAACATTAAAAAGACAAATTGTTGATGCTGCAGAAGCTGTTAAGAAAAAAATACGAAAGATGAAAGACATTGAGATCGATAATAATCAGACACTGGAGTCAATGTTCAAGCCTGTAACAGAACCTCTCAACCTAATTGCAAATGCAAGCATGCAACCTCCTCGTTTATATGCTACGGGAAATGAAGAAGCAGATATTTCATTTATTGATTCAGCTTCTCAGAAAGGAAACCTGAGTAAAGTCGACGGTGACTATGAATCTGACAAGGACAGTGATTGTTCGTTTCAATCATTGGATGAAAATAAACAGGGTGATACATCATCTTGGTCAATAACCTCAGAAGCACTTGCCGGGGTCCCATATGGTGTCAGAGTGGAGGATGGGAACTTGATGCTAGGTTCAGCTCGCATAACAATCAGCGATGAATATATTATCGTGTCTGGACACAAATATCAAAATACACCTGGTTTAAAACAGTTGTTGCTAAAGAAAGATGTAGATTTAAGTTTGGTAACCGACAGGGATATGCAACATTATAAGTCAATGCTACTCGATACAAATGCTCATCGGCGAGACTATGATTCCGGTAAACCAATAAAAAGTAATAAGGGGCAGAAATATTTACAAGTTATTAAGCCACTTTTTAAACTACGAAGTACCATCCAAGACAGTATTCCGAAGGGAAAAGGACTGTCATTGACAAAAATGTGGAAAAAGAACACTGATTTTGTATATTGGGATGATCCAAATGAACTAGTGGATAGGTTAAAATTACTGATAGCTTCTCGAGATGCTGGTAACACTGGAGTTAACAATGAAATTATATCTATCATTGAAGAATTGCGTGAAAATAAAATTATAAATAAATGATTTAAAAAAATGTATTCATTTTATTGTTAACCTTTCATCAATATACACCTAAATATGAACGTAGACAAATTTGGACATCACGTTCATAAAAGATTACGTTTAACAGAGTTACTTGACTTTAATGAGAACGCCCTGTGCAAGTCAGAAACGGGAGACTATGATTTAAAAACAACTAGATTGAAAGGAATAAGATCTCCCGTAGAAGGAGACGAAGCTGTGAACAAGGATTATGTAGATCGAATGAATGCTCAGACAGTACAAGAATTCAATAGACTGATTTCTTCATTACGTTCTCAAATTATATTAGATGGGCAAAATGCAGTTAAGTCTTATTTAAAAACAAAGTCATCAGACGTTTTTACTCATTTCGAAGACAAGTTTTATACTAAAGCAGAGGTAGATAAGTTAATTAAAAATTTCCCTAATGGCAAAACAGCAAATAGTAAATGAAATACATAAAGCCGCACGAAGAAATTTCCTGAGGCGTTCAGTTATTTTAAAAGGAATCGATGATTTGTGGCAAGCCGATCTGATGGACATGCAAAACTTGAAAAAGTATAACAAAAGTTACAATTATGTGCTAGTGGTTATTGATTGCTTCTCAAAGAATGCTTGGGCGGAACCATTGAAATCAAAAAATAAACAAGATGTTACTCATGCATTTGAAAGGATATTGATTGATAGTAATCGCAGACCTGTTAATTTACAAACGGATATGGGGACCGAGTTTTATAACAATACGTTTCAGAATCTTATGAAGACGAACAATATTAACCATTACTCAACGTTTTCAACCAAAAAAGCTTCGATTGTTGAAAGACTAATAAGAACTATTAAAAATAAGTTATATAAATCTTTTAGCTATAATGGAAACTACAAATGGTTAGGACAACCGTTAGAAGTAATATTGAAGACATATAATAATACAAAGCATCGGACTATTAAATATAAACCAGCTGAAGTAAATAAATATAATGAACACGATATCAAAGAAAATATTAACAGAACATTAAAGAAAATATCTTCTCTCCATACAAAGAAACCTAAGTTTAAAGTAGGCGATTATGTACGCATCAGTAAATACAAACACAATTTCGAGAAGGGTTACACCCCCAATTGGTCAACTGAACTATTTACTATTAAAAAGATTAATAAAACCATACCAGTAACATACCTCATAGAAGATCAGCGAAAAAAAATAATATTGGGGGCATTTTATGAGCAAGAACTTCAGAAATCTAATTATTCTGATGTTTATTTGATAGAAAAAGTTTTAAAAAGAAGAGGACGTAAACTGATCGTGAAGTGGTTAGGTCTCAATGATGAAGAAAACAGTTGGATTGATAAAGCTGCAATAATGAGTTAAAATATATAAATAATACAGATGTAATATTTGTATCAGTACACTTAGAGTAATGCAAGGTGGTGGACTAGTAAATAACATAATTAATAATCTACCGTTCGAAGTTCATTTGCCCGGATACAATTATTGCGGACCAGGAACTAAACTTCAAAAACGATTGTTGCGAGGTGATCGAGGCGTGAATAAGCTAGACGAAGCTTGTATGCACCACGACATTGCTTACGCAAATCATACAGATCTATCCCATCGGCACAAAGCTGACTTACAATTACTCAACATGGCTAAACAAAGACTTAAATCAAAAGATGCGGGAAAAGGTGAAAAGTTAAGCTCATGGCTAGTGAGCAAGGTTATGAAAGCAAAACTAAAGTCTGGTTCCGGTGTAAAAACATTTAGAAGCTTGGTTTCAAAAATAAGATCAAAAATTAAAAAAATGAAACCCAAGAATAGTAAAACTTTGATTAAAGTTGCTTATTTAGCAGCAAAAAAAATGTTTCCAGGAATTAATCGAATTCGAGTACCGCGAGTAATACCTTTGCCAAAGACTGGAGGGGTTCTGCCTCTAATCCCTATTTTCGCTGGTTTATCAGCTTTAGGAACTTTAGCTGGTGGTGCCGCTGGTATTGCAAAAACTGTGAATGATTACAAAGCAGCTCAGCAAAATTTACGAGAAACAGAACGACACAATAAGGTTATGGAAGGTTTAGTGGTGGGCAAGGGTTTATACATTAAGCCGTACAAAAATGGCAAAGGTTTGTTTATAAAACCATCAAAAAACTAAAAAGTATGCTACCCAATCGTCCTCTGACTAATGTAGATATTCAAAAGTATGCAAAAGACATCCCATATTTCCGGGGGATCTACATGAAGGATCAGTTACCAAGGAAGCCGAAGAAAATTGAATGCGCTATCGTAAACTTAGACGATTCTAAGAACGAAGGAACTCATTGGGTAGCTTATGTTAAATTATACAAGCATTGTGAATATTTTGATAGCTATGGAGATTTAAAACCTCCAACAGAATTAATGCGATATTTTAAGGATTGTAATGTTTATTATAACTACACAAGATATCAAAGATTCAATGCAGTAAATTGTGGCCACTTATGTTTAGAGTATTTGATGACTTTTTGGAATAAAAAAATATAAAATGTATGTTTTTCTTTCATTTTAATCATTTCCACAATGTCACTCACTTTGTCAATAACTGGAAATTCGTCAAATTTATCTACATACTATCCAAATACGTTGCAACTAGATGGGGCTTATGAGTGCGCCTTATTGCATTTTTCAACATTTAATTCTATTCCTAACATTGACAAAACGAATAACAAGTTCTACTACGGTTCCAACGAAGTTATTGAAATACCGGAAGGTACATATGAATTGCAAGATATCGGTGATTATTTAAAATCTGAAATTAAGGATGCAACAATAAAACTACTGTGCAATAATAATACGTTAAAAACTACTATTTTCTGTACAAAAGACATTGATTTTAGCAAAGAAGGCTCTTTCAGAAGACTGTTAGGATTTAATAAGCAGATTTTAAAAGGTAATAAATGGCATGTGTCACAGTTTCCAGTCAACATTTTACCTACGACTGTGATCAGGGTTGAATGTGATATTGTAAGCGGTTCGTTTATAAACGGTGAACCAAGTCACATTATTCACGAATTTGCACTCAACGTGCCACCTGGATATAGGATCATAGAAATACCGAAGAACGCAATATACTTTCCGATAAATCAAAATAATATAAGCTGTATTCATATTAGGCTATTAGACATAAGGAATCGCTTAATAAATTTACGTGGTGAAGAAGTGCAGCTGTATTTGCATCTTAAACGAAAAAATGATTGACTACAATAAATATGTACCTCAACAAGTTAAAAATATCAGTTCTACTCGAACTACTCACCATACAAGACCACGCTCTAAGAAGAAAATAAAATTAACTAAAGATAATAAGGCATTCCTTAAAGCAATCGGATTACTAAAATGAATATATTAGACGTTTTATCCACTCCGACTTACGACACTACAATAGAAGGAATTGAATTTCATTCCTACAAACCATACGTAACAAGTTTTAATAGAAATGATGAAATACGCATACCTATCAATCAACAGGACCTGTACATATTACCATCAGCTAGCACTTTATATTTGGAAGGAACCGTTATAGTAAGCAAGAAGGATACTAAAGACAAAGCTACTAGTGTCCATTTCACCAACAATGCTCTACTTTACTTATTTCAAGATATTAGGTATGAGCTAAATGGAGTAGAGATAGATAAAATAAAAAATGCTGGTATAACTACAACCATAAAATCGTTAATATCAATGAATGAGAGCGAATCAAAGATGTCTAACGCCTGGGGTTGGAATATCGATGGCATAAAAAATAATCATGGAGGAAGTTTTTCTGCTTCTATCCCACTTCGCAATATCCTCGGTTTCGCTGAAGATTTTAAAAAAGTCATCATAAATAGTAGACACGAACTGGTACTGTTACGAAGTAACACTAATTTGAACGCTGTAAAACTTAGCACCGGCGAAGTAGTGGATGACGTTCACATCAACAAAATCATATGGCGCGTACCACATGTTAAAGTATCAGATAAAGAAAAAATTTCTTTGCTAAAACTGTTAGAAAAAGATCGACCGCTTCAGATGATTTACAGAAATTGGGATCTCTACGAATATCCAGCTTTACCTAAAACTACAAAGCATACATGGTCTATCAAAACTGCATCTCAAATTGAAAAACCAAGATACGTCATTATAGGCTTACAGACAAATAGGAAAAATAGTGCAAGTTCTGACATGTCTCAATTCGATCACTGCAATGTTCGTGACGTAAAAGTGTACCTTAATTCAACTTATTTCCCATATGAAAGTCTTAATGTGAACTTCGCTAATAACAGAATTGCATTATTATATGAGCAATACGTCAGATTTCAACAGTCGTATTACGGACGTCGTCCAGAACCCTTGTTAAGTGAGAAACAGTTTAAAGATTTAGCACCGCTGTTTGTAGTCGATTGCTCTAGACAAGCAGATAATCTAAAGACGGGTCCTGTTGTAGATGTAAGAGTAGAAATTGAAAGTGATTCGGAACTACCAGATCAAACTGCAGCTTATTGTCTCATTCTGAATGACTGCATTGTTGAATACAAGCCATTAAGTAACATCGTAAAGAAGATATCATGAACGCAGATACCATCATAGTTGACCTCCAAGGATTTAAAGATAATCAAAATAATTTTATCGTGAAGGAAGTGGCCATTGTAAGTCAGGAACTTACCCAAACATTCTTAGTAAAACCACCATATCCGTTTCATTATTTGTCCAAAGAAGAAAAGAAGCAAGTGAGATGGTTAGAAAGAAATCGAGGAATTTACTGGAGTGAGGGCTACATCGACTATAAAGAATTTCAACGCGTTGTAGTATTATATCTCAAGAATAAGAAAATAATGACCAAGGGTTTGGAAAAAATACAGTGGATTAAAGGATTATGTACAAACTGTGAAGTGATTGATCTTGGTGAAAAGGGATGTCCTAATCTTTCATCATTAAAAAGAATGTTTTTAAAAAATAAAACAGACTTTAACTGTGTGCATCATAGAATTAACTGTGCATTAAATAATGCTGTGTGTATAAGAAAATGGTATTTTGATAATAACATGTCTGTGTTTAATTTATTCAGCAAAAAGTTTGGAAATGATGAAGTGGATTGTTAATAATGTGTCATAAAATACCATTATACATACTTATATTATGAAAAACATTAGTTTCATGTTCATTCCTGTCTATTGCACTTACACGTATCTGGTGCTAAATATGACACCACACAGGTGCACTCGTATAAAGAATACAGGTTTAAACTTGTTAAAACATGACATTGATTCAAAGCATACGAGTCTTTATTGAGTACTGTTACATTAAACTATTTCACTTCCTTCGTCATTGCGCTGTCCGTTGTCGAAGTGGTAACATCTCATCAAAAAATAAAACATTGTAAGTATTGACCCTATATCTTTCTATCCTTATATCCATATATCTTTATTACTCATTTTGATTTAAAACTTACTTATTGTTTTATTTGTTTCAGATCATCAATAATGTGTGATTCTCCTGACATTCGTTTCTCACAATACGCTCAAGGTTTTCCTACTCCAAGTTTGAGCTGGCATACACCAGAGTCACAACCTCATGCGAGTAAGAAGCCTAAAGTGAGACGCCAAAAGCGAAAGCAGACTCCAATGTACCAATCGTTCGTCATCAACAATGAGAAGAAAAAAGGTGTACGACTCATTCAAGTACAAGTGTTGGACATTAACGAACAACAAGAACCTGCAACCCCTGACGGGGAAGTGGTAGTGATGAGTGCGCAATACGTTTTGACTGAGCCTGTGGACTATATAATGGACGAGACACAGGCATTAATAAACAAAATATCCAAAAAACTTTGTGAAGATTATAGTTATCATTAGGTATAATCGTTTGTATGTATGTAAATATCTTGTATGTTAATAATATAGGTAGATTTTAGTTATTAATTTTATGATATTTCTATTATTTTGTCTACACACATCACAAGTTTCATTGTAATCTTTATATTAAAAATGTAACGTATAAATCACATTTTAATCTTAAGTTTATAAAAATAATTGTACCTAGCCATAATTAGCTGTGTAGTAGTATTGTAGTTGATTCTGGTAATATTATATTTGCGCAGTTATAAAGTTAATTTTATAGTAATGTTGTAAAAATATATAATGTTTAAACTTTATCTAGAATAGTTTGTAGTTTATCAATGTACATATAATATTATAAGTTACTGTTATATATTTAAATAAACAGGATAAATTTTAAATTTATATTATGTTTCATTTTCTATTATAATTGGTATTTAAATTAGCTATAGGAAAATTGTATTTACAGTTTTTTAATTTATAAATAAACGTTAATATGGTCATAAAATATATTAAATAAAAACAATGATTAAAAACCACAATTTGAAACAAAACTATATTTTACTGTAGCTAATTTAAAGTTCCTAAAGCAGGTTAGCTTGCATATTCATAAAAAATACAATAAAAAAATAAAAAATACGAAAAATAAATGGTAAAAAGTATGAAAGAGAGACACAGTCTAAAGCATGAAAGTACGAGAGGAATGTATTACGAGAACTGGTATGGATGAGGAATTGATATAAAAAAATAGACGCCAGTTACGTTGGCGGAACTAGTCCATAAAAAATAATAAATAAATAAACAATGTAATGTTTTAACAAGTTTAAACCTGTATACTTTTTTACGAGTGCACCTGTGTGGTGTCATATTTAACACCAGATACGTGTAATCGCAATAGACAGGAATGAACATGAAACTAATGCTTTTCATAATATATGCATGCGTCTATGGTATTTTATCAATTAGCAGTTTTAACAAGTCTGATCTTGTATGCTTTGAGCACTTTTTTTGTAAATATTTGACATCAGGAATGGAAATAAAATATATTATTGTATATTTTTACATAACATTTATTTATTAATTTCTTCCATAATCATCTTAATCAAAAACTTATGCTTAATACTTATCTACTTAATACTAATTTATTCATCTAGTTTTACACATCCTATTAACTTATTTGAGACATTCAATTATATAAATATGGTTGCATTTCCCCAGGATAAAGTAGATACTTTATCTGGTAGCAGCATCCGTTTATCATCATTACTTGACAATGCTATTTTATTTACACATTGTGTAAATATTTCATGTTTTATTGATTTAAACAACACATTTTTTTTGCGGATAACATTACAATTATACAATACGTTTTCATAATCAAGAATATTTAATTTTTTTACAACGGATTTCTTTATGCCTTTTGCTTTTTTTATTGTTTTATCTAACGTTTTAATACAGTAAAGTTTTGAGCGCAGTCCTACAAATTCTTTGACAATTTTACCTCCCATTTCATCCTTAAACAATCCTGGAACTTTTTTATTTATAATTGGCAGTTTAAACTCATTATTACAGTCGTAATTGCTGGTATCAAAATATTTTAGAAAATGCATATTGATATCCTTGTAAAGGTCGTAAGTATTTACATTATAAATAAGACTGTCTGTGTCAGTATAGCACAATTCAATTCGGTTACCATAAAAAGGCTTGATGACGGAATAGTGAAAATCATACATATGGCTTTTAGATAACTCCAAAACAGCAAACCCTATGTATATAGGTTTGTCGAGAATAACACGCGAAGGCTTCATTTGTATTGCTACTAGATCATCAGAAAACACAGAAACGCTATGAAAATATGGACTAGCTATCAATTTCTCAGCACAAGTGGTCTTTTTCGTTTTATTGTTTGAATCGCACCATTTGTTAACTAATTTAACATCTACTCTTTGTTCATTATTTTCCAGAGTCTTACCAAAAATGCTATTATTTAATAATTTGAAAAAATCTTGTTCAAACGTTGATTCTGCTTTTTGTCGTAGTTGAGTGTTAAGATCGATGTACTGTTTTAAAAAACAGCTTTGTTTAAAAACAATTGCTCGGTGAACCCTTTTCAACACCAATCCATGCTGCAAGCATTTTTTTAAATGTACGTAATGAATAACGTAGTGGTATTTGTCATACAAATTCGGTATTAATTTTTTATTCTTACCACCCGGTGGAACAAATTTTTCTGGACAAAATGGAAAGTCATTATGTTCAATGTGTAATGTTTTAGGATATAATAAATCAACTTCTAGAATATAACCGTTTTCCGCAGTATCACTCATATCTAATAAGTTCGATTGTAAATCATCTATTTCCTGTTTACTCATGAATCTAAAATTAGAATAAGGTAAATATTGACACATGCTATAACCGTATAAATTGTTACAATCTAAATAAATAATAAATGAATTCGGAACGGACGGGTCGTAAGAATCCAAGTATTTATGATTGGCTTTGACATGTCTTTTGGAACACATACAAATACCTCCTCGAATACCTTTTTGTATCATTCTAAAAATTTGAACATCGCTTATCAATTCTAATTTAATTCTAGTTTTTAAAAGCATTGCATCGAATGATAGACTTGGCGCTGTGAGATAAAACGCGGGATCCAGATTATAATATTGTTTACTAGTTTTTCTAAAACTTTCAAACACGTCTGTAAGCAAAAGAACGTCGGTTTTAAGATATAAATCTGTATACATACCCATATTTTGAATATTAAATACTGACCAAATGGTCTGAGCATGCTCATAGTCTTCGTCGCTAATTGATTCATTAGTCAATGTGTTGTGAAAATGATTTTTAGAAGGTAAACATGTATCTTCGTAATGTTTCCATTGAGACATGTAATCGTATGGGTACACTCCTTTACGGGTAAGTAGATCAAATTTTGTTTTTTCGGGAAAATAAAATTTTAATAGTTTGAAGTCTTGTTTTTTCATTGTGCTTGCTAACTTTTCTAAGCTTGTTCCTAAAAACTTGAAAGAATCTACAAATCGCACCTGTATGCTTTCATTATCGGAAATCGGAATATACTTCGTGAAAGATATATAATTTTCTTTTGTTTTAGGTATGACTTTAATAGATCCCGGAGCCTTACCTAATTCTTTTATAAAAAGGTGACAATCATAACCCGATAAGTTATGAAAAAATACTGGCAGGAATTTTGGCATTTTAAATTGTAGGTTACAGTAACCGTGAGCTGCGCCACGATATTTACCAGTCAAATGACAATGATCACGAACCTTATCACCAAACAAGTAATGCTCACAAATATGACATGTATCAGCATTTTCAAAATCGAGAGCATTCTCATTCGTGTAAATCATAGGAATATTATTATTTAAAAGTCTATAAACTTTTTTAGCATCTTTATAGATAGACTTCACAAATTTTGAAACACAATCCGAACCACGATACGAGACATAACGATTATAGGTTTCATCTAGAGAGCACGTAATGTGATAAGCGAAAGCGACGGGTACATGTCGTTGGCTTGTAACAGTGCTAGCTTGAGTTGGGTCAGGCGAGCAGGAGTCATACCGTTCTAACATTGTTTCAAAATCTGCGTATATAACAAATGGTACAAATTGTTTCCTACCATAATTTTCAAACTGAATGAAAGAGCCTTTTGGAGGTAGTTCAGTAGCAACTCCTCCACAACTGTGTGAACTAAGATCATCACATGAATCAAAGAACATTAAACAAACATCACAGAAGTATAACTTACCGTGATGCTTTGTTATTTGATTCTTTACAAGACGCGGTAAATCAGTAATGAGACAGTAATGTGATAATTCGCCTTTTTCTAAGTAAAGTAAATGAATCACTTTTCCCTTTAAAGATTTTGGTTTATAAAGTGGTCCAATCACGGTATTATTTTTTAAGCCATATATATATATACAAATTTCTGGGTTATTTAATTCGAATCGAGCAATATCTGTGAAACTCAATGGAAATTGAATATCTTTTATATTTAACACGTTTTGAAAATCGGGATAAGACGATACTCTTTCAGGGTGAGTTTTAGCTGGGTATAGAGCAGCGACAACTGACCACAGAAAGCAATAATCATCTTTATTGCGAATATTAATACATGCTTTTTTTGATTTAATAGCTGCTGGCAACTCGATAAAGACTGAGCCGCGCAAAGGTTGATATTTGTTAATATTAACTTCCAAATGCGAACTGTTTAAAAATGTCCACCCACTGTCACGATCTTGAAATTCTTCTATTTTTTTTTTCAATGTATTTCTAACTTGGTTTATTAATGAATCATATTCATAATTTTGATGTACTACATAATTCTTTGTACCAAATGATTTCATTCCAGGACTATCATTTTTGACCATCAAAAACAAAGCATAATACTCGAAATTAATTTTTAGACTGATATGATCTTTTAAGGATTTATTTATTAACGTCTTGATTTTTTCTTGATTGTTATTCAAAAACGAATCTAAAGAATAACTTTCATTTGTGTCAATAATTCTATAAGAAGCTATACGATTTAGAAATGCAGAATTAATTAATTCAACACCTTCGCAAACGTATGAAATATTTTTATTTTTATGATCAGTACTGCGTAGGTGACCTGTCCAGTGACTGCGCTCAACAGATGTCTTACAAACAGTGCAGAAAGGCATTCTAGTTTAATTAATTACCTGCTAAGTTTAAAGATGAAAATTTGTTTTGAATATTTTAAAGATAAATGTTATTTTGAATATCCCAATATTAATTTAGTATCTATACATATTGAAAATGTATTTTATCTAAAATTTTATTTAAAATGTATCTTGTCACTGTAATAAACAGGCTCCGAGTTATTAAATAACTCGTGAGCCTTGTGCATAAATTTCTGCAGTGCGTCCCACTGCGGGGTACCTCGGTCTAGTTGTAATTTTAAGGCAACTTCTGCCTTTTTCCAACGGTCCTGTGGAGCAGTGGATGTAATGTCTACTTTATTGTAGACTTTTAATTCAATAAAGTAGCCACCACTAATATCCGCTGACCGTCGTACCTTCCCATTGGCGACGCGGGACAGCAAGGATGAACTTAAGTCCGACTGCGAGGTCGAAGGAAGGCCACTCAAGTCTTCCAAACCGAAGAGGTCCCTGGATTTCTTGTTACTGTAATTAATAAAAAAATACATATTTTTTTAAAATTACAAAGAAACACTTTTTATTATACCAGCTAATGCAGTATAAGTATGTACTTGGATTTATTTGCGCATCTCATTTCTCTATTCGCATCAACATTAAAATATGAAAGGATAATTCAGAAAAGGAGTACTCATAATTACCTTGATTCTTCCACGACGGTGCTAGGTGCTTTACGCTTTGTTATTTTTTTCGTCTTAGCTGTAGCTGTCACCGGGTTCTTGATGTAGTCAGAAACTCGGGAAACATCAGAGTCAGACCTAATAAACAACATAAAATTTTATTAACAGAACAAATAACCCAAGTTTTTTGAGGTAAAATAATGATAGGATGATAACAGTTACATCAGCCGGCAGGCAAAAACCAGGTCCGTAGCTGAGTAATAATCACATTAGAATTCAACAAACATATCAGCCGGCAGGCAAAAACCAGGTCCGTAGCTGAGTAACAATCACATTAGAATTCAACAAACATATCAGCCGGCAGGCAAAAACCAGGTCCGTAGCTGAGTAACAATCACATTAGAATTCAGTAAAACATATCAGCCGGCAGGCAAAAACCAGGTCCGTAGCTAGGCATTATAACTACAAAGAAGTACTTACTTACATGATAGAAAGTCGATTTAAAACTGTCTTGTCACTTTGAAGAAACTGGAGCGAATGTAATTAATTGATTGAAATTAATTAGTTTATATACATAAAAAATAGCAATTCAGCAAAAATGACTTTGATACAAAATTGAACTTTATATATATATGCTATTAAGTTGAATGAAATATAATGTCAGTTACGTTAAAATAAAATAAAATATTTCCGCTAAATTGCATTTTTACTGTGAGAAATTAAATGTAAAACGAGCGCTTTGTCGGCGCGACAAAGAGAAGCCGGTTCCTAATAAGTGCATTTTGATACAATATTGTATATTTTACATAAAGTGTGTTTGTTTATTTGAAATGAGGTCCCATAATATAATAGACCTAATCGTATCTATTTTTGTTCTAATAATCTATGTTATTTGTTTGTTATTTTTTATATTGTTCTAAATATCTATACTAATATTTTAAAGCTGAAGAGTTTGTTTGCTTGGTTGAACGCGCTAAACTCGGGAACTACTGATCCGATTTAAAAAAATCTTACAGTGTACAGATAGCTCACTTATAATGGAAGGTTATAAAGCCACATAACATCACGCGATGGCCAATAGCAGCAGAGTAATAAATATGGGTGTACAACAGTACCTACACCTCTTGGGCTTAGCTAGCTATGCACTAGATGATAATAAATTAAAAATCTCATGCTAACACAAATATATTAATAAAATCAGTTTTAAGACATCGTAATTTAGGAAAAACATCCTATATATTTCTATGCTAATTGATGTGAACATAAATGCTTATTTGTGTTAAAAAATAGTGCTGCAGTTAAACTCTAAATTGGTGTAATCCAAACAATTACTAATGTTGTATATAAATACATGTCATACAAAACTATTTGCTTAAAAAATGATGTCTTAAGTTTATTGATGTTAAGAATTATCTTTTCTAAACAACAAAACATTTCAAAAATCATGAAAAAATATCTTATTATGAAAATATTATTTAAAAGAGATTATTTTTAAGTATTAGCGTAACTACAAATCATTTGCAGTTTTTAAAAATGTTTTCGAAACGTACTTTTGAACAAAATACAGGAAATCATGGAAAAGTCAATAAAAACTTAAAGTTTTAATTATACACTGCAACATGCACAACGACTGTGGCAACAACACAGTCATCGTTCCTAGAAAGTACCGGTAGGTAATTCATGTGACAAAACATTAAGCAATTCTGCAGTTTGTTATATTATAAAGTCGCATTTACACTATACTCATGCGGCTGATTACGAAAGAGTACTTTGTTAAAATTATTTCTTATCCTTTCAAAATTAACGATAGATTGTATTTAGAAGACATAGATTTTTATCAAATAAAGCACATAAAAAAGTTTATAAGCTTTCATATTACACACTTACATTAATTTACTTCATGCAGTAAAAACCGGTATGAAGTCGTTAAGACGGCAACCGTATGTGTAAAAGGGTCTTAGTTAGTGCACACGATTATGTATTATATCCACAGATCATTTCACAGATCATTAGTTACTTGTGGTCGTAAACGTGTAAGGTTGTGTCGTTGTTTCATAATTAAATTAAAATTTGGATGTCCTCGAACCAATCTGGTCACAGAAAATAGAATGGTGTGTTTCTTGCTTTTGTGGAGAGACATGAGACAATCTGTCCCAAATTTTAGTTTAATATATACGGTATCCTAAAGTTCAGATGTCCTCGAGCCAATCTGGTCACAGAAAACGGGGTATGTGTAACCTGTAGTGATGCACAATCTCTAACTTTTGTGGAGAGACATGAGACAATCTGTCCTGAATTTTAGGCTAGCGGTTCATACAGCGAAATACCTTGTTTGTTAACGTGTAAGTAAAGTGTGTGTCGTCTGTATGAATGAATTAAATTAAAATTTGGATGTCCTCGAGCCAATCTGGTCACAGAAAATAGAATGTGTGTGTGCCTATGAGTATACGCTATTTCTTATTTTTGTGGAGAGACATGAGACAATCTGTCCCAAAATTTAGTTTAATATATACGGTATCCTAAAGTTCAGATGTCCTCGAGCCAATCTGGTCACAGAAAACGGAGTATGTGTAACCTGTAGCGATGCACAATCTCTAACTTTGTGGAGAGACATGAGACAATCTGTCCTGAATTTTAGGCTAGCGGTTCATACAGCGAAATACCTTGTTTGTTAACGTGTAAGTAAAGTGTGTGTGAACTGAAATAGTGGAATGGCGCCCAATCCGTTTGCTGATCGAACAAGGTAATCCATTTATATTATTGGGCATTCTAATCCACCGAGAGTGACGGAGGCGAACGGAGTGAGCCGTAGGAACGGAAGGTGGAGTAGAATGCCCAATAATATCCTACTACTACTATTATGTACCTATTATCATTATTATGTTTCTTTTATAAACATTAATGTACGAAAAAGATGAATCCAATTTACGTGACATGTTCAATTTATCATTTTTCTGGTCATTTGGTGGCAGTTTATCCGCTCACCTTTTCCGCGCAACTTCTGACAAATACCGGTATGAGTGATGACCCCCGAATATGAACTTATGCCGCGTGTAAGCCAAATCGACACACATTTTCATGCTGTTCAGAACTTACCTGGTGTCCCAAATCATGAGCTTCTGATCATCAGCAACGGATCCAAACAATGACTCGTGCAGCAGATGCCAAGCCACGTCCTCCACGACGGCGGTGTGTCCCGTGAACACGGACTTCGCTTCGATGACGCGGCCCTCCTTGGGCGTCGCGTTTATGTCCCACAGGCAGATTGTGTGATCATCACTAGCGGATTAAAAATTGCATTTAAGGAAATTGTCTAACAAGTTTTAGAACTGTATTAAAAGGTTAAAAGAGTGTGATAGGAAAGTGTATAAAAAGGAAGCAAATTCATAAATATCATTATGTCTGTCAGCATAAACATTATTATTTCTTTCCAAGCACAAATAACGATAACTTCAGTACAGCTTATGATAAATTGCATGAACAGACGCCCCATCACGTGAAGCTACCCGAAACTGTAAATTTCCAATCAACTTTGATCTATATGCTTCAGCGATGAAGTTGAAAATCTGTTAAGGAAATTTGACAGAATTTAGTAGCTTGATGTGCTGGCATCTGTACAAAAGGTAACTTATGCTGATTCGTTAAGCACTCACCTGGCAGACAGGAGATATCCATTTAGGTTGGGGTTCCAGGATAAGCCATAGCCTTCTTTTTGATGACCACGCAGTCTGTGAAAAATAAACACTATATCATCCTCTAGGTCCATTAATAGGCGTTAGACTTGACTTTGCACAACTTGAAGACAAATTCCATAAACATCTGCTTATTTTGATAAAGCAGTCTCTTCTTCTGCCTGCCCTGTTCCAAGTTATTTGGGGTCAGTGCAATGTTTTCTGCTTCCATTCCTCTCTGTTAGCTGTCATACTACTATTGACTCCCTTGTAGTCTTTCAGGCAATCAATCCATCTCTTTGGTATACCTCTACCTCTCCATTCATTCACATTCATACTTGATAATGCAGTCTCGTTTTGAAAATAATTATTTATGTCTCAAAAAATAATGAAGGAGTTACAATACCTGAGGTCAGGATGACACTCGCCGGAAGGTTCAGGCTTTGACGGATGCTTTGTGTAGTCAAAGACCAGCACATCAGAGGAAGGTGTCTTGGTGGCGATGACACAGGGGTTCTGCGGCATGTAGCGCGCCCTGTTCACCTCACCCTCATGGTTGATCTTTATCTCAATGTCGATTTTACCCGACACTGATCCAAAGCCACCAAATTCTGGAATAATCATTTTGTCTTATCACTGGAAATTTACTGGACTTAGCTTTATTTATATCAAAGCTAACCTCTAGTTGCTTTCATAAACACAACTTATAAATGTTGTTTGTGATGGAATTAACAAATTACAATATCTGTTAAGTACAAGAGTTTGAAATATATATGGTTCTTGATAAATACCTCCTTTATCATTGTCGTAGTGGCTGGCGTCAAACTGTGCATCCTCATTTGGCAGCTGAACACTGGCAATCAGTAGATGGTTCTGTTCGTCTGATGTGTGTGTGCCCAAGATCAACCTGGACAACCAAATTAAACTTTAATACTTGCTCCAAATACATTTTATATAAGTAATCACATATCCTGAAGGCATGAATGTATGTATGTTGCTTCATCACACCCAAACAGCTGAATGGATTTTTATGAAACTTAGCAGTAATATAGCTTAATAACATGTAAGGCTGGCTGAATGCTGGTAACACAGTAAAAATAAAGGGTCATGTAGATCTTCTAGCCTTAATATTGTAAGCAAAAATGTGAAAAACAAAATACTATCAAATAGTTTAGCTTTCTTCATAAAGTTAGTTGCAATAATGTGATAAACTATTAAACATGGTTGACTCTTATAGACAGCAGGTGCTAGGCAGGTGAGAACAACATACAGACTTGGAGAGAGAACAAAGAATTCTCACAAGTTCTTTGTGTATAGTGTCTAGCGACAAGAAAATGCGAGCAAATTTGTATTAGGTATTTTACACGTAGAGTGGGTTTAGCCAGGGTTTTACAAAACTGACTTTCCTCTTGATGATGTGTCAAAGAGCATCATCACAAATGAACCTGGCATTGAAGTATTTTCAGGAAAAACATAGTTATTTCGTACCTATGAACTGAGTAGTCCTTTCCTTCGGGTCTGGTCACGTCTGGGAGCCACTGAGCAGTTAACGAGGGCCATTCAAGAGCGTGTGTCATCACCAAATCATACAAGAACGGGGTATTCTTCTTCCATATTTTGTACTCCTCATTGATCACCCTCTCTTCCACGGCATCATCAAAGGTTTCTGTAAATGACACAAATTAGAGATACGAAGTCTTTTTTGATAACCAAAAAATCACTGCCTGTCAAGCGTCAGCTCAGATCATCATCTCCATGGACTATATTGTGAATTTGAAAAGAAATACCTCCGTCTCCTTTGTCCCCCATTATATTTAGCAGGAATTTGTGTTTGTTTGATATAAATTGACAAATTTATCAGTAAAAACCGACCGGCCCGTAAAGGCGCCAAACAAAAGTCCTTGGCGTTACTGGCAACAGACAACACACAAACTTCCGGTTGCCAATTATTATCCGATGTAAAAATTTGAATCCGCCCGTATGAATAACTTTACATAGTTTTATTTGGATAAAGATGCAATAAAAAAATGTATAACAAATATTAGTCAAAAAACATGCAAGATTTGATATTAAATACCGATTTAAATGAACGGTTCGTGCCACTATTCTCATTTATACTGGTATTCTCCATTTGCTAACATGCCCAAAAAACTCAAATAGCCCCAGAAATATAAGATTCCATTTTTACTTGGTTTGAAACATTAGAAATCATCTTTTCTAGATTTTGAAATCATTTGTTAGGAATCCACAAATTCACATTTTCGAATATAATTTTCATGAATTTAGAAAAGTCGACCAGAATTTTTAGTTTTTATTTTATATTGGCAATAAAAATTAATAATGTCATTTGATTAATGTCAACATGGCTGATGCTGCAGCAGCTCGTCGCGAAGCTCGAAGGAGAAGAATATTAGAAAATTCTCACAATAGACTTCAGCTTATATCTGGAAAATGTGGCGACGATTGTTCCAGAGGTATGATATGTCATTGTGCGTTAGTGACACGTAATTGCTCAGTTTGGAAACAAAATAAATTAAGCTAGATTTTGCTTATCACATTGTTTCTTTTCCAGAATCTCCGGTCAGAACTATAATTCCTGATCCAATACACGAGATTTCGCTTTCATCCGACAATAGCAGTAGCAAGACTTCGCTCAACAACGGTGTGATCATCTCCGAACCAGATTCGTTTGACCTGTTATCACTGAATCATGACATCGCGGCAGGCGATGGAGAGGTACCCAGTGATTTGGCACCTTTTGCATCACCGGCACCAGAGCCAGTGCCTACACCGTCCCTCTGGGAGAAAATCACTAATAACAAATACGACATAGTGTTGTTATCACTTCTAATTCAATTACTGTACAGTTTGTCATTGGTCTCATTTGATGATACATACTTTTTCTTACCAGTACTTATTTATGTCATAACAAAATTAATATGGTTTCCGTCACAAAGTAATTCTAAAATTGCCAATGCTTTGCAACTGTTGCACATCTTGTCATCTCACAGAGTGAAGAGAATAATTTATTTGACACAGTGTATGGGTGTGATTTCATGCGACGTATGTGTTTTTCTATTCACCACGATTTGCATACAATCACTGCTGATAACCTTGAAGGATGGTTTAATTACATAGTAATTACTTCATTTGCACCCAAGTTGAGGGCATTACATTGACTGAGCAGTATCTAACAATAGCTGGCTAGAATAGTTGGGGTAATGTTCAAAATTCAACTCAGGTGTTGTTCAAAATCTCGTGTTTCATACTGACTCTAAAGTTGAGTTTTGAAAGTGCTCCACAATGTTCCATAGTTTTGATTGCTTGTGCCTTTATACATAAGTGAGATGTGACATGTGTGCGTTTTAGTCACATATTGCCATTTTTAGTTTTAAATTAGAATCAATTTTGTATATAGCAATGGTTACAAAACATTCTGTTGATTTCATGATAATATTTATTTTTGCTCAATGCACTCATTTAATGTGGATCTTCGTAATAAGTATATTTGCTACTCTATTGCATTTAAATTGTATTTATGTCAGTAACTCATGAGAGACCAACACAAAGCATAATATTTTCAAACAAGAGTAATGCATGGAATATTCAATAGTATGCCAAATTAGCTATTTTCAAGCTTTATAGTTTAGTCATATAAAATATGATATTTTGATATAGTCCTTATGAAATGTAATGGCCTGTGTAACCAATTTCATGGCCTGGACTTGTGAGTATATTTTATAATCTTGAAATTTACTACCTGTATCCAAAGTTGTTAATGAAATTATACTAACCACATGTAATATAAAGTTTGGCAGTCTGTGACAAGTAGACCCTCTTTTTGTAGATAGTTTTTATTTTTATTTAATCATATTTAATTGGTTTTGTGAGATAATTTTAAACCTTCAATTCTAACACTGCCTTAATCTTTTTAGACTTTTTAGTCATGTATCAATTTACTAACAAAATATGATGAAAAGTAAGCAAGGTGAAGTTTACTCATACTAAACCGCTGACATAATGAACCCCAAATAAATTAAAAGCAATACTAATACTTAGTTAATCTTAATTGTTATATCTTGAATGTCCCAAAAGTGTTACATTACATACCCCAACATAATACTTTTAATATGTTATTTCTTTGGTAATGGAATAGGTGTTTTATTACAATTTGGAGTTAAGCTGGTATGGCAATACCAAAGACAATTTTCTTGGCCCTGTTTTTTTTTTCTTTATATAATTTTAGAATTGCTCTTTTATCACATTATAATGTAAATATGCAGTTGTTTAGAAAACATTCACTACTGTTATGAGGTAAATTGTTAAAATGGTTTCTTGATGTTTTATTTATATACTTGTCAATAAATTATGTTATTTTTTTATAAATGAAATACCACACTTGCATGTTAATTATGTATGCATAGACAATTTAATGATGATGGTTGTTCTACATTATTGATACCTACTATTATGATATGTATGTACTTTTATCTTGAACTTTAGACACAGTAAAATTCTGCTTATGAAACATGAATAATTTAGAGTATCAGCTTAATTCTTATTGTAAATAAAGGACAAACAACTATAAATAAAATAATAAAGTTTATTTTAATTATATTTTGTAACATCTTTGAAATAAAAAATGGTTAATGTGAATGGTATTTTGTTTTTATTATAGTGTTTTGTTTCTCAGGCTTCAAATATTGGCTGGAAATAGAAAGAGCCCAATTACTTATATAGTCATAATAAAATTATTTTATTAGTATGATTTCAATAAATCAATTCCTTACTCTTATCAGTTTCTGCCAAGGTTTGCAAGATTTAAAAAAGCAAATGCGATTGGTGGTTACTTACAGATAGTGTTATGTTCAATGAGTGGTAAATGTTGAAGCAATTAAACTGTTTTCACACTAGCAGACTTCATATACCCTATACTTGTTTTAACCTATACCAGCTCAGGCGTCACCACTCGAACTAGTAGCTGTGTTAGTAACTTGTTAATTTTTTTTCAATATGTCAAAATCCGCTAGTTTGAAAGTACTCTAATGAAACTATTTACAGGAATCCTAATTCTTACTAAGGATGACAAAAAAAAACAATTACATAATCATAAACTGTATTCAATTACGAAACTAACACAAAGGTCAATAAGAAAAAAACTAATTAAAAACAAAAAATGCATGAACTGTGATCAAGATCTACAAAACTAAAACTTAACGATTAAAAAAGTTTTTAATACTACTGAAGATATTCTTACTCTGTTTACGTTGGTCACTTTGAACCGGCGCTTTATTTGGAGCGCCTGCATCACCCGTGCTCCGACGATCTGACTCTGAAGTAACAGAAACGTTTTGAGGAACTACACTTTGCTTAACAGTATTTAAGTTAGGACTGGTGGAAGTATGCTTATCAATACTTTGTACAATAAAATCCTTATTGCTATGTAGTGGGGAAGAGTCAGTTGATTCATCAGAGCACCAGAGTTCCTATTGTTTCTTTGCCGCAGCCTTCGGTTTTTTCTCTCGAATTGGTTTGCTACGAACAAGATCTGTGCGGCCTATTGATATCATTTTCATTTCCCATGCTTCTAGGTCTTTTCTGTGAACAAAACCAAAGTTTTTTCATTAGTTTTACCAATATTTTTGTATTTGCTATTAGCTATGGGCATAAGGCATCTTTAATAAAACTTTTGAACAGACGATAGTCAAGACACCTGAAACTGTCAAATTTTCCCAATTAACTTTGAACCATATGCTTCAGCAAAAAAGTTGCAAGCAAGTTGAAAATCTATTTATGAAATTTGACAGCTTGTAGTAGCTTGATATGCTGGCATCTGTACATATTAAAATAGTAGTTTATAGGCTTGATTCATAAATCAGGTTATACCCTCATCTATGCTTTCTTGACGAAACATCTTACAAAGACTGAACTTACCTATACTTAGCCATGAGTTCTGCGGCTTGTTTTTCAAACTTAGCTTTTTCACTTTCAGATAACTTAGCCCACTCTTGTTTAACTTGTTCTTGATATTGCTTTAAGTCTTTGCCTTTGAAAACTTCCTTTCTAGATTGAATAAAGAGGAAATAGGAAGACATTGGCTTCTTGGGACGTCCAAGCTCTTTGTACTCCTGAAAAATATGATTTTTCTTGATTAAAATACTGATATATATGCACTTATTGTCTTATAGTATAATTTCTACATCTCTTTTATTTCTATTTTCCTTTTGCAGGTATGCTAGAAGAGATTTCTTTAGAAATAAGTATTACCTTTGTAAATTCTTTCTTTCCTGTTGTATTTCTCTATTGTGTGTGTAAGTAAATAAAAATACATTTCAGAGTATTTAGGACAGAACAAATGGAATGAAATATACTTTCTGAGAGTAAATTAGTGGTGTTTAATAATTATTGTATCATTACTTACGGCCCGTAACTTTCTCTTTTCCTTTGCTGCGGCCATTTCATCCTTTAATCTTTTTATGTCTTCTTTCTGTTTGTCTGTTAGTGAAGAATCGTACATTGCCTTGATTTTCTTGTAATCTTCTAAATCTTTCTCATATTCCTTTGCCATCTGAGTTTTAGTCTACACAAAAGAAATATATACAGATAAGTATTTGGTGACTTATTCATTTATATTAGATCTTGGATTATTTTACTATTTACCTCTAAATCCAACTGTTGCCAGTGTTTAGATGTCCAGGAAATAGCCTCCTTAGATGATATGCCTGGGTTTTTAGCCAGGAGAGCAGGTCTCATCTGTGTCATAAACTTGAAAAATGGTGTTAGAGGTCTCTTTGGTTTTTCTAAGCCAAGCCTCTCCTCCGCAGACTTTCTTGTATAGCTGCATACTTGAATGGGATTCAACCAACTAGTTCTGTAACAGGATAGGTTAACCGCACTGTAAGACGATGTTTATTTACTTCATATAAATGAGCAATGAAACAAGTCAAGGGCAGTCCCGTAAATTTTTAATGAAAACAATAACCCGTAGCGTCATAACCTCAATCTTACCTCCCGTGTAGAACACTTTTATAACTTCCTAAGAAGTAATTGCTCAATCGAGAAAGCTGAGTAAACGAGGTCATTGTAAAAAAACCCGACTTATTTCATCAATTTAACATATAAGTAATAATAAATATGACCCGTCCTACAAAAATAATATTCTTCAAATTCGGAGCTTAAAAAACTGTTTCAACAAAGTGTGAGTTTTTAAGCATTACTGAAAGAGATAGGTGTATACCGTATAGATGCAATATGTATTGGAGTAAAAGAGAGATGTAGAGATGCTAAAAGTATTGACTTAGAAGAGCGCCGAAACGATTTTCATAATGTCAACACCAATGTTACCAGACTGAGCTGTAATGTTAAAACTAAAGAAACAATTTTTCCACCATTATCAGCCAGTATTTTCCAACCCCTCACTAACTACGAGGTCGCCGTACGCGTATTGCTTCTACAAGCAACTAAATATCTATTTACCAGTAAAGCTGTTTAAGTAAATGCAGTAGCCCCCCTAACCAAAGGGAATACCTATTTTTTAAGGTATAAAGAAGTTAACTAAAATAATATAAGTACCTATTAGATTTCATCTAAATATCGGTAATAATCAGTTGGTAAATCAAGTTTCATCAAATAATCGGTTGTTTGGCAAAATTTATGAGGATTGGGAAATAATTTTATGCAAAAGGAATCTTGTCATCAAAAGTATTAAGATCAAATATAAAGATTTCGTATTGGATAGTTTTTAGGTTCTCTTTTTAGTCTCCATGCGATAGTACATGACAATTACAAATACACGTAGCAGATTATTTTCACCTCAGTCACTACCTAGACTTTGCAGGGATGGATAGAGGAACTTAATTTTTTCACTTCAACCCTCAGCTCTTGGTTCATCTATCTCCCACACACAAAGGTGGCAAACAGTTTGGCCCAGAGCTAGATTAGCTCTAACTAAGTAGACAGTTAAAGGAGGAAATAAAAAAAAAACCCTATAATTTTATTATAATATTTTATTGTAAAACTACTCATTAGCCACTATTTTGTATTACTTACAAAAACTTATATAAATAAAACTTATTTATTATTCACAAACAAATATTTTCAGTCATTATTTACATTATATAAGTATATAGGTATTTATAAAATATTTTGGCAATAAGGAGGTGGGCTTTCTCGCAGTAGATTTCTGGTTTTAGGTTTTTTCTGTAAGTTCAGGAGTGGTAGCTATCTGCGGTAAATAGGAGTTACAAGTTACAACGAGACCAAGATAAAACATTAAGGTCAAGACATAAGAATTATGGATGAAAATAGACACATTAAAACACGAAGACGACGCTTTTTATGAAATATCAGGAAAAAGCACGTAGCTGACAGGTAGCTTTAAGCGTTTACATTTAAAAATAAAATGAGGACGTATGATAATAATACCTAGATTCTTACTTAGTCTTTTCTAATTTTATTTACAATTCGGAGTACAAAAATACTCATATAACTTATTTACATTATTTAATATAAATTATGTACAATACAAATAAATGTAAAATCTTATTTTTAATAAGGCAATGTTTCGGACTAAGGGCAAGTTTCACCGCTTACGATAAATTCCAGTTAGTTTATTTGGTAGATAATGTCATACAAATTCTGTTCCATTTTTTAATTTATTCGGTAAATAGTAGCTATTAGGGCATTGTGAAAGTGGCCGTAAGCTTGATGTTTTTTTAATTATACTTATCAAATAGACTTTAAAATAGTTTACATTTCGAATTGGCATAATTCCGTTAATCTATTTTGATAACAGGTTTCTTGTAGGTATGGACAGATTTTATTGATTAGGACATATGCGAGGCTGGCCATTTTAAACACACCAAAACAAATATTCATCGTAACTAGATATTATGCATTCATAACAAAACTATCTATTAATTACAATTATTATAAATACTTAATTATTATGAGGCCTTTCATTTTGACCTTGGCAATTAATTGTAAAACGAATGGCACTTGAATATTAGTTCACCAACAAGTTACAAATTTTAAATGCATCCATGGAGGTTCAGCTCCTTAAAATTGTCTTTGAACCATGTCTGAACATACATTAAGTAAGTAAAACCTTATTTTTGCTATCATTTTACTCGTCAGAGAATAGTTTCCCCGGCTGAGTAATGATAGTGTCTTGGCTTTCTGTACGAATGTGTTTGTGGAGGCCTGTACGTAGCGTACTTGTGTGGATGTCTTGTCAAAGTGTGTGGGTGTGTCGCATAGCAGTGCAGCGTCAGCGGGGTGGGCGGCGGACCCGGAGGACATTTAGCCATCGGCGGCTTCCTCGGCCCGGCAATCCTCCTCCATAAAGCCTTTAGACTTGGCGTCGCAATCCACACCGCTACCATGACACCAAGGATCTGCGTCGCAAATATTCGAAACAGAAACACCCAGAATGCCGGTTTGGGATGTGTTGAAGGTTCTGTAGAAGGCACTGGAGCAGCGAGCCAGTCGTCTCTCCATGCGTACTCATACACCCATGTAGCGAGTATGCAGGCTGAAGGCACAGCGTACAGTGCCGCAAAGGCTCCCAATCTCAACACGCTTTGGTCCTGATGTGGTTGTGGTGGTGAGTTCAGTAGTACTGACGGAGCTGGCACGGGCGCAGGACGCCGGAGAACAGCACGGAAGCCTGACGACAGGAACACGGATCCAAGAAGCAGACAGATTGCTTCGGGAACTATGACCAGTGCCAGTAAGGACTTACTAGACTGGTTACCCACGAAGCAAGTCCCTGTAATCAAAAGAAAACAAAAGCTTTAGTTGGTACGCGACAAAGTGGTGCAGGGGTTAGCGGATACCGAATTCTTTTTCACGACTACTCTTTATAGATGTGAATAACATTCCAATTTCCACTAAGGCTGCTCTCAAAGCGAACACCTACACAAACATACGGCGAGAAAAAAGGCTTGCATTAATAAGGCGGTTAAAAGGGCCGATTTAAAATTGAAATACGAGCGTGCGAGGAGGAAAGGTGTCGTATTTAACGGCTCGAATAATGGTCGAGCATTTCTTTCGGCCGCCATAATGGAAGTGGAATGGAAATAATAAAAATAAAAGCACAATACTCGTGGCATGATTGAAACTGCAATATGCCTGAGAATCGGGCCGCGTGGCACTTCGCTCGCACTTCGCATAATGGCGATGAAAATAAATGTAAGAGGGTTTTAAAATATCTCCACAGGCGGAGATAAACAGATAGGAAACCATACGTTAGATAGTCAGTCCTGCCGCTAAGTAGTGAGAACACGAATGCATTATATTCGCATCAGTGCGAAACTTATTGTACCACACGATTTTGCGGACGACACTGCTGGATTAAAATACCTGCTTTATCAGAGCTCAAAAAGCTAAAGAAAAAATTGAAATATGTCATATTAAATTTAAAAAGCGAATTAAAAAAAGTCGTCAGTTTATTTAAATATATTTGACTTGCTGCTTTCCAAGTTGGGTCCATAACGACACTGCCATTAGCATGATATAATAAACCTTCCAGTTTTTACTGATCATGAATTTATAACAGTCGACAAGTCGGACGGGGCCAAGTGATTTATGTCCAAAAGTTTATTTAAACAGGCGGTAAAATATTTTTAACTGTATGTCCCCATAATTCAGCTTGATAAGTGATGATTGGGTTATTGTTCCTTACAATATTCATAAAACATTTCTTGGAATCTGTCGAAACAAACGATTTAGATATAGTATTCAAATGGAATGATGCTCTTAGCTCAAGTACTTTCTTGTGAATGATAATATTGTCGGATGAAGAGAATTTCAGATAAATAGAAGTGGGATATTTAAGTACATACAGACTTTAGCCAAAGACACCCATGAACTGTCTCTACTTGATAAAGTCCCAAAAGAACTATCACTGCTACCTCTTAATAGGACGATATCGTTTGATAAGAGACCAGCAAAAATCTTTATTTAAGTAGGCAATCTCGCCGCTTCTAAGGCACAGTCTTTGTCGGTCCGTGTTTTTATATCACGCAAAACCACAAAGGTCCCGATGCGAGTATAATACCGGCCACCCGATTACGATAAGATTTTTTTACAAATCGTTATCATCGCGGTGCGGTGTTTTTTGTATTGTTCTCTCGACCGTTAAAACTAATCATTCTTAGTTTAAAAATGATAAGGGGATTTTTTGATAACACTACTTGTACGACCGCCTAATCACTGTTTACAGTATTTAGTAATGCTACCGGTTCTTTATCTAGGTTTTCAGTATTTCATGTTGCCGCTACGACCGTTGTTTTTATCTCTCATGTGGAGATGGTTCTAGCTGTGAAGGGACTTGGCACACGTGTGCTTTACCAAGTACAACTCGGATGTTAAGTGCCGCCGTACATGCGGCCTGTTTGTAGAACCCCAAACAGCGGCACATCGTACGATTCGACGACAAATCTCGGGATTTACTGATAAACTAAGTACCGATACTGTGTATCTTTCCAAAAATTCCGACTCTAGGTCAGATAGGACACGAAGCGGTTTCTTTTAAAAGATTAAAATTAATATTTACAGGAATTTCCGAGATCGCTTCTGAGCGTCACTAATCTTTTGTCGCTCCTTCGTTTGTTGCTTACAACCCTGTTTTTGTAACACAACGTGTTTCCTGTTCTTACCCTAATGCGGTTGGATTAGAACCAGCAAAAAGTAGACAGACCTTCATTATTTATTGACATTCAGTAATCTCCACATATCCTCTAATGGCGCAAACCGAGTCAGAATCTCGTTTAGCACACGAGGAACATTACAATAAGCCGGTACTTCCATACAAACCACTCAATACCATTACAGCATGAATACGTGCTCCCGCGCACTCGTACCAGATTTAATCGCTTTGAAAAATGCCGCCGATGAAACAAGAAAGGACTATTAAAACAGGAACGTTTCTTGCATTTGTGTTGTTTCGCTATGGACGCGTATTAGGACTTATTGATTGATTCAGAAACGAACAATGGGACTTGTTTTTTTGAAGAATATTTTGCTTTGTTCCTGGCTTGGCAAGTTAGATTCGCATTATTCTAAGCATTGATGTAAGTAATAATTATTATTTGCACTAATATTAAGAGAGTTTCAAAAGTAATCCCAAAAAGAAGACTCCAAAAAAAGCTTTCTAATCTAGTTGTCTAAACACTACAGAATAGGAGTTCAATAAATAACTTCCAATATGGTGCATCACTAACAGTGGAACCTCCTTTAGAGGCGTTGAACTTCTTACATGACCATTTAAAGAAGTTCAATCAAAGAGAAAAACGGCTTGTGATCGACCGCCTACCTGATATCGTCACGTAGCAATACTAGATATGATATAAGGATTTGGTCCGACTGATGAACCTTCAACCAAAAAAAAAAATACACGAATAAAGTAAGGTCAATACGTTTTGTTAATGAATGACTTTACGGCCAAAAATAAACCCTCAGGTCAACAGATCAAGACTGACTTCAGTTCTCGGAACAAACTTTATGCCGTTGGTAGCGACTGTCATTTGTGGGTTTTTGACTTTGTTATGGGTACTTATTCAGAAGCCAGAGAGGCTAACGGCCAGCGATAGAAGTCTCTTGTTGGAATTAGACACATTTTATAAATTACTGATACTCCGGCGCAACCACAAAGGGGACGTTTAATGAAGTTGTTATTTCAATGTACAAAAAAGTTGACTGCATTTATTATACCACCTTAGCGGTTTTACGCCTTTATTCCGCCTTCTGTCAGGATAAACCTACCTGATCTTTGAACAGCTTCTACGCGCTAACTATGGAACCGGTCTCTAACAACCATACTTGGTAGACCCAGTTACTAAGAAACGATGTGTTATAAAAACATATGATGGAGTCCACTGATGATGTGTAAAAGTCGCCCGAGTATCGGAATAGTAAATCGTAAATTAAAATTCAATACCACCGCTCCTTATAGACTTGATCGTAATGACGTGTCAATCGGCAGGAGATAAATGTCATCTTTTTTGAAACGAAGTGGTGACTAATTAACTTGATATTAGCAAACAGACGCAGGTATCTGCGAGTAGTTTGTAGTTTCTGAGTCTAATTAGTTGTTTGCTAATTGATGATTGCTATCGACATTGCATAAATGTCACAGGAGATAAAAAAATATGTTTCTATGTCAACTGAAATACAGTTAGAAAGCTGCAAGAATGTGGTAAAATTATGTGGTGAAGAGACAATGAATGACGATATCACCGAAAAGTGCTTTCTAAGAAGTGTCTAAGAGCATCAAAGTTAATCGTGCAAAATTGAATCTCCATGGCCAATAGGCCTGACTCTAACAACCAAGAGAAGGAATCTCTCTTGTCCTTTGACGACACCTAGCTCACCTATTGAATCAAATTACAGTAGAAGTGAATTATATAATATATACATATGATAAGCATCTTACCAGTTAATTCATCAGCATCAACATCCCTGGTGACGAGCACAGCTGCCGCGAGAGCCGCTGGTACTCCCCACGCTGCTAACTGCAGCAGTGAGGAATGGCGGTTGCTGCGAGCGCCCGCGGTCGGTGCTGGGGGACGCATCACGCTTGCCCGCCACGCCCCTGCTACCACCACCCACCTGTAATACGGAAAATGGACTATTAGTATGTAGTAGGTTGAGGATTTATTTCCTATTACTAGTCTTGGATTTGGTACAAGTACAAAAACAAAAATTGCCTGCCAGGGCTGCGGGTTGTTCGCAAGAGTTACCGAGGCCCTGGCACATAGAGACCTCCAGAAAAAATGTAGTGGGTTTTAGTCAGTTGAGTCTGACACACCCTCCAGCTGCACCCTGGACGGGAGGTTGATTGATTTTCCACAAGAAAAAATATAAGAAGGTATCACAAAAATATAATAGTAGTCTGAACTGTTTATTGGTGACTGATCCTACATAAATAAAACCAATACCTTTACTAAATTAAATTGGTTCAATTTCGTACATAAATCATTTACTCCGTAAAAATTAATAGCGACATATAACTCATGTTTTCAATATCTTCCAAGAATTTGTTCTCTCGATAATTTAAGTAGGACAAACGTTATATCTAGCTTCATATTGACGGTTCGCTATTGGCACCAGTTCGGTATATTCGAGAATGTTTTACACGCCATTACTTGATCCTGGATGAAGATCCTGGATGTTACGAGAATGTGTGTGGATTTGCTACCACCGTCTACTGCTATAGCATACGTGTAAGCATGCTCCGAGGTCCCTTATAGGACTGCGCAGGCTGCACCTCAGTCTGTATATATTTTAGAATATTTTGTTGGAGACATCATGTTTTCATTTAAATAAATTTATTTTTTAGTTATTTATTTATACAGCATGGAAGACTTACAGCAAGATAAATCACATTGTAATTTTGAACAGTAATCGGACAGCCAATAACAAGTCCTCGCGTTGAACACTAGAGTAAGAAAAATAACTTTGAACTTACAATTTAGAAGAAGTAGAATAAAAATTATTAATAAAACAGTACTTAGTAATATTATAGACAGCATACATAATCAACACTGTGGTTACTCCACATCGTGGTCTTTGAAAAACTTAAGACTTAGGCGCTTTATTTGGAAACCTTCTTATTTGTCGAGTGTTTCAAGAAGTTATTCTCAGCCACGATGACCTGTCTTTTGCGGAATAAAATAAAATTGAACTATGTACCATAAAACATTAAGTAAAAAGTGCTTGCCCAGCTACTAAACAAGATCGATGATGGCTGACCAAGTAATTAAGATAATTAAACAGTCAATGGACAAGGCTGAGAAACAGCTGTAGTAGGCAGGTGTACTATAAACGAACTACGGAGCCCTATGATAACACTTAGAGTTACTTATCAAGATTACAATTATTTAGTACAGTGACAACACAATTTTCTTGTAAAATATAGATCGTGTTAGATTACAGTTATCAATAATTTTGCGATATCGATTATCTTACTTTTTTTATAGACAGATTTTATGATGTCAACATTGTTAAACATGTGCTTGAACTAGACTGCGCGTCTGGTAGTAGTTGATGTTATTAAGCGATTGTATTGTAAAAGTTCTGCCCGATTTCTGTACGAAAGCTTTGCATATTGCGCACAACCTACATTCCTAAAACTTTAGGTGGAGGTAAAGTACTTTAGGAAAAATATTTTGGAGGTCAAGTTCTGCGTGCCGAAAATCACACAAACCTGTTTATTTTATGCGTATCCAAATTGTAAATAACACCAATTATTCGCACATAAAAGGTAATTAGAATCTGACACCAGTTTTGTAAACTCAATTTGCTTTGCACAGTTTTTACAAAGAATTCTTATTCTTATTTATCTCTTTTGATTACCTTTTGTTTTTTTAAAAGTAATCCGGTCTATTCTGTATGCAGCACGGCAACAATGTAATTTTACACCAGACTTGTTAGGGCTCTGATGTAAACAAAAAGTGGTTGTAATCAAGATGACAGTGTAATTCGATGCCGCTGAGAGCTTAGTCTCGTTATATTTACTGTCATAAAAAATCTTTGTTCTATCTTTTTTACTCGTTATTTAATTTCTTTTCGATCTCGGCCACTGATCGAAAAATCGTTAACCCTGGCTGTGGTATTAGTTTTATTTCAGCAGTTGTGGAGCCGCATGTCCTCGGTACCTCGTAAACGTTCTTGTTGAACTTCGCCACGAGTAAATTATAGCCTTTGTCAACCCTTACTTAACTCGTAAAGCATCTGACAGGTAAATCCTTCCCACTACGGTCGAGAAAGGTGTCGCCTTGTTTTCAACCGCCGCCATTGCAACTAGACCCGCTCCGTTCCTTGCTGCTCGGAGCGAGTACACCCACGGAACAGGGACTCAAAGGGCTCCTCGAGGTTTACTTAAGCTGGACAAAGATCTCCGCAGTGGCGTGTCACTGGCACTTGAACAAACAACGGTCCCTATTTGTACAGAACCGAAAGTGGCGATAGTCCAAACACCGGTGTTTGTTCGCTTGCTCGCATGTTTGATCCGGCCTCCGCCGCCGGCGCATGTTGGCTAACATTTTACTAATGTTTGTACGATTTGCATTGTGATAATTAGGCTCATTTCTTTCAAGTACTTATGAATACACGCAACACGTTTGAGAGTATTCATGCTCGTACATAGTTAAATTTTAAGATCACACAGCGTGCCTACGTCAAAAGTACGTTACGTTAGTACTTTTGAAGTAATCGAATTTGTAAATGTTATGACAGTCAATCAGTATCGCAATAAAACAAAAACCTTTTAGCATATTAGTACAAAGTACTTGGAGTGCGATTTATGACTCAATAAAGCATCGGGATCTATCGAGAGCTGGGCGCGTCGCTGGTCGCGCGAGTCGTTTGTCTGCGGCGCGAGCGCAAGGAAATGCAAATGTTATTACATCGAGGCGCGAACGGACGGACGCTTTTAAGAACATTTTTTATTTCTTTTTGTGTTTATGTGGCGTCGTGTCGTGGCTCAAGTGGCCATTAAACGATAACGCTATCTCTACAACGATTGGTTTCACGCCATAAAGAAATATATTTATTTGACAACAACGAGATGCGATGCAATATTTATAGTGTTATGATGTTCATGAATATGTATAGAGATGAGGTAATGAGAGCCAGAATGCTCCAAGCGGCCATAGGTTCGATACGTCAACAGTATTAATACCCTGTTACTGTATGTT
Source organism: Heliothis peltigera (assembly GCA_958496145.1). NCBI lineage: Eukaryota > Metazoa > Arthropoda > Insecta > Lepidoptera > Noctuidae > Heliothis > Heliothis peltigera. Next base: position 8,130,485 of record OY292337.1, read on the forward strand.
TATACGAGTAGGTACCTAATTACATTTCGTAACTGACACTTTACATTGAATATGGATGACACGAACTGAATAAATTGTAGCTTGTGGTTATATTAATGGGGTGTGTTTCAATTGGTATTTTTTTTTCTAGCATTTAAATATGACGTACCATAAGCCTCCAATGAATACGGTTGGTGTTGATGATATAGATAAAGGTTACCGTGCGCATAGAATGATTCTTTGAAGGAATAAGCTTTTGTCTTCTTTAGTAGCATAATTATTGAAATATGATGTCTCAGGATTTTTCAGGACAATAGTACATAGGGTTTCAACTGTATTCATCTAGCTTTATTGTATAGAGTCTATACTATAGGCGTAGACGTCCAACATACACATGCATAGGTATAGTGTGGTCAAAGGCTGAGAATATTTCCACGATAAAAATATGTAAAAAATCATTAATTTTAATACTTTGTTAACTTTAAAGGTCCACTGGCGTGTTTATGAGACCACACATGTGGCTATTACATTTGTATTCTTATTTCAAATGTCGGGTAGTCGTAAATGTCGACATGACATATGTCGGTCTCGTACCGGTGCGTCTGCGCACAGACTCGAGACACCTCAGTCTTGCCAGTACCTACAATGTCAAACAAATTCAAAATGATTGACGGACTATGTTTAAGTTATGCTTGAAAAAATTATGACGGAGAGTCCGGCAAACAAAAAGGCTGAAGCATTTTAAGTTTTAATACGAGGCTATTTTTAGGTAAGTACCTATTTACCAGATGAAGACTTATATGTAGCTTACTTATATGTAACATTGAAGATCAATTATCTAAGTCTACGAGCTTTCTGAGAGGCTGTTTGACGCTTTCCGTGATACTATTAGGTACTTTGGATAGAGAATAAGCATAACCATTCAACGTGGTAGTGCTACTGCCAGCCTCTTAGGCGTCACTCTCCCAGTAGACAGCGATAGGGATGAATTTAACCCCACATATATATTTTTTTCATTATCTGAATTTAATTTGTCCGAAGTCCTGCTCCATTTCTATCGTTGTCTTAACGAGGATAGCTCCTAAAAAGGGTTTTCGCTACTGTCCCAACTTTCACATGATTATTTTCAAAATAATAAAACTCGCATCTAAACGATACGTTTCCAAATAAACCATTATCGATGATCCGGAATAGGTCACGCGTAAGCCATCCATGCGGCATCGTTTACGTTTCGACCAGAGATAGGAAGACGGCCTGACGAAGCTTTGGGGCATGAACGCACGCCCTGCCAGCGCTCGTTAACCCGCTCGTAACAATAAAACACAACACCCACAAAACTATTTAGGTGAACGGACCCATTTATTGCCTTAGACGGGACGCTATTCTGCTACAATACCGTATTCTATAACTCAGACACACTATTAAAATAGCGTTTCCCTATTTTAACTTTAAATTGCATTCTGTAAATGGTCTCACCCACGTTTTACTCTAAGTGGTACCTGCTTGTTCTTTACCTAAATCATTTGATCATAAAAGGCGTTCGATATGTTGATCGAATTTCTCGATTAAATGAACTGGTTGAACAGTGATGTCATATTAAATCGTCGAACACTGCTCTGTTTATGATTTAGCATCGAAACAACGTATTTAGAATCGGTGCGCTTGTTTCTTTAACAACATATGGACGACTGTCGACCAGTCATACATTTCCTCTTAGTATTAAAAGAACAACACAAGCTGGGTGCAGAATGTGACCGTGGATGATGCATGTTGTGCCGAAGGGACTCGGTTTATTTCGGGAGCTCGTAAAATCGATTATCCGTCCGATTCGAGCGCGTTGGACTCGACACTCGGGCGCAGCGCTCGTCGCCGGCGCGCGCGCTCCAAACAGGATGCACTATTTCTGTTACGCCTCTGACAGAGATATGTGTATGATATTAACGAGATTCGAATGTATTATGAGCCTATTTATAAGGATAAATATGGGCTGCTGAAATGAACATAGTCGGGTTCCTGAAATTATGTAAGCACGCTCACGTTTGTACATGGGCGCTACCTCTAAAATTAGATACGATTCAGGATTTCAATCTAGGAGACATGGATATTCCAAAAGCCCGAGATGATGTAAGCCAAGCACCAGATTGTTATAAGATTTTCAGACCAAGTACAGCTTGATACCATGTATTCCATTTCCAACTCCCAAGCAGCCAGGAACCTTTGAACCCCATACTTAACTGCCCAAAATGGCGAACAAGTTCACAGCAGGTGGCTAAATATGGCCGCGAGAGTTGAACGCACCACCGGCACCATAAGGCAAGTGTACTTGGACCTACCTCGGACGTATAACTGGGTGTCAGTGAAGGAGATTAATGACCTCCCAGAGGTCTAATTACACTGGTCGTGTTATGATGTGGAATGGATATTCGATCAAGTGTTGAGATCGCATATGATTGATGCTTTTCGAAAGGAAAATAAATGATGGAACACTTTATACAACGTGCTGGGAATTCAAATAAGGATATATTGCTTCGATATTTATGTTACAGCGAATTTGCGACTTTATTTTTCATTCATACAGGTTACTTTCGCGTGCATGCAGGTAGTCTGCATTATAGTTAGCCGTTGCCAAATGAAATTATATGTGAATTGATTCCCCTGTCAATTTGTGGCAAGGGTGTAAACCATGTTATTCTTGTTAATTATCACGATTAATTAGTTTTAATTTGTTCCCTCTGTACGTTTAATGTATTCAGTAGGCACCTAATTAAGAGACAAACGTATTTAATTTTAAAGGTCAAAAAGGTACACTAGGTTTTATTTATTTAACGGCTAAGCATACCTTAGGATATACTTAAACATGAATTTATGCTTTGAACAGTAATGAACTTAATTTAAAAATTATGAAAACGTTTAAGTATTTTCCCCAAAACAGTCACAATTATTACATTTTCAAAGTTAGAATACCCTGGAAATAACTGGCAACACTCGTGTTGGGGAAATTCAGACAGTTTTACAAAAAAAATTTGAAAGTAGATTTATTTATTTGTAAAATAAAAGTGTGTGAGGATGTGTGCCTACTGAAAGTACAAAGAAGTTCAAATTAAAACTTTCAATAATCTAGTTCTCAGTTCCAATAATATGTGGATTTGATACACAAAATTTCATCAACAACTTCATCAGAAATTGCGGATCCATAGCTACGAACCATAACAACAGTAGCCACAGAAGTACAACAAACAACATTGTTACAATAAAATATGTTATTACATTGCCTATTTCCTTCTGCACAATTCATCTGATCTTATAAATATTGATTGATTGCTCGAAGCAAGATGGCGGCCGACCAGTCGCGAGTCTCGTTAGGTAAGAACAACATGACATGTCTTGTATGTCTTGTGTCGGTTAATTAAGTTTGTTTTACGATGGCAAATTGCAAGCACGCCCCACAACGGAACGGGGGCATAATTTCTCGTTAGCATAATGAGTGGTCTTGTTCTAGCAAATCGAAATTGCCTTTTTAAGTAGATAGGATGTTGACGCATGTATGGTTCAAGTTGTTTCCTATAATTTGATTTGGTTTAATTATAATTTATAGTTCTATATCTATGGAGCTTTTCTTTCGTAGGAAATCAACAAATGACCCCTCGCCCTGAGAGTGTAGCTGAAGGGAGTGTCAGACTTTTTCTGACTGAGACCCACTAAGTTCCTACTGTCCTAGGACCGCGGTAACTCTTGCGAACCAACCATATAAGTACAGACGCCAGCACATCAAGTTACCCGAAACTTTGAACCATATGTTAAATCTATTAAGAAAATTTCACAGATTGTAGTAGCTTGATGAGCTGGCGCCTGTACCTAAATAAAAGTAACAATAACAGCTATAAAATCAAATAAATTGACCCTGCATGAAGAAGAAAAGCAATAGAATCAGGTCTATCCAGTTTCAGAAAGAGCCAACAACAACGTAAGCTGAAAAAACATTAAAAAAAAAATACAAGATAAGTCGATGAAACGCAACAAAAGTCCTCAACTCTGACTGCAACAAGCCCAACATTAATTGCAGTACAAACACGAATTTAGCCGTCGTAACAAAAGTTGTTCGCAACCCGTATGTACCGTGTCTTCTCGTGACGGCCCAATATTTACATAATGGGCACTGAGCATGGTTAACGAAACAGGCTTTGCGCATACAAAGCACTTGTATTTACATTTTCTTTCTCTTACCGAGTCAAGCTGATTGTCTATGGTACGAATAAGCAAGCTCGTTATACCACACCATCTTTTTAAGATAAACTTTTTGGTTCTTAATGTATACTCGCCGATCTCCAAGGTTTTTAAATGGACTTAACTCCCGCACTCGGTTAAATGGTAGCTAAGTTAAACCTTGTTACAATAAGTACCTGCCAATAAAAGTAGCTTCAAAATCAGTACAGACATCTCTAAGATAAGCAGGAACAAACAAACAGACAGACAAATACTGAAGAAAAAAATGTGTATGTTGTAAAAAGCGGTTATTTCAATATCACATCACAAACAGACACATACATTTTTATTTATATGTATAGATGTTCAGACGAAAGACCTGTTAAAGAAAACAAAAGGGCTGACACTTCGCCAGCAAACTTGATTAGTCCCATAACCAACATTTACTTTTTCTATAAACTTAGGTACCTAATCAATAAAAATGTGAAGTTTTTAAGATCGCGTGAATCCAATCAGCCATTTCAATAAACAATTTCTATTTCAATCATGTTTTACAACAAGTAATTAAAGTTTGCGGTCATCAAGATGCAGCGGTTTGAGATGCACCATGTTCTTAACAAGCCTTCAGGTTATAATTACGTCTTGAGATTGATAGCGCTGCCTGTAATGAAGTAGACATGTGATCTCGCTGGTCTAGCTAACATTATGCATCTACTTAATACTTATAATATAAAGCTGATGAGTTTGTTTGATTGAACGCGCTAATCTCAGGAACTACTGGTCCAATTTGAAAAATTCTTTCGGTGTTAAATAGCTCATTTATCGAGGAAGGCTTTACGTTACCCTGCCAGGGCAGCTGGTTGTTCGCAAGAGTTGACGTGGCCCTGGCACGCAGGGACTTCCAGAAGGAACATCTCTCTCATCCTCTTCCTCAGCGGGAGGGGTCATTTGATGATTTTCCATTACAAAAAAGGGCTATAGGTAACTTTTGAGCAGATTGCGAGAAGTGGTTTCAAAGGGACGCAGGTGAACCCACTGTTGGAAGCTAGTCATGAATATGTCCACAAATAATGAATTACACCTACATCTACCTAATTAAAGAAGGAACAAAAGTTACCGCGCCGCCGCCATCTTGTATTTTCTTAACGGCCTATTTATTCCAAATAGGCTACTTTAAAGACAAGTCTTAATTTTTTTGCAGTAGCTTGCTGCTTATTAATTAGAAAATCAAAATGTTTTTAATTTAATATTAATGATTGCCGACTTCAAACGAGTTGCTAAAATGTTGTCAAATGACGTCGTTGACAACAGGATATCCGCTGTTAATTAACTTAAGGAAATTATCATATTACCGAATAACTAAATTAGATAGAAACAATATATTAAATTGATGATAATATTCAAAATAAATTTATATAGCTACGCAACTCTGACTCAAAGAATTAGAATATCACTAATCTGATCTGGAAGGCAGTTCTTAGAAACATTTTTCTTCCAGCATTTCTCTATAATGGCGTCCAGACCGATTTCAGCTAAGACCGACGGAACGGCAATCCGACACAGCCGGAGAGATATGACAAGCAGGACCGACGTTTACGTGCTCTTCGACGCACGGGTGTATTAATCAATAACTTCCAGAATCCGGGCTGATTTTATGAAAGTTTCTCGAAACCCACAAAGCGATTTCTGCCCGACCCGGGAATCGAACGGTAGCAGTTGCGCTATGCGACTACTAGACCAACGTTGTTTTCTCTACTGCTATACAAATGGTTATTGACAGAAGATATAATAATGCATTTAAATTAAGTTTATCGACAGTTAAATTGCTTAATAAAATAACATTTGGAAAGCAATTTCAGCTCCAATTAAACAACATTTAACGAGGGCATTGTTAGGAAGCACTCCAGTTGCCATTAAATTCATAATAATAACAAGATTTAAGCTTTTACGTCCCGAATTGAATGACAGACAATTCCTTCGGCTGGTGGATGACTGCGCTAGTTTTATTGTGCCATGGACGGAGATTTCAAAGAGCTTTTTAATGCCCTGCGCGTACACAACTCGTTCGAAACTATTACGGCATACTAAAGCTGATTACACGTGGGTTGTTAGGAGTCTGCGCGTGCTGCTTTGAAATAGGTGTTCAAATAGAACTTATTTTATCTTTATTTTCAAATGTTTCGAGAACTTTCCGGAACGCAGTAGTCTGATATTTTTTTTTATTTATCTTTATTCGACAAGGTAATAGGTAGGTCTTATAAGCTAAGCCCCAGAAAACCGTTGTAATGGTTTGACTGTGGGTTGTGATAATGAGGTTGAGAACGTTTCTATAGTGGTATGTATTTATATCGACGATGTAGTGACTAAAACATTAGCAATGTAGGATACAAGATTCGCACAGTGAAGCTCATTCATCACTGTAGGTCCTCTAACATCATAAATAACGTTGGCGAGCGACGTTACATCGCGGACTATTTCAACAGATGCTCTTTACACTCCATTTATTGAACACTTGAAGATTTCTGATTCCACAATCATTTGTAACGTTGGTAGCTGAAATTGTCTCACGTACATATAAAATAGGAAAGTAGTACATATAGAAAGTAATGATACACCAGTCTAAGGGTATTGGGTTGCCCGGGTAACTGGGTTGAGGAGGTCAGATAGGCAGTCGCTCCTTGTAAAGCACTGGTAAAATCCGGTGAGACTGGAAGCCGACTACAACATAGTTGGGAAAATGCTCGGGAGATGATGACGTATAAAATAGGAAAGTTACAGACGCTCAAATGTACCAATCGGTACAGTCAAGGTGTTGCGCCCACGCAGGTTTCTATACACCGGTCGTGTGCACACCGCTTAATTCTGACGAATAGTTTTTCGGCGGTGATTAACTTTTTGACTGATCGATCCGTCGACACGATGTAATCTTCTAAATTGTTATAATGGCTTTGGTTGTTCGTCTAACTGGGATTGACCATGTTTGGACCATAACAAACATGTACGTGTTGTTTCCGACTGTACTAGGAATATTTAGCCGTATGGTGGGTATCTTAAATCGTGTTACTTTATGCAGCCGTTGACTTTTAGCTGTTGAATATTAATTTATACGCAAGTAAATAGTGGATGCGTATTTTTAGACTTAGCTTTTGGCATCTAAAAGGAAAGCCGAATGTATACATGTTTAATAGTGTAAGGTTCAGTAATATTTTCAAATATAGAAATAGAAATAATTTGTTCTATTTATTTTAACACATGGCTAATGGCGGGATTCTGAGCGGGATCACCGATTGGTAAGATATGGTCTACTGAAATTTGTGATCTTGGAAGAGGTTTTTCATAATAGTACCTACAAAAACGAAGCACACGATTTTATTATTTTGATATCTATATGTATAAGTATAATAACTTTAAGAAAATCCATTCGAAATAATACTCGATAATAAGCCGCTCTTACGAAAGTATTTTTATGTGTCAAGCGAATTATCGAAATAAGTACGCGAGGTATAAAATCGCTTTTATAAGAATCGATACAAATACGAAGTTGTTCGAGAGGTATCGATTGAAGCCTCAACGAGGCAATCGGTCGAGTCGTTTTCTACAGAAATGCCACATTTTTTTTTCTTTTATTTGTGTCCGGAGCGGCGCAGGAGCGTTGCCTTCGCTATAATAAACAAGTACGATGTTGTAGCCATCATTTGAACTGTTCAGGATATAACTGGCTCGTTGTATATTTTGAATTTCGAAACTGTGTTCGAAATTAAATCTTTGTTTTTTTTCTTAACATGACACCTACTCGCTGGATATGAACGCCTGGTACTTCAGCCGAACCTTAACATAATAACTCAAAAAAAGAACTTTTAACAAAAACAAAAGAAAATCGACTTCTAAAAACACTGAAAAGCAAAGAAAACTTTTAAGAAAAAAGCTCTAGAACTCGGTGTCGACATATAAATATTGCTGCCACCTCTTGACACCGACTTCTAGAGCTTTTTATTAAAAGTATATTTTTTTTGTCGTTTTATGAGCTGAAAATGATGGCGCGTCTTTCTTTCATGTTTATTTCAATGACTCGAATAGTTTTTCTAACCTCACATCTACATCCTTTATGTTAAATTATAGTTACATAAAACAAATCACAATGATTATGTTATAGCAGCAAAAAGTCACAACAAGCTGCCAATTAAATCCTGACAAACTGGTTCAGGAAGCTCATTAAAGGCTTGACAAAAAAAAAACATCAACATTAGTTGCTGCAAAAACATTGACATTACAAAGTTTACATATAACTTTATAAATACAGTATATATTTGTATAGTAAAATAAATCAGCTGATGGTCCCAAAACGAAGTCAAAAGACATTGAAATGTACAAAGAATTTAAATTGATTGCAACTGGGAACTTGGTCGGAGATAAATATAAGGTGTTTTCTTTGGGCAATTATCCTGAGTGCCGTGACGGTATGGTGTCAGTACATGAGCGAGATAGCGCCTGTTAGAGAGGGAAGCGTAGATGCACACAATTCAGGTGTGAACGAGACACGCGCGTAACATGCCGAGCGAGTCTTGAACGTGGTTCTCAAAATTTTGTGTGATGAAAAAAGTTTCACTATTCCGTTCAAAACAGTTGTGATTTTTTTTAAATCGCTTTCTTAGAACATTCAAAATTAATTAAGATGAAAAATAATTCAACAGTAAATAAATCCAAAGCAGTATTTTATACAATACTAATAGAAGACATATGTATTTGAAAATATACATATAAATAATATAATTATTATAGAACAAGGTTCTAATAAGTACGAGTATATTAAAAAAAAAAAAAAACAAAACAAAAAAGTTTGAGAACCGCAGCGAGGCTCGTGCTTTTCCTTCGCTTCTCGTTAAGAGCTTTTAACGAGCCGACCTTGCCGTAACAATTAGAAAGAGAGAGCAGCACCCACGCGCACCCAAACACGCGCGCTAGACAAGGACAGAAGTCCGCACCGGTAACAATAAGCTTACTAACAAGACGGACTCACTCACTGTAAAATGTCGTAACCACCATAATTACACATTGAATTATGCAACCTATTTTTATTCTGTTAAGGTGTGATTTTAAATAAACAAACATGATCACTTCTGAGACGGGTGCCGCGGCAACTCGTCTGACTAACGAGAATGACTCAGGCGCAGGTTTTTTGTCGTTTTTCCGAAATAAGCCTTTCAGTCAAACAGGAGGGTTTAAATCAGATTGTAGAGGAGGCTCGCTATGGGGTTTTCTCATAAATGCCTTTTTGAAATTTATTCAAATTGGTTTTTCGTTGCGCCGAGCTAATCGTAGCTATAAAGTATGTTACAAGCGCATTTTTATGAGATCCTATCGTTTCATAATTATTAGCTAGCCGACTTGGCGGGACATGTTATTATAAGTATAACACTAATCATGTTTTTTAGTACACATTTGTTAGATAAATACGACTTAGGTAGAAATCCTAATTAGAATGTGGTTATTAGAATGTTTAAAATTATTCGAAACTTGTTTTTAAATGCCGAAGTAGGAAGTTTAATAATTTGTTTATGTGTATTTTTTGTGACTTTTTCGTTCGCGCGATACGTTTCTTACAAAAGACATCAACGCAGTCAATTTGCGTAGAACAAACGCTTTGCAAATTGTGGCCGTGTTTTTCATAAGTAGGTATATGTATATTTTCATTTGAATTCAACATGTTGTTGATCAATATATTACAAGTTTGGGTAAGAGTATTAAAAAATTCTTAACACTTTCTAAATTCCCAACATCACGATGTTGAATAAAATACATAAAAGTAATCTTTAAAATCTTCAACCTTAAAACTAAAACTAATCCCCAGTTTGTTTTACAGCCGTTCTTATAAAATCTTTTTATCACTCTATTTATCAAAGTGATTAAAGTCGGGTCAGCCATCTTGGAAAAAAACTCTGGCGCACGCAGCCGTCTGTCAAAATTTGAAAAGCGAACATTAAAGTTTAACATCTCTTGAAAGGGTAAAGGTGAATAAAGAAAGGAATTTAAATACAACACTATGTTGCATCAATTATTTTGAAATGTAGTGATGTGACACGTTAGATGAAATAATGAAAAGCTTTTTATACTTGTCATGTTTCGTTAGTATTCTTTAGTTTGGTATTACTGGGTTTTGGTATAAAGGTTAAGGGTAACGCCTCGTTAAGGGTAAACACATAAAGCGAAGGAGCCCCGTACCGGCGTAGGGCCGAGGCTTGACGAGGCTGCTGATTTTTCGCAAGGGTTATACCGCGGCCCTTGCACACAAAAACCTCGAGAAGGAACATAGTAGTCGTTAAGAGTCTGACACTCCCTCCAGCTGCATCATCAGCAGGAATTTGATGATTTCCCACGAGAAAAAAAGGGTAAACACACATTCGTATAAATCTTAATGATATCTACGATACTTGCTAACAAAATAATTGAAAGCTCAAATTCTCTTAAAAATACCATCTTTCTATCGTAATCTAAGCACTAGTTTTACGTGATAACTTGCTAACATTAGCTTTTAAAATACAAGAAAGTTCTATAATTCTGATCAATATAAAACTTATTATTAATAATTCTCATTTCCCAAACAAAAACACCAAAAATCTCACAAACAATAATGTAAAACAACAACAAAATTATAAATTACATAAACTTTTTCTCCGTACAGGTTTTCCGAACATACTTGTAATACAACCTTGTTTCTTTGCGGCCAATTAGTGAGTTTAAAAAAGGAACGTAATCCATCGCTGGGTAAATATCGTGGGTGTTTGTGTTGGCGCTAACGCGACGAGCAGTTGATCGTGTCCAACTTTATAACATCACACCTCGTTGAGATAACACAGAACGTGGTACCGTAAAAAATGTACGCTCATATCGTTAATATGGCGCTCTGTAATTTGATTGGGCCTGTAAATTATATTTTTTTCTGTATATTGTACCTACTTGATTTGTAATTTCCATGTGCGAAAGAGTTTCTTGCATATATGGAGTGTAAAAATTGACTTTTATAACCAACAGATATTTAATGGGAAACTATGATATATACTGACTATACATATGAAAATATGTAATATTTAAAAGCACAGTTTCGGCTATGACCGCGTATATTTGAGAGTGTATCATACACCCTTAATTTTCTATACTTCGATCTCAGGTACATTTCAATCCCCTTAGGGCCAAGGGCTGCCGGGGCTGCCGGGGCTGCGGGTTTTAGTCACTAAGAGTCAGACACTCCCTCCAACTGCACCCATAACGGAAGGGGTCATTAGATGATTTCCCACAAAAAAGGTACATTTCGATTGAAATCATAACTTCGTTAATACAATAAACTTCGCAAACAATGTTTTATTGATGCATACAAGCAACAGAAACACGCGCGACAATCAAAAAAAGCTAACACAACATCAAAGAAGTCTATGCTCATTTGATGGGTCTAAAATTCAAATTTCGAAATCACAAAAAATACCATCTAACTGATTGTACTACCAAATCAGTTGTGAGAGTCAACAAGCAACATTTTACCGCCCACGAGTACCTCCTCACCTCCTCAGCATTGGACGGAGGGTATGATTACTCCTTTGACGTGCCGCCGCCTGAGATGCAAAATAGAGTTCAAACTAGCCGCTACCATGATTGTTATCGTAGTATTTTATCACTTTCAAACTTTATAACGATCGAGTTTTCGTAGGTGCGCTTTTTTAATGGCCGTGTTAAGTATGTGGGAGTTATCAACTGAAGTCTATCTGGGAATATCGCTAACTTCAATATAAAATATTAATAATCACATTACTAAATTCTTAGTTTATGTAATTATTGTGCGAGAAAGTCATTTATGGTATTCCACACTAAATATCAGAAGTAAAATAAAGGTTTAACCGATGTTATAAAATTTTAACTCAAGACCAATATTGTCCAAGCAATTTTATTAAGAAACTAGCCGTCGCCCGCGGCTCCGCCCGCGTGGATGTCGGTTTTCGCGACAAAAAGTAGTCTATGTGTTGTTCTGATGTATAACCTATAGAGGACCCCCGCGGCTGCGCCTGTGTGGATGTCGATTACCGCTACCAAAGCCTAACTTTTGTCGGGATGAGAAGCTCGTAACTCAATACCAATATTGTCCAAGCAATTTAATTAGGAAATAAACACCTACACGCAATTAAAGCCTTGAGCATTTAAAGGCAGGTACTTACTAAAACAAAAGTTTCAATTAAAATTTAATTTTATCATCAAGAAATTTAAAGTTAGATTATCATTACTTAATACAAACAATACGATAGAATCACCTTCTCTATAGTTCTATGAAAAACATAAGTAAACAACCAAAGCATTTATAGACTACTAGCTGTACCCAGCGGTTTCACCCGCATCTTTGGTTACTGCTCCGCTCCCGTGTGTCTTAGCGTGATGGTATATAGCCTTATAGCCTTCCTCGATAAATGGGATATCTAACACTGAAAGAATCAAATCGAACCAGTAGTTCCTGAGATTAGCGCGTTCAAACAAACAAACAAACAAACTCTTCAGCTTTATAATATTAGTATAGATATAACATATTAAACAGTAATTAAAAGCCCGTAAAAGCTCTATTATTCTAAAACCGATGAAGTAAAATTTCTATCACCTCTAGGCTACTATTACCTTGACGGAAGGCGTAGCAAACCGTTCAAATTAATAAATTTGGCTCGTAATCCCTCCAACTCCTATCGGCATTCGTCATGGGCATCGCCCCACGCTCGCTACACATAATTTCAGTTTAACACTCCATTGTAATAGAGCCAGTAAGTGAATTACATTGTCTGCAGGCGTCATGCACCCTCGAGCTACTAATAACCGATGAAGCACGCTTTTCCAACCAGTAAAGCCTTCCATTCCGTAGCTAGGAAATAATTTCAAGTAAGGTGTTCCCATAACACATCCTAACTAATATTATCAATGCGAAAGTTAATGTGTCTGTCTGTCACGCTTTCATGGAAAAACTACTGAACCGGTTTAAATAGAATTAGGTAGAAATATAGCTATCGACATTGTATAAATGTCACAGGAGATATTTTTTTTTTATGTCTGCTGAAATGTAGTTAAAAAGCAGCTGAATGACGATATCACCGAAAAAGACTTTCTAAGAAGTATGTATCTACGAGCATCAAAGTTAATCGTGCAAAATTGAATCTCCAATAGGCCTGACTCTAACAACCAAGAGAAGGAATCTGATATCAAGTCTGAGAAAGGACATAGGCTACTTTTTAACCGCGGGGAACAGCTAATTCTGTATATTTGAATCATTGCGTAATAAATTAATGCCAGTTTTATTTAACAGACGTGATAATCATTATAGCTATAGCATTTTGCATGCAACATGCTACCTATTTTATTGCTTATCTACCAAAGCATAGCTGCCTACCGTTTTACGCACGAATATAAAATTAACTTCACGATTAAAAGAAAACGGTAAAACAATTTGTTATTCAAAATATTAAATGGCTTATCCCAAAAACTGCTTATCTTTTCGTATAAGTAAAACGTGTCGATATTTAAGTGTTAAAATTAAGAATCGAGATAAAAATCATTCGATTTGGGCATCTGTATAAATCGGTAATCGGTGCGCGGCGCGGGCGCATGCGGCCGAGGCCTCGTTATAATAAAGTTTATGGCCAGTTTACTGCGCTTGTTTTACATACAATCGAACCTTTTCGTATACCTAGTTGCGATGTTAATAAACTGGTTATCTTGTCCTTTGTTAGGAGATGCTGATGCTGTGTTGCTATCATACTTGGATAACGACATGCTAATAAGATAAACAGATTTGAAATTCGAATAGTTGTTGGACTTTGATGTTTCTAGAAGTAACCATGTTTATGCACGTATGTTACTTGCAAGCGAGAAACAAGTATCAATAAGCAAGCTCCAGCATCTGGGGAAGGTGGAACCATTTTAAAGAAAGAGCTTATCTTGAAATATATATTTTATTACTCTCAGTAATAAGGTAATTTGTACAGATTTTAGATATTTATATCTTTTCAGTATATCGGACAGCTTTATTGTGTGAAGCGAACGGCGATGCTGGTAAAAGGATAGATAGGGCAGGTACCTTCGAGATGTGCATCTGCTTAGCGTGGCCACTGCACTACGAACAGCGTTGACGTGGAGTGGAGTGTTTAGAATTTAAGACTAAAGTTTGAAAAGACGTTGTAACCTTAAATATAAAGTTGCTGAAATAATGTTGATTCTAGATGTTTATGTTTTTAATATATAAACTATCCATAAAGCATGTTTAAGAAAACAATATTTATTTCTGTCGTTTCTGGAACAGGGCGCGATTTAAACGGCCGATTGATCTATTTATTTTTACTCTAGGCCTACTCAAACAACATTTTAACTGTACAAATATCCAACACCATTCACTGATAGATCGAATCAAAATATTGTATAAACATAGATATGGCACGCATGCGTAAATAGAGCGGCTATTTTTATTTTATCATAAACATGTCCAAACATTGCCCTGTCCATCTCCAAAACACGCCGGCTTTTTGGATGCCCGTTTAAATTACGGCCGGCGGGATTTCTCCTTACGATCAATAAATCAATAAATATATACAGCTAAGCCTGTCCGTCTGCCGACATTAATGGAAATCTGTGTTTGTTTAGGACGCGATTCCTGGCTGAACCATTTGTTATTAAACGGAAGCTATTCGATCGACTTCCTGCGAGATGGTTTGCTATTTGAAAAAATATGATTTACTTGTAACGACAATTTATTTAATGGCTTCCTTGCTCCGCTGGGTGCCGGAGTTTTAGTAGGAATCGAAATAATAATGAAAATGTTGCTTTGTTGGTTTATGCTTATGCTGTTTAGATAAGTTGGTGCGGTTCAAATAATGTAAAGCCCTCAAGGGTTTTAGACGGTATAATATAGGTTTTTTTTTTTTATTTTACCCAAATTAATATCAGATATGAGGTGTGACATCAAGTTGATACAACACAGCATTCTATATTTGAAAACTATAAAATTCTGCCAAAACTTTCTGTTTGGCGCATTTGTTATCTTCAGGTGTCGATACTATTGATTCAACATAAAAGCCCGCAACCTGAACCTGTCGTACCAAATTGGCGAAGAAAGGATGTTTTCAGGCGACTTTTTACAATAACTGTCCACGGCACACACTACTGTTCAAAAACAGCCGGCACCAATAAATTACGCACTTTTTTCTCCGACTGTACCGTCGAACGTTCAGCAAAAAAGTCTACCTGCGCTCCGAAACCCACACAATGGCTCCCTTGGCCATTTATTTGGGAGAGCGTCGTAACATTTCACGTTTTCGTATATGGATGAAAAAACGAACAACTTGCACACAAAAGAAATTTTAGCATTTTCTGAGAACAAACTTCACCTTGTAGTTTAGAAGTATAAATCAGTTAACGTGACATCGATGGTAATAAAATAAAAGGACTCATTTTAAAGTCTTTGTCTAATCTGTGAACAAATACAAACTAGGAGTAGCTAACGGCATTTGAGATGATGTTGAAACGGAACGTATCTCAAGGTACTAATTAACAGAGGTGCTGTAATGTAAGTTTGGTTGTGTTGGTGTCAAAACGAACCGTGAAAGCTTTTAAGATGCCCAAGTACAAGACAACGCGGGGCAAGCTCGTTTAGAAGAGCAGGCGCTAATCGGCGCACACGCATCCGTTCAAGTAACCATAAAGTTATAGACAGTAGAAACAATGCTGTCTAAAAGTTTATTAATTCTTATTTAATAATGATTTTCGTAGATAAGAATTTCTAAAAGCAATATTATTATAAAATTTTACTTCGATCAAGGTAAGTAGATGCACAAACCACTTTAAATTATTCAATAAAATTCTATAAACTAGTACAGATACCGGCGGACCGGCTATCGATAATAAGCTTATTACCATAACCGACTATACGCATTAACAATAATTTAAAAATTCCACCAGAGTACCCAGTTTCCCCGAGGCGGACGGGTAGACAGATAATCGCCCTTAATTATACGGCTATCCATCATCGAAAACCAACAAACAAGGTGGTTTACAGAAATGATCGGCCACCCACTGCAGTACTTGACCTTTGGGGTACAACCACCTCGGAATAACTATAAATGCTTCTTCGATCCGTAAAATGGAGTACGGAAAATTCTATACGTCAAAAACCTGCCAACCTTATTCTAGATCTCATTAACTAAATTTAAACATACTCACTTTTCAAAAACATATCATTGAATTGACCTAGACGTTTGTTGAATGAACATTACATTACAACACTAAATCGTTCCAGATTGTCTACAAAAACAAACATTTAATGTTTCAGCTGAAATAGACGCTGTAAAAATACTTCCAGACACCCACAGATTCTCAAGTAAAAATAGAAAGTGACAGCCATTCATGATCATAACGCAGTGACGGCGAACAATGGCCGGCGATATGATCGTGGCAGGCGGAGCCAGGGCCAGTTCTTGTATCTAAACCGTGAATCGCGGCTAACAAGCCCCGCTGGTGCACCAACACAGATAACACAATGTTTCTTGTAAAATAACTTAGCTTTAGGAGACTCAACCAGCATTTCTTATGACTCGGAGATAAAATATTTCTACAATAATTTTCTTAGTCAGAAGTTTTGCGAGATAAGCTGGAAATAATGTAGCTGAATTAGCAAGTTTATGGTTCACAAGAAGCTTATCTGTAAAAAACAAGCTTGCAACTATGTGTGCCCTCTTATGAGGAGGCAGGAACTCAACAATGTTATAATGCCTCAACCGTCACAGTAGTTTCTAACTATCATCACCTCATACAATAAACATGAGATTATCGATGCATGAGGCAATAAACTTGATAATTGGCCTCACAGAAATTATGGTTCAAAAGAAATTGGACTACGAGTGCACGTAACAAATTCTCTTGTTTCTTTTTTAAGACATAGTTCCTCTCGCAGTGTATACTATTTGTACCCAACAAAGCGTGTTCCAATAATGAGGATCGCTCGATACAATCTCGGATGCGCTGCGCCCGCGCTGATCAGAGAGCCAGATATGCAGAATCCTCGCTTCTCGGCTCCTTTGTAATCCGGCCAGGGTAAACACCGCTGTGCGGCTCCGAAGACCCAACTCACCACACGCGCAGTGTTTTCTTGCGCCATATCAAAACACCCAAAAAACATAATCGATGTCTGACATCCTACTCTATGAAATATTAAACGGTTTCGCATCGGAACGATCAAACAGCTCATAATAGAATTTATAGCCCGCTTATAAAAAGACAAGTGAATTCCCAAAACTGTGTTTTTTTTACAAGAGCGATGATCGAAATGTTTTTATTGCCTGCTTAAAGCGGGTCTGCTTATTAGCTCGTTACAATATTGCATATTAATTTTTTAACTACATTCTGAAAATTACAGCAAATTGTTGCTTTAAAAAGAAAAACAACTATCGAATACATCTCGTCATTCCATAACGCGGTTCTGCCGGGTTGGGAGGTTGTTAAAAATGAAAATTATTCTGCCAGCGCAAACTACGGTGATTACATATCAGGCGGGCCGAAGCCCGAGGGAAGCGCGTCTCTCTCGCTTATTGCCAGATGATTGAAGACCCCGCCGCCTACGACGCACTCCTTTCTGGCGCGAAAGCGAAACAACATCCACTGCCGCTCTCAGAGAGAAAAGGATGGCGACAGCTCAGCATCTGATTAGCATCCCAATTACGGTGCGGGCGCGCAGTGGGATCGAATCTTCCTCTATAGTGTTGCACCACAACTTTTTAAGCAGGGGTTTTATCGATAAAATAAATTTTAGTTTCAAAAATATTCCTTTATATTAGAAAGAAACAAATACGATAGCAAACGAGATTGTTGAAAAAAGTTTTTGTGTAACAATGATACTACAAAAATATCGCAAATGTAATGTAACAATATTTACAGTACACTGTAGCTTTGCCGCGCTGTCGGTTGTCAATGTTATCTCCAACAACAATCACAGCTGGGTTATTGATCGATAATAAATGTTATACCGAGTGGCAGCCCTATTAACGAGAATGGAGAGCGAGGCGGGGCGCTCGTGTCGAGATTACATCGACAGACCACGGAAATTTTAAATAAACAAGGAATTATGAGCCGACTCCAGATTATACACCTTCGTATTGACCGGACTGCGGGGCGGTAACTAGAGGAAATTGCCACACCAACAATTATTTGTTAGCAAGAGTCTGACTTATAAGTTTTATGATACACGTAAGTCGCGGAAACAACGCTAGTTATTGGAAACTTTGGTAGCTACAAGTTAATGACGTACCTATCGATATCGAGCTTTCTATTTCGCAATAGACATTACCTATTACGGGTCGCAGTACATAATTAGAGATGGCAAATTACAATAACAGTGTTCCGAAAGCGGTATTACCGGAGAAACCCTAACATCAACTGAATTATGAAACAAACAACAATAGTTGGAATTCCTATTATGGTAATTTGCGTATCCGCGGTATTTCGTTTAAATGAAAATAAAATTACAGTTATTTCAAGCGCAGTATCATTTTCTACGCAAAAGCTTTTTATAAAGCGAGAACTTACATGAATTATTGAGAAGTTAATTTTACTATTTTTATATTAATGACAGCTGAAACGCGATAATTATGACAGGAGATTTTTTACAGTATTTCGAAACCTGTTAAAATTTCTGAAATAGTAAAAAGTACCTATGTCAGCTACCGGCAGACTCAAAGCCTGCATACATAAAGCTAGAGACTGAAGCCTCAAACATTGAGTGGACGTGAACAAACGATAACGGAGCGCGTCTGCAAGCTCACCGCTCGGCGCATGAATACAAAACCAATTTGACGTTTCTCATTACGAAGCGACCACAATATGCGCCGGAGTGCCGGAGTCGCCCGACTAACTAGTTCCGCGCTCAGCGATCTGTTATTATGTTAATAGGCCTAGTTTAGAGGTACAGAACCTCTGCTACGCTACAAACAATTAAACCGGATCCTTTCATGTGTCAATAAAACGCGATAACTGCTTGTAATTGATGCTATAAGGCACGGCGACTGGTTACGCACATTGTTATTGAACGGGGAACAGCCATCGAGTTCGCGATTGTTATTATCGGCCTAGGGCGCTTTGTGATACTAGGTCGTTGGAACCGTGCTAAGGGTACTAGTTACGTTATTACAACACGTGGTCCGCTTTTAATTTGTAGGTACACGACAACCCGTTGAATACGAATGTCGCTTTTCAAATCAACTATACATATAATAAAATCGTAGAAAAGTCAAAACTGTACATTGAATATTTTTTTAAAAGAATAATTGGTGCGTAACCTACAATCGTAGCGAAGCCAAAAATATAGTTTTAAGAATTTTTGTCTGTTTGTCTGTCTGTATGTATGTCCGGGATAATCTCAAAAAGTACTGCATGGATTTGCTTCAAATTTGGCATGAATATAACTAAGAGGTCGGGTCAACATATAGGCTACATATTATCACGCTATCATGTACGGGGAGGGGGTGAATGTTTAATCACCTAATGCCCACGCTGACGACGTCGCGGGCAACAGCTAGTAATAAATACACAAAGTGATTCTCACGGAGAACAGAAAGATGAAGAGTATACATCGTAATGTAATAAAGATCAAGCTTTAAATGTCCTGCTGATTTTAAATTACAGATTACCACGTCTTTCTTTTGTAAACGAGTAATTTATTGTGTTTAATTGCCAACGCGTTAACATCAATAAATTCATTATAAAGGCAATAAAACTATGATAGGCCACAATGAGACTGGTGTGCATTTTATACGCGGATTATAATTAACAAGTCGATTGATTACTTTAAATTAGTCGATTATAAGCAGCGGTATTTATATCTTCGAAGAATGGTGGTAACATAGAAAAACTATTTCGGTTTATTTATTCACTAGCTGTTGCCCACGACGTCCTCCGCGTGGGCATTAGGATTAAACATTCACCACCCTCCCCCCGTAGTGATAGCGTGATAATAAGTGCCTAATAATAGCCTATATGTTGACCCGACCTCTTAGTTATATTTATGGCGAATTTAAAGCAAATCCATGAAGTACTTTTTGATATTATCGCGAAAATACACACAGACAAACAGACAAAAATTTTAAAAACTATATTCTGGCTTCGATATCGATTGTAGATCACGCCCCAATTATTGTTTTAAAAAATATTCAATGTACAGTTTTGACTTTTCTACGATTTTATTATATGTATAGATCTTCGAAGAATCGTAACATGGAAGAAGTATTTCGGTTTATTTATTCATTATTTATCAATATTTTCTCACTAAAACGTTTCCAGGATTCACATTAAACACATTCAAAGAACACCGACGTCTTATAAATCACTAGGAAATTATCATAACGAGTCAGTTTTGTAACGAAATTGTGGCTTTCTAAGAAATTAATAATGTCCGCTATAAAATGTGATTTACAACTGTTACGGTTGTGTCCTCCTTACGGTGTGCTAGTGTGACGAAATGGGAGATACAGTGATACTTAATGGCTTTGGATTTAGCGTAGGTGACGATTGGTAAAGCTAATCCATGAAATGTTTATAGTAGGAGCCAGACATTGAATTACCCAAAGAGATCAAACAGCTGGATTAATAGTAGAAGGGGAAACAAATTTTCTAGATAGATCTGAAATAGTACTGGCGAACATTATACTGAAAGTGAACGAGAAAAGGTTTTTAATCTTTAAAATGTAATAAGATAAAGACGTATTCGCATTTATCGAAGTAAAAAAGAGCAGACATTACTCATATTTAATTAGGCATAAATTGAAACTAACTCCGGGGTACATTTTAACTTCTCATGAGATGGATCTTTCTTCACAAAACAACGTATCAACCTCACCGGAACGTGAACGTACGCAAGGTGAGTGATTATAAGTTTAATAACCTTAAAGTCGTCGACAATTAGCACTATAAAGGCAACTAAACACTTCAAATTCTAGACTAATTACAACTGCTCATTGTACGAATGAATAGCCTCTTTGGTCCTTTATGCCATGCCTTTGATAACCACTAACGGGAAATTATAATAAGAAACAGACGCCAGCACATCAAGCTACCCGAAACTGTCAAATTTACCCAATCCATTTTGACCCATATGTATCAGCGATAAAGTTGAAAATCTATTAAAGAAATTTGACAGATTGTGCTTGATGTGGCGTCTGTACTAAAGTTAGTGCAATGTATTAGAAAACAAGTGTCAACGAACTATGAAAGGAACGCTTTCAAAAGCTAATGTACCTCGGAAGAAATAAAGGAATTTGCGTGCTTAGAACCATGCATCCTTTAACATATTCCATGCGACAAATCTATTTATCTTTCACCATTGTTGTAACTGCACATTATAACGTTAAGCGTACATTCACACACAACGCTAGCCATAAATATCGATTACTCTACGACGAAAAAAAAACAATTAAGCACTTAGGTTCTTTAGTACCCTCAAGTACACATGGTAGGAATCAAAATACACATGGCAAATAGCACTCGAATGTCAACTCTTCAAAATGTCAGGCGAATTTCAGTTAATGAATACCAAAACCGTTTGTAGAAGTCGCAAATTCAAGCACGCACGTAATTGGGAAGAATAACAAACTAGCTGCGCACAAAACGATATTTTTAATTCATTTTAATTTCCCCATTTGTCTGTAATGTCAGGCAGAATGATGTGCACCCGCACACATTAAATTTAATTAATTAGGTCTGAAGTATATCGTTAATCGATATAACAGAAGCATAAACATTTCTTTTAAAATGAAAGGATGAACTAGTGTTTATAATGCAATTAGTAAAATATTTAAAGAATCAAGTTTTGCTTTCTTAAACGTGTTATGATTTCGAAAAATGTCTTCATTAGCGCATTGGTTTCGCGAGCAAGAACAAAACGCATTTCTGGAATGACGCGAATATTTTTCTGGGCTGGCATTTCTTTTTAATTGGTAAATCTGAGACGGGAGTGAACGTTTTATTTAAAAATGTATCAGTTACTTACAAAGCGTTTGCAGTTCAAGATATCAACTGTTTAATATGTATTACCTAAACTTTTTTTACGGTAACTGATACAAATATCTCATGGTCTATGGATGATAGCTTGAACAAAAAGCTAGCAGCACATTATGTTTAATGTTTCCCGCAAGAAGTCGATCGCCAATATTTCCCAGATACCAATCATTGGATCGCAACTGCTGTATGGGTAGTTAAACCAATATTTATGTAGAAATGCAAGACGTCGAGTTTTTACTGCTCCACCATGTCGCTTCAGATTTACAAGCTTTTATTGCCGCCATATTGTATCTTGCTACACCACCATAAGATTTATATTTGAAAATCAACAGAATGTTCGGTTTGCAGACAGAACAGGGCTAGTTTTTCTGTGTCCTCGTCAACAAAATGTATTTTGTTACAACCACGTGAAGTTTTACAGCTGCGTCTTATTATTTTTTGTGGAAGACGACCATAACTCATTTCCTATGCAGTAAAATGTCACTTTATACGACAGGATTAATGGGCACCATATTCTTAGAAATAATTGTTTCATTATAGGCAGCAGTTTGAAGAGAAGGCGTTCTAATCTTAAATGGTTTTAATTTAGGTCCAGGTAGTGTAATATATAGGCTTTATTAGTTTGATGGCTGTCTTTTTAAACGCTGTAGTAACAACCGTTGCGTTAAAGTTACGGAGTGAGGCGCGGTACACGGGCCGCGTTTAGTTGCTACGGCCGGCACCGCTGCACCGTCTTCGCCTCCTCGTGATTTATTGGAGCTCGTTTATTTTATTTCCCAATTCGTTTTAGTTTACAACCTCGATGTTCCCCTATCTCTCTCTAAGGAAATAGTCGTACATAGAATTGAAGTGATTTATCTTCAATGTTTATGTGTGATAGAAAAAAAGTATTCTCAACGCAGGCCGAAGTTTTAACGCGTTGAGTTTAAGAAAGTTTAGGAATTTTGGCTAACAGGTTCAATAAACTTGAAAAGATGCTGTAAAAAACATATAAACAAGGTAATTTGGAATTCTAAATAGCATTAAGTATGTTTTGATGATTGCTTTAATTGCATAATTAATGTTGAAATTGGATACGGGATCTAATCTCATTATCAAAAGTTCATAGTCCTACCAAAGTTATACCTACATAACTGAGGATTTTAACTAACTAAGAATACTTTGTAATATGTCTTCTTCAAGATTTAAAAGCGATTTCGTAACAGCAGCATTTCAACAAACCAGACATAGAGCGAGTCCCATTTGTTTCTAACCGTTTCAAAGCGTGACTTATTACTGAGAAAACAATAAGTTTTCCATCTAGTAAAGGAACATGAACTCTGTTAGCTCTATTGAAGTTTAAATAGCTTTGTATTAGCTTCCCGGCTCCGACTACAAACAATGACAATAATTTCTGATTTTGTATTACAAAGAGAGAACTGTGAAAGAGTGAGCTCGTTGGATTTTACACTCACAAAAGATGAAAGTCTATTTATGAGCGTCTACCTGAAGAAACTTCGGTGTTGTATTCAGTACTGATGTCAAAGACCGAGGGCGACAGATTACAAGTTATTATGACGCGACAAGTGACAAAACATAATTGATTGTCGACAAAGTTAACGTTTGGGTCCACCCTTACACAATAGGGCAGGTACACAAAATTGTTATAAAAGAAAAAAACAATATCTATGCCGTTTGAAAGCCACGGTTGTTGCCATTTTTTTCTAAAATTTTTGTGTAGTTTTATTTATTTGTTTAGTACAGGTAACATTTGCAAGGTTTATGCAAATATTATTATTATTTTGTTGCTGTAACCAATAATCCCATGACGGAAACGAGGGTTTCAGGAATAACAGCCGTAACTGTGACATATGAGGTTGACTTACCATACTGATGCAGCCAGGCCGAAGTAATACAGTAGGAGGAAGACAACAGCGCAGTTGGGGTTCGCTAGTCCGTCGTGCGCCAGCAGCATACGAGTCGGCGAGGTGGAGTCCTTGGCGCAGCCAGCAGCTGCACGGCCCGCAGCGGCTCGCACGCCCCAGCCCGCGGCCGCGGCGCAGCGGCACAGCGCGACCAGCACCAGCGCCCGCTCGCCCGCACCACCGCGCTCCCCGCACGCTAGCTGAGCCCCCACAGCAGCTAGGGTACACGCAAAGCTCAAAGCAGCCCACGTAGCCAGCCACACTTCTGCGGCTTTCCGCTCCCCGCTGTCCCAGAGGACTTCGGCGTCACAAAACTGAGCGCAGCGAGCTGATCCCCTCACCCACACCCAATTATTAGGCTTGATGAGTCTTCGACACGCTCCTCTGCCACCAGAGTTGGCCATGTCCAAAGGAACAGTGCCGGGTGGCTGGGTTCTCTCTCCCGGTCCTTCCATGCACATGTGTTCGTGGTTATTCTCGGCTGGGAATAATGAACAGTCCAACTCTGGAGGCCAAAGAAATCCGAAGCCGTGGAGCACAGGGTAACATCTGGTGTAGACGCTCTCGCACAGGCCTCTGCAGGGCCCGATAGGCAGCGCCACCTTGTCGGTGCACATCGGCACGTACACCGAGCAGAGGAACAGATGCAGCTGTGAGGAGCACCCGTACTGCACTAGCGGACTGAAGGTCTGCAGCGTCACATCAGCATCAGCTTGCAGGGTATGCCGCGCCAAGTTGGGCATTCCGGTCTGGTTGTATCCAATGTTCTTACACATCGCCACTTTAATAGGTTCACATGTCCGCACGGAGGCCTCGGCGGCGACTCCGGCCACTAGGGTCACGGTAAATGCCACTATCACGATGCACTTCATGTTTGGAGAGGATGTGTCGCGCGCGTTACATCCAAGATCTCATTGTAGTCGTGAATGTTTACGCGCGAGCGCCGCGAACGCGCGAACTGCGTACGTGCGTCCCGAGTCGCGTCTCAAGACGGTCTATGTGAGGAGCGCGGCCGACGACGCACCGTGGGCCGCGGGGGGACACCATAACAAAAAAAGGTCCGCAGGTATGCGCCACACTGTAGCGGCGGGAAAGGGAGAGAAATGGGCTCAGAGACGCAGCCCGTACGAGCGACTGTCCGGCTGTCCGGAGCGGCCATTGTCCGGTGTCCGGCCGCGCGTGCAACTGTGCACACCGCGCTCGCTTATCACCGCCGAATCTTATCACCGAGGGTAGATTTCGACTCGTGATGCGGTTTCATTTATCCAATATCGATTTTTCGATAAGTACGATATCGCGCAGTTGATATGAAAACGCTTAAATTAGATATCTAATTCGAATCTTCATTTAGTTCGGAAATTAAATTGTTTGTTACGGTTGACTGCAATTTTTTTTATTTTATTTAATAAGATTTTTTGCATAATTCTTAAGATGACTATTACCTCAAGAAACTTTTGCTAGCTAGATCATTTAAAAAAAGTTTTGTTAGTTTTTATTTACATTTGTTAATTGTTACTGAAAAAATAACATAATATTACATTTATACTGTATAGGTAGATAAAGTGAATAACTAATTATTGAAATACAAATACTAAATCAATTTTGAAATAAATTTATTGTACATAATTTACTACATTTTTTTATTTAAGCATTACTGTATAAATTTTTATGAAACATAAATAGGTATAGGTATAATGGTGAACATTATTAGTAGTACAAAAATTGGACCAAAACGTAGATCAGTGGGGTTATGAAGCATTGGGCAGACGTTCGCCTGCGTGGAATCAAAATATTTACACTGCAATGAGGCTGCTAACTGAGGATCATATACTTAAAGTTACGACTAAAATGAAAGATAAATACTTTTACAATAATCTTATTATAATACAAGTTTTATTTTAACACATATTCAGTAGGTAATATTGTAATCAGATAGTTTAACATCTGCGGCTGACGCGGACGCGCGTCCACTTACAAATAACAATCTTATGTACTCTTCACACTTCACAAGTCTTGTACATGGTCGTTCCCTTTAGCTCTTTCATCTTGACATTTTTACATTCGCTAAGCTAATGTATAATACAACATTCACAAAATTTAACAAATACACCCTCCGTCTGATGGAATTTTACACTTAAAACGATGACAAAGCAAATTATAATAAGGAATGCTAATCAAGCAAGTCAAGCGCCACCCTGCAGTAACATTTTGGAGTTACAACTAATTTCTAATATTGTACAAACATATACTAGGAAAATTATAAATGCCACGGTACGAATACATCGCATCAGACAATTTGGGAAAACTCGAATCTTTTAGATTCTCTAGTATTTTGGCCTCTATTAACGAATTTTATTATTCTGCATTTTATAAATTACAAAAAATATCGTCATCGGGTACAACGGTATCGCTTAGTCTTATAATATTAGCCTTTAGCCGATTTCGTTAAAAAAAAAATTGAAATTCAAATTTCGAAAGTCATAGGAGTCCGCCATTTTATATTTCATAAACCAAACCTCTTTTTACAGAACAGTCGCGTTTTTATTTAAATCTTAATGGAAGTAATGATAAAATAAGTAAGCAACAACAAGCACAACCACGGAACAATATAATGCTTTTAAATATACTTTAAACACTACATTAGCGATATTTCAAATAAATATTAAAAACACTATTTTTGGTAGCTACTCACAGTTTATTGAATGAGTAGTCTGCATTGATCATAGAAAAAAGTCGTTATTAAAAAAATTCTATTTACCGAAGACGATTTTATCGTGATTTTGGCGGAGTTCATTTATTTTTTTAATTAATATACTTAAAAATTTCCTTGTTAGCTGTAAGCAGGAAAATGCTTATCCTAACAACATTTGTCTTAATTTGAGTGTTGAACACTGCTAACTCTGGAAATGTACTGGAGTGACGTTTCATAATTTTAATTATATTTAATACAATAAACTACATATTGTTACATACAAAATTATATAATGTGACCAAATAATATTAAATGCTACTGAGACTACGGAAGTTAGCAAAGACGTTAAATACTGTGACTCTATGGTAAATAACTATATTGTTATTTTCAAAATAGCCTCTAGAAATAAAATGGACCCTTTATGCTCAAAAATATTAAAAAGGCACAAAGAATATCTGCAATACATAATACTAAATAATAGTACAGTCATTTGGTAATTCCATTTGACTTCTTCGCCTTATGAAAATGACTCATTTTATAAAGATTTTATAGAGATTACGTGTTATTTTCGAACTAGAATAGATACATAGATTCACTTCCATTCATGTAACTTTTTTAGTGTTGAAAAATTCATTTGCACACCATCTTACTATTTATTTCATAATAACAGTTGACGAAGTAGAAGTTCTTAAATTAATAATGTATTTTCATAACTTTCGGAAATCTTTTCAGAGATTTTTTTTACAAACTGTACTAAAATGTTATCTTCAATTTAATAATTAAATATACGTTAACGTGTTTTATTCCGAGCATTACACGCACATAAAATCCTGAAAGCACGTCGAGGCCGAGCGAAATCGTGACTTAGGGGTGATATCAGCGAGGGTCGAATAAACATACATCGGCATAAACATACAAAAACAGTGTCACCGAGTATAGGATAACAATAGTAGCCAGTGTCGTGAGATTAGTTGTTGGCGCTGGCGTCGAGGCGCACGCGCAGCGCCTCGCGGTCGCGCGTGACGTCGGCCAGCTCGGCCTGCAGCGCGCGGCACACGCGGTGCAGCACGGCGTTCTGCTCCGCCAGCGCGCGCACCAGCGGCTCGGGCGAGCCGCCCGACGTCGAGCGCGGCTTGCGGTACACCTCGAACGCGCCGTGCATCTTGGGCGCGTCCTCGCGCACGTAGCCCAGCCCCTCCGGCTCGTACTCGCGCGGCAGGAACGCGTCCGGGGGGAAGGCCGGCTCGCCTTCGCTGCGCTGGTTGGCCAGGCGGCGCGGCGGCTCGCCGGTCGAAGGCGACGCCCGCGGCGGCGGCTGCGGCGGTGGAGCGGGCGCGGATTTCAGCCTATTGAGGTCCAGCGAGCTGGAGCGCGCGTGGTTCCGCAGGGGGCGCGGCGGTGGCGGCGGCGGAGGTTCCTTCTTAGGAGCGTAGGGAGGTGCCTGCAACGACTGCGGCCCGTCGTCCCGCGCAGGCGGAGGAGGGAGAACTCCCGCCGGTTTGACGGGCTTGCGGGGCTGCGGCCGTTGGATAGACTTAATTTCGGCGCCGTTGGAGGGCGGTTCGGCGGAGTTGAGGCGCTTGGGGGACGCGAGCTCGAAGGCGTCGCGGCGCGGCGACGTGCTGCCCCGCGCGTCCTCGTGTGGCGGCAGCGAGTTGCCGTCCGGCGTGACGCGCACGGCCACCGGGTGGAAGATCTTGGGGTCGCGCTCCACGGCCGACTTGTGGAAGTCGAAGTTGACGGGCTTGGGCCCGGGGCTGGACACGCTCGATGTCGGCGAATCCACGAATTTAGTCCACTCCTTGTTATTCACTTGTGTTTCGGCTTTCGGAGGGGTCAGCGAGGGTGGTCGTTCTTCGGGTTGTTTCTTAGTTACTTTAGTGGCATCGTAGGGGTCGTGAGTTTCGGGTTTGGACGCGAAGTTGAAGTCTGCGGAGGTGCCGGAGCTGAACATGTCCGCGCCGAGGTCCACGAGGTCTGTGGTGACGGCGTGTGCGGAGTAGCGCGAGTCGATGCGCGGCACGAGGCGAGCGGGGAGGGTGTCCGGCACGGGGACGTTGTTCCGCCGCAGCACGATCAGGTGCATCGCTATACTAAACTCCTCCAGCGTTAGCATGCCATCCTTGTTGATGTCCGATAGCTGCCATATTTTCCGGAGGTCGGGTACAGGTAGGTGAGACTTTTCGAAAAATAACCTGGAATAGGAAAGATGCTGTTATTAGCATTTTGAAAATTAAGGTACGCTTGACGTGGAAAACCGGGATACAAAATTCAAGGAACACTAGAAACTGAACGAAAGGCTAGGACTAGAAGTCGATTCAAAAGAAAAGGTTAGGTTATGCTGGTAACTAAAAGCACACCACGTTTACGACATTCACAGCTATATTTACCTAGCAGTCTGTCCGGAGAGCATGCCGCGCTCGGGCCGCAGTTGCGCGAACTGCGCGGCGTAGTGGCGCGCCTGCGCGTCGGTCAGCGCCCACACGTCGTCTGCGGGGTCACCCTCCTCTTCCGAAGAGTGGCGGTCCGATGACTCTTCTTCAGTTCCTGTAAATAATCAGATTCATAGATTAGTCTCTCTTTTGAGGAAAAATTACTGAAAATTAAGAAAATTCCTCCTTTTTTCGCTGGTGAAGCCATGGGACGGCTAGTTTTGAGTATTTTAAATATGTGTAGTAAAAAAAAGCACCTAGCGACCACATTCGTCTACATTTTTGCAGCTTATTAAAAGTTTCTAACAATGTTATCTGCAAGTCTAATCAAATTCCTACCTTACCTAGATGTAGGTCTGCGTCGAAATTTTATGGTGCGTGACAGCTAGACATTTCTTACGATATTTATTTATTTCGACTTATACAGCGCAGTTATTTAATGACGGGCTGTTTAAAAACGTTAATAAATATCTCGCGATAACAATGATACCTAAATTATCTAGCGCCAAAATACTAAAGACCAGCTGTTGAGGGTCAATAGGCTTGAAAATAATGTAGGAAGGCAACCGACTAGGTGGACAGACGATCTTGTTTAAGTGGCCGGAAGACACTGGATAGCCATAACACAAAACCGCCAGAAGTGGAAAGATTTGGAAGAGACCTACACTCAGCATTGGGTGACTAAAGGTTGAAGAAAAAGAAGAGGCTTGAAAAATAAAAAAAATAAGCCAGTATTTTAGTGTATCGTGCCTAAAATATTAGACTCTTTCGTTTCTCAGACAAACTAATATTGTTGAGGATGATGAAATTTCGTGTTACGTCACTTTTAGGAACGCATTTTATTAACGTGACGTCACAGGCCCCCACTCCCGAACTTTAATTCTTCATACCTTAGTATTTTTTATGTTTTGTCCCATATTTTCTGACGGAGTAATTAGAATCACAATTTTTTATCCTTTTTGTCATTATACACAAACTGTATGAAGATTGAAGACCTATTTCAGGAACCGCAGTCTATAATTTGTTCATAAATATTATTCAATGTTACATTTTAGTTTTATATTTGTATTGCGATTGCTGCGGTTACGGGTTGCATTCAATCGAATATAGTGTATTGACTTAGTAAATAAAACAATAACGACTTCAGATAAAGTAACAATAAACCTATAAAGTGAATTGTATTGAGACTAATAGTTACATAAACTGGCTGATATTATAAACGAGAAAGTTTTTCTGAAAGTCTGTCTATCGGTTTGTCTCTCAACGCTTTCACAGATAAACCGCAGAAACCACGTAGAAATAATTTAAAAGATGCGGATATTCTAACAAACTTCTAAGTACCTATCTAGCGTTCGTTCTAACGATAATAGCTAAAACCAAATGGTCTCATTCAACAATCGCAAGAAACAAGGATTTTCCGAAGTATTTATGGGTGTATATTTGTAGGATTAACGCTCAATCCTTCTCTGGGGGAGAAGAGGCCTGTGCCCAGCAGTGGGACGATAAAAAGGCTGATGATGATGATGATATTTGTAGGAACACAACATACATTTCTAGACAACTCATCAGCTATGGTCTTAGTTACTAAGAGAGGTAAATCTATACTAATATTTTGAAGCAGAAGAGTTTGTTTGTTTGGTTGAACGCGTTAATCTCAGGAACTACTGGTCTGATTTGAAAAATTCTTACAATGTTTGATAGCCACATTCTAGAAGAAGGCTATGGGCCTACTTTTTATCCGGGTGCGGGGAGTTGTTCCCACGACGGAAGCTAGTTACAGCTATACGGAGAATGGGAAGTATGCCTTACCAAGTAATCGCGTGTGTTCCTCCCCCGTGTTAGCCGGCCACACCCCCCGGCCGGTGGCGCTGTGTTCCCAAATAGGGTGTACTCTCTCCGCCACGCTATTGGTCGGCGTCGGACTCTCGCTCGCCGTACTCCAGGGCGAACCAGTCTTGCCTACTCTCCTCTGAAAACAAACAAATTTATTTTATTAATAAATGCTGTAGAAAATAAAACTCAATCAATGATCTCTTTAGATATTGGTGTACGTGAAACTAGTAATAGGACAATCTTCTTAATATATGTAAATAACGTGTCAAGTTGTTTGTCCGCGATGGATTTCTAAACTGCTTAACCGATTTTAATCAAATTTGCTTGCCGTGTGCAGTTAGATCCAACTTGAAAGATAGGATAGCTTGCATCTTAATTTCTTCTTCTTCTTCCTGCCCTGTTCCCAATTCTATTTGGGGTCGGCGCAATGTGTTTTCCTCTTCCACTCATTTCTGTTAGCCGTCATACTACTATCCACTCCCTTCTTAATCATATCGTCTTTCAGGCAATCAATCCATCTCTTCCTTGGTCTAGCTTCCATCTTAATTTATAGTCGCAATGCTATTTTATTGCAAATTATTTGTTTTCTATTAAGTATAACTACAGCAACGCGTGGCCGGGTATTCCTTTTTAATCTTTCTAAAGTTGACTATGCTTTATACAAGTACATAAAACTGTATACTTATATACTTTCAACGTGTGGTGATCATTCAAAAAGTTGTCATGGCAGTTAACAAAAATGTTTGCAAAAAACTAGTATCGTATCACATAGGCTTATAGCTATATGTTAGTAGCTATGAATATATAATGTGTTAGTAAATTAGCAGAACACCTGCAAGGTCAAGTGCTCACTAAAACTGTAACGATGACAAGTATGGCTCGGTACTACGCCATCTTGTCACAAGACCGCCTTGTTCGCTCTACGGTTTATATATTATTTTATTTAACAGATATACAATGTACAAACGCCAGCACATGAACCTACCTCAGTCTGTCAAATTTCTTTAATGGATTTTCAGCCTTATTACAATACCGGAAGGTTAATATTCGATAGGTAAAATTGGACAGATTCGTGTAAGTTGACCTCCTGGCGTCTGTACTAAGGACTGTCAGACATTTACTGACTGAAGTTCACTTTTGTTCGTTCAGAAGCCCTTTGTGTACTAGGGCTGTAGCTAGAGGGGTCATTTGATGATTTATCTCCAAGAAAAAAAATCAAAAGATGTTCTACTTGTCTGTTACGTTTACAGAGTAAAATCGCTGGAAAAAGACATCACCATAGATTTAAATAGTAATTAAAAAGCTTAAGCCCTAGAAAATGTATTGATTTATTTAGCTGAACAAATTCCCATTATGATAGGAGTGGAAAGTAGCCGGTAACAAAAAAGTATTAATCTCCAACATCAAAATTTTTATTGGCAGACCTAATTACCATTGTTACACTAATGATCTGACGAGGGAATAAAATGGGGCAATTTGGACAATCAACTTCCGATATTCTATTAGTACAGACGCCGGCACATTAAGCTACTACAACCTGTAAAATTTCCTTAATAGATTTTCAACTTTATTTTTGAAGCAATGTGGTTAAAAGTCCATTGGAATGGATGTGCTGGCGTCTGTACAAGTATGGTGTTGATCACAGAAGCTACTGTTAAGCTTGGGTCTGAGGTCGCTTCCCAAATTCGATAATTTAGATCCACCTTATATCTTAGCTTATTATAGTGTGAGCAAACTCAACAAAAAAAAGAATAATAGAAGGAAAAGTCATTGTTAGTTCAATATGCGGAAGGTAAAACTGTTTACTCTAATTGCCCACCAAAACATGATTACCTTCTTTCCAAGTTGTAAGTAAACATGAAGGGCTATTAAGATCTTGTATTATTTGATTAGAGTAAGAAATGTTTTTAGGACTTACTACTTAGTTAATTATCGTCAGAAAATACTACTGGACAGATTTCAGTACAGATTGCACTCAAATTTGGGATGCAGGTAGATGTTATGATGTCGGCATTCACTAAGAAAGGATTTTGATAAATTTTTCCCCTAAGGGGATAAAATCGTGGACGAAAGTTTAAAACTATACCTAATTAATAATAATACTTCTTAAAGCGAACAAAAGCTAGTTAAATTATAATGTTTGTAGGTCAACTTTTATGAAAACAGTGGCTTTCCGTAGCTTTGACACATTTGAAGTTCATGATAAATTACGTAATACAATGAAATTTTCTGTGTTCCCAACAGACAGTAAAATCTAATAAATCCTTCAAAACTACTGGTAATGATAATAAGTACAAGCCTCCTCTCATAGTCAATGAATGAGTGGTTTGTTTCATAAAACGCTTGATCAAAGTAGTAAGTGTAATTAAAACTTTTTATGAACTGAACCAAAACAAATATTTTTTGTTTGTTATCAACCTGAGTGCTCCGCTATTTGCTGGTTATTAACCCAACTGATATAAAATGTACTGAAACATGTTATCTTGTTTGTAAGTCTTTGTAATATCAATCAAATACTTTTGCAGTACTTACTAGAACTTTTTAATGACAAATATTTTAGTTGATAGCGTACTATAAATATATCTAATACTAATTCCAGTATAATATTGCAGTATTTGTCTGATTAGTCATAGATTGATATCTTGTAGGAAGATTGATTATGTAGCTTTTACTTAACATCTGTTATCAATATCTACATATAATAACATTATGCTATGCTAGCTTCCTGCCCTTGTTTCACTTGCATCCCACAGGAACTTCCCATTAATGGATAAAAGGTAGCCTATATATTTTTCTGATGTATAAGCTATATTACTGTCAAGTTTCATTAATATATGTTCAGGTGTTTGGGTGTGAAGAAGTAACAATGTAACTCACAACTTGCACTTTTATCATTTTAGTGTGATAAAAATATTATTTTTAGATCACATTATTCCTGATGCATTGTCTTGAAAAACCTGAAGGCTAGCTGACCCTGTCAGTCAAGCTAAGCTAATATATCTTTGGGAAATACTTAATTATTAGCACTAGTAATTAAATACACAGAAATTTATAATGGCAAGTAATCAGACTTGACTGACCTGAATCAGGTGATTAAATCGGAGTCTACACTTGGGTAAGCAAGTTTACTAGACCTATAGCAGTTCATATTACTTTTAAGAAACATAATATGACAGCATTTGACAGCTATTCTATATAAACATTAAAATTATCAAATAAGTGACACCAAAAACTTACCCCACGGGATCCTGATCGCTGGGACAATGTTTCAGATTCAATTTCAGAATCTGTACTCAATCCTTCAGTAGTGTCGTGAGACAACGTCTGCGGGACATCACTGTCCGACAGGTTGGATGACAGTCTTATAGGCTCATATGCACCTAGGGTTCCACCAAAATTCCTTTCTCTTTTACTCAAGTGATGTTGGTGCTCTTGTG
This sequence comes from Heliothis peltigera, assembly GCA_958496145.1. NCBI lineage: Eukaryota > Metazoa > Arthropoda > Insecta > Lepidoptera > Noctuidae > Heliothis > Heliothis peltigera. Next base: position 8,165,019 of record OY292337.1, read on the forward strand.
GTGAACTAGACAACTGTATCAGGTCAGCATTCGCTTCAGAATTGAGGGCCCACGTAAACCTCGGCAGAGGCAAGTCCACCGGAGTAGACAACAGCTCAGGCTTTAAAGTCATGTTTGTTTGATGGGCTGCTATTAGTTTCAGTGCTGAATAAAATTGTTTTCTGTTCATATGACTCAGTGACGCACAGTTATTAGGAGCAACGCTTATATCCATGATCTGTAACATATAATTAGTGCTCATAATCACTCATTCACCAAATGTGTTTTCTTATGCCTAACCTATACCACTCATTACCTGTTTTAGTACATCATTGTGTACATTTGATGAACGAAATAATTCTGTTGCTTTTAAAATCGGTATTTTCCCATTGGATTCCTCGTCACAACATAAAAACAAATCACCGAAATATCTCATTTCGGTTTCTGTCAAATTGAGATCCTCCATTATAGTAATAAAATAACAATATTATGGACTTCTACACAGTGTCTTTAGTTTATTATTAAATAGGCAACATAAACAACCATTATCTATTAATGTACACCATATTCATTGATAAATAGACGGATTCGAAACTTGTACATCACAAAATTTACACGAAGCAAACCAAACGTCACTGACAGACAGCTGCCTGATTCGGCCATTATGATATTTAGAGCCGCACTTCACGTTCAGAAACCGATCTTGGGGAAGTTTTAAACCGGTACTTTCAGCAAAAAACAGTCACTAAATCTAATTTAAATATGTTTTTTTTTATCCAGGCATTAATTTTGTTCTAGTCATGTCGGTTATACGCATTCATCTTCATCATTTTACCAATAATTTAGTCATTAGTCCATGAAAAAATAATTAATTTAATTACTAATCTATAATATTTCTTCAAAAGTAAAATGCTGACTGACTGATCATTTAACAATGATTTAACAGTCCGTTACTGGATGTGCCATACCTACCAAATTCTTACGAATGCTGGTGAAACCGCGAGAAACAATTATTCTCATTTCGTTCATTAGTAGCTAGCTCTCTCCGCGATTATTCGCATGAAATAAGGGTTTGGTGTGAAGAAAAATACTTAACACCAGCCTACTCAAAATAAAAAATGTGTTAAAAATTTAGTAGTCATTTCATGTGTAACTGAAACCCACTAATAGCTAACGCCAATCACGAATGAATATACGCCTAACACAGGTTTTATTCAAAATCTGAAGTTGTATAACATCTCTCATATACGTCCTAAAAGCTATGAGTAGGTATTTGTTGTAAGGAAAGATAAATGTCAGTCTTTCTTGAAAAATAATCCAATGACCCTTCCCGCTGAGGGTGCAGCTGGATTGAGTCCTCAGACTATTATTAACTAAAACCCACCAAAATGGTCTGTTTTGTGCGTAGACATAAATTTTGGATGAATATTTTTCGATTTGAACAGGTTTTCTGACCTCAACACTGCTCTATTTGATTCACCTACCTAAGCGAATTACAGACCCTACTACAAAATATGGCACACAGTGAAAAAAATAAATAAAAAATTGTGTATATTATTTTATTTTATTGTGTTCCAATTTTTAATTGTAATATATAAATGTGATAATTTATACATGTATGACACCACTATCAAAGTAGTTAAATAATAATTTAGATTTGAACGCTATACTTAAACTTAAATTATAAAAGTCGATAACTGTCGACGAAATCATATTCTTAAACATTCATAACAACATTTCTCTCTACACAGCAAGCAAACATTTAATCCTTGGTCTGGATGTACTTGATGAGATCGATGACACGGTTGGAGTAGCCGAACTCGTTGTCGTACCAGCTGATGAGCTTGACGAAGTTGTCATTCAGAGAGATACCGGCAGCAGCATCGAAGATGGACGAGTGAGAGTCACCGATGAAGTCCGATGACACGACCTGCTCCTCGGTGTAGTCGAGGATACCCTTAAGAGGACCCTGAGCGGCCTCCTTAACCTTCTGTTTGATGGCGTCGTAGGTGGCGGGCTTGCCAAGGCGAACAGTCAGGTCAACGACAGACACGTTCGGGACGGGGACACGGAAAGCCATACCAGTCAGCTTTCCGTTCAGAGCGGGAATGACCTTGCCGACGGCCTTGGCAGCACCGGTGGAGGCGGGAATGATATTCTGCTGAGCACCACGGCCATCACGCCACAGTTTGCCAGAGGGTCCATCCACTGTCTTCTGGGTGGCAGTGGTGGCGTGTACAGTGGTCATCAAACCTTCAATGATCTCGAAGTTGTCATGGATGACTTTAGCGAGAGGAGCGAGGCAGTTGGTTGTGCATGAAGCGTTGGAGATGACCTTGTAGGAGGGGTCATATGCTTCAAGGTTGACACCAACGACGAACATGGGTGCGTCAGCGCTGGGAGCAGAGATGATGACCTTCTTAGCACCACCCTCTAAATGAGCAGAGGCCTTTTCTGTGGTTGTGAAAACACCAGTGGATTCAACGACGTATTCAGCGCCAGCCTTGCCCCATGGGATGGCCTTGGGGTCCCTCTCGGAGAAGACGGCGATTTTGTTTCCATTGACGACGAGGTGGCCATCTTGGATGTCAACGGTGCCCTTGAAGCGACCGTGGGTGGAGTCGTACTTGAAGAGGTAGACCATGTAGTCCAGGCCGATGAAGGGGTCGTTGATGGCAACGACCTGGGCGCCCTTCTCGACGGCGGCACGGAGGACCAGACGGCCAATGCGGCCGAAACCGTTGATACCGATTTTAGACATGTCTGTAATAGAAGATAACAAAAACCATTAACTATATAAAAATAAATACATACAATGAATAGGTAATCGGCAAAGGCGATAATTATATCTGTCTGCAACTATAGTGACACATTAGTAAACGTATAGTAGGTATACAGATTTCATCATAGCTGATAACATCAGAAATACTATTAAAAACGATCGCTTTTTAATAATTCTTCAACATTTACAAAACTACTATTGAGTGTTTTTGATTAACATAAAAACAGGTTGAGAAAAGGAGGTGTGTGCACATAATTTAAAATTATACATATCTCGTAATTAGACTAGATATGTATATTAGACAGACGACTTTAGATGTTTTAAATGTTTGTTGGGAAACGAGATTTCGGAACGAAACAGGGTACGAGACCGCAAACCGGCTCTTTAATAATTATTATCCAAAGTTAAGTAAGCTGTTCCTACTATTAAAATAAATGTTTTGGTTCGACAGTTACAAATGTTGCCAAAATGCCAAAACATCAGCCAAAACTAAGCGGTAGAAACTCGAAACAAACATTACATGACAACGAACAGTCTTTCATGATGAATCATGAAACATTACTCCAAATAAAATAGTCTTACGATGAGGAAACATGATGCAATACCTCTTAAGAAGCCTTTAATGCATAACAGTTCATTCTTATTCGCATTAAAAAGTATAGATGCAATACAGGACTACGGTATTTACAGGGGACAACACTACAACCCGCAGTGCATCTCAAGGTCACACAAGACTAACGTGTTTAACGGTAAATGTATATTATTGTAATAATAATGTAAATCTTTATACTAATTGATTTCGTTAATATCATACAATAAAATCATCGTATGTGAAAATTGCAATAAAAAATCGGAGTATCTACTAATACATTGCAAGTAAGCTTATAAGAAAAAAATACAGCTACCAACTAGAGCTATGAATGCAATTATTAGACTAGATGAAAAAAACTTATAAGAATCAAACAGCAAGGCAAGACACTAGACAGTAACTGGCTGGCATAGCTGTTAGCTTGCACGTAGGTCAGTTACCGAAATATAAATAGCAAACGCGGAAGTCGGTGATATAATCGTACCGGCTTTCATTCTGATGCACAAATGTTTGCATTGTTTAATGCCAACTTAAGATCTCATTGTAATAATTATTCGTGTAGGACGATCTAACACCGGCCGGTAATGGAGGTCATGTAGAGGTCACACATAAAAGCGGCATTATTATAATAAATACATAAATGGCTAATATACGTCTATGATTTATAGTAATAAAGGGTGACATATTTGACTCAATAATTAACTTAAACAAAAATTAACTCAACATTTAGTACATTCTAAAAGTCGGCTTAATCGTGCATCATTACGTGGTGATAGAGAAATAAATGCAATATATAGTGAGACTAATGAATAAAGCAAGACACAAACGAAATACAATATGAATAAAATTAACATGTAATTGTTTTAACACTTACCGAAATTAATTTATGTAGAAACAAGTAAATATTTAACTCCACGTATGCTCTCCACGAGATGGAGTTTTAAAATGTCAGCTGAAGGACAAGGCAAAGCAGGACGGGCGTTGTAATAATAGACAACTTCCAGAAGATCAATGAATCACAGACTAATGAAATTTAGATGGTTGCGACAATGACGCTCTTTTTACCTACCTACTTGGTTTATTTTCCAATACGTTTTTATTTGTTAAATATCAAACATTGTGTCAATTAATAATCTTAAATTAATGGTTATTGCTATGTTTAAGATAATTTAATTGCGTATTTATACTTAACACACATTAAGTGACAAAAAACTTACAGTATTTTGTGTTTTCAACTGTTAAAAGACAAAAGAATTTAAGCTTCAAGTACGATAAAAATATACGTATGTTTACGGCCAGCCTTTTGGGCACTATCCCCGCTGACAGCGATGCTGCAAAATTTATAAATATTTCAAAGAATGTTAAAAGATTGTTTCAGGTTATGTAAAATTATTTTATTTTTATGTATTTTCAACTTTATACATGAAAATATATTGAAGTTAGTAAGGATTATACTTAACCTTAACCTAAACCTTTATTTTATACCTAATTGACAGTCTGGCTAAAGTTCAATCTTCAATCTCACTTCTATATCGGCCCATGCTAGTCTATGATATATAGTGATTTCATCCCGTTTGACCGGTGTAAAAATAAAAAGTTACGGTTTTTTATGTCACATTGTTTTGTATGTCTATTATTTAAACAATAATGTTTCAAATAAGATTATATTGTATAGAATTTCTCATTACATTCTAATATTTTCATTAGATTACACTATTGACATTAAATTGTGATCGATTTGATTATTGTTTCAATACATCTCATTGACGCGCGTAATTCAAAATGTCAATTCGTAACGACAAATAAATATTTAAAATATATTCAAAATCTATTAAATGAATCAATCCAAGCACTTCGGGAATGGTTATAAAAGTGGGAATAAATGGATTCGGCCGAATCGGGAGGGTAATATTCAGGACGTGTCTGCAGAATCCCAGTATTGAGGTAAGATATAATCTATTGTCCAGATTAATATTTTTATAACGTAATTCGCTTGGATAGAATCATTGGGCCACTTTTATTAGACTGTATAAGTATTTCTCATTGATTTATGTATCAATGCGACTTGTAAGAGCTAGTCTAGCTGTGGACTACATTCCACTTTTGGTAGCTGACCTATGATGAAGGCAATAGAATACGCTGGGCAGCCCTTAACGGTCCTATCTAGGAGGTGCCTGTAAGTATCCATAGAGATGTATTCTCTACTCTGAATTTTAATAAGTAGTAGGTATTTTTTCTAGCATATAAGCACTATCCACTCCCACGTGATCAGCATATAGCATTGTTCCTTTATATCTGTAGCGACAGACCATGTCGCTACATATCCATTTCCACAGTCTACTGCCACTGATCCTCTTTTTTATTAGGAAATCATCAAATGACCCCTTCGAGCCCTAGCGAGTGCAGCAGGAGAGAGTGTCAGACTTGTACTGACTAAAACCCACTCTTGCTCCTTCTGGAGCCCTTTGCTTGCGTGCCAGGGCCGCGGTAACTTGCGATCAAACCCGCAGCCCCGGCAGACTGCAAGTGACCCTCAAACGACATTAAGTTCTGTTAACATTTATTTTTGTATTGATTATGTAGTTATCTGCGATAAACGACCCGGCGATCGACATCGAGTATATATGCTATCTGATCAAGTTCGACTCCACTCATGGCAAATTCAAGGGGAACATCACGCATACAGACAACGAAATTAATATCGATGGTAAATTATTAATCTTTTTTTAAACACTAGTAAAAATAAGTACCTGCTATGAAAACAGATCAACACACTCATCGAGCTCTCATTGCCATCTGAGAACACCCTCGAAGAAGTATGCATCTTGATTAAGGACCCATTTTTAGGATAATTACCTGTTAAACTTATTTCGTTAGGCAGTGGGCCCTTCATCCAAATGTACCTACCTAAAATCTTCGAAGTAGTCGTTACATAATGTCCAACCTAAAACGTCTTAGAATAAGGAGCAAATGTGCAGTAAATAGAAAAGTTTCTACTTGACAGAGACCAGGGTTGGAGTCAGCTCAAAAATTCCAGGTGTATTTTCATAGTCATAGTGGTAATTAATTTAAGGGTTGACCTTGTTCCTTTAATTAGCCAATCTATAATTAGATTATATCGTTAATACCTAGGTTTAATTAGTCAGTCCATCACTCAGTAAGGTGGTGTTAGCATTACGCATGCTAATGTGAGATTCATGACCCTAATGTCCGTTCAAAGTCAATTGATTTATGTAAGACATTAGACATGAATCATTTTCTTACTTTTACCATCGGTTTTGCTTGTTAATAACAAAGGGTATTTTTTCCGAAAGCTTCGACACACAGCTATCTATACTTACCATAATATTTCGTCAATAAGGATGACCCCACGCACACACATACATGAAGTGTCTACGATCATCGCCTCCGCAGTATTTTTAACAGCTAAGTAAAACATACAGAACTGTTTTGATATGATAGGGCATGACCGATTCCAGGATGCAGTTTAGGCTTGTACTTACACTGGAACCTTCAAAATTTTACCATTTATACTTACGTTCGTTCTTCCATCTAGCAGTGCTAACAACAACAAAATCAGTCTAGTATCTAGTAGAAAATAATGCCAGTCAACTTCTCGAGAATCACTCCCTTTGTCAATTAAGTAGTCCCTTTACCTACCTGTATCCACTATTTTGGTGCATAAGAGATAAAAGAGTATTCTCTCTCAAATCTTGTCATCGATAATGGTAGTTGCTACCAGCGTATACTTATCCAAAATATTTCGTATTGTTTTTAAATGTTCATATCACAAATATTTATAGTTACTTGACCAGAAAACGCCTTTTTTTAACCTATGAATGTCATTCCAAACAGATTATATGTAGCGAAGATCGCAGGGGCGCGGTACTTGGTTATCATCACGTTCCCTCTTGACTGATAACATGCATAGTATGACCTCAAACATAGTGTTAGTAGACTTGTACAGACGTCAGCACATCAAGCAACCCGAAACTGTAAAAAAAATCCAATTAATCTAGTCAGAAAATTTGACAGATTGTAGTGGCTTGATGTGCTGGCAAATTTGACTCAATTTCCGTTTTTTTTTTTATTTTTTATTCTACATGTTTTGACTCCGTTACATTTTAATAGGACATATTGTTAAAGAATTTAGAGCACGAAGCTTATTACCTAAATGCGTGGGTACCTTTTGCCCTACCCTTTTGGGTACGAATCGTAGGTCTTTAGAAGCAAATACTCACCTAGATCTGGTACCACATCCAAGGAAGCAACTCAATGCTTTGTTCACAGGTAGTTACGTACACACTAATATCGCAATATCGACAGTAGCGTTGTTCGACCAAAAATGAGTTTTCTTTTAACTATTACAAGTCAGAAATTAATGGCAATTTTTGTGGGAACTCCAAATTCGAATCTCTTATCCTTAAAAGGTTCTTGAACCAATTTGAATCGATTATGAATGATTGAACATGTTTCTTCGGCTTTCGGAACCACATACTGAGGCTGTTTACTCCATCCAGGTCAGATAGTGAAAGTATTTCGCGAGAAACTACCCCACAGTGTGCCGTGGCAAGCAGCCGGGGTGCAGTATGTCATCGAAGCGTCTGGCATGTTCACTTCCCTGGATAAGGCATCGGTAGGTGTTGCACACGTACATATTTATTGAATGTCTAGTCTGAAAATTAAAAACTTACCTAGAACATCGAGATTGGCTATTTTAACATTCTATAGTCATAAGTTCTAGGGATACAAAAGGGAAGAATTTACCTGCTTATTCTTTTTCTGAGAATGATCCAACAAGGAAATTTAGGACCACCAGGGTGCAGCTGGAGGGAGTGTCAAACTCTTACTGACTAAAACCCACTATGTTCCTTCTGGAGGTCCGTGTGCCAGGGCCACGGTAACTCTTGTGAACAACCCGCAACCCCGGCAAGATGAACAAGCCCTCAGACAACACGACCAATTTTATATTTCCTCATGATCTAGCGAATAAGATCTTTCCATCTCAGGGTCACCTGGCAAGTGATGGAGTCAGACGCGTCATAGTAACAGCTCCGAGTGTCGACGTCCCCATGATTATCCTCGGCGTCAATGACAACAAACTGAGCACAGGTAATCATTAGTCATTTAATTCAAACTGGTTTATTCACATCAGGCTGATAAATCAGCACTTTTCGAATGTCAAAAACAAGAGACAGCCCCAAAACGCCCACCCTTCACTCAATCATCCACAATCTTTCTTCAATCATCAACTGACTAGCATCTGCCAAACTATGTTGGGGTCACTTTTAATCGGATGTAGCTGAGTACCAGTGTTTTACGTGGAGCTACTGCCTATCTGAACTCCTCAACCCAGTTACCTGGGCAACCCGATACCCATTGGTAAGTCTGGTTGTCAGACTTTCTGGCTTCTGACTACCCTTAACGACCGACAAAGATGTACAAATGACAGCCGGGACCCACCAATTTAGCGCGCCTTCTGAAACACGGAAGAACTCATCATGACAAGATAGTCCTATCCACAGACCGACCGTGCCAAGCGTTGCTTAACCTTATGATCGATCAACCCGTGCGGCGTACTTATCCACGAGCTCTTCATTAGTCATTTCATTAATAATGCCAATGAATCAATTAATGCATTTGCATACAATGAGTCTTTGTCATATCGTCATCAAATTAGACTGTGGGAATTTATGCTGAATTTATTAGTTTTTGTTGTAATGTAGTGTGTATCTCTTGATTGAGAATTATGGTACGTACGTTAATCGGTATTGTAAGTACAGACGCCAGCACATCAAGCAACCCGAAACTCCCAAATGAAACCAAACAACTTTGAACCATATGCTTCAGCGAAAAAGTTGAAAATCTATTAAGGAAATTTGACAGATTGTAGTAGCTTGATGTGCTGGCGTCTCACGTCTGTACTTATTTCAAACGATCGCCTTCTTTATAGGTACTTACCAAACTGATAAAAACAAACAAATAAATCATAGTCATTGAAGCAGGCAGCCAGCAGACTAAATTCGTCTGCTGGCTGCCTACTGTATTATTTTAACAAAAAAATATCAACGCCGTATCAATAAGAATGCAAGTACTCAGCTCTGTTACGATAGGTCAATTACAGCACCGCACCGGGGCAAATATATTGACCTGTAGATATATGAGGCGCCGGTATCCTCCTCAGCGGGGTTCATTACACAGATTGGAAGTGATACAACATATTTGTTTAAAACGAAATACGTTCAGGGAGCTACAAGATGTATATATCTATATATACGCTGGATTCTATTAGCCGTACCGGTATTTTGGGGGACAATGAATGTCATTGAAATGATTGATTAGAATGATGAGGATGTTTGACTATAGAAACCGAAACAGTCAAAATAGCAATCAAAAAGTTAAAAGATTATCAGACCTTCATCATCATCATCTCAGCCATAGGACGTCCACTGCTGAACATAAGCCTCCCCTTTAGATCTCCACATACACCGGTTGGAAGCGACCTGCATCCAGCGTCTTCCGGCGACCTTTATAAGGTCGTCTGTCCATCTAGTTGGTGGACGTCCTACGTCCTAATAAAAATCAGACCTTAAATTTGCTGAATGTCCCGTGCCATGTAAGAGAAGGTAGAATGAAAGAACCAAAAACAAGCGAATTTTAGTGAATTCGAGAATAGCTGATAAGCTAACAAAAATATAAGTGCATAACTACCCAATTATCACCTTTATTTTAAATTGCTTATTTATATGTGTTTCGCAGAACAAAAGGTCCTATCATGCGCGTCCAGTACGCTGTACTGCTTGGCGCCAATCGTTAAGATCTTGGAGGAATCATTTGGAGTGACGGAGGGGTTCATCACAAGTATACATGCCATGACGCCGTCTCTCAAGCCTTTGGACGGCCTGTGTTTAAGGGGAAAGGTAATGACAGTTATTAAAAAGGCGTCGTTCTATCCTCTTTCAAAATCTCTCGTTTTCAAAAGTTTTGCTTGGAAACCTCAAAACCTCCTTTACAAGTAATTTTTACCTGATTATGAAGAAGGGTTATATTTTTCTTGATACTTGCTCATGTCGCTTGAAAAACCGAGGTTCACTTACAGAGTATCTAAGAAAACAGGTTATATGTCCCGAGTGAAGTGGTATTGTTTGATTTGAATTAAGCGAAAATCGATAATATAAGATGGTAACATGTTCATGAAATATCTCGATGGTCTTGATATTATTCCATACCGTCATGATGTAGACAATAAAAATTAACTTCAAAATTCCATAAATAATTATACTCTTACGATCAATTTCACGTCATGAACGAAATGCAATGATCAGCCAAAATGCAGGAAGACACTTTCTATTTAAATTTGCCGTACTATTATGTTTACATATTCGTGGGATGTTGTTTCGTACTTATTTACTTTCGAATCCTTGTCATTGTGCAACATTGTGCCCGAGGTATGCTTTAATTAAATTATTATTATTAACGAACTGTAGAAATTATAATTTTAAAGGCCAAAACGTTATGATATGATCAATGACCCTAGTTATTACAAAAAAAAAATTATCATACCTATAAAAATCATTAATTCTACACATGTATTGAATACTTGTCGTCACATACAAAATATTAGATTTTCAATACTGAATTAGGACCTTCGAAGTATTTAAGTAGGTATTTTAAAGTCCAAAACATAAGTCATACCTTACGTAAATGATGTGATAATCCAGAAATAAATCCAGAGATAGATAAAAAATCTAGGGATATTTTCACCAAATTTGATTTAGTGTACGCAGACTCAAATTCACTAGGCTTTGGACGGTGTTAGTTCTTCAGATTTATTACTTTGATATAAAAACTGTTTTTCTGCAGCATTGGCGCGATCACAGGAGTATTCATCAGAATATAATTCCAGCGAGTACTGGGGCTTGTAAGGCCTTAGCCAAGATCATCCCGCAAGTGAAGGAAAAGATGACCGGTCTGGCGTTCCGTGTGCCCATTGTTAACGTTTCCGTGCTTGATTTGACTGTAAGGTACGTATACCAACGTGTTTAATAATAGCTACATCATCATCATCATCATCACAGCCTTTTTATCGTTCCACTGCTGGGCATAGGCCTCCTCTCACACGGAGAAGGATTGAGCGTTAATCACCACGCTTGCTCAATGCGAGTTGGTGATTTCAGACTTTATAGTCCAAGTTTCCTCGAGATGTTTTCCTTCACCTTTTAAAGTCATTGGTATCCAAGATAAACTTAGAAAGTACGTATAACTTAGAAAAGATACATTGGTACTTGCCTGACCTGGAATCGAACCCGCACCCTCTTACTCAAAAGGTGCTTTAACCACTAGGCCACCATGACTCAATAATAGCTACATTGAAGATATAATTTTAAAGCGAGAGGCTCCATATCACTTTTCATGGCCATGAAAGCAGAAACCACATATCCACCTCGCCACTGCCATTATTAAATATTTATTTGTCGTTCTGTACAACAGCAGAAGTACTGTTATGAAAATAAGCCATCAGTAACTCCTGATCATTCCTTTTTTTTTCCACACAGGCTAAATACAAGCACAAGTATACAAGACATAATCAAATCAGTAGACAAAGCAAGCAAATCATATCTTCAAAATATTATAAAAATATCCAGCGACGAGGCGGTGTCCTCAGACTTTAGCGGGGATAGTCACTCGTGCATTCTAGATGCAGACTCCAGTTTACAGCTAAAACCCAACTTTTTCAAAATCATATGCTGGTACGAAAACGAGTTTTCGTACGCCTGCAGAGTTTTGGATTCCATATTTTTCTCAGAAAATCAATTTAATAAACCGGTCAGACTTCTTCCGTGCAAAATGACTTATGTAAGAGCGAAACTTACTAAAAAGCAAGATGAAGTTCAACAAACCGATCGTAACATTAAAGAGATGTCGATAGAATGCAACTACAACAACAACAACACTGAAATACCTAAGGTTTTATGTAGCACATCTCAGGACACTGCGTTTAAACGCAAGCCGGCCAATCGGCCACTACTATTAAGAAAGCCATTGTCTTCACACAGTTCGGGGTCCACTACAACACCAGCATTGAATCGCGACACTAAAAAAAGAAACGAGCTTTTCAAAATTTGGAATGACAATAACGACGCACAAAAGAATGCCGCAAGGCAGAACAGAAATACATTTTTCCACAGTTGCATTGCTTTTGGACCCAAAAAACCGGAGAAAACAGATTGCATGAAAGCTCATGAACGTTTAGAAAACGTCAAGCGGGAATTTTCAAAAATGGTGAATATAACTGAAGACTTGCTTAAGAAATCTTATAGTAACAAACTACAACTCGAGACTACGGAAAAGAACTCTATAGAAGGAGTCAAACTGGGTGCTAATGGAGGATTGAAAGAGGGTACGATTGAAGAGTCCAAATCTTTGACAAACGCGAAAGTTAATAATCTTCCACAAAGTAACCCAATGTTTGATGTTTGTGGTGATTTCAAGAGTTCAGCGGTCAATAGTCCCACTAACGATTGCAGCAAAGAAGAAGTCCGTGGTTCCGGTTCTAATGAACGCAACGAAAATAATTCCGATATGAATATAACAGGGGAAGGGAGGATAAATTTTGTTAAGAAAATGAACTTAACAACTGCGCATGACGAAACAGGTCGCACAAACGAGAATCCCATTACAAACTCGGGACAAGATTCTGTGACTCCAAATAACGATACGACAGCTAAAGCGAAAGAGCCGCCCAACAAAAGTGTTAAACCTTTAAACGCGACCACTAACGCCCAGAAAGCAATGGCCGAAACTCTGAACAATTACATAGAGGGTTTAACTAGCAAAGCAAAAGTCAAAAATGTTTTAAAGGAAACTAAAGAGACTATTAGAAAAGTTACTGTTGATTTAAATGCAGCGACAGGTTCTGTGCAAGGTAGTGAATTAGTAATTAAAGGTGTTGAAGGTGGTTCCGAACCAGAACCGGCTATCGAGAAAGCACCCAGTGACAACCAACCATCATCCAAAACCAAAGAACCAGACCCGCCTGAAAAGGTAAACTACAGAGAATTTAACAAATATTTACACAATAAGGACTACAACATGCAAATAATAGACGAAGAGCTAAAAAAACGGAATATCGTGTTAGTAAATAATCAAAAAGATGAAATTGCTTCAGTGAATTTTAAAACTTGCAGTAGCATCGACAGCGAGCATATGGTTGTTGAAACTGACGAACGGCGGAGGAACCTGACCTTGAATAAGCAAATTTTGGAGAGCTTGAACAGAATGACTCCCGAACAATCGCAGGACCCGCGATCGGGGTCTTGCAGCCCCGGCGACACCGTCACCACTATAAGCAATGGAGACGGCAAACGAACCAAACCTGATCTGTACGACAAACTGGACAGTGCCAGCGCTTCCGACTCCAACAATTCATTCGAAATTAACGAAAGGAAATCACAAGTAATCCATATCACAGATTTGACTAATTCACTAGAAGATTTGGCACGGTTAGACAAAATTTGCAGAATCATCGAGATCTCCGATGAACTATCCGATAAGTTATTCTCAACTTTGGACAAAGTTGATCTGACGGGAGCGCAACAGAAGAAGTGGTCTTTCAAAGATTTGTGCGAGAGGATACAGTTAGACGAATTCTGTAATAAAGTGTTTGGTAAAACTAGTACTAAGTCGTAAAATTGTGATCCGTTAAAAATTGAACAATGTTCATTTCATTTGAAATACATTTACCTTTATTTGAGGCACTTGTACAATATGTTTTATTTATAATGGCGTACAACAGTTCATGAACATATTCTAATGGCAATATAAGTTTACTATAATTATATGAATTAACTGAAAATATATAAAAATATGATTTAATTATCACAGAAAAGTCTTGTATTAAAATACGTAAAAAAGCTTCAGGTACTTGTAAAAACGACACAGTTCGCGTCAACGGGCGAAATAATCAAAAACAAAGCCTCCATCCAGGAATGGCATGGAAAGCCTTACCCATTATTGTGGTGAACAACTTCCGTATGTCTTAAGAGCTTCATATTAAGGTCTATAATTGTTCGCGGGAATATTGCGTTATCCATGTCAACGAAATCGGCTATGACGACGTTGACGGGTGCGCGTGCGCCGGGCTTGTGTGCGGGCGCGGGCGGGCCCGGGGTGAAGTCTGCTAGCTTGGGCAATACTTCTTTAATGACTGGCACTGCACATCTTTCACGTAAGCTGGATATCCACCTGGAAAATAATGACACGTACTTTTACAATCCATAGATTAATAAATTGTATGTCTATAGTTCACTCAACATATGTAAGTTACGCCTGCTTTCTCCAAAGTAAAGTAAAGTTTTCTAAGGTAGGTACCAGGTTTGGTAAGTCAGGTAATTCGAACCGAAAGAAACAAATGAGCGAGAACTTTAAAACGGATATACTGATTTTCATGGACACGGCATAAAATTGTCTAACATACAAAAAAGAATAAATAAACGAAAATCAGTTTAACCCTTTGGTAGCTACGACACCATAGTCAGACGCAAATTGTTAACACCCCTTTTCACGCATCGGGAATCAAAAAAGACAAAAATTTTGAAAGCCGACCTTTGTCATATTTCTAGACAAACCTTCACAAAACTCAATGTATTGTAGAAGGTGAACATTCTTATCGACACATTGCTTGATACACGAAGCCCATGTCAGGATGTTGGCGGATGTTCTCGAGGAAAAATGTAAAATATGTTTTTTTTTTTGCGAAACATACATAATACTTACCGTAGCACAATAAACATAGGCGTAGGTGTAAGCACGGCTTGATGCACAAACCCCGTGCTGGGGTGTCGACGAATGTTCTCCAGGAAGGACACCAGGCCTCCGATGGTGTCCTGCTGAGGCCACGGCGACGGCATCATCTGTGGCTGCCAGAACTCACCCGTTGTGTTCACTGTCTCGTTGCGGTATACTACAATCACCTAGAACGTGATTTTGGTAAGGATATCAATTTTGAAAATGTGGGTACTATAAATAATAATATTTCTGACACATTCACATAACGTCATCTAGTCCCAAATTAAGCAGAGTTTGTACTAGGGGTACTAGACAACTGATAAACATACTTATAGAATTTGCTTGGGTAAATACATACATAGAAACACCCAGACTAAATCAAACACATATGTTCATGCACACAAATATATAATATAATATCCCTCCCACATTCACACAACATCATCTAGTCCCAAACTAAGCAGAGCTTGTACTATGGGTACTAGACAACTGATAAACATACTTATATACTTTTCTTTTGTAAATACATACATATTATACATAGAAACACCCAGACTAAGTCAAACACCCATGTTCATGCACACAAATGTTTGACTTATGCGGGAATCGAACCCGCGACCTATAGCGTGGCAGGCAGGTTCACTAACCACCACGCCATCCGGTCGTCAAATGTCAAATGTTGGACTTATTCGAGAATTGAAACCGCGACCCCCAGCGTGACAAGCAGATTCACTACCAACTAAGCCATCTGGTCTTCAACTAAGTATCTACCTAGTACAGCAAATGATTTTTTGAAGGCTTGAAAGTTAAAATTATTCAAGTTCTTGGCTTATTGGATATATTAGCGTAAGTCGAGATTCCGATGTTAGATAGAAGACTTTTTAGTCTAACAAAGAATGTCTTGGTCATCATATTGGACCGCACTATTGTCAATGTAATGTTTCTCTTTTAAAAAAATTGTTCAATACGTATAAACAAAATCCAAAAATAGGATGTTAGTCATCATTACTCGTAGACATAGGTCTGGATCAATAATCTGAAATATACTCACTCAAGGACACACGACACAAAAAGGGGTACATTATGTCATCAACAGACTTGAAAACTTGTACTAAACTCATTGGCTAATGGATTGCCCAATAACCACGTAAGTGAAAAAAATAGGCATGAGTAAATTAGTAGGGTTTAAAAGCGAGACTACACCCGAGTGTGACACTGTGACGCATACAAATATTTCTTCTGGTCTTCTCGTTCTAGCAAAAAAATTAACAAATCGGATGGGCTCGAGCCGACGCGTATTTCAACATTCTTGTTCACGAACAAAATGTCAAAGTGGAAACTGGCCTTAAGCTATGTTTTTCTTTATGATCAGGCTCGACGATCGACGTGAATTATGCAAATAGTCAGATATTAGAGAAAAAAATGTGTATGCGGTCGAATTGAGAACCTCTTTCTTTTTGGGATGTCGGTGAAGCATAAAATTGAATACTGTGCCAAGCTGATTAAAAAGAAATCTTATAAGTATAAAATTAGATAAAAGGGTCATTGGTTACAGTAGTAACCATTATCTTTCATCTAAACTGGTTTTGAATGCGCCTTTTTCGAGTAATTCGCTGATAAGACTTTGATGTTAAAAACGATAAATAGGTTGCTTATGGGTGACATGGCTGGCCAGAATATCACCTGTGAGCCGACTGCATAAAGAGAAGACTGGAAGAAGGAAACGTGCTGCGCCGACACTAAATAAAATTGGGATAAGGACAGTAGGACACTGACGAAGATTTCTGTTTTTACGATGATAACTGTGTATTTAAAATTCGAGCTAACTTCGAGCAAACATACCTGCATTTTTAGCCTATTGAGCGAGTTGAGCGTGATGGCATGCAGGTCTATTTGACGCGGCACGAGTCTCGGCCCGTACAAGTCGAGCAAGTACCGCCGCAGTCTCATGTGGTCTTCTCGGGAGAACCCGTAGAAGTGCTGGCAGTCTAGTATTACCACCTGAAAAAAATTAAGCGGTTTTCTTTTAATTTTTGTCATTTTCTCTTGAACATTATTTTACATACCTAAGATCGCTTTTTTGTAATATTGCAATAGTAATGTGGACAACTAGTCAAATTCAATACTTGTAAAGATTTGTCAAAAACGGTTACTCTCTATGTATGCAATTGTATAAAAACGGAACCTACATATGACTTATAAGCCAAAATAATAAAAAGTAATAAAATTGATAAATTAATCTGATATCATTTAAAAATGCTTTACAAAATGAACATGATAAATAATTTTATTTTCGACCTGGTCCACATCCAAATTATGCAGATTTTTTGTGATTATGAATTAATATAATTATTTATTAATATTTAATGAATTAATTAATATTGATTATTAATTTCTATGTAAATAATGAACTTTACTGAAATATGTAAGTATTTAAATAATACCTCTCCAGGATGAGTATCAACAAACTGCCTGACTTGGCCCAAAGCTGTGGATATTTCGTCTCCGTACAGTCCATGAGTGAAATAGAACTTGTCATCACCATCCTTCGTAGCCAATCTCAGGTCAAAGTATCTAGAATGTAATAATTTACTGAAAGGGTTATGTTTTTATGGAATGGCCATGAGTGGCCATGCAAACACGGGTTGTCATTACATAGATGTTTCAATAAAATAAAAGTTCTCCACATTTTGCCACCACTGGGCATGCAAATAATATTTTTGTGAATATTTTATTGCTAATTGTTTCTTTTTTAAATTAGCGGTTTAAAAGTGCAAGCATTTTTTGGATTGAATTGAATGATTTCAATTAAGTATCACGGTGTTAAAGCACTTTTTACATATTTTATTTTATATTTTATTGAAAATTTATTAAATTAAATTCTTCTAGCATTTTTAAAAATTTGTAACTATTACATAAGGAAGCGTTTCGTGTTAATAATGTGGAAACTAAATAAGTTAGTAGAAGTGCAAAATGTGCTAATTGTTACTTCAAAGATACCTAATGCCAATGAGAAGTTGGTGCCAAGTGTCACTGGCCTGCGTTATGGTCCATCGTAAAATCGTACCTCGGAATATTGGGTACAGTCTGTTGAGTATTGGTTCGGCATCGGGAGCTACCGTACTAGACCTGGTTATGCCATATGTCATGGAATCATGGCTTCCTGGAATATTATAATGAGTGACAATGATAAATGATATTTATTTTGCAAATAGGTTGAAATCAACACTTTTACACTATTTTTTATAAAATAGCGAGATGAGGTCGGCATTTCCTAACTGACTGCCTTGAGAAGAAACGCCGAAACAAACTCAAGGGTCATAGTCTCTTAATAATATTGTATGTACTCATAAATTAACTAGTTAAGGAGCTCAGTTCTTAATTTACAATACAGCTTTGCGAAGAGTAGTGATTTATGTGAAAGATGTTAATTTTTACACAGAAACCACAAAGTTAAATGAAATATTGAATTTTGAGAACATTTATATAATTCCAAATCATGATATAAAAAGAATTAGCATTTTGTGCACATAAATATAAATTTTAACCTTTGACCGGACCTAATAAACTAATTTTAATAATCATGGCTAACACATACATATCTAGGTCAAGGTGTAAATTGGAAAAATAGTTCCAAAATCTAAAGTTTAGTCCAAATAAAAGTTTTTACCTGGTATAGCAAGGAATATCAAGGGTGTGTCTTTTAAGGGAGCAGGCAGGTCACTCATCCAGTTCTCTAAACGAAGCTTTTGTGCTACTGTATCTTCACCCATGATTGCAGCTGAGGACCAGAAAGAATAGCTAAAGTTTACAGAAGTTCAGTAATGGGCACTCAACCACACATTACCAATAAATAAACAACGATTATAAATTACGAGTCCAAACACTTACAAAGAACAAAAGATGACCTACCCGCCTTGAACAGAATTTAGAATCGCGCTTGATTATAATTACAAAAGAATCACGTCATTCTAACAAAGTTTGCGTTAACTACGCTAACAGTTAATGTAGGCCCTGCAACACTATTTCTATAATTTAAATAATTTGCATAAATCCAACATTTTCAGTCATTAAATCGTAAAATAACATTTTTATGTTACGGATGCATTTTTGGTAGTGGTTATTAGACGTTGCATTTTTAATGACAATAAGGAAACTACGTTAAACGGTGTCATCATTTCTTTTCAAATAAGTAGCATAATATGTCAAAATGTATTGACATTAGCGGAATGACAATCAAAATTGTCAGCATTTGCGTTTTGTTATTATAAATCATACTGTAATTAGACGTTTTGTTATAGGACCATAAATTTAAATATTTGAAAATAAAAATGCAGGAAGTATAATAAGTTTTCGCAGTATAATTTTTGATCATGTCAGTTGTTATCTAATTGAATTTCGAGGTAACTAAAAGAATTCTATGAACCCCCGAACTTTGATTAGTCAAATAGAACCTCATTTGTTAATAAAGCTAAAACGGTTTTAGTCAATAAGGCTTAAATTACATAGGTACTCGTATATAAGGGATCTATTACGAATATTTCTTTTTCTAATAAGCAGAATTTATTTGTCTTTTATGACAAGTTTTGCGTGGCTCGCAGTGTCCGTGTTCTCTTCATAAATTTTAATTAATTGGGTCAATTATTTCTAAAACCTACCCACCTACCCTCTATGAGAATATGGGTATTGAAAAGTTATTCATCATACATAAGTCAGAGAGTAGGAAAGTACTTACTAGACTAGACGACTTCTGTTTGACGAAGTTGAACAATTTGCGGCAGGCCCAATGTATTTATCAAAGATATCAGTGGATTTATTTATTTTTACTGGCCAAGACAGCTATAGAAAAATATTTCTACTCATTAAGGTGTTCTAGTAGAACCTATGTTAAGTGACTATTATCAAAGACCTGTAATTAACAATTGTTTACATACCTAACAACAACACCGTAAACGCGAACTTCATATTTCACACACAGTTTATCGCACGTGTAAGCAACCGGGAAATTGCCGGTCTTCTTCAAAATACGTACAAAAAACCGCACTAAACTGAGGTACCGTTAACATCCAATGTTTAGAACGTGTGTTACACTTCGCACATGTAAATGTACTGCTCGGAGATTAAACTAAAATGAACATATCATGCACTTCAATACTACAGATGTTAATAAATGCAAAAAGTAGGGTTACCTACTGTTGCTATTAAACCGGTGCGCAGATTGCTTTGTCCCTCTGAGCTAGATGTCAAATAGTTTGATTAGGTGAAAGGAGTAATTTTTTACATTTGGTGCTCCAAGATTAGCTTTGACCTTGATCTCTTAGCTTAGCCTTACCCATTGGAAAAGAGGCACCCGGAAAATTAAGCAGTCATGTTTCGTTAAATAAGTTTAACGTGAACTGATTTTACGAGATAAGATTGTTGTTTTCTTAAAACTAAGGTAAGGAAATTCGAGGAACTAACTAACCACTTAGGTACCATTGATGGAGGAAAAACTTTTTGGATTCCTTGGAAATCATAACTTGTCCTCAATAGTAGTGGTTTAAACTTGTATAATTCCCGTTTTTCTCTAGCCATATGGCCCTGTCTATATAGTTTTTCAAACAGTTATAACTTCTACTATTAATACTTCAATGGTCCTCTAGACCGGTTATACGAGCTCGACCTCTTGTCTATCAGATAATTGGGCCAATGTACAGACGCCAGCACATCAAGCCACCCGAAACTGTCAAATTTTCCCAATCAACTTTGAACCATATGCTTCAGCTATAAAGTTGAAAATCTATTAAGGAGATCTGACTGATTATAGATAGTAGCTTGTCTTTTATAGAAAATACTAGCTTCCGCCAGCGGTTTCACCCGCTTTCTGAGGAAAGTACTTTCCATACCCGGATAAAAAGTAGCCTATATGTTATTCTGATGTATAAGCTATATTGTGGTAAAGTTTCATTCAAATCCATTCAGTAGTTTTTACGTGAAAGAGTAACAAACATCCATACATCCATACATCCATCCATCCATACATCCATACTTACAAACTTTCGCCTTTATAATATTAGTAGGATCTAGAGAACTCAGATTCCGATGTGCATGTTCCTTATTACCTAGGAGCATAACGTTTAGGGTCACTTCGAACGAAGCACGCAGATGATAAATTATTGATAGGAACCTACTTTATATTCACAAGGTCGTTATTGATATATGTTTAGTGTTAAGTTAAATGCCGAAACGTTAGTTACCTAGGTTTAATGAAACTTAAAAAGACTTGCAAAATCCGAACACGCACATGGTATCCGAGTCGCGATGGCACATTTTTTGTAAAGCCTACAGTATAGATTTCTTAATTTGATGGGTTAGGGTTAAAAACAGAATATTGAAGCTGAGATCATAGCTTATTTAAGTGTAGGTATGACTTTCCAAGTCACATTGAGCAAGCGTGGTGATTAACGCTCAGTCCTTCTCCGTGGGAGAGGAAGCCTGTACCCAGCAGTGAGGCAATAAAAAAAGGCTGTGATGATGATGACGACTTTCCAAAAGCTGCATATTAGATATACTATTAGATATATGACGACTGCGTAGTCTTGAACAAATGTTTATTAGAAACAGCTATTTCCCGTGGAAAATATTTCCCGTAACCAGGTACAATATAGCCTATGTGACCTGGGATAGTATAGATTCCTAAAAGGATTTCTCAAATTCATGAGTTTCGAAGCCTGACGCAAACAAAAAATCCTCTTTATAATATTCGTACACATTACAATTCGAATAAGTTATTTGGAGTTTGAGTTGGAAATATTACCCGTCTACGGGCCGCCGTCCGTTGCAATCTATGTTAATTGAAGAAATTTTTATGTTGGTTTTCAGAAAATCTCATTATGTTCCTAGACTCTGTACCTACTTACCTATTCAGTTTCTGTCTATTGGTTGATGTTTAAAAAAAACGACACTTTGTCACGCAGTTCTTTTTTGAATATAGTTGAATTAATAGAAGTTTATGAAGCTTCTGAAAGACTAATAGTGTGATTAAATTATTTAAATTATTAAATTTTCTGGCCTAGAATTAGAGACGTAGCTTTTACCAACTTTGAAACCATGCTATAAAATTTACTAGTTAGCTGGTAACAGAACCTACAATGTAGGTCTGCATCGATCGCTTTCGTGCTAAGGTCGCTGTGTGCGAAATGCAGTCGGCAAATGCAAGGGCATAATGATTACTTGGATAATAAATTGCATCTTGCATTATTTATTGCTTGGCATCCATTAAAATAGAAGCATCAATTAACGATTACTTACTTACATTTGGCAAATGTATTACTAAGTATACACACCTAGACACCTACGTATTTTATTAAAATTTACCTGTTTACATTCGCTAATCTACACTAGTTATTA
This sequence comes from Heliothis peltigera, assembly GCA_958496145.1. Classification (NCBI taxonomy): domain Eukaryota; kingdom Metazoa; phylum Arthropoda; class Insecta; order Lepidoptera; family Noctuidae; genus Heliothis; species Heliothis peltigera. The sequence continues at coordinate 8,187,545 of OY292337.1, forward strand.
TTAAAAAGCTGAAGATTTTTTTGAACGCCCTTATCTTAGAAACTACTGGACTGATTTGAAGAATTCTTTAATTGTGAGATAGCTCATTTATCGAAAAAGGCTAAAGACTTATTTTTTGTGTGGATTAGTTCCCATAGATCGTGAACCTACTAACTTTAGCTATGGAATGCATAAATATTGAAGTGAAATGTGTACTTACTTCGATGGTTGTGATTGATTGAGTCATATGTAAACATAAGAAACTAGAATTTATAGAACGAAAAACTATTTGTCCCCCTATGTTAAAGAAAGACAATGCTCATGTCCGACTCCCTATGGTAAGGACTCCCTAAAGGTCTTTCCTTGTTGAATATATACTCAAAGTTCTTTGTCCGTTTTATAGACATTCTCTGGCAAACATCTCATCATCAACTTCTAGGTATAATACTCGTAATGTGTCATAAAGTCAACAATCTCCGATGAATAAAGATTAAGAATGCCATCTTTGATCGGCATTTAGCTCGATTATGTCAGCGCAGTTAATAATAAATTGGCATTTCTGAAGGCACAAAGGTGATATTATTATATGTTGATATTATTATATGTTAATGTATTACATATTGCATATTAGAACAGAAAATTTCATCATTTCGAATTAAAGTTATAGAGGATTTTGTTTTTCGAATTCTTATGTCATGTAATGTCATATGAATTTAATTACATCTTTATTTGAAGCCTATGTTTTATCGTGAAATAATCAAAGGCTTTTTCATGAGCTAAAAGTACGTCCAATGTACAGACAGCCAGCACATCAAGCTACCAAGCTACAAAACTGTAAAAATTTTTCCCAATGAACTTTGAACCATATGCTTGAGTAATAAAGTTGAAAATCTAATAAGAAAATTTTACAGATTGTAGTAGCTTGGATGAGCTGGCGTATGTACTAGACACAGCACAGGATCTATGAATATTAGAATAATATAATACTACAGTTGGTAGATAACTTATAAACATTACCGGGAAATCAACTAATTATTGAGGTACGTCAAATATCAAATTGATAACAAAGATGGACACTACTTACTAACAAATAACCGAAGTCACTAGTTTTTTTGCGGTCATTTACCTGCAACTCGCAAACCGCAAACATCAATGCTATTACGATAATATGTTTTTTTGTTTACCCGCAAATCTTCAGAACATTAAATCGAATTAAAAGTCAGTTTGTTTATATTCTGCAAATTAAATTGATAGAAGAAATGCAAGGCACTGTTTCCTCCAAATAAGGTATGTCCAAATAAGATGATTACATTTGATTGCCGATACAACAAGCCCCCATTGTTCGGACGCGAAAATAGTCTCATCTTTATTGTTTGATTGACCTGACTGCGTCATGTAGCCAACATCCTTAATCATATTAAAAATGCGACTGTCGTCAAGCAGAGGGTGTATCTACTGAAGCAACTGTGATCTTCGGATCCGTCCTAACTTGGATTGCAGCTTGTACATTTGCTCCTTGCACATAACCGGGTCGATATAGCCCTTCACAAGGGTAACCGCGAAGTTGTGAGTGTGTCCAGCTTATTGTACACCTCTAAAGTTAATTTATTAAGTGTAGTTTGTAAATTTAACAAGAATTAAATGCTGTGTAACTCGAAGTGTGGTTTTTTTATAACTGCCGAGTCACTCAGTCTAACATCTGGTGCACAATGAACACTTATATTTATCTTATATACAAGACTTACTATGACTTACAAGACTTACCTATATAAACAAGACTTAGTTTACTAATCTCCGTTTAATAAAAGAAAAGTTTAATAAATCTAATCCTTGTATCGGAAGATGTCAAATTGGTGGGTCCCGGTTGTTACGGGTCATCAGAAGCCAGAAAGTCTGACAAGCAGTCATACTAAGGGGTATCGGGTTTCCCAATTAACTGGGTTAAGGAGGTCAGATAGTACTCAGCAGCATCCGGGTAAAACTGGAAACCGACCCCAACACAGCTTGGCAGATGACTTATTAATCTAATAACTAAAATAACTTAAACCACTAACTAAAATAAATTAAACACAGTCTCGGAAAATGTGATCTAAAATGTGTAGTTCAAAATCTTACTTAAAATAAACCTTGTGTAATTTTACTCACTCAGTAAGCACGATCGTTGCAGCCACTGCATCTTTATCAACTGCAATTGTTATTATGTTATCTTTATTGATTCCTTTTATTACATTATTTACTTTTCTCATCCTTATAAATTTATCTTCAATTAGAACATTGATATTATGATTGTGGTACATGATATGACATGATGTCATAGGAATAATTTCCATTTGGTTTTCTATAAATACCAGTAACAAAGGATAGACAATCTTTTGTTCTGTGTTACAACCATAATATTATTGCCATCGGAACTATCTCTAACGACACTACAGAGCTCGTGCAAGTCCAATATAGTTGCTTCTGCTATGTAAATTGATTGATCATTTGTAATGATATCAAGATTTGTTTTTCTACATTAGAATTGTGGATAATGTAAATTTAACTGCCTCGTTGGTCTAGCAGTCAAATACAGCTATGCAAGCTAGAGGTCTTGGGTTCGATTACCAGGTCGGGCCGAAATTGCTTTGTAGGTTTTAAGAAACTTTTACAAAGCACTCCAGAGTCTAATTTATTCACCTGTGCATCGGTGAGTACGTAAATCCCCACCGGTCGTGTCAAATTGCCGTCCCATCGGACTATGAGAATGAAGGAATAGAGTGCACCAGAGTATGCGCAAATGCTTATGCGCTATGATATTATGTCCTGTCCACCGTAACCGACAACCAGTCTGTTATTTTTGTAATATCAATGTGAATTTTCACGGGATTTCACTGAATTTGAATACTGTTTTTAATGATTGAAAAATTATAAGGATATATATATATGAATCGTTCGGGGCAACTGCTCTTAACCTTGTCTTTTGGGGTAACAAAGGGGACATAAAAGACTTATGTGTAGCTGGCTGGAGGCCTAAAATTCTTTAGGTACCCACAGGAAACCCCGGTTAAGCAGTGCAAGGCCTCCTAGGCTGAACTGCAAGAAGTCATAAGAAAAAAAAACTCCTATAGAGGGGAAGGGGACATAGTAGTTGTATAAGATAATATAATGACTGTTGACATTTTTTATTAAGTAATACACCAATATAAATTGTGAACATGAGTAGGACCTGGTATCGGACCTTGCGGAACTCCTGCGTTAGTAATACCTCACAAAGATTTTTCATATCTTCATTGTTGTTATAATAGATAATGCTGTGATCTTCAGGATACATAGTTAATAGCCAATTTGTAAAATGAACTGAGATGACTTCATTATGTGAACATTTTGGGTACGAAACTATCACTAATTATTCTCATTAGCTAATTCAGATCCATATCTTTATTGTATTGTGAATGCAGAATGATATTTTTTTCCATCTGCGTAGTATGTACAAGAAAGTCACTGATGTTAAACTTAGAAACTTTTTTAACGTATGGGCTGGCATACCTAAGTGTCTCAATAAATGTAATAAGGAATGAGGAGTCAATCACTAAAATAAATAAAACAGATATAAAGGACAAAAGTAAAATAAAAAAAATGAAATAAACACTTCTGCATAATGCATGCATCATGCATGCATTCTGGTAAACATTTCTGCGGTGTTCCTTGTATGTACAAACCAATGAAAAAGAGCAAAGTTTCCATAAATATTTTATTTTCTTAGCAGGAACATTAGGGCCGGTTTCACAGGTTACGGATAGCCACTATCTACCAGATAAATTCATAAATGGAACGGAATTTGTATGAAATTATCTGCCAGATAAACTATCTGGAACTTATCAACAACCTCTGAAACTGACCCTTAATATTTAATTAATATAAAATTAAAAAAAGAATTGAATTGAATTAATATAAAATTAAAAAATAGAATGAACTTGATCAATACTGACAGATTTATCTTTTTATTTTTTTAACTTATTTATAAGTCAGCTGATAATTAAATTGAAGCGTTTGCCAGTTGCGTGATGAATTAAAAAGTCCAACGCCTTTGTTGATAAAATTATCTTTATGTAGGTATAGTATATGTAACTCTGGCTTGTCTTACACCGATTCTAGAAAGGTCAATAGGCTACGCTTGTAGGTGCGAGTGTGATCGGCAGTTTCCACTGACCATTGCACTTCATGACAACTGAATGATTGAGCGATGTACGGCATGACAGCATAATCATTGTGCCCTCCCATAACTGTTTCATTTCCATTCTTCCCTGCAGATAGGCCTTGTCTGTAAACTGCATCGTGTTATCTGCGGTGCATACACAACTATTTACGAATAAAATGTGCCCAGTGTATAACCAGAAAAGTACAGCATGCCAAAACACCCCCACCACGAGGTGCGCGGCGCCCGAACGTGGCCGAACGAGAATCGATGTCACACGAAGCCCGTTCTCTTGCAGTCCCGCTGTGTCGGCTCCCTTCCACACAATCTTGCCTCGCTTTCGCCACGCTGCGGCCTAACGCCAGTCAACAGTCCACGTTATCACAGTGCGGCTACGTAAACACTTCTATTGTGCATAATTTTTGAGAAAACCAACAATATTTACCTGCTTCAAAACCATTTGGTCGAGTTACAATGAGCAAATTAAGATCCGGAGTGAAATAGAGACGGGACGAGGCCACGCTATCGACGTTTTATTTTCGAACGCTGGACTAAAGATACAAAACTGTATAATTACTGTGTTACGTTTCCTGTGCGATGTTGGGGGAGAGTTTTGGTTAAAAAGTTGACATTAGACGTTTTCTGGGACTTATTGCGAATGTGTATTGAAACGTTCATCGCTATTCACGGGCGCACTGCTATGCGCCACGATTTGGTTCATTTTATAAGACACACTTCTTCCGATCACTACTGCGAAGGAAGAATTTAGTCAACGAAGCAGGTAAGAAACAGAATCTCTATTTTGTTTTATGTAATCTTGTATGCTAATAGTGAACTGTGCTCATTCTAGAACTTGTATCTGATGTTGTTAGATTAACATAACGCATTGACAAACATACACTCCTTGCTTTTGACGCAGGTTGGGACTGTAATATACATAAAAACCCACTCATGTTATGTTTGTGCAATGTGCACACTAAAAATTTGAACTATTTTTAGAAAACTGCTACAGTAAGTGCGGTATTATCATTATCGTAATGAGCTTCCAATTGCAATCAATTACCCTACAATTAAAGGACAATGCCTGTTAAATGACGCTGTTCGGACAATGTTAACCATAGATTATGGTGATATAAACAAACAAACAGACGGTTATAACGCGAGCAACAAACAAAGGCGTATTAATATTCTTAATTCGTCAACCTTGGAAGTTCATGCTCTGCTTCACATCTGAAGGAGTGAGTAGTATAATGTAACGCAAGAAATATGTACGAGTTTAAAATAAAGGAGCTCGTGGTTAAGTAACAGGATGTCAGTCGGCCCGTCGATGGGTGACCGTGACTAAAGATAGCTTATTGAATCAGGCGTTACTTTGCGGAAATCCATTACAATTAATGTTAGAAAATAATATCTAGTTTTAATTCCGCGAGACAAAAATCCAGCATTGGGTGCAGGATGCACATGCAATACCGCCCTCCCGCCCACTTACACAAGCACAAGCACAAGCAAGGAAGGGAAGATACCACCCTCCCTCCCTCATGCACCTGGACACGGAGAAATGGCAGCAAGCCCTGCAACCAAGCCGACTCGACACGTGTTTCGCCCCTCCCCGGGGCATCTTCAGGAGGTGTTGACTCGACGACCGCTCGGGCTTTTGCATGTGGGTAAACTGGAAGCCCACCCGAACGTAGTTGGGATAAAGATAAGGAGATTTTAATCATCTCCCTCATTAAAATCTTTCTCTAAGTCATCCCTTAGAGGATGACTGAAATATAAAAATACGAGAACAAGTGTAAGAAGGAAAGAAAATATGGAGTAGATGCTTGACTTTTTTAAATAGGATATTTGTTGCATAGCTACTGTGGTTAAGGAAACAATAATGCACCTTTATCTACCCAAAAGTATTCTTGTTCGATGGTAAAGGCTACAGTTGGAGTTCCTTCATATCCATACGTATAGGTAGGCAAAGCATTTGAACTTGGTTTGTCAATCATTTATCCTACAAGCAATAGTTTTCCCAAAAGTACCTACACAATTATAGGGAGGTTAGTTAGCCCTATAACTAACAGAAATTAACGACTTTCGCAGTTTTCCAGGTAAACCTATCTGGACTGTTTACATTGCTAAACGATTTTGAAGAATCTTGAAGTTTCAAGTTAAAGGTTTTGCTCCTGGAGATGATAACAATTTACCCAAAAATATACATATAGTGTAAGAGTGAATTAAGTTACACTTCCCAAATAATGACAAGCGAAGCATTATATATGTTCCCGATTTCTGTCAATTCAGATCTTACGAACATTTGTTGTTTTTTACAATTAAGAAAAGTTCAAAGCCCCGCGCAGTAAAGAAGGATGATTCATTCTCAGGGTAAACAAATCTTATCTTTTTTAAGAAGATGCTTTACAAGAAAGGAGCAGAAACAAAGCTAAAACTTTCTTATCTCTGAGAAAAATGAGGTCGTCAAAGATCGGCCCAGTTGCAAAATGGAACAGTCGAGAAGAAATAGTTTCAAAGCTCTGGTATACATATTTTGTTTGTTATTGAAGTGCTAGTACGAGTATTACGTACGATATCCCCTACAGATGACCTAGTCCGCTTAGAAGACGTTTTTAATCGAAACATACTGAGTGATATAGTACATGAAAGTCAGTCCAAAGGAATATAAAACTAACAGGTCTTTTCGTCATCATTCCACTGCTCCTTATTACTGGTCCTCAAGCCTACGAGATTTATCAAATCCATCCAAAGCTTTTCTTACAGTGACAATGTTTTTATGACATTCTTTCTACACTGGCCACTTTAACAATGTCCGAATAGCCATATCTACCGAATAAATTCAAAAAAGGAACAGAATTTGTATGAAATTATCTACCAAATAAACTAACTGGAACTTATTCGTAGGTAGTAAAACAAGCCCTTAATATGTCAAAAATAAAAAAATACAATGAACACCTCAAATAGAAACTCCTCAGTTCAGACACACCCATAATCCAGAAAAGCAATTTCTTTTACCAGTTCGAAGTCAAAGATGCAGGTTGTCAGTTATCTAATTCACAACAATGTATGTTCCGACTTTAGTTTATCAGCCTTTCAACTCGGCTACGATTATATCCCCAGTTATGTCACTCAAAATTTTCCAAGTTGCAAAATAAATAAATTATTATTCTATTTCTACATTCAGACCCAGTTAATTTTCTGTGCATAACAATGTAGGTCCAAATTTTACAAAAGTAATTCACGACGAACACTAAAACGTAAATAATGATTAATAATGCTTAGGTTTTGGAACAATGCACCTTGAATGATTTCATAAATGACCCAATACCTACAAGGAAAACAATTTATTCAGATATTTAGCTACCCATCTTAATATGTACGTGACATTTACACTTGAAAGGGAAGCTAAAATCACAATTTCATTGATTGAAATTGGCCACAAAAACCACATGGACGTAAATACAAATTTTCGCGTTATGTTATTGCTCCACACATCATCTATGACGTGATGTTTTAATATGAAGGTTTACCTGTATCTATGCCTACGTTTCTATGACTATGCTTATATTATACGCAGATTATCATATGACATTGCTATTATTTAATGGCTCGTGTGACAGTATTGCATTTCGCTAGAACTGCATCGTAACCACATCCGGTATATAGATGTCAATAAAGCTATATCAATAAAGAATTCTGAAGTGTTTACACTTCAGAATTCTTCCAAAAGTTGGGCTGTATTTCGGATGGCACGTTAAACTGTAGGTCCCGGCTGTCATTGAACATCCTTGGCAGTCGTTACGGGTAGTCAGAAGACAGTAAGTGACCCTAGTCTAACTAAGGGGTATTGGGTTGCCCGGGTAACTGGGTTGAGGAGGTCAGATAGGCATTCGCTTTTTGTAAAACATTGGTACTCAGCTGAATCCGGTTAGACTGGAAGCCGTCCCCAACATAGTTGGGAAAAGGCTCGGAAGATGATGTCTTCCAAAAGTTAGGCTTCTTTAATATGAATTTTGTAACATCATCGAAATAATACAACTAGTTGAATCCAAAATTATTATTTCCACGAGGAAAATCTGTCTAGTTTTTTTGTTGATCCGGCAGACTTTGGCAGATAATAATTTATTTCTCGGAATTTTGTTTTAAACTCCGCAAAAAATTATTACTCAGACCTTGATATCTAGGTTAAATTCTTTTTTTACATTAACCTAAATAAAGAATAAGGAGAAACATAAGTAATAATGTTTAGATAGCGTGAATAACACATGCTAAAGTTTTTCTCAACTACGAGTATTTCATTCCATTTGAAAAGCTTATCTTGACAATTCTTGTTTGGCTTGGCCTGGCTTGGCGTTAAAATTCAAGATCTACAATTGACGTAAGCGGTGAAACGAGTTGACTTGGTGGGACATACATACATAATGGATCGAAACGACTGTTTGACAAATAACATGTGGACATAATTTTGTGGACTTTAGAAACAATAAGAATCGGAATATGGTCTTTTAATAATGAGCTTATGAGGATAAAATAAAATGGTAATAATAAGTTCAAAAAGTTCCCTTGGACACTATAGATGAAAATTTTCGCATACACAGGCCACAAGAAATATACCACTTGCGAATTTAATTTAAAACTTATCCAAATCAGAATGTATACTAAGGGTGATTCTTTGGAACACGGTTTTGACGTGTTTTTGACTGAAGAACATATGAAAATAATCTCCAATTTCAATGCCGATTTTAGGTTTTATGGCAAATTTAAATGTCTATCGAGGCCTCATGTAGCTGATTGGGATTAATTAAAAGAAATAATAATTAAGTTTGCAGAAAACAGTAAAACCTAATTAGTCTGGTATGTCCCAACGACGATTTTTGTTGAATCATTTAGATTTGTGCGAGCAACGGTCGCTTTACACTAAAACTAATAAGTTCAAATGATCTTTAAATAGTTGTTTTCTAATATTTTAATATTCAAATCCATCATAATAGTATATTTTCATAATTACATGATTTTAAAAATCGTCCCCGACTAAATTCATAATTAAGCTGGCTCGATTTGTTCAAGCAATATTTAGATGTAGAAAACAGTGCTCAATATAATAAATTCTACTCGTTATTGATCGCGTCGGTCAGTGCCGATCTGTATCAGGGAGTACTCGTGCGCCGTCGTAGTTTTGCAAATAATTACGATCGAATGTTGTGATCTGGCGATTGTCAGGTAAGTAGTATAATTCATCTGCCTTAATTTACGTAAGGTGTGTCTTTGCTTTCGTTTTGTTACCAAACTAAAGTTTATAATCACATGGTTTATTAACTAGTTATTGCACGTTTAATTCTTGATGTTCCTAAATAAAGGAGCATGATTTGATTATCTTCAAATTCCTAACTTGTCTGGCCCCCATTAGTCTGGTTTCATCTGGCTCTTAAAGCCAGATTAATTTGAAGGGGCCATATAAATTAGGTTTCATTCAAATTCGGGCAAAATTCAAAACAAAATTATGTGGTCTTGCGGTCGGAAGTGCATCGACTATACTAGAGGTCCTAGGTTCACGTCTCAAAGCTCAAAGTCGCTCAACGAGCTATGGAGAGGGCTATGCTCGGTGTTTCTCTTCGTGTTCGAAAAAGTCACCGATGTAGCCCACCGGATTAGCAAGGTGATGTACCAATGGGCAGGCCATATTGCTCGCTGAGCAGATGGCCGATAGGGTCGAAAAGTGCTAAAGTGGAGACCACCGACTAGCAAGCGCAGCGTAGGACGTCCACCAACAAGATGGACAGATCTTATAAAGGTCGCCGGAGCACACTAGATGCAGGTCGCTTCTAACCGGTATATGTGGACATCTAAAGAGGAGGCCTATGTTCAGCAGTAGACGTCCTATGACTAAGATCATGATGATGATGATGAACAACAAAAATTAGAAAGAAAGAGATACAGAAAAAAAATACAGGTGAAAATTACAGAAGTACTGAGTTTTGAGCTGCAAAGCAAGCAAAACACCCCACCACAAAGTCCAAGCATTTGCGTCCCAGCATTTTGCGCAGTATTTCAGTTCTTCAGAGCCTTGCTTTTTACATATTTATCTGAGCTCCATTCTTCTTCTTCTTCAACCTTTAGTTTAAAATTACACATTTGTCAACAATGTGAATTTAGCCATTTTAATCTATTTGCTGTTCGTTAGTCTCGCTAAAACTCGAGAACGGCTTAACGGATTTATCTTACTTTGGTCTTGAAATGTTCGTGGAGGGAAGGTTTAAAAGATGAGAAGAGTAGGGTAGAGTAGGGCAGAGTAGGGTAGAGTAGGCTAGAGTAGGGCAGAGTAGGGCAGAGTAGGGTAGAGTAGGGCAGAGTAGGGCAGAGTAGGGCAGAGTATGGCAGAGTAGGGCAGAGTAGGGCAGAGTAGGGCAGAGTAGGGCAGAGTAGGGCAGAGTAGGGCAGAGTAGGGCAGAGTAGGGCAGAGTAGGGCAAAGTAGGGCAGAGTAGGGCAGAGTAGGGCAGAGTAGGGCAGAGTAGGGCAGAGTAGGGCAGAGTAGGGCAGAGTAGGGCAGAGTAGGGCAGAGTAGGGCAGAGTAGGGCAGAGTAGGGCAGAGTAGGGCAGAGTAGGGCAGAGTAGGGCAGAGTAGGGCAGAGTAGGGCAGAGTAGGGCAGAGTAGGGCATAGTAGGGCAGAGTAGGGTAGAGTAGTGTAGTGTAGTGTAGATTAGGGTAGAAGAACGGGAGCGAAGCCGCGCGGGCAAAAGCTAGTTTACTTAATATTTTTTTATGAGAGCCAATAAGTAGATGTGGGAGTAATGATATCAGTGTTTGTTAATTATTTTACAGTTAAGTCGATTGCAAAAAATAAAGGAGTTATCATTCATTTGTATCCCTCTAATTAATATGGTGCAAAATCTCATTCGTCTGCCATTGCCATCATTAACCTGGCTCACCAATTAATCAGCACTTTCTAAATCCTAATCTACATAATGCAAATCAGTGCCTTCCATATATGTTATTGCATATGATGCATTGGACCAAATTATTATGTTAATTAAGATGTAATGATAAAAAAAAATTGAGCCAGATCAATGAGTCAAAAACCCTCCGTTTCAAAGAATCACCCACAAAGAAAAAGTTGTGATGTCCTAATTAAAACACAAGCCTCTCAAGCACAAGTGTACGGGTTCGATTGCAGGTCAGGCAATTAACAGTGTAATTTTTCTGTAAGTTATATATGGACTTTCTCAGAATATTTGGACATCAGGGATGATGGAAAACCATCTTTAGGAAACATGGACTTAAAATTCTGAAATTGGCTATCCGCTTTGAGCAAGTATAGTGAAAAGGACTTTGCTCTGTAGTGGGGCAAAAATGGGATGGTTGATGATGAATCAGTAATTATTGATAATGATTATATATTATCACGAGATAACAAATTAGAGAATTAGTATAAGACGGATATAGCGGAACTTATTATTGATAGAGAAAGTTCTATGTAAACACCACACAACGTGTTAGAGATAACGATATTATAAATAGCGGAAATTTTACTCGTGTCTATGAAAATGGTTCTGGAATTTCATCATCGCTTACGAATCATTTGTTAGTAAACTCGGCCGGTTGTAAGATAAAATAAAAACTGCCTGCTTTTAAATACGTTAGCAAAGATCTCTAAGATGATATTTATTTAATTTAAACATGTAAAACTAATGAATCGTTAAGAATTACTCAGCAGGTTTTTAGCATCAATCTTTGTAACAGTTTTTAGACGAGTAAAGATTACGTGTTGTATAATACTCACTTACATTATCATCTATTGGTAAAACATTTTCATGATTTTCAGCTTCCTTTTTCATAGAAATTTTCATGAACCCCGAATATGGTATATGAGACCTTTAACCTTTTCTAAGTAATTATTTGCGTTATAAATATCATACAAAATTTGATTTCTAAGCCTTAAAACGCTAAGAATATACGAAAATGTCTTTTCAAGAACCGTTTTCTTTGTTTCAGATCGCTATTGATGGCGTTACTCAGCATCCAGGGCGATTGGTACTTATATTTTTGGTTAATATACTGCAAAATCTATTCAGCGATTATATGGTTGTTCAGCAATCACTGCCGCGGCACTGATAAGGTTCGCTCGGTGATAACGAGTGGTGTTAGCGGACAGTCGCCTGGAGGCCTTCACAGAGTGCGCACGCGTCGTCGAAGAGCGCCACAGCAACACCGCGTCAAACACATCGTTGCTTTAGCACGAAGACCGTCTCTCAGAAGAATAGTGATGGCACCAGGAGCTAGCACCGCCCACACCATGATGGAGGACAAGGAGAAAGTACTCCACGGAGCCATAGCAACCGGTGAGTTTTTGTTTTTAATCTTCACAATTTTGGATACGTATACAATCGCTTTTGTAAAGGACTCTTTTGTTTTGTATTCGCGTTTATTCGGACATAGTCATGTAACGAGGTGGTTGGACAAGTTTTCGGTGTCGATATTGTTCGGTTCATGAGTTTGTTTGTTTTCTTCAACGTCGGACACACCTCCGTCCTTCAAGCGAGCGAGCTTTCGAACAGGTGGACCGTTATGGACAAACATTTTGGACTTATTGTCACCAAATTATTTAACGTTATTAATATTATTACGGACAACAATAGTAGGGGTTGTGTCAGTTCATTCATATTTAGTAGAATGCTTTCCATTATTGATGTCGCTTTCAATAATAAATGCAAATACAACGAGCACAAATAAACTTATCGAATGTATAAAAATAGAAGTTTTATTGCATTGTGCAGTGAAAATGAATTGATCAGTAACTATTGTCGGGTGACCATTCTCCAAGATTGCTTCCTGCTTAATTCTTGTCATCAGTAAGGTCAATATCAAGATCAAGTTGCAAAAACCTATTGCTGTTATAGAAAGAGTTACTTTAGGTATATTTTGTAATAAATTTAAATAGAACGTTAAAACCTTGAGTGCATTCTAGTGAAAAAACGTAGATACTTCCGCCAGCAATAAGTTTTTTTAATCAAATTTTTCATAATTCGATAGAGGAACTAATTACAATAACCACGTATGCTAATTTGGTGGTGATTTCGGTGTTGTTTTCATTTCAAAAAGGTTGACTCAGATTGGTAATATAAAAAACAAAACACGAACGTTTATGGTTAATGAAAACAATGCTTTGCATCGAGTCAGCGTCAGTGAAAGGATGATTCCACGCAATTCAAATGTTTTAAACGCATTGTTTTTGAATTTGGAATCCGTAACGAATTTTCCAAACCTGCCAGTGGTGTATATTCGATTCGTCCTTTGTAATATATCTTGGCATTAAGACTAAGGCTACCTCGCTGATATTTCTGCGTGAATCTTGGTGACATCATGGTGATTGCGCGAAGAACTGTTGCAGATTTCGATGGCAAAGCGCCAGCAACATACGGTCTGGTCTGACAAAATTTTCGCAGAAACCATTGGACAGCTATATTTATCTTTTCCACGTTTAGTCTACGTGATGAAGCTAAGTTGGATATTAGATTTTAGCCATAAGCCCTATCAATCTGATACGTGTAGTGGACAAGCAATCTAAATGTCCATTAGGCACTTAGCTGACCAAGCTAATCCTTAGGCACTTTTTATATTATCTTTTTTATCAGATCGATTTTTTTTTAGGTACATGAGGCATCAGGCTATATATTGTAATAGAGATCTATAGCAAAGTTTGCGGTTAGGAAGTAATGAAACAACAAACATGGAAGGAAATTTTAGAGGCTCCATTTAACAATAAGCCGTAAATCATTTAAATAAACATAATGGCACCACAATCGACATCATTCATTCGTGAATCGTGATCTCTAATTTTCTCAATTTATCGAGGGACCCATTGTTAAGCTAGAGATATGATTCATTCGTTTTAGAGTAGTAACCTACTAAGAGTAAACTTATTCTAGATGTTAGATGATGTCAGTCAAAAGAGATCATGGCCTCATTGGCGCTTAAACACATCTATCATCAGGAGCCAAATGTCTTAGTGACCGTTCTGAAAATTGGATCGCTAAAACACTTTTGCGTTTTTGTCAGCTTATTTTTTTTTTGTCTGTGCCTTCTAAGAAGTGTCTGGAAGTGTGTCGGCTATAAAAAGTCAATGAAATGCTTACCACGTTGCGTTGTGCGGTGCAACGGTCAATTGCCTCCTGTCCTCGCGGCGTTGCCAGATGCAAGAAAGAAACGCTATGAACTTTGCACTTTATTGAATCTTACTTTGTAGACAGCGTCTATTATATCTGTTTGGGGATAGATTATTAGGAATGATCAGACTACACCTTAGGGATATGTAATTTCTAAGTACATATCTCGAGGAAACCTGGACCGAAAACTGAAAGTCTGACATCACCAACCCGCACAGAGCAAGCGTGGTGATGAACGATCATTCTTTCACTGCCTGAGATGAGGACTGTGCTCAGCAGTGGCACAATTAAAAGGCTGATGATCATGATGAGATAAAAATAGAAGTCTGCACCTTCTTAATTAAGTGTTCAAAGTCTCCCTCTAGCCTAATTTTAGATCATTATCTTCTGTAAACACTTCAAGTACCTCTTGACACGTGTAAGCAATATGATGGTTATAGTTCAGAATCAATATTCTTCATGATGATCACACTGACCGTAAATGACGATAAAATAAAACAATATTACATATTGCTGTGGGTCTCCGACCTTTCGAAGATGGCCTTAAAGTATCCGGTCATACTATCAAATTTAATGCATGATAAAAACTTGAAGACATCGTTTTATTACAAAATAATTTTTTTTCTCTAAATCTTTGTTATATTAGCCACCAGAATTTATTTATGAAATGTTTTTTTTCATCAATGACTCTTGACATGTGTGTCAAAAAAACAAAATAAGACCGTCATTGACGACGAGAAAAAATTGCTAATCGCGCGATGTGTGACGTCAGCGCCACGCCTCCGAATAGTCCGCGGTTGGTTGGAAACGGTAAACGAAGTTTTATGTTCAATTTTAAATAATGTTTTATTTTTATAGCATGCATGATTAATGTTGTAAGGAAAAATCATATCCGTAATCTTATCATCATAGTTAGTTATGGTAAAATTGCACGGCAATTTTCTTTGTTTTTACACACTGGGTGCCTACGTCAACATTACAACGAACAAAAACTTAGCAGGCACCTAATTAGCTTAGTAGAATCTATTAATAATGACTTAGCAGATTTTTTAAGTCGATAAAAAATTTGTTTAAAAGAAAAATAGCAATTTATCTTTTGCAAAATAATAAAGTTCATCAGTTAGTTTGATAACAAGTAATATTAGATGTATGAGATTACGTAAGTGTTTTTCATCGTTATCTGCCCCCTGCAAATTTATCAGTGGGTGTGTTGCCATGTTCGCTATCGAACTGACTCCTCTATAAATGTTTACAAACCTCAGTACAAAGGCTTTATACGAAATTATTATTATAAATATATCTTTAGAATGATAAAGTTGTTTTTCATTCCAACACTATCAGCTACTTATGGTAACACAAGGTGCGCATAAATTAAATATACTATTTAATTATGTAGCGGTATAAATAAAATATTGCTTCGTAAGAATATTTAAATTATTCTGCAACGAATGCTTCCTAGCAGCCTAGTCTTTGTTATTAACAATTTTAAAAACAATAATCGTGCATAAGCCGTTTTGATAACGTCATCGATTAAGAAACTGACTCAATTAATATTTTTTAATCGCTAATTGAGCAATCGTTGCTCAAGATAATATGCGATGTCTTAAAAGCACGTTGATTATATTTATTGAAGCATGCCTACTATTACGACACACAAATACATGTACTAAATGGTGGGCGTGGGCCACGCGCTGGGTAGCGACAGCCGCAACAACAGTTTACATGGATACTCAGCTCACGACTGCATAAAAAAACGAGACGCAAGGAACGAAGCTTTACTTTTAAATGGATGTTTTATTTATATTAGATACTTATTTATTTAGTATTTTCATTATATTCATAAAGTGGTTGCAATAAAATTCATTTAATTTTAAATTGCTTTGTTGGATATTTTTCATTCTAACACTCAAATGCGAATCAATGCCATTTAAAAAGAGTAAAATAAAAAATTAAATTCCATATTTATACGTTTACCAACAATGTACCTAATTATTTAAATAACTGAATAAGTTATATTTTTATAATATTCTCTTGCTTTTGTTTTAATAAGTCCGTACAGGAGGACCATTTTTTTTTATTTAGCGCCTGTTTTTTTCCATTCATTGCAATCGAACGTAGAGGTAACAATTACAATTAATAACGTATGTTATCATGCCTTGCCATATTCAACGCATTGATATATTTATTTGCAAATAGGTCTTCATGTAAATATTATTGTCTATGGCACTGTTTACAGCCAGTCTTACAGTTTGTGTTTAGAACTATTTTATTGGAAAACATCATAGCGTTGTTTTGAGAACGTGAGTGGTTATTTTCAATCTAATTTGTCTTTATAGAAGAGGGGTCAGTTCTTAGAAGAAACGTCATTTGACCCGATGACTGCAAATCAATGTGTTTTACAGCACCACGCATGTTATGCATGTGATGCACGTCATCCATTCAACGTGGGCAATTATGTATTGCGTACCAAAGGTTTATGACTAGAACTACAACAATCTTACGCAAATATCAGCGTCTGTCTTCTATATTGTATTTATAAGTAAGTTATAAACTTGTCCAATTTCATAAATTTCCATTTAACTAGTTGGAATCTTTTTGAATTAGTTACAAACGGCTGTTTTAAATTTAACATTCAGAGTATCAGCAGTTAGGCAAGATAACTATTATAGACTGTTTCGCCATTGGAATGAAAAATATATTTTCTCATGGGCATCTAATGGTTTAACTAGGGAAGCCAAACGTTCGTTGGAAAGAAGCCATTATAATTTTCAATGACAATAATCATTGTCTGTCAACCTCGTGTTTCTATTGACACATGAGACATAACAGTACAAAGTAAATGTTTTTTTTTTCACTAAAATTACAGACATAGTGTTCTAATTTTTTCATAACTTTCTACATACTTTATTGATCAATCTTCTTCGGCATTTATTTATAAATGTTTAGATTAACATTGGAGATATGAAATTTTCATTTAAAAAAAACGCGAAACGCGAAATCTTTTGTTTATACCAAAATATTATCAAATATATTCAATCTGTTCCTAAAAAAAAAACAACTTTGTCTCTTCCAAAGACATGTCATCCATTACAAATGTTCCAAGAATACTCGCTAGATGTTCTGGAATAAATTTATATGTGGTGAACAAACAGTATAATATATAGACACAGCTTTATTAATGTATATGTATCTACTAGCTATCTGTCGCATGTCATTTATCTTTGGAGTACTCGTTCCCGTTTTATAAGGCGCATGCGATGGTCAACGTGACTCGTATCGTTGGAAAACTACGCACAGTGACGTGTTACCTTTACTTAATCATGTATTGATTACTTTTATTATATTCCACATTTGAAAATTGACGTAATTATTAAGATTAGGCTAAACAAAAGACTGCTACTTTTACTCGTATATCAAAATATGTACTTTAGTTTTATTGGACTAATTGCAAGAGCTTTTTATATTATTTCTTTTTCTAGCTATACGAGCTCTGAAGTCTGTAGCATTGAAAATATCTAATAGATTTGAGTCAATTGATGAGGTCAAGCCATTCTTAATTAAAACATTAATGGAAGTATTCACGCGCCGCGTCATAGTTCATGTTGTAAATGTCAAAATCAAATATCAATCTGTCAATTTTCTTTAAAAGATTTTTAACATAATCACAGTACCGGAAGGTTAATTTTCGATTTGAAAAAATTTACACATTCGTGTAGGTTGACCTGCTGACGTCTGTACACAATGTTGTTAGGGCTTATTTCCTCTGTTTATAGAACTATAGCTGGTCTATTAATCATAAAAGCTCAAACATTTGAAACACATTTGCCTACTCGATGTATTGTTTAGTGTGGAAAACAATAGGAAACAAAGATAACTGTATTAATAATTCTAATTTTCCATTCATTTGCCAATCTCAATGGAAAATTATTGAAATTAATCTTAGATTAGTTTATAGACTTATTTGAGGAGATTTAACCAGACTAAAAACTAGTTGAAACTAGTTTCTAGATACAAAATAAAGTTAAATCATACAAGTTATCTTTACTGTAGTAAAATCTTGCAGAGCAATTAAGTTGTTAAACCAGTATATGGTAGTTGCACAGACATTCCTCTCCAGCTTAACAAACAATATTAAATATAAAATTAAGCATCTTGAATATGAGCCAAAGTAAGCCCGCAAGGATCATTTGGTCTTTAGAGTCAAAGACCTTTTGGTATGCAGCTGAAGGAGTCGAAAACGCGAAGATTTTAAAACAGCTCTTGGATTAAATTAATATGGAAGAACGTAAACATGTTGCGTCAGTCTTTGAAGGCTGGGGAAAGGCGAATTTCCTGCTTCTCCGATATCGTTTCGATGATAAAAATGTCAAGTGAAACTATGCCTTACTTTCTGTACAGACGCTAGCGCACCAAGCTACCCGAAACTTTAAACCAAAACCAAAACCCTGTCTTCTTTGAATCGTATATGCTTCAGCGATATACATAGTTGAAAATCTATTGAGGGAATTTGACAGATTGTAATGTCTAGATGTGCTGCCGTCTGTACAACGGGATATCTACAGTTTTAGATGAGGTACCAAAATGTTCAGACATGAGAACATCAAGCTACTACAATCTGTCAAATTTCATTAATAGATTTTCAACTTTATCTCTGAAGCATATGGATCAAAGTTGTTTGGAAAATTTGACATTCCCTTCTGTACAAGCATGACAAGTGGCCGTTACTCGTTTTATTAATTAGAAGTACATTGACTGTGATACATGTGGGAGTGTCCCTGATGGGTATTTAAGAAGTAATAGATATGAGACACACCTCCATCGTTATTAATCTAAATATATCGTTGTCTCACGCGTAGATCGCTTCCTTGGCGTTTCAAAGTCCGACTGCTCTGGCAGCAGCGAGTCGCGGCCAGCGCCGCATAACGCGCAACACATGGGACCTTGATAACCATTGCGAAACGAAAGTTTCTGTTACACTTGTGACACTATTCAAATCTAAATGAATATAAAGCTATCATACGATAGCAAGTTGGTATTCAATTTTTTAAAAGTCACAAGCCACGCCACACTGTTCGAAAGTCGAAAAATGTACGCATTCCTTTTGCATTTTTATTGAAATTGAGGAACAAATAAAACCTATTTGACTACGTACTCGTTATGTGGAAACTCGATTGCTTATCTGTCAATCATAATTATCCGTATAGCGATAAGACGATAAGACGGCGCTATGGAAACTTGAATACAAAATCTTTAATTGAAGCTGAAACGGCTGGCTACAAGTCGGTTTCAGAGAGAGTTAAAAAAACCTCACAACTATTTTTATTAAAGTACCTATAATAATGAGAATCAGAATAAGACAACTATGTTATTGACATGAATACTGCCTGCCCTCTATTTGGTACTGTATTACATAACACTTTTGCTTAAGCAAAATATGCAAAGAAAAACAAAAAAATATGAGCGTTTGGCTGAATCGGCATGATGTCATTGTTGGTTAGAGACAAACGCAAGGTTGAAAGGCGTGTGCGCCGTGCGGCAATTCTATTGGTCGATTGGTTTCGTATCAACAACCATAAAATACCACTTGTTCAAACCACTAAACTTTAATCATATCACGAAGCGAAAACCACTCATAAACTGTCGATTCTTGTTGTTCCTATAATCTTCTAATCTGACATTATCTTTTTAGGAAGATTCGTGGTATCTCTCGTATCTTTACTTGCAGTACTGAAACTTGTCTAATCTCAAGTTCTTGAACTATTCAGCGTTATATCAATCCTCTTTTGGTTTTATCAATTTGTCTCAACCTTAACAGCGAGACTTGGGAAATGATAAATATACTATTCCTCGTAATTTCTGTTCAGAAAGAGACCGAAGTAAAGTAATTACCGTAATTTTCTTTGCCAGCTTGGAATATAAAATTTTCTTGGAATCCTGGATCCATGAAAATGTTTTCCCCCGTATCTCTCATGAAAAACGATAAACTCATGATGCCGGCTGTTGTTTACAGAAATCTAGCATTACATGAGTAAACTATTATCAATTTTCTGACCCGGACTCGTAGCTAAGGTTAATGTTACTGATAAATATTTTGCTGATGAACGTCTGTGGCAATCTAATCAATATTCCAGGCGAGTGTTACTTTAGAATCTACAACTAGAAATTGGGACGAGCTCAGAATTTAATTGGACACACCCACGATAAAGATTTACGATACCTATTTTCGATAATATAGTTGAAAACAGTTGAGTATGATAAGAATATGTAATAGCATGCTATGAGTGTATATTTAAAGCTATATTGTAAACTTCACATATCTCCTTTTTGGCCGGCATATCAAGCTACTACAATCTGTCAAATTTCCTTATCAGATTTTCAACTTTATCGCTGAAGCATAGGTTTCAAAGTTGATTGGGATAATTTGACAGTTTCAGGTAGCTTGATGTGCTGGCGTCTGTACTAAGAAAGGACCATTAATTGGTTAGCCCCAAGCTTCTAGTTGTACTTATAAGCTTTTTCTTTGTTTTAGCATCGATGAGGTCTCGCCGTATCAGCCAGTTTGCGCCCCTGCTCATCGCGCTGGTGGGACTCCCAGCGCGCGGCAAGAGTCAGCTCGCGCATAGACTAGCCAGACATCTCAACTGGAATGGAGAGAGCACTAAAGGTAACTTTTTATTCACTACAACGTCAAACTTCAGAAAAGCTATCAGGAATCGATCGATTTAGGCGAAATAATTAAGTAGGGTAATTTTCCCTACTGCATTTATTTGTCCTTGGTTGTAGCAAGCTATGTACTTCTTAGAAATGGACAAATGTTGCACAAATATAGGCAGGTACAAAACAAGTTCATGAGTATTTTATTCGTATTGAAGTGGTCGTATTTATTTTGCTGCATCAATAACTTTAACGCTGGCTGAGTTATTTTTTTTATGATATTACTAGCTTTTGCCCGCGAGGCTTCGCTCCCGTTCTTCCCTACTCTACCCTACTCTACACTTCTCTACCCTACTCTACACTACTCTACCCTACCCTACTCTACCCTACTCTACTATTCTGCTATTCGGGGCGGAGACAAATCCAACCAATCAATAACCATGAAAATTGGTTCAGCAGATCTCGAGTTATAAGTGTTCTAACAAAAAACTAAACGTGTTTTAAAATGTCTTAAAAACTTCTGGAGACCCTAGCCATATTATTGAAAGTTTTTATTACGATATATGGTCTCTGATTTAAGATTAATTGACGAACCACTTCATATAGGCAGTTCTATGACGTCATTTCAATTTACCATTATTGTATGGTGGGATTAACAAAGCCAGTCCAAAATTAAGCTTCGTATTGCTTAATTGAAGCTGACTGAGATAAAACTGAGATGACTTGCTTTTTTTCTAGAATGATGTCACTTTGATTGATATTTTTGTAAACAGTCGCTGGGGTAAAGGCAGTCTTATCTTTGTATAGGTAAACTTATATGACATCTCATCTCCTGAGCCTTTTCCTAACCATGTTGGGGTCGGCTTCCAGTCTAACCGAATTTAGCTGAGAACCAGTGTTTTACAAGGAGCGCCTATCTGACCTCCTCAACCCAGTTACCCGGGCAACCCAAAACCCCTTGGTTAGACTGGCGTCAGACTTACTGGCTTCTGACTACCCTTAACGAATGCAAGGAATGTTTAACTTATATGACACTGTTAATTAATTAAGTGCTGCTTTCCTCGAATTTGTATATTTAAATTATTTTATTCAGCGATTAGTCATTCAAATAATCCTGAAGATGAAATTACACGTTGACTTACAAAGAAAGTATTATCGAACGATATTTATAAATTCGATTAGATATGTTGTGTGACTAGTGTACCGAAATTAATTTACACTTATTCATATTTATTATTGATTAATGTTTTTTTACAACATTGATTGCTAGGGTTTTTCATGAAATAACCATATATAGATTGCCTAGTACAATTCCAAGCATACCAGACTATTTATAACCTGATGTCTGATCAGATTACAGTCGCGTCTACATTTATATATGTACATACAAAATGATATGTAAACAACGGTTAGTGGGTGTACGACGCCAGCACATCAAGCTACCCGAAACTGTCAAATTTTCCCAATCAATTTTGAACTATATGCTTAAGCGATAAAGTTGAATATCTATTTAATTTTGTCAGATTGTAACATAAATTTCATACGTGTAGACATCTCCTTTAGGTACACAATGTGGCAACCCTGACCTAGATAAGTGTGATGTTCTTATAATGTAACACAAGTACACGGCCTAGTAAATTCCATGATTAGATACTGGTGGCTTCATCTCGATAAAAATCTGGCCTGATTGAAGAGAGAATCACAATCAAGGAATAACACGGTTTATTTGTTGATGCACTTAGGTACTCTAGATTGGAGTAATAAATATACAAACGTTGCATAACTGCGCGGCCATAAATAAAATAACATTACGCAACACTGTGATGGCGATGATAATAAAAATATCACGTGACTGTTTTTAAGTCCAAGAAGGTAGAAAAATGAACAATATTTTAAATTACTAAGGGCCAGTTTCACAGGTTACGGATAGCCACTATCTACCAGATAAATTCAAAAACTGAACGTGTATACAAAATTTCAGCTCAATCGGTTGAAGATATCTACTTCAAAATTGAGTTCAAAGAATCCACCGTAACATACATTGCAAGACTAGACTACTAAATAAAAGCTTTTAAAAAAAATGAAACAGAATTTATATGAAATTATCTGCCAAATAAACTATCTGGAACTTACCAGCAACTGGTGAAACTGGCCCTAAAGTAAGTACACTAGCCAGAAAATAAACCGACAAAACTCCTGCCCATTTAGAAACAAAAGGTATTCTTTATTTAAATTACATAGTTTTTAAAAAGAAAAACTAGAAATGATGAAGTCTCGTAAGCTGGTTAGTATATAAGAGTAACTGCACACTGCAAGCTTTTCAGTCGGCCGATAGTTAGATCGGACGGTTTATTAGCTCGGAAAAAGACTGGTATCGATCGACCGACTAAAAAAGTTTTTAGTTTACCGGCTCTAAGATTTTCTTGTTATGCAATCGTTACACAATGCAAGCCTCAACTGTAAGTTTCCTTAGTTTGTCAAACAAAGGAGTGATTGTAATATAAATGAACACTAAGGCTATGTGTAAATAAGATGTGTGGTAACCGCCTATAAACATGGGAGAAACTAATGGGAAACTCACGCTGCACGTGCTGCAATTCACAAAGGAACAATCAATGTATACCTATACGCCACATCAGTCATCAAGCTTTTAGAATTAGTCAAGTTTCTTTAATAGATTTTCAACTTTATCGCTGAAGTATATGGTTCAAAGTTGATTGGGAAAATTTGAAAATTTGCAGGTGTCTATACATATGTATTTGGTCCTTTTGTCAATACTAACCCGATTTATAAAATGTTTCAGTTTCATACGAGTATTTTTATCTACAGTGTTCGACTGTAGCGAGTATCGGCGCCGGCACATGGCGTTGTATGGCAGCCACGATATCTTCCGCGCGGACAATGCGCAGGGCTCCGCCATCCGTCGCCAAAGCGCCCGCGAGGCTGTGCAGGATGCCGTACTGTGGCTTAAGGATGGAAACAGTGTCGCTGTAAGTGTCATTTTATTATACTACTTAATGATATAGAGCTGAGGAGTTTATTTACCTAAACGTACTAATCTCCAGCTAAAAAATCCAGCTCTAATCTAGCTCAAGAATGACTATAGGGTTAGGGGGTACGGAGAAGTTCCCATGGGAAACGAGTGGAACTACTAGCGGAGCTAGTTGGTTAACTAAATGTAAAAATTTCAACCACTTTTCGATGGTTGAGATGGCTATAAAGATTTGTCGATTTGATTGTTATTATGCCAATCTTAAAGTTGTACATATATTCATGTATCAATTTTCCGTATCACCATAATTTAAGCGAAGATAGAGGCGATAGAATTAAACATTTAAGATATCGACTATCTAATTAATCTACTATAACTGTCGACTCTCAAACACGTGTCAAACGCGGAATCTAAAGTCCAAACCTGATCCTCGATCGATCCCGGAACGCTAGACACTGATACACGGAAGAACAATAGAACGAACGCATGTAAACGTGACGTCTTATTACTAAATTAAACTGTTATCGAGAGATTGATTGGCTGATTAACCGTTCTGTAATGCATAATCCTTTATGGAAGTACAACATGGCACGTGCCACGTGATTCCGCGTGAAGCAATAACGTAAATTTGTACATTATACAGTAAATATTTGACTTTGATTGAACGGTGTAAAACTGTGTTTATAATAATTGTTTGTTAGTGTTTTTATTGGTGAGAATAACGGTAGATTTACCTTTTATAAAATTTTGAATTAACGTTTTAAAATATTGAAGGTCGCTCTCTTTCTCTTAATAAACTGATTGAATATTAAATTCGTAGTCAAACCATAGTATTTTATCTCCCGTTATAAGATAGGTATGTGATTTCAGTATGTAGCTCTAATTAAAGTCCTGTCCAGAAAGGCCGAATTCGCCACCATTTTGAACGCGTTTTTTAATTCCTTGCTGCATTTGTCATGCTTAATAAATCTACGGCGCATCGTGAAGAAGCTGTGTACTCCAATACGCGCAATTCGCGCGTGCAAGACAAGACCTAACTATGAAATTCCTCACTAATGATATTGATTTCCGTAGCCCTAGCCCCTAATTGATGAATCATTTACCTAATACAATCGATTTCTGAACTTTCTAAGAAATCGGTACACGTGCAGTGTAGTAGACATATCTTAATCTCTGTCTGCACGCAGTCGGTTTTATTGTATAGCAATAAAACATTATCTTAACAGTATGCTGATTATATTGTGAATTTTATTTACTTGAATAATAACTAGATACTTAATTATCTTTGTATTTAAAGGATAATTCAGTTAGGATTACATTAGTCAGTTGTTATTTTCAGAAAAGTATGAGAAGTTGCGTAATTATCTATCGCTTGAAATAAAATTCGATAAGAAATGTAGATATATTTAAACTCAATATCTTTTATTCAAACTTGGCTGCAAAACAGCACTTTTTGAACTTCAAAATTTACAAAAGACAGCCTCTAAAATGCCCACCCTTCACCACTTCCTATGTATTATTGCTGGGAAGAAGAAGTGGTGCAACAAACTCCCCAGTAACTTACTTAGGTCTGAATGTTCAGGGTGACGTCCATCACGTCACAGACCGACAGATAAAATACTTTCCGATGTTCCTGTTCTTTGTTTGCAAACAATGTTAATTGGATAATTAATAAGTATTGACCCCTATTTATTCCGTAATTAAGTACATTATCAACCTCGGGTTGGATAAGTTAAAAGTAATTAATTTATTGCATAACAAGTGATTGAAGTCTTTCATGCATCAATTATCACAAAGGTTGTCTGAAAGAGATCGGTTTTAGCGATAAGACCGCCCATAGTATCACCGTTACCTTTTCTATTAATATTTAGTTTTTCTTTGTTACTTACATTGGTGTACATAATAAAGATTAGTATCTATAATCGGTGAAGATAATTTTGATTATCTAAGTGACAGGCAAACCATTTGATTCGCATTCCTTTCTTCCAGATATTTGACGGCACAAACATCACAAGGGAGCAACGCCGCGAGCTGAGCGAGTATTGTCTCTCCGACATGGGCTTCAGGATTCTCTTCATAGAGTGCGTCTGCGAGGACCAGGAACTCCTCGAAAGGAACATCATCGAGATCCTTCAATACTCCGCAGACTACAAGTCCATGAGCGAAGTGGAAGCCGTTGATGATCTGCGGAAGAAGATGGAACATTACATGAGGCAGTACGAGCCTATTGATGCCGAGTTGGAGACGATCAGCTTCGTCCGAATTGAGAATGTTGGAGAGACTGTGACGGCCCATAGAGTTGCTGGACAGAAGGAGTCCGGAATACTCGGATATTTGTCCGGAATGAGGGGCTTGCCGCAGACTTTATACTTCACTAGGGTAAGTGTGTTTATAAATCCAATTCTTACACAGGGAATGAGACTACTCATAATTTATAAAGCATTCTTAGGGCTAGTTTCACCGGTTGCTGATAAGTTCCAGATAGTTTATCTGGCCGATAATTTCATACAAATTCTGTTCAATTTTTTAATTTATCTGGTAGATAGTGGCTAACCGTAACCTGTGAAACTAGCCCTTTAGCTTTCATCAATTTACGCAATTGCCTTTAAAATAGTTTATGAAAATAAACAGTAAATCGCGGCTATTTTAATTAGACTTCCTTTAGAGAAACATGTTTTTGATGTGAGCTGGACGGCCACGTGGCACTGCTTTGAGTGCCTTCCAAACAACTTTGTGATTCGAAGCGATGTTTTCAGTAGACTTGGCCATAGCGGATGCATATGTTGTGAAAATAACGTAAACATTTCGAGTTTAATGAGGAAAATATGATTTTGTCGACGGAATTAGATTTTCTGGAGTATTCAGTTCGCAAAACACCCGTATGACGACTGAATTCTGCTGTAATGGGACGCCAAAATTGACTTGGCTTTTCCTTTATTTTATTAGTTTTAGTAAGGGGCTATGACCTTAATTTTCTGGTGCTATAACTTTAAGTGACTGAGCATAGCTTGCCTCATCAATCAACTTCTTACTCGGTCAACACATGACTGTCAAGTCAACATATCTTTGTAGGACAGCATCTCAAGTGTCAATAAATTAACAGCCTAAGGTAGTCATGTTTCTGGATCATTCAAGGCATTATAACGCCGTATGCGCACGTCACAAGCACAAGTCCAGCTATTTGAAATGTCGCCACATGTCCCAATGTCTGCCAACTACGTCAGTTACACAATATTTTAATTTATGCGTAGGTATCTATAATCTGGATTAGGTGTGAAATGGCGAACAAATTTTGGGTGCATGATAGTGCGATTGGCCAAGTCCATCGATAATTCTCGAAAAAAGTGTGTTTAGAATACATAGTAATTTTTGTGCTGGAAGGGAAGAGACAAGTTATTATGCTTACTATTTAGATCTAATTCTTTAATATTTGTTCCAACAGCACGGTGAAAGCGAGTACAACGTGCTAGGCCGTATCGGTGGAGATGCCTCTCTGTCCCCTCGTGGTCTTCTCTACGCCAGCGCCCTGGCTGAGTACATGAATTCCCTTGGCTGCCGCGATCACATGACTGTGTGGACCTCCGAGAGATGGCGCACTAAGCAGACTGCTGCTGATATTAGGGCGCCGAAAAGAGTGGTCCGGGCGTTGAACGAATTGGATGCTGTAAGTGTCGTTGTTGTTTTGTTTTATTAACCTTTTGCAAAAGTTCATACTATACAATATGTTTTTATTAAGTTCAAGTGACGTCTAAGAGGGTCAAAGACAAGTTTAAACATTCTAATTAAAAAATAACACTTTTTTGTTTGAATTGACAAAAATAATATTGAGTATCCACATTTTTCTTGGGGCTCTTTAATGTAACTGCGTAATTTATTTATCTGACCACAAGCAAGCTATGCTGACAGAACATAAACTAGATAACAAGATATGAAAAAGGATAAATTCATAATTAATAATCTAAGTGGTATTAACGTTTATCAGTTCTTAAAAATCCATAATTACTCTGATACTCAATTAAAGATATGAAAAACAATGTCTAATTGCTACTATAAGTCGATTTATATCTTTTAGATGACTTTAATGATATGGGTTGGGAAATGAACGTAAACAACTCTTCTGGGAAATCCTATAGAGATCTAGTAGCAGTAATATTCCAATACTTGCACACATACACACACACACTACTACGCTGGCTACCCAAGCTATAGTTTACATGCAATAGAAATGATAATAATATTAGTTCCTCATTTTTTTCTATTATCTTATAAACAAATGAAACCGCCAAAACTTTCCATTCTATTATTTTCGCCCGTTTATTATTGTCAGCTTATCGTACACATTTTTACATCACCTATGTTATCTATTAATTCATCACGTATCGTCGTTATCATACTTATTGATTAGTTTACCGATGGCGCGATCGCTATATTTAAAACTTTGTTTATAATAAAATCGTTTATTTATCGTCTGATGTTTATATGCTTTTGACTTGAGGGCTTTCAAGATGAACATATTAATTAAACTTGTATCTACTTAGTTAGTTCCGTTATTGATTAAGTTATTTATCATCAGCCTTTTTCTTCGTCCCACTGCTGGGGACTATCCTTATATTACACAGAGAAGGGTTGAGCGTTTATCACCACGCTTACTCAATGCTCATTGGTGATTTCAGATTTTATGGTCTTTGTTTCCTCAAGATACTTCCCTTCAACTTTATTGACTCGTTGGTGTAAGATACATTTGGAAATTACAAATAACTTAGCTCAAGTTGTATTGGTACTTAATCGTAATTTAGTGTAGGTAACTCAAAATTCCTAAAAAGTATCGTTTAAATTCGATTTCGTTAAGAGTGTATTGTGAAGAGTCATTTAAATTGACCAAACGAGGCAATGAACATTATCACACCTCATTCAAAATGATTTAAAAGCAAATTATAACTAGAAGCATAATTAATTTAGCAAGGTTAGCCTTTCTGTCTACGAAAAAAAGCGGATATTTGTACAGTCATCTTATAACCTTCATAAATTAGAATTCTACAGCTTAACGAATTGATTTCAATTGTGTTGCAAGCGTGGCCTTTGTATTGTGTTATTAAAAAGTAACAAAAAAGCAAAAAAAAAACTTTATATGGTACACGTTATTGCGGAAAAACAGAACGCCAATTCGCTGAGAGCCTGAAATTGTAGGTATTTTATATTCGACTCGGTCTGAAAAAACGATTATTAACATATTGGTCAAGTTTTAATAACACAACGGTTGACAAGCCATAATTTACTACCAATTACTGAATCCATAAAACAGATGATTGACGCCACATACTTGGTTGCAGCTGTTTATTTGATTTACGACGCATTCGACCTACATCAAACAACGTCACTATAAGACAGTAATAATATTGTCATCGGAAAAGTACTATCGTTCTCTATCGGTATTCTCAAACCGCTAACTCTATTTTTACTGTCGCAAATATTAGTCACACGAAATAGAATAGCAACTTTGACATTGAAATGGTTATAAATAGATTAACCAGTATTGTTCATTCACTTTGACCGCAATGTCTAATTTATTCGTAATAACATGTAACAGTTTGAAGAACTCATTGGTTTTAGAGAAGGCATTCTATTTTTTAAATTACAAATAGCTGTAGGTTAAAATATCATCAGATATAGATTTGAAAAGTCTGCAGCACTTTATCATTTCATCTGTCGTTACTAAACAAACCAAATAATTCAGAAAACATGTGGACAGATCAAAAAAGGTCGCATCTCTTGCCAAATATTAGTCGCAGTGATTAATTACTCGCATCATTCACGTGTAATTAAACCTAAACAAACTTAATACGCATTGACATTTGAAATTAATGAAATAGGGCACGTTTTGGAGATGACGTCAATGTTAATCTGAGTTTATGGAACTTTACTATTAATAAATAAATTGTGTTAGACATGACAGATTTTTATTGTTATTTTCCCCTTTTCCAGGGCATCTGCGAAGGTCTGACATACGAGGAGATGCAAGAGCGTTTCCCTCAGGAGTTCGCATGGCGCGATCAGGACAAGCTTCGCTACCGTTACCCGTGGGGCGAGTCCTACATTGACATCATGACGCGTCTGCGACCAGCCCTGTCTGCTCTGGAGGACGAACATAACGTTGTGGTGGTCGGCCATCAAGCAGTGTTGAGGTGCATGCTCGGATACTTCCTCGATGCTAAGCTTGGTAAGCCTACTTTTTAAACAGAAGTTTTTGCTCTACTCGATTTTGCGTCACGTTTTCACGTTTTCAGTATTATTTCAAGGCTGTACGTTTCCTAGTACATAAAAGATATATTTTACATGATATATTTCTACAGTTGTGAAACTTAATACATAAATGATTCTCGGGTTCATCCGAGTTCTTTACCACTTACTTGCTCATTGGTTTCTTACGAATCCCCTGTCCACTTCCAGATGAGCTGCCATACATGAATGTCCCCCTCCACACGATTGTAAAGCTGACGTCTCACGGCTACAAGTACAAGGTGGAGATGATCAAGCTCCCTGTCGACTGCGTGGATACACACCGACAGCAGCCCAAGGTAAGCAGACGTTATACTGTGAGAGAATATTTGCAACAGGAATCAAATGCGAAGCGGTTTTTACGGCGACCATTTGCATCAACTTCAAACAGTTTAACATACCTACGCATATACTTTTGTATCCAAACCTCTTTTTGTTGCTTTATGAACGAAAAAAAAAATATTAAAATGAGGACTTGGCTCTTCTTTTACAATTTTGAATGGGATGAAATTCTACCAAATCAGTAGAAACTAGTTCAACTTGTGCCTAAGCCAATGGCCAGGAAATACCCGGAAATCTGCGTCTATAGTATTTGAACGTCATTTCAGTTCTTGTCATAATGTCAGAAAATTATGTGGTCTGACATGGATAGTTATTTCAGAAGCTTTGCCAAAAACCTCACCACGTGAAACATGTCTAACATATACTAGTACATATTGATAATCTGTATATGACAAGGTGATACTGACTGACTACATTACATAATAAATAGCATAGTAACAATGACTTTATACTAAGCATGTTCAGACGCCAGCTCATCAAGCTACCACAATTTGTCAAACTTTCATACTAGATTTTCAACTTTATCACTGCTTACCTATTGCTCAAAATTGATTAGGATAATTCGACAGTTTCGAGTAGCTTGATGTGCTGGCGTCTGTACATTTATATATTTAGGGTCTTTCTGTAAGATCATTAAATTAGTAGTCTTAGTAGAGTTATTCTTTTTATGTCGTCACTGTCATTAAGGCTTAGTAATCGATCTTGTCAAGTGCACTTAAAAAGTACTAGAGTACCTACCTACTTATATTAATTGTAAATGGAATACAAGTGTTCAAGAAAACAGTTCTAAGATAATTAGTTGTTTCTAATCAATTCCTGAAGAAACTAATTATAGTTAACAATTTGCGTCATTAGTTATACAATTATTTTAATTGCTGGCACTTGCATATAGTGGACTCAGTATTATTATGAATAGATAAACTTAGAAAATATCAAAATCACTTCTTAACTTTTCGCGTGGATGTGTAAGAACATGGAATATTCCTAAACAAAGATAATACCTAACATAATATAATTAAAACTAACCTAACATAATTATACTATATTTAGGGCCAGTTTTACAGGTTGCTGATAAATTCCAGATAGTTTATCTGGCAGATCATTTCATACAAATTCTGTTATATTTTTTAATTTATCGGGTAGATAGTGGCTATCCGTAACCTGTGAAACTGGCCCTTATTTATATTTCGCATGCTTTTGAGACCATATCTGGAATTAATTAATTTCCAACACGTTTTTAATTGAATCAAACGTAAAAAAGAAAACAGTCGCTGGCAAGCTTTGTGATCACGTTTTAGCAATACGCGTGACCACGTAGTACATAACAATGTAGATAATTAAATCAACGCTACAAATTACCTTCACAATTAAAAATAAAAAAAGAAACTTTTAAACTGTATAGCCAACATATCACACCTTCTTCATATGATTGTCACGATATATCTTCTGTTCTTGAACTTTGATCAAAGTTATCTCTTTAATATCATTTGACAGAAGTTTTTGCGCATTTTAATTAAAATTTAAAATCATTCATCGATTGTAGACGATAAGTATCTCTTTATCGTGCAAAAAGGTGTTAATTTAAGAACGCAAATCTTCTTGTCTTGTAATAAATAAAGTTGAATGAATGATTACATTAGCGCTTTCCCAGAATATTATCAATTTATTTAAATGTTTAAGTAACCCCAATATCTTGTGTTTATATGAACACACAATAAAATATTATGCCGTGACTTAATGTGATCTTTGTTATTGTTACAGAACTGCTCAATAAACCGAACGTCTGCGGACGCACTGGTCACCGTGCCGTCCCACTACGACACCTTGCCTTCTAATCTCTGGCAGAGCCCTACCGAGGCGCAGCTTTAGGCGCTGCGGCCGGGCTAGCGAGTCCCGCCGCCCACCATACCGTAGCAGCATTACCTGGGCTCACAGCCCCCGGACCCAAGGTCTAACGGTCCACGGACTTGAAAAACCATGGACTAGGAGAGCACGCCACGCCAAGATGTTTCGGGAGTCATCTAGCGATCTCTTTAAAGAAAGACTGGTGTGAGTGACCCTTCACCGATGTTTGAATTTGAATTAAGAATGTATGCACGCCGTACAATAGCCAATTTTATTTTTAAGCATAGTGTAATTTTATAAGTCTTATTATTTTTTAAGCCAGTGTTGCAAGACACGTTTATAGATCTGCTAAGCTCAATTGAATTCGTACAAAATAAATTATTACTGAGAATATGATGAAGCACGCTGTGTGAATCTTCCAACATTTTACTAATAAGACTGAACGAGTGGAATTCTTCGAAATCAATTCATCTTTACGTACATAATAGATAATAATATTGTGTTCTTGTTTAAAAGTAGGTATGAAATAAGTCCCTATTATTTTTTAATGGCAATCCTATATTCATAAACACTTAACGCTTGTAATTACTTGATACATATCTAGCAATTTAGTTATTTCCCTAGAAGACATTGGATACAGAGCGTTAAGTCAGTACCCTCTAACTTCTAAGCTGTTTATGAATGAAGGAACTAGCGTAGATGTCACTTAAAAATATCCAAGTTACGTATTTTAGATTCTATTAAGAAAAATAGTTTCATTATTACTACGGACATTCAATTAACTCTATATTCCTTATTCTAGCTCTAATTACTATTAAGAATACTTATAAATGGAATCACGTCTACATAGTTTAGTAGTTTATTGTAATTTCACTTGTCATATCATTGTGTGAATCTGTAGCTACTGGTAAGCCGGGATTTATTTCGCAATCTTACGTTTTATGAAGGTTTTGTGTTATCTTGCTTACTTAAGTTAAAGGTGAAAGTAATTAGTACCTACTTTTAGTTTAATTAAGACTCGGAAGTACTTAGAGGGATAAAATTTGTTGTAATAACTTGTAATGGTACGTATTCTTAGAATAATTTTAGCATTACGGCAAGTCAATTAAGCTGGACTAACCCAGTTTGGATTGTATTCTCTTAGTGAAACATATGACACGGGATGTATAGGAAATCAATTGTCTTTGCATGTATTTTTATAATAAAATAAATATTATTATAATAATTACAAACTTGTTTTATTTACCAAATGAAAAACATGGGTGGCTTGGCCAAGCGAAATCGAACGGTTTCCAATTTAGGAGTTTTTAGGAATCCTTTGGAAGCTAGCAACACCGAACCCGTTTTTGTATTTGAAACTTAGGAAAATAATAATTTTGTACCCCGCAGTTTAGAAGAAAATCTGATAATTTCCGAGTTCACAACTCGGTAGAAATATTAGGTTTTTTTTTTAACTTAAATAAAGGGATATTTGAGACCTAAGTAGTATATTTGAGGTAGCAGATTTTTCTGCAGCTCAATTTGTTTTAGAAGGAGGGAAATCATCAATATGGAATAAGACTCTTACTGACTTAAACACACATATTTCTTCCGAAGGCCTTCGTGATCTCTTTCGAATAACCACGCGGCACGCAATACTTTCATAGCATATCCTGAAACAATGCCGAGTTGCTGACTTTGATTCTCAGCGTTTAATATACTTAGCTAACTTCACAATAAAATCCAATTTCAGTTCTTTAATGTTGTTATTATTTTCAATATCATTTTTTTATTTCAATGGATAATCACCGCTGCGGATGCAGCTGGAGGGAGTGTCAGACTTTTACTGACTAAAACCCCCTATGTTCCTTCTGGAGGTCTTTGTGTGCCAGGGCCACAGTAATTCTTGCAACCCGCAGTTCTTAAATTGCATGGCTCACATTTATCTCCTAAAAAAACAAATGACAGCCCAAGCAATAAAATCAAATTAATACAACATTAAAACTTAATTCGATCGTACACCGATTCGCAAAAGTTCCATTCGAAAGTGTGATGAAATGCAACCAGTCTGCGCTGGGTCAGAACCGCCGGCTTGAAGGTTAGCGTCGTATATGTAGATCAATATCTATTGTGCAATCTAAAACTACAATTACTGCTTAGCCCGTGTGTCTAAAGCTGATAGATTAGTGTTATTAGTTCTGTTGCTAGACGACGAATTAATGGCTGTTATTATAGGCAAGGGAATGGCAAATGTAGGTAGGTACCTTTGTTAATGATAAGCCACGGTAAACTCTGACATGGCCATATTAAGTTGAAGAGTTTGTTTGTTTGGATGTACGCTTGAACCCGCTAATCTCTGGTACTATTGGAACGATTTGAAAAATGCTTTCTGGTGTATATCTAATATTCCGTTTATCTAGGAAGATTTTAGATTACTTTATATTCAGGTAAGCGCGTAGTAAGTCACACGGGACGCGGGTAAAACTGCAGGAGGAGGATACATTTACAAAATAAAATAATTTTATAAGAAGAATTTAGAATTTGCTCGAGTATGCTCGCGAGGTAATTGGAAAAATGGAAGATGTTCCAATACCTGTTTGAAATGAAATGAAAATTTATTTGCTAGACTATGGGTAAATGATAATACAAATTTTATTATAATTTAATCAAATACTCTCGTCTTTATCAGTCGCTAGACTAGACTATTAATGTTCTCTATAAACACGAGTTCTGCGACTAAACACTTTTGAAACAACTTTTAGTATTTCCAATGGCTTTTATTAGAATGCTCATATCAAAGGATACTGCTTAGTAAACATATTTAAAGTTGGATCTTTATTGCTGCTTTACCGCTACAGGCCTTCATGTTTTATACCTATTGGAAAATTGCCCATTTTCCTAGCGCATGACGTGAGATACACGCTAATATTCTGATCCACGATAATAATATGTATCCTTACAAAATGTTGCGTTTATAACATTCTATTAGGATTAAAGCCGTGTAAACAACATGAAGAACAGATTAAAAAAAAACTGATTTAACAGGCTGAATAACAGACATCAGCCCTTTTTATAAATTAACTACCATCCTTAAAAGTATCCTTTTAATTAATTCAATTCAAAATCGTGCACAACATCATTATAAAATGCAACCAACATGATAAATGATAGCCAGACAGCCGGCATCAGGTATGATTGATAGATTTCCACGGCCCATTCATCGTTCAAATTAATAATGCATATCGTACACAGTGATCGTTGCTCTCGGAAACAAGTGAGAGGCTTTACAATACGACCGTGGCTTACTTCATTGACAGATGGTGTTCACCGAACGCAGCCTACGACACGACCCCACGGCGAAAATATACACGGCGCATTGTCATACAAATGTTTTAAACGCGCACACGCACGCGAAACCGCGCTAGCGTTCTTTTTTCAAACATTTAAATTTCGTGTGTAGAATTTTGACTGGAGTGATTGTTATGTGGACGCATTGAGTGTTTTTTTTTATATATATTTATGTGTGTGATCTTCGCCGCTTATTGAAACTGTTGGTGTTGTCCTGTATTAAAAGGTAGTATTGATAATATTGATTTCGTAGATTATGAGTGATAAGACTGATGTTATGATTTTTTTGACAAATAGACTGAAAAATTAACTAGCGTTAATAAAATGTGAATTTGATCCATGGTTTTGGATATATGCACGTTATTATAGGTACTTAAACTTTATTGTCTGAGATTGAATAATTAAACTTGATAGGCCATTATTTACCGTACAAAGAGTGGGGCTATTATCAATGTAGGTTACCTAATTAGGACCAACTTTATTATGATGTAAGGTAAAGTCCGTAAGTGTAGACTTAACATTAACTACCACAAAGCAAGCCATCTGTTTGTTAAAGATAGTCCTCAAGATGAACTTGAAATCATGGAACATCCTTATAATCTCTAAAGATTGACAAAAGAAAAAGACATACACTTTTTGTTGAGCGACCACCACCAATAATATGAAAATCATCTAAATCTTTTCCCAAATTGCCGACAAAAATTCAAGACTTCGCGAATGAAGATCCTACTAATTTCAACGCGAAAATTTGTGAGTTAGGACGGATGGTTTTTTTTTCTAATATTTTCAACGCGAAAGTTTGTAAGTCTTGTATGGTATGGTTTTTTGATGTGTGTGCGGTAAAGACTTCTGAATAAGATTGTGCTGAAACTTGAGAGACTTGGAGTAATATAGCTTATACATCCGAATAACATAAAGGCTACTTTTTGTCCGGATGCGGGAAGAAGTTCCCTCAGGCAGCGGTTGAAGCCGCTGGCGGAGGCTGGTAATTTAATAAATTCTCTTAGCCAAGGCATTGAGCTTTGCGATCATCTATATAACTCGTTTACATTTGTAGGTAAATCAGCATGAACTATTTCGGTCCCTATTAATAAGTTAGAAGTGTTTAAAGCAACTTCATTTTATTTACGAGTTTTCAATGGGACTTCATACAAGAGGTCCGCTTATACACAACTGACGTCAACACCCATGCTTATGGAGATAATCTCCGATCTCCTTACAAGACCAGTTTCCTTGATTTCATAACCATTGATATTATTATGTATGAATGTATGAACTTGTACATATAAGTCTACATATTTCTCGTTGGTACTTACATACATAGATGTTGATTCCATTACTTTGTAATGATTGCTTACATCTTCCTTTGTTGCTAGTTGTGAATCATTCGAAGTAAGATTTTATATGTATATATACTAGCTGTTGCCCGCGACGTCGTCCGCGTGGGCATTAGAAGATTAAACATTCACCCCCAACCTTCCCCGTACGTGATAGCGTGTAAATATGTAGCCTATATGTTGACCCGACCTCTTAGTTATATTCATGCCAAATTTGAAGCAAATCCATGCAATACTTTTTGAGATAAGCCCGGACATACATACAGACAAACAGACAAAAATTCTTAAAACGA
This sequence comes from Heliothis peltigera, assembly GCA_958496145.1. NCBI lineage: Eukaryota > Metazoa > Arthropoda > Insecta > Lepidoptera > Noctuidae > Heliothis > Heliothis peltigera. Next base: position 8,224,926 of record OY292337.1, read on the forward strand.
TATTTTTGGCTTCGATATCGATTGTAGATCACGCCCCAATTGTTCTTTTAAAAAAATATTCAATGTACAGTCTTGACTTTTCTACGATTTAATTATATGTATAGATTCTTCAATATATTAACGTCTTTTATATAAAAATGTTATACCTACGTAGCCATCTAAGCTTCAACGTTTTTATTTTTACCTGTCCTTGTGCTGTTCACAATGCCATTAGCGTATGAAAACAGACACTTATTTTTAACTGGGTTTCTGTTAGACTCCAGATCTGAATCCGATAGTAGCCATTTATCAATGTCCAAATCTAAGTTTGTGGAGACGTAACGTAAACAATGCATATACCCACATTCTTGTTATTTTCGTGTGAGTTATCAAGAACACAAGTTTAAGTAGGTACTGTAGAGATGTAACCTCTTACGTTATATTTTATGTCTGGCCGAAACATCAATTAAATAAAGAATCTAAATAAAAACAAGTAGCTAGATTTAAATCAGTAGATAGTAAGTCGTTCGCCAGCCCTCAAACCGAAAATAAACACTTTAAGTACGCCCGGAGTTTTCTTGGTATACCTGGATACCTCCTAACGCAGCCAACGCAGTGCACTACAGTACCTACAGTATTCGTTGTTCGGGGGCTGCTGACGGGCGACTTATTGTCTAACTCAAAGAGTATACAATATACTACGTAAGGTCTAACTAAAAACTAACTACCTACTTATTCTTAAAACGATTCTAAACTTAATTGATGTTCCGGCCAGGCCCATAATGTTGAGATGCAAAGAGGTTACATCTCTACAGTATCTACTATACGGTTGGGGCTCCTGGAAATAAAGGATTCCTTTTACTTACGAATGATATTTATTTTTGATCTACGTCTCACGAAATATTTGTCAAAAGTTTTAATATCATCATTATCTACCTAATCAAAACGATTAGTTTTTTTTATAACCTAACCGGTCATTATACTCTTCTACGTTGCATACAGTCCAGAACCTGAGTTAATGTAGTGTCCGTCCTAAGTATATCGACTTGCATGCATAACATCTTAACTCCGTGTCTAACCATTGAAAGTTCTCTATCAACCGTCCATCGTGCAGGTCTGTATATGTAGTCATGCACCATCCGCTTATTTAGTTTGTCCAGCGAGTACGAAATACAGTCATAATCGATGACATTTATTAAATTTTTGCATGTAGTCTGTATTTCTGAGTTCTTAGAACCCAAGACTCATTAAGGCAAGAGTGAATAGGCTTCTTCTGGGTAAGCTCGTACCACCGTAGATTCCATCCCTGCCTTCCGGGCTGGATTGGGATCAAGAGCGACCGCTTATAAATTAAAAAAAAAAGTAGGAGTACCTCTGGGTGGCATGTGCTTTTCAGCTTTAAAGACGGCATAATTTCTTACACACGCAGATGAAGTAGGTACCACACTGGCAACAGTGTATTTAGGTACTCTAGTGGTCGCAAGGCGCGACTGCTGTGCACGGGGTCTCGGGTTCGAATCCCGGGTCGGGCCGAAATCGCTTTGTGGGTTTTGAGAAACTTTCATAAAGCAGCCTGGAGTCTGGAAGTTGGTGATTGATTCACCCGTGCATCGGAGAGCACGTAAATGTCGGTCCTGCGCCTGATCTCTCTCCGGTCGTGTCGGATTGCCGTCCCATCGGACTATGAGAGTAAGGGAATAGAGAGTGCACCTGTATCTGCGCGAATGCTTGTGCACTATAATATATCCTGCGCAGCTGGCTGATCTCCATAAAAGAGAACGGCCGCCGTAGCCGACAATCGGCCTGGATGCCATCAATCAATCATCAATCATCATTTAGGTACCTAAGTTGAATAGGTAGTTAAAAGTTATAGTATCATGCCACCTATTTTAAAATCAAGGTTAAAGAGATCAAACATTATATCTACCTCATCATCTTAAGTAGCTCTTTATTACAAGTTTAGTACCTACTAATGATTCACACGTTAGAGCTGTGAGCTTATCGATATCGGAACCGATTATATCGAAGTAGTAATCGATGATAATATTGGTGATAAAGTGCCACAGAAGCTTAATGTGTATTTAATGATAGCTTCAAAACATGGCATTGTGCCGACACATTAAACTCTTGCTTGCATATTAAAAGTGTTCTTATTCCCCCTTATTGTAAAACGTGGTAATATTGTAAACGTGTAAGACTATTAACTTTGTTCAAGAAGATGGTTTAAAGGTAGCACTAAAGGCTGCAGTTTTTTAAGACCACGTTTTATAATAAGGGGGATTGAATGTATTAACCCAATAACTTAAATATATTGTCGTATAAGTATTGATGATAAATACTTAGGTTTTGATTGTTTTCCTCGATAATGTACAGACTGTCAATTTTTTCCAATCAACTTCGAACCTTTTGGTTCAGCGATAAAGTTGAAAATCTATTAAGTAAACTTTACAGATTATAATACTAGTTGGATGTCCTGGTTTCTGTACATTATTGTTTTTTTTTTCATAATAACCCAACTAAGAAGCCTTCTCTTGGCTGATCGATTGACACGTCAATAACGACCCACACAATCGGTTAAAATCATAATAATTTAGGACTACATTATAAGACCAACACAACGGGTTTCGCGCAACGACAATATTTTATGAGATTTTTAACTTTTTATGACTCATTCGATCACGTGTTCGTGACATTAATTTGTGATTAAAGAAAAAAAAATAATATCTTATGGTTGAAATAATAAACTTCAATAAAAATTGTCAATGACGAAAATGCAGGTTATTATGAAGATCATTCGCCGGCGGGGGACTGGACGCCATAGACTCCCAGGCCCCCTCTACTCAGGCGATGTCGGAGTGCCGTTGGGTATTTTTAGTGGGTATACCGGGAACGGCTTTTCCGGGGAGTCCCACATATCCCTGTCCCGTCCCCCCGACGGGAAGGGGTGTATGTGAATGTGTAATAGCATTTTTTCCCAGAGCAAAAAAAAAGTTATTATGAACATAGGTCTAAGTCAGCCAATCAGTATCTATAAGGTATCTGGGTTGAGGAGGTCAGATAGAAAGTTGCTACTTGTAATACACTGGTAGTCAGCTTTCCCAATTATAACTATTTTATAGCAGCTGACTAGGCTGCGGTTAGTGATAGTTTTAAATAGTTACAGTTGGGAAAAGGCTAGGCAGGTGATGAAGACGTTGGAGGTATCGTTAGCACAACAGGTTAGCCAAACCATCCAAAATTCTGTATCATCATCTCCCGAGCCTTTTCCAACTATGTTGGGGTCGACTTCCAGTCTAACCGGATTTTGCTGAGTGGTTAACAAGGAGCGACTGCCTATGTGACCTCCTCAATCCAGTTGCCCGCGCAACCCAATACCCCTTGGTTAGGCTGGCGTCAGACTTACTGGCTTCTGTCTACCCGTAACGACTGCCAAGGATGTTCAATGACAGCCGGAACCTACAGTTTAACGTGCCATCCGAAACACAGTCACTGGTGTCCAAGATATACTTAGAAAGTACATACAAACTTAGAAAAGTTGCATTGGTACTTGCCTGACCTGGAATCAAACCCACGCATTCATACTTGAGAGGTTGGCTCTTTAACCACTAGGCCACCACGACCTTTTTTCATTTAAATTTTCATCGAAAATTCTGTATAAGGATTACAATATGGACATTCTGATTTTTTTCCTGACTACCAAGACGGCATGTGTCGTATTCCATTTGAAATTTCAAACGTCAAAATTAAAATTATAATTTTGCAACATCACAAACACGTATCGATACTAATCGCTTCTAATCGTTACAACCAAAACGTTTATCGATTACTAAATCGAATTCGATAATTACAAGCGCGGCTATGATATGGCTAGCTTACACGAAGCAAGCTCGTAATTCGTAATTACAATGACACCATCACGACACGTTCGCCTTGGCCAGGGAACAGGATCCCACTATATTCGATAGCTAGTTCTGATTCGCGGCTTTGCGTTCGTGATTCGGCTGATAAGCGTACCCTGGCATTGAAGGCTCACTGTTGTTGCGAAAATACAATAACAGGGAATGCGAGCATTCATTTTAAGGTACAGACGCCAACACATCAATCTACTGACAAATTTTTCCAATCAAATTTGAACCATATGCTTCAGCGATGAAGTTGAAAATCCGTTAAGACTGATTGCAGTATCTTGATATGCTGGCGTCTGTACAAAAGTAAGTCATGAGGAAGCAATTGGAAAACCCAAATACGCGGATTGGAACTTTAATATTCTTCGAAAATTGTTTCTCAAACAGGGAATTGAGATGATGTGTTGGAACTACTTTTATATCGCGGGTGATTCGGGCAGTCTCAGCTAACATTATTATCCCTTCCCAACAACATAGCTCTCTCCACCAAACTGTATTACGTATCTTTACGAGTGTCCTCAATAATAGCATTGTTCAAAAGGATGACGTCGTTCCAATAGATGAAACAGAGAAAGCTGACGTCATTTCTGTTAGATAAGGCACAGGAAATCAGTTCCTCCGTCTATGAGCCCTACAAAGGCTGTTTCCGAAACGGTGTGATTGGAATACGGTGTTTGACATTCAAATATCGTGAAATTACAGCAACTAGATACTTTAAAACCTGTGTTTAGAACGCAATGCTTATTCTTATAACAATAATTATCGAACGCAATCAACTCGAAAACAGGAATAACGGATTCAGTTTTGTTTTACTATATTTTCTATATGGTTTCCAATATTGGTGAGTCCATTTGCAAAAGTGCCTAAGCATGATCTTTTGGGTAAACTAAATAAAAAAAATACATACTTACTCTTAAAACCCAATGGGACGAAGTGAATTTCTATCTACAAAGCATAAAAGCCCGGATAATGAGTTTTTCAATGTAACACGTACGACATAAATCGAGAATTTACGTTTAATTTGATAGTTGTTTCAAAATTAACACTTTATTATACAGTAGGCACCATTTGTCGAGATAAAAGGTGACGTAATTTGTTCAAATATGTGCATCATCACTACATAGTATAAAACAAAGTCGCTTTCTCTGTCCCTATGTCCCTTTGTATGCTTAAATCTTTGAAACTTCGCAACGGATTTTCATGCGATTTTTTTTAATAGATAGAGTGATTCAAGAGGAAAGTTTATATGTATAATTTTAGTATCAGCATTGCACCGGTGCGAAGCCGTGGCGGGTCGCTAGTACATATATAAAGTGGTTTTGCTTCCGCGTCCCTGCTGGACATGAAGCTTTAATTCTAAGGAATATTCGTAGAAATACATATCATTATATAGCTGGCATTACAAAAAAAAATACCATTAATGGTATATCGACTTAGTTTAGATTTTATTTGCGAGTAGTTTTAGATTTTACAAGCGCGTTTTAGATACTAATAGATCGAGTCAATAATACGTAACACGAACAATTAACACAATTTTTATTTATTTTTCCAGAATGAACGAACAAGATTTAATGGTTGCCCGCGCATTAGCGGCTGAGTCCAAGGAGAATTCGCCAGGCGGATCTCCCGGACCCCTTCGGAAAACTATACTCACCAACCTAGCTGAAAAACTGAATACATTTAGGTATGTATGTCCTATACACAATAACGTGAAAAAGAGCAAACTACCTGCCCTTAATGGTAGCTAACTGAAAAACTTAACAACATAACTTAAACTTTGCCTGAACCTGAAACAAAGGAAATGATTTGAATGTTTATTTAAAAGCTATTCAAAGAATATTTCCAGAGCCAAAAAAACACGCTTAACAGCTAATTTTATGTTTCACCGTCAGCTTGAGTTACGCATGAATCACTAGATGGCAACACATGTACATTTTAATAGTCTTATGAATCGGGATCTGAATGAGAAACAGTACTTAATTTCTTTGAAAATGTTCAGTCTAGAATAAGGATTATATTAAAAATATCTAATTTAACAACTTTAAATCACAAATCGGTATATTGCCAAAAGACACGAATTTAAAGCTATAAAGACTGCTCATTGACGGAAGGGGACTGTCAGTTAAACGCCGTCAATGTCAATGTCAAACGAATGAAGTGAAACGTCAACGTCGTGAATGCAATTTTTACGGGCGTTTATAACCTAAAATGAGATTCCAATTTAACACAATATCGTATTTAAACCGTTCTTCCTATTAAATAATGACACATGTTAGACATCATGGTGACAATAAAACCGAATGACTATATGAAATGAATAATATTATGACACTTATGTGGAATAAGCTGCAAACAGTGTGTTTTGAAGATGGATAGTAAACTGTTGCCTAAATCGAAGAGTCGCGCAACTACCAGCGTGGAAGCCGCTGAAGAAGAAGACAGGTGTGTACTTTTGTACGTAAGATTCCTTTCCTTCCTTCTTTCCAAGTAAACAGACGTTTTTTCCTACTCTTAGTAGTGTTACGTAGATATTGGCAGCTCTCGTATTTATTTACTTTTTCTGTTATTGACATACGATAAGGCTAATCTTATCTTATTTTTATTGATTTAAAAAAGTTACTATGTAACTATGCTAACGTAACGTAAGACGGGCTCCGAAACTGCGCTTTACCTACACGCAACGACAGCATCCAATCCAAACATGTATGGCCAGAAACCGACATATGGCATGTAGACGTACCTGCCATCTGCTTGCTTAGTGCTCTACTGGTTTGCAAGTCTGTCGATATGTGTAGTGTTTATCTTAGGTTCAATAATTATTAAATGTTGCTTTTTCTGGGTTGGTTTTCGCACTGGCCGTTTTATTGTTCTATTTAATCTAAAAAGACGCACATGAGACAGGAATGTGCGCAAAATTACGACTTTTTAATGCAGATTTTTGTATTCAAGGATTTATTTTTTAAATAAGGAAAGAAGTTCCCTTTTACTTAAGTCATTATTACATTAACGACACGGAACTCCCGAAACTTGTCGATCGGAATTCGAACGCATAATCTTGCGGAAAATAACCGCTACTCGTTGGTTGCTAAGCAGTACAAAACGCAACTCTAGTTTTGAACATAAAAAAATACAAAATAATCTTGCGAAACCTGATATAACTATAAGTACCTACATACCCGTCGGCAAAACTTTCCTTCCTTATTCCTGGCGTTTCTTGTAGAAACGTCGCAACTTACAATCTTTACTTCTTCAAATGTCAAGTTTCTGGATCGCAGCATTCCAATAATCACTCAAGTTCACTAACGTAGCTATAAGGCTGTCCAACAGTTCATCGTTTCTACCGGCGTTTACGATTCTGGAAAGACATCTTGGCTAACCCGACAAGACAAAAAACCCCCTGTGAAAAGTCCCCTAAAAAAAAGACATGGCAATGTTTTAATTTACGACACCTCGCCGATGGGTCAAGTCGTTCCGTATCTAACATTATAGATCAGGCTGAAGGCGTACAGATTTCGGAGCGCATTAAGGACGGTACTATTTGTCCTGAACATTTCCATAACCTCATAAGACCACCTCAATGGTAATGTGATTTATACACGCAATCTTCTCTTTAACTGCGAACCACTAGAACGACATTATTAACTGCTACTGACATAGTCCTTATTTCAAAAGACTATATTGACGATGTTCTGTTGTGGTCAGTGAATATTCGTAGGAATGATCATTTATGATTTACCACGGATATTTCTGAAAGTCTCAATTCTAAAGTTATACAGACTGTAAGAGAATCTTTTGGCTCATTCAGAAACTGTAGAAAAAATCAATGAATTACGAGTGCAAAAATACGTTAGTTAAGTACATATTAGGTAATATTTGGCTTAAGAAGCCATCTTAAAATCAATAACGTACAGTGACGAACCCGTTATAAACACATAACAACCTTAATCCTTCATCCATTGAAGCACAAATGATAAATCGCATGCATACTTATATCGCAGACTTGAAGTCTTAAATAAAAAAACAGAGATTCGTATCGCGGAGTCGATTGTCCCCCGTAAAACCCACGCGGGTCCTATGACACAGTTTCGGCCACACCGGCTACTAGTGTTTCAACTTTTGGAGACTGACTCACGCCTGACGGTTGACCCGACAGGAATGTACCACTTTCAGGACAATGACTCCTGACCTACACTGGAATTAGACCCGAACGGTGAACGGCAGGAATATGTGGATTTATAGTGTTAATACTCCATACTAATGAGTTTTAGTAGAATTTCGTAGCCATTCCGTTGACGTGGTTCAAGTCAGTTCGCGTTGTATGTAACTTCATGCCCATATTGTTCTCATTCCGAGAAAACTATCGTTTGCAAATACATACTAGTGAAGTGTTGTATTCTCATTTCTCTTTCACCTCTTGAATTCAAATTCCTGTTTGGTTTGGTTGCTTGACCATGTGTTCATCTCATTCATGAGTCTCGAAACTTCTAGCATTTTTAACATGCATTTGTTTATTTTTATTCTTTCTAACTATGAACACCTCTCCAGCTATAAGTCTGCCGTTTCTGTTTCTAAGCAATAGGAACTATTTGGTTTTTATCCTATTTGACCTCTTAATCCGATCCATAGACGATGAATTGCGTTTTTGCTCTCAGATTCAAAGAAATCCTACGGTTATCGGCTTAGTTTTGAAGTTCTGTTTACTGATGATAATTCTTAGTCTCCAAGTCCATAGTTTGCACTATCACGTGAACTTGTTATATCATCGCTTAATTAACAGCTTTCATGTCCACTCTGCTCTCTGTATGTCAAAGCATGCAAAAGATAACGGCGACTAAATAAACATAGATAAAGATTTGTAGTCTCACGGCAGGATTAACAAGGTTGGTTTCAGATAAGGCCAGGTTATTAAATTACTCTCATCTGCAGCAGCCATTTGGGTTAATATTGAATAAGAATGAGGGAAAATACGGGTTGGCTTTGTACCAATTCCATCCGCGTCATTTATAGAAGCTAAGAAGAAATGGACATATCTGCTTGATATTCATGAAGTTGTTTGTAGTTAGGGTTTGCTTTATACGGTTTTTTTTTCTGAAAGGTGTTTGGGATACAAAAAATGTCTGAAACTTTTTTTTCTTTTATTATGAAGTTATATAATCATTTAAAACTGATTAATTGCGTCAATAAAATAAAACATTCTTGTGACCTTTCTTCGTATGCTTCCGCTTTATGAGTATCTACAGTACCTATAAAATATAACGTAGATGGAAACTTTGAATATAAAAGCCTTTAATCATTACCATTTTTTCACTGCCAAATATCCAGAAGTAAATAGATTCGGGTTCATGTAATTACTCAATACAATCACTATTACATTCTTAACTATATTCTGATGAATAATTCCGAAGTTTTCCTCTTCTACAACAATGATCAGTATAATTTATTACTTCGGCTCGTGCGTGCTAAACAGGCGTTAATTAACAAACACTTTCATTATTTAGCGGATCAGTAGAAACGGTCCATAATCTTGTTTTATTGTTATATATTTTACAACAAAAAGGCAGATTGTACACGAACTTCTAATTAATTAATACAAAGCAACAGACTTCACTATGAATAATAATTAGCAATATTTTGTAGAAAATATGACAAAAAAACATTATGCATATTAACCGCAGTCGCATTACAAATAAGGTGATGTGATCGGGTTATCGAGTGTCAAATAAAAACATGTTTGGGTAACATGCGAGTGCAAGGAATGAGAACAGAAGACTGAGATTACGAAATCATGCACTAGAAGCTTACCGGCTGAAGCAAATAAGAATAAATGAAGAAAATAATATTCACCTGTTTCTTTCTGCAACACCCATATAGCAAAGCAAAGCATGTTGTTGTAACCCTTCATACGAATTATGGCAATATGATAAAACCATCAATTTTCGCGATTTTCAACTGCCATGTGCAAAAGCCGATTACTACTCCAAATCCACCATCAGCCCTTGCAGGTACCAACTTAGTTGTATATTTCCGCCTTTTTTGCTTAATCCATAATATTATCAAGAACGGAAAAAATTACGAACGCATCAGGGCTTATAGAACACGTCAAATTTGTTAGCTCCTAATTTTTATCCCGTATGACTTTCCGAAGCCATGCTATGCCTTTTTGAAATTCGCTACGGTGAAAATATTAGCATGTGTTTTTAAAGTCATAACAAAGTTGGCGTGATCAACATGATGCCCTCCTTGCGGCCGTCACAATCTCAGCGATAACAAGTCCAGACACTTTTGTTTGCAATTTTTGAGCATTCGGCGGCAACGTTGTCGTGGCGGGAGGGTTCGCCGCTCGCGGCAGTCGCGCTCTCAGTCGGCCGCTTCACGCCGCCACGGCCCCCGCGCTCTCACGTACTCGGTCGCGGCTCACGGACCTATGATCCACTTTACGCGGTACTGATCGCGAACCATTTCCGTACATTTGCTACAAAAAGTCATAATTGACGAGTCTTGGATAACATCGCAACGCTGCATCATCCAATTTAACAATCTTCACGTATACGAATTTTGCAACGCGATTTCGCGCGCCGATTCCTCTGAAGAAGGTTGCCGCACCAAAACATCGTCGGTTGCAACATTTTACACAACTTTTTGGATATTATCTACTAAAAATAGTAAGAACTTGAAAGGCTGCAGTAACTTATAGTTTGTCGGATTAACCATCTTGAATTACTGTTGCAATAGAGCAGAGTACAAGGCTGCTCGTGAGAGAACTTCTGAACAATATTGGATGTTAAGTGATGTGTTAAAACTAGCGTGAAACAATGTTGTCAATGGATTCATTGTGGTGTGGCTCGGAGAGTGAGTTGTCAACTTTAAGGCTGTGCAAAAGTATGGCCGACAGACCGGAGTACCGGCTGACGAGGCGCAAGCCGTCCAAGAGCCTAATCCCGCAAGCCTTGCTGCACGCGCCGGAGCCTCAACCCCGGACGCACCGGCGACGAAGGTCTGGTACTTGGCCGTAAGTGTATACCAAGCATTGGCATACCCACGTGCTGTTTTTTTAAATATGTTTAATAAGGCCACACGAAACGACCTTATCAGCTCTCCTAAAAAAATAATTTATCAATATTTTTGATAAAATGTAAGAACGTGACGATACCAGAAGCATCGACAAGCAAAATAAACACTAAGTTTAATAGCATTTTAATCATTATGTAATGTCGTTTCGAGAATCGGAATAACTACAAAAGCATGTAGCAAGTAAATGACCCAATTAGCTCAGGTGTCGTGTCCGACGTATTAGACTGATTGAAATTGCTGTGCCACACAATATTATACCTCAACATATCGTATACACGATTGTTTTAATATTTCTTATTATATTTTATTGCATTTAGAACGTTCGCTAAATTTAGGTTACCGGTAAATTTGAAAATGACATCTTCATCATCAATGAATGATCATCTTCGTTGTTTTAGGGACGGACTGAAAGTATTGTTGTCAGTAGCATCCAAATATCGTTTGTGCATTCTCATATTTTATAGGCAATTATTATTGTAGAATTGTAGTACATATCGAATGCCGTTACATTCTAGACTGTGGGCCACACGATTGGAGCAACGTTCCAGATATACCTGTTTAACATGTCTTTCAATGCGGCATGAGCAAGTGTATGTCACACAAACTAATATTACACTCATATTGACCAATAATGGCGCTGATTTAACGACCTTTCTCTGACGGAAAACAATATATGAAGTTAATGCAGTTTCCGCACACTAACCGCCCTCTCTATAGGTAGATGTTCTATGGTTTCACTCGGTACCTTATGTCTTTACATCCGTTCCGACCCAGATAGCAGTTGATGCGTTGCGGCTTCAACCTTCGGTAACTTGGTCATTCCGAGTACTGTTTGAAATGATTATTTGCAAATGTTATTGTAAATAGAAGCGAGCATTATTAATTTTGTTGGGCTGATTCAAAGCTTTGTGTTTGCATTGCTATCTTTCTTTGAAATATTGAGGTTAAGACTGAACTTGTTTTTAATTAACCTAAAAACGCATGCTCAGCGAAAATCCACTCAGAGTTGTGTTGTTGTGGAACAAACAGAAACGGGTTGCCAAGTAGCTTCCACATTTGCCACTTGAACAGTAAAAGGGGCAGCCTGCAAACAATGCTTGTGAGTAATCGCAGCGCAAGGAAAGGAGGCACACATTAACATATTCAATCTTTCAGTTTTGATTGGTGACAAATGCAGTCCACTGTGCTTATTGACGTCATGAAGGCAACGCACAAATGCTAATTATAGGCAACAGAACCATTTAGTTCGCTGGCCGGGGTCATCATTTGTAGAAAGTCGATCCTGTTTCAAACAGGCTTTCCCGCTCAGATATGCACAGGGAAATACAACTTCATTAAGAAGAACGTTAACGACAATGAATGCGTTTTCGATAATGTTTAAAACAGTTATGTCATTAACCAGTCAAAAAATGTTAATGATTTTGCAAATTACGTTGGTCGAGTCAACTTGTTGAATCAAGTGTTCATTTACATAATTTGAGATACAATTTTCGCTTCACTGCTTTTGTGTTTTCTTCGATTTCAATTGCTGTTAGCACTTTCGTTTTAGTGAAAACTGGCAACTGTAATGAATCTGAAAAAAAATATTGTTTTGTTTTCTATTTCGTATTTCTCAAATCTTTTAATCTCATTACATATGAATGGAAGTATAACATGGCCAGGGAAATCCTAAATGAGCTCATATGTCAGTTTATCATCCGTTTGTTGAGCAATGTTAGTTTTCCTGCAGTAAGCAAAGTTTCATATCCGCGGCTATGCAACAATCGCGTTACCGCACTAAATCCACTCTGGTACGCCATTGTTACTTTACGTAAGTGTATTTTTATAATTTTATTACGTGTGATATCTATGAATTGAATAAGTCATAGAGGAAGAATGAGGACATAAGCATTATGAATTAATCTGCCTTCTCTGGTGAAGCTTATGTACTATTCCCATTGATTGTGTACTAGTAGTTCATTGTCCCATTCCACAGGATCATTCCCATTCATTTATATTTTATACAACATCATCACACTTTTAAATCAAGAACAAAATATACAATACCTATGTGTGGTATTGAATTATGGCTAGTTAATTATGTATAGTTTTACTTGGTCACTTAAGCTATAGTCGTCAAACAAGTAACATCGCATATCATTCCTACTTGTATATAAATATAATAATTCTAATTCACTGTTATGTCAGGATGTGGCTTATCGCTGTCAACGTCTTCATCTATCTTACTTACTGAGACTCAGGTATCATTTAATACTGTCGTATAATTTGCATGCACATGCCAAGAAATCACGGATACTTCATTAAAATTTACAAGATAGATAGGTAACGGAAAATTAGCAACTTATTCTAAATGTATAGTGATTTCTTTAATAAAGTTTTCATCCGCCGAGCAATCTATGTTACCGCCTATGATCTAATATTTGTTAAGACTCGTAATAGAGAACGGACGTATCTTATGTATGTAATCTTACGTGTCTATCATTACAAAATTAACAAGAGTTGAATTACCTTGTTACCAAACCCCTAAAAAAACTAATTAATAATGAGTACAGTTTTATTAAGTCCTTGTTATATATTAATTGACGCATAGACTATGTTTAATGTGGGAATGCAAATAGAACGCGAAAGATAAATTTTATCTTTGAAATTGTATGACTGGCGTATAATTTATTCTATGTTAGTATAACCGCAATTGCTTCCATTAGTTTTGAATGTTCATTACATGGTTCTATTGCTATAACTCTAGTACTAATGCCCTGTATGCCAAGTGTGTATTTCGTAACTTACCCATTGGTTACGTAATCTACTGCTTGGGCACCATTAGGGTGCTTTGAATTATAAGCAGGCGTGTCATTATGTGCATGGCTACCGTTGATATTTGATACCTGAGTACTAGTCTTAGCGGGGATACTTAGTCTCGCACGTATTGCTGGATCATCTTTCTAAAATTAAATTAGGTATGTGAAATTTTTAACTTCAGTCCAGATAACATTTGTAGTAAATTGCATAGAGGCCTCGGATACATAGGTACGACAAAAAGGATCACCAACTTCAGCTGCTGAATGATCATGCCAAGTTTTGAAGATCAAAGTCCTTGTTTTAATAATAATTGGTATTATTTTATATTTGTAAGCGATTAATGTAGCCTTTGGCGAAGAATCACAGAAAATAATGACGCTCGTCATTAATTAATATTAATGTTAGAAATAATATCTAGTTTTAATTCCGCGAGACAAAAATCCAGCATTGGGTGCAGGATGCACATGCAATACCGCCCTCCCGCCCACTTACACAAGCACAAGCAAGGAAGGGAAGATACCACCCTCCCTCCCTCATGCACCTGGACACGGAGAAATGGCAGCAAACCCTGCAACCAAGCCGACTCGACATGTGTTTCGCCCCTCCCCGGGGCATCTTCAGGAGGTGTTGACTCGACGACCGCTCGGGCGCGAATGAGCATTACGGACGGCTCTTGCCCTTTATATACCTCACCGATGACGCAATCTAGAACGGTCGACACTTACGTCACAAAGACGCCTGTGTCGATCTACCTACAATTACATTTAAAAGAGGTGATGTAATTAAGTTCGTTTGTTCGTTCAACAGTGTATAGCTATCATTATGATTATGTCTCGAGATTTCTAACTGCTCCAACACACACAACCTGAAACTTTTATTACATACATGCAAAACTTCATATGTATCGTTGTCGCTTAAGGAATGGCCGGTGTCTATTAAATGTTTTGCGAAATGTGATTTTTTTGGATGGCCATTTCTGTAAGCGGCAACATGTTCCCCATATCGTTTTTCAAAATTACGTCCGGTCTGACCCACATAGACTCCGTTACAGTCGTTACATATTAATTTATAAATACCGGATTTTTTGGAATTTTCTAGTTTATAATAATTATGTTTTTTATCATACTGTTTGTTATTGACAATATAATTAGAAATAAACAGTATGATAGGGTTCGCTCACTTCTTTATGCAGGTACTCCCGAACGAATTAATAGATACGTCGGCAGTCTGTCCTACATAGGCCCAATTTCTGATAAAATCGCAAATATTCTTAAAAAACATAATGTTTACGTCGCTTTTCGATCAGATCATAACTTACGTAATTTATGTAACGGTAAAGATAAACTAGAAAATTCCAAAAAATCCGGTATTTATAAATTAATATGTAACGACTGTAACGGAGTCTATGTGGGTCAGACCGGACGTAATTTTGAAAAACGATATGGGGAACATGTTGCCGCTTACAGAAATGGCCATCCAGAAAAATCACATTTCGCAAAACATTTAATAGACACCGGCCATTCCTTAAGCGACAACGATACATATGAAGTTTTGCATGTATGTAATAAAAGTTTCAGGTTGTGTGTGTTGGAGCAGTTAGAAATCTCGAGACATAATCATAATGATAGCTATACACTGTTGAACGAACAAACGAACTTAATTACATCACCTCTTTTAAATGTAATTGTAGGTAGATCGACACAGGCGTCTTTGTGACGTAAGTGTCGACCGTTCTAGATTGCGTCATCGGTGAGGTATATAAAGGGCAAGAGCCGTCCGTAATGCTCATTCGCGCCCGAGCGGTCGTCGAGTCAACACCTCCTGAAGATGCCCCGGGGAGGGGCGAAACACGTGTCGAGTCGGCTTGGTTGCAGGGTTTGCTGCCATTTCTCCGTGTCCAGGTGCATGAGGGAGGGAGGGTGGTATCTTCCCTTCCTTGCTTGTGCTTGTGTAAGTGGGCGGGAGGGCGGTATTGCATGTGCATCCTGCACCCAATGCTGGATTTTTGTCTCGCGGAATTAAAACTAGATATTATTTCTAACATTAATTGTAATGGATTTCCGCAAAGTAACGCCTGATTCAATAAGCTATATTAATTAATATGTTTTAGGACAAATGTATTTGCAACTCCTGACGTGTATGTGTGGGCGATAAGGATCTGATTCACTGCTACCTTTAATTACACCCCACCATGGGTAGTGTTATTAATCGCACGGATAGTTGGATCATTTCCGGTCTATTATTTTCATTATTATTTTATCGGATGTGGAAGGTAGTAATTTTAACTTCGAAAGAATTGAAAGATCTTTTTTCGCTATACAAGATATATTTTTGTCTAGATGTGTGTTAAGATACCTACTTGTTTCTTTTATTTTAGAATACGCTACTCGCATATCCCATTCAGCTTTGCAGCATGGAAATTTTTTCCCGGCTTTAAAATTTTCATTGAAGTAGTCGCTTGGGAGTCGCGGTCCGTGGAACGCTTTGTCAGAAGCTTTCAATTGAGCTCTCAAGAAAGTAGTCACGAAGTATTGCATTTTTTAAAGCAATATTTTTTTTATATTGAACGTTTATATTACAGTCATAACATGATACTTCTAACATCATCTCAGGTAATGATGATCTATTAAGATACCAGTTAAGTCGTTACCTATGTTTACTCTGTTTTATCTTTACAATTCTTTAATAATGTAGGAGTACCTCAAGGCGTTATCCTTGGTTCGCAATGATAATTGCAATGTAGAATAAAATATTCCCTTTAGAGGACCTGATGGGTCTTAAATGCGTCATCATCAAGCTTTTTAATTATCCCGCTGCGGAGCACAGGTTTCTTCAATATCCCTTCATCTTTACTCAGTAATAGGTGTGGTGGACTTAGAAAATACAAATAACTTACTATACAAGTACCAATATTAACGTTATATTGGTACTTGCTTGACCTAGAATCGAAACCCGCACACTTGCACTTTACAGATACCTGAATTTCACACCATTAATGTTCAAGCTCGCCTCGCTACTAATCGATTTAGGTAAGGCCGTACAGAATCGATATCGATTATTCAATTTTCTTGTCGTGCTCCTCCAATTTCGATACCGGTGATAGGTAATCTCATTTCCGCACTCTAATGCTCTGAAAGTTTCCACAGCATATATTTAATTTTACAGTGTAATATTCATTTTAATGTTGTCTTAATGAATTAATTGAAATTGAGAGTAATCTAACGGCAATTGTTTGCAGACAAATTGAGTTTAAACCAATTGCTATTCTAAAGCGTTTTAATCCAGTCCATAATTCGCAGACCGTGACCAGCTGCACAGGTATTTGTGTATATTAGCAAACTCTTTGTTTCAGTCTACAAGTTTTACTTTCACAAGAAATACAATTAACTTGCATATTTTTTCCAAGTCTAGCCTTTCTCATCCGTTCACTTGCATTGTTATCATGGTAATTGCGACCAAATATCCTCCTTTCAAACGCCTCAGTTACTAAACTCTTAAATTTTTCTGTTACCTTGGTAACTTTTAAACATTTGATAAATACTTGCAGATCATGAAATCTAACAAACACAATATTTTATCGGTTAAATTTCCAAAATCTTTCTTTATCTCATACTATATTTGAATTCATCTGTATAACGATCTCACCAATGACTTTACTCTCAGGAAATAATTCGCAAATCTTCAATATGGAAACCATTAAGCAGTTTTGGTAGTTGGACTCCATATTACAAAGCTCCGTTAGTATCACAATCTTCTTGTATTGTCCAGCAATTTATTCTGCAGGTATCAATTTGCTGCCATGTATAGACTCAAGTAGATCACTTTGTTGATGTCTCAAAAGGACACCTGCGACACCAGTGCGCAGTGGCACGAATGCTGTAAACAAATAGTGTGGTTTTTCCGATGCACCTTTAGGCATGAATGATTGATATGCTACTATGAATATCAACATTTTGCGTCTTCCTTAATCTTATTATTATTTTAATATCACTCTAGTTGGTTTTTTTAAACTATTATTTTCTTCTTTTGGTTTCATTATGTTCTGTCTTGCCTTTATATAATTTAATTATTGGTAGATTAACTAGTGTTTTTATGTTAGGATTCCATCGATGTATATTCAAATGACATTGCGCATAAAACCAGTTGTGCATAAAAACTATTGAAGGATAGCTTCATTCTGGTTTCGAATATGGCAAAAAGATATCTTTCGTAGGCAAAAAAGTCTTTATGACATTATGGTTAAGAATATCACATACTTGCAGGACAAATCGAGGAAAGTTTTTAAAGGTGGAAAAAATCGATCAAATTGACTCTGAAATAATAGAAAGGCTGGGTTTTCCAAGAAAGGACTCGTAAAACAACAAAACTACGTCGATAAAACCTAATGTGGGTACGTGTTTGCTTCTGTCGTCCACCACGGTCAATGTTTACATGGCGGTTGCCATAGCAAAAGTACAGCATAACCTTTAGCTGTTTGTAAGTTTCTTGGTATTTTTATCAACCAATAATTTCTTAGTTATAAGCTGATATTTTTATTCATATTCATTTCGATTCTAAGTCCTTTGGACTTTAAAATTGTTTATTTACTCATCCCTGTACTTTGAACTTCTCTGTGAATTGGTTCTGATCTATATATAATCACGAATGCAATATAGTTCCGCACTTTTGACTTACCTACCCTATAGAATCTCTTTATCGCTCCAAGGCTAGCTACTCGTATAACAGAACCCAACTCTGTGTTAAGCTCGTAAAGTATAAAAAAAATACTTGAAGCTATTCCGCAGTTTGATATAGACTAGAACATGTAATGCCAAATAAACTCTTCAACATTGCAAGTTGTTGTTGACAAACCTGATACCTACGTGATTTTGTTTTGTTTTCACAGCTTTATCGTCTTGTTTAATAAACGATAAGGCATCATAAAACTTTAATGGTTTATGAGTAAGAACCGAGATAATGTGGACTTCCAATATCATTGTGTTAAAGTACCTGTAAATAATGGCCCTTTGTAGTGTCTCCAGCAGGTTACATGTGTTATATTTTTATTTTATTTATCACAAATATTTAATTCGTTTTGATCATCTTGATTACATTAGGGCCTAAAAAATAGATTTTATCTGTTGTCATCTTCATCATCTCAGCCGTTGGATGTCCAATATTGATCATAGCCATCTCCATACATTCCCAAAAATATATTATCAGTTGTGTTAGTGGCAAATTGTCATCTACTATACTATAATCTTATGTGAATCCAATTCACATGGGAATCTCTAGTCGTTAAATATAGTTCCTCATATTAATCACTTCCTTCTGAATCGATCATTGTTTTATAAGCCGTACAGATCCGTTGACGTTGTCATGTCACCGCAAGTGGAAAGTGAAAGTCAGTATTACGCCCAGTATCGTATCATAGGACCGAATTCCGGTCTTTGTATGTTATGCTATAAGAACTTCAGGTTATAGTTCAAAGGTGAAACTAATAATTGTACCTATTTCAATTGCTTCGTGATTCAGAAGTTCATCATTGATTTCAGTGGTACTAATTACTTTACCACGAAAAGGGTGGTATTCTTTGCCCCTTATCTCTCGTTCTAAAGTATTATAGACCAAAATGGAATCTTCCTTTTAAAATGCTTTATCATTATTAACAATACCGAATACTATTGACTAAGGGAATTCTTTAATCAGGAAATTCATTCTCGAAATTAAGCCTTATCGTACATAATTACTAGATTATATTTCACTATTCGTTGTTCAATTATTCAAAATAGCAGTATTTATTTTATCAGAAGATCAGTGAAGTGATATTCAATATACAAAATTCAGATTCATGCTTATGCAGATACATCATTGTAATCTGTGTTTATATCTAGAACAACATGTTCTCATAGAACGTTGTTCGTATTACAAAGAATAAAGATTGGAGCTGTTATCTTTTATAGGAGCCATATGATGACCTCATGTTCTTGATATAGCGTTGTAGCAGATAACGGCACGTGGGTCGCGCTCCACGACCTCATCTATACTGATGTGAACTAGACTGGTTTTGTCAATAAACTTATAAAACTCACACATAGTCTTAGTGTGATTTGTTTTTATAGACACACATACATGCTTAAGAAGCCCCTATGCACCTATGTGAAAATTTTAGTTTATGTAGAAGTCTTCTACATTTATGTCAAGCCATTGTCATGGTTATCTGAAACATTTAATAAAATCAGTCAAGCAGTCTTTTCGAGTATGAGTGAATTTACCTGATTAAAAGATTAACGATTTATGAATGATTAGCTTCCGCCAGCTGTTTCACAAGGATAAAAAGTAGCTTGTAGCCTTCCTCGATAAATGGACTATTGAAAGAATTATTCATATCTGTCTAGTAGTTCTCGAGATTAGCGCGTTCTAGTAAACGACTAAACTCTTCAGCTTTATAATATTAATATAAATTTAATGTTACTTTGAGAAGTAACAGTTCAATACATCTTATCTGTTCATTAATCCATACCTAGTTCAGATGATTTTTGCTTAAGACAAGCGTTGTCCTACGGCTTGAACTCCTATATAATAATCCTAGTTCTAGAGTCAAAAAAACATCTTTATTGTTATTCAACTGTTTTTGTTCAAGAAAGTTGAAGTCCGTGTACTACATAAATTCTAATGTCTAAAGTCTAAAGCATTCTGGTCAAGGATTTTACAATTGCATTTGTGTTTGGAGGCACGCTTATCAGCTCATTAACTCCCTCAGCCATGCTTGGAGAATTTTTCATCGTTTATTCTTGAGTATTTGGGATTTCTGTTTTGTTACATTATCAGCTGATTTGAAAGAACCATCTCCATTGGTAACCCTTTTCGTCGCATTTTTTCTTTATAATTTCGCTTAAGTACTCATAATTTTATAACTAGACTTTTTTCTTGCGGTTTCACCAGCATCCCAGTGGATCTTCCACTAGGAGGTAGTGTAGCTTCCTAGCAGTGAAATAATTTCTCAAATCGGTTTAATAGTTTTGGAGCAAGCAATCAAATCTTTTCTCTTCATAATATTAAGTATAGAAATAAAATGTCGCCTGAACCATGTTTTCTCTTTTGACGTAACTAAGCACCCCTCTCACGCCATAGTCATTGAGGTGAGGCTTCGATGATGAAACTAGTAACGTCGCGCGATGTTCTATGTCGGTCAATGTTGCCATGTTGACACCTAAGTGTAGCCTTGGCCGTAGTGGTGTTAGCTAGGAAAATTATTTCCATAACCCACATACAGTTCACGTCAAAATGCTTCGCTGCTTAGGTTCGCCGTAAGGTATAGTCAAAGTCTAAATTTTTACCAAACAATTCTGTTTCCTAAATGCTAGCAACATTTGAAAAATGGCGGGATTCGAGAACTGTTCACGAGCCTTTGTGTTAGCTGTATTAAGAACCGCCATGACGTAGTTTTTCTATACTCTTCTGTTTTCAAGTTTTACGATTCCATTTTCAAAAGAACAGTTGTTAATGTCGTCAGTCCTTTCTCCCTCGTAGGTAGACTTACTACGGTTTGTTTACATTCTTTTATGGATAGTCTTACGTCCGATAGTCTTATAGCATGAATAGTTTTTATTTTAAGATGCGTGACATGCGCATAAATAAAGGTCTCATAATTTACTGAGCGATTGGTAGAATCGAGTGGAGTGCATAAGAACTGATTATTTTTTCAGATGTAAATTTTTTTAGCTAAAATAAACACAATAACAAAAATATGTATAACCTTTGATCATATTGTTTATATAATAAAAAAGTATGTTGCTGCAGTGCGGATCAGCTCACGAACTCGGTCACGGGTCAGCCAATGGTCAGCTGTGCACAAATATCGGTCAATGTTGACTCGATGCGACGCGCGACGTCTCCAACGAATGATATGCAAATTTTTTTGCCAATTTACTCAAATAATTATGGCAGCAACAAGATTTAGATAAAAACTTTTTGAACTAGAATTTCTTGAATTTTGGAAGGGCGACAATCTTGCATCTCCATTCGAAATAGAGCCAGAGTATACCTACGTACTATTTAAGAGGACTAATAGTTCATGCTGTTAAATTAAATTCCACATCCAACTGTTTTGGCCTTCAGATAATATAACTACCTTCTTGTAGGTAACACATGTGAAATCGGAAATTACCGAAACGCTGGGATTTAGCTATCTTTGGGCGCGTGATAGATCAAATTGATAGATATCTAAACCAGTAGCAATCAGCATTAGTAAGCAATAAGTTTGTTGAACGAATGAACTCGAGACAGACAGTCGCTTCCGAGTGATAACATCAGGTTTATATGAGAACGGTTCGTGAACCGACGCTCACGATAATCGCGCGAACACGCCAAGGTCAGAACTGTCACTTGGGACGAGCAGAGCCTGCGCGTGGACTCCTGCGCAGCGCCAGTCGCCAGCCGCGCACGCGCCTCTTCGCGCCCCACCACCGCGAACGAGCGGCTTCGTTCGCCGCGAAACATCACAGTTTGACATTCCAATGCCTACAATACAATTTTGTTATTAACACTCAAATCTTCCGATCACAAATATGTTTTCAATTATCAGATAGATGCCATTGTAAATAAATTGTGCAATAGTGAAGTGTTTTGTGTCAAAAATGTTGCGCCGCCAGTTTTCGCACGAGTCGGGTAAAACAGAGCTTGTTAGGGCCCGGGAGGAATATTTCGATCGGAGGTATGTTAACTGAACAATGTAATTATTATTATTATACATATATCAATAAAAACTTAAAATTCATAGTTATTACAACTATTTATAATGCATTAGAACTGTGTAATTATTTTTTTTAATTACTATATTATTATTCTAGTTGTACGTAGAACGATATGTAATTAGGGGTCGGTTATTAGGTTCTGTTATTTTATAATACCTATGTTTTAATGTACCCAGGTGTGGACAGAAAATATTGTCAGACGGTAAATACACAAACAAATCTTGTTAGCTGTCAGTTTGACAATATGTTATCAACAGAAGAGTGTCTACATGTGTGCTGGTGATGGTACATCTTGCTTATCAAGCCATCTTATTGATAAGATATCGAATATTTTTGATACCGGTGTGACTGTTAGGTTTTTAGGTTACGCTAGTTCTTCCCTCGCGGCTTTCCTCGCTTTACTACATATGTAGATTGAAGGAATACATATAAGGTATCTTTTAAGATAAAATTTCCTTCTGTCATAAACTGTGTACAGCAATTAAGCTACTAGGATCTGTCAAATTTCCTTAATAGATTTTCAACTTTATCGCTGAAGCATATGGTTCGAAATTTGATAGTTTCGGGCATACACTGCAAAACAAATGAATAAATAAGATTATATTCTGACATTCTAAAATTGCGACATAGAAATACGCGCAAAACCGCGGTACGGAGCTGGTAATTCTAAACACGCGTAATCAAGTACATAATGTTGTTTTTGGTACTTTGAAATTTAAATTGTCTGTTCGCCGCTTAAACTCATCGACGACCTTTGACTCGTGATTTTTGTTTTTTCGTTCAAAATCACTTAAGCCACTATGGATTAAAGTTCACATCACTAGGAAATAATATTTTAATATATCAACAAGAGCATTTCCGTACTACATATACATACATATATACAGATATACTTATTCATTAAAATGATATTTTTAGCCAAGTCATGGACCGGTTTTCCCATTACGTAGAAATAGTAAAATAATTAGTGGAATAATATACCTAGTTAAGTAGAATTATTTAGTTAAATCGGTCCTGGTTTGCTTGATTTAAATAAAATATACCCCATAGTATATGCTCTTTAAAAAAAATTCTTGGGACATATTTAGTACAAACCTACATCCAAATACGTAGGACATGTTATTATACATTTTTATTATTAGCAGCATTGAAGATAAACAAACAAGGAAATAATATTTCTCGTAGTTACCATTCGTGGTTTTTGTACAGGGCCGGAATGAAAAGGTCGATTTTGATATACATATACGTACAAAGTATCTTGAGCATATGTATGATTATTATTACGTTAGTAAACTATGTTACAGAATAGACATTAAATTAAAATAAATAATCTTTAATTCTTCTTTAATAAAGTTCAAAATTACCTTTTCAATGACCTTTTTGTTGTTTCAACCTGCTATTATAATTTCGGTTAAAATTACATATTGCAAACTGTCAATCAGTCAATGTCATCATTGTAAAATATCTTGTTTTCTCCCAATTATAGAAAGAACATGAATTCTTGCCAGTCAGGTAGCTGGCTACATAGCTCTACATACTAGCGTTGCCGAGACATGGCGTCGTCTAAATGTTTAACCTCTATTAGAGATTTATTTGTGAGATTCTGGATAAACAGATACGAAAAATATGCTCTTGTAAATCATCATCACAATAATTCTGGTCGCCATCCGATTCTCAAAGATACCCAAAGATTAGATATAAAAAGGCAATATGCAGAAAACGGTTTAGTCAACAAATCATTTCAACTAATTATACATATGTTGTTTGCCCAAGAGTGATAAAAAACGTTTAGCTTTAGATCAGAACCTCTTTTTTAATGATGGGCGATTTAATTTAACGTCCTAGTATCACTGTGGTAGTTCTAATTTTAAGTAAAATACATATTTATTAAGATGTTAGCAGAATTGTTTCTTGCACTGGTATGTCAGCTTATTTGCTCATCCATACTTTAGTATGTAATCTTTTATTATGTCTGGACTCTAAAAGAGACTGTGACCCTTGAGTTTGTTTTAGCGTTTCTTCTCAAGAAATACCGACCTCATCTCGGTTTTCATAAAAAATGTGTGGATGTGTAGAAGTGTTGATTTCAACGTATTTGATAAATAAATATCATTTATGTTCGTAAATTCTTGCGGTACTAATACAAGCTAAAATCGACTCTACATATACATAGTGACGAACATTTCATTCCGTCACTACATGTACATAGGGACCAACTTTAGTTGACCGTGTCCTTCGATACTCATTTATAAATGTGTTTTAAATTAACAACTAGCGGCTAACAATCAACAGTCACCATTTCATCAAATTATGTTTTAATTGGAAAATAATAACTGTACATCGTATTGCGCCATATGATATTATTAAGTTTCGCTTCGTTATGTTTCGAGGAAAATAGTATGCCCTTATACGGGTGTATAAAAAAGTCTACCTTACCTCAATATATATAGGGATATTGTCAAACACTTGAAAAACTTCAAATCGCGGCAGTGTGCTTAGTTAAACTATTCCGTTTAAATAATATGATAATGGTATTAGAATAGATTATATTTCTGCCGGGGCTGCGGGTTGTTCGTAAGAGTTATCGTGGTCCCCAAAGACCTCCAGAAGGAACATAGTCCCCCTTATTATAAAACGTGGTCTTGAAAAAGTACCGCCTTTAATGCTAGCCTTAAACCATCTTCTAGAAGACAGTTAATTAAATGGACTAAATCTAGTACTAAAGCAGGTAGCTTCTAAGACCATATTTTGGGAGTGGGTTTTAGACAGCAAAAGTTTAAAGCTATAGATGATTCCCTTATTTAAAAAAAAAATATACATAATTTATATTTATAGAACAGATTATATTACGACACGAGTATTGAAACATTATTTTACAAGTTTCTTATAAAATAAAATCACAAATATATGAAACACCTGTAAGTTGGATTGTTTTAGGTATTACTGATACCTATACTTACGTCGTAAATGTTAAAACAACCAGCAATTAACAGTAACGACTTCTCGACTTAATTTGAAAAGATCGTACAAAAGGACCATTAAATTTTAATGTCGTAATGATAAACATTAAATGTAGTGCACCAGGTGCATGGGTCATTAAGTCATAATTTTTTTTTTTATTGTATGTGTAGGTACACACGTTCAATCTGAAATAATATAAATATGTGAACTACATATTCCCATATACAGCATTCATGGTGACTGCCTCGTTGGTCTAGTAACCGCATAGATCGGCTGCTGTGCACGGGGTCTCAGGTTTGATTCCCGCTTCGTGGATTTTGAGAAACTTTCATAAAGCAGCCCGGAATCTGGAAGTTGGTGATTGGTACACCCGCGCATCGGAGAGCACGTAGATGTCGGTCCTACGCCTGGTCTCTCTCCTATGAGAGTGAGGGAATAGAGAGTGCACCTGTATCTGCGCGGATGCTTGTGCACTACAATATGTCCTGTGCAGCTGCTTGATCTTCTTAGAGAGAACGGCCGCCTTAGCCGATAATCGGCCGTCCATCTCGCACTTGGCCGGTTTTTTATTTTAGTTTTCCGCTTATTATTCCATGCATCATTCCAAGAACAATGATGATCTTGTATTATTTCAAGTCATGTCCTAGTTTATGGTACAATTATGTCATTTATCTCCGTTTTTTTTTTTATACTCATTATGTCAAATGTATTGCTCTGGCTGCTATAAATGAAAACCCTGTTCGTGGATTAAATTATCTGCGAAGTTTTTTGTGGAACTTGTTACCTGAAGACTCGTGCTGACTGTCATGTATTTCTCATTAACAAACGTCACTAAGGTTAACTGAAGTTCTTATGCATATTGTTTTGTATTCTTATAGTCATTTAAATTAAGTGTATACTCGTACATACAGCGTGTTGTTAAAATAACAATTTTCATTCAAGGTAATGAATACATGTTCTACTTGATGGAAGTAGGTACCTACTTGTGTTTTTTTATCTGTTTAAATGTTTCCTAAGTAGATGTTATACGTTTTAAAATGATACTACTATGATACAGCATGAGAAAAATAAAATGTTGAATATTTATATTATGTACAAAAACAGAAATAATATTAATGATAATTACCTACATATGTATAATCAAAGTTGGATAGCTAATTTTTTTGTGATATTATTAGGATACAAGTGTTATTCTAGGTATCTTTACACTGAGAACAGATGCAGGTTTATTCAAATAACTAAAGTTATTGCGCTATAATAATATTTATATATTTTTTTACTATAATTATAAAAAAGTTAGAAATCTTTAAAGATGGAAAACTTAATAAGAAATAAACAATATGATGATGACGTCCAGACCGATTGTGGGCTATGGCGGCCGTTCTCTCTAAGGAGATCAGCCGGCTGCGCAGGACATATTATAGTGCACAAGTATTTGTGCAGACACAAGTGCACTCTCTGTTCCCTTCACTCGAGAGAGATCAGGCGCAGGACCGACTACACTGTGAATCAATCACCAACTTTCAGACTCCGGGCTGCTCTATGAAAGTTTCTCAAAAGCCACAACGTGGGCCGTGCACAGCAGTCGCATACCTCACTACGTAGTACCTACCTACTTTTTAAGACCACGTTTTTATAATAAAGCGGTAACAGTTGGATGCTAATGTCTGTCATTGAACATCCTTGGCAGTCGTTACGGGTAGTCAGAAGTCAGTAAGTCTGACGCCAGTCTAATCAAGGGGTATTGGGTTGCTGCGGGTAACTGGGTTGAGGAGGTCAGATAGGCAGTCGCTCTTTGTGAAACACTGGTACTCAGTCGAATCCGGTTAGACTGGAAGCCGACCCCAACATAGTTGGGAAAAGGCTCGGGAGATGAGTTGGATGCTAATGTAAAATTGTATAATATTGTGTAATTTAATAACTAATGCATTTTACAAGATTTTTGCTTGTCATAACTCATTGCAAAATTGTAATTAAGGTTAGAATATAACATGTTATCAGCGGTATTTCAAAAGATAACGAGTTTTTATCCATGATCAAAGAAATTTTCCCTAAATAATGTATGACACATCAAGTTTAAATTTTACTTGTTTTTGTTCATTTATTTTGTTATACGACATGTAAAATTTATTTAGGTAGGTACTAGTTTTAATGTAGAAAAGCCGTGGTGGCCTAGTGGTTAAAGAGCCAACCTCTCGAGTATGAGGACGTGGGTTCGATTCCAGGTCGGACACGTACTAATGCTATTTTCTAAGTTTTTATGTACTTTCTAAGTATATCTTGGACACCAATGACTGTATTTCGGATGGCACGTTAAACTGTAGGTCCCGGCTGTCATTGAACATCCTTGGCGGTCGTTACGGGTAGTCAGAAGCCAGTAAGTCTGACGCCAGTTTAACCAAGGGGTATTGGGTTGCCCGGGTAACTGGGTTGCGGAGGTCAGATATGCAGTCGCTCCTTGTAAAACACTGGTACTCAGCTAAATCCGGTTAAACTGGAAGCCGACCCCAACATAGCTGGGAAAAGGCTCGGGAGATGATGATGACTAGTTTTAAACTATATTAAAAAAAAAAACTGATCTCAAAAATAAAAAAGAAAAAAAATACTGGTTATAATGTTGAAACAAGAACTTCCTGTAGGTGAATAAAATAAAATAAATTAACATATAGTACTAGCACGCGTTGTGTTGTATATCGCGCTGTTTTGTATTTAGTTCGGTATATCAACTCTGTTGTGTCATACGTTCTGTTCATTAATGGATACTTTATAGTAGATACGTTCAGGTATTGTAATTTTTTTTTTAATTTATAATAACATCGGGACACCTTTTTCACACACGGTCGGTTAGCTCCATGGTAAGCTATTGATTAGCTTTTGTTATAGGTGCCAACACAACTGATAAACTACAAATAGGTACTTTACACATATATGGTTTATAAATACATTTATTGTAACACCCAGACCACAGCCAACAAACATGCTCATCACACAAATGTCGACCGTGCCGGGAAAAAAATATAAAAAAAACGTTTCGATTGCAAGCATTTTTTTGTTTATTTTGTGTTATTATTAATTTTACATAACACTAACCGTTTAAACTTGTTTTAATTTTTTTTTTTATTTAGAATACCTGAAGTTATCATCAGGGTTTACCCTAATGCAACAGCTAAGAACTGCAACTTAAATATTATAATTAAAAAACTACATACTTCACAAACATATCAATGGCCTGTTTCACCACCTACGAATAAGTTTCAGCTAGTTTATTTGGTAGATCATTTCATACAAAAACTGTTCCATTTTTTAATTTGTTCGGTAGATAGTGGCTATTCGGACATTGTGAAACTGGCCCTTAATAAGTTTAATGATATATTATTTCGCTTGTACCATAGTATATTGAGAATTCACTAACACTTCAATCTGAGTAATAAGATCGTTGATATACGGATAGCTCTAGAAGGTGCTTATAATTAAAATTAATTTTGGTTACCTCATTAAAAAATTAAAATTTATTTTTTGCTTTTTATGTTCATAAAACCGATGACCACAAAAACATGTAACCGGTCACATTCCTGGGTAAAAACCTACCGTGTGAGCTACGTTAAGGTCACAAAGCTATATAATTTTGCGAATAAAAATACCATTGTTGATTGTAAATAGTATGTTGTTGTACTTATCATGTTAATTCGCTGCAGTATCAACGTACACGCGTGTTCTCAGAATATAAGATTAGGTACCTATTCAAAATTGTGCCATCTGGTTGATAAAAAAAAATATTATTATAATCACAAAAATGTTATCCTATCTTTTGAATTTGTTGCTAATATAAACATATTATAAGAAAATATGTACAACTACTTAGATTTCGTCCGCGGTTTCACCGGCCTTCTAAGGGAACAACTTGTCGCACTAGGATAAGTAGTCTGACGTATAAACTTATATTACAGCCAAGAATCATCAAAATCCGTCAATCCAATCCCGTGGAACAATTTTATTATACTCGTATTACCTACAGAGTAAAATAGTGGAATAATTATGTTACCAGGTAAACTTTTTGGTAATACTTCCAGAAATTATTTTACACATTAAAAATATATCCAGCAAGTTCAAACCGTTCTCTGGCGATCTGATGAAAATTAAGATTCCTATCGAAACTTTTGCCTCAAATATCATCAAGCTTATGAATGAAATGTTTCATCATGATGATGATACTTCATATCTTAGGTACAAAATGACACAAATCAAAAATTATAAGTACTTTATAGCTGTTATTAAATAATAACACTACAACCATACTTGCTACTGGATCTACTATTCATTAGTAC
The DNA here is from genome assembly GCA_958496145.1 of Heliothis peltigera. Classification (NCBI taxonomy): domain Eukaryota; kingdom Metazoa; phylum Arthropoda; class Insecta; order Lepidoptera; family Noctuidae; genus Heliothis; species Heliothis peltigera. The sequence continues at coordinate 8,254,701 of OY292337.1, forward strand.
TACCTACTACTCGTACATAATATTTATTTAGTCCCAATATCGTCATGTTTAAACGAAGTGTTACTTTATCACTGGTAACAAAATTTTAAAGTACAAGTGCGCTTGAATAATTATCAATTAAATCTCGAATGTGCATGGTATTCGTCAAATCGAAAGATAGTCTAGCAGCTCTGTGCTAATAAAATACGCCATCAGCTATATTTTAAAATTATAAATGGCGTAAATGGCAAACTAAGATCCGCTGATAAGTGTGAAAATAAAATAAAAAAACAGCTGTTCTGTGACATAGTTAACATAGCTGAACTTATCCCGGAATTAAATTGTACAAGTCCGAAAAAAAAAGACAATGCACTTTAATTTTAATGACGTCAATGTTTCCCGATCAAGAATTCCAGATTATTCCAACTTATGCATAATGTTTATGTAAATTATATTTTACCTATTGAAATTTATTCACGGCCTGTTTAATATTTTACAGAAGGACGAGGTCCCTGAACGCACCGTCACCGATCCAGCAGTTTGGACCATGCGGAAGGATAATGAAAAACTCGGCCATGGTTATGTAAGTAATACTTATAATATTATCGTCATCCTATACAAAGAAATGATTCATATTGCTTACTGGATGGATGGTAGCTTTTTGACATAGGCGTCATAAAATAAACGTCAAAAATTACCGTTCGATAGCAAAATGCATGTTTCCTATGTGTATCAACTAACTGGTCTTAAATCTACTTCCGGGTCAGTCAGCAAAATTGATGAGACTCCTTATGGCCGAAGCCTGCTGGGATAGTTTGTATGAATTACCGCGGACTTGGCACGCAAAGGACTCTAGAAAGAACAGATATGGATTTTTGCCAATAAAAGTCTGACGCTCCCTCGAGCTGCACATATAAGTCTACTTCTGGATTAGGCTCTTCCTTGGCAGGCCATTGAGCTCAATCATCATGTCTTTACTGATCTAAGCCCCCTGGCTTACGAAAATACTAGACTAGGAATAGACACGGTAGACGCGTGCAATTATTCTACTGTGTGAATGGCTTTCAAGCATTTCTGGACATCTTAAGGTTATATACTTACCAATTTTAAAAATTCTGTTATTAAAGTGTAGTTTTTAAGCATTTTCGATGATAGACTCGATTTCTATACTGAAATAGTGCACAATGACGTAGGTTTTTTCAATAAACAGTATAAAGTCGTATTGTATTCAACTTTTATTTTACCTTCACAACAAATTACGTGATTATTTATTACCTCATTCACTCCAGTTACATTTGATCAGTCAAGGCCGTTGTTTCGGTTTATTTATTGTAAATAAAAAACGTCACTAATTCGCACGGCAAAAATACTTTAAAATTTCCGTATTTCGTAAAGTTATTCAAATTATGCGAGTTGGAATATGCAGCTTCGTGAAATAACGTCAGAATTTAAAGACTGCCCAGAAGTGGACAATATAGGCTATTTTTTTTAGAATTACATAATGACATCAACGAACATAGGCGTGTAAAAAGATATCATCAAAACTGCGCTTTTAAATATAGGGTTAGATGAAGACATACAGGATTTAGTATACTTCTGCCGGGGCTGCGGGTTGTTCACAAGAGTTACCGTGGTCCCGGCACACAGGAACCACCAGAAGGATCATATTGGGTTTTAGTCAGTAAGAGTCTGACACTCCCTCCAGATATACCCTCAGCGGAAAGGGTCTTTTGATGATTTCCCACGAAAAAAGGGGGTTTAGTATACTTGTTTATTAGGAAGAAGAACTTCCAAAAATACCAGCGATGTTCTTAAATCATCTGAACCTTGATAAAATCTCTCATTTAAAATAATATTTAAAGTGAACTGGAATCCAATTATAGTCAAGACTCCGTATTTCAAAGGTTCACTTAACAAATTGCAGGCAGATCCAGGACCCGGCGTCGCAGCGGCTGACGTGGTACAAGCCGCCGCTGACGGTGCTGGTCATCAAGAAAGTGCACGACGCCACGATCCTGGCGCCTTTTGTGCAACTTGTACACTGGCTGGTTCATGTGAGTCCTATTTGTTGTTTGGGTTGATGAGATCGGGGGTTATGTGTCTATTAGGATTCATGTCACATAATGAGGTGTACCTTTTGACGAGACTAAAGTTTCCTGATTACACAGAATCGGTAGATTTTTGCGAAAAACTCGACATAGCGTTTTCATATCTTGATGATGGTATAGAACATCTAAAAATTCTTGTATGAAGGTGGTTCCTCTCAGTAACTTTCTGCCAATAGACGACTTGAATTGATTATTGGAATTCCGGAGTTAAAATCAATATAGAATTAATTATGTCAGAAAAAACATATTTTTGTTGGATGATCCGCAAAAAAAACAATGACATAATAAACAATATTTAACCGCAATCATTCTTGCGGTTTAATGACTTATGATTTTACATAAATATGTTATTTTGTAAAGTAGACTTATGATCGGAAACTTTGTTGGACCTTGGAATAAAGTTTCCATTCCAATACTCACGAAGCCTTGTACGAAATCATCTTTTGAGTTTCTAAAGATAAAATACCATCAGATTGCAAGCCACTTCTTCCAAGAATAGTTTCAGTCAACCATCATATTCCCTCAATCTGTATAACATTACTGTGTTACAATCTTACCAATCCTCGGTTCCGCTCAGAATTCCGCCATTCTTAGAGCAACTTATTCTACTTTAAAAAACCATGAACCATGAGATTAAATATAGCGGATTATTGGAAAATATGACTAAACCTTATAAAATGTATATGTAATGGTTTAAGTTTCTTTTAGGTTCAATACTATGTAAGAAAGAACACCAAGATCATAATTATCTACATGCTGCTAAGTTACAAATTCATTCATTATAAACATTATTATACGGCTATCATCACTTATATCTAGGTATATTAATCTCTGGAATTACATCGATCTGGCGCAGTGTTACAATAAATGTGTTATTACGTACTTATTAACGTTCAGAGTAATAATTAATAGAACTCGGAAACCGACCTGCTAGTTTATCGTCGGTAGAAGTTCATTGATAATTTTATATCACGTCAATGGTATATGTTACAAAGTACATTTCATTTTAATCTAGAATAGAACGTACCTATGTCAATTTTGTTACAATCTTTGGTGAAACAAGAAAATGTTTATTTTTTTATATTTTTTCAAAGTCAAACTCTCACGCAAATTCATTTATTGAAATAAAAAGAAATTAGACATCACCCCCAAAAATCGCGCCCGTTTCACCGCTTCCTTTATTTTACTGTTGGAAAGAAGATACTGTGATAAACTTATTGACTGACTACAGCAACATAACTGTCTATTACAATTTTATTATTACACAATCCAATTCACAAAGTTAAACACTGAATACGATACCTATCTTGTATTTATCCTCATAATCTCGTTCCTCAATTCACCCGTTTTATCTAAAACACTTGAACAATAGTACCTACCACTCTTGGCGATGATATTTCAGAATTTGATAAGCATGATTTGCAAAATTTTCGAATAAAGTTCTATTTACAGTGACATATTTTCGATGGAAACCACGCTGATAATTACACATAGCCAGATTTTTTAATGCTATGGTAATGTCGCCCGCAATTCTTTCTGATGTACTGACTGTAGATTCACAAATGTTTGGTCTAGAAAAATATTAATAATAGTTAGTATGTACTAAATGTAAGGTGATTCAACTCCGTCCTGATTATAGCACACGCGAAATTTGTGCAGTGCGTTGACTCTCAGCCTGTGCAGGCTCAAATTGATCCATAATATCACTCTCATAAAGTTTTTATTAATTTCTCAGGATAAAAAAAGCTTAGTCCTTCTTTTTATTGAGAGTTTAGAAAAAAGCATTTCCCAAAATTAGGATTTGCAACTGTCATGTTATTTATGTTATGCATGATTGGGTTTTCCCTTGTCCTGGGCATGATTGGGTTTTCCCTTGTCATTTTATCCAAGATGTATAAACAGCCTTTGGGATTTCGCTACTAGAAAAAAAAAACAAAATTCCATATACAAACAAACATACAGTTGTATAAATAAATTATACACCTTTAATATGTTTTCCTTTAGAAAAATAATTTCAGTTAAAATGCCTATACTAACGAGCTATACTTTCCTATTTTAAATTACCTGGTTGATATTGTCTCGGCGTGAGCCCCGTCACGCCATTTTCCCTAACGCAAAAAGCGGAACTGCGAGTAATAACTAAACTACAATGACATTTCAGATTAAAACGTGTTTCGCATTCCTTTCTCTTATAAATTATACGGGAATCAAATACTTTAAACTTCGATTCAGTAGAATCCCAATTATCCGAAACAAATTAAACCAGGGGTATTGCGCATAATCAAAAATCCGGATAACGCAATTCAGAACAAATCAGTCTTCAATAAATATTTTTAATATTAAGTATACTTTATTTTTTATAATTATGATGTAATAGATAAAGAAAATAGGTTTCAAAAATTAACTAAAGCGAACTAAATGTTTGTTGAGTATACCGTTGTCGGAGGCGGGAATTCACTTGTAAGAGTTTAAAAATCCAGATACGATAACTTAAAAAAGAAGTTATTAATATTCAGCGGCTTGCTTTTAAGCACATCATTTTTAACACAATACATAAGAGCTAATGTTATTGATTGATATGAACTTGAACTGCCTCTAGTCAAATACAAAAGCGACGTAAATAGCCGATGGACGTACGGACATAATAGTTCAAATTGAATCATAAATGCGTACCGCTGCGATATTGATCGAGCCTCATACAATGTTAATGAGGGCCGGCCATTGTTGTCACGCTAGGAGACCGACGATTCATAGCAATGTCTACTTTGAACGTCATATGAGACTGTTTTTACATGAGAATAACTTAGGAACAGGGAACTTATACTTCTTCTTCCTTCGCTGTTCCCAATTCTATTTGGGGTCGGCGCAATGTGTTTTCCTCTTCCACTCATTTCTGTTAGACGTCATACTACTATCCTCTCCCTTTTTAATCATATCGTCTTTCAGGCAATCAATCCATCTCTTCCTTGGTATACCTCTATCTCTCCATCAATTCACATTTATACTTAAGACACGCTTTGTAGTATGTGTCTCACATCTTCAAGAACAGAGTACTTATAAATTTAAGCAATATCCGTAATGTAATATAGGAGTAATCTGATTAAAAAACATGGTTTTAATAAGTACCGGCTTTAGTGTTACGTTTAAACCGCTGTCTTTTTTCAAGACTATCTACCGCCTTTAGTTTCTTCCGTGTTCTGAGTTAACAAATTCTCGAACATGGATGAATTTAACAATAAGTGGAATACGAATAAAGCAGAAACCGAAGGTACGACCAAAATTTTTAAAAATATATGTACCTACTGTGAAGATTCATATGCAAAAACTGTGTGCAGCTTCTTTGGTAATTACGTAATTTTGTTCTGTATTCGTGACAGTTACTTGGACGATTTAAGTGTTCGGGCATTTTGCAATGTTTTTCTTCTTAATGGGCTTTGCTGCTGATCGTACATATCTAAAATACATACATAAAAAAAGATGTACTAGCTACAAAACAGATAACCGGAACTTGAATGAGTAGTATTATATTTGCTTACTCGTTCGAATCATTACGGTTTGTTGTGTTGACTATGATGTAACTACAACCATGACACAATCTCATTCAATATTACTCGTGGCTTGAGTTTGTATTTAACATTTACTTGATCAAAAAAAAAAAAGTTATGCAAAAAACCGAATAGACTAACTATTCATTTTTTTATTGATTTACGTAAATTTGCCTCAGGTTAAGCAGTTTATGAAATTGTAATAGGGATGCGAACAACTAGTCAAATTCAATACTTTCATAGAACTGTCAAAAACGGTTACTCTCTATGCAATTTGTATGAAAACACCACATATGACGTCACAGATTTTTCACATCAATCCATATACTTATTTCGATTATATTATCAATAAAAAAAATAAAAACAGTTTTCGATTCAAAACGATAAATTAAACTGATATTATTTATTATGTTTTACCAAATGAATATGATAAAATATTTTATTTATGACCTAGTCCACATCCCAATTGTAATAAAAATAAACCCCATAATTACAAGTACATATTATGAATTAACGTACATAATATAGAATAAAATCAAACCGTTTACCTTAAGCATTATAAGCACGTGCTATACACGACACATACATGTGTTTATGAATAATGCATCTAATGGAATCGCTGGAATTTGGTCGTTCGCCAACATTTATTGGTAAGACGCATATGAGTTCGTCATTCTCATTCATGTATTTTATGTGAATATATTAAAAAATATTTTATATGAACAGGCATTTAAGGACTTAAATATTCATAATTTAGTTTTTTTCACTTACCAAATGATACTTTATGGTTAACAAAGATTGATAAAACCACAAGAATACTACTCGTAAAAGTGAAGTTCTGAAATTGAAATGGAACAAACAAAATTCACTTCATTACCTAACACCGAAAAAATTAGGTTCTCAATTTCGTTGTGACTAGTTTTAGGTTATTTAGGGTTACCTTAATTTCACCCACAACTCGTCGGGGGTAGCGACGAAGCTTCGACTAGACCCGCCCCACCGACACATGGGTAGCTAAGGAATACCGATTGGTTTTTATTCAGTAAGAGTCCCCTTCGCCCTTCCCCCAGGGCGGAGGATCTTCATGAGGATTTTCCAACCAGATACAAAAAAAAATGCCCACATACCAACAAAGCTATAGAACAGCCACAAAAAATCCCTATTTTATAATAGCTTTTAATTCCAGGACAAAAGTATGGTTGTCTTCGTGGAAGCAGCGGTGCTGGATGACAGACTGCTGGCCGAGTACGGAGACTTCACGTCAGTTAAGGAACGGCTGATGACGTTCAGGGCCGGCACTGATGATCTCACGGATAAGATTGACTTCATCATCTGTTTGGGCGGTGATGGCACGTTGCTGCATGCTAGCTCGCTCTTCCAGGTGAGTTTGAGTGGAGATTTTAGAATTAGAAAAATTGCGGTAGATAAAAAGTCGGATAGATTTGGCGGACAACTGATCTGGATGATATTGTAGTTTCGTTTATCAAACCGTAAAAAATCTTTTAAAAATGCTTGTATGTGAAGATTCGTAGCCCTTTCTTTTGCATTCAAAATTATTAATGCTCAGAGTGCCACTGGTGGGAGTGTCAGACTTTTACTGACTAAAACCCACCTTCTGGAGCCCTCTGTGTGCCAGGGCCGCGGTAACTCTTGCGAACAATCCCGCAGCCCTGGTATGCAAGTTCAGTAGCTCTTGATAATACTTTTAATAAACCTGTTTTCATAATTTATTTATTTAATTAAAATTGTCATATTTCTTTCCAGCAATCGGTCCCTCCTGTGATGGCATTCCACTTAGGCTCGTTAGGGTTCCTAACTCCCTTCGAATTCAACAATTTCCAGGACCAAGTCATGAATGTTCTAGAAGGTAAGAACTTTGATTCCATGATCTATTTTGTAAGAATAGACATACAATCGTCCCATGAAATTGAATATATTGACTGTTTGAGTAGGTACAACTTTTTGGTATCAGAACTTATAAATTCAGTCTAAACATAACATATACCACCATAGTTTGGCCCTTTTGTTACATTTTATTTGAGTCTGCAAAGATGCGTTCTTCTTAAAATATATCTCAAATATAATTTCCAGGTCACGCGGCCCTAACATTACGTTCGCGTCTACAATGCGTGGTGCTGCGCAAGAGTCGCGACGACAAAGACGGCAAGGAGAAGAAGAAGCCCACCACGATATTAGTGCTCAACGAGGTCGTGGTAGACCGGGGACCTTCGCCTTATCTGTCCAATATAGATCTGTTTCTGGATGGGAAGCATATCACGTCAGTTCAAGGAGATGGTAAGAAAATGTGTCACCTGATTATATAGGTCTCCGGACTTGACTCGTTATAAACATATTACTGTTTAACGCACCGAACGAAAGTAATTTGTCAAATATTATCATTCATATTTTTAAAAATTCTGCTCCCAAAGAAAATGATGGTGGAATATTAGGTTATTAAAATAAAATGCAAATTGGCTCAGTCCTCTTTTTAATGGGAAGTCATCAAATGACCCCTTCCGCTGTGGGTGCAGCCTGCAGCCTTTTACCGACTGAAACCCACTTTTGTTCTTTCTGGAGATTTTTGTGTGCCAGGGCCGCTGCACTTTTTGCGAAAATCCCGCAAACACTTCCGAACTGCATCAGCCCGCACTGCATCTATGTGCTTTCTATTGGAGAAGTTCGTCATCTATGTTACGACACGCCTGATTATGCCTTCGACTACTTCAAACTGACTTGCACTTGCATCCTCAAGACATGTTCATCATTAGCTAAGTTATCGATAAAATAAAATGACTATAGCGATGTATTTTAATTTCCAGGCCTAATAGTATCCACCCCCACTGGCAGCACGGCGTACGCGGTGGCAGCTGGCGCCAGTATGATCCACCCGTCAGTACCAGCTATCATGGTCACGCCCATCTGCCCCCACTCCCTCTCCTTCAGGCCTATTGTTGTACCCGCTGGAGTAGAGCTCAAGGTAATTTGAACTTTATGTACAAGTGTTAAAGACTGAATTCCTTTGTCTGCCCAGATATTGAGATTTCTGCAACTGAACACTTTTGTACGAAAACGCGGAGCTGTAAGGTCAACGCAGTTTATATACCAAGACATGTCAATGTTGACAATTATGACGTATTTCGAGTAGGCCTGAATTTTTGATTGACGCTACAGATCAGTAGATCTATATATTTTAGCTTTGAAAATTGATTATTTTGAGAGCTGTTTTTGTTTTGTTCTCTTCACAGGTTCGTAATTTTACCCTAGAAAATATATATAAATGTCCACCATAGCCAGTAACCCACAGTTAACCAAATACAATTCTAGATCGCTCTGTCCCCGGACGCGCGAAACGCGATGTGGGTGTCTTTCGACGGGCGCAACCGACAAGCGTTGCAACACGGAGATAGGTACCTCTCTACCCAACAACCCCCTTAGCCATGCACGCCGCTACGCTTGTAATCGCATGTCGATAAATATAGTGTTGTTGTTCACTAATATTTTACTGTTGTCTTATTGTCTACTCTAGATAGATCCTCAAGTATATATTTTTTTATGTTGGTAGGTATAATTAGTATATAGTTGTTAACTTAAAGTTTTTTTTTAATTTGGAATTTATTCACTCTACTAAATTATTTTAAGTATATATTAACCGAATAACAGAAAACAATGGGTACGAGTAAAAAAATAAACTTCTCCTTCACTGTTATATGAACTACGAACCCTAGGAGTTTTGTAGAGTGTAGGCAAAATTCAAAATCTCCCAATGTAAAAGTGTTCACAACCCTCCAAAGCGACCGTTAAGCGAAAATGGGTCTTATAGGCACTGTAATAATGGTGGTAGCATTCAGCCGAGGTGTCCGGGCTTGTTTCAGATAATGCCCACGCTAGAGGCGCGTAGTGCCGCCAGTGTGTCGTTCGACGGGCGCTCTCAAGTCACGCTCAGGCCGGGCGATAGGTAACTCTATACACATTCTATGGAGATGGCATCACACAGATTAGATAGTCAATGGAACACTTAAAGTTTGGAATATGTTTAAAAAAATCTGAGCTCTGTGTTGCAATAACTCGATCATTATATTCAAGCAAACAAATGGCTCCAAATGCATCTTTAAGACGAAGAGCAAGCATGAGTTTGAAGCACAATTTCTTCAGTTTAATTTTTGCAATTCCGTCTCTCATGTTAATGCTTCACAAAGAAAAATGCCGTCTCCTTTCTTTTCATAGGTGTGATAGTGATCATAAAATTCTTCTATAAATTCATGAACATCGTTTTTGTTGAAGCTGGCACAGTTTATAGGGATCCTTGTGCTTTATAATTCGCGTTAGATAACTCTGTCGCTCCGAAGTGGCCACTAGACGTCACGATAGTCAAAATTTACTAACAAAACTAGTGCGCATGCGTCGTCAAGTAGAAAACTTCGAAGCGATAAATTTATTTAACGACAACTAGTAAATACGGTGAAGGTTTATTTTTGAGCGGGAAATCATCAAATGATCCCCGTTGTGGGTGTAGTTGGAGGGAATGTCAGACTTTTACTGGCTAAAACCCACTTTTGTTCCTTCTGGGGCCTTTAGTGTGCCGGGGCTGCGGTAACTCTTACTAAAAATCTCGCAGCCCTGGCAGAATCTGGTGAAGGGCTGCCCTTATATTTTAGATTGTACAGTAGGAAATGCAAAATTTAGATATTATTACTGTAGGTATGCTTAACGCTTCTGCTTTGCATGTTTGTACTAAACCATTTCTAACATTAACTTATTTTAGTATATCATGTCCATTATGCATGTTATTTGTGTGTAATTTAATTTATTTTTTTAACAAAATTGTTGTAGTTACATATGTTCTTAAATAAAGCATTCATTGATGGTTGTCTACTCTGACGATTATATATTCAATGGCATCAAATTAATGAAAATGAAATTATAGAATACCTGTGGTATTAACTAAAGATGCCTTTGTACTCATTTTATAGTACAGATGCCAGCACATCAGGCTACAACAATCTGTCAAATTCCCTTAATGGATTTTCAATCTTATCGCTGAAGCATAAAGTTCAAAGTTGATTGTGAAAATTTGACAGTTTCGATTAGCCTGATGTGCTGGCGTCTGTACATAAAGTTCATTAAAAATATAATTTTAACATTCAAACTTGATTAACTAAAACACCTATCTTCACCAACAGCCTGTATGTGACGACATCAGTCTACCCCGTGCCGTCAATATGCGCGCAGGACCAAATCTCCGACTGGTTCGACTCGCTCGCCGAGTGCCTGCACTGGAACGTTCGCAAAAAACAAAAGCAAATTGACGAACTCAGCGACATGACCCACTCCTCCAGCGACAATCTTGAGGAACTCGACCACAATCATCATGACGAGAGACCCGCTGACACATGACTAGTGTCCACTTGACCACTCAGTGGACAAAACGTGATGAGGACTCTTTAATTTCTTTGTCTGTAAGCGAAATGCCAATGTTTGTTGTATTTTCAAGTGAACGTGTGTGAGATGTTTCGTTTAACACCGGTTTTCATACCGCCTGTCTCTACTTTTATCGATGGAATTTAAAATGTGTTCTGAATTCGTAAAATATTGTGAGGTTTTTTGATTAAATATCACTTCAATCAATTGTTCTAAAAGTCTATCTTTGTAAAGTTAACTAGTAGAGTTAGCTTAAATGAACAACGCAAATATGTGAGATGAAAATTCGGTATTTGAGTGTGGAACAATTTTTGGATGAGTTTAAGATGATTATTACGTTTCGGCTAATTATGTGATACTCTGATTTCTGTAGTCTTTTTTGACATTCCCTTGGACAATAAAAAGTAACGTTATGTCTTTCTCGGGTATGTTTCGGTTTTTCTCCTTTCGATTTTAAATGTCACGTATCAATTACAAAATAAAGTGCTCAAACAAGCAGTAGAAAATGTAAAAGTGTAGAAGGGGTCTCCAAATATGCTCTATCTACAGTTTTGCAATAATATGTAACTACGGTTATGTGAACAACTATGAAGGTGCTAACTAAATAAAACAGTGCCAATGTAAAGTATAGGTCAAGTGAAGCAGCTACTTATAGTGAAAAAAATAAATATGATTTTGTCACAAAAAATGCTAATTCTTGAATAGCTTTAATCAACCTTATGCTTAAATAGCACGTACCAATTACTTTAACTTTATAATTTGTTGTTAAAAGTTGAAAAAGGTTTTCGTAACTTAACTTAAGCAAAAGGTTGAATATCCCTGTTTATAAATAAATCGCTAGTGTTTAATAGCGAGCACAAAATGTCGATAGTCGATAGTTTTTTTTTTTTATTACCTTCAGCTCTTTCTTAATGTATAGGGATTGAAATGTAATGTGTACAAAAGAAATCGCGATATTATTTTTAATGTGACATCACAGTAATGAAGTTCCTTGGCTGTTTTTAATATAAATATTGCCTGCTTACTTGAAGTAGTGATCGTGGATTAAAATTTTATTTTTAGCATTCAAATAGGTACTTGTATAAATCCACAAAAATCGATAAATTACTCGTATTCTATCAATGAAATAGTGCAATACCTAAAACGAATTTCGATATTTTTTTTATGAATAATGTAATCGTTTTCTGCAGTTTGTGATTAATCAACAGTCCGAAGTGCTTGCTATAATGATGTCTTTGTTTGTGAATCTCTGTTTTCTTTTGAAAATATGTTCTACGCTATTTGGTTATGGTGTTATGCTTAGCAGTGCAATATTTGTAATATAAACATTATTTCTTTTTTGTTTCCTGGATGTATGTACTTGTATTGGTGTTCAATGAGTATAATAGAAGGATAAATTATGTATATAGTTTTACAATAAATTATATGAATGCGAATTTGTTTGGTTTTTCTATACTTCGATTCCTCTCGAAGCCCTCCCTCGCTACAAAAAATATGATAACGCCCGATTTTTTCTTACCCGGTACACGATACTTTCTATAACGACCACTTTTAGTTACAAAATGAAGCTGAAGGGTATCCCTATTTATACAAATACAAACCCCCCAAGCTTTTTATGTACATATTATTAAGTAACAAAACATATGAAGTCATACAAATTGGCTCTAACGTTGGTTAACTGCATACGAAAAACACCGGTTTATCCCAACACTAGGACTCAAAAGGCTATGTACCAAAAATAATAATTTTCGTTTGTCAAATTGACAAAATGACATTTCCATAACCTATAAATTCGCTGCAATAGTATTATTTACTGAAAGAAAATGTCTAAAATAACAAATTTAATCAACTTCGTATCGAAGAGAAGCATTTCCCTATCGGCCCCGAGGGAAGGCAAAAGGAATTTTAGAAAGTTTGTCATCGCCAACAAGAGGGGCTCGCGAATCCACCGTAAACAGCAAATGACTGAAAACAGAGAATTGGAGGTTGATAAGCGAGGTGTTCGTGATGTGGGATACAACTTGAACGGGCGCTTTGTTACCGTACCTGAAATGATACCTGAATTAATCGTTCCTGATTTAAAAGATTGCGATTTGAAGCCATACGTCTCGTACAAGGTCGCCGATGTTATTCAGAGTGAATTTACGCCTCAGCAACTGTTTGATGCTGTCTACAGCAAAAAGATCGTTACCGACTTCAAAGCTGGCAAGTTGGATGAAGATGGTTTCCCTCTTGAGCCCTCTGAGGAAGAAAAGTTACAGCCTGATGAAGCAGTCCGGAGGGCTAAGCGTACTGGCTCGGATATATTTTAGTGTGTTTGGAATTTTTGTAGTGTAGTGCTTTATTATAGATAAGATTATTGAATAAATACTATTAAATTGTTGTTAAATACTTTTCATTTTTAATTCTAGCTTTTATGTTCTCATTGCTATTGTTTGCTTACTACTAGATAGTACTTTATTGTAACAATCCTTATAAAGGAGTCCTTAATATCATATCAACCACTCTAATAAAAATAGATGAGTCTAAAATATATGGAGAATTATGAAGTTCACCTACATCTAAATACTTGGTACTTATAGACTTTGCTAGTTGTCACTATCAATGTTGGCTATCAACACTAACAATGGACATTCAACATGTTGTAAATACTAGCAGAAAATTCTTAGCCACAACTTATTGAGTCTGAAAGACTAACTTGTTCCATTTGAGTACATAATGGCAATTTAATAGACTATACTAGTTGATAACAGTATATAAACAAAAATATATTTATTATGACATGTTGATATGCACAGGTACTATGAAGATAGAAATTTATTCTAGTAAGAATTTATTCATACGCACAAACGATAGCAGAAAAAGTTAATTGATATTAGTCCTCACATTGATTAACGACGGCGACATTGCACCGACAATGGTATGAAATTTAACTAATGTATGATTAGGCAAATAAACTCTGTCTATTTTGTATTTGATTGTCTTATTTTACTTCTTATCTCATGAACTGTGTAGATAAACCATAAAAAAAAAACTAATTATAAATGTGAAAGTTTGTGAGGTAACTTTGTTTCACCTAAAAATATATCATATAGATAGACCATACAACAGAATAACATATAGGCTACTTTTTATAAGTATTCAAGATGTAGTTCCCTTAGGAAGCGGTAGAAAACGCAGGAGGAAGCTAGTACTTAAATTAAATGCGCAAATTATTAGTTCCTGGTTATACTAATTACCTATTATACTCTCGCAGATTTAATCTTGTATCAAATAATAAACATAAGCATTCTATTTACTACTAGCAAACAATACGATAGCCTCCATGGTACTACCCAGGAATCTGCACGCTCTACTTACGAGTTCCGATAACATTCTGCAATAAAATAACATAACAGGTACATTAAAATGGTTTGATATGATACCTATCTCAGCTTAGCTATTTTTATTATTATGTAAGGAAGATAATCGCGAAGATGTTTGACAAAATTTACTTACACATCAATCTATTTGTAGGTAGATAGTATTCACGCGGTGAAGGAGTGATTATGCTAATTTTACGGCAGTCTAGAAAACATTCCACGCTCGTAGGAATATGTGTGCATTTTGTGATCGCTTTAAATAAACATTTAGTAGGTAGGTAGACATTTATTTACATACGATGTGCAACTTGAATAAATATTTAAAGACGTAAACGTTATAAACCTCACACATAAAAATCTGTCTGCGAATAAAATAGAACGCTATCTTAGTACAATCACGAGAAGATAGAATGTTCGAATTGACTTTTTTTTCAAAGCATTTTTTATAAACAAATGACCAGTCCGTGGTCATTTAAAATTAAATAAGTGAAACAGTATGCCGCGGCACATTTGACCCGCACATTATCTAAATTGTACCCGTCTACAGTTCATAAATAAAATCGAACTGAGTTTTATCATTTAAACTAGAGATATCATTTCGCGCGGTTGTACAGCGCCTGCGCAGTTCGTACCGGTTTGACAATAGAAGCTATATAAACATAATGGGCGGTAACTATTCAGCTATGGATCCGATGGAAGTCCCTGTGCCCGACATAGCGACTTTATTTGAACGAGATGGTTATTTGAAGCCA
Organism: Heliothis peltigera; assembly: GCA_958496145.1. Lineage (NCBI taxonomy): Eukaryota > Metazoa > Arthropoda > Insecta > Lepidoptera > Noctuidae > Heliothis > Heliothis peltigera. Next base: position 8,269,865 of record OY292337.1, read on the forward strand.
TATGAAAGAGAAATCAGACGCAGGTAAGCCTCCGGTATTCCTTTTATAGTTTACTATGATATTTAAGTGAGCTTCTCCATGAAAACAGTGTAATTAAGCGATATTTTGCGTTAATTTAAGGTTAACTTTCGATGTTTACGATTTTCTGTCAATAAAGCGATAAAGCGCTTTACATTTGTAGCCGTATACAGGTATCGAGAATGTTGTTTTGTATATGTACAGAAGACTATTATACAAAGCAATATGCAATTAAATACAACGCATGTACTTTCCGCCTTTGTATTTAAAGTACATGTAAATATTGAAATTTAATATCCATGACAATGTCGCTCTTGCTTAATCAGCGCTACAAGCGCTCCATGTGCTCTGTGACGTTCCCAATGTCAAACTTAAGGTCAATTGATATCAAAATTGAAAACAGAACTTTAGAAACACTTTCGTTCTTCAGTGTTCATTAATTAGCTCTTATTTTGTACTATTCGCAATAATAATGTATAGCTCAGATAATGCAAGCCGGCTAACCTTGATTAATTAACGATATTTATCTGTGTAGAATACCTACTTATTTACATCCGTCTGTCTACCTACTTGGCACATGTGTACACTTTAGATACTGGCCGCTAGTAGCAAACAATAATGATGAAGATGCCATTTAATAGCGTTTAAGTAATTGAGATAAACCTTATAAATGCACATCACAGAGAAATCTAAATTATTGCTCTAAAAGTATGATATTATGTTGATAGGTATGCTAAAATAATGACTATGCGCCTTAACTTAAGAAAAACTCGTAAACATTAATTACTTACTTTTATTAAGTAATTACACCCTCTTACTACAGGTACAGACGCCAGCACATCAAGCTACTACAATCTAACAAATTTCCATAAACTTTCAACCTCATTACTGAAATATATGGTTCAAATTTGTTTAGGAAACTTTTGACAATTTCGGGTAGCTTGATGTGCGCCTGTACCTACACTTTATACAAGCTCATAAAGACTAACAGTGTCATTACAATATTCCAGATATGGCTGCTACAGAGATCTATGGGACCGCATCGAGTCATGGGAGGGAGGTTTCGATGGGTTCACAAAGGGTTACAAATATTTCGGCCCCCAATACAATTCTGATGGGTCCGTGACTTGGCGGGAATGGGCCCCCGGAGCACATAGCTTGCATCTGCAAGGAGAATTCAGTAAGTAGTGCTTGTGTCTCCCCTCTGAGACGATTCTGGCTTGACGACTTTACGTCCATCCTTATGGCTTTATTTACGCAGCTATAGCTTTGACAAGGTCCCCAAAAACAAAGCCCTAACTGAGTGAGAACTCCAGTTGAGTGTATATCATTTACAAAATAAAACTATGCCTGTGACTACGAGTATAAAACGCAAGTATAGACGGACAAGCTCCACAGCATCTACCATTTCCAACACCAGGCGCATGTATTTTTTTCTGTTGGACAAATAAGCAAGATAATGAATGGGGGGTGACCGGACCCCCAAGACCCCCTTGTATACGTCCGTTTGTCCATAAACGACCATAGTTTTTAATTTCCATAATTAAGTTTTGAAACAAACTACTGAACATCATTTGTTTCAGTACCAAAATAAATTCAAATCGTCGCCGTTGAGTCTAAATTGGAGACAGTTGGCGATCCGTTTCTTGTTCAAATAAGAAACACTCAAATGTCCAGACGCGTTCGACGAGAATAGATGCGGGGCATACTCTCATTCCTATCCCGAACAATCTGTTCTGAATAGAGTACAAAATAAAATAGTAATTTAATTTAAAAAATATGTTTAAAAACAAAAAACCCGCCTAAATTAAATGTGTCAACTAACACGTAGTATTTGTATACTCTATGACTAACACTATCAAACTGAAAAAGCTGAAACATCAACCAATTTACATACTTATCAAAAGAGGTATCATGATTGTGTTCATCTTTTATTTTTTTTCGAGTTTTTGGGCGCGCTTTTATCACTTTCTCACTTCTTTAATCACAAGGCCACCACGACTTCTGCCGGGTCTGCGGTTTATTCGCAAGAGTAACCGTCACCCTGCTAGACAGAGACCTCCAAAAGGAACACAGTGGCTTTAAGTAGTTAGAGTCTGACACCCCCTCCAGCTGCACCCCTTGTGTCGCCGGCAAGGCCGCCGCGACTTCATTTAACTGTATTTAACTTATTTGCAGATGGCTGGAACTCAAAAAGTCATCCATTCAAAAAGTTAGAATTCGGAAAATGGGAGCTGACGATACCAGCCAACGGCGACGGGTCATGTCCCCTGAAGCACGGCAGTCGTGTGCAACTCATAGTCAATGAGAACTTGTACAGGCTTTCTCCTTGGGCGGACTATGTCAAACCTTTTGAGGGATTTACATACCAACAGTTTATCTACAGGCCGGAAAATGTAAGTACTCCTGGATTTTTTTGCGCTAGGAAAAAATGCTGTTACCCATCCCCATCCCGTCGGGGTACGGGACAGGGGTATGTGGGACTCCCCGGTAAAGAAGTTCCCGGTACACCCACTAAAAATACCCAGCGGCACTCTCACGTCGCCTGATTTGGAATGCAACCCGCACCCTCATTATCGAAAGGCTGATGCTTTATCCACTCGGCCAACCTAACATGCTACCGAATAGTTAAGGAGAAATCCGATATTTCTCTCTTTTTTTATCGAGTTACAATTTACAAAAATAGTTGGTAGCAAATAGTTTGCACGTCAAATACTAGTACGAGTAACTATTGAATAATTAATGTTTTTTTTTCATTCCAGCCTTACAAATTTAAGCATGCCAAAGTAGCGAAGCCCAAGTCCCCCCGTATATACGAGTGCCATGTCGGCATCGCCACAGCCGAGGGCAAAGTTGGCACTTACAACGAATTTAGGGATAACGTTTTGCCTAGGATTAAGAATCAAGGTAAGCCTAAATGCCTTTGCGCATAAATTGACTAAATGATCAATATCGAATCTTACAGAACTAGGCAATATATAATTTATCATGCCAATAAAAAAGTGTATCTTTTCAGGCTACAACTGCATACAGCTGATGGCTATAATGGAGCACGCATATTACGCGTCCTTCGGATACCAAGTCACAAGCTTCTATGCTGCTAGCAGGTCAGTACCTTACTTAACGACGTAGGCCCGGGTCTGTGGGCAGTGAGTGCCGGGTGGCTCACCGACCGCACGTCTAAGGACGACAGGCCCGGTTCGGCGGCGCGTTCTTACTAGATATATCATTCAGCTCATAACTTCTTAAAGAAAATTAGGGCCAGTTTCAGCTGATAAGTTCCAGATAGTTTATCAGGCAAACAATTTCATACAAATTCTGTTCCATTTTTTAATTTATGTGGTAGATAGCAGCTATCTGCAACCTGTGAAACTGGCCCTTAATAATGCATCTGTGCAATATGGAAACATTTTATTTAATTGACTCAACGTCGAATCCTACACCCGTTGCCTCCCTGACAAAATTCCTAGTTCACTACCCAGATTTCCTATATCATCCAAGCATATAAATCTATTCACCAATTACTTTGATCAACCATGAACTCCTCTTCATTCCAGTCGCTACGGAACCCCATGCAAACTGAAGCAGCTCATCGACCGGGCACACGAGCTAGGTCTCTACGTACTCCTAGACGTTGTCCACTCCCACGCCTCCAAGAACACGCTGGACGGACTCAACGAGTTCGATGGAACTAACTCCTGTTACTTCCACGATGGGGCGAGAGGAACTCACCAGTTGTGGGATAGCAGGCTGTTCAATTATTCCGAGTGAGTACAGAGAACATTATTTAACATTTACATATAACTTTTTTTTGTAATATTCGTATTAGTTAGCTATTGCTTAAAAGTCCTGGTGAATGTGCGGGTTCGATTCCAGTTCAGGCAAGTACCAGTGCAACTTTTCTAAGTATATCTTGGACACCAATGACTGATTAAAAGTTGAAGGAAAACATCTCGAGGACACCTGGACTATGAATTGAGCAAGCGTGGTGATAGCACTCATCCCTCACCGTGTGAAAGGAGGGCTGTGCCCAGCTGTCGGGCGATACAAAAAGACTGATAATGATTCGTAATAGCTTATGAATGTCTTCTACCAAAATAGTTCTATGCCGATTGGTGATACTTATGTGACATGAAATAACCGCCATTGTATATCATCATGATCATCACAGCCTTTTTATCGTCCCACTGCTGGGCAGAGGCCTCCTCTCTCACGGAGAAGGATCGAGCGTTAATCCGCCATTGTATATACAATCCATAAATCAAAATTCCTTTCTCGTGCTTTCAGAACAGAAGTGCTAAGGTTCCTGCTCTCAAACCTGAGGTGGTACCAAGAGGAATATCAGTTCGACGGATTTAGGTAAGAACATCCAACAAATCTGAGGCGCCAGTATTTGTTTATACAATTTGCCTGAAGGTCTACTAGAGCGGGATGCACTAGAACTACCTATACCGCTATCTTAAATTAAAATAATAAATAATTACTACAAATATAACAAATAAACTGCAAATAATTATTAAATTGATTATTTCTCTCAAAATCTCCCATTATTTCCCCCTATAGCAAAAAGTTTATCGTACAATTTTTCCTAGTTTCAACATACCCCTGTTTCAACTGACCTCATGTTTCAATTGATCCCCTGTTTCAACTGACCCCATGTTTCAAATGACTCCTATAGATTTGACGGCGTGACATCAATGTTGTATCATTCCCGCGGCATTGGTGAAGGTTTCTCCGGCCACTACGACGAGTACTATGGACTGAACGTGGACACTGAGGCACTGGTCTACCTCATGTTGGCGAATGAGATGATTCACAAGATCGATAGCAGGGCTATTACTATTGCTGAGGTGAGGAATCGAATATTATGAGTTCTATTTGATACTTGCTTTCCCATCGACAAACAAATGTATTGCTCTCATGTATCAATAAAATATTTTTAAAAAATTGGTGAAAATAGACCATGGCATACAATTTAAGACTCATGAATACCTTCAAATGGTGAATCGTGTTGTTAAAAAAAACAAGCTATAGTAATACTTTATCTCATCGAAAAGCTAAGTCTAGATGCCAGCACATCAAACTGCTACAAACTCTAAAATTTTCTTAAAAGAATTTCAACTTTATCGATGAAGCATATGGTTTAAAGTTGATTGGAATTTGACATTATCGGGTAGCTTGATGTCCTAGCGTCTGTAAAACAATCCACAAATCCTATCTGCCTTTATCAAAAACTACCATAAGAATATCTCTTCCTCATTTGCAGGACGTATCAGGAATGCCAGCATCCTGCCGGCCAGTTAAAGAGGGGGGCACCGGCTTCGACTACAGGCTAGGCATGGCCATCCCCGACATGTGGATTAAACTGCTGAAGGAGGAGAAAGATGAAGACTGGAAGATGGGTCACATAGTCCATACGCTAACTAATAGGCGGTGGATGGAAGGAACTGTGGCTTATGCTGAGAGTCATGACCAGGTATGTGTTTTTGGTTAAGTCCGGAAAAATCTTAAGCTTCCCGCGGCCCCGTGCGCATGTTTGAAGAGCCACGGGCGTGGTTGTAGCCGGTGAGAGTCCAGCACGCCGCCCCACCTCTGCCCAGTGGGAGGAAGTTCATGAAGATTTTCCCCTGACAAAAAATGTATTGCTTGATTTTTATCCCATGAAAGTTGTATTTTAGAGAACAATCACTTAGTGCTTAGTGTTCTCTTGAATACAATTACCTATTGCACCATTTGTACCAGGCATAACACACCAGGCATAACACACCAGGCATAACACAGGTGAAGTTCAGACGCCAGCACATCAAGCTACAATTTGTAAAATTTTCGTAATAGATTTTGAACTATATCGCTAATGCATATGGTTCAAAGTTGATTGGAAAAATTTGCTATGTAGCTTGATATGCTGGCGTCTGTTCTTAGAGATAGTCCGGGCACCCGGGCTTTTCGCCCTACTCTGTAGTTTAAGACACCTCTGACCCTAATCTTCACTTTCTCCCCCAGGGCTATTTGCCCTGTACTGTGATTTAAGACGCCTTTGACCAGTCTTCATTTTCTCCCCAGGCGTTAGTAGGCGACAAGACAATAGCGTTCTGGTTGATGGACGCGGCCATGTACACGCACATGTCGACGCTGTCGGAGCCCAGCGGCGTGGTGGAGCGCGGCCTGGCGCTGCACTGCATCATACGCCTCATCACGCACGCGCTGGCCGGGGAGGCTTACCTCAACTTTATAGGTATCTGACTATATTGTGGGGTCTTTAGATTTTATGTGGGGTCTTATGACTAAGTGGGGTCTTTAGTCTAGTTAGTCAATTGGGGTCTTGAGACTAATGGGGTCGTAAGCCCTGGCCAATAGACGCAGCAATGTGCGCGCACAAGTAGACATTATTAGATGCGTCGTATACCTATATGCAAGATACCTATATGAAATTACTGAAGAGTTCCTCATTAAACTTGGGATTACTTCATCTTTCCTTTAAAAACAGAAAACAGGGAAAAGTTGGTCTCTTGCGACTGCTGATCAAGGTTTGATTCCCGGGTCGGGTCGAAATTGCTTTATGAGTTCTAACTAACTTCACAAAAAGCATCTCAGAGTCTAGTAGTTGGTGATTGATACACCCAGGCATCGGAAAGCACGTACCTAAATGTCAGTCCTGCGCCTGATCTCTCTCTGCTCTTGTCAGATTGCCGACCCATCACATTGACACATGATTGTGTCTGCGCAAATGCTTTTGCACAAGCACTATAATATGTCCTGCGTAGCTATCTGATCTTATAGAGAACGGCCGGCCTGGCCTACAATCGGTCTGGACGCTTATTATTATCACGCATAAATCATCATCACAGCCTTTTTTTTATGGTCCCACTGCTGGGCACAGGCCTCCTCTGCCAGAAGGATTGAGCGTTAATCACCACGCTTGCTCAATGCTGGTTCGTGATTTCAGACTATATAGTCCAGGTGTCCTCGAGATGTTTTCCTTCACCTGTAATCAGTCATTGGTGTCCAAGATAAACTTAGAAAGTACGTATAACTTAGAAAAGTCACATTGATACTTGCCTGACCTGGAATCGAACCCGCACCCTCATATTCGAAAGGCGGGTGCTTTAACCACTAGGCCACCACGACTTTGAAATCCATTTCTAACCGAATATCTGTACCGAAATATCTGTTTTCTTTCCCCGTAAGGCAACGAGTTTGGTCACCCCGAATGGCTGGACTTCCCCCGCGCCGGCAACAACTCCTCGTATCACTACGCGCGCCGACAGTGGAACCTCGTCGATGACCCGCTGCTCAAGTACAAGTTCCTCAATCAGTTCGACAAGGATATGAACGACCTGGAGGAGAAGTATGGGTGGTTGAGCTCTGCACCGGTTAGTACTTTATACATAAGATCATAATACAGCAGATCAACCTACCTCATTCTGTAGAATTTCTCTAAAAAATTTCAACTTTATTTACCCGAAGCTTGATATTTGATTGGTTTAGTTTTTTACTGATTCAGGAAGTTTGACAAGCTGACGTCTGTACTTATGTTTCTGTACGCTTCTAGGAATAGACATGACAAATATAATAAAGTAAACCCTCAAGTAAACCAACACTCATTAGATACCTGACTGATAGTTGGTGAAACAGGTCATTCCATGGCGGGCCTAACCGAAAGATAAATCTCCAAAAATAATCCCAGAATCTGAATACTGCCTACGTAGTGTATCTATGATCTGTACCTACATAAAATTTTTGTTTGCTTTAACGCGCTAACTTCAGAAACTACTGGATCAATTTGAAAATATTCTTTCAATGTTAGATATACATAGATAGCCCATTAATCGAAATAGGATATAAGCTACTTTTTCATCCAGTTCCACGGGACGCGGATGAACCAAGCAGTTTGCTTTTAAACCCAAAACCACAAATTAGCTCCTCCTATTTTCATCCAGAAGTTTAACATTTCTAATTTAAAACCCTTTACCCCCAGGCGTACGTGTCGTGCAAGCACGAAGGCGACAAGGTGGTCGCGTTCGAGCGCGCTGGCCTGCTGTTCGTGTTCAACTTCCACCCCTACCAGAGCTTCACCGACTACAGGGTCGGCGTCGATGTTCCTGGCAATTATAAGGTAAGAATATTTTAGCAAATATTTCACTAGACGTCATTGTTCCTGAAACAATTTTTTTATTGATATACTGGACCACCAACTGTCATGATCATGGATATCTAACCAAATCTGCAAAGCTTGCGGCAAGAGACCATAAAGCCTGGCACAGCCTTATTTATCACGTCACGACGTAAGAGTTGGTTAACCAAAATATTATAATGAATCCCAAAAAAATAAAATAGTCCCAAAAACTATGTCATATAGTCAGTTTATGTCTGTGGTTTATACCATTCCACACATATTTCCAATTACGTTAAAATGACAAAAGAGAGTAGAACTGCAGTTGATTGTCACTTCATGAGGAGATCAGAATGAGATCTTCATGAGAGAATCATTTCATGAGGAGCTTTCGCCAAGGTGCAGACGGCACCAGGTCAACCAACCCAAATCTGTAAAATTTTCCCAACCAACTTTGAACCATATACTTCAGTGATAAAGTTGAAAATCTATTAAGGAAACGTGACAGATTGAAGTAGATTGATATGTTGGAGTCTGTACGTTCAGTTGAGTGTCATAATTATTATTTGATTGTAGACTTTATCAACATTGTGATTAAGCATATATTCGCTTGTTACTTTTGCAGGCGGTCCTGTGTTCAGATAGCAAAAGATACGGCGGTTTCGGTCGGGTAGAGCCAGACGGTGAATTCCATAGCACGCAGGGCCAACCGTGGGGCAACCGAAGTGATTCCGTACAGGTAATATGACAAAAACATCATATATTTTTCAACATTTATTTCATGGTACATCCAGATTTTTATTTGCGGTATTACGAGTTATTGTGCGAATCTACTATGTTCTTGATATATTTATCATTTTGTTATGTGATCTACAGATATTGATACATTCATGAGATTTTCGATAATAGACACTGAATGACTATTTAAGTACATAAATAACACATAACATGAACAACAATAAGCAACAGCTATCTAACATATATAAAAACATATTGGTTTACATCCAGGCATATAAATTCTACAATATTCATAAATAAAGTCTTGGTAACATCTTTTTATTCCATTCACAATTAAATAAATAAATATAGAACTAACAATTGCATCTAAACTTTGTTTAAAACTGTAATTTAATTACTTATATATTGGCACATACATCTATCTTTAGTTTCATATAAATTCGATACTATACGTAAACATTTAGTTGTTCTATTAAAACCGTAAATAAAGACACATTAATTTTTTAACAACAAATGACAACATCTAAGACAGTCAATGACACAAATATAGTTTACTGTGGTTAAATATGATGATTTTAATTACTGGTATTAAAAGTTGCATTTAAAATTGTTAGAATATAATAGATAGTAATCTTCGGATTATATGATGTAGCTAGAAGCTATAGCTCCTAAATTAAACTGGAAATTCATATATGAAAGTGGGTCTCTCCCTTTTGACTTACAAATCTTATATTTCTTACAAATATATTAAAAACTTTATACATGACTAGAAAAGCTTACTTAATAAAGTCTATTCTTTCAGATATACATCCCATGCCGCACAGCTATTGTCTATGCAAAAGTGAATTAAATACTACAAAGTGAAAAATTTGGTACTTTTCCTGTATAAAAGTGTTAAATTTTGAGACCAATGATTGATGCTTTAAAACCAGTCGAACATTGTTTAACTGGTATGAAGATGTGTGTTGAGATGCTTATTTTTGGAGGTAAAATTTTGGGAAAGTTTAAAATAAGCTATTGTTAAAATAAGTACAAATTCTACGTTTTTAAAATCTGTTACAAACAATAAAGTGATCTGTTAAACCATTTGTTTGATTTATGAAGGTTTTACAGGTACTCCAATTAGTAAATTGTTTTTTGGTGTGTAAGTTACGGGCTTCAGTTTCATGAGTGTGACTTTGTACCCTGACTCCTCAGCCAAGCGCCCCCTATCTGAATCTATGATGGACATACATCTTGACCCTCTCACAGCCAGAGGATGATCCTTATGTGTTTGGTCAGCAGTGTGCCCAATACATATGTAGTGTTCAATCGGTACACTGGAAAACTTCTTACTTCGTGGATAAACCATCCTGTCGGTATTAAGTAGAGACCCATAGCAACAAGGTCGCACAACAAACTTGGCATTTACTTTTAAGCATTTGTCCAAAATCAAATCTGTAGCTACCCCACAAGCATGTAATCCTGTGCCTATGTCAAACTCTCCAATAAAAAGGTCAAGACTGCTTTGAAAGAAAAATACATTATTCATCCTCATCTTCTGCACCCTGTCTCTAGCTCTGTATAGAGACTGCACTTTGTTATCCAACAGTATTATAGTGCATCTTGGCAACAGATGTGCAAGGAGGATCCCCAAATGTCCACTTCGGCAGGAGAAGTCTACAATGACATCCCCTTCTGTAGCTACACTCATCACAGCCACTGCTAAATTCTCCAATTGCTGTGACTTTTTCTGGGTTCTTGTGTCAGGCACATAGCCAGCATAAGGGTTAGCACCCTCAGGAATCTCTTTCCATTTAAAAGAAGGTTCTAGGTCATTACTAGACATTTCCAGTTCCATTCCTTCAGTAATAGAACTTAGAGCCTTTTCAATGTCTTCCTCTTTAGTAGACATCCTCTTTTTCGGATTATGCTTTTTTAAATCACTCTTGTACAGGCTTACATCTTCCGTTGTTGGCATTGTAATATTGTCAATGGACAGAGGTTTCAAATTAAATTTGTCCATATAAGTCAAAAAACATTCCTGTATTTTAGGTAATGTTGAGAGATTTTTGTACCATTTGTATGTAAATGGCAATAGAGATTCAAAAACTGTCTCTCCAATAGATCGGATTATTATGTGATATGATGGAAACAGAACCAGGTCTGCTAGTGTAAGGAAAGGCCCTTCAGCATATTCATGATTTACATTCAGATCTTCAATTATGGTGGAACTGTCTGTTACGGGCTCCTTCTTTTTGTGTGATTTCCGATTCCTTGACTTTGAAGTCCTTGGAGTGTCTGATGGTGTAGAACTTTCCAGCGATACGGTTTCAACTAAATCCTGTTTATCAGCACTTAACTGTTGTCCAGAAGTTTGTGGTATAGGACTGGGCACTTGTGTTGTACTTGCTGGTTGCACAGCTGTTGCCTTTGCCTCAGAACTTGTTTGTGGCTCATTGCTCACTTGTGCCTCAGTATTTGCTAGAATCTTTTGTTCACTGACATTAGCTTGTGGATCATGCCCTGTTTGCTGAACAACATTTACATTTTCTTTAGCTATATTTCGAGTAATTTTGTACACATTGTGTACTCTAACTGGCTTTTTTAAATGATCTTCAAACCTTACCAAGTTTCTAGGTACCTCTTTTATTTCAGCAGCTGTTAGCAGCCCTTGGACTGTTTTAAGTATATCCACTTCACAGAATTTCGTCCATGATGATACCTCATTAGGTGCTTGTAGACAACTTTGTCGAAAGCCAAGCAATCCATCTGCATGCTCTTGTGGAACTGGCCGGCAAGTCTTGAATAGACAAATGTGTCTGGTGACTGCAGAAAGTCCTGTTATTATGACATCTTCACACATAATGACTGGATAAACGCATAGAGCCACCGGCCAAGGGATCTCGTACTCATTTAACAGGAAGATTAGATCCTTCTCAACTAAAGTAACTGCGGACGATATTTTCTCAGGACTTGCCTGTACTGGAATAAATCTTACAGTAACAAACTGCGAGGTGCAATACTTGTAAATGCAATATGTTATAAATGAATCCAGCGGCACTTTCAATTGATGTGTCTCTAAGTATTCTTTGTGGCTTGTATATGACTCCAAGTGCACAACGTTCAGTAACTTCTTCTTGAAACTTATCCCGACCATGATTGAGATCCAATTTAATTCAACTCACCGCTAACTTTCGGTTGTTTATTTGGCCCCCGGCATTCGATCAATAAATTGCGTTCTTGACTTTGACAGTCAGGTGAATTCAAATTGTCAAAGATGTCAACATGGCTATCGAAACCTCATCGAAACTTATCGAAAACTGGATTTTGTTTGCTTGAGCGTATGCGGGTCTCAGATGCGGGTACGTTTCTTTCAATTCTTACCTACTTTGCGAGTTCCCGCCATTTGCACATTAATGGTTTTTAGTTGCATAGATTTTAGTAAAATACATTATTGTTGACTGTATTAAAACTGTGTGTCTTAAAAAATGTGTGAGGGAAGTTGCGGTGATTTCATTTATTTTTTGGTAAGTGTTTTTCAAATTATCGTGTTACGAGTGCCTATAATAGATAATAGGCATTGCACCTATTAAAAGGAAACGACAATGAGAAAGAGTTTCTTTATGTTGTTTAAATTACTTCCCTTTGAAGTATTTTCCATAATTGTAGGTAAAATACGCGTCTCTACTTCCTTTTTAACTTTTGAAACTAAAAAAACAATTCTGTTTATGAATTTCAACCCCAAAAACACGAAAAAGATAAAAATATAACTTTTACGGCAAAAATGAAGAAAAGAAAACGTAACTTTTGAGTGAAGCGTGCTGGCAACACTAAATTGACATAAACAGCTGTTGTGTGTGTGTGACTGTCAGATTGATTATATTTTTTTTATTGAAATCTATAAATTGTTTAATTCGCATATTAAACGTTATTGCGCATTGTTTTACGCTATTCAATAAGTTTATATCCGTGCAAACTTGCTAGTGACTTTTTAATTCAATTCACTCATTATAACAATACAAAATGTTGGAGGTTATAAATGGATTTCTCTTGGTCTATTTTGTAATTTTATGTACACTCAGTGTTCTGGTCCCTCAGTTAGTGAAACCGGTAAGTAAAAAGACGAGTTTTAAGATTATAATCTTTATTTATAACGAGTTAACTCGTACAATATATATATTGTTATTGGTTCGTAGATAGCTGCCTGTTTCGCAAGACCATCCCACGAGGAAAGAACTGTATGGTCTCAAATCTTGAAACTCAAATCAGAACAGAAGGGCATATCAATGAAAGACGAGTTTGCCGCCTATTCTAAAATACAGCGGAAAATAAACAAACTCGAGAGTCAACTGAAAGATGATTCGCAAACGCGTATCGGGAAGAATATCGCTGTGAAGGGTACAATACAGCTAGTGCTTCAGATAGGGGTAGGCGTCACGACGTTGCTATCCGTTATCTGGTTCAGACGTGAACCTATTGTGGCTCTAAAGGGTGACCTGTTCCCCCTGACTACAATGTTGAGGTACCCAAGTGACATGCCAAATGCTATCTCCACACATGTGTGGGTGTTAATATCTAATGTATCTATCAGAACTCTTTTGAAACCCATAATCTCATAATGTTATATCTGTTATTTATGTTTTATTTGCATTGGTGGTTTGAATGAAGTATTTTTTTAAATAAATAGATTTTACATATGCTATAGTTTTTATATTTACACTTACATGTCTGCTAGCAAACTCCAAAAGTTTGTTTATTGTACTTTACAAATTCTGTTCTCAGGAATGGGTAAAATCAAGTAAACAATTCTGTATATTTTATTTAAATATTTTATTCATTAAACAAATAATAGTACTTTATACTCAGTCCGACAAATGTCCAAATGTGTCCTCTAAATTAACATAAGATCAAAGATCTACCTGCCTATGCCTGGAAACCTTATTATGCTTAACTTATAAATCACTCTTAACTTCAATATAATTAGAATATTTAACAAACAGTATAGCAATCATAACAAAATATGACTGACATCATCCCACACAATTAGTGTTTCCAGACTGGATAAAATCTATATAAAATTAACACAATACTCAAATAATGATCTATTCACACTTAGTCAGTATCCATCCAGTGCATCACATTAAAATACATTGCAATTCTGTAACAGTTGTTTACAAAAATCACAATAGATTTGCATTTGAACGGATGTTACAAATGGTTGAAGTAAACACAAACAGTCAACATCACCCTGGGGTCAATGAGTGCGGTACGCGCGGAGGCCGCGGCGTAGCATTCAGGATAATAACAAGTATAAATAGACCACTATGTACACATTTCAATAGTAAGATGGAACTATGTGTGACCGTTATATTTAACTCTCCATAACTAATATTTACAAGCTCTGTATCACAGCTTATGTTTTACTATTCTGTGTGCTGAGACTGGAATATAAAGATATAAGAATAAAAATATACTCTTGTGCAATTAATTTGTGTTGCAGATGTAATTTGTAATTCAACATTTAAATGGACGAAGTCTTTTAGAAAACTAATATTGGACAATAACTGACTAGTCCATTTTAACAATTAACAGTGGGATTTATAAAAACTACATTTCTATTTTAATAAAAAGCCTGTTTCAACACTGTATGACTTACACAGACACAACATAAAAACATTGATAAAGCAGTACTTCTAATCAGCATTCCGAAAACAGTATTCATTGTATATTGGCACAAATTGCTTCACTTGATGTGCCAGCAAACTTATCATACTACTAATGTAATCATCTGATGACTGATCCTAATAAAATGATTAAGGCATTTACATGGTTCAAGCACTTAATGAGACTAGACACTAATGACTAAATTGATTCAGATTGTTGGTAGATACATTATGATTATTGAAGAGTTGTCTGTATACACAATAATCGTCAATCAACTGAATTTAGAAATGTTTTTCATATTTACTTTAATAAACTGTGCCAAAATTATGAGTAATTTTATTGTAACCATGAGAATAGTTTTCAGTCACTGTAACACTAAAATACTAAATAATATTTTGAAATAGCATAATCCAAAATTGCACTAATTTACTAACTTTTATAGTATGATAGATTGTTGACAAGCACTTTGCATATAAGATTCATCATAATTTAGTTTGGTATTTACAGTAAAGATAAAACTTATTTAAGAAATCAAGGTCACTATTGTGTATTTTCAAAATTTTAAGTCAAATAGAAAAAAGCGGAAGAATTTGTATGTATATTATCTGCAAAAGTAGTATTCACCTTCACATTTCAAATCCTTTAAAACATTATAAAACTGACCAATCAATGGTTAAATAGGTAGGTCAATTTAAAAATATTGGCTCATTAAGAGATCTTACTTTATAAGCGAATTTAAAAAATATCAATTTTCAAATTTTTCCATTCAGCCTAATCAACCCCCTGCCAAGTACTGCTGACGTAAAAACTCTTATCATTTTCGAGAACATGGCGTCACGCTCATTCCCTACGTTACGCGGACTGGTGGGAACAAGTTTCGTAATTCCTCAGCCACAACCATGCACAACGTGTCTCTACGTGGACATTCGAGAACATCTAAATTTTGGCCTACGAAACTACTTGGCGCTGAACGCGGCTCGGACACGACTAACGACTCCTCGCAAGATTGCTAAGTGTTCTCATAAAAGGAACTATTAAAATGTGTAGTCAGAAGATACACGACCGCTTCGTATGTTGACATCATGATTGCCGTGTTTGGTATCTGACGTACTAGTTGTGTGCCTAGGCCCCTGAAACGGCAAAGAAGTTATAAATAAAAGTTGGCACAGTTACCGAATATGTAGATTTTGATAAGAATGCTGCAGCGCTTACCTATACACTCCTCGGTATCCCTCCTCCTTCAGAACAGTGTGCAGGGTTTGCCAGAACTTGCGGTATTTGTCGCCCTCCTCTCTCAGCCGTGTTCTTGCTACCTCTGAAATCATTAAAACATGAATTCATTAATAAACCTTCACATACCATTACATTGTTGTCAAAATCTAAGTGTCATGATGATAATACAATCTTATTTGCTCCTTTTTCTTAATCACCGGATAATCACTGTCGTTAAGTGGTCTCGACAACATTGGTAACAGCAACAGCGCGTCACTTTCCAAAAATTTACAAAGAAGTGCGGTCTGTAGAGATGCCATTAGCTCCCATTATCAGGCGGTTGAAAATTATGCTAAGATAAGGCGTACATTTCGCTTTACACATGCATAATGTTATTGACCCGTTGCTGATAATCGTAGACTAATCTCTTTCACCCATTGCAGGCTGTAAGATCCTTGACGACGAGTCGTATAGTAACTAGGGCATCAATGACTGTTGATAACATCGTATTTGATTTCAGTATCATGTTTGATGTGGATCAACTAAGTAATTAGCTACATTTCTCTCGGTATATTTAATGAATACCAAGATTGCATAATTGAAACTTACCATGTGGATAAGCAATGCAAGAAGCGACAGTCTTTGAAAAAGCTCCGGCTCCCATGAACTCCAGGAAGTCTCGAGGAGAGCGGTGGTCGCTTGGCACACCGTCTACGCTCCTGGCGGCCATCAGCCTCGCCTTCACACCCTCGTATAAAACGAAGTGGACCACAGTCTCACTGATGCCCATGTACGAAGCCGTTATGCCTTTGTAGAAACCTTTGATACCCTGAAATCATTCACCCTTAATTAGTTCCAAAAATATGATTCACAATCAGGTCAGCAATCTGTTTACAAGCCAGCCGACGAATGAGTTATCATCTCATCCCGCTATAGGTATTAATAGTGCAGGTACCGTTTTAGCGTATATCCTCTTAATACACTGTAGTGCTGTCACATTCTGCCCGTCCAACTGCAGACGTGTCTTTACGAACCAAATCGGATTGGTCATTGTGCAAGACACAAAACCTGTAACAGATCGTTCTTGAAAACTAGTCCGTGATAAACAGCGTGTGAAATTACAAGTATGAATAAATTTGCAGGGGTATGACAGAAAGACAATGCAATAACATAATGTTTATTATATTCAGCATTCCCATGTCTCATAATATAAATTACTGAGCATCGCTGGAGGACATAGAACTAAGTGCTAATAAATATTTCACGAACAGCTTAAAACGTGTGTTACCTGCAGCACTTGCTGCGGATAGGTGCACGATCGGAGTATCCGGTGAAATGTTTTGATTCAATATCGCCTTCGCTTGAGAATATGTGCAGAAGTATATGGCCCTAGACGGGGCTACCCCCACTATGTTGGGTCCTAGACCTTTGAACAATGCTTTAGGACCCTCAGTCTGTACAATGTGTCTGGAAAAAATAAGTTCTTGTCAGTAAATCACCTTTGCACCTACTTCGGTGATAATTATTGAGTTAGTTCATGACGTAAATGGATATCTCGTCCATTGAGATAAAATTTTAATGTCAACATACACATACAAGCTATTAATACTGAGTTCGGTTGAGGTCGAATCATAACCTCGAGGAAGATTAAGTTTAAATCACTATGTGCATTTTGTGCGAATTTTTGCTCGATCCTCGATCCGAGATAATGGTCTAATAAAAAAATGAAAACTGATAAGCGATCAGCCGGTATTGGCAACTGCTTGCTAATCTGCAAACACCGAGCGCACCGATGTGGTCGCGGTCGCGAATCCGGCGCACGTTCAGCTCTCGTGACACTTGGGCATCACTGTTGTTATCTATTAACATACACTTGATAACCACGCTAGTTTCAAGCGGTTGGAACTTCTTCTGTTTGCCGGCGCTTAATTATTTAAATACACAACAATTGAATTGTAATATTATCTCCATTTCTTTAAATGTACTTAATTGTGTTTTTCCACTTCACGGACTGCAGATGCACGTAACCTCTGCACGAATACATAAACAGCTAAACAAAAGGTCAACAAGACACTTAAGTCTGGCGTACACTATGCCGCAGCGTAGAAGCCACAATCACAGTCACTAAGTGGCCGCAAGCCAAAACGACAGTACACACAAAATAACAGACAGGAGCAAACACTTCACACATCTACAACGTGCTTGCGTAGGAAATAAAATTTATAAGTTCCAAGAATAGCATGGCGAGGTAATGCAATATGTGGGAAGAAAATTACGTTGCGCTTGATAGACGAATGATAATAAATCCCGATAATAAAGCGCATAAAATGCCACCGCGATGCTACAAAGGTCGGGCAGACAGATAAGGCGTAAGTAGCGGGCGAAGTCTTACCTGATGCACTGTATAAGGCTCATCCTGGACGGCGTCCTGGCGTGGCCGGCGCGCGCGCACTGCTGAACCTGACAATTGTACGACATCAGCATACGATCTGCCTGCTTGCTGTATGCGAACATCGCGCCCATCGTACGTCTGTAGCCCCATTTGGCCTCCTGCATTATATGGCCAATTTTATTATAACCATCGCTTGTGTCGAGCACTCATGCGGTCAGGGATAACTAGGTTTTGTTAAGCAGTCACACAGGTAAAGCATATGGATAGTGAAAAAAAAAATCAGTTAAACACATTGAATTACACGTCTAGATTCTATTGATATGGGACTAGTATTTCAACTAAAAGCTGACATTGAATGCGTATGACCTTCGATTAGCGCAAATATTTTCGTTTTGATTAAATAAAAACACAAAATGTTGTTACAACACTGTTCTCTAGTCTATAAACATAACATAAAAGCAAAGGTGCGCTTTACACAAGTGATGGAAACAATGGGACCTACGCCAATGTTAGGGCCAAATGTTTCCATACTGCCAGCTCCACAGTTAAAATATTTACGTTTCAAATTCTATTAATTACTATTAAGAACATTCTTAAGTCTAAGAACAAGGGCATTAAAATGAATCAACAATCATTAATAGAATCCTATACAAGTACCTACTACACATTTCAATACACTTTCCAAAATAGATTTCCTATACCAGCATTTTTCAATTTACACGATTAATCAAAGCTGTAACTGCGATTTAATGGTAGTACATGTATCAAAGCATCTTGAAAGCACAGGAAACTTCCTTCAATAATATTGTAACGTCCATCTCAATGTTTGTGTGAACATTTAGCATACACCGACAAAGTCATAATTTTTAGGATAAACATTTGAGAAAGAGCAGAGAACTAATAGATAAGTCAGGTACAAGGGGAAAAGTACATCAGTAGAAGTTAGATTTTATCATAGCAATATCCGTTAAACTCGTGAAATAAGCCGGTTAGGCCGTTAGGTGCTAAATTCTTCCTAGACAAAGACGAACTATGTGTGTACTATGTATGCATGATAACTGATTAGAGTAAGTGCTAAAAATATCTCAGGGCAAAAATTTACCTAACTAATATCAATCAAAGTATGGAAAACAACAGAGTAATCATCTCCGAAGCCTTGGAAGTTGATGCGATCCGGCCCGACGTAGATGATGCTATCGTGATTTTATCATGATGTTCTTATTCCAGTGCATTTCCTTTTCTGACACTGTTTTTGTGTTTTTAATAAAAGATATTGTATCAGAAAAGTAGGTACAGAAAACAAGTTACACATTTAGAATTATGCCACGGACTTAATTAATTTCCAAGTAAATAGGTCTGCCATTGTCAGCGAAAGTGCATCGGCAAGTATGCACGGCGAAGCCAATGAATGTATATTGCAATTCCAACTTGCCATGCATAATTCTACTTTTAGAACAGCCTTGAATGCCGTTAGCTTCATATGTATAATGACATTGTACAAGGTCATTATTAATCTTACATTGAACTGCGCTGTAAAACGCGATCATAACAATATCACACAAAATTAATTTTGCTCCGTGAACTGAAGTTAAACTCGGGCAATGCGGTAAATTTAAAGCAATTAAAACTCAGTCTCATCTTATTGTTAAGAGCGAACAGAGAAAAATAAATGTACACAAGCGGATGGCCTAGTTTACGTTAGTTATTTTCAAATACTTCTAGAATCTGAACAGCTATTGGAAACGAGCGAAACAATTTTTACGACTTTGGCGTTCTAACATCGGTATTGTTTTTGCCATCTATCATCGGAACACGAACGCAAATACCAGTCACTGCACTTGGACATATATTTATAAACATCCTTGGTATATTTTGCGTAAATAAATCGATCTGGCGTAGCGTGGCAAGCTGATTTAAACATTTGTGAAGGCGTGTTGTCTGGTTGCGCACCGACGCAAAATAAAATCGAACTGCGTAGAACCGTTTATGATTTTATAAAATAATGGTTTTGGAGACCTAAGTGGAAGGCACGGAAGTTAGGGTGGGATCTGCTAACGAAGAATGCTTACCTAACTTTTATTCTGGCATAATACCGAAGGACTACCCATGTGGGTACTGGGAGTTGGACCTATGCCAATGCCAGGTCACTAGCTCAATCATTTCTCTTTGACTTGTCCACTGATATTAATAATGAGACAAGCTTGTTGTTACCAACTGTATTACATATTCGATGCGAGATGACGTTTTTGATTTTGGTGTTTGTGCACTAATTGACTTCGTGATAAATCTTGATGTTTTTGTGCGTCAATCCATCGTAATCTCTGAAACGGATTCGGGTGTTTGGCAAGCAAGTATAAATAAACCGTACCCAAGATCCTAAATATCCGAGTAATTCATAGGTATATTAGCTAAGCAACTTTCTACGATAAGTTAAAGACAAGAAATTGGTGATATAATTATAAAACTTGTCTTTCTAGGAAAACATTTTGTCTCAATTCGAACGATTTTCGTACATTCGTCAATGAATAAGATATTTTTCTTAAGTGTTATCTAATGTCAGCTGTAGTGATGCGAATATCAAAACCGATTATTTAACATGAATAGGTAGCGTGAACCGGTTTATGAAATAGTAATACGTGCAAAAAATTCGACTCACTGATAGTAAATTGCGCAGTTTGTGTACATTAGCAACACAATGCTCAACTTTGTTTGGTCTGTTTAATTATTTGAATGCTATACAAGTTACGAGTAAGCAACTAAGTACTAAACTGATGCGTCATCCAGGTACATAAATTAAGAATGGTAAACATTCTCACTAACAATACGGTAATTAATTATGATGAATAAAGTGAATTTTGGACTTCCTTCTATTTTGCTATCGAACATTGCCTTTGCTTGTTTCCAACCCAAATCTCAAATGTCTAAGCAGGAATTGCTTATAGTATCTTCAGTCGTATGTTAGTACGAATGTATTTCATGAATTTGGTTTGTTTAGAAATTGCCAGCGCTGTTTACATTACTTAGCAGTTAGCGTATAGTTTGCATCGTAGTTTCCTGCAATTACAGCCAGATAGCACATTATCTCACCCGTCGTAATGATTATAACACTGCGTGCAACAATATTTTCTTCTGATTAAATTCTATATTTAGAAAATAATGCATGTCTAAACATTACATCGTGCATAATCAATTATGTAAGTGAAAGAAATATGTGCGCAGTATTTTCTTTTAACGATCGTGATATCGTTTGAAAGGATTTAATACTGATAGTTATCTAAATTCTAATTTTAAATTACATTCTGTATTGTTTTGTTTCTTTTGCCATTTAAAATTTTACATTGGGCTATGTACTTCTATACTAATAGTAAAATCAATGAGGTCAAGTTGGTAATGTTGTAATAGTCTCTTTGGAACTTCTAAACAGATCATTTTTTCGCATAAAGAACTTTAAGTTTCTCAGTATCAAAGGACATCTAAGGGAAGGTTCATATCTGACGTAAAATACACCAAGCGTATCATTGTACGTAAACGTATTCATCGGTTGAGTGTGAACGGTCAAGTGTTTTTCTATACATTTGTCTGTTCTGGCGTTACGCGACCGATAATACGCAACGCATGTTCCGTCAGTTATGAACCTTCCCTTAGATTCAAATATATCTAATTAATGAAGAAAAATATAATTAATTTAACAAGTCACATGTCTGTCGTATGTAAACCAGCCTAAATACGCCTGACTATATGTACACGTGTCGAATTAAAACATTTTAATTTTCACCGCTCAATGAATTTAAATTCGGCCATTCATGTCATTGATCACAGAATAAATAACATCCTAGATTAATCTGAAATTAAAAGCCTTTTCTTTTTGATCTATATAATAATGAAGTAGACAGCTGTGCTGCTGGGAATTTTATCCAGCGCCGCTTCTTCTGAAAGCGGTGAAGGATAGGCGTTTTTGGGTATGCAATAGGATACCATCGTTTGTTTTTTAATTATCAAATTCTTATCTATTTAGTCTAACTTCTATACACGTTTTTGACTCGACTTTGAGTAAAGTTAAAACAAGTTCATTCCTACTATCTTATCTATTGAGCAGTTCTATTTCAGATTTATCTAAGAAGGCGCGTTTTTATTAAATATCTTAAAGACCAACCGAGGACGATGTGGGGCCGTTAGTTAGATAAGATGCGGATTACAATCTGGGTTTAGTTCAAGAACATTTAAAATTCGCGATAGTATGTCCTGAATACTAGACTTGCCAATAAATTTTTAACTATAAAATGCATGCTCCCTTTAAGGTAAAGTGTGGGGTCACGCGTGGTTCAAAATTTTCACCGTGCGACCAACAGGAGATACCTATAGAAAACCCCTGTAGTACTTGGAGTAGACATATTTAAAAGGAAAATAAAAGCATTATTATTGTCGAAAGCGTATTATAGTGTAAGTGAATATTTAGAAGATAAGTTATAACTTTTGGTTTTTTATTCATGTATAAGTCCTGTCCTTAAATTTTTATGTATTTTTAATTTAATTTTTTAGCAAGCCTATATGGTAGGATATGGTCAATGCACCTTTTGTTTATTATTATTAAGATCTCCATGTACCCATATTCGCAAATTTGAAATTTGAGTACAAGACGTCTACTGTACAATTTGTGGTAATAAAAGAGAAGGTCTAAAGAAACCCCACATTGACGATAAAATTTGAATTAAGAAGGGTGCTACGAGGGAAGTCAGCTACAACATTGATTGTTGAGACAGAAGACCGATAAAGTAAGATAAGATAATTACTAATAGATAAAGATGTGCACTAAACGAAATAATGATAAGACCACAACGGCAGAGAATCCTTGAATCTTCTGACTTGTATTGGCTTGATTTTTTTTCTGACATACCATCATTTGTTACAGAGATTATTACATAATTATTGATAGTATATCTGATATGGTTGATAAATATTGCTGTTATAGTATTGATAAGTTAATACTATGAACGAAGAGTGTGCATTTGAATTTATTTGATTTGAGGGCCTAAAAAATGTAGTGGATAACGATCCGACCTTATTCCCTTTATTTTTTTATTTCTCTAACCTGGTAATGAAGTTATACGATCTTTCATTATTTGTCTTAGAAAATTCAAAGTATGAAACCAAATCTTAGGGCGTTGGTTTAGTAATTTTTCTAAAAAAAATAACAGATTTTTCAAACGACCGATAGATTGGGCTACAAGAGGGGTGAAAGAAACCAAATATCACGCGGCTGGTATGCGAATGTTAAGATGGATGTGGGATGCTACGCTCAGGGATAAAAATAGAAATGTATGGAACACGAAGTACGAAAGTGGCGCCTGTTACCAAGAAACTTAGCGGGAATAGTTGGTCATGGTCACAAGAAAGGTCCCATTAAAATAGGTGTAAGACTATGAGGAAATAGAGAACAAGATGTTATTACGTAAATTGGGAACATATGGTGTAAATAACCAATATAAACGACAAATATGGAAGGAAAGACCATCTTTTGGATAGAATAGAGTTATAGATGCCAGACCATAAAGCTACTACAATCTGTCAAATTTCCTTAATAGATAATTAGCTTTATCGCTGAAGTATATGGTTTAAAATTTATTGGGAGAATTCGACAGTTTTGGGTAGCTTGATGTGCTGGCGTCTGCACTTATGGACATAAAAGAATTTTTACGTACTAAACTCATTGATATCCTTCAGTTTGAAGAATGCAATAAACTAATACATAATAGAGGGAATTATAATAAATTATAAGTCCCAACATAAAACGGCTATAAATAAGGAAAAAACGCACTAACGATATACTATCGATTGATCGTAATTTAGCCTGAACTAGTAGTAAACTATAGCTAACTGACTTTTGACTTCTTAAACATTTGTTGTTTGTAGAAACCCATGTTTGTTCGAAGGTACGCTATGCACCACAGTAGTTATTTGCGTGCAAAAAACAAACTGCTTATCTTCCATCGATCCAACTGCAGTTGACTTTGGTAAACATGAATTATTCATTGGGTCATCGATCGACATCATACACGCTATTTTCGTGTTCATTGCTACTTTTAATGGGTAATTAAAGATCTTGTGAGAAATTCAACGTAGCAACAAGATCGCTATTCTGTTGTTTTTTTTAAATGGCAACATTCTGCCCGCTTTTTTGTTTTATGCTGCGGTGTTGTGGTATTTTGCAGTGACTGGTTATCATAACGAAAGAGGATAGATGGTTTGTCAATTAATAAAGCAAGCTATTGCTTAGTAGTATCAGTTTAGGGCACAGGGTATAATTAGTGCAATAAAACACTGTATAAAACCTTATTATATGGCTATTGTTACAAGTAGGAATAGATAATCTAGAGTTTTATATAAGACCTATTTGTAGGTACCTGTGTTCATAAATAAAGATTGATTGATTGATCATAACACATTCCAAAATAATCTAACATATCAATTAGAATTAATACATTCATTAGATAATATGTCATGTATCCCAAACCCTATTAAATAATATAAAAAGTATAACAAACAATATAAAAAAAACCTTCCAAAGATCGGATTCCTATTTTAAACCTTAGGACTAATTTAAAAAAAATATACACTAACTTATTTCCCATAGTATAAAAAGTGGATAAAAAAAAAATTACCGCCTTTTGTGCTAGCTTTAATTAAACTATCTTCTTGAACAATGTTAATAGACTAAATCTAGTACTAAAATCGGTACTTTTTAAGACCGCATTTTATAATAAGAGGGATAATGTTGACCTATAGATAGAAATACAATTTAGTATATATTTTAGACATTGCATAAAAAAAAACAAATTAGATAATAATAGAAAGATTAGAAATTAGCTAGGTTTTAAGTAATTGTAAAATAATTAGGGTTAAAACTAAGCTAGTTGTTTACCTGATGCTTAGGGATCTTGGAGCAGATTTTCCTAGCTGTGTTAGCACTGTCTGAGGGTGGAGGGGGGGATGGTGGTGATATTCCCACTCCCTTTGAAGACTGGAGACGAGTCTTAACTACTTCTAACGGACATGTCACTACAGCACCGGCTGTGCCCGCAACTCTGTGAAGGAAATAATCTGATGATTTCAAAGCTGAAGTATACATACATAGATACAGACGCCAGCACATCAACCTACCCGAAACTGTCAAATTTACCCAATCAACTTTGTACCATAATATACTTCAGCGATAAAGTTGAAAATCTTTTAAAATAATTTGACATATTGTAGTAGCTTGATGTGCTGGCGTCTGTACAACAGAGAATGAATGATAATGATATTCTGTTTACTATATGCCAGCCATAATTATGATAGATTTTTGTTTGTTGATTGGTGACTGAACTGATTGTCAGGTTTAATTTATCATTTACAACCAATTTACAGTGTATCCAGAATACAAATACATGTTTGGCACTTTTTTTTAGAAATAGTTAACTTGTTTTGTGATTAAATTGGAAATGACAAGTTGCATGAAATAAAACGCCAGGTACTACTGCAGCTACTGTATTTTTTTCCAATTTTATTAATATGATGGCATCCAGGCCGATTGTCGGCTACGGCGGCCGTTCTCATTTATGGAGACCAGCCAGCTGCGCAGGACATATTATAGTGCACAAGTATTCGCGCAGACACAGGTGCACTCTCTATTCCCTCACTCTCATAAACCGATGGGACGGCAATCCGACACGACCGGAGAGAGATCAGGCGCAGGACCGACATTTACGTGCTCTCCGACGCACGGGTGAATCAATCACCAACTTCCAGACTCCAGGCTGCTTTGTGAAAGTTTCTCAAAACCCACAAAGCGATTTCGGCCCGGCCCGGGATTCGAACCCGAGACCCCGTGCACAGCAGTCGCGCCTTGCAACCACTAGACCAACGGGGCAGTTGATCAGGGCAGTTTATTAATATATTATAAATTTAATAATATATTCTGGTGATTTTTCAGATATTTCAACTTGATTCAAGTATATGGAATAGGTCAGTATCAAAAAATTTACTTCTAGTTTACAGTACAGTAAGCACATGCTCATTTTTCATGTAGTTTATTCCTTTTTTAAAGAGAAATAATTAATGAATGATTGATAAAAAAAGTGCTTCATTTAAATCTATGGTTATCCTAACCTAATATCACCAGGCACAAAAATGTAAACAACAATGTAACTGTGATGAAAGATTGTGCAAAGTTAATTCATACTTTAATGTAATAAGCTATAACTATTACGAAACACATTCTAGATTCAAAATTCGAATAAATTCTATATTTTGAAGATGTTTTCTTTTTAATTTCCTTTATGAACTTTGATGTCTTTGTTTATTTATGGTTTTTATAAATAAAGAAGAAGATAAAGTACCTAATGTGGTTATCATTATTTTCTATTATATGTATTTAAGATTTAAGAAAAAAAAATATACACAAATATTTGAGGTGACAGTTCAAAATACAATCTGAACTTGGCTTGCAATAAGACATATTATATGGCATGAATAGTGCAATCAAAAATTGTAATCATTATAATTAAAAGATGCTTATGTAGTTAGTAGATGTATGCCACGCGTAGGCACAGTGAAAACGCTGGCGTAAACAACGTCTCGCCACATGTGCCAATACTCCGACTTCTGTAGCCATCGAGATTATGATAAAAATTTATGTCATGATAACGCATTAATACTATTCACAATATCACAGACCTCCTGCGGCCCACAACTTACCCTCCGGCTAACAAATGTATCGCAGTATCCTTCTGAGACATTTTAGCGCCACAGGAATAATTACATGACTGCAAATTGCGACTGTCTATAAATAAACAAATGCACCGCTTATTATAGCAATGTCCACACTATACTGAAAACACTTCGATTACATATAATTATTTAATTGTACACTTTATTTTGTAAAACACGTATTAATATCGTCGAAATATTTAATAGCAATTCATGTGATCACAATAATATCGGCGAAAACTTCACAGCACAGTACACGGCACTGTCGTACGTCGTACGTTCGTCGGTTCGTCTCGTAACAAATGCACACAAGCACAACACTGTCACAAAACACGAACGCGGCTACATGTGAACATCAACTACGCACACTAATGAAATTCCGATGAGCTACGTGACGTCTCGTCTGTAGGCATCAGAGAGATTTGTAGATGTAGATAATCTGTGATAAATATAAAAAAAAAGTTATTGTTTTTTTGCCGGCAACAAAACATGTAAATTGAATGGGATACTGCAAACTTCTTCCTTTCCCACTTTACGTATGTCTTACAGTTTTGTCGTCTATACCTTTTGCAGGGTATACCTACAGTTCGAGTAAGAGCGTTAATGACGTGAATGTTTAAAACTGTAATAAATTTATGTACAGCATGCTTTTGGTTCTAGTTTTAGTTTGATATTAATTTCCGTTAGAGAAAACCATCTGCAAATTATTGTTTATTTTTTGCTCGGTTTTATAAGTTTGTGACACAATGTGTACCTAGTCTATGGCTGTTTTGACAGTTATTGACAGTTATCAGATTTGACATTCATTTTGAATCAGTGTCACCAGAGTACGTTTTAATTTTTTAATATACCGACAATCAGTGTTGGACATTGATCAATTGAATGATCGATCAATTCATAATTGAATTTCTGACTTGAATATTAGATGAATTAAGAGAAATAATAAATGAGAACGTAAAAGGCTCACTTTTCGATTTCGGCCCGACCCTAGAATCAAGACCAGGAATCGAATTCAACTAGTAGGTAGTAATAGGTCCCTAATGCATTTCCAATCAATGAAATACATCGTTACACATATGTACACGCAAAGACCTTATATGTGTACACGTAACCCATTACAAGCCCATTACACGCATAAACAAGATTGCTTGTCTGTGATGAATGGATCTCAAAATCCGTCAAAAGACGTCTGTATTTTTGATTTTGAATTTGAATTTGTAATATTTTAGTTTCAGATAGCTTGATATTCTGGCGTCTGTATGTACACAGTTCTAGTTTTGATTTTAATTCACTAAGTTTTACGATCTTCATAATTAGATCTCATCTTTACTATGGCCCTTTGAATTTTATATATTTTTTTATTTATCTTTATGAAACCTTCTTCATTAGCAGTACAACAATATTACTTAGCAGTACTTATTCAATTCCTTAAACAATATATACCTATTAATACCTCAGATTAAGGAAGGCTTCCTTTTTCTGAGATTAATACTAATCCAACATACAACCAATCAATTGGAAGAAATGTTTAAATGCCCAACACTGCTTAGCGCTCACAATTTTACTGTCACTGTCACCATTGACACTTGACGGGAAGATTGCTTGTACTGCATCGGAATTCGCAATTGCATAATTCCTGCTTTTTGATACTTACGTATCGGTTAAAAGTATATTACCGGTGCTTTTATTTGAAGTAATATTGCATTTGTTTTTCACTGCCTTTAAAAATGTTCGCAAAACACCGGTTCTTGCTGTAAGTATCTAAATATATTAATCAGAAATACAAAAAAAGAACTTAAGATTTCACGTGATTGATTGAAATAAGGCGCTAATTGGAAATTTTTCACAGTACTTTAACTATCATGGCTTCTTTTAGCTTTTGTTAACCAGTAAGAGACAATTAAACATGACCTAAATACGTAAGATGGACATTGATCCGCACTGTAACTAGTTGTCGCTTGGTTGATCCGCAGAACGACCGCGGTAAACGCCGCTCGGCAGAAGCACACCCTGCCTGAGCTGCCGTATGAGTACAGTGCCTTGGAGCCCGTCATCAGCAGGGAGATTATGAGCCTGCACCATTGCAAGCATCATGCTACATACGTAAACAACTTAAATGCTGCTGAAGAGAAACTCGCTCAGGCACAGGCTAAAGGTAAATTTTCTGGGATGTTTATACTAACATTTCAGTTGTAGATTGTCACCTATTTAATTTTGAAGAATGTCTGCTCATCAAAGATTGCGTGCATCAGATTTTGCTGTCAGAGGCCTGTATTCCACAATTTAACTGAAATACTATTTAACTGAGGTAGTCTACCTCAAACTAATACATTCTACGAATATTAGAAACTTGAATGTCTGTAAGAATGTATGTTTGTTTACAATCTTTCAAGCAAAAATCACTGAATAGATTTTGATGTAAATTGATAGTAATATAGTTTATAATATAGATTGGATTAACATGTAGGCTACTTTTAACCAATGTATGGAAGCTAGCATTATTATCAAATAAAGACTATGTATCAAGATATTTTTTCTCATTATGATTGGCAGCAGCAGACACGAATGTTATACTAGGGCTTCTTGGTGTGATCAAATTTAATGGAGGCGGTCATGTGAACCATTCCATTCTGTGGAAGAACCTCTCTCCCTGTCCATCTCCACCCTCTGAAAGTTTAAAAGTGGCTGTTAATAAGTAAAAGAATATTTGTTTAATTTTGTAATGTATTGTTCATCTTTTCTGAGTTTGCAGCATAGAGTAGTGATAATTAATAAAGTTGGATATCTCATTATTAACACCATTTTGAAATAGAGGGTAGTTTTTTTTATTTATTTATCATAAACAGTCTGTAGGTAAAATATCTCTAAACTTGCACTTTTTCTGAACTGAATATTTTTATTACATTCTTACTGTATAAGTAAGCTGTCAAATCTTGTTACTATAGTTTTCAAAATAAAAACAATAACATATTTAGACTTTGTCATGCCTACAAATAAGGTGTACTGTATAAAAAATATTTTTTTTTTATTCAAATTCAAAATTATTGTGATTATCTTCAGGTGACATCAGCACAATCATCAGTTTAGCTCCCGGTCTCAAATTCAACGGTGGTGGTCACATCAACCACACCATTTTCTGGCAGAATCTCTCGCCCAATGGTGGGAAGCCATCCGGCTCGCTCACCCAGGCCATTGAGAAGTAATTTAAAACCTTTTTGCTGCATGTGTCTTGTGTCTGGCTAGTTTTTGGCTTTTATAAAATTGAATGAAATTTTTGTACAATATTTTTTTCCATATAATGTTATTAATGTTATAATTTATCACTACTACGTAGAGGGCAATTAACAGGTGCTTGTCAAGCTTAATTAATGATTTTGTAAATAAATTCCAATCTTAAACTTATCTGTTATCATGCATGTATTACCTCAAAATATTTTTTCACTCATTACTATAAATATGTTTATCAGTATGTTTGTGTATATTATGCATTGTTATGATTTTAGTATTGTGGAAATTACCGCTTTTGCGTCAATGACTGAGATAACCTGTGTAGGAGGTGGCCAAGTTAACCTATTACACAGATAAATTTGAGAGGTGATAAAGTCAAGAAAATTTATACATGACTATGTAAACATACTTGAACTAAGACTGGTCATTCAAAGCTGTTCGAAATCAATGGTGATGGGTGCCATATTCGAGACAAAATATTAGATCACTATGCTTAACATATGCATAAGCTGATTATCATGCTTGCCATGCCAAACTCAAACAAAATTAAAAATTGGGTTATAGCCTTTAACACTGAACTTACTATTTTAGGGACTTTGGTTCATGGGACAATATGAAGAACCAGCTCTCAGCAGCATCCGTGGGTGTGCAGGGCTCTGGCTGGGGCTGGCTTGGGTACAACAAACAGATGAAGAAGCTACAAATTGCCACCTGCCAGAACCAGGATCCTCTCCAAGCAACCACGGGTAAATAACTGTATTAACAAAATGGGATATAGCAGCTATCATAACCGGTTTATACTGGATTTATGAAACTTGTGGCGTGAATAGAGCCGCCAAGCAGTGCACGCTTGGTGATGACTGCGACGATGACGATACATGGCGTGCTGGTAGCGCCTGTGAAGAGCGCGCGTTTACCAAACGGCGCTCCTCAAGCGCGCAACTTTGAAACACAACTACCTGATACCCCCATACTAAGTGTCGAAATATGTGCTATTACTAAATAATCCATGTTTTCTCTGCTGACTAGTTGCCTATATCCATTATCAGTGCTCTCAACAATCTCTCTCTCAATGTTTCTTCTGTTGCCTACAGATTCTAGAGAACAGAAGTTAGTAGTAAGTTAAGTCTAAGCTAATTCTAATACCTATGTAAATGGTTTACTTTTCATTACAGGTCTCGTCCCCCTATTCGGTATTGATGTCTGGGAGCACGCCTACTACCTGCAGTACAAAAATGTGAGGGCAGACTACGTAAAGGCAATATTCGACATTGCGAACTGGGGGGACGTCTCTAAGAGATACGAGGCTGCGATCAACTAAATTTGATCATCACAACATCTCCATTTTATTTGGTTAAAGCCAGCTAAATCAAAAAAGCTTTAAATTATGTTACTCACATCAAAAGTTTATGTTTCTCACATGGCGAAGCCTTGAATTAGATTCATGTGATACAAAATAAGTTTTAGATTTTTTTTTCTTAGTACTGTGTTTTATTTTATATCCCTAATTAATCTGGGGTTATGCTAAGGCACAAAGTAGCAGCGACAAGTTGCCGATACCATATATCAAGCAGCAGCCAGCACGAAGTGTTACGAACAGAAATTGATGGGAAACGATTGACGCCTTTTTTATCTCCTGGACACACCGCCTTCGACTCGCGATCCACCTCGTCATGCTCGCACGTGATGGGCCTGAGTGCAAAAACACATTATAAAACATTCATAATCAAAATAGGCTATTAAATAGAATGCTGGATAATATATCAAACGATAGTGGTATAATATGTGTATCTGTGCATAGCAATATTCATCGGAAAGTGTTAACATGTGCTTGTCAGCTGTATACCTATTAGTTTATTCAGACATATACTGTTAATCTAGGTATCCAACTACATCAAAATAAAGAGTATGTTTTTTGAAGAATTGAAGGGTCCTGCTTCTAATTTCGTGAAACGTAACGTGACAAGACAGCAGTACTTTCGTGTAACGGATCGCACTCATAAACGTCAAAACATCTGTCAAACCAGATGATTGTCACTGCGCTTTGTTATATCTTGTGGTATAAAATAAATAAATAAAAATAGTATTCTGAATCATTAAGAGCTATTAACTTCTGCGTCGGGTTCCAGAAGATCTTCCCTTCAAACCTGTTGAGGGGTAAGTAGTCGGAATTAATATTTTTTCTACAATTTAGTTGAAAAGAAAGGGGCTAGTAAGCTCGAGCAGTGTTATTGATTTTTCAGGCTGTAGACGTTACCTACTTAGTTCATGTCTTGAAGTTGTGACAGAATCGAGAAAGCTATTTAATATATAGTTTATTTGTGCGTGCATTCTATAGCCAAGGGAAAGGTACGTGTTTGTTTGATATTAAGATATTATTGCGAAAAGTATCACGAAGGTCGACATTTCAGTGTTTTGAAATCGACCAGCAGTTATGCTCAATGCATATCTAGGTTTTACAATTATTTTGCAGCATCTTACTTCGAATAAACGAGTACCGTTATGTTTTGTTCCACAAACATGTTCATTGTGCATAAATTAGCATTATATTAATTTAATAAATATTATCATAATTGCACTAAGAAGATAATTTATTTTATTTTTAAATAACTATTCATTTGTTTATAAATCTTTTGATAAAATTTGCGCAGTTATTATTGGTTTTGTGAATTGAAGAATTTTTTTTTTATAGCTTTCAGTGAGTGTAAAGATTTTTTTTTAAGAAAAAGTAATAGTTTTTCGTACCAAATGGCTTTAAGGAAAGCTTTATTAAATTTCAGTTGTTGTATCAAGCCTTAAAAAGAAAACAAAAAAAATGTTATAAGAGACTAACCATAGTTTTATAAGTATTTGAAAATAATTTTAAATATTTAATCCTCAAAATATTTTCTGATATTTTTATAATTTTTCAAATAAAAGAAAGAAAAACATGTACAAGAAGTTGGTGACTCATCTAAGACGAAGAGCGGGTTTCCTTTCCCAGCATGTTGAGCTAACATGTGGTTTAGAATGATTCATCTTAATTGACTAAGGACATAGTTATCTTTGCTCATGCAAGTGTCATCTGGTGTCAACAGAACAGATACATTATTTAGATATAAAATTATTTACACTTGCATTATGATTGATTGTATGTATTGATGACCCCGTTGGCTCAATGTAACCCCCGCTGGATTGCCGAGCTGAGGGTTCCGGGTTTGATTCCTTGTACAGTCTACATTTGTGTGATGAGCATGCTTGTTGGCTGTGGTCTGTATTTATAAATATATATATGTCTGTAAATTATATGTAGTTTAGCACCCATAACACAATCTAATCAATAGTTTACTTTGGGGCTAATCAACGGTGTGAGAGTAGGTGTCCCAATATACTATTATTATGTAAGGGATAATCTCAGAGATATTATTAGGTAACTCATAGAGAAGCCTTTTTTGTATAAAACCATAAACAATAACAGAATAAATTATGTTATTAAATTGATCATTGAACAACACACACTTGTTTACTTGGAATCAAATTAAAATACCATTACCACATTGCAATATGCGTAATACTAAAATTCCACTAATATGCTTGTACCTAAATACCGAACCGGGACCTACCTCAATATGGAAGAAATTATACAATGCCTGAATTTAATTGTGTGGTAGGTAGGGAGAGGGCACGTATTGCAAGAAATATGCCATGTATAGAGATAGGTCCTGCATTACAATAGGGTGACCATTGTTTGGTGTGTAATAGGGATTAATTTCTGGATGGTCGCATTATCTTTGCTAATGACATAGTTATTTTATAATTTTACAGGAAGGTTTTTAGGAATGTTTCAATTTTTTTTTTTTTTAATAAAATGAAACGTAAGGTAAGGGACTAAAGGAATAGGATACAAGTGCTTCTCATTATGCTGTATTTAAATAAAAAGATAGAAAATCTCCATAAATTAATACAAATAGTGATTAAAACTTAACATCACGTAATTCAACAATTTATAAGGCAGGCAATCATGGTTTTTGCATACACTGCACTGTCTTTAAAACTTATGGGAGGTTTATGGGGCGCCTACCGCGGCGATGGTTTATCGGATCGGCGCCTCACGCGATCCCACCGACGGTGAATGCACTCCAAAGTGACGTAGTGGGAGGGAGAGGGGGGTTAATTGAGCCCCAAGGCTTTTTGTCTTTTGTACTTTGAATTTGTAGCCCTTGGAACTAGGATATAATAGTTTTATGTTAGTTAAAACTGTTACTGTGTCTAGTTATATAATGCTTCATCCTTGTTTACATCTCATTAGGTAAAAGCCTTTTGTATTGAACGATTTTTGGGAGCTCATTGGCGCCTTTACTAAATGTAACAGGAATTTTTTTCTTTACTAAATGCGTTAGACTGCTATGTCTTTACAATTTTGAGGGTGATCTAATCACTCTAGAGGCAAATCTTCTCGTCTATTGAGAATCCAATTTTAGTCGGTAGGTACAGACGCCAGCACATCAAGCTACCTATCAAACATTAATTCATTTTTAACTTTACTTGTATTTTTTTTAAATGAGATTTGTTATTGCAGGTCTATAGGTAGTTACTCGTTCAAAAACAAATCTACATTCCATTTCCGTGGGTACACAAAGTTTATTCAAATACAATTCATTAAGCCTATCCTGTTTACTATCTATTAAAATGAGTACGGAACTGCAGGTCGTCAGAGTATATGAATTTCCAGTATTCATTGTAGACAGTTTCGTGGGAAACGCAAAACATGTTCACTATATGAAGACTTGCAGTAAGCCTCGCATAACTTATACATATATGCTTGTGTAATGTTCTAGGAACAATTTAACGAAATTTACTGAACATTTGCGGTTTTTAGGGCCCAAATGCTTGTCTTCACATTATTGATCTCTCACTTCTAGTTCATCAATTGAAAAGTTCATCAGTTTTATTAGTAGCTTTTTATTGTCCCACTGCCGGGCACAGGCCTCTTCTCGTACATAGAAACATTGACCGTTAAAGAACCACGCTTACTTGAGAGGCTGGTGCTTTACCACTAGGCCACCACGACTATCATATCGTTGTACGATGAGTCTACCAAACGAAGCTTTCAGCAGTTTCAAAAAGTAATACGAGCTGGAATAAATGCGTTTCTCCTACGCCGCATGTCATTGAATTATTGATCCTAATATGAGTCTGGTCTTATTTCTGAAGGGTTAAGAGACAGGCCCGCCGGTGAATGAACTTACTTCGGAAATTATTTAGGTATCGACCTCTTCGACAGATTGACACTTTAATCATTGAAGCTTCCTCTATTACGGGGTTTATTTTTGTCACCGTGTTTAGTCTGAACACTTTTACAATATGTTCTTTTGTCTTGAAATATTTGCTTATTGAATGTTTAAGTTTATGTAATGCTTCAGCCAGCAGTTTCCCCTGCTTTTAGAGACACCTACTTTATGCTAATAAAAAGTAGCCTATTGTAATGCCGCATAAGCTAAATTTCTGCCTAGTTTTATCAAAATCCGTTACACCGTTTGCGCGTGAAGACATAGGCAACAAATACACACACATTCTTACAAACTTTCGCCTTTATAATGTTAGTGTGATATCGGTGTTTCACTTGGTAAACTTTTAGGGTCCAATATGGTTGCATGATCTTTACATGCTCAAGAAGAGCAGAGAACCGAGTCCAAAAAGGAATTTTTAATCATAATTTTTGAACATTTTCCAAAATGTTCCTTTTTTTCTTCTTTAAATTAGTGCCAATATAAATGATTTCTCAGGATGGCTATTTAAACCTATTTCTTCATAACATCAATACTTTGTAGATGGCTAGGTAATGTTGAGCATACAAATGTCTAAAGTTTGTACATTAGCAACTTGTAATAACTTCTCAGCCGATAAAACGGCCTTTTAACAATTTGGATGGTTAAAGCCAATCAAAACTTTGTCTTTTACACATTAATATGTTTATGTCTTACGATAATGGTTCATTAAAGTTAGTACCTAAAGCTAATACATTTCGTAATAATGCATAGGAGGTTTCTACATAAACTTTCAATAGTTTCGCGGTCATCTTCGACCCCACTTGTCCTAACGTCACGCTTGCATTTTGGATTGATGTCTTCAAGGTTTCAGAGGAGTTCCTATTTTTCCTGTGGAGTGCATTTAAACCAAATGAGCGAATGCCCATTCTATCCACACCTATTTTTTTAACAGAACTATGAAAGAATTATCTTTGTCTTCTGTCTTGGTAGAAGATTAACGCTAAAATGCTGTGAAACAATGCTCTTATTCAAACCCCAGTTCTGTGTTTTTTCCTTTTTAAACCGCGGGCCTAGCCAACGTACAATTTCTTTGGTGATCATCGTTAGCCTTTTTATGTCCCATTGTAAGGTACAAGCCTCCACTCACACAGAAAAGGTAATCATCATCTCCCGAGCCTTTTCCCAACTATGTTGGGGTTGGTTTCCAGTCTAACCGGATTCAGCTGAGTACCAGTGTTTTAGTTTCAGTGTACGCAGAGAAGGTAATGCTAGCTAGAAATAAAACCTTACTGTATTCTCATAGTTTTTTTTTTATCTTGTCCAGATTAGGAAGTTTTGTACAACGTCTTAAAACATGCCCTACATGGACCGTTGCCATAAAATCTTAACAAACTGATATATTTCGCCACAACTATAAGGCATAGTCATATCACAATAGTACCATTGTAAACTGGGATTCTTTGTGACGTGTCTTCCGTGGAAAATAAATGAGTTTTCTCTCATATTCCATTATGTAAGTACGTTGGCGTTATGTCGCGTGACAATACATAGCGAGAGGGAGGAATATTTTGCGGCATTTATCATGAAGTAGATAGACAGAGAAGGTCCGAACCAAACATGGCGAAATTAGTCAAGTTAAAGGCTAACTAGCTTTTTTAAGGGTTAGATGTGTACTTAATTTGCTTCTCCTAAAACATAGCCCTGAAGTTCAGGTTGATGATTACAGCTGGTATCTGAAAATATACTTTAATCACTAAAATGGTAATCTGTGCGAGAGTTTCCAGTTCTTGGCAATTTGTTAAATCTGTCATTAAAGAAAACAATTACCTACTACCTAACTAAAATAAAAAAAGAAACAATATCTAATTCATTGATGCACGTTACTTTCTCATGAATCTCCTATGTCTTCTGCATTTTTTGCGTGGTGTTGCCAACGATATTAATATATTTTTCCAACGAGTGCAGTAATGTCTGTAAATACCCCCAGTGAGTTATGACACCCGCTTTGATATGGTTATCTTTTGCCAGATGCAAATTTACTATATCTGGGATCCATATTTACCTTCATAGTACGTCCAGAAGTAGGGGCATATACCATATTCATTAAAAGGCTATGCAGAAATAATATCGTATATCGAAAAAGTAGTTTTAAAACGATATTAAGCGTAAAGCAAGTTCAAAATCATGAGTATAGATTGGCGTTATTTAATTAAAGTAATATAATTTGAAGAAATGCTAAAGTTTCTATTAAGATTTACTAACAACGGAACTAACGGTAGATTGGGTGGTCGAATTCGATGACGGTGTACAGACGATAAATCTGTGAAGACTTCGCAAAAAGTCCATGAAATATTGTGTGCTAAAGGAAAAGATACGAATAGCTGCTTCTAGAATTATGGATTGAAAATAGAACCACCTTTTAATGTACTATACCCAAATAATCACCTCTAGTCCTTGTTTGAGAGTGCACTAAGTGTAACTTAAAGTGTATACCATTGTATTACAGATTTTTACGCAATCTCCATTGTACTCAAATAGAATGGGCTTTCTTCGAGCTTGGGTCCTGTGTACGACAGCTGTTATACACAAAATGTAGCTCATCGAAACTATTGAATGGTTTGCGTGAGTCATGGAAATTTTCATGGCTTTAGTTTGCTTGAAGTTTGTAGTGTTTTGCAAATGATTCTGCAAAGTCAACTGTCGGAACTGTTTGAAATTATTGACTTTTTCTCATAAACACATGTACAGACATCAGGCTACCCGGAACTGTCAAATTTTCCCAATCAACTTTGAACTATAAAGCTTCAGCGATAAAGTTGAAAATCTGTTAAGGAGATTGGACAGATTGTAGCTTGATGTCTGTACAAACACTCTCATATTAAAATAATAATATGTAAACAAAAAAGAAAACGAAGAAGTCGCTTAATTAACATTTTATTCAAACTGAAATCCATTTCCTTGCAGTGTTGCTCAGTGAGAAAATATTAATTGAATCCCGTTAAGCGGGTTGCAGTAAAACATAACATGTACGTGTGCCGTCGGTGGGTGCACCTCGTGGGGTGGTGCACCTCGTAAAACGGCTTTAAAAGAGTGCACCCGGTGTTTAAACGAGGCTCCCGTCTGCTCCTCCATTCTGCTTGAATTATTTCTTGTACACGACTGATGTACGAACTAGGAACTGAAATATTTCAAACTATTTGTTTCGTAAAAAAAAACAGGTGAGCTTTTTTGAACCTTTTTGTTTTCAACTGATTTTTTTGTGTGCTTTTTGAGTGCATTCCATTTCGATAAATCGTATTTCAACTATAAACTGGAAACTTCCCGGGGCTTCGTTCAAAAGCCTGCTGTTGGATGATAGGTTCCGATCGGGATATTGAGCATTCATGAATTTCAGCACGACTAGGCAATCAATTGTTTCTTTCAGCGAAGTAAGTAAACCGTGCATGTAGGTGAACTACATACAGTTCGTTTTAATTTTTGATATTTTTCTCTATTTTTGTCCAAAATAAAGTGGTTTGCTTAATAGCAACTAGATTAAAATATTTGTACACAACAAAATATACGGTATACCTTATGTCAAGCTAAGCGCTATCTTGCCATCAAATTAAGTAAAGTGCACTTTTCTCTCTTATGTATTAAATTCAGATTCTGCTGTATAGAAGATCTGATTCGCGTGAAAAATATTTTCCTATTTCAACTCAACCCATTTTTATTTTTTAGTATTAAGAGGAATTTGTAAGCGGACCTCAAAATTCGTCCAAACTCCAAAGACGAATCAAATAATCCTTAATATTTGGTAGGTACTGTTTTTATAGGATTATTACTGAATATTATACAATCGTAAGTAATCCGCAGGCAGACATCTTTGTTTCTTATCATAATCCTCCTGTTTCGCTCTGTGGTTCCCGAATTTAACCAAACAATAGCTTAATACTCTTTGGAAAGGATATGATTTTTATTCGAGCTTTATTTAATAATATCTTCTGTAAAGGTTGTATTTGTATGATATTGTGTACGTAACACATTAGAAGTTCCCAGAAAACCCTTGGCAAAATTTCTAGTATTATGTAAGGTATAACTTTATCTCCAGGGTAACCTAAATACGAGCGATCTGTATATTCGAGAACATAAGTACCTTTGCTTCTGCAAACAGATGTTATTTCATAACTGCCTCGTTGGTAAAGTAGTTGAATAGCTTGACTACTGTGCACGATGTCTCGGGTTCGGTTCCCGAGTTGGGACGAATTGGTTTTGTGGGTGTGAAAGTTAGACAACCATATCTCAGAAAGCACGTAAATGTCTGTCCTGCCTCTGATCTTTCTCCGGTCGTGTCCGATTACCGATTGGTATGTATACATATAGTGAAACTCCCAACAGTTCAGAATTTTAGATAGTGGTACAAATATATATTGTTGTAGCTCCGTATAGCTTGTCACAAACATGAACTGGGTCACTCGTCGTATAGTTTAGGGCTCTCCACTCTGATATCGGAGACTGGCTTAGATGCATCTATTTAAAGTTGACATACATGTTTTGTAATGAAAGACAAGACATTGTAACTACTGTAGTGGGTTAGAGTTGGGTGTCAGTTCGCCTTAAAGTCTCGTCAAATTAAGTTTTTCGTAAAAGTTTTTTTTTTGTGATTTGGATCAAGTCGCTATTCTTTTTCAGTCCTAATCTACTATTTCATCTGCCTAGGCTTTTCCTAAGCTATCTTGGGGTTGGCTTCCAGTCTAGCCAGATGCAGTTGAGAACCAGTGTTTTACATGGAGCGATTGCCTATCTGACCTTCTCAACCCAGGTCCTGGGCAACTCGATGAGTAATCCTTGGTAACTGGTTGTCAGACATTCCGGCTTCTGACCCGTAACGACTGCCAAAGATGTACATATGGCAGCCGAGACCCAGCAATTTAACATAGTCATGACAATATAGTCGCTTTTGCTGTTGCTTTACCTTATGATCGATCGACCCGTGAGTCTGTTACTAAGCCACAAGCTCCTGTTCTAATCTACAATCTATAAGCTCATCATCTATTAGAAGAAAGAGTTTATATGTAAACACAACATTATAGCGATCCCTTCTTCTAACATCTTAATTAAAAATGTACAGGCTGGGTACTAAACGAGCACACTTCATTATCTTTAGCCATTAGACACTTGTGACAAGTTCGCCGCGAGGGCCGTCCGTGGCGACACTTGATGCAAATTTAACTACCTACCCGACGTTAGGACTTAATTGAACAACCAAGTTTGTGTGTACAAACATGATGCTGGTTTAATATTATGATGTTACAAGCTTAATTGTTTTTAAACCACTTCATCTTGGCACTTACTTAATGTATTGCATTATGGTTATTTCTTCTCGTTTCAATCCATCCAAAGGTTGTCTGTAAGAGATCGCTTTTAGCGATAAGACTTGTAGACTTTTAATAAATCCTTTAAAAGTCGAGGTTAGCAAAATGTTTCAAAATTAGTCTTAGGACCTGTTTCACCAGACACGAATATGTATGTTCCGTTTAGTTTATTCGATAGATAATTTTCATACAAATTATGACCCATTTTTTATTTATTCGTTAGATAGTGGCTATCCGGACATTGTGACACAGGCCCTTAGACTCTAAGGGCCTGTTTCTAAGCCTTAGACCCTCAATATTATTTGAGGAACAATTCCCGGCTAAAAGGCCGTTAAAAAATATTAAGTCCTTTAACATCGTTTGTATAAAATATTGCAGTTCTAAGTGTAATATTAGAGGTAAGCGGATTTTTTACGGATTATGAGATTACTTAATTAATTAATTCCCCGTCTTTATAAGTCAAGGTCTTTCGTTGGGCGCCATATTGTTTTAGGTGCGAAGTAGGTCACTTTTTATTGCCGTTAATTTTTTGTAGATTGGTAATTTAAGATCGTTTTCGTATTGTTTTATTCTAGAGTTACGTCTAGATTATGGCCGTTGGTGGAATTTCATGGAATTATGAATTACTTACTAGTAATGTCATTCATATGTATTACACCAGACTAATGGAATCAGCCCAGACTCTGATTACTGTTGTTCGAAAATCAGACAAGAGAAATTCAGTTTGTTTGCCCTTCTAATAACTTCAGTATTCCTAATGTTGAAAATCGATATATATAGTAGGTACATGTTGTGTCTGCTCTGTATGTTTCATTATTTGATTTGCCAGACGCGTCGCGAAGTCTCGCTTGGGCGAATAGTAAGTAAGTATACAAAATTTTCTTAAAATTGCCGCTGACGGGGCTTAGTAAAAATCAAATTATTTATATTCACGACGCATTTAGTCTCGGCTCCCGGTAGGCGTGTAATTCTTGTCGCCACGCGTTATCAAATTTCCATTACTTGTACCTCACCTAATATTCCACCTACGTCGTCTTCTCTTAAAACTTCACTGGACGTGCGGTTCTCTTTTTGTATTTATTACTGAGTGTGGCTCAGTTTAATGTAATTTCGACTTTATTTTCACATTAATAAGGTCGATTTTAACTGGAGAGTTCGTTTGAAAGTCTGAGGTGTCGTTTTGGGAGCTTACTGGGGTCGCGTTATTAGAGTCTTGTCTTTCTTTATTGGAATATACGAGGGGCTCGAAGCCTCCCCCTCCGTTCGCCCCGGTCATCGAGGAGCCGTGCTCTGGCGGAGTCTGACTGCCAGCACAAGGGACACGATTTGTTCTAGATCCCTCGATTAAGTAATTGCTTCATACTGTATGACCTTCATTAAAAACAACGGGATGAGCCGGATTGCCGGCGCCGTTATTATAATTAGAGATAAATTCAGCTTCAGCACGTCAGACTATTTGGTTTACAAATTCGATTTATGTTGATTTGAGGATTAAAATAATTTTCTT
Organism: Heliothis peltigera; assembly: GCA_958496145.1. Classification (NCBI taxonomy): domain Eukaryota; kingdom Metazoa; phylum Arthropoda; class Insecta; order Lepidoptera; family Noctuidae; genus Heliothis; species Heliothis peltigera. The sequence goes on from OY292337.1 coordinate 8,312,067, forward strand.
CATGAGCTTTAATGTATTCAGTACATTGGTTTTTCCATGTAGCACAGTAAAATATTGATCGTAACATATTTTATACTTTTAACACATTTTCCGTTTGATGGACACTATGCATATATATGTTTCTTTTCTTAATTAAAATCCCTTAACATTTTCGGTCTTAACTAAAAATGTTTATTCAAAATGAAATTTAAATGCCGGAGTGAAATATTATAAATAGCAAACTGAAACACGTAAATTCGTTTCACGTAGTAGCTTATGTGAAAAGCTGTCGTAGCGGCTACGTAGTCTATTCGTAGCGACGCTACGAAGCGGCTACGCCCGCGGCACACTGTTTTGAATCACACTATGTTAATACATGAAGTTGGAATTATTTTTTCACTCGTAACGTAACTGATGGCAGGGAAGTGAATTTATATTTAGACTAGCTGCTACCCGCGACGTCGTCCGCGTGGGCATTAGAGTAGTAAAAATGATAAACTCGTTTACCTTGTATCCTTTAACATTACGGTATGATAACTAAGCTATAAAATCAAGCCCAAAATGTGTAGAAATACTATGGAAATATAACTGCCTCGCTGGTGGACTGCTGTGCACAGGTTTCGGGTTCGAGTCAATCAGGAGCCCATAGTCTGGAAGTTGGTGATTGATAGACCCGTGCATCAGAGAGCATGTACCTAAATGACGGTCCTGCACCTGATCTCTCTCCGATCACATCTGAGAGAGAGGGAATAATGAATGCACTTTAATATGTCCTGGGCAGCTGGCTTATCTTCTCAGAGAAAACGCAAAGACACTTAACTATACCGAGGATAAGCGACAGTTCTGCGGCTGCTTTTACTTTGCAAAGTATTCGGCTGCTATAGCAATAAGCGCCGAACTTACATACATGGCGGACATTTGCGTGTTAATCGTGGAAGACTTATGTTTTCATATCACAACAATACACACGCGTCGTGTACTAAGACTGGACATGCAGATGTGGCCTCCCGCTGCTTCTCGCTCTGGTCTTTGTCTTAGATTGAACTGAACTTCGAAAGTACAAAATGTGTATGTTGTTGCGGAATAGATTCTGAACTTATGCTCGTATATAAGAATGTACATATTATATGTCCTCACTACTTCAAATAATATTGTAGGCATAGTCACTTCGAACTTACATTACAGGTCGTTCGCGTCGAGGTCGATAAAGTTGGTTTAGGCACTGACAATGCGTTCTTTATCGCTAGTCTAGTAGTTGCACAACTCAACTGCTGTACACGACGTGGTATCGGGTTCGATTCAGTCGAACCAGGTCGGACCAAAATCGCTTTGTGAGTGTTAGGAAACTGAAAAAGCAGCCCGGGGACTGGAAGTTGGTAAAGGATACGGTGGAGCAAACGGTGGGGATGCGCTCTGCTTGGGCGGAGCACCACGGTGTCTTCACAGCGGCGATCTTTCGCATTCGGCCCTGGTCCAGGCAATGGGCCGGAGCATGAAAGAATGGGAGCGGCCGCCTCCTTCTGCGAAGCAATTATGCTAGCGAAGGAGGCGGCGGAGTGGTTTAGAAACAGCACCGCTCATTCCAGCCGAAGCGGAAAAGCTGGTACTGGTCGACACCACGGGCGCCGAGTGTCAAAGGACGACTTCCGACAGTATTAGTGTATAATCTATGACTCCCGACCACCGTAGGCGTGGGTCTGTGGGCGGTGCGTTTTGGTTGGCTCACCGTCCGTACGTCTAAGGACGACAGCCCGTGTCGCTAGCTAGTTGATCTTAGACGCCCTTATATGCGCTGACCGTTTCCTAAGAGGCAGTTTATATCAACAAATTAATGCTGGACATGGATGAAGAAATAAGAGTCTTTCTAATTTGAGATGCCTATCTAAGGGGCTACATTGTAATGAACATCGCAGTCAATCCTTAGATTATAACTTATTCCCTATCCTTTTACGACCAAGTTCCTCGAAAATAGATATATCGGCTAGCACCACTTAGAGTCAGAACAGCAGTTAACCCTATTCAAAGAGATCTGTTCTTTTCTTAATCGTTTCCATGCGATTGACCTTTTCTCTAGAATAATTTTGTCATATTTTTGATAAGTAATCGTTCGTAAAAATCAAATTTAAAATATTGATAAGCCATGCTGCTTTGTTACGTGTGGTATACTGGAAGCTTAGCTAACATTACCCCAGACTGATATTGTATGAAGAAAGTACAGCACTCCTTTGATCTTAAATGACTAACTTACCCAAAGACAGATTTTCTTCTCTCATCCTCTGTCCCCGATTTTGAGTGTTATCTTGAAACTTGAATAATCAAAATTAATACTTGTGACTACGATTGTAGACTGGAAAACACCCCAGTATAATTTAATTTTATGAAAATAAAAACTATGAGCTCCATCTATGATCAGCTATAATTACTAACAATGTCAGATTGTCAAATTAGATTGGTTTGAAAAGCAAAAGATGGCGTCAGGTTGAAACTTGCCTTAGTACTTTTGTCTTAAAATTATTTTTATTTGTCGAAATAACATATGTAGCATGTTTAGGTATATACTTTGAACTGAAAAATAAATTTAATTTTTTTTTAGCCCCGTTTAATTGTATGAAAAGCTTAACTCCACCTATGACATTAGGTAATAACTATTTACCCAGCTAATTGTCAAATTTGATAAGTGTGTTGTAATTGAAAATATATAGATGGCGTCTAGTTAAAACTCACCAAAAAATGCTTTATTGCTCACCCCCCTTAGTTAATAGCGTTATAATATATAGCCTATGTGTTATTCTGATGCATAAGCTATATGTTTGTCAAGTTTCATCTAAATCCTATCAGCCGTTTGGCCGTGAAGAGGTAACAAACATACACACTCACTCACAAACTTTCGCATTTATATATTAGTATAGATAAACAGATCTGTATTTCTATAATATACACGTAGTAAAGCCGGTGTCGCTATCATGTCAATAGGTCTGGATTATCGTCTAACATAAGCCTGTTATATTATGTGCTAATCTAGTTGTGTGTATACATACTTTCGCAGTAGTGTCATCCATACATAGTATGCCACGGACACGTACCTACACTGTAATGAAAACTGACCATCATTTCTTAAAGCACTTTGAAGCGCTAACATTTCCATAGCCTTTATGTTATGTAGTCAAACACCCCTATATTTTATTTACCCTTAATCCGGAGCACGTTCGCAGCATGTTGCAGCAACGTGCAACTAACTGCAGTTTAACAGCGTTCGCGAACAGCTGCGAGCAACACTGTTGCACTTTATGTAATGGGATCTCGATTTGCTCATTACATTTTATGAAATTTTCTTCGCCGTGGTTAGTAGGGAAGGATAAGCATTAAATGTTATAGCGAGCTAAAAAGCGGTGGTAGCGCTTGCTCGAGTTTTTTTGCAAGAAAACTTCATGTTCTAACCTCGTTAGCACATCTAGTGTGGTTTAAAAATAACCTCCCTTTGTATGTCTGTATCATGGAAGTTGGTAGCCAGATATCACATGTTCCAAAACTATACTGTTATTTCTACATACTATGTCGTATATTTACGTTTGATATCTATTTTAAGTGAATTTCACCGTATTCTAAACAATGTGAGTTATTTCTGCAATAGCAGGTTAGAGAAGAGTGTTGTTGTGTGTCTTATGAGCAAGATTTTTGAACACGTTTGTTGTCTTTATTTCAGTAACACCGCTTTTATTTGTACCAATACCAAAATTATTTTGGTTTGGATAGTAATTAAATTTTTAATTCGTTTTTAAAATAAAAGCCCTTTAGCTTGATATAGCCTGTTGTAATATATTGTAGTTATGTGGGTACACAAACAATAAATCAGTCTCGCTTAAACCGTCTTTCATTGTGCATCGATATTCCTCACCTGTAACTTCGGAATCGAAAAAAAATAGTTACAAACTTGAAGTCCTAACCGTTGCTTTAAAAATCTCATAAGATGTTATATTCCCGTCTTGAGATATTCAATGTCTTGAAAATCTTTTCGTTTTAAATATCCCAAATATCTTATTTCATTCAATCTTGTTCAAGGTTTTGCTAATTTTACTATGCAACTTTTTATTCCACTGAGTATATATTTTTAGCATTCATAAATATGTTAATCTTGTTACAGATGACACCGGCCTTTTAAGGCGTGTTCTACACTGAGGTAAGTTCGTCATTAATTGATTTATTTAATGTAAACCGCTGGTTCTCAGCTTTATCAGCGTTTAGACGGTAAGACTCCAAAAAAGACTTTTTCCCTCAGGAAAAGACTAGGCAAATGATGATGGGCCATGTTTCAAAAGAGCTCTAAATCCTATTAGGATATTCCCGGCCATTATTCCTTAAGGGCTATTAACTTGATTAATGTTTTCATTATTTCGAGTGAAGTCTAAGCTTATATGGTAATGTTTATGGACAATTTTATTAGCTCTTCAGCGGTTTGATAGGTAATTTTTGTCATGTCCGTGTTTTTGTGATATTATTGAGAGATGATTAATCAAGGTGTCCATATTTGCATGTTAGGTGTATTTACAGTGTGGTGTGAGTAATTTCGTTGATAGGTTTAATTATGTTTTTTTAAGTTTTCGATGATGAAATACTAGCTTCAGCCGGCGGTTTCGCCCGTTTTCCGTGGGGACTATTTCACGCACCGGATAAAAAGTAATGTATAGGGTATAATGGCAAATCCAATGCCGAAAGAATTTCGAGTTTTTGAGGGAATCTCAACATTAGAAATTTTCAATGGGAAAAGGGGTGCTGATATTAGCGGGGTCAAGCAAACAAATTCCTCGGCTTCATAACATTAGTAAGTGTAGGTATTTTGATAGGTAACCTTATCTTTATATCTGTAAGGTTTTTATGCATTGCATTAAAATACAAAGTTCTCCACAGCGTCTGTCTGCCTCTTCTTAATAAAACTCATGGACTCAAGGATTTTCGTCAATAGGTAGTGGTTAATGGAAGTTTGAGGTATAAATATATACCCCGAGCTTAGCTGAACCTAGTCCCTAGTCTAATATGCCCTGCTAGTACAATATCTTGTTATTACATTTGACTTAATACACCCATATTTAGTACATAACTCTCTATTGTACGACAATGACAGCTGTTCCAATTGTCACTACAAAGCTAATTAATGCATACCACATAATTCACATGTCAGCCTGGCACAGATTATGTAGTCGTGACGTCATGTAGTCAGAGAGATAATTGTTATATGTATATAAATCTGTCAAACATGACTGTGGTGATGATGATCAGACTTCGAGTATGGTTGTCCGGAAGAATTGCTAGTTTGGACGTGGTTAAAGTAGTTCAATTGAACTTTTCCCAAACAATTCTGAACCATATGCTTAAACGATAAAGTTGAAAATCTATTATGGGAATTAGACAGTTTGTAGTAGCTTCATGTGCTGGCTTCTGTACATAACTAATAACAACTTAATCAAATCCAGACACCGCAAGGGGTGTCATTGTTTCACCCCCGCCATTGTGAGTACCCTCGTTACGCTGATTACTGAGCCATTATTTGATTAATGCTATTGTTTCAATCACAATGAGAGACAACTCTGTTAATATTTGCGTATGTGTGTGTAAACTGTAGCAATACTGTGTCTTTGGTGCAGTAGTGGGTGTTAGTTTGAGAGATGTTGGTTGATCATGTGAATATTACGGCGGGAATGTTAGTGTTTTACTTGCTTACTGCCAAATTGCCTAATTTGCAAGCTTTACTAGAATAAGAAACTTCTTAATCTCACCCATAATGCCTGCTGTGTTCAGAACACAGCTGGGCCTAATTTAACGTGTCTTCCAAAACACGGAGAAACTCTTCGTGACAAGATGGTCACCTACCACGGAGCGACCGTGCCAATCATTGCTTAAACTTATGATCGGTCAATCCGGTCAAACTGTCAATAAATAAATACAAACATACATATATTGTATTATTGAAAGATAAAGACCAGAACCAGAAAAAATCATGCCTTATTGGACGCAACTCTTAATAATATGACTTCACAAGTGTTAGTTACAAAATACATATGCCTGTAACTGCTAAACTGTACAATGACAGTTCTATATGCTGAAACTATTCCTAATCTTATTGGCATATAATCGCGCGTCTCCGAGGGACCTGGTTCCTGCAACTGGGTCAAGGAATCCCTGATATCCGATGTAGTCCTGCGGCTTTGCGCTTATGTGTATATTGCATACGTGTTTGTGTGGTAGAACAAATAATAGCTGCGTTTTGAGATCGGTTTTTTAAGAATTTGATAAATTGTCAATTAAGGGTTAATTGTTAATTTAGGGTTAATTGTTTACAGTTAACAATATAATAAGGGTTTAAGATTATGACATTGTTATGATGTTTATATCTGTATAGGAGAAGTATTTACAACACTTAAATGATTCGAAATCTTCGTATTCCATAAGATAATGTTTTTCTTGTAAGAATCGTACCTACATCTCGCAATTTATTATCTATACAGCTAGCCAGTTCAGAAAGTATTTAAAAATACTTCTAGAAGAAAAAAAATGCCGCATTCATTATACTAGTGAAATTACAGAATTTGACAAGAAATAAATAAGTAACTGTAACCCTATAAACATTGGAGCAATTTTCGAGGCTGTCTTGACCCTAATCCTGAAGTTCTGTAAAGATAAATTAATGTTCAGACATATTAATTAGCTCACGCTGAGCCTATCTGCCGGTCTAATTGGGTTCGCATTACGCTGTAAGACGGCGCTTGCACACCTGCGCTCTTGGAACACGGTTTTGCCCTTCATTATGCAGAAAAAGACTAGATTTTCTTTTGCGTTTTGCGAAGGTATTTCATGGGGCCTCTAGTCATTATCAGCACTGTGTCATTTCTGGTTAGTTCATGACAAAAGAAATCATGCTTTCAATTAGGTACAGACGCTATCTATCAAATTTCCTTAATAGATTTTCAACTGTATGGCTAAAGAATACGGTTCTAAGTTGATTGAGAAAATTTGACAGTTTCGGGTAGCTTGTTGTGCTAGCGTCTGTACTTATAGAATCTTGTATTGATAATAAGGAACTCCATGGTTTCTCTTGTCTTATAGAGGGAACTTTTTAAATTTTCTCAAATTGTTTAAATATCTCCCCTTGCTTATCTCACAACAATAAGTATATCGCGATCTTCAATTGAGTTCCACCTTATTAATAGCTTTTGCCGCTCGTACGGCCGTACGGCTGGTTTACGACCGGACCGGCGGCCTCAGGGGACGTAACTTACCGTACCGGTACTCGGCCGGTTGAGTTACGGCACTCCTTTCCGAACGTTTTCTATGTAACAATCGATGTTCGACGAGTACTTGTGAATATAGAGTGTTCTTAACTTGATAACACTAACAGCCTGTAGCTTTTACAGTCAAAAGTACACTTACGTATAAAATAAATTGAAAATTGGTAAAAAACACTTCTAAATTATGTATTTAGGAATGTGAAAGGTCAAAGAATAGGTGATCCTGATATAGAAATCCCAATCCATCCCAATAAAAAGCTCGTATACGGAAGAAACAGGATGATGTTTATGACGCTTATGTAGAACATTGACTCTTAAGTCAGAGTTTCCTTAGTTTGGGAAACAGGGTTTTTAACTATTTGTGCAGTCAATTCCTATATTTGACAGAATTTTGTCTTTTGAAAATGAGTTTAATTTTTGTATCATAATTTTAGTTCTTGTTTTGTGATCTAGTTATATTTTCAGGTAAAGTTTTGTGAAGGTCTTCATTTTTCCCCACAAAACAAGATTATCAGATTAAGCTACTACAATCTGTCAAATTTTGTTGATAGTTATCTATGTTAATTGAATAGGTATGTATATTGTAAGAAGTTTGCTGTGTATTTTTGTATTTTAATTATTTTGTGAGTATGACGCGAGGTCACGGGCAATGCACTAGCAGACATGATTATTTCAGAATTGGCTCAAATATTAACTTTTCTGACCCCTATGAATTGACAATATTATGTTTCTAGTATCCATTTGTCCATTAAATGATCCGGGAGCGTACAATGTATTGACCTGTTCGTAACTGGGTGACCCGACAGAAGCCGAAACGAGCGCCGTCCCCTATCTCATGTTATAAAGTTTTGTTTAATGTTGAAAGTTTTTTTTCTTAGAGGCAGAAGTATTTTCTGATCTATCTTTAGATAGAAGACTAGTAATTTTAATTCTGTTGCATTTTTAGGCTTGCTTGCATTTCCTTTTTCCAATTTCACTTCAGACGTCTATAACCCTAATTTATTCTATCTTTGGAATAGAGAAAGTGAGAAAATTTACACCTAGCTTAACAACCTCATGAAATATGGGATTATTTTGTAAGAACATAGAAGTCATGATGACCAGAAGTCAGATTTTGCAGATTCAAACTCGAAAAAAGGTCAGGCTACTAACTACCAATGCAACTATTCTGCGGTTATACATTATATGTACTTTCCAAGTATATCTTGAATACTGAGAATAAGAAAAGATACCTACTTTAAAATCTAAAATCACCAATCCGCCTTGAGCGGGTGTTGGTGTGTCATCCCTTCTCCTTATGAGAAGAGGCCTGTACCCTACAGTGGGACAGTAAAAATGCTGATTATGATGAAGTAATCATACTTATATTTCCACCAGTTATTTTCTAGGAGTTAGCCAATTACTTACCCAAACGTTGTTGTTGTGAAAATGGTTAATAAACCTGAACTTAAATGAATAGCGGAAATTACAATTATGTCTACGTCAGGTTTTCAAAGTCAATATCCTGTGTAGACAATTCGATTGACTGAAGCGGGAAGCTGAACGGTACTTCCAAAATTGAATACGAACCTTCGAGAAGCATAGTCTAGACTAGACTGTTTAAAGCTAGTAACTAAAATTAAAAAGGGTTATGTGTATGAAGTAATTTATTAGATGCTGGAGTGTTTTCTTCCTGCTGTGAAAGCTACTGCTAATCATGGCTCTCGAATACCAAGCTTTCAATATCAAATATATATTTCTATTTCTTAGTTTAGATAATAATAGGGTTTGAAGTATATATTTTTTATATATTTCACACACAGGCGGTTAGCCCCAAGGTAAACTATCGCTAAGCTTGTTTTATGGGTGCCAACACAACTCAAACTACAAATACTTTACACAGTATATATTTATAAATACATATTATAAAATCCAGACCACAGTCAACCGTACCGGGAATTGAACCTTACCAAAATTCGGCAGTTCGGTGTGGTTACCATTGCGCAAAGATTATTGCTAAAAATAGCCGTTACCGTTATTGTATAGGACATAACTATAGAAATGAGTTTCCTAACTTCTTCAGTACTGACTTAAAACTTCGGTAGGTCGGGTTTGCATGTATGTATATGCATGACTCAGCTTCGCAGATACTTATTTAGAGCGCAACGCTTTTAACTTCATTTCCAGTTTCACGGAATTCATTATTGCATTTCGTTGCAAGCTCACTACGTATGCAAACTACCTGGAATTTTATTAATTCTTCAACTTTTCAATTGTGATACATTATGTCATATTTATTTTTATGTCTGTCGTTCTTGGTCTATAAGAGAATGTTTGAATTTTTGTCGATATTTCTTTCTTTTCTTTCTGTCGAGTACAGAATTTATTTCTTTTTACTTAGTTTTATATATATTTATAATAGCTTAATACAAAATACGAGTGACAATAGTGATAATTAGGTGATTCAAATTCATTAAGCTTATGGACCAATTTACTATCAAGACTGAAGAATTAATGTTTAATCTGTCTCTAATCAAATAATTGTACGAAAGCTTGTTACAAATGATCCATGTTAACCTTTAAACATTCACTACTGGGTGGTTTGTTATTATTCATTATTGAAAAAAACTTTCAAAGGCTGCCGTTTGTTTTACATTATTCAGATGAAATCTGACTAATTTATCAAGCGAAACAAAAGAGACGTAACTTCTCAAACCTAACTTTCTGAAGGATAAAATTGTATTTTTTTTCGTTATAACTACTAAAATGATTCATAACATAACAATATATTCGAGCAAAATCCGTAGTTAAGTATATTATGGAGAATTGCGTCAGTTTGAGACTTTCAGTCCATTGCTACGTCATTGGTGACGGCATCGTTTAATGGCCAGAAAAATAAGCGCTTCAAAAAGGCTTGAGAGCTTGAAGCAGACATCTTCAAAGTTAAGGTGACTTTGTGGGGAAGTCTAATCTATATATTTGTAAATAAACAGTAGTTCCCAGACGCTGGTTTATCTTTTTAATCCCATGGATGCGTCACAGTCGCGACGGGCCGGCGCCATGGACTCGGGACAAGTTGTATGAGTGGGCTGCATGCGCTCCACTTATTATTATAATTAGTCGTAACCCCTTTTATGAGTTTATTTTATGCGTATATTGTAGTTATTTTGGTTTTAATGTGCACGTCATAGTGAATGGAGGATAATTAGTATCTTGTTTGTGAGCGTTTTTGATATCAATTTACAATAACTATAGAGGGGTGTTTTAAACTGGTCCTGTTGATTTAATTATCTCGTTAATACTGCTTTATCTTTTTGGCGTTACACAAATAGATTTCACAAGACAAGTCATTTCAGTTTTGTGTGAAAGATCTTAACCCCGAATGCCCCAAATAGGAGTTCTAAAAAAAAGACGAAAAGTATACCCGATATACTTTAGCCCATTTATTTGATTAATCAACCAATTAGACTGAGTACATTTAACTCGTAAACCTGCTCGTTCTTACGTTTATTTAACACTTTAGGGACTCTCATTTCAGATACCCTAATTAGAATAAATTGTTGAGAATTTCGCTGATTTTCCACAACAGATTATCTTTAAACTGTCTACATGAATTGGTTGTCGTTTAAATTTAATGAGTCCTGATTAAACAAGGCCAGTTCATTATTATTTTATTTACACGTGTAAAGGGTACTTTGAGAGTGTCTCGGGTGGTCGTTTTACTTATTAATTGCTCTCAAGAAATAGTTCATGGTCGGGTCACTGGGATTTTCTATTGAATTTATAGCCATCTCGTCCTCGGTCCGTGTTTATATTTACTAGTATTTTAATTCCCTTTGGACTAAGGGGATTAAGTCGTAGAGTGTTTACATGTTGGAGTGTTCTGCAGGCTTAGCATGGCGATTTTATATCTATTCTATCAAAAAAAGACAAAGCTTTTTCTTTCAATGTCAACATGTCTTCTGCCCGAGCATGGCGCAACCTGTGAACTTGCATATGTAGACCTATGACGATCGAAGAAAAGAAAAATTTCTTAAAAAAATGTCAAAAGAAATCTTTTGAGGTTTTTTGAAGAAATTTTTCTTTTCTTCGATTGACATAAGTTTACAAGTGATTATATACGAGTTGGCAGGTCGCACCATGCTCGGGCAGAAGACATGTTGACATTGACAGAAAGAGCTTTGTCTTTTCTTGACAGAATAGATTTAGAATCGCCATGCTAAGCCTGCTGGACGTCAGAATTTTCTCGTACGGAAAATAAACAAAAGCTAGTGTTTCAATAACAGCATCGCGAGGTAACGGTTAAGGTTGAGCTGTTCTTGCCGACACTTATACTGGTGGATGGTTTACTGAGGATGGTAGGGGTTAAAAGCCAGCATTCATTTATTGAGTGAATGTTAATCTTTTTACAAGTTTAATCTCTGGTAAATCTAGTCGGCAAAGCTATTGAAACTTGTAACTTGTGACTTGTAATTTATATAAGAGCCTGATACCCCTCCAGGTGCACACTCAGTGGGAGGGGTTATTTGATAATTTTCCACTATAAAAAAGGTCTTCTCTTACAGACCTATAACAAGGTAGTAATATGGATGAGATCATAAAAAGGATTAGTGCTTATAAAAAGCAAGGTTGAATTCATAATATAATTAAATGCTTTGTATATCATGTAGTCTTTTAACTCGTATATGTCTGGGGAATACAGTAATCGAGTAATTCGAGATCGTAGATACACTACTTATTCGAGAAAGTTTTCCTTTGGTCACGACATCATGCGGTAACGGCTGGACTGATTTAAATAAAATTTGATAGACATATAGTCTAGAGTCGGAGAAAGTACATAGGCTACTTTATATCCTGCAGGATTAGCATGGCGATTCTATATCTATTCTGTCAAGAAAAGACAAAGCTCTTTCTGTTAATGTCAAAATGTCTTCTGCCCGAGCATGGCGCGACCTGTCAACTCGCTATATGCGAGCTGACAGGTAGCATCACTTGGAAACTTATGTCGATCGAAGAAAAGAAAAAAATCTTCAAAAAATGTCAAAACAAATCTTACGTCAATCTGTCACTTTTCTTTCAATATGTCCATTCTTCGGTAAACAACACTTGTTTCTACGGTTGCCATGCTGAGCCTGCTGGTGCGGGAAGTAGTGCTTTCGGGCGGCGGGTGAAACCGCAGGGAATAGCTAGTATTGCTATATCAGTGGGACGTATTTCTGAAGCTGTTGTTTAGTGGAAGATATCTAGTTTCCTAAGGTCCCTTTGGGGGCTATATCTCTCGCGCTACAAAACGGGTACATTTTCTAAACTTGATATCTTGGATGTTTAGCTCCACTTTCACTTTGTCCAAGTTATTTATTTTATTTAAACCTTTATTCTTATATAACACAATCGCCCATAGATATATACCTTTTTTGTGGAAAATCATTAAATGATCTCTCCCGCTTGTGGGTGCAGTGTCAGACTTTTCCTGACGAAAACCACCTTTGTTCCTTCTTTGTGTACCAGGGCCGCGGTTATTCTTTTGAATGATCCCGCTGGTTGCAGCCTGGTTTTTGTTATAATAATAGGCAAACAACTTGCAATTAAATAATATAACGACTCTTAAATTCAGATGTAAGTTATTCTATCTTTCGAGTTGGATCAAACTGCACACGGTGTGCAAAGATTAAAATCGGTTAAGTAGTTTGAAAATCCGTCATGCATAAACAACGTGACACGTAATTTATATATATCACTACATAGTATAAAACAAAGTCGCTTTCTCTGTCCCTATGTCCCTTTGTATGCTTAAATCTTTGAAACTACGCAACGGATTTTGATGCGGTTTTTTTTAATAGATAGAGTGATTCAAGAGGAAGGTTTATATGTATAATTTAATATCAGCATTGCACCCGTGCGAAGCCGGGGCGGGTCGCTAGTTTACTTATAAGTTATATAAAACTTGCTAGCAAGTGAAATTTAAGTATATGTTAGTAGTACTTATGCACTCCGTCACTCTGCGGTCTGTTATAGGCTATTCATAGTAACTGCATTGACGGAAGGCTTTCTTTGAAAAACCATTGCGTGTTTCTAACCTCTATGGTAGGAGTCAATTGGCTGTGTTGATTGGCGGTCACTCGCGCCACAGTGGCGCCATTATTGTCTAAAATAATACAATTGAACTACATTTCTAGTACATTAACCGTTTTGTTTAGGACTAATATTTTTGGTCAGGCTAGGTGATTACAGGGGTGTTTGTTTACTCGTGTGGTATTTGGTGTAAATGTAAACAGCCAGAAGTGGTATTACAGTGCCGAAATAATTTGGTTTTGTTAAGCACAATGAGCATTTTGATCTACATTTCCTCTAGCATTGTGTCATGAAAGTTTATTTTATTGGTGTAATTTTCTTGTATTGCGGGAGGATGTCGTGGTTAAAAAACAGCTCCATGCTTGAAGAGGTCGGTTCGTGGATAGGTGACCATATTGACGTTTAATTGGCGGGTCCTGGCTGTCATTCAAACATCTTTGGAAGTTGTTACGGGTGGAAGCCAGAAAGTTTGACAACTAGTCTTAACAAGTTGCAGAGGTTGCTCCGTCCAAAAAACTGGTACCTGGACCTCAACATAGTTTAGGAATGGGCTAGGCATATGAAATGATGGTAGTATGACATATTGCGCTTGAAAATACCTTTCGAATATGAGTGTCTTCTATAGGGAATGATTCCAGAGTCCAAACACTGCGCTAATTTATAGATAAAATGTATTTAAATTAGAAGTGGACAATAAAACAAGGCTGAAGTCAAAAGATGAAAGAAAAACAATTAGGTTATGAGGGTATGAGATTTTATTCTGAATAAATGATAAAACAATTCATATGAACGTGTAGTACATTTAACAGCGTATTTATGGAGTTATAAATGTACTAACTTATAGTACCCTACGTATTCCGTGCCGAGTTGCGTCCAAGGTGACTCCAGTATAGACGATGCTTCGCGAAATATTTTCGAGCTTTATGTAACAGCTGAAAATATCCTATTATGGATGTCTGCTTCTAATTATGATTGTGTTTCAGTTCGATTCGCTCATGCGAAGATACCGGCAGGTCTGTTAAATAAAACTATTTGGATAATTGTTTCGACAATTTAGTTCGTCTGGACAACATTTTGTTTTCTATTTTATTATCGTCTGCACATATTTTTATTCAATGTTAGTTCTTTAATGCATTCGTCGTGGTAGATACAAGCCCGCCCACAACAAGCTATATTTCCATAAAGTTGTTTTTTTTTCATTAAAAATTCATAACTTGTAATACCGACTGCAACATTTCATGAAATATTTGAGTTTTCAGTTGAGAACAAACATCAGTATTCTGAAACTGTTCGACCTATTTCTCGAAAAAGCAGCCGTAGCTGGAAATGAAGTAAATACAAAAGTCCTAGAGTTTCTAAGTTACTTATCATTTTGGTGGCGAAAAGTTTCAGAGGTGACGGTACGATTTATCTTGAGAAATTCAACGAGAAGCCTTTGAAACAAATTAGGGTACTGATGTGAACACCCTTTTTCTTTTGTATGTAAAAGATTTTCATTCGCTTTTTTGTAAATAGGAAGAATAGTTGAATCGTTTGTTTTTAAAAACACAATCGCTTGGAAAATTGTATGGTTTTCTTTCTTAAATTCAACTTCACAAAGAAGCTACGCTGTGTGCAATGAATTGTAAGTGAAAGAGTCGAAAATTATCCTGGCATTGTAAGAATATTTTACTTCCTTTAACTGCGAGGGGAGCGAGGACCCATTAAAATAATTGTATCATCATTGCTTGAATTTTACGGTTTGTTTTCGTAGGTATGGTGTAAAATTTACCATTCTCTTTATCATATTTTAACTATAAATTGATCCATTCGAGAAACTGCGTTTTACTCGGGTGCTCTAAAGTTGAAAGTTGCAGTTCAATCTGTATCAATAAGCGATAGCACAAAGGACTCTGTGCATTTTGATGTTAAATGTGATATCAATGCTGAGATACTTCCTTTGTCTGTATCGTTATTACCTAGTTTTCTAGCTGGGCAGAAACCTTATTTTAGATTAGATCTATTTTTAGTATATTTACGGAAACGAAAGGAAACACTGTTAGGATTATTCCTTTTTCGCTTTTAGTGAAATTAGCAATTGTTATTGATCTCGCTTGATCTTAGATTGTTTGCAGTATTCTAATGGAAATTAGAACTTCCTTGAAAGCCAAACTCATTTCTATTGTAATCTAGTTCTGTACCGTCTTCTCGAATGAATACTCGAAGTTATACCTAAGCAATAAGAAATGCAACAGCGACGAGTGCCGTACTTGATTGCCTCGAGACCTTCTGCTTTATTTATTGCAAAGCTCAGGGAGTATCTCCCTTTCATAACGATCTCACATAACAGTATTGCTATATGGTTTTTTGATGCAGCTTGGAAACAATTGGAGGCATTTGAGTGGTCGGAAATCAATTGGCATTTGATAGTTATCTTGAATATTTTATCGCTGAACAGAATGTTATCATCATACATTTGACATCCACTTCTGGACTGGATCTAGATTTTTGGGTTAACTAAAACCCTTGTATATTAGATTCGTATTACTATATCATTAGCCTTAAAATTAGAAAACTCTCGGAAGTCACGTTAGAGGATTATAAAATTATATATGTAGAACTTGTTACAAAAGTTAGATGAAATTTTGTTGTGATTCGTTTTTTAAGAATACAAAGTTTTCTTGTCAGTATTTCACCAATGTTTTCTTCTAAATGTATTGGTAACATGTCTTCGTTTATTGCAAATTGTATTGCTTATGATTTATCATTCCATTTCCGACGTTCGTTAGCAATAATCAAGTTCTAGGCTCACAGATTTACTTGAACGTAACACTATTCCATTTTGGAGGCAAATAGGAGTTGCAGAATACTTATTCTCGTCTCATACAGTTTATTTTCCTAGAAAGATTTTCTCAAAGGAATATGTAGACAAGATATAATTTGTTGATGTGAATAATTCTCGAACAAATTTGATGCTGTAAATGTATCCTTTCAACAGCTTCTGCTTTTATTTCAAATGAAAAGCAGTTTTGAATACAAAAGACATGTCCGTATTCAAAGAGAATGTCATGTTCTGTCTTTGTGTATTGTAATAAGTATTTCTAGGTATTTTGAAGTTGTAAGTGCAGAAAAGGCTATTCATGTACTGGATAAGACAAAAATAATGCATCTCAAGAACGATCTACATCGATAAAAGTACAAGACACATAACCCAATTCTATATCCTAATATATCAATAACATTTGCATGTGACGCATAAATATAACCCAAAGGTTAAATAATGCTCTTCAAACCGAAAAATACCGTCAGATATTTGAAGTAATTCAAGATGCGTGAGGAGAATACGTGTGGGATCCGTACGGTTCGCTCGATTTATGAACGTTATACGCGAATTTGTGCCCTTACCGACCCTTGGCGTGTTTATAACGATCACCTTATAAGACAGTGGTATTACAAAACATTTTGAACATTGAGTGAACATGTGCTTAGCTAAATAGTATAATTTTGTTTTACAATTAGACACTGATTGAAATTCTATGCTTTTTTAACGTACAAAATTAGGTATCTTTTACCATGAGCTCAAATTGACTGAGCTGGCAATAGTTTTTTGTTTTACAATTAGACACTGATTGAAATTCTATGCTTTTTCAACGTACAAAATTAGGTATCTTTTAATATGAGCTCAAATTGACTGAGCTGGCAATAGTATGAGCTGATCTTATAACTTCAGTGCAGTTAATCAATAAGGCTATTCAAGAAATACAGAGCTTTTTTATGAAAGTATACTCGACCTGAAATCTCACATTGAGTTTACAGACGGGATGTAGGAGCTTGGCTGCCATTCTGTAACAAAAATTCTTCAAATATGCTCTGCTCTGTGTCTCATATGATATTCTGGCAACATGATCGGATTAAAGTTAGCTTCCATAAATTCGCGACATTATGAAATGTTTACATACGTTTTACGATCAGGTTTCAAGGGAGCTGAAATTTAGAACTTGTATTGGACGTAACGAGCTTAATTTAAAATACTTAGTCGAAGTTTGTTAATTTAGTATACGTTCTCTAAAGGTTAACTTAACATTAAACAAAAATTATGAATTAACAGTATGTTGTGTTGGTTTTTTCTTTAATAATATTTTCTCGGTGGCAGACGGTATAATATTATGTTTCTCTAATGAAAAGGATCATTTATCATTACTAACATGTGGCGCCGAGATAATGTAACTGAAGTAATTTTTCTTATGGTAATCTTTTATGATCGTTTTTCTTTGCTGTCATTTTTCATCTATTACTTCGGCTTAGAAGTTGCATGGTTATGCATATGATAAAGTAGATAAGATTGTTTTTTTATAATTAAAAATTTTGTATAAAATATAATATAAAAAAATATTTTTAAAAATTATTGAGATAACCACACAACGCAAAAATCCTCATTAACAAATAAAAAGAAAATCCTCCTCATTTAAATTGTATTGTATAGGTACGATATATTTTCCTAATTTTCTTAATTATTTAACCTTCTGTTTCAAATTGCTACAAAAGCCCTCAAAAGCCCTGGAAACGAGAGAATCCTTCGGAAAATTGCCAATTGGAATTTGGTGCTCATCCCAAACGTTAATAGATTACCATCAGCCGTCAATGGAAATAATTCTGTAATTAAAATTCCAGGAGATCAGGTATTGAGCTGCGGATCAATGCGGGCGACGAATTTACATTCGAGAGCCATCAGCTTGATCTGTTGAATACAGGGCTGGACAGCTCCCATTGTGGGGTATTAATACCTACGTAAAATATACACCCTTTGTTCTGAAGTCCGGATTATGGAGCACCCTTTATGTGGTGCGAATAGTCCAACAATACCGTAGATTAGGGAGTATTGCAGACTCATAAAGTAATTTTGCAATTGGAGTTAGCCTCCAAACGATGACCCTAGAATTTATTTGTGAAATTACTAATTTATTTTCAAATGCAATTTGAAAGCAATTTTCGCAAGCCCTTTGAATATCTAAGATACTTATTATTAAATTTTCGAAATAAATATTTTTTCATTCATTCATGTTCATTTTTAACTCCCATTTGGCTTAAAAGACCCAAAAGGAAATACAACTTATAGAAGACTCAAAAGCCCTCTCGGAATATATTTAGATTGTATGCGAAATACATACATAAGCCGTTAGCAGATGTCACGTATCAGTTATCTCGTAGGTGTTGTGTGTCCAGTGTGTCTGACACCCCGTCTGCGACTATAGGCCTTGCCCTTGAGCCTTAGAGACGAATCGATCACCAGTGTCGTTTGCATGAGAATCGTTTCTATTTATGTCAGTGAACTTATTAAGCTGTTGGCTTCTATAAGTGGTCGTGCTTTTTTAAACAGATATCTATTGCTGGCATTTAAACTGTAAATTTATCTAGCGATTGCTAGTCTCCTTTCTTTATAAAAATGTTACTTCTCTGTTGAACTTGGAATGTAAAAATCTTCCCCTCGTTTGTAATTAAAACTGCTACGTCGCATCCCTCGGTTGAACAAATCCAATCAAATCTCAGACACGAAGTCAGTTAAAAAACTTATGTGTGTTCTGAAATTCATTTCAATTGAATTCTTTTAATTCATTACGTACGTCAATCCGGCGATGGATCCGCCGACCAATCGCGTTCGAGCGCTGTAACTTGACGCATGCGCGCCCGTGGGCGTCGGGTCGATACGGCTTGTGACGTCACGAGCGCTGACCAATGGCGCCGACCCGTCGCACGTCAATCGATGTGAACGATTCTGATATTTCCTCCGCTCCTTTTTATTCATACTTACTCTATTGTGTGTACTGAAATGGGTCTTTGTTTTGAATTTTCACGGCCAATTGGAGACACTGTTTTGACTGTTTATTATAACTGGGTTAGTCGTTATAATTGTTAATTACATGTATTCTCTTGGTTATGGTCTTTGTTTGAAAATAATGTTTTGAAAATAAATATGAGCTGTAACTAGTTCCGTTATTGCTTGATACTGAGGTTGCAATTTAATTCATATGATAATAAATAAAATAAACAAATGCACTCTCCAAAAAATAGATTATTTTTTGAGGTTTGCTGGAATATAACTGCAACTCTGTTTCAAGACAAAAAAACGTTTAACTACAATTCAAACGTTGTAGTTCTTTGCCAGGAAAGTACATGAAAATGATACATTAAAAAACGTACTTCACCAACAACAAAAAGGCATTCAGTATTACGAAATGTTCACAAACAGTGAGATGGATGTTTTTATCTCATGAATTGTAATGTCTCGTATAATAACGCTTTGCTCGAGGGTGCTCGGGATCTTTGAAGGCTCGGGGGCAGATATTGTCCTGAAAAACCCTTTCGCCGACGGAAACATTAAATAAAATCACTATATAGACGGATAACGCTATACGTATTGGGTAAAAATGGCTAGGGTAACAAGCGTAATCGTGGCCGGAGGCTATCTTATTGCCTATTACTTGAGAGAGAGTGTGAGAAGTTTCCATTTACAAAATCCTTTATTCCGGTTGTTTGCGGGTGTTAAAGCATCCTAAAGTGATATAAACCCTTCTGGGATGTTTGTTGTTGGGTTTACAAAGTATTCTGAGATTTCTGTGAGTGCAACGACTGGGATTTTGTGAAGAATTTAATGGTTGTATACAAGAACTCTGTGAAACCCGGGACGATGGTTTTCTATAACTTATTACCGACACGGTGGTTGTACTCTTCTTTCAAACAGCTATACTCCGTTTGTTTCCATGAGTTTCATAATACAAGTATTTGTTCCATCAACGTATAATTTCCGATCTCGCTAAATATTGATTTGAACTCCCATACGGAATTCCGCTCATGTTATGCTTCATACAAATATAGTTTAAATAAGGAAGCGAGCGCAGAATTACGAAGTTTTATGAGGCAGTATTGATTTACGAAGCGAATGCAGGCTTTTGATAGGGTTTAGCGCTTTAAAACTTAGGTTAGCTTCTATTAGTGCTAAGCGAGTTGCGAGTGGGTCGTTCTGATATCGATTGCAGCGTCTGTCACTAAACAGTTTGCAATTTTTGAATGGAAGAAAAAAACAAACCCGCCTGCATGAAAAATCTGAACGAACGAACTGAAAAGGCAGACACAAGTTGAACAATCGCAGTTGGGGGATTGTTCCGTGGAACAGTTGCTTATCTAGTTAGGAAGACTTTTCATGCAGGCGGGATTTTGGTTTGTATATTTTATTTTGTATTGCAACATACATGTATAAAAGAAAAAAATCCTTGTATGATCACTGTTCATGGTAAAGCACGGGACTCTCTCGCCAGTACCATTAATTAAACGTTCGCGTAACTCAAAATTTAAAATAACAGTATTTTTGCTTAACGCCTATCGAAGGTTATTTCAAGTCAAACTTGTAGGAGAATTAATGAGATTCCACCGAAATTCGGAGTTGTTTCACAATTAAACTTTGTTCAATCGATGGAACCTTAATGAAGAATCTTGATGCTCAACTTAAAGAGTTGCCGATATTGATTCTTAAATTTGTAAAATATTCTTAATTATTTTGAAACTAATAACACGGAGCTTGTCCATGTCCTCGGCATTATATCGACTAGTTTTTTCAACTAGTCCTTTTGTCCAGTCTATGACTGCTAATATCAAGTTTCTACAATTCTACATATTTATCAATCAAAGTCAGATCCTACATTGTGATTAAGACCGATGATTTGATAAGGCCAGGACCCACATGGAACCACCATGATCGTCATTTGTCACCGCGTTTCCGTAAAAAACCTGATTCGTATCACCATTTAGACTCGCCTTGAACCAGTTTCCTGTCAGATATGGCATGCATACAAACACATTTTCAGCCAAATTGGCTCGCTTCTAACCAATACAAACTATATCTAAACTGGCGCAAATTTTTGACAGAAACATACGCTCCAAGCATTAAAACTATAATTTTAATGTTTTCAAAGATGTTAAAATTTAAAATATGGTTGCTAAACAAAAATGTGTAATTGTGTATATTTTGATAAGTCTTTCCCGTGTCTATATAAAGCTTCAATAAACACCAGTATTTCAGATGCAGGTATTGGGAAATGAATTGCGTTTCTAAATTTATAAAATGGAGGATTTATTTAAGACAAGCAAGCATAGGAAGGAAACCCTGAAATATGCCTGTGAACAGAACTGAATATTAATTACTAATAACACCTTCCAAGAAACAAACAACCCTGAGTTAAGGACATAGTCATAGGGATGAGCATAACACCATCAAATTATACAACATTGATAATAAAGACAAGTGGTGTCCTTCAAGCCTATGGCTTTGGCCTTAATCGTTCAAACACAATTATGAATGCCAATGGGTTACCATGTCCATGGGCTTCGCAATTAGGGTGTTTGTTAATGAAGGTACAGCTGTCTTGATGTGTTGATTCAGCCGTCAGCTTCTCAAGCTGTCACGAAGTATTACCTCGGCTTTATTGTATTCTTGGCTGTTCTACACTGAGAGGTCATTAACTGACCTTTCTTGCCAACGTTTCTTGAGATAGATTCAGATGTATGAGTTGGTTTCCTTTTAGAGAATAAAAGCTCATCGTTTGTTTTCGTTAGGTGATATAAATATTAGTTAGGTGACTGTATTTGTCGTCAGTGTCGCTGGTTTACAATAGATCTCATCGTCTTAAGCTGCTGTTATTTTCATTTGCGTCTGCGGTCTTCTCATTGGCATTTTTAGGGAAATGCGTATGGTTTATTACTTTATTCTGCTGCAAGTACAGACGTCAGCACATCCAGCTACTACAATCGTTTATTTCTGAACCATATGGTTCAAAGTTGACAGCTTAGGGTATATGTGCTGGCGTCTGTACTTTGTTTTTTTACAAGCCTTTATTAAGTCTAAAAATTTAATTCAGGCTAGTAAGACACTCTGTAGGTTTGAGTTCAGCTCATGTTTATTATTATATTTTTCAGATTTGCCATTGTGTTTATCAAAAAACATTTTCTTTCCTGAATAAAAATAATTCTCGCTTTTCGCTAACCCTTTTATCCGGAATTGTTGTACATTGTACGATGTATATCGAATGTTGTGACCGTAGGTCCAGTTTGATGGATTGCGACTGTAGGTCGGAAGATCGATTGGTTTGTTCAGAATGGCGTACATTAGCTGCCCTTCAAATCTAGGGACGTACCGAAACTCTGTTGTGAGGAGGTACTTAATTTTGTTTATTTCAAATGTAAGTTTCTGGATAAAAACATTTAGTACAAACACAAAACGATACACGCTTACATAAAACCAGTTTAAGTTGAATTTAAATGGTAAATACCTTTATTTGTTCACATTATTTTAGCTTTATTCTTCTTACCTGAATTCTAGCTCTTGAAATACCTGGATTCGTAATACTGAGGTTTTATTCTGTGTGAGTGAGAATTGAAACTAACATTGTACTTGGCCTGATACGCCCTTGGCTGGCTTTAGATTTGACTAGTCAGAGTCGGTTGAAATCGTGCCAACTTCGCTGTCACTATACTTACTTATCCCAGCTCCATGTTACCATGGTTCAGCGATTTGGCGTTGAATAATTAAAGATCTTACTCATAGTAACTTAGAATTCGTCTTCGTAAATCTCTGGAAGATTTTAAAAATCTGAAGTGACCTTAAATAGTCCTTCAGCACCTATTACAGATGCCGCGTCGGATCTTGCGGATTGAAAGTGAAGTATGTAAGTCATCCAAATTCCTTTCTTTTTGAGGCTTAGCGCTTGACGTTCTTAATATTCTGAGCAGGTATTTTTCGGATTCAATTTAGCATTAGGATTCATGAAGTAGGTCTTTCTCAAATGTCCTTTATTCAGTCGGCATTTCAGAATCGAAATCATATATACTATATCATATTTGGAATGTTTGTGATTAGAATTATTACAGTTCTTTGTATTTTGATCAAACTCGGTGGTGGATAGATCTATAGGTATTTAAAAAACGGTTATTACAATGGTTTTACTATGCCTAAATTATTGCGTTATTGGAAGAGTTTACCAGCTATCAAGTGTCAAGTATACCAGGTATCTTGTATGCTTTTTTAACATAAATAAATAATAATTAGGTACACAATAAGTTACCACGGTATTCAGTATGGCATTTATATGTGGTTATGTGGCAATATTGGCAACAGCGACATGACAGCCTACTCCGGGTTTTATAGCGACCCAAATTCAAGTCGCGTAATGTGGCAAATGCATTACTCTTAATCTTTATCCGTTTGGCCTGGATCTTTTATTATCTTAAAGAGTTTGCTCTCATTCTTAAATATTTTGATGTAGGATATAATGATGGAAAATTCCTTACAAGACTTATCTGGAAAATCTGTCTTCTAGTCTCAATCCATCCAAAGGTTGTCTGTAAGAGATCGCTTTTAGCGATAAGACCGCCCATTGTGTCACTGCTACCTTCTCTTAATGTTTTGTTTTCTTTGTAATTGAAATTGGTGTTCATAATAAAGAGTATCTATCTATCTATCTATCTATCTATCTGTCTATCTGTCTCTTACTTGACATTGACTTTCTAGCTTTATACTTTTAACTCGTTGGTGAATAATCAGTGAAAATGGTATTAAGTGGTCCTTTCCATTGTAGGTATCTTTTCTAGCTTTAACCCAATTTGTAAATATTTATTTCGCTCAATATAACTGGAGTGAAATGGCGACCCCATTTCTTCTACTATAACTGCGAATTAAATGTCTAATGGAGATTCTCCCACGCACTTTGTTTTACTAAGAGCAATAAGCGTAGGTGTCCGGACGATCTATCACTATTGGTATTGGTGTTTCACTTTTTCTATCTTGTTCCTCTTTTAAGTAGGTATATTGATATTCTGTAACTACTGAACTCATTATTCTATCATATACTGGGAGTTTTTCGCCCATATAATCCTTTACTTCTGTCTTCTCTTTAGTCTAGTCTGTCCACCTTTATAGTCCTTAGTCGCTTAATCATTTGTGTTTCGTCAGTTTTTAATTCAAGTATACCTATACTTGCTATGTCTATTGATAGCTCTCAGCTTTTCTATCGATGTATTCGCGAAGTTTTTAAGTGCTTCACATAACCGGATCGATATTTTTCTTCCACTGTCTGATTTGATGTACAACGCCTTTAAAAAAATTGTCTCATGAGATTTTTTCTATTGTGGATACGTTGAAATAACTATGATACGTAATTATGTTAGAGGAAAAACTACGCTTATAATGTCACAAAGCTCACACAATATTAGCTATAACGCCTACGACTCCGAAAGTTAGTCTTATATGAGTTGGGCACTAATATTTACTCGCCTGCCTCTCCAAATATACTGTTGAAGCAATAATAATAAAGTTTATTAAATATATACATATAGTAGACTAGCTTTTCCCCGTGGTTCCGACCGCGTCTCGAGAGAACCACTTCGCGTACCCTGATAAAAAGCAGCTATATCCTTCTTTCGATTCCCAGGTTGGGCCGAATTTGCTTTGTGGGTTTTTAAAGATTTTCGTAAAGCAGCTCAGAGCCTGAAACTTGGTGATTGATACACCTGTGCATCGGAGAGTAGGTAAATGTCGATTGACTGCCTCGTTGGTCTAGTGGTCGCAAGGCGCGACTGCTGTGCACGGGGTCTCGGGTTCGAATCCCGGGTCGGGCCGAAATCGCTTTGTGGGTTTTAAGAAACTTTCATAAAGCAGCCTGCAGTCTGGAAGTTGGTGACTGATTCACCCGTGCATCGGAGAGCACGTAAATGTCGGTCCTGCGCCTGATCTCTCTCCGGTCGTGTCGGATTGCCGTCCCATCGGACTATGAGAGTGAGGGAATAGAGAGTGCACCTGTATCTGCGCGAATGCTTGTGCACTATAATATGTCCTGCGCAGCTGGCTGATCTCCATAAAAGAGAACGGCCCCCGTAGCCGACAATCGGCCAGGATGCCATCAAATGTCGATCCTGCACCATATCACTCTTCGGACTATGAGAGTGAGGGAATAGAGAGTGCATCTGTATCTGCGCGAATGCTAGTGCACAGTGAAAATATCCTGCGTAGAACTAGAGAACGGGCGCCGTAGCCGGTAATCGGTCTGCACATAGATTAATAATAATATAACGCATATAGTGTAGAAGTCTTCAATCTACATACATATACATATGTATATCAGTATGGTAGTTCACGTGGCCACCCACACGTTGCCAATAGATTAACTTTTTAAATGGATTTTGTTTTCACGTTACGCAATGAACGATGACCTTTGATTGATCGAGGCAGCGGCCGGTTTAATACTCCTATTGATGAGAACGTCAATACATTTATGTATATGGAAACTAGATTATTTGTACCTTTGTTTAAAAATACCCGTTAATTTGTATGAATACTATCTTGACTGAAGCTTGAGTTACTATAATAGTATATATTTAGTAATAGTTTTTTTTATGAATGGACTTTTCTTTCTTTAAAAATTTTGTCATGAGAAATCTGAGTACTAGCGTAAATAGCACGAATGCAACATTCTTATTTCAAATACATTGACGTATAGAAGTACACAAATTAAGAGCCTGTTTCACCACCTACGAATAAGTTCCAGTTAGTTTATTTGGTAGATAATTTCATACAAATTCTGTTCAATTTTTTAATTTATTTGGTAGATAGTGGTAGATTCGGATATTGTGAAACTGGCCCTAAATACATACATAAAATTCATAGTACGAGTGTAAAATGATATAAAAGAATTCGAGAAGCAATTTTATCTAAAAAAGCTCATATAAAAAGCTTTTTATATATGTATGTAGTTGGAAACACTATTTTTTCCATGTATTCATTCGGAATTCGCGTGCAACATGTGGCGTTTCCAAATGGATGAAGGCTGTACCTTCTCTCTACAAAACGAACTGAAAATAGTCGAAACGAATTTCCTTTCTATCAACAAACGTACTCTTGTACCTACACACTTTGTACCTATACTTCCTGTTTAAAATATTTAGTTTTACTTATATAGAAAATTGCTAAGAATTAACGCAGGACTTTATTATGATATACATATGAGGATATATTATGTCAACAAAACAGTGTAGTGTTTAGTTGATTTAAACTTTCATGGTCATTAATATTCGAATTATTTATTACGAGATTCCTACCATGTACAGACGCCAGCCCATCAGGCTACTACAATCTGTCAAATTTCCTTAATAGACTTTCAACTTTATCGCTAAAGCATTATGGTTCAAAGTTGAATGTGAAAATTTGACAGTTTCGGTTAGCCTGATGTGCTGGCGTCTGTACCTTTTTATTGAGTTCCCGATATATCGGCACTGTTGCAAGCGTCAAGTAGTTTATTTTAGAGTTTTTCGAGTAACTAAGCAATAAACACACTGAATATTTTGTTTAGAGACAGCATGTTTAGGTTCTAATATCTTTGCTGAACAGGCGATAGCGCGATTATTTTAAATTACACCAGCACATTAACCTACCGCAAATAAAGAAATCAAAGATTTTCAACCTTATCACTGTACCGGAAGGTTAATATTCGATTGGTAAAATTTTACAGATTACAGATAAGTTGACCTTGCTGCAATTAAAATGAAAAATTGTAATTTTTCCGGATTTAAAAGAACACGCAACAATTCACAATAACCTATTTACCTGAGATATTTATTAAAGTATAACGTGTCATTTTGTATGAATCAAGCTTTGCGTTCCTTGTCGGCACTCCCCTTTGTCACCCTCGACGGGATCCGTTGGAAATCTGTGGAAATGTCAGAGTTCACTAGCGTCTTTTGTCAATGGACGCCGATATCATGTGACGTAGCTATTTCAGTCTCCGTCGTTACGTAGACATAATCGAAAACTTGTTTACGCACATAATTTATTTTCAAGAATTTAATTTAACTTTATTGCGCAATTTTGCATAGTCAACATTTGTCTTAAATTGTTGCGTAAAGTTTTATGAAGACATAATTCAAACCGGTTATTTATAGAATTGTGTTACATAAAGTTAATTGTGATTTTTTGATGACAAGAACACATGCTGTGTTCTGTTTGTTAGATAAACTGGTTTAATTAAATGTAGCCCTTAGTATAATTTTAAAACATTATACAAAAGATATGTTGTGTTAATTTAAACAAAGAAGACTTACTATTTAAACTTACTAATCAAGAAAATTATAATTGAATAACCTGCATAATGTGTATAATTTTTTTGCGCAAAATCATTAAATGACCCCTCTCAGCGAAAGTCGTCAGCGTGTCAGACTCTTGCTGACTAAAACCCACTATGTTCCTTCTGGTCCCTGTGTGCCAGGGCCACGGTAACTCTTCCGACAACCCGCAGCCCAGGCAGTGGGTAATGTGTCTGCAGTAAACGTTTAAATTAACCAATGTAACCTAATTAACCTAACCTAGTTGTTTAATTAAATAACACAAAAATTTAAACTCCCTTCATAACAGTATCAAAATCCTTCGACACAATAAAACCCGGTCCCTTATTATTATTCTGCGAACGTGCCAATTACAATTACAAAGTTTTAACGGTCTTGAAAATAGCCTAGCTTGTGTATCCTCTAGACTAGACCTTTCGAGATTAATCTATAGTTCTTTTCAAGGCGTCTCGTAGGCACTTACGCCCACAGACATATAACATTTATTTAGTTGTTATACAAAGCTACATAATGTCATAATATTTAAACACTGCGTGAATATGTGTTAAGCTAAGTAGTGTTTTACAATTTGACAATGTTAAAATAGTGTCTATATTTGCCTATTAAGGCTACTACACACATGCCGGCGGTAATGCCGCCGGATTTGTGATGAGCGGCTGTGCTCCGTTGCTATACTCCTTCGTGCGGTGGACGGCGGCGGCTTTGAATGCCGTCGGGTGCACGGCGCCTTGGCCACGGCCCACTGTGTGACACACACACTAAAACTGTGCGAAATGTTTAGATTCGGAAAGATTTTAGGCGCTCGGTATTCAGTATTACCCTTTCGATTTTACTTCTTGCATACTATAGTTACGCTAAGTCAATAAAAAAATGTGGTGTAAAAAATGTTTTGTTAGAACGAGCTTGAGAAATGCTAAATTATTTTATTGCCTAAATATAGTTTGTATTCGAAATTGATCTAAACGCGTGTCAAACGTCTGTTTTTTTTTTTATGAAAACACTGTTAGTACTGAAAATGCAGAACAAAAACTGATGACGCCACACGCCGCGCCTGTAGTGACGCGATGGCGTAGCATATGTCTACGAAGCTCGTAGATGCGCTACGACGCGTGTTCGTAGCACATCTACGCATTCCGCCCACCTGATTGAGATCGTTTTAAACTACGAATAGACACAATTTTGTTTGAGTTTTCTATAAAATTTATTGTATTTACTTTTGTGTATTTATTATTCGGTAAATATGTATCAAATGTAAGCTTGTTCGATTTATAGGGAAGTACTGAATGTTTGACTGTCTACGCAAAGCACCCAACATCATCCTCAAATAAAATATAAAAAATATAATATTTCTGACACATTCGCACAACGTCCCAAACTAAGCAGAGTTTTGTACTATGGGTACTAGACAACTGATAAACTGTATGTATATTACTGTATACATATACTTTTCTTTAGTACCTAAAAACATGCATACATATTATACATAGGAACACCCAGACTAAGTCAAACACCTATGTTAATGCACACAAATGTTTGACTTATGCGTGAATCGATCCCATAGGTCAAAAATGTTGGGTTTCCTTTTAAAGATACCTAATTCACCAAATTCTAAGGTCGTGTTTGAACAAAACTGTCATATCGGAAACTCCATCAGGCTATCTTGTGGGGAAATGGTTCTATCCCGTCCCATCCTAGCGGTGTACTGTTGGGTCGTATCGATTGCACGATGCTGTGACCTTTGTCTCGCACACACACACAGCACAATCTTACATAACCCAATTACATACTGTTTACTTAACTCCGCCTCTGCTTGATAAATTCTACTCTACATGGAATTAATGTAAATATTTGATACCTATCTCGACTCTTAGCGTAAAAAAATATCCCAAGAGTTTTCAGTTTTATGTCTGAAAGTGCAGTTATTTTTTCTTACGTATGTATGTATAAACAAAAACAATATTGTTCTCATATGAGACATAATGTGTTTAAGAATGTCGACGTTATTAAAGCCAAGTAAATGTTTTCCTTTGTTTACCCGAGAATAGTCGGCGAAGCGACATTTCTATTACTGCTTGTATATTGTTTGAATTTCACTTAGAAACAAGACTTTGCCTATAATTTCCTATTTCATTCTAATACTGGAATTCAAATAATTAAGCCGTTTGTCTGTTAAAAGCGTTAATCTAAGCCCCCATTAATGGATCTTCCCAACACTAATATAAACTAATCGTCTCCGAAAAGAGATCGTTAACGTCTGTGGGACACATGGCCAATGCCCCCGTGGTACAACGATCCCCAAACCGAGGGGGACTGACACCTACGAGTCTCGGAAACCGAATGTACGCGGTTCAAGTATCTTTTTATAGCGAACACTAGAGTTGTCAATGGTTCTGATGCTGGTTTTATTGGTCCTTTTATACGGAGTGGTGAAAGGACCAGGAATTTTTGAATAAAATGTTTTAATTTAATAGTAGTGGTTGTGAATTTTATTTTTGGAGTATGATTCAATTTTTAGACAATTTCATCAATTTTCAAATATCGAAGTACTACCTCAACCGACAGACGCGATCCTGTTTTAATTCTCTTTCATAAAAAGGTTCACCTGACAAACACAACAAAAAACAAGTGAAATCGTTCCCGCCAGTCACGCGTTATATCGTGACGAATGAAGTAGGGATTCATTTTTATATCAAAATATTAATTAAAGATAGACATTCGGCATTTACTGTAAGAAAAATTTAAATATCTTGCAATAAAATTATAAGTTGGTCACATCCCCCATCCATCAATCTTATAACTACCATTCTTTATAAATGTTTTCTAATTCAAATGCGTATCACCAACTCGTTACACTTCCCCCTAATCAAGTCTGGGTGAACTGTGATGAAACTTGGGTAATCCCTCCCGATTATATTCCTGTCAAGTTTAACACCGAACATTTCTCCGGGAACTCGTGTTTGACAGGCGACTCGGGTCGTTGAACTCGAATACGAGTTCCGACAACGAAATCGGATAAGTGAAGGAGTACGTCACTAAACTAGGAGCTATTTTTGGAATAGGGAAACGTTAGGTTAGAAAATATTTAAAAATCGAACAAATGTAAAGGTAAATAAAAAAGAATTTCAAAATACCATTTTTAAATTTGAATTTGCTCTTCAAATAGAAGCATCGTTAAGTGCTAGTCATCAGTGAGTCAGGCATGACCGCACTAATGCAAACGTAACGTTAATTTGAGTTTCGAATTTGAATTTCGATTTGAAAATTCTCGTTTTAAATGTTTATTTTGAAAACTTCATCTTTTTTTACTGTGGACGATGATAAATGGTAATATTGTGATAATTATTCTTCCATTCTTCTCATTCGTGACTGTAAAAATAGGTACTTTAATTGGGTTGTGGACTTAGTCAAAAATAAAATCCGCTGTCACTTTCATTTATCGTGTTGAAGGAAAAACTGATATTTTTATTGATAATATGAGCAAAATAATTATGTGAAAAATGTGTGACGTCATGGTTCTGGTTTTCATAAAAAATTGCATAAACAGTTAACGTTTTTGACAGTTTAATAAAAGTATTGAATTTGACTAGTTGTCTACTACCGTATTTGACAGACACAGTGTGAACTGTAATATAAGGAATTTGTTTCAAATAACTAGGTACAAAGACATGTTTTGACAAATTTAAATTGCATTGTTTCTTATTTATCGTTAAACCGTGATTCAGCGTATTCTGGCGAACCCGGATCTAATAGAATCGCTCGTTTAGATCGAAACGATAACATTCACAATTTTAGTAAAAAATGTTTTTACAGTAAATTAGCGTTTATTTTGTTGACATTAAGGGCAAAAGGGTGAAGCAACTTATTTTCATTTGATAACTATTTGGGTAATTCGTTATGTTCGTGTTCTATTTAGGAGTTTCTTGTGTTAGCTGTTCAGGGGTTTTATACTTAATGCGTTATGAAGTTCTAGACTCTTTTGTTCCATAAGGTTTTTGAATATAGGTCATGAAAAGTAGTGGGACAAGTGGTGGGTGTAGAGACTCCCATACTTCTTTGAAACTTTTCAGCAACCGATCTTCTTTTTGTTTTTGAATACAAACAAAATATAGGGCATAGAATGAGAGATAGGTACTCGTAAAAAGCTATTTATAATATTTTACGGATAGCAATAGTGTAACACTCTTGAAGCTAATAAATTGATTTACTAAATATTCTAATGAGTGATACATTATACGGTAAAGAAGGTCTTCAGAATATAAAATCAGCATTTTCTTACATAGCAAAAAAATTCGAAGTATCATCTCTGAATCTTACGCACTAAGCCAAGATCAATCAGCTTGCGTGCTGACGTCATTCATCACATCTCCTTTGACATGTCGCGGGTGGAACAAACAAGCCGACCCGACACCCTTTGACAAGACTATCGGCACTGCTAAATATTAAAATATTCATGAGGTGGGCTCGAGACGTCTGCCCGCCAAGACATCTCGGTAAGGATACTAAAAATATATCTACTTATTAGATAATACAAAACATATGTACAAATATATTGTTTTTATTCATTAAAATTTCAGCACACGGAATAATGACCGAAATTAATAACCTATCTATCCGTTGTTTTGCTTTCTAGAGATAGGAATTTGACACAAATTATATGGGGCTAATGTCAAAATTCAGTCTCTAGTAAGCAAAACAACTGATAGGTTATTAATTACTATACACGATGAACAGACGCCAGCACATCAAGCTACCCGAAACTAGAATTTTCGCAATCAACTTTAAACCATATGCTTCAGCGATAAAGAATCTGAGAATCTATTAAGGAAATTTGACAGATTAATTACCATGTACAAATATTCTATATTTACAAAGAAACATATTTCACAGTACCAAGTAAAGCCTAATAAATTGTCTGTAAACGAGTAATTAAATGAAGTGTAAAGTGTTTCATACAGCACGTTGTCTAGCTTTTTAATAATGTCCTGAATATTTACGTAGCCCGGCGCCCGATTAAATTTTGCGCGCAATTTCCTTTGTGAGGTACCATGTCAGTAGATAGGTGCTCTACGCGATAAAATTACTACTTTAATAATAAACGAGAACGGTGTGTTCTGCCAGAAGCAAGACTACAATAACGATCAATTAATGAAGGTCCTTTTTTTTTCGTGGGAAATCTTCAAAAGATTGCTCCCGCCGAGGGTGCAGCTGTAGGGAGTGTCAGACTCTTACTGACTAAAACACACTATGTTCCTTCGGGAGGTCCCTGTGTGCCAGGGCCACGGTAACTCTTGCGAACAACCCGCAGCCAAAGTAGACCCTGGCCCTTATGGGCCCCTCCTATGTTGCTGACATCTCTTCGAGGAGCGCGTGGAAATTAATGCAGGTCCTCAGTGCTAATTCTAAGGCTTTAAGACTTGTACTGTTAAGGTCACGTTTATAAACATTTCCCTCAACAATTACTAAGATCCTTAGCTATATAAACTTAATCCCACCGGCAAGGACAAAGGAACATCAAAATTAGTCCTTAATTGAAGCTGTGGAAACGTTTGTATCTAATTAAAGCCTTATTTGCAAATTGAGCTGACGTTGGTACCGATTCCTTCCTCTATATACATATATTTGGATATTTCTATTCCAATCCTGGTCCCTTAAGGCATTAGAAAGCTTTGCTATTTGTCTTTGTCAAGCTTTCTGTAAGTGTGACATGAAAATATGTTTTTTCAAACTCAAACTCAAAATCATTTATTCAAACTTGGCTGTAAAACAGCACTTTTTGACGTCAAATATTACAAAAGACAGCCACCAAAATGCCCACCCTTCACCACTTCCTATGTGTTTTTGCTGGGAAGAAGAAGTGGCGCAACAAACTCCCCAGCAACTGTGATGTAAATTGATCCTTCATGTTTCTGAATTTCTTACTAAATAAGGGAAGCAAATATACTGTTTTAGTCTTGTCCGAGTCCTCTCACGTTGATTTTAACTTGAAGCCTGGGACTTCTAAGCCATAAACATAAAATTCAACCATCTTCTCTACAGAATAAACCGGTTTTAACGATGTGTTCCCGTCTTATGGGGATATGCGGCAAGAGGCAAACTGCAAAGTTGCAAATACCGCACACACAACGTGAAGTTTAGGGCAACTAACTGGGAGAACACCTCAATTCTCTGTAGACGGAAACTTTAAGCAACTGCAAGTATTGTCTGATTAGATTTAGGTACTATTTGTTCACTTTGGTGCGCAAACCGTCTCGAAAGACCAGAGTATAAATTGCTTCGATTTTGTAAACAAACCAATTTTGTAAACAATCGAGACGATCCTTTTTTCCCTTCCTTCCTTCTTAAGTTTTAAAAATAAAATGCCAACCGCTGAAAAACATTTAAGAATTAAACTTTTTTTCGACGGAGCAGCGAAGGAAAATATCTTGAAGAACGTCACGTCAATAATATATTGTGAATGTGGGCGATGCCCGAGGCAGTGGGTTATGTCACTCCGGGGCTCCGCCTGTCTAGATACTCGTTCTTAGGTAGAAAACTGACATTCAATTAAACTTTTTGTATTCAAAAGTATGTGGACCTTTTAGCATCTAACAGAAAAGCTTAGAATTTCATTGTAATTGTTTGCTTTGTCTACATTTTCTTAATAATGGATTATTAATCGGAACGCGATCGCCAAACGCTTCCTATTGTTAACGTTATCCAAGGGAACACCATAATTATAAGCCTTTTACCTCAAACAGGCTAAGGCTAATCTTCAAAATAGTTCAATGTATTTTAGACGATTAGATACCAACTTCTACTATAAAATTAACATAAACATATTTCGTATTTTCTACAATTTTTCTAGAGAATACTATAGCAATATTACTTAATCCAAGTTTTCAATATACTATATCCTCAGAAACAAAGTTCTTAACATTAAAAAGTTTCAGATGAATTTACACGACTGTTACGTTGGACGTTGTTTTAATTGCTTTGCCTCAGTAATGGACTTCCAACATGCGAAGGCGTGACTTCAAAATTTAATTGTGTTTTTGTTTTATTGTTTTTAGATTAAAATTTGTACACAAGGCCTAATGTTAAAAAGACAGACGTATTTTATTCAGTATTTTTAAAGAATACAAGCTTTCGCTTTTAGGAGTGTATAAGTTTAAACATGGCGGTTGCGAACCGTTTCGCATCATCAAATATTTGGATTACCAAATGTCTCCATCGGTTGAGAACGTTACACGTTTCTATTTCAGGGAAACATGAAGGTATTCCGCTTTCATGGGTTTGAATCCCATTGAGAATTGCGAGGGAGGGCGTTGCGTCTGCCGGTACTTCAATTTCATACCGATATTTGTTACACAACCCCTCAGGGTGGTGCAACGACGCAATCAGTCGTCGGAAATCTGATCTTCTAATGTATTGATGTATAAATGTGCACTAGGTAAGCAATAGGAGTTCTGGATGCGAGTCTGAGCTGAACTTAACAAATATTTTGTTCTTATTCTGAATATTTGGTTAGTGTTTGTTGTTTTATTCTTTTTGTAAAATGATGTTCTGTTTACAGAAGAAGTTTTGCTTGTAGAAAATTTCTTTAAACACCAAACTTAACATTTTTGTTAATTAATGAATGATCGTGTAATCTCCCGTTTTTATCTTGTAAAGCAAAACTTTGCAGACGCCATGAAAATATATTAGTACAGACGCCAGCACATCAAGCTACTATAATCTGTTAAATTTCCTTAATGGATTTTCAACTTTATCGCTGAAGCATTTTGGCTCAAAGTTCTATGGGAAAATTAAAACAGTTTTGGGTAGCTCGATGTGCATTTTCGATCTGTAGGCGTATCATTATAGAACAGTTCCAGAAGACTCCACACCTACGACTTCCACAAAACAAAAGAACGCGTGGTAGTTCTTCATCTTTAGTTTTAATTTCACGTTTAT
Source organism: Heliothis peltigera (assembly GCA_958496145.1). Lineage (NCBI taxonomy): Eukaryota > Metazoa > Arthropoda > Insecta > Lepidoptera > Noctuidae > Heliothis > Heliothis peltigera. Next base: position 8,347,448 of record OY292337.1, read on the forward strand.
GGAAATAAGTATTTTTCAGGTCAACCTGTGGATAAGTTGACAAGTTAATGTGGTAATTTTGACGCTAAGTGATGTTTATTTATATCCTTACGTGGGTTCGTGTTTTGCATAAGTTATTTTGAAACTAGGTTTTATTACTTTTGTAGCTGAAAAATTATATGAAGTACTAGAAGAGATTCTCAACTTGGATGTATGTATGTCTTTTTTAGATAGCGAAACACATGAAATAGGAAGTGTTTTATAATTTAAATAACTACATCAATAACTTCTAGACACCGACTTTTAGGGCGATTTAGCTTTAAGGTTTTTTGAACTTTTTAGTGTTTTAAGAAGTCGTTGTATTAAGTAATTTTCGTTAACAAATAATACCCATATACTACACAGAGGGTCTGTTTCACCACCTACGAATAAGTTCCAGTTAGTTTATTTGGTAGATAATTTCATACAAATTCTGTTCAATTTTTGATCGGATTTTGGCTATTCGGACATTGTGAAACTGGCCCTAAATCTAATAAAACCAATCTGCCAAAAACTATAATAAACGCAGGCCCAACGTACCTTGAAATATTTTTGATTGTTCCTCGAAAACAAGAAAACAAACCAGTATATTTACCTGAAAGTCTACATACCTAGATATTGGACGGCAAAATCCCAAACGTAAATAATAAATCTCAAAACTAATTTCTGAATTAAGAACTTAATCATCGTTTAGAGGTTGGAGAGCTATTTATTAAGAGTAATGAATATTTATGTTTACTTAACCGCGGCACTAATTTATCATTCATAAAGCGCTTGAAATAAGGCTGTTTATTTCGAAACCTTATTAACTATTAATACCACTATTACGAGTATAGACCTGGAAAAAGGTTGTTTACTTGAACGCGCTAATTCCAAGACCTACTGGTACGATTTGAAAATTTCTTCCAGTGTTAGATAGCCCATTTATTGAGGAAGGCTAGGCTTTTAAGTTGGGTCCGTGAAGAAGTTCCCAAGGGACGCAGGTGGAACTGCTGACTAGTCTATAATTAAGGTCACAATTGTTCTGTTTATTTAGTCTCAAGTTGTTTTTTTATCGACACTGATTTTTTTTGCGGTAAAGAGAGGGTGAGTTATTCATATCTTTGTAAATATGTTTTGTTTATATCCGCTAAAAGTATTGACTGTTATTATTTTTCACCGGGTAGTTTTCGCGTGATACAACAGCTTTAGCCCACGTCAGATTAAGATTGAAGGCACCCGTTAACCCCATTCACGACCCTCTCACATCTTTTGTTCGTTCTAAGGCATTGTTTTCTTATTTTACGTCTAATCTAGCTTAACTGTTTTTATTACCTTCATTAAGGAGATTTACTGTGTTTCAAAGGCATTTTCTACCCAACTATGATACTCAAAGCTTAAAAATTGTTGCCTAGAAAACATATTTATTACAGGGTTAGGCAGTTTCGAAAACCTACCCCAAAAAAATAGGCTCAGACCTTGCGAAAAATCACATTTATTATAGATATAAAAGCTTTAAACCAAAAATAAGATCCATGTATTGCGTCAAACATAATAAGATTTATAACGAAGCGAAGAGATCTAATAGAAGGATAAATACAGCTTCTTTTTTCTGCACAAACAAAATAAATTAGGAAATCTGTTTAAATGTCATGGCTGTAATGTTGCCTTGATGCTCTCTATGACCGCCTAACTAACCCTTTGGTCCATTACGTTGACATAAAGAGGCATTATTTCCCTCTGTGCGTTGACATTGAAAACCCGACTGCCTGGGAATTCGAAGGTCCGTTTGGTACTCGTAAAATACTCACGCGCTGTTGAATTTAAGCTTTTCGAGTTAATCAAAGTTTGTTTGAAGGGTCATGAATTTTCAAGGTCGCTTTAAAATTGAGTGCCAGTGAAGAAGAAACAGAAAAGAAGAAAGATACTGCAAAAAATTATTCTTAGATATGACACGCAAAAATATATGTGACACCCATAAAATATCTTATACGCTAGATATATATATATATATAGCTTATACTTATACGCATGTTAAACAATGTAGATTGGTCTATACATTTATCGTCTAGAACAGTCTAGTTTGTGTCTAAATAAAGTTATCTACAAATATGATATTGCATAAAACCAATATAACACAACACATATAAAAAAGGTTCTCTAAAGGAGGTGACCCGTTGCGTTTGGGGTCCTTTCATAAACAACATTTATGACTGCGCTACGTTGTAATGCGTGCCCGAAACACATTCCGCCTAATATGGAAGCGGTAACGTCAGTCGCTATTGCCATTTATTAATTGTATTGGCTAGAAGACCTTCGCATCTTTTTGTTTTACAAGAAAGAAGCGATCGGCGGACTACATAGAAATTCGCTTTTCTGTATAATGCAACAACATTCTACACGGTATCAGGCTTCGAGAATGTACGAACATGCATTTACTCAGCGCCTAAAGCAAAGAAGCGGCACCTTTCTAGAACGCAGGCATGCATACATAGTTGCGCTGTTCAATTACTTTATACTAGACCATCTTAATTAATAGTAATTCCAGCAATCGTGTCGTCTTGTCAGCAGTGGATTACATGGGTCCAGATATCGGTGCTAGTTTCAATCGATACATTAAATTGCGTCACCGCCCGTTCAGCTTCGCGGTGTAAGTGCGTAGTTTGTCTGGTCCTTTGAACCAAGACTCGCCAACGCAATGATTTATGGTGTCTACTGGCGTCAGTGAAACCTTTTCTTAGGGTCTTTATGCTCCTTTTTTTATTATCTTTTATTTGGACGGACACTTACCTATTCTTCTTAACTTAGCAAAATTGCTTCAGTCCTGTAGAATCGAATTACTGTGAACCTTTAATTATACGTGGGAAGTAGACATGATAATTCTTTCCGACCTATTTGTCGAGGTTTGCTAAAACTCATACTCTTTGCGAACATTATGGCTCCTTTTAATTGCTAGTATCAAAATTCAAGACAGATCACCGATCAACTTGATCAAGAGTTCTGGAATCAAAGCGTACGTGCCTAGAATAATCTCAGCGAGTTCCATTCCAGATTTGGTAGGCCCTTTCCTCTTGTTTGCATTTTCAATTAGGCCCATGCTAACCCTTAATGTACTTTGTCAATATAAAATGTTTATTTAGACGACGTTGCTATAATTCATCACGCCCTAAGCTTTTGAACAAATAGCTTCATATGTGGGAGTGTAGGGGAGGCGGAGACTGCGACGAGCCTTCACTAATACGATTGCGTCGCAAAAGGGTTTTTTTCGGAATAGCCGGTCGCCTCGATGGAGTAATGTCATCTATGGGATGAATAATTTAAATAGCAATTAGTGTCAATTGAAATACGCTTGGTCAGGTATCGGGCAGTTGAAATAGTCAGGTTTGTGTTATTTGCGGTGTCGGGTGCGCGTCAGCGGGGCGCGCAGCGCGGCGTTAGATCGAAGGTGCGGGGGCGCGTGGTGCGCATGCTCCGCCGCGGCCTCTCCGGCGAGGCGGACGGCGGGCCGCAGTCGCACCGCGGAACCGCACGCGACGCGCCATGTCGGCCGGCGCTGCTACCTGACCGAGCAACCAGCTCTTGGGAAAACAAACCTTGTGAAATCGCGATTCGGATCATCGCCATCGGTCGCAACCGCACGGGGATTCGGGTAAGTCCGTAGCGGATCCGTTCACGCCTCATCTAATCGCGCCGAGTGCAGTGCCCAAGGTTAAAGGCTTCCGATGTGCTTTTCCCGGATACCGATCTGCGATCTCGGAGGGTTGTAGGTGGCGCTAGTGCGCGCGGTGAGTCATCTCTGCGACACGTTTTTTCATGGCCGCCCCTTCGATCTCGCGTACGATGCTAGGCTAGCCGAGGGTCTGGAAGATGTCGGTTGCAGTGGATGTTACGTAAGTGCGTTGGTAGTGCAGTGGCCGTGGTGGCCGACGCTTTCGATACGCTCGGTGCGCACTCGACCGCGGCCAATTACAGCACGCGAGGATCGTTTTCAGGAAAACATTCACCATTTTGTAGACGGCGCTCGCGGGAGCAACTGTGAATCTAGTGATGAACGTCATGACTCCGTACAATACTGTGCCTACTGTACCGCCGGGACATTTCAGTGAAATCGTTACATTGTGCAAGTGAAACCAATTGGCTCTTTATCGTTATTGTTTGTGCTGCGTTTTGTAATTACATAATCGGAGACACCAAAAGAGTAGGTAACGGTTTTATTTATTTACTAAATTGGTTCAATACTTCACTCAAATTGTTTGCACAATACTGAAGTACCAAATTGTTTAAATATTGAATTAGGTAAAAAGTGAATGTTTATTTGACTGTAATAAAGAAATATTTTGTTTATTCAAATAACAATGAAGATAAACTCAATAATGTATATTAGTTCATGTTATCCTATTGTTAAACAATCCATTACGGGCATTATATACAATGAACTCACAGCTCTTATGCAAACAGATTTCCTTTTTTGTTCAAGCAATGACTATCGCATAGTGTAGGCAAAAAAAACTTAACTGACATTACCGATACTAACATAATACCCTACTTATACCATTGTAGGACACAAAACGGATCAGCTGAGAACGCACGCGCAACAGCTACAGCGCATGCGCGTACCGTGACGTACGCTAATTAAGTATCAGTTAGGAATGTCGGCCCCGCAAAAAATAAACCGTAATACAGCCATTTATAAGAAACATCTTCAAAATAAATAATGATGTTTTAGACGTTGGAAAGCCGATTACTGTGTCGTTGAATGTCGATTGAAAAAAGAAAGAGTTACTGTTAACTTGAAAAGGCTGTTGAATAAATCAATACGTTTTTTTCTGTTCAGGTTGAATAAAAACTACAAGTTATCTACTTACGGTACAACTTTTAAAACCTTTATATATATATATATTTTTCCTTTAAAAAATAGTCAACTGCCTAGCTCCTAGATAATGCTTATTTCAATACAGACTTCTAGTCCACACTTCTGTGTTGTCTAAAATCATGCAAATTTTTTGTGCTTCGAATCTATGACATGTAACTTTGTTATAGTTTCAACCTTTCCGCAGACTTAACAAAAAAACTAAAAAAAAAACTTTTTTATACACAAATTCCATTATATTGAACTAGATTTTCAACAATTGCATCTAAAATGTAAAAAAGTGACTTAAAATCAATCTTCGCTAATGCCTTGGCACCAGTTTCGAAAACCTCGAACGCTATAGAAGGGGACGTCTTAATGACGTCACGGAAACATTTCCAGTAATTCCAGAACGTTGGATAATTGTTATTGCTTGTGAAATCGCCTGGACGAGTTAGCATTTGCTTTCCAACCCTCCCACGCGACAACGTCATTATGTCTTGCTCTTTATTCCTCCTTTAAGCGAATATTCCCCGTCATGGTCGACTTTTATTGTATTTGAATGTTTGAACGGGTCTTAGGACCATTTCCGAGTGTATTTCGGTTTCTTGAATTCATAGTGTTTTGGTCCTTTTCATAATTTAAACATCTTTGGCTGTAAAGAAATTTATTACTTTCTTCGTTTTACGGTCTGTATATTTCAAGCGTTTTCTAAATTTTAACACACTTTAAATAACACAAGTCATCTTTATTCTTAGTTTATTTAATTGCGATGTAAGTGGAATAGTAATAATGATTTTAAACTCTATGCGGCTTAAATTGCCTTGTTCTAGATTGCGCTATAAAATATGGCAAAGAAATCGCAGCTATAAGGCCGCTTGTACGTGCTATAACAAGAAGGTTTAATAATATTCTAGCTCGGTATTCAATAATAAGGGTTTAAAAAATATAGCTTACTTATAATTGGTTTTAAAATGGTTTCACTGATCAGTGAAATCATTTATACTCGTATTTATGCTTTTTGATAACGATAAAAGGTATGCGCATGTGAATGTGAATGAATGAGGATCATGTTGTGAAGAAGTTTTTCAGCTTGAACGTGGATGGATTTAGAGGCAGGTGACGACCAATGGCTCGATAAAACTGCGAAAACGGCAAAACTCGATATGGCTAGACATAATGTTAATATAATAATAGAAATTTGCTGCACCGATACCAAATAAAAAATGGTATAAGTATGATGATGATAACGTTATGAAGTATACAACTTAAGCAGAGTATTCTAGAACAAAATTTAATCTAGAATGCTATATTATTCTGCAGCTGATGGACGTCTGAGCTATACGGGTCGATGACATTAAATAGGGCGCGGTAGGTTACAGACTGGCTTGTAAGATTATACAAATTCATGATTAAGATAACGATGCTAATGTAATTAAGCTTTTAAATGATGAAGAGATTTATTGTTTTAGGACAGTATTAGAAATAATGAAGGACAAAAGCATCATTGTTGTTACTTTGTTGAAACTAGCGTATTCCATCATATTTTTTGCAAAATTCGTTGTTATCTATTTTTTTCTAATTAATATTTTATTTAGCTTTTGTTTTTTTAGCAGTAATAAAAATAACTCACACGTCTTAATTGACCGCTGTTACGCCTAAGGTCAAGAGACGTATGACCTACACACGAAAGATAATTCTGAAATTATTCTTACCTAGATTAAACTAAAATTAGGCTTATGTAATGTGGAATTGTAATAATCTTAAAAGAAAGTTTTTATGTGTAATTTGTTGTAGATTTGCTCTTTTCGTATTTACTTTGGCAATGTAATCTAATCAAATATATTCAATTATCGTTTTATTTTGTGTACAGTTTCAGGCTCTCGTTCATTCAAGCCTATTATGTACACGTTATAATATTCGATTCAAAGCTTTTATCTCTGAATTTATTTCTCAACTCAAATATGAAAATTTATATCTCAACGAAATATCTTATTAAATATAAGAAGCCTCAAAGAAAACGATAACCAATTTTTAAAATATTTAAAAATATCAACGTGAACCCATATTAATCTTGGTCCTTTGTTACAGCTGTAAATCCGGCCCCGTACCGATGCACTAGTGGTTGTGACGAGCATACAAGAAGCCACAGCCGCCATGTCGTCGGTAAAGGTGGCAGTGAGGGTCCGCCCCTTCAACTCCCGGGAGATCGCCCGGGAGTGCAAATGCATCATTGAAATGTCCGGGAACACTACAGGTAATAGCTTTACATGATTAAAAATGAAAAGTGAATGAGATTCAGAAAATAATTCATCAAATCCGAAAGAAAAAAGTGTTCAAAGTTATTTGATACAAATTCTTTTGTGGCATGGCTGTCATAGTTCTTTTGCCAAGGGATGAAGATAGAAAGAGGCATTTAAATAGTAGTGGGAGCAGAAATTCATCAATCATGTCACGGCCTCTCGTTATGAATTAATACTTATATTATGTATAAGAATCAATACTTGCACTGTGAATCGAAACTACAACAAAGCTTTTGATAAGGATAGTAGTAGATCATGTGCAAGTGTAATATGATTAAAAGTGCCTTATATAAAGTTTAAACAATAATTGTAACGAAATCAAACAAATGATGCATATTGGTTACATTATAGACGTGGGCTGGTTTCTATATAAAATATGTTTTGATATAGCATTATATTTGTATACAGGCGTCCCTAAAAGGCCTATCTTCAGTCCACTCGTCACATTCTGACTATACAACCCTTCTCATATGTTATCAATAATGCACTTATGTACCTCTATTGATCTTGATTACATGGGCTTTGTTGAGTACCATATAATAATAACACGTTAAGCCTTCATATACTGGTACGTAATGAGCTTTTCGTGATAATACATATAAAAACGCTCTTTTTCAAATATTGTAAACGTCACGCTATCGCTGATAAAGATTTGATATTCATGTTGGATTGATAAACTCGTTGAAACGTTGATAAAGGCGAAAATTTGTCGACATTGCATCAATAAACTTCTAAAACAAATCCGGATCAGTTAAAATGAGTAATAGGATTCAGAAGTAATAGAGATTTCATTTCATTGATGATTGATGAATTCAGGTTCATAGATCTTCGTCCATGCTCTGGTGTTGATAATCAACTAGATTAATTCAAAGAGAACCTCTCAGCTTAATATCTTACATTCAACACTGGAAACCTTCAGATGTTTTATTTGCCAAGTCACCTTGAAAGGCTTTTAAATTAGCCACCGGCCACGCGGCCCTTGATAACGAAGATTGACTTTTACATTGCAATAAAACTTCGCCCTTACTTATCTGTTAAGTGAAGAACATAAAAGCTGAGGAAATATACCTAATGAACATTGATATTAACATTTATGAGAACAAAGAATCTTCGGTTAGAAAAATAATTTCGGGGTTATTATATGTAGTTTGAGAGTGAATTCAAATTTTGGTTTCAATAGACACAAAAGGTGTTATCTAAAGTACTTTCTTCAAATGCAGGTTTAAAATCTTTGAAAATTAAGTGTGGATTTAAACCCATTTAAGTGCTAAATGGTTGGTAATACATTGCAATATTACATTGAATGAAATATAAATGAGTTTAATTAAATTTTACCGCATAACGTGCTTTTAAAATAAATTTTCTACGCTCAATTTACATCTCTCAAATAAAATAATGATCCTATAAATCTCGATCAAATTCAATGAGATCTAATTTAATAGTAATCTTTCAACGATTTTTTTTTCTATACATAGAAGAAATACATAAAGTATTGGGTAGAATTCGTGTGTTTTTAAAATGCGCAGTACGCTGCGTGCGTGAGGTGAGGTACTGGACTTAGAAGGTCGCGAACGAAACCTTATAAGGGAGTAATGTCAGCAGAAATCAATGGTGCTGTTTACTAATAGGCCTGTTAAGTTAATAGTAACATATAATATTACTTAAGTGACGTCACTTTTTTTATTTAAACCATTTGTTGACTGAAATTGTATTTCTTGTCGATATTTTCAGCCTAGCCTAGATGATACAAGCATAACACCGTAATTTTCTCCAAAAATTTCGAAAATATTCTAACGCTAAATATTTGGGTCAAACCGAGCCTAAATTCTTTCAACCACATATTTGTTGAAGTGCACACTGCGGCTTTTCTAACATTTCACATCTGAACAAGCTCTCAACAGAATTTATTCTAAAAATATAATCGTAATTTTCGAGGGCTCTATAGAAATATCTCGAGGGAAAGCCTCATGTGAAGAGCTTCGTACTTGAACTGTAGCAAGTTTTAAATTTATTACCCTGGCCTTACACAATTTAATATGTTCTGTTCATTGGATATACGACTTTGGAATTTAGATGGTAAAGGTCACTTTACTTTGACCTGCCGCTGTAAAGAATTTTCCGTTCCTTATAAATTACTCAGTGTAAGCCAATTTTGTTACTCTCAAAACTTGGTTTATTCAAACATTCATTGTTAGTTAAATAGCGCCTTTACCTAAACATTGCCTTTGTTACTTGTTACATTAAACAATGAGAACAAAAAGGGTATTCAGATTTGGTAATGAAGGCCTTTTTCCACCTCAACCAAAGCTATTATCTCCAAAAATTGTGGTGTCCAAACACAAAAAAGAAAATTCAATAAAATAATCGTTAATTTTGCCGAATTAAAGGTAAACAAGTGCTAGAGAGTGTTTTTGTATAAATTCATACTTTGTGATCTATGCATCATATGCACGTTGAGAGGGAATAATATCATGGAACTTCGTAAGATACAGCCTCTTTATGAAGGACTCATGACGTCTGTAATATGATTTTATTATACCAGAACGAACATAATGTTGAAGCTAGTCTGTTTCTTTTCTTTCATTTGTATCTTTGCTAAGTTAGAAGATACCATTTCTACTATAGCTACCCTTAATTTAGCTTACAATATTCAACCAACAACTTGAATTCCTCCATGTTTCTACCCTGATGTTTATCTTAGGTGTGAACGGTCTGTAGTTCGGTACCAATTACGCCTATTAACAGCTCGGCGCTTCTGAACGCCTCGTCACAGTCGAGGTAGCTCCAATTTCTGTACGCTCCTAACGAGCCCAACCTCGTTAGTGCTAAACTGGAACGTAACGCACATAGAATATGTACGATTCCCTTTCGGTGAAGGTTTAAAAACTGTTGAGATATGAATTGAGTGTTTTGGTATTCTGATGTTGTTTATAGATGATGTGTTTGTGTTTAAAGTCCAAGTTATTTGATAAATGTCGGTTGTTATTCCAGATAGGCTGCATGCATAAGCACTGATTCTTCTTCTATGTAATAATTTGCCATTTCTGTTTCATTGAAACAATATACATTACCTATCAAGACAAATTGTCAAGACACAATACGTGAACAAAAATACAGTGCGCCCACATCGTCAGTTAGTTTCAAGTTCATTGTCACGTCTCCATAACATGGGGTGTTAGCGATGGCGTAGGCTTGTATAGGGCCAAACATGACGTCACTACATGCGTCACTAGGTATAAAGCTTGGATACCATTAATATGTATTAGCAGGGACGTAAAAGCTTTCACACCCATCTACTGCTTCTATTTCTAAGACAGCCTCAGTTATGGTTTTACTATATTTATCATCATTATCTGTAGAAATAAGCATGCTTAATTTGAAACTTCGAAGGAATGAATCCTCACATTTCAGATTTCCAGGAAAAAAATATGACTCACTGCATTTCTGCAAAAAAGTGCCCCTGTGAGCTTGACTCATTTCCAACCCTTCCCTGCCAAATTCGTGGCCAGGTGTTCAAAATCTGAAACTCATTCCGCACCTACGGGCCGGATTCCGTTCCCATGCGTTTGAATGGCCTATAAACCCTCAAAATGCTCAATAAACCTTGTCCATGGGCCGCTCGATGGGTCTCGTAAATTCACCGCAACGCTGCTTCCTCCCTTTAAATGATTCGCGTGGTTTCATCACATTTACTGCTGTACGGTTTTGATTGGAACGAATATTTTTAATAGGATTTTTGCTTATGATTAAATTATGGAATGCAATTGGTTTTTAGGACTGGACAAAGCGTTATTTTTTTTAAATATAGTAATTATCGGCTAAAAAAGAAAAGCTTGTTTTATGGAAAAAAATGCTGTTTCATAGTCGCTAAATAAGATACTACCCATTTTACCCTTAAATAAGAAATGAAAGAACAACACTATAGATTTGATAACTAATTATTTAATATAGTACGTGTTCACCTTTTAGACTACATGTACGCAAATAAACCATAATGCCACATAAAGTTTTATTAAGTTACCGTTTGCTAGGAGTTATGTCCGGAGCGTGGCTGCGGCTGCGCTCGTTAAAATTGCTAACTATATGTTGTACCCTCATCGACGGTGTCGTGGTCTGAGTTGTTCAAGTGTTGTGGAACTTTGTCTTACTGAGTGTTGCGTGGTTTTTTTAGAAGCTAGGGTTTACTTTTGAGCATTTAATTTAGAGCTTTTATGAAAAGGGAGCGTACTATTCAGTATACACGCATGTGGTTGTGGTATCATTCTATATTGATGTCTCCCGGTATTTCTTTTAGTCTAGTCATATAACTTTCCAGAGGAACTTCTTAATCGGATAAAATATAGCCTATGTCACCCAGGGATAGTGTGGCTTCTCAACAGTGAAAGAATTTTTCAAATCCGTTAAGTTTATGAGCCCATTCAATTCAAACAAACAATTAAATCAGACGCTAGCACATCAAGCTACTACAATCTGTCTAATTTCCTTAAAATATTTTCAACTTTATCGCTGAAGCGCTATACTGAACCATTTTTCAAAGTTAACTGGGTAAATTATAGTTTCTGGTAGCTTGATGTGCTGACGCCTAAAATACCTACTTGTAGAACGAAAAATTGACCTAACAATATCCATTTATATTAATCTAACATGGTTACCTACATACATACATATCGCTTACGGCACAGCATATTATGTTAAGCACGCGGCCGCACGCAACCCTGTTCTTGGTTACTATTTATGCTGAAATGAACATTTAGGTTGAGTATTGATCAAGGTCTGAACTCGTGTATCGTGAAACAATATTCATCTCGTTCGTGTATTAACTAAATTATTCGCAAAAAATATACCTATATTGAAAATACCATTTGCTAAACAAAATAAACGAGTATACAGGGTGATACAAAAACCTGTAAAGATATAAATGATGCCGTAAAAAAGCCGTTTACAATATTTGAAACCTGTAACTTTTCATATTACCAGCAAATAAGAAAAACACATTTTTTAAGTAACTACGCAGAATTATTGTACAGTTGACATCATATAGCCGCAGATAGACAGAGTTATACGTAATGTAGGTATGCTAATATTATAAAGCTGAAGAGTATTTTTAAACGCTTTTATCTCAAGAACCAATGTATCGATTCGAAGAATTCCCTTAGTGTTAGATAACCTATTATTGAGGGACGCTGTTCGGAGTAATTCCAACGTGATGCGGGTGAAACCGCTGGCGAATACTAGTAACAAAATACAATGTGTAATTAAATCTATCTAACAAATTCCATTAGTCCAGCGTCTAAACAACCTTCAAAAACTCCAACTTACTTCATGCAAGAAAAAAATTAATGCAGAATTTCTCTCTTTCGGATATGACGTAATATTCGCTCCAAATGCCGCCGAGGCATCAAAGCAATTACTCATCTTTAATTACATTTCGTCTCAAATTCTCGGGAACGAGCGATCATTTGTGAAGCAAATCTTTTTTGATGGCGAGAACAAAAGCTTTTTAGTATTTCGTTTTAATATTTAATAGGGCTTGACAACACTTTATTGAAACTAGAACGATTTTCCAGTACCTAAAACAGGCAGAGCGTTTAAAGGTTTTCAAATTTTCCGTATCAAAACACCTCAATCAGAGCAATATTTCACTCCATTGATTTGGTCCTTTGACCCTATGTTATTGCTGGCTCATTCACTTTTATAGCAATTTTTCATCGGAGTGAACGCAGTGGAACGTGGTGATTGTTAGGTTGCGGACCTCGTAAAATAAAATGGTACAACAATATTACTGGCCGTTATGCGAAGTTCACGACACCCATGTTTTTGTACAGTTCATTGACTTATTGACTTGGACTTACTTGGGTCCTCTGGTTTTTGTTTACTATTTCTTGTTTTGTTTTTGGGCGGCCTATACAGTGGTCCGTTTGTTAAGGCTCTATGGAAATCGGGTCTTAAGCAATATCTTTTTTAATTTCAGGGATTTTTGGAAACGTTTGCCAATGAGAAATTAATTACTTAGTTAACTTATGAGGTAATTGCCTATGTAAACAACTTCGAAACAGTAACTCAGAAATCGCCGACCTGTCTGTATATATATTTGATTAACTAAACCTCATGCTGGAACCCTCAAATTGTGTTTAAAGTTTTATTCAACCAGAATTCGTGAGATCAAAGAATCTCAAACACCAAACACATTCTTCAAATCAAATATTTAAATAGGTCACACCAACATACCTTGTAAGTTTAGACAAGTAAATGCGCTCACAATTCTCCCTCAACATCAATACAAGTCTTACTGTGACAATATACCGCTTTGTCTGAGCGACCTTGCAGCGTTCGACGCGAGCGGCTTCCGATTGCGGAAGCCTCTCGCTTCTAAATGGCCGCTATATACCCTTGTATCACAGTGTTATAATGCTTCTATGTATTGTTGAAACTTAGTTGGGTTCTGGTTTGAATAGTGGGAGTTCGATATTTCAAGTAGATTGCTAACGACCTTAAAATTGATAACTCAGCAACCTATTTATAATTTACAAGAGTGTTTGTTGATTCCACCGGTGTGATGCACATAATCTTCTGGTCTACTGTCTCTAACAAACAACTACAAATTGCGTGCGAACTTTTCTAAAAAGTCTGTGAAATTGTATTCTTTGTACGCAAACATTGGAATCGCGCTGACCCATACTATTTTTCTGTACGCGGACACTTTATTGAAATCTAACCATTATAGCACGAACCATAGTTAGCTAAAAGAATAAGTTGATATTAAAAAAACTGGAGTAAGAAGGTATGAAACAGCATTTTTTTTTATATTAGCATCTACACAAGGAGTTTGTCTAATTCTCTTCATATCATCGTAGGGTATAAAGTATCGTATGTGCGATTTCTTAATGCAGCAAAAATGATAAAAGCCTAGGCCCAACGTAACATCTATCGATTTGAAACTAAAACTAGAACCACTAGGAAGCAACTACACAATCCTGGTTACATGAACCCTTATTGCATCGATACAACGGCATATAAACGATGACTCACCATAAATAGTTTGTTTGATATAAACCTAGGTACAGAACGGCGAATTTTACAGCGCGCTTGAGTCACACGTCCGACAAACAAAACGAGAAAACTATTTCCTTTCTATAAAAGAGCGTCATAAAACACAAAATAAATAATAATGGCATTGCTCTCAGTGTGATTGCTCACCCCTGTGGATAGTAAAACGGGCGCATACAATATCTATCTCAATGCAACAGTGCAGTTGTGACTCATAAAGTAAGGCTGGGTATAAAACAGCGATGTTGAAGCGCGTTTGAGTTCGGAATTCCACATCGTGTTAGATGAAAACTGCTGATAAGACATTACATATAAAACTTTCTATCTGTATGTACGGAGTTCGGAATAAGATAATTTTATTCTGAATCTGATTGCTCCGGACACATTTCTGAAAATTAATGGGTTTGTTGTTACGACCGTTCCAACAAAAATAAACGAGTCGTTTTTCTAGATAAAATTGTTACGTAAAATATTGTTATTGATCGATACCAATTTGGTGCTGTAAATATGATTCCAACATTTTATCCTGAAAAATACGTCTGCTGTGGAAGCAAGTAATAACATAGCTCTCTATGAGATTGCTTTCTTCGGCGAGACATTACGACTGAAACTATATCCTGGCACACAGTTTGTCTGGTTGCAACGATGCAGCTGCGTGACTCATGCTATCATGTAAGGCAGAGAACACAAAGGCTATTTTGCAGCGCGGTAGAGTCACAATTGTTTTATTGAAAACAAACATGTTTTATATTGTTTGATAAGAGTTGGTTAGACTGTAGGTTTTAAGTTCGTTATTCTCAATTCCAGTTTTATGTAGAAAAGATAAAATATATAATATGTATTTGTGGCAAGCCTTTACGTCTAGCCTAGCCGTACCACAGACATATTGGTCTTACAATATTCTACTTTATTATACAAGACCAAGAACGTCGGCTGTTCCTGGCAGATTGTTTCAACCAGGCTGTAAATTTTGGCACAGAATACATGTCGCCTTTACCGCGCTGCAGCTGTGACTCATATAAAGCTCGGTGCACAAGAGTGAAGTTGAAGCGCGCTCGAGTCATACGTTATTTGATTAAAGATCAAGATATATGGTGCACCTAGATTTTTCTTATTTTCTTGATATTTGGTATGTGGATGTTTCAGTCAATGGTTTAGTAGCTAAGACCTGCGATTTGCACTTAAAGAGGAAGTCTCGTTAGACCGTTGGATCAACGGCTTGATGCAGAAAGCGGTACTTCTGGATAGGGCATTTAAAAATGAAATTATATGTTTAATAAAAGATAACATATATTTATTAAATTCACGCCACGCTCTTACTATATTTTGTATTACCTATGTAAACAGTACATGACCAAGAACGAGACGAAGGCTCCTTGCATATTGTTTTAACCAGGCTGTGCATTTTGGCACTGAATACATGCTCTGCAGCTGTTGACTCATATAAGCTCGGTGCAAGATAGCGGCGTCAAAGTGCGCTTGAGTCATATAGGTACGTTATTTCATTTAGGATCGAGGTTTATGATGCTCTAGGGGAGGTTTATTAATTTTAGTTCTATGGCGACGGGTTTTATGTCGTTGTTTTATCTGCTCAGATGGGTAAGTTCACGGTAATTGTTATTGCGAGATGGATGTATTTACTGAAGCCAATATAACTCAAGCAATAATAAGATTACTAACGTTATTTTCTTAAAGTGATTAGGTATATATTATTTCAGTCCTTTTAGGAGACAATGTTTTAATATAAGTTAGATCAATAACTGAATTTAGTGTGAATGGCTGGATTAATAGTCTGTCTAGTCTCGATGGCTCCAATAGACTTTAACTTGTCTAACTCAGCTTGATTCAACCCAAGACTTAAGTGATCCTAAGTTGGGACTAAGTGAATAGATAGGGGTGGTTATAGTAAGTTTAAGTAGTGCTTTTGAATTTACCCGTTCAGTCTGTTCGCAACTGTTATGTAACTAAGCGCTTGAGGTTAAGTGGTTACTTTTCTATAGTCTATAGATCGATATTTTACTTTTAAGTTACAATGGTAACTTAAATCTAGATGTTTTCGAATTGAGTTAGTTACTTTAAGATCCGGATAATGATTTATTTTTATTGTAATGGTGCCTTTGTAAAGTATTTGCCATTTATAGCACGATAAAGCTAGAGCTATTTACATACCCACATCTTTACTTACTATATTACATAGCTATACAGTTTGTATAGCTATGTAATGTGTTTTTGCAACATTACTTACACTGCAGGGTATAAATGTCCCAAAACTAAAAATTATATCGTCTTGATAGAGAAATGTCTTATGGGATAACTTAAAATAAGCCCAGCAAAATGTGTAAGATGAGAAACGTTATTCCAAAAATTCTGTTTCTGACTTCCATTGAAGCTGAAATAGTATTTTCTAGACAGTATCTACATACCCGGCGTTCCATAGGAACTTCTTCGCCTCCCCATACTACATAAGCTATCTAACACAGATTTTTTACAACCAAACCAGCAGTTCCCCAAGATTAGCAAACTTCATAGTTTAAACACGAATACAAACTCTGCAGTTTTATGACATTAAAATAGATGACGCTCTATTTCTAGCAAAACTAAATACGAAATATAGTTAGAAAAGACTTACAACCCTCATTACTATCCAGGCTCAACGGCAGATTTTTTTATTTAATTGGGAGTAATTTAAAATGTAAAGTGAATATCCACATTCAATAAACATTGTGGATTTTTCTACACCTGGATCTAAAATTACACCTTGGTGTTATTTATGGGTTGACTTACGAACTCTTCTTAATTTTAGTTCGTCTACTCAACACTTTGGCGTGACCAGCACGAAAATTTATTCTAGAACATTCGCCAAAATTCAAAATTAGTAGGGTGGCTGCACCAGTTCTCAGCATACTGCGAGTGAAAAAAACTGATTAGGTACCGATTACGGGTACTGATTTCAATGTTTGATATTGAAAGTTTTAAAGTGTCGGTAAGAAATAGATAGAGGTCATGAGAGTAAAAATGTGGTTACTGTTTTATGTTTGATTTTGGAAGTTTTTTAGTGTCAGATTTTTAAATAGTCCTGAGGATACTTAGGTCATAAGCAGTGATCAGTTAATCAGATGCGTATTTGTCTAAAGTTTATGTTTGTTAAAAATATTATGGAAGCGGCTTCCTAAAATATGTATATATATTCAGCTCCGTTTAACTAATCAGCGCGCGAGGCCTTTTCCGTTTCACAATTTGACGGTATCACTTCGATAGACAATTACAATCTAAGGAATAATAGTAGGATAAATTGTAGGCAGTACGTTGCAACCCAAGTTTCAGCATACATATGTAGTTGTAACATTTTGTAGGTTTCCAGTAAAGTTGATTAATAATACATCTCCATGTATTTCTTATATTTTTATTAATAGGAAATCTAAAACGATAAGAAAAATAAAAAAGGAATTAATTGTAATAGTTATTTTGAATAAGTTACATGGCTTGTGACTGGCACTTTCACCCTAAAACGTCAAAATACCTATTTGTCAAAATACAAAACACTATTTTGTTTAAAAATGACAGATGGCGGGGTTTTTGTATTCAAAAAATCCTTATTTCATATCTAAAATGAACAAATTTATTTATAAAATAATTTGTAGTTACCATAAGTGGCGTAGCTAACATACCAAGCATATTAGACTAACATTTGTTGCAATAATAAACATAGTTAAATAAAAGTATCAAATCAGGAGGAAATGATAAAAATTCAGCTATTCGACGGCAGATGTCTCTAGCTATCAGCAATGAAAATAAATAAAAATACATCTTATTATTACTTATAAGTGAAATTTTGTGCTGTCAACATGCCTCAGTTTTTATTCTGAATAATTTTAGCCCCCAAAAACATCGTATTTAACTGTTAAAACTATTATTTCACCAAAAACAATAAAAATACAAGACATCCGAACTGGACGACAGCTCACTTGAGACTGAGATTTTTGGCCACGCCCACTGTGACGTGTAAGCCCTGCCCATGCCCTGGTTGATACTACAAGGCCTGGTTGCCTTGTGGCATCTCCGCTCGTTATTTTGTTCTCCATGATTGTTACCTAATCTGGTTAGCAAATTTATCGAAGAAGTGTCTAGTGTTTGGAAATCCTGGTGTGTATGAATAGTTCATACTGAAGTTACTTATAAAGCTTTAATAATTATATTGATTTAATTACTTTAAGGAGATCCTAATAACGATATCAATGATATGATGAAATGTAAACAAAGAAACCAAAATGAGCTTTTCAACTTCGTTCAATAATTATCACACTGTAACAGCACTTTATTCTTTATATTCAGTAATTAACGTGCCAAAGGATCCCAGCCTAGACAGACGCATTCACTAGATACAAAGCGCTACTTGTTCGCGTGTCTACACCAGTCCTTACTGAATGCGAGCGCCCGGCGACGTCGACGGTCGATACGTCGCGACGCCTCGGCTACTCGCGTTTTTGCGAAATGTACTAGACGAAGTACCTAGGCGACTGAGTGTCTTGTCTAGTGGTCTTTAGTCTTTCTGGAACTAGAAATGAAAAGGTACTCGATGGACCGTAGACTCGTAATGAGATTGGGATTGATGAAGTTACGTTACGAAGTTAAGAACTTCAATGCTACGTGCGATAATGAATGTTTGCTTATTGGGTTGGCTGTGACATGGATGCGATAATTTCCTAGCGTCAATCTATGTAGTTTCTGACCTTATTACCTGTCTTGGCATGTCATGTACCAAATAATGTTTGTATATTTCCACGAACAATTTAATTTCGACGCTCTTTTAAAATATTCTATAAAAAATATCCTACATTATACTACAAAGAATCGTATCACCGATCAATCGATACAATGTTTGTTAAAAAAACTTTCGAACTGCAAAGAGTAAAGTATTCCTAGAAGTTATTTGTACTTAAAGGCTTTTCTTTTGTTTTAGTGATAACAAACCCGAAGGCACCTCCTGGCAGCAAGGATGGCGCAAAAAGCTTCAACTTTGATTTTTCATACTGGTCACACAACGTAAGTACTATTGCTTTACTTTGTATTTTATCAAAACTTTTGTTAAAACGACTAATGTCATTCTTCATTACAAATTTCCCCACTTTTAAAACAGTATTTGTTACTCAGGTACATTTTTCTTTAACACAAACAAAACTACAATAACAAACCACAGGGAAATCGCAAACAAATCATAGCAAAACATCTAAACATACTTTCAAATCGATATGACATCAAACATTTACATAGACCTATGCTGAAATGGACACGGCGGCAAACCAATCGCGTTGGATCAATAGCTAGTAGATTGCCTTCCTCTGGCTCGTGTTTCCTTGCACCGGAGACGAGATACCACAGTTAATCAAAGTTCGAGATATTCGTTTTGCATGACTACATGCGCATTGCATGTTACATACGCCAGCAAATCAAGCTATTACAATTGTCAAATTTCCTTTATAGATTTTCAACTCCATCGTTAAAGCATATGGTCCAAAGTTTATTGGGAAAATTTTACGATTTCAGGTAGCTTGATGTACTGGCGTATGTACATAGTTATCGTTTTAAAACCTGTGTCTATAACTGTTTTGAGTTAAATCGGTTTCCAATCTAATCAAATAATAATTTCTGCTGTAGTTAGTGAATCATGATTGTAAAAATAACCGTCGAGCTAATTAAATTACAGCTGCAAACTAAAAAAAAGTCCTTTGTTCAATTCCAAAACAAAATTGAAACTACAATCTATAAATTAAATCTAGACTGAAAATCCTGCAGGCCATTCAGTGTTAATCCGATAACAATATAACCTATTTCCAATATGGCGGTCTTCCAATAGCGATCGTGCAGTAACAGTGTCGAACAATCACGTTCATGACAAAATTGATCCATTACTATCATGATGATCAGTAGAGCAATAACGGTAAAGTGCTTTAAGCTTAGATATTTTCTTTTTATAAACATTATATATTATAAGATTAGTGGACATAGGCATAACGTAAGAGACCGATTTGTGTGAAATGTAACTAATACATTTTACTAAATAGAATCACACATAATAATCCAAACGGCAATTTACACATCAAAATATTAAAATCGTTAGCGAATGGTGCCAGACCGCATTAACGCATCAACCACATTCATTTGATCGCACGGAGATTGCCCCGTGATGATTAATTTGCGACCATTCTACGCTTTGCTTCGGTCTGTGGTCGCATTTCATTGCGACACGTGGTCGATTGCCAATAGTAATGATTTGTGGGATAAGCGGACGCTTGTTATGACTGTAAATATGGTTCATTTGTTGTTGCTTATTAAGGTCGCAAATATAATATAGCCTGCAATGATAGAGTACTTTATAGCCTTTAATATTATCAGGGTATTTCATTTGAGTGGTTTTATCACTAAATTCGGACAGATGATTGGACAAATTTGAAAAAATATACTTGCTATGTCCCACCAAACCACGAATTGGAATAACAAAACCAAATGAACACTTTCGTTCCAAAATTCTTTACACCAATTAAAATAACGTTCTAAAACAGCTTATAGCAGCATCTTTATTCTCTTGTCGACGTTTTTATATAATTAAAGGCGGAGGTTTCGTTGAATAATTTTTGTTTTTAATTAGAGCTACACACATATTACATGACGAGGGCTATAGGCAAGAGAAAAGGTGGCCACAGATAACCTCAGTTGACATTTCATAGAGTGACATGACAGAGGTAGGAGTTAAGACTCTTCTTCTTCTACACTTCTTTTGTGGTCTCCCTAGTAACACTTTTTCCATCCAAAGACTTCAAAAAATATTATAAATAAAATTTAGCAATACGACGAATACAATCGGGGATGAGTTTAATTCGCAGTATTCATACAAATATGTATGTGTCTGCGAGATTCGTGCCGTCGTCACAGATGTGGCTACGATAATCTAGTTTATTTCGCTTGCCTATTCTGACGGGGCCTAACCGTAATTTGGTTTAGGATTTACCTTACTATAAATGCAAATTCTAATATTTGTAATCAAGCCAGTGGGAGGTTTCAATCATGTCAATGTAGGCAGGTCATATTATAATGTTTTGAAGTGAAGGAGGTCTATTGTATCCAGTATACCGTCATATATTTTCTTGTTGGAATTTGAGTTAGAGGAGCTATGTAGTACGAATCTGAAAGCGATTTGGACCCGTGAAAATATTGTCAGTAGTAGCCGTAGAACTGTTTCTGTGTTAATTTACGCAGTAGATCCGAAATTCCATCATCTGATTTCGATGTAATTTCTTGACCATTATTTTCACGGGTTCGGATCGAACTTAACCGCTTATAGTGCGAAACCGCTCTTATATTTCTCATGAATAGACTCGTGAATAGTTGGGTATTAGAGCATCTACTGGATTAAACCATGGCTGATTTTCACTGTTCTTTTGGAATAAATACGAGTAAAAGAATACAAATTCAATATCAAAGCAAAATATCTTTGAGCTTAATATTCTGCAGATATCTTGAAAAATATAAGGGCTTCTTCGAATGTAAAACAGATCTTGTACTAACTAAAAAAATGTATTGTTTGTTGCAGCCAAACGACCCCGAGTTTTCGTCGCAAGTGATGGTGTACAAAGACATCGGCGAAGAGATGTTACAACATGCTTTCGACGGTAATGACCACGTTTTACGCATACTTTCACGAACAACACTAATTGCACTTTCTTTTCGCTATTTCGATGTATCTCTCTATCATATCTGTGTATCTGAGTCGTATAAATTTCTGTGTTCTATTTATGTATTTACTTTTCAATATTAATATTAAAACATCATATAGGTATTTTTAATGCGTCAAAGAAGCTGGCTATCTTATCTCTAGGGATAGCTGTACTTATGGATCGTAGAGATGTATATGATTTAACGCTTTTTAGTACAGCCCCAATATTTTCATACTCCCTTGAATTCGGGAAATAAATCAATACGGGGGCAATGAACTCTTTCATAAAATAATTGAGTATTAACTTTCTAAGAATACATATACAATATATGTAGTCTTGATTAAAGTGAATTATCTATGTTCCTATTGGTATAGGTAAATTCCTTATCTAAATTTTATTTGAGGTCGACGCAACCAATACCAATCCATGTATTGTTTCTTAGGTCGTTCTCTTCCTCTAAATCGATCCATGTTTCTGCTCAAAACCTTCCTCGCAACATGGTTTTCGTTCCTCCGCATGACATGCCTCGAAAATCAAGACTAACATAAATATTTTCCCTCAGGCTACAACATATGCATATTCGCGTACGGGCAAACCGGCGCGGGCAAATCCTACACTATGATGGGCAGCGGGAAGGATGGCCAAGAAGGAATCATCCCGCAGATCTGCAAGGATCTGTTCCGACGCATCAGACAGACTACCTCCGATGACTTGAAATATTCGGTGAGTATTGTGTTTAGCTAACAAAACAAAATGGGACTTAATGCTGAAGTAATAAAGTCTGATTTAAAATGCGTGTTAGACTATGCTTGAAGATGGAAAAGGTTTGTTGTGATATGACGAAAATGTTGTCGTGTTTAAACATTCTAGAATTACATAGTATTGAAAAGTCAAGAAGTTAAGAGCTAAACATTCGACTCCAGGTCATGCAAGTAACAATGTAGCTTAAGTTATAATTACTTTAAAGTCCAAAACCGCTAATCCGCCTTAAAAAGCGCTCATTCCCTTTCCGTATGAGAAGAGGCCTGTGCCCTGCATACAGTGGGACAATAAAAAATGCTGATGATGATGACCCTTCATGGCAGTCAAGTAGATGATGTTTTTGAATGCGCTAATGTTGCAAACTCAAGGTTCTTAAATGTAGCATTTAACGGTCAAAGTATTTAAATGTCATATTCATACAAATACAAGTCTTTACTCCGCATAACAATGAGGGAGAATGAATATTCATATTTATTCTAATTGCATTTATTTGCAAGTCAAATTCAGTTGATTTTAACTTAATAGCATTTCCGAAATGCAAGAAGGAAATATCCTTTTAGTTAGGAAACTGTTGGTATGTGGAAAATTAATTGTACAAACGTCAGCACATCAAGCTGCTACAATCTGTACAATTTCCTTTATAGATTTTCAACTTTATCGCTGAAGCATATTGTTCAAAGTTGTTTGGGAAAATTTGACAGTTTCGTAGCTTGATGTGCTGGTGTCTGTACTTTCCGTAATTGTCTTGTAGGCGTTATGTTTATTGTAATCGAACAATCCTGAACATAATAACATAATTCAGGATTTTGTTTTTTATAGAACAAGCAGTCTGAACATTTGTGTTCGATTATTATGAGAATTATTAAATTAATTTAAATTGTAAAGTGTGCGCCTCATCTCTTGACCCGGTACCTGTCAGTAATTTAGGATCAGGGCTGTCCCGCGTACACGGACGACATTGCCCTAACGAACTGAGCATAGCCGTGCTGGAAAATCGAACGGAAAAAGCACTCACGCACTATTAAGCACTTATCTTAATTAATTAGTAAAGATAATAGGTATATTCATTTGTTTTTCGCATTTACGTAATCTGCAACAATAGCATAGCAATCACAATCCTCCATGTTTAAGAAAGTATTTCCTATGTCCCAAACCAGGTGGAAGTATCCTACATGGAGATATACTGCGAGCGTGTTCGCGATCTCCTCAACCCGAAAAACAAAGGCAACTTGAGGGTCCGCGAGCACCCAGCGCTCGGACCTTACGTGGAGGACCTCAGCAAACTGGCCGTCACCTCCTACCAGGATATATACGACCTCATCGATGAGGGGAACAAGGCTAGGTATGGTATTTTCCTATAAATTCAGCCAGAAATTTTAGTAATGGCGAAAATAAGGTTGGTCTTTTTACAAAGAAGACTGAGTGGTGAGAAGTTATGAGAAGGTGAGAAGGTGCAGTGGGGACAGTGCAGTGTATATTTTTTAATTAAGCAGGTATTGCTGGATGTTGGTAGTGGCATCCATGCAACTGTGTGAAAGAGAAATCTTTCAATATTGTATCAATGAGAGTGTCCCAAATCTTGGGCTAAACGGACCTTTGAATCATGACTCAACCCTAAGCCTTGAACTTATTGCATGACTTCTTGGTCTTAAGTATACAGTGAGCTTTAGGAACGGCTTCTATCATACCTTGCCTTGCCGTGCCACCAATAGGTACTTGGCGTAACGCGTGAATTGTTCTTTGAACGTATTATACTGACGACGTTTCATTTGGCAGGACTGTGGCAGCGACAAACATGAACGAGACCTCGTCACGTTCGCACGCTGTCTTCACCATATTCTTCACACAGCAGAGGCATGACCAGACAACTAATCTTATGTCGGAGAAGGTGAGAATTTGAATATCTTAGAATAACTTGCAGAAAGCTTGCCCTAAAAGATACTTACTATAGTAGGTTATCCAGTAACTGATCCTGTCCTTCCGTCTTTCGACTCTACTTGGGTTTTTTGTTGGAGGAATCTAGTTTTTTTTTTTTTCGTGGGAAAATAACAGATGACACTCCCAGTGAGAGTGCAGCTGAAAGGAGTGACTAAAACCCACTGTTCCTTCTGGAGGTCCCTGTGCGCCAGGGCCACGGTAACTCTTGCGAACTACCTGCAAATCGAGGTGTACAAAGTACATTCAGATAATCGTTCAGAAATTTTGACTTGTGACAACCACTTTGGGTACAATGAAATCTTCTCTTTTAGGTGTCAAAAATCTCGCTGGTAGACTTGGCGGGGTCTGAGCGAGCAGACTCGACGGGAGCTAAAGGCACCCGTCTCAAGGAGGGCGCGAATATCAACAAGTCTCTGACAACCCTCGGAAAAGTCATTTCGGCACTCGCTGAAATTGTAAGTCGTATTTTATTTTTTATTTGTGTTAGTGGTGGTGGTAGATTTTATTGTACGGTGGGGGATTATATTTTGGAGTACAAATGTATTTGTTTAAAGAGTAAAACCCCTTCACATATATTTATAAAATATATAATTTTAAATTGGTATATTTTAAATTCTGCAGAGCTATTTTGGATAACATTGACGTTAAAGCGATACGAGATCGTATACAGATTCTTAAATAATAAAAGTATTTGGGAATCAAATGCCTTTTTTACACTTGATACATTTACAACATCAAATTTAGGTTTTTAATTCCAAATTCATAGTTTCAAATTTTTAGTGCACTACGGAACCATATATCTTGTATTCATATAGTAACTTTGCCAAATTAATTAAAACACGCTATTTGCGACGTTGCCAACTTTCGATAAAAGCGCTCTTAAATAAAATATAAGCACCATATTAACATGTGAAAGGGTTTTATATGTATTGCTACGACATAATGACTAATAGGAATTAGGGTGAGAGTATACCTAACGTTGCCTGAGTAGATAATCCAATATTTAGCTAAATCCCTGTGGATTTAGGCGAATACTGGGCTAGATCTATACTATGATATGGTGTGGTTACTCTTATGTAAATATTGAATAATCGTGTTCATAACTGCAGTTTAACTTAATACAACAGGGAAACCTAATTTTTTAAGACTCGTGCAAGCCAACTTTGACGACATGTCAAGTAAAAGACAAATCACATCTTACAAAGTGAAATTCTGAGTTGTCCCGCATGTAATTTTTTGGCTGTTTAGAAATACTGCATTTATGGACGCGATAGTACTAAGACTTAGTCCTAAGGAAATAATTTCCCACGGACCTCAACATTTTGCCACAAAATATGAATCAATGCTACCTATTCCTATAAATAATTAAAAGCACGGTATACATAGTGTATTTAATTGTACTGTAGATTTAATCTTCAACTTGCAAAGCTAAATATATTGATGTAATATTATTTATGCAAGTCGATAGTTTAAATGAACAGACGCCAGCAATCAAGCTACAACAATCTGTCAAATTTCCTCAGTAGATTTTGAACTTTATCGCTGAGGCATATGGTTCAAAGTTGATTGGAAAAATTTTACAGTTTCGGGTAACTTTCGGTGTACTGGCGTCTGTCCTTGTGCAAGTAAATATGCTAGTGGACCGTACTTTATACGCAGAAGTATTGCTAAAGACTAACAAAAGAATCACGTTTTTTTACCGCACCGTATCTCCGTGGAAATTATCATATAGTCGGTGAGTTTGGTTTTTATAATAGCAACACTAGGAGTGTGTGCACATTACCCCTAAAATAAGCTAAATATGCTTGTGCTAAATTGGCCTAACAAATTTTCAAAACACAGCCTTCAAAATTGCATAATCAACGCCTTAGCCGAAATGGCTATTGTTGCTTTTGTAAAATTCACATAATTTGGAAATTTTGAAAATATATTTTCGTACACTTGCAATATTTGGCTTTTCGCGTGATATCAGGTGATCGTGTGACGGTGAGTACTTTGTATTTAAAGCTTGAGGAGATGTCGAGAGGACTTCAGGAGTTCAGCTCAACGTTTCCGCACGTCTATGATGGTTTTATGCTTAAGAAATTATCTGTGTCCAGGAATTAGGTCACGCAGTCAATCTACGAATTTAAAGAAACTGTCGAAGGATATCTGCTTAGTAGTTTTTATTAACCTTTTGACCGCCACAGTCACGTATAGATGACAAGCCAAAATGTACCCAGCACGCCAGGGTCACGACTAAACGACAAACCTTTAAAGTTAAAAATTAATAGTCAATTTTAATCGATATAATTCCGAATACAGTACTATATTTTAGGAGTTCTTCATTTTTTGGCGTGGCGGTCTAAAGGTTAAACAATCAAGTTTTTCAAACATTTAATTCGTTAAAATAGAGTGTAGAGTAGCTTTTCAAAGCTTATTTATTTATACAATTTGGATTTTGATATCCTTCGATATATATGGTGCAATAAAAATACTACCTCCCATTAAACCCGTGGCAGATATTTTTATAGCACCTTATATTAACACGCTTGGCCTCTCTGCTGCTCTTCAAAAGTTAAGTCCTCTCTTCCCAGGCGTCAAAGAGTAAGAAGTCGAAGAAGGCAGACTTCATTCCCTACCGTGACTCGGTGCTGACGTGGCTGCTGCGGGAGAACCTCGGCGGTAACTCCAAGACGGCCATGATAGCCGCCATATCGCCTGCCGATATCAACTTTGATGAAACTCTCAGTACACTCAGGTAAGAGAAGATGATATACTTCTATATTGATAATTTTGAAATTAAGAAAAAATACTATAAGTAATACAAACTTTAAATAAGGGAAATCCAGCTAAAATGAATATGCAAGACAAAATTCCTTAGACGTAGCTGAAAACTTAGTTCTTTCAAAGTGACGTCACACAAATGGTCAAAACTCTTAATTGAGTCACTTGTGTCGATGTGTCGACAACCATTTTGTATTTCTTTTGTAACCAAATTTGGATCCACTCAATATTTAGGGCCTTACTACAAAAAATGATTTGTATTTATTATTTATTTGAAAAGAAATTTAGAAAGACGTTTAACACGTGTTTAAAGAAAAAATACAATGTGTCAAACGTCTAACTTTTTTGTGGTAAGGCCTTAAGGGTCTAAAAAAACAGATAAAATCAATATTTCCCAACATTTCACATACTTCGCTCTACAGATACGCCGACCGAGCCAAACAGATCGTCTGCAAGGCCGTCGTCAATGAGGATGCCAACGCGAAACTCATCCGCGAACTCAAAGAGGAGATTCTCAAGCTCCGCGAGTTGCTCAAGGCAGAAGGCATCGAGGTCGAAGAAGGTAGGCCTCCGCATGTATATCTGTGTGGCCTTGGGTTACCGCTGTTGATGGTCGATTGATTATCTGTCGCGTCTACGAGATTTTAAGTGCCTTTGCTTAGTAGGTGTAATGAGGGGTCTAAATGTTCTGAGCTCTGTGGTAAGCTTTGTGGCGAATTTGTGTGTGAGTCCTCTCGAAATTATTTTCAAGATTGTCTTGATTCTAATTCTTGTGGTATTAAATTAGAAATATTGTGTAAGTTGATCAATCGACCATCTCGAAAGCTTATTCTCGGCCTTGTCAGTGAATTAGGTTGTTTA
This sequence comes from Heliothis peltigera, assembly GCA_958496145.1. NCBI lineage: Eukaryota > Metazoa > Arthropoda > Insecta > Lepidoptera > Noctuidae > Heliothis > Heliothis peltigera. The sequence goes on from OY292337.1 coordinate 8,375,683, forward strand.
GACGTCTTGTGATATATAGAACGTCTTGTGTGATTGTTTCATAGCGAACAAGCCACGCCAGTGTTACGATTAACGCCACGAATATACCGTTAAATTAAGTTTCATATTCCTGATACTAAAACTTGATTTTGTTTCCAAAATCAACACGAACTAGGACCTGATGGTAAAGTCCTTTATGAAAAGAAAGAACAGCCTACCAGTAAGTAACAATGATAAAGAGGCTTGCGCATTTTTGCATCTGTACACCCCACCTGTACGCTTGGCCTCCATTTTGAATCGGGGTTGCCAGACACAAAAAAAAATGCAATCTTTTTTTACCTTTTCGGTCTTATATCTGGCAGCCTACACTATGATGAAAAAAAAAGCAATTTATTTTAGCACCTTGTCCAGAGCTTGTGGCGTTTGTAGGCATAAAATATATAGTATTATCACTTCTCGAATATTATATGGAAGATGGTGTGGGGTCATACCATAAATATATATGAATATAGATATATTACTGCGCTTATCTATCACTATATATTGGTGTTGGTCTGGAACACTTTAAACTTGGGTATATATGTAGCGAATATTACTTGGTGTGCAGTTTATTTATTTTATAACTGAATTAATCATTTATGTATCGATAAAATATTATACATAAAGAAATGCTCAGCCCCGTATTTATGGACACAATCGATTTTGTTTGACAAGATAAAAAACATCAAATTACATCGCGATTCGATATTTCCAACTTTGTGTTTTCACTAGCTTTCAAGGCATTTGACCTCGCTACTTTTTCACTGCCAAGCCAAGGTCGTTCCTTACGTCTTCAAAATCGATTGTATAATCGGGTGGGTATTGGATCAAGTCTGTTGGCGGCCATTATACAAACATTGGCATTGGAAGTGACCATGTTGGTCCAAAATTTCCCGTGGTCGCCATACGGATGTTATATTGTGAATATCGCATTGCTACTATAAAAGCTTTCTAGCTTCAAAGGCCTTGCATGTTTTCCCATTATATTTGTGTCGGAATAGAATGATTTTGGTGTCGAATATTTATTTTGTGTAGTACGTACAAGTATACTCACTATTTAAGTAATTTTGTAGTAGACATAAATGTCTACTTGTGCAATAGTTTGCACGATATGACGAATTGCACATTAATTTGCACTAAATCCACAATAGTGCAATATTAACGTGTTTTAGGTACCCTCGTGAATGGAAATATAGTATATCGTAGATATATGTATATGAGAAATAGACTTGATAAAAATATTTAATCAAGTATAAGTATAAGCATGCTTCAATTGGCAGCATGAAAAACAAAAAACATTAAATACTACTTCGGTATATACTTATATTAAATATATACCTATAAAATCCCAAGAACATTTCGAACGTTCTGGAAATCAAAAGTCGGTACAAAAAGAAGTCAAACAACAAAAAAACAGTCCACACACTAAGTAGTTCGGAAACCTTTGCAAACTAACATTGGTCAACGTTCGATGATGACAGGAGAAGAGAACAACTCCTCGCCGCAGCGCAAGAAGAGCGAGGCTGAAGTGTTGTCGCCGAAGCTGTCCCGAGCCGCCACCACTATTGCTGAAGAGGCCGTCGATCAGTTGCAGGCGTCGGAGAAACTTATTGCTGGTAAGTTTGATACTGAGGAAGCTATATTTTTTATTTCAATATAACACTAAGCCAGTTAGGGCTAAAAATTATTGAGCTTTAGGTTAAATTGGTTATTACTTTCAAGGAAGTCATTTCGTTATCGGAAATCTAAATAAGAGATTAGTTCACATGCTAGTTCATCAAGTTACCCGAATCTGTCAAACTTTCGCAATGAACTTTGTACCATATACTTCAGCGATAAAGTTGAAAACGTATGTATTTAGCAAATTTGACAGAATGTAGTAGCTTGATGTGCTGGCGGTCTGTACAGTCATGACCATTTTATCCACGGTTTTTTTCCGAATGTACCCCAAGTTTGGACTTTTTAAAGGACGCATAATCTCGCCTTACCTTTTGCTTTTAAATCAAAATAAATACCCATAAAATTTCATGACATCATGAGCTCAACAAGGACCCATTTATACTCACAATAACATGTTCCTCCCATCACCAGAACTAAACGAGACATGGGAAGAGAAGCTAAAGCGTACAGAACAAATCCGCGTACAACGCGAGGCGGTGTTCGCCGAGATGGGACTCGCCGTCAAGGAAGGTGGCATCACCGTCGGCATCTACTCCCCTAAGAAGACCCCCCATCTGGTGAACTTGAACGAAGACCCGAACCTGTCGGAGTGTCTCATTTATTATATCAAAAATGGTAAGTGCTCATGAATTCATTACTTTTATTGAACTGTCAAGAACGTTTACTTTGTATGCAGTTCAACTATTTACTTATTTTACTTAAATTATCAATAAAAAAATTAATGAGCTTACATTATTTTAAGATGCATACTAAATTAATATGATGAAACTATAGTCAACTACCCACTTCTTTGTATGTATAAAGCGTCGTGTCTCGTCTGGCATTATTTTTATCGGTTTTTATTATTATAGTAATTCGGTTCATCGATGTTCAGGATTCCATATTCAAATTGATCCTGTTACCCTTACCTTTTTTCTTCTTTTGCAAAAATGACCTGACTTGATCCCTGATCCGTTCGTTCGTTTCATCCGATGATGGAGAAGTGGGGCGTGAACATGGTGTCCACGCTTCAAAAAATACAAACAGTAAATGTTAAAACTTCACCAATTGCGCTTTGTTCCCAGGCGTGACCCGTGTCGGTACATCAGAAGCTAACGTGCCGCAAGACATCCAACTGTCCGGCTCTCACATCCTGAGCGAGCACTGCATCTTCGAGAACACGGACGGAGTCATACTCCTCATTCCTCATCGAGATGCGCTTATTTACGTTAATGGACGTGAGGTAAGGGATTACTCGCTTATATATATATAAGTTATTTACTTATTCATACATGAACGTAGAGAATCCATTTTTGTTTGAAAAATCACCTTGCCAGTATGTCTAACGTTTTCGAAAGGTGTCTTAAGTAAAATATTAAAGTATTCAAGTAATATCAAAAATTTATTAGAAATAAAAAGTAAATTTCAACACAAAAGTTAACCTTTATCTAAAGGCAAACATTACAAGAGGTGCTCTTACGTCGGGAATTATCTAGAAATACCTTAATAGGTGCTAAATAACCAACATGAAAGCGACTAAACAAAAACATCTTATAACTTTAAAACGGCTGAGGCGATTTTGAAAAACCATGTCTACACATCACCGCGGGAAAATAGAATCCATATCCTTTTGACAGCTATAGTCACTAAATTACACATAGCGGTCAATTCTATAGCAGCCCTCTTTTTGTATCGTACACTTATAAATCACGCTCCTTTCAGATTGTCCACAGTTATTTTACTAATATTTGTACTTATATCTTCCTTCTTTAGTTGACCGAGCCAGTGATCCTGAAGTCTGGCTCGCGCGTCATTCTGGGCAAGAACCACGTGTTCCGTTTCACGCACCCCGGGCAGCCGCGCGAGGAGCCCGTCAACAAGGAGAATAAGGAGCTCACTGACACTGCCAGCAGTAATGAGAGTGATTGTAAGTATAGTTTTGTCTATCAATATTTTGATGCAGAGACGCGAGCACATGAAGCTACTAGAATCTAATAGATTTTCAACTTAATCGCTGAAAAATATGGTTCAAAGTTGATTGGGAAAATTTTACAATTTCCTACTACCTAAATGAGGGTTTAAGATTTTTAAATTCTTTATCAGCCTGTGTCAATGATTTGAAGGAACTTTGTTCACAATAATATAAATTACAAAAGCCGGGAAAACCTCATTATATTTTCAATATCTGGGTAGGTAGATGATATGGCTATGATGTTCCAAAGCTAAGGGTGTTTTGCCATGATGATTTTGGACTTCTGATTACCCGTGAAGACGGCCAAAAATAAACAAATGCCAGTTGGGAACTCAATTTATGTGCATTCTAAATGACAGAGCTGAGCTGATTTATTAATTTATTTAACAGCAACACTGTCATTGGCCAGTCACTTTTGCTTTAAAAACAAAATATACATATACATGCTCTCACAATACTCCAAATATACTGACAGAATCGTCTTCCAAACATCTGCAAAAAATAATTGTAATGATCAATAATTTATACCTAAACTTACCTGTATCTTTATATCCATAGCCGGCAGTACAGATGCGGACGGCAAGAACGTAGACTGGGATTACGCACAATGCGAACTGCTAGAGAAGCAGGGCATAGACCTGAAGGCGGAGATGCAGAAGCGACTGATGGCTCTCGAGGAACAGTTCCGCAGGGAGAAGGAACATGCTGACCAGCAGTTTGAGGAGCAGCGCAAGGTGGGATAAACGTACTTTATATAGAATATTTATTTATTTATTTATTAAACACACAACTAGAGCATCATTACAGATACCAAATCGATGCTCTAGGTATACACGAATACATATTACATAATATAAATTAAATTTAAAATAAAAACAGTGAACAATGCATACAATAACAAAAAATGGTTAAATAGGTATTGACCCATTTTCTGACAGCCTCTGACACACTTCTACGAATTTCGTCAGGCTATCGTGAAAAATATCTGCATTTTGCAAGTGGATGGCATTAACAATTCGTATGGCGCGCGACATGGGGGCAAACTTGAGTAGGTTGGTCCTAGCTAGTGGCACATTTAGCAAAGCGGGACGGCGGCGAGCACCTACGTATCCGGTCGGGACGCGCAGCCGCAGCGCCTCCAACACCTCTGGGTGATGCACCAACCCTCGGAATACCCGAAACACGTACTTGACGAGCGCGACGTCCCTTCTAACCGCTAGTCTGTTGTATCCGACCATGCCTATGACAAACAAGCTCGGATACATCAGAGGGTAGAAGGGATAGACCCCATATTGTTTTAAATATAAAAACCTCGTGAATTTATTTTGTATTTTCTCTATCATGAGACTATATTTAGCCTCATGGGGATTCCAAATTATGGCACTAGTTTCGAGATGACTCCGGACAAGGGCGTTATATAAAATTTTAATAACCGACAAGTTCGTAAGATCTTTACACTGTCTTAAAATAAAACCTAGATTTCGGAAGGATTTGCTGCATATATCAGTTATGTGCTTACGGAACGTTAGCTCTGGTACCATTTATATATAATTACAATGTAATTTCAATTGTCAAATTTGAGTATACAAAGAAAACTTTTGTTATTGTTAGGATGTTAGATGGTTAGCTGTGTGCGGTTTATTTCAAATACCGTGAGGGCCTGTAAAATTTTCTTTTTTCTTGAAAAGTCACCAAATGACCCCTCCCGTGCAGCTGGAGGAAGTGTCAAACTCTTACGGACTAAAACACACTATGTTCCTTCTGGAGGTCCCTGTGTGCCAGGGGGTAATTCTTACCAAAAATTGGCCCAGGCAGAGGGTCTGTAACCTTCCAGAAGAATTAGAATATCAAAATTAGTCGCTATTTTGTACCAAACTTTATTTCGCTATTATACCATAAAACAAAGAAAGAAATAATATTTTTTCTTCCTTCCTTCTGAGTAACCGAACGCTCTCTTCTAATCTCATATAGACCAAGCTCGAGCTCATTAGCAAAAGCAGAAATCGAAAATTATTCACATTTATAATGTCTATGAAACCAGTTGGCCATGAAATCGATCCAATATTTTGTCTTCCGTGATCGATATCCACAACACGAAAAAGATTATAAATGTTTTTTATATTAAAAAATGAAATGTGTGTGTTATTTTAGAATTACGAAGCCCGCATCGATGCTCTTCAGCGTCAGGTGGAAGAGCAGAGTGTCACAATGTCTATGTACAGCTCTTATACCCCAGAGGACTTCCACAACGATGAGGATATATTTGGTGAGTGTCTTTACGATCATATACTACGATTGGTTAAAGAAATTCCGCGTTAAGATTAAATATTTTTGATAGATCGGTGGGTTCGAACATTCTTGGCAGTCGTTACGGGTAGGCAGAAGCCAGTAAGTCTAACGCCAGTGTAATCAAGGGGTATTGGATTGCCAGGGTAATTGGGCTGAGGAGGTCAGGTAGGCGGTCGCTCCTCGTAAAACACTGGTACTCAGCTAAATCCGGTTAGATTGGAAGCCGACCCCAACATAGTTGGGAAAAGGCTCGGGAGAGGATGACTTTTAAATACACTTAAAAGAAGAATGCCATTTTTTTCTGATATTACTTCCGACTCACACTTGACTAGTTTAAAAAAAGGGTTGAGTTGATTTTGGAATTTTTTCCGATCTTCTATTGTTTTTAATTTTTTTTTTTTCGCCTCTGTAGTGAACCCACTGTTCGAGACAGAATGCTGGTCGGCCCGCGAGGTTGGCCTGGCGGCATGGGCCTTCCGCAAGTGGAAGTACCATCAGTTCACGTCTCTACGTGACGACCTGTGGGGCAATGCTATCTTCCTGAAGGTATGCTAGATATATTTGTCTTTTCTTGAGTGGAATATCATCACATGACCCCTCCCGTTGAGAGTGCAGCTGGACTTTGCTCTGTTGAGACTTTGCTCCTTCTAGGTGTCGCGGTAACTCTTGCGAATAACCCTGACAGGCAGACAAATGTGTCTTATGTGTTAAAGAAGTTAAAATCTTAAAACTATTTGACCGATTTGAAAAATTCTTTAACTGTTGGGAAGCTACACAATCCCCGGTGACCCGGTGAACATAGATAATCTTTATCCGGGTAGGGGAACAAGTTTCTCGGGACCGTGAGAAATCCTAAAATTCTCAAATCTAACCTTTAATACCAACAGGAAGCAAACGCAATATCCGTAGAACTTCGCAAGAAAGTCCAGTTCCAATTCACCCTACTAACGGACACGCCCTACTCTCCCCTCCCCGCGGAACTGGCTCCGCGCGACGACGCGGACGACGAGTATCGCCCGTCCGCGCCAACTGTTGTCGCTGTCGAGGTCACTGACACTAAGAACGGCGCCACTCATTATTGGACACTTGAGAAGTTACGGTAAGTGCTAGAAAGGTATAGGGAATTTCAGTCTTAACGATGTAAGAATAAGGTTCAATATCGTGTAGCTCCAGTACTTACAATTAGTATAGGAGTAAGGTTGATTTTGAATTTAGAATGTCAGAATTAGTTCAGTAGGTATAGAGATAGGAATTTGAATACTAAATATTTGAGATTAGGGTTGATTTTTGAGTGTTCCAGATTAAAGGACTAGTTTGATGAGAATAGAGAGAAAGGAATTTGAGATTAGGATTAACTTTTATAATAGCTTTGAGGCACTTATGACATTTTAGTTATGAAAAACAAAATACTAAATAGATTTAATCAAGTGTCATATTGAATAGGATTATTACTATTATGCCATTCATTTTCGTATTATCTCAAAACTACGAGTATATATTGATTACTTTAAGTTCCTATTTTTATTTCTTCTTCAATAAAAAATGTACGTATACGTCACACTTATAATTTCGTTAATTTTGTTGCATTTTGGTTTTTGGTCTTTATGTTCTTGTACTCTATTCCCCGAGAGATGAAAAAAATATATTTTGCTAGTGCCGTGTTGAAAGTATCCTTTATATATACACCTTGTTATATATTATTATGGTTGGTTATATATTCGTAGGAGAGATAGACATTGTATATAAATAGACTTGACGGGTAAGTACACTTTCTTTAAATAGGTCTAAATGTATAGTTGCAATGTCTATTCCATTTCTGATAGCGCTTGATTTATTTGCTGCTTTATTTTTTTTTTTGTTTCTCATTTTACCGTGCTATTTATATATAATGTTACGATAGTTTACCTCATTTTAAGAAATAATTACGTAAGCAAATGAGAAGAATTCATTTCATGTGTCTCTGGCTCAATTATACTTAATACTGTATTTTCTTTTGTGGCAACATTCAATAAACATAGCACATGCAACATATTCTGATCATTTGCTCGATATAAATGAGAGGGCATGCCTACTCCTTACGAGATTAGCGTAGAAGGACGAAAAAACTTTTATTAAATATTTTAGATCGTTTCTAGCTCACTTTTTTCACGTGAACTTTACTGTTAGGACGTATTGTGAATAACGAAAATGTTGGGGAGGTACAGAAAGGCATATTTTCTCAAGGACTCCCAGTTACGATAGGCTTGGTAGGGCAGCGGCGGGCTACAGTGCTATATTGTCCGTAGCCACCGCCTGGAGCTCATGCGCCAGATATACAACATGAACGAGAGCGCGTGCGGCGACGACGAACCGCTCGTGCTCGCGCCCGCGCCGCTGCCGGCCGTGCCCGCCGGCCAGCCCGACATACTGCACTGTATATCTGCGTGCGCGCAGCAGACGCGACTGTCGCTAGCCAATCTGCTGCCCTCCAGGTTTGTGCCACGCCTGCGTCACGGTTGTAGCGGTTTAACTGTACGCCATATTTGAAACGTTGAACCTTTGGCGTCTTTTTGAAGTAAAGGCCACTACATATATATATTTTTTGGTTTAAGAGTTATTTAGACAAGATGCCGTGGATTGTTTGTCCTTTTGTAAGAGACACTGTTTCAATAACCAGGTGCTTAAAATACTGAGTTAGTACTGCAGTCATAACTGCCTCGCATCGTTCATTCGTTATCTGTTAACATCTATCTAAAATTTACCGATTGGTTTGTAAAAAATTACGAAAAAAATGTAATTAAAAATGGAAACGCTATTTAAATTGAAAAAGAATACGATAAGAGTTACTCGTACAGTTAAACCGTTATATTTAACCAATACGAAGCGGGCTTCCAAGAAGGACGGATTATGGACAAGGGCTGTATGTAGATGTGTAATGACACCCTGAAACGCCTGTGCGCACGTCTAGCTTGCAATACATATACCAGTTAACATTAGGGCAGTATAAACATAACCACATAACGAACGTCAACCTGAACAAAACCTTTGCTGGGGAGTTTGTTGCGCCACCTCTTATTCCCAGCAAAAACACGTAGGAAGTGGTGAAGGGTGGGCGTTTTGAGGGCTGTCTTTTGTTTTTTGACGTTCGAAAAGTGCTGATTTGAAGCCTAATTTGAATAAATGTTTTTTTTTGATGAGTGTTGATGGCCAGTAATAGGTAAGCAAAGAAGTCAAGCGTGTATTCAACCTACATATTTCTCCATCGATTCTTCCATGAGACCAGGAAAATTAATTCCCTTATTTTTTAAACTCTAAATTAATTTAACGTCGATTTGTGGGGCGGGGCTTAAGCGCGATGGTTTAATACATATATGTATTATTCGGTATGCTTACAGAGCTTTCAAATGTCACTTATTTTTCTACATAACTTCTATGTATAATTAATTAAGTTTCAAATGCAAAATCGTTTCACGCTTTCCATGTAGCTTGGAATCGACGCTACCTTGTAATTTATTTTGTGTTGATAGGCTTGCCCTGTACCGTTTTTCTTTTAAAAATGATTCAAATAAAAAATGGTAGTCTAGCCTCACTCTACATAAAACCTATACCGAAATTCTTCATTTATTGATATGTGATGTAAAAAAAAATACTAGAATGAAGAGAACAAAATATTTTTATGCAATATTTATAACTTCTGTATGTTTTCAAGAAACAATCTGTCAAAATTTCAAATTGATAATCGACATTAATACAAAAATGCACATTAAAATGTCGGACCAAATTTTGACCGATTGCTAAATCATCTATTATGTGAATCACCATTGTATGAAAATTATATTTATTTACTTTGCGATTGAAATAAAATGAGGTATCATATTTGAGTATACTTTAATATTTTATTCGTCCAACTTGTTTCTGTCAAAATAAAATTTCATTATATCAAATTATTTTGTGCCTAATCTTATTTTAATCGTAGAAGTAATGTACAGACGCGACCACATCCAACTACTACAATCTGTCAAATTTCCTCAATAGATTTTCAACTTTATTGCTGAAGCATATAGTTCAAAGTTGTTTGGGAAAATTTGACAGTTTATATGTACCTTGATGACTGATGTGCTGCCGTATGTACAAACCGAACTTTATACCTGTGAACGTTTTACGATAAACCTGATCACTTTTCGTGTAGAATTTCACAGAATAGGGATGCGGACAACTAGTCAAATTCAATACTTTTTTAGAACTGTCAAAAACGGTTACTCTCTATGCTTTTTTTATGAAAACACCACATATGACGTCACAGATTTTTCGCATCAAGCCGTATACTTATTTCGATTAAATTATCAATAAAAAAATAAAAACAATTTTCGATTCAAAACGATAAATTAAACTGACATTATTTTAAGATGCTTTACAAAATTAATATGATAAAGTATTTGATTTATGACCTAGTCCGCATCCCAATTATGCAATTTGTTTACTTTGTATTGTCAAACATTCTACTAAATATGTTATTTTCAGCAATTTTAGTTTCGGCTTGCAAGTGCTAACGCCTATAAATGTACAGACCAGCACATCAAGCTATCCATTGAACCATATACTTCTGCGATAAAATTTAATATCTATTAAGGAAATTTAATAGATAACATCATTGGTAGCTTGATGTGCTGGCTTCTGTACCTTGTGTCTATGTACTGTATTGCATGATTAAAATATTTTAGGATATTGTGTAAAGTAACAATTTTCTCCCCTGAACTACGAAATATTTTAAGACTGCATACATTTAATACTTGCCTACCAATACCATCACATGTGTGATATGACTCACTTACCTATTTTTATATGTACTGTGGGGTTAGTCAAGATGTCTTTTTAGGCCCGCTTCTTTTGCGTTTCTACTAGCAAATACGAATGTAGAAAGACATCTTCGCTAACCCCAGTAATTAGCTTAACGACTATGAACCTAAGCTTAAATCATTTAGAGCTCAAAATTTGTTGTTACTGCACTATCTGCTTTATATTATGTAGCAGTATTTCCCACAACAATAATAAAGCCTAACACAAGAATAATAAAGACTATTTTCATCTGTCGCTTTACTACTGTGTTATATACAATACCGATACAACCGACAATCAAGTGCATATAAATTACAACCTTATTGCTGACATCATTAAGTAAAAATTCCCTTGTTTATTTATCAGGCAACGGCTGGAGCTGATGCGCGAGATGTACCACAATGAGGCCGAGTTGTCTCCCACGTCACCCGACCATAATATCGAGTCTGTGACCGGTGGGGATCCCTTCTACGACAGATTCCCGTGGTTCCGTCTAGTTGGACGGTAAGTTCGTGTGTTTAACTCGAAATAATGGTTCTCATCATCATCATAATTATGCCATTTTTATTGTCCCACTGCTAGCCAGGTCTCTTTTAATACACAGAAGGATTGGGCGTTATATCACCACGCTTTCTGAAAATGGATTGGTGATTTCAGACTTTAAAGTCCAGGTTTCCTAAAGATACTTTTCCTTCACCTTTACATTGACATTGGTGTCCAAGATGAACTCTGAAAGTACATACGATATAGAAAAGTTACAAAGTCTTACACTCTTAGGTACTTGAGAGGCTGGTGATTGAACCACATAGCTACCATGACTAGATAATGTTTAACTTTGTTTAAAATCTAGATTTTATTTTATTGGCTTCCAAAAGTAGGTGTTCCTATGATTTCCTAATATAAACCTCTTAATATAGAAAATTTATAATCAAATGTATTCTCGCATCTCAACGGCCTATTATATTCACAGGAGCTTCGTATACCTATCGAACCTGCTGTACCCAGTTCCGCTCATTCACAAGGTGGCCATCGTGAATGAGAAAGGAGACGTCAAGGGCTACCTGCGGGTGGCTGTGCAGGCTGTTATCGACGCTGAGAAAAGTGAGTCATGTTCCTTCAGTTTTTATTGCCAAAGTTAAAAAGATTGACACTTCACATTTGAAGTTTTCAAAATTCCAAATTGACAATATGTCAACTAACTAATGATTTTATTGTTCTTGATTTGAGTTACAAAAAAAGTGTTTTATTTTCTTCAACTTTTATTTTTAGAGTCTATGGTTGCATGTGTATAAATAGGTTGACGCCAGCACATCAACCTAGCCGAAACTTACCCGAAACTGTAAAATTTTCCCAATCAACTTTGAATCATATGCTTCAACGATAAAGTTGAAGATCTATTAAAGAGACAGATTGTTGTTCTTAGCTTGATATGCTGACGTCTTAAAAGTTCAAAATGTTCTCTATGATTCTTATTGTCTACTTTCGATAGCATTATTTGTTTCTATTCTATTTCCTACTATGCCTGTTGCACCCTATTAGATTTCCCTATTCTGAAGCACCGTACTATTGTAGACAACGCAGAATTCGCAGCGGGCGTTAAGCAGTCGGCTAAGATATCGTTTGACGACGACGTGGCGCCGGTCCGCCGCGCCAAGCTGTCGGCCGTCGACAAGAACAACGCCATCAACCTCGACGAGCGCATTGCTGATGTGCCCGATTCTAATATCAAGATTGAAGGTGAGAATCATACGTATTGGTGTTTATGTTGCATTGCATCTAACTAGACTATTCCCAAGCTATGTTGGGGTCGACTTCCAGTTGCACCGGATGCGATTGAGCGACCTGCCTATCTGATCTCTTCTATTCTGTTACCTGGTCAATCCGATACCTCTTAGTAATTGTCGGACCTTTTGGCTTCTGATTACACGTAACGACTGATAGCCGAGATTTACCAATTTAACGTGGCTTTCGAATCACGGAGGAACTCGTCATGACAAGATGGTCACCCATCCACGGACCCATCGTGCCAAATGTTGCTTCACATTATGATCAATTGATCTGTGCGTTACTTGGCCACGAGCTCCTCTATTCGTCGATGTGACTCCATTACTCGACCACGACCCTCTTAATAGTAATGGCGTTTATGATGAACTTTAAAGTAAAAATGATAGCCATACAGATAGGCTGGGACAATGTACGGACGCCAGCACATCAAGCTAGTACAATCTGTCAAATTACCTCAATATATTTTCAATTTTATCGCTAAAGCATACGGCTCAATGTTGATTGGTAAAATTTGACAGTTTCGGGTAGCTTGATATGCTGGCGTCTATACTTCCGAAATAGGATATGCAGAATGTTTGTTAGCATAAAAACAGGAACACCAATTTAAAAGAAAAATCTGCCATTACTTTTACCATTTTAAATGACAGTTTTACCATTTTAAAAATGTACCAAAACACTTTTACCATTCTTTTTTTTGTAGAATCAAAATATTCTACAAAAAAAGATCATTTTTAACTTGTTCCTATTTTCGCTAGAACTGGCAATGGGTGAATGCGACGCCGACAGCGGACGCGGCGACAGTTCCCTCGCCTCCGAACTGAAGGAGGAGGACTTGCCCGAACACCTGACGCTCGGCAAGGAGTTCACCTTCCGCGTCACCGTGCTGCAGGCGCATAGCGTGTCCACTGACTACGCCGACGTCTTCTGCCAGTTCAAGTAAGTCTTACTGATGAGAGAATAAGGTTCAATTTAGCTTGAAAAATGCGTCACTCGACTCACATAAAAAAGAAACTATCTTTATCCTTCGATGTCTGCGGTTAGTTCAAAAGTGAGTCTTATTGTTAAGGAAATAAGGTTCAAAATTGTGAATTCAGTGCAAGAAAATTGTTTGACAAATTGAACACATTGCAATATACGTTCTTTAGAAATGTCTCCTATCGGGGGATTGACGTAGTAAGCGTTGTTTTATCAACCGACTTTCTAAAAAGGAGGAGGTTCTCAATTCGGCTGTATGTTTTTTTTGCAGTTTCCTACACCGTAACGAAGACGCATTCTCGACGGAGCCCGTTAAGAATGCGGGCAAGAACACACCACTAGGATTTTACCATGTGCAAAATGTAAGTATTTGAGATTTCGAAGTCTCTAACGTAGGGCATGTCGTCTATTCAACCTTATCTGATATTTTTTTGGGAGGCATTTATTTAATATTGACGTAATCTTGATTGAAATTAAGTCAACCAGAAGGAATGGTTAACATAGTGGGTTAGTCAGTAAAAGTCTGACACTCCCTCCAGCTTTACACAAAGAAATAGGTATCATTTGATGTCTACCAACTCCAAAAAAATTTCCTCTCTATCTACATACATAAATGCCTAATGAAAAGACAACACGACATTATAATATTAAACATTTTCGACATTATGTAGAACCTTATGCTCCACATTATACGTATATATGACATTATAATATATATTAAGTAACACAGTGTATATAAAATTATAGACTAATGGCTCGTTTCACCACCTACGAATAAGTTCCAGTTAGTCTATTTGGTAGATAATTTCATACAAAGTCTGTTCCATTTTTGAACTTATTCTGTAGATAGTGGCTATTCGGACATTGTGAAACTGGCCCTAACAATGGTATTTTTGCCCCAGATCACAGTCCCCGTAACGAAATCGTTCGTGGAGTACATAAAGACGCAGCCCATAGTGTTCGAGGTGTTCGGCCACTACCAGCAACACCCGCTGCACAAGGTAAGCGCTGTTGTACGTGAACTTTTTTTTATTATAATGTAAATGTATTTGCATGTGTGTTGTTGTAGATTTATTAATACTCTAAAAGAGGAATTTTTGATGTTTTTTGTTTGTACCCCAAAAGTTTCCTAACTGCTGAACCGATTTGTAAAATTCGTTCAATACCCTGGGCTATATTTTATAGGGTATGACTAGAAGTTTCTACGTAATGAGGTTGAAGTCATTAGGAACAGCTATACAGAGTGAATGATACTATTTAACGGTGAATTTCAATAGCCTATCTATCTGTTGATTTGCCTACTAGATATAGGCATTAGACATTATTCGTGTAAAGGTTAATGTCAAAATTCTATTTCCAGTAAGCAAATCAACAGATTGATAGGTTATTGAAATCGGCAGTTAATGGTTCAAATGGGCCATCGCCAGTTAATGGTTCATATCTGCCATATAATTAATTGTAATGACTGTCAAACATTTTTTAACATCGAATTTTTATGTTCAAATTATTTTATATAATTATTTCTAGTATATTTTTGATATCTTAAGATAATCTTTTTGGTTTGTATATTAAAGTCACAAATGTAAATAGAAGAACAAGAACATAATATATAGATTTAATCGATTTTGGGTAGAACAAAATAATCTTCTAACTAAGGCCCATACTAAGTGAAGCACGTGTCCCCAGGACGCGAAGCAGGACGGTCCGGTGGGCGGGCGCACGCCGCCGCGGCGCATGCTGCCGCCCGCCATCCCGATCTCGGCGCCCGTGCGCAGCCCCAAGTGGGGCGCCGCCGCGCCCGCCGCGCCCTGCTGCAGCTCGCACCTGCACTCCAAGCACGACCTGCTCGTCTGGTTCGAGATCTGCGAGCTCGCGCCCAGCGGCGACTACGTGCCCGCCGTCAGTATACATATAAATCACTCTTTTTTTTCTAATATTGAGAACCTCCTTCTTTTTTGTGAAGTCGGTTAAAAACATAGTATATTGTCTACTTATACATATATTAATAAAGCTGAAGCGAGTTTATTTATTAGCTTAAACGCGCTCATTTAAGGCACATTTATTATCATCAAAACTCAGAGGGTGTACAAAATTTTATCCCAATCGAAGACCAGGAAGTAGATCAAATAAATATTCCAAAATTTTTGACAAGACAAGTGAAACTAATAAAAGCATGTTAAAACTTAACGATTTATCTTCTTTTGTCATCCTTGTCATTAAAATGTTCCACCATTAAGTATCTAACCCACTTCTCCCTCTCGCACCAGGTGGTAGAACACTCAGACGAGCTCCCCTGCCGCGGACTATTCCTGCTGCACCAGGGCATACAGCGTCGCATCCGCATCACCATCCTACACGAGCCCTCGCAGGACCTGCAGTGGACCGACGTCAGGGAACTTGTTGTCGGTACGTAGTAGAAATATCCATTTGTCTATCATGCCGGCAAATGGTATGACGCTCACTCATGCCATCAAACAATTTCTTTGACTCTCGGCTGTCCTTCGATCTATGTATATGACTTATGTCTCCTGCGATGATCTAATTCTATTAATTTAAATGGTGGTAGAAATTTCTAGTCCTATCATTTTCTTAAGTGTAGTTGGTTGTAGTCGTGGTGGCTTCGTAGTTAACGCACCAGCCTCTTATTTACGAGTCGGCAGGTTCGATGCCAGAAGAAGAAAAAGAAGAAGTTCTTATAAAAACCTTCTAGAACAAAGTTAATGGTCCAAACCTAGCACTAAACCCGGTACTTTTTCAGAATTAGTCTTGTAATATTCACTCCACCTACCACAGGACGTATCCGCAACTCCCCCGAAGCTAACGAGGACACGACGGACGGGGACGAGGACGGCGCGCTGTCGCTCGGCCTCTTCCCCGGAGAGAGGCCCACGCTCGACGACCGGGCTGTGTTCAGGTGAGCCCAGCTTGTACTATATACTGTGTTGTTTGGTTCATAAGGTTCTTTTTGCAATGACATGACTGATGAAGAAGATAGAGGGAGAGAGAGAGACAGAAGAAGTGCAATTTTAGTCTGTGTATAATGCAAGAAGTAAGGAAAATATTTTGGAATACCGTCTGTACTGATCATAAATTTTAATATGTACAGACGCCAGCACATCAGGTTATCCGAAACTGTCAAATTTCTCCAATCAACTTTGAACTTTATGCTTCAGCGATAAGGTTGAAAATCCATTAAGGAAATTTGACAAATTTGTAGCTTGATGTGCTGGCGTCTGTACACTGCAAGCTAATCTGCTATCATCATCAAGATAACAGTGATTATCGTGTCTCATATATTTATTACTACAAAAAAAAACAATTTTCATTCTCCGACAGGTTCGAAGCTGCCTGGGACAGCAGCCTGCATGGGTCGCCACTGCTGAACAGGGTCAGCGCCAACGGAGAGGTCGTCTACATCACGCTCAGCGCTTATCTCGAGGTCAGAACACATTACAAAAATAATCTGCTTACATAGAGTTACTACCATAAGTAGAAGCCAGTAAGTCTAACGCCAGTCTAACCAAGGGGTATTGGGTTGCCCAGCTAACTGGGTTGAGGAGGTCAGATAGGCAGTCGCTCCTTGTAAAACACTGGTACTCAGCTAAATCCGGTTAGACTGGAAGCCGACACCAACATAGTTGGGAAAAGGCTCGGGAGATGATGATGATATAGTTATTACTATCTGTTAAATTTCCTTAATAGATTTTCAACTTTATCGCTAAAGAATTAGGTTCAAAGTAGTTTGATGTGCTGGCGCCTGTAAAAAAAATGGAAAAATTTGAACAAAAAAAGCTGATGTTTGGTCTGTTTCCCACAGGTGGACAACTGCAGCCGCCCCGCCATCATCACCAAGGACCTGTCGCTGGTGGTGGTGGGTCGCGAGGCCCGCACGGGCCGGTCGCTTCGCCGCGCGCTGTTCGGGTCGCGCGCCGCCCGGGCTGACCACATCACTGGGGTATATGAACTCAGTCTGCACCGTGCTTTGGAACCAGGTAACTATTTATTACTATTATTAACCTTTTGACCGGCACAGTCACGTATAAATGACGAGCCAAAAAGTGCCCAGCACGCCACAGTCATGAGTACATGACAGACTTCTAGAGTTCAAAATTAATAATCAATTTAATCAATATAATTCCGAACGATTGTAATTATTTATGGATGAATTCTGAGGGCACGTCTTTGTTTTTTTGACATGGCGGTCAAAAGGCTAAAAATAACACGGTGGCCTAGTGGTTATAGTTAAGTTAAATGAATTTAGAATATAGAAATATAAACGATAAATATAGACGACCTATTTGGCGGCATGATAACCACACCGGACTGCCGAGGTGAGGGTCCGGGCTTGATTCTCGGTACGGTTGACATTTACCTATGTGATGAGCATATTATTACTATTGCCGATTTTCTAATTAATTATTTTCTTATTCTTAGAACCCATTTTGTTTCGTGATAATTCTTGACAATAACCTAAAACTATGTGAGTAAAACGGTATATTAATACTTTTGTTTGTTATCCAGGAGTACAACGTCGCCAGCGCCGTGTGCTGGACACGAGCGGCACGTACGTGCGCGGGGAAGAGAACCTGCACGGGTGGAGGCCGCGCGGAGACTCCCTCATCTTTGACCACCAGGTGATAATTGCAAATATAAAGTCAATTATTCTAAGTAGGCTGAAAGTCTGAACTTTTTGAAGGTGAATTTTACAAAAGACAGTTCCCAAAAACGCCTGCCCTTAACCACTTTCTTTGTGGTATTGGTGGGAAGAAGAAATAGTGGAACAAATTCCTCTATAGAAAACATTAATTATTAAATTGTTCTACTACAATCTACTATGAAATTGAAAAAAAAAACTCTTCAAGGTACACAGTGATAAAGGTAAGGCTCCAGCAGGTCAACATACTCGAATCTCTCAAATTTTACCAATCGAATATAAACCTTCCGGTATTGCGATAGTGTTGAAAATCTTTTAAAGAAATTTGACAGATTGAAATAGGTTGAAGTGCTGGCGTCTGAACTTTTATTAGCTAACGTATACTATGAAAGATACATATGTAGGTAGTTATATTTAAAAGACTGTTCTATTTTAATCAATAATGAGATGAATCATACAGTTTATTCTACTACAATATTAAAAAAACAAACTCGAACAATTTTAATATCCATTTCGGGTAACTGCAGTACCCTTCCCCCATTTACCTAAACTAATCCCCTGTTCGTATCCAGTGGGAGTTGGAGAAGATGACCCGACTAGAGCAGGTGGGTCGCACGCGGCACCTGCTGGCGCTGCGCGAGCGCCTGCGACACGGACACGAGAACACCGTCGCGCCCAACGACTTCACCAAGACGGAGAAGGTGACGCTCTTACTCCCTCTATTTAGCTAGCTGTAGGGGTCAGTCAGAGAATATTATAATAGTAATTATAGATTATTACCATGGCCCGACTCTCTAAGGAGATCAGACAATTAGAACATGCCATAGTGTACAAACAATTGCGCAGACGCAGGAGCATTCTTTACTCCATCTCTCTCTTAGATATGTGACTACATACTTGAATACCGAGTGATCCGTTTAGAGTTCAGCCGAGACAAAAAAAGAGTTTTTATCATTTCCGAAGTAAATTTTTGAAGTAATTTTTTTAAGAATAAATTATAATTTATTTCTTAGTATATGGTAATTACATTCAGGTCTTACGATATAAAACAGTTTCACATATTACCGTTGGCCGGTGTAGAAATAAAATTCAATTGAATTACAAACTTTTAAAGAATCTTTGTACACATTAATTGACTGTCACAGGTATTAAATTTTTTCCAAGGCTAATTTAACAACGAAATTACACAAAGAATGACCTAATTAAAAATATAACGACAACAGGAGGTATGCAACATGGCGGCGAAGGCGGCGGCGGAGAGCGCCCGCGACGAGTCGCTGTACGAGCCGTGGGACATGACGCCGCGCGAGAGGGAACTCGCCACCAAGTACATCAAGCTTATACAAGGTAACCTACACCCACTGGTATCAACCGTTTATTTACATCTTCAATTTATTGCGACTATCGGCTATATCGTCAGTAAAAAAAAATCAATAAATATACTAGCTCCCGCAAATAGTATCACACATCTTCCGAAGGAACTACTACCTTCACCATCAAAATCCATTCAGTAGTTTTGACATGAAAGAGTATCAAACATCCATTCCTCCATACTTACAAACTTTCGCGTTTACAACATAAGGAAGTAGTAACGATATGTACAGAGTCCAGCAGGTCAACCTACCCGAATTTGTAAAAGTTTAGTAATAAAATCTTCCGGTATTGTGATAAGGTTGAAATTGTTTTAAAGAAATTTGACAGAGGTAGGTTGATGTGATCGTCCCACTGCTGGGCATAGAGTATAAACTCTATGTGAGAGGAGGAAATACTGTACCTGTATAGGAAGTGTTAAATGTAAATTTTGTTTTATAGGAAGGATAGGGTCAGCAGGCAAGGAGGTGGAGGGGGCCGCGTCCCCCGCCACGCCGGTGGACGAGGGCGTGTCGGCCGACATCTCCACGCCCAGCCTGCTCTCCTCCATCCACAGCGCCAGCAGCATAGAGTGAGTACCTGTTTTCAAGTAAACACAACAATTTTGCGAAACAAAATATTTGAATCAATAAATATAAAAAATCTATATGCTAAAGAGATGACGTGACGTTGTTTTGTTTCCCCAACAGACTATGCTCTCCGGAGCGCGGGCTGCTGGAGAAGTCAGTGGCGGGGTGGGCGGGTGCGCACGCGCAGGCCGCGCCGCACGCCGCCGCGCTCTACGTGCCCGACTGCGAGGAGGTGCGCGTGTCCGCCGCCGTCGCCAGGCGCGGCCACCTCAACGTGCTGCAGCACGGCACGCATGGCTGGAAGAAACGCTGGCTGGTGAGTCACCTGCCTAGCCTTGGTAACATCGGGAGCTGAGTATCAGTGCTTATTGAAGCGACTGCCTATCTGCCTCTTTGACCAAATTATCCAGGCAACACGATACTGCCAGATTGCCAGGATCACAAGGAAGTGCGCGTGTTCGCTACATGCGATTGGATGGTTGGCAGGAGGAGGAAGGGGGGGGGAAGGATGACTGGGGGTATTTTTACGAAATTACATGAGTGCAAATGGTGCATAGGTAAAAAAATCTTCTAATAAAGAAATGGCATCATGACCAAAACGATTGCTGGAAGCGTTTGGTGACATCAAATATATTTTTTTATCAATTTTTTTATTTACTTTCTTCCACCCCTTGCGGCCACTCATACAGGCTCATTGAAAAACACAATCTTATCAACCAGATTACCTAAACGGTTCGTAATAGAAGCTTTTGTGTCAGGTGGTCCGCCGGCCATACGTGTTCCTGTACCGCGACGAGCGCGACCCCATCGAGCGCGCCGTCATCAACCTGGCGCACGCGCACGTCGAGTACTCGGAGGACCAGGAGCAGATGGTGCGCATGCCCAACACATTCAGGTAACAGACTACACTATTATCTTTAAATTGTGTTAAGAGTGGGGGCT
This sequence comes from Heliothis peltigera, assembly GCA_958496145.1. NCBI lineage: Eukaryota > Metazoa > Arthropoda > Insecta > Lepidoptera > Noctuidae > Heliothis > Heliothis peltigera. The sequence continues at coordinate 8,396,732 of OY292337.1, forward strand.
TGTGACGTCACGATTTCGTGAAACTTGTACCAGATGGTGACGTTGCGCGCTAGTTAATTACGTATCTTCGTTTTTAATAGTTAGCGGGTGGTATGCAATGTTTGCCGAAAATCTTCTTGGCAGCCTAAATACATGTTAATTAGTTTTTCATAAAAATCCTTATGACATCGCCAAAAGCACATTTTTGGTAGTGCCGTCAGCGTTTTCCCACTGTACTTAGAAAGTAACTTAGAAAAGCTGCATTGATACTTACCTGACCTAAAAAGGCTTTAAAGGCTTCAACTACGAGGCCACCACGACTTAATTTATGCCCTAAAGGCAGTAAAAGGTCTTCTAGACTGTGAAAATGATAGATTACACGATATACAATTCGCATCTTCTGTTCCCTCCACAGCGTGGTCAGCAAGGAGCGCGGCTACCTGCTACAGACACTCGGTGACAAGGAGGTGCACGACTGGCTCTACGCCATCAACCCGCTGCTCGCCGGCCAAATCAGGTGAGCCCCCTCTCAAATCTACCCCATATCCCCCCACACCTCATGTATATATGCCTTATCGTTACAAAATAATCATATCTGCTTATCTCTTCATTTTTGGCCTAAGACTCCAAGCCATTCTGCCACTGAGGCAAAAGCACCAACCCCTACAGAGAAAGGTAAAACCTTTACTGTCATCTTTATGGCATAGGTCAACCCATTCAGCCAGTCCTGTCATTGCTCATTTCTTTTTAAATATGGAGGAGGTTTAATTCGTCGGTCCTTTTTTATCAAAATTGCTGAGATTATAATCCCTTTAGTGCGGTTTCAGACTTGCATTTTATACTCGCGTGTAGTAGGATTGTTTTTGGAAGCATACTTACGCATATGGACATTCCATTTGTCATAAGGGCGAACTCAACTCGCCACTAATGTGGTCAATACGGTCGAAAAGCCCTTGATTATGCTCGTAAGCCGAACATACACTATGTATTTAGCCGAATGCACAGAAGATAATTTTGTTTCAAAATAAACTACTCCGTTATTTTTAACTTAGTTGTACTTTGTTAAAACGCCAGTCTGAAACCGTTAGTTTGTGTACTCGAGCAGCAAGCTCGGCACTGTCAATATACACGCGTGAAGTTGTGTGCGGTCAGGTCGCGCTCGGGCCGGCGCGGGGACAAGGCGGCGGCGGCGCCATGAGACGCCCTCACCATGGAGTCTATCCTCGTTTTTTAAATGCGTCTCCGATGGAACGCTCGCTCATCGCGCCTTGCAAAGGCATTGAAACGGCTCGGAGATACGGCTTTAGGAATTAAACTGGTGATTAGGTAATTCGAAGTAAATTGTTAAGGTTTCTGAATCAACGTGAATTGAAAATGAAGGTAACTAATTCTATTTAAAGTAATATTGACAGCTATATATTGTATGTAAGATTTTCTTTGATTCAGAGCTGTTGAATACGGGTAATTCTTTTGCATGTCATATATTTAAGCGTTAAAATTCAGACTGACTACGCTAGCGGGTAGTTAGGGTAGCTCTAATAAAGTACTTCGAGTACTTTTAGACTGATTTTAACAATTATCCATATATATCACCTTTGACCGCACTGTGCGAACAGTTGCAAGCTATACGTACAAATAAAATGTGTGATATGCAAAAAGATTGGATCGAGTTTAATCGATAATATGAAAGTAAATCAAGGGCCAGTTTCTCAGGTTACGGATAGCCACTATCTACCAGATTAATTAAAAAATGGAACAGAAAAATTATCTGCCAGATAATCTATCTGGAACTTATCAGCAACCTGTGCAACTGGCCCTTACACTCATATTGTCGGGTTAGATTAAAATATGTCATCGATACCAGTGATCTTGTAAATCGATCAGTTTAATTCCATAAATCGAGAAGAGTAATATCGATTATGGTGATGGAATCCGTGACTGGTTTGGTGGGGCATAGTCATTCTATAGTCACTGAGTGCTCAATGAAGAGCTTTTATTTACTGTGGTCCATAACTCTTTTAGTACGAGAGATATTTAATTTCGTATTCAAAGTTGCCAAACTCAAAACTTCTATAGTGATGTATACAAGTCGATAAAATAATGATGAATAAGACTTGACTTATATATCCAACACTACAACTTTTCAAACTTTTATATACGAAGTTAACTATTTCTAAAAAAACTATTATTTTGTTTCATCTACTCTGGGACCACGAGATAATATGGAATGCAAATGAATCAATTATTTTAGCATATCTAAGTTTAATTATCAGTATTATACGAGGCAGCTGCATTTAATGCGATATACGATATATACGTAAATAGATATATATGTATATTTTATTTATTTATATATTTGCTAATTGGATAATAAAACCAGTATTTGGCACTGACATTGGACTTCATATTTTTAATTAAAACAATAAACTGTCTTTACAAATTATACAATATTGATGTAGCTTAATTCCTATTTATATTACAAAGTAATATTATATACTGTTGAAAAGAAATTTTATTATTTTAACGAAAAATATTAAAGTGCCAAACATGTAGCCGATGACTGGTCAATTACTCGTTACGTTTAGAGTTTTATAGTTTAGTGCGAGAGTCGAGAGACGGGACCAAACCGGTGCACTGATTATACAGGAACGGGGTAAAACATAATATTTACAATGAATATAATACGCGCACAACATATTGGGTGCGTCTAGTAACAGTACGAGCTGTTTCAATGTCTTCAATGCCTATTACATATTTATTTTTATCTACCTTGCAATGGCAACTTTGGACCCCGACACTAACATAGCTCCATTAATAATAGTAAACAATTATATCGACACATTACGAGTATGATACCAGCATTTATATAACTTACCTGTCGTGGTCCATCGGCCATCTTGTAGCGACTGTTAATGCGTATGTCTACGTACAACTACTGTGCAATAAAAACAATAATTATGCGTTGCGCACAAATATCGGCGATGTGTGATAGACTCCATTTTATAACATGACTATATCTAAGAATTTAAAGAAAAAAAATACCATTGTACTTGTGAAAAGACAAATTACTGAACTATATAAATTTTCTTCTAATGTTGGATACATTATTAATGTAATTTACCTTGTATATACGTATGACCCGAACGGTAGAATAAAAATAATATTTTGAGGCTCAAAAGGCCGTGGTGGCGGTACTCCGAACTCGTATGTCGTCATACGTAATCGTTTCACATTTTAGTATCGATTGTAAATACATTGAATATTTGTAGTTAAATGTAGACTATGCATTATAAATCATTTACGCTACTTTATGTAGTTGGTAATATCATTTAACTTGATATTGTTTTGTGTAACGATGTTTTCTTTCAAAGTATATGGGATGTATAAAGTAGGTTAATGTGATGTTACTCAGGTATAAAGTTTCGATGATTTCTCGATTACCGATTATTCCGTTCGGAGCATTCCGTACGTCTAGTCATATACCGTGTAGGTACATGTATGTGATAGAGTAGCCCTATGCTGTGCTGCAAACAATCACAAAGTAGAGTGTTAATAGGTGTTCAGTGTTACGTTGCCCCCACCCCTCCCACGTCCTCTCCCAGTCCCCTCACTGGTCCATAGACTACATATATTTATTCCGACACGACATAATATCATCGTAGGTAGATAATGTATGTGACTGTAGTTTTATATGGATGATCCTTTATAGGCATTACTTTTGACTCAACACTGTTGTCAGTCCGAGCATAGTTTACTCTCGTTACCGCTTCGATAAATGTGGAATAAAATATAATAATTGTCACTATACTATCGCTTTTTAGGTGACTATTTTTCATTCGAAATCGAGCATACATAGTTATATAACGAAAATGTAAGCTTAAGACCTATTAGTCTTTGTAAATATTTTACTTCGTTTGGTACTTACATGGGTTACAGAAAATTGAAAAAAAAAATATAGCTTTCTCCTGTTAAAAGTCCAGTCACACCGGCTTACACACTCAACCGTAGACATAAATATTCGGCTAACACTAGAGAATATCCTGATAATAATTTAGCGTATAATAAACGTAGCTATAAGAACAAAAAAGTATTATCCAAAATTTAGACATGCTGTGTGTTATAGGTAATATTTCTTAAAATTGAAATTCATACAATATTGTCGTCGAGATAACTAAATGATTATGTAACGTTTCACTCGGTACAGCACAACGTCAAATGTAGCTAAATTATTTTTCATTCGTGTATCGTTCGATTTGGCGATGTGCTTTACTTGAACGTGAAACGCTCTTAAAAATATAAGAATCTTTAAACAGATAACTATGTCCAAGTACTTCTTCACCCAAATTAATATTTGTGTAATTCTTCAATAGGTGTGTTTATTGTAATGGATGAAAGCGATCTCAAGCTGAATGTCATGTTTGTTAACCTTTCCTTTCTAGTCAGTTTGTATTTACATTACATTCCAAAGTTTGTATATTTACTTATTTCCGTTTTTGAAATAAATAGGGTAATGTATTTTGCATAGCAAAATGGTGTTTACATAGTGTAAGAGTGCAGGATGATGTAACAACGGGTGTGTCGAGGCGGCTGTAAAGATATTTTTTATAGCTTTTTATTTCCTTTGACGTTTAGTTTGGCTAATTCGCGTTTAGTTGTTATATTATTGTAATTCTATGAAACGTAAACATTTTAAATTAGAGATACAGCTCACGCTGGATTATATTTTTTTATAGAGTATACTGTTTAAGCTATACTGCTATTTTTATAGGACTAGCTGTTGTTTTGATTACGTTTGTTTGTTTCTCAAGTATTTATTTGGTATGCGTCGTTGTTTTGTGGTGCGCAGGCGCCGCGCGCGTGACGTCACGAGCGCCGGCGCCGCGCTCTTGTGATTACGATAGTGATTGTTGATTGTTGGGCGAGAATGATATTGAAAACAAATTATATATTCTATATATAATTTATGAATTTCATTCAATTTATGAAAATAAGAACAATGTAATGATTGGTAATATTACTCATTGCTCTAAATGTACTATCAAAATATATTATACACAGTGTTAAAGGTCATAAATAAAATGCTTTGAAAATTTCCAAATTGTTGTTTTTTTGCTACATGAAATACCTATCCATGCACCACACACATCGGGTTTGAAACTATACAAGATATTTTCAGATACCTTTTTAAGATGCTATCTAAGATAGAACGGTGAGTAAAGCAAAACTGATGATGAATCTACATCAACGCAGAGAACTTTGAAAGACTTCTCACGTTTAGATACGTCATCCCGAGAATGCGCGGACTTGGGACATATTAAATGTTTTTGTTAACATCGAAATAAATTTTCGAAATATTTTGGATTAACAATATTATCAAGTTACATTAGAATAGAGAGAATTTTCGGTATTACGAATTAATTTTCGAGTTAATATTTTTTTTTTTTATAAGAGGGGTAGACAGCTGTTGGTGAGATATAAGGTTTAAAGGTCATTATTTTTAAGAAAAAAAGTAATAACTTACATTACATTATATCTTTTATTATCACATAATGATGATACAAAATGAATATCGCTTAAATACAGTACATAGAGTCTATAGTGCGTCCATATTATATTGAAAATATATGAGGAATGTATAAATATTTCACAATACAATTTGAGACACGTTTTCCAACGTAAGTATAATATATTATTTATTTTGACTAGGTTAAATATAATCGGTAATTTCTAAGTCAAAATTATATGTAAATAAACAAGAAAGAATAATATTACAAAATCATATTTATTTGAAGCTAACAGACCTATAATAATAACTACAAACAGTTCATTATATAATACGACAATAGTACTAACGTATGACGATTTGCTAACAATTATTCATCTATTGTTCTTGTATAAATAATCGTAACAATAAACATGTTCTTTATTGACTTAAAGCATGCGTTCTATAAAACAAAAATACGTTTAATAATTTATTGACAAATAATGATCTATTGTTAAAAAATCAATTGCAGTCTTTTAGCGTTTCTTTCATTGCAAGAGGTTATGAGCAGAGTAAATAAAAAAAAAATAGTTTAAAAAGCAAAAAAAAAATACGCTTTTAAATTTCAAACAGCCAGTCCGCCATTTTGAGGAGACCGCCATATTGGATTTGCAATGAGGTTTCCTAGCTAGTTTCATTTTCAAGATTTCATCCTAATCGAAGACCGGGAAGTGGGTCAAATTAAGATTCCAATTTTTTTTTACATACATAGCTACAAGTGAAGTTAAGAAAAAGAAGCGAGTCGCCAGATTGAAGATCATTTTCAGACCAAATTTTGTCAGGGAAAGAGGTTAGTGATTACCTGATTGATGAAACTTTAATACATTTTAGGCATTCCCATAATATTATATACATAAGGCACCAAACTTTTGGCTTTACTAACTTTGCGGTTATCAATGGAACAATCGAGGATCGATACTGATCAGCAATGCTCTCCATAAACTAATGCACACTATTTTTACGGGTCACATTTACCACAAAAAAAGTTGTGAAGATAATAACATTTTTTTACTAAATTTATCATCTCATTCGCCAAATTGTACGTATAACGCCGGTCTTTATGAAGGCGCTTGGTCGTTAACCCTTCGGCTATTCAACTTTTTTGTGGCAAACATGATCCTTAGCATGTACTAAATGACTTGTAAAATTAGTGTGCATTAGTTTTGTAACACCCTATATAAGGTGTAATAAAAATATATGACACGAAGAAAAAATATTGATTATTTGCGATAATTTTTTCATACAAATTGTGAACCACGTTATGCAAAATTAATTTGTTCTGGGAACGAAATTTCTTCACCATTGTAATTTATAAACACAAAACTACCTCCCATTAAAGCCGTGGCAGATATTTTTATCACACCTTGTATACGATAATCGGGGCTTTAGCACTGCAATACAAATTGATATTTACACTTATACATACTTTCGTGTCTTGGAACTATAATGAAGCAACATGCATTTGTTTACAATATACAATATGCGTACATTTCGCGCGCGTACTTTTTGCGAAATTTTATTTTAGGATTTGCTTAGCAACACTATTGAGCACAGTACACGAAGTGAATAAATACTCTATGGATAACACATAGGTATCATTCCTTCTCTTTTCTCCCTTCCCAGCATCTAAACACTTTATCACTTCAAAAGTCATCACCAATCACCACTTCACGAGAACGGATTATAATTGCTGTCATAATCATCATCCTCGCTAAAAGGGTTTGTGGGTTCCGTCGCTTCCTCTGCAAATGGGTTCTTCGTCTCATCGTAGGGATCTTCAAAGGGATTCTTGCTGGCTCCATTAGTTATGGCTGAAGATATGTTCTGTACTACGGGAGAAACTCCAGTACTTTGTGGTTTTTCTTCGAACCTTTTCTTAGCCGTCATGGGGGAGGCGTAGGGGGAGGGTTTGTGAACCGGTTCTAACTTGTTGAGGTTTGCTTCTAAGCTGGAGCTGTACCGTTGTTGCTCGATCAGTCTCATCCTGCCTTCTGGTACCGGCACTACAGTTGTGCCTTTTGGTGCCACTTGTTTTGCTGTGTTCGCTACGTATACTGAAAATAGAAAAAGGTGTTTGCTTAAACGCGCATCTCTGGAACTAATGCTCTAGTTAGAATATACCTGCTTGTTAGATAGGACATTGATTTAGGAAGGCTATAGGCTACTTTTTATTTGGGTACGACAAAAAGTGCTGGTGGAAGCTAGTCTATACTAATATTATAAAGCAGAAGAGTTGGTTCGCGTTCATCTCAGGAACTATTGGACCGGTTAAAAAAAACAATAGTTTTATCAACAACAGTTATATCAACAGTGTTTGAAACCGATCCTAATCCGAGTTCCTAAGGGTCACGGATGGGCTTTAAATGTCAGGCAATGTAGGACATCAAAAAATATAGCAAACGTTAACATTGCCATTGTATGCTATTGCTTGATTCCTATAAACAAAAAACGATTGATTTTGCTTACGGACGGTAACTTCTCTGTCAAAAAACTACCATACGTTAGCAAGACGAACCGTTTTTTTTACAGGAACGGCGGACATATAACCGTAATATCTAACCGACAAATATAAATAATAATTATCTGAGAATTATGACGATCCTTGGTTGTCTCATACAATATGCTGGTCAGAAGACCGTAATTTGATATATGTACATATGTATGTATTATCGCTGTGATTACTAACATAATTTTATGTTTTAACACATTTGGGGCCTAGTTGCCATCAATAAAGAAATTATTATAATTTTCACACCAAAAAGCCGTTGATAAAATATTCTATTTAAATTGAATCCGGTGTGATAAGTGAATATTAATTAATGATTAGAAATTTAAAACAAGTTTGAAATGTTATTTATATATTACAAGGACGTTATTACATCGCTATGTGGTTTGTTAGTATTTATGGTTATGTGACATTTTATAACAAGTTATGTTATCTTGAAATATAGTACACTCATATCAAGTGGACAAATTGCTGTTAGTGTTATAACGAACAAAGAAGCCACGCTATTTGTTACTGTTACGGAAAGAAAACACTTGAACAGAAAAATATATTTCATTTTGACTCCTGGGCCTTTTACAAAACGTGGTTTAAAAAGTACCGGGTTCAGTGCTTTATAACTTTGTTACTTTTTTATATAACTTTGTTACACATGAAAGTTTAACCTTTTGTCCGCCATAGTCACGTATAGATGTCAAGCCAAAAATGCCCAGGACACCACGGTCATGACTATATGTCAGACTTTAAAAGTTTAAACTGTCTCATTTCTATATTATAGATAGGTACTTATGGATGAATTCATAGCTTGGCGCTGAGGGCACGTCTTTATTTTTTGACGTGGCGGTCAAAAGGTTAAACTTAGTACTTAAGCTGTTATTTTTTTTAAATCACTTTTTATAATAAGATGGAAATAGGCATGATCTAATTTATTTCAAAGTTATATTAGAAGAAATCTATACCCTGGTTCAAAATACAAGTAAGGATAAAAGATATCCCCTCACCTTGCTTACTCTGTCCCTCCAGCTGCCTCAGTTTAGCCTCAGCGCCGGGGCCGTAGGGCTGCGGCGCGGGCGCAGGCGCGGCTGCGGGCGCGAGCGGCGCGGGCGCCGGCGGCTCCACCACCCCACTCTCCGTCACTACCGTCAGCTTGTTGAACAAACCGCGGCCGTAATATTCAGACACGACTGCGTATCTGCGAAAAAAAATAGAAATTATAAGAAAAATAGAGAAATGTACGGTACTAGCTGTTCCCCGCAGTCCCCCACCGCCCCAGGGAACTACTTCCAGCACCCGGATAAAAAGGTAGCCTTTCCCAGACTCTAGGCTATATGTCTATCAAGTTTTATTTAAATCGGTTCAGTAGTTTCGGCGTGAAAGCGTGACAGACAGAGTTAATTCGCATTTATAATATTAGTAAGGCCATCCATTGGCCATCCAAGGCATTCCATAACTTGATCTCTGATATCAAATAAAATAATCCCGACAAGAACATTCAACAATAACCATTGTGGCACATCCAACGGCGGCTATTTATAAAACAAGTTGGAACACAACACCCGCGGAATGGGGCGTCCTGATGACTTGCTTACCAAACATGTGATGATGGAAAATGCAGCGACCGACCATTGTATTGAGTACAATCTCATATGCAACGAGTACTTGACACCAAGCTTCTATGTTTGGAACGGCTTTTAGTCTAACCTGCAGGCTTAGCATGGCAACCGTAGAAACAAGTTTTGTCTACCGGAGAATGGACGTAATGACAGAAAAGTGACAGATCGACGTAAGGTTACTTTTGTCATTTTTTGAAGAAATTTTTCTTTTCTTCGATCGACATAAGTCTACAAGTGATTATATGCGAGTTGACAGGTCGCGCCATGCTCGGGCAGAAGACATGTTGACATTGACAGAAAGAGCTTGGTCTTTTCTTTATAGAATCGCCATGCTAAGCCTGCTGATGTAATTAAGTACCAGTGTTTTACACTGAAAGACTGGGTGTCTGAATACCTCAACACTCAGGTAATCCAATACCAATAGATACATAAATAAAACCCATTTTATTTTGGATGGGATATCATCAAAGGACCCCTCCCGCTGTAGGTGCAGTGGGAGGGCTTTTACTAAAACCAATTTTTGTTCTTTCTGGAGCCCTTAGTCTACCAGGGGCGCGGTAACTCTTTCGAACAATCCCGTTGCCTCGGCACGAACCCAATTCTTCTTCGATAATTGGTTGTCAGACTTCTGACTACTCGTAACGACTGCCAAGAATACTGCCAATAACAGCCTGGATATTTATCGTGCCTTCAGAAACATGGAGGAAGTCGTAAAAGTATAGAGGGTCACCCGTCCACGGACGAAACTCTCCAACCATTGCTTAATATATTTATTGAATGACTTGCGGGCTGTTACTTAGCTTAAAAATACGTGGTATCCTTTACGAATGCCTACAAAATTGTTACTTTATTTGACAAGATCTAAGCCTTTAATATTCCAACGATTCTCAAATATCCGTAAACATCCGTAACATAATAGCTAATGTTTACAGTTACTGTTATGAGAGACATTGTCTGTCAAGAATCTCAATGAAAATTTAGCCATACGAGTTCAAACATTTTTGTGTTTCAATCAGCTTGTATATAAGTAGACCTTAGGTGAAGGTCTACCCCCGTCCTGTCGGGGGACGGGACAGGGGTACGTGGGACTCCCCGGGAATGTCGTTCCCGGTATACCCACTAGAAATACCCAGCGGCACTCCGACCTGAGTGGAGGCGGCCTGGGTGTCTATAGCGTCCAGTCCCCCGCCGGCGAATGCCCGCCTTACGGCAGATCCCTCACGTTCCACCCGTCGTCCTAGGGAACTACTACCCGGATAAAATGTAGTCTATGTCCTTTCTTAGACTCTAGACTAACATGTCTGTCAATGTTTTATTTGAATCGGTTCAGTAGTTTTGGCGTGAAAGTGTGACAGACGGACAGTTATTTTCGCATTTATAATATTAAGTAAGGAAGTAAAGATTGTTAACATAAATGTAGTACTTGAATGAAAAAGACTTATTTAAAAAAAGTTATACAAAGTTAATTTGGTAATGAATAACAGTAACGCCAACGGTTGTTAGGTAGAGTTTATAAAGCGATAAAACCATAAATCTCGCCGATAGCGTATCGCTTGCTTTTAACAAAAACACGATTTTTACCTTGACTTGGAAATGCATTCATACTGGCAATGAAAATGAAATCACCTTTGATTTATATAATAATTAACTTGGCCGTTATTTATATCTCGTTACAAAAAACTAGATAAATATAATATAGCATGTTTATGTATAGGAATCCCATATAAAACCCCATAAAAAAACAATAACTCACTATTTTTGTCACTGTTATTAAATTAAATAAATATAATAATTATTTGATACCTTTAAAGAAAACTTCATTGTTATGTACCTAAACTAAATTATTAAACTGTATTATAAACAAATCCAATACATTTTGTCTATTCTGAAGATCGCAAGTATAGAAGAAACATATACGAATTACTATCTACCCAAATCTACAAAATTTTCACTATTTTAAGGGCCAGTTTCACAGGTTGCTGATAAGTTCCAGATAGTTTATCTGGCAGATAATTTCATACAAATTATGTTCCATTTTTGACTTTATCTGGCAGATAGTTGCTATCTGTAACCTGTGAAACTGGCCCTAAGGATTGCAATGATAGAAGAAACATGGTAATTTACTTCAAATTTCATAAAAAAATTCACTCACCCATACCTGTCATCCGCGTTGTTAGCGAAACACCAAGAAAACGGTGGAATAGTCACAGCTTTAAACAACGATAAATACATATTTATACTTGTTATTATTGTTACACGTAATCGCGTAGAATATTCGATTTTCAAATCCGATATCGACGATAAGACAACATGACGGCGCACGCGCTGCCAACTGACTGATACACTTCGATTGATTGTTACGTCAGTGCTTGTAATCCGATTGTTTTCGAATTTAGAACGATTTTTAATTGAAGAACATACTTTAAAAAAATATTTAAAAATTATATTAGTAGCCTAATGGCAGTTTTAATTAACAAACTACATTTTTATTTTGTTTTTATTTTAATAAATATTAACTAAACGATAACCCAGATCTTCAAGCCAATGGCGATTAGACCCAACAGTCCCATTATCATGGCATATATTTTTTATGTTTTTTTTTTTTTAAATTAAATTTGTTAGTAACTATATAATGTTACTGTAGTCTAGGAGTGTTCGGTGACACTGAGCTGGTTTGCGACCGCTAAGGTATATAACAGCTGGTACAACAAAGCTATGGATTACACCCGTCTCGTGATGTGTGATATAATACCTTTTAAAACAATAGCAATCTTTCATCGTAACATTCTTGTCTTACTAGTAAAAAAACAAATTCCATATAGGAATGTAATGATGTGGAAAAAATTGAAGTATTTTTAATCCTATTGTATAATAATCGCTAAGTATCGTTTCATATATAGGGTGACTGGTAATTAGTGACCGATATTTAAACACCTGATTGTACTCATGATTACAAACAACTTTCCCGAATAAACTTTTTTTGTTATTTTGTTTATCATTACAGCAAAATTCAAATTTCGCGCGCGCCTCTGCCCGATCAGCTGTTAGCGGCGAGGCCCCTATAGTCATCTAGAACATGCCAATGATCATGTTTACCACAAAAAAAGTCATGAAAACAAGAACATATTTTATTAAATTTATCATCACAGTCGTCAAATTGTACGCATAACGCCGGTCTCTATGAAGGCGCTCGATCGTTGACCCCTAGATCATTCAACTTTTTTTGTGATAAACATGATCCTTAGCATGTACTAGATGACCTGTAAAAATATGGTACACTAGTTTTGTTTTACCCTATATAATCAATGTGTGATAGACGAACCGGCGAGAGGTCGTGCGGTGATTCACAGGGTCGGTTCTGAGGTTCGCAAGAGTTACCGAAGCCCTGGTAAACAGAGACTTCCAGTCACATTGTCGGTAAGATTCTGACAGTCCCTCCAGCAGCACCTTCCGCGGGAGGGGTCATTTGATGATTTCACCCTGAAAAAAAAGGGTCCCCCCTACCTCCCCCCCTTGCTATACCACAGCTTATAAACATATTAGTGTGTACTGACGGGTCGTGCTCGTTGTGCAGGCGAGCGTGCAGCGCCTCAGCGGCGGGGGGCGGCGCGTCGGGCCGGCGGCGCGCGCCCGCGCACACCACGCACTCGCTCTCCGACTCCGCGTATGTCGTGAAGCAGCTGGGGGAAAAAATAAACAATATTATTAATATGAAATAACCTAATGAATTAATTACTATGAATTAATTCACTCGCGCTGCATATTGTGTGACGTCTCAAATTGAAAGCACTTAGCTTTATATGCTTTAATGTTTGTGTATTCTTGTGTCTTTTTTTTTGTTTTGTTTGTAAAATTGTGAATTGTTTTGGGAATACCTATTTTTGGAACATACCTACCTATTGCATTAGGCGAAGCCTGTAATAATAGTGTAAATTTTTGTTGAATAAATAAATAAACAAAAGTGCTTAGTTAAAATTGTTCAAATAAAAATTAGGGTCAGTAGACGCTTGCGCTGCGGGTTATTTCGTAAGAGTTACCGCGGCCCTGGCCTGGCACAGACTTCTCGAAAGAAAACATGGATTTTAGCCAGTAAAAGTCTGACACTCCCACCAGCTGCACACACAGTGGGAGTAAAATAAGTAGTACAATCTCGTAGAACCAACCCATTGGACTACTATTGAATTAAGATTGGAATAGGAAGATAAATTAAGCGACTGACGATGGAATCGGTAAAATCAATCTCATTTGGTGAGGAAAGAAGTGGTAGCACCAGTAAGGTGCGGACATTATAATTATAATATACTAAATACGAGCGTATATACCGAAAGTTGACAACGTCGCAAATAGCTGTCAAATATTTACACATTTTAATTAATTTGGCCAATTTACTATATGAAATTAAGACATATGGCTCTGTGGTGCACTAAAACATTGAATAGGAATTGCAATTAAAACACTAAATTTGATGTTTTAAATGTTTTAGGTGTAAAAAAGACACTTGGAACGTTTCCAAATACGTTTTTTACATATAAAACTATATATTCGATGTTACGATATTAATGATTTCATTCTCTATTAACTTTCTTAGTGCACTACAGAGCATTATTTTTTGTTTTCATAAAATAAAATTGAGAAATGAATTAAAACATGCAAATATTTGACAGCTATTTGCGACGTTGCCAGCTTTTGGAATACGCGCCCTTAAAGACTTCCTCTACAAACTTTTAGTAGAATTTTTTTTTGTAAATATTTGCTATGCGGAGGTCATAGTCTAACCCAAAAATCTATGTATATTTCGAACTTCTTTAGAGATAGGACATTCTCACCTTTGATGGAAGGAATGCTGACAGAGGAAGTGCATCGTGGGCAGTTCCAGCGGCTTGTTGCAGACGGCACAGCGCGAGGACTGGAACACGACGGGCTGACGCTGCAGCACTGCCGTCAGTTCTTTCATGCGCGAGCTCTCCTCGCGGTACTTGGCAGACAGCTGCTGCTCCCGGGTTATTACCTCGTTCTCTGATTTTAACACGTCTGTGAGGTACCTGTTGGTATCATATCTTATGTAGTAGGTTTATATTACATATATAAAAATGAATTACTGTTCGTTAGTCTCGCTAAAACTCGAGAACGGCTGAACGGTTTTATCTTATCTTAGTCTTGAAATGTTCGTGGAGGTCTAGGGAAGGTTTAAAAGGTGAGAAGAGTAGGATAGAGTAGGGTGGAGTAGGGAAGAACGCGAGCGAAGGCGCGCGGGCAAAAGCTAGTATAACATATTTTTCGAGTGTGACTTTGATGGATACAGGTCAATTTGTGAAATTTAACTAACAGCCAACCTTCACACAAAATTGGCGTCGGAATTTTCTGTCTTATTTTTTGTTAGCATAGTTTTCGAAAAAAAAAATTAGGACATGAACACTGAATTACATCAAACTTTGAAATTATATTATGAGATTTCTTCTTTGTATTATTTATGAGTGTGTACTTACTTCCGAACATCTCCCAGTGTGTAAGTAGGTGTGCTAGCGAGACAGTCGATGACTAGAATGGGCGACAGAAGCTTTTCGTTGGCTGTGGAAAAAGTAATTTTAATAATGATTTCGTCTGTTATTATAGCAAGACTTTTATCTGGACGATTTAATTGGATTTGCCGCTATATATGCTTAATTCAACATCGAAAAATGGTTCATTTAATTAAACAATAGGTCAGTCAATTTACCAATCAGTTTGGCTCGGAAACTTTAAATTTCAATTGATGATCTATTTGTATAGTTATTTTTAATCGTTATGAATGATAATGTGACCAAATATATTAAGTCAAACTGGTGACTTTATGAAGTGTATAGAGTGCGTGCTCGACCGATGACGTTGAGCAGCTCGGGCAGGCAGCGCGGCGGCGGCGGCGCCCACAGCACGTCCAGCCACAGCCGCGGGCACAGCGCGCCGCGCCGCCGGCACACCGCCAGCGCCGCCTCCGCCTCGCCGCTGCGCAGGTGCACCGCCACTTGCGCTCGCCACCTACAACGACAAACACTCTAGTACCACGTGCTCTGCCTGGGCTGCGGGTTGTTGGCAAGACACGCAAGGATCTCCAGAAGGAAAATATTGGGTTTTAGTCAGTAAGAGTCTGACACTCCCTCCAGCTACACCCTCAGCGGGAGGGGTCATTTGACAATTTGGTGGGACCAAAGCCTATTGGGACTGCGGGTTGTTCACAAGAATTACCGCAGTCCCAATCCCCTCCAAGTCCTCTTGGCACGCAAAGGCGTCCGCAAGGAAAAAAGATTTAGTAAGTCAAACCCACTCCAGCTGTACCCATAGCGGGAGGGGTCATTTGACGACGCCACATTCAGTCGTCTAATGACTCAAAGAAGGTGCAAATTACAATAAAAACGCGACGTTGAGATATTGCCGAAGGTCGAAAAGCACGCTCCGTACACAGCAGTCTGCTGCTCAATCGATTTAGTACTCTTACATCTACACACTAGTCATGGCAACAGATAGCCAGTTCCATTTTTGAAAAGACACATTTGACCGATAGCAGCCAGTGGACTTCGAAGAAGTTCGCACCGATTTCAACAAGGATCCATATTTGACTTTCACACATATTGACATAAGTAAACAATACGAAAACACAATTTCAACCTTATACCTGAACCATTAAAGAATATATTCTTCTGACAGATTTAAGTACTTACAGCTTATTTTCTTCGTACAAATAGAGCACGCCAGCTTGAAAGCCGAGCATCTGGCAGATGATAAGCGTCTGGTCCTTGTCGTAGTTGGCTTCAGGGTTTCGTAGCACGCGGAGTACTTTCTCTTCATATTCCTTCTTCTCGCTTTCCGGGGATTTCGCCCTGATGAACACCGAATTTTGTTAGAAGAGCCCATTTAGGTTTAAAGAAACTTTATTCTCAATAAAAACATTACAATATGTCGCTTACTTGAGAACAATAACAATTTCTTAAATAACTAAGATTCGTTTCGACAACATTCGGCACAGACTAAAAAGCTATAAACAAGTCCCATCCAACGCATTCATTTTTCATATATCTGGTTTGTAATTAAGTAATGGCTAATTTGAGTTTTGAATGCATTAAATGAGTGCAGGTTTCTTATGTATGAGGGTATTTTATTGTATAGCTGTGCTCCTTCAAATTTGAGCATTTTTTTTCCGTAGTTAGTCCTTATTTTTGGCAAGACCAATAAACTTGCTCGCCGACTACTTCGTTGGCTAGCTTGTCTATATTGGGTGAATGTAATATTTGTGTGGATGGATTTGTTGAGAACCTTTCTGATAAAAATACATGTGTTGTAAATGTATAGTTGTTTTATATTCATTATTTTTGTGTCTGTGTATATTTTTGTCGTTGCTGTTAAGTACGGATAGTTGAAAAGCATTTTTATCAGTTTATTCTGTGAGATTTGTAGTTGCAACAGTTTTGTTTTTGGAGCACTACCCCAGATTTCGATTAAGTATAGCAGATGTGGCTTCACTAGGGAATTGTAAATAGTGTATCGCAATCTTTGTGGGATGCATCGAACTATATTGTGCAGAGTTCCGACCAATGTCGAAAGTTTGCTTTTGATGTAATCAATGTGAACACTCCATGAAAGGGTACTATCTATTCTAAGCCCGAGATATTTTTCGCAAGATTTTAGTTGTAGCGGCTCATTATTTATTGTTAGTGGGTTAAATGGGGGAATGTGTTTGTTTTTTGCCTTATATATTACATAGCACGTTTTGGAAATGTTTATTGTTAAAAGGTTGAACTGAAACCAGGTGAATAGGGAATTCAAGTCTTCTTGGGCTTGTTGGATAATGTCATGAATCGAAGACTCAAAGTAGAATAGACATGTATCGTCGGCATACAAGGTAAGGTGACCGTGTAACTTTATGTCATTTATATTGTTTATATATATAAGAAAGAGTAAGGGACCCAAAATGGATCCCTGTGGAATGCCAAACGTTACAGGTCTTGCGTCACTTTGATGATTGCCTAGTTTAACCACTTGCGAGCGGTCTGCTAGGTATGACTTAAACATTTTTAGGGCTTTGCCAGTAATATTAATGGACTCTAATTTCATTAAAAGTAGATTGTGGGAAACTGTGTCGAAAGCCTTTTTTAGGTCTATGAATATACCTAAACATATATTTTTACGGTCTATATTCTGTTTAATTTTATTTACGAGATCAATTGTCGCTGTTGTGGTGTTACTTTTAGGTATATTCCATTTATGATTCTTATTATAAGAACTAAGAAATTTAAGTCACTTGACGTTTGGAAAAAAAATGTATTGAGAATCCTGAGGCAGGTTATGACTTTTTAATGTCTTCAAAACTTTTACATGAAAATATGCCATAAGGCATAGTAGTAATACTTTCAGTAAAAAGACGAACTGTATGATATAAATCAGAGGATATTGAAACCAAACACCATAGGCATAACGAGTTCTTTTCTCCCACAAACTACTATAGCCGAAGATACTACATGGTCAAATGTAGTCATACGTCACTTATAAGCACATATATTACTTAAATGTGACGTCACAAGCCCCCACTCCCTAACTTCAATGCGTTACATCTTAGTATTTTTGTTGGGTCTAAAAAAACCTAATATATTTTGCTAATCTAAAAGGTCGATTAATTAGAATTACTATTTTCTAGACCTGTTGTCACACTTACTGAAAAATAATTATTCGAGTTTTTTACCCAAGATTCATAAAACTTTTTCACTCACCAGACATGTATATAGTGTTCAATCAGAGCATCATACAGGAGCTTGGAACAATCCTGTTGCGTCTGCGTCATATGCTCTAAGAAGTCGATGAGTTTCTCCGAGTTGCTGAGGAACATGTGCACGTAGTCGTCGGGCAGCGCGGCGAGCGGCTCGCGCGTGCCGCCCGACAGCGACGCCTCGTCCGCCAGCGGCTGGCTGCGGGGCCTGTAGTCTGTGCACAGCACTGGACACACGACGCTTATATCAGCTCTACGTTAATTGGGATTATGTCTAGATCTTAAATAAAATACTTTATCATATTCATAAAATAATGTCAGTTTAATTTATCGTTTGTGAACCGTTTTCTTTATTGATAATATGATTGAAATCATTGTACGGCCTGATATGAAACATCTGTGAAAATTGCATACAAAGTAACCGTTTTTGACAGTTCAATAAAAGTTTCAAAGACTAGTCACCGGCCGTATTAAACTGTGAGCTACTGGATCCACATGCTATACACACACATAAGTTATCGAACAAATAGGAAAAAAAAGATTAAGTATGCAAGGATATTTTATATACTACTAGCTTCCACTAGCGTTTTGACCCGTATAAAATACTTCGTGCACCCGGATAAAAATGACCCTATATCCTTCATATCCATCATCCCTATAACATTGAAAGAATTTTTCAAATCGATCCCATAGTTCTTGAGACTAGCGCGCACAAACAAACAAACAATCTTCAGTTTCAAACATAAAGGAGTTTTTTATCTTTCTCGCTGTCTGTGTTTTGTTTTTTTCCTGCTGTCTTTGGCATAAAACCATTTGAACAAATTCCCTGATTTATTTAATTTTCTCAATATTAAGTGAGAACTTACATTTAAGACTTAAGTGAAGACTTACATTTAAGAAACTTGGTGCTCTCCTCAGGCTCGTGCTGTATAAGCCTGTGTCCGTATTTCTTCATATACAAGTCGGCGTCATCGAACTCTAGTTCTACGATGTAGTCTAAAGCTTTGCGATAGTCCTTCTTGTCTTCTATCATCATTTTGAGGTACCAGTCGTGACGCTTGTGGTTCGCGGACAGGGAGAGAGCGTCGTCTACGCTTACTTTGCGCATCACCTATAAAATTAAAGTTTAATATTGACTTTTTATTTAGCGTTTAATAATAGTAGTGCGCCATATTTTAACAGGTTTTCTAGTACATGTTCAACTGAACTAATCTAAAAACCACTTTTTATACTTCCATGCGAACAATTCAAGAAAAAATTTAAGATTAAAAATTAAAATTCGAGATTAAAAATCTGCAAATGCACATCAAGCTACTAAAATCTGTCAAATTTCCTTATTAGATTTTAAACTTTGTCGCTGTAGCATTTGGTTCAGTGTCGATTGAGAAAATTTTATAGTTCCGGGCTAGCTTGATGTGCTGGCATGTTTACTATAATAAAATCTCAACCAACCATAGAGAACAAAAAAACCTTACCTTAATAGCGACATCGACATCAAAATCAATGGCTTTATCTTTGGAATTTATAAACTCTTTCAACTTCCCTTGCTGATCATGCTGATCGATCTTCATATAGCAAGTTAACAGTAACGTGGTATGGTCCTCAGTGGCGCATCCTTTTTTCTTATGCAGTTCCTCCAAGTAGGTGACGAGGGGTTCCAAGTGACGGGACTCAAGGTACTTGCGGATGACATAGGCAGTCTCCAACCAGCCTATAGTTTTGACGTATTGTTCTATAGCGCCTTTTAGGTCACCCTGAAATAAAAGTGTCATTTAATTTTGGTTTTGAAATCAAAATCAATTATGTATCATTTATTGGGATGAAGGATTGCAAGATTCAAAAATCATTGTAATCTATACTTATACTAGTAGACATGGCCACACGTTGCTATGGTTAAGGTTAATAAAATAATATTGAGACTATAAATTAATGAAACTATTCTATCTTTCAAGTTAGATCAAACTGCATATGGTGTGCAAATTTGATTAAAATCGGTTAAGTATTTTAGAAGTACATAGCGCACAAACATCATGACATGTAATTTATATATTAAAGATTATACAATTTAAAGATTCGATTTCGTATGTTTGTATATAAATAACTCAAAAATTAATAAAACGTTTAAAAATGAATATATTTTATGTTGGTGCCCCAAAAAGTTTTAGTCGTAAGAACCGGATGAAACCGCGCAAAATTCTAGTATAGTAGCTAAAAATATTAATTAAAACATACCTTACTATACAAATGATCACCATACTGCTTATAAATCTCCGTCAACCCACTTTCATCATAATGCTGGCTGCTAGCGATCCTAATAGCCACATCATACAAATTCTTTTTAAAAAGCAAAGACAATTTCGATTGTAAATCTTTTTCCTCTAGATATATAACCTCTTTATTCTTCGTGAGGATGTAAAATGATCCCCACTCGGTAAGCACTGCATCGATTTCATCAAATGTTTTGGAAAATACGATGAATTTATTTTGAATATCGAGTATGGTGATGTGATGGCATTTTGGAGCCGGGGCTGAACTAGTCGATGCGGCTGATTTGTTCGGAGTCTCGTTCGTGGTGATGACCAGGTAGCTGCGGAACCAGTCTAAGCGAACTTTTTCGCCTTCGAGGGCATAGCACGGACCTCGACCTTCGGTTGTGTAGCAGTAGAGAGCCTGGGATAGAAAGGATATTTATTCCAAAATATTCCTATAAATGTAATATAAATGTAACTCTTTTCTCTTTTCTTTTCGTTATCTCAAAGGAGAATCTCAATTGTGCAGTAAGTTTTAAATTATGTACAGACGCCAGCACATCAGATTTTCAACTTTATCGCTGAAGTGCATGGTTCAAAGTCGATTAGGATAATTTAACAGTTTCACTGGTACTCAGCTGAATCCGGTTAGACTGGAAGCCGACCCCAACATGGTTGGGAAAAGGCTAGGGAGATGATGAAGTAACCTGATGTGCTTGCGTCTGTACTTTAAATAAAAGTTATTGCCTCATTTATCTAGTACCTGTGACGACAGTTAAAAATGAATACTTACATCATTATTGGCGATAGTGAGGCGATGTCCGGCAGCCAGTACGCTGCAGGCGGGCGCGGCCCCCATGGCGTCCAGCGTGGCCGTGCGCTCCGAGCCCAGCCACACCACCGCCACGCTCGCGCGAGACACCACGAACAGCTTGTCTGCGCCTCTGTACAGGACATAGTAACGGTGGTACAGTTAGCGTGCGCTCCGATCCTAGCCACACAAGAATTTAAATATATTATTATAGTCGAAATGGCTTAAAATTAAAAGAATATTACTTTTGATATAATGGCGGATAGAAGAGACAAAGAGTGAAAGAAGAAAACATGCTGTATGGACCCCAAACTAAATTGGGATAAATGCTGGAGGATGATTTAAATATATAATTCTGGCAATCTGCTTATTGATAGACTTACTTGAAAGCCAATCCAGTAATAGGGCTGGTTCCGGTCTCTGGCAAAGTCCTCATCTTACCGCTACGCTGTCGGGCTATGTCACCACGGAACAACGACACGGAGCCATCTAGGAAACCAACTGCCATGAGACTCTGAAAGCAATAAAAAAATGGTAATACCTACGTTCATGTTTTTTTTTTTACTCACTACATAACTTGAAATACAAAATGAAATAAAAAAAAAAACCTTTTTTCTTTTTGTGATTGGAGCCTCCTTTTAAGCTACTAAGGCCTGTATTAGGAGACTCCGCTCTTCGATACATTGTTGGTATTAACTATAAACTTGTTTATAAATAAAGTAATACAAAATATAAAAAAGTATAAGGGGATGAACCTATAATTGCTTTTAACCGTTCTTTGAAAAGACAGACTTAACATATTGTTCGTGCCAAACTTTCTCGCTCTCGACATTTTGGTTACCTTGTTATCATGAACAGCGAGTGCGGTAGCAGGCGTAGGCCGCATATGCGAGGGAACAGCGCGGGACACTCGCGCGCACGTCGGGTTGCCGTGGCGGTCGCTGCGGGACCAGTCCCATACCTTGATTAATGGGTTTACCCCTGCTTCATCCTCCTGAAAAGATATATGGAATAAGCACCAGCCTCTCAAGTACGAGTGTGTGGCTTTGATTCTAGGCCAGGCGTCAAGTTATATGCATGTAAATTAGACGTGAAAAAAACATCTTTAAAGTCTGAAATTGCCAATCCACCTCAAGCGAGTGTGATGATTAACACTCATTGCTTTTCTGTATGAGGAGAGGCCTGTTCCCTGCAGTCGGTCAGTAAAACAGCTACTGATGATGAATTATAAATTATTATAATAAGGAATGTAAGATATTTTTACAGGATGAAAAAAAAATCCTGAAAATTTTGTGCTTCTTTGTTTTGAAATAGGATACCATCAATACAAAATCATTGTAATACAATAAACTCACCCCAATGGTAACTAAATAAGGATTATGAGGCAGCTGCTGTGCCAACGTCACGGTCAACTCATAAGCCTTGAAAGAGGTGACCTCCCAGGAGCGGGAGATAAGGTGAGCCCAGCCTGTGACATCACACAGCACCACATGACCGTTACCGCTGGTTGTTGCAGTAACATTTGTATCCTGGAAGTAAAAATGAGTTTGCTAGTATATTATTATAATTATTATATTCTGTACTAATACAGAATGTAATAGGAGCGCTAGCTACTGGAATTCTACAAAAAAAAATTGCACAGGTTTTGTTTCTTGGATGTCTGTTCTGATGATGATGGATGACATTAAAATCAGGATGCAACTTAAAACATAGGATTCTTTTTAAACAGATGCCTACTGCCAAGTGCTGGGGGATAAAGTTCCCTCAGTATGCATGTGAAACTATACGGATTGCCTATGGTTAGATATGCAGAAGCTAGTAAAACATACTTGTGAAAAAATATTGATTTTGCACTACAAATTTGCTTAGAAGTTTAGATTTTATTGCAAAAAATGCCCAGTCTTACCACATACTTTGTATACACACATACCACAGCCACCATTCTGGCAATTACAATTAAGTTTTATTACATTTCACTATAAATAAAATTCAATGTAGCGTTATACATACAATATTTGAATAAATAAGGCTTTTGCACAGGACTTGCTTGAATTTAGAAATATGTACACACAGTAGTGATAGAAAAACACTTACTTGCAAACATTCTGCTACTTTTCCATTGTCAACGTTCTTGTGGATGTCGAAAAACGAAAATTTCCGCCACTGGAAATCAAGAATGTTTGATGAAATAAATATAGGAGATAGAGGCTTATGATTCACGGTCATTATGCTGCATATGATAGCCTCTCATAGGTCAAATACAACGAATTATTTAAAAACGTGCATAGACGCAGTATTTTAGTTAAAATACAAACAAAAGACACCATGAACTATTCGTTTTGTTAACATTGTAATGAATGAACTCTAATTACCTCCAAAAATGCCATTGTTATCGTATTTATATTTCACGCAATGATCATGTTATCGATATAATCAGTTGAAATTAACAAGTTTCAGCTTTTTCCTCATCCAAGATATTTTGCAAACACTATTTTAATATTTTTACAACAATCTGACTGACGGAACGACTGAAGAAATTAATCTCCCTGTTACACGGTCACTTTTTCAGAGTTTTTAGTAAAGAAAAGAGATAGGCATACGAATATCTTCATGAGAGGAACAGAGATCGAATAAAAAATAATTAAAAGTTTCTTCGTGTAACATAGTCAGTTCAACGAAAACCACCCTCCCTTTTTGTCCTGACTCATGTCATTGTCAATGTCAAAAATAATGTTGCCAGTGCAGCTGTTGAATTACTAAACACGTTAAAAATCTTAGTTGAAAATACCATTGCATTTGGTAATAATCACACTTCACTTTCGTTGCCGGCGCTTTATCATCGAAGGGTGTGACGCATTTGCGCCATTCCGCGCAGCTAATGTTATGTGCCGTTGTGCCATTCCGACTCCACCGCTACAAGTTCAATAATCACACACAGATGTAGTAGTTTTCGACACGCTCAGTCGTATGGTGCTGTGCATCTACCTTTCTGTTGATTTGAAGCTAAGTACTTATTTCAGTTAGGGCCTGTTTCACCAACTACGAATAAGTTCCAGTTAATTTATTTGGTAGATAGCGGTTAATCGGACATTGTGAAACTGGCCTTTAGTATTTTAAAGATTTATATTGGTGAAAAGCTGATAGGTATAGATAAATGATGTGTTATTTTGATTATTAAATGGTACACACAAATTAGGCGGGTATAAATAAAACAATTTAAATTGGCTATTAACCATTTATTTAGTTTCAGATGTTTTTGGCTCTGGCGTAGTTTCTTGCGTTACTGGATGCAACACACTGTGTATCTTAGTTTTTCTATCATTTTCTGTATCAATATTCACTTGTAGATAAGTATAGAAGCGCCTTAATTCAATATTGTCCACAGTATAAGATAGAGTTGTTAAGCCATCTAACAAATACAAGGGCGATGGGGTTGTCAAGTATTCGGACCTGTGAAATACAAGAAATGATCGTATGAAGACAAATAATTGTGCTTGTCTATCTCAAATAACGGTTTCACGATGATTTCACACTACCAATTTTTCCGCTCGGCTTTATCTTACGGGAGTATTCGCATATACGCGCGGCAGCAAACAACTCATTACTAACAACTACCGACTCAAACGGTGACACATGGAAACTCGCAAAAGAAACATTATTTCCATAGAAACAGCCGTTTTAGAGTACTAGGGAAAAAAGGGGAAAACTCACTTCCCCATTTTAAAATCACTGCCGTGTTGCCATATAACTTTTGTAACTTATGAGATAGATATAATAATTTTTAAGGGGTATTTTGTTATACTTGTATGCGGGTCATATTAGTCTATTAGGGTCGGGATTTTTATAATATATTGTATTTGTATACTTACTTATGCCATAAAGCTAAACCTTTTCTTATCGTTTTATACTTCCCGACTAGTAGATTACTGGTTTCTATGTAATAGTTCGTAAGGTTTATTCTGAAATAAAATATTGTATTAATAATTATTTAGACCGCCACCTTTGTCGGAAAGGAAGTTCGGCAACTTTATTTTTCGGCAGTTTCAGAAATAATAGTAGTTTACTAAATCATTTTTGACAGTGATCAAAAGGAGAAATGCCTTATAGTCTCCTTTCTGAACCTTAGCGGTTAGCTGAACTTTCTCGCTATACCGATGCAGTGACGAGAGATGGATCTAGGTGACAGCACTGTCAATGTCCAAAATTCAGGGATAAAAAATAATGATAATATTATTTTACCTAAGACCTCTGTTTTTGTTTCTCGGACCAGTCTAAACGTATGGTAACTAGTTTTATCTGGTATTGGTATTGTTATGCGAAGGTAAGGTAATGGTAAACGGTATGGTATTGTTTATGCGGTGGTAAAGGTATCCTGGTGATGTGTAAGACCATGTCGCTACATACCTATTATATAAATCGTAATAATCTGCATCGTTTCCCCAGTACAGATTCGAAAATCCGTTAAATTTAAGAAACTGCTCCGGCGTCATAGCTATAGCTCCTCCAAGTAACGGAACATAAGATGCTCTGGAAAATAAACAGTCTCAGTAATAAACTGGCAATACATCCATTATCTCTTAGTGTTGCCAGATTTGTCAACGAAAAAGGTATGGGGAGAGAAGGTTAATTTACATTTTCTGACACAAGAAACTGAAATTAGCTTATCAATCACTGAAAAAGGGGTAATCCTTTGACTCTTCGCCGTTAAAATTAAGTGTTCAACAGTAGGCTTTGACGGGCTCCTTAAAAATGGAAGGTTTGAGGGCAATTACATACTTCATAGGTCTTTCAACAGATGTAGCGAGCTGCCTGGGGTACCAGCTACACCGGTACAGGTTCCTGGAGTCCATAGGCACGATGTGGGGTTCATGCAGGATGATGCAGCTGAAGCCGTCCTTGCGGGACCGCGTCGCCTCCGTGAAACCCACGTTTAGTAACTTGCCACGGTTGTACGGTTGGGTCTTGTTGCCTATGTGGAATTGTGTGATATGGCTTTAATTTATGTACTTTCAACTTAGCTATTTAAAAATGACTGATCATTTAGTACTGTAGCAGTAGCTGTACTGTAGCATGCAGGTAAGTACCTACTGTAGAAATGTGATGATGATGATGGCATGCAGGCCGATTGTCGGCTACGGCGGCCATTCTCTCTTATGGAGATCAGCCAGCCTGCGCAGGGCATATTATAGTGCACGAGCATTCGCGCAGATATAGGTGCACTTTCTATTCCCTCACTCTCATAATCCGATGGGACGGCAATCCGACATCACCGGAGAGAGATCAGGCGCAGGACCGACATTTACGTGCTCTCCAATGCACGAGTGAATCAATCACCAACTTCCAGACTCCAGGCTGCTTTATGAAAGTTTCAGGAAAACCACAAAGCGATTTCGGCCCGACCCGGGATTCGCACCCGAGACCCCGTGCACAGCAGTCACGCCTTGCGACCACTAGACCAACGAGGCAGTCAAAGTCAGCTTAGGTAGAGAACTACAATTACTTTATTTTGGGATAAGTAGGTGTAGCAGGATAACGATGAAACTCACTTTGTTCCACCACGAAGATTTGATAATCCAACTGCTGTTTTATCAAAAACGGGTGCAGAATATTCAGGAACGTAGAGATGTAGTTTTTGCAGCCTCTGCATTTGAAATTAAAATATTGATTACTTTTAAATTTAGGTAATCTATTGACTGTACATTCTATCAACATCTAAATATCTGAAACTTGATTACATTAGGTAAACATTAGGTAAAGTAAGGTAAGGCAGTCGCTCCTGGACTGGTACTCAGCCGAATCCGGTTACACTGGAAGCCGACCCCAACATAGTTGGGAAAAGGATCGGGAGATAATGATTACATTAGGTAAAGGGAAACCACTTAAGCCGGCCGTACACCGACTGCTCGAGCCGTTGGCTGAGCTAGAGCAGTCGACAGCTCTCCGATCTCCCTACTTTCCTAGTGAAATCCAAAATTTTATCTTTTGACGTTGTCTCCGTTTGAGCAGAAGCAGCAGGCAGTGCTTGCTCGAAAAGCAACTGCCCGAGCGTCGAGCGGTTGGTAGCGACAGCTCGAATAGTCAATAACAGTACCTATATGTCGCTCAGCCGCTAACACAGCTGTGTACAGTTGATTTAATCACAAATCTATTCTTAAAACAGTTTTAAAATTGGATCCATTTAAGATGTTTCTTTCAATGGAGATGAATAAATTCCGCATACTAGTAATAATCACAGATCTACAGACTACAATACAAATACCTGTAAGCTATAATAATAGCCACACTGTGAAGGGCCTTGCAAGTTGTCGGACGGTAAATCCCGCCAGGTTTCACTTCGTTAGACTTGGTTTCAAAGTATTGCAAATTCTTTGCGATAATCGATCGATCTTCTAGTTCAGGACCTATAACGTTAAGATTTTTGTAACTCGGTTTTAATACTTTTCACACATTCACGTCAAGTACCAAATTAAGGAGACCTTGTACTATGGGTACTAAACAACTAACAAAAATAATAATCGCCCCTAGAGGTACCTATTTTATGTTGACGGATATATTGAATAGACCTCTTTCGTAAGACGTAAGACTAATAAAAGTCATGGTGTATGCATTTTGTATTTTGTAAATACATACATTTCATACAAAAGTAAATCCAGACTAAATCAAACACCTATGTTGTTTTAGCACACAAATGATATGTTTGCTTATGCGGGAATCGAAACCGCGTTCTCCGGCATGACAGGCAGATTAACTACTACGCTCTTTGGTCAATGACTTATACAAATATCAGGCTCTTTACCTAGGCCAGAAGGCAACTCTGGACATTTTTCTATCTTCTTCTCTGTCGAAGATTTAATCTTTTCGAACATA
The DNA here is from genome assembly GCA_958496145.1 of Heliothis peltigera. NCBI lineage: Eukaryota > Metazoa > Arthropoda > Insecta > Lepidoptera > Noctuidae > Heliothis > Heliothis peltigera. Next base: position 8,425,030 of record OY292337.1, read on the forward strand.
AGGTAGTAAGCGGCAGCCTCCGTGCCTGTGTCTTGACTGTAATTGTTCTGTTGCGTGACGGAGGACGCTCTGCTCTGGTCATCGCATTCTACTGCTGAGGACCAGTAGCGAGGATTGAGAGAGCGACGGACTTCCCTTACGCTGTAATAAACATTTTTTGATTTTGACAGCTACTGGAGAATTTAGGTCCTAAATAGCTAAGTAGCGTCTCAAAGTAATAATTCTGTCACGGAGAATAGGATGGATGTCACAATGGATGTCGAGGGTGTGGAGCAGCTCCAACGGGACACTGGTGAAACTGCTGGGCGAAAACTTGTGCTTAGAAATAACTTAAAATCGTATGTGAAAAATCAGTCTGATGAGTGATATTTACCTTGAAGTTTTGGGATAGTTCCGAGTAATCCTAAAGGAGGTCGGACGAGGCGGGTTGTGAATCCGTATGAATAGGTAATTCGTGATATTCAGAAGAAGAGCAACGAACACGAAGATGGACAGCATCCTTACGGCAAAACTCGCCATACTTTTCTTTCTATGCATAAATGCATTTAATTGTAAAATGGACAAAAATCCTCAAAAATATAAAACGTGTATCAAAAATAAGCGTCTACAAAAATGACATCGGTGCCGATGACAGAGTTTTTGAATTTTTGAAGTTCACACCGAAGAAATAGGTCAAGTTCAGAGAGTTTTGTTACATCCTGGCCAATCTTCGATTTTTTGATAAGATTTTATAAAAGTAAATAATGCGATGTGTCACAATTGTCATGTCATTTTGGGATCGTCGTGTATTTATGTTCGAGTAACATTTTTTGCAAAATTTCTATTGAAAGATGCCGAAATACTATAGGTTTAGAGCGACGACACCAACTCGGAAACCAAAACGGAGCAAGGACAAAGAAAAGGAGAGAGAGCTAGAGAAGTGAGTCGTTATTGCAAAGTTTTATAATGTAACAGACATCAGGTTCAGAGTTCCCCATGCTTCTAATTATTTGGAAGTCAAAGCAGGTATTTACCTACTGTAATACACTCCGGAATAACATCTATATAATAATAGAAAAATTCAGCTTTTGTTTTTAAATTGTGTCCAAGTATGCACTTACTCAAAATGTAATTCCTTGCGGAGTTGTGAAATACATATTCCATATCTCATACATATTTGATATTCTAGATGATGAGCTTTTCAAAAGTATAGTGCAAATAAATATATAAACATGATTATACTGTAATTTTCAGGAGTAAGTTTGAGGCTGAAAGAAGTTGGCTAGACTTGACACTAGCATGCACACCGGCGCCATCTTGGTACTTGCGGCGCACGTCTTGGCGCGAAAGTCCTCCACTAATGGGGCTGCCGAGGCAACTGGCCGCCGGACTCCGAGCCTCGCTCCAGCTAAGCAATCGACCTATCTTCGTGTTTAAAATACCGGCAGTTCGGTCCCAGGACGTGATGCGTCCATTCTAAATTCGTATGTTAAGTGTAAATTTGTCCGCGTTTTTTCCCACGTTTTTTACAAAACCGCGATTTGTGAACGCATTTTTTTCGTTATGGTCAAGTGCGAGTAGTGTGCTCCTAGTTTTTTTTTGTGTGACAGTAAACTTCCAGTCGTGTGATGGTTAATACATTGATGAAAAGCATGATAACCTTTCGTTTGTTTTATTAAAATTCCATTTTAATTGGGGTCTGAACCTAATAAAACTGCATCATTCATAAGATTCGAATGATAAATTTTAAAAGATTCATTTAGGTTACGTACCTCATAGCAAAAATAGGATGAGATATAAAGAAATCAAACAACAGTTATGTAAAAACAAACCATATTTTATTTAAAACAATTTTGACAAAATGAAAACTAATATATCACTTTTCTTTAAGTAACTCATGTTCTAAGCTATAGATATCTAAAGATAGGATATAATTAGTAAGAGCTTTGATGCTTAAGCGGAGTTTTTCACTAGAGAACTTTCTTATACGCGAGGGCTAAAACTCTTAAGCAAATATGAATAATTTTATATTATTATCTCGCTATATTATTGTGATGTGAGTAGGCCTGGTATACATTCGGAGGAGCCCCTTAGGGACTGGGGGATTGTTCGCAAGAGTTACCGCGGCCCTGGCACATAAAGGGCTCCAGAAGGTCAGTCTGATAATCCCCCCCAGCTGAAACCACAGCAGGATTTGATGATTTCCCACTCAAAAATTAAAAGTAGGCCCAGTTTTTCTCGCACATATTTTTAAAAGTAGGTATAAAAATTCTACTTCTTATTATATTAGCACAAGTTTTGACTTTTTCAAGAATAACTAAGGCAAAGACTGACAATGACTGATAATATAAAAAAAAGCAAATAATGTACTTATAGAAAGACTAATTTTGAAATAGTAACAAAAAAATCAGAATATACTAAGAATGACACTCAATATTATAATGTAAAAACTAAAACCTTTTTAAAGATAAAAAAATAAAATACAGATCATTATAATGATTAAAAAATATAAACTTTCGTAATTAAGTATGAGGATAACTGTCACGAACTAAGTTTACATTTAGGCCTTATGAAAGGTGATCCGTTGCGCAATGATTGCATAATTTACAAAAAAATAACAATACGAAAATATAAAGTGAATTATTTTTACAATTCCGTAAATCTGAACAACGGTTATCTTTCAAATAGATGTATCACAATGTATCCCTTATAACTAAATAAGAAAAATAATTAAATTAACAATAGACAGTGTTCTTAAAAGATCTGATTGACAGTTCGTCTTACGTTAAACGATGAAGCTACAGTCATCAATTCATACAGCCCAACCAAAAAGAGTAATTAAGGGCGCGTATTCCAAAAGTTGGCAACGTCGCAAATAGCTGTCAAATATTTTCATTTTAATTAATTTCTCAATTTTATTTTATGAAAACATAAAATAATGCTCTGTAGTGCACTAAGAAAGTTAATAGAGAATGCAATAATTAATATCGTAACACCGAATATATAGTCTTATACGTAAAAAAACGTAGTATTTGGAAACTTTCCAAGTGCCTTTTTTACACCTAAAACGTTTAAAACATCAAATTTAGTGTTTTAATTGCAATTCATATTCAATGTCTTAGTGCACTACAGAGCCATATGTCTTACTTTCATATAGTAAATTGGACAAATTAAATAAAACGTGTAAATATTAGACAGCTATTTGCGACGTTGCCAGCTTTCGGTATACGCGCTCTTAAAAGAAAGCTTATAAAAGATGTGATGCTAAGGATAGTACTATGTCGTTGTTTTTTGGCATCAATATTTGTATGTCAATTTGCCGCATTTAGACGTAAAGTCTCCATCAAAAGTGAATTACAGTTCTTTCGCTCCAACCTTTGACTGTTTTGTTTACAAATGGCACAAAATGTCTCGTAACTTTTGCTGTTGACTGTACCTACATTGGCACATTGTAGTCTTCTATATATTTGAATGGCAGTATCATAGTGCACTCGAAAATAGAAAAATAAAAACCAGGAACCCAAAAAAGAAAATGGAGTTAGAGATAAATAGACTATCTTACGTAGGTTACAATAGAGATAGGTAGTCGAAAAAAACATTTAACAGCAAGGATATTATTTCTAAATATAAGTTTCTCTACCTATCTAACTACAAAAGCTATTTACAATATTTATTTCGTAAGGTAAGTACATTTATTGTGACCCGTTTATACGCTACGCTACTTGCTAGCTAGCAAAAACGAGCACATATTAGCTTGTTATGTATAGGTGAGAGGCAGACGACGCACTTTTTGTGCGATTGAGTCTGTGGCAGACAAAAAGTCCGTGGCGATTTATTATCTCGCATACGACGCAAATCTTCCATCATTTTGTCAGCAGAACTAAGGATGTAGACGCTAGGGAAATGCAGAGAACTTTTTATTAATTATTTTATACGTTTTAGGTACGTCCTATACCTACTTTCGAAGAGATTAGATACTGAAAAGAAAGTTTCATATTAAAAAGAGAAATCATTAAATTTTAAATTCGTATCCGATATATTTTTCTGATCATGATTTTAGACGCTGGATGCAGGTCGCTTCCAACCGGTATATTTTATGTGGAGATCTAAAGGGGAGGCCTATGTTCAGCAGTGGACGTCCTATGGCTGAAATGATGATGATGATATTCTATCTATAATATTATATTCTTAAAAGTCCATACGTCTTCCATAAGTCCCCCATTAACGAGTGCGAATACATACTGAAAGTGTGCTTAATCTGCGTCAGCGTGTCTTGAATGAAACATTCCATTCTATTTGTGAAGATAGGCGGTGCGTTGCGGCGCGTTTTTCACGCTTCTCGCTTGCCTTAGGATGTTTTGTGCGCCGTGTACGTAATTGCCTATCTTCTATTTACACAGACTAAAGAGTCCTTCACGGACAGCACGTTGCCTGCTCCGCACCGTGAACACATGTTTGCTTGCACGTTTTTTTTGGCGCGAACTGCCGTGGCGTATAAACGGATCATTACTTTTAGTATAAAACATTTATACACAATTGGAATATTTATCAGCACTTCAGTGCGTATACTATGAAGTCAAGTTTTTATTGGTAGGTACTACATACAAATAGTTTGAAAAGAAAAAAAAATGTTTTCCGTTAAAATATATGCATTTTCCTATACAATAAAATAACGTTAAATATGAGCGTGTTGTTATACTTCTTATAAATTATAAATATAGGTACAATTACCCGAATATAAAATTGATTTGAAAATATAAATGAGACTTGTGAAAATTTTCGTTTAAAAAAAAAAACTGATGTTTGATGCTTAGGCCGTGAACTCTTCATACAAAATCTTAATAATATTTATTTTTTATTATTTTTGTAATCGATCTACATGCCCTTATGTATGCTGACGATAGTTACTAGGTACACTATTATAATAATATTCAGTATTAAATGTACTTTAATAATGAACGCTCTGAGCGCAATTTTAATCTAAGATTTGATTTTATGTACTATATTGTCATTCTGTACTTTATATAATAAAATGGCCGCCTGTACAATTATCTACAATATCAGTTACTTTACATTTTTTGGTTAGATTATTTTGATTGACGTTTAATTAATTTTTACAGGTTATAAAAAACAATGACCATTAAAAGTAAAAAAAATGGCGGGAAAAAATGCTACGGGTCATTGTTACATAATAAAAACAATTCACTTTCCAAATGTAAATATCTTTAAAATATAGATACAATATAAATAAAAAATTGTATACTTTAGGAAGAAATACAAACTTTTCAAAGCATTTATAACTTATACACTAGATTACAGAAATAAATTAATACAGACATGAAACATTTAACAAGCAGATAAAAGGCCTATTCTATAGTATGCACCTATGTATACTGCTGACAAACCCCTAGTGTTGCCATACATCAAAACTGGGGTCAGAGGTCGAGTCAAACCTATCTATAAATCCAGGAATGATTAGGCAATTTTGAAGCAACCAGTCAATATAATATATACAATAGTTATACATTATACACATAATAATAATTGTCGCACAATCACAATTGACTAATGACAGTTTACGCAGTCCATTCAATCATCAATACAGTAGTGCCAACCTTACAGAATGCACCCAGTGGTAATTTTGTGCACAGGCAACACTAGGCAGCTGTCATTGAATGCGAAAGAGATCAACAACACTGGGTAACGATCGTGGTAGTTTGAGAGTCACTGCACTGAGCGGTTGTTACCTATCGTCGCCAAACAAGAGCTTGGCGAAATATGTCCATCAGCTGCGTTCGTCTATATTGGCTAGTATGTGCGTGTATAAGTGGTACTGCATCACTTGCACCACCTCGTACTCGAGCGTCGAGAGGCCGTCCTTATGGAATGTTTTGCTCGTCTGTGATAGCAGCTGGTACCTGGAAATTGAGAAATGGAATCTTATATTTCTTAGGTATGACAAAAATCCAAATCAAAACTGATTTATCCATTTGGTAAATAAATTATGAGGCCTAGTCGTGGTGGCCTAGTGGTTAAAAGCACTAGCCGGTTTCGAGTATGAGGGTGCGGGTTCGATTCCAGGTCAGACAAGTACCAATGTAACTTTTCAAAGTTACATGTAATTTCTAAGTATATCTTGGATACCAATGACTGATTAAAGGTGAAGGAAAACATCTCGAGGAAACCTGGACTATAAAGTCTGAAATCACGAAATCGCATTGAGCAAGCGTGGTGATTAACGCTCAATCTTTCTCCGTGGGAGAGGAGGCTTGTGCCCAACAGTGGGACGATAAAAAGGCTGTGATAATGATAAATGATGAGGCCTTTGCCCACCAGTGGACGCCTTTCAGCTGTAAAGGAGATTGAGGAGTAAGAATGATTTGAAAGCTTACCTTTTAGGATTTGGCGGCGATTTCTTATGTTGTAACATGGCGTAACGCGCTATGGACATCTTGTACCTGGCTATGTGATAATTCATTTTGTGTAATCTAAAAAAGAAAAAAAAAGTTATTAAGTAGATATAACTGACAATAACCTTAATAAATGAAAAGAAAAAAACATTTGATACCCATATTGTTGAAATTCATTAAAAATAACTTCGCCATCTTGTGTGGCCCGCCATATTGGATTAAGAATGAAGTCATATAACATATCTTGCATTGTCATCCAAACTGAACGTGTTTACAAAATTTCAGCTCAATCGGTTGATAAAGTTGATAAGATATCTATTTCATAATTGAGTTCAAAGAATCCACCGTAACATACATACATTGCAAGTTAAATAAAAGCTTTTAAAAAGGACGCAGATCTGAATTTTAAATAATCTTAATAAGCTAAGTGGCAACGTGAGGTTTGCACTTCTTTTTTCTGCTACCATTATTGTTCCTGCTTCGTTGGTTTACTAGACGCTGGGCGCTATTGCTGAGCATGGGGTCCCCGTGTTCGATTCAATCTGGCCGAAATTGCTTTGTGAGTTTGAGAAACTTTCACACAAGCATCCAGTCTGGGAGTAGGTGATTTGTTGATCGGAGAGCACGTTACGAACCCTCTCCGGTTGTGTCGGATTGCCGACCCATCGGACTATGAGAGTGAGGGAATAGAGAATGCACCTGTGACTGCGCATACGCTTGAGCAAGCACGATACGTACTGTGCAGCTGGCTGATCTCTTAGAGAGAACAGCCGCCATGGCCGACAATCAGCCTGGACTTCATTACTGTTTAATACCGTTAGCATAAAAAAGCTTACCTATAATACATATCATCGTCTTCTCCACCCCATCCCCAGTACTTGTTGGAGAAGCCGTTGACCTTGTTAAATTGCTCCAAGGTCATGGCTGACACTCCACCAAATATGGCCTCGTATGGTAACCTGGAACAGTCGATGATGTCTTTGAGGATTTCGTAGATGTTAGAGAATTAGTTTTGTGTGATAAAGAAAGATATACGTGATACTGTCCTTTTCACACATAGTGAAGGCATTTCGTTTTTTTTTGTTCGGTAAACCACGTCTTGTTAGTTCTACTATTGATTACCTTCTTATTAAAGCTACTTTGGGATATCTTATAACTAGGGATCGGATAGTCACTTGCAACTAACATCCGAGCACAAATACGCGCATGTGGGCCAGACCCCTCTCGCACCTCCACCACCCGCTGATATATCAGAATACGATAGATGACTACTAATCAAATTCATTACTTTTATTGAACTGTCAAAAATAGTTACTTTTTATAAAAATACTTAGTTTTGACGTCACAGATTTTTCACATCAAGCCGTATACTTATTTCGGTTATATTATCAATAAAAAAATGTAAACAATTTTCGGTTCAAAGCGATAAATGAAACTGTCATTATTTTTAATTATTTTACAAATTGAATATGATAAAGTATTTTTATTTTTGACCTCATCATCTCAATTGTTTCTGCGCAGCGACTTGCGCAATATTCTGAGACGCCATAAAGTATGGCGTAAACTACAACAGCCTATGAATCAAAATCATGAATACTTACTTGAAATTAAGCGTATCTATTGAAGCGGACATGTGCCTGGGCTGCCGTGTGCAGGAGTACAGGTTCCTGGTGTCCAGCGGCAGAAGGTCGATGTCGTGGAAGATGAAGCACTGGAAGCCGCCCGGCTCCAGCTTCTGGCTCTCCACGAAGCCCACGTTCATTAGTTTCGCTCGGTTGAATTGTTTGTTACCTGTGCAATTGTGTTTTTTTTTTAAGTTTTGTGTGTTGATGTTTGTCTTCATTCTATATTTGAATCAACCAACCACTTTTTTACTGCGGGTACATAATATACATACCTACAGTATAAAAAAATCAAATGAATAAAAATAAAGATGAAAATCTTAAACTTCAGAATAACAAAAACAACCTAAGTTGCATGAAAAAAAAAATGTTTGGTCCTAATTGAAAGACGATCAGTTTTAATAGACATACCCCGAAATACTGAAATGGTACCTACTTAATTTGAAGTTTTACTTATAAGTCTTTGTGTCGCAACAACTAACTGAAGTATGACAGACATAGAGTGATATTTGAGCAAACTCGAATGACGTTACTGTATTCGGCCGTAACTATCGCAAATGAAAATTAATTTTAAACCTTAGCATCTTTATTAATAAATTATTACCTGCTTGTTCAACGATAAATATTCCGTATTCAATTTGTTGCTTCATCAAAAACGGATGCATGTGGTTTAGGAACACTGCTAAGTGTTGCTGACGATCTCTGGAAATAAAAAAAATACCTTTTACATTTTTCTACATAAAGTACATAGGTTTTTAAAAATTTCGCCTTCGTAAGGTTATCAAAACCAACTACAGAAAATAGCAACAACATTTTAGACGACCAGATGGCGCGGTGGTTACTGGTTAGTGAACCTGCCTGCCACGCCATAGGTCGCGGGTTCGATTCCCGCATAAGTCAAACATTTGTGTGCATGAACATGTGTGTTTGACTTGGTCTGGGTGTTTCTATGTATAATATGTATGTATTTACATAAGAAAAGTATATATGTAAGTATGTTTATCAGTTGTCTAGTACCCATAGTACAGGCTGTGCTTAGTTTGGGGCTAGATGACGTTGTGTAAATGTATGAGGAATATATTATATTATTATTTTAAGAAATGGTAAAACCATTTCGACTCTAGAAATTAGTTTTAGCATTTATAATTAAAGAAAATCTGTTCAGTTACCTGTATGGCACAATAATAGCAACTTTATGCTTAGCAGTGCAGTTGGGCGGCGTGTACCGACCTCCCCACTGCACCTCTGGGAACCTCTTCTCTACGACATCTAGTTCCAAATCGTTCTTATCAGCGGGTATCGGACCTGGAAAACATTACAGGAATGAATAAAATCTATGTTTCGTAAATATAGTTACCTATAAAATAATTCTTACGGCCAGTTTCACCGTTTACGGATAAGTTCCATACAAATTGTGTTGTTGCATTTTTTATTTTATCTGGTAGATAGTGGCTATCCGTAACCGGTGAAACTGGCCCTTAATAAATACCTAAATATTGACAACACAAAAAAACTATTTTTTTTTTCAATTTGTAACTAATCGTTTTTATGCAAAGATTTTAGTTACGTTTAACTTAAACTATATTTCTTATATAGATGCAATATTCTAAGAACGATAAGCTTACCCAAATCAGTCCTTGTCTCACAAAGCGGTAGATTGACTGACGTATCATTCTTATTCAGTTCATTCGTTCCATTCTTCATTCCAACGACAATCTTTGTGAGGAGCACCGAAGTAGGTGTTGCCTCACTCAGTGTAAGCAAATCGTGGGTTATATTGACTGGCTTAGAAAACGTCATGTTGACCGGGGGACGAATGACGTTGTTTATCGACGTGTGGTTGGCAACACTGATGTTCTGGGGTTCCGTAAACTCTTCGTAAGTCACAGTGTTGGTTAGGGGTATCGATTTGGGGATGCTTGCTGGTGGTCGTTCGCCGTTTCTGGAAAATGAAAATATGTTTCAATCCATTTTTGGTCCACAACTTGCAGCTTTGAACCTTTGAATCTTTCATCAAAATATATAATATAATTGTTCACCAAAATATCTGCAACTTCATGGTGTTACTTCGAAAAAAAATAAAGATGACAATCCTTTTTCTTGCCGCACTCTAGGCTGCGTGGCGTTAGGTACAAACTTGGAGATAGGCCACCCTCTCTAGCAGAAGGCATCACCAGTAGGTATTAAAAAGTTGCATTACCAGTAGTGTACATATGTTATACAGAAGGTTCTAGAGCAAATAGGGTTATACGTTTTGAGTTCGGTACTCTTCGGCCGTTATGCCTAGGACGAGGTAGCGACTAGCCTATAAAGGTAATCTTAAGTGGAGCGAGAGTGATTCTTCAGCGTTAAGGCCTATCCAGCCTTGTTGAATGGTAACCTCACACGTGTATGTGTTACTTGATTATAGGATGCGTAACCTTGTTGAGGGGGGGTGTATAAGTGAGGAGCGGAGACTCGTCAAGCGTGGAGCTGAGCAGGTTTTCCACGGCGCTAAGGCCAGCACGTGGCACTAATCAACTTTACTGACCAGTGACTATGTACCTTCTAACGTCTGCGTCTTACCTTAGTGTACCGAACAAGTTCACCAGGCTGATAAATCCAAGACGAGGTACCTATTGTCTTTAATGACTAGACTAGTTACCTCTTCAGCCTATGTCTTACCTTAGTGTAGGTTGCGTAGCGTTGTATAGCGGGGTGTATAAGTAAGACCGGAGAGGGGATGCATCGAGTATGGAGCCGAACAGGTACTCCACGGCCGCTAGGGCCAGCACGAGCAGCAGCAGCAGGCGTAGGGCGCGAGCCGCCCGCCCGCCGCCCGCGCTCGCGCCGCCGCCCATCAACGCATGCGATTTGCACGCGTACACGCCGACCCCTGGAGAATTACGTCATAGTTATAGTATATACATATTTAGGTAATGTATCTCACTGTTTCACTCACGTAAACCCGAGGGTATTGGTTGCCGTAGTGAAATATTTTTTGCACTTATTTTAGTAGTGTTTGTGTTAGGTACATACATTTTAATCTTTCCACTTTAGTACATAAGTGTTATGTAGAAGTAGATAAGTAACTTAAAGATAGTAAATGACCTTCAAAATACGAACGTTACAAATAATTCTTTGTATATTAAGTAGGATGAGAAGAGTTAGGCATAGTAAATTAACAAATACTGGGATGAAAGTAGAGACGCTAGCACGAAACTGACAAATTTTGCCAATCAACCTTGAATCATATGCTTCAATGATAAAATTGAAAATCTATTAAGGTAATTTGGCTGATTGTAGAAGCTTATGATAAATGATATTTATTTTGCAAATATATAGGTTAAAATCAACACTTTTACACGTCAACACATTTAAGCTTGATATGCTGGTGTGTATTCATAACACGAAAACATCGAGGTACTCATGTCGCAGATTTTTATATAGGCATACTTTTGTTTTTTGATGAGAGATCATAAAATGACCCCTCCCGATATGAGTGCAGTGCAAGTGGGAGCAAGTTTCAGACTTTTATTGACTAAAACCCATCTTTGTTCCTTCTGGAGAGCCCTTTCGCCTTTGCGAGCCGGTCGCGGTAACTCTTTCGACAAATTAGGAATACCTTAATTCAAATAAATAACCGTTGTATACAGTTAACACTTGACAACACATTTAACTTGAACAACACACACGAAGGTCGTGAAACTACTTGAGTGAGCAATGCCAATACCCTCAGAGCATTCTAGTGGAAGTAAACCCAGGGTCACTTATACAGAAACATATTGTGTAATAGATAACCTCTTGGTTGAGTAAGGATTCTGGTTCAAATAGGTTTAGGAATGTAACTATTTGTGATGTCAAGTAAAAGTTTATATATATGTACCGCCTAACAGCCTTTTTCAGGCATTTTTTTACTAACCATCCCATTATTTCAAAAAATACTCTTAAAAATTATCAGCGAAATCTGTTCAGGTGCTGTCGAGATTTGCGCTTAGCAACATATTCAGCGATTCATTTTTATATTATAGATATTACTAGCCTCCACCAGCGGTTTCATCCACGGCCTTAGGAACAACTCCGCACACCCAGATAAAAAGCCTTCCTCAAAAAATGGACTATCTAACACTGAAAGAATTTTTCAAATCGGACCAGTAGTAGTTCCTGAGATTAGTGCGTTCAACCAATCAATCAAACAAACTTTTCTGCTTTATGGTATTAGTAAGTATAGTAGTATAGATATTGCTCTATAAATTAAAATGTAAGCTATCCTATCTTTCAAGTTGGACCAAAATCGGTTAAGTAGTTTAGTAGTCCATCGCGCACAGACAACGTAACACGTACCTAATTTATGTATATAGGTACATTAAGAAAATATGTTTGAAGCAACAAAAAAAAAAGATTTTTTCTTAATTCTGTTATGGTATCATCATATTTTAATATGTATAATGGCTTTTAATATCGTAACTTATTTTAATATTAATCGAAATATTTTATTTCGAAGCAAAGAAAACCGGCATAATTTTCAAGGGAGATATCCATTGATGATGCTTACGGTTTCCCCTGAGACGAAAACCTTATCTCAATTAACATACACCTCAGTACAAACACACACAAAATCCCTACACACAGGTCGTACAGCTAATTTACTTGCTGACTGTACATGACAGGTGACGTCACTCCTATCGGATGACGTAACACAATTTTAGCACACGTGCGAGATTCCGAGAAAAAAGGTTCGTGAAGCGATTTTTTCGCAATCCGGCTTTGCCCCAACAAATCTGATGTGCTTAGAGTCGGCCCACCAGCTCGTGAAAATAGCTATTTAAAGAGCTAAAGGGTATGGCTTGTATATTTTAGAATGATGATGGTTGATGATGAATCACGTATTGACGTTATTAATCACAGAACTTGGTGAAGGGAGAAGAACAGGGATAACACAAGCAGACGCTATGTACAGACGCCAGCACATCAGGCTACTACAATCTTTCAAATTTCCTTAATAGATTTTCAACTTTATCGCTAAAGCATTATGGTTTAAAGTTGATTAGGAAAATTTTACAGTTTCGGTTAGCCTGATGTGCTGGCGTCTGTACATAAAAATAAAATTGGATTATCTTATGTTATTGTAATATTGAAATAATCGCTTTTTACTTCACATGCAAATGAATAAACATAATATAATGCAGTACATACACAAAAATTTTTGGTTATTAATTTTTGTCGGTCTGTTTGATCCGGCTAATCTCTGAAACGGCTGAACCGATTTTGACGTGACTTTTATTAGCCGGTAGCTGATATTACAAGGAGTAAATTGCTAATGGCTAGTTTTTAACCAGTTGCGGGAAGTAAGTTCGTTTGGACACGGCACACACTACGAGGAACGGCTTGTTTTTTATAAGGACAATATAGGAATGTTACTAAATAAGTGGGCAGCCTTGTTCAAGACCTGTTATACACCTTCTATTACGCTAAAGTAATCGATACTAAGAAATATAATACGAACACTCTCAGGTTTCTGTTGCCGTAATTATAGGAAAGTAAATACCCAATTTAATTAATGTCCCTATCACCACATAAGCCCCGATAACATATATAATCCTAAATAACTTCCCACTATCGCCGAAGGCTATAAATCAATTGCTGTGTACGAGGAAAATCTTATTTCCACGTAAACGCCTACACTTTGTTAAACAATTGAATTTCCACAGGGATTTTGCCACTATTTTTGGTTTCCACTTACCTGAGTAGAGATTCAGGTACAAATCAAACGCATTTTTTTTTGTAGACATTTTTTTAGATAGATCCATTCCTTGCCCTCCGGTCTGGATTGGGATCAAGAGCGATCCCATTATAAATAAATATAAAAAAGACGCTACGTGAAAATAATTCTTATACCTATTTCCTTAGAGATAATAGTTGTACACATGTAGAGTTATGATGAAAATATTTGATTAAATGCGGTAAAAAAGGGCCATAAATAAATAAAAATTCACCATGAATAACATGTACGAGACGCCAGCACATCAAGCTATATTTAGTTTGTGTTCTAATCTTGAGATTCCATTTAAATTGTTTGCGAACAAAAAATATGTACGCGTCGGCGCAATCCTTGCGAGAGGTCACAAATCCTGTCGCTCGTCTGTAAGCACTATGTTATTTACCTCTAGAATGATTTTTTTTCAAAAAAAGTCTCTGTGTCAAAATCTTAGATTTGGCTTCACGAATTTAACACGACCATTTTTTCTTTCATATATTACACACTTAGCCCCTCATTGTCTAGATATTTCAAGTAAAATACTATAGAGATACGCATAATAATCAGAAAAAATATACTAAAATATGCAAAAACGCTGCAAAAGGTCATTCATATGCGAATGTGGTTTTACTGCTCAAACATGCAAATGCATACAACCCGATGTTCAGTAACGATAAGTTAACCAATGGTAATAATGTTTTACTAGAAATATAAGATGTAGTATTATTACAATATGGCGGGATTGATGAAAAGGAGTGTACCTAAAGGTACAGACGCCAGCACATCAAGCTATCCGAAACTGTCAAATTTTCGTAAAGAACTTTGAACCATATGCTTCAGCGATAAAGTTGAAAATCTCTTAAGAAAATTTGACAGATGGCTGACTGTTACTATAGACATCTGTACAGGAGGTTATATAATGTTTATTTTATTTAATTAACTAATTTTAAAAACTGGTTTGTATTTATCTAGTTTTTTTATGGACTAATACAATTACACAAGCAAAGGTAATACTCGTACTTCAACCTTTCCTGCTGTGGGTGCAGCTGGAGGGAGCTCAGACTTTTATTGACTAAAACCTCCTTTCGTTCCTTTTAAGTCCTTCGCGTGCCAGGTGCTTTAGCGAACAAACCAGAATAACACTTTCACCTTTATTCCATTTATCATCTAAATTGTATTTCTGGTATAATTATGTTTCGAATTCAAAACATAATTTAAAATTTGTTTTTGGCCAGCAACGTTGGTTTCTCGAATTTTTATTTAGTTGGCTACACCCCTGCCAAATCGGATTCGTCCGCCGGCCGTTGGGAAATGCAAAAAATTGTAAAATGTTCCCCCAGGGAGCTGAACAAGTCGTTTTAATTATTTTGTTTGTGTGTACAGTTTGTTTACTTCCATTTATAATAAAGTGTTTATCTAGGAGACAGTTTATTTTAAGTGTAATTTAAAATACCAGTTCCCTTGAGCAAAGACAATTTTAAATGAAGGAGTAGCTCGTAGTCGGGTAGTCGATATGGGTTTTGAGAAACTTTCACAAAGCAGCCTGGAGTCTGGAAGTTGGTGATTGATTCACTAGTGCATCGGAGAGCACGTAAATGTCGGTCCTGCGCCTGATCTCTCTCCGGTCGTGTCGGATTGCCGTCCCATCGGATTATGAGAGTGAGGGAATAGAGAGTGCACCTGTGTCTGCGCGAATGCCTGTGCACTATAATATGTCCTGCGCAGCTGGCTGATCTCCATAAATGAGAACGGCCGCCGTAGCCGACAATCGGCCTGGATGCCATCAGTCGATATTTTCTTTCATATAAGTTTTTAATACTAAAGCTTCGATAAAAAGTCAATTCGTCTATTGGTGATAATTATTCGTAGGTATGTTTAGCAAAAGAACCATCTTAGCTATATTATCGGAAGATTTCATTGGATCAAGTTCAGGGTAATTTGTATAGGAACTTTGGAAGTTCTATATCATAATTCCATCATCATCATCAGCCTTTTTATCGTCCCACTGCTGGGCACAGGCCTCTTCTCGCACGGAGAAGGATTGAGCGTTAATCACCAAACACGCTTGCTCATTGCGGGGCGGTGATTTTAGACTTTATAGTCCAGTTTTCACCAATTCCATCACCCCATATCAAATATATGGTGAGCTATCCACCCTGCAGTATCAAAGATAACTCAGAGATGGGAAATACTAACTACCATTAGTGGTGATGATGAGATATCGGATAGTGAACTAAGCGCTATTCGAATAATAAAGTAAACATACCTCAGAGGAAGTGATTTGCAAGGAAGGCGCCCTGTGGAAGTGTCCCATTATTTTCACTGCACACTGGTATGACGTGGATGCTCCATCACACTCATATTATCTGTAACAAGTAGAACACAGGTATTAATAAGGTTCTTTACAAGGGTAATATGTTTGTTTCTAAGGGGGAAGTTGCATGAAACTAATGTATGTTATGTGCTGGTTACCATATTACATGCGTCGTCTCCAGGGTGCTAGGAAATACCCATGAGAAGTAAACATTGGGTGCGGAGCTCTCCTCAGCATGGACATCAAGATATAAATCAGAAAGTCGCGGTCCCAGGAGGAGGGTTTTGCCGGGACTATGGGTTCTTTGCAAGAGTTACCGCAGCCCTAGCACACAAAGACCTCCAGAAGGAACAAAGTGGGTTTTAGTCAGTAAAAGTATTATGACACTCCCTCCAATTGCACCCACAGCAGGAGATTTTGGAGATCACATAAAGAATCGAGTAATTAATTTACTTAGGCAGCAATTCGATGAATTTCCCTCATTTTAATCAAAAATGCTTTAACTGAACTGATCATTCAACCAAACTTTCGTCAACAAGAATTCAGTGAACAAGTGATATAAAATTATATGAATAGCAATAGCCCAATAGGTACCACTATCCATGGAGGCACAAAATATCTAGCAACTACCTTTGAGAGTCGAACCGTTGCGATATGTTCGCGTCCCAAAAAGCATGTTCGAAAACCGAAAAACAAAACAAACAATTGACACTCGCCGGAAAATCTGAGGGCGCCTCGAAAAAGTACCGAAAGGACCAGAATTTCACACGGGTAAGGGTTTACCGTCATTTCGCGGGAAAAGGGTTATATTTTAGGATAAGTGTGTATTTATCATTCAGAATAAAATATAACAGTGAGCAAATAACAAACAGTTTGAAACTACTTCCCATGATTATTGTCTCAGGGATATGAACTTTTTTATCTCCTTAAGACGAATATACTATGTACTAGCTTCCACCTGCGTTCCTAGGGTAAAAATAGCCTATACATTATACTGATGTATAAACTATATTACTGCCAAGTTTCGTCAAAATCCGTTCAGCCATTACACGTTGATAGCGGATCAAACATGCAAATACCTAACCCACACCTACGAATAATATACCTGTAAAAGATTGCCCACCTTCTTGTAAAACGTGGTCTTAAAAAGTATCAGCTTTATTGCTAGGTTTCAACCATCATCTTTCTAAGTATGTCTTGGACAACAATGACTGATTGAAAGGTGAAGGAAAACATTTCGAGGAAACCTGGGTTATAAAGTCTGAAATCACCAACCCGCATTAAGTAAGCGAGGTGATTAATGCCCAATCCTTGTCAGTTGGAGAGGAGGCCTGTGCCCAGCAGTGGGACGATAAAAAAACTGATTATGGTGATGATGATGAACCATCATCTTTAACAAAGTTAATGGTCCAAACTTAGCATTAAACGTTTTATAATAAGGTGGAAAATCTTATGTTATGTTTTTAAAGTGCTGATATGCTGTTTTTCGGTGTCAACCTAAAAAGTAAGGATACATAGGATAACAAATGTGAACTGTTAACCAATAGTAATGTGTCTGTGGTCAGCAAACTCGTATTGCGGTTAAAATGCAAATATAAACGTATTTTAATCTCTTTTGCTCACTCTTGTGTAACAAGATTACCCTTTCGAGTGTATTCTATGGAGATAAAAGTCAGTCATAATTTAATATGAAAATACGCTTAAATATTTCGCATTGTTCGCGGTCCTCGTTGGTATTTGCGGTTAAAAATCTTTGGAATGGCGCGTAGTTTTATTTTAATGACTTTGTTTGCCAGGATATGTAAAGAGTTGATGTTGAAACTCATTTTAAATATCAACTGGCCACTCTATTAGGTCTCTAGTCCGACGGAAATAAAAAAAAAAAAACAAAAATAAGTATCTCAGTTTTATAGCTTACTTATTTTTTCAACAAATTCTATTTCTACCAAGCTTGTTCTCTGCGGTTTGGTGATTTCAGACTTAATAAGTCCAGGGTTTCTCGAGATATTTTCCTTCACCTTTGATCAGGTATTGGTATACCAAGATATACTTAGAAAGTACAGACACCAGCACATCAAGCTACTAGTGTAAAATTTTAAAAGTATAGATTTTCAATTTCATTGCTGAATGTGAAAAATGCTGTGATTGAGAAAATTTGACAGTTTCGTGTAGCTTGATGTGCTAGCCAGACGCTAACATCATACAACTTAAATTTAATGTCTATTATTCTAATACAATTTTAAAAATATGAGCATGCTAAATCAAATATCAGCAATTTTAGGGGAAAAAAGCCCTCATAAATAACCCCCAGGGGATAAACCTGGGAGAGACAGGTGATAAGTCATGAGGCTTGGTTTGTGACGTCACCGAAAGGATAGGAAAGGTTGCACGAAGTACCATTGATACTTATTTAATAGAAAGTTGATAGAGGTCGCTAACTCGACAAAGAGGTTTACTTAGGAAGATTTATGAGAGCCATGTTGGTTTAATGTGGCAAATGTTTGTGATAGATGGCGACCAATTTTTAGGTTAAATGGAACTACTTTTGTGGATATTTCTAGTTCTGTTATGACTAAACGCCTATTTGCCCACGAAGTAACCACAAATATAGCACTGCAAAGAAGCGTTGCTATATAGCTATATTTAAGTTTAATTATATCAACCAGAGAAAACAAATACATAATTTAATTACACATTGCTGACGTTTGACATTTTTGACCTCGCTGGCGCAATGGTAACCACGCCGGAGTCCCAAGCTGAGGATCCTGGGTTCGAAACATTTTGATTTAAAGCAGCCTGCAGACGGTTCCAGATACGGCTGAACAATTTATTTTTATAACCTAAGAAATTTAAAATGAATAAATTTTATTTTTTTGCAGTAATTAGTAGTTTTATTTTATTAATTATAAATACTGTTATATGAACTTTATTATGATAGCAACAGTTACGTCCTGTAAGCCGGGCAGATCATGCATCGATTTTGGAGTGTTCTACGCCGTAGCGCTTCGTGTTACGAGCAATGAGCTACAAACGCTACGCCAAGCTACACCGAGCTACGACGATCACGTGGTCAAACCTTTATGTCATGTTTTACAGCTTCTATTGGATTAAATAATTTTCTTTATTTGATTACCTAACATTTCTATATAATGCATGATTAGATACAGAACCAGGTCACCGATAGCGCATACATAACTGAGACCGGTTTCTATTAGATTTATTCAAGGGATTAATCAAATTATTATCGGAGCCTGCGCGGTGAAAAGTCAACGTTTATCGGGCAAATCTAATTTTATCGACGATATCGTTTTATGCGAGTGTTCGTGGTTTCGACGTAGTCTGTACTGGCTGAATATTTTATAGATTATTTTTATTGTTGATTTTTTCAATTTTGTAACATTGAGTATGTGGTCAAGTTATTTATATAAAACGTTATACAATCCTTACAGGGTTTACCCTAATGCGACAGCTAGGAACTTAGACTACACAAGAATTATTTACACACACAAAAAGACATTAAAATCTAGGTACATTATTTACAAAAATACATAATCAAAATAAAATAAGTTTTTGTGAAGATCGAAATTCTACAAAACTGCGATCTTGTACAATATCGACAGAAGCTTTGAGCGAATAATTTGTGATAGGTACTAAACTTAACAAAAATAAATATATTGTTACTTTATTCGATGAATCAATTATTAATATATGTATACCTATGATTTATTTTTTTCAATTATTACATATTTTTTTATGGTCGAAATTCGCTGTTAACGCGTTCTTGTGATTAATACATATAATATAAATAAACATATGACTGTATCTCGTTATTTTGTTCTCCACGGACTGTATACATCGAATCCTATTATATTTTGGATGTTTCTTAAAACTAAAACCCAAAACACAAGGCTTTGTGAGGTAACAACTTGACACGGCTAGGCCTCGTAAATAAGTGTAACGAAACGGCTTCAGGCTGTTTCAGGCAAAGAGCCGCCATTCGGGCCATTGTTCTCTTTTATAGCCTGCGTCTAAAGGAACGTATGTATAGCTACATATTTTCTTATACGAGTATCTTTGATACAATAGTCTCTTGGTTAGTTTTGTCTTAGTTTAGTTGCATATTATACAGGGTGCTTCAAAAAATGCAAAAGGATTTTAAATAGCCTCTTGTAAAGAGGCCATTAATAAAGTTTTGAAATAGTAAAATAAGTTATTCCGCAAAAGAAACACTTACATTTTTCATAAATATGAAGCATAAATAATAATATCGGGATACCTTTTCCACACACGGTCGGTTAGCCACATGGTAAGCTATTGCTTAGCTTGGGTTATGGGTGCCAATATAACTGATAAACTATATATATTTATCTCGATATTTACACCCAGACCACAGCCAACAAGCATGCTCATCGCACAAATGTCGACCATGACGGAAATCGAACCCGGGACCCGCGGCTCGGCAGGCCGGCGTGGTAACCATTGCGCCATCGGAGTCGTCAAATCAGTTATATCATAGATTGGATAATAGTAAATAAAAATTAAAACGAGTAATTAGATTTTAAGTAGGAATCCTACCTACCTAGAATAGTAATGACCTTTCAAAAACTATCTAACATGACATCTAAAATGGCTCTTTATTCGTGATAATAAAGTTATATAAAAACTTCGATAAAACTCCTTTTTCCTGTATAGTGTTTTTACCTATACAAAAAAGGACTGCATCACTATCAAGTCTCAAACTAAAACCACTCACAAAGACTAAACGAAACCTTCGTTCCTAGACCTCTTTTAGATAATGGTAGAAAACGGTACGTAAACACAGGCTTGATACCCTCCACAATCCTGGCTCCGACCGATTCCGTATAATTCCAACATGAATATAAAAAGGTGGGTGTACCCGGGGTTATCTGGACGGGCGGCTGAATTATATTCAATAAGATGTTATTATTCTAAATCGTAATAAAACTGAATCAATCGCTTTTTGTTGGAATTTACTAGAGATTTTGCGGAAAAAAATCAGTTATATCTTAATTGTCATTATTGAGTTCAAAGGTTTGATAATAGTTGAACATCTATTGCGAAAAGGTTAACTTATTACAGTGTAATGCTTTAACGATCTACTGAGAGATGTCGTAAGCATGAAATATTATGTATTTAGCTGCAACAATCGAACCGATATACAAAAATTATCACACTCCGTATTTACACAACGAAAACACAAAAGCTTCAAAAAACCAAACAACAATAAGTGGCCTGCAGATCGATTGCCGGCCACGGCGGCCGTTCTTTCTAAGGAGATCAGCCAGCTACGCAGAACATAGCATAGTGCACAAGCTCCGCAAATACACAGGCACAGTTGAACTCTCTATTCTCGCACTGTCATAGTCCGATGGGACGGCAAACCGACACGACCGGAGAGGGATCAAGCGCGCGGAACCGTCATGTAGGGTGTATCAATCACCTGCTTCTAGACTGCTTTATGTAAGTCTGTTTAAACCGACAATTCGATTGCGGCCCGACCCAGGAATTGAACCCGAGAGGCCATGCACATCAGTCACACTATGCGACTACTAGACCAACGAGGCAGTCAATACTAAATAAACAATACTAGTAACCTGAATTCACCTTAGCGAATAACTATAATTCACGTCAAAAGAATTTATGTAGGAAAAGTATCGAATGTGTTGTACCTATGTACCCCTATCATACCTCCGTTGTCCCTCCCTGATTAATGTTCTACACCGTCAGAGGCTGCCATTCGCACTCGCCTTTACGATTCATTACACGACGGGTGTTGCTGAAAAATCGACTAAATGTACTGGACAGTAATCGATTAATTGGTTCGCGATGTCTCGATTGTTATGGTATGAGTGTTTAATGGCTTTTTGGTTGTGTTTTAGAATAATTGTTTTTGATGTGGCGGGAATAAGCCTTTTAGAAATAGAATTTCTTTATTATTGATTTTATTATAAGGAAAATATGCTTAGGGCCAGTTTCACAATGTCCGAATAGCCATTATCTACCGAATTAAATCAAAAATGTAACAGAATTCGAATGAAATGTTTTTATTTACTATTATTCACATAAATATTTACAATGTATTTACAAATAAAATATAAATTAATATATACAAGTAAAAAAAAACCTTATTAATAAATTGCGTCAAAAAATTCTTCCTCATCGCTGCCCGCCGGGAGTGTACCCAAAAGGCTGGCAGCATTGCCACGTTGTATGGCAATGCTTAATCGTTGGCAGAAATAAAGGCCAGCCCTTGGGTCGCGGGAAGCGTCAGCGAGTCTCTTGGAAATATCCTTAAAAAGGAGGTGTGCACTCGGACCCCACGGCCCCAGAGTTTCAACCCCAAACGGCTCAAAGGTATAGTTGCCTATTAGGGTACTATATTTGCGCCGTTTGAGGTTTTCTGCTTCCGAAGCGGCAGAGCCAGCACAACACGCCGTCCCAGCAAGGTGGGAAGGCGCCAGAGTGTCGACGCAGGTTGCGTCCCACACTAAAGACCTACCCATCTGAAATTATCTACCAAATAAACTAACTGAAAATTATTAGTAGGTAAAACAGCGCTCAGAATTTTTTTAACACGTTTATTTGTAGATTTTTTTTTGAGAGATGGCTTAGTTTTAAATACCTAATAATACAACCGTACAATATTTAATTACTTAAAGATTTTACTAAGAATTCAATTAGTTAACTTACTCATATGGAATAAAAGTTACCTATTTCAATTATTTTTGTATCTCAATAATACCAACAACATTTTTAAAAAACAAAAATATGACGTCACCAAGCTAGTACTTATACCGATTAAACCTACCGAATATATTGAACCTTGTATCTTAACACTTGATCATAACGCCCATATTGCCCTGGCAAGGGCCCCGTTCTATATTTAGTAACACCTGAAATATTAGGACCGCAGCCAGTGAGTGGGCGTTGCGTGGGCATTCAGAATTGCAAAATAAATTACTTCTATCTAAATATATTCCAATAATAAAAGCCGTGGTGGCCTAGTGGTTAAAGCTCCAGCCTCTCGAGTATGAGTGCGCGAGTTCGATTCCAAGCAAGTACCAATGTAACTTTTCTAAGTTATATGTACTTTCTACATATGTCTTGGACACCAATAACTGATTAAAGATGAAGGAAAACATCTCGAGGAAACCTGGATAATAAAGTCTGAAATCACCAACCCGCATTGAGCAAGCGAGGTGATTAACGCTCAATCGTTCTCTGTGTGAGAGGAGGTCTGTGCCCAGCAGTGGGACGATAAAAGGCTGATGATGGCTGACTAAGTTAATTTTTATTTATTAAGCATAATAAAACGTCATCATCATCTCCCGAGCCTTTTTCCCAATTATGTTGGGGTCGGCTTCCAGTCTAACCGGTTTCGGCTGAATACCAGTGACCTCCTCAACCCAGTTACCTGGGCAACCCAATACCCCTTGGTTAGACTGGCGTCAGACTTACTGGCTTCTGACTACCCGTAACGACTGCCAAGGATGTTCAATGACAGCCATTAAAGCCAAAGCATAATAAAACGTTAAATAAATTATAAATTATAATTTAATTAACATTAAATATTACTAAATATATACACGCTTATAAAAACTTACGACTAATATAATAATATAAAACGTATAATTATAATATACTGACTAAGTATATTCCAATGCTAAGTTAAACAGATATCAAGCTAAATGAACAATATGCAGCGAACTAGGAATTGCATTTTAACATGAATGTGAACCTACACAAAATATACAAAACATTAGAATATTTTCCGTCGAGTAACGAAGGAATGTACATTTTATTCCAGAAATTAGAATAGTACACATATTTTGGTTTTGTAGGTACACATGGCGGAATTAATGTGAGCTGGTAACTTTATTAAAAAGTACATTATGTTTATTTTATGCAACAGAGATGATAACATATTTGTGTGTTTATTCCTGGTACAATTTCTAAGTTTCATTTCTACTGTACTTACTATATGTACTCCGTTAGTTACGATATTCATTCTTTCGAAATATACTATCATCGTCTGCTTAGACTTTTCCTAAGCTGTGTTGGGATTGGCTTCCAGCCACTCTTAACCGGACTTGGCTGAGTAGCAGTGTTTTGCGTGGAACAACTGCCTATTTGACATCCCCAACACAGTTACCCGAGCAACCCAATACTCCTTGGTAAGACTGGCGTCAGACTTACTGGCTTCTGACTATTCGTAACGTCTGCCAAGGATGTTCAAGGACAGCCGGGACGTACAGTTTAACGTGCCATCCGAAACACAGTAGAAGGTTCTCATGGAATAGAAAAAAACAGGCGATCTGTCAGGTCAGCTAGTAATCAATGAAACGATCTCCTATAAAGGTTTGCAACGCCTGTTACAGGATTTAACGAGGATTATTCAAAGCGAGCACATGAAGCTATAAGCCGGGCTAAACTCCGAGGTAGCTCAGACATTTTCCCACGGAAACTATGCAGGTATGTCCGTGAATTTTAATCCTATATCCCTTCAATATTTTTTTAACACTTTCGGATTTTCAGTCCGCTAATGAAATTTCTTTTGAGTCAACGGCTCGGAATATTAAATTGTTATGTTAATTTAATTTTTGGGGAACTGGTTTATCCTTTTCGGGAGGGTGTCGTGAGGTTTTCAATTAAAAGGATGTAATAAGGATGGATGAAGATTCGAAGGTTGGTGTAATTGTTGAGAAGGGGGACAGGAAGTGGAAAATAAATAACTTTATGGGGCTTTATTGCTTGGTAAATTATGTTGGTTGAGAGGGGACTCGATCTGCCGGGGATGCGGGTTGATAGCAAAGGTTACCGTGGCCCTGGTACACTGGGACCTTCAGAAGGAACATAGTAAGTTTTCAGTCAGTAAGAGTCTGACACTCCTTCCAGCAGGCTCAGCATGAAAAGTGACAAATTGACGTACCTAACATTTCATTTGACACGTAGAAAAGAAACTTTTCTTTCTGAGTTGACAGGTCGCGCCAAGCTCGGGCAGAAGACATTTTGACATTGACAGAAAGAGCTTTGTCTTTTCTTGATAGCATAGACATAGAATCGCCATGCTAAGCCTGCAGCTGCGCCCATAGCAAGAGAGGTCATTGAATTCCCACTCAAAATAAGCCTGTGTTTAGATATGTATGCACTTTTAGAGGCGAAAGCTTTGTCTAGTTTTTATTAACGACCTGCGTACAAAAAGGTATAAAGTCAGGTTCTATTTCGCCTAAACTTTAATTAAAATTGAAAACAAGCATGAGGTCATGTTATATTTCTTTCCAAGTAACAGACCTTGACTTAAAACAAACATTTTCTTTACTTTACTCCATTAAATGAACCATTTTGAATAATTACATTGACCAACAGTCAATACTGTTGTTCCATATTGTAGAAACGCTATAATTCCGTGTTGACTCTGAACACTGTATGTTTGTTTGTATTTCTGTAATTATCTATATGTAGATATTTATTTGTTTATTCCAACAATAGTTGTTTAGATACAAGTTGTTCAGAAGCTGTTGTTTATTAGGATATGTAAATAATAACTATGTATGAATTATGATATAAGTAGTTTAGTAGGGGTTTCGTTTAGTAATCTGTTATCAAAACGCTTTATCGCTTCGAGCTACAGAATTTTATTACCTAATATATTTGACAAAATATGTTTTTGTTTTCCTTATCATTGAGAGGATTGTTACTAAAATGAACCCCTAGCTTGTTTAGAAGTAGGAAATTAGGAATAAGGGAATTTTTAATAAGCATCTCTTTCTTTTAATATGACTTGGAAAATTAATATATCCTTATTTTTAATATCCTACGCAGTCCCTTGAGGGCAAGGAACGATTGTCGTGTCTGTATCAGTCTGCTACTAAGCCTAGGTATTGATTTTTATACTAATTAATACCAAATAATGAAAGTAATAAAAAAACTGTGTGTAAAATGTTTAACTATATGTAAGGGGTTCGATTCCAGGTCAGGCAAATACCAATGCAACTTTTCTAAGTTATATGTAATTTCTAAGTATATCTTGGACACTAAGGACTGATTAAGTAATAATAATCTCTTTATTTCAGAAATAAATTCCATAACATAATATAAAAACATAAAATTGTTAGTAGACCCCTTAAAAACTATGTTAGTAGATGTTGTCATTATGTTTAAAGGTGAAGGAAAACATCTCGAAGAAAACTGGACTATAAAGTCTGAAATTAACAACAGCATTGAGCAAGCGTGGTGATTAACGCTCAATTCTTCCCCGTGTGAGAGGAGGCATGTACCCATCAGTAGGACGATAAATATACTGATAATAAAGATGAAGAAAAGAGCATATATGTGGAGAAATTACACACATCAAGAAATTCTCCAAGTTCTGTTCAAGCATCGTATGCGAATAACAGAACTCAAAGAGGTTCGTTATGAACTCAAAGTTTTGAAGATAAAACTACTGCAGAGCAGGACTTTTCAATGTGATTGCGAGAGAGTTTAAATAACATCAGAATGTCATAACATCAGAATTGAATAGTTGCCTATGTCAAAAATAAAATCCTTTATGATATTAATTTGGTAAAGAATCTTAAAATAATGTCACTTTCATTTATCGTTACGAAGGAAAAGCTATTTGATTTCTTTTATTGATAGTTTAAGTAAAATAAGTGTATGGCTTGATGTGCAAAAAATTGTGACGTCACAGTTTTTATTTTCATACAAATTGCATGGAGAGTAACCGTTTTTGACAGTTCAATACTACTCTGACTAATTATTGTCAAGTACCCTGTTCACTAACGGCCGAAATTAATAACCTACATATCCGTTGTTTTGCTTACTAGAGACTGAATTTTTTTTTTGTGTCAAATTCCTATCTCTAGTAGGCAAAACCACGGGTAGATCTGTTATTAATTTCGGCCGTAAGATTTGCTTCAAAACAGTGGATTAGGTATCTAAAGTTTAGAAATTCAATTAGTAAAAGCAAAGGTTGGGATCAGCCGACTTTTAATATAATAAAAAGCGAGTGAAAGGCCGAATTTAGCTACCAAAAATATCAAGCTTATTTTATTTAATTAAACATGTTTTTCCACCACCAAAATGAGAGCTTAATTTTACATTATAAAACGGGCGAATACATTTAAATAAAGCAAACATTATTTAATTCTGAAGCTGACAGAAAAATCACAAGCTAATTTGCTTCGTAAAGAATATTTTATACGAGAGTCGTTATAACAATAGGTTTACATGCAAAAATTATGGCCGCCTTTGTATTCTGTAACATATTTTATTTGACATTTTAAATCCAGTGTTAGTGCCAAGTGAGCATCGAAGTGAACGTCGAAGTGATCTTGGAATCTATGGTTGGAATTATCTTACTTTTTACGTCATCTCATACATTTTTCTGTCAAAATCTAGAAGTTCATTTCGTTATTCGCTAGTGTAGAATTGAATCACAAAGTGTATTTTATAAATGCCAATCAAGAAAATCAGCGCGGATTCAGATTCGAATTTTAGAGTGAAGCTTACAGAATCGACCAGCAGGCTTAGCATGGCGATTCTTTATCTATTCTATCAAGAAAAGACAAAGCTCTTTCTGTCAATGTCAACATGCCTTCTGCCCGAGCATGGCGCGACCTGTCAACTCGCATATAATCACTTGTAAACTTATGTCAATCGAAGAAAAGAAAAATGAATTTGAAGATTGTCAGAAGAAATCTTACGTCAATCTGTCGTTTTTCTGTCATTATGTCCATTCTCCGGTAGTCAAAACATGTTTCTACGGTTGCCATGCTAAGCCTGCTGCTGGTCTATTTTCTACCGAAATTTAATTCTGCTGAAATAAAAACTGAAGTCATTCTCCACAATTCTACCCTCACAAATGTTTCTTTTACACAAATCTGAAACATTAAATGGTCGCCCGCCCCGATTGTTTACGGCTAACAATCCGTATATCTCTCGGACCCTACCTTTTTTCTTTTACCCTTATCTTAGAGATTTTATCTTTATTAAGGGTAGGAGAAATACATGACGAATTTATAAGAGAAATATAACGGTTCAAGTGGAATTAGGAATTATTTTTGCGTTCGTATCGAGACCGTTCGTCTGTCACCGTGTTTGTGTGTGTTTATTAATGTTTTTAACATTACACTTGTATTAAATAAGATGTTGTCGTTCTTATTTATATAAAACCAGAATATTATTAGCCTATTATGTATATGAACTTAACATCTAACACAAAATTAAATAAATCAAGCTAAAAATATGACGTCAAAAATTTACTTTAATTACTACTATGTATTTATATAATTATTTAAATTTAACTTGTACTTCGTTTAAATAAAGACGAAAATATTTTATATTTCATCACATACATTTTGTTATCGACTAGTAAGTATCGACTTCTTAGTTCTTTGATATATCTGAAGTCGAAAACCACAGTTCTTCATCACCCAATAAATATTTTAAAAAAATCAGACATACCAGCTACAAAAAAAACATGGCCACAAGAAGGTCGATCAAAGATTTATAAAAGGGAGTTATATCATGAGGTTTAGTGGAGTGTAACGTTTTATGAAGTCCCTCCGGGGATACGTTCAACGGCCGCGTCAAAATGAAAGCAAGAAATGGCAAATAGTCTCCATTGAAGATCGAAGCGGGAATAATTTTCCGGATCGTGTCATTTTAATTTGAAGATTACTTCCACGTCTCATAAGTTTATAGGGCTATCTAAATACTTGATAAAATTGACATAATGACGCTATTTGATGACCAAATGACTTTGTAGTTGTTGAATCTGCCTGCCACGCCAAAGATCGCGGGTTCGATTCCCGCGTAAGTCAAACATTTTTGTGCATGAACGCGGGTGTTTGTCTTTGTCTGGGTGTTCCTATGTATAATATGTAAAAATATATACCTAAGTACGTTTATCAATTGCCTAGAAACCATAGTACAAGCTCTGCTTAGTTTGGGACTAGGTGACGCTGTGTGAATGGGTGCGTTAATCACCACGCTTGCTCAATACGGGTTGGTGATTTCAGATTTTAGAGTCCAGATTTCTTCGAGATGTTTTCCTTTACCTTTAATTCATTGTGTCCAAGACATACTTACAAAGTACATGTAACTCAGAAAAGTTGCACCGAACCCGCACCCTCATACTTGAGAGACTGATGCTTTCACCACTAAGCCACCAGGACTTAGATTACGATATACAAAATGTGTACTTGGGATGGAGTATTTTTAAGCCCGTCTATACATACATATAATCTTAATGGAAGTTCTGTTTGACCCGAAGATCAAAGGTAAAGGCAAAACTCAAAAGACATGTAACGAACCGTAAGATCTCAGCAAACTAAGAATAATAGCAATCAGAACATCTCTAAGGATTTGAGCAAATACAATATTTTTGATTCAATGCAATCATTAACGGATGAACGAATAGTTATAATTAGGATTTCGCGCAGTTGCGTCGTCTTTATGATAAAACTGGTGTATCTGAAGTGCTTAGAAGTAGACTATCCTAGGAGGAAGAGGATAGAGGATAGAGGTTCCCCTTAAGAGTAGAGTTCTGCCGGGCCTGTAGGATGCTTACAAGAGTCAACCCAGCTCTGGAATACAAAGATCTCATAAGGTGTATAATGTTTTAGTCAGTAAATGTCTGAACAAGGAGTGCAGACTTTTACTGACAACCAGCTGCACCCACAACGGGACGGATCATAAGATGATTTCCAAAATTCCTGCTACATCAGTGCAAAATTTGTAGAAAATTAATGATTTATTGGTTATGCAACAAAAAACAATTACATAATTAGACTTATCACTGAAAACCTTGAATCTATGTCAAATTATGCAACCCATACCATTGTCCACAGATTAACATAGTTGTAAGTTCTAACATAAAATTATAAGTTCTATAAATAAATTCTCTACTTCACATTTCGGTATAACACGCTTGATACTGTAATGAATATTCGATTATGTAATGCCGAATTAAGTAGGCAAACCTTCATCATCATCACCAGCAGCCTTTTTATCGTCCCACTGCTGGGCACAGGCCTCCTCTCCCACGGAGAAGGATTATGCGCTAATCACCACGCTTGCTCAATGCGGGTTGGTGATTTCAGACTTATAGTCCAGGTTTCCTCATGATGTTTTCCTTCACCTTTTAATCATTCATTGGTGTCCAAGATAAACTTAGAAAGTACGTATAACTAAGATAAGTTACATTACATACTTGCCTGACCTGGAATCGAACCAGCACCCTCATACTAGAAAGGCTGGTGCTTTTACCACTAGGCCACCACGACCTATAGGTATATGAATCACGAATAAGTAGGCAAAACTTAGTGTAAAAATATTATGAAACCAAATATTTTAAATTCTGAACTCGCACGTTTCTGCTACGTTAGTTAATTTATGTTGTTTATGGCAAATTTAACACTTTACGCGGGAAATACGTATAAAAATGCCGGCCCCAATTTTTTTTCATTGTAAATTTTTACGCTGGTATATTTTGGCGCGAAGTCGTAATCAGGGCGTTAAATAAAATTTGCTTTTGGTAATTTCTATCCTGGCAACAGTTTTAATTAAGGAAAATATTAATACCTATTGAAATAATAACATGTATTCTGTTATTAAAACATTATAGTTAATTACGTTATGATGCAAACACAATTATTACAAGAATTTTGTTATTATCTCCCTAGAACTTCATACCAATACATTTCAACAACATCAACAGCCTTTATATCGTCCCACTGTTGCGGCTTAGCATGGCGATTCTATGTCTATTCTATCAAGAAAAGACAAAGCTCTTTCTGTCAATGTCAACATGTCTTCTGCCCGACCATGGCGCGACCTGTCAATTCGCATATCACTATCACTACATAGTATAAAACAAAGTCGCTTTCTCTGTTCCTATGTCCCTTTGTATGCTTAAATCTTTGAAACTACGCAACGGATTTTGATGCGGTTTTTTTTAATAGATAGAGTGATTCAAGAGAAAGGTTTATATGTATAATAACATCCATTAAATAGTAGAAAAGTACTGTTATTTTTGAGGTTTCTAATGTGATATCGTAAATAATTTCATTTTTTCCGTGTTTTTATATATACAAGGTTCACAGTTTTCTGTAGTGTATTTAGTATCAGCATTGCACCCGTGCGAAGCCGGGGCGGGTCGCTAGTAATAACATAACTTAGAAGAAAAAAAAAACTTTTCTACAATCTGTCACTTATCTGTCATTAAGTCCATTCTCCGGTTGACAAAACTTGTTTCTACGCTTGCCATGCTGAGCCTGCTGCAGAGTTGAAAATCTATTATGTTTGTCAGATTATTGTAGCTTCATGTGCTAGCGTCTGTATTAAAATAAAAGCTTTCAAATGGAGTTCTATAGTGTCGGCAAAACGGTAGACTCATAAATCATTATTATTATTCTAACCTTCGTATTTCCAGTTTTACGTCCGCCATTATTGTGCAGAAATAGCTTAATTATGCCAGTAGCTTATCCGCTCCTATTAAGTATCATAAAATATATAAAAGGAGGTGTGGGAGCAAAATTCCGAGTACAATTCCTTGAAAATTAGTATCGAGATAACGCGAATGTAATAAAAAGTTTTATACAGCTACTACAATATGTCAAATATCCTTTAAAGATTTTCAACTTTATCGCTAAAGCATACGGTTCAAAGTTGATCGGGAAAATTTGAAGACAGCTAGCACATGAAATTACTACAATCTGTCAAAATTCCTTAGTAGATTTTCAACTTTATCGATGAAGTATTATTGTTCAAAATGGATTGGGAAAATAAATGACAGTTTCGGGTAGTTTGATGTGCTGGCCTGGACCAGAGTTCTATTGTCTAGACAGTTTTAACAATCCTACTTTTTTTGCTTTGCATTTTATAACAAAGAAGAAATTCGATCGATCTTTTGTATGGTAAATTTCGATTGGGAAGCTAAATTCTATTTTCTAAAGAGATTAAGTCAAGATTTTCAGTGTTGTGCATAAACTAATCTTTTACCAGTCTCGATAAGAAAGTCAATTTGTCTTGAAAAGCTAAAAATAAAGTTTTTAAAATTCGAACGCTAGTTTTTATCGACTGTCGATAGAGTCTGCCAAGTCAGGTCAACCTTCTGGTATTGTGATAAGGTTGAAAATCTATTAAAGAAATTTGACAGGGTAGGTTGATGTGCTGGCGTCTGTACATAATAAAAAATATTATAATTATATCTGGCTGTAAAGTATACTAGTAGAGATTCCAAAGAATACTTCAGAGGACAAGGTACCCCTTCGCATTTGAAAACGAATAACAAAACAGATTTCCAAGAACTTCACTAACAGGCTGAATAAATCTGAAAGTTCTGACGCACTCGCTACAGATGTACAATGGTTCAGATGAATAATAGTCTGACAAATAAAGGTATTTGTCAAGGGTACGTGCATCAGTCTTATGTAATCTGTCCCTGGGGGTGGGTCTGACGTCCTCAAGGGGGGAAAGGTCTGATACAGGAAAAATGTACGCTTAATGATCCGTTAGACGTTGTTGTATAGAGAAAAATAAGTTTTTGACTGTACCTAATTGTTTGTTCCAGAATTTTTTGCTTCTACTGCTCTTAATATAAATATAATGTACTCGAACTACTAGTGAGATTGAATAATGTGGCTATAAGTGGCAGGTCATTGGGCCGGTATGGTCGACATATCATGTGACAACGCAATAGAGATTAATTTAATTAATAACTGTAGAAAATATTATTTCCATTGAAATTGTCTATTACTTCTTTGATTAAAACCATTTTTATTTATTTCAAATAGGTAATCCCTACATGATAAACATTAGGGTTGTATTTTTTTTATCAATCGGAACGTCAATTTAATTTTTCAACCAAGTCCAAAAAAAAATTGTGGGTTCTCATTACGGCTAATTTTTTCTATCAATATAATTATAGAAACCGTCATAAGCATACACATTTCACAATTAAAAAGGACACACTGGAATCTAAGCAGAGATTTTAGTCTACTTGGCGCTATTACAACCTTCAACTAAGCCTAATACAATGAACACGTATGACAGTCAATTTTGGAGGGACTTTCCATCCATAGATACTACTGATAAGAACAATAGTAGCTACGTTCCTTTTAATATCTGACGTCACCAGCCATCCCAAACACGGCGCTCCCCATTGCATGTTTATCCATAGTAATCGTGTTATTTAGTAGCCCTAATTTATTGGCCAATGTCCTGAAGTGCGAGGCCTATACCTTACTATACGAGGTATATATATCGCTCCAGTAATTAATTTCTTCTGTTCCGTCAATATACATAGGAAAGCTCTTAATATAATAAAAGGAAAATTGTTTGCTTCGAATTTGGGGCTTATTGTGGCTTTGGTTTCTTTGGTAATTGTTGAGGTAGTGTTAATTGAACCTGCTGGGATTGTGGGATTGTTCGCAAGAGTTACCGTGGTACGCACGCAAAGGGCCAAAGAAAGAACAAAAGAAGGTTTAAGTCAGTAAAAGTGTGACGCTGTCAGCTCACCGTCAGTCGCTGCACCCATAGCGGGAGGCGGAGAGGCTTCTCATTGGGTGATTTCCCATTAAAAAAAATCGAATCTGAATTGAATTTGAAGCTTATTTCATTAATTGTTACCTTCTGTCCTTGGTTTAGATGATGATGTATGTGACAAATGTTTATGATATTTGGGTAGATAAAAGTTAATGTACAGTAATTCATCTTACATGTGCATACACAAAAACTTAACTACCTTAATGAAATGCTATAAAAGGGAATAAATACGTCTTTTTTATTGAAACGTAAACAAATAACTATTCCGCCATCTTGGGTCGGCCGCCATATTGGATTTAACATATCGTGCATTGTCATCCAAACTGATCGTGTATACAAAATTTCAGCTCAATCGGTTGAAGATATCTACTTCAAAATTGAGTTCAAAGAATCCACGTAACATATGTATATACCTATGTACATACATTGGAAGTTAAATAAAAGCTTTTTAAAATAAAAATGGACTTCCCTCGCAATATAGCCTGTATTACCATAGCACAATAATAACAACCATAAAACTAAATGAGATGAAAATATCTCCAGGATGGCCTTCATAAACATAACATTAATAAATTCCTTGTGATGGCTGTTTTATACAAGACGAGGCGGACTGGCATAAAATATGCCATACAATATTCTGTGTTATTGTTTTAATCAGGAATGGGACATATTTTCAGTGCTTACGTAGCTTGGAATTTAAATATGTAAGTATATACACTAATAAACATTTAATATTCAAGTATAGACATAACACTTGTCGATTTTATGATTGATTTGATTTGTAAAATCATGTATTAATTTCGTGTCGCTTATATAGCATAGAAGTTGGGTCGTGTCACAGTCATTGGTGTCCATGATATACTTCGAAAGCACATAAAAACTAAGAAAAGTTGCATTGGTACTTGCCTGACCTGAAATCGAACCCACACACTCATACTTGAGAGGTTCGCTCTTTAACCACTAGGTCATCACGACTTTCAAAAATTAAGAACATAATTTAATAAAAATTAAAAAAAAACCAATATCAATCTGTTTACACCAATAAACTATTGCAAAATACTGAGCTGGTACTAACTAAAATGTTAAAATAAATGTTCTACGGATACTAACAAATGCTTCCAGAAGTTTCTATGGCACTGAAATATTGGAGCTATTGCGAAGCCTTTACATGGAACATTACTTCTGCAGTTGGAATACATGCATATGTTTCTAGTTCCATTCCTTTATACAATATCCAGTTCAGCGGAATATTTTAAACAGGCAACAGCCTTAGCGCTAGCTCTCTGAAACCGTTTGAACGCAACTGTCGCTGGATTTTGCTGCAAACAATTGGAAAGTACCACAATTGAGAATCAATCGGCTGAAATGGTCCTATCCTATGCTTTATCTAGTTCCAGCTTTCATTTGGCGCATGTCGACGATCCAAGTTGATAATTAAACGTCTTTTTTCACTTCACAGCTCCCAGAACCATTTTGAATGAGCTGGTGAGAGCCATTGATGCCTTTGAGTTTTAAAACGGTGTAACACGAACCCATTTCGATTTGGTAGCCTTTTGTTACAATTGTTGAAGTGAATTTTGGAGTGGAAAGAGGTCAATCAAGGTAGCACATAAGGATTTTCTGTAATCCAAAGCTGTCTCCATCGAAAATTTATCGAGGATCAGGTCACTGAAGCGTAAAGGTAGCGTTTACTTATTCCGCCCGTATTACTCTTTAATTGTATGGATTAAAAGAATTTTGTTAGCTTTACATGCCCCAGGTTCCGTGTTTGCTAAGTTGGAATTGTGAGACTGACATAATGAAATTGCTTTTGAAAAAAGTTTTTTTTTTGCGGAGTTTTATCTTACAATTTCTATTTTTATGCGGCTTTTTCTAATATTGGTGAATATAATTGAATCTTTAATTTTAGAGTATTTATCTGTTTACGGATCGAAATTCAATTGTATTTCGAATTCTAAGAATACATTAATCAAAATTGATCCGGGTTCCCCCTAAATTCCCGGCGCACAGTATTGTGGCTTGAGGGATTAGATTGATATCTGTTGACTCCTGTTTTGATTTATTTCGACCCGAATTCCGAGCTACTCGACACCTGTAATCAAATCGACAGCCAAAGCTCTGGTGTTGCCTTTCACACAAATTGGTTTTATCAAGGCCACGAATAATAATAGATATCGGTAATTGAATTTATTGCTTTGAGAGCGATTAATTGGAGAGGAAAATAAAATGTTCTGTTTCGATAGAAAATTGGTCACACGACACTGAATCGGACCATTCATCATCACTACATAGTATATAACAAAGTCGCTTTCTCTGTCCCTATGTCCCTTTGTATGCTTAAATCTTTGAAACTACGCAACGGATTTTGATGCGGTTTTTTTAATAGATAGAGTGATTCAAGAGGAAGGTTTATATGTATAATAACATCCATTAAATAGTGGAGAAGTACTGTTATTTTTCGGTTTGAGTTTTTCTGTAGTGTATTTAGTATCAGCATTGATCGTATAAAAACTGTGTACGAACTTCTAACAACACACAAACGCTTTTAGTTAAACTCGGTCCTTCTCCGGTACCTTTTGGCAACAAACATCCCTGATAAGTGAACGATGTAAAAGTAGAAACGGGTTTGGATATGTAATCACAACGGGGGGGTTATCCTTCGGGCGCTGTTGACGGACAATTTATATAAAACTACCCACCTTCCCTGAATACAGCGGAAAATTTATTTAAGCGAACGTCGGACCTTATCAAATAAGGGATTGAAATTACTGTAGAATGTTTTGTGTATAAATGGAATATGGAAGGTGGGTCCCATTATGACACGTTGAAACGGACGAGATCTCAGTCCGATAGAGGAATGATGCTGTTAAGTTTGAATGAGGCTTTGTATTGAATACGACACATTAAAAATTATAAGCGTACTGTAAGTAGTACCGTTATCTTTAGTACAGAAAACACTAATATAATATTATAAAACTGAAGAGTTTGTTTGTTTTTTTTTTTGCTGGAGCGTACAAATCTCAAAATCGAAGTGTGCGAAGAAGGTCGTACATGATGCGGAAGAAACCGCTGGCAACAGCTAGTTAATCCTAAATGACAGCATACGTAACTCCGTGACAAGTCATTAGGTTAATCGATCAGCTGAGGTTACCGAGTCAATCTGATTTTGCGTCCCGAAGGCTCAAGGTTTGTGACGCATGATAGAGTGGATGTGACCGGACGACGTCTAGGTAATTTCCCTTGACAATGGATTGAGCCTGTCCGGTATAAATTACAAGCGGGTCAGGCCCACGGTGGGCGCCAATAAGCTACCATAATGATCGTTTGTAATATTGCCACGTCAAATTTACCCTGTTATGGTAATAAGCTTCAAACTATATTGCTTTGACCTAAACGGAAATGGTTGCTTGCGTTTCGCAAATGCTTTAATGAACTAGGGTTCTATATAGGGCGCCATTATTTATCACATTATTAAAATTAACTCATCTGCCTTTTCCCAAGCTGTTTTGGAGTCGGCTTCGAGTCTTAACTGGATGCAGTCATCAGTGTTTTACGTGGAGTGACTGTCTATCTGACCTCCACAACTCAGTTTCCTGGGCAACCTGATACCCCTTGAAAGTCTGACAACTAGTCTTATGTCAGAGTTTCTGGCTTCTTTGTACAAATGACAGCTGGGACCCACCAACTTAACGTGCCTTCCGAAGCACGAAGGAATAGCCACGAGATTTTCTATCAAAATTATCCACGATTATCGAAATTAACTACGCTCACTTATTCCAGTTTTAGAGAACAAGTATGGAATAAAATAATGACCGTTCGTATCTTGTGACTCACACCACCAGCTCATATGACAGCCATTAAGGGGCAGAGGCGTCATGCGGGCTTTATTACGGACCTCAAACAATCAGCCATTGACACCTTTACATAAGAGCTGTGCAAAGTAATAAAATAAAAGAAAATGTCATCTTCTCATTTCTTGGAAACCTCGAGGCTTTTACTTGTATTTTGTGACGGTTCGGTACATATTTATTAGACGCTAATGAAAATGGACCGTGTAGGCTCCGACCATGAATACTTAAAAAGGTTAAGTAGGTTTGCAAGGAGGTTTTTTTATGATAATAAGGTAGGCTGGCTCGCTGACTGGTGATCGATTGGCAGTTTATAGGGAAAGTGATTCGAAGAGCCGCAAATATAAGATTGTTTCCATAAAATGATAAAGCTTAGGTATCTCGTAATATTAAATTTATTTTTAAGTAGTGACTTGAATTGTTTTTTAGTGACTTTTTTTTATAAAAATAGCTTCCTAGCCGTAAGCTGTTAATTTATTTAGTTGGATATGGCTACAAAAATAGAAATCAAATATCTTAAAAATCTAGATAACTAGTCTATAGTAGTATACATCTACAAAATGTTTTATGTTACAAACTTGAACAACAACGAAGAAATAAGACGGAAACCTATAAAATAAACGTACTCCGTAGAACATAGCCAGCTCCAGATTTACTGGAACAAGGTTCTATATCCGCGGTAGGAGTACGAAGGCAATTATTGGATCCCAGCGATTTCAAAGAGGTTTATTTTTAGCTATTCCTTTGGACTAAAATGTTTCTTATTTTCAGGTCACTTTGAAGGAACTTGTCTATTTGTAGACTTGAAGCTGTCTAAATGAGTTTCCAATGTAGATAGAAGGTGGAAATATATATTTTGAAATTATACTATAGACCTTTCTTCTTACTTATTTTTATCATTTTTACTAACTTATCTCACTCATCTGGTCTTATAGAACTTTGTTCGAAGAAGGTTATCGCTGACAAAAGCAATTGCCTAGGAGAGAGAGTCCGAGAGTAAAACCAGAAGCCCTAGGGAGGAGTAAAAAAAAATTATGTGCAAACTTTTAAATGGCGCCATTTCCAACAACTCCCTGAGTCATTTGTACTGATAAACAAATTAGATTGCTTCCAATGTTGTCTTTCTAAAACAAAGGAAAACATCTACGATTTTTAAAAACAGAACTTTATTTCATAAACAGATTTTCAACACAAAACGTTGCATTTTAAATTTGGAAACACAATTTTAATCTAGAAGCTTCCCAGAGATACAATAGCTAGCAAAATCCTTTGCCAACATTAAACATTTTTATAAAACGGCTACAAAATAAAATAAGCAAGAAACATGGAACCTTGGTTTAATAAAAGGGGAGATGCAGCTGCGACCAGCTACCCGTAACAACTAGTTTGTGGCACAATTAACAGAGATAGGTGTTACTGGCAAACAGCCGTTCAGCTAGGAACAAACGGCCTTTGTACTCTAACAACAATAATTTTACTTCTACGATTGTTGTTTAGCAAAGAATAGAACTTTTATGAACGTTATTTTTCGAATTTCGCGGTATTTTACCCCTATATAAAAAAAGATGGCGGGCGATCTGTCAACAGTTAAGAAATTGACATATTTATTTTCGAATACAAACTTAAACTCCTTGGTAGTGGCCAATCAGTAAGATCTCAATAAAGGATACAAAATTCTAAAGCAGCCTATTTGAATAGTATATCGATAACCTGATGGCGATGATCGATGTCTTCATACAATTACGTATTCGGTGGCACGTTCTCTTTTCACACAGACTCAAAGGAGTTGGGAGCAATATGGTGATATTGCTCGAGTTTTGGATCAAGAGTGTCAAAACGTAAGCACGTATTTCAATAACAGGCTTTTCAAAATGACGGGTACATTGAGCGGCGTTGAATTAAAAATTTTGCAGTCAAAATATATTATTGATAGCGAATAATAATTAAGATGTCTTATTTTTTGGTTCAAGTAACATAAACTTGCTGTGACTTGTGAATCTATATCGAGGTTTTCATCGAAGTAAATAAAGAAACTTAGCTCATAGTTGCCAGTCAATACGACGAAGGCTGGTTATGCATCTGCCAGGGCTGCGGGATTGTTTGCAAGAGTTACCGCAGCCCCGGCACACAAAGACCTTAGAACAGATTTTAGTCAATAAAAGTCTCACCCTCCAGCTGCACCAACAGCGGTGTCATTTGAAGAATTCTCACTTAAATTAAAGGACTAGTTAACGTAAGTCAGTCGTGAAACTTGCAAAATGTTATTGGACTATAACAAAGTTCTTAAAACTAAAACGTGGAAAGTAGCCGACACTGGCACAAAATGAAAGATGTATAGACTGCTTACACACTACTGGAATGGAATAGAAATGACTCTATAACTCTTTGGACTGGCCACAAAGAAGCTGTCTGTATTGTAAATTTCGACATATTGGAATTTATAGTCTCTGCGAAGCAGTATCGAGCTGAATAAGATTTTGGAATAAAACCTAACTACTACTACTACTAGGTTGGAAAATGAGAAGCTCGTGTCTAAGTAATAGCCGCACGAGTCGATCGATCAGAAGGTTAAGCAACGCTTGGTGCGGTCGGTTTGTGGACGGATGACCATCTTGTCATGACGAGTTCCTCCGTGTTTCAGAAGGCACGCTAAACTGGTGGGGTAAACGGTTAGTCAGAAGCCAAAAAGTCTGACAACCAATCTTATAAAGAAGGGTTCGAGGAGGTCACACAGGCAGTCGCTCCACGTAAAATACTGGTGTTCAGCGGCACCTGGTTAAGACTGGAAGCTAACCCCAACATAGCTTGGAAAAAGGCTAGGCAGATGTATTTCTTTTATAATTTTGATTCTATATTAAATAATGATTTTACGTTGTGTTTCATTATAAATGAGGGTGAAAGAACCAGGGAAGTTTGCAATTTTCCCAAGTTTAATGAAGGAGCGTGTAATCTACAGTGAATTTGAAATTTACGAACTTTGGCCGGCATTGTAAGGTTTTTTATCGGAAAACGGCTGTGAATGCAAATTGGCCCAAATCATTTAATGGTCTTAACTTACTGTGCGATAGCTTTTTGGTACAATTGTATTGAACAAATGAATGTAGATTGAGATTTGAATTTTGATCACGAATATTTGGACTAACTTTAAAGGGACTATAATACTATTTGTTAGACTTTCTGATTGTTCTAAGAAGCAGAGACAAGATCTACATATCACTACATAGTATAAAACAAAGTCGCTTTCTCTGTCCCTATGTCCCTTTGTATGCTTAAATCTTTGAAACTACGCAACGGATTTTGATGCGGTTTTTTTTAATAGATAGAGTGATTCAAGAGGAAG
Source organism: Heliothis peltigera (assembly GCA_958496145.1). Lineage (NCBI taxonomy): Eukaryota > Metazoa > Arthropoda > Insecta > Lepidoptera > Noctuidae > Heliothis > Heliothis peltigera. The sequence continues at coordinate 8,465,851 of OY292337.1, forward strand.
GTTTATATGTATAATAACATCCATTAAATAGTGGAGAAGTACTGTTATTTTTGAGTTTGAGTTTTTCTGTACTGTATTTAGTATCAGCCTTGCACCCGTGCGAAGCCGGGGCGGGTCGCTAGTACATATATATAAAAGTAAATCCTTATTTTACTTGGTCACACCATCACGCGTGAACAACAGGACCGATTTAAATAAAAATTGGTAGACACATAGTCTAGAATCAGTCAGTCAAACCAAGGGGTATTGGATTGCCCGGGTAACCGGGTTGAGGAGGTCAGATGGCAGTCGCTCCTTGTAAAACACTGGTACTGAGCTTAATCCGGTTAGATTGGAAGCCGGCCCCAACATTAGCTCCGGAGATGATGACAGTCTAGAATCAGAGAAAAGGCATAGGCTGCGTTTTATCCAGGTGCGGGAAATTGTTCCTTCAGGCGGCAGGTGGAATCGCCGGGAACAGCTAGTGTTGTATAAATACTATTTTGAAATTGTAATATTATTAAAATACCTTCGTGCAAAAATGAATAAAATTGAATTTTGATAATCACGTCTAGGCTCTCGTCAATAAAAAGGTCGGTTTATAACGCGCCCAATTTAATGATTAAACCGTTGGCACACGACAAAGGGTTTTAATTAAAACTAACCATGCATGCAGCTACGATTTTATCTATGTCATGATATTGTTATAAACTGGGGAGAAATTCTGGCGGGAAATGTGACATTTGAAAGCCGCCATTTTGTTATTTTAGACAGTGTTACGTCAAATGTGTGGTTTTGTTACTGGTCATTATTAAATACAGGTCTGGAAAATACTTAGTGGTACAGACGCCGGCACATCAAGCTATCCGAAACTGTCAAATTTTCCCAATCAACTTTGAACCATATGCTTAGGCGATAAAATTGAAAATCTACGAAGAAAATTTGACAGTAAGAATTTTTTCTGTACTTTTAGAGCAAACTTTTCAATGTTATCAGAATTCTAAATTATCTTATTACTATATTCGTGAAAAAAATTGAAAAATTATATTGTTTATACAAACTTAATATTAGTCTTTGTAAATTTAAAAGAAAGTGTTAGTTCCCAAGAACAGGTGAACCGATGTGGTTGAAAATATTGAATTGTTGCTTAGGACCACGGGCCTCCCATACGAGCACGGGAAGCACTTCGCTCAAAAGACGGGTGAAACCGAGGAAGCTAGTTTGTTAATAAAAACTCACATTAGCGTATGACGAATGCACATCAACGCGGCAAACAGTACCTGTAAAAAAAACAACAACAAAAATTAATAAAGAAATAACGAAACAATCTGATATAATTTATGAGCTCATAAAAGTTATATCCTTTTTAGTATTTTTATTTAGCTACGACTGGCAACACTGAGTCAACCGGTGTATGTGTTAGCACCTTTACGTTATAACGCGAAAAAGTATTAAAGATAATGAATGTTTATGAGGGTTTTAATAGCCCTTTTGAATAATTGGCCTTTAAAGTAACCTACGAAGTTTTACAGCTTATTAATGTAATTATTTTGATAGTTTAAAATGTAGATTAAAACTTTTCTAAACTGCTGTCATTATGAATTCAAATAAATAACGTCAACAGCTCTATGCTCAAAGTTCTATTAAAATTACTGGCAATTTAGAAAGGAATGAAATGATCATTTTTTATTTAAACTTCAATGTTTTACGTTAGGGAGAGAAATGATTTTAGTATAAAGTCAGACTTTTATGGGCACCATTTTAAATTCAATAAGAATTTTGTAGCAAAACGGGATCGTAAACAGTAGATTGATGGGCAATATGAACTTATAGATTATAAAATCATATTTATAGATTATAAATATGATTTTAATCAAAAGTACTAAGAATTTGTAAGAAAATACAAGTATGATAGATGTTTTACGTGATCAATATTATTTTACTTTATTGTAGCTTGCTAGCCCACTACTGGTGTATTGTATTCGGTTAGGAAGAGATCCCGCACACTACCGACTTTAAGTCAGCCAACAAGAAGTTTGTTTGGGCTCATAATTCAGTAAGGACACGTGGACGGGTGTGAGACCAACTAAAAACTAATTTTAGTTTAATGATAACGAATTAAACTAAAAACCCATCACCCACCAACTATCGGCCGACAGTTTTGTCTGCGTGCGGGGGCTCTCAACCGAATAAGCCGATTGGTATTCTCTGAACATTAAACCGTTTCTAACTTTTATACATTGGCGTTCCAAAAATCATTAATTCATCAAGATGAAAGCAAGAATTTTAACGATTTCCATCGTATTTAATAAACTGAATCAAAAGAGATTTCTGAGACTCAAAACTCCCCATTTAAAAAAGTATTAAGTTCGTTAATTTTCGGCTACACTTCATAAAGGGTAGGAGTTTTACCTTTGATTGCTTGTCGAAGAATATTGAACTTTGTTATTAATAAGTTAAGATTTCAAATTAAAATTCCGTCAATCAAACGTTCGAAGTCGAGTCGACATTGAAATGCTGGCGAAGCTCGAAATATTTCAATAACTTGGTTTGAAATGAATTGAACACTAACACGTCGACAACAAGACGCAGTTCATAATTGGAACTTTAAAACACATTATAGAATGTAACACTAAAAAAAACATGATACCAAAAAGCCAAAAAGACTGTTTACATAAATTACTTTTAAAATACTTACGTTCTTTCTAGACCTTCCTTTTCCTTTTTTTGAAAAGTATGTTAAAAATAAAAATGAGTTGTTTCAGGCAATTTATTGCAGTTATAAAAATGCAAAATTATATCAATAACACGAATAATCAAGTGCTTACCGTAATCGCTTATTATATTTATTTAAACAATTTATTGATGTCACAATAACCACTAGCGAATAAATAATTCAATTTCAAATATAAACGAACGATAACGACAAAACCTAATTAGGAATGATTAATTACAGAACAATTATAAAATATTAAAATTGCCGCTAAGCATTAATATTCAACGCGATGAAAAAATTAGCATAGGCCAGTGTTGCAAATTAGATTTACAATTCTGATTAATTGGGCTGGCAACCCATAGAGGGTCCTCTCTTGTGGTTGGCTGTACTAAGATATTCATGGACGAAACCGCGTGCTAATCTTGTAACGGTAAGTGGCTTGTTTGAGGTTTTCATGAGTTTCAAGGGTTTCGACAAAAGGGTCTCTTAAAGGTATTGGTCTCTCGTACCTGTCAATGTTTGCAAGTTTGCTTACATTCAGGCAAAAACCTTATTTTAACATCACTGATAGTTACGGGTAGTCAGAAGCCAGTTAGTCTGACGCCTGTCTAACCAAGGAGTATCGGGATTGGGTTGCTCGGGTAACTGGGTTGAGGAGGTCAGATAGGCAGTTGCTCCTAGTAAAACACTGGTACTCAGCTAAATCCGGTAAATAATAAAAGAAATAGGTAGAAAATTTACATAAAATGTATTAGAATAAAATATTTCCAATAACCTAGACTGCCAAGTTACAGAATCATAAAGAATCACATTCATTCAATGCAGCCTTTGGCATAATGCCTAAACCGTTGTCCTAATTGGCAACGGCCACGGCAAACGGCTATATCGCTTAATTCATACTAAGTAGGGCAAAAGTTATGGAAAAATCAGGTCGCCAATGAAATAAGGTTTTAAAAACAGGCTAGATGTTAACAGGACTCACTATAGTCGATACTAGTGCTAGACAGCAGATACTAGTGCAAAATGGATCATGCTATTTATAGGTTAGGTATACTATATTGGTCGCCTCGTTGGTCTAGTTGGTCGGGCCGAAATCGCTAGGTTTTTAAGAGATTTTCATAAAGAAGCCCGGGCTCTGGAAGTTGGTGAATGATAAGCCCGTGCATCGGAGAGCATATAAAGGTTGGTCCTGAGCCTTTATTTCTTCAGTTGTTTCGGATTGCCGTCCCATCGGACTGTGAAAGGGAGGGCATAGTGAGTACACCTGTGTCTGCACAAATACTTGTGCAATATAGTATATCTTGCGTAGCTGGCTGATCTCCTTAGAGACAACGGCCGCTGTGGCCGGCAATCAGTCTGGACGCCATTAAACTTACTAACTTTTATGAACTGAATTAAACATTGATTTTACCGTAATACAGCTACAAACATTTTAAAATGTAGCTTAATTTTTTTTTTATCAACCAGTTAATTTTTCAAGTTGCAATTTACACTTCCAAATATTTGGCCTCGATCGCCGAACCTGTTAAACGACCCTTCTAATTAAAATGTACGCCACGGGTGGAAGGTAAATCCCAATAAGCCCTTTGATTCTAGTGTTTGGTTTGTATTAAGTGAAGTGCTGACTAAAAGCGGTCACAATTGCGATGCGAATGACCTAGTTCATAAATAAAATACTTTATCATATTCATTTTGTAAAGCATCTTAAAATAATGTCAGTTTAATTTATCGAAAACTGTTTTTCTTTTTTTATTGGTAATATAATCGAAATAAGTATACGGATTGATGTGAAAAATCTGTGACGTCATATGTGGTTTTTTCATACAAATTGCATAGAGAGTAACCGTTTTTGACAGTTCTATAAAAGTATTGAATTTGACTAGTTGTCCGCATCCCTGAACCACAAATATACTATCCTAAAACCTAACTCCTGTTGGATAATACTGTCAAAATATTTTTCCGTCCCTTACGATAACAAAACATACCTATTCTATTCAAAACTTTAGGCAAACAACGCTAAAAACGCCGTCTGAGTAAAACGGTGCAAATATTTTCGCGCCAAAATAGCCCGGATTACTATTCAATTTGACGTCAACGGGAAACCATTATCGGATAAAAGACCCCTTCTACTGGTACGCGGATATTTCATCTTAGTAATTTGCTCAAATTTTGTTTCGATTAAGTCTGGTATTTGTTAGCTTTTTCTCACAGTAAGTAGGCAGTATATTTAGATGTAGAAATTAGAATAATAAAAATTAAGCGATTACGATAGAGAATTTCGTGCGAGTGTGCACCTATTACTTGCTGAGGAAAAATATTTTCTGGGTTTTTTAATGTTAGTTACATATGAAGAATTGTTACAGCATGTCTATAGGTCGCGCCATGCTCGGGTAGAAGACATGTTGACGTAAACAAAAAGAGCTTTGTCTTTTCTTGGTAGAATAGACATAGAATCTCCATGCCGATCCTACATGATCGGTTTGTTAAAACGTTATTTTCTTTTTAAGATTTTTGTAGAATTTGTTGTTTTTTGCGTGACTTTTTTGGGAATAGATTTTTCTTTTTTTTCTGTAATGTTGTTCTATATATTATAAACGTAATTATTCATTGTCTGAACAGTAAAAAAAAGTAGTTGTAAGTTTCAAATTATTGATAGGATGCTTTATTACCAGTTTGACGTTTCATAAAACTCCTAATTCTTTTTTGTTACAATATTTTCGAATATCATCGTGTTACCAAAATATATATATTTTTTCAATAACTACCTATATTATTTATTGCCTACCCAGAAAAGCTTTTCGGTAAATTGGATGTTATGAGTGATGGCTTCAGCGGGAGACAATGTGGAACTACGTCGATTATTCAAAAAATAATAATATGGAATTGTTGATGCATGATAATTTAATTTTACTTATTACCTTGTTGGAATCATAAAAATATTACTTTTACTATCCAATAGAAGAAACGAGAAAGTAACTCTGTCTGTCTGTAAAAAAAGAAAAAAGTACCCTCGGCCGGCGGGTGGAAACGTGGGGAGCAGCTAGTCAAGTTATATTGTGAAAGCTTATAAACTTAATGTTAATATAGTCACAAGAATTTTCAGTCCCTGATTTCCTCAAACTAAATTATTTTCTTTTCACGTTGAATAAAACGCAATAAAGTTGAAAAACTGTTAATTTTTTGACCTCAGCGCCAAGCTAATCATGCTGAAATAATTCATCCATAAATATGTACCTACAATATAGTAGTGATTTCGGAATTATATCGATTGAAACTTACTATAAATTAACTTTAAAAGACCTGTCATATAGTCGTGACTGAAGCGTGCTGGGCACTTCTTGTCATGTCATCTATTTGTGGCGGTCAAAAGATTAAGGAAATTTGATTGTAGTAGATGATAGTAGATGTAGATAGTAGATGATTGTAGTAGCTTGATTTCCTGGCGTCTGTACCTTCACAAGTAAGATTTTTGTTTCAAAACTCAAACTCAAAATCATTTATTCAAACTTGGCTGTAAAACAGCACTTTTTGAACATCAAATATTACAAAAGACATCCCCCAAAACGCCCACCCTTCACCACTTCCTATGTGTTTTTGCTGGGAAGAAGAAGTGGCGCAAGAAACTCCCTAGCAACACATGTCTGTCTGTTGGTTTGAAGAACCTTTAAAGTTTAAACAATATTTTCTTCATACACAATTTGTATGATGTAAGTAATTAAATATACATATATATAACAATATAAAGAAAATGTAAAATTATCGTTTCACGGCATCATCCACTTTACGATGATAGTCACAGTTTAAGACGATAAAACTTTTGGAATTGCTCAGCAGGTCGATAAACCGAAGAATTATCGGTTCTGCGAATCGCAACTTCGGTCGTTGAGAGGTAGATGTTTATTAGGTAAGGTACTTTTTTTTAGGTAAAATTTATTATAGGTAAGTTCGTACATCTAATAAATTATTGATATTACGCTGCTGTTGGCCTCCTTCTTACAGGTAAAGGAAACTCATTTGGTTTTTCCGTTGATAAGAGCCAGCCTCACAGGTTGCTGATAAGTTCCAGATAATTTATCTGGCAGATAACTTCATACAAATTCAGTTACATTTTTGAATTTATCTGGTAGATAGTGGCTATCCGTAACCTGTGAAATTGGCCTGAATGTCCTAAATGTCTGAATTTGCACTGAAAAATACAGACGCCAGCACATCAAGCTTTTACGAAACTGTCAAATTTTCCTAATCTACTTTGAACCATATGCTTCAGCGATAAAGTTGAAAATCTGTTACGGCAAGACAGATTGTAGTAGCTTGATGTGCTGGCGCCTATACAAAGTTGACTGCAAACATGTTCCTATAAAATCCTAATGAGCGGCAGGTAATACATGTGTACGATAAAGCTTGAAGTCGTAAATGAACCTCGTAAAGCAAACGAGGGAATAAAACTCTACATGATCTCATCTCTGTCGTCTATTACTTGGCAAACGTAATAACGCATGTAAATTGTGATTAGAGCAATGACTAAATAATTAGGAACATTTGGATATAATGCTTCCCTAGTTCTACGTATAATCTTTACTTCCTAACTAGCTTCCGCCTGCGGTTTTACCCGAATTTCATGGGAACTACTGCAGGCTCAGCATGGCGATTCTATATCTATTCTATCGAGAAAAGACAAAGCTCTTTCTGTCAATGTCAACATGTCTTCTGCTTGAGCATATAATCACTTGTAGACTTGTCGGTCGAAGAAAAGAAAATTTTCTTATCTACGTGTCATAAGAAATCTTACGTCAATTTGTCACTTATCTGTCATTATGTCCATTCTCCGGTAGACAAAACTTGTTTCTACGGTCCTTTCTCGTTCTTTCTCGTCTAACTTGTTTCTTCGTTCTCTCATGCGAAGCCTGCTCGGCATACCCGGACAAAAATAAGCCTATAGCCTTCCTCAATAAATGGGCTATCTAACACTAAAATAGTTTTTCAAATCGGACCAGTACTTCCTAAGATGAGGGGGTTCAAACAAATTTCATCGCTTTGTGACCGAACAGGCAGTAGAACGACATGATTTTTTTCAGTCCCATAGTTTATGGGCCGGATAGAGCGCATCATTTTAAAGGTCGCAATAAATATCCACGTTTCCTATGTAAGCGAAGCCGCATGCAAGAACCAGTGTCGCAAAATCGCAAATCTCTTCAGCTTTATATTATTAAATACCAGTTTTAATAGCCATTCTACCGAATAAATTCAAAAATGGAATAGAATTTGTATGAAATTATCTACCAAAAAAACTAGCTGGCACTTATTCCTAAGTGGTGAAATAGGCCCTTAAGGGCCAAATTCACAATATCCGAATAGCCACTACCAACAAATAAATTCAAAAATGGAACAGAATTCGTATGAAATTATCTACCAAATAACTGGAATTTATTCGAAGCTGGTGAAACAGGCCCTAACTAAGTACATAGATTGATGTGATACATGTCAAAATGGCCGTCACAAAATGGCGTTTCGTATAAAAATGAAAACAATAGGTAGTTATTCAGGCGGAGAATCCCACGCTTTCCAGTTCAGTTGAAACAAAAACGTTATGCTTTATAACTTTTATCGATATTAATTAACTTTTGCTGAATCAATGAAGTATTAATCGTGTACTATGTAAAAAAATTCCAATCAACTTTGAACCGTAAGCATCAGCGCTAAAGTTGAAGATCTATTAAGGAAATTCGACAGATTGTAGTAGCTTGATGTGCTGGCGCCTGTAGAATTGTGTAGCTGTGCAAGTATTGACTTCCTGATTGCTTTAGCAGTAATATAATAACGTCAGCCTTTATTGTTCCCTTTATTATTTATTTGTTGAAACGTTCGGGCATAAAGGGATAAAGGTTGAATAGAAATAGGTTAGTTATATTTGGTGAATGGTGATTGAGTGGTGGGGATTACAGAGTCGTAAATGGTGGGGTTAAAATTGTAGCTGGTTTTATTCAATCCGCTTTTCTATATAAATAATGGATGATATTCACGCGTGTGGAAAAAAACAAATAGAAACAACATTCATTAAAGTATCTTAAAATTTTGTCACTATCATTTGTCATATTGGCGGTTTCTTTTATTGATAATTGATAATATAAGCAAAGTAAGTAAACAGTTTGAGGAAAAAAAAATGTAACGTCATAGTTTAATTTTCGTACAAATAGGGATGCGGACTAGGTCATAAATAAAAAAATTCTTTATCATATTCATTTTGTAAAGCATCTTAAAATAATGTCATTTTTATTCATGGTTTTGAACCGAAAACAGTTTTTATTTTTTTATTGGTGGTATAATCGAAATAAGTATACGGATTGATGTGAAAAATCTGTGACGTCATATGTGTTTTTTTCATACAAATTTCATAGAGAGTAACCGTTTTTGACAGTTCTATAAAAGTATTGAATTTGACTAGTTGTCCGCATCCCTATTCTATACCGCTTATGACAGTTCAATTAAAGTATTGAATTTGACTAGTTGTCAACTAACGTATTGATGACAAATAAAAGTTGTTTTGTTTATTTTTTTAACAGTCTAGTTTCCAATAGCCATATGCATGAACATCAATACTGCAGAACCTACTATCTATGTATATAGATGACATACTTGCATGTTTCCGACCATGTACTGCACATATAGATAATAGCATTAAACGCATCATATTTTACGTTGACAAATGACCAGCAATGATCATTAACAAGCATTGTTGCCTGTTAATTTCCGTAAATGTACAATTAATTAAATTAATATACATATATGGAACGGAACTGATTTGACGCTAGTTTAACATGTAATGTATGTCAGCATTATTATAATTATATATACATATATTGAATGTTCCTGTGCAGATAAATAGGTACATACTAGGAGACTAGAATTAGTTCGAAATAAAATAATCAATTAATACTGCCGGGGTTGAGGAATTGTTTGCAAGAGTCACCGCAGCCCTGGCACATAAGGGACTTCAGAAGGAACAGAAGTGGGTATTAGTCAGTAAAAGTCTGCTCACACACTAAAAGTGTCCTCCACGTGCACCCAGCTCATCGTCCGCACGTTCAAGGACGACAGTCCTGTGTCGGCGCGTTCTGTTCCACGCGCTCCTCGAAGAGATGTCAGCAACATAAGAGGGGCCCATAAGGGCCAGGGTCTGCGTGGGCTGCGGGTTCTTCGCAAGAGTTACCGTGGCCCTGGCACACAGGGACCTCCCGAAGGAACATCGTGGATTTTAGTCAGTAAAAGTCTGACACTCCCTCTAACTACCCCCACAGCGGTAGGAGTCATTTGATGATTTCCCACAAAAAAAAGTGCACTCAGGGGTCATTGGATGACTTCCCACATAAATGGAAATGAAATAGTTTCTAAATATTAATAAATAAAGAAGTTTATTCGTATTATAATGGAAATAAAATTAATACATAACTTAACAATATTAATACATAAATAAAAAATACATATATATCTCCTATCTTAATCCCCTGAAACATTTTTCCCATGTCTGAATTACAACAACAAAACACAAAGTACAACTTAGCTCTAATTTTTATTATAGTCTTTATGCTCCTATAAATAAGGGTCATAAATTGTTTACTTACGAGCTTTTCTGTCTGAGATCAGAAGGGGTGGCGAGGTTTTAGAGATTTATTAAATTAAACGCAATTGGAACTCGCTGAGTAATTGCTGCGGACTTCCGCGGAGATAAAATTTAATTGTGGCAACCCTGAGATGCAGCTGAGAAAGCACTCTTAGAAAATTTGTAAGGGATTCAAAAATTTGTCCCGAAGATGTTACTATAATTTTGTGGAGTGTGTAAACAAGGGAAAGGCTCTGCGATTTTGGTAAACAAACTATTACAAAGGGTAACTTCTACTACATTTAAGGCCTGTTTCACCACCTACGACTAAGTTCCAGTTTGTTTATTTGGTAGATTATTTCATACAAATTCTGTTCCATTTTTGAATTTATTCGGTAGATCACTATTTTCAGACATTGCGAAACTGGACCGTAAGTTAACTAGTGCTTAAAGAAGGTCTAAATACATAATTAGAGACGATTGTCATTTGTTTTCTGCGGTATCGTTCTGCGTGAACGTTTTTCAGTCAGTTCTTCCAAAGATTTCGTGTTAGAACACAAGCAATCATGTTTTGCATCGGATACATGAGCTGATAGTGGACTGACAGAATATTAGGTTGGAAAAACAGTTCATCCTTTCTACTGGTAGGAACCTTAGTTAGTTAAGTTTTAGGTCCGATTAAGTATATAAGAATCGAGTCTAGTATATAATAAGAATTTACACGATTCTCCATCCAATTTATTTATAGCTTCAAACCAAAGCTCTTTAGACCAAAAACATAATTCAAGCGATCATATTACGGCATCCACACAATTACTGGAAGCGAACACGAAACAAACAAAGTCACATAACGAAGAGACAATAAATATTACTGATAAGTAAACAAGAGAAAATAAATAATGTACACGAGAGAACAATAACAATGCACAGATAGAAGAATATTTATGTACATCTGTGTCAAATGAAGGTCGCAATCAACCATCCTTTGTTTAAAATTAATTATAAATGTTAATGTTTCTTTTCTATTTTATATAACAAAAGACAGGGTCAGCATGACAACCGTAGAAACAAGTTTTGTCTACTGAGAATGGACATAATGACAGATAAGTGACAGATTGACGTAAGACTTCTTTTGACATTTTATTAAAGATTTTTTTTTATTGAGGTAGGTTTATGTGCTGGCGTCAGTACAATCGACAGAAAAATCAATACACGTACTTGGATTTAAGTAACTGCTTTGCCAACGAAACTATATTGGCCCCAAGATACAAGTTCAATATTTAGAAATGTACGCTATCGACTGATATTGCAGATTGCAGATTCTGTTCTACGGGAAATTCAATGCAATTCCGGAGCAATATGAACGTTGCATAAATGGAGATAAAAGTGCTGAGCGTATAGCGAACGATGTTGCTACTTAAGTTTTTGTATCGTTACGAAATCTTTGTGTGTTTAGTGGAATTCCTTGTATACCTATTGTCAGGAACTTAGATATAGCTTTGACAAGGGTGGGTCGTCAAAAAACAGAGCCCTGACTCGGGTTCGATTCCCGGGTCGGGCCGAAATCGCTCTGTGGGTTTTGAGAAACTTTCATAAAGCAGCCTGGAGTGTGGAAGTTGGTGATTGATTCACCCGTGCATCGAAGAGCACGTTAATGTCGGTCCTGCGCCTGATCTCTCTCCGGTCGTGTCGGACTGCCGTCCCATCAGACTATGAGAGTGAGGGAATAGAGAGTGCACCTGTATCTGCGCGAATGCTTGTGCACTATAATATGACCTGCGCAGGTGGCTGATTTCCATAAAAGAGAACGGCCGCCGTAGCCGACAATCGGCCTGGATGCCATCATCATCAAGGTTGTCAATGTATGTAAATAATACCTTTATAATAATATAATAGTCATTCACTTCACACACTTATATGTATTGCAGATTAAAACGTTCAGTATTAAAAGGATGCTGGTTGTTGCTACAAAACATGCTACAATAGCGCTTAATTTGTTTTAATTAATTAAGTAATACAGCTATAAGTCTTGTAATGATAACAACAACACAAATAAATTTACGTTTCGTTATTGTTCCCAAAACCGATTATACTATTGTTTAAAATGAAATGACCAATTAAAATGAGAGTATTACTTAATAAAGGAAATAAAGCTTCAATTCCGGCCATTCGGGATTTAAAATGTGGCAACATTTCATCATTGACAAAGGTCTCGGGCGGCCGTTCGTGTTAATTTATGTGTTGGTGTTGCCATAAATTGCAGTGTTTTGGTTTGCTTTAATTACCAGCCGTGTCGCCCGCAAATAACGGATCTTGGTGCGATTCTAATTAATTGTATAATTACTGAAACAACGCCTTTTATATAAATTGTTTGGTAATTATTTCTGTTGTACTTAAGGCAGTTAAGTAGCTATTTTATTTTCGTGCTAAAACATTTTTATTTATGGCGAGTAACATCGATGAAAATGCCAGTGTCTACATTTATTTTTAATTTAATGTTTTTTTCTAAATACTCGTATATGTTCTCCAAAACATTCATAATAAAGGTCAGCAGGCTTAGCATGGCGATTCTATATCTATTCTGTCAAGAAAAGACAAAGCACTTTCTGTCAACGTCAACATGTCTTCTGCCCGAGCATGGCGCGACTTGACAACTCGCATATAATCTCTTGTAAACTTATGTCGATCGAAGAAAAGAAAACTTTCTCCAAAAAATGTCAAAGGAAATCTTACGTCAATCTGTCACTTTTATGTCATTATGCCCATTCTCCGGTAAACAAAACTTGTTTCTACGGTTGCCATACTAAACCTGCAGATATATGTATATCGTGTAACGAATATACATATAATCAAGCATTTCAGTACAAATTATGTTAGTTTTGAAGCTGCCAGTTCCAGCCAGTAAAATTGTACAGGGTATAAATTATCGAAATTCAAATTTGGAACTAGCGATCAAACACTAATCTATGACTTCATTGGGTTCCAATAGATTGCTACACAGGAGTTTCCTAGCTCCATCGATCACGTTCGAACGAGCTCGATTCAGTAGGTGATCCATTACAACAGTCAATACATAGGATATTAATAGTTCAGGAAATGTGGTTGTTACGTGTGAGGATTTTGCGACAATGGCTCTTGCGGCTTCGTTTATGTAAGAAATGTGTATATTTTTTGGGGTCTTAAAAATGGTATGCTCTATCCGGTCCATATGCCATGGGATTGAAAAAAATCATGGCGATCAGTTGCCTGTGCGTTCGCAGAGCGATAGAATTACAAATGTTATTTTTAATCATTGATTTAGTACATAATTATATCTATACTAATATTATAAAGAGTTTCTTTGTTTGTTTGAATGCGCAAATCCTAGGAAATACTGACCCGATTAAAAAAATCTTTCAGTGTTAGACAGCCCATTTATCGCAGAAGACTATAGGCCACTTTTTATCTGGTTTGCGAGTAGTTCCCACGAGGAAAGGGGTGAAACCACTGGTGGAAGCTAGTTAATTGATAAAATAATGCTAATAGAAGTTCAAACAGAAGAGAAGATGATAACGAAGAATTATTCTATGTGGCATAAGTTTTTTCTTTTAAATGTATGCGTCTTGGCTCGTAGTAGGTATGAACATTGTCACATGTCTTCTTTTCACAAAGCCCAAATATTTAAACGTGGAAGACTGCCATAAAGTATGGCGGCAATAATTCATAAGCAAAAAACCCTATCGAATTGCCAAAAAACGAAGATGAAGTATCTATCTTTTAAGGTTGAAACTGAAAAAAGGTTTTATGCCAATCCGCCGTAGGATTTAAGAATAGGGACGGAAAGCATTATCCTTTATTAGTATTAGAAAACAATTTAGATTGATGGATATCCGTGACCTTTACTTTCGCTTCACTTTCTCTTCAAAATCACTTTAGGCGTCTAGTACGAAAGGACACAAAAATTTTAGCTCACCATTTTTTTGCAAATAAACGAAGTTGTTCTAGTTGCAGTACAATTGCCAATATTAAAAATAAAATTTACGATAGTAATCTATACTGATATTATGAGGCAGAAAAGTTTATTTGCTTGTTTGAAATCTCAGGAACTACTAGTCCGATTTGAAAAATTCTTTTAGTGTTAGATAGCCCATTTATCGAAGAAGGCTATAGGCTACATTTTATCCGTTTGCGTGGAGTTATTCTTTCGGTACCCGAGAGAAACACAATATTGGTACCCCATGAATCCCTGGATTTTTAAAGTAAGCTAATTCTATCAACAAATAAACTACAACAAGCTTTCAATATCACCTCAATCAGATGCCGTACTAAGAAGATCGCTTTCTCGAAGTTTCCTCAAAAACTATTGAGGTTCGTTGATGTTCGAGTTGGTGACAAGACCTTTATCTGCGCTCGTTTATCTACAGGCGGGACGGTTCGGCAGTTTCTGGCAACCTGCCAGGAAAGCCACACAATAATTATACTTGTTCAAAGGCACTGCGGCTGTATTCAGTCGAGATTTCGGCCGAATTCACAATTGTATATGTCGCCTTGATTGTGTACCTTTATTTTAGGCGTTAGTGTAATAACTTAAAGATAAATAGCTTAGTTAGTGGTAGTATAGTGGTTAAAGCATCCACCTCTCAAGGACGAGGTCTTCGATTCCTAGTCTGGCAAGTACCAATGTAAGTTTTCAAGGTTTACTCTTCTTTGAAGTTTATCTTGGATACTAATGACTGCGTAAAGGTGGAGAAAAACTTCTGGTGGAAGATTGACTTCGAAGTCTGAAATTGCCAATCTGCCGTTGCAACTAACGCTCATTCTTTTTCCGTAGGAGAAGAGGCCTGCGCCCTGCAGTGGGAAAATGATAAAGGCTGGCGATAACAATGATAAAACAAGTCTCTGCTTTTGAAGAGGCGATATGAAGCTGTTTGATGTATGGCATACTAAATGTGAAGAAGTATGAATCGCTATCATAAAATCGCGAAAAAATAACTATAAAATCCGATCGAAATTCGATCACTGCTGGGAGATGTCCAAAAAAAATCTAAGGTTGTAATTCGAAGAAATTTCTGACATTAAATCATTTATCAGTGGAGAGTTCGTATTTCACAATAATTTTCGGAAAATCCTCACTCTGTCTTTGAGGTTAGTCATTAATTCATTTATTATCATTGACAGGGATACGATAGGGACAGGGAGACATAGATACGACATCGTATTTCCCCACATTCCTTTGGGAATCCTGATCCAGTCAAATCTATAAGGCTGAAGAGTTTGTTTGATCGATCTTGAACTCACTAATATTTGGAACTACTGGTCCGGTTTGAAAAATACTTTCAGTGTTTAATAGATCATTGATCGATGAAGTTTATAGACTACGTTTTATCCAGATGCGTGAAGAAGTTTCGTAAGACACGGCTGAAACCGAAAGCAGAAGTTAGTAACCAATAGGTGAAATTTTTTGCAAGTACTGGCGACAGCACATCAATCTGCCCAAAACTGTCAAATTTTCCCAATCAACTTTGAACCATATGCTTCAGCAATAAAGTTGAAAATCTATTAAGGTAATTTGGCTGATTGTAGTAGCTTGATGTGCTGGCGTCTGTACGTACATATCCAAAGTCAATTTGGAGTACATACAGATCAAACAGGACCGTCATAGGAAAACCGGTGGTTCAAATAAAAACCGTTCAAATGTAATGGATTGAAACTTGAAAGCTACTTTTTTCAATTTTCTAAATTGACTTCGAATGTGTGTTTTTTGTTGAAAGACGAGTTTGTTTGTCCATCATATTTATTTGCTAGCGACCTTATGGGGGTTTTTATTGACACGCCAAGCTATACAAAACCAGTATAAGCTGACCGTTCAATTTATAGAAAGATCATTTAAAGCGAGTCCAAGACCAACTGGTTTTGTTTAGCTTGATGTGTTTTCGTGTGTACAATTTACCGGCATTATGTTGGACGACAGCATTTATCGGTGAAATATAAGTGACACCGTCATCCGACTTTGAAGCGAATTATTATTTTTTAGTAAGTAAATATATTCCGAAAAATAAATAAGATGCTCTATTATTTAGACACTTCGTGCAATGATTACATAAAGTATACGTAATAAAAACTTGGTCTAAAGGCGAGTTACTTTTAAATAAACAAACATTGAGGTGAAGCTAATAAAATAATGCCATTCAACGTAGCAATGCTGCCAGCTTTTGGGTACACTACCGGGTGGCAGCGATGAGAATCAGTTTTTTGACGCGCTTTATTAGTAGGTATATTTATATTAGTATTAGTATATTAGTTGTAAGTATTTTATAAGTGTGTATATATTTAGTTTAGTACATATTCTGTTCATTATTAAAAAAAAGATACAAATACATGTTGTATTTAAAAATGGTAATGCTACTTCACTTATTTCGTAAAATCTTCAGTGATGAACTTTTCTATGTCAAAAATATCACATCAAGTAACTAAAATATCTCCACTCGAATAATTTGATTACAGATTTCTTCGTATCGTAAAAGATATAAGTCGTTACAAACCGCAGTCGGGTAACGATTCTTAAGTTGTTGTTCACAACGACCGCAGAGCACAAATCATACATTTACGAGTCTGGCTTCACGCAGGAGGTAGTAAAGATTGTATTTATTCTTCAAGTAGTAATTCGATACTGGTTTTTAATGGTAAATGTTGGTTCATAAAAATGAAAAAAAATCTCTATATGTAAATAGTAGACTTTATTGTATCAACTGCCAATGGGTGCCTCTTGAATTTAAAAGAAAATATGTACAAAGTTTGTTCTATTCCGCCCTGGGTAGTGTTTAAGCCCTGCCTATAATAAATTAAAGTACCAGGTCAAACCGTATTCAGAAGCCAGTGAGTCTGACGCCAGTCTAACCAAGGGGTATTGGGTTGCCCAGGTAACTGGGTTGAGGAGGTCAGATAGGCAGTCGCTCCTTGTAAAACACTGGTACTCAGCCGAAACCGGTTAGACTGGAAGCCGACCCCAACATAGTTGGGAAAAGGCTCGGGAGATGTTGATGATGACCAGGTCAAACCGTAAAAACAAAAAACTATCGAAACGTACGAAAAAGCGATTTATTGTCATAAAAACCTGATAAACATTTTACAAACCACGAAATAACAGAATTACTACAACATCGCATACCAATTATAATCGAAGTCAGAACTCACTTGACAATCGAACCCACGGCTACGTAGCTAAACTCAAAATAATAATAGGTACAGTCACCCGCACATCAGTAGACACACTTTGACCTTGAGACCGCCTCTATTTCCTACGACATAAGAGCTGTTTTCGCAGTTCAAATGTTTCCACTGATGTGCGGGTGACTGTAAAACAATCAGCTGACAACTAAAGTTATCGAGCTCATCGACTATAACCCAGTAAGACCAAGTCCAACTTCTCCAAGTTGTACCACAACCACAATGTGCAGTATTGCAAACGTTTAGCAAGTTTCATCTTTATCAGAGCAACGTCCAAAACTGAGTATCCGGTTATTCTCAGTGTCTGTCGAGGCAAACACTTCCGATTGCTCCGACAGACTGTCAAAACTATCCTCGGAATAGACGCGAGGAAATTAATGCATGTGCCGCTGAAACTTGGCCTCATGGAAAATGAGAGGATATTTTAGCTGGTCAAAACTGCGGGCTACGTCAAATTTATTGGCATTTTGAAAGTAGTATACATAGCGTCCTGATTACAAGCCACGGTGTTCGTTCTCTCTCAGATTAGCCAGCTGTGCAGGACATATTGTAGTGCACAAGCATTTGCGCATACACAGATGCGCCCTCTATTTCCTTACTAAATTCTACTAGACTAACAAGGCAGTATGAGATAGATACAAAAGTGATAGCGGAACTCCCGATTCTCAATCCAGGACATTGGATCCTTTTTAAGAGTTTCTGTAGTCTTGAAACGCAATGAGCCCTGAAATAACACGGACGGGTTTAGAAAGTTCGAATCACATATCCCTTATCGGATAGGGACGGAATTGTTTGACTTATTTTGGTTACATAACATACAAAAATGGAGAATTTAATTAACGGATGCAATTATTTTACTTAAATAACTCGACCTCGATGTCAGTCTGCCATGACGAATCCTGAAAAACTACATCAAGCACCCAGATTTAAGTAACATTAAGGCATCTTCGATAAACGACCTATTTAACAATGAAATTTTCAAATCTTTAGTTTCTGAGAATTCTCTAATTTCTTCTTAAATTCTTCTTCCAATTTCTTTAGAATGCAAACTGTTTAGCTTCAATTATTCTATAGAGAGTACTACATGCATTAGTTATATATATATTTATAATAATATAATTTACGTATTCGGGTCTACTAAGTTTAGTAATTTTGTTTACCGTCAACATAAAATGACAAATTGAGATATATCTAGAAAATATTTATGTAAGACCTAGACTTGGCAATATTGTAAGAACGGATAAATAATATTTATTTAATCGTTAATATTTTTCGTTGGCAGTTTGCCTAAGGTCTGTGAATTTGAATTTGATCTGTGTTCTGGTTTTAGTCTAAGCTTCGAATGCAATAATATTGACAGCTGTTACGTCATGTAAGCCGGTTGTTACAATATTATTGCGTGTTTAGGCTTTAAGCTAATTGAGGGAGATTAAATGATTTACAAGCGGATTATTCGTCGAAAACATTATAATTTACATTGCTTCTATCATATTTCACATAATAATTAAATACATGATTTTGAAGTTGTAAGGACTGCGTGCATTACAAAACGAACCAAATGAGACTCTCCTTCATAACATATAAAAACGGATGCCTAGTTTTGGACCTGGTTATCGAATCACGCGTGAACGGCTGAACCGATTCTGACTAATTTGTTGGTGTCAGGAGAAGGTTCTTATAAAAACAATAAAGATAATTGCCAAGAATACAAAAATAATACACGAACACTGTCAGTTACATGACAGAATATACGCGTCCAAAATGCACTTCGTCAGCTAATATACAACAAAAAATTAAGACTAAATTAACAAAATCTACAGCCAAGATATACTTATATCCAAAAAAAAAATGTCTCAGCCAAAATATTTGTTTAAATACACTCTAGATAATCTGCAACGTACGCCATTTATGACGTCACTGCAGTCGTTGCGATCGGCTGCGATTCGCGACGGCGCAAAAGCGATTCGGTGCGGACGTTCGCCGTACGAAAATATCTGGACCACTTTTAGTATAGGACCCATTTACGTTAATGTTGTGTTTCGTGTGTTTGCTGGCTTGTAGGGCTGTCTTTGAAAGATTGGAGCTGGTTTTAATTATAATGGAACTATAGTTGTTGCTGTTATTGGTAAATCAAAGTTAAGAAGTTTTGTGTTAACACGTGCGCATATGAAAAAGGCTTCAAAAAGTAATTATATTCTATATGGCGTTAGATTCATAAATAGCTATTATCTGCATATCAACGGTGAATCGCCAATACCTTCTAACTGTAATTTTTCTAGAAATTCACTTTTTTATCAATTTGAATTTAGAGGCGTTATTCGCATGTTTTGGCAAAAAATCCTAAGCGTATTTGACTTTGTCAGTTAGGTGTTATTGGCACTTCGCCGTCGATATTATAATCGCTTCTAACTGCGTTTTTTGTCATAATACTTTACTCAGGATGATTAAAGTCATCAGATAGAAATAATTTATTTTTATTTTAATTTAGTGCGACGGGGGTTTTTGACCTAAAAAGTTACAAAAATAAAACCCACATTTTGTTGTTATACAGTGTAAAATAAGCCTAATGCCATTAAATTCTAAATACCTTTACCAAGTTTATTACCGTAGAAACGGACAAAGCTACCAAACTCGAACAGGATCGATCATAATAATTGATTCGGCAAATTCAAGCCGAGACTATGAATAGTGCTATCAGACCGCTGCTGACTTCGTGCAGCGAGCCGTATTCATAGCAGACTTCGAAACTAAGTCTATTACACTATAGAGACTTCGACCGATTAAATCTATATCCCCTCAATTATTTGTTGGTGGATTTAGGAGCAATTTGGTTAATATTGTTGGAGGAATTTCTAAAGTACACCTATAACTCTTGGTTATGAATGATTTCAAGGCTGCGTTTGTTTATGGGTTTGGCTTGGCATGTTATGTAAATTCTGAGATATAACTTCAGATGTTAGGGTATGTCCATAGAAGCTTGCGACATACATTAAATTGGTGTCTTTGATGAAAAATCTTTAGCACATGTTATAAAACAAAATCCTTCCTCGCGCCTGTCTGGCTGTTCGCGATTAACTCTAAAACTACTGCAGGGATTTTTATGTGGTTGTTACCAGGAGATAAGAGTAATTCATGAGCAACGCTGAAGGTATGAGTACATATATATCTACAGACTAAGGCGGTTTAAAATTGAAATTCTACAGGTAAGAATTGGGCCATTCTGATCACGTGACTAATATATAAACTTAACAAATAGTAAATCTATAAACCTTATCTAATAACGAACGAAGTTAAAGAACAGTCTGTAAACCTTCCAACCATCACTAAACACTAATCGATTTCGCTCAACATCGATTATCGTATCGGTATATCTGTCGCAGGGAAATGAAGATATCCGGTATTTCACGAAATCCCTAGGGATATCACGAAATTCCGGAAGATGTCGAATACTCTTGTTTTTTACATCTTCTTCCTAAAAGTATCTAGTGAAATGACGAAACACCAATTTATCGTCAGTGATTTCGTCGTTTCACTAAACTTAATCTAGTGAAATAAAGAATACTGTTGAGGAATAAAATAATAAAACAAAACTACAAATTAACTAGAGCATCTTATTAGAAAATTAAGTTGTTCATAGTTGATTAAAAAAATACAGTTTCGGAACGAATACTACACGGACGCGGACGGAAAGTTATTTAATAATTGTGGTTTATATGTGTCGGCCAGGTCGTGAGATTTGTGCAGATTCAAACTTCCCTCCCCCTCGCCCGAGGTGGGTGCTCCTACGCACTGAACTGCCACCGGTTTTTATATAATTGATACACCTAGGAAGTTCGTAGCTGCGGAAGGCCAGATCTGTTACATGATGGCATCCAGGCCGATTTTCGGCTACGGCGACCGTGCTCTTTTTTTATGGAGATCAGCAAGCTGAGCATGACATATTATAGTGCACAAGCATTCACGCAGACACAGGTGCACTCTCTATTCCCTCACTCTCATAACCCGATGGGACGGTAATCCAACACGACGGTGAATCAATCACCAACTTCTAGACTCCGGGCTGCTTTATGAAAGTTTCTCAAAACCCACAAAGCGATTTCGGCCCGACCCGGGATTCGAACCCGAGACCCCGTGCACAGCAGTCGCGCCTTGAGACCACTAGACCGACGAGGCAGTCAAAAATAAATAATCGAGTACCTATAAAAATTGTGTTATGCAAAAGAATCGCAAAAGCATGCGATGAACGTGCGCACATGCTATCTGCAGCGCAATAATTTCGCGACTAAAATCACACGAGCCGCGCCAGCTCGAGCGATGCATTTGTTTCGCTCCCACTGTAACCGTAATACCCGCAGAGCGAGCGAGAGAAATGCATGGCTCGATTTTTATTCGGCAGTATCCGCTTTTCTGTCATTTCACTAGATTTAGTTTAGTGAAACGACGATATCACTGACGATAAATTGGTGTTTCGTCATTTCACTAGATACTTTTAGGAAGAAGATGTAAAAAACAAGAGTATTCGACATCTTCCGGAATTTCGTGATATCCCTAGGGATTTCGTGAAATACCGGATATCTTCATTTCCCTGCGACATATCGACATGAGGCTATCCGTGTAGATCCAGGTACATGGCCACCCAAGCCTTAACCCTACATAATATTTTATCGGTGTACTTTGGCGACGATTTTATAGTTTCCCAAAGTGGCGGCAGTAAAATCGATCCCGGGTAAGCACCCACTCGATGTGGTTTATTAGGGCGCACGCATTTAGTGCCTATGTATCGATATCTTGATGGGGGGTATCGAGAGAGAGTGCTATCGGCTAACTGATTATTTTATTGATACGATAGAAAATCTATTGAGAACTTGTAGCAAAATATATTCGAATAAAAAATATTAATTAAATAACACTCTAGTGTGGTTAAAAGGCGAATCTATATCGTTATATAATTTATCAATTCTAAGTTCTTTGTAAGTATGGATAGATTGATGGATATTTGTTACTCTTTCACGCTAAAACTACTGGATGGATGATGATAAAACTTGGCAGTAATATAGCTTCATCATCATCATCATCAGCCTATCGCAATCCACTGCTGGACATAGGCCTCTCCAAGTGCCCGTTGCTGAGATCGATTTTCGGCTTCTCGCATCCAGCTCCTGCCAGCCGTCTTGCGCAAGAAAAATATAGCTTATATACAAGAAAAACATGTAGGCTACTTTTTATCCATGTACGGGAATTAGTTGCCCGGTACGTGTGTGAAACCGCAAACAGAAGCTAGTGAAGTATTACGAATATCACATTACCTGTAAATAGGGGTAATCTTTAGGAATTGACCACGACTAATCCCAGATTAAGTTAACAAGTCGTATAACTTTAGCTGCTATCCACCTATTATTATAATCCTCTTTATACCGTGACTATATTCCGCAAGTCCGTGGAAATAACCACGTAGTTATATAGTCCAACAATTTGAATAACAATACGCGGGTAGTTTGGAGTTTCAGCGCACAATTCGCGTTATTGCTTCTTGAGCTACGTGCGGACTCGGTGTTGCAATGTACATATACATGAACGATAATAATAATAGCATCAAGACCGATTATGAATAAGGAGATCAGCCAGCTGATTAGAATATATTATAGTGCACAAACATTTGCGCAGACACAGATGCACTCTCTATTTCCTTACTCTAATTGTCCGATGGGACGGTAATCCGACACGACCGGCGAGAGATCAGGCATAGGACCCATTAACGTGCTCTCCGATGAAAGGGTGTATCGATCACCAACTTTTACATTCTGGGCTGCTTTATGAAAGTTTCTTAAAAACCACAAAACAATTTTGCCGCGATCCGAGACCCTGTTCACAGGAGTCGCGCTATGCGACTACTAGACCAACATGACAGTCTTGAACGATACTATTGTACCAACAGTATGCGTATAGAACTTGACCACGCGTGCATACTCCCGTGTCTCGGCGCATCCAAAAGTACCTACGCGTACATTAGAACGCGTAGTCTGAACGAATCTTTAGAACCCATCCTATGAATAATGTTATTTCATTTTCATTGGCTGTAAAAACCATATGTGCGAGTTATTGCGAGAATAATTAAATTGCATTTTATTGTAAACTGTTTCTAATTTTATTAGTTGGCAGCATTTTAGACCTGAATGTTCATGAATATTTATTCAGCACTGTCTTTTATCTTCCACATTTCCTTCTTTACATGAGAAGAGGCCGCAGCCTTGCGGCAGTGGGACAATAAAAATGACTGGTGAACATTTGTATGTATATTAATTGAGTTAATGTCTTTTAGTTTTATCTTCTATTTTTTATCTTTACCTTTATCTCAATTTCTAATTTGGCGTCGGTGAACCATTTCTTCTTCTTCCCCACTTCTCTATCTGACGTCATTTCACATCTAAAATTTTTTTCAGTTATTTAGTCCTTACTGAGGCTTCCAATTTATACCATGCCATCATTTAGTTACTTAAGCATTACTTTTATTTCAAAGAGATGAAATTTTCTAGTAATCAGTCTTAAAATCGCTTTGTCTACTCCTAGCCACCCGCATTAACACAAGAACTATTTTGCAAAACAAACAAAACACATTGATCAAAACTAAAAACAAAAAGAACTGTTCCAGAAGAATTCAATCTCTTAAACACCATAGCATCACAAAGAAAAAGTAATTCATCAACCTACATATATAAGTGTTTATAAGAGGTCCGTAAAAAGGAGGCGTACTTTAAAAAAAAAACTCCTTTCAAGACAAAGTTTAGAGGGCTCAGGAAACTGGTATCTTCTACTTTGCACTTTGCGTTGTAATATTTTCACTCAAAGTGTATAAGGATGTTTTTACGGCTATAGACGAATGTGTGTTTCTTCTTTAATGTCTGCGCTCCTTTTTAAACTCCCCGGATCTTTTTCCGCAATATTT